>OX382225.1:15910547-18484194 GCA_947507525.1 Apamea epomidion
TTCAGGTCACACTATGTAAAATCGGTGATAAATGTGTAGTAGATCCATCGGCTGAAGAAGAAAATTGCAGTGTTGTATCACTCATAGTAGGGATCACTGGGAGTCCCAGCTGCTACAGTGATCAAGAAAACTTAACAGAAGTAGAGGGCAAATTCAGCACAATTGATATGAATGGGCCAGGCAGTGTTGCACCCAAAACCTTGAAAGATGGCATCAACCAGGGAATGTAAGTTTACTTATACCTACATTTTTTTTTTTTGCCTCTTCTGCCCCACTGCTGGGCAAAGGCCTCCCCCAAATCCCTCCAGGAATTCTTTTCCCGCGCCTCCTCGAACCACTCTCGCGGTACGCATCCAGGTCAACTCGCCATCAGCACCCATTGTTACTTACATAAATGTTTAAGAGTAGTAGGGCCTCAAACCAAAAAGTTACCTAAAATTACCAGCAAGGAGAACTTCTGATATCCTATCTGGCCCAGAATGTTAAAATAAACGTTTTTTCTGGGATTAAATTCGATTTTAATATTATCTTTTTGTTCACAGAGTCGCAGCAAAGTTACTCGACAAAGCATTAGCTAAAGCCTTGATAAATGAGAGGCAAGAAAATATCAAAACAAAAAAATATTCATATGGATTCTTAAAATAAAATATATGTATTAAAACTCTGTTTCCCTTTATATCCTTTATTCATATAACCATTAAATTTATTACAATAATACATACAATTCTTATGTATTATACGTAGAACTATATTCTAATATACCTAATAATGTCACTAAACATATGATACTACTATAAATTCAGTCATAACTAAATATCACATTCATTTAGAATCCACACATATTTAATTTTATTACAGAATGAAATCACAACAAGAAATAAATCAAACTAAATAAAAACAACAATGTCACACTGATAAAACAATCAAAACAAATCAATTGTTTTCCGGAATGTGGATATATCATATATAATGCAGTACCAAACCCATCAGGGTGGTTAAATCGTCAGCATACACGGAGCGAGTAATATACAGGGTTATTCGTAAAACATTACAACATCTAACATCATAAACAACAACTTTTTTTCTGACTTTTATTAATTCATAAGATTTTAATTCATTAGACTTTTATACAAAAATAAAAATATTTCAATTCATCAAATTGAAATATCCGATTTTCTGTTACGAACTTTACGCGAAGCAAAAGAAAGCGCTAGTTAGGTAGACAAACTGCCGTGTCTAGTAAAAAATTCAGCAGAGGGGAGCGGGGGTTTAGATAGAACAACGAAATCTTAAAGGTTTGTTTTTGGTAAATGTATTATGTTCTGTAAAAAGTCATAGAACAAAAGTTGTTGTTCATGATGTTAGTTATCCAGTCCTGCAAGGTTGTTAGTGTTTTACCAATAACCCTGTATATAATTTTACCATCGCATTAGACTGACTGGCATTAATAAGCTAAATCTACAAAAGGCAAGATTAAATTTATAAATACTTAAATGGATAGAGAGAAGAGAAAATAGAACTACTAAATCTATGGATAATATTGTATTTATAATATTAATCCCTGCACCCATATAATTATGTTTATAGGGCTTACATGTCTAAATAAGTAAGTTATTATTCCATTTCAATCTTATTTCCCTATCACATCTATAGTTGATAACCATTATTGTACGCCTCCTCGGAGACCAAGCACATTATAATATTTGCCAATAAATGTGGAGTAACATCGTCATCCTAAATAACATAATCAAGAATAATAATATGTAAGCCTTATATGGCAAGAGAAAGCGTCGTCTACTTCTTGGGGTTGACGGGGGTAAGCAGATCCAGCACAGCAGCGATGTTGCCGTCCTTGCTCTCCAGCAGCTGTGTCAACCAGCCACCCTCGTTGGTGAAGCCCATTGCCAGCATGTGCTGGATCGCCGCATCGATATGAGCTTCTGTGGAAAGAACAAAACAAAATAATGAAAAAAATTTAAGTAGTATACGATTCCCTGCATTCTTTATTGTTAACTAGGGACCCGCCACTACTTCGCACGGTTTTTACGACTTGACAAAACATCGAGATTTCTATGCTCTCTTATTTTTTAAGATTTATGTATTATATACAGGGTGATTTTTTAAAGACCAGCCAAATTTAAGGATGTGGTACAGACCATCAAACTGAACAACTTTCTCCATGGGACCAACATCGTAATCGCGAATAAAAATTCAGCCGTCCCATACATTTAGGTCGAGTAGGTATTGAAGTTTTCTATGGGACAGTTGATAAAATTTTCGCGATTACGCTATTTGTCCCATGGAGAAAGTTGTTCAGTTTGATGGTACAGACCTGTCCCATAGAAAACTTCAATACCTACTCGACCTAAATGTATGGGACGGCTGAATTTTTATTCGCGATTACGATGTTGGTCCCATGGAGAAAGTTGTTCAGTTTGATGGTACAGACCAGCCAAATTTAAGGATGTGGTACAGACCACATCCTTAAATTTGGCTGGTCTTTAAAAAATCACCCTGTATATACTCTTTCCGGAATAAATTGTCTAAATGAGGGTGAAAACGGCATCACATCCGTTGCGTAGTTTAGAAGAATAATGCAGTCACACAGACAGACATGAAAAGCGACTTTCATCTATCTATATAAATAAAAATGAATCACCGAAACGTATGTAAGCGCATAAATTCCGATCGACTGCACCAAATCGGATTTTTTTTTTTTGTGTTCGTTTTTGTCAGGACAAGGTTTGTATACACAATTGGACCCGGTAGGTGGCGCTGCTTTTTCGGGCAGGACGACGTCTGCCGGGCCCGTTAGTTTATAATATACATATATATAGATTTTAAATGTTGCATCGACTATCGGATTTCTCTTGTACCACTTGAACACTCTCGTGCATACTCGGACGCGGAACTATATTAGAACATACTAATATTTTTACCAAGAGAACAGAATCCAAGCGCGTGAACGTGCAGAGGACACTGTATGTATCTTTTATGTGTCATATTTGTCTAATATATGCCAGTTTGTAAGTAACGTTGTACAACAATATAGTCTAGCGATTGTGACCCTCGATATCGTTTACTGCGACCTACATACTTGGTAGGTACATACATACACTTAAATCTGAAAGCTAGCCCTCACTTACTCAAACATTTTATCGTATGTTAAGGTTGAATCTACAATAATTTTATGGGTCATGGATGTACTGTGTTTCGATAGTGTCCATCAAAAAGAAATTCATGCGATTTTTGTCCATAAGTAAATTGGGACAGACAACAAAACAAGGTCACGATAAGCGTCATATCATATAATACGTACGTCGCAGTACTTGTAAGTACAAAATCAAAGATGACTAAATTTCGCATACTACCTAGCTTCTGTCAGACTTCGTCCGCGTAAGATTTCTAGTTCTCCCGACTCATCGCGTCGCCTCGCATCGCTTCCTCGCGCTATAACTTTGTTTTCACTTAGCGTACTTTCTACCTTTTCATTTTCTTCGGCTCCTAAGTGTCGTAGCGAGATGTTAAATAGCTTATAAACCTTCCTTAAGAATTGGGCTATCAAATGCAAAAAATATTTTTGTGTTCTAGAGATTAGCGCGTACAAACAAACTCTTCGGCTTTATTATTAGTATAGATATAAAAAAGTAGATACCTAGAACATCGATTGAACCAAAACAATACAGAAATTATTCATATTCGTATCTGCCTGCTTTCGTATCGGTAGAAGGATATGCGGACTTGTTCCGCGATATGATATATAATGTAAAAAAATTAATGTAATTAATAGAAAACAAACAGTTAATTTATCTAATTAAATTAAATTCGAAAACATCCATCAGTTTCTTACTAAACTTCAACTATATCTGACGAAAAATTAATCATAAACGAATGCTTTTTTTTTATTAGAATACAGATAATAAATAACCCTAAACATGAGATTACGATCCATTATTGTAGATAATTATTTAAAAACCCTTGAGTTACACTAATAGGCTAACTTCTGTACCTAATAACTAAATATTGGACACAAGAAAAGTTAGAGCTATAATTTCAAACAAGTTATTTTGTGAATGGCGAGTTGAATAGTCTCTTGCCTAACTCATTCATTGGCCGTGACGTACAACTTTACTGGCGTGAGGTCAACGACAGTTACTCAAAGAACATGTATGTTTTGAAATAGTTCCGACGTTTAACCAGTATCATCTCACTATGTGGGATTACTTAAAACGATAATGCTGTACTTTGGCTGGGGTACAGTTAAGTTTAATTATTATAAACCTTTTTTTTTTTTGCGGATGTCGATACATTCATCTCGTTGTAGGACTTGGCAACATAACCCCTATTTTCCCTTTACTATACAATAGAGAAAATATTCAAAAACAACTTACGTGGGTGGCGTTGCCTGGGTTGAGGCTGAGGTTGAGGCTGCGGTTTGGCAGCAGCCGGCTTCGCCTGCGGCTTGGGAGCAGCCGGGGCGGTTGCGGGCGGAGCAGTGGCTTGGACAGGCTTCAGCACTTCGGGCACTTTAGGATTCAACACTAAACGGTCAGCATGCGTCAATAGTGATGGATCATGACCTAACTAACATGCAGGTACAAAAGACATTCTATACCAGACTAAAAATTTGTTACAGTTGAAATTAGTTCACGCCGTTATATTTCATCTCGGAAAACTAAATAGACAGGCTTTAATATGTTAATTCGACCCTTTCAAGCATGAAAAATGAGACATGAAATTTCACATCACAAAACAAATTATGAACAACACAAAAGTTAATAAGATAAATGATTACCTGCAGTTGAGGTATTCAGGGGTGGGTAAAGACCTCCTGCGGAGATCTTGACACGCTCTTGGAACTCTTCGGGCAAGTTGAAACCGATTGGAGCGGCAGCTCCAGACAGAGCACTGGCTGTGTCCATCAAGTCTAAAAAAATTCACACACTCAGTAAAAATTCTTGGGATTTCTTATCATAACATGATTATGGTAACAAAGTAGAATCGAACAAAAGATACCTTTCTCCTTGTTAATCACGGTCCAGTCATCAGCTTTGTCAGGGGAAGCATCTCTGCCAAAGTCATTGACACTTGAAGAGGAGGAAGTGTCGATCTTGGTGGCGATGTCATCAGCCTCAGGCGACTTCCTGTCTCCTTGTCCCATTTCCACGTCGTTAGTTGAAGCCGGTGTGGGTGCAGCAGCATTCGCAGCTGGAGTAGGAGCCTGAGGCCGAGATGGCTCAGGCATATAATTCCCACGGAGGAAGTCTTCCAGAAGGTTGCGGATGTCTAGGACATTAATTGACTTCGGGGGACTGAAGGGACATTGAGTCTGAGCATGTGCAGAGGTGCTTGCCTCGGGTTTGGGAGCTTGAGTAGATTCGGCACCAGCTTGTGCCTTCTCTTGGGTCTCCTGTGGGTTTTGTGCCTTTGTTTCGGGAGTCTGACCTGGTGCTGGCGCCTTAGTTTCTTGAGCCTTTGTTTTCCCGTCTTCTCCGGTTAGGTCAATGTCTCCGGCAAGGTTGGCGAACTCATTCATGTAGGTGGAGAAGGTGTCGAGCCAGCTGACACGCTGGCGGCGGCGATGATGCTCGCCATGGGGCCCGTGGGGGCCGTGCTCGGGTCCGTGCGGCCCGTGGTGGCCGGGGGGCCCGCGGTGCTTCCTCTCACCACCCCTCTCGCTGCGATGCTTCTTGTAGGGACAATCATCGCCCAAAGCAGTGGCGACGGACTTCAAGAAATGGCGGGACCTCTTGATCGCAGCTTTAATAACCGTGCGCTGTAAACGTAAAATACCTACATTAATAATCAGTTAACAAAAGAGCTATGAAAAATTGTTATTCTTGTTGATAAGAAGCGAATATGCTCATCCTGTGGTACTTACAGGCATGGTCGGCGTGGGCACTCGCACCATGCAATGTTCCGGGTGATGGCCGGCGGCCTCGCATCGTGAGCACAGGTCGAAGTCATCGCAGACGGAGCACTTGTATCGGAACCCGATGATGGAACCGTCGCAAGAGTCGCACATCACACCGAAGTGCACCGCCGGTGTACCCGCGGGTTCTACAAATCATTGTTATATTAAAATATATCAATTTAGAGTCAGTTCTAATTAACTAAGGTCGTCGTACATTATAAGACCTATAAATAAAAGCGTCATGTATACATAAGGGTGCCAGACACTCTAGTCAGTGTAACAGATACACACATTGAAAGTTATTGAATTGATAACTGCACTTGAAAACGTAACAATATAATATGGAAATATAACAATGTCCATTCCCAACATACAAATTACTTATTTATTTATTTGGTTAGCCAACAATTGTTTACACAACACTTACATTAAGTTTAATTGTATGCCAACATTAACAAGTGTAACAATTACTTATAGGCTAACACCACATACACATTATTATTCCTTATTCTTCTTATTACAAGTTGTCCTCCTAATCCATCCCAGTCCACAGTTGTTCAAAGGCCTCTCCAACCAAGTATCTATTCTCACTCTCATCTATGTATTACTTTGTTAGGGGTGCTTCACGCCAATTCGGGTTGGCATGCTTTAGAACAGCCAGGCAGCAAAATCGAATATAATAATTATGTAGATTTTGTTCTGGAAAAATTTGTGCAGGAAAAGGTGTGCCCAGCCGACCCCAACATGATTCAGCGAGGGTATAATTATGCCGAATGGATTTTGCCGATCGGCACGAGCCGAATGAAAGCCGAATATGTGTAGTAATTGCTTCAGGTGGACTTTGTTGTTCAACAAATACTATCAAAAAATGAATGTGCCGACCCAGACAAGTATGTAGCACCCCTAAAGAGTGTTGTTGCACCACCTTTTCAAGTATATCATCAGTCCTAAAAGCCAACTAGTAATAAAAACTTACCATTAGGATGGCCAGCTACTGCAGTAAAGACAATGTCGCAATCATCATCTTTAGCTTCATTTCCCTTGCAGTAGACAAAGAGTTTGATAACATCTCCATTCAAAGCCTGCAGGGCAGTCATCACCTCATCATCCGATGATACCACAACATCATCTCCATCCTCATCTGAATAGGACAAAGTAAAATGAACATTATATTCTCCAACTTAAAGTTAAAACTCTATCCTTTTATATGTCAATAAATATTGTGTAAAATGTTAATTGGCTAAAACCTACAAAAATCACTGGCCCTTGTTGGAAGAGTACATATTATGAAGCATTAAGGAATGTAAATGTGTAAACAAATGCTAATTCATGATTCAGAGGTCACCAGTTTTTTATTTCAATATTATAATTAATCTATGGTTCTATTATGTTTGAGACGAGACGCCATGACACGTGAGGGTTTAATTAACTTCTAAATTAACACAAGCCACGTTTTTTACAGCTGGAAATTGTGTCAGACCAAACAACAGAGAGAGGAAACATTCAATGTTTTTTTTAAGTCTTCTCGCATTGTTCTCAAATAAAAAATGGGATTTGTGTAATTACCAAACAGGTTGGTTCACTTGCAAAAAAACTAATTACCTTTCCAAGCTACAGAGTAGGTCTTCCCCTTGAGTCCAGGGTACACATCCTGAAGCTTAGCATTCAAGTAGTGGAAGCTGGTGACCACACTTTTCTCCACACCAAATCTTCTGACTTCTGGCTTGTCACTCTCCCTCCAGAATGTATAAACTTTGAATGGAACTTGGTCTTCCATAGCTGAAATAAATACATTTTTAAGGTTGTCTTGAACAAAATATTAATGTTATCAAAATGAGCAACCATAGACCTTATAAAGTGAAAAATAACATTTTAATTAAATAAGAATTAACTAAAAAAAAAACTCTGTCAAATACTAACTGCATATTGCACTACCATTTATGCGATAGTGAATTTAAAAATTTTAAATATGCTATTTTTGAAATTTAAACGTTCTAAAATGAGATCAGAAAATATTCCCCATTATTATTTTAATAAAAATACATAAAACTACCAAAAAATTAAAATAAAGTACATATTTATTTTGTTCAGTACCCCATTCAAAATTATACATTTACATTTATGTAATTGGATAGTAAAAAGGTACTTGTGTTATTTCAAACATTAAAATATCAAAGAAAATCTACAATGTTTTATCTAAAAACCATTTTGTTTATCTAGAAGCCATTTTGTTTGACTTCGACAGTCCACTTCAGATATATTATTTAGGATGTTCATGATGCAACAAAGCTCAAACCTATAATCGAGCCTTACTTTACTGCGCAAAAGCTGCAGATAATCCACTAAACATATTCATTTATTTATGAACTCACCTGCTGTTCAAACTTGGTAAAGTTAAGAAATTACTGGTAGTGAATAAACACTGACACGGAAATACGTCGCACTTGTGATAAAGTTTCAAAGCGAATGAATGTTGTTATACGACGCATACGGTTTTATATGGCTTCAAAATATTATGAATCATCAAATAGAACAGTTGAGAAAAACAATATTTTGTTGTGCAATAGAGCTGTCAAAACAAAAAGTCATCGTCGACATTCCTTAGCCAGATTTGTATATTTGCAGCATCAACATATTTCTTTTCCTTGTCTTTCTCACTGTAACACGCCTTGCTACATAACCACTTATGTGACATTAAAAAAAGAAAAGGTTTCTATGGAACGCGCGTGAGAATTCGTTTTCACGCAGTACTTATAAAATGTAAAGAAAAAACATTTTCAGCTAATATGATGATACTTTTAAAGAAAGGCTTGCTACGTCTTTGCACAGAGCATTTTATAATACTGACGCGGACGTCTTGCCATGACTTCTGATAAAAAGGATTATGTAGGTGTCTGTTGACAAACTCACCTACGTTACTGCAACTCGCCGAGCCCAGACTAATATTAAAGAAAAGAAAACCATAATGTGCTTTATTCTTTGCTTTTCATTTAGTTTACATTGTATAGGACCGTACTTACTAAATTACCTAAGTTTTAAGTTTGATTCCTTCCCGTTCCCAGAACCACTTGTAAATTTGCCTACGCTGGGAATCGAACTCTAACCCAAATCCTGTACTTAATCATCAAAATGATTTCTCTTGTTACTCAAGAAGAAAAAACTAAAATAATGTGATTGCCTGGCGGGAGGGTATGGAGCGACAAAGCGGGCTTTTATAAACAAGTGTGTCCTGGTAGCTACTATCTACCCGTTGTTATATTATGTAGATCTACTTTATAGTTCAAGGGTAGGTAGGTACTTACCCGCACCCGACTACCTGCTTCTCAAGCGCGGGGTGAGAGTTCGAATCTGGCATGCAACTTTTATCTTGCATAGCCAATGCAAATTACGTAGGTAATGTGGTGATCAGTTTATTCTTTATCTGTAGGAGAGGAGGACTTAGCCAGTGGGTTACATAACAAGCTTACACAAGTACAACCCACTGCTCACCTATCTAGATTGTCATACCACCATAGCCGCCGTCAACTTAGCTTCCTGCAGTTGTCCAGTATGCATACGAATAATATGTATACGATCTTTACCAAATCTGAGCAGGTGCTTTCAACCTTAGCATAAATTACCATTCATGGGTTAGGTTGGTTCATTTGCATACTACACATGGTTAGGACTCAGTAGGACAAATAAAACGCTTGGTCATATGTTAACATAACGATGATTAATATTGTGATGAAATAGTTCTGGAATACTCTCACATGCAATATTTTTATTATTTACGTCATTTTTTAGGCTTACACACTAATTCCACGGTACAAACACAGTCAAATAAAATTAAAGACAGTTGTAATAAATAAAAAGTTTATAACATTTTTCATAATCCTGTAACTATGTAATTAGGTATGTACTAAATGACAAAATAATAACAAATATCTTGTACTTAAAACAAATCATAAACTAGTCCTGATGTTCTTTATCATTAGAATTATTGGTTATTGGCGGCACGTAATATGGTGAGCCCTCTGAAAACTTAGGAGGACCACCTAATTGTACAGTTTCCGTGAAATTTAATTCTTCATTCAACTTTTTGGCTAAGAAGTATATTTCTGCAAGGGCGATTACTAAGGCACACATTACACCTAGTAATAGCCTAAATCCAAAATCTATGTTGCCCACCATCCATTCAACGCCTCTAAATCCAAATAGGAATCCAGCAAATATTGAAAGGATGAACTGTCCGATTGCAATCAACTGACGATTCATTTGTTTCACTGAAAACACAAAAGCAAGCTTATTAATGATTCATTCATGTTAATTAACAATAACATGAGTATGTGGTACTAATATTACTACAACTCTGGAAATAGTACTACAGATTGTAGTAAAATATTGTAATATAATATCAATCTTAAAATGAGATGACGATTAATAGTGGAAGAGATACGAAGGGAATGCGCAGATGTTGCATCATCTTCCTGCCCTTATCCCATGTTACTTGGGGTCGGCGCAACACGTTTTCTTCTTCCATTCTCCCCTGTCAACAGTCACGCTATCATTCACTCCCTTCTCTTTCATATCATTCCTCACACAATCCATCCATCTTTTCTTCGGCCTTCCTCTCCCTCTCCATCCATCAACATGTATATTCATCACTCTTTTAGTCACATGCGTTTCGTCCCTTCTCATCACATGCCCATACCAAGCCAAAAGATTTCCTTTCAACTTTTCTGTCACTGGCGCCACTTACAAACTTCCCCATATATACTCATTTCTTACTTTATCCATTCTCGTCACTCCACACATTCATCTCAACATTCTCATCTCCGCTGCATGCAATCTTTTTTCATCCGTCTTCTTCACACCCCAGCATTCAGATCCATAAAGTACCACAGGCCTTATCACGGACTTATAAATTTTCCCCTTTAACTTTTGGGGCATCCGTTGGTCGCAAGTTGTTCCTGTAACCTGTCGCCATTTCATCCATCCTGAGTTGATCCAGTGCGTTACGTCTCGGTCTACTTCGCCATCTCCTTGGACAAGTGACCCGAGGTACCGAAAGTCGGAGCAGATCAATAAGGGCGTTCCGGCGAGAGACATGGGCCTAGGACTGGAGAGACCGCCAAAATCACAAAACAGAGACTCAGTTTTGGTCCGACTTACTCTCAGGCCCACGGTCTCGAGTCTTTTCTACCACCTCTCTAATCTGCTCTGGACCTCTGAGCCGCAGATGTTGCGCGGACCCCAAATAAATTTTGGTGGAGGGCAGGAGAATCAGAATGATATCCAGCTAAATCACGCACAATGGTCCAATTGAAGGACTAACGGCCCACACATAAACACGATACGACCTCGCGTCGTACAATGCCAATGTCAGACAATGCCATTACGTTGTGATCTCGCCTTCAAGCATATACAAGACAGCATGATACATGCCAGGTCTGTCACTAGCAGCCGTCCGGACAATCGTTGACAGTCACCATCTGACAATGAATGGTGGCACCTTTGTTATGTAAATCGAAGGATTTTACGACGCGACGTCGTATCGTGTTTATGTGTGGGAGCCCTAAGTGATGAAACCAAACCTGTAACATAGAACATATCCAGCTAAAAATGAAAACTCTTTGTATACTTACATTGATAAGCGATAGTATCTTCTGGAAACCACATTCTAACATTGTCTACAGATTTCGTCATTTTGCGATATTCCCTAGCCTCCTGTTGAGACCTCAATTTTACACATCTGGCCTCAAGAACAGGATCCCTCTTAAGTACCTGGTTTTTTGGTGTTTCAATAGAAGCTCCTTCTAATAGTACATGTAGGTATGGAACACTTTTGTCTCCAGTTTCTTTTGTATTTCTTTGTTGTTGCAAGTATGTGTAAAGCCAGTCTATATCGGCAGTATTTAAATGCAATTTGTCTTCTTCTTCATCATCATCTTCATTTAGGTCCTTTTTAGCTACTGATTTGTTATCGGAGACGGCTTGGGCCAACTCTTCATTATTTTCAGGTTTCTCTATACTTTCCTCTTTCGAAGTCTCATCAACATCTTTTTTTTCTACCTGTTCTGTGACTTCTTCAATTTCTACCTTCATAAGAGCTTTGATTTTATTTAAATTTTCAATATCATTGTTATTAAGATGTACTGGAATTATCTTTGTAACATCTTTGGGTGCTTTATGTTTAGCTTCATAACTTTCTCCTTTGACCAGTCTTGCAATATTTAAAGGTACATTATCATCAATAGTTATAGTTTTGAGGTAATCTATTAAATACTTTGATGGGAAGATCCTGAGGTTGGTATCAACAAGTGATCCTATGGAATCCATTGTTTACTTAGCAATATTTAGTTTATGGTTAAGATCAGCATACAAGTCCCTTAGTTCTTCTTCTTTTTCTTCAAAGGTGTTGTCTACTCTTTGACATTTGAAGTTCATATCATCAATAAACTGATCCCATTCTTTTTGCCTTTTTTCTTTCAGTTCTTGTCGGCGTTGTTCATGCACCTAAAAAACAACGAAGTCAGTTGAAAAACAGTTAGTTAAAAGTTAAATATTACATGTTAATAGTTTAAGTGTTTTCTTCAACATTTACAGTCAGATTATTTTACAAAGTTAATAAATCTTTCATCCCAGACGCGTCTTGCACTTCGTAGCGAGCGGATGCTTTACGCTGTTATTGAAATGTTTACGTTTTTAACTTATACCCTCAAATTAATATTTATTAAACATGAGTAATAATTCCGATGGAAATAGTTTACAGAGTTTAAATAGTGATGAAGAATCAATTGAGTGTGAGCAACAAGTGGTAAAGGAGGTTGTGTTCAGTAATAAAGAAGTCAGTATGCAGAGTGGAACAAAAGTGCAGCCTGGTAGGAAAGAACAGTCTTTTATACAAATAGCTGAGAAAAGAATGAGAGAAGATTCTGAGGAGAATATAGAAGATGAGGAATTTATAACCGTGAGGAGTAACCCAAAACGGATGAATCGTAGTTCCTCGTTGAACTATGATGTTAACCGTACAACAAATACTGAAGATTTAAGGTTGGACAATAATTACGATGTTTATATTACGTGTAAAGAATGTTTACCCAAACAAATTGGTCTTGCTAAACTTTTAAGGTCAGAAAATATAGTGGGTATTGTGAAAATTAATTTTAAAAACCCTTTTAGAGTACGTATACAATTTGAAAATAGAGAAAATGCTGAGAAGTTGTTGTCATGTGTTAAAATGAAAGACTTGGGATATAGATGCCAACTAGTTCAAGAAGTTAATTTATCCTATGGAATAGTCAAAAATATTGAACTAGAGGTGGATGAAAAAGAACTGACAGAAATATTTACCAGCGAATATGATATTGTTACCGTAAAACGTTTGAAACGATTTACGGAAGAAGGAAAGTGGGTACCTAGTGAAACAGTACGCATTTGTTTTAAAGGCCCTACAGTTCCCTCGACGGTTGAGGTTTATGGTTGCAAATTTAAGGTGGAAACATATACTTTTCCTGTTACACAATGTTCCAACTGCTGGCGTTTTGGACATTTATTACGTCAGTGTCCTAGTAAAAGGCCTATATGCCCGAAATGTGGTGGATCTCACGCGAACTGTGAAACAATGCAATATCGATGTAACAATTGCAATGGTGCACACATGTCATTTAATAAGACTTGCCCCATATTCTTGAAAGAAAAACAAATACGTCGAATTATGTCTGCTACCAATTCCACATATAAAAAAGCACTTGATGTCTACCTCAAACAGAAAGAAGCGGAGAGGGAAAAAACATTATATAATAGGAGGGAAAATGTTACACCTGAAATACCGTCAAATATAAATAATGATAATAACAACATCGTAAATGACCTGATGCAGACGCCTTCTTTTAGAGATGTTTTAGTAGGAACAATCGAAAAATCAAGGTCACAAGATTATGAGAAGAAGAAAACTACTAAAAATGTGATAACAGTGAGAAAGAAGAAGGAAAAAAGCAGTCATGAAAACAGAGAAAATATGCTTATTGAGGAGCAGAGTACTGGAGAGGAAGACAGGAGAAGCCAAAATGATGAGGTTCAGGAGTCTAACCCAAAGAAAAACAGAAATTATTCCTCCTGGCAACTAATGAACCGGATTAAAGAGACTATCTTTTCGAGTAAAGAGTTAGGCGAGAAGATCACTGAGATAGTGAAACTAATCTTTGAAACCATAAAACACTATCTAGTAGAAACCGTGAAAGGTGGAGAATGGTATAACTCTATTAGTAACCTTTTTAATGGATAGTTCTCATCGTGAAACAACTTTAAACATACTACAATGGAACTCACAAAGCTTGAAACCAAAACTAGTAGAATTTGAATGCTTACTACTTCAAGAAAATGCGCACGTTGCTATTGTTAGTGAAACATGGATGGAGCCGGAATCTCACAGTCACATTAGTGGTTATAATATATTTAGACGGGACAGATGTGATTCTTATGGTGGTGTAGCAATTATCACTCATAACTCTTTAAAAACTCAGGTGTCGTCGTTCAGACTGAACAATACAGGTATAGAGGTATTACATGTGAACCTACTAAACTTTCCCTACATACAAAATATTGTGAGTATATATTGTCCATCTAATATTAGAACCACTCCGTCAGATTGGGATGCGCTTTTTACTGCGTATTCTCAAAGATCTATAATAACAGGTGACTTTAATGGCCATCATTCCAACTGGTCATATAAAAATGACCCCAGAGGTATGCAGCTATTTGATTCATCTTTAGAAAATGGCTTCTTTTCATTAAATAATGGCAGCCCTACAAGGATTAAACTGGTAAATGGGGTGCTCCAGCAGTCTTCACCTGACATTACTTTTGTATCTGCAGATATCGCTGTAAATTTTAAATGGAATACAACTAATGAAATATTGGGTAGCGATCACATAATTATCAAAATTTAATATCAACTTTCAAATGGTTTTGAAAATCGAAATTTAGTTAAAAGACGTCATTTAAAAAAGACAAATTGGGCAATATACAAACAAACTCTAGAACAAACATTCTTATATAATAACATGGTCATTTCAGATAATGTTCAAGAAAAATATGACTTCCTTGTAAATAAAATTAATTTTGCTGCTGACAGAAGTACGCCTCTGGTCAAGATATGTACAGACCCTTTGTCAAAATTTAAACCGAAGCCATACTGGAATGCAGATCTATCGAGATCCGTAGCTAGGAGAAGGTTAGCATTATCAATATTTAGGCGAAACCCAACCCCAAGCAATCTAAACATTTTAGAAAAACAAACCAATGAAGCAAAACGATCTTTAAATCGTGCCAAATCACAAGGTTGGAGGGATTTCTGTAGCAGTATAAATGAATCAACCTCTGTTTCGGAGGCTTGGAATAGTATGCGTTGGATGAAAGGGCATAAAAGATCAAAATTTTATGCTTCTAAGATACAAATTGAAGAGTTACTATGTAGTCTTGCTCCTGATTACGTCATTTCTCAGATGCCAATAATCGAGTCAAATAACACATCCCTAGAAATTAAATTGACTACTCACGAATTGGATAGGTGTCTTAAAAAGAAAGATACGGCACCTGGGGATGACCAAATAACGTATTCGATGCTTTATAATCTTCCAAAACCAGCAAAACTTTACCTATTAGAAATATATAATTTGGTTTTAGAAACTGGTACTGTCCCCACCCAATGGAGAAATATTAAAATAGTACCGATCCCCAAACATTATAGTGGTTCAGATAGCCCGTTGAAATTAAGACCCATTTCTTTAATTTCATGTTTGTGTAAAATCTTCCACACATTATTATGTAAAAGACTTGAATGGTACGTGGAAAAAAATAAATGGTTATCAGTGAATACTGTTGGATTCAGACGTTCTCAGTCATATTTGGATTGCTTGGCTCGATTGATTTGCTACATCCAAATGGGTTTCTCTAAGAACGATCCTACGTTAGCGTGCTTTCTAGATATAGAAAATGCGTATAACAATGTGACAGTAGATAGCGTTATTCAAGCACTTAACGAAATCAATGTAGGAAAGAAAATATGCAGATATATGTGGGAATTCTTGACGGAAAGACACCTTAAAAGCACTTATGACGGTAATGAAGATAACTTTTTGGTCAGGTGGACTGGTAAAGGCATCGCCCAAGGCGACCCATTGTCTCCTCTGATTTTTAATATAGTTACTCATAAAATTTGTCATAATATTACTAACGTTATAATATCACAATATGCTGACGATTTCGTCCTTTACACTAGCTGTAAAAATCTTGCTGATAGTGTTTTAGAAGTACAAACTGCGATAGGCACAATTATTAAACTATTACAGCAGTTAGGTTTAGAATTATCAGGCAGTAAATCTCAAGTCTGTATATTTAGCAGAGAGCAGGAAACAGCAAGTGAAACTAAACATCAATGATTCACTGGTAAATCCGTCTGAAAAAGTTAAATATCTTGGAGTATGGTTGGACAGAAGTCTACGTTGGGGGAAGCATATAAACGAAACTTGCAAAAAGACACAGAGGTTTTTGAGTATACTGAAAGTCTTAGCCGGGACAGCATGGGGGATGCACCCTAAACATCTTCGTAGACTGTATATAACATTAATCCGAAGTAGAGTTGATTATGCAAGTTTTTTATTTGATAACAGTGCAAAAACCCATGTGAGTAAATTAGACAAGGTACAAAACGAAGCACTAAGGATAATTGGTGGCTTTATACGGACTACTCCCATCCATGTTATGGAATGTGAATTGTATATCCCTAATTTAGCCCTAAGAAGAAAATATTTAGCAATTAAATTCTGTTTAAAATCGCAATCTTTTAATAAAAATATAACATTAGATTTATTAAATACATTAACTAGTTACATTACTAATAGCTATTGGCGTAATAAGAAACCACCATTATTAGTAACAGTGTATAGCAATACCAAAGAAGAAGTTGTGTCATCTAGTTACCCTTTAGAAATGTTTAGCTTAGATACTTGGGTTTCCAATATAAATGTAGGAGATATTATTAGAGATCACTTAGATTATATGAAATTATGTAAGAAATCATATGATATTAATAGCTTAAAAAACATTATCCTGGAGGAAATTCAGACTAAATATTACGGTTGGTTAAAATTATATACGGATGGTTCTAAAATAGGGAATATCATTGGTGCCGCTTTTCATGATCCGAGAGAAAACAGTAAAGGATTGTTTAAAATTTGTGACAGTAATGTATGTATAATGACGGCGGAGCTCGTTGCAGTATCAAAGGCACTTACATACTTGCAAAACGCGGAGGTCGAGAACAATAAGGTTGTCATTTTTATAGATAGCAGAAGTGCTCTGCAGCATATAGCTCGATGCGCCTCTGGGTACAGAGGTGTCTCGATAGCTTATGCCATATTAAGACAAATATCTTACTTCATGTCCAATAATGTGAATTTAATATTGCAATGGGTTCCGTCGCATGTTGGCTTACTGGGAAACGAGGAGGTCGACCGTTTGGCAAAGATTTCTGTGTCGGATGGTATTGAGGTGAATATTACTCCAAGCTACTCTGAACTACTACCGAAATACAAAATGGAATGTTTTAAGAATTGGAAAGAATATTTTAATAAAACATCACTAGAAAAGGGAATCTGGTACAAGACAATACAATGTGAACCTCCGCGTATTCCTTGGTTTGCCAATATTAAGCTTAATAGAAAGTTTATAATAATAGCGCATAGACTGCGATCTGGACACGTTCCACTCAACAAGTTTCGGCATCTAATGGGATTAAGTGACAGTCCAAATTGCGCAGAATGCGGGACGGTGGAGGATGTTCATCACTTGTTGGTGGAATGCGTCAGGACCCGAGCTGCTAGAGAGACACTGATGAATACTTTTAAATGTAATTTGATAGATGTTGGTTTTATTCAAAGTACTTTATCCGAGCCTCTTTCTAACGCAGCTATCTTTGTTTATAAAATAGTGAGTAAGGTTTTAGAGGCCTAATCGATTATAAGGTGTGTAGCTTCACTTGTATTAGGTTACGATGGGGCTGGCATGGTCTTATTGTGACCAAAAGCCCCTAATTCTATAAAAGACAATAAAAAATAAAAAATAAAAATCTTTCATCATTGTATCGTATTATCTAGCTAGTGACACATCAGAAATGACCAAGCATTACTAAATAAATATAAAAACCTTGTGTGATTCAAGATAATCGTTTTCAACCTCTTCACTGAGCTGCAATGCTTGATATAACTTTTCTCTCAACACTGGAAGCCCTGTTTCACCAGACTTTCTAATCTTTTCTGCCTGACTGTCTTTTATATCTGTTAATTTTTCAAGTATAGCAAACAAATTTTCAACTTCTCGATCTCCACGCTTCTCCTACAAATTAACAATTCACAAAATTATATTAATGTTGATTGTTGATCTGTAGTTGAGTCAGGGTTGATTAGGTTGGAATATGACAATAAACTAAGCATACCTCAAACTCTTTCAGCATAAGCTTTATTTCACCATTTAGAAACGGACGATGGTCGAATAATCTTGACCAGATTTCTCCAATTTCTGTAATGAAATAAACAATAAAGGTCATGGACTCCATGTCAAGTTACCGTCACTACAAGCAATGAGAATGGCAGATGAACAAATTCACTTCAAGTGTAATTAATATTGCAGCAAGTCTAATTGATAGCACATAATTTTGTTAAAATAAGAAGATAGTTCTCGAATCGTATTTCCTCTCCCAAACTGGCAAAAAATAGTATTGTTTTCTTACGTACATATTTACATGTAAGTTATAAACAAAATATATTCTTCCTTGAAATGTATGGCCTAACAATTTAATGGTGTGTTATTTTGAATGTATAATGTTAAAAACTTACAAAAAATCGGGGATAAACAATAATTTTAAAAAGATAAAATACGAAAGTAGGACACACATACCTCGTGACAGCTCCGTCATTATATTTTTATCGTTCAGTTCATTCAATCTTTTGACAGACAGTGGTTTCAGCACGTATGACTTCCGGTATATGTTCGGATATAAAATCAAAGTAAATTATCTAGAAATTAACAACACTCCTAAATTATTTTTCATGGCCTTTATTCATGTAAATGAAATTTATTTTGCTGATGATTATTTGTATTTACTCAATAAAATTAGCACTACTAACAAAAATTATACATTTAATAAAATTTGTTGTGTCAAAACAAACCTTCTACATAAAGTAGTAGTACCCAACTAAAAACTCGTACGTTTCACTTGTCAGTCCGGTGAGCTATACAATTTATAACATAACATTACGCTTGTATTCCCCGAAAGGTTAGGCGGAAGTGCACCAATAGTACATACAGCGACAATGAGTTAGCTTATACTGGAAGTGTATAGCTTAATATGTCGCAGTGCGTACACCCACATTTCCCCAGTTAAGTTTAAGTAGGTACCACGTAATAGGTAGGGTAGGGGCTAGCCTATCCACTGAGCACAAATCCAAACTAGTAATTTGCAAAAAATACGAAAGTAAAATGCTTTATAAAATTACACATGAAAGAAATATCCGAACTAAAAAACGAAGTACAAGCACCGGAAACAAGTATACAACCTAAAGAAAGTTATGTCGTTCTTATTTCAATTTTACATTCGGTCCTTGTTCTTCCTCGTACAGTCGTACGTCGTTCTTGAATCAATTTAGTAACTTCATTCATCTTTGTTGAGAATGGGCGGTTTGTGAGTTGACGTGTTTAGATGCGATATTGTTTTTATTTGCGCAGAAGTGTTTTGTAGGTGATAATGTGTTCAATTTGCATTTCGATGTTTGTTAGTTTTGTGTGATTTGTTAACCATAAACGAATGTGAAGTTTTGGACTTGAACTAGTGGATCTTCGTGTTTGGCCACCATGCCGGGTCTTATTGGTATCGGTGAATTCATTGAGGAAACTAGAGAGGATTACAGTTCTCCTACTACTTCTACGTTCGTTTCCCGCATGCCACAATGTCGTCAGACCATCAGCGCTTTGGAAGAGGTAATACCAGCCCTTTTAATTCGACAAATTGCCAGCAAATTTATGTCAAGCAGTTGAGAAGATATGAAAACATTATCTTCCTGTTAAAAAAAGGGTGTCAATACGAACAATTTTGACCACATACCGAAAGCGGATTATACAAAACCCTCATTAAGCTAACCATGATCGCTAGGATGGGTACCTGCATTGGCCACTTACGTGCTGATATTTGTTTTCATTGCAAAAACGAAATCTGCGTTTACTTTTACTTGAAAAAAGACAAACGTGTTGAAACACATCTATTTATTTCTTTGTCAAAGCTACTGGTATTTTAGTTAACCGTGTTTATTTAGGTGGGTGTGTTAATTTATTAAACAGTTGTTTTGATAAAATATCGTTATTCAATTCAGGACTCTATGATAACACCCAAAGCGTAGGCGCGCCTCGACCTTGGAAACGCCCCCCTAATAATTATTGTGGACAAAAATATTACACACCCTGATAAATTGTGCCCACGCAAGAACGATAAACCGACGTATTTCTGCAATTTGATTACGAACGCCTATCGTCATACGATATTGTTGCAAAGACCTATAATTATGCATAGTAAATATCTATCTATGTATCATTACTACTTTGCTTAGTAAACTAGGTAACTAGACACACATTTTTCGTTAGTTGTAAGTAGGTATTTCTCAAAAACCACTAGGACCATATCGTAAAGTGCACACGGGTGTAATAGGGATGAAATGCAGGGAATTTGAAAAAAACGACTCGAGTTTGAATCTGGTATAGCTTGATTTCAGTTAATTCAGCATCATCCTTGAAAAAATAGTTTAGCTATTCTTTCTTCTGTCCGGTGAAGTTCTAATATAATCAATGCTCGGAATCGGAAACTATGAACCGAAACTTCAACCAAAACAAGATCGATGCAGTTCTTGTTATTCGCCTATTTAAAGATGCTGAGATAAGCCACCGTAACGACTATTCCTGCTTGCAGCGCATATTATTAGTCAACCTAAAAAGGATCCCCTTTTGTTCTACTTACGGTACACAGCTATAACGCGTGTATTCGCGTTTAAAGGAAGTCTCACCAAAGAGGGACGTATCGACGAAATTCCTCAACGCATCCTTTGCCTCCTTATTCCGTAACAACACAATGCTTAAATAGTTTTAATTTAAGCCTCTATTTCGGGCTTTTATTGTAATTCGCGGGCTAACAAGCAACATTTCCTTTGTCTAGAATACTGATCATTTTGGACTACAGTTTCGCCAACATTTCTATCAGGGAACTTCTTCGAATGAATGGGAGTAATGGAGCGCAATGCTCCTTGATAACATTGACGTACCAATTATGATGGTAGAGCATTTAAAAATAATCCAGGAACACTTGTCTGGTGTCAGCTAAGACTTCAGCAGGTGAACTACCAGTACTGTTAACTCTGCCTTACCTCAGCCATCTCGGACATAAAAATACTCGAGAGTCGGATACCATTACAATAAAATTTTACGAAGAACCGAAGGTATTGTCTCCGCAATTACCTACGAAGGAAGTTATATCATGACTAACCACCGGAAATACGTATTAGGGGACGACACGCTTGACATCTGCCGAGCATTCCAATGTTCAGGTGAGTCCTGGCTTCCGGCTGCTTTCTTGGCGTTAAAGGCAAATACTTTTTGAAACGTAATCCTCTTCTGCTCTCTCTGGTATCGGCAATGCGGCCCGAATTAATAGCTCATGCCGTATAAAAATATTTGCCAGTCAGCGAGGTGGTATAGAGCGGCTGTTTGCCTAGGGGGTGCCGAAAGAACTAAAAAAAAAAACCTGCCGAGAAAAAAAAACCTTGGAAACTGATACCGAGAGACCACACGATGTTTTTTCCGTTACATGTCATCACGATCTCGTATACCTATAACAATAAGTAACGCTCTTGAAGACTAGTATACGACACTGTTGACGTGTTAAATGTAGGATGTGGCAGGCAATCTTTGTCAATAATCGTGACGGTCAACTGCCTGGCGGCGTGAGCCTCGATAAACGCCATATGAGGGTCTTGTCAGGCCGGGTCAAGGGTTTGAAGCCGAGAGCTGTATTCCTGAGCACAACAGCAAATTATGATGCTTCACTTTTCCCTAAACTCGAGTTGGTAATAACAATACAAACGGTTATCAACCAACGGGTCACGTAATCGTTAAAATCGTGGTTACGTCAAAATTTTGGTAGGTTTTACCAAAAAAATACCTTTTTAATCCATGTACGGTTTGCGGTTTCCGTAATGTAATAATTTCCTCATCACTCATCAGATCACTTGATCAGTAATTAAAATAGTTTGCAGACAAAAGGAAAAGCTTTTATGTAATTGAATGGAAGTAATTATCTAGGTACCTTAATAACCAATCAACACGTAGAGGAAGGAAAATCTCGGCAGCTTTCATGTGTCATTTCGATTCCTACTTGCTGTTTGTAGGCACCACATAAACAGTAAAACACTTATAATACCTTAAAATCGTGGTAGACGCTTCGGAATTTACGATTATGTAGGTATAGTCAAATATACAACTGGAGATCGCAGCATCAGCGAATTTAACTTAGCGTTTCATAGAAATGCCGAGTCACAGACGTGGAATTTGTCGCGATCTCTAGTTCCCTTCCCCTTGCAATAAGTATGTACAGCCATATAGCCATTTTAGTCTAGACATTTTACATAAGACATTTTGATTCTTCAATTTCTACTTGAGGATCAAGTAGTGCTTAATATAAGATTAGAAAGACTGCGATAGTCTGCACGCCCAAAGGAATATTTAATATCAGACTAACTTCTCTTTACTCTTAGCACATCGCTGGTAGAACCTCAGCTATTCTCGTTAATTATTTATTGTCAGTAAACACTGCCTCGGTTGTTCACCTTACGATTTTATCCTGCCTACCTTCTTGAACATAAAACAAGGCGGTTCCATATTGAATTTGCAAGTCTTGGTCGCTATCAAATCTTTTATTTTAGTCGTAATACTAGACGAAACAAGAATTAACATATTCCGCATAATGAACACCAGAACCGGGATTACGAGTTTAGAGAAAGTTCGACATTGATATCTCCGACTACCATTGCAAAAGGAAACCTTGACCGGTTGGTCGACTGATCGACAAACAAGTTTCAGGCGGCGGAAGTTAGTATTTTATTTTCATTGTTGAACATGCTCTTCTAACACGCATTTCATGATCAATACAAAATTGTATTGATAACGAGTTGTTCTCTCATACAATAAAAAACGTGTAAGCAAACGTGACACATTTATTAAGAATCAATCATCAGCAGTTTTTCAGGAATTTTCACATACAAGTGAGGTACACTCTTATGTCATATGACTATACTGTTTACACTACTCATTACAATATCCTTCAAAGTTCACACAATAGACCGCGCCCGATATCCTTATCAAATAGAAGTGTAAATTGCAGCTGGATACAAGTTATTTTCTGTTATCAAACTAAGTACAATTGGCAGTTTCCAATTTCCTGCGTGAGCGGACTAACTGACCACTGGCCGTTATATCGGAACACGTTTCCGCCAACAAGTAAAACAAACTCGGATAGAAAGGTGGTAGCTCTACTAGCGAACGTAGGTCACTGGGTCGCTAGGCGTTATTATGGAAATTATCAATTTAAAAATCATCATGTATCGTAAAGTCGACTTATTAACAAGTAAATTAATATTTTTATTAGGGCCATTACATGTTCTTGTCTGCCAGAAGATAGATATTGTCTTATTCGGAAAGTCTAAAATATCAATAATTCTCCTTGTCATAATAAACCCCGATTCATTACGTGTCATATTAAGAGGATTGAAATAATGCTGAACTATATTAGAAGCGTCCTATGCATTTCAATCAAGGCACAAGCTGCACTGTCGTATGCCGACAATCTAATGGAGGCTCAAGACCGTGCAGTGGGATAAATTGCAGTGTAGCCTACAAACACGACAAAAGTAAATTATCTGCAGCTTAGAAGTGTCGAGTTTATGACACACAGTGAATGCTGATGACATTTTGACGACAGGGACGCTTAGATACTTAGACGATTGGGAAATGATTGTATGGCCAGCCCATTGCAATCGAGGACACTAACAAGTGCCCATTACAGAGATCCGAAATTATTTTACACTTTCTCACTAGGCAACTCAAAGAACAGTTTAAAATTAAACATTACGAAACGTTTTGGTTTTAAAAGTAAATAAAACAAAAACTCTAGTCTTAAAGTAACAACTAATTTATGTAATTTCAGCATCGTATACCATTTCACTGCGTGCGTTTAAAACGTTTGGCTTATAGCCAGCAAGAACTGGGTACAAATTGAATAAACGAATCGGTACTTAATCACTGTCGGATAGTCGGTGAGTTCCGAGAAAAAAAAACCGACAATGGAAAAGGACCTACCTACTTAGTACATTATATTTATATAGCATATTACATATACTGAAGGTCACGCACGAAAGATAACGGTGAATGTAGTGTTACTTGGTTAGTAACATGCCACGGACTCCAAAACCGACTAACTGTGTTTACCTAAAAGAATGGAATTCATTTGGTTATTAAAATTTAAAATTTACAATAAAATATCGAATGCAGTATGCTATTTTATTTCTTAACAGTTTAATTAATCTCAATCTCAAACCCAAGATGAATATGAATAATGTTAACCCATTTACCGCCGTGCTATCGGGTCCGTCGTTATAGTGCGCTGTATGAATAGGCCTTAAAAGGTCAACAGCCAATGAGTCATCATCATGATGCCACTATCTCGCGGTGCATAGCGAAGACTTCGGCTAAGTAAGCACCTCAGATGCGGAATGCGATAAAAATCATGTGTGACTCATCTATATGGTGTTTGTTTATAACATGAGTTGAGAGTTCAACCGTTTAAGTGTACCAACGTGGCCACCTACTGGGCTGAAAAAATATAAAACATCGAAGAAGAGTACCATCGACACGAAAAAGGCCGTTTTTTTCCTAATGAATAATACTTAATCAAAGAATCAGTTACCTTAAATGTGTATGATGGTTGTATTGGGGCTAGTCATGCTAAAGCCAGCACTTCTTCACCGAAATTTTCTCTTAATAGACATAGCGTACTTATCACCGCCGTATTTTATGAATACTTCCTTTATTTGACTCATGGTGACTTCATGGAACAGTCACACCGCACCTATTCAGTATTTAGAGAACATTTTCTTAATAAATATATAATGCCCGAGGTTGTAGTTTCCTAGCAATAATGGCGTAGTTTAATCCACGGCAATGCAGACACGATTATGCATGCCGGTAGAGCAGCATGCATTAGACTCGTCCCCTTCAGGCCCTCTGCGATAGAGTTACGGGCACTTGAGCACGGCAGGTTACTATACTTTAAAGTTTCTATGAAAAGGTAGTGCTTTTAACCCTTTACCAAAGACCGGTGTAGAATAAGTAGGTATCCATATGTTATGAACAAGCTACTCAGTGGAGAGTGGAGACCTCACTGGGGTGCCATTGAAGAGCGGACTAATTTCAGATTTTGAATAGGGCGTTTTGAATATCAAATGCTCTGCGTTGGCAAGCATTGAAACTGCAAAACGTGGTTAAAATATTAACAACGTTCAAAATATGTTGGTGATAAAAAACAGTAGAAAACTTGTATCAGACAAGAAAAAATTTAAATAGTTAACTACTACCTGGCATAAAAGTAAGAAGACAAATGAAGCCATCAGAGATACGACAGTAGAAGGCTCAAGGAAAATGAATAAATACACCAAATGCAACATGCATCGTTTCTACTGTGTAGCTCCCATTTTACAAGATCAACATATTTGACACATATTTCTGACACGTATTTCATTTTCACGACATTTCAACCAAATATGTATATTGTAAAACATTACAATAACCAATGCTGTGTTGTGTTCAATCGATTCTTTATCTGCGCCTATCTTTGTAATGATTGATCGTTTGCTTGCTGGCAATAATATCGGCATTTGTTACTTTTTACGTATTCATGTTATTTATGTTCTCTTGCTTTCGCTTTGGGTTATTAAATATTATTTCGCGGAATATCAGGTTCAACTCTATTGGGACTTCAACGAAGCCGAGGCTAAAATCAATAAAACGGAACGTAATAGAATAATGGAAGAGGACAATCCACGGATTGTCCATAGCGTAGTAGGTACCTATGGAGATATGGACAATCCTATGGATTGTCAATCATATGTATGTATGGACAATCCTAGATTCTCCATATCTCCATAGGTACCTACTACGCTTTAGAATGGGTTTTATCTTTCTGTATGACCGACCCCCTGACAATTGAAAAGTGCCTGTAATTGGTTTATTTGAAATAAATGCTTTGAGTGTGAGATGGTTGTTTACCTGCACCTCTCACCAGCACCTGCCTTGCGTCGGTCTACATCTTCAGCTCCAACTGGATCTTCACCTTAGCCTCCTCAACCCACCTATCGCGCATCGTCATTCATACACCCCACCTCCACATTATACACACCACTGCCATTCCACCTCCATCATTACCTTGTAAATCAATCTTTAATTGATCTCTACTTCCCTTTCTTTAATTTAATTATCTTTGACTTTAAGGTTAAGCTTTTCTTGTCGCTACACGACGCACCTATTCAATGCAATACAATACGAATAGCCAGTAAACGCCCATCAACAAGGAACAGAAAGCGATAAACAAAACACATTTTCTATTCACACCCGTCGACATGGAATTAGAAATGTTTAAGAAAAACATCAGGCAAAACAAATTAGGGGAAACCAATTGCAGTAGGTACGTTATTGTTCAAGACATAAAAGAAGCTAACATCTTTCTGCGTCTCTTTGAACGAAGCAATTTAAAAGACAAAAGCTGATAAAACTCCTCTGCATTTTGTTCGCTTCGAAGTTAATCGGAAGTTGGGCTGCAGAGTTTATGTTCTCTTTCATAAAGGTGTTAATTTTGATATCGAGAACTCTATTCAGCTTGACTGTTTGCTGCAGATAGATTAATGCAGCTTTCTCGTTTCCCTTATGTCGATTATTGTAATGTATGCGTAGAGCCTGCAGAGTAAGGTTTTTACCATAATGTTCGTATCTGTCTTGAGGAACATCCTCGGTTATCATCTCTGAATTAATTTATGAATTCATTCTCATTTCTGTAGTACACCCAGCATCAACTTTCATTGTTTCATAATAAATAAAATCCAGTAGCCCAGAGGAGGGCATTCATTCGTACATACTAAAAACGCAAAATACTCGTGCCTATCGAACAGTAAAATAACATGTGGTGTTCCTTGATCAGATGTGATAAAGCGAAAGTACCTGCTTGTGGTTACTCGCCGTGTTGGTACATTTTGTAATGAACTTTCTCTTTAAATGAGTGGGTGTGCTATTACACTCAAATTTTATTTATGATCGATTGCTGTAATCAATATGTAAATATTTAATGTCTGTACTTATGAACCTACGGGTGATCATACGTCTAAATGAAAATAATTTACTGAATTCGCTATAGATGGGCTAGGGCACGGGTTTATGACCTGAAATAATGTTGAGTACAGCAGCACTAATCAACTATTTGCAACATGCATTAAATTAAACAATTATATACTACTAGCAGCTCCCCGCGGTTTCACCCGCATAAGTGTCGATCCCGTGGGAATATTGTGATAAAAAGTATCCTACGTGTTATTCTGATGTGTAAGCTATAATAATGTAAAGTTTCATCAAAATCCGTGCTGTAGTTTTTGCGTGAAAGAGTAACAAACATCCATCCATCCTTCCATCCTCACAAACTTTCGCGTTTATACTATTAGTAGGAGTAGGATTATATTATAAATATGATAGTAGGATACCTAAAAGCCACCAATTAACTATCAGATGAGTATGCTATGAAAAATCCAACAATGAGTCAGTTTGTCAGGTCACAAGAGGATTTAAACGCTACGTAACGAACTGAATTATATTTGTTTAAATAATAAAATCCTGACATGTGTATAACTGGTTAGATAATAAATTAGCATGAAAGTTACCGTCAAGAATGAGTAACAGACCGCAATGCAACGCAATAATTTACTTACAAAAAAACAACGTGAACTGAGATGTGCCTGAGGCTTGCAATTTTTTGACCCACTGAGAACAGGTTCACTGTTACTCGAACTGTGTTTCTATCTAGATTGCCACTTATACCTGTCGAATTTAGATATAATCGATGATATAATATTCTATTCTTTGCAATACTTTCCATAGCTCGCTTGCCCCACAATAAATGTGCAGATAAAGCCTGTGCCAGTGCCAAAGTTGAACATACACCTGCTGCCGTTGACAACGAAACTTCTGCTGTATTTTTGAATAAGTTTGACAATAAACACTTTTTATTATTTAATCTTGTAACTTATGAATTAAGTTATTCTTTGTTATGTTTAGGATTTACTCCTCTGTTGTCATTGTATTCAACCGAAGCGTCACCTGACCTTTTAACCGAAAACATTATGGGTTCATCAGTAAATGAAGCGTAAGTGGCGCCCAACATGTTAATGTGTTAATTAGATTAGAATCAAACTCAACATGTTTACAAACAACATCCCTGCATAAACGAACACGTTTAAAGATCAGTGCTCACGTTTTCGTAATGCAATAGCGTAAACAGGATCCTAATACTTAATCGGTGTGATAAAAACGTTCTCGACTTCCTCACAAAGCTTACCTAGAATAATAAACAATAGTTTGTAGCTGCTGGCGTAGACGAGATGCTATGCTATATGCTACCATCATTTTTATATTCAGAATAAAACTCTTGTTTTATTCTAAATTGGAAATCTCTGCGTCAGATTCACAGATACCCTTGGGACATTTTACTACAGAAAGTTTTTATCCGTGATAGACAGCTTTGCTAGCGCAAGAAAGATAGTGGGTTTCAAGATTTTGAATAACTCAAATACAATTTGTAAAATTGGTTTTAAAACATCACGTTATTTAAATACATTTGAAAACGTAACTTATACGTTTATGTTCCGACTGTATTAATATTTATAGGGCAATCGTACCTTCGGGGATTGATGTAGTTGCGGTTAAGCGCACGCTTGGAAACTCGGAATCGTATTAAACGTATTATTATTGTACGTTAAATCACAACGACTGCCACAAATTCTACTAAGAGAATTCGGCCATAAATTGCTTCAATTTGGGCAAATCTTCGCGATCGTTCGGTGTCAGCCGGAGGGTAAATACGCAAGGTCAACCGCTTTCGCTGTAGGAACCCACTTACCATGGGCGACCCGTGGCAGCTAACGATTCTAACGAGTGTTTTTCTCGTCGAAATACGTCTTCAGTTCCTCTGGCCGTATAGTTGCTGCTGCTGTGTTGTTTGTAAAAAAAACCATGTCCACTAAAATTCAAGCAGGTATCCTACCGGGTATAGGAATTAAAGATACAATACTTGTAGAAGCAAAAACTATCTTAAAGAAACATCCATTAGATATACATATGACGCATAACTGTGGTTACCGGTTACAAAGCACATTCAATTAAGTAACAACACAGATGAGTCACTTCCACCATAATTGTGGAAACCTTGTGCTATAGCAATCACTGTTCTGTTATGACTATCACAACTCTATACAGATTACAGATGCGACTGACGTTTTAATTACTCGACCTATTTTGAACAGCTGTTTATTTTATTGCTCAATAAATTTTGGGAATGTAACACCTTGTTAACCCTTCAGTTACTAAAACTAACACAACTGGGAGGATCCAATTTTATGTGTGTAAGCTAATTTCGATAGACGTGTGATAGAATTGGGTATTTATTTCAAAAAGAATAGCTGGTAAGTAATAAAAGTACGGTAGGGAGCAGCAGCGGCTGTAAGAGACGTGAACGTGACCCATTTGGAGAAATCCTATGCAGAGCGTTAAGCGTACAGAACGGAGAGGTAGTAGTTCGATCCGTTAGAAGACAGAACAAAGGGGGCGTTTGTCTATGGCTTGAACAACAACTATTGTGAGTGTGGTCTGGCTCTAGCCCCGGCGGATACATTGTTCATATGTATATGCTAAATGTTTTAGTAAAATGGTTAATAGGATGAACTCTCTTGGCCCGTTCTAAATAGGCCCAACGACGCAATGTGTAAGGCCGATTGTACCTGCGTAAAGGTCGTTTAGTTTCCTTCAATAGCGGGCTTTTAGCGTGGGTCACTAGATTACATGGTACATGATTTGTGCTTTATTCAATGACGCAGGTACTGGCCTGGTATTGGCGTTTCTTTCTCCAAACAATTGTTTCTGCCACACTGTTCAAAATGTACAGGTTGAGTGAAGGAAGTAGGTTACTACAATGGTTGCAGGTGGTAGGCGGGGAACAAATGCATGAGTACTTTAAAAATAGCTGTACCTACATTAATACTATGTCGTGATATGTTAAGTATACAGGCCTCGTTCCCATTTTAGATGCCATCTTATCCGTTATTTTAATGAAGGTGCCGCAAATCGTTGCTATGCAAGACTACCTTCACTGCAAGGAAACGAAAAAGATACAATACATGACGTAATCGATATGAACATAGCTAATCATAGATAATTGTGACAATGCAGTTTAGAGGCTTTATTATTCGTGATTACGACGACTTACGTTTGTTTTGTGCGTCTGATGGCGTGGTTTACGCAACTTTTCATGCGTCGCTGGTCACGAGCAAGAAAGCGAATATTCTCATTGTGTTCTGTTATCTCGGACTTATCATCTTTATGTTCGGACAAATGCGGATTATGTAAGTTGGGTGATGTTATGGACGTTTCAAACTTTAAGTGGACATCGTGGACGGCGATATTGCAATAGTTCTTTACCTTCGTTCTTATGACACAGGTGGCATTAACATTCACCACTTGTATACTTAATCGAAACTGAATTTAAGCAAATATTATTACGGAAATCACTACATATTATAAAACTAAGTCTCCTGAGCCAGGTCAGTCTGTCTATTTGTCTGAACGCGATAAACTCAAAAACTACCGAACGGTTTTCATACGGGTTTCGCTAATGGACGGAGTGATTCATGAGGAAGGTTTAGGTGTATAATTGATTAAGGTTTTGTGTAAATTCGTTGAAATATGACGATGATTGTTGAAGATGTTGTCAAAAAAAATCATGCCGACTGGGAGCTTTACTGGCGTGCGCTGTGTAAACCAATATAGTTATGAAAACAATGTATTACGGAATTAATACATTGTTTACCTGGATTAACACATAGGGTACTTTACTTTTAATCCCGGTAGTACGTTCCCGTGGGATATTTATGACATCCACGAGGGCGAAGCCGCGGCCAAATGCTAATAAATTATAAAACCGCTTTGCACAATGCCGGTGCTTAACACAAAGTTGGTCATTTCAGTGAACTATTTTTTAACAACGTCATTTCCAGGGTAATGTTTGCGGGCGGGTTAGTTTTAGTTTACTTCGTCACGCTACGTTTGGCGCTATAATAACTTAACTACAAGGTTTATAAGATCCGTTACACTATAGCAGTTACCACCTCATTAAATTATTCTAATTAATGTCGTTTAGCCCTTTTTGGCTAATAGGTACTACGTGTGCTATTTTGCTCATCATCATGCATTTTTTTTTCTTATATCTATTTAACTATTCAATCGATCTTAATAATAATTATTGTCTACTATGATTCCCCAATAGCCAGGTGTTTTGAACTAATTTAAATAATTAACAATTGAAAGTGATAAGTGACGTGTCCGTATCCAATCGGGACTGAAAAATATTGTTTTGTTACAAATGGCATAAATAATATATAATACCGTCTCACTCAACTTGCATTCCTTTTTGCATTAAAAAAAACAGATTGGTTTTGGTTTTAGGTATTTAATTTAAAGGTCATTGACACAAAATTCGATAACGTTTCCTTATCGCACTGTATCAACATCAATCAGAGTGTGCGCTCAGGCCTCAGGCCGACTGCAAATTACACTTGAGCCAAACAGAAGTCAAGGTGCACCGAATCGTTGCGAGTTTTATTTTCGTACGGGCCGATTGCTTAATTCAGGGGGGCCATTGATTAATCGCCAGCTGGGGCGACAGATGTTCGCTGTGCTCCCGAACCGAATTGAATGGCTCGTGGCTCCTATTGTAAACGAGTCTTTATGCCGGTGACAGCTTGTCCACGTAAAAAAGTTTTGAGCGAATCCAATGTCGCACTCGCAGTCGCAACGGACGCTTCTGCCGACAAAAATATTTGGTTTAAAAGGTTAAAGAAATTCGCCGCCATTTTGACGTCACGGACCATGTTTGATGTTTTCTTTATCTTGTTTCAGACGTTGGATTTCGACCGAGATGGCCTAACTAAGTTGAAAAAGGCGATAAAGGCAATACATAACTCTGGAAATGGTGAGTAGTACCGTCGTTTTACACCTAAGTAAACAAACTTGGCCTCAAGTCTCTGCCAAAAGAAACAAAAGGAAACTCGGACGTGTATTGTTTTTCTGCACTACCGCACGATGACTCCAATTTTACATGACGCAACTAAATAGTTATTTACCTAATGGTTTGCTAAAATTATGCTAATATTAAAAGACCAAATATCTCCACGGGCATGCGAAATGAGAAATACTCTTCTACTTTTTAAGCCTAATAGAAAAACCAATAATGTCCTCTAGTTCACTTTTAGCACGGAACAGACGGAAACCGGACAATATACTTTCTGACTAGTTTATTTGTATTCTCGTCTAGTGGCGCGTTTTACAGGCGACACGAGAACGAGACTCGATTAAAAATAGAAATAGAGGAAGTATACGGTATGAATAGCAGACTGGAATAGCTGAGATATCCGATGCATGTTTGGTAACTTTAAAAATAAATTCCATTTCGATACTTGAAAATTAAACTCGCCCCAAGGAATGGGCATCGGAGAACTCCAAACCATTAAGGTGACTTCGATGACTGAGGTGATTAATTGGGCGTACCTACTCGTACCCTTTCTCAGAACAAATAATTCTGAGTAATTGTTATAAAGAATCTTTCAGTGTAAACAATGTGTTCAAAAAAAAAATCAATATGTCATATTGATTTTTTTTTTACCGAACAGCATAGTTGTTTCCAGGTTTGTTCGGATGCGACTTTATTTTGCGATTCGTGAAATCATTATAATGTACCACGCATCCATACCTGTCACATTGAGGCATAAAAGTGCAAGGGGTAGGTACTCTAGGTACTCAATATTCAAAACTATAGAAACTACTAATGCATAGCTTAGGCCGAGCACAGAACCGGCTTGCTAGGACGAAAGGCCGTTCAACCCGCTGAACTAGAATGACCCAAATATCGCAACAAATAGTACTTGCAGACAGACATTAATGCATTATTTGTAAACACTTCCATTCACTTGTTATATAATTTCGGATTGATTTATAATGTTCGCAGTATTTAATAACTTTCCTTCCTGTCGACGAATTTCTTTTTATTTCCGTTACAAATTACAGCCAAGCAACCAAATCAAAAGGGCGCCGCTTAAAAATATTGAAATATCTGCAAAAGTATGCAACTGAACTGACTGCAAAGTGCTAAGCAGATTTTAATAACCACAACAATTCACGATGTAACTAAGCATACCATTTATGAAAGATCAGAACCAGTCTTTCCATTGAATGGAAAGACTGGTTTACTGGGTGGAGTTGTATGGCTTTAAAATGTAAATAATTTTAATTCTCCTTTTATCTCTCCAAGTACGGTTTCTGCATTTGAACAAATACAAATTGAAATATAAACCGATTCGAGTCGCGGTGGCCGGTCACGAATGAATTTCCCTTCATGTGCGACTTGTCAACGAAAGTAGGTCGAACGTCTGGTTTCGCTGGCTACGGTGTAACTGGACATGCCTATTAGATTATTGTTTTGAACTGGAGATATACCATGGGGGAACACCCCGCACCTGCTCTAGCTTTTAGTTATAACGAGTGTAGTGAGAATCGTGAGGTATATATGGCAGTCAGCGCACGCGCTAGCTATTTTGCGTCTGCGACATTTCCATTCCGCACGATGCAGTATTTCCTCAATTTAAAGCTGTATTTACTGCACTCTATATGATAAGATAAATCTTCTTTAGGTACTCACACATTAGTCACGGTAGGATGTCTAATTTTAAAATGATAAACTACAATGTTATGCAGTTCCTCGACGCAGCTCTGTTTAAATAACCTGAGTGAGATTAAATCGTCTATTCTTTACACGAAGCCGCTGCCGTGTTTTATAAATAGTTAGTACGTTTTAGTTTTTTTCTAAGTTGTAAGTACAGGTTTATTGAGTGCAATTCCATCGCGTGCTAGGGTTTGTTTATTGTGGTCGCGTTTAGCGCCTGTGCCGCAGGCCGCGACAAGCCAAACGCTCGGAACTGGTCGTGCTAGTTCGGATTGTGCGCTGGCGCAGCTGGCAAGGTCGTGCGCTCCGCGAGCACGCGCTCGCAAAAACAACCAATCAAAAACACCAACATTCCTACAGAATGATGCAGTGTTTAGGTTTAGGGAAGACTGGCACTTTGCTAGCCACTTGGTCCGCGTACATTGCCGACTTTCCCGTACACACTCATCCTCTATTTCACTTAGGAGTAAAAAATCCTGAAACACGTGTTTCATAGTTTTTAAAAAAAAAGCCCAAATACCTACCAGTTTTCTTTGATTTTACCTTAAAAAAAAAACAACGGATTGTCATGTAAACTTTCATCCCCTATTTAACAATCTCTTAGAGGTAGAATTTCCAAAAATCCTTTCTTAGTACTAGTAATCCTTTCTTAGTCTCAAAAAAAGGAACTCACCACCACTAAAAAGGAACCGCCACCTTCAGTGGTTTAGGCTCTGCAATTCTACGTAGAGCGTTGATGAATCAGTCCTATTTTCTTATAATATGGTAAAGATGGTTTTCAATGTTCACTATATTTCTCGGAACAACGAAAAAGGCAGGTACATATATCTTTTCCTAATACCTACTACAATGTTCACAGATCCAAGTAGGCATCTACTTATTGTAAAATCGTAATGGATGGAAGGACGCGTTCTTGGAACGTATCCAACTATACACAGGCGTTAGTGTTTTGGTCAGCATTTTGTTGCTTACTTTCCAAGTTTCCACACTGTTTATAGGAACTTTGTTGCATTATTTGTCTATTCAATTCTGCTGTTAGCCTTTACAATTTCAATTAGTTCACATTCACCTACTTGCAATAACATTTTGCTGTTACAAGTCACGACATCACTTTCGTTTTATGTTAAAATCCCTTGTTATTGGCAATTTGAGGGACCAGTTTGACGAAAACCCGGCCCGAGGCTATGTAAACCTCATATTAAGTGGAAGGTTAAGGAAGAGCTCCACGGAGAAATTGAATGGCGTGAGGTCTGTGCTTTAATATTCAAAAAGCGTCGGTGGGATTGAGCTAGGTAAATGTGGGCCGCGACACGGATCTCCGAGACTCATCAGTTCGCTACCTTTATGTTGTTTATTTTTAACTGGACCTGTTGGTATATTCCATTCCCAAGAATCCATTTCAAAATTTCGTAGCAACGAGTCGGCAAGGGCTATAAATAAATCCCAACTCATTAGCGGACATCCCCTTTATTTTATGGAGCACTTATCCCGGGTTTCGGGAAAATATTCACCTTAGAAAGAACCGTCTTTCAATACAATTTTTCTCAGTTTCGTTGATCAAATAAAAGTCTTATAATCAAATACTAAGCACTTACGGCAGTGGGCAAGTAATAGGCTGCAGTTAAGCGCAGCTAACTTTACTGGCGCTTCTCTTTATAGCGACCGAGTAAATCCAACTGGGAAACTAATTAAATGTCCGTCGGCTCAAGGAAGATAAAACGAGTCTTTGTCGAACAACCTAGAAACTTTGTGAAACAGAATTTTTCATTGGAAGAAAATTGTGCCGGCGTTGTGCAATTAATTAATTATATTGGCTACATTTTATTCTTTATCCTCATTCTTTGTTCAATAAACTTGGTTTGAGTTCGACTCATTTGGCTCATTGTGATTTTTTAATCCAATTACTTATAACATCTTATATTGATTGTATTATGTTTGTGATATTCAAATCGTACACGTGCTAGCTTAGATTGTTTATAAAGTATCGGTTGGCATACTGAATTATTCTAGCAGCGTATAACATTACATGGCCTAATCCCCAATTTTTGTATTTAGCTCACGTGGACAACGAGATGTACCTCTCCCGGGCGCTGGAGCGGCTGGGAGGAAACGCCCTCAGCAAAGACTCGGAGCCAGACATCGGCGCCGCATTCTTCAAGTTCGCTGTCGTCACCAAAGAACTGTCTGCACTCATGAAGACACTGGTATGTTGCAAATACACACTGACAGAACTGCTATCAAATCCCTTTGTATCTTTCGTTGTATTGACTTACGACAAAATGAGAGGAACCTGGTGGTAATTCATTTAAAGCTTATCACTGTTGTGGTCTATTAGGTTACGCGTGTCTGAAGAGGTTACGTTTGTCTGGACGGCCGGAATAGTATACCAATAAACTGCTAATGAATCGAACTGCATGGATGAGATGTTATCGTAAAACTATGCTCCACTTTCCATAACAATATATCACAAACATAAACTGTTAAGAATCTAATCCAAGTTAAAAATATATGCAGATTTTTTAAATTAACTTTCCTTTAGAAATGTACAACCAGTCTAAGAGAAAATACTGCATATTACAGTAGTTAAACTCAGAAATTTGTTTTCTAATCATTACTTGCTTCGATGCATTTAACACGTCCACAATATGTTGTTGGCTCAATAGTTATAAACTGAAGATGATTTTGGCGATTCAATTTGAATATAAAAAGTTTTGACAGCAATTTCATACGCCAAACTGCAATTGGAAGTGTACGTGAACTAATTAAAATAAATGGATCATTCTGGTGCCGAAATCAATTTCCATATTCCAACGCAATAACTAAACAGATTTTATTTTAAAGTTAAAACAATTTCCAGTTCACAAACAGTGTCCCACTTTGTATGTGTTTGCACGAAACGGTAGCTAATACGGTCATCGACCGACATCATACATATTTACGAGCTAGAATGTTTTACATGTCACGCGAATGGCCACAAATCATATTAGTTTTGAACATAAACGAAGTAATCATTATTGATAAACACATCCTTGGCAGTGAAAGTGGTGATGACTAGGTCTAAGCTTTCACTTTTAATCTCTCGTAGCTGCGTAGACAGGTTATCAAGATATAAGAAAACAAACCACAACTTGGTGTAAATCGGAACCTATGATGGTGAACATACATACTTACGTGATTTGGAACATTGAACTTGCCCGTAGAAAGTTAAAATGTCGTACGTTTCATAAGGCTTTCTTGTTGGTAAAGAAAACAGAGAGTATTTTCTGTTAAAAGTAAAACCCATCATTAACCCTCGTGTGGTAATGGTTCAAAAGAAATCATGCAACCAACCACAATGTATTGTAGAGCTCGATTATTTTAGTTGCAATTTCCTCTTATTATGACTAACTATGTATATAACGAAGTGGTTGCTTTGTTTCGTACCGTTTTGTGGTACAGTGTTTGAATCTTCTACCTTATCGACAAACGTCTGAACTTGACAAAGTGCGAATTTATACAAGAGTATCGAGTCGCTCATCAACCCTCGATTCCAATGTAATCAGAATCCGTCCCAACAGCAAGCGGAAATTATACTATTGAGGGAGCCTGCGGCGGATGTCTCGCAAACATCTCGTCGTGGAGACGGAGCGACCCGGCCCGAGTATACGTCTGGAGACGGAATAGGCTCGTTACGTCATAACTCGGAATTAATTGAAAAACGGCGACAATTTCATTACTGATTTATTGCTTCTCGATGACGCTTTCGTTAAAGCAATTTCTCTTTGCTTTATATTTCTTCTGCTGCTTCCTTGGATGGTATTTTTACTAACAAATGATTCAGTTACAAAGATAAGTTTTTAATTACAAGTCTCATAACTTGTGCCGTCGCGTCAGTTTCTTCCTTGCAATTTACTGCACGTATGAAATTAACTGTACATCGTTATCGTTTCAATAATAGAGCATTGTATTCAATCTATTATCAGGCTGACATTAATCAATCCTCTCCCGTAATTGATGTTGTGTACTTCAATATGTTGGATAGCCCGTCTATTTAGTGGCGTACATAAATAAACTTCGGCAGGTGAGGCAACCTTATCGACATAAGATCAATATATATTCTCAATTGACTATTTGTGTGCTAATAGGGGCTGTATCTTACTGTTCATCTTTGCGCATGTCATAATCAACCTAGGTTAACAAGTTTGAATGCCAATCGCATGCGATGAGCAATATTTTATGGATGTGCTTCAAAACATGCCACAGTATTACCTCACACTATAAATAGTGTAATTAGATCTTCATGTTAGCATTTTAACGAATCGTCCTTCTTGGAAGGCGACGCTATTAAATGCTGAGTTTGAAACGTGCGATAACTGACGGTTGACGCAGATACCGGGTGCGTAGGCGCACAGCAGATTTGCTTGTAAATGGGTCAGGGTGATGACACGACCAGGCTAATGTTGCTAGCCAGTAAATACAGTTGATGTTGCATCGTAAAATTCGTAAACCAAATCCTGCTTTGTGAAACGTTTACGGTTTACTTCGTGGTTGTAATTACTTTACTAATAAGCATATTTACATTCGTTCTAGCTAATAACCTAAATAGGGCTCGGAAATTGTCAGTAACGGATTCTAATTTTCATAAAAAAACATGGTGTAATGTGCATGTATTTGGAACGTTTGCAAAGTAATTATTCCTTAGTAGTCCAATATTTTTTTGAGATTTACCTCCATCATCCTTGCTAAATTTAAAGACACACCTTGATGCATGACTTTTTGCAATTTTCCAATCAACAAAGGAAAAATTCTTTGTACTCTAGATGTATCCGAAGATCTAAAGTATCCAAGGACTGAAACTCTTTATATTTAAAACAGCCCATTAATTCTCCAAAGGAATATGCAGAAGTGTAAGAATTTTCCATACTACCTTGATAGTTTCAGAGTTAACCACAATTTTCAACAAGGGTTCAACCTCGCTCCATTTCTGCAATTCTTGTTATTCGTGCCGAACCACCAACTCTATTGCGCAGAATCCTCGACCTGCCCTTGACATGTTGCTCCTTTGTCCTTCCTCATAGCTCCCTGATCATGTGGAAAGTTATATTTTACTGCGAAAATGTATGAAACGCAGTAAGCAATCTTCATTTCAAGTAATTGGATTCCTTCCATTACTGATACTATCATCTAATGGTTTCCGAGAAATATCTGAAAGGAATGCCCCAGAAATATTGGAATCTCATTCTGAATTATTAAGGGAAGCTTTTCTCAAAGGTTTGCAAACAGGATTAGAATGGGAAAGGCCTCCGTTTCCTATTGATTGTATTCAGAGATATACATTGATTTCGGCATGGAGGGTTACGCGGTTCTTTGATGCTTTGTATTACTTCGTAGATATAAACCATAGCAAGGCATGGCAAAAATTCGTAGAATAAAAACAAATTCTGGGCAAAATAGGTGTGTCCGATCGGAAGACAATAGGATAACAACTTGTCTCCATGCCTGCACACACACGATATTCATATACGGCTTCAAACGATATTAATGCGTATACGGTATATGAAGCCTTGTCGATTTTCTTAGTGTACCAACACCTGAGCAGATCTTTTTTCTCGTATACTTACTTGTTTTTGTGTGATACTTTTTGTGGGTTATTTGAAACTGCACCGTTCCAAAGTAAAACTTGTCCGGAATTACTCACTCGATGATGACTCGACAACTTGTCGCGTTTCGCATGAGGAGATTGCCGCTCTCCGCTCCGTTTACCCTCTGAATTGTGTCTGTTACTGCATTAATCATAATACTGTATGACTAAAGTCACCTTAGCTGTGCTATTCGTCTGGTCTATTCGCATACTTGTCTGAACAATCAACTTTTATAACAACAATTTCGTGCTTTGCGCGGAATTCATGTCATGTTATGATCCATTCATCAAACATTAACACAAATACCATTTGATGTGGATTCCTTTCTTATGGCTTATCGCTCTACATGTATGGATGTTGTCCATCACGATTCTGCAATTCAGGCATTCCGGAGTGGTTGATTACAATTTAACATCATTCCCCATCCCCCATCATTTTCAGATTATTTTCCGATATAGCGTAGCTCGCCCTCAATACGGGACCTGATCAACGCAATATAGCAAATGTATAAAATCAATTTCAAAGGGCGTTGCTTGTTATTCGGATGATGCGTTTAATTAAAAACGTTCCCCATTTTGCTCGCTTAGAGGATCATTCATTTCGACTGTTTTATTCGTTTGTTGTAACTCTGTGATAAATAATTGATCACGTAAACGCGCTCGGAGTCCTCTTAATTTTTAATTTATTTACCAGACCTTATCAACGGCTTTTAAGTCTTTACACCTCGTTATACTTTTGGGAATTAGGCTATTAATTATTTTCGACAAAAGTGTTCTCCATATTTGATCTAATATGGAGAGCACGACACGGTAGTGTCTTTTCATACAGTCGCAAGCGGAATAAGTTACCGACGCTTTATGGCGGTACTCTTGTGCCTAACTTCATTACTTATGTACTAAAATGGTCTTGTCTAGAGTACGCATTCTATCTATCTTGCACAAGCATCAACGGCGATGCACTCTACATAATGCAAGTAGTATTTTAAATAATATCATCGGGTTTCGTACCAATTAGTGGAGTTAAAAGAACTGTGGGATGTTGGTAGTTAATTTAATTTCAAAGCCGTAGAAGCAATCAACGAAAGTTGAACCTAGTGGGAAGCTGCTTCAGTGGGGCGCCATAATTGAAATTAATTCTTCATATTCACGAATTTTGCGGAACTCCTCTCTCTTCCGGTAACGTTTTTATTTGTTTTTCTGCTCTATGTTCGTCTTTATTGGTACAAGCAATGTTGTACATTTTATTTTATTGTGGCCACACGTACTTCCTACAGTTTAGTACCTATCGTGTTTATTACATGTAGGTAACATAACATAACCAAATGTTAAAGCTTTGCTTCAAAACTTCCAAGTTAAATTTATTAGGCACATTCGTATGCTAAGTAATTCGATGAAAAGGTTTGTAATAAAAAAACACTTCGTTGGTCATTTCTGGTAACTTTGAATGCTTTGAATTCTGGTATTTTTGCCTGCAGGCTGCAGGCAAAAATACTTATCGATATCAAAATATGATTTCGAAAATATAAAAGAAAAACAAATGACAGTGACGGTTAAGGAAAAGTTTCGAAATCACTATACCAACCGTGACCAAAGTGACTTTTCCATATCAGAGGGACAATTCTCTTAATTTGAGAACGTTCACAGTCTGATCTCAGTCTCAATCTGTCAAAAATACCTCTTAGTTTCCCTACATTTTTGACCAGTTTTTGACATTGATTTAAGCTGATATGAGATTGCAAGTAGATTTTAAACTTTTTTAATTACGGGAATTGGCCTTCAGGTAGTCAAAAGTTACCAGTAATGACCAACGAACGGAATGGCATGAAACATAGGGAGTGCTTCCTTTATTCTTTTAAATTGCAAGATATTGCTGAGTTAGTTATTCGAAAGTTATTAAGGACTTACGATATAAACAAAACCATACATTCAGGGGATACAACTGCACAATTGGATCACATGTTTCTGGTTGAAAACGGTGGTAGTTTTACCAATGAACATTTCCTTATTAGCAGATTTGACTGATCGGCAAAAGTTCTTATCGTTCTCGGTAAGCCCCAGATTACCTCACCATGGGGAAAAAACTACTACAAACATTGCTAGTATGAGTAACATACATTACCGGTGTTTTAGCGTGTGACTTTGAATTACCATACAATATAGTAAAGCGTACGGATCGCACGTGCGCTCGTTGCTCTCAATTCGAACAATGATCATTGTTACACCACGTAACTAGTACAGAAAAACGTTCGTTTTGTACTTTAATTAATTTTCACGTTTGTTATGATTTTATGAAGCTTAATTAATGATGTAAACCTATGTTAACACCTTTAGGTTATACGTCTTCGTAACTTTATTTTAAAGCAATTATCTCGAAAATGGTTTAGACTTTAGATTGCTTGATAAATAAATTATTTGATTATTTATATAGTTAGTCTGATAGATTAAAAACAATATATATCGTTGCGATATATCTTGCAATTGTAATGCAATATATTATGATTTGAACGTATTGATACTTGTTTTAGTTCAGTTGAGTTACCGATATCAAGATCGGTGGTTTTAAGTGGAATTCTTGATTCTTGAATATCGACTTGAATCAAGTGATGTTTTACTTCCATTCATAAAACAATCACATGAAATAACATTAATGTATGTGATACTTACATAAATGCTGTTGACATACCGGAATCGATACCTTTACACAGAGTTATCTGTGAGATAATGTTCAGTGTATCAATGAAATAAATCATTAAATCGTCACACTTTATCAATTTATTATGTCAAAAGAGAATTGAATTACATAATGAATGTACGGTTCTAGTTTATTGTTAGGATTAGGACTGACAATTTTGTCTTAGCGGTGAGTTTCATTTGACATTTCTCACGCTGCCCTAAGAATTTGATCCCGTGACACTTGAGCAACTTCACAGAACGCGGATAGCGAAAGCTGGTTGGTAATTCAATTCTGCGTTCAGATAAGCGTTTCGCGATTAATCGAGCGTGTTTGTACCGCGATGGGAGTATCGCGTGCGGATAACATTGTGTCCGAGTATCGAGCTGTTATCGAGATTGCGCCAGATTGCACTCTTCCAGCCCGCAGCTATGTGCGACACATTTAACCTTGTCGAAAGTGAATTTATCGCGGTAATCGATTTTGTGTATCCAGCGCTATCCTTTCCCGCAATTGCAATATATCCTAAAGCGATTGGTGCTTGAAACTCGAATAAGTGTTTGTAGTAGATGGATTGTTTGTTGGTTGCCTTGCTGACATCTGATGTAATATGAACCTTTCGTAATATAATATTAATTGTCCTTTGAGCATCAACATCATTTGTACGGTTAAAAATAGGTTGTTTGTATCTAAATATCTACTAACTATTTACACGAGGTATGAAATCAAAAGAATAACTAACTATACTTATGATTTTTTTTTAAATGTTATACCTAGTGCTTGACTGCGATCCTGCCTGATGGAAAGCAGTGATGCAATCGTTAAATACTAAAACAAAAGGATATTTAGGCGTCGAAGTACTCGGCCGCATCGCTGTCATCCGAAAACGCGCCCAGAAGACTGGCAGCATTGCCACTTGCCACGTAGAACGGCAATGCTAATTCTTTGGCCAATGAACGACCCAGCCCTCTGGTCACGTGAAGTGTCGGTCAGCCAAATAGTATATCAATATCTACTTGTTCTTTATTAGTTTGACAAGTGTATGTGTTTAATTGCATCATAAATTACAAATCGTAGTTTTACCGGTCGTTACGGTTTCCTCCCTTAATCGGTGAGTAGTATTCCTAGTGCTACTGTTCAACAAAACCGCTTTCAACCTCATACATCAGTAACCTGTTGGACTTAAAGACATGCAGTCACTGCCCTCCAAATTTTTATTTCGCTGTTACCTAAACAGAGTTACATTATTTAGTGACACGTCTTACGTTATTTATTTGTTGACGTTTTGGAGCTTGGAAAACGTTACACATACATACTCGTTCACATAGTACGATTTACGATGTTTTGCTTCTCGCAATAAATTAAACGTAACACATGTCCACAACTTCCCTGTGACGTTATAATTAGCGGAACATTCAATGACCAGCAACAGTGTTCAGGAAGGGTTTCATTGTGTACATCAACCCTTTGTCCCTCATAGCCTCCCGTGTCTCGTCTGTCAGAGCATTCGCTTCATTGATTCCATAATCGACCCATGAACGGGGTTTCCATATAGCGTGTTGACTTTTTGTTCTCATCTGTTTAATTACTTTATCTGCTCCACTCATTATTGTGACTGACGTTCTTAATGATGTAGCATGCCTCGTTATGTTCTGGGCTCGGGTAACAATACTAAACGGTTGTTATGATGTAACTGCGTACTTACAATATAACATATTGATGGTTTTAACTACGAATGCTAGCAATTAAATTTCGTTTTGGGGTCAAGGGTAACGTTCAATATTCTTCTGCCAATGATGCTTACTTATTAGGGTTTCTCAATCTGGCATCGTTATTCAGTTCGCGACGCGACATTTGACGCCTATTCGGGCGGTGCATTTGCAACCTCGTGGAGTGTTTTGCCTGTCAAAACTGCGCTAGTGAAGCAACACATCGCGGGTAAATGACTCTAGTTGTGCAACGTTAACGCGATGCACAATTTTAGACGAGAGCTCGCTTTGATGGTTGTCACAGGTCTTGTTAGCTTTTATTGAATTTACCGATAAAGACAGATGAATCAAAATTTATTTCATGTAACCTTGAACGGTATTGATTATTTGTTGGGTCTCTACTTTTATGTACAAATATTAACTTTCTAATTTCTTGTTTCAGATGCAAAATATAAACAACATCGTAATGTTTCCGGTCGATAGTCTTCTAAAAGGTGACCTGCGCGGAGTGAAGGGGGATCTAAAAAGGCCGTTCGACAAAGCCTCCAAAGACTACGAGTCTAAGTACTTGAAAATTGAGAAGGAGAAGAAATCGCAGGCGAAGGAAGCCGGTCTTATCCGAAGTGAGGTGACACCGGCTGAGATAGCAGATGAGATGGAGAAGGAGAGGAGGCTGTTTCAGTTGCAAATGTGTGAGGTAAGTCGTCTGAAATATGTGCATGCATCGTAAACGTTCTTAAAAGTACCATAAAAACTCCTATTGTTAACTTTAAAGTGTTTAAAAACGACGCAAACAACTCGAAGTATTTAGTCTTCAGTGGCTTCAAATATAAATAAAACTCACCGTTTGTTTACATAACTTCTTGCTCCTTATTTGTTTTATGTGGCAGCTTTATTACGTCTTAGTGCTTTTACGGATGTGCCGCAAGAAAATGTAGTATCGATTCCAATTTATACTCGAGTATCTTCCGTTATTTTCCAACAAAAGATAGCATCGAACATAAAAGTGTCTTATTTCCCATTAAGTCTGAAAAAATACTTGGCCATGCAAAGCCAATGCGATAACTATTCATTAGCAGAAATAAACCATGCCTTTTATGATACCGTTCTACTAGTTCTGCTTTTATAGTTGTATAATACGACCACTATCTTTGCGAATACGTCCGTCTTAGCATAGTTTTAAGACATTCCGATGCTAATCCATTTAGGACTTTATGATGATTATCATGAACGTGTAAGAATTATAAATGACTTGGTTACACGATTCTTGGAACAAACAATTCTTCATACAAATTGGGGTTCAAATATCAAGTTGTTAATGCTTTTATATTTGAAGCACATTATCCCTTTTAAATACTGTTCCACGAACTGTCTGACACCGACTGACATTTGGCGGGTAGCCGAGCTAAGCCAAAAAGTGGATAATTAATAATTGGTAGTGAGCAATTTGTGGCTTCACTTAACACGCCCTGTGGGCAGGACCTGTTGGTCGCTTACCATTTTAATAAGTCATTTTATACACGTACATATACGTATACTGCGCTGTATAACGCCTTCTCATTACGCTTCGTAAATGATCGCTCTGGGGCCAACAGCTCGTAACAAATGTTGGTACTTTGTTAGATAAATTTTATGAAAATACTGGACGAGGTATATGTATGTATTCTACATCATGTAGGTACCGGACGGTTTGTTTCATCTCGGTTCAATGAGTTTGCTTTCGAAGTTGGTAATGAATATTGGAAAACCTGTTGTCTTTTAGGAAGCTAGTGTTTAGAGTTAGATCTTTTAAGATCTTATAAATTATCGAAAAGGATCCTATCGTCACTGAGATTGAAAGGAAGCTGCTGTTGACACTGATACTCGTTAACTGTGTGAATGACCGACATAGCCCATGTCCGTATTGTCCACCATTTTTTACCCATTACTCTCATTTGTCCGCTCCGCAGTTACAAATACAACGCTAATTAATTAAACGGATCGCGTGACAGCTGTTAATGAGCGTGCCACTCACACGTGCACTTATTGCTGATATATTGTACAACCAGTATTGCCTTTGATGTTTTAACGTAATCAAAATGTTCCAATAACACATTGATATGGCCAGTTTTATCGAAAGCTTTTCCCAGAATTAATCAGAATTAAAACACTTGCTGCAGATATATTTTCTGATAAACATTCTTGACTTGAAGATTAATTATGTCGTCTGCACAAAGGAATATACACAGCCAGCAAATTCAGTAGATACTGGCTTTATCAGCTAAACCGCGAGCATCACTGGCGAGCGAGATAAGCTCAACGGCTTCAGTCAAGAGACTCAAGACAGGTACTTTTGTTCTCGACTAGCAACAGGAGTAATGAGTAATGACCGAAAGAATAACTGTCTCAGACGCACATCTATGCAAGCCTTGTGCCCCAGAATGCAATTAACAATGCGTGTGTAACAATACCAACAATATGTTCGTCCGTGACAGCCATTTACCTACGCAACGTAGCAGCGTTAGTCTTCATACAATAGCTGTGGCAATAACTGCCATTGTGGACACCAGTAGTGCCGTTATGCGCATAACCTGTGGCTGCAAAAGGTCGTATGTCCATTGGCAATGACACTGGTGTACAGTTACATTAAATGTACGTTGCCAAAATTCCGACTCTATTGTACATTTTTGATGATCATTATGATGAGCGGTTTTGTGCCAATTTTGATACATTTCATTCTTTTGGTTTACTTAGTTTCTTTGGAACTATAAAGTGACGTTGACGATCATATACTTACCCTACATTTTTATGGGACAACACCCTGATTGTTTGTGGGTGCATGTATTAAAGGTGGTTAGGGGTTTATTTATAAGAGATGATTAAAGGTAAGTGGCGTTTAAACATCAAAAACGTATGGTTAAACAGTCCCTATTCACTACTTAACTTTAAGCGACGTTTATGAATAAAAGGGGTTAATTGTGAAGTATTTAGCGTGGGTACTGCTATAATATATTTGGGTTGGTTGGATAAAATCCAAATCAGAGCAGTTGTGACCCAGTGGTAACGGTCCTGACTTAAGAGTTGTAGGTCGCGGGTGCGAACCCAGACAAACACTTTTCTTTGTGTAATTTATTTCATCACCACATCTCAAAAACGGTGAAGGAAAACAGTGAGCAAACCGGCATGTCCTAAGACCAAAAATTCCAAGACATGTGACATCTACAAACTCGCGCTGGGCCCGCGTGGTGGATTACGTCCCATTCCCTCTCTCAGAGAGGAGGCCTGTGTCCCAGCAGTGGGACGTTATTGGCTGGTATAGGTATAGGGATAAAATCCTCAAATCAAAATGGAAATCTGATAATTTAATTGTCGTTGCTAGATAGACTTTCCACTTTCTTTCCTCTGATCAGCAACAGATATCAAATTTTAATATCAAGTGAGCTACGGATTATGTTTCCAGCGTTATGATATGTTTTTGATAAGATAGTAATATTATGGTGGTGTTATGTTAGCACGCTACACGCTTCCATAGAAAATAATCGCTATCGATGTTCGTAAATTATAAGCATTCTGATTTTATTAATCAAACTTAAGGATAAAAGGGTACTGTGAATGAGATGTTAAGGAAACTTAATTATTCATGTGAATCATATTATGTAGGATGAGAATGACTGAAGGTATGATCATGAAATTATTAGGCAAAATTGTAAGCATTTTGTTTTACCAAGAGCTTTCGTATTACCCAATAACTAGGTTTTGGACGTGAGGTAGGCGCTCCATGTCAAATACCGGTATTCAGCTGCATTCGGTTAGACTAGAAGCCGACCACAACATAGTTGGGAAAAGGCTAGACAGATATACTGTATCAGTTTGTACAGACATGCCAGCACATCAAGCTACTACAATCTGTCAAATTTCTTTAATAGATTTTCAAATTTATCCCTAAAGCATTAGGTTCAAGGTTGATTGGCAAAATTTTACAGTTTCGGATAGCTTGATGTGCTGGCATTGGTACTGCAATATTTTTCACAATAGGGACATATCTTTTAGCCAAACTTTAGTCCCTTTTAAGACATAACAACTGTTCGTGAGTGCCAATCGTGTATTGCATAACATACGCGTCTATCTGCGGTGCTGAATGCAATGCCAAATGTCTCGGTAAATATCTTTAGCTGTGACAAACTTGCCAAATGGCACCAGATAGGGTTCACGGGCGAATTGCTAAATCACGACTGTTAATCGGGCTCTGTGACTGGATAGACTGAATGAGCCGCTAAAACAATTGAAATAATCTAATTTCAAGTGTTTGGAATCGATTGCGTTGGCGCATTTTGTTAATGTGATGAAATTCGATCTTGGAATTTTGGAAACTACATTTTAGGTCAAAGAAATAGCTTATAAATAAAAGGATTGAAACTTTGATGCCATTCATCGGCATCATTTGATGACTTGGGGTTTTTACCTTGGTCCTACCCTTGCGAAACTCATAAAGGACTACAGTTTTGTGTCGCAATAGCATTCATGTATGTATCAGCACAGTAATAGCCTTTATTAACCTTATTATAGGCCACTTCAGTAAGTAACACGCCACATTGTTAGGAATTGATAATAATCAATATACATAATACAGGTTGGCAGAGACATCGACGCGCAAACTGTAACCATGGATTCAACACATGATTCTAGTGTAGAAATTTTTGGTCAGGTTTAAAAAAAAAAACCCAACTGTTTCATAGAAAAGTGCAATTCCTACGCATTCAAACTGTATGGAACAGCTTTTTTTTTTCAATAACCGACGAAAAATTTCAACCCAGGCGGGGTCAGAATCATGTACCAGTGTACCTAATGAATCCATGGTAACATGTTGCGGGTCAATGTCCCTGCCACCCTGTATTCATAGCAGCAGTAGCTCGATTTTCACGATACAATGTGTATGTACAAAATCTGAGTTTGAAAGCTCTCCACTGGCCCGTGCATCCTTTCAGCACCCAGGGGAAACTTGATCACAAGCTTTAGAAAACTTTAATCTGAGTTATTCCGAGCTTTCCGATGAGCTAAACTCCAATAAACATGTTTAAAGGACTGACAATACTTTTATTTACAACGTATCCAACACATATCATATTTGCTCTATTAGGTTTATTGTCCGTACCATTGAGTCATTTTGCATTTCGATAATATAGGTTTGGGACGCTGCAAGAGAGAGAAAACGAAACCTAAAAGGTGGAGTACATTGTTTATTAAATTCTAAGTTTATGAAGAGTTTTTCTGTCCTATTTGTGATGTATGAGCACTGAGCACATAAAGTGGACAAAAATAAATGTAGGGTTATTTTTATACTCATTTATATATATATAACTTTATTAATAACATTTTCCTACAATACTTAGTGACTTAATTTACAAGAAACCGCAAATATGTAGATGGAGAAACCCACTGGCTACTCAATACTTTTATTACCTATCAAGAATGTATTGCAAGTTTTTTTTTTCCTGGAGACATCACAACTACGGCGTTGCATTGCAATTGCAAACACTCGGACATAAACTAAATAATTATTAATGAAGTGACAGCTCATGAAATGAACACAATTAAAACGAAAAAACAAAATGTCATTACCTAGCTGTGGTAAATGATAAAAATGTATGCAGTTTTTTATTCCAATGGTAGATTCATTGTCCGTTTTAATTTATGGAGAATGTTCAATTAACTGTTGGTATTTAATAATACGCCTGTTGGTATGTTGTTGGTCCACAGCATTCCTTATGTTCTGCCGTACTAACTTCCGCTCCCGAGTTCTCGACCCAACTTCATTGGTTTAGTTAGGATGTTTGTTCAAAGTCTGACTGTATGACAAATGCGAAAGTTGGCAAGGGCTCTGTTTCACAACTTTAATGAGTTTTTAACATAAAGTTATAATTGTCCAAACATACTTAGATAGGATGGATGAGCTCAAAGAAGGTCCCTAAGCGAACTTTCGCAATCAAAGTCATCAATAACCTGTCTCTTTGTTAAGTGCTAAAAAAAGAAACCTAGAAGCCCTGTGGTGGTAGGGTCGGTGCAGTACTGCGGAGGCGCGCGTCAGGTCGTCGACCGGCCTTGCGCCGCGCAGGACCGACGACGCGCTGACCCTCGCTTTGTTCCACGACTCACTCGGTGCAAATACCTCCTCGGCCACAACATACCCACAGCCCACGCATTTACCTCTGTTGTTAACGCTTAAGCTTTAATAAATACAACAACAGCGTGCAGCGACAGCGGCCAGCTTTGTAACAAGTTAACAGACGCGAAGTGTACATTCTAGGAATGTAATAAACTTATTACTACAACAAACGAAAAGATAAAAGTTAAGCCGGCGACACGCCAAGAAAGTTGTGCAAGGTCGCGCGCTGAGCTTTATTATTATTACACAACTGTGCAAGACAAATCTGGATCCACTATATCGCGAATGCGCGTGCGCGTGCGTCATCAAGTATAATTTTAACTCGCGGAAGGGCACGTAGTAATATCGGTGCGTTTCCACAGTCCCGGGTGCCGCTCGTGTCTGTCTCGCGACCCATTAGACACGGTCTCTGATGAAGTAATAAGCATGCTCGTGCCCACGCGATGTTTTCGGCGTCGTTCTGTCTGCTCAATGAACTGGCTCCATTCCATTTTTGAACGTTGTTGTGACTGGCCCTGTTGAAGTGTTAGCTCCTGTGTTAACTGAATGTTATCGTTGCAGTACCTGATAAAGTTCAACGAGATAAAGACGAAGAAGGGGATCGAGCTGCTCCAACATTTGGTGGAGTACTATCACGCACAGACGAATTACTTTCAAGACGGTCTGAAGACGATTGAACACTTTGGTGTATACGTCGCAGACTTGAGCGTACAGCTGCAGAAGATCAGGCAGCAGCAAGACGACGAAAGACGGAGGTTATTAGAGCTCAGAAACATGCTGCGAGCAGCTGCGCCTCAGGACAGAGAGGTAATGAATTTTGCAATTTATTATTTTGCACTCGCGCGATTTGTGAGAATCACGATGAGTTGCCAGATATTTGTAGTCGCAGCACATTAGTCGTGTGGCTTTCGAAACAGCTAGATTTGTTTATTTTCTACATTGCTCGTGTTTTTCTCACTTGCGTATGTCCGTATTCCAGGTGGTATCATCGGTGGGTGGCTACTCTCTGCACCAGATGCAAGGCGACAAGCAGCATGGTGTAAGCCGGAGTGGCTACTTGCTCAAGAAGTCCGAGGGCAAGGTTCGGCGAGTGTGGCAGAAGCGTCGGTGCCGGGTCACTGCGGAAGGTTTCCTCGACATCTTCCACGCAGACGAGAACAAGACTCCGGCGAGGGTCAACCTCCTTACATGCCAAATTAAAGTTGCCGCTGAAGATAAACGGGCATTTGATCTAGTCTCATGTGAGTATTAATAATTTCTCATACTTTGAAAGTTTTGCTACTAACATTAACGTTATTAGGTCGAGCTACTTAGAAACTTGTGCAGTTATCAAAAGTTGAGTCTTCGATTCCACGCGGGGAAAACTAACGAGTTAGACGACTTTCATTTAATATTTATGATGCAACATCGTATAGAATTATGAGTAGTAATTACTTGCATCTCTTTGAAACTTTCGCTAAACAACCTCAGCATGATTTACGAGCCCTCAAGACATATTTTCATTCACTCGTTCACAGACAACCGAACATACCATTTCCAAGCTGAAGACGAGAACGAGCAGCGAGCGTGGACATCAGTCCTGGTCAACTGCAAGGAGGGCGCTCTAATGAGGGCCTTTCACCAACAGGCGGGCGAAAGCAATGACTCCGGCCACTCGTTGTTAGACCTGCAGCGGTCTATCATACGGGCTGTGAGGGCCATGCCTGGCAACCAAGTCTGTGCTGACTGTGGATCTACTAATGGTAGGTTTTATTCCGTTATGATTATGACTAATAATATTAAGTGCACCTGGGTAGTGCATAGAGGGATAATCGTCGGTTGGTACCTCATTTCATTAAAAGCGTCCAACGGTCCTCTGCGAGGTCCCCACTAGGACCCCAGGTTCCAAGATATATCTGAGACGTACAAATATTAATAATCAGCCTGTGTTGTCCCAATTCAGGGCAAAGCCAATGTGACAAGTCAGTATTTTTTTAAAGCCTTTATTTAAGATGATAGCCTTTATTTTTGCAAGATATTCAAGATGACTGTATAGATTTTAGAGATTTGTTTATAAACGCTGTACCTACATAATTATGTAAAACATGCCACATACTTATGACTTATTATGTAGGAACGCCAGATTACGAGATGATTATTGGTTTAGCTATTTAACGTAGTAAGTAAACACAAGACAAGCAAAGACGTGCTAAAACTATAATTAATTTTGACATAAGCGTAATAGCGTAATGTGCCTATTCCCACTGCTGGGACACAGGCCTCCTCTCGGTGAGAGGGAGGGGGCCGTAATCTACCACGCGGGCCCAGTGCGGGTTGTCATGCGATGTCTTTGAATTTTTTCCGGTTTCCTCACGATGTTTTCCCTCACCGATTTGAGAGCAGTGGTGACGGAATAATTTACACAAAGTAAACGCCTCTCTGGGTTCGAACCTACGATCTACAACTCGTAAGTCGCTGCCATTGGGCTGTTACCATTGGGCCATCACTGGCATAACCGTATAATTATTTTGGCGGCGTAATTTTTATCATTACAGTACAAAAATATAAACATTTTAGCACAATCATATTGATATTTCCTATCCTTGACCAAAGCGACACTGAATAGATAGAGGACTTCCTTCCCCTATAGATAGGTACCTACTGTACTAAGTGTAACCTTCAAATTCAGTTATGTATAAATGGTATAAGTATGAATGAATATTTCCAACCAGCATCCCAATTGCGTTACACACAATCAATCATAATCTCATTTTGAAGGATATTGCTAATCCATTGCTACATATGTTCGAAAAATTTCTCTGCTAAACAACGAAAACAACGCAATGAATGTAGTTGAACTGTCAAAATGCAAGACATTTGCTACTGTTTGTGTGTTACGCAATTACCCCCCTGGATCGAATCATACCAATAAATATATAAATGACGAGTAATTTTGCGTGGCCACTTGTCCATCCCAGTGATCTTGATGAAAACGAGTTTAGAAACGCTTGAGCAGTAGAAAATTTGTTCTAATTATTGTGTTCTGTAATTTGAATTAGCTTAGATTTGCAAGTGTACTCACTGGAAACCAATCCCATAGTTAGAAAACTGTTAAGATAATGCTTTGAAAAATTGTTAAAAATTTCTCAGGGACTTCACGAGACAGGCTCGACCCACTTTGAAGTCCACAAGTAAAAAATTATGTTTTCCTCGTAACAATAATTTTAGGAGTAGTTTGTTTTATTTATAAGGAAATGTTATAAAGAACACTATAACGTTAATAAACGATGATTATATTATAAAATGGGTAAGGGGTAAATATGATAGTTTTGTCTTTGGTGTGCTGAACTAATTCCATAATTTTCTTTTCCAGACCCCACCTGGCTGTCAACAAACTTCGGTGTAATCGTCTGTATAGAGTGTTCGGGCAGTCACCGAGAGCTGGGCGTGCACATATCTCGCATACAATCACTGACGCTGGACCGGCTGAGTACGTCGCAACTGTTGCTCGCAAGGCATATGGGAAACCAGATGTTCAACGAAATTATGGAGAACACGCTTGATGATAGAGATAAGCTCACGCCTGAGAGTTCCATGTAAGTTTATGTTTTAATAAACAAATAATGCAGTTCCTAATACAAAAACGCGTACTCAATGTGGTATGTCGAGGATGCGCTAGGCAGCCCGGGAAAGTCGAATTTTCTTACGTTTTTTTATTTGATGATTTTAATGATTATTATGATTCTGTAAAGTCATATTTGTTACGCTTGCGAATCAGATTTTATTCAACATACAAACTAACATTTACCTGCAAATTGAAAAAAAAAAAAACTCAAGAAAAGAATTTCGCGGGTTACCTAGCGCATCCCCCTTGAAAAATACTCAATGCTTTTGTACACCTCTCTGTGGCACGTAAAGATTCCTTGCCATCTTCGATTGTGCTAGTCACCCAAAGAAGCCCACATTTATTATATATTCTTTCACAATCATTGTTTCCTCATGATCTCTCAAAGTATCGTATTAAATCTCACCAGCATTCTCGAACTGTCTACTTAGAAGTAGACTTTTTCAAAAAAGATCGATTGGTCTTTATAATTGCTATTGCTACAGTATAATAAAGAAGCATCAAGTAAAACCACTTAAAACTAAACCATTTCCAAGAATCTCACAGTTTTCGCTCTTAATTTACAACATTCCTATATTACAACTAAAAAATAAACCAATTTTCCAGGGAGGATCGCCTCCGGTTTATCCGCGAGAAGTACGTATACCGTGCGTTTGCAGCGCAGACGTGTTGCGACGCGGCCGAGCGACTGTCGGAAGTGGAGCATGCTGTTAATAACGGACATCTGCAGAACTTGCTGCAGGCGTATGCTGAGGGAGCTGACCTGGCTGCTGCACTGCCCGGCTCTGTAAGTACTGGTTGCGCGAAAATATGAGGTTTTTTATTTTGCAGAGTTATATTTTGCGCTTCACTAAAAAATACATAAAAATAATTTTCTTTCCTCTCCTAAAATATCACAGTTGGGGATACTTTATTCACAATAAACTTAGCCTAATAAGGAAAATTTGTTAATGTTTTTACTTACCTAACTATGCCTTTTACATTGATCGGTTTATTATTTATTACATAAATATAATTATGAATAATATAAACCGCAACTAAATATTTACACTAGGTACTAAATTAAATGATTAACTAAATAAATATACAAATAAATACACAAAACAAAAGGACACTTAGCGGTCGAAGTACTCGTTTGCATCGCTGTCATACGGAAACGAGCCCAGAAGACTTGTAGTATTGCCACATTGAATGGCAATGCTAATTCTTTGGCCAAAGAACGAGCCAGCCGTCTGGTGACGTGAAGTGTCGACCAATCGGCGAGAAATTTCTATAAAAAGGAAACGCGAACTCGGGGCCCATGACCCGAGCGTTTCGAACCCAAACGGCTAATAAGTAATTTAAATATAACATGAAATGCTAATATAAAATAGAATAAAGGAATAAGTCAAATATTCTGTGAACACGATGCAGCTTGGTTCAGGGTTGTCGTTGCGCATACGCAAGTGTTCCATGTATTGGCAAACTGCGCTGAACAAAAGGTCTTAAAGAACGAATATAAGAAGGATCCACATAGAAAGTAAAAAAATGGCCATATGAAATCAATAAAACTCAGCATCTAAAATTCTGAATGGTTTTACATAATATAGCTTTAAACTGATAAGAATATCATAATTTCAGGACCTTGGCGAAACGTCACTCCACTTAGCGATATCGCGGGAACTTGGCGACGGTTCCTCTTTACATATAGTCGATTTTCTAGTCCAAAACGGTGGGTCAACTCTGTTAGACAAGCCCAACTCTCAGGGCATGACCGCTGTACACTTGTGCGCGGCCACCGACAGAACTGAACCTATGAAGTTGTTGCTCAAAGCGGGTGCAGACTCTACTATCAAGGATGCGAGTGGCAGGACCGCCTTGCAGATCGCCAGGCAATATGGGCATCTTGGGTGTTTAGAGTTGGTATGTATGTTACATCTACATTATACCTGTGCATATTATAAATTAAAATCGCTTTTTGTACCTGTTTGTGTGACCACGTTGTTCATCTAAACAACGCAACGAATTTTGGTGCTGATTTCAGCATCATTTAGAGAATTTATTTCGGAAGGTTTATGTCTATAATACAGGGTGGCAGGGACATCGACGCGCAAACTGTAACCATGGATTCAGCACATGAGTTTAGACCGCATAGCGTCGAAATTTTTCGTCGGTTATTAAAAAAAAATATTGCTGTTCCATACTTTTTGACCGCGTAGGTACTTATTGCATTTTTTTATAAAACAAGATTTTTTTTTTTTATAACCGCCGAAAAATTTCGACGCTATGGGGTCTAAACTCATTGCTGAATCCATGGTTACAGTTTGCGCGTCGATGTCCCTGCCACCCTGTATAAACATATTTATAAAATTTATATTTAAGGAAGAAACGATGTTTTGTGAAGTCGTAAAAACCATGCGAAGAAGGGGCGTGTCACTAATATTCCATAAAATGTGGATACCGAAACTTAGTTGGCCGCTTTATACGCTCCTAATGATAGCCTAGCCCTGTGATCTTGTGTGCTTTGGTATATTAACGGTATGGTTCAATGGAAGTGTTGTTTTTCAGTTGGAAAACGTCGATAAACGAGAGAAGAGTATATTTGAGAATATCAACATAGACTGGAATTTATCACATGATGACGGCTCAACAGATTTCTCTGACGATGACACAGTTATAGATGAAAGAGTAAGTTCTACAATTTAAAGTTAGTAGTGATCAATGCTCGTTCCTTCTCAGTATTTGAAACTGCCATCCCTGTGCATGTCTTTTCTATGAGCACACAGTTTTCACCCTTATGAAAGTTCGTTATACGGGGTGTAAAAAGATATACATTACCACATAGCCGTTATCTACGCATTCTGTACATCAAACTGGGGGGTAATATTGAGTAAAAATTATTGCTGAGAGTAAATTTTTATTTTTGGTGTAAAAAAAAACTGCTTTCGGCTTCGCGCAATGTAACGTACGTAAAACGTTACAGGAATTTGTGGGGTATTTTATAACTGGTTTTTGTGAATATGAGTAAATCAATGTTGGAACTTTGCCTTTCAACCTTCAATTTCTCTGTATCCAGAAGGTTCCTAGGTATGGTCCAGCCCAAAAAAAAAATACCACAATGGCCGGGAGAACAAGTGATCCTCGGCTTCGTAAGCGTCTTTTTACACCCGTTATACTCTTATTGAGTGTTTATTTTATCTAAAATTCCTTTTTTTTTAATATTAACAGCAAAACGGCAGCTTAACTCCTGAGAAGAAGTGTCCGCGCTCCCGGCCGCCGTCGTACGCGGGCGGCGCCGCGCCGGGCGACTCGCCCGTGCTGCGCTCGCGCTCGTCCACGTGCGACTCGCTGCACCACGCGCCGCCCACGCCCACCACGCTGCCTAGGAAACCTAACGTCTGTGAGTATTGCATGCGGCTGAACTATAAGGCCGCGCCCGGTTTTCGCGCGTTTTTGTATGAAATTCATGTAAGAGCGGTCTAAACTGTAGTAAATTTGCAATTTAACTTTTCTAGCACCCGTTGACGTGCTAGCACTGTACAGTCACGAACACCAACATGTCAACACTTGGCAACTTTCAACTACGTTTTTTTCGCTTTTCTTTTCGATTTTTGTTGAAATACGACACATTACATAAACCCATGGGTTCGAAAATGCTATGTTCGTAACAACATAAAATTTCATTAAAAAATAAAGGAGTAAATCTCTTTTGAATAAAGCCGAGTGTATACTTACTTTTGCTCGTGACTGTACCAAATGTCACGTAAAATACTCGCTTTATTCGGTAGTGAATTTACGTGGTAAAGTCCGATTAGTGCTACTCGCTGCGCAGTACCTCACCCCTCGCTCCCGTTGAGAGGTGAATTTGTTACTGCGCAGCGACTCGCCTTATGTTTCGAGCTCCATAAAATTTGAATCGGACTGTATATCCAAAGTTTAATGCCTTACCGTATCTATAAACAAGTCCCTGCCCCATGACAGACAACATCGGCAGCCTGAAGAAGCGCGCGGCCCCGCTGCCGCCCGGCGTGGCGGCGCGCTGCACGCCGTCGCCCTCGGCCGACAGCGCGCGCTCGCTGCACGGTACGACACCTACAGCTTTTACATTACAGAGTAATTTGCTAGGTATATGGAATGCCCTCAAACGACAATAGGCTTTAATGAAATAGATGCTAGAAGCAGGCAGAATTATCCAGAAAAAAAGACGTGCTTTAATAAAAGACACTGGATACGATACGTGTAAACTATCGAATGCAGTTTTTTTTTAAACGTTGGTACGTTTATCTACATTATTATTTGTATGTCATAAAATATAATTTTTCAGTAACCAATCGAAGGCGTCATACTTGTGTATCATACGCATTGTCTTGTTTATTTATCAAAGAATTAAACTAAAATAAAAAAGGGTGCTTTATTGATAATAATCTATGTTGTAATCGTGATGGATAATGTTTTATCATTAATTAATTAATTATCTTATCCGGATAATAGCATATTGATGGTGATTTATTTTCAAGAACGGAAGGTAGATTAAAAATGAATTTACCAATTTTCTATTATTTGAATTTTCAAATTATCCTGCGTCATGTCCTATACTGAAAGTTTTTGAAGTAAAAACAGATACAGAGAACATATTGTAACTAAAAAAAAAATACAATATTTTATTTATTAATTACGAAACCACAATAGACGCGGTTTAGCTTCGCTTTAAATATTCTAGAGGAATTTCTAAAATCATAATTTTCTTTGAATAGTTTGAGAAACAAGATTTTTAGCATCTGGGAATGTTAACTTGTTTTGAAAAGATTATTTAGCCATATATCTCCGAATGTGCTGGCTTCTATCACGCATCCCTTATAACATAGCAACATGATCAGTACTTTAATAGGAATACTAACAAGAACAATGCGCCCCTATGTAGCGGGCGGCGCCAGCAAGGCGCGGCCGGCGCAGGCCCCGCCCACGCCGCCCGGCGCGCCCAACGGGCTGCGGGACGAGCCCACGCCGCCGCCGCGGAAGGTACCTTACTCTATGTTTACGTTCATGATTCGTGCGTAACGGAGATGGGAGATTGGCTGCCGATCTATTCTATAAAAATCTTACCGTGAAAACTGACTTAAAATCAATAGTGTCAGTTCAGTCCCAAACATCGGCACCCTAATTGCGTAACACACGATCAATCGGAATCGGTTTCATTTTGACAGTTCAACAACACTCATTGCGTTATTTACGTGTTGAGCAGACAAATTTTCCGAACTTATGAAGCAATGAATTAGCAATATCCTTCAAAATGGTTCAGATTCCGATTGATCGTGTGTTACGCAATTAGGGGGCAGATGGAGTGACAGCCCCCTTCAAGCTCGCTTCACTTGAATTTACACGGTGAGATTGTTGCAGAATAGACCAGCTCTATCTTGTGTGCAAGTTATGTAGGTGGTCGACATTGCCAAGTTTAAACAGTCTCGAGTGAGACTGACGCCCAGTTTCTACAACGAAAAAGAAAACAATAAAATTAGCTAATAAATTGACAAGTGCACGTCTACTGCTGTGATACGTTGACTGAATTATCAACAGCCTATCGGAACACTTCAGTAGTGTTTAATTTGGACATGTCGATAATTTTCATTCCTAAAACTAGGCGTTTCTTTCTTAATTAAAAGAAATCGGGAAAGATATGGGTCTAAAGCTAAACACAGCCCAGGCTTTTCGGGCTCCGGGATAGTAGACTCAGTGTCCCGTCAGGAAAAGGAAAACATATTGATTGCATCTATTTTGTGCACAATTGTGTCCAGGGGCTGCAGTCTGGACATTCATTGCGATCGCTTTACGACCGAATTCGGTCGCAAAGTCCTGTCACTTCATACATTACTCCTGTCAATCCGGGACTTTGCGACCGAATTCGGTCGTAAAGCGATCGCTATGAAAGTCGAGACTGCAGCCCCTGGCCGTTACTACTTTACAGTATATTCTAATAACACTGTTCTGAACCGCCCGGAGCTTTGAAGGCTAAATGTTGACTACGTACAAAACTTGCAGTGGAGCCCCTGTGCGCTATACCGTCTCGCTCCCACATAGACAATTATAAGGGAAAGATGAGGATTGGGACAGAATGTTTAAGTTTGTGACTCTTTTGAATCAACTTCATCGAAAAACACACTATCAGTAGCTATCGGTTTCATTTTGACAGTTCAACAACGTTCATTGCGTTATTTACGTTGTTGAGCAGGCACATTTTTCGAACATATGAAGCAATGGATTAGCAATATCTTTCAAAATGATTCTGATGCTGATTGATAGTGTGTTATGCAAATCTAGTGTTTTTGAATTTGATTGCAAAAGCGTAACACAAACAACAAAACAATCGATCAAATAACTGTTTCGGAATTTGTAAAAAAATGTATATAAATCAATAGCTGCTAACATAACAAAATTATTGGATAGGTAAAAAAATATATGAATACAAATGAAATGATAGCGACTAACCTAATATTGAAAATAGTACAGGGTGATATTTGTTTTTGCTACAGAAGAAAAATAGATTGCACCTGGAAAAGGCTGTGAAAGCGAAACTGAAAAGGGTAACAAACGACAGACAGAACTTAGTGTACTTACTAGCTTACCCTTGTTTGATTTACGCCCTTACATTGTTATTAATAATTGTTTTAATTATATTTTATTGTCAAGAGAACACCGACAAAATCGAGAACGTGCAGCACTAAAAACCACAAATAACTTCTCACACAGTACCGGAGTAATCCGCAAAAAAATTGTGCACGCTATTTTAATTTTTATGTTTAAGTGGAATGTTGTCATAATTGCTTGACAATAGCCTACACTATTTTGTAATACGGTGCAAATTATGTGTTCAGTTCACGGCTTTGGTTCCTCTCTGTTGGCAAATTGAGGGATCGTCACATTTGGCAACACATGACTCTTGACAATCGGTTCCTATGCCTGCACCATAAACTATGCATTTTATTGCAATTATGTGTATTTTATGGGTATTTGAGTTTGTCCTCACTGCATGCGGTATTATCTAACAGCTTTCCGCTTTCTTGTATTTTTTAAACAGCCCCTTTGTTTTAGATTCTCCTTCATAGAATACATAGAAGTATTTTATGTAGATATTTAATTTATTAGGAACCACCCATCTAATATAAGGTTTATTTTTTTATTCCTATTAATATTTAACCAACTCCTAATAAAGTGTGGAACATTAACTTTTGAATTTGTTCTGCATGAATGACATTGCATCATATATTTATTTTTAAATGCATTTCATTAATATTAAAAAACCTATGTATGAAACTAGAACATCAATAGAATAGCTTTTACATTTTATTTTTATAAAGTACTTTTTTTGGAGCCTATTGTTCCCTGTTTTGAGTGCAATTTAGAGTCGAACATTCAAATTCTTTAGGACTTTCTACAAAGCTTAGCTGATAGTGTTTTACCTAGAAAATACATTCGTTATACTAAGGCAATGTACATGTTTCCAGGAATGTTCTAGTCAAGACTCTTCGTTGGAACTGTGCGACATGACGGATTCGTGTTTGGACGACAGTCGGCTGCAATCGGCGTTGTCGTGCGATAGCTCGCGGTCACGTGAACGATCGCGAAGGAGTGATAGTCGCTCGCTCGACGTGTCGGATACGTCAAGCGTACACTCGCGGTCGCCCTCGGCGTCTATCACTATGGTAAGTTCTGGAGGCAAAAAAAATTACGCCAGTATGTCGTTTTTAGAAACATTTTGAAAGTCTCATTTTGCAGTTTTCCAAAGGATTAAAAATTAAATGCGACATAAATGACTGCCTGGTCGCTTCATGTTATATGACATCTATTTATTATTCCAGATGGGAGGGCTGCGAAGGTGTCGCGCACTGTATGACTGCTCAGCAGACAACGAAGACGAGCTATCATTCCGCGAGGGAGAAGTCATTGTTGTTATAAATGAACGCACTGAAGATGACAACTGGATGGAAGGACAAGTTGAAGGCACCAGCCGGCGGGGCATGTTCCCCGTCTCATTCGTACACATGCTACCTGACTAAAGGGGACAGGGACGGAACATCTGGCAGCCATGGAATGTAGGTCAACACCAATGTTCGTAGAAAACCTGTGTTTAATCTATATCGGTAGTAACCACGTATTACATCAGCAGCCGCAGCAATGCAAGCTTGACATTGTATTCCTGCTTAGCAAGCTGAACCCAAGGCCATAAAACTGACAAGTTCAAATGTTCCAGTCAGTCTGGGGATTGTATTCAAAATGTCTATTGAGCTCCGTGTCTACGACACATATTAAATTCTTATTGTATTATATATTCGTCTTTTAATGATAATGAAAACCAAACATATTGGTTATATAGGGCTGGGATGTATCGATCAGTCTGACTGAATGGATTATGTGTTCAAAATTACTAAAATAACAACAGTGTAAAGCGATCTTGGAAGTGTTTCGAATTTCAACTATAGATACTTTACTTTGGATATCTGGCCTAAGGCTTGAATTTTGTTTGTACGGCTACGAGCTTATTTATTCTAGTATTTTATACAATCACAGTTCAATACACGGCATAAAGACACGTGAATGTTGTAAAATAGTTATGTTGGAGCAGCTAAACGATCGTTATTTTACGACGTTAACATCACTATAGATTGTTCAGTATTATACTGTTTAAAGCATGTATGTCATTGTTAATATACACGGTTTTCATACTCCAACATTTTAACCATTCCACATTTGGACAGTCGTCTATCTACACATTATATTGAGATGTTACGATAATTTCACTACGTGTTAGTTACTGCTTTAGCGTCGCTACGAATTTATGACACCAATATTGTAAGTATTGCCAGTAGACCGTCCGTCCCGACGCGGATTTTTTACTTATATTTTTATTAACATTCATAAATCTTTTAAAAAACTTCAGTAATTTGTATTGACTTCTATAGTTTGATAGTTTCTTAAACATTGGTTGATATGCGACGTGTGTTAAGAGTCGTAGCTCAAATGCTCACTCTTTTATAATAATTCTGAAATATTTCTTAGTAAAAATGAAAATTGGTGTTGTATATTGAGTAATTCTACTTGTTCTTGTAGAATTGTAGCATAATAAGCTAGTTTTTAAATTACAATATAAGAAACTGAAATGACTGCGCGTGCGCAGTTTGGAATTACCAAATTAGTTTCGACGTACCGTGGTTCCTTTAGTTTTTTGTAATGTGATATCCTAGCTTATAAAATTTTAATCGAGTCTTAGCATTGATGTCACGTATATTAAAAAAAAAATTTTTTTTCGAAGATTATTAGCAATAGTAACAGCTGGTTTGTTGAACAACTGTTTTTGATGTTAATAGATTATTGAATAACCAAAACTTTGTTGATACTATCGAAGCTGGTGTATAAATTAACAATAATTATGTTATAGAGAACATTTAGCCCTCGTTTATAAGCTAGTTTCGTAACACCAGTATTTCGCCTCGCGTAAACGAAGCAATAGATATGTGTTTACAGCTCAGTTAGATTTGCCAAATATGTAATTGTGATGAGTAGTGAAAGAGATAGGTATATATATCAGCGACAAACTATCGGACCAGTGACTGTTTGTTGTCTAGTTTGTTCTAGTAGATGATATTGAGGTGTCTTAGATTGTTGGTGCATGCTGTCTATAGATATCGTGTTCTTACTGCGAGACTATAGGCTGGGAAATTTATTTATACTATATGTGTATAGTCGTTTGAAAATCAAACGATCCATTCGGTATTTTTAAGCTAATTCATCTGCTGCCAGTTATTCAATATGGACCAAAGAAATTCTTTATAGTTGCTATACGAGGATAATGTTCGCCTATGGTCTCCCAAGTGACGATGAACACTGAAAATTGTTGTTACATGTTAAATTTTTAACAATTTCCACATTTTAATAGACGAAAGTATCGTTGTACACACCGGGACTTACAGCTTAGTACGGCCGGTATTCCAAGTGTGTACGATGTGACTACGTTTGAGATAATTGAACCTGGATCAACACTTAAAGCCCAACTGACGCCAAACCTAGCCCTACAGTAACTAACTAGCACCCCAGTTATCCTAGCCCTAGCCTACCATATACAAACCACACCAAACGTAGGTTACGTTGGTTGTACGAGAGGGAAGTCTGTCACAAGGAGACCTACGGTGACAGACGGAATTTGGGTAGGAAGAGGGTTTTGTGTACGTCGTGCAATGTACACAGGAAATGGTTTTCTTACTGCCGATCCCACAGACTCATAGGACCGATGATGGCTAAAGGTGTCTTGGCCACAGTAAGAGGAAGTAAGGAGATAAATCACACTCGACTCCAGCTTGATGACTAACTTTATTACAATAATGAACTTAATTATATACAATTTTTGTGGTAAATACACATTGATGGCTATTTACATGTGTGTCGTGTGTGTATCGAGCCGATGAAGCGAAGATCTCAGTAGGCCACATCTTAGTGCTGACGGTGTGCTGGTGTTGCCGGCGCGTGGACCGTATGTGTGTCGCTGACGCTGTGATGCTATTGTTGGCGCGTGCAACTATAGTATGTTCACGGTTGAACATTCTGGCGCCTCTCAGGACCTAGGCTCCAGTTGGTATAATTCGATAGTTTCGTGTTGACGTGGTAAACTGTACACAGGTTCCGTTGTGATAGTTGGTTGGCCTGTTGTCGGTTTGGTAGTTGTCTTGTTGGCAGCAGGCGAGTTTGGTTCTCTTGCTGGTTGGTTTTCTGGCTCGGGACTTGTTCTTCTGGTCTTGTGCTGCAATGTGACTCCAATCCATCTCAGTATGGCTGGGCCGTAGCAAACTAAAAACAAAAAGATTAAAAACATGATTATACACGATATCGCACTAGTTAAGTATGCGTGAGAACTGATTTGACTCCAAATAGTGCTATCTAATTCGGTTTGTAAAGCATTTTCTTGAGTAACTAGATTCTGAAAAATCTCCTTTGAGTTATCTACGACTTCTTCCTCTTTGGTAATGTTTGGCATGGATTTAGTCACCATGTGCGGTGTTATGGGAAAGTCTATTTGTTTTGAGTATGATGTTACTATCGGTACTGAAACAATTCTTTTGGCAGTTAATATATTATTAGTTGTTTTAATAATGCAGTTATCTGCGATTCGTATTACACCAACATTTTGAAGCTCGAATTCTTCTCTTTGTCCATCACAAAGTATTGACGTCGTAACTTGATCTCGTACAATGAATAACCAAGTGTTTGGCATGTAAAGTTGTTTCCATATTATTTTATTGGATAAATAGTATGTTTTAGTAGGACATTTCGTCTGTGTTTGGTTTTTGAATAGTTGATTTACAATGCAATTTTCTTTTAATTGCATGTTTTTCACGGCCCCAGGAAAGCAAATAAAATGGTTAGTCCATTCTAAACAACGTTTGAACTCCTCATAGTCCAAGTCAAAATACATTTCGTTGTTGTAATCTAACCCTATGTAAGCTTTATGTACTTCTATACTTTGGGCTGACTTGTCAGAATTTATCTTTGGGACTGGTGTGACATACATTAAAGTATATTTAGTTATCTCTTGTATAGGAAAATAGGCGTATACTTTTAAATGAGTCTTGTTCTCATATATCTTGGTGTCTAGTAACTGTTGTTGAACGATTCTTAGTTTAGATGGTAATTTTTTGTTTGCTGATGATATTAGGTCAGTGACGTTCTTTGGTGTTAAAACACTATATACTGTCGCCTTGGTTAAGTATATCTCTAATAGTCCGTTGTAATAATCCATGATTTCTTCCATGTAATTATATGCTAACTGGTAAGTCTGCATAATACGTATGCTTACACTGTTGTGGTCGACTGTACTGAACCAATGGTTGTTACTCTCGATGTAACCTATGACTTGGTTTAATTTAGTTTGAAATCCTATAAGTTTCTGTTTTATTCTTTCTTCAGTTTTGTTTACTTGTGAGATTGTTGATATCATGAATTTGGTTTGATGGTTGGCAGCTTCAATTAACTTTTTTTGGTTTAAATTTAATGTGTCTATATCTCGGTATGCCTCATCATTCACTCCGAAGATAGCAGTTAGTAACTCTCCCCATATTCCCCTTTTCTTCCTAATCTGGTTCACTTCTGTCAAATACTCTTTAGTTCGCTCTAATTTTGATGCTTCTTCTAACAAATGATGGTGCAATTGTTTGCAAAATCCGGAAGCTGTTATTTGTTCAGCATTTGTACATAGTTGACTGAATTGTGACGTCATTGTTTTTATTTTGACAAGGTCTTGCTCTAGGTGTTGTTTTTCATAGTTTATTTCTATCCTAAACATTCCTCTATCAATGCTTGCCGTTCCTATTTTTTCAACATAAAATCCTGGTGGTACTGTTTTTACAGAGTATGTCGTTGTAGTCGATTTTGCTGATCCCAATATTTGTAACATGATGAACAGCAACGTGAACCATTTAGATATTTTATTACATTGTTTGGGTTGATTAGTTTTGTTTTTTCTTAGGATTGTAATGGTATTTGTTTGTATTGACTGTTTAGGTTCATTGCTATTACTACACGTATTTGTATCAATTGGCAATGGTATTAATGTGTGAATTGATCGTTTTTGAGTTGTTCCTGACGACTTTTGAAGTGTCACTACTCGGGATAGGTCGTCGTTGCCCGTATGTATTTCCTTTATTTTTGCAAGTGGCCATTTGCTAGGCGAAACTTTTTCATCTTTTATAATTACTAGAGTTCCAACCGACAAGTTTCCTTGAATAGTTTTCCATTTGTACCTTTGTTGAAGTTGGTGTAAATAGTCTTTAGTCCAGCTTTTCCAGAAATCTTTTTTCATTTTTTGGATTTGTTTCCATCTGTTTAAATGATCTGTATTAGTTTCCGATAGCGGGTCTGGTACCCCTACCGCTTCTCTGCCTATTAGAAAGTGACTTGGTGTTAACACTATGTTATCGTTTATATCTTCACTTAGTGCACATAATGGTCTTGAGTTTAAACATGCTTCAGTTTGGTGTAAGAACGTGCTCATTTCTTCATAAGTTAGTGTCTGCTCTCCTATCACTCTACGCAAATGGTGTTTCATAGATTTTACTCCTGCTTCCCAAATCCCTCCGAAGTGGGGGGATGATGGAGGAATAAAGTGCCAATGTATTCCAATATTGGTCAACGTGTTTTGAAAGTCGTCAGACTGGGTTATGTCTAACATTTCTTTATACAAGTAATTGGCAGTGCCTACGAAATTCGTCGCGTTATCACTATACATGTGTGATACTGGACCTCTGCGTGCCATAAACCTCCGTAGTGCTGCTATAAACGTTTCTGCTGATAAGTCGCCTACCAGCTCCAAATGTACCGCTTTCGTGGATAGGCAAACAAATATCGCAATGTAGCCTTTATAAGATTTATGTCCCCTTCCTTTCATTGTTCTCACTGATATTGGTCCAGCATAATCCACACCTGTGTGACTGAATGGGTACGATTCCGTCACTCTTGGTTTTGGTAATGAACCCATTTTTTGTGAGGCGGTAGATGATCTGTATCTAGTACACTTTACACATTTTCTAATGCTACTTTTCACTGCTCGCTTTCCTCCAAGTATCCAATATTTCTGTCTTATATACGCTAAGGTCATACTATTACCTCCATGTAATGTAGTTAAATGAGCATCATGAATTATGATTAATGTTACATGATGGTCATGAGATAACAGAGTTGGGTGTTTTTGATCGTATGGTAGACTGGAGTTTTGAAGTCTTCCTCCTACTCGCAGTAAGCCCTCATTATCAATAAATGGATCTAGGCATGACAACCTGTTTCCTTTCTTCAATGATTGTCCGGCTTTAATTGTTTTGTACTCCTCAGCAAATACTTCTTGTTGCACTAAGCGGAGGAGTTTTTTAGTTGTTGAATTAATTTCCTCACAGCTTAATGGTTTTTTGTATTCTTGTTTATTCACGAGTCTGTAGCAATATGATAGTACTCGTATCATCCTTTTGAAACTTGAAAATCTTATCCAGATTTTGTTTTTTGGTATAATAGTTATGTGATAACATCGTTTAATCTCCTCACATATCTCTGGTACAGTTTTCGTACTAGGCATGTTATCACTTTTTAACCACTCTGGTCCATTCCACCATTGTGATAAGTTTTGTAATTTATTTGGTGCAATGCCTCTTGTAATTAGGTCAGCTGGATTTTGTAATGTATTTACATAATTCCATTTTGCTTCTGGTAATATTCTTTGTATTTCTGATACCCTATTAGCTACGAACGTCTTCCATCGCTCCGCTTCACCCTTGATCCAACCGAGAGTAATCATGGAGTCCGTCCAACAGTAAATATTCGCGATTTGCATTTCCATTCCAGTAATCACTTTTTCCATCAGTTGGGTTAACAATAAAGCTGCACATAACTCCAACTTTGGTAATGTAGTTTTCTGCTTTTTTGGCGCTACCTTTGACTTAGCTTGCAAAAGGGTTACGTTAAATGTGTTGTTATTTTGTATCCGACAGTATATTGCTGCACCGTACGCTTTTTCAGAAGCATCACTGAATCCATGCAGCTCGACCCTCGATTTATCTGAAAAATGACACCATCTTGGTATGGATATCTTCTCAATAGTCTTAAGTTGTTTTTGTAATTCAATCCACCTTGTTTTAATAGTTTCCTCTACGGGCTGATCCCACTCTGTGCCATTTGTCCAAAGTTCCTGAATCATGAGTTTCATATTTATGACGACAGGTGCTAACCATCCCAGAGGATCAAATATCTTAGCTATTTCTGATAAAATAAATCGTTTTGTTGGTTTTTCATTTTGATTAATGGTAATCTGAAAACAGAAACTATCCTCTAATGGTGACCATAACACCCCTAAGGATTTTCTAGTTTCATCTAGCGGTATTTTCATCACTTTGTCGTCTTTGCTTTCGTTAGGTATATTTTCCAACAATTGAGCACTGTTAGACGACCATTTGCGTAGCCTGAATCCGCCTTTTCGTAGCATATCTATTAAGTTTCCTTGTAAATTTTTTGCTGCCTCAACATTCGTATCTCCTGACAAAATATCGTCCACGTAGAAGTCCTGGAGAGTTCTTTGGCTGGCTATTGGGTAGTTCGCTTCTTCATCAGCTGCGAGTTGTTGTAGCGTCTTAATCGCTAAGTATGGGGCAGCTGCAGTTCCATACGTCACAGTAGTTAATTCGTATTCGTCGATCATATGTTTCGGTGAATTCCTCCATACTATTCGTTGGTAGGTATAGTCTTCTTTGTTAATATTTATGTATCGGTACATTTTTTCGATGTCCGCCATAAATGCTATCTTGTGTTTACGCCAACGTAACAGTATTACTGCTAATTCTTGCTGTAGTCTTGGTCCCGTAAACATATTATCGTTTAGACTTATGTTAGTACTTGATTTGCTCGACGCATCAAATACTACTCGTAGCTTAGTAGTTAGTGACTCTTCTCTAATGACTGGTTGATGTGGTATATAGTATTTACCTTGGTAATAGTCAGTACTCGATACTTTCCTCATGTGGCCCATTTCTAAGTACTCATTGAGAAACTCTTGGTATTTTTTCCGTAAGTTTTCATCCTTGTCGAACTTCCGTTCTAATTGTAATAGTCTTGCAATAGCTTTTTTGCGCGAACTCCCATAATCTACGCTTTGATTTTTGAATGGAAGTTTCACTGTGTATGTCCCATCTGGATTTCTTATGGTTGTTTTTTGGTAATAGTTTTCACAAGCCTGATCCTCGTTAGTTACTTGGTATTTTTCAGGAATTTCTTCTAATTCCCAAAACTTGTTTAGTTGCTGAACTTCTGTAGTTCGTGTCATCATACTGATAACTGTATTAGTATTAGTGGTATCGCCGCAAATGCCGGATAAAATCCACCCAAATTCGGTATTTTGAGCGATGATTCCGTCTTGCATCTTGTGTAATCCGTTTAGTAGTAAGTGGCTATATTCCTGAGCCCCCAATATTATATCTATTGGTCCTCTTCTGTAATATGTAGGATCGGCAAATAGTTTGTTTTGTAAACAATCCGATTTTAGTTCTAGTACATTTTCCTCTGGTAAACAGCCAGTTAGTTTTGGTAGTATTATAAGTGTGACTGGTAACCTATATTCGCTCGGTAATCTTGGCTGTAGCATGACATTGATAGAGTTTTTCGATGTTTTAGGTTTTTCGTCAGCAATCCCGATCACTTCAGTATTTATCTGAATACGCGGGTATGCCAATAGTTGGGCAACCTCTTCTGTACAAAATGATGCCTCTGAACCTTGATCACATAGAGCCCTCAGTAAATGCGATGTCCCGTCCAACGAGTGAGCTTTTATTAAGGCCGTCGCTAGTAGTGTGGTTTTTGGTATATTCGTTTTGTTAATAGTAGACATGTTGGACACAGTTTTTTTCATGAATTTACTTGTAGACGGGGTCGGTAAACTTTCCTTGTTTGGTTCTGTTTTTGCGTTTCTGGTAGTAACATTATTGTTATGATGGTGTAAATAGGAATGATGACCTCTTTTTCCACAGTATCCACAACTTTTATCACTGTGACACTTTACCGACGTTTCATGAGTCAAACAGTTTTTGCACTTCTGTTTTTCGTTTACGATGTTATTGCGTTCTTGTACTGATAGCGTTTTAAAACCAGTACATTGGTAAATGCTGTGTTCGCGACTTTGGCAAAACCAGCATACACGTTGATCTACTTGTTTGGTAGTTGAATTTGAAGACTCATGGCGCGATTTGTGAGCAAACGCTTCTTCTCTCAGAGTGCTTGAAGTTTCCAGACACTTAAACCTTTTTTCTAAGAATTGCATCATTGCCGAAAACTCTTGTACTTTGTTAGGCTCTAATAGTTGATGTTCGTATTTTTCATCAGTTTCTGAGTCCCATATTCTACTTAGTATTCTTGTCAGAATAGGGTCCCAAGTTGAAATGTCGATGTTTTGATTTTTTAGTGCTTCTAGGTTTTCGTTTAATGTGTCATGGAGATTTTTTAAGTTCGCGGCATTACTTTTCTTTATTTTCGACATACTTAGAATATTATCAATATGCTTAGTAATGATTAGTCTTTCATTTTTGTATCGTCTTGTCAACAAATTCCATGCAGTTATGTAATTTGCGTCACATACTGTTAAATGCTTGATCAGCTTAGCGGCGTCACCTCGTACATGCGTTTTTAAATACTGCATCTTTTCTGTGTCACTCAACGATTTATCTTCGTGGACTATTTTCAAGAATAAATCATAAAAGGAATTCCATGACTCATAACTTCCACTGAATGTTGGAATTATTATTTGTGGTAACTTAACCGAGGTTTTATGGTTGTATGTTGATTTTTGACCTATCATCTCAAATAATCTTCCCATCACAAGGTCGAATTCCGTTTGCGTTCTCTCAAACATATTCTCGTGAAAATAGCTGTGTTCTAACGTACTATCTTCCATTAGAATGAGTACATGTGTTTCTTCAATTTCTTGCCATTGTTTTTGCAAAGTAGTCATTACAGATTCTAAGTACCAACTTGCTTTCCCTTCAGTAATTAATTGAGTTGCCGACTGTAACTTTTTCTGCATCTGATTAATCCGAAATAGTTGAATAAATAGTTTGGGTGAGCTACTCCCTTCTTCCTCCTCGGGTTGTAAATCTTCTGGCTCATATAGTTGGTTTACTACCTGTAGTCTTTTCTCACACTTTAACAGGTATTCAATTGCCTGCGTATACAGTGCGTTGATAGACCCAAAGTAGTTGGTAGTGACGTATTTGTGATCACACAACACATCTTGGTCTTGTAGTAGTGAATGGTTCTTGGATGTTCTAGTAAATACTTCTGTGAGTCGAGTTTTCCTCTCCGTTATATATTTTAGAGTCTTCCTTGATGCTGAGTCTTTCTTGATGTTGGTGAATATTTGTCTTAGTTCGTTGTAATCTGCTTCTTGGCTTCTTATAATTTCGTTTATCCCTTGTATGTCCATCTTTACTGCCCTTGATACTATGCGTTACTTCTCAAAATATCGGTGAACCCGTTTGTTGGAACCGAATTCCGATCCGCTATCGTTCTAATGGCGTATTAGTATTAATCGTATAAGTCCCTTTACTCGCGCCTGTTGAGTACGCTAGTTCTAAGTACGTCTATACGTTATTCAGCCAATATTGGTGAGGGACAGAAAGAAGAACGTTTTATATTTATTTAATTTTATGTATATAAACGTTACTATATTAAAATACCGATAACACAAACTCCCTGGTTTCCTAAAATTGCTCGAAGGACCAAATGTACACACCGGGACTTACAGCTTAGTACGGCCGGTATTCCAAGTGTGTACGATGTGACTACGTTTGAGATAATTGAACCTGGATCAATACTTAAAGCCCAACTGACGCCAAACCTAGCCCTACAGTAACTAACTAGCACCCCAGTTATCCTAGCCCTAGCCTACCATATACAAACCACACCAAACGTAGGTTACGTTGGTTGTACGAGAGGGAAGTCTGTCACAAGGAGACCTACGGTGACAGACGGAATTTGGGTAGGAAGAGGGTTTTGTGTACGTCGTGCAATGTACACAGGAAATGGTTTTCTTACTGCCGATCCCACAGACTCATAGGACCGATGATGGCTAAAGGTGTCTTGGCCACAGTAAGAGGAAGTAAGGAGATAAATCACACTCGACTCCAGCTTGATGACTAACTTTATTACAATAATGAACTTAATTATATACAATTTTTGTGGTAAATACACATTGATGGCTATTTACATGTGTGTCGTGTGTGTATCGAGCCGATGAAGCGAAGATCTCAGTAGGCCACATCTTAGTGCTGACGGTGTGCTGGTGTTGCCGGCGCGTGGACCGTATGTGTGTCGCTGACGCTGTGATGCTATTGTTGGCGCGTGCAACTATAGTATGTTCACGGTTGAACAATCGTAATAATAGCAATAGGTATTCGCGTTTGTAAGACGACGGAAGATAATTAAAGAAAACAAATGTAATTAACTATATTCTCATTACTTCCTTTTCGTTGCGTTCGAGCAGATACCATGTACTCACAACTTCACATTCCCATATTTATAATCGTAGTTTTTCTGTATATTAAGTTCTTAAACAATCACTTATATTCATAGGTAGTAATAGTGATACTGCTCATACCTATGTACGATATAGTTACCTACATACCGCGCGCGTTGCCATACACTAGTATTAACTGAAGTGAGTGTACTACACATTCATTTGATTACCCATATAATAGCAATAATTTTAGAATTGTAAATCATATTTGTGATCATATCTCTGCGTGCACAGTCCCACATTACAATCACATAATACGAAGTAGGTATCAAGATTTTTTCTTATGAAGGATTCTTTGTAAATTGTGATGATTATAATCGTTGCCATGAATGAATTTCGCATGTAGCTATAGCAACACTGCAGTCGTGTAAATAGATATTTTACCTATTAGTTCGTAAATATGTAAAAAAAATTATAAGTTATATAATTATTTCGAGATATTATTTAAGTAAATGCTGAAAACTGTTTTATGTTCTTCTGTCTTATGTATAAATTGTATTTATTTAATAATATATTGTGAAACCTAATTGTGATGAAATATTTTAATGCCATTTTAGCCTGTCAGTACGTTACTTATTGAAAGTTATGTAACCAAATGATGCTAATAGCGTGTAAGATGTTTTATTCTTTATGGAGTTGTAGTCGAAATAGTTTTTTCTATTGTGTATTATGTGAACGAAATCTGTATGAATTTATTAATACATCACTTGGATGTCTACATTGGATTTTATTGTAGAAGTTATCAACCACCCTATCGAATTTCGATCATTGAAAAATACCTGAAACCAGCCAACCTATTAGTAATATTTGTAATAATCAATATGGCTCTATTCGGCAGACGTGTAGCAGTACTGGCAGTGGACTGAACCGCTGCTTTCAGTAATGAATTAATGATAGTTAAATTATTGATGATTTTTGGTTTGCTGCTTACCGGCTTAGGACCTGCGCCCACTGTCGGGACGGCACGGTGGAATGCCCCGGAATAAGAATAAGTACGACTTTTGTGAAAAGAACGTGCGTGCGCGAAATCGCTTGAGAATGCTTCTGCGTACCTAAGGACGTCGCGGTATCGTTGCCGTCAGTACGCGCTTGCATGACTGATGCCGCAGGATTCACTACTGTGCTGTGCCGCCAGTGGAAGCAGGCCCTTACGGTAGTTCTGATTGCACAAAATCTGTTAAAACACACGCAACGCAGAGTGTTGTACGATTGAGTTTGCTCCGTTTCTAAGACCAATTAATTATAAATAATGATTCAAGATTCTCTACAATGTAGTGTTTTCCAAGCGTCTGAAATTGCAACTATCTATTTGAATATTTTTTTTAGTAAAGATAGATAGGTACATAATGAGGTTAAAAACTGCCACTTGCTCACTTCAGATGTCGCTACCATCACTAGTCCAAGAATATGACAACTAGCCGTCACTATCCGTACATTTTTAGGATTCCGTAACTGAAAGGAAAAAAACGGAACCCTTGTAGGTCACTTCGTTGTTCGTCTGTCTGTCAGTCTGTCAAGACCTTTTTTCTCAGGAACGCATAGGTATCAAGTTGAAATCAATATTGATATGAACAATCTTCTAAGTCACTGCAATATAAAATACGGCCATTTATGCAACACAGTTCGATACTCGTAAATAAATCAAAACCTATAAGGTACTCCCCGTTGACCTAGAATCATGAAATTTTGCTAGAAGCAAGGTCTCGCAGCAAAAATAAAGAAAATCTAAATAAAACTAAAAGTCGTAAATTTCTAGAATTGTCTTGGCACTGCTCACACTTGGCCGGTTTTGTAAACCAGCGCCTTATTTTACGCATAATTAATTAATATGCCCGTTGCGTAGCTGTTGACTGAAAAAATACGGAGACCGGAGACACATTTTGAACCTTGTTTTTCTCAAAGATGTTAAAATACGAAAACTGAGGGACTAACAGCAGGGCTGCCATGCCATACGGTGGACGCCTTCATGCGCGTGCGAACCCTCACGACGGGATGCTGTGGCCCGGGGTGGGGTTTTCTGTGCGGTGTCTCTAGACATCGCCAATGCCTTCAATACCCTGCCCTGGAGTTGCATCAGGGAGGCACTCCGGTATTACTGGATGCCGACCTACCTCTGTCGCATTGTCGAGGCCTATTTGGAGCCGCATCTGTGGGAAATCGGGTACGACTGGTTGCTGCGCGCCGACCTCCCTAGCGGCATCAGCGTGGTTTACTACGATGACACGCTGGTCCTGGCGTAGAGGAGGTCGCACCAGGTGGCGGCTAAAGTAGCGACACGCGGGGTTGCGACAATCATCGAGACGATCCGGCAATTGGGACTCGAGGTGGCCCTGCACAAGTCCGAGGCCATTTGTGTTTTCATGTTCCTCGGGACGCGCCACCGTCGGGTTCCCAAATAACGGTAGGAGGGGTTCAAATCGGCTTCGAGTCAACGATGAAGTACCTAGGACCCGTCCTCGACAGCCGGTGGAACTTCGTGGCCGGGGCTGCCTTGAGGCGGCTCCTGCCGGAGGCTCTATGCGGGGGTCGTGCGGTCTATGGCCCTTTACGGAGCACCGGTGCAGGCGCGTTCCTTGAGGCAGGCGTCCAGTCCGCCGGTTGAACGCGTCCCAAAGGGTCATGGCCGTCCGGCTAATCCGAGAGTACCGCAAGGTCTCCACTGAGGCGGCGAGCCTCCTTGTTGGATTACCGCCATGGGATTTGAAGGCAAAAGTCCTCGCCCACATATGGGAGTGGCGAGAGGAGGCAAAACGCGGGAGGCATAACTCCGCTGCCGCGAGAAATCACGGTGCAGCGGACAGAGCTCCAGCGGGATCTCATGGCGACATGGAGAGTGCGATTGTCGCAACCCAATGCTGGGCACGCCACAATTGCGGCGATAAGCCCCCTTTTTGAGGAGTTGCTGGAGAGGTGCCACAGCGACCTCACCTTCCGCCTGACGCAGGTCCTCACCGGACACGGTTGTTTCGGGAGGTTCCTGTTCAGGATAAGGCGGGAGGAAACGCCAGGGTGTCACCACTGTGTGGATCGCCCAGAGGACACGGTGGAGCATACGGTGGACGTCTGCCCGGCTTGGGCGGAGCACCGCCGCGTCCTCGTGGCGGCGATCGGCGGCGGCGATCTCTCGCGTCCGGCCCTGGTCCAGGCTATGGTACGGAGCGAGAGTGCATGGGAAGCCACCATCTCCTTCTGCGAAGCAGTAATGCTCGCAAAGGCGGAGGCGGAGCGCGTGAGGAAGAGGCAATCGCTGCACCCTCATGTCCCTACTCACCGCAGGAGACGCTCTGGACGTCGGGAGTCAACAGCCGATTCCCGGCCACCGTAGGCGCGGGCTTGCGGGCGGTGACCAATGGGCAGCTCGCCGCCCGGCAAGGACTAAGCCCGGGTCGACGGCGCGTTGTGTTCCACGCGCGCCGTTAAGAGATGTCAGCACGAATTGACGGGGTCCGCTAGGGCCGATGCTTGCCAGGGCCGCGGGTGGTTCGAAAGAGATACCGTGGCCCCTGGCACAGGCAACTGAAGGAACACGGGTGGGTTTTAGTCAGTAAAAGTCTGACACGTCCTCCCGCTCCGCCCAGAGCGAGAGAAGTCATATGATGACATCCCACCCAAAAAAAAAAGGGCTGCTATGCCTCCTATCACAAGCTTTCAGTTTTTAACCACATTATTCCAATGTCAGTCTTTATACCATTTCTGAACGAATGACATATTTTTGACAGCGACAGTGACAGGCGTCAATGTGCGGGAATACTCAATTGTTATTTACAAAATATTTTCTTACAATCTGTATCTAAATTAAATGATTACGTAAAATTATGTAAATATAAGATAAAAGTAAATATTAGGTCATATTAATCGATAACCTGGCTCCTGTAGTTAAATGTCAATAACAAGAACCCCTAACTATATTCATACATCAAGTCATCACTCAGATTCGTAGTAATAAAACATTAGATACGGCTTTCTTGACAAGCGAACTATGTTTTCATGTGATAAGCTCCGAGATAAAAGTCCATAAATATTAAATTATTTTCGAGTGACTTGATCCAGTCGCGAAGGACAAGAGAAGATGGGCAACCGTAAAAGAGTTTTTGATTTGCTAAGAACAATCAATGTTGCGTCGTAAGTGCTTCTAAAAGAGTTAATTATTCGTTTGCTTGTGAGTTATTTGCTTGTTGTGGTTTTTTTTTGCTGTAAATATTTGTTGTTTTCTTCTAGGTGTCAGTGTCCAGCTCATGGCAACCGGGGAAACTTTCAAGTATCAAATGCCACTCCACAGAAAGACTATGCTTTTGAAGTAGGTATTCTTTGAAATATTTGCATTTCTTAGATTTACTATTTTCAAGGAATGTTTTAGGGTCTTTTGGTTAAACAGAAAAATAGAATTCCCACAATCAACAACTGAAGCTTTGAAGTGTTTGATTCCATTTGGAACCTCCTATAATTTTAAAGAAACGGCGGCCCCATTAAGGAAGCTTGGCGACCCCCCAGTGGGTTGCGATCCACACTTTGAAAAACACTGGCCTAAAGGTACAGATGGCAAGCACTTCAAGCTACATCTGTCTGTCAAATTTCTCTAATAGATTTTCAACTGTAACACTTAAAGTATTAGTATTATGTCTTCAATAAAACACCAAATATCGCAATTTGTGTATTGAGCTAAGTAGCCTAGAAATACAAGTGGATAAATCATAAGAGTAGGGTAGGAACCACAATATGATTGAGGGTAGACTGAAAACTTAATAAACATAAACTTATAAACTAGGAAGTATGTAGGTACCTATATACAACAATTAGGTTCAAGGTTGATTGGGAAAATTTCACAGTTTCGGGTAGCTTGGTGTGCTGGCGTGTGTATAGTTTATTTAACTACATTGTTAAATAAACTGTGCCTAAATTCTTATGACATCATCTACTGCTTTCTACTAATTCGAATTCAGATTTTCAAGCACTAGCTTAATTTTTGGCTAAATGAGAAATAGCAGAATTATAATATTTTTTTATTTGTATGCATTTGTAGATAAAATGCTCTACAGTGCGGTATGGATTGGGAGTGACACGGGAAGTTGGCCAGGACTTGGTCAACATGAACTCAAAGAATGTTTGCGTGATGACCGATCCCAATGTTGTCGCCTTGAACCCTGTGAAGGCAACTCTTGACTCACTCACAAGAAACGGAGTCAATTATAAAGTGTTTGATAAAGTTCGGGTAGAGCCTACTGACACAAGGTGAGTCTGTGAAGTGACTTACTTGCAGCTATTTCTATATAGTAGAAATCTGTGAAGTGTTTGCTAGCAATTAATTTGGAAAAGCAGTAATCTTTTAATACATACAAAAACTCTGATCTGGCTGCATTTTGCAGGATTATCTGGAAAGTTCGATTTGTTGGGGCTTATACTTGAATTCAGAATCTTACATAAATTAGATTCTTTGTCACTTAATCAATATTAATCAATGAAATTATCAATTTTAGCATTATGTAATCTGTTATTTTTAGTGATACATTTTGGTGGGAATGGACATTGAACTTTGAAATTTATCATGTATGACATTGAGTTGGTTAACAATTATTGAATTATCAACTTTAGCATTACATATGTAGTCTTTGTTGATTTTTTGTGACAGAAATGTTTAAAATAAATTTTGGTTGGAATGGGCTTTGAACTTTGTCATGATACATGACAAAGAGCCTTGTTAGTTAATCTTGGGGTATCATTCCAATGGACAAGTCAACCTTGCAAATCTAGATGCATGGATACCTTATCCCAGGAAATATGTATTATAAAAAATAGGTTTGTAAAAAAATACTTCAATTACTGAGATAGCTATAAACTCCTGCCTTCTCTTGACATTGAAGAGCGGGGCCTCCTAGCACAGGTATTTTACTCATGTAAGATTTACTGTAAAAGTTGTACAAGTTTCTGCAACAAACCTTTTTTTTTCTCTACTAACTCATTTCTATGCTACCTTTTCTAATAGTTTCAAAGAAGCGATAGCATTCGCGAAGAAGCATGACTTCGACAGTTACGTGGCGGTTGGTGGAGGGTCCGTAATGGACACTTGTAAAGCGGCGAACTTGTACGCTTCCGACCCCGATGCAGATCTGCTGGACTATGTCAACGCACCAGTAGGCAAAGGGAAGCCTGTTAATGTCCAGCTGAAACCCATGATTGCCAGTAAGTAAAATGCAGTGTGAGGAGCTCTTAACTTTACATCGTTTTCTATTAAAAACAATCTTCGCGTTCATTTTGTGCCCCGAACCCGAATAAGTCGTCGCACCGACAGAGGGCGCGTTCTGCACCCTAATTGCGTAGCACACTATCAGTAGCAATGGGTTTCATTTTGACGTTTCTACAACATTCATTGCGTTATTTACGTTGTTGAGCAGACCCATTTTCGAACATATGAAGCAATGGATTAGCAATATTCTTGAAAATGATTCAGATTGAGATTGATGTAGTGTTACGCAATTAGGGTGCGGGTTTTCCGAACAAATGAATGATAAATAGTAGCGAATATCGGCACGAATATCGAGACGATCTGGACGCGTAACGCGAGAGCTGGTTCGACGTGGCGGCGGAAAAGAGTTTCTGGAGGGATTTGGGGGAGGCCTTTGCCCAGCAGTGGGATAGTACTGGCTAAAAAAAAAAAAATCGGCACGACGATCTTTTAGTTATATTAAGAGATGGCTATAGTCTTTTTGCGCAGTACTGTGGTGATTAAACGGCGGCTTATCTTGTAGCTTGCTTAGTAGACGTTGGTCTTTAACTAACTCACATATATTTTATATTGTCTTAGCTTAATTTTAGCTAAGTTGGTTTTGCTGGATTTATAACAGCACTATCTAATAATTGGTAGCCAATAAAGCCAATCTATTGTTGTGCTAGTTGTGTACCAAGTTGACTATTTTGCGGTTTATTAATCAACAAACCGCAACACTAGGTCATAATAATTATGACCTTATTTTCCTTAGTAAACAATCTCTTACGGCTACAGTATTCATTCAAATACCTACACCACATAAAATAGCTAATCCATTCATCAAGATTACTTCTTTCTCAGTACCTACAACAAGCGGTACGGGCAGCGAAACGACTGGAGTCAGCATCTTCGACTTTGAGTCAATACACGCTAAGACGGGCATATCACACGGCGCTCTACGACCGATACTCGCTATGATCGATCCTCTACACACTCTTACGATGCCCGAGAAGGTAAATTGTAAAGTACTCTAAGGCCTGTTTTTTCAATAGTCAGATATTTCTTATCTGAGGAATAAATATGACAAACTGTCATATTTATTCTTCAGATATAAATTATTTGAATATTGAAAAATCAGCCTTTATTATATTATATGTGTAACTAATACAGTCCGATGTGCTAAAGAGTGTGAAGCAAGTGCATCGTCATTTAATATGAGTCGTGTTTCTGCTCAATTTTTAACAGCTACTGTGTGTTTTAAAACCCTAAAGACAACCAAAACTTACGTTGCTTTTGCATCAGCGGCAATGGTGCACTTGCATTTGTCGATAATACACACGGTGTAGACGTTGCACAAACGCCTTCGCGGAACATACGACCAGTACCAGACATTCTGAACAATGATAATATAATAATTTCTGTTCGTCCACCTAATATTATAATCCTAATCGTTTAATACTTGTATTGAAAAGATGAGTTGGAACATTTAAAGCTGCCATTGATAACGAAAGAACAATAGATGACCACTTATTCGTGAACTCTGCTATCTAAATGGTTCAGTGTCTTGTAGGTATCCAACTACTCTGGCTTCGACATATTCTGTCACGCGCTGGAGAGCTTCACTGCGGTGCCGTACAGTGAGAGAGGGCCGGCGCCGTCCAACCCGGCGCTGAGACCGACGTACCAGGGCAGCAACCCTATATCCGACGTCTGGGCCAGATTCTGCTTACAGGTAAATCAACATTTAAGGTGTTTGTTTTAATGTTTTAAGGTTCCGAACTAAAAAAACAAGAAATATTTTTATTTTTTATTGTATAATGTTTAGATATCGATACCCATCGCGTTTGCGGAGTTTAGCTAACCAATTTAAAATAAACCTGTATATAATATTTAAAAACAGACATCTGCTGCTCATTCTACTAAGTATTACGTAATTGCATAATATATTATTATGTTTTACTGTAACCCAGACTAATCATTATGCAACGAAAATGCAAGCAATTTTATTACTTGCATTTTCGTTGCATCATATTACATCCTATCTATTACAACATTACATGCGGGAGCATCAGTTTATTCATACCTCCTAGTACACTTAGCCAGTTTGCCACTATGTCTGTTTTTAGACAAAATATGTGCTACATAAATTTGGGATTTGCCTTTTGTCATACCGAAAAAAATTCGAAGACATGAAAAGTCTTCGAATTATGACATCCATCAACCCGCACTGGGCCCGCGTGGTGGATTGTGTCCCACTTTCTCTCTCACAAAGAGGAGGCTTGTTCCCAGCAGTAGGTATAAGTTAATCAGGCTATGTTTATGCATACTGAAACTAGGTACCTTAAACCTATGCTTTTTGTGGCAACATTGACAACAGTAGGTACCTAGGTACTATTTCCAACCTTAGTGGAACAGACCCTGACCATGCAAAAATCGTGTCATATGTGAGTGTAAGAGGAGTTTTGTTTCTCGCTGTTTAATAGACAGGACATACAGGATGTACAGACGCCAGCACATTATTCAAAGTTTTCCTTCCTCTAGTCAAATTCATTATCAATTGCATGACGCACATATAAGCTATGTCAGCAAAGAGGCCGAATAAGTTATCATCGAGAAAAAATGAATCACGACAAAATCATTTTGATTGTCGATGTAATTAGTGAGACCGGCTTAAAAGGAATAACCAACTCGGTTGACATAACTTCATCATTTAAAGATCAATGCCATCAAAGGGAGGATGTAATTCATTACTAATTTGTGGTGTCTGACAGAATATTAAATTATTTATAGCTTGGTTCAATGCCAGTGAATAGTTTACCACCTTAAATTTTCTGGGGCACGCGTCAGGTGGCATTGGTATGTAGGTAGTAAATTTTATGAGTACAAGATCTGCATATTTATAGCTTGTGGCATACCTGATTGTAGTTTGCTAGATTAAACAGAATCGATGTCTCGAAAATCTACCGCTCTGTTGGTAGCGAAATGCAGTCTTCTATGGAGTGTTCCTAACCTCAGACAATTTACATTCCATCGCCACTAAATCAGTTATTTACATGATAATATTTTGCTGTGCAGTCTTCAACCGTCTCCCAAGCGTACCTACAACATTTCAAAGGAGATTCAACATTGAATCCTTTTGCATAACCTGGTATAAAACAAGTGCTTATTCCACAGACTCTTCAAAAGTATTTCGCCCGTTCGGTGTACAACCCTGATGATATTGAGGCGCGTTCTTGCATGCACCTGGCGGCGACAATGGCTGGCGTCGGAATCGGCAACGCTGGGGTACATCTGTGCCACGGACTCGCGTACCCAATTGCTGGGAACGTCAAGTCATTTGTGCCTAAAGATTATGGGTAGGTAACTATGTGAATAATTTGGAAAATGTTGTGAGGAAAGTTTTGAGTATGAATGTAGATGGGCGTAAGAGTAAGGGAAGACCAAAGATACGATGGATGGACTGTGTGAATGATGGCTATACCTAGTCTTGCCATAAATATTGTCACGAAAAAAAAAAAATTTTTTATTGTAAATTATATTTATTACTTTTACAGTGTGTTACTTTAATACATAAATATAAAACAAATTAAAATATAAAAAGCTTATTCGAAGTAATCTCCATTGGCTGCAATACAGTCCTTTAAACGTTGAGGCCAGTTATCAATAGAAGCACGCACTCTTTCCATGGGAAAATTCTTCACTGCCAATCGTATGGATTGTTTTATGGACTCCAAATTATCATGGCGTTTAGAGCATGCCGTACTCTCTAAAACTGACCATAAATTATAATCCAGCGGATTAAGATCGGGACTAGACGACGGCCAGTCTTCAGCTCTGATGAAGTCCGAAACGTTCACTTCCAACCAAGACTGCGTGGACCGAGCTTTATGACCTGGCGCCGAGTCTTGTTGGAAGGACCATACTTGGTTATTGAACATGGTGTTGTTAAGGGGCTTAACTACCTTCTCAAGAATGGTATCTTGATACACTTGTGCCGATGTTTTGATACCTTTTTCACAAAAATATGGCTCAGTCACTGCTTCATCGCTAACACCCCACCAAACCATCACTGAAGTCGGATAATGCCCACATTGCACTCTGTCGACTAATTGGTAAGCTTCCTTAGAGCTTTGAGCACAAATACGGTCATTTTGTTTGTTAAAATGTTGCTCAATTGTAAAGATTTTCTCATCCGCAAACAAAATTTTTCTGTGACCTCCCTTTGCGTACCGCTTCAGTAGTTGTTTCGATTTTTACCACCCTATTCTTTTTTAAATTATCAGTAAAAAAATGACCAGTGCGTGTCTTATAGGCTGCAAGTACTAAGTCATCTTTTAAAATACGCGACATGGTTCTGGGGGCTATCTTCATCTCCCAAGATAAAATCTTTTGCTTTCGGACAGGATTTCTTCGAATTCTTTCCCTTACTGCTTTGACCACCTTTTTCGTACGAACACTACGTGGACGACCAGATCTTTTTCTGTCACATACAGAGGAGGTCTCATTGTACCTACTAATAGCCCGGTACCCAAACATTTGACTAATACCAAGCGTATGGAGAGTTTTAAAAATTGCATTTGGCTCCATACCAACTTTGTGTAATGCAATCACAGCGATTCAATTCTCTTTATCACCCCACTCCATTTTAATATCGCAAAATATAGTACAATGTATTGGCGCCAAAATTAGAAAACTCAATGAACAATCATATAAAAATGACAGATTTCAAATTCAAATGTAATATATTTCTTATTTTTAATAGTAACAGTATTTATGGCCAGACTGTGTATAGATATGGCTGTACTGTTGACTACCGAGATGACGATTAATAGGAAAGTATAGAAGAAAAAGATATGTAGCGCAGACCCCGAATAAATTGGGATAAGCAGTCGTCAGTTCACAAGGTGGACCGACGACCTTGTTAAAGCCGCAGGAACCCGTTGGATGCGGGAGCACGGAACCGGTCGAAGAGAAGGTGCTTGGAGGAGGCCTATGTCCAGCAGTGAACGTCTTTTGGCTGAAATGATGGTGATGAGGGGCAGGAGAATGATGGTAATGAACTATGTGAATAATTTAACTTAGTCATAGGAGTAGATTCGACGACCTAACACATTCAGTTCCTGTGACTTCTTTAAGCTAGGATCATCATCCTCCTGCCATCCAGCATGGCATCTCAGCATTCACCCACCCTCTTTCTGGTTATATCATGTTTAAATCTATCCATCGATAGATTGTTGGTCTCTTATTGTTATAACCATCCAAGAGGTAATGAACAAACCAATACATTATACCGGGTGCCTACAGGAAAAATCAAATAATAATTGAGTGATGACTGCGAATGACAGACTTTTTGACTGAGGTAATGTTTTCTTTCCTTTGGAATGTGGATCAGTCAGTGTGGTTTATTTTGTTATAATTATTCAATGTTTTACCTTACAAACAAATTTTATGCGTGTTTTCGCTCGGTAAAAATGACGCACTTCCATCCCATATTTAGCTCTATTAGGGGATGAATTTTCTCATAATAAAAGGAACTCTCTTTTGCAAAACTTCATCTTTCTAGACCCAGCGGTTAAGGCTGTGCGTTGCTTGTCAGTGAATTTAAGATTTTTATTAATTAGACATTTATTCAATTGTGTATCTTATACTGTACAGTATTGAAACTACTAGTCACTCTCAGATTACCGCTTGAACCGCCTTACATCGAAGTTACAATGCATATTCGATGAAGAATATAATAGATGTAGTTCACAGCTGCACAAAGACCTCTTAAATAGCACGCTACTGACCTAGATCCTAGATTACTCTTGTATTGTTTCAATTTAAATAAAACAGTATCTAAACGAGCGAATTCATTTTACGGTCACTATGACCTACAAACTATGACCTATTCAGAGCAGCATAAATACGCAGTGATACGCATAGAGAAGTGATGGCCCACTGGTAACGTCCTTAGAACTTAGAAGTTGTAGGTGGTAGGTCGTTCGAACCCAGACAGGCAGAACTAGAGCTAAAAACTCGAAGACATGTGACATCTACCAACCCGCACTGGACCCGCGTGGTGGAATACAGCCCACCCCCTCTCGAAGAGAGGAGACCTGTGTCCCAGTAGTGAAAACATTATAGGCTGATTCTATATGCATACCGTGTGCCAATTCTTGTAAAAAAATGGATGTTATCAGATGTTTACCGTTTACGTCAATTGTTAGCGAAAAGAAATGTGTTGTTACGACGGCGAGACAATAGCCCGGCGACCTGTTTCCGAACTATTGAACTAACATTGAATGAACCGACGATAAAGGATTGACTTTAATAAGCCACCTCTATTTCTTCAGTCCCAGATTCGACTTTGACACCGAGAGCTGAGTTTGAGGATCGTACACTCAAACTCAAACCATTAATTTCAAATAAACCAATTACAGGCACTTTTGAATTGTCAAGGGGTCGGTCAGTCAGAAAGATGAATCAAGTTGCCCATTCCAAACATATGGAGTAGAACAGGAAAGAAAATCCTCTACATGAAGTAGTCTCCCGAATGCATGAGAAGCAGTGAGCAAAAGCTACACTATAATTACTGGTAGTCCAGAAAGATCTACAATAATACATATTAGAATTATTGTTCATTGCACAGTTTCAATAGATTACTATCTATTTCTGCCGCTAAGTAGCATTGCTGTATACCGGTTCGAAAGGTACTCAATTCGGTGAAACTTCAGAAACCTGAGATATTTCAACTTTGACATCAGTATGTGGCAGGGTCTTCTTACAGACCGTGGTAACCACTTTCCATAAGACGATCCGCCTGCGCCCCATTCCTTAACACACTTTCAATCACATTCCCAAGGATTTTTAAATAAGGAAATTCATAATCCGGAAATTCGTCTGCTCAAAATAAGGTAACGAAAATCGTTGCCAAAATGAATGGCATTGGGATAATGAGTGTGTTACGCTGTTGTAATTACTTCGCTGATCCTTTACCAATCATACGGCGGTGAGCAGACGATGGTAAAGGAAAATGCTCATGGATGTATGGAATCCCGTACCATGCTGCATCAAAGCCAAGCTTTGTTTTTTATAGACTACACTTATCATATTAACTCCTACAAAAGTTCTTTTTGTAAACAAAACCCGGGTTTAGGAGATTTAAAAAAAAATCGAAATAACCTGAAAACTAAGTACTTTATTTTGTTTGACATGTCATACACGAACGGCCATTATTGCTAAAAAAATGATAATCGTTTAAATAAATATTCTATTTTATACTAGTTAGTTTTAATTAGGTACTTAATGTAGAATCGGCAAAGCATAATTTTTTTAAGTACATGTTTTTTAAAGACGTGATCATGACACTTTCAAAATTCAAGGTTATATTAATCATATCATTTGAAACAGAACGTCATGTAAAGGGAATAAAACAATAGTATTAACACTATTTTACTTTAAATTAAATTCCCTGTCCAAAAATCAAATCTCCGACGCGTAATGTCGTAAAAAATTATGAAAATAATTAATATAATATTTTGATCTTGATGCATGAGACTTTTTGGTACGACTTTTGGTCATTGTCTTTTTCCGCGACCATAGAACGTATGGAGATCTATACATTAACGCACACATAGGAAAAATAGACTTTCCATGCATTCTATTGTTACGGACTAATTGCCCATCGCCTACTCAGCGCTTTAGAAGTCCCTTGTACCTACTTACTGAATAATAAAATAATACCTACTCCAGTTCAGATCCGATCATCCCACACGGTTTATCCGTCGTGATGACAGCGCCCGCAGTGTTCCGCTTCACCGGGCCCAGTGATCCAGCCAAACATTTGGAAGCCGCCAACATTCTCGGTACTGATGTCTCCAATGTCAAGGAAGCTGATGCTGGCCCAGTGCTGGCGGACACCATTCTCAAGTATATGGACAAGATGAAGATTGAAAATGGACTTAGTACTCTCGGATATACCAGTGAAGATATCCCTGATTTGGTCAAGGGAGCACTGCCTCAGGTAACTTTTTTATATTTTTTGTTTACTGTATGTGCCTGCTCTTGACCTCGATCACGCCTGATGGAAAGCGATGGATGAGGCCTATGATGGTACGAACGTGCCCAGAAGCTGCCTGTTCACTCTTGCTTTAAATTAAAAATCAAAATTATTTTGTTTGTAGGTATTACAAGCAGCTTATATTCTAGAGTTAGTAACATCGATATAAAAATATTATCTATAATTAAAACAAAGGATGACCAGGCATATGTTTCCTACCTAATCAACCTCCGCCCAAAATGCCTAATATCTGGAGTATAGCTCTCCGCCACAGCTCTCAGGATATAGTTGCGACTACTCCGCAGTCTGCACAGCAGCGAAGCAGTTTTTTTTGCATATAATGGCTTGAAAGCCGTCTGTGTGTTGACTAAAAATTTGTATGAAGAATGTTCTTGGCATTGATAAGTTCTGTCATCTGATAAGTAGCGTCATTCTTTGTTGAATGGTAAGTCATATACTTTGTATGCAGTTATAATGTTATATATCATATTAATGTAAATAAGTTAGCAATGAAACAAGAAGAAAAAGAAGAAATAAGATGTTCTAGGTTGTATTTATAAACGTTGCTTCATGTTATGATACGCTTAAACGGCAAGAAATGTACCTGCAGTTAAGCAAACGTTAATTATTGCATCGTTGTGAAATAAACCCCATCATGTATAATTATTAGAGATAAGTTGGTTTCTCCAAAGGTCACGTCTTTGACAATCATGGTGTCTCTGGGTATATTATCTAGTTTCCTCAATCATTATTTTGTCATTAAAGTTTTTTCTGTACTTACCTGTCAATTTGTTCCTGCATCCACTATTCAAATTCAAATATTTATTTCAGATAAAAAATCCATATAATGTTAGTAGTAGTATAACTTAGCCTAATGTTAGTATTAAGTTAAATTTAGTGTTTCTGGACTCTTACCCACCTTCGTAAGAGGGGAGAGTCCCACCGCTGCACCGGTCTGAAAACACATTCAGGATGCCATTGGAGGAGGAGCACAAGCGCGCCATCATGGAAGCGCATCGCTTCCGCATGATCGCGGCGAGCCCGTCGACGAATGCCTCCACTCCTCTATACCAGGGACGATAGTATCTTTTAAAATCTAATTGACAATAAACCTCTTTTGTTTCAGAAACGACTGTTGAGTATGACGCCGCTGCCACAGACAGAAGAGGATTTGTCTAATCTTTTAGAAGATTCACTTACCATTTATTGAGGTAAAGCAAGTTGTCAACAATAATAGATAGCAGCTTTTAGAAATTGTATAGTCTGTACATGGATGTAAATAAGTGGAAAATTCTTTTATTGTATGGTGTTCGCATATTTATGTAAATACGTAATGTAGTGTATATGTAGGTATATTGTTGTGATAACACATGTAGTCACGTAGTATTGTAAGTTGAAATACTATATTTATATGTGACAGGAAAAGTTTAATGAAATCAATTTGTTACAAAGTTTTTTTGAATAAAATATTTATGGTTCTAATGACTGGTTTTATTCATAGTTTTATATTTCATATTTTAGTAGAAGAGAGAGGGAAGGGTTGGAATCAAAGGTAACAAAAACAAAAATGATTAGTGTTTAATTTTTAATAATTTTAAGTACATAAAATAAACCTATCAACTAATTTGTATAATATATAATATGTATAATCTTAAATTAATTTGTTGTAATTTGACTTCATTTGTTACTTTAATATTCAGAAAGCGCTAGATTGAAAACATTGTCGCGATTGTTCGAGAGTGATCATAAAGGCACTGTACTAAGAAATGTTTGTTAGATATGTATTCGGCTGTGACTAGCGCTTACAACTATCACTTACTGCTTATGTAAGAGTTAACGTAGTTGTTAGTATAGAGTTTTAACTCTGACATATGTACGTTTGTTCTGCGTGGCTCAGACGGCCTCTGGCACGATGTTGCTGTGGTGGAAGGGACTGCTCTCGTACGACATGTTGGACGCGTTTACCGTAACGCTGTGCAGCGGCGTGTAGCGGCTGAGCTTGGGCGTGGCCGGGCTAGCCAGGTCCTCTGTCAGCTGCTGGTACACCAGCCCGCAGTCCTTCTTCGTGCGCCCGGGCTGGCTCATAGCCGCAATTATGGCACTGTTATATCTAACCTGCTTGGTCCTCTTAGTGCAAGCCAGCATCACAACCTTAGCGATGACAATGAGCAGTAGCAGCGCTCCAAAAATGGCGATTGAAATCGGCCACAAGTATCCGTAGCGGCTATGCTCGTCCTCCGTGTCAGTGGAGGCTTGCAAGTATAAAGTTCCCGTTGATTCTTCATCACTAATTTCGTTTTCAAGTAATTTGATATTAATCTGAACGTCGTTAATTGGTGATGAAGTAGTATCGTTGACTCGTGGGACCGGCTTGGTGGAGTTCTTCTCAATAAGTTTAACTTTAAGGTCGACGTCGTCCTCCTCTCCGTCGTAGTCCTCGCTGGCGTCGTCCTCGTCTTCGTCCTCCTCATCGTCGTCGTCGTCTGCTGCATCATCGTCATCACCATCCTCGCCATCTTTAGCTTGATCATCAATCATATCATTGTCTAAGGAAATGTCTTTTGGAGCAGCTACCTTACCGTCATCTAATGTGTTCTTCAGATCAAAGTTACCTTCGGGGTCGGTATCGATTCTTTCCCAAATCTCCTCATCTGAGACGGGCGGCAGGGGCTCCACGGGATGCACGACGGCAGTTCCGCAAGTCTTGCGAGTGAGGAACTCCCAGCTGTAAGTACCGACGTCGTCTTCTTTCGTGTCCTTGGCTAGATTAGCAATGCTGCTGCTTCCGCTTCCGTTAGGGGACACTTTACGTTTGCTCAACCAACTCATGAGGTTCTCAAAATCGTGGCTGCAAGCAAGTGGGTTGTTACTGATATCCAGTGCGTTAAGTTTGTTTAAGTGATCTAGTTCCGTCTGTTTGATTTCAGTAATACGGTTGTGAGAAACGTTAAGGAATGTCAAATTACTGAGGAGTGTTGGTGAGCGGTTTTTATCTGCTTTCCATAGTGAAGTCAATTCAGCGTGGCTCATGTCCAGGTATGTAATCATAGGAGTATGGACGAACACTTCTGCGTTAAGTACTTTCAGTGGATTACCTTGGAGGTATAATTTGCCGAGTTCATTATTTTTCTCAAAAACTTTCGGGTCCAATGTTGTAAGTTGGTTAAACGAAAGGTTGATTTCAACCAGTTTGGGGCACATTGTGAAAACTTTGGTTCCAATGGATTTGATTTCGTTGTTAGACAAATTAACCACAGATAAAGCTGAGAAAGTCCTCAAAGAGTTGTCGTAGACCTCCTCCAGGCCGCAGTGGGACGCATCGAACAAGTAAATGTTAAATTGATCAACAGAGCACTCGAATCCTTCAGCGGGTAAGTGTTTCAACTTGGGATTGTTTGAGATTTTGAAGATATCTAGTTCAATGTTTTCTTTGATGAGAATGTTGGAAATGAAGTCAAGAGTGTTGAAAGAAAGGTCGAGATAGTTAAGTTCTACTAGTTTGTGGAATGCTTGGTTGTGGATCTTTTCAATGTTGTTGCCACTGAGATTGAGATTGGCAATGTAAGTCATACCGTTGAACATGGAGGGTCCAATGAATCGGATGTTAGTTTGTCCAGCGTTAAGAGTGAGCAAGTCGGAGATCTGCAGTCCATACACGGTGTCCACAGGGTTCCTTGAAATGTGAAGAGTGGCGAGCTCGTTGTTCTCTGAGAAGATGTCATCTGGCAACGATTTAATGTCATTGTCGCTTAGATCAAGCTCCTCCAAGTCCAGTAACTTCTTGAACGTGTTAGGATCCATGTTGGACAGGTTGTTGCCGGCGAGGTTCAGGTACATCACACCGGGCATGTTGGTGAACGTGTTCGCAGCGATGTACTTCATGTTACAGTACGAAATGTCAAGCTCTTGAATTGAGGACGTATTTAAGAAATAATCTTGAGAATCCGCGGCGGGAAACTTCAAAGGATTATTGGCGAGTGTCAGCAGTACTAACTTTTTGTTATGAGCGAACGTTTCTGGGTGTAAAATTTTCAGTCTGTCGTTCGACAAATTAACTGCATACAGGTTAGGAAGACCGTGGAATGCATTAGGTGCAACAAAATCAATTGAGCTGTTTACAATCTTCACTGTTGTGATCTGGTGGAGACCGAGTTTCTTGAAGATGAAGTCTGTCAACTGAATGGGGAACCGCTGGTCGGCGTTTTCAATGACAAGGTCAGTGATGTCATCGCCGAACTTCTGTGTGCCGATTTCAAGACGATCGCACTTGGCTGTTCTGTATCCTTGAGATACAGTGCATATGCAGTCCCTTGGGCACGGTCTGTTCTCATTGTACAGCACTTCCTGGTCATCGGCCGCGTCGAAGTCGTCGTACTGGAACAGGAAGTTGTCGACATCTTCCTTCTTCTTGTCGTCGGCGACCTTGTTCACGGACTCGCTGAGTGCCAGCGCACACACTGCCAGGAGCAGTATCAACTCCCGGGACCTCGCCCCCATCTCGTAGCGAACTCTGGAAACAAAAAAAACATCACATTACTCTATAGGCCAAATGAAATATTACATCAATTATGAAATTTTTTCCAAACACTAAAAAACATGCGGGTTTCGTTTACAAATAACAGTAGTAAGAAACAATGGTTTGAACAAGTTCTTTTTGTAATTGCATTTTAGGTGAGCTAACAATATGGTAACATAACGTTGTTTCCCCAAAACAATGAAAATCAACATTCGCAAAATAGTCCTTTTAACCGTTATTTTATGTTAACAGATAACACGTGTGCGTGGTCATCAAAGTGTCAGTTTTTCCGTAAAGTGGATAGGGCAAAATATTATTACAAATAACGCATTTCCTACATATTTATATCGCTAACTAACCAACATAAATATGATATTCCTACATGTATCTTGATTGTTGTGTACCCAATTAATACACACACGGTGCACAGATGGTGTAGCTTTGTTCGCGAGAAATCTTATCTGTGCTTTGTCCATCTGTCGGTTTGTATCGTGACTTCGCTCAACACATGGCTACAAAACGGTTCATTTGTGAGATTACTTTGTGTGACAGGAGTTGTTGAAGGATTTCATAATTTTATTGTCTTTATAATACAAGTAAAGAAATAGTAAGGTAAGACGGTAGAGCAGTAAACTGGAAGAGTGGGTCAGGTAGAGTCCCCACAAATATTAAATAACAAGTAGGTACAACAAGTTGGTAATATTTGAAACAAAATAATGTATAAATTTCAAAGACCTATTTTCCTACTAAATTTGATTTTCCTTGTACAGTCCGTGAAGCAAGCTATTGTTATTTAATAACTTTAAACTCAACTTTTTTCTTACATACAGAAATAGTTTAAATAATTTAAACTCTTCTTGTATGTTTTTCCCAAATGAAGTTGCTGTCTTGGTAAGTTGGTACACACTGCTCTACTTATTCTCAATCAAAGTTCACGTTCCACAAACGTTGTATGAAAGCTTCAGATTATTAAAACTTTACGACTTTGTGTACGACTGTACAAGCAGATAGATACTACTTACATTTATTAAATGCTCCAAGTGGATTGAGTCGCGCTTATATCAATAGGTACTTAATTCATATAACTAGACAAGTTTCGCGCTAGTTTATTGTAGAAAGTCGCACTTTCACATCATCCACAACACAATAAGTCACAGCGCACAATAACGGACGAGATTATGTTGACTGTGTGATTGTCACTGCGAAGGGAATATATTTGTCGCGAGATAATTACGTGATCACGAGAGGTAACGCGATTGGCGACTGTTTGTGGAGACGTGTTACTCGGCGCCCGATCGCCAACAGACTAACTCCAATTTATATTTTAATACCGACACCACAATTCGGTTTTTCGGAGCGATGACGATGATTCACGAGTTGCTAATATATTAATTTGATGTTTGTTTACAATCCGAGGTCACGTCGATCGTATTGTGTCGCGTCAATAGTCTGCCATCAAATTCTTAACGCAGAGAAAAGTTATACTGAATTAAAATCTTATCAGGCCGTTCTGTCATTGATAGCAACATTGCGTAAAATCGCTGATACGGCAGGTCATTGATTTTTACCTTTATTGTGGAAGAGGTGAACGGTACACAATGTAAGCACTAACAAATTGACGCGACCGCATCTCTGTATCCCTGATAAGTGATAACTGCGATAAGATAAGTGAACGAGCTCTACGGTACACAAAGACGCTATTAACACATATGTGTAGGTACTATGTAGGTACCTGCTTTCATCTTGTTTATTTAGTCTACCTTGTATGATATCATTATATACTTATGAGATGCTACTTGATTCAATAAATGTAGGTATGTAGTTGTAGAGTCTCTTAATATTCACTTTTAATTTACATTTTATAGGTTATTTAATAAAATCACGTAAACAATATTTTAAATACTATTATAATTAATACATTTTTAATAATAAGTTATTGTTTTCATAACATTTACATAAACAACATCAGACTGCATACTTAGGCAGCTACATGGTTTTGAAAGACGTCCGTTTAATTTAGTGCATATCCATAGATAATATCTACCACTTATATGGGCTGCTAGGGAGTTTTTTGCGCCAATCCTTCTTCCTTCTAGGAAGTGGTGAAGATCGGGTGTTCTCGGGGACTCTCTAATTAGGGCTGCCATCTGTCCGGGTTTCCCCGGATTTGTCCTAGTTTGGCGTTCGGGGAGCGTACGGGCGGGGTTTTTAAATAGTGTAATTTTTTTTGCGAGCGAGTCCTGGTTAACATTTTTATTTCACCTTAATATCTGAGGTTTTTGAAATTTTTATCAGCAGCCCTTTCTCTAATGTCATTTTAACGTTTGAAAAGTGCAGATTTTTAGCCTAGTTTGAATAAATGACTTTTGAATTTGAAATAATCCATTATTGTATTTTTAATGTGTCTATTAAGACACATTAAAAATCTGCACTTTCTTTATCAACTTAAGATCCCGCGTTAAAGGTTATTACGGCTAAGTAAGCCCAATTATGGTCAAGTCAACGCGATAAACACGGGACACCAAACAATGGACGGTCGTCAATCAAGTGTGTCTTGATTGTGATATAATGTCGTCCAGATAATGACGACTCGTTCAGATTGAACGGTTTTATTGTAAGTACCTAGTATAGGGACAGAAAGTATATCAGAAGGCCAATTCTCGTAATTTAAAACGTTCAAAATCTAGTCGCAATCTCATCTCGGCGACAAACAAATGTCAAAAAGTTGTCAAAATGTAGGGAAATTAGATGTGTTTTTGACAGATTGAGACTGAGATCAGACTGTGAACGTTCTTAAACTTACGAGAAATGCCCCTCTGACTCAAGTTTATTTGCCCCGTAATGAGAATAACTAGGTCTGAGGCAAACAGGGACACAATATTATTATTAATACTCGTAGGTTCTGCCTGCGACGGCGACGTCGCCCCCGTGAAATTTCTAGTTCACCCGACTTCGTTAGCCCGTTTTCGCTTAGCGTACTTTCTAACATTTTTTCTTTTTGCTCGTCTCCTAAGGGCAGTCACGTGATGTTAAATTAAAGTAGTATTGTTATACTATAATAACCTTCATCAACAATTGGGCTATCAAAAGCACAACGAATTTTTCAAATCCGACTGGTAGTTTCAGAGAGCGTTTAAACTAACACACGGTTTAACTTTATTATTAGTACATATTAGTATAAATTATATGATTTAAGTGCCAATGAAAATGCTAACAAGACAGGACAGCGTTCTTAGCTCTACCTACTGAGTATTGCACAAAGTTTTTCTGTGGTTTAAAGTCGCTGAAAAATGCTGAAACTACTGGCCGCTATGTGTGCAACGTATCGCACCTATTTTGCTTATGTACATGTTGGTTTTAATTAAATTAATGATGTATTAAGGATAAAAGTCCTCGCCCACATATGGGAGTGGCGCGAGGAGGCAAAACGGGAGTAAACTCCGCTGCCACGAGAAATCACGGTACAGCGGACAGAGCTCCGCGGCGGGATCTCATGGCGAGGATCCCTCTATCTGGCGGAATCTTAATGCTCCGAAATGTATTTGGCATAACATGCTTCGCGTAATCTTCTTTAAACGAATATTTTTAAGGCATAAAAATTATTCAATATAATTATTGTTTGGCCGAATGTTTATATTGTCCGAATTTACAATGGCATACTTTTAACAAGGCAGACTTTTATTTGCTTTTCAAAAGGTTGACCAAGATGCTGATGGACTGATATCAAGATAAAGAAGAATAGTAACGAGTCCAGATAAAATATAATTTTCTTTAGGTCTTTGACCTCCTATCACAAAAGTATATAACACTTCCTATCATAAAAGTGCATTACCACCTAGATAAGCTCTATTTATATTAGGCAATACCGTCCTTCATTAGGACAATAAACACAATAACCATTAAAAAATAATTAACATTTATATTTAGATGTTAATTATTATGTTTTGATAGATAAGATTACATTCCATATTCATCATTTATATATTCACTGCTATATTTAGCCACATAATACAAAACAAAATTGTCTTGTTCTTCATTATGTCAAAACTAGACATGACAATGCATCATCATTACTCACCAGGAATGTACTTAGCTTTATAGGGATGTCATAGAGGCAACCAAAAGTTGATAACAGGAGGCTGACAGTAAAACTAGCCTGCACTGCGATAGGACCAAAAATGAGGACTGGCGTAGATAAGGGAAGAATGGCGTTAACAAAGGAAGAATTGCGTAAATAAGGGAAGAATGACTTAAATAAAGGAAGAATTGCGTAAATAAAGGAAGAATTACGTAAACAAGGAAAGCATGGTGAAAATAAGAGAAGCATGGCATAAAGAAGGGAAGAATGGCGTAGAGAAGTGTAGGATGAGTATTTTAATGTAAGTCTATGACGAATGGAACGTAACGCATGAGAGAGGGAAGGAACGACAGTGAGAGATTTTAGATTTTTTTTTTTTTTTACTCACATTAATCATCCTACAAGATTGCCCCACATTCCCCACTCCACAGAAGGGAAGAATGTTGTAAATAAGGGAAGAATGGTGTAAAACGAAGAAGAAGGAAAGCGTTAAAGACAGGTCCATATGCTAATAATTGTCTGGACAGACAAGCTGGTATTAAATAATGATCTCATTAAATTTCTAGCTGTTGTGCAACGAATAAATGTATTACGTTATACAATTGCATTCATCAATATGTGGTTTGACATCATTGATACTCGTAAATAATGAATAGATTTGTTTTTAGATAATTAAAATGGAATCGAATTAAATAGGATCCTACTGTTATTGAGTGGGTTTTGGTGGTATTTTTATTAGGAATGAAAACAAAAATTCTTTAAAAAAAACATTGTCACTGAATTTCCCATTCCTCATAAAGTTATCTACGAACCCTGTGACGGTCGTATCAGTAATTATGATGATTACAGACGGACTAGTTATACTTACGTCTACGTTTAGTGATCTACGTCATAGTAATGTCCTATTATGCGGGTATTGAGTCAATCGGTAAAAAAATACTGACACCATACAAATCTCGATACTAGTAGGTACCTACAACATACGTCATAGTCTTTCGTCATTCACTTTTTCCTTGAAGCATACGTAATCTGTAGGTCACGCGAAGTCCATTCAACGGGTTGCGGACTCGCGGTCTCGACACGAAGACGGATACATACTTAATAAGCCCATCCCTAACACAAATCATTAATGCGTATTTGCATGGACTAAGCTGGCTTGACGAACAATGTCGAATAACGATGCCGAAAGCGACTTGGACGAGCCACTGCATATTAAACGTACGCAGTTAGATGAATGATTGAGTTTGCATACAATCACCGCTGGGGGCCGCCTGGTGTAGTGACGTGATGGCGCGTGCAAAAATGCATAGTGTGTCTGGACGGACTGACATATTTTAATAATCCTGACCTAAATCAATCGTGTCGTGACGTCACATATCAAGAATCCGATTTAAACTGTAACAAGTTTCGTGTTTCTTGCATGGGCCAGGATTTCCCCGGTGCTACATAAGGACGTTTGGATTATTTAACGGATAAAAAATATAATGATGTATTTCTATTCATAGATCATAAATTTTGATCTTACGTTTCAGGAAAATCCTTTCTGCTAAGCACTTTTTATTATTGCATTTATATTTACTAAATCTATTTAGGAATTCAAGCCTAGAATTGTGGTGAAAGTTTCGCGCAAATATCTCTACACTATGCAGCATATTCTGTGTAATTCCAATTCATCTGTTGCTGGGTCGGACGTGATTTAGTGCCTAACGAACAGACGTACAGATAAACACTACAATGCCTACAATATTCTCTAGAATATTACTAAATTGTGTGTTTACGATTTAGTAACAACGCCATTGGGATCTTACTGGGTTTCATCACAAATAATGTGCCTCTAAAATTACCGTTTATCCACGGATATTATGTTTTAATGAATGAGTCGCTCATTTTGATAACGTGTTTCTGTCTGTATAGGTTAAATATATATTAAATATAAATATCTGTCAGTATAGGTAAATATTCTTGTTTCGCAACTCAAAAGAAGTTTCAAAAACCCCAAAATATCACAAGGAAAATCGCTCGTAGGTATTCTGGTTTTTGATAATAATTCTATATTTTGGAAAAGATTATAATAAAACCCCTATTAGGAATTTTATGCTAGATGTAATTTTCTGGATTTCCCGAAAGTGTTGCATTAGAAAAACATAATATAAAAATAGATAGGTAGGTACCTGACGTACTTGAGCAATACAAGAACAAAATACCTTGAATAGAACAATACCTACATAAACGGAAAATACAAAAGAAACCCTGGATTATACGAATACGGAACTAATACACATATAAATAATTCATGTGTGTATTAGATGACAGAAAATTTTCCCCTCGGCACATATCTGTGATACGCAGTGTGTACACACCACATAGGCACTGCAGATGCTATCCTATTACAGTATCATGCGCAATTTATTCACTCGCAATGACAATCATTGTAATATTTCTAGATGCTTCGGTCTGTGTATGAGGATGATCATAGGAAATTGGAAAAACAGGCCCAGAGAGGCAATTCTCGTAATTTTAAGAACGTTCACAGTCTGATCTCGTTCTCAAACTGTCAAAAAAACGTCTAATTTCCCTACATTTTTGACAAGTTTTTGACATTGGTTGTCGCTGGGATGAGATTGCGACTAGATTTTGAAAGTTTTTAATTAAGTACGGGTTTTGTTTGGCCTTCTGGTACCCTGAAATCCAGGATTTGACCTCGCTTGTGTATTTACCAAAAGCCTACCTATTAAATTTGAGCAGTGGGTACTTAGATAGTTAGATGAAGAAATCAAAATGGCTAAGATTACCTGCAAAATGACAGATTTGATCAGGCTTTCAGTATGAGGGCTACAAACTAACTTTTCTAACAGAATGTTCCGAAGTTTGTTTTGTGTTATTAAAAACAATTTATTATTAGCTAGGTAAGCCTATCATCGTACGTCATTCTTGCGTAACCATTAACGGTCTTCGAGGAGGTACCTAATGTTAGGGGTCATCTTTATTCATGATTCATATAAATATTATTTTTATCTAAATATGTTATAAACAATTTATCATATTATCAACCATAGAAGTGAAGTAGCTTAATATGATTTATATTAGTTATTATAAATTCAAATGTTTTTCGTGATTTTCCAATAGATATAACGCGTCTTCTAAGAAACTCTATGAGGATTATTTCGACCTGAGAATCTATGTAACATGTTTTTTTTTTAAATAATATAAACTAGTGCTTGACTGCGATCCCGCCTGATGGAAAGCAGTGATGCAATCGTTGATGGTAAAGCGCACTAATTTATGTTATGCAAATGTTATACTATATTAATGTTTGCTGGTTAATTTATCATAGTGAATATTTATATGAATGTCTACGTGGTTTAAGTAATCGTTAATTAATAGTTTTAATAATAGATTCTGGTGTTTATATACCTACACGGAAAATACTATTATTGTTTCATCATCATCATCATCAACCTATAGCAGTCCACTGCTGGACATAGGCTTCTCCTATTGCACGCCATTCAACTCGATTTTCGGCAACCTTTATCCAGCTGCTACCAGCTATCCTGCGAAGATCTTCGCTCTACATAGCCTGAGGGCGTCCTACCTTACTTTTACCGATTCGCGGTCTCCACTCAAGAACACGTCTACCCCAACGGTCATCGGTTCTATGGTTAATATGGCCGGCCCATTACAACTTAAGCTTGCTTATTCCGTGAGCTATGTCGACAACTTCGGTTCTCTGCCGGAACACGTCGTTGCGGATTCGATCCCTCAGAGAGACTCTAAGCATATCATTGTACGTTGGTACCTAATAGCAATTATGTGTATTTTAATAATCAAGACCTAAATGCTATCAAATAATAACTTACTAAGTAAAAAAACACGTACCTACCTATGGCCTCGTTCAGCTATCCAAGCACTCGTCAGTTAAAATCTGTAACAAAAACAAAATATCATTAGTTCTACTATGTCGTTTTACAAGTTTTTATTCAAAGTTAAGTAAGTATTAGAACAAAAGTTCCTAAAGTGAGCAGTTCGCAAACTTACACGTTATGTTTTTCTAAGGATTAATGAGGTCAGACATTTTGAATCTAGAAAGCTGTATACGCTTACGGATCATCCAGTAGCCAGTTACAAAATAAAATGCAAACTCAGAACGAATGAAACACATGGCACGGGTCACTGGCCAAATGGTGAACCCAGCGTTCCGATTACTATATCGATTCATACATCGATAATCGAGTACCCACGCGTAAATTATATCGATGCATCGATACGCGAGCACAGAATGGGCGTGGCTAGCCGGGTCGCAAGTACTAAGACTTGTTCTAGCCTAGCCGGACTGCGTCGTGTTCCAAGTTAAGGAAGGAATATGAAACGAAATTTCATTGCACATTCATTGGGTTTATTTTCATGCGGGTCTCGGTATTAAAATAAGTGCTATGTGCACATCTTTGCATGGAAAATAAGGGAAACTGCATCACTATTCGCTGTTAGTTAGTTATGGCCTGGCTTTTTTGAATAAATCAGGTATTTGTTATCTACCAGTAAACAACCCTACAGATTATCGTTACCCGTGCATACATGCGGATATGTGAGACTATTCACTATAATGCCTTGCCAACATTTTTATTGTATGCGTAGTTTAGCCATTGATGTCGAAAGAATTTACTTAGTATAAAGGAAGTGCAGGTGAGTCCTGTGGTTTAGTGTTCCTCGGTAAACAGCTTATGAGACCACATTGTGGTGGTTGTACTGAGAACTTTGTGCCCTACTTAATAAAGCCTTTACAGCGGCGATTTGTGCTTGGTTTTTATTTTTTGGTGTTGCGTAAATGACATCCTGCGAATCACCATGACTACTAAAACCTTAAGTTAAAGAAAAGGCCAAGAAAACGTGTCTTCGTCTCAGATCAAAACGTTTAGTTTAAAAACCTAATCGATAAAAATCGAAATTAGCCTGATGTTGAACGAGCTCAGTGACCATTATACATACTTAACAATAATTTAGATAATACCACAACGGTCAATTAACGATTAATCGAGTCGATTCGAAACATCACATGCCACAGACAATTAGCTAAATCTGCGTCGGACTGTGGTCGCCTTGAATGCTGAATAAGGTCGTTAAATGTTGTCGCGACAGGAATTATAACGCACGCCTTTGCCTACCGTTAATATTCTACCAAAATGGCCACCAATCTGCTTAGTCTATACTAACTGCAGATAATATATATAATCTACTGCTTTAGGCGCTCGTTAAATTGTCAAAGCAATCGTAGTTTATTATGTTACTTATAGATTTATTGCTGTCATGATCACTTAGTTAGTCGCTGATTCTCTTTGTTGACTCAGAAATGTACATACAGCATATATTAAGCTTATAAGTTACTATAAGTACCATTTGAATGCAGCATTATTTAAATATAGGTAACTGTGTCAGATAAAAACATAATGTGGAATTGCACTACATAAAACATTACAAAAATAATACGGTACCTACATGATTTGCAACGCGCTCTTACTTAAGTATTTAGTAATAAGTCTGTGTAGTCCTACTGCAGGGCGAAGGCCTCCCTTCCGTCTTTCTACTTTTCGCTCTCAATATCACGTTTTATTTACGTAGTTCACTTAGTTATAGTCTCTCGTAGTAAGACCTGAAATGCTGAGATAGTTGTTAATTTGGTTGTAGAAAGAACTCGCTCTAGTAAATGCCCACTAAGCTCTAGATAGGCACATTACAGTGCATAGATATTTAATTTAATGATGTTTGCAAAGTTTGCGACGTTGCAAATATCATTAAATTAAACAAAGCGATGGCCCGTATACCGTGTCCTGTCTATAACCCATAGACGTACTATTTTGATTCATTTCCAATATGGCGATGTGGCCTAGTCTCACAGCCTAAAAAGGCTTTGCTTATTATACGTCCAGACTGCCGCTTGCATCGCCTTTGCCCAGTTTTTATTGCCCTACGTCAGTTTATATAGAAAGTTAGATCTCTTTGTTCGAAAACCTACCTGTTGACTGGCACAGCTTGGTACTTTTTTAACTTAATTATTTAAATGTTACGTTTTTTCGTCATGACACTGCATATTATCAGTTGTTAAGATAAATTAAGGAAATGACGGAAACTAAGACTGCTTGTAGTGACAAAGCAGGAAAAACTACGTGCTTTGTTGTAGTAAATAGAGTTTTTATTATAGAAGTCGTTCTTGCATTTAATTGGACGAAATTCGCACCTAACGATTTGTTATTTTTGTATCAAATTAACAAATGTATCGCGACTTTCGATTTATACAGTTTCAATTGTTTTCAGTTATAACTATAAGTTTTTGTCTATGACTCAGTGGTTTTTAAGAAGCTATATTACTAATACGGTTTACAGATCTTTGTTTTCAGAATCGAGAATGTTTTCGAGTGTTTCAATATACATATGTACTTTTCCGGTTTATGAACCCAAAATAAATGTTTAATAAACACATATGTCAGTTTGAAAATATCGTGTATGTAAATATGAATAAAAGTTACTACGTTGACTCACCGACCATTGTGGTTTCTTTGTACATACAATCTCAATTTTAGATAAATGGATTTTTGATTTTATGCCTAACTACGTTTAACTTAAACTTATTTTCTGTAGGTTGGTATAATTTCATTTCGTGCCTAGTATTGGCATAATTTCGGATAATTTAATTACTTAATAATTCTTAAGGTGGATGCTCCAAGGTGCCCGCGAAATTCAAATTTTCTTACGTTTTTTGCAATTTGCTGGTCAGTACTAAGTTGTACGTTGATTAAAATATGATTTGCGGCCATAACAAATATGTATTTACAGAATTATAATCATTAGAATCAGTAATACAACTTGTTAAGTTAGCATAATCCTAAAATGTCAAGATTTCATGAAATAGTCATTTAGTAGGATTACTTGATCTTAGAGAGTTGTGTTGATGACTTTAATGATTATAATTCTGTAAATACATATTTGTTACGGCCGCGAATCATCTGATCAGCAAATTGCAAAAAACGTAAGAAAATTTGAATTTCGCGGGCTACCTTGGAGCATCCACCTTAATCGGACATATTGTGTTGGGACGACCACCTGACGTCAGTCATTTTAAGTACACCTGCAGGCAATTGTTACCAACCTTGACAAACTTTTGATCAAACATTTTCAACAACCGAGTCAAAGCCTCTGAAACACCTTGAAAAGGAACCATTGTCGCATACCAATCGATATATTATGTAGATATTAATAATGTATTTCCAATGAACGGATTGAAAAATGTAGACTGTTAAAATTAGCTTTTTGGATCTTATTTCCATCACTTAAGTTCTGTTGTGCTGTGTGTTCTTTTCCAGCATCTACATTATAATGTACCGTTCCGAATACATAGTTTAATTTCAGCGTCATAAATCAAGACGTTCATTGATTTGCATTGCGGTATGAAATCCAGAGTGTTTCAGCAAAGTTTTGGCTCAGTGTCAATTATGTACAGACGCCAGCAGGTCGAACTACCCGAAACTGTCAAATTTTCCTAATGAACCTTGAACCTTAATGCTTTAATGATAAAGTTGAAAATCTATTAAAGAAATTTGACAGATTGTAGTAGCTTGGTCTGCTGGCGCCTGTACAACACAACAGTCTGGCAAAGCAGATTGAGATTGTTTACATACAATAATCGTATTTATATCTGTTCTTCTATTTACAAAATAGTCAAAAATATTTGCAGTTATTTCGCATTTTTACGGAAATATGTAAATAAGGCAAGCTTATTTGTCTAAAGTTGATATTTTGACTGCAGATTTGTCGTCTAACTGCCGTAAAAGACTATCTTCGATCCCACCTGTGTCCCAAATCTGGTTTTTTGCTAAATGTAACATAATAGAGTGGTTTTTCGACGTGATCACATTACATCGCTAGCCAGGTGGCTGCCGTAAATAAATGATTACCAAAAGAAATGAAAATGAACGGCACGTCGGCTTGTTTGTCGTACGTTTTGTGCAACAGACGAGGACCTTGTTTTCACGGTCCTGTCTGTTACTCCTTGAGTTTGAGTTTCTTACGTGTTTCATATTATAATTTATTCAGACTGTTAATTTTACAATGTATAAAGAGTAGTAAAGTCATGATAATGTTTATTAATTTGCTGCAAAAAATATACTTTTTGCTGTTATTAACTTTGTACAAGCTGCTTGGCAACTTGAGTGATTGATGCAAAAACATTTGCTATAATAACGCTAAAGAAAAACATCGTCTCAATCTCCACTAACATAGTTACTTAACCACTACGTCACGCTACGCGACTGTTTCTAAGCGTCTGAATTCCCCGAAGTTGATCACAAATATTTGCTTCAGATAACAATCAATGCAGAAGTTTGCATGACCTACATGAACAGTCCTTGTGCTTAATAGGTATAGATGTGTAGCTAAATATATGAAAAAATGCCACACTGTGCCAGGTGGCTGCGCCCGCGACGACGGTAGGGACATCTGTACGTACCAGGTTTGACCAGACAAACCAGTTGGTTCACAACTTTGAGGCAGCCAGACGGGGCTTCGCGTAATCAGAAATATGATATATGTAGGTATATGACTTAATTAGTTTTGGCACAAAATTGATACACAGTAAAATATAAGTAGTGCTACTAGATTTAGCAGTTTTCTCTTTGATGATTCGTAACTACAAATAAAAACTTTCTCTTACAACAAGTGTTTAGGTAAGTATGGTATCAATTTAGATCCTCGTTTTGCGTCAAATTCCAGAAGACAATGGTTAAATGGAGCTCTAAAAGGAGTAAAATTAAAAAAAATGCAGCCCCTTATTTTAATTTTGTAGCTTCAATTATTATAAAAGGAATTTTACATTCAAATATTAGGTACAGTTACCAAAGGAGATAAGTAACCAGGGTCTTCGGATATAGTTGAAGTTTAGTAAGAAACCGGTGGCTGTTTTCGAATAAAATTTAATTTAATTAACAGAAAACAAACAGTTCATTTATCGTATTAAATTTTATTAAAAAACATCTACTTATCTGTTTCTTACAAAACTTCAACTATATCCGACGACCCTGGTTACTTATCTCCTTCGGTGACTGTACACAACTAGATCCTAATTTATTTATGGTTACCTACATTATTTCTAAAGCAAGTAAAAACCATGATAGAAAATTCTGTATATATATATCGCTTTTGGAAATAAAATATCAATTAAGAGCCCACCAACAGTAAAGTTAAAGTATCTAACAATAAAAGTAACTGACAACTTTGATCGCCGATATCAGGAATAATTGCCGTTGATAGGAATATTGATGGTTTCTTAGAAATATTTATGGGTATTTTTGCTACCAGGTGATTTGTCTCAATTGATATCATAGTATACTAGGGTGCAATTATGTGCACGTAGTTGCAATGTAAGCTGTTTTTCCTTTAGAGAAACCGATTTATGTTTCTAAGAATAAGAACGCTTATTTTTCCTTAATTATTTTCGGAATTTAATTAAGTACGAGGAAGAAACTAACTGGCTTTTGATCGCAGGGGAAAATTCAATTGTTTTTAATGGGTTTGTCCTAGGTTGTAAGAACTTTTTATATTAAGTTAAAGAAAATCAAAAGTAAAAGAGAAACATTTTCTACATTGTCAAACAATATTACAGTTTTCTGTGCAAACATATCTTCGATTTTCCTAAAACATTGCTACATGGTGTGCAATGCAAAACATTTAGAACACACGCGTGCTTTCGTGTGTACAAACCACAGGCCACCCTGGCAAACTTTAGAAATTTAGGTACTTACACTGCCTACCTACAAGATCATTTTACATAAACAACACCGGTTTTACACGCACAGCAGCTTATTGTTGAGTTAATTACGAGAGGGATGTTTGTTTAATCGCCAAGGTTAGGTTTAAACATAACAGTATGACTGGTATAGCGTTACCTAACTATATAATCGCTGGTCTCACTCTACCATAAAAGCTCTCTCTCTCTCTGTCTCTTTTTTTGGTGGTGGACGGTATCAAAACTTTCTCTAAGTTTCCCCACTTCACCTAATCTGCAATTTCGGTGCTAGTGCCGATACTAGAGAAGGGCTGGTGATTTGAAACCATTGAATTGTCGATGTTTTATCCAAATCACAGTCTTTTTTACTACATGAAAAGCAGCTTAGCTTGTACCGGCAAAAACTACGCACAAAGTAAACAAACAAATAAACTAAATGATTAATTTATAATCGAGCTTGCTGGGCCTGTAGAGCTATTCCGAATGAGCTGCAATTCAATCCCTTATGATTTCCTGTCTACATTAAGTCGGCTCAAATTCTCCGTACCAATTATTTTGTGCTCCGTGCTAGCGTGTAGCCCGTTTATAATTACTATAGTAATTTAGATCATGCGGCGAATACTCAAGTTCTTCATACCTATAGCTGTGCAGTCGACTAAATAGCTTTTGAAAAATTTGCTGTGTTTGACATTTTGATGACATTTTGCCTCTGCGGCAGCGCTTGAACTATAAAACTATTATATGCCAGGGTTGCCATTAATATTTTTATTTAGTTAAGTACATTATTTAATTAACATATCATTGGTACGTAAATATTATCTTGATTAGTAAGTATATTGTTATAGCTCATAAGTTTAAATAGTTTTTCTAGTTTATTGCTTAGTCAGAGAAAAGTTTTCTTTAGGAGCTAAATTTGACAAGAGTACATGCATATTAATTTAATAAAATTATGTGTTCCGAAAACGTACGCTCTGACTGGATTGGAGTGTCTTTTTTTTTTTTTTTTTTTTTTTTTTTTTTTTTTTTTTTTTTTTTTTTTTTTTTGTGGATGGGAAATCATCAAATGACTCCTCCCGCTCTGGGTGGAGCAGAAGGGAGTGTCAGACTCTTACTGACTAAAACCCACCCGTGTTCCTTCCTTAGCCCTTTATGTACCAGGGCAGCGGTAACCCTTTCGGACGATCCCGCTACCCCGGCAGGCTTCGGCCCTGTCGGGCCCCGTCAACTACGCTGACATCTCTTTGAGGCGCGCGTGGAACACAAACACGCCGTCCGGCACGGGCCTGGTCCTGATCGGACGGAGAGCTACCCATTGCTCTCCGCCCGCAGGCCCGCGCCTACGGTGGCCGGGAGTCGTCACGCGGCTCCCGACGCCCGGAGCGTCTCTCTCGGCGGCTGAGGCGTGAGGATCTCTCCCTCGCCCATCCCGCCACCTCCTTCGCTAGCATGACTGCTTCGCAGAAGGAGGTGACCGCCTCCCACTCCCTCTCGCCCCGGACCATGGCTTGCACCAGGGCCGGGCGCGAGAGGTCGCCGCCGCTGCCGATCGCCTCTACGAGGACACGGCGGTGCTCTGCCCAAGCGGGGAAGACCTCCACCGTATGCTCCACCGTGTCCTCTGGGCGATCCTCGCAGTGGCGACACCCGGGCGTCTCCTCCCGCCTGATTATGTGCAGGAACCTCCCGAAACATCCGTGTCCGGAGAGGACCTGCGTCAGGCGGTAGGTGAGAGCGCCGTGACGCCTCGGATTGGAGTGTCTGTAAATAAGTCGGGGTAAATTCGCTGTGGAGAGGTGGTAAAGATAATAAATAAATAATGAAATGTTCAAGAAGGACGATCCTGAAGTACTAGGCAAACATAAAACTATAGCTGGCGAACTAATCGACACAAGCACACAGCACTAGGAACTATTTCCCTAAATCCAGACAGTCGCTACACTACAACTACACGTAGTGACAGCTATAGATACATTTCCGACATTGCGTTGTATAAAGTCTGTACCTTTCATTGTGTCCATAAATGCCGTGGCACCATAAATCGTGGCCCATGAAGCGACATTGTACCTACTATAGTATAATCACGGTAGGTGTACAAAGTGCCAACCTAACGGGACATTGACCCATATCGAAAAGGTTAAATTATAAGTTTGATGTGCTAGGAGATTGAATGTTCATAAGCTTTTATTAGTCTTGTCTGGTTTTTATGTTGTTTGGTGTTTTCACACGATTCGGGTAAACGGTTATTAACCCGGTTTAGTAACCCGGTAAATAGTTTCAGATTACCTACTTCAAATTTTGTTACGCATATTTTCAAGAATTATTAGATGACCGATGATTCAGATTGTGAATTGTTTTTCTAATGTTGTTTTGCAAAATGAAATGGCTAGAAATCATGATGATTTATGTTTCTACTATTTTATGAACACAATGGATATTGATCACCTACTTACTATTCAAAGCGTTAAACTGAAAGTGCTCATAAAGTTTCATATTTTAAACACTAGGAAGAGTATTGATTTATTTCTTAAAAAACAACGACTTACAAAATATACCTAGAACAAAATGTATTCTCCTTATGGAATTCCGGAATAAAGATGAATGCGAGTTGATGCTGAACAAATTAAAGTTAAATAGGCTGGATGTAGGTCTGATTCAAAACATTTTGGCAAACCCTAAATGGGAAGCGGGCAAAAAAATTTGTAATTTAGTATTAGTTGTTCAGCAGTGAGCAGCAGCCTTTTAGTATGACTATAATGTAATTTTGATTTGTTTTTCCTTGTGTATTGTATCTATAATGTATTTACATTGTAATAAGGTATGATCGGGTTGACATATCCTTACTGGGCAAAAACCCCTTTTAAATAAAAAAAAATAAAAAACAAATGTGTCTCCCTAGGAAGGTGAAAGTTAAAATCTCATCTACCTACGCGATTTCAAAAAAGTTTTTAAACGTAAAACCATGGTGATGTTTAGCTACAACGAAAAGTGACCAAATCGGCGTTAATCCATGTTTTTTTTACACTATTTAATGTCATCTGGGTCACATCCCATGATGGCGCGAAATTAACATCGTGCGCGATCATAAAATGGCGTCATGTTTGCTTTGGCGCCTCTATTGCCTTGTCCGATTAGGTATACGAAACTTTATTTAATAGTTACTAAACTCCGATCGTGTGGTTAACGCTTACTTTCTGAGTTAATTTGGAGAGTTTTATTAAAATGGCTTTGGTTTGACATGGGGTAGGTCTAGGTACACTGAAAATGTAGATTTAAAGGATTTAAGTGCAAAGAAAATGCAAGTCGTAAGAATCTTTTTTTCAGTTCTGTTTTGTTGATAAGTGTTTGTCGTTACTAATGTAAGTCCATTAATTATTCGTAGGTAACTACTTAATTATGTTCAAACAACACCCAGCTAGTGTTACATTTGCACTGGCTCCATTTGAATACTAAAAGCAGAGTCAAGGATAAAACATCAAATTCATTTAACCTATCCAGTACTTACATTATTTTGTCCTCACTCCATACTCCACACTCTTCTCGTGTGGTCCTATCCAGTACTTACATTATTTTGTCCTCACTCCATACTCCACACTCTTCTCGTGTGGTCCTATCCAGTACTTACATTATTTTGTCCTCACTCCATACTCCACACTCTTCTCGTGTGGTCCTATCCAGTACTTACATTATTTTGTCCTCACTCCATACTCCACACTCTTCTCGTGTGGTCCTATCCAGTACTTACATTATTTTGTCCTCACTCCATACTCCACACTCTTCTCGTGTGGTCCTATCCAGTACTTACATTATTTTGTCCTCACTCCATACTCCACACTCTTCTCGTGTGGTCCTATCCAGTACTTACATTATTTTGTCCTCACTCCATACTCCACACTCTTCTCGTGTGGTCCTATCCAGTACTTACATTATTTTGTCCTCACTCCATACTCCACACTCTTCTCGTGTGGTCCTATCCAGTACTTACATTATTTTGTCCTCACTCCATACTCCACACTCTTCTCGTGTGGTCCTATCCAGTACTTACATTATTTTGTCCTCACTCCATACTCCACACTCTTCTCGTGTGGTTGCATACGGAAAACAAACAATGTAATGAAATGCGAACGAAATTAAAATTCGTACCACAACAATCGATTGTAATGAAATACGCGGAAAGAAGAGTGTCATGTGAGTAAAATATGCTTTCAGTAGGTATTTAAAAGTATTGTAATACGGGAGGTACGAAATAATATATATTATGGTATATTTCATAAAGGTAAGGGATTTTTTTTCTTGGCTTTGTATTGTGACCAAGATAACGCGCAGATAATCTATAACGCGATATCTTGGGAAAGTAAGCAAACTTACAAGATTGGAAAAAGTAGTATTCGAAACGATGATATATAACATATCTTCCTAAACCTGTACCCTAATTGCGTAACATATGTACATACTATCAATCTCAATCTGATTCATTTTGAAGGATATTGCTAATCCATTGCTTCATATGTTCGAAAAATGTGTCCGCCTCAACAACGTAAATTACGCAATGAATATTGTTGAACTGTCACAATGAAACCCATTGCTACTGATAGTGTGCTACGCAATAACCCCACTGAGGTTTATTACCTTCAACTAATACTTTTATTTTCCGTTTTCTTACACACTTGAGAAACGGTATTTTACGACATAAGAGCGTATCTTGCTCTTTTGTCGTAGGATAGCGTTTCCTCATCCAAAGTAGAGTCCTAGCTTATCCGTAAGTCCATGCTGAAGCGCACTGTATACCTATAAAGATTTCTATATAACATAACATCAGACCTGTAATCCCCGAAAAGTTAGGCAGAGGTGTACTTACCTGAACTTAGTACAGGCACTAAAGGAGATAAGTAGCCAGGGTCGTCGGATATAGTTGAAGTTTAGTAAGAAACCAATGTATGTTTTCGAATGAAATAAAATAAAATTAATAGAAAACAAACAGTTAATTTATCAAATTAAATTTCATTTGAAAACATCCATCGGTTTCTTACTAAACTTTAACTGCATAAATCCGATGACGCTGATTACTTGTCTCTTTTGGTGACCCTATCAACATATTCAAAATTAAAGTCTCTTTTCGTGTCTGTCTGTGTGACCGCGTTGTTCTTCTAAACTCCGCTACGGATTTTGATGCGGTTTGCACCATCATTTAGAGAATTTATTCCGGAAAGTGTATGTGTATAATCTTACTAATATTATAAACATGAAAGTTTGTATGGATGGATGGATGGATGCATGGGTGGATGTTTGTTACTCTTTCACGCAAAAACTACTGAACGGATTTGGATGAAATTTGGCACACAGATGTTTTATAACCAGGATTAACACATATGATACTTTTTATCCCGATATTCCCACGGGTTCGAAACTTATGCTGGTGAAACTGCCGGGCGCAGCTAGTACATTACTATTTAACTTGCAAATAATTAAGAAATCTTGATGTTTTGTCAAGATACAAAAGCCTTGCAACGCAGGGGCCCGGGCGGATCGCTAGTTTGTGTATCATTATCATAATTCTCCTGTCCTTATCCCAATGTATTCGTGGTCGGCGTAACATGTCTTTTTCTTCCATACTTCTCTATTAGTCGTCATCTCGGTAGATATGGTTAGAAAGGGGGTGACCTTACTAACCATATCATTATTCACACATTCCATCCATCGTTTCATTAATCTTCCTTTATAGCCATTGACATTCATACTCAAAATTCTGAGATAGCAAAGTGTCTGTTTGAATTAATGGCATCAAAGTAAATTTTATATTTATATTTTTTAGTATAAGCTATTGGCAGTCAGATGTGGTTAGGGTATAATGGGACTGGTATGCACAATGTGTAAAAGTCCTTATAATAAATAAAAATAAAAAAACTCTCCTCTCGACATTTTCCTCATTTCTCCGTAACACATACCATGACAACCGATTTCCGTACAACTTTTCTTTTTTTTTTTCTTTAAACGTTGCCCCACACTAGGAATTTCTCCTGTATCGTGGGTGCGTTTAGAAACATTTAAACTCACATACACAAGCAGCCAGACCCGGAACAACTACTTGTAGGCCATACAAATATTTGTTCCGTGCGGAAATCGAACCCGCGACACGCAGCGTAGCAGTAAATCGCTTAACCATTGCGCCAACCGTGCCGTCAAAGTTACCTTTATATAATCTAGCTTTATATACAGGAAGTAAAATAAAACGTACAATGTACATAGTCAGAATTATCTAAATACCAGGTAAAGTAATAAAAGATAGTGTTCTATTCTCAGTACAATAATGCCGTAAACTTCATTCTAGCCAATTCCCTTCAATTGCTTCAAGTTGCTATGGAGATAAGGGCTGGAACAGTCTTGTTTTGTGTTCCAAGCTGCTTGAGGGTCTGGGCAGACTATCGGCACTTCATCATAGAGATAAATAGATATGTAAATGATAGGCATTTAGACAGAAAATGCATCACATAGCGGGAAGTGTCGAGATAGATCAAGGTGTAGGTACTTGGTACTGAGTACTTTAGATTAGAGATTGTCACGTCTTTCACGTCAATTTCTAGATTATTTTTTGCGTATAATATGAACGTACACTTTTACGAATACATAATCAGCCTATAATGTTCCCACTGCTGGGACACAGCCTCCTCTCTGTCTCTGTGAGAGGGAATGGGCCGTAAAGCCGCAATCCACCACGCGGGCCCAGAGCGGGTGGGTAGAGAATATTAATGTAACTAAATTCAGGATTCGAAACACGGAAGTCAACTCCATACTGGGGTTTCCCTTTTGTTGTTTCCAATAACATAATTCACTCTTCTATAACTATCGATTTCAAGGATAAAAATAAGTTTATTATTATTAAACTGACAGTGTTATTACAACGACTGACTGGGACTCAAGTCCTATTGTTTGTTCTTTACTGAATTTATTGATTCTTTTACTCAATTTATTGATTCTATTGTTATTGTCGTGACATTTACTAGAACAGACCAATTGCTAATCTGTATTAATGTGTTTGGCAAACCTGTTTGTGAGCTAGGTACCTACACAATAGCGTTGATTTGAAGGAAAATCTTGAACGCAATTTTTTAAGGCTTATTAGTCGATTCGCTTGAATTTATTCGCCCGAAACGTGCGAATCGTCACTTTTAAATAATATTATTTTTTCTATAGGCGACTCACACGATGTTAATTTATTTGTAAGCGAATCGACAACTCCAGAAATATGTATTACGCAATTGACACATTTTGAATTTTATTTATAAATTAACATCGTGCGAGTCGCCTATACAAAAAATAATAGATATTATTTAAAAATGACGATTCGCACGTTTCGGGCGAGTAAATTCAAGCGAATCGACTAATAAGCCATTTTTACTTGCAGGCTATTTCAAACTTGAAAAAATGTACGGTAGTAAAAGAATCGTTGATCGTTCAAAAAACGATCGTCGATTGTTTTTAAATCTTATGCACCATTCTCCCATTCAAAAACAATCGAATACCAATAAAGTGATGTTCTCGACCACATTATGGTACTGAACTCTGTCAATGATGAAATTTATTTCATTACAAAACGTGGGTTCGATGACGCATCATGAGACCTCCTTGTAGGAAGCGGGCTGTCCCACTTCTGGGCTCCTTACTCACTTATTTATCGCGACATTACTACGGTTCTACACTTCAGGCTTATAAACCCTTTAGAGGTTCAGATTTATTCACAGTAATAAAATTTCTATTCATTCTACAGATATTAAATACAATTCCTATGGGCGTTCGATCCTAACAGGCATTCGGCTCCCACGCTCAACTCTCTGATTTTAGAACTACATATACTTAACTATACCAGTAGTAAAGCCTATAGATCATTTGAATGCTAGTTCATGTGCGTGTGTTTAGGTTTTAGAAGTTAAATCTAGGCGGGGCGAATGAACGACACTAACAATAACTCCAGTACAAAAATGTGAATCACAAATTCCATTGTAGGTTTATTCATTCTTTAATAGAGTAGTTAATAGACTGGAAATTACATGAACAAGTATTTTTGAACACATCGCATGTTTCTATCGTTGACGCAACAAATCAATACTAGGTACTACTCGTATCATTCATTTCAAACGAAAAATAACTGTATGATGTGAACGTACTGTAAACCACAACTACATCAAATCAAAATGTTATTGACCGATATAACACTAACAATGGAATTTATTTTCAGCCAGCTGTAGTACCCACGACGACATAATCAAGTTTTAGCTGACCTCGCATTGTATAGGCTTTTCGTAATTGGAGATGCCAGCTTATACTGGAAACGTTTAGCTTCATTTATGTCGTCGTGCGTACTATAGAACTCTAACTACAAAACAAAATATCCAAGGACACATACATAACTCTGCCACCTCCGTCTGTGTGTCGCGCCAAATATTCATACACTAATTTGGGCCCAAAGAATACGAATCGTATTATCGTATATTTTCCTGAGGTCATGAGCTGAATTGTAAATCTACATACATTATTCGCAATGATTTATGCTCCTGCGCAAGTTGGCCTGACTCCTCCGTAACTATGCCAAGCATTTAAAATTTTAGGACTGTATGTACCTAGCTTAATGGGTGACTCTACTACATGAATGTATCAATGTTAAAGTAATTCCAACTGCTTTTTTATCATATATCAGTGTTTTGTAAGAATATTAATTAGTAGCCACCATTGTACGCATTTAAGTTAATACCTTGTCTAGACTCCATTCAAATGGTGTTTACAACTTTAGTATTCGACGCTAATAAACCTCCACTAGTAGGCGTGTCTAAGTACATTCACTGATCAATATTATTTGTATTTGTTGCTGATAAAACAAATGATAACGCTTGTAATCTGCGCCTGATAATAATTCGAGGTACTTGCAGGTAGCTAGATAATATTAAAGAGCTGTTTTATAGTTGCTTATGTATATATGAATGAACATTATCGATTACAACAGCTAGTACAAAGGAAGGAAAATACTTTTTCTCGAACAATGTAGCACTTTCCAGTCCATTGTAAACTCTAAGGGCAAAGGTAACTGAAAATCATGAAACCTTTTTGCTACGTTCTATTGCTTTTAAAGATACTGTAAGTTATTGAAAATCATAAAGCATTTTGCTTCATTTTCATCGCTTTAAAGCGCTATACAACAACATCTTAAAAAAATTGAACAGTATCAAAATAGTAGCCCGCTTCGTCCTTTCCATACATGTGATAATTCGCGTTGCTACCTTATTTGTCCTTGAACCATTAAAGATGTGTGCGCCTAGCTCCTAAGCTGACACGCGTCATCGACTAAAATAAATCAATCGGACGACGTTCTGGCATTGGATTTATTAAGAGGCATTAACACTTGAGACTCGTACGCTCGCTGATGAGATCACACTTTATGGTCAGCTACGAGTTGTTTAGCCCTTTTAATTACCATAGACGTGTGGAGGATGCTAAATTATTATGGTTTATATTCATGGTATTGAGAGCCTGTGAGCATCTACTAATGAATGACCTTCTAATGTTTTGTTAAGGTGGATGCTCCAAGGCAGCCTGCGAAATTCAAGTTTTCGTACGTTTTTTGCAATTTGTTGGTCAGTACTAAGTTGTACGTTGATTAAAATATGATTCGCGGCCGTAACAAATACCTATGTATTTACAGAATTATAATCATTAGAATCAGTAATACAACTTGTTAAGTTAGCATAATCCTAAAATGTCAAGATTTCGTGAAATAGTCATTCAGTAGGATAACTTGGACCACTTGAAAGTGTGTTCTTAACTTGCGGAGCAGAGGTAAAGGGATAACATAAATCAGTTAATTAATCGATTATCACATCATTTGAAAATATTTCAACAATTTGCAAATTCAACCTTTGCCAACATTCGACTGTTTCATCGGCACCTTTAAACATTTATGAAACTTTTGTACCTCGTTGCATAGCTGATTAAGTGAAGATGTCTTCCCCGTAATTTGTACGCTTAGTGTTGTAGTAAAATTTTGAAATAACTAGTGTCAAAGTTCGTGTACGTTGATGATTTTTGAAAATAGTTAATAAACTTCTTACTTAAACTTTTAACTAAAAAAAAAAAAAACAGAAAGGTTTTATTTCGTTATTACACGTTATAAATTATAGTTAGCTAACTTAACGTTAGTTAACTGTTAGATATTTTAGAAAATTTGGTTACATCAATAGGTGTGTTAAAGTATTAGGTAGCCAATGAAATAGCTATGAAAGCCACTCAATTAGAGAATTTAGAGATAAGTAAAAGAAGATTTTTAGAGATATTTATTATTTAGTGACGAATTCTGGGAAATTTTCAAAAAAACATAAAAATCGGTTTTTCTCGGATTCCATGAATTTTCGCCTAGGCTTTATGGGGTGCTTAATTTTTGCAAATGGATCACACTATCACGCCCTGGAAGGAACACGTCGAGTTGCCCTGTCACCCTGTATACTTATGTAGTTCAAAATACACACATACAATTTCTATTGACAAAGGTCATGGCGTAGTACTTTATTACAGCGAAGGAGCATGCTTCATTCCATCTTCTTGACACAACTTACTCTTTATTTAGAGTAGTATACCAACAAATACCGATGAGGCCTGCCCTGAATTTCTTTGCCTACACAACTACTTATAACGTTAATAATTAAACACGTTAACGGTCGCTGCAGAATATCGATTTATAACTTTGTCCGATAGAATATTTACGATTTTCTACTGCAATTAATATCGATCTCGTTTTTATATTTGCAAACGAGTTAATTTAAATTTGCTTGGTTTTCTTGACAATTCGATGTTTCTGATGTTTAAAACCATGACCTGCACCCTAACCTGGACTAATCTGCACCCTAATTGCGTAACACACAATCAATCAAAATCTGAATTATTTTGAAAGATATTGCTAATCCATTGCTTATCATGTTCGAAAAATTTGTCTGCTCAACAACGTAAACGCAATGAATGTTGTTGAACTGTCAAAATGAAAGCCAATTGCTACTAATAGTGTGTTAGGCAATTACCCCGCAGCTTTAATTAAGACAATTAAATCGTTGTACTTGAGATCTTACAGTAGATTAATTAAATTGGTTTTCAAAAACCAGGGGCTACTTACTGATAAATTACGAAAAAAAATCTGCATCAAATGCATTTTCTGCCAATTTTTCCTAGTTTCCGATAAACTAAGTAGGTACATGTGTACCTGTCGAATTAAAACGTTTTAAACGTTTTAATTCGACATAGGTAACCGGTACTCCGGTAGGCACTTTGTAGTCACCACTGGACGTGTTGAAGTCACGGCTTGCTTATTACATAATGTAGTATAAGTACCTAGATGTACTTTATGACTATATATACAAGCCGAGTAGCTATAAACACTTCATGGACATTGCTCGATTATATTATAAAACACAATATATTGTTTATTTAAATAACATGACTATATTACTGCATTTTGTAAAATAGATACTACATCCAGCTGCTAGGATTCAGCTGCCAAGAAAATGTATATTTCTATAATCATAACTATTTTGAATTAAATAAAATGCGTGCACTTTTATTATTTCAAACTCGCGAAAAGCCTACAAGCCTAGTATCAATCTACAGTGGGACTATTAAGAAAAACCCAACGGAAAGCTAGCATTTTATTACCTACTAACTTCCGCCCGCGGCTTCGCCCGTATGGTATGTCAATAACAAGTAGCCCATGTCCTTCCCCAAAGTTCAAATTATCCCCATATCTAATTACATCAAAATCGGTCCTGGAGTTTCGGTGATTTGCCGGAAAAACAGTCAGACAAAAAAAAATGTTTTTTCGTTATTTTATTATAATAGTATACTTTCATATGCATTATTTTAGTAAAAAGCTGTTATTTTGACATTACAAACAGACACTTCAATTTTATTTATTTGTATTTTCTTTTTTGATTCATAAAAATAGAAATCTGAGTGTTAGAAATAGATACAAATCATAAACAACAGCGGTCTCACTAAAGACTCCTTTAATTTAAAAGGTCGTTCATGATTCTGGAGGTTAACTAGCCTGATGGAAAGAGTTCACAACGACTCGCGACGGGGAAGTTTCAATCAATGACGCATTAGTAACCTAAATTTCCACACTTCAACACGTTTATTGCGCGATCATGAATAACAAGTGTTGTATAAAATATGGCAGGAATATATTTAAGAGCATAGGTTTTCATAATAATAGAGACATTATGTTGTCATAACAGCTGTTAAAGCTCACAAGTAGCGACAGCATTGTCAGCATTAAGAGATATAAAGTCACAATATCTACTATAAATCATTGTTTTGTAGAGTATTTTTGCAATGGAAGCTTAGAGAAAGATACATACAAAAATTCATATCAATAAAAGGTACGATCATGATGACTTGAAAAACAAATGACGACCAAGAAAATTTGCTCCAAAGTACTATTTATTCTAATCAAAAGAAGATTGGAAATTAAAAGGCGGATGAGACACTTCTTTCAATAGTTTTGATCGAAGAAAAATAGATATAATTACGTGCCAAAAACACGCGGCCTGTAAGCGGGCAACGTTCCAATCTCAATGCCCATGCAAAATCGATCGGCGTAACTGCGCATTACGAGAAACGGTATATTAATATAATGTACCTTCCTGACTATTGTACTAAAACTAATATTTTAACAAGAAACTCAGTCTTTGTCTGTTGTGCGTGATTTGGTCATTGCGGAGAAGTGGTCACGTTGGTGTGCATCTTAACTATATATTATTTAAATAAGTAACCACTGATATTTTCCGTTTCTTTCTATCAACAATAATCTGGCTATGGCTACTTTGATTATATTTAGATTAAAGGGACTCTTGGCTAAGTAATAATAGCCGCACGGGTCGATCGATCAGGTTAAGCTACGCTTGCCGCGGTTGGTCCGTGGATGGGTGAACATCTTTACACACCGCGATCCCTCCGTGCCTCGGAAAGCACGTTAAGCCGATGGTCCTGACTGTCATTCGTGGATCTTTGGCAGTCGCCTAAGGATCGTCAGAAGCCCGAAAGTCTGACAACCATCTTACCAAGGGGTATCGTATTACCCAGTAACTGGGTTGTGGAGGTCAGATAGGCTGTCGCTATATGTAAAATACTGGTATTCAGCTGCACCCGGTTATATTGGAAGCCGACCGCAACATACTCGTAGATGGGAAAAAGCTAGGCAGGTGATGATGATGGTGGCTACTTTGATATACATATGTAATCAGAGATCACAGACAATAAATGAAACCTGTCGTATTTGAGATTAAGATAAAACTGCTGAATATGAAACTGAAAAAAATGGCCACCATGCATTTGCTTTTGTGGGCCTCAATTACTATTCTATTTGTGCAGCAATGACGGTAGGTGGGTAGTTTATTGTCAAAGTAAATTACGTCATATGTGCATATAATAAGGCAGATAATTATCTGTATTCCAAGGCTTTGGCAGTCAATACATCATGCCATAATGCACCACAAGATGAGATTAGTGATGAACCAATTTGCAAAACCATATGGCCCAGTTTTTCATCCGCATTATTGAGTTAGCCTAAAGGCTAAGACGAAGTTCTTAGAAGATGGTTTTGTCAGTGAAGCTTTTTTGCTTGCTCTTCAATTTGTCGGCAAGGTTACTGGCAAACCACAAAAAACAACTGCTGCATTTGTTACAGTAATATCGGTAATCGATTAAAATGATTCTGAAATCGAATCTAAAACGGATCTAGGTTTTGTTATTCGTTTACGTAAAGGCTGAGAAACAACATGTTCCTCTTTGTGTGATAGATGAAGCAACACAAATATTGGTTTGCACTGGTTTATTATTGCGTGCCAAATACCACTATGAAGATAAAGTGAATGAGATACACAGACATTCAATATTTGCATGATTTTTTTTCTCGGATGCATCTTTTAATAGAATAACATATTATATTTCTGTGGAATTTGGCCGAACAGTTTTAAACCTACTTATACTAGTTATAAAAGGCGATTTCGCTTCAGGAAGGCACAATGGAAAATCTTTTAACAGCTAACAAAACATCAATTTACTTTGATTCTGTGGTAAATACGCTTCTTAATCTTCACAGAAAATTTAACAGTTACTTCACACTTTATTTCATAAAATTCAAATTTTTGTTGTTTAAAACCAATATTTACAGAGAAACAACTATGAGCGCCTAAATAAGAACAACTATAATACCAAAATTGTTCCCAGATACACGTACAATGAATAAGCATTTTAAGTACATACAAGAGTCGGAAAGGTAAACAACGAATTACCGTTGGTAGAAGATAAAGTTTATGTCGGTAGCCTCCCGTTAGTACGACCTCTTATCTGAAGCGTTCTACCTCGCCGGTTATCAACTAACACCTACTCGTAATTAACCAAGCATAGTGTGGAAATTGTAGAAACTATAGAATTGTAGGAATATAGAGATCGTAAGATAGCGGTGAGATAAGAGATAAAGAAATAGCAAATAAAACTGTTGTAGAAAAGAAACTGTAGACCGCTAAAGTACACAGAAGAATCAAAAGTCCCAAATTATTATGTCACTGCAATCAATTTGCACTCAAATGTAAAAAAAAAACACAAGAAGAAATGAACTGACACACATTATTCAAGAACATCAAACGATTGATGTGGGCTTAGACGTCGATTATAACGAGTAAAGAATCTTGCTTATACGAGTCGCGGCCTCACTTGCTTAATGTTTACCTTATTACTTATTGCCGCCGACGCTTACCTACAGAAATAAAAACACACCCACAGAACAACCGGCTGCATTAGATACGCACAGTTTTCAATGGGAACCCACTTGACGAGGGGCTTTTCAATTTGACCGAGAAATCGAATGCAACTAGTGAGGGAACGCAAGCTGTGCGGTTACAAATCGTAATGTATATGAATGGCGGACTCTCCGTCCTGCTCCCACTCAACAAACAATTTGAGACAAGAGAGAAGTTTTTAAACATAATTCACTGAGAACACTCCATAACATTGAACAAAAGTCAAGATATTTATAAATTCCTTTGTTGAGGAAGGAAATTTTCAACGAAACATGCGCTTCTGGTGTACGAACAAGAGTATCCGAAGAGTGATGATAAAACAATGATGATATAAGAGCCGATTTATTAAGCGTTAAAACAATTGTAAAAGCAAATGGCTTATAAGATGCGAATATAACAATTCTACATAGAATGAAGTGCTCTGTAGAGATTTCACAGTGTTTAAAGGAATCTAAGAAGCATGACCGTTTTATTGTCGTCGAGGGATTCGTTGAAACGGCTCAATGCGGATCAATGATGTATTACCTGACGTAACTGTTTTGTTAAATAACAAATTAAACATTGAGAGACGTAAAACAAATTGTAGCTCTATTACACATTAATCAATGCATCAATTACAAATTGGATTAAAATTCTGAATCCCACAACACCAATAACTGTTACCGTAATCCGACTCTCTCATTTCAGTATGTACCTTTTAAATACGTTTCATCACTTTAGTAGTCTTTTAAGGGTTTGTTGTAACCCCGTTGTTTAAATTGCTCTTATCTCTATCTTCTAGAAATATTGTACGGATAAAAACATCTTGTTTTAATAATGCTTCATTGTTTGAACTAGAAATTCCAGGACGATAAGAAGTCAAGAGTCTAAAGTATTAAGCGGTGTGATCATTTCATCTTCGTTATCAAGAAAATGCGTAGCTTTACCTTTAGCTCACAAACTTGTTTCACAGTCGTATGTTCTGTCTATATTATGTTTTAGTATGTTTCTTGCATTTAATAGTACGATGAAGTCAAAGTTCGCGACTCAAACCCCTCTGTCTGTCTTAGGATATTAAGGCTTAATTATGTTTTTGCATATTTTAAGGACTTTGTTTCCATTCTACGTTAATTTTCGTTAAGTTTCTGACAATCTGTTGTCAATGTTTTTCATGATAACCACGGCTATTCAGGTTATCAGGAAAATGAGAAGATAATGAACGCGTTTATACATCGGAATTACCGCGGTAGATAGAGGTAAAAGGAATTTGAATGGGTGATACTTACACTGGGGAAAATAACAATGACTGAAATAGATTTATGACGTAATAAAGTGCATAAATTAGGGTATGCCTAGCCCTAGCAATTAATGGCAGTGTCCATTGTAATGTTGCCGGTTGTGGTAGTGTACATTCGGAAAAAAGGCCTGCCAAGAAAAGGGTTTCTGAAGAGAGAAGTTTTATTAAGAAAATTGAGAAAATGTCAACCCTGATTGAGAACTCAAACATAAAGTTAGCATATTTTATTTATTACGAGGATTTAAGAGTGAAGAAGATTATTAATAAAATTGTTTCCTGTGATTAACACCCATTCCCACAGTTTATTAACCATTTAGTTGATTTGAAATAAATAAAAGTTATAAACTGATGTGTTGGTCTTCTGATGTTGGTGATAAAATTTAACTGAGAGCAAAAGGTGATTATTGTGCAAAGATTGGCTTAACAACTTGTAATTAGTTATGCAACATTACAACCGATAAAGACAATAACCATTGGTATTTGTTGCTTCTAGCAGTCCTCTTAAATACTGGTAGACAAGTCTTTGTCTTATGTCTCTAAGTCCTTGGTAGAGAGACAGAGAGAGGTGGAAAGGAGAAGGAAGGCCTTTGCTCAGCAGTGGGACTTTAATGACTAATAAAATGAAAAAAGCACTAAGTATTGTCGCTTCAGAAAAAGTTATGTCCACAGTGAAGTATTTGATGCTTTGTATTCAATTGTATAGAACAGAATGTTTGTTTATTTTTTTTTATTTTGTGTAAATTACACATGTTTTAATTTAGCCCAGCAACCTTCACAACACATGCAAATCTAAAGACTATACTATTTATTTCTATGTACTATTATTCTTACCACCCGATGAGTCTGATTAGTCAGATCTCTTTAATACACAAATCCTTTCAATATCTGACATCGAATGTATTATTTTTTGCCAACAAAAAGCCTTTGCGATTCCGCTCCAACGAGGAACACTAATTGGCCAAAATGTTAACAGTTAAACAGACCGGATTTTAAAAGTGAAATTCTCTTCGTCATCGACTTCGTTGGCTGGCTGCTCAGCTTCCGTCGTTGCTACGGTTTATTAAAATTATCTGAGTCAGCTATAAAGGTGATTTTGAAGGTTGTTAAAATAATACATTATATCTACAACATGCCCACATATTCATTGAAGTAACGACTTACATTCACTTGTGCAGTTGTACGCCTAGTCGCCTACGCTCCCGGTCCTATATGTTATTTTGCGTCGGTAGTAACGTATTTCTGCTTGTTATTAGATTTTTAAGGTATTTAGAAAACCTACCGAGTCATGATCACTTTGTCCATTACTTTACTTCAGATAAATCCAGATAAATCCATCATAAATCCAGAAAATCATGTTTTAATTGTTTGAATTTCTCATTAAACTAAGGGCTGAATTTTCAATGGACAGATAATTTTTATTCGTTAATTTCGTTCGGAATAAAATTCACGTCTGACAGTTATTGCATACAAGAATTGTCAAAAATTCAAAATGATTCCTCCGATATAAATATCTGGCGTTGGAATAATCAGCCCTTACTTTGACAACAATTTTATTACAAAACACATACCTAAGCAATTCTCTAATAATCCGTCATACTTTTACAATTAAGACACAACAAAGTCCATGAATAATGAGGAAAGGTAATGAATTATAAACTTGATTGCAACGCTTTGTGGCTAAGTATCGAAACGAGTGATGCTGTCATCGTTGCAAATAGAGTTGGATCATGAGCGTTTTATTTTGTTGGAATAGAAGAAAATTCAATTAGGATGTAGTAAAACAATGCCAGTATGTTCAGTGATGTCACCGGAGTCACAATGTGTGACGGACACAAGTCCATATATGAGTAGAGAACCACACATAGGTACATAAGTGAACTAGGTACACTCCACACGTTGGCATGCGGGTAATTGAAGGAGCTAAGTGTTAGCCGACTATATATCCTATTTTAGGACTAAGAAATGCTTTCTTGAGCACGTGCAACAATTAAGAATAGCAGAATGTTAAGAACCCAGGAGCTGTTGAGTAAATAATGTCAAGTTTGTTCGTGCGGTGTGGCAGGAATTGAAGCTTAGTTGGAAAATGAGGCCAACTGAAATAATTAAAAAACTAAACTGAATTTAATACGGTATTATTTCATATTTCTCCATTAGGTATGATGTTTTTTTTGGCATATAGCAAATATACCAAAGCAACCTTTGACTATTGGTGCAATAAATTATTGTACAAATAGTTTATGAAAAGAACTAGCAAAATATAATAACATCATACGGCCAAATCATGTTTTGTCTGTGCATACTTTTATGAAGTCAAATAAAGCCTTGTCAAGGCTTACGTCATGTTTGACATGTCTGCGGCTAAATTGGTTTACGAAACTGCAATTTTTAAACGAGATTTGGCATTACCATATTTTCTAAAGTAGTTATCATATGAGGTTCTTAATCGACATATATATAACTAGAATGGCCGTACGAGTAGCGCAGGCAACAACAAACTCCACGTGACGAGAATTAGAAATAAACTTAGTTTGACCAAACTAAAGTTTTTTAGAGACGTTAATTGTGTTGTCAGAACTCAAACAATCGTCGTCAAAGTGTTCAGATGTTTCTAGAACGTCAATTTAGCTTTATTTCGTTCGTATTGTGTGTTGACATTGAAACTAGTTGCAAGAAATTACTAGCAGCTTGTTTTTTTCACTTATCTTTGCACGTCGTCGCCATGGCGCGTAGAATTATGCGCTGTTTGTGCGTAAACGCATCCTAACATGAAATGTAAAACACCCGCAGCGGTAATCATCCAAATGATTTCCTTAAAATGCAAATAAAACTGTTTCAAAGCAAGCGGCGTGCTGAATAAAGGTTTGTCGGCGTGCGTGCAGCTTGCAGAATGTCTGGAATGCCCCGTGCACTTCTCAGAACACGACTGGCCCTCCATTCCTGCCCTTAGGTAGACGCGTTTTGCACCATTAGCTTTTTCTTAAACTATATGATGCACCGCCTTCCAGACTTTTATAATGACTGATGCAGCATCAGTTGTTGAGATTTCAACTCTTTATATTATTATACATTTTTTTGGTTTGTCTATTCATTTATGCGAATACCAGGTGTTTATTTAAATAAATAAAATAAAATAACTTTATTTCAGACCTTGATCGATATGATGTTAGTAATACACACTGCTTATAAGATATGTTAGTAACAAACGAAAAACAAGATTTAATTCATATAAACGGTTGTTGAGAAAAATTCTGAAAATTATATGAAAAACATTCTGAATGTTTTCATATTTTAGCGTTTCAAAGACCGTGGGAATGTGATACGAGTGTTAAATGATGTTGTGTATTGTTATAACCGAGACGCTTGTGTGATAAAGATAATACAGAAGCATCATAAGAGCTTCAACACAGCGTGGCAATAACAGACACGTGTGAAACATACAAAGACTACAGTTTGTTGACCTCCGATATCCTAAAATATAGCATCAAAATTCAGGATTGTTAAGTAATAATAGTATAACGTGGTATAACGACGCGCCACTTGTGGCAAAATTTCTTTCAAGTCACCTCTTAAATATTTTTTTAAAAGGAAATTTATATAACAAAACATCAGTCAGTGAATGTTATGCTCAAGTTTCATTATACCTTCAATTAATTTTACGCAGTTACTGAACATGACTTATTGTTATGAAAAATATGGAGCGTATGGATTGTTGAGATTGGAAGTGAAATATTACATGAAACTGGAAACAATCTTTCTTGAAAATAAAGTCATTGTATTCTGTTCAGAAGCTAAAGACATTGAATACAAATTTTTTGGTTTCTTCAAATGGTCAAGAAAAACAAAAGAGGTCGCTTAAGTTATTCCACTTTCGAGGTATAGTTTATTTACTTCTGCTTGAGTAATGGCTTGATCACCTGTCTTTAAATGGAAATCAGCGTCTTTACGAGACCATAAATTGTGGCTTAACAACCTTAAAGCTAACGGAATTATTATAAAATATACAAATGTAGAATGCTCAATATCAAGTCCAATCTCAGATGACGGTGTTATACAAATAGTTTTTAAAATCATTTAGTTGACTGTTGGAAGGTGTTCGTTCACTGTGAACGTAAATGATCACATGACCGTGTTAGTTCGCGTCGTCTCGGCGCCGGCGCGGGTGCATAGCCTTGTCTTTATCCGCAACCGGTCGCTAGATCAATTGAGCCGATTGATTGTTACCATCCACAAATTATACTAGTCCATCTGATGTCACGTAGGTACTCCTTACGAACTGCATGCTTTAATGGGCACAATTAGGTCAATCATTTAGCAAATTACATGCTTCGTTAGTTCTCATCTGATATTCCACGAGATCAAAATTCAACGAACCATGAACTCCCGATAGCTGTTTATTGTCAGAAATAGCGTTAGCAAATCTAAATTTTACCATATTGCCAGTATGACATACGGTATTTTAATTATCTGTGCCATGACAACAACTAATGACAGGAAACGCTCGGACAATTGGGATTTTATTGCAACGCGGGGTGAATACAGACCGGCAGACCCATTCAAAACATGAATAGCATACAATTGTAGAGGTTTAAATGAAGCTTCGCCTTTTATTGCGACTGTACTCAAAATAAACTCAAGTGCAAATGATATAGCAAAGTTATATTACCTACGAGTACATAGACGTAATTAAAGTTTCTTCGGTTACTGCAAAAACGGGGAAAAACAATGGCCAAGCTGTTTGCACATTTTGTCACGAGAAAGAATTAAGACTAAGAAAATATTGGCACCGATTAAATGGAACCATTGATTTATCCTTTGGAGAACAATGGAACATTTTATTGCTTATTGGAAATGGTACTGATTGACGTAGAAGTTTTTACAATGCATAACACACTAGGCGTCCAGACTGGCTTAGGACTTCCACCGATGAATCATCTGGGTCAGAAAGCCGAGACCGTAAAAAAGAAAAGGCAACATACAAATTTAATTAGGAGTTCCTTTGAAAGAAGGTGTAACTCCATCAATCATGAGGGTATGATAATGGTGAGTGTAGACACTCATTCTGGCACGTATTCTCGACGAAGGTCAGCTTTTATTACGTTAACACTTGTAATAACTGTCTTTATGTCGTCAGATAGGTCTACAGTTCACACATTTCTAATATTATAAGGACATTCTGTTGCAATAGGTCTTTGTTCACAAAGTTTATTGCCAGTGTTCCCCTAAATATTAACTTTGTTTGTGAAAGGTTCTTCTGTTTGATTCGGTTGCATGACGTCAACTTAAAGCTGAATACAGTGACTTCGTTCAAAAGTTTTTTCTGTTTGATGGTCAGACGCACGACGTGCAATGAATAGGTTAAAATTGAGTTGAGTGAAAGCTCCGGTGCTGCAATTTCTTCGTACTCATTATGCAATTTCCAGTTTAATGTCACATGGTCTCTTAGTAATTGTTAGTTTTAAACATTTATTATGTTCAATACATAAGGCATTAGTTGTTCAGGTTGAAACTCATCGTTGAGTCATTTATTTAACAACCGACATTTATCATGGAACACCTTGGCGGCATACAAGGCTTAATTATACATAAATAGTTATTTTGTATGTTATGAATGATGGCATTAGGGCTAATTGCTAAAGATTGGCTTATCTTTGCCGATTGAAGTAGTTTTGTTTCAAGGAAACGATGAATCAAGCATTATCTTTATGTATGCTCTTATTGGAATAGTCAAAAACATTGCCGTTGGCACTTAAATATTGAAATGTTGATGTAATGTTATGGATTTCACGATTTTATACAGAGAAGTACCTACTTCACAGCAAATACAAGCATGATAAGGCGCTTAAACTCAAGGAGAATTACTAAAGTTGTAAGTAATGTCATGCGTCAGCGCAAGAAATGAAGACGAATGCTCACAAGTTTCACAACACAAAGAAACTGTAACCTTTTTGTCTTCAGACGCAAAAACCGTTGTTGTAGCACGAAACGGAACACCAGGGGGCACAAACAGTATACACAAGTCACAGAAACACTGAACACGATAGGCAACTGGCACGTGATTTACCAAAATTGACACATTAATGTATGATGAGCGCAGTGCGTAGGGTGCGCAGGCGGCGGAGGCAGCGCCGCGTGCCGCGCCTCGCTTGCGAGCCTCCGACTCGCCTGTATGTACACACCGCCCTCGGTAAATTCTTTGCATAAATAAACGAGAAAGCTCCAGCTAGCCCACTAAACTATCGCGTCGATTGCACTCACTTCGCGAAACAAGATGCACTGCTTCCAAAACAACTTAAAAGTACCTTACCTTTTACACTGCGCAGTAATGATGTTCTATCACGATCGATGAATGTAAAACAAGAGAAAACCAGGCACAGTCACGTTCGTGCGGATACGTCGAGAGTAATGGCGCCGCGCCGCCGGTTCGTTCGTCGTTCGTCGAGTAGAGCGCAGCCTAGGAAGGCAAGCCTTGTTTAAACAGTGACGTGAGCCCGGATGGCCTCCTACCTCCTCTGCGCCGCGCGATTCACCTCTGCCCAGAAAGAGACGGCACTATTCTTATCAACCTAGTCTTTTACCTGTGGTGCAGCAACCTACATCAGACCGATGCGTCGAATAAATTGAACAATGTCAAGTCTGATATTTGCTCGTTTGTCTCGAATAATTATGCAAAAAATACAATATGCTCATTCTTCGTTTATGGTACACCTTCATATGTCACCTGTTCTAAAACTGTAAACAAATGAAACTTTGTTCGCGTGACTCTAATGTTTCAAACAAAACGAGGCGTGCCAGACGCTGAAAATGAGTGTGATTTGTAATGAAGTAAAATTATTTCGTCAATTTTCACGAAACAATGTTTAGACATAGTACAATTATGAAACCCTTTAGGCAATTCTACAAGAAACAGAAAACAGTATGTTAATTATATAGAAAGTCGGAACCAAAGAACCCATAAAAATTATTTCTATGGAAAAGTTTATGGAGTGCTGCCATCTTGCGGAAGATTGGATGTTCTTTATCATTTGCACTCTACGGCCGAGAATGTACCGACTTGGTGTTTTGCTGATTGGTCCTCGAGTTTCAGGTTCAACAAAAAATGGGTAGATGGCGCTAATTGATATACTCTGTAGGTAATTTTAAATTACATAAGTACATATATACATGCATAATTTAAGTCATACATTTCTTTAAATGTATCAAAAAGTACGTTAGAAAAAAAATATTATTGAATCACCTCTGTAAGTAAATAACACACTGATGAAACCGTTACTGCACTGCCATGCACCCAAAAAGCTCTTGAACTGAAAATATTTTCCAAATATTCTATTCGAAGTCAAGGTGTGAATTCACGACGATTAACTTGAAAAATTAAAAACAAATGCTTTCGAATTTGGAGCGATCGCTTGACAGGTTCAAATTTAAAATGAACTAGATTCGTATACAGAAATACTTACCTACATCAGTGAAATTTGTTTTATTTGAATTTTATGAATACCAAATATTTTCCTTATCTTTAAAACAAAAGGATAACATGGTGAGTTGCGCGTAGATCGCTGCACGCTGAAAGTATATTCCCATAGTCGGGAGAGCTTAAACTCGTGTTGTAAGTCACGTAGGATATGTTACGGGCCAATCAGCCAAAAGCACCACAAACAAAAACAAATAAGTGCAGAAATTGTGTTAAAACTTTACCGTGTTATGATCTTCTAAATTCTGTTAGAATAGGGAGCATGCATTTTTTTGTTCGATTGCTTACATTTTTTTAACTGATGTGGGACTGGGCTGGCCACGTCTGCCGTATGCCCAATTAGCTGCGGGCCAAAATAACCACCAGGGCTCCAACCCTGACACAGCTAAAAGAAAAGAAAATCTCTAAAAGAAATTATAATCAAAAATATTGATGGAGGCATAATTTATTCTGAAGTAACATAGTGTATTAAAAAGGGTACCAATTACAATTTACAAGCTAACACTTAAATAACAAAATTATATCCTAAATTAACTAAAACTATTTACGAACTAAAATATAGCGTCGAAAAATTCATCCGCATCGCTGTCATCTGGTAATGTACCCAAGACACTGGCGGCATTGCCACGTTGTATGGCAATGCTTAGCCTCTGGCCAAGGTAAAAGCCAGCCATTGGGTCATGGGAAGTGTCAACCAGCCGTTCCAAATTTCCTTAAAAAGACCATGCGCACTCGGACCCCACGGCCCGAGGGTATCAACCCCAAACGACTCGAAAATATAATTATCAATAAGGTTATTATATTTACGCCGCTGAGGTTTTCCCTAGCCGCAGCAGCAGCACCAGCGCAGCACGCCGAGCCTGGAAGATGGGATGGCGCAAGAGTATCGACACAAGTTGCATCCCACACTAAAGGCCTAACCACCTTCCATGGAAATAAAGACATGCCGTCCGGTCTCTTGCCATCGTCGCGTGCCAAACCATCGGGTTCTATCTAATACACCTGGAACGCCGACGGTGACAAAAGCTCGTCGTTTATTAAAAATATATTTGGCCCTTTGAAACACATGCATATTCCCCATTCTAGTGTACAAGGCCTTAATTGAAGTACCTCCCATACTTTAATTCGAAACTGTAAAACGATCAGTACTGAGTAGATAGACATAAATAAAGGCAGAAAGCTGTTTGAAAGGAATCTCTTTGATTACGTCGCCGATGCCGGCTAGTGTGAAGCTACATTTAATCGATAGCGAGGTAATAACGATTTATCAATGCGCTCGATGTCGGATCGTGAAAGTCAAAATCGATTAGCAGCCTTCTGATTGAATGTTTAGCAAATAGAAAGTGCTGTTGAGATTTTTTGATGCGCAATGTTTGTGATGCGTTCGAATTTGTCAATAAACTTTGGAGTGTGGGCTTCCTGTCGTTTGGACATGTTATTGGTTTAGTCATGTTGATTTTGGATAAAGATTCATACGATCAGAGGTCAAAAATATTTGTGTTAAAATTGTTAAAAATCTGTCGAAACTTGGGTAGGTAGGTACTAATTTTAAGTGTTCCAATACACCATTTGGACTACGCTTTCCTAAGTGGCTTATTAGCACTTTCATTATTTTAAGGGGGATGCGCTAGGCAGTCTGCGAAATTCAAATTTCCTAACGTGTTTTGCAATTTGCAGGTCGGTGTCTTTATGTAGTTAGTGTATGTTGATTTAAATATGATTTGCGAGCGTAAGAAGTATGTATTTATAGAATTATAATCGTTAAAATCATCAATACAACTCTCTAAGTTCATATATTTCCATTGATTGATATTTCATGAAATAGTCTTCAATAGGATTATATGAACTTAGAGGGTTGTAAATTCTGAAAATACATATTTGTTACGCTCGCGAATCCTATTTTATTCTCACAAAAACACACTGACACTGACCTACAAATTGCAAAAAACGTAAGAAAATTTGAATTTCGCGGGCTACCTAGCGCATCCGCATTAAAGGGGAATTCGTCTTCCTCCCTACATTACGTGTACGTTTATTAGGGTGTATCTTTAAGCCTCTACACGTATTGGCTCTATTGCAGAGTAGATTCTTCGCAATCAAAGACATCATTGCAAAACTCTTCTAAACTTCTTTCAACTAGGGCATTACAAGTCCTTTGATTTGGTTTCACCATAGAGGGCAAAATATCTTTATTAAGCCATAACTTAACCGTACCATGCACTACACACTTATCTTTATAATTGACATCAAGGAACCACTTTCGCTGGCATTACTAATGGAACTTCAGAACATATCGACAGGCAGGACGTTTACCAGTGATAAATCCCAGCCTAGAATCAGTGTCCACTTTCGAATACTCAGTAGTCTTTATATTATTCATTTAGGATGTAATAAATTGGTAGGGAAGTAGCGAATCCATAGATCACAGGCCCGAGGCGCTTTACGCAGACCGCGGGTAAAATATTAGATTTCTTCGGCGACTAAGAGTTATGAATTGTGTTTATGTGGAGTGCTATTGTAATTTTGATTATAATTTATTGATTGTGGTGACAGTGTCTTCAGGGTAAAAATAATTTGGTTTTGTAGCCGTAGGGCTGGTTATTTAATTGCCAGGTAATTTTTGTTCGACAATAAGTTTGTCATTTTGACAGTTTTTGTATAGAAAATCTGTCACATTTATTCTTCGGGTAAAATTTATCTAATGATTGAAAAATCGGCCCTAAGAAGAATAAATCTGTCACAATATTTTTTTTTTTTACTGGCATTAATAGCTGTTCATTTTGGCTAGTGGACGAATCTCAGGTTTAAAATCTCTTTTGTTGAGGTCAAGGTTGCTGAATCCACTGTGTCAATGTGCTTTTAAATGTCGTTCATCTAAGACAGTCGACAATGACTTTTGGGGAAACAAAACAATATTAGGAAACCTGACCTTCATGGTCTCTCATATATACTAAGCACATTTTTGCGTGAGAAAAGGCTTGAGTTAATCAACCTAAAATGTTCCCAACGCTGGGACACAGGCCTCCTCTCGGCGCGGACCCAGTACGGGTTGGTAGATGTCACATGTCTTCGAGTTTTTGTTTCTAGGACATGCCGGTTTCTTCACGTTGTTTTTCTTCACCGTTTTGATAGCAGTGGTGATGAAATTATTTACACAAAGTAAAGCGCCTGTCTGGGTTCGAACCTACGACCTACAACTCGTAAGCCACCACTGCTCTATAGAAAACTTTTATATCTGTTAAAATTAAAGTAGTGTTACATTACAAGTGGGTTCAAAATTAAATATCCACTTAGTCATACCGTCTTCCCTCTTGCTATTTTCTAAACATATGTAAATACTTAAAAGCAATTTGTAGAGTCAAGTATTTAAAGCTTGGTCGCAAGTGGCTCTTAATGCAGCCAGTTTTTTGGCACCTCCATTTTTATCTTGGTGTCGTAATTAATTATTTACAGCTTAAAACGAGGTGTTAGTCACCTGAAAGGTGGATGACATTGCTTGTTTCTTGAAAATGTATTGCATTAGCAGCAACTTCAAGGTTTTGAAAGGATACAAAGTAATTTTGACTGAGAACAATCGTAATGGTTTAAAGGTTACATTATATAATACTTACTAGCTTTATTAAAGTGCTGTGTGGTCCCAGTAAATAAAATACCATTTAATCTCCTCGCGTGGTTGTCGTCATACATCATCTAGGGATTTTGTCAAACTTAAAAAAGTTGTAAGTTGTATCCTTCTGTCTACTTAAGTATATAACAATTTATTAAGATCACCAAACAAAAAACCAAACTTGGTGATTATGATATTAATTATAACCTTTAGCAATCGTCCCTCAGATATCAATTCTTTATGGCGATGACCTATCTAAAGGTACTATGTCAAACGTGGCGACGATCACCTACGATTACGTATAATTATGCTCTAAGCATCCTTCATTGAATTATGAACAAGCTTGTATTTAGCAGCAAATGTGTAGAAGCTGATATATAAATGATACTATCATTATTTCAACTAGTATTTTTTGCGCAGCTTACCGCTCCTAAGTTTCATCGCTCGATGTGGTCAACTTCAAAGCTCGCCGCGACTCCGCGAGCTTTCACCGACGATCGCTGCCGCTTATTATTTTACCAGCTGAGCTGTCACGATATTGTACGGCGAACAGTTTAATTAAGCGAAAACTGCACTTCTGCTAAGTATTTTATAGGCAGTTCTATGAGTGAAAAAGCTTTTCACTCAAGATAGAAACATACTGTGATTGTATGCTCCCGTTGAGGGTATAAAATGTGCACTAAAAAGGTTTTCCTACGGGCGAATGAGTCGGATTCCTTGAACGTTTTTTGGTCTTTGAACCCGTCTAGTATATTTTAATACTATATTTTAATGCTTTTACTGATTTTTTATATCTTCGCCTTCGCAAGGCAGAAAAACATAGATGTAAAAATTCAGCAACGCCGCTGTAGTGTCTCAAGATTGAATGGCTGCTCTGTAGAAAGATTGATTGATTGAAATAACTATACCAAATGGACGTTAGCATTCAGATGTTCTAGTTTAAACGTTAGTGTTAAACAAATTGTTTTTAATGTATAATGGGTGTTCAAAATGTTTTCTATTTAATTTATGTTGCCTTTTACAATTAGTTTGAGAGGCGTAAGAATTATTTATGGTGTGGTTCGTAGTATTTCAGTCTGCTATCTCCCACAAAACTGTGTCTAGGCTATCGTCGACAAGGTCGGATAATGAATTATTGAATGAAATGTTCAGACCCCAAAGTGGTTTGACCAGACTCATTTAATCGAATGAACCCCAAGATGCGCACTAGCCCCTGATGCCTCATGTTTCATGATGCTACATAGGCCATTGCATATCAAGGTGTAGACCGGGGGACGCAGTAATGGTAGGCAAGTCATGCTCTTATGATAGGAAAGGATTTAAGAGTCGTAGGTACCGGATATGCATCCTAGAGTAGGCATTGAACTAGTGGAGAGTTGGGTGATGTTTATCTATGGATGGGCAACTATTAACGCTGTCTGAAGAATCAGAGTTTCCTGGGCAGCTGCTTTTAATACTTCCGATGTGGTGTTCCAGGGTATTTCGATATTTTTATAGAGGTATGAGGAACAGGGTGTAAAGTTCACTCATCCTCCATAGAAAAGGGAGGATCCTCCAACCAGATGGGTGTTGTGTCTGGCGGGCAACTGCCCAACGACTGACGTCGGCAAGTTTGTATATATGCTAATTGCGCGGTAAACTCTGCTTGCGAGATGCAGGATTTGCGTGACGTCAGTATGACGCGTTGTTCGCATGTGGCGTTGTAGATACCGCTACATTTTCATCCGTTGAGTTCTTTCCTATATTTTTTAGTTTTTTTGTTACGCAATCTAAAGATTTAGGTGCAATTAGAAACATGACATTTAAGTTTTATTATCTTTATATTCTTCAAAAGTAAACGCTTCATTTTGAGGACATTATCGATGTACAGAGGACAGCGTATTGTGGCGCAACCTGGGAGAGGCGTATGTCCAGCATTGGCCTGCGATAGGCTGAGTTGATTGATAGTCGTAGAACTAAAAACAATTTAAATATTTTTCTCTATTAAAGCAAGTTTTTAATGTACTTGCCAATTTAACCTGATTAGTCGTTGTTACGCTGTTGCCATGGCCAGTGGTGATTAGCCTCGATTTGTGCGGTTTTTTAACCTTAAACTTGTCCAAGGGGATCAAAATGGCCATCACATAGTCATCGCTTTACCAATTTAAATGATGGTGTATATTTATTTATTACCGTTACTTTTTCGGAAGTACGAATATGTTATTATGAAAGTATGTAGTGATTATAAATACTTGTATTCTGATATTAGTATTCCGATCTGAATGGGCCAGTGTGTTTCTTATTTTGAAGGTTGTGGTGAAGTCACCACAACCAGAGTGAAATTCTGGTCAACGATGAGTATCGTTGATCAGAATTTCACTAAAATTATCAATCAATTACTCTCATGGCAAATGGTCTGGATTGTTGGTTTTCTGTATCGGGGGAAAATAATTTTGTTTGTCCCTATCTAACTGGAATTTCCTGACATGTACTAATTAATAACTCATGGTATACCAATGAATGAATAAATATTGATATCAGCAAGTATGCACATTTTATTCGGAATGCTCTTTACCATGGAATATTCCATAGTTTTTGTGAAAATCTATTTCTCTTTGGGAGCTTTTTGCTTGAACTAATATCGAAAACTAGGCAGCAGGGTAATTGTGTAACACACAATCAGTAGCAATGGGTTTCATTTTGACAGTTCAACAACATTCATTGCGTTATTTAAGTTGTTGAGCAGACACATTTTTCAAACATATGGAGCAATGGATTAGCAATATGCTTCAAAATGATTCAAATTGAGAGTTATAGTGTGTTACACAATTAGGGAGCAGCTCTCACTAACTTACTCATTAATTCAGGGAATTTTGGGTGTCGATACAAATTCTATATTTCAACCCACATCTGGCGAGTTGTTAGTCAAACATAACCAGCACTTATTGACAACACACATCTGCCAATTGTGACCAGCCCAGTGATAACAGTTCCCTGTAATTATGTGAGTCAAGTTCGTGATAAGGACTTGATAAGGACTCTTCAATTTGTTCTCTTATTCATCGAAACCATTTTCCTGCCAATTCACTTTAATGATGCGCTAGGTAGCACGCGAAATTCGAAATTTCTTAGTTTTTTGCTATTTGCAGGTCAGTGGTCAGTGTATGTTGAACTAAATATGATTCGTGAGCGTAACAAGTATGTATTTAGAGAATTATAATAATTAAAATCATCAATACAACCCTCTAGTTCAAATAATCCTATTGATATATATATTTCATGAAATAGTCATTCCATAGGATTTATGTACTCAAAGGTAAAGGTGAACGCTCGCGAATCATATTTTAATCAACATTCAACATGATACTGACCTGCAAAAAAACTAAGAAAATTTGAATTTCGCGGGCTCAGGGCGACTTTGGCGCTTCCCTTTAACGTTGTGGGTAGTAACTTGTTTGTGAGGCTTAGCTTTAACTGTGTTTGGTACTGTCGGAGATCAGTTAAGGAATCGAAGTCTTACAATTTTCAGTAGGATTGTCAAGGTCATATAAGGCAGTTGCTGTGTGTCTTTATTAAAGCCTGAAAACGGTAGTTGCAATTAGGGTCGAAGTCGGCTCCAAAATGTTTGGTAAGACTAGGCTCAGTTTGATAAGACCTCATTCTGCGTGTCCGTCCGACTTCAGGGAAAACTCACGAATATCCACGAAAGCTTACGAACTTTACCGAGTAAATATGTACTAACTAATAATTTCCAACAGTGCTCATTTCGCACATTGTTCTTATAGTAGCCTACAGCGATCACCGCGATTGCCTGTCATATCTGGTCTGAGATTCGTAATAGGAAACAAACTCTCGGGGCTATAATTTTAACGAGACAACTCTCAAATGTAATTTAGTTTGTGTTATAGTAGGTACTTATTTACCTATCTAGATTCACATGTCTTTCTTTTTTTTTTTAAGAGAAAGCGAAAATTATGCAAGCGCTTTTTAAACTTTGAATCGAGTGACCTTTATAAAGTACTTTGTAGAATTAAAATTACGTAATGAAAGTATAGGTTTGAACGATAGCTGAGCACTGAAATTGATGTCTAAAAGTGATTTTGCTTTACATATTGGCTAGGTATATAATAAGCAATCACATGTGATCGCATCTATGTGCTGTTAAAAAACCGATAGTTTAAGTAGGTATTATGTGACAGCCTGTACAATATTGCCCACTATAAATTAAAAGGTGCATGGTCAACATTAACTATGGAGTTCATCATCATCATCACCCACAGCCAGACGTCACCCACTCCTGAGCATAGGGCTCTCTTTTCAAGTGCCACTCTACTATGGAGTTACTACATTTTAAACAAGGTAGTCCAACCATCTCGAACGTAATTGTACAAATTAAATTCAAACCTAAGCTGATCTGTGTCTAAGCGTTTATTCCATATAATTTCGCGTTGTTTGTCTGCGTAGGAGTTTTTGCTCTCACTTGTCCACTAACTACGGACCGACTTTCATCCTGGCCAATTAAGGGGCCCTGTTATAACTAGATTTTATACTAGTCATTAAACCGAGGCACATAAACGTTTTGTTTTATGTTTATGGGAAGTATATACCTGCATATATTTTAACGAACTTGTTATTCGTGCCGTGATATTATCTTCATATACAGAAACATGAATTTTTGAAAGTAAGCTTTAAATAATTATATGTAATGACGAGCCTTGAAGGTCAGTTTCTATTTTATATAGTTTTTGTAATTATATTTCTAGACTTTACGGACTGTCAAGTAATTTTTTTTCTTATTAGAGTCAACTAGAAAACTTGAGTTTTTTCTTGACAATGGAGACTAACCAGGTACTTTATTTTGTGTGTTTAATTTTATTACCACTGCTCTCAAAACGGTGAAGGAAAACATCGTGAGGAAACCGGCATATCCTAGATCCAAAAATTCGAAGACATGTGACTTATAAAGCGGACCTGCCTGAACAATACGTGGAATGTTTTCTGCTTTAAAACTTAAGATTCTGTCGGGACACGCCCGAAAAGTAGATGTTTTTTTTTTGCATCTTTCGGAGTAGTTAATGGCATAATAAAAATCAGGATGGTTTAGTAAATTAGCAGGTGTGTTTTTCAGTCCATTAAAAAAATATTTTGCTTTTAATTAAGAAATTTATTTAAAATTAAGAACTTAGACTGTGAACTATTACCCGCATGGAATAGTTTACAGTCTAAGTTCTTAATTAGTTTTTATAACGAGAGCTAATATTGCGCCCGCGCCGGTAGACCGTGAATGCTAATCAGTACAGAGTACAATGAATGAATACCGCAGGTACAGGCGAGCACAAAATGCTTATTATTCTGAAGATGTAAAATTTACATTTTTGGAACGAACTTCTTTAACTCGGTTTGCGGTAGAAATCGTCACGTAACAAAAAAGCGTTATTCTATGCGACTTTCTCTCTCTGTTTATAAAGATAGTTTTCATAGTTTTCGAGGATGCTAAAGCCGATAGTGGGGTCAAAATGAAAATCCACTATGACGACACTTCATGAGAGCTTCTCAAAATTTGTACTAGATGGCTCTGTATTAAAAATGCGTAATAAATTCACTCTTCCTCTCTGTCTCTGTTCTATTATAAACGAGTGTTCGCGTGTGCGAGTATCGCGAAGAAACTTCGTTCCTACCTCTGGGGGCGACCAGACACTTTTTTATAAATTACAGACCCTTTACTTGCTTAACTGGTGCTTAAAAGTATGGCTGTAAAGTCGTAGCTAGCTAACGCTGGTCTTGAGGTACTCGTAGGTACTAGCTTTTATGTAAGAAAATATTTAATTAGGCATTTGTGGCATGGTGTCAAAAGTTTCAAAATCTTGTGCTTTTTAACAAAACAATCTTATACACTGCGATTTTCCCCTGAAAACGTATTCTGCGGGGTAATTGCTTAACACACTAACAGTAGGAATGGCTTTCATTTTGACAGTTCAACAACATTCATTGCGTTATTTACGTTATTGAGCAGATACATTTTTCGAACATATGAAGCAATTGTTTAGCAATGTCCTTCAAAATGATTCAGATTGAGATTAATAGTGTGTTTCTTTTTTTTTTTTTTTTTTTTGAGGATGGGAAATCATCAAATGACCCCTCCCTTCCGCTCTGGGTGGAGCAGAAGGGAGTGTCTCTTGTGACTAAAACCCACCCGTGTTCCTTCCTTAGCCCTTTATGTACCAGGGCAGCGGTAACCCTTTCGGGCGATCCCGCTACCCCGGCAGGCTTCGGCCCTGTCGGGCCCCGTCAACATTAATAGTGTGTTACGCAAATAACTGCTGTATTCATGAAGTTGTAAAAATACCTTGTCTTCTACGAAAATACTAGTGTATTTTTACTTTGAAGCAAATAACATATATATAAATAAATAAAATAAAAAAGCCTTTTAATTCCATTAGCCGTTAAAATTACATAACAATATTACATTGAATCATAATCATGCGATACTAGAATTAGTTTTATGTGTTATTTACAATTTATTTTATTTTTTTATAAAGTTCCATTTTAGAGATAACATTCATGAAATAACAATTAATAGATAAAAAATCATAACAAAATAATTTAAATTAAATAATCCATTTTTAATTTATTAAAACATGCAAAATTATAAATTATACAAATCATGACATTAGGTATTATGGACAATTGTAGTAACGTATATAAATAAATAATAATAGTGATTATGCTAATTGGACCCCTTTTCGGGTAAAGGCCTCCTCCAGAGAATGCAAATTTTCTCGATCTTTTGGCGACATCTGTCCAGTCTTTTCCTGCGATTGCCTCTACTTCGTCTTTTCATCTTGCTTTCGGTCTTCCTCTACATCTATATCCGTGAGGGCCTCTCCATAATGTCCCTGTTTTCGTCCATCTCTCATCTGTATAGCGGGCCACGTGTCCTGCCCATCTCTATTTTAAACTTCTAAGTAAATAACATAGTTCGTCCAATAACTACACATCGTACCTAAACTAAAACAAAGAAATAAGATATACTGATTGTGTTCAATACTGCACTGTACGTAGTCTACGGCGAGGCACGCGCGCATCCTGCATGTTTGGTAAATATCAAGTGAACTCAGTGAACCTCGCGCCTAGCGGAATACACGTGTATGCGCTTGCGCACAGTTCCTGTTGCTATCTTTTTGTTTACATGCACATTTGCAGAATAACTGGTACTTAACGATTTTTGCTGTTACGAGCAGACGTGTAAAAATAACTGTTTTTAATGAACCTGTTATTCGTACTCCGAATCTGCGAATTTTGTGTAGAATACCTACTCTTCAAACATAGCTTTTTTTTTTTTTTTTTTTTGTGGATGGGAAATCATCAAATGACTCCTCCCGCTCTGGGTGGAGCAGAAGGGAGTGTCAGACTCTTACTGACTAAAACCCACCCGTGTTCCTTCCTTAGCCCTTTATGTACCAGGGCAGCGGTAACCCTTTCGGACGATCCCGCTACCCCGGCAGGCTTCGGCCCTGTCGGGCCCCGTCATCTATGCTGACATCTCTTTGAGGCGCACATGGAACACTTACGCGCCGTCCGGCACGGGCCTGGTCCTGATCGGACGGAGAGCTACCCATTGCTCTCCGCCCGCAGGCCCGCGCCTACGGTGGCCGGGAGTCGTCACGCGGCTCCCGACGCCCGGAGCGTCTCCCTCGGCGGCTGAGGCGTGAGGATCTCTCCCTCGCCCATCCCGCCACCTCCTTCGCTAGCATGACTGCTTCGCAGAAGGAGGTGACCGCCTCCCACTCCCTCTCGCCCCGGACCATGGCTTGCACCAGGGCCGGGCGCGAGAGGTCGCCGCCGCTGCCGATCGCCTCTACGAGGACACGGCGGTGCTCTGCCCAAGCGGGGCAGACCTCCACCGTATGCTCCACCGTGTCCTCTGGGCGATCCTCGCAGTGGTGACACCCGGGCGTCTCCTCCCGCCTGATTATGTGCAGGAACCTCCCGAAACATCCGTGTCCGGAGAGGACCTGCGTCAGGCGGTAGGTGAGAGCGCATCAAACATAGCTTAGCTTGACTTCTATAATAGCTGCACTTCGATGTTAGATTTTTGTATAAAAACATGTCAAATTATACTATACCAGCCTGTTCCTAACTTTCCACTTCGGGGAAAGGTTCTACCCATCTGTATAAAAACAAAAACCACACTTGTTAAGTATGTACGTTTTTCTATTCTTGATGACGTTATATTATGCCTTTGTTTTGATTATAAAAACCCCAATATCGTTGGTAAATCTCAACGTCAATAAATGTTTGATATATCTACAATATCTACTAATGTATATTGATACTTCTTATAAGTACAATATTATTAGAAATGATATTGCAATAAAGTTGTTTATAGATTATGTAATCTGAGTAATGTTTTGCACTAAAGAGCATTCAATATGAAAACAAAAAAATTTAAGTTCCTAATTCAAATATAATGAAGAAGCGAAATCCACGTTAAATCCTGGCCACTTACATAACTTGAACCGTTAGAAGCTCATTACTGTTCGTATGAAAGTCTTACATGAATCTAATAACCGTGATCGGTCTTAAGATATCTGTATCTTGTTCTCACAGACTCTTCAATGAGAAATATCTTGCACTTTCTATCAGTTATGTGCTTTTACCTTTTGCTATTTATTTTTAAGTAAGCTTAGAAACGTACCTACTGCAACAAAGTTGACGAGTACTCAACTCACTAAGTACAAATATGTAGTAAAACTCTGTAAAACTCCCTAGAAGTTTGTAGTAAAAACATAGAGTGACTGACATTCGTGTCTGTTAACTAATAATGGAGGACGTACCTGTCTGAGGTTGACAGCATTATCTCCACATTAAACATTTAATCTCTTGGTTCTGGAAGGTCATTATTAAGCTGTTAAACTAAAACATTTTCAAAAAAGGTTGATTAAGTTCGATATGAATTTTTCGACGCTATATTTTAGTTTGTGAACAGTTTTAGTTAAGTTAAGATATAATTTTGTTATTTTAGTGTTAGCTTGTAAATTGTAATTGTAGTGTCTTTGTGAGTAAAAAAAACTTATAGCTTTTTGTAATTGCTGGTGTATAAATTCGATTAGATTTAGAAAGACGTCTTTAAGGAATCGTGTAATAATCGTGTATTCAGTATTGAATAGCTTAAGTATGTAATATGATCGTTAGCATATAGGAGCCATATACGGTAACATAACCGCTGTGGTTCACTGTAGGTGGTCTCATAGGTAGCCGGGAGCTACCTGCACTAGTTATTATAAAATGATCCATTAATAGAGAAAGCAGCGCTGTCTAATTGAAGTAACATCGATTAATTACTTACCGATGCATCGTAAAGTAAATTGTTATAAGTTTAAATAACTTCATTTTAGATACTTTCGTCGTGGACGGTTTCTTCTTTCTCAGAAACGGAGTACTGGAACTGTAAGTAGACATATTGGATTTATCAGCTGATTATTGTAGACCATAGACCGAGTTCTAAACGTCGAGATACGAAGACGTACGAAGGCCTTCGATATCGGAAAGCGTATTATGAAACTCAAATGAAGTTAGGCAAGACACCTGTCCCAGTGGCATGCCCAGTGATGGCAGGTGGAGTAAGGCTGTGACAGAGTGGCGTCCGAGGACTGGAAGACGAGATATTGATCGTCTGGCGGCGAGAAGAGCAGACGACATTGTTACCATCGCGGGCAAAACCTGGATGAGTCTGGCACAGGAGCGTGGGGATTGGCACAAGACAAGATAGGCCTATGTCCAGCAGTGGGTGAAGTCGAGCAGTGGGTGGTAATGATGATATTAAACACATGGCACAAGACAACTCTTGTACCTATCAGTTGCCTTCTGGCATAAAGGCAAACAGGCATTGTGCGCCTGTCACCGAAGAAGTACCCTTTACTTAGAACTGAGAACATGTAGGTAAGGGGCACGTTGATTTCCCTTATGTCCTTGGAGCTTTATAAAGTATCTTAATAAATTTTTCTTAACTGCATCTGTTACGTTACCTCCTTGAGCAGTGGTGGCCAAGTGGTACCAGCCCCGGTGTAACAGTGGTAGGTCGTGGGTTCGAACCCAGACAAGCGCATTACTTTGTGCAAATTATTTCATCACCACTGCTTTCAAAACGGTAAAGGAAAACATCGTGAGGAAACCGGTATGTCCTAGAACCAAAAATTCGAAGACATGTGACATCTAACAACCTGCACTAGGCCCGCGGCCCACTGCCTCTCACCGAGAGGAGGCTTGTGTCCTAACAGTGGGAACATTTTTGGCTGATTATGTACCGAAGAAGAATTCTTTACTTAGAGCTGAGAATAAGTAAGAGGGAGACGCCCTTGGTGCTCTATAAAGTATTTCGGAAATGTTAATGTTTTGAGTCGGTATATTTGATGGAGAATTAAGCTGTTGACAACAATAATAAATTAATACTTGAATACATTAGGTATGTACACCTACGTGGATTATGAAGGTATGTATAATGCGTTTGATTCCTTCGTTAAAATAAATTGCTAAGAAGTTCGATGCTCTTGGATGTTCTACAGTTAACTTTGTACGTCATATCGTAATCATTTACACAATGATGTTAGTGATCTATTAGCATGAATAATTAATTTCTGTATACTGGTGTGAATGATTCACCTGTAGGCAGTTTATTTTTTTATTGATTTGCCACAAACCTATTAATTATATCACACTTGCAAAGTAATGGTGCTATGAGATTTTTTTTATTTATTCGCTTTCTTATCGGTATTACTATTTAGGTCCATTTTTTTTATCTGATTCTACCAAATACATACAAAAAAACTACTTAAACGCATCTTCAATTACATAACATCGCGCCTGTAATCCCTGAAGGGTTTGGTTCAATTTACACTGCCGCAGAACGGAGTGGAAGCGATTTCTTTTTGTACAAAGCATAATGAACTTTATGTTAAAAGTGTAACGCACAAATTAGATACACAGATACGCACAGGTCGCGCATCTTCTGGAGAATTATCGCGCATTCTCGGGAATTCTGGCAGTAATAAGCTCGTATCTAGTTTCTACGTTAGACAATTGACATAAAGTTCATTTTGCTATGTATAATATCGCTACGAAAACTCGCTTCCACTTCGTTCCGCGGCAATGTAAATTGAGCCTTAGGCAGAGGTGTATCTAAAGTACGATAGGGCCGTAGCCTGCCGGGGTAGCGGGATCGTCCGAAAGGGTTGCCGCTGCCCTGGTACATAAAGGGCTAAGGAAGGAACACGGGTGGGTTTTAGTCAGTAAGAGTCTGACACTCCCTTCTGCTCCACCCAGAGCGGGAGGGGTCGTTTGGTGATTTCCCATCCTCAAAAAGAAAAAAAAAAATTCAGCCACATTTCGCCAGTTGGGGTTGGTTGTTCATTTCACTGTGCATGCTGTGGTCTCATCGAAGAAGGGTTCTGTCGAAGTAGTGTTTTTCGAAGGTGTGTGTTGACGAAGTATGTTATGTGGGACTAATGCTAGACGAATATATGTTCTGTCGAAGCAAGAAAATTCCTGATAGCAAAACTCAATAGGTAACATTTTTCCCAACCTGGGAATCGAACACAGGACCTCTTGCTCAGCAGTAGCGTTTTCACCCACTAGACCAACGAGCCAGTCAAACAGTGCGGCATCGACATTTTCATTTCTGCTAAAATTAAAAAATTAGCGCTGTTAGTCGTAACCGTAACAGATGTCTTGGAATGTGGACTTTTCACTTTTAGCATAAAATGCAGCTATAGCTTTAGTATTTCCGCTAATTTAAAAATCTGTGGCGTAAATAACATCGTCGTTTCTTGGGACTCCCGTTAGTCTACGATTGGACCTAGATCCGTAAAGTTATGGGGTCTATTAAATTAATTAATGCCACTATTAGCCCCCAAGCCACCTGGCACTTAATTCTTGTTTGATATCAATACATAATTTATTTATAAACATTTATTTTACACAGAATAAGTTGTCATTGGTTCCTAAAGGGATTATGTTCCGGAAAATATTATGTTTAATATTTATTTGAATTTTATTCCATACTGATGTTATTTATAGAAGTGTCAATTGGATGTCCATCATTAATAATAAAGCACACGTGGAGCAGTGGTGGCCTAGTGCTAGCAGCACCGACTTACGAGTTGAAGGTCGTAGGTTCGAACCTAGACAGGCCGTGAACACACGCAGGTGAAGGAAACATCGTGGGAAACCGGCATGTTCTAGAACCTAAAATTCGAAGACATGTGACATCTAAAAATCCGCACTGGGGCCGCGTGGTGGATTTCAGCCCACTCCGTCTGACCGAGAGGAGGCCTGTGTCCCAGCAGTGGGAACATTATAGGCTGATTATACACGACACGTTATGGTATGGTAATGCAATCTTCCCAAAACTAATTTCCATATCATATCGAATCAGATGCCTGAAGTGAACTTCCTGATTGATTTATTTTCAATCAACTCAATGTCAACAAACATGATTAATTTCAAACTGGTTTAACTCAACTGGTATAAGACATTTTGTGTCATATTAGACATAGAATGCAGAGCTACGCACATAGAATACGTTTATGTGGCCGAACGTGGTCACAATTTTATTTTATTATTTATTGTTAATCAGATTAGTGTGGGGTTATAAAAAGTGGCTGTCATTCCTGCTATTATAATGGAGGACCACCCGGTTGCTCTGTCTTTGTTTGTTTACGACTGGATTCGAGAAATTAAGTAGTTGAAGGAATTCTCTTAATTTTTACTCCAACTGGTTTTATTTTACTGACTGTAGTTGAAGACTGCCAAACTGTTGCTGTATTTAAAGGAAGAGTGAAGGAACTATCTTTGCGCACTGTCATAATTGCATATGTTTTTGTTATATTCTTATATTTAAATTCTTTAGGGATTTTTTTTTGATTTTATGCATTTTGTTTTCCCTTCTACTTTCAGACACGTGGTTTTACATTTCTTTTTATCTACTCTCCTATCGCAGGTATACTGCACCCAAATTGCGTAACACACTAATAATCTCAATCTGAATCATTTTGAAGGATATTGCTAATCCATTGCTTCATATGTTCGAGAAATGTGACTGCTCAATAACGTAAATATCGCAATGAATGTTGTTGAACTGTCAAAATGAAACTCATTCCTACTGATACTGTGTTACGGGAACATGTATTGGAAGAGATTTCTTTAGCAATAAGCATTACCTTTGTATGTATTTTTCTGTTCCTTTCTTCTTGTCTGATTATTTGTGTACATAAATGGTTAAATAAATATATTGAAACATATTTACCGTTGTGTCCGGACTCGTCCGAATAAGGCATTTTAAAAGCAAAATTATTAGTTGGTAAAATCGCGGACAGAATTATTAATTAAACACATTAAAAATATTAATTCATTATCACTCCAACCGGTTGAAAAAACAGGCTTCACTTTCTGTGGAGTCCGGAGGAATAAACTACTTAAATGTTGTGTCATTAATTACGTGGTAAGCAATATGTATCAACTGTATCCACAACATGAGAACCTGATTTTTAAAACTGTAATCTCAGTCACTGGCTGCAACTTTTAAAGAAATATAGAAATAATCAATATTTCTTGAAGAAGGAGGGGAAATAATCAAAGGATATCAAAAAGTTCGTCCGCATCGCTGTCAATAGGAAACGTGCCCAAACGGCTGGCAGCATTGCCGCATTGTATGGCAATACTGATGCTTTGGCCAATAAATAGGCCAGCCAGTCTGGTCACGTGAAGAATCGACCAACCGCTTGGCAATGTCTCGAAATACTAAGTGGGCAGCTGGACCCCATATTTCTTTAAAAGATTAATCCAAACGAATGACAAAACATTTTAATTTTAACCTCCAAATTATAAACAAAACTCCACCATTTTGACGTTTCCTTTTTTTTAAAATAGAACAGCAAAACAATGACATACAAATTAATCCGTTAAGTGGTTCTCAGAGATGTTAGAAACAAAGATTCTGATGCGGATTGAAATGTTGTTTGACCTATCAGACTGTCTGTCTGTCTGTCTAGCTGGCGGTCGACCGGGCACTTCTCTACGAGAGCGATGATTTGGTGAAATTGATTGACTGCATTCAAAGTTGCAGAATGGGTTACTCAACATCGGGTTGTGGGAAAAGAGTTCAGTTGTTTTTTGTTTAAAAGTAAAGGATTAGGGTGGTTGATGACTATTAGTAATATTTCTGGTATAAACTTAAGATGGGAGGTAGGTACTAGGTACTTCTTTATCGTTTCCTTAGGTACTGCTCAGTGCTCAGTGCTCAGGGGTTACGACTTACTACAACGTGTAATAACACAAACGAAAATTTCAACAATCAATCAAGAAACCGACTCAAAAAATAAAACCATAATCAATCAAGATTAAAAAGTGAGAGAGAGAGAGATCTGATCAATCAGTCCTTCTTCAATTTCATTGTTTTTCAAATTCAATTTTTCTTTCATTTTTTTTTTCGCTATTCTTTTTCTTTTAAATATTTTTTTTAGGTTCAGAATTATATACTTACTGAATCCATGGCAACACGTTCCGCGTCGATGACCCTGCCACACTGTATTTAACGATAAGGTTCCTCTCAGCTGGTTCCAGAATGATCGGACACCACAAAGCACTATTCTATATTAAAAATTACCAGGTAATCTTTTATTGAATCGCACCGTCTCTTTTAAATGGGCTATTGTACGTGATGCCACACAAATATTGGTTTTGAGAAAGCATTACGTCAATACACTGAATGGCCCGGTTTCGATTCCCCGTTCAGAAGAAACATGGCGATCGGATTACGTGCCGACATTCTTCACTATAACACTGTGTAAATGTTGGCTGTTTGTTTTTGTAAAGTATATCGTTCAAGAATATGTAGTATCACGCCAGTTTATATAAATATGGCATGCTTCACGTGCTTGTTGAAACTAAGGATTTGCTTTTTGACTGTTTGGGATTCTTGTTTACAAAAGGAAAGAAAAAAAAAACAACCGACTTCAAAATTTTGCAAAAAAAAAACAGCTGACTCCCAAAAAAGTTACTAAGTACAAAGTGAAAAATAACTTTAATTTCGGAAGTCGGTGTCGTTGGGACTTGGGATCGCATTTTCGTTGTTTGCCACCGACTTTCGAAATTAAAGTTGTTTTTCACTTTGTACTTAGTCTTTTTTGGGAGTCAGCTGTTTTTTTTTTGCAAATTTTTTTTTATTTTTCACTTCTATGTTGTAATTTTTACCAGTAATATTAGTTTAAAAACCAAACTACTGAACCGTTTTTGATGAAATTTCTATGCAGCCGATCTGAAAGTATATCCTTACAAATAAAAGAATTTTGCAAATCGGTTTATAAATAACGGAGTTCTGAGGTAACAAACATAAAAAAAAAAATACAGTCGAATTGAGAACCTCCAGCTTTTTTGAAGTCGGTTAAAAAATAAAGAAAGAAAATAAGTACCTACGTTTATTTGTAGTAAACATGACGCGTAAAAAGAACACAAACACAAAAAAAAATAACAGGTTGGGGGAAAACATGCATTACATACACGCAAAACTTCCATCGCTCAGCATAATGCTAAGGCCCTATACGAGACAGAGCCCCAGCGCTGGTTTGCTGGTTTTGGTTTAGTTTTTAGACACTGAAATTAATGAAGTGTTCCGGTGTTCTTTTAAGTGGTGAACTTAATATTCTCAAGAAAAAGTGATTCTTTGAAGAGGATGGGCAGATTCAAGTGTGTTATGTAGCATAATGAGCCTATAATGTTCCCACTGCTGGGACACAGACCTCCCTGAACGGGAGCGGGTCCATAATCCACCATGCGGGCCCAGTGCAGGTTGGCGGATGTCACGTGTCTTCGAATTTTTAGTTCTAGGACATGCCGGTTTCCTCACGATGTTTTCCTAGTATAGTTATGTGACGATTCTTTATTCTAGCGGCCATTCATACGTAGGTACTCCTTGTTTCTTTATCATCGATACAAGGTAGGGATATTATAATATTATTTATTAGGTACCCACATCGGAAATGCGGTATCAAATGAACGGTAGCGGTCGGTATATATCTATGGACACTATTGTTTGGAATACTGTGCAACGTACTCGTATGTGCCAAATATACCTACATACCTACAAAAAGTTGGTTACTAGCATTATTTTCTAGATTGTTTAATCTTATTGTACAAACGCCAGCAGGTCAAGCTACCCAAAACTGTCAAATTTTCCCAATCAACCTTGAACCTTAATACTTCAGAGATAAAGATGAAAATCTATTAAAGAAATTTGACAGATTGTAGTAGTATGATGTGCAGCTGGCGTCTGTACCTATATTTGCACTGTAAGTTCGGTCCGGGTATTTCCCAGCTCGAAAAACATCAATGAACCTTGAAATAATGAAACGTCGTATTTTGATAGAACTGCTTACCTACCACTAGCTCATTTACATGCTTACTTTAAGTAATTTGAGTTAAGTACCTACTATTGTCAATATTTTTCATTCTGGTTACCTTTTTAAATTCTAACTTTGCCTGTTTCGACTTTTATTTTTTACTAGCTGCGCCCCGCGGTTTCAACCGCATAAGTTTCGATCCCGTGGGAATATCCGGATAAAAAGTATCTTATGTGGTAATCCTGGTTATAAACTATTTGTGTGCCAAATTTTATCCAATTCCGTTCAGCCGTTTTTGCGTGATTGAGTAAAAAACATCCAAACTTTCACATTTATAATATTACTAGCTGCGCCCCGCGGTTTCACCCGCATAAGATTCGATCCCGTGGGAATATCGGGATAAAAAGTATCTTATGTGTTAATCCTGGTTATAAACTATCTGCGTGCCAAATTTCATCCAAATTCGTGTAGTACTTTTTGCGTGAACGAGTAACAAACATCCATCCATCCATCCATACAAACTTTCGCGCTTTTATTAGTAGTACGATAGGATAATTTGACGACGCTTGGTGTTGACATAGAGTCACAATTGCAAAGCCTTATAATTATAGTTTAGAATTTGAATTAGCCGAACTAACAATTACATTATGATGCTCTAGGAGCACACAAAACTAAGTAGGCTACTGCCTTTCTTTTGGCATAACTCTAAAAGCAGGAAACTCATCCCTGTCATTAAAGAAAAATGAGGAATTAATGGCAAGGACACATGCAATGCCAAAATCGCATTGTTTGGAGGTCGAATCTTACCACGGAAACTTCGAACTTTGCCCTTGAATAATTTGACCAATGCATACAAAATAAAATAATTGATGCTGCTTTACTCCGATCGCGATAGACCAAAATGGAGACATAAAACCGAACGGCCGGTCATGCGTTGAATCGAACAATGAAGAAGGTTGACGCGCTTCCGTCCCTTTATTATTCATTTACAACCTACTCTTTGTCTGTGGCATCCTGTCGTACACTCAAACTTTTTGACAGATAAATTATTGTTTATCTTTTGGGTTGTGGCCTTGTGGGCAGCGGGACACAGCGCGGTTGTTTATTGAAAGCGCGGTTGTTTATTGAAAGCGCGGAACGTCCTACTAATATTATAAACGCGAAAGTTTGGATGGATGGATGTTTGCAACTCTTTCACGCAAAAACCACTGAACGGATTTAGATGAAATTTGGCACAGAGATCATTTATAACCAGAAGGTCAATTATCGTAATTTAAAACGTTCAAAATCTAGTCGCAGTCTCATCTCGGCGACAAACAAATGTCAAAAACTTGTCAAAATGTAGGGAAATTAGAAGATTTTAGACAGATTGAGACTGACATCAGACTGTGAACGTTCTTAAAATTACGAGAATTGCCTCTCTGCATTAACTTTCTATCCCGATATTCCCAAGGGATCGAAACATACGCAGGTGAAACCGCGGGGCGCAGCTAGTTTAAAAGTAAGGGGATCGCGATCGTCTTCGTATCGTAAAAAAGGTGACATAATATTTTTGGAATTGATGGCTCTGTAGGTCAATATCTAGAACAAAAGAAGTTTGTTGTATGGACCGCTTTCAAATAAATAAAATTTTCGAAAACACTGGCCTGTAAAACTTTTATCGGCATACGCTACAGCAATCAAACTGTGCATTCACGTATAGATTTAAATTGTGTTTTCATAAAAACGCTTATTTCACGGCCCAACTAACACAACGCGTGGTTAGACCCGTCAGCCGTGCAGTGTCACATTTTGTACAAACGTTTATGGTTTTATTTCGAAAACAATAGTTGCGTCCATTTTATCTAATTGAATATACGGAACAAAGGACCTCTTTGAGTATTATCGTCATCTGCAGACCTAAATAAGCAGTTGTTCGATAAGCTATGATTCAACGGCAAAGGATTCTGATATGACACATTATTCTGTAATGGATGTTGCATGTTATGTCTTTGTTGTAAACCTAGTTAATAAACAAATTGTTGTTGTATGTTTTGGGTCAGTAGACTTAATAGGGTCGAGACTGACCCTATTAAGTCTGGTTTCCGGTTGACACTAGGTATGTCAACTGTTTTCTTTTTTTGTTTTGTAGGTAATTAAATTATTGTAATTATATTTGACTAGCTTCTGCCTGCGACTTTGTCCACGTGAAATGTCTTGTTCCCCCGACTCTGTTGCAGCGCATCGCCATATATTTACTTTGTCGTTAAAATATTAATTTCACTTTTTATTTTGTATTTTGTGTCCAAAGAAACTTTATTATTTCTTTCGAACTCTCTTTTTCTGAGTGAAATGGTGAATACGGTACTTCTCTATGTCTGGGTGCTTTTTAAGTAAGGGATTCCGCCAGGACTGAGGGGCAATTCTCGTAATTTTAAGAACGTTCACAGTCTGCCCCCGTATTCCCGTAATTTAAAACGTTCAAAATCTAGTCGCAGTCTCATCTCGGCGATAAACAAATGTCAAAAACTTGTCAAAATGTAGGGCTAGACTGAGACCAGACTGTGAACATTCTTAAAATTACGAGAATAACCCTCTGATTTCACTCTACATCTGTCAAAATACGTCTAATTTCCCTACATTTTGACGAGTTTTTGACATATGTTTGTCGCCGAGATGAGACTGCGACTAGATTTTGAACGTTTTAAATTACGAGAATTGGCCTTCTGTTCTAATACAACACACTGTTAATCAAATCCGCCCCGTCGGTGTCAGCAAACACCGTGGTTACATATTATGGCACGTGTGCCGCGGCATATGAATAATTTGCAGTTTCATTAAATCATCTAAGTATATTTATAATACTCATCATCATCTTCCTGCCCTTATCCCATGTTACTTGGGGTCGGCGCAACACGTTTTCTTCTTCCATTCTCCCCTGTCAACCGTCACGCTATCATTCACTCCCTTCTCTTTCATATCATTCCTCACACAACCCATCCATCATTTCTTCGGCCGTCCTCTCCCTCTCCATCCATCAACATAAAAAAAATCAGTTGATCCATAGATTTATGTTCGCATAACTCGACATAATCTATGGATTAACTGATTTTTTGCTTGGTCCCGTAGTAAAAGTTGTTCATAATGATGAGTACAATGACCCCTTTTAAGGATTAAAATTTAACGGTGAATACCTAATAATAAATAAAAATACTTTCATGCAAACCTCGATCCATGTGATATACATGTACCAAGATAATGATGATTAGGTGATCGTTAGTAGGTACCTTTACTAAAAACTGTGCGGAAGTTGTAAAGATAGGGGTCAATTTAATCTTTATTGGGTTACGAGTTCAAAGAATTTTGATAACGGAAACGCTGTTGATGACGTAACTGAGATAAAACAAATAAAACTAATTGTTTGATTGTCAAAGTGGTTAGGTTTATTTGACCAACACCACGAGGTGTTAGCACCACCATGGATGATGGAGGCACTTCTTGGGCATTAAAGGGCCCAAAATATATCATGTGATTGCCCTGATTTGGTGTAAATATCAATAAAATCCAAGCATTATATATAACATACATAATCAGCCTATAATGTTCCCACTGATGGGACAGAGGCTTTCTCTCCGTGAGAGGGAATGGGCTGTAATCCAACACGCGGGCCCAGTGCGGGGTGGTAGATGTCAAATGTGTCTTCGAATGTATGGTTCTAGGACATGCCGGTTTCCTCACGATATTTTCCTTCACGGTTTTGAGAGCAGAGGTGATGAAATAATTTAATTTATTACTGTCTGAATTCGAACCTACGACGTAAAGCTCGTGGGTCGCGGCCACGGGTCACCACTGCTCTCATTAGAGTCTACAGTACAATTATTTTTTATTGGGTTACCAGTCTTACAGTAAACAGTAATAAACTCATTTTAATGGATGCGGCTGAAGTGATGTAATAAAAAAAAAGTATGTAATCCGTCAAAGTGAACATTATCGGAAGAGGATAACATTATCGCGTGAGTAATATCCGATGCGTATGCGCATAGTTCGTTGCACTACAGATTTACTTAGAGCTTTCCGTATCATTTTTTGTGAAAAAGGTTGTTCTTGATAAGTTTCTTCTAGTCAACTGCTGGATGGTTCCATATCTTTTAATTTATTCATATTTATAGTTGACTGGATTGAGTTTGTCCTCTATTTTATCGTTTTATAATTGTAAAAAGATGGTACCATCCAGCTACCATTTTTTATTATGATATAATAGTTTACAATGAAAGATGGTAACTGGATGGTACCATCTTTATGTCGGGGGATTTTTATGGTCAATACCATTAAAAAACCCCCGACACAAAAAAACCTATAAAAAGTAAAAAAAAATGCGAATAAGTATATTTTGATCCAAGCGTCCTCGCGTCAGGGGACCGCTTCAGCCGTTTGGGAGGTACGATGAGTACGATGGCGCAGACAGACACACAGATACCCACGTTAAACTTATAACACCCCTCTGTTTTTGTTGAGGGTTAAAAAGGGCTTTTCTTATGATATGAGATTAACAGCTATTTCGTATTAAATTGACAAAATCAAAAGTCATTTATTCAAACTAGCTAGCTGAGAATCAGCAACTTTTTCACATCAAAATTACATAATAAGACAGTCTCCAGAACGCCTGCCTTTCATCAGTTCCTGGTGCTTTAGCTGAGAAGAAAAGGCGCAACAAACTCCCTAGCAAAGTGTGTTCAGCTAGAAAGACTAATTATATATTATTAAAGTCCTGACTGACTGACTGATTGATACATCAACGCACAGCCTAAACAACGGTTTAGGCTGTGCGTTGATGTATCAGTCAGTCTTCTCTAGGACCAGCGGGTCCTAGAGACAAAACATTTGGAGGGTGTGTCCTTAGTGAAGAGTAGGTATCCACTAAGAAAGGGTATTTCCAAATTCCACCCCTTTTTTTTTTTTTTTTTTTTTTCAGGATGGGAAATCATCAAATGACTCCTCCCGCTCTGGGTGGAGCAGAAGGGAGTGTCAGACTCTTACTGACTAAAACCCACCCGTGTTCCTTCCTTAGCCCTTTATGTACCAGGGCAGCGGTAACCCTTTCGGACGATCCCGCTACCCCGGCAGGCTTCGGCCCTGTCGGGCCCCGTCATCTATGCTGACATCTCTTTGAGGCGCACGTGGAACACTTACGCGCCGTCCGGCACGGGCCTGGTCCTGATCGGACGGAGAGCTACCCATTGCCCTCCGCCCGCAGGCCCGCGCCTACGGTGGCCGGGAGTCGTCACGCGGCTCCCGACGCCCGGAGCGTCTCCCTCGGCGGCTGAGGCGTGAGGATCTCTCCCTCGCCCATCCCGCCACCTCCTTCGCTAGCATGACTGCTTCGCAGAAGGAGGTGACCGCCTCCCACTCCCTCTCGCCCCGGACCATGGCTTGCACCAGGGCCGGACGCGAGAGGTCGCCGCCGCTGCCGATCGCCTCTACGAGGACACGGCGGTGCTCTGCCCAAGCGGGGCAGACCTCCACCGTATGCTCCACCGTGTCCTCTGGGCGATCCTCGCAGTGGTGACACCCGGGCGTCTCCTCCCGCCTGATGATGTGCAGGAACCTCCCGAAACATCCGTGTCCGGAGAGGACCTGCGTCAGGCGGTAGGTGAGAGCGCCGTGACGCCTCTCTAGCCACTCCTCAAAGAGGGGTCTTATCGCCGCTATCGTGGCGTGCCCTGCGCTGGGTTGCGATAGTCGCGCCTTCCATTCCACCATGAGACCGCGCCGGAGGTCCGTCCGCTCCGCAGCGATTTGCCGCGGGTGCAGAGTTTCCCCCCGACGTAGTGCCTCCGCGCGCCAGTCATACAGGCGCGCGAGGACTATCGCCTCCAGATCCCATGGTGGCAGTCCGGCAAGGAGGCTTGCTGCCTCGCCCGAGATCGTGCGGTACCCCCTTATAAGCCTTACGGCAACCACCTTTTGGGGCGCGTTCAGATAGTGTGCGGCTCGAAGCCGCAGTGAACGCGCCCACACCGGGGCCCCGTAAAGGGCCATGGACCGCACGACCCCTGCGTAAAGCCTCCGGCAGGAGGCGTTTGGCCCCCTCAGGTTGGACAGGAGCCGCTTTAGGGCGGCCCCGGCCCGTTCCAGTTTGGGGGCCAAACGTCGGAAATGCTCGACGAAGTTCCACCGGCTGTCGAGGACGAGACCCAGGTATCTCATCGTATTCTCGACGCCGATGTGAACCCCTCCTACCATCAGTTGGGATCCCGAAGGTGGCCCGTACCGGGGCCCATGAAAAGACATGGCCAAATTCCACCCCTAAGAGGGTGAAATGGGGGGATTTTGTTTGTATGGAAAATCTTATTCCTCGAGTTAATAAACTTGAAACTTGGCACCAATACTAATCTAAGTAAATTATGAAGTTTGCTATTTTATGTATTTCTAAACTACCACCTAAAAGGGGATTGGGGTGTTTCAAAGTTTGTATGAAAGAATTTTAGCGCGCGGTCCGATTATCTCGAAACTCACTATTTATACCTAGGATAGAAAGTAAAGAATAACGTGTATCAGGGTTTTCCAAAATTACCCCTGACGGGCTGAAAAGGGGTAGTAAATTTTACAGGGAGGATTTTACTGCATAGCTTGATTAACTCGAAAATTTGTGTAAATAATTTTTGAGTCAAGTTATGAATACATCCCAAACGATTTGTTTAAATTTCACCCCTGTGGGGGTGAACAGCGGGGATACAGTTTATATGAAAAATCTTCTTTATTAGGCTATTAAACTTGAAACTTTTCAAGAATACTCGCCTAAGATAGTAATAAAGTTTTTCATTATAAGTTTTTTAAAACTACCCCTCAAAGGGGGATATAGGGATGTTGAAGTTTGTGTGGAAGAATTTGAATTCGTGGTCCGATTAACTCGAAACTCAGCGTTTATACTTAAAACCAAAAATAAAGAATAACATGTATAAAAAAAAACTACCCCTAACGGGTTGAAAAGGGGTAGTTAATTTTACAGGGGAAGATTATAATGCGTAGCTTGATTAACTCGAAAATTAGTATTAATACTTTTGACAGAAAATAATTAGTAATAAGTATGTAAAGCTGTCGAAAATGGGCCCATGACGGGGCAAAAAGGGGTAGTTCGATTTTTAAGGGGAGGATTTGGACTTGAAACTGTATGTTATATTTTCACACCTAACCACTGAACTTCTGATTTGGCAAGGAGATAGATGGCATCCTGGGGAAGGACATACTTTTTATCCTGGTAGCACGTTCCCGTGGGATAATTCCCGATAACTATTTGTATAAGACGAAATGTACGAAGCTATTTGTATAATAGATAACCAGCGGGCTGGCCATGTTTGTCGAAGGACCGATAGCCGGTGGAGCAGACGAGGCCTGGAGTGGAGACCGCGTATCGGCAAGCGTAGTGTGGGTCGCCCCCCAGCTAGAAGGACGGACGACCTAAAGAAGGTGGCTGGCACAGACTGGATGCGGAGGGCGGAGGACAGGGTGTTGTGGCGCAGCCTGGGAGAGGCCTATGTCCAGCAGTAGACTGCATATAACCAGTATAAAAATAAATCTAGCATATAACAATATTTTTATAACACAAAGAGTTATCTCGTTGAAGGAAAACGGTTCTTTGTTTTATACGGCTATCAAATATTTGAACGGTTCACAGAAATGATGAGACCTCCGTTCTTTGTCCTTATTCCATTCATAGGTGCCATAAATATGTTTAATTTTACGTAACAACATGTCATTTTGAAAATACGTTGAAGAAGTACTTCTGTACTTCTGTTTACAAGACGACTGATTTGGATGGTCTTAATGGATGGAACCTAAATCAAAAAGGTCGTATATAACTTATTAGGTATGCAATTATAATAATTTTTATGAATAAATAAATGAAAAATTATTGAAATTTAAGAAAAAAGCAATAGTTGAGATAGGTGAATGAGATGGAATAGAGTTGCCGAAAATCGAGTTGAATGGCGTGCAATAGGGGAGGCCTATGTCCAGCAGTGGACTGCAATAGGCTGATGATGATGAAGAAAAAAAAGTATCATCAGTTTCTAGAAGTCTAATATTACGATTGAATAATATCACGATATTTTTTTTTTATGATACCTCCCCTATACGTAAAGTGGGGATGATTTTTTTTTCTCGCGTCTCCCCCACATTGTGGGGTATCATTAGATAGGTCTTTTAAAAATATTGAGAGGTTGCTACGATTTTTTAAAAATTTTGGTATCCGTTTGCGAGATATTCAACTTTAAAGCGCATTTTTTTGTTAAAATAGAGCGTCCCCGCTCTAAAAGCTTAACTAACGGCTGGCTAAAAATCTGCTGGGAAAAATCTGGAAAAATTCATGATGGTAGTCCATGTGATGAACTTTGAAGGAAAACTATAATGGCTTAGATAACTTTGTTAGTTCAGGAATTATAGAGGCCTAACTTGTAAAATGTTCAATTAATTTATTCATAGTAATAAATACCAACCGTGCCTTCTAAATCCACGTGCCATTATGGGTGACTACGGAACCCTATTCTATGCGTGGCCTGACACGCACTTGGCCGGTTTTTTGATCCGTAGTTAAACTCAACCAATTGTTAAAAATAGTAAGTAATGGTTAAATTTTTGCAAAATGTGTTTTTTGATCAATTTTATTGTTAGTTTATCTAATGGTTATTTTATTTTACTAATAGTTAATTATGGGACCATTAGCAATGATATTAATGTCATTCAATCATCATTATCATTCAATCATTCGGATCAAAAAGGTTTTAAAAATTAAAAATAAAAATTCGAATAAAAAAAACCGGCCCTAAGTGTCCTTTTGTTTTTGTATTCATTTGTATAATTAGTTAGTCATTTCATTTAGTAGGTACCTAGTGAAAATAGTTGTGTTAAATATTATAAAAGTTATGTAAGCAACCACTATAACCAATAAATAATTTACAGAAATAAAAATCATTTATCAGCACTTTGTTTCAGTCGAAATACTTCGCTATTTCACCTTTCAGTTTATCATTGAAAATAAAATAAAAGTTTTGTTTCGAAACAGTGACATAATTGGCGGTAAAGGTCATCGGGTATTTGACCTAGTATCCGCACTGGTCCGGAACACAGATTAAATTGTGCATTATGTGAGTCACTCAGATAGTGCATTGTAACCATTTTATTTTGTTATGCAAGGTTTTTAAAGCGGATGGTGAATTATTACAAAATAGTATAAACATAAACGTAAAAAATACAAAATAAAAAAGTAGCCTAAAATATTATTTTTGGTGGCCGTATCATGCTTGAACTAATGTTAACTAATGTTCTACAAATAAAGAGAAAGGATTTCATTTTTTATCTGTTTTTTGTTACGTTTTCACGCTAAAATGGTTGAACGTATTTTGATTTTTTACGTATTTAAATTTGGCACATGGGTAGACCCTGGCCTGGATACTTTTTATCCCGGTATTCCAACGGGATAGTTACTTATGCGGGTGAAACCGCAGCTAGTTTTTAATATTTTTTATGTAAGGAAGTGATAACTAAAACACAGTAAAAATACCTAGTTTATTATTCAGATAAAAGTTTATCTCCCTGCCCATAAAATTATGCAACGACGATAAAAAGATAAACTTTTTTGTCAATGTTATTTTTTTTACTAACATTATCTCCGCCTACATAATATCTGCAGCTGCCGATAAGGTCATTTAAAATATTCGTCTCATATAAATCAAGGTCATTTTGAAGTTATCTACCTGCTAATTATGATGTCATTGAAAATATGTTGCATGTTACATTTATTCCCTTATACGAGTCAAATACGGGTCAAATTAAACCAGTGCCTATTAGGTACACTCCGTAACCACATAGGTACCTTAGAATCGATATACTTACCAGCAGTGTTGCCATCTTCATGTCTGCACGATTCTTTGAACAGAAGTTATACGTCCTTTATCTGTCATTAGCCCTACCCTTTCCCAACTATGTTGGGGTCTTCCAGCCTAACAGGATGCAACTGAGTACCAGTATTTTACACGGACAGTCGCTCAGCTCGAGTGCAGCAGTCGCCTATCTGACCTCCACAAGCCCGTTACTGAGTAATACGAAACCCTTTGATAAGACTGGATGTCAGACTTTCGGGCTTCTGACGACCCGTAACGACTGTCAAAAGATCCACTTGAATGACAGCCGAGACCAACGGCTTAACATGCTTTCCAGGACACGGAGGGGTCTTGGTATGTAAAGATGGACACCCATCCACGGACCAACCGTGGCAAGCGTAGCTTAACTTGATCGATCGACCCGTGCGGCTGTTAGCCCTTCTTATACGTACCTACTGATCGAACCTTTGTTTTCAAAATATCTATAAAAATAATCTATTCGACTGCCCTCTGCCTTTAGGCTCGCCGACACAGAGCAGTAAACCTAAAACAATCTTCTGGAACGAGATATTCTAATCTATGCCATTACATAGTAAACGTTATGTGCTATTTATCAGAGGCCAGCGTCATCGCATTATGTCTAGTCCACTGTTCATTGACAATGTCCGAGGTTAGTGACCCTATGCGCGTACACACATACGTGCACAACTAGCTACTCTATCTAACTTAATGACTGCAATATATTATTTATTTATAAAGCAGTATTTTTTGCGCCGTCCTGCATATTATGATGTCTATTATTTTATATGGAAATGGTAAAGTGAGCTTGGACTTGCATCGCGTAAGGAAATAGTAATTTTATGTATAAGTCTAATATTTCTGATATTTTATGTCACAGTAATATATATTCCCTGTTAAATATCTGTAGTCGAATGGACTTTAGAGTCTTAATTGCAATTATTACCATGCTTGGAAGGTAGGCTGGTGATCGCATTATATCGTATACGGGTCAAATTAAATTAGCTAGCGAAACTCTGTAGACGTGTTGGGTATCATATTTTAATTAACATACAACCTGAAACTGACCTATAAACTGCAAAACACGTAAAAAAATTTGAATTTCGCGGGCTACCTAGCGCACCCCCCCTAAGTCGAAACACGAGTCACTTCTCGCATATATGAAAGCCTAACAACTTGACGTTACAAGAGGCTTCAAAGACTTCAATATGGACCACTGTAACAGAAGCAAATAAAAGAACTTGAAAGCCAAAGGCTACATCTTTATTCGAATGCCATATGGGCGTCACTTGAATCTCAGTGAATATGGCCACAAGTCACAATTGAAACCTAACTAGAAATCTATTTCGAAACGTAATGACTGGCTGTATTGCGATCGATCTTGTGCAACGTTTTTTTGTTGTTACGAAACTGATGTTATGTAGGTATCTATACCACGTAGTACATGGATCATGAGAATGTATGTAACTTAAATTAATTTTGTGCTACACATTTAGATAGGGAAGTAGAAGTTAGAAAACGAAGTTCCATGCCGTTTAACCTAAAAATAAGTTTTTCTATTTAAAGTCAAATTCATTTATTATTTAAATAGTCCCAGAATCAAGGCTTGAATTATCTACCTGACTCAAAAGACCCGTTATGTTAAACAAAATGAATTCTATCAGAATAATCATGCTAAAAGCGTCTTCCCAAAATAATATTCACGCTAATCTGTCAGCAACGAAATTTATCTTGCGTCAATCTATTATTTCATGCGACCCCATTACACAAGCCCATTGTCGTGTAAAGAGTTGAAATACTTGTACGGGCCTGACGCCAAGCTGTCTGTCATGGCGTTACGTCAAAAGGTCGTTGAACTGTGAGGCGGAGCCACATTTTCTCGGACGGGAAAACTTTTACGAGTACAAGCAATGTCTAGCGTGTTATCAGAGGGGCAATTCTCGTAATTTTAAGAACGTTCACAGTCTGATCTCAAATGTGTCAAAAATGTCTCTAATTTCCCTACATTTTGACAAGTCTTTGACATTTGTTTGTCGCCGAGATAAGACTGCGACTAGCTTTTGACCGTTTTAAATTACGAGAATTGGCCTTCTGATATTGTGGGTTAGATGTACAAGGAAATCCCTGTGGTTAGTGGTGTGGGTATGGGAGTATGTATTACGAATTGTACCTAATCTAAATGCGTGGTCGGCGTGGGACTGAAAATTCAGCAGCTGTAATCTGTGAACAGCGGATATTCCATGTGGGATTCGTATTTTTAAACGCACCCAGTACCTACAGGTGCACTACCAAGTGGGGGCATACATTTTTAAAATAAAATACAAACTAAGGCGCGTTTACTTTATAAACCCTTTTGTTAGACAATACACAAAATATATAACACTTTATTAGATAGGTATACAAACCTAAACATTCACTGAAATACACTTCGGTACTATTTTCCAAGATGCCATTAATCATAAAATATAGTTTTTTTCGATGTGTCTCTCCATAACTTTGAGTATTATTTGTCAGAAAATTTAAATCTTTCAATAGAAAAGGAATAAGTAGAAAAACCATCCCTGGACAAACTTCTGAAGCTGTTTACTATGGGTAAATGAAGCATACTCGGCCAGTCTGTTAACTTTGTTGGCAGTTTTTGAACAAACACTGCCTGCGCTATGAAGGATGAAACAACTACATGTATAAATACTGAAAATGAACTTAAGGAAGTGAACTCAGAAATTGGAGAAGTCTTCAAAATAATATTATGTCTGTTTAACCTTTTTTTGTTTTGGATGTTGGCATGTTTTTAGTATCTACTTATTCAAGTAATTTGTTATTATTTAGGGTTGACTTTTCCATCCCAAGATAATTCTATCGGAGGAATAATTTTGGATTTTTGACAGTTCTTCCATGCAATAACTGTCAGACGTCAATTTTATTCCACGTATAAAATGCCCTTAGTCGTGCTTTCATGTATCTTTTTTGAGCACCAAATAAACGATTTATCTTTACTTAAAACATATACCTATTTATTTCAGGTCATTCATAAATGTCAGCCATAATTTTCTATGATAATATGATAGATACAAGCTGTACTTTATCCAATAACTCCTTCATTTTGAACCTAAGTTACCTACATTTTTAACGTTAGAATTTCCAAGGAAATTTTCAAGGAATTTCCTACTCCAGATTACTGCCGTAACACTACCCACCTCGCAGTAACTGTTTAGCATTAAATGGTCATACAATGGGTACCTACACGTGTACTGAATGACATAATAACTCTTTGTACATAATGTTGATCACATTCCCCGTATTGTCCACCCGATGCTGGTCATTATCGCCGCTCTGGTTGCGACCCGGTTTCTAGGTGGGCATTGTCGTGTTGGACTGTATTGGCCATTGTTTTTTCATACTCACCATCTAAATACTGACAATTTCTTATTATTGGTTGTAAACGCACATTTAATTATTAATTGATCCTAATCGATTAATAATGAAATGTCTATCTATGCTTACATAGATAGACAAAAGTCGACGGGAATACGATAAAAATAAAAAACTGTGTGCTGCCAATTTCTTTTGATTTAGCATCTGTAAATATAATACTTTGTGCAGCAAGCAGCGTTGTTGTGGCCCAGTGGTAATGACCGCGACTTACGAGTTTTTTGAACCCTGATAGGCGCCTTAGTTTGTGTAAATTATTTCATCACCACTGCTTTCAAAACAAGGTGAAGGAAAATATTGTGAGGACAGAAGAGACCTACTTGGTGGATTACGGCCCACTCCCTCTCAAAGAGAGGAGGCCTGTGTGCTAGCAGTGGAAACATTATAGGCTGATTATGCTAAATCTTTGCGACACTGACGATGTATCTACCCACTAGACGAAATGAATACTAGGTTCATTTCTCATTTTGGGTAGGTAGGTACACAAACGTGTTTGAGTACGTTACATAATTATTATAATTAGTTTCTCTGTCACCTATTGTTCAGAAGTGAAACTTCTAACCACACTCAGTAGCCAACACTCGCCACCCACACTATGTCAAGGGGTGATTTCTGTAATAGCGACAGTTACTAATTGTCACGTACTTACGGTGTAAGTAGTACGACGAGCCAACCAGACTCCCACGTCGTGCGCTGGCGCAAGTCATATGAGATTAAGAGATTATGTATTTACTTTGAAGAAATTGTTACCTTACTGCCATGACCTGTTAGCTCAGCGGCGCAGGAGATTAGAAATTAGTAAGTGTCGATCGTAATATATTAAGTTTGTTTTTAAAATGATTCTCGCTCTTTGTACGAAGTAATCTGTAAAACTATATATTTCATTCAATATTACAATACTTATTTTTAAGACTTTAAAGTTCTATTGGATAGATTTTTGTATTTTTTTTTAAATTGTTCGTATCCACACTTTTCAGAGATGAAAGGGTTAAGTTTTGAAAAAGATGAGACCGCTGGGACCTCTTGGTGAAGATGATGATACAGGAGTACCAAGATTAAAACTCAGCGATCCTAAGACATGATGGAAATTCTCAACAGACTGGCCATACGGTTGTTTTTGCTTCCAATTTCTCTCATACTTTGCACCACTCGCACTTCGATGTCTGATACTCGTCTACATGCCCCGAGGTACATCATTTATGACCTCTGATCGTCTCTTACCGGGCTTTAGCCATAACACGGTGATAACCGTTACCGAGTAATGAGGTTATAGCCGTAACCGAGACTCTAATGTTCCATGACACGTTTCTTTTACTAAGGTTGTGAACACGGCTTTATAGAACGTTTGTAACCAGCTGGTTACTGTCGCATTCAAAATCAAAATATGTTATTTAACAAAAACCTACATGTTTCCTAGGGAGAAGAGCCGGCAAGAAACTCTACGGTTCCTCTTTTAAAAATAATTGGCTTTTACCATGTTTTAAAATTACAGTAGGTATGGGAGGACTGCGTAGGCCTGTCAACAAGTACCAGGTACTTGATAAAATAAAAAAAGCGAGGCAAAGAGGAGGTGCCTTAATAAATTAAGGCCTCCAGCCGGAGCATACGACTTATAAACTAAGCGACTACACGCTAAAGCACCCCCGTGGGGTACAGACCTCGGGCTTCGCTGGGAGAAGGCAGCAAGGGACCGAATGGATCGGATCGTGATTATTTCGGGAGCAGTTATGGGACTAGACTTGCTGATTTTTATTAACAAATAGGTAGTCACCTTACCCCTATTTCTTTGACAAAAATGGGTGATGTTATAAGACGGTTTTGCAATACGTGGAAACGCAGTGGATTGTACTTACAGTAATACTTCTTAAGCTTTTAAAATTTTACTCTTATACGCGCTTACTTGTTTCCCGAAATAAAATAAAATATAACTTCAATTTCTAAAGAAAGTTTATTAAATCATTTATTGGGAAATGAAACGTGTAGTCGAGGATTTATGATTAATGTTCTTCATGTATACCTTGTGAAGTGTGTTCCGTCTAAAGATTGAGCGCCTAGTGGGGTCAGCAATAAATTCGTTTTAGATGGGTTGACAGCTTTGTAGAATAAAATGAGAGAGGAAATTGATTCTAACTGTAGACAGCTAGAAATAATTTCCTTGCTAAGTGTTTTTATTATGAAGTATTTGCTGTTTAGTTTACTGTTTTTGGACCAAAAGTTAATCTACTGCTAATTAGCAGTTTTTACGCCATTTTTTTTCAGGTAAAGACTAGGAAGGACGTTGGGAAGTGATGACAAGCGCTTTTCTGATTGCTGGTCGACGTTCATTTGTTTTTGATTGGCTTTTGTCTATCTTGAACAAATGTTTTGTTTGTTTTATTACTTCTTGGGTCTGTAATATCAATCTGTATGTTTTATGCGTAATACCTGATTAGGAAATTGTGGTTATCCCAAAGGTTATAGAGATCAAATTTTAATGTCAGTAGCAAATCAGGAAATAATTATGCGATTACATGATTCAGATAAATAATAATGTAAGTCTAGATCTATACGTTTTCTACTTACTTGGTTGATGGAAAAATATTGCCGACGCATCTTAAAATGTTAACATTGTACATAACATGGAAAAACATAAACTAAAGGCCGTAAAGAGTAATAGGACATCATGTATCATGTAGTTACGAGACATTAAAATGTAAGTGCCATCAATTACCCGATACGGCAATATATCCTCCAAAGTTAAGTATAAAATTGTTACACTGAGTGATTTACAAAATATTAACGTTCCCAAATAAACTCATAAATTGGAATTAATTCCTTTACACTGTGATCTGTAATGGTACGAACAGGCCAATTTATCTTGACACTTTAGTAACGGCGCTGCTTGTCACGAAAAACGTCAAATTCAGTAAATTTTTTACTTAGTTTTTAACTTTACCGCGTGCCAAGTAAATCTGGTCCTTCGGTACGTGTTAAGGCTTTGATAAATGTACCATTAACATTCCATAGGTTAGAGGATGCAGCTATCTGTCATCTTATAGGATTAGGCGTTCGAATTTAAAGAGAGGTGTTTTTCGAATAAAAAACTTAATTGACGTTTTATCTAAGTGGCGTTAAATAATAAAAGGAAGGGCAAAAAAGAGTTTTTAAGACACGATTATTATTATTCTTTCTTCAAATAGATGTTAAGTAGGTAGTTTTACATAGAGTACCTACGATATTGATAAATTAAAAAAATGTTGTTTACCTTTTTGATTTCATTTTTGCAGTTTGATAATTGTAAATATTCAATAACACAAATCTCAGTAAAGGTCAGGACTCGGTTTTCTGCATTGCATTTCTTTAACACTAACACTGAGATAGGTATTATTAGGCCGTATAGCTTGAGCGAATATAAGCAGTCGCTCCATGTAAAATACTGGTATTCAGCTGCCTCTGGTCAGACTGGAAGCAGACCCCAACATAGTTGGGAAAAGGCAAGGCAGATGATGATGAGCTTGACCGAATATCAATGTCTTCCTGAAAAAAGGGGAAAACAATCTATTTAGCCTCTAATGCCCCACTGCTGGGCAAACGCCTCACATTTTTACACACGTCTGTTCTCTGTCCGAAAAGTCAGAAAGTTTATTGTAATCAAAATAATAACCTAAATAATTAGGACGTTATACAAAAGGGTTTGTCATAAAATTGGGTCAAGGTCCATCATATAAAACGCCACAATAATAATCAATTTGTTATCTGTACAGTAAATTAAATATAATAATTAACACTTAATTGATATGAATTATAAATTAACCATAGTCTTATTTATACAGCGTTTATTTTGATAGGATATAAGTGAATTAAAATATCTATTATTTAGTCATAAATTACAGATAACTCGTAGGGTTGTATAATTTAAAACAATTCGTTTTGATCACTCCAGGGGCCCAGTTTAATATCAAGCTGTAAACAAATATTAATTGGTGATGTTTTAAAATAATGTTCTTTTAATGATCTAAGCATGAGTCCGTTACCCATGAAAATGTTATTGAATAAACTGTTAGATACCAAAAACCCCAGATTTTTAAGGGTTATTGAAGGCCAAAGTCAGATTTGTTATCGGCGGGGTAATTGCGTAAAACACTAACAATAGCAATGGCTCTCATTTTGACAGTTCAGCAACAGTCATCACGCCTGGACAGGAACGGCCTACGCCTGGTGACGGGGACCATCACGGGACACTGCTCGCTAAACAAACACTTCCACACAATAGGCATAACGGACAGTCCCCTGTGCAGGAACTGCATGGAGGCTGAGGAAACCGTTGTACATTTGTGCTCTTTGCGTGCACAGACGTCACCCAGATTAGGTCAGAAACCCTCGAGACACCCAGATCTTACACAGATGTTCTCAGTTCTGGAGGGAGGTGGGCTGGTTACAACAACCGACAGCCGCCATAGCCCACGCACAATGGTCCACTGGAAGGACTAAGAGCGGAAACCAAACCCATAACATAGAACATAGAAATATACGTAGTTGAACAGATACGTTTTTCGAACATATGAAGCAATGGATTAGCAATATCTTTCAGAATCATTCTGATTGTGATTGAAATTGTGTTACGCAATTAGGATGCTAGTCGTATGTTCGCTCTACTTTTATGACCTACTCTAAAATAATAAGAAAAGTTAAATGTGCAGCGAACAGGTAGTTTTGCATTCTATAAAAAGATTTTAAGAGATGATTAAACTAGTTTGAAGTTGTAAATGATTTCACTATGGCATAGGCGCGTACGAATTCACGAATTCTTAATTACTCTTAAATACTCTTCATTAAGAAAACTTTCTTTATTGAATATCATAACATGTTTTTTTAAATACAAATCAACTGGTTTTATTATTTTACTAGCTGCACCCCGCGGTTTCACCCGCATAAGTCTCGATCCCAAGAGAATGTCGGGATAAAAAGTATCTTATGTCCTAATCCAGGTTATGGTCTACCCATGTGCCAAATTTCATCCAAATCCATACAGTGGTTTTAGTGTGAAAGCGTAACAACCAAACAAACAGAAAAAAAATATTTTCTCTTAATTAGTTTAGATACATTAATTGATTTGCGACATAAATAAAGTATTAAAATATTACTACTATAAAATTAAAAAGTGATCAAGTAATCACCTTTCATACAAGTTGCCAAATTAAAAATGGCATAGTCATTTTTATTACTTTTAATGGTGATTTTACTATTTTGATTGCTTTATTTCAATAACAATTTATAGCTTAATAGATTCGATTAGAATAACATCTTTTAGAGCAATTACAACAGTTGTGTGACATGACATCAATTAGACATGCTTTAGAATGTTAATTGATCATTTAGCGGTTGTAAAAATTGACATAGACGATGCTAGGAGAGGGAACGCGTTTTATGTAGATGCTTAAGGCTCTCCCCCACAGGCACGTTACTATCGGTATGTATCTATGATTTTGTGTATGTGTGTGTATTTTGGTGTGTGTGTATTTTGTTTTGTTTTGTGTGTGTGTTTTTGTATGTGTGTGTTTTGTGTTTTATTTTTGTGTTTTTGTGTTTGTTCTGTGTATCTATTTTAGTGTATTGTATACATAATATTTGCACCAACGACAGCCCCATTTTTGTAGTGTACAATAAAGTATATACATATAAATAAATATCGGCCGATAATATCGGATGCGTTATTGCGATATCTGTTTTCAGTACATTTTGTATTATGACAGCCACGAAGTTACACACTGCTGCGATAATAACGACGTCGAAGGAGGACGCTTGCATTCCTCCGTCCTGCGATATTCCAATAGTTCTTAGAACATTTTGTATTAGGACGCATACGATCTAACACACACCTGCGTTAATAACGTAGTAACGTTTAGTGCGGGCGGGGGGCCTGTAGTGTTGGTTACACGCACACGTTAGAAACATCGGACGATAAAAACCCAGCTGTGCGGCAAGGAATCGGGAGGCATTATCGCAATAACGCATCCGATATTATCGACCGATAATGATGCGCCTGTCGGGGAGAGCCTTAATTCTTGCTTGCGAATTGGTTTTGTCATCGAATAATGATGTTTACTTGACAACAACAATAATAATAATTTTGTTTTGTTTATAATCTTCTTCTTCTTCATGTCGATGGCGCGGATGTATGTTACATCTTGTTGGCCTAAAACATCGCCACTTCCACGGTGTCATCGGTGGCAGCGCAGAGGTCACTTTGACTGCATGTTTTGGGACACAAAGTGCAGGGGGGTAAAGCATGGTTTGCGACAGCTTCACAACCACACCCTACTGCCGTTCCGTCGAGGTGTCCCCACCTTGCCAGGTTGGAGTAACATCTTCCCACTTGTGTCCGGAGACGGTTCAGGGATTTCCAAGAGGACCCTGCATGTAGATGCTCCTTTTGTGGTAGATAGTAAGAAGGAGGGGGAAGATCCTTCGTTTATAATGATTGTCTCTAATTTGATGTCCCCTTTTTTTTTCAGGATGGGAAATCATCAAATTACCCCTCCCGCTCCGGGTGGAGCAGAAGGGAGTGTCAGACTCTTACTGACTAAAACCCACCCGTGTTCCTTCCTTAGCTCTTTATGTACCAGGGCAGCGGTAACCCTTTCGGACGATCCCGCTACCCCGGCAGGCTTCGGCCCTGTCGGGCCCCGTCAACTATGCTGACATCTCTTTGAGGCGCGCGTGGAACACATACGCGCCGTCCGGCACGGGCCTGGTCCTGATCGGACGGAGAGCTACCCATTGCTCTCCGCCCGCAGGCCCGCGCCTACGGTGACCGGGAGTCGTCACGCGGCTCCCGACGCCCGGAGCGTCTCCTTCGGCGGCTAAGGCGTGAGAATCTCTCCCTCGCCCATCCCGCCACCTCCTTCGCTAGCATGACTGCTTCGCAGAAGGAGGTGACCGCCTCCCACTCCCTCTCGCCCCGGACCATGGCTTGAACCAGGGCCGGACGCGAGAGGTCGCCGCCGCTGCCGATCGCCTCTACGAGGACACGGCGGTGCTCTGCCCAAGCGGGGCAGACCTCCACCGCATGCTCCACCGTGTCCTCTGGGCGATCCTCGTAGTGATGACACCCGGGCGTCTCCTCCCGCCTGATGATGTGCAGGAACCTCCTGAAACATCCGTGTCCGGAGAGGACCTGCGTCAGGCGGTAGGTGAGAACGCCGTGACGCCTCTCTAGCCATTCCTCAAAAAGGGGTCTTACCGCCGCTATCGTGGCGTGCCCTATTTGATGTCCCCTTCGGGTCGTTTTCCAGTCTTCCTAGACAACAGTTATACCTATATGTATTCAGGCATGAATAAAAATATTTGTGTGAATCTTTCTGTGTTCTAAACCTGCGAGCTTAGGCAAAATGAATTTATAAGAAAATCAATTAAAACGTATCCACGCCTTCAACCGCACTTACACATTGCGAAATGAAACGCGCAAAAAAACAAATGCAAGTTGCAATCCTGAGAAGTAAAAAAAAGTCATTAGCATACCTCGTTACTACCCAACACCTTCAGTACATTAAGCGAGGTCAAAGATCCCTCATAGGTACCTCACTACCTACCAAGTAAGTACATACAACGCAGGTGTGCCGACAGGACGTCGATGATTGTTACAAACAGGATCGTACTCCGATCAGTTGTAACCATGCCTATCGACCCAGGGCAAAGAGTAGATAGTAAATGGAGGAACAACTGGTCCACAAAATACAAAAAATTTGATTGGCAAAAAGAAAAGGTCATGACATATAGTAATCTTACATAAACACAGTTAAGTTTGTATATCACAATGTTTTGGTTTGACCGTTGACCCCCAAACTAAGCAGAGCTTGTATCTTGGGGGTCGGAGTGCGAATAAAAAGAAAGAAATGTATCGGTTTTCGAGGCTAGTTAAGTAAAGCGTGTATTATGTTGTGTGAGTGTCTGTAATAGTGTTATTTTTGTAGTTAAAAATAACGGTTAGCTTTGAATTGTACGTGTTAATCCTCTTTGATCTGTGAGGTTCCATTCAGATAATTTCTGCGATCGCTCTGGCGAGTGGCCAACAGATCGTTATGCCCCTTTTGGCATCCATTCAGTTGGAGCTTTACTGCAGATGCTATCTATGGCATAAAAATGTGTATGTGTGATCCATTCACTAAGAAGTTGGATGTTGGAGTTTTGGATAATATTTTACTGGCGGTGCAGTTTTCAATCGCAAATGCGTCTAAATATTCGATGCTGGTGACAAATTTAAACATCCTTTACCTCCGATGATATCATAACATAAGTGGATCCTTCAAAAGTTGAACGCGCTCCATTATGTTACTACTCCATGATGCAGTCCCCATCAAACCGGGGTGTTTTACGAGTGAGTAAAACGAGCTGAACAAGTTTGAATCCTGGATGTGAGCCGAGCATTTTGCAGGAAGGATGTATTACTATATTATTTGTAAACGATATTGCTGTAAAATGTACCTAAGTACGAGTCAATTTTATGATTTTGTAAAATAGTGTTGCTTTTACATAGCAATGCACCAATTAATAAACTTATTCTCCAATATAGAACATGTATCAGGATGTATTAGCCTCTCCCAACTTGTTCCACAAGTCAACAACAACTTGTTTCCGCCTTCCGCATTCACTTTTCTTCAGCTTTTTACGTTGGTTCGGCAATCGTTTGACATAACACAACATCACGCTTGTATTTCCCGAAAGGTTAGGCAGACGTGTACCTATAGGACACCCACATGTCGCCAGTTATGTTTAAGTCCCATGTAATAGGGGTCGAGCCTTTTGCCACCAACCGGTCATTAATCCAGACTTGCGCGTGCTACTGAGAAATATCAGATGGAATAACTCAATAGGTTCGCCAGCATTAATGTTTGCAATGAAATGAGGAGCTTAATGTATTTACCATATGACCTTTCCGGGTGGGAAGGATAGGACACTTATTTAATGCTTGTATGTGTAGGTACAGTAAAATACTGGTATTCAGCTGCATCCGGTTAGACTGGAAGCCGACCCCAACATATTTGGGAAAAAGGCTAGGCAGATGATGATGTGTAGGTACAGTAACTCTTAAGCCTAAATTGAGAGAGAAAAAATCACATTCGCATTTAGGGGTTTAATTATAAACGATGATTAAAGTTACATTAACATACATTTTTGAAACGTATTGACGTTTAAATGTCAGAAACGTATGTTTAAACAGTCGTTAATCACTACCTAACGTTTATGAATAAAGGGGTTAATGTCGTTTGGATTGCCGCCTCCACAATACTTTATACTTACAGTATGCTGTGGTTTATTTTGTGAAAACAACATCATAATTGACGCTTACTGAATTTATTTTGTCTCTTTCTAGTTCCCTGTGAGGAATAAAGAGGGCAAGATCAAGTTATGTGAATGAACGATGGAGTCGCTTTACTGGTTTCAGTTTAACAATTAAAGGTGGATTCATATAAAAACTTGAATGAAATTTTAAGTGATATTAAGAAGTTAAAATTCAAATGCATTAGGTCTGTGAGATTTACGCATGTAATATTTACGTGTGAATTAAAAAAATATGTATTTAAGTGTAAAATAAACAGAGGGGAAAATCTCGTAATTTTAAGAACGTTCACTGTCAAAAATACCTCTAATTTCCCTAAAATCTTTGACAAGTTTTTGACATTGATTGTCGCTGTGATGAGATTGCGACTAGATTTTGAGCGTTTTAACACGTTGACTGCTAGACGACAGACACAAAAGAAAATCTATTGTTGGCAGTCAATCTGTTAATTACCTACTCATATTCATATTTAGGCGTTAAGAAGTCAGATTAAACTCTTGAAAAGTCTAAGATTTCTATGGACTCTCTTACGACATTCAATGCTAATTCTGTCCAGTTTTAAATGGACACAAAAATAATTACCATCTTGATTTGTCGCATACAATCGAATTACTTATCTGTCAAATCAAAATAACACAACAATCGGTCTATTACGTATCGCTACAGATAACATATCACCAATAAATAGACACCCATAGTTATACAATTACGTCGAGATTGTAAGACTAACTTTCGTATCAATAAAAAATATAGCAAGAAATAAAGCTGAGTCCACATGTAAAAAAAAACGACTGACATCTTTACTGATGGAGGCATCAATGAAAAAAATGTTTTTGCGTTCATTTCGTTTAGTTTTTTGGTGTGAACTCAGCTTTACAGGCCGCATAGCACAGAAAGTGGCCCAGGGGCTCTAAACCCTCGGTGATTAGTTCGCTACAAACGATTGTAGTGTGTACTGAACGCGAAAGTTGTCCATTTAACTGGCAGACTGCTTTTTCATAGCTATTGATTGATGCGAGGTACGTATTTACCCGTTAGTTTGTGCCATCAGCTCTGTCACCAGAGAAAGGCGATGAAAGTGATTTTGTTATTAAATTATAATGCGCGAGAGTTGACAAGGTTATGCGTTTGTTTTACGATGCTGCGATTGGAAAATGTGGATAAACATTATATCAAGCTTTCTTGGCTTTTGTGCACAGCAGCCCTTTGTATACTGGAAACTCTCTCATTTCTCATTTATTGAAATCTAATTTTTAAAAGCTGGCAAGCCTTTATTTTTCACGTATTTTTCAAAGTACTATATTAAAGAATTACGTAACTAAGGAGCTGCTAAATTACAAAAAGGGTGCTAATTAATTTTCAAGTACAAAACTTGGCTGTACTCGGTTTGTGTCCCAATCTCACTCCATGTTTTTGCATGATGTACCACTTGCAGTGACTCCAATGTGCGCTGCACGTGTGCCAATGAAAAACACGTGTGTTAACGACCGGCGCATCGCATTCAATTGTTTGCTTGGGGCAGTCTTTTGTTTCACTTGATGCATATTGTGCATATATTGTTAGGAATCGTTTGTGTATTTTTTTTTTAAGTTAATCATTGTACGATAATTCACATGAAAAAGAATGGATGATCGAACGTTCTTATTTATAAAAGTAATAATCGCAGATTTTAGATTTGCAATTGTTTTATTGAATTCCCACGATAATGTAGATAGCTGTTCAATAAGCTCGTGCACTGGCAGTGCCACTCCGGACACGAGGCGATTCAGTTTGCGAGACAATTTTGGTGACAGCTCAGTCAGTGCCTCCCAATGGCCACATGTAGGAATAAATACAGTTTAGTACTGACTGACTTCGAATACGCGTCAATCCCTGAACTGAAGCCCAACTACCTTCAACGAGGATTCGGGCTCATCCGAAAGTAGTTCAAATTATTGGATTGCACCATAGACCCGACTAAATAACTTTTTCGGACGGGTAAAAATATTATCATCAGGAGTAGGGACAGCTGTCAAAATGTGGTGTCATTCATTATTAGGTTGGGCCCTAAACTAATCTTATGTCCGTAGGTGATGTAATGAATGTATATTTATGATAGAAACATCACGGGCACAATATGATTATATTATCCAATTGATTGTTTGTAGTTCTCATCTCGTTAAGTTATGATTTGTTTGTATTCCTGATGGTTGTTGTTATGACCCTTGAACATTCATTATTGACAAATTGTGTCATCTATACCATATAGAAAGGACCCTCATTCCCATTAAAGAGAGAGTTCTGTCCGATCTGTTGAGCTAGCACCATCTCGGTTACGTCTGAACATTAAATCAGTTTCAGAGATACTTAATTGCTGCTTTGTCTGCTGTTTTATTCTTCGTAAACACCCCTTCTCCCACCCGAACATTACAGTGATACTGAGTAGGAAACGTCCGTAATTTCGCTAAAACTACGAATTTCGTCATTTGTGAGTAAATCCCCTGACTCGCAAACTCGCCTTTTGTCCGGAGTCCATAAAGCCAGTGTTATTTTTTTTTTGGTCAAAACTGCAGCATTTAATGTAAAACTGTTTGTTTTGCGGACCTCCCACAGTCGACCCACATTTTTTATCCTCACAAAAAAGTTCCCTGTAAAAAAATGTTAGTATACTTATTGACTATGAGTAATAGCACCAATTGACCTGCATCATTCAGTTTACGCCCCTCGGCCATCTCACTTCATTACAATTGACCCCTGGTTCATCCGACCCACAATAAATATCTGGCTGTTGATAAAAAAAAAAAACAGTTTCTTGAAACAATAACGTAATTAACCGACTGTTGATATTTATAGCGATATTATTATCTTATTTATTTCATTTAAATACTTATAAGTAATATTTTATAAACAAAAACTTAAAAAAACATTTAAAACGAGGTATAAAAAATAGTAGCCCACCGGTATCAGGAACAGCGTCCAAACTACCGGCGGTCAGGGCCCCAGAGATAGGAACCTCCTGAGAATGCCGTGTCCAAAAGTACCGCTTTCTGAATCAAGCCCTTGATCTAGCTGCCCAACGAGAGCGTCCTCAGGTGTTGTTTGAGGCTTTTGGCTATTAACCCATTGGCTGTCACGACTATTGGCATAATTATTGGTGAGTCCACATCCCACATGTCGACAACCTCGCGAGCCAAGTCAAGATACTTGATTTTTTTTTTATCTTTCCCGGCTTACAAAGAAGCCGAGAAAGATAAAAAAAAAAAGGAATCCCAAAGGATATTATTGTTATTCGATGTCAGTAGTTATTAGGGCTTACGTGCACTGTACTATTTGTGTAATGGTAATTGATTTAGCAAGGAGCTACGTTTCCGTATTAAGCCATAATTGAATTTTGCAGGGTTAATTGCAATTGTCATTGTAAACTACAACAATATTCTGACCTCTACAACAGCCGATATATTCTGTAAAAATCTCACCGTGAAATCTTAGGTGAAGTGAGCTTGAAGTGGACTGTCATTCCACCTGATGCTAGGGATCGCTTGGGATTGACAGCTCACTTCAAGGTCATTTAATTTAAGTTCACGGTGACATGTTTACAGAAGTTTTTGCAGGTTTGGTAGGATAGTTGCGTAACACAGACAGTCAGTGGCAATGGTGTTCATTTTGACAATTCAACAACATCATTGCGTCATTTAGGTAGTGGAGCAGATTTTTTTTTCGAACATGTGAAGTAATGGACTAGCAATATCCTTGAAAATAATTCAGGTTTTGATTGAGAGTACTAGTTGATAGGCAGCTAATCTATTTTATATTGTGAAAAATTATTTCTGTCTTCCTTAATAAAAGTACATACGTACCTATAGAAAATGTGAAAGTGAACCTCTCTTACTAAATAGTAACTTGTAATCGACATTTAAGTATTTGAGTACTTCTTTATTTTGATATCAGCTTTAGTCTAGTGTAAAAGTTTTTATAATAACTGTTATAGCTTCAAAAGTTACGCAATTTGAGGAAAAGTGGTTGGCAAAAATCTTGAATCGATCACGTAGAATAACTGATTGAAATCATGAATGGGTAAAATGTTCATTTATTTTGAGGAATTAATGCTTAACAAAATGATTTCTGTATATTTATTTCATTTCTTTAGAGAAAACGCACCAACACTACATTTTTTTGTATACACTATAAAAAAACGCAATATTTTGAAATAGAGACGGACCTTGGCAGTGATTTCATCTTCTGCACAAGATTACGAGGCAGGTAATTATAAACGCCAGCGCACACTCGACAATACTGTCTAATATAAAAACCTTGAAGAGCTTCGGACAAGGTCGCTCACTAGTCGCTGAAAACGCTGCGGTTTTGAAGCGTTTCATTTTGGGAAGTAGGTGTTTGGTTGTTTGTTTAATTCACAAATACCTAAACTCTTCATGGATTCGCATTCGATGATGGTCAAATAACAGCTTAGCTAGTTTTATATTATCATTTTATTGGCTAACGAAACTACTTTCTAAATTAAAATTATTATTGGAATTATTATTTACTACGAAGATTGAAGATTTTTGCGTGATGGACATTCTTATGCTGATTGCCTTCTTAGACCCAAGACTGAAATATCTGTAAGATAACAAAATCGAAACAGAGCAACGCGGTGCTCGGTGGCAGCAATAAGTATGATGGTAGTTTTCGAGGTGAGCTCCTTCACGAAGATCTCAATTATTACAATCTTTTTGCCAGATTCACGTAGACCCTCAGCATGTTTCATCCCTAGTGCGTGACCAGGACATAGGTTCCGTTCACACCGAGTAGCCAGGTCGAGACGAAGGCGAGCACCGGACCGTAACGACACTCGATACGGTTGCCGATCGCGCCGTCATCGGGTTACAACCGACCACGATATTTTAACACCCCGTCCCCAAGCTTTCAGAGGATTCCCACCCCTATGGACGTAAAGGTACGGCTTATAGTTTTATAGATAGTTGTCGTATTTAATGCTGTAATTTGCTAGATCGTGTTGGCGTCTCGCCAGAAGTATTTTGCCTAGATAATCTGAAGTGTGGTCAACAGTTGACAATGAATGCCTCAGTTACGGATTTGAGTACTAGAATTTAATTTTCTGTTAAATTAGCATTTGGTCGTCGAACTTGTGCAAGTCTGGGTAGGTACTGTAAAATTTATAAAAGAATACTTAAATTTGAGCAAAAAGTATGATGGATGAATAGTCATAATTTGCAATTGCATTGAATTTTTAGCATAATTAGTAGATCGAACAGTAAGAAGATTATGTGACTGACGGCAACATTAGCAGCAGTGTTTTAACACCAGAACCTAGATAAGTGGCAATCGCTTTCAAAGCGGTTCGAATTTCTGCAACTACTTTCAGCAGGATTGACATAAACTTTTTGGAAGCTTATGTCAATCCAATTTCATTTTACCTATCCGTCATCGTTATCTGGGTCACTGGGTCACTGAAGATCTAAAAGACAATTGCGACATTGAAAGGGAACGTAGGTCGCTGGCTGTCCGTTGTAACATGCTGGCCCGCAGGTTTGCGCGATGTACGAAACCAGTTAAAGTTACGCTATTCAGAGCTTACTGTCAGTCCTTCTACACGTGCAGCCTGTGGGTCAACTTCACTCAGCGGGCATACAGCGACCTACGCGTTCAATATAATAATGCACTGAGAGTACTGTTGCGGCTGCCGTGGCGATGTAGTGCGTCAGGGATGTTTGGGGATAATAATATTAATGGTTTTGCCGCCATTATTAGGAGTAGATGCGCATCCCTGATGACGCGTGTTCGCGACGGCACCAATAGTATTCTCAGTGTGTTCGCAGATCGGTAGGATTCCCCGATGTTGCGGAGGTGGATGCAGCTCCACGCTGAGTTTTAATTGTATGTACATCTGTGTCTGTAACCTACTAACACTAGAAGTTAAGTAAAATTGTTACTAACCCTATGGACTCCTGTCTGAAATTAAAGTTTTCTATTCTATTCTATAGCTGATAGAATGTTACTTTGTCTAAGCCCTCAGGACCTAAGTCTGGCTGTCATTGCAATAGCAACGTCATCGCCAGCAGAAGTGCTAGGACACAGCACAGGCCTCCTCTCTGCGAGAGGGAGTGGGCCGCAATCCACCATGCAGGCCTAATGCGGGTCGATAGATGTGACATGCCTGCGCATTTTTGGGTCTAGGACATGCCGGTTTCCTCAAGATGTTTTTGTTGACCGTTACCGTTTTGGTAGCAGAGGAGATGAAATAATTTACACAAAATAACGCCTGTCAGGGTTGGAACCTACAACCTACAACTCGCAAGTCGTAGCCGTTACCACTGGGCCACCACTGCTCGAAATCAGTCTTAAGAGCTACATAAAACAGAGCGGACTGCAGTTAATTGCATCCAGCTTGATCGCTATTTCTAATTTTCTTAAGTTTCCACACGATATAGTGGTTGCGATGCTTCCCGATGAATGATCAGCAGTCCTTTGATCTCCACCTGTCCATCAACACACGATTACATTACCCAGAACAAAGCTGCAGTCAATAACAAAACAATTGACTAATACTACATGTTTCAACAGAGCGCTGAATGCTTCCAGATACCAAATGAGTATTATATCTCTCGCAACCACTAAATTAGTTTCTTCACTGCCTTACCGCAACTGGATTGAAATGTTACAGATAACTTGATCCTGCCTTATTATTACTTCCACCAATGAACTAGATTCCCACACTTTATTGGTTTAGTTGATACTCAGTTTGTTTCAGAGTAACTGCTTAGTAACTAGTAAGTAACTTTTAATGCTGCCTTTAACTTTGAATGTTATTGCAGGACGCATATTTATGGATAGAACGAATACGGCTTTCAAATTTAATCTAAATCTGGCCTACAATTTATTATATTACTGGTATTTAGGGGAATTAGGAAATAGGGCTTGTTAAAGCCGCAGGAACCCGTTGGATGCGAGATACTAGAACATTGCGAAAAACTGAGGTCTTTCTGACTCGTACATACGCATACCATTTTACCTTCCTGTTCAATTTAAAAAGAAAATTACCTTGACGTTAATTTGCGTAACAGGGAAGAGCTCGTACTAAAAGGAATGCATTACATTAGGGTAGAGTCACGTATTTGCAGTACAGTTAAGAAAAGTAGGGTACCTACCTTTTTTATGTAAGTATGCCTAAAAGTTAAGCGAAATTTTATAAAAAGTTCTCATTTCGAGAAGTTATTTCTGCCATCTCTTATCTGCATCAGTTCGTGACTGCGAAAACGATTAAAACATGTTTGAGCACGTGACATTTCAAACTTGTGGAAATCCTGAGAGAAAGGTTAATATGTCTACATTATTTTAGTGTAATGTACGTACGTACAGATGTAGTCACGATTTAGAAAAGATGCAGGTTATATGAAGTTTCTAAGTATATAAAGTGAAATTTATATGATAAATGGTAGCATCATACGATGATGCCGACCACCCGCGTGGTGGTCGACCAGTCATTTGTCACATGAAAACCAATACAAACTATAAATCATACAAAATTTACACCCACAGCCTTATTGAGAAGGTAATTAAGGTGATATTCCTCAGTGAAAAAGTTTTTGAACAGCACCACCAATTGGTCCAGAGATCATAACAAACGTTGTCTATTATTGGAATTGAGAAAAGATCGAAGAAATAAGAAGAAACTTAAGAAATTTGATTCCAGTGAACATTTGTCTGTACCAGTTTAAAGTTTGTTATGAATGACTCTATTTTGTTTTGAAACATCTGTATCTGTAAAGTCTGCAGGCACTATAATGGATTGTTTAAATTCAAAAGTATTATTATTAAAATCTGTGAGATTTCGTATCAACCTTTCAGGGCGGCTACTCTCTAATTTCGTTGAGTAGAACTGTCAAAACATGAGACATATTCAATTTTTATTTAAAAAATAACAACAACCGACTTCAAAAAAAAAAAAACACTACAAAAAGAAAAATAACTTGAATTTCGGAAGTCGGTATCGTTAGTTCCGCATTTTCGTTTTTTGACACCGACTTCCAAAATTAAAGTTATTTTTCACTTTGTAGTGTTTTTTTTGGAAGTCGGTTGTTTTTTTCTGTAAAAAAGTTTTATTTTTCGCTTTTTAGTTGTACTTACCCTACACAAATTCATATATACTTGCAAGATTAGAGGTACCCCAATAACAACTTTCACAGAAGTGAGGGTGTACCGTGGTATAATGAACACATCTGCGGTCCCCTTTAGAGGGCACAGATGTGATGTTATGTTGTGTGATTGCGTAAACAATGTATACATATGCGATAGCAGCAATTGCGGTTGATTGGCTGGCATTTATTGAAGAGTTCCGTTGTCCGTCTCCGAAACTCATCATCAGATCTTTCGGGGTAAACCTCTTACGAACAAAAAAATAATTTTGCAAATCCATCTATTTATGACGGAGTTATGTCCGAACATACGTAAAAAAAAAAATATAAACATCCGAATTGAGGGGTCTGTCCCACTAGTCCCATTGACCCAGCCCCATGATGGGACAAGTGGGATTATATGTCCCACTAGTCCCATGGGACAACTGATACTAACATATCTCCTCCCTTTTTTGAAGTCTGTTAAAAACGCATCGCGAGTAGGGAGAGCTGTCAAATCGTGCTGTCATTCAGACTTAGTTCGGGCCAAGTTAATCTTATGTCCGTAGTTGCTACAGAACAGGAATCGTCCGTAACTTCGGCTGAAATGAATGTCACTTTGTCTAGGCCCTCAGAACCTCAGGCTGGCTGTAATTGCCATAGCCACGTTATCGCCATCAGCAGTATCAGTCTTAAGTGCCTAATCCTACGAATATTATAAGCGTGAAAGTTTGTATGGATGAATGGATGGATGGATGTTTGTTACTCTTTCACGCAAAAACTACTAAACGGATTTGGATGAAATTTGGCACACAGATGGTTTATGACCAGGATTACATATAGGACTTTTTATCCCGATATTTCCACGGGATCGAAACTTATGCGGGTGAAACCGCGGGGCGCAGCTAGTCAGTCTATAAATTTCCCACTTCTAGGACGCAGGCCTCCTCTCTGTGAGGATACTATACCCCGGCCGAAATTACGCATTCGTGCATAGGGAGTAGACCCCAAGGTTTGACCGTTTGAGAATATATAAGTTTTGTATCGTTCTAGAATTCGAGCCTCACAAAATTTTCCTGCAAGTCTTATTTTTCCTGCAAGTCTTATGTAGTAACATTTTCTCTTACCACATTTATCCTACTAATATTATAACCACGAAAGTTTGTATGGATGGATGGATGGATGTTTGTTACTCTTTCACGCAAAAACTACTGAACGGATTTTCACGAAACTTTACAGTAATATAGCTTATACATTACAATAACACATAGGATGTTTTATATCCCGATATTCCCACGGAATCGACACTTATGCGGGTGAAACCGCGGGGCTAGCTAGTACCTATTTAAAACTCAACTCTAAATAAAATTTTTACTAGGCTTCTCTAGAATATCTACTAAATCAACCCCAACCGTCCTCGCAAAGTCAACTGTACAAAATGACCAGGAAACGAAAAACAAAGCGAACTATACCATTCGTTCACTCGGTAAATTTACCGTGAAAGTATTTTAAATCGATTTAAAATGGCCATCGTTTTAATCAAATCTTCATCAATTACATTTGACCAACAATGTTTATACGATATTAATTAATTACATACATTTATCAATGCGTATTTAAATGTGATTGATAAGTTCGGCATTTATTCATACTTATAGGATTAAAAAAAAGATGTTAAGAGAAAGTTAGTAGTTAAAGTAATGAAGCCATTAGAAAGATCTTTGCTAATATAATTAAAGAAAGAAAGAAAAAATAAATGATATCATCATCATGATTAATTGATATCATCTTGTTTATATGAACGCATCCGTTATTCGTGCATCTTTGAAAGTCGTTACGGCTCGTCAGAAGCCCGAAAGTCTGACAGCCAGTCTTAGCATGGAGTGCCACCCAATAACTGTGTTATAGAGCTCAGATAGGCAGTCGCTCCATGTAAAATACTGGTATTGAGCTGCATCCGGTTAGGCTGGACGCTGACCCCAAGATAGTTGGGAAAAGGCTAGGCAGATGATAACTTCTTTATTTGAAAGCATTAAAAATAAAAAATAAAAGTAAAAATAAAATAAATAAATTAAAAGTTGTATCAAAAAATTATAAATAATCATCTTTCCCAAACTGCAATCTTAACTTGAACTTAGTCAAAAAGATCCTTTCATTTGATTAGATTAAATTGTGATTAGCGGTCGCTACTCGCTTACCAAGTCAGTGAGTCGAGTGAGCCTTTTTATCGTCCTACCAGCAGCGCCCCGCGGTTTCACTTGCATAAGACTCGATCCCCTGAGAATATCGGGATAAAAAGTATCCTATGTATTAATCCTTGGTATAAACTATCTGTATCCCAAATTCCATTCAAATCCGTTCATTGGTTTTTGCATGAAAGAGTAACAAATATCCATCCATTTATCTTCACAAACATTCGCGTTTATAATATTAGTAGGATGAAGTAGTTCGGATCGCTTTTATTTATTTATTAAAAGCCATCTGCTTTCTCCGTTAGCTGGTGACTTAGAAAAGCAATTTATAAGTGCGTGCCCCCAGATAATATAGAAAAGAACAATCGGACGTCAGAGATTTTATTATAATACTTTTTATACTTGGCAATTTTCTTGAATGTCTTTTTCTCGTTCTTTTACGACAGTCACTTATCATAGACGTTATTTTTATTTAGCTGGGTGTTTTCATTAACCGTTCGTGTCGAACGTGGATCCACGCGAGACACAATGGCGTTTTATTTGTTTCTGTAATTACGTCATTCAACCAGTTAAAAGTGCAGACAATATAAGCACAATACGAGGCAACGCAAAATAAAATACAGGTCTACTTTTAGTTGGAATATATTTCATTTCCTCCGCCATTATTATTCTGATTTGCGTGTAATTAATTTTAATTATCGCTATTACAAGAACATTACGTGCGAAGTGATTCGGCTCTGATATTTATAAAATCAGTTATCGGCACAACGGGTGGTTACTCGAGAGCGTTCACTTTCCTATGTGATGCAACACCTCTGATATTTGCTTGATAGGCCTGCATCGCACTGGAAGCGAAAGAGTTGCCTTGTGAAGCTATATTCTTAGTGCAGTCAACTATGCGACTGTGGTAGTAGCTAATACTTGAGCTAACGCTACGCTTTCATACTACTACGTAGGCGCTGTCAATTTCAATTCACTTTCAGTTACTATGGAGGTGCAGTTCAATCAACTCAGCCTATCGTAGTCCACTGCTGGACAAAGACCTCTCCCAGGCTGCGTCCCAAAACCCTGCCGTTCGCTTTCCGCATCCAGTCTGTCCCAGCCACTTTCTTAAGTTCGTCGGTCCATCTAGCTAGGGGGCTACGCTTGGCGATACGCGGTCTCCAGTTCAGGACTCGTCTGCTCCACCGCCGGCCATCGGTCTTTCGACAAACATGGCCAGCCCAATGCCACACTGCCACTGCCACTCCGGATAATTTAATTTCTGATTTTCGCCTTCAAAGAAACTCCGAGCATAGCCGGCTCCATAGTGCGCTGAGTGACCTTGAATTAGTTGACCAGCCCAATTGTCAATGTCCACGTTTCGGCACCATCAGGACTGAAAAATAAACAGTTTTTCAAATAAACGTAACTGGTGTAATATATGTAACTATACGTAGCGAAAGCACTAGGACGTGGTGAAGTGCGGGTGTTTTGGGGGACGGTCTTATGTAGTTTTGACGTCCGTAAAGATCTGATTCTCAGCCTAATTTGAATAAATGACTTTTCATTTTACAGTTCTGCCTAACTCTTCGAGGAAAACTGCCGTGATATTACGTTATGTTATACAGTTTTCGGTATATTTCCGTCTGATTTTATTTATCTGACTATATCAGTCAACGTTTCATTAAAGCTCTTGTCAAGTGGACACACTTTATCTGTTTTTTGTTTCCTGTTATCGATTATGTAGCTTTGATTACTGTCTGGCGGCCATTACAGTTTTAGTAAAACCATGTTACTGCCAATCAATGGGACATTGTGTTTTAATGGATATGTATGACTGCCTGTGCTGAAGTTACGAAACTGATACACACACTCGGTGAACAAAGATATTCTTTTTGCTCGTTTTTAGCCTATTCTGTCCTTGTACTGCTAGGCAAAGGCCTTCCTCAAATCCTTCCAGGATCTCTTTTGCCGCGCCACCTCGAACTAGCCTTCGCAGTACGCGTCCAAGTCATCTCGCCATCTTCCGGCTCCCATGGTGTGGAGACTTTTGCCCAGCGGTCATCGTGGATGCGGCTGATGTGACCTCCCTAATCCCATTTGAGCCTGGCAGCCTTCTTTCCTACATTCAGTTTGCCCTTTTTGAAATGTGACCTCACTATTAGCTAGCTGTATCTAGCAGCGCTATAGCTCATCAAAATCCGCACCGTGTGTGATTGAGACGGCATCAAAATCTGTCGGCCTACGACGGCTACGGAGACTACTTCCTGAGTTGAATCGTTTCTTTAAACTGATGAGATTGTTTAGTTTTACGAGAAGGAGTGGGCTCTACCGCGGGCCCTATGCGGGTTGGTAGATAGGAGCCTTTGCTAGCTACAATATCTATAGCATGGCTTCCTTTGGTGTGGCACAGTAATTCGTTGAGTAAGCAGCGCCTGCCCCATTTCACATGAGCGCCGCTAACGTGATAAATGCTGTGCGCACGACCATCAAACCTTATCGCTTTCAATATTCCTATCAGTTTTATTTACATGGAAATGCAGTTCAGTTAGCTGGCTGACTTCTGTATTCCTTACGTTATGTACCTCTTTAGTTAGATGTTATTTTATTGTACCTCATGTCCGCACGAACTGTTTGTCTTGTCAAATCACATAACATGTATGTATGCTCATGACGTGGTAAAAAGATTCGACAATGTTAATATTTCTACCTGCTGTAGTCACTATCTCTTATAGCTTTGCTGATTGACCAAAGCGATCCGTATGAACATAAGTATCCTCATTTTTAGACGCTATTATTGTTCTACGGTTCAAGGTATAGCTGTTCACATTAACTGTAATAAGTTGATCTCTTTTAGAGGCATCTAACTGCACATCAATGACTCATTTTAATTAATATTAAGTAGAGCACCTGAAACAGACTGCCAAATAATAATTAAAACATTTTCCCGTAACGTTATTTCATTAATCTTGTTCTTCTTAGTAAACCATGACGTCTTATCTTTCAACATAGACATAATTATAATTTATTATTACCATCTATTGTAACGCTTACCTTACAAGATCGCTTTTGATAGGTTTTTTTGTAACAACACAAAAACGACCTCTATCTCGACCGTCTTCCACCGCACAATCATACCACCGAATCCGTTGGCATAGCATTCATTGCTGTATCAACTAGAGCATTGTTTGTTTAGTTCTGGAGTAAATGCAGCAATGGATGTGTTTGCAGTGAGTAAATAATAATGCCGGCTACAACGGTGTGGTTTTTGCTCCCCAGTCACCGTCTACCACCGGTCTAGTCGCTCAAAGTCAATGACAGGCCTACTTTCTCAGACGATTCGCGTCATATAATCTTTTGGCCGTTACAGTAACTGGACAATGAGATTGTTATTACTTGGAACGGACACTACAATTATTTGCCATCTCAATTGTGGCTGTAGGTTAATTGTATTGGGACGGAATGCCCTAGTTTTGCACGCGTGGCAGACCTGTACATCGTTACTAGGCTCAAAAATTCTATTGATTAAAATTAGGCCTACTAAAGATCGAAATCATTTGTGGGTCTACAAAACAATGCCAAAGATATTAATGAATCACCAAGCTTGGTATTTACCTAGATCGGTGATTATGTCGTTATTAGCACTTCTGTAATGTCCATTTTTAGATACATTGCTTTTGACGTAATTACGAGTAATTCCTTTAGCCTGAGCTAAGCCAAGCCAAGCTTGGTGATTAGTTAATATTTTTGGTGACTGATCACCAAAGATATTGATTAATCACCAAGCTTGGTAATTAATTAGATCGGTGATTACGGTTCGACGTTATTAGCACTTAAATCTGTAGTACGCATTTTCAGATGCTGCTGATAATATGCTATTGACGTATTTAATCCTTTTAGATGAAACAGAGGTGCTTACACTTTATTTGCCAGTAACAGACAGAATATATATTGTATCTATGGAGGCATTCAGGGTGAAATTAAATTAGCTAGCGAAACTCTGCAGACGTGATCGGTATCGATATCTAAACATGATAAACCAAAAAACAAACTCATTACCAATCACGTCTGCGGAGTTTCGCGAGCTAATCTAATTGTTTGCGGAGTTTCGCTAGCTTACTTAATTTGACCTGGTATAAGTATACATTAATTATTGGGATATTACAATGGGGTTATATAAAGCTTGTTACACATGTGCGTAATAAATCAACCTGGTTCCGATAAAGCTTTCACTGTTCGCTTTATCTGTAGATTATTGAGGTATTGTTTCATGACCTAAAATAAACACGTATTATTCGTTAGTGCCACGATAATAATGTGGCTTTAGTCTGTCGATGTGTCCTCCATATGCGGTTACGATATTTATATTTCAATATATCCTTCCGATTTGTGGCGAGAAATGCCTTTGTTGGTGAAAACAAACCAAACAAATTACAATGAGGAAAGGACAACAATTTTGTTTTTCTTCCCTCTATTTGTTATTTCATAGCTTCCGTTATCATAGTGGGTATGTGCACTTTTACACTGTCGTCGACATACTCGTATAACATAAAGATTTATTTATTCAAAGAAAACGGTTTTGTCAGTCGCAATAAAAGGGGAGAGATGCAAGAAGATTTAATAGAGATAACCCGAGACCGAATAAAAAAAAAATGGGCTAGAAAAGTGGCAATCGCTTTCAAAGCGTTTAGTAATTTTTACAACGACTTTTGCTATAGTATCCAAAACATTTTGCCTTGTCCATCATCGTTGTCTCTGATACAATGTCACTTTGTTAAGGCTCTGGCCATTACCGAGATATTATAATAATAATAATATAATAATAAAATTTATTTACTCAAGACAAAGGATTGTGGAACACGTTAAAAATACAGTTTTACAAAATAAGTACTATTTCTACAAACGTGTGGGTGAGCACTGCTCTCCTAGCTAGGTTATGGAAACCTGCGTTAAGGAGAAGCAGTCCGGTCCCCTAAGGTACAAAGACGTAATAGTTACATAGTGCTTCTGATGTTACTGTTACAATTTTGAAGAATTGAGTTAGACAATTAAAAGTTTAAGATACGTTTTGCTATCGTAAAATAAAATAAAATAAATTAATTTAAATTGAGGTAAATATGAATGTGTGTGTGTGGGATATTGTAAGCAAAGTAAGCTAAATAAGCATTTAAAAAGGTGGACTGCCTTGTTGGTCTAGTGGTCGCAAGTGCTACTGCTGAGCATGAGGTCCTTGGTTCTATTCCCGGGTCGGACAAAGTGTTATTGGTTTTTTCTATCTGAAATTTCTCAGTAGGAGCCTGGAGTCAATTAGCTCGCCCCCTATTTCTTGGGACATAAATATAATCGGCGAAATGCTGCTTAATATGCTGCCAGTCTTCTGGGCACGTTTCCGGATGACAGCGAGTCAGACGGGTACTTCAACCTAAGTATCCTTTTGTTTTTGTATTTATTTATAAACCGTTAATATTGGATCGTTTTAATCCCTAAAAGGGGTCATTGTACTCATCATTACGAACAACTTTTACTACGGGACCACAACCCTGAAATCGTAAAAAAAAAATCAGTTGCTCCATACATTATGTCGAGTTATGCGAACATAAATCTATGGACCAACTGATTTTTTTCCACGATAAAAAATGATCGGTGTGTAGTTAGTTAGTCTTTTAATTTAGTACCTAGTGTAAATAGTTAGTTAAGGTGTACTATAGGTACATTCGGTGATAGCAATTAACTGACCCCCTAAAAATTACTCGATTTTGCACCCTCTACTCATAACATTAAAGGTTATTCAATATGTATGAGTTTATCAAACTAACACTACTCGATGAACAGAAAAAATAAATAATTCTGATACGCAAACTTGAGCTTGAAAATATTGGTGTTAGGTCATTTACTGTGTATGATGGGTATTTGTTACGCAATTTTAATTTTTATGCAGCAAGACTTAAAGGTTAGGTTAATGTTGTGATAATTTGTGTCATGTACACCTCTGCATACCTTTCGGGGATTACAGGTGTGATGTTATGTTTATGTGTTAAAATAGTAAAATTGAGAAAGAAATGCTACATAACAAGGAGGTGACCTACTGTTGATTATTGCCTGGTGCACATAAATTCATATCTTTATTTAATTAAAATAAGTGCTATTTTCCGTTGGAAAATTGAGGAAGTCAAACTTATGCGTTCTGATTTACTAACGTTGATTTATTATTTATTATAGTTATGTTTATTACGAGATATAATATGAAGTAGGTTCTTGTTTATATAAGTCAGGTAAGTGAGTTCATTTATTTGTAAAAAAACCTTGCAGTTTATTGTTGAAGGGTGTCATTATTATTTTTTGTTTAAATCGTATTAAGTATTTGTTATAAACTTCAGCTTAACACATTTTATGTATAATGGACCCAATATTATTATCATATCGTACCTTGAGAGGAAAGAAAAAATATATTTGTCGGAGAAGGTATTTCTGTCTCTCGTTAGCATCAGGCATATTTTAATTACTGTGGGCGTACTCTGGGTAGTGTTGGTTATAGCACCATAGAAAAACGGTTATAGTTCAAATCAGATAATAATTTACGAACAAGTTAGTCACACTAGCGAATCACACACACACAACTCAACGATACGGAACGCAGACAGTTTCTAAGCACATGTTGTTCGTACGATGTCCAATGTTTCGATTCTCTCGAGAGCTCTGCTCACACCGCTTTTGTAGCTGTTGCTCTCGTCCCACCACGAACTCAGGCTAGACTCTGTCTAGCGCCACGAGATGGTGCTAACGTTCCGAATAGTCAAACGAATGACTTCGACATATTTATAGCTGTGCCCTATACCTACAATTTTTCTTACGGGGATTCCTAATGAAAAAACGTATTACAGGCAGCCTGAATAATCAATATACTTGCAGACTTATATGCTTATGCCACAATCAAAATCGTTCTCCAAAATGGAAAAATCTCGACCTTTGCTGATGAGGATAACACTGCACTCACCTTTACTAGCGATACCTGGCACGAAGCATAAATGTCGCGGCGCAGAGGGTACTAGACAAGTTTTAAATTGGTTTAATGGCAACTAACTTACCCTCAATACGGATAAAACAAACATAATCTTCTTTACCCTACGCCGTTCTACACGTCCGGCCACCGTAGGCGCGGGCCTGCGGGCGGAGAGCAATGGGTAGCTCTCCGTCCGATCAGGACCAGGCCCGTGCCGGACGGCGCGTATGTGTTCCACGCGCGCCTCAAAGAGATGTCAGCGTAGTTGACGGGGCCCGACAGGGCCGAAGCCTGCCGGGGTAGCGGGATCGTCCGAAAGGGTTACCGCTGCCCTGGTACATAAAGGGCTAAGGAAGGAACACGGGTGGGTTTTAGTCAGTAAGAGTCTGACACTCCCTTCTGCTCCACCCAGAGCGGGAGGGGTCATTTGATGATTTCCCATCCTCAAAAAAAAAAAGCCGAACTCATATTCCACTTAAGCGTCTGCCCAGGCACCCCATCTTGATCTTGCTCTAAACTCACACGTCATGTAACCCTACAATGAAATACCTCGGGGTGACTCTTGATTACAATCTGAGCTTCTCAGCCCACATAGATCTACTGACTGAAAGCCGAATATTAGTTTTCTAACTCTTCCTGAGTTAGAAAACATAGATTGTCAAAAGGATCTAAATAGCCCTTTGGGTGGGAAATCATCAATATCCCCTCCCGCTCTGGGCGGAGCAGAAGGGAGTGTCAGACTTTTACTGACTAAAACCCACCCGTGTCCCTTCAGTTGCCTGTGCCAGAGGCCACGGTATCTCTTTCGAACAACCCGCAGCCCCGGCGGATCTAAATAGCCCTCTGTTAATCATTCCTATCATATTGTGTTACACGGGTGACATGTTGTCGCGGGCAGCTGCCAACGCAGCGACGCGCGACGGCTGCTCATGTATTTGAGCACCGTGCTCGAATACACGAGTGATATGTAGTCGACGGCGGGCGTCATTGAGTGTCGACGGATGCAGTTGCCTCTGTCGTCGATGCGTGTCGCTTGTGTGTATGACCGCTTAGGCGGGAAAATCGAATTATTGACCGAAATAAACGTGCTATGTTTTACCCAAAGGGGCAATTCTCGTTATTTTAAGACCATTCACTCTGTCCGTCTTAGTCTGTCTAAAAATACTTCTAATTTCCCTACATTTTGACAAGTTTTTGACGTTTGTTTGTCGCTGAGATGAGACTGCGACTAGATTTTGAACGTTTTAAATTACGAGAATTGGCCTTCAGGTATACGTTTTTGTACAGGTCTCTCCTACCGGTTTTTTAGCTAACATTAAGTCAAGTGTACCTACAGATGATACTATTTAATGTTAATATTATTGTTATGTGGTTAAAAAAAAGTAGTACTTATATAGGTATTTATACATAATGAACTTACTGTTTTCCGCTACTTTGTAATAAGTGACCTCATTTTGATAACGCCACAGGTAGTTGACCTCCTTAGCATCAAGTGCTAATAATAAAATAATAACTAACGAATAGGCCCAATAAAATTACGATATATAAAGTTAATGTACATAATAAATTCTGTGGTTTACTTGTAAAATAAAATATAATATATTCAACGGGTCACGGTCGGCGACTGCTATAAAAAGTTTAAGATCATGTATGTGACTCATGTATAGGTAACTCTCTCATTATATTTTTTATTTATATATTCCGATATAGAATTATTATATTATTGAACTAGCTTCTGCCCGCGACATCGTCCGCCCGCGCTATAACTTCGTTTTCACTTAGCGTTCTTTCTGCTCGGCTCCTAAGGGTCATAGAATGATGTTAAGTAACCTATAATAATAATAATAAATTAATTTATTTCAGGTACCACATAACCCATATTAGAAAACGATTACAAATTCAAAACATCACACATCAATAAATACAAACCAATAAATACAATATAAATACAACATCAACACATAAATTGGATAACACAAATTAAAATTAAATGAATTGCTATTCAAACATTATTACCTAATTATACGTTACCTACATTAGTCTCTTACGAGCGACACTATATGTTACTTGTCTGTCACAGCAGCGTCGTACATAAGGACAGTCCAACCTTCTTGCTATCATACTCAGAACGATATGGGAGCTGGCCCGCACTCTGCGTACAAGAGACGCGCAGCGTTTCCGCATAGTCGCATGGAAACAGTCCACGTGCGCCCATGCAAACATACCTGAAGCACTGCAGTAGCGAGGCAGACCTATAACCTTCCTCAAGAATTGAGCTATCAAATGCAAAAATATTTTTTCAAATCCGACTGGTAGTTCCAGAGATTAACGCGTTCAAACAAACAAAGTCTTCATCTTTATTATTCGTATTAGTATATAGTTTTATATATACTCGTAGTATTGCAGAAATAACTATAGTCATTATTCATTTATGTATCGAAACTAATAAAATAAATGCGAAAGTTTATAACTCAATCACGAATGTTGATGATATTTGGCACAACAGTAGAAAATGCATTGGAATTAAGCATAATTATGATATATTTTTGTCTTAGTTGAAGTTACCCAGATATCAATGACTGGCAAGCAAAAGTCAGTATGTATGTTTTCACGCATATTTTTCAATGATCGTTTTCATGGCCTGAATGAACTATAATCTAATTGGCGATTCAATATAACCAGCAATTTGCAGACGCTAGTCAAGTACAATCGAGAACATCAATATTAACTACACGACTGACGTTCACTCTTATTACCTAGTTAACTAGCTTATTAGGCAGTTAACTTGCTTTATTGCAGCTACTTAATAGGTTGTAAGCGTTGCTTGTTTTTACATTAGTAAGCACTTTTCGCATCGACAAAATCACCTCATTCAAATATCTCCGTGCTCTAGTTTCGATGTAGAACTCTAAAATGGTTAAAAACAAAATTATCGAACACGATAATTGATATCGAGTCATGCGATAGCACTGCTATTGTACTTCCGAGTGCAATGACTTACACAAACGATTGTGCGGCCATCAGGTCAGCTACTAATTTACTACAGTTAAATGTTAATGTGCGCAGGATACGCTTTAGAAATCGGGTTACTTGGTATTTACTTCATAACAGTAATTATCATTTACGATAGAAACGCAATTTCCTTTTTACGCCCGAGGCTCTTAGGGGCGTTTTATGACCGGACAAAACTTGAAGAACATGATTTTAAGCACTTCTCATCTATTATTTTAGTTGTGTACGAGAAATTGTTTTTTTTACGATAAACACTTAACAGCTCGTAAAATTGAGAGATATTGACTTTGATATTAGAAACTGGTGATGTGGAGAAATTATGAAATCGAATTTGAACGTTTGAGTTTTTTTTATGACTTCCTTTCTAGCGGGAGTTTGCTTTGATTAAAATGATCTAGGGAGATCTTAGCTATATTTCAAGTTTCATACGAATTATAGGACTGATGACCTTGTGAAGGCCGCAGGAATCCGCAGGATGCCGGAAGCACAGAACCGATCGTAGTGGCGGTGCTTGGGGGAGGCCTATGTCCAGCAGTGAACGTCTTTTGGCTGGATGAATGATGTATTACGTAAGTACTAGGAAAAGTTTGAGCTTTTCTGAACCTCAATGATAAAAGTTATTAAGTAATTTTCTTTCAACTTTGATTCATAAAATTATTTCAATTAGATGCCGTGCTCTTTGATTCTGTGAAAAAAAAAAGCTCACAAACCAGTAACAGGTAAACAGAGTCGTGATTTAAAAATCTAGATGATACAGCCAGTTAATTTAATTCACTAGTTAATTCGCCGATTCATAATAAATCAGTAAAATAATGCCGCGAAAGTTCTTCGTTCGCGTGTTCCAATCACTTGGCAGTTGATAAGAATGCACTCAAGGATGTGTCGTCAGGTGGCACGTGTCCACTGGCCTGTGGTGTGTGTGTCCTACAGGCTAAAAGATAAAGTGAATGAACAGCTCCTACCAACATTAACATTTCCATGATGGGTCCAGAGAAACCGAAAAACACAAACATTTAACTGGAAGTTCTTGCGTCGATTTCGGAGCTCTTCTCTTGGTATTATATCAGAAACAAATCACCCCCACTTAAAATACAATAGTAGGTACTATATCTACTATTCGATTTTTGTATCGTTGATCATCACTTCACCATTATAACAATACTAGCTGCGCCCCGCGGTTCACCCGCATAAGTTTCGATCACGTGGGAATATCGGGATAAAAAGTATCCTTTATGTTAATCCTGGTTATAAACCATCTTCGTGCCAATTTCATCCAAATCCGTTCAGTAGTTTTTGCGTGAAAGAGTAACAAACATCCATTCATCCATCCGTCCATCCATACAAACTTTCACGTTTTTAATATTAGTAGGAATAACAAACCATACAAAATTGTATTTACAAAATTGTTTGAGTAAAGACCTTAGCTACGAGTATATCACTAAACAGAACAGTTTGAAGAGCTACGTTTTTCAGCGTAAATGCAAAATAATGCCATGAATTCCAGCTGCTTCCCGCGGTGCTTTTCTGTAAAAATCTCACCGTCAAAACGCAGGGCAAGTGAGCTGTCGATGGTGTCAATCCCTAGTGTCAGGTGGAATGACAGCTCACTTCACCTACCTTTTCACGGTGAGATTGTTACAGAATAGACCGGCTGGTACTTAGGTGAAGTGATGACCAACGATATATACTTAAATCTAATAGTAGATATGATAATGTTGCGAAAGTTCCTCGTTCGCGTGTCTCGTTGATAAGGATGCATCCAAGGATGTGGCAGACGGCACGTGCCGACTGCCCTGTGTTCCTGCGCGAGCACAGTGGCGGAAAACTTCTAATTGTGTCCTGGCCTGGCCGCAAGGTCGCGAGGACGACCGCTAACTATATCAATACGAAGATTGCTGTTGAAATGCGGGTGCACACCGAGTAGTGGTGGCAGAAAAATCAAGACAGGAATGTTTTTATTTTTTTTACAGCTCTTATGATGTTCTATTATTCATTCCTCTATTATGGTTACAAAGTGAACATTGAATAATCGTTATCAACCGTCACGTATACGTTGGTCCCTTGGGATTTAATAAATCCTTTTGGGAGCAGAACCATTACTTTGTACAAAAGGTTTTTTGTTTGGAAATCAAACGGCTTCCAAGACACGTCTTTCTATTTACTAATGCATGGTGCCAAACACGACTTCTTGACTGATTCACGTAACGGTCGATCCATCTTCAAAAGCGGACATTGATTAACGAAATGAAATGTTTATTTATGTAAGTAGATCTATTAGGAAACTTTTGTACATAAATATTTCCGGCATTTCCTAGCTGACTGATCTCTGAGACGAAATGCCGAAACAAACTCAGAGGTCACGGTCTCTTTGGGCACGCCACAATTGCGGCGATAAGTCCCCTCTTTGAGGAGTGGCTAGAGAGGTGCCACGGCGCCCTCACCTTCCGCCTGACGCAGGTCCTCACCGGACACGGTTGTTTCGGGAGGTTCCTGTTCAGGATAAAGCGGGAGGAAACGCCAGGGTGTCACCACTGTGGGGATCGCCCGGAGGACACGGTGGAGCATACGGTGGAGGTCTGCCCGGCTTGGGCGGGGCCCCGCCGTGTCCTCGTGGCGGCGATCGGCGGCGGCGACCTCTCGCGTCCGGCCCTCATACAGGCCATGGTACGGAGCGAGAGTGAATGGGAGGCCGTCACCTCCTTCTGCCAAGCAGTAATGCTCGCGAAGGAGGAGGCGGAGCGCGTGATGGAGAGGCAATCGCTGCACCCTCGCGCGCCTAGCCGCCGCAGGAGACGCCCTGGACGGGAGTCAACCGCCGACTCCCGGCCACCGTAGGCGCGGGCCTGCGGGCGGCGAGCTATGGGCAGCTCGCCGCCCGGTAAGGACCAGGCCCGGGTCGACGGCGCGTTGTGTTCCACGCGCGCCTCAAAGAGCTGTCAGCACGAACTGACGGGGTCCGCCAGGACCGATGCCGCCGGGGCTGCGGGTTGTTCGAAAGAGATACCGTGGCCCCTGGCACAGGCAACTGAAGGAACACGGGTGGGTTTTAGTCAGTAAAAGTCTGACACTCCCTTCTGCTCCGCCCAGAGCGGGAGGAGTCATTTGATGATTTCCCACCCAGAAAAAAAATAAAAAAAAGTCACGGTCTCTTTTAAAGTCAAAACATTATATTATTAGGATTTTATGTGAGTGTAACAATGCAGGGCTATGACTGGAAGGGTCTTTGAAGAAAGAGCATTGCAGCTTTGAGTTGACCTGTCCCATCAGCACAATGCTTGCATCAGTCTTCGTGTAGCTGAACCCTATTTTAGGGAGCTCAATGCCCCGTCAGATCTGCAGGACATTTACCATGCCAACCATGGCATAATAGACCGTTTATACAAACAAAATACACGTCTGGACAGGAAAGTCCTGCGCCTGATTGCGGGGACCATCACGGGACACTACTCACTAAACAAACACTTCCACACGATAGGCATAACGGACAGCCCCTTGTGCAGAGCTTGCATGGAGGCTGATGAGACCGTCGCGCATGTGCTCTTTGAGTGCACAGGTGTCACCCAGATTAGGTCAGAAACCCTCGGAACACCCAGATCTTACACAGATGTTCTCAACAGACTACCTGACTCCAGCCTCTTACAGCAGTATTATTTTAATCTTACTTCATGAGGGACAAAGATGGAGCAATACGTTCCGTATAGCTCCATCTCTTTCACACACTGAAGTAAGATTTATTTATTTAAACTTTTCGCACAAAAAGGTACAAAGGCAAGGTACAAAGATTAAAATAATACTGCTGTAAGAGGTGGCGGTCACTGGTCTGGAGTCTTAATAAGCTTCTGGAGGGAGGTGGGCTGGTTGGAAAAGTTGGAATAACCACCGACGGCTGCCATGGCCCACGCACAATAGTCCACTTGAAGGACTAAGTGCGGAAACCAAACCCGTAACATAGAACATAGAACAAACAAAATACAACTACGAATAACAGTGTTGAACCAGTAATAGGTTACACACGTTAACAGACACGTCTGGCATCTAACCTACAGCTTTTACTTAAATTACCCATAGGTAATAGGAGAGAAATGTGTTGTTTCAGTGATCCTAGGTCGTGAACGAATGCGACCTCACACCGAGTGCTAGGACCTATTATGAGTACAGTCACGAGCAAAAGTATGTATACACTCGGCTTTATTCAAAAGCGATTTACTCCTTTATTTTTTAATGAAATTTTATGCTGTTAACATAGCATTTTCGAACCCATAGGTTTATGTAATGTGTCATATTTCAACGATGCATTCGTTATTTCACGAAAAAATCGCAATTGAAAGTGGCCAAGTGTTGACATATTGGTGCTCGTGACTGTACAGGCCACGAGCGATACTTAACATAAATATCATCGCAACACCTGTGATCTTCGAAGGGTTAGGTAAAGGTTTAAGTACAAATACACTTCTAACTTATTGATGAGCTGACTTTAAGTACTATGGGAAAGAGGATGAGCCGTGAGGTAGACGTGAAGAGTTGGGATATAAGGTACCTACAATTCATGTTTATCAAACTCATATTCTTAACTTGGGATCGAATCTAGACAGAGCCAGAATCGGTCCCAAATTGGTTATCAAAGTGTTGGTTATGTATTTAATTTAGACTTTTTACGGTTTTCAGGATTCTGCAACTGAAAAGTCTAATCAAATCCCTAATGATAATAATACCTTGGCATTTTACTAACCTAACCATTATTGCTATCAATTCCACATTTGGCTTAATTGAGAAAGTTATTACTCGCCATTATTATGTTGTACTGGAAAAAAAAAATCCAAGTCTAAAATTCCTTTGATGAAAAAAAAAGAAACAATATCTATAAATAAATCGCAGTTTGCAGTTTTCCTGCCACCAGTACTTACTGAGACGGAGTCCCAGTTTAATTTGGCCCCACGTATGAAGATTGATAGCGCCCACCCTGGGATTATTTTGTCTACACAACAAGCCGTCTTTATCCGTACCGTGACGATGACGTCACGGTGCACTGGACGGCTCAGGACGTCCTTATTTTGACGACGCAAGGAAATAACATTTTGTACCAGACACTTTTATTGTGCTTGATTATATGACTTTCCTTTCGGTAGCATCGACATTTAGTATTATTGTAACCTCGATTACGACCTCTTGATTTACTGGTCTTTAGAAATTATGAATTAAATTAGATTTACTCTTTACTAAAATTTTACGATATTTTCGAGATGTTTTGAATATCAATCAAGCAATTAGGAGAGCAGCGGGCCAAGGATATGGCCCGCGAGGAGATGCTGGAGACTCTGAACAGAGATCCATGGGGGCGCCCCTACAGAATGGTGCGGAATAAACTCCGCACATGGGCCCCCCCGCTGACGCAGAGTCTCCGCCCACAGCTGGTGGAGGAGGTGGTGAGCGCTCTGTTCCCTTCACGGGGGGAGCATACTCCCCCGCCTATGGCTCCGCCACTTGCGGTGCCCGAAGCGGACCACGCGGACGACGACGACGACACCCCTGAAGTGACCGGGGTAGATCTGAGAGCGGCGGTAGGCAGGCTGAAGGCCAAAAATACCGCCCCGGGACCCGACGGCTTGCCGGGTAAAGCCTGGGTCCTGGCCTCGAGGGCTCTCGGGCCTCGACTGGAGGCGCTCTTAAGCGCATGCATGGAGAGAGGCCAGTTTCCACTCCGTTGGAAGACGGGGAAGCTGGTCCTCATTCAGAAGCCAGGGCGCCCTGCGGACTCTCCGTCCGCATACCGGCCCATAGTGCTGCTCGACGAGGTCGGCAAGCTCTTTGAGAGAGTGATTGCGGGCCGCCTCGTCGGGCACCTGGTGAGGACGGGGCCGGATCTTGCGGAGTGCCAGTTTGGCTTCCGCAAGGGGCGCTCGACGGTGGACGCCATCATGCGCGTGAGAGCCCTCACGACGGGGGACGCGGTGTCCCGGGGTGGGGTGGTCGTGGCGGTGTCACTCGACATCGCCAACGCGTTCAACACCCTGCCCTGGAGCTGCATAGGGGAGGCACTCCGGTATCACCGGGTGCCGACTTACCTCCGTCGAATAGTCGGGGCGTATTTGACGGACAGAGCCGTCATCTACCCCGGTCGGGACGGGAACTGGAACCGGCGAGAGATGTCGTGCGGTGTCCCACAGGGATCGGTTCTGGGGCCGCTCCTGTGGGACATCGGTTACGACTGGGTGCTGCGGGCCGACCTCCCTGATGGCGTCAGCGTAGTTTGCTACGCTGACGACACGCTGGTCCTGGCGCAGGGGAGGTCGCATCAGGCGGCGGCCGACGCGATGACACGCGGGGTTGCGATAGTCGTGGAAAGGATCCGGCAGTTGGGTCTCGAGGTGGCATTGCACAAGTCCGAGGCCATGTCCTTTCATGGGCCCCGGTACGGGCCACCTTCGGGATCCCAACTGATGGTAGGAGGGGTTCACATCGGCGTCGAGAATACGATGAGATACCTGGGTCTCGTCCTCGACAGCCGGTGGAACTTCGTCGAACACTTTCGACGTTTGGCCCCCAAACTGGAACGGACCGGGGCCGCCTTAAAGCGGCTCCTGCCCAACCTGAGGGGGCCAAACGCCTCCTGCCGGAGGCTTTACGCAGGGGTCGTGCGGTCCATGGCCCTTTATGGGGCCCCGGTATGGGCGCGTTCATTGCGGCTGAGAGCCGCACACTACCTGAACGCGCCCCAAAAGGTGGTAGCCATAAGGCTTATCCGGGGATATCGCACGATCTCGGGCGAGGCAGCAAGCCTCCTTGCCGGACTGCCACCATGGGATCTGGAGGCGACAGTCCTCGCGCGCCTGTATGACTGGCGCGCTGAGGCACTACGTCGGGGGGAAACTCCGCACCCGCGGCAAATTGCTGCGGAGCGGACGGACCTCCGGCGCGGTCTCATGGTGGAATGGAAGGCGCGACTATCGCAACCCAGCGCAGGGCACGCCACGATAGCGGCGGTAAGACCCCTCTTTGAGGAGTGGCTAGAGAGGCGTCACGGCGCTCTCACCTACCGCCTGACGCAGGTCCTCTCCGGACACGGATGTTTCGGGAGGTTCCTGCACATCATCAGGCGGGAGGAGACGCCGGGGTGTCACCACTGCGAGGATCGCCCAGAGGACACGGTGGAGCATACGGTGGAGGTCTGCCCCGCTTGGGCAGAGCACCGCCGTGTCCTCGTAGAGGCGATCGGCAGCGGCGGCGACCTCTCGCGCCCGGCCCTGGTGCAAGCCATGGTCCGGGGCGAGAGGGAGTGGGAGGCGGTCACCTCCTTCTGCGAAGCAGTCATGCTAGCGAAGGAGGTGGCGGGACGGGCAAGGGAGAGATCCTAACGCCTCAGCCGCCGAGGGAGACGCTCCGGGCGTCGGGAGCCGCGTGACGACTCCCGGCCACCGTGGGCGCGGGCCTGCGGGCGGAGAGCAATGGGTAGCTCTCCGTCCGATCAGGACCAGGCCCGTGCCGGACGGCGTGTATGTGTTCCACGCGCGCCTCAAAGAGATGTCAGCGTAGTTGACGGGGCCCGACAGGGCCGAAGCCTGCCCGGGTAGCGGGATCGTCCGAAAGGGTTACCGCTGCCCTGGTACATAAAGGGTTAAGGAAGGAACACGGGTGGGTTTTAGTCAGTAAGAGTCTGACACTCCCTTCTGCTCCACCCAGAGCGGGAGGAGTCATTTGATGATTTCCCATCCACAAAAAAAAAAAAAAAAGCAATTAGGAGAGAGTAGTGTGTAAGTAGTGGTGGCCCAGTGGTAAAGGCTCCAACTTACCAGTTGTAGGTCGTGAGTTCGAACCCAGGCAGGCACTTTAAAACTTTAAATTGTGTTTTTAATTTCATCATCACTGCTCTCAAAACGGTGAAGGAAAACATCGTAAGGAAACCGGCATGTCTTAGACCCAAAAGTTCGAAGGCGTGTGACATCCACCAAACCGAATGGGCCCGCGTGGTGGATAATGGCCCACTCTCTTTCATAGAGACGAGGCCTGTTTCCCAGCAGTGGGAATATTATAGGTTGATTATGCAAGCAATTTGGCCTGTGTAACACAGGGGTTGTTATCTAGCGCAGGAGTCAGGGCTTCACTTTGTTTGTACACATTTTTTATTCCAATACATTTCTATTATTTATTTTAATTAGGCATAGTCATGAGAGTAGTATAAATATCGATGTTCCTTTAATTAAGTGAAAGTAGCTCTAATTAACTGGAGTATCACGTAGTAACAGATATACGGTTTGAGAACTTTCTGTTATGTTCCCGCTTTCAATGCCGCCGCAAAGTCATGTAAATTGTTCGAGTTTGTGTTCAACAAGACGAGATATACCTTAAGATGCATCGCTACTACCAACGCGGTGTTAGTCGTGAATTTAGTTTGTGTATTGAATTTGAATGAGAATAAATATTTTGAAAATTAAATAGTGAGAGGTGTTTCCCAAAAGTAGTTTTTGTGTTGATGATTCCAAAAAATATTCAATTAATCAAACAACTCAGCCTATCACAGTCCACTGCTGGACATAGGCCTCTCCCAGGCTGCGCCACAACGCCCTGTCCTCCGCCTTCCGCATCCAGTCTGTCCCAGCCACCTTCTTAAGGTCGTCCGTCCATTTAGCTGGGGAGCGTCTCACACTACGCTTGCCGATACGCGGTCTCCACTCCAGGACTCGTCTGCTTCACCGGCCATCGGTCCTATCGGCTCCAAAAAAGATTTAATTAAAATAATTATTTTATGTTTCGATTTTAAATGAAATTATCATATAATACTATATAATTATCTTGATTAGTAGGCTGACTCCTTTTAATAAACGTAGAGGATGTCCCTATCTAGAGAGATGACTCAGTTCCTGTTCAAGAGTTCTACGTCGTATACTTACTGGTCAATGTGTCTTAAAATGTTAACAAGCAGGCTGGAATATGGTGCGCAGCGCAGTTCAAAAGGGAAGATCAAAAAAGTATCATTAAAATGTACACTTATGGCTCACACTTGGCACTCGGTGGCTCGGCGAGTTTTGTACTCACAAACAAAGATTTTGGCATAGATGTGGTACAAAAAGTACTGTTTTCCAAGAGAAAATAACACCTTGAAAGTCGCGCTATGATTCAAAAGTCACCTAAGAAAATTAAAATGTAGGTTAAAGGCTTTTACAGCCAGGCGCGACACGACGTTGCGACGCGATTTTGGTAGAGCAATTTGCAATTTCCATGAAGTTTTCTTCATAGAAATTGTTCTACTAACGTAGCGTCGCGCTGTCACATCGCGCCTGTCTGCGGGAGCCTTAAACAAATCTGATCGAAAAATTATTACCTACGTTCTAATTATTTTGAGTACGTTATAATTATTATCATTCTAGTGATATTTATTTTAGAAGTATGTATGTTTATTTGTATGTATGTATATTCTCACGATTCTTGTTTAGTTTTATTAATTAAGAGAATTGTTTTTGATTTTATGTATTATTTTTTTGTCTCCTTTACTCTTTCATACACTGTCTACATCTCTCTATCTATTGTCCTATCGCAGGAATGCTGGAAGAGATTACTTATGAAATAAGCATCACCTCTGTACCTATTTTTCTGTTCTGATTTTTCTTGTCTGTTTATATATATGTGTGTACATAAATGGAAAATAAATAAAAACTAAATTAATTAGGAATTCTTAAAGGAATGAAATAAAAAGGCTATAATTATTTTATTAAACAAATTAAAATATTTAAGTTTTTTATTTTTCCTTGAGGAAAACATGGAAACTAGACTGACTAGACTAGAACATTCAACATCCTGTTTGATTAGTACTATGCCTAAATCCATGAAATGTAACGTTTCGGTATATCGAGGAGGTTGCGGTTTGTTACTCTATCTATATTACCCATGGTGATAGCTAAGTATGGTTAACCAAATTAGACGACAATGTTATCAGTGGGTTACATGTACCTACATTAGTGTCAATAGCTGTATACAGAAGTGAAACAGATAGGTACCTTCGACTGGACGAATATGGCTCAATTTACATTGCCGTGGAACTGAATGGAAGCGATTTTTTTTTTCGTACAAAGCATAATGAACTTTATGTCAATAGTGTAACGCACAAATTAGATACACTCATTCGCACAGGTCGCTCATCTTCTGGAGAATTATCGCGCGTTCTCGGGAATTCCCGCAGTACAAGTGACAAGCTCGTATCTAGTTTGTACGTTAGACAATTGACATAAAGTTCATTTTGCTATGTACAATATCTTGATGAAAACACGATTCAACTCCGTTCCACGGCGGTGTAAATTGAGCCTATGTGACAGATTTTAACGGTCGCAACTTATTTTATCAAAGTTTAGTGCAAAGTCAAGTATCGCCATGTTATTTCCATCTCGCAGAGCAAACGATGATTTCATGGTGGAGGGACCTCCAAAAATATTCTTGTACACATACTTTCTCATCTTGTACCTACATGATACGAGACGATCGATATAATCTATTAAAATCACCGACGACCCATAATATGTCCTACCTCCATCTCAGCCCATCTGCGGAATAATTGCGTAACACACTGTTGATTATATGGTGTTGATATTTTGATTGTTGATGTTTTGATTTTTGAAGTTGAGTGTCCCACCCGTAGGATTGGCTTTCATTTTGACAGTTCAACAACATTCATCACGTTATTTACGTTGTTGAGCAGACAGATTCTCCGAAAATAGGAAGCAATGGATTCAGATTGTGTTTGATAGTGTGTTACGCGATTAGGGTGCTGGATTAGACAGGACATTTCTTAATGCTTTTTATGACTCTAATGTCTAAAGTAAGATAAGGGTGTGGGTGGCTCCATTGTCGGTAAACAGACATCAAATAAATTATTTGCATTAATGTAGATATTTTACTAGCCACAATTAAACGATCCATCCAAACCCACTTGCCACCCATGCGGTTAACGGATCCCCGCTTATCAAGGACACACAGATAAGTAACTGTGAAGGGCATTCAACAGAATTGAATAACTGCTAGTTCATTGTGTACGACAAATTGATTCAGAATCCTACGTGTTATTAAACCACAGAGTAGTGAGAAATGGAGTGATAATGGGCGGATATGGTTCAGAACACAAACATGTATTCATTAACCGGTCCGTATAATTATTGTTTTTCATAATGCTTGATAACCAATTTATCATAATAATTTATCATAATAACTGGCACGATTTAACCTAAACCTAACCGAAATGAACTTGTTTGAAATAATGAGACGACATGCGGTTTACAGAATGTATATAATTATACATATATGTACATAATATATACAGGGTTATTTTTTAAAGACCAGCCAAATTTAAGGATGTGGTACAGACCATCAAACTGAACAACTTTCTCTATGGGACAAATAGCGTAATCGCGAAAATTTTATCAACTGTCCCATAGAAAACTTCAATACCTACTCGACCTAAATGTATGGGACGGCTGAATTTTTATTCGCGATTACGATGTTGGTCCCATGGAGAAAGTTGTTCAGTTTGATGGTCTGTACCACATCCTTAAATTTGGCTGGTCTTTAAAAAATCACCCTGTATACCTTTTACCTTTACAATTTTGTAAACAGATTCTACTGAAAAGTTATATTTATGTGCTTCTTATGTTATGTGTTTTGTGTACTTCCTCTCTTGTTTTACGTCATCATTATATTTTCTTTGCTCCTGTTTTACGTTTATTATCTTAATATATATAATTCTTCTGTACGTGTGTTTGTCACCTAACTCCTCCTAAACTCCTGGACCGAAATTTGAAATTGTGATATCTGAAATTTTGTGTGCATATTTCAATGGGTTCCTGGATGGTTTGAAAACACAATTGGACCGGGTTGGGCAGAACGACGTCTGTCGGGTTCGCTAGTTATATAAATATATAATTATTTAGATTAGTATAATATACATTTTGCGAATTGGACATTCTGCGTCAGATCCCTTTATGTATGTATTTATTGTATTAAGTATATAAATAGTACACCACAGACTACCTCCAGTATTTGTCTCTCCTTCCTCTTTTTAATTCACCCAAAGGTCGTCTTTAAAAGACCCTTTGTAAAATTTATATATTAAATATACAAAATTACGACGTCAGTTCCGACATTGGCTACGCGTCTAAATAACCTTGTAGCTTTGTAAGTATAATCATTCCATTGTGATTATACTTAGTTGCGTAAAACTATTCAGTTAGTATCTCTCTCAGTAGAAGTACATAGGTATGGATGTAGAATGTAGATACTGTAAAGGTTGTCTACAAAAGTTGAACTTATTTTGTGCAGGCTGCGGTGTAATTGTGTAACACATCATCCAGTAGAAATGGGATTCACTTTGACAGTTCAACAACATTCATTGCGTTATATACGTTGCTGAGCAGACAAATTTTTCGAACATATGAAGCAATGGATTAGCCATATCCTTCAGGATGATTCAAATTGAGATTGATAGTGTTTAATGCAATTGGGGTGCTGGCAGTAAAACTCTAGTTTTAATTTCGTTAAATTCGAACATTCAAACGAATTTAGAATAGGTAAGCTTTCAAATTATTTAGAAAAGGTTTTTTGTTTCGAAAACACAGTGATATAATAGCCGCGTTGATGTAAACACGTTCCCATGAATTAAACATAATAATTAGGTATAGTTAACGTGTATCATTTAATAGTCCCTATAGTATTTATTATCTACTCCATGTTTAACTCCCACGGCACCCGGTTCGATTGCGATTTACAAGTAGACAGGATTATAGAATCCGAAAGGATTGCTGTTTTGAGGCCTACTATCAGATCCAACATTCTGTGCAATGAAATATCACTGACTTCATAAGACAGCCGTAATAACGGGGATTTTGAAGTTAGTGAATTGTTGCTGTGTCCATTTATATCCCAGTGTTTTTGATTATATCAGTACCAAATGCCCTTGGTTTCAAATGCGCCTTTCTCGAACAAATATGTTTGTTTAGAGGAACAAAATCAATGCCAAAATTGATGTGGTAATTGCTGCTTATTTTTGGAGTACTTATCACGGTGGAGTTTCTGATAGGTATCACTTTAGTGAAGGGTGGGTGATTTAGCAGGATTTCTTTTATTGCAAATATTCTGAAGGTGGTCTTTAGCCGATTTTGGTTAAATAATAGTCTTAGGCCTAATTGCACCACAAATCACTAAACACGATTTACCCTAAACATATTCAAAATATTATTCTGTCTCTCTCCTCCTCAAACGAATGATAGAAACAGGACGATGTTCTAAATTCGTGTAGCACTATATGCGTTTATTGATTTGTGGTGCTTTTCCCACTGAGTGGTTCAAGCAATCCACTGAAGCCCTTCAATTAAACACGAGGCCATACTCATATTCACCATTCTAGTTTCCTCAAACCACCGTAACAAGAAAACCGAATTCAGGATTATTTCTCTCTTTTATGATTAGCCTATAATGTTCCTGCTGCTGGGTCAGACCTCCTCTCTTTGAGAGGGAGAGGGCTGTAATCTACCACGCGGGCCCAGTGCGGATTCGTAGATGTCACATGTATAAAACCAAAAATTACATTTTTGGTTTTAGGACATGCCGGTTCCCTCACGATGTTTTCCTGCACCGTTTTAAGAGCAGTGGTGATTAATTTATTTACACAATGCAAAGCGCCTGACTGGGTTCAAACCCATGACCTACAATTTATAAGTCGGTGCCGTTACCACTAGGCCACTGGGCCACTGCTCTCGCTATGATACACCTCAATTTTCTGGCGCCAAGGCCATCGCCTATTCACCTATTTCTCGTAGCCACCGAAACCGGAATCCCAATTGTGTGCCCAGAGTTTCCCGTTCTAGTAATATTCTCATTCAAACCCGAACATTCGCACTTTGGTAGGCCTCAAGTTCGTCGTGCCAAGGCCCTCGCCCACGACTCCACAATTCAGTTGTGAGTCGTGTGTCGCATTTGTGGTCGCCGACATCCGCTGATTTACGACGTCATCATAATAGCATCCTATCCCGTTTCCTCCCAGACTGAATTCTGAAGGCGTTTACTGCTGAATCTTTAATTGTGATTTCACGGTTGTTATTCACTTGGCGGAAATTTCTTTGAATGAGGTAGACTTGGAGTTTAAGATAGCATTTTATGGGTCCTGGATCAAAGTCACCGCTCTTAAATCTTATTTGAATAGCTGCATGAGGATTCCACAGATCATTTTAAGAAGATATTCTACGCTTTGAAGTGTGGGTTCTCGATGCTACAATACATATTGTCGGATTATATAATCGTCATTATTGTAATGTCTCATCATCATCATTATCCGTAGGTACTATGTGTACTGCTAGACGTCTCGTAGACTAAGGCTGCCATCAGACGGACTGCACCGCAGCAACCGCGCGCAGTCGACATATTCAACTGCATGCAGTTGTACGTTCGACTTCGTTCAGTCCTGATATCAACTTCACGCGGTCGGCTGTAGTCGTGTGAAGTCAATATTAACTGCATACAGTCGTGACTTCAACTTTACGCGATCGGCTACAGTCGTGTAGTGTCGACGCACGCTGTCCATCGCTAACCGCATACAGTAAGAGAAATAACATCTGTGCTTCCATTTCGACGTCAAATCTTACACTGAGCTCCTAGGCTAGATGCGTGGCGTCAACTGCGCAAAGTCAGATCTGACTGCAGATATTCTGCATGCAGTTGAATATATCGACTGCGCGCGGTTGCTGCGATGCAGTCCGTCTGATGGCAGCCTAACACAAGTTACACCGATCTTTACCAGCACTCTAATTATGTAACACACTATCTATCACAATTGGAAGCATTTTGAAGAATATTGCTAATCCATTGCTTCGTAAGCTTGAAAAAAACGTCTGCTTAACAACGTAAATAACTCATTGAATGTTGTTGAACTGTCAAAATGAAAGCCGTTCCTCCTGTTAGTATGTTACGCAATCACCTCGCTGTTTCATATACCAAATTCGTTTGTCACAGAATGTGAGGTAGAATGTATAGTATAAAATCTGAGATTTTTAACATTCTACAAGAGGCAGAGGAAACCCAAGCCAACCCAGGCCCAAGCATCCTTAAAAGTGAAAAGACATAGGTCACGCTCTCAGCAAATGAGCACTGGTTTTAGAGACGTGTTTCCCTACATTAATTAAGGATACGTCTACCAGCCGTAGATTTGTCAAATACTAGTTTGTTAAGTGTAAAAACAAGTTCTCAAAATAGTTAATTCCAGTTTCGTAGTAGCTCTTATCCGTTCCATGTCACAGATAAGGGGTTTCAAGTAATTCTCGTGCAGCTGTTTCGTTTGTCTTTTACGATAAGATTGCGTTTCGGCTTTTTAATGTAAGTAAGGTACCTAGCCTAGCAAATGTACATTTGAGGACAATGGAAATTTCTGACAAAGAATTCTAATGGTCGTTTGTGCTTCTCCTTCATTGTTGAAAGATGTTTTAAGAGATTGTGAGAAGCTTTTAAATGATTAGATTAGGTACCTAAATGTTGAAAATACTTAGCGCCAATCTGGGTAAGCTGAAGTGGCAATATTAGCCGTAGAACCGATGACCGTTGGGGTAGACGTGTTCTTGAGTGGAGACCGCGAATCGGTAAACGTAAGGTAGGACGCCCTCAGGCTGGTAGCGGCTGGATGAGAGTTGCCGAAAATCGAGTTAAATGGCGTGCAATAGGAGAGGCCTATGTCCAGCAGTGGACTGCAATAAGCTGATGATGAATCTGGGTAACGTTTGTCTTATTTTTCGTCATGGGTATTAATAATGCCACAAATGAAATTATAAAAGAACCTAACTTTACGTTTCTAAAGGAGACAGAGTCACAATCTATCAACATAGTATTAAGATTAATACTCCACAAATATCGAGCAGGAAATCTTTATAATAATTACATTTAACGCTTAAAACACGCTCAAAAACTGGCCAGCCCAGCCTACGTCTACAAGTAAATAGTTAATTAGCCGCGGCTATCGTGGCACTGCATCAACTGGACCATTCCGACGTGGATTGGTTTCCCAACGGCTTCCACTGAGGTCATTTATATATCCCAGTTTGGTAAACTCGGTTCGTACCTTGTTAACGTTTCCCTGCACCATAGAAAGTTGGTTGAATATTTATTTATTAATTACGGAGACCATCTTCTGCGGATGTGAGCAGAATGCAGGAAATTGCAATTAGGATTTAAAATATTAGTAGCTAGGATAGGTTACAAATAGGCTTCAATAAGTATCTAACTAAGTCGCAGTCTAAGTGTGGTTTCTTTACAGGGGTGGCAGGGACATTGAAGTGCAATCTGTTACCATGGATTCAATACATCTGCCTACGTACAAGACACAGATTTCTTCAACCGTAAAATAATTTGCATAGTGCAAATTTATTTTAGTGTAACCGTGACTTTGTCTTCAATTTCTAAGGACTTGATAATTCTAGACACATTACAAATTGCCATCGGCAATTTATAAGCTTTTAAAGACTTAACCATACACTAAGACACCAGTTTTTTTTATTGCCTAACTTAATTTATTCAACAAACATATAGTTATCTCATAAACAGTACAGTAATAACAATTACCAAGATTGTTAGATGTAGCAATTATGTTTTAGAGGCTTTCACCGGTCGGCCTCAAGTTCTATTACTGGCTAAGTTCTATTAGTTAATCCGTTAATCGTCTAATCGTAAAGTGCTAGCGTGAAATGAATACGGTCATACTTTCACCTTATCGGATGGGAATATGGGATACATGTGACGTGCTCATGTTAGGAATCAGCAATTTATGTCGTATTGTGAGACGGAAAAGGAATTCTCCATTGAATAGCTACACTGACCCATAGAAATCTTCCATGGTATTACTTTCAACCTTCTTATATTACCAGCAGGCCAATTCTCGTAATTTAAAACGATCAAAATCTAGCCACAGTCTCATCTCGGCGACAAACAAATGTCAAAAACTTGTCAAAATGTAGCGAAAATTGACGTAATTTTGACAGATTGAGACTGAGATCAGACTGTGAACGTTCTTAAATTTACCATGAATTGCCCCGCTGGTATCAGTATACCAGTCTCAATCTGTCAAAATTACGTCAAATTTCGCTACATTTTGACAAGTTTTTGACATTTGTTTGTCGCCGAGATGAGACTGTGGCTAGATTTTGATCGTTTTAAATTACGAGAATTGGCCTGCTGGTAAATTTAAGAGGATTAGGTGTTAGAGGATTATTCGAGAAAATTTAACACCCAACTTTTGTTTTTTTGAACTCTTGTTATTATTTCATCATCACTGCTCTCAAAACTGCGAAGGAAAACATCGTGAGGCATGTCCTAGAACCAAAAATTCGTAGACGTTTGACATCTACCAACCCGCACTGGGCCCGTGTGGTAGATTACGGCCTTCTCCTCACGCCGAGAGGAGGCCTGTGTCCCGGCAGTGGGAACATTATACACTCATTATGCTAGAACTTTTGCTAGGAGAAGTACCTACTTAATTTACCTATTTTACCCCCAATATGTTTTGACGTTCTTAGTACTGCGCCACAAAAGATGTAAGTAAAAACCTTACAGATCTTTTCCATAACTAACCTCATAAAATTAAGTATGATATTCTGCGAAATATTTGGGGACACATTCATGTTATTTTTTATCATTGGATTATTATTATTCTTTCACGTACAGGATTCGGGAAGGCCAGCGGGGTGATTGCGCAACACAGTAATGGCTTTCATTTTGACAGTTAAACAACATTCATTGCTTTATTAACGTTGTTGAGCGGACACATTTTTCGAAGTTATGAAGCAATGGAATAGCAATATCCTTCAAAAGGAATCAGATTGAGATTGTGTTATAGATATGTAAATTATAGCTGTTATAGATATGTAAATTATGCTTATAATTATTTGTTTATTGACTAATTACAATAAATTCTATGAACTTGTATTGTATGATCAAAAGTAGTTGTATTGACTTCATGTCATTGGCCGAGACTTTGACAGTTATCGACGAGTCGTCGATAACTGTCAAAGTCGAGCTTATGATTGGTCGTCGAAGACGCCCAATCATAAGCAAGTAAAACGGCGGGAATTAAAAAAAGTAGTCAGCGAGCATTTTAGTGATAATGCCCGCTATGCCCGGCATTCGTGCTTGGACATCGGTGCTAGTCACTTGTTAAAAAACGGCCCATAATCAAAATTGTATTACTGTAAATATATCTAGTAATAAAGCTGATCTTTAAAATTTGTGCAGTGTTTTATATCCAAAATCCTCACTTCTGAGTGTTGAACCAGTACGTTCACAATTGATAGTGTGTTATGCAATTGAGATGCAGTTTTATTTAGATCTCAAACGGCAACACTAACGCAGGTACAGCCACATATTAATATGATAATTAGTCTGCAGGATTAACTCACGTATAAGTCCTTAACTCAGGCAAATGCACACGAATGAACCTGTTAATTTACTTTACAACAATGTAGATGTTCATATCTCACTGACATCACACATGCAATAAATGAAGCAATGAACGTTGAACTGTAGCACCATAAAATATTATCTAGCGCTTCAAACTTTAATTCATTTGACATTTATTTTTACGTTTCACTGCCTTCGCTAGGGGGCCAAAGATTTATTGCGCAAGTCAACCACAACTTGTCTAATTTGGTAATTGTTTTAGGTTACCCTATTTGATAGAAGGGGAACTAATGTCATGGGATGTATGGGGCCCATTGTAAGGCCTCTGCTAGTGTTAATGTGTCGTGTTATGGTGTCGCATGATAATAAGCAATACTGTTAGAATATTAGATTTTATCAGCATTTCGACGTGTTTATTAGCGTTGTTTCCTTTCGTTCGGTTGTTATGAATTAAACATTCGTGTCAACATTAGTGAGGCGAAAGTCTTTCTAAAAACATAAATTCTTTGCAATAATTAAGTATTAACTGGTTTTTATGATGTACTTAGCTTTCGCCCGTGGTTTCGCCCGCGTGGTATGTCAATAAAACGTAGCCTGTCCTTCGCCACGTCAGAATGGTCCAGCCGTTTCGTAAATTAGCCGGAGCAAACAACAACAAGCAAGTAATTATTTTTTTTAAATACCGTATTTACTTTCATATGCATTTAGTAAAAAGATGTTATTACGACATTACAAAGAGACACTTCTTTTTTATTTATTTGTTTAGATTAGATAGATAAATGGCGCAGCATCATAATTATAATGTACGACTTTCATGTAGGCATGTATTTCTAATCCCGTAATAAACTCAAGTGTAGCCCCAGGTATCCAAAACTATTATTTAAGACTGTTATGTTTTACACTTTCTAAGCTAATAAATATTTAATTATCAGTCAGGTTACGACAGACATTCCACTTCCTTAGCAATAGGGTATGACCATCGAAGTGGAATTTACGTCGCAACCTGACGTAAAACATCGCTGAAATTGCCTATAATAAATGTTTTCACTCCATACAGTTGATGAAATCTTTACGATCATTTATCAATATAAACTGTTCGCTTTCCGTTTTAAATTGCATATTTTGTATTGTATTAGTGTTTTGTTCACTGATTGTTTATTACGTTGCCATAACATCCGGCTACCGTCGCGGTTATAGAACTTCTGTGAATCCATTCATAATTGTTCATTCAGTTTGGTTTCATCAATTGGGAACTAGGAGAGCACGTGATGGGCACGTGCTCTCAAGCTTTTAAGTCCAATAGGACTTGACTTGAATTGACCATACCAAATAATTATTATGAACCTTGTACCACAACCAGAGATCAGTCTGTTATACAGACTGATCTCAATAAAATAAAATGTTATATTCACTTATGTTGTTTACTTGTTTTATTTTGTTATTGTACGAGGGCCGAAGCCAACTCGCAGAGGCCCGTTACATATTTTCAATGAAATGAGGCACCAACCGACGATTATCCTTGTTCGTACTATGCAAGTGTACCCAAGGACAACCCCCGGTTGGTGAAGGACTATTGCAAGATATGAAAACAAAGATATTGGATTATAGGTTTGGGTGGATAAAGTGAACTGGTTATCTAGGACTATGGAAAGACTGCCTGCCTGCCTGACCAATGTTTTATATAAATTACACCCTGGGCCCCCGAAAACGGTCGCTAGCACATCGTGTCGTAGCAACAAGTGGGTAACACGTCCTGAGGAGCTTATGAGGAGTGGAGAGGTATTCCACGGCTATCAGGATAATCCCGGAAGTACGGTCAAGATCCCTACTAGCATCTTAGGCCTTTGCCCAGCCGTGCGACATTAACGGCTAGTAAAAAAAAAAAAAAAATTAAAAATAAACATATTAAAAAAATTGCTTATTGTTAATTTAATTGTAACACCTCTACAACATTATGGAATGCAAATAAATTTTATGAATATGAATGGCTTATTCCCAGGCGCTCTATAATTTTATGAATATGAATGGCTTATTCCCAGGCGCTCTATAATTTTATGAATATGAATGGCTTATTCCCAGGCGCTCTATAATTTTATTCCAAATTAAAAAAAGTAGTATAAATAAGTTTCATAGGCGAATTATTATTTGTTTTTATTAGATAACAAGCAGTGCTATGGGATTTCTTAACAGCTAAAATTACGAACTAACTATCCTTCTATCCTTTATGGGATGAATTTTCAGCAATCCTTCGTTAGTAATTAACTTCGTAAGATCAGTGGTGGTCCAGTGGACGGACGCGACTTACGAGTTGTAGGTCCTAGGTTCGAACCCAGACAGGCGCTTTACTTTGTGTAAATTATTTCATCACCACTGCTTCCAAAACGGTGAAGGAAAACATCGTGAGGAAACTGGCATGTCCTAGAACCAAAACTACGAAGACATGTGACATCTACCAACCTGCATTGGGACTGCGTGGTGGATTACAGCCCACTCCCTCTCATAGAGAGGAGGCCTTTGTCCCAGCAGTGGGCTGATTATATGGTTATATGGATTCACTTTGTTATACGAGTACATACATACTAGGAACTCTTTTGCAAAATTGTATGCTTCGTGGTTTAGGCTGTGCGTTGTCTGTCAGTGAATTTAAGATTTTGATTGAGTAGAAGATTTTAAGGTTACTTTATCGACAAGAGAGCGGGAAGAAATTGACTTGGACCGTTTCACTTAGCTCTAGACAGAGTAAACAGAAGTTGTATGGGTACCTAAATTTGTGACGAACAGACATATATATAATTAACTAACTAGCCTATACTGTCCCACAGCTGGGCAAAGGCCTCCCTCAAATCCTTCCAGGAACTCTTTTCCCGCGCCACCTCGAACCAGCCTTCGCAGACGCAGTACGCGTCCAGGTCATCTCGCCATCTCTTTCGGGACTAGCCTTGGCGGCGGGCGCCGTCCATCTTCAGGCAGCCATTGTGTGGAGATTTTTGCGCGATATATCTAGTACCAGAAAAATAACAGTTCTCCGTGTTAATGCTACGTGCATCACTCAAAATCATGTACAGCCTATAGCTATGCGATTATAAACGGTCAGCCAAATTGAAAACGAGTAATCTTTTCAGGCACGCGAAGCAATTTGCGGATTGACAATAATTAATTAATCAGTAGAAACATGTAGGTAAATGCTAGGCATCCGTTTGGTTTAAAGACCTAAGAAGTTAATCACGCCTTGTAATTAAGCAGTTGCTAAACACACGATGACTTAAAGCATATGCAACTTTAGCCAGGAAAACGCAGTAAGTAATATCCTGCCGCATTTGCCTCATTCCCAAGAGTAATCTGTGAGCAAATAGAAATGTCAGCCACTGGTACAATTAACGTTTAAGTTTTATGCCCAATTAGCTGTCTGATATTTTGTCACGAGTCACATTTTGCAATTATCATTATGGCACGACACGGCGGCGACGTATAGCGTACAACAGTCGCAACCTTTTAGGGTTCTTCAGATGATTCATGCGATTTTTGGTCGCAAACTTTGCTTGTCAGGGGACGATCATTTAAGAGTTCGTTTTTTTTGAAAGCTGGAGAGCTATACTCCAAATAATAGGCATTTTATGCGCAGGTTGCTTAGGTAGGAAACATGTTTTCTTTTCTGGTCGTCCTCTGATTGGAGTGTGTATTATTTTAACTGCCTATTTTACATCAGTACTATTAACACTAGAATATAAGTTGTTTTGTAATATTAACACAATATGGATCACTATTGTCAGAAATGAAGGAATTTTGACTAATCAATTTTTTTTTAAACCTTCCCCACATCATAAATTACTCCTGTATCGTGGGTGCGTTTACAAACATTTAAACTCACATACACAAACAGCCAGACCCGGAACAACTACCTGTAGGCATTACAAATATTTGTTCCGTGCGGAAATCGAACCCGCGGCACGCAGCGCAGCAGTCGATCGCTCAGCCACTGCGCCAACCGTGTCGTCAACGCTTAAAATCAATCAATGTTTAAAAGTTAGTGCTCGTTCGTGAATTGAATGATTAGCTCTAACACTGGTAGTGTGGATTCATTTTCAATATCATTCCTTATGCCATGTTCGATTCCAAAACGATTTCCTTTTTCAATACTAAACGCATTCCGTATTGAAGTTTGAACCCCATTAGTGCACATAACCACGGGCTTGTTAAACTTGCCCTACCATCGGGCTACCGCCAATGTTAGGTGCCGCTGAATACTCGTAGTTATGATAGTTATCTGTGACTTCTCTCATAGTAAATCGCGCGGCCGGAAAGCTATTGTGTGTCGCAGCTCTAATAGAAGTGCATTCTAAGCGTCGCACTGTCTGCGGTTTTCGTTCGAATGCACTGACCTCGTTTGTGTCGGCATTTTATCATTACGTAGCTTGAAATACTCGTATATCTGCATGTCCGACTTTTTATTGTGTGGTCTGCGTTTTTGACGAAGCTAAATTGTTTTTTTTAGGTTTTGTTTGAATGAAACTTTCATTATAACCAGACCTAAAAAATAAAAACACTAGACTTTCACAATGAAAGTCTGGTAAGAAGGCTAGGATAGTGCTGGGATGTTTTGGCATCGCTTATTTTTTATGTTTTAATGGTTAGGTGACTAAACTATAACGATTATTCACCAGTCTAACCGAATGCAACTGAATACCAGTATTTTACATGGAGCGATTGCCTATCTGACATGCATTACCCAGTTACTGGGTAATACGTTACCCCTTGGTAAGACTGGTTGTCAGACTTTCGGGCTTCTGACTACCCATAACGACTGTCAAAGATCCACGAATGACAGCCGGGACCAACGGATTAACGTGCTGTTTTTTCTTATGACTAAATATTTATTTTATTTCCTTTCTATCTCATTTATTTGTTTAACGTATTTAACGCTATATGTATTTGAAACATAATTCTGTCTCTGTCATCTTCAAATGATTGACAGCAAAAGAACGATGTTTAAAATTAATTTAGCGCCAAATACATTTAGTGAATTGTGGTGAAGTGGGCCTTAGGGTCTATAGCAAATAATAAGTTCATGCGGTTCAGCTTTAGCATAAGCATAATCAGCCTACACTGTTCCCACTGCTGGGACACAGGCCTCCTCTCTGTGAGAGGGAGTGAACCGTAATCCACCACGAGAGCCCAGTGCGGGTTGGTTGATGGTGCGGTTTGGCGTTGAAGAAGCATATTTATTCTTATTAAAAAAAATGCATACAACTTAGGCACCTAACATTTTCATAATCATTTTCCTCATAGTATTCTTGTCTTGAACGAACACAGACATGTTCGTCTGAGTCCACAAGTCCAACATTTTAATGAAGGTGCATTGAATAATAATTTATTTGATGTTCAATGTTCAACGTTGCATATTACTCACTTAGGAACTATCTCTAAACATGACTTCATTTTATAGTATATTTTATAGTAAATGCGTCAAGAATTCATTACCAATATATATCTATCAAACTCTTTATACTTATAAATAAAGAGTTTGTTTGTTTGTTTGTTTGAACGCGCTAATCTCTGGAACTACCAGTCAGATGTAAAAAAATATTTTTGCTTTTGATAGCCTAGTTTCTGAGGAAGGCTACAAGTTATTAAACATCATGCTGTGACCCGTATGAGACGAGCAGAAGCAAAAAAGTTAGAAAGAACGTTAAGCAAAAACGAAGTAAGCCCACGGACATTAAATTATTGCGGCAGGATTTTATCACGCACTGGATTTTCAACTCTCGGTACTTATTGAGCCGAGTATTGAGAACACAAGCGTCAAAAACACACTGTTGAATTTTCAACTGTCGGCGCTATGCAGTGCGTTAAAAATCCAGTGCGCGAAAAAAAACGCCGCGTGATAAACGCGACCCGTGCGAGCGCGAGCGCCTATGCGATGTGACAGGATGGGTTGGGGGTACAAGAAGTTTCACTCGGACGAAGTCGCAGGCAGAAGCTAGTGATTTATACTTATTTGTGTTTCGTGAACACAATTACATAGGTACTTATATGCATAATACATATTCAAAGTACTACGACATTGTCTTGAATAATGATTGTTACTCATCGCTTTTCAGTCAACACAGTGAAATGCTGCATTTGCTTGTTTTGTGTAGCTACGGCTATTGTTTAAGTAATGTAAACGTACTTACGTCCTTTGACGAGCACTTAAGTTATTTTTAGTAAATTATTTCTAAAATGAAACAGAAATTCCCTAGTTATGTATGCTTTAACCACCTAAAATGTTCCCACTACTGGGACACAGACCTACTATAAATTGGAAAAAAAAGATTAGAACACCTTAAGGTGGATGCTCCAAGGTAGCCCGCGAAATTCAAATTTTCTTACGTTTTTTTCAATTTGCTGGTCAGTACTAAGTTGCACGTTGATTAAAATATGATTCGCGGCCGTAACAAATATGTATTTACAGAATTATAATCATTAGAATCAGTAATACAACTTGTTATGTTAGCATAATCCTAAAATGTCAAGATTTCATGAAATAGACATTCAGTAGGATTACTTGATCTTAGAGAGTTGTGTTGATGACTTTAATGATTATAATTTTGTAAATAGGTACATATTTGTTACGGCCGCGAATCATATTTTAATCAACGTATGTACAACTTAGTACTGACCAGCAAATTGCAAAATACGTAAGAAAATTTGAATTTCGCGGGCTACCTTGGAGCATCCACCTTAAGGAATTGTCAACCTCTTTATGTTCCCTCTGTGCGGTGCATATATCGACAAAACTCTTATATGATAAGAACTAGCAGGGGATACAACTCGTTGTTTCAGAGTGTTGATGATCTTGGTTTGTTATCCACCAGCGTTCCTAAACTAAAAAAAAATCTGTGTAAAAACTTCTTTGAAGATCACTAAAACCTGTTCAGTCTTTTCTTAATTCTCTCCGAGTGCTTACTTATTTTTGCTTTCGCTTGCCTGTCTACTGTTTCTTGTGCTACCCTAATATTGTCAGTGAAAAGTTTTAATTGACCTTTATTTCACTAACTGTCAACTATCTGTATCTTAGCTGTAAGTTTTCATAAGAAATAAAATAAAATTAGCACTGGGTAAGAAGGAACACCTTACTCGATTGTATCGGACTAAACAGTGCCCTATTGTCCAGATATGATCCCGTAGGTCAAGACGTCTTGGTCAAGGTTACAAGGAAGTGAAGCGTTCTAACGCGGATAAACTAACCATTACTAATGGAGATCTATTAAGGTAGGTGTGTCGCAGGAGAGGTCGCAGGCACCTTCTGGGTGGTAATAAAAACACAATTGACGAATTGAAGAAAGTATTTATTATTGCCTTCCTTTCATTTAAAAAATTTAGACCGACACAGAGTTTGTCGAAGAAGGGTTTCAAAGAAAAAGATGTCAAGGCTAAATCATGATGAACCATATTGCTCGCTAACTAGTCGCTGTGAATATCCGAATTCCTACCAATATTATAAACGCGAAAGTTTGTGAGGATGGATGGATGGATGGATGAATGGATTGATGGATGTTTTTTACTCATTCACGCAAAAACTATATTCAACGGACTTATACGAAATTTGGCACACAGATAGTTTATAACTCGGATTAACACCTAAGATACTTTTTATCCCGGGATCGAAACTTATGCGGGTGAAACCGCGGGGCGCTGCTAGTTGATTTATAGTTGTTGAGTATTACAGGTTGGGTTTTTGAAATAGGGCAGTAAGGGAAGGTACCATCCCGGCTTGGGCGGAGCACCGCCGCGTCCTCGTGGCGGCGATCGGCGGCGGCGATCTCTCGCATCCGGCCCTGGCCCAGGCCATGGTACAGAGCGAGAGTGCGTGGGAAGCCGTCGGCTCCTTCTGCGACAAAAGAGGAGGCGGAGCGCGTGAGGGAGAGGTAATCTCTGCGCCCTCACGCCCCTAGTCGCCGCAGGAGACGCCCTGGACGTTGGGAGTCAACAGCCGACTCCCGGTCACCGTAGGCGCGGGCTTGCGGGCGGCGAGCAATGGGTAGCTCGCCGCCCGGTAAGGACCAGGCCCGGGTCGACGGCGCGTTGTATCCCACGCGCGCCTCAAATAGTTGTCAGCACGAACTGACGGGGTCCGCTAGGGCCGATGCCTGCCAGGGCCGCGGGTTGTTCGAAAGAGATACCGTGGCCCCTGGCACAGGCAACTGAAGGAACACGGGTGGGTTTTATTCAGTAAAAGTCTGACACGCCCTCCCGCTCCGCCCAGAGTGGGAGAAGTCATATGATGATTTCCCACCCCCAAAAAAAAAAGGGCTGGTACCATAACCGTTGTTGCTGTTAGAAAATGGTCTTAGGAGACTCCTTAACTTTTTGAGATATTTTGAAATTTAAAAATACATCTGTTCCAGGTACAAGTACACCTCTGCCTTTTGGGGATTACAAGTGTGATGTTGTGTTATGTTATATAGAACAAATGATGTGCATCACCTCAAAATCCCACATAATTCAACCGTAACACAGTCTTTGTCGGAGGACGGTCCACTTGTTTGAACTAGGCCACTCGTTTGCACGTAATTTTGTCGCACTGAGGCAGATTATCTTCTTCCAGCCACTTCCATTATCTTGCAAATGCGACAATTGTCGCTGTTATCGTGCAATGACTTGCCGTTAAAACAACTGACTTGTTGTTGCACTTTCAATAACGATGTCATGTCGAGTGATGGTCATTCTTTCTATATTATGTTGAGTGTATTCGTGTAGATGTTTGCATGCTTTTCTGATTGCATTTTCTTCATTTATATTCAGGGTCTTCCCTTTGCTTGGGTATTTTGTAAACAGCTCGATGTTCATTTTGAATAGTCTTGTTGTTGATTCCTATAATTTACGGACTGTTATTGGTTTAAATTAAGAAGGAAGCGGCCCGTGGCTAAACACTAACAGCTGCACAGATCAATTGATCGGGTTAAGCTACACTTGCCGCGGTAGGTCTGTGAATGGGTGACCATCTTTACATACCGAGGTCCCTTCGTGCCTCGGAAAGCACGTTAAGCCGTTGGTCCCGGCTGTCATTCCTGAATCTTTGACAGTCGTTACGGGTAGTCAGAAGCCCGAAAGTCTGACAACCAGTCTTACCAAGGGGTCTCGTAATTACCCGGTACTGGGTTGTGGAGGTCAAATAGGCAGTCACTCCATGTAAAATACTGGTATTTAGCAGCATCTTGTTAGACTGGAAGCCAACCCAAACATAGTTGGGAAAAGGCCAGGCAGATGATATTGGTGTAAATCAAAACTCTTGTATCTTTACCAATTAAGTATAATGAAGCAAAAACCTCATAGCTTTGCATGGCAGACCCTCCCATATGGAAGAAGCTATCACAGGTAAAATTAACTTACGAATCTATTTATATGTCCGGTTTGGCAATACAAAATGCTACTATTGGTAAGCGAAATGATTCGTTTTCGTTTATAGGAATTGCGCATTAGTAGGCAAGCTTTTTAACATCCTAAGGCAAAATAAGGGCGAGAATCTATGCTTCAGACTCTAAATCATAGGTTCTCAACCTTATTTTGCCCACCTTGAGTTTTTTTTTTCTAGAGCCCTTCATTTGTTTTTACTTCCCATTTGTCGCGAATCTGAAACAGCTATTGTCACTATTATATTTAAACGTGTAATATTCTATAGTCATAAGATAGGATTGATAGAGAGTAGTGCTGGCGCAGTCGTAACGGCCCTGATTTACGAGTTGTAGATCGTAGGCGGAGAGCAATAGGTAGCTCACCGTCCGATCAGGACCAGGCCCGTGCCGGACGGCGCGTATGTTCCACGCGCGCCTCAAAGAGATGTCAGCATAAGTGACGGGGCCCGACAGGACCGAAGCCTGCCGGGGTAGCGGGATCGTCCGAAAGGGTTACCGCTGCCCTGGGACATAAAGGGCTAAGGAAGGAACACGGGTGGGTTTTAGTCAGTAAGAGTCTGACACTCCCTTCCGCTCGACCCAGAGCGGGAGGGGTCATTTGATGATTTCCAATCCACAAAAAAAAAAAAAAAATTGTTTTGACCCGACACAGGCGCTTTACGTTATGTAAATAATTTTATAGCCACTGCCCTCAAAACGGTGAAAGGAAAACTCGTGAGGAAACCGGTATGTCCTAGAACCAAAAATTCGAAGACATATGATATCTACCAGCCCGCACTCGGCAGGCGTGGTAGATTACAGCCCACTCCCTCTCGAGAGAGGAGGCCTGTGTCCCAGCAGTGGGAACATTATAGGATATATAATTTCCTCTGGGTCTTCTACTGCCCCCTTAAAAGTCTCAAACGCCCACGAGGTGGCGTTATTGCGCACCTTGAGAACCTATGGACTAAAAACTCCGTAGGTACCGGATCCGAGTTCAAGATTTTCGAAGATTTAGAATGAATATATTCGTAATAAAACACGCCGCAATATTCCTTGAACTAGCAAGTCATGATGACAAATAAGATTGAAGTCAAACTTAAGTTAAAGTTATCTTTTCCTTCTATCTTTCCAGGGACTATGCCTACTGCAAATATTATCATTTACCACGTCACTCTACTTATTTTGGGCAATGGTTGCTCAATTTGCGTCATCACGATTCGCCAAACCTGCGTGGTAATTGAACATAATGCACTAACAGTAGGAATGGCTTTAATTTTGACAGTTCAACAACATTCATTGCGTTATTTACGTTGTTCAGCTGACAAACTTTTTCGAACATATGAAGCAATGGATTAGCAATATCCGTAAAAATGATTTAAATTGAGATTGATAGTGTCTTACGCCATTAGGGCGTTGTAGTGACGATGTATATTTTTAATAGTTTTATAGTTATAGCAGAGTTTGCTACAATTTTGTAGGCATCGTGAAATTCTTGGAAATATCTTGGTAAACAGACTCATAAGTTATCGTGCTCGAATCACTGTCGCAGTATATTTACTTTGTACTGTAAGAAAACTAAGTTTGGAACTTGTGTAATAAGATTCAAAGTTTGGGCGTCGAGTTATCGCGCATTTAATTTTTTTCCTATTCAAAAGATCATGGAGGAAGTCCCAGATATTTAATTTTGCCCTGATGTACGGAGATTGCCCTCAGAAATTGTATTTTCTTGAACTAGGAAATGAACCAACTTACCTACTAACCAAGCTTGATAGGCTTCTCAGCCGCTCTAACCGTAGTACTAGTTAGTGGTTAACTGCACTTTATAAGTTTATATTAAAGTTACGAAACTTTAATTTACGTCTTTATTAACGTCAGCTAGTATTATTTTACTTTATGGAATTTATCGAGACACGGTAACCGATACAACCTACTCGTAAGATTAACTATCCAAGTTCTGTATTTAGAAAATGTGTTCACGTAGTGTATACGTAGTGACGTATACACTACGTGAACACATTGACTAAAGCGTTACCGATAGTGATCGGTAACGCTTTAGTCATAATCGATTAATCGCTACGAATTTATCGGAATAATAATTAATCAGTAAATTAATTGCTTGGTAAAGTTACGCCACATAAAATGTTTGATTAATTTGAGTTAGTAGAGTCTAGAGAAAATACTTGAATATGCAATACGACTGCACTCTTGCGATGGAACGGACTTTTTATTATCAGACCCTGGTTACCATCTAGCACCAAAGTTCTCGCCAAGACGGATCAAACGAGTCCAAACTAGATGGGGTTGTGTCGTATAACTACCGAGTTCCTATGGCCACCTTCCGGTTCCACCATCAGATCAGCTCCATGTCATAATAATTTTGCATTGTCATCCGATTTACACATGCATGCAAAATTTCAGCTCAATCAGTTGAAGATATCTGCTTCAAAATTGAGTTGCAAGAGTCCACCCGAACATACATACATTGCAAGTTAAATAAAAGCTTGTAAAAAATGTTTTTTTTTTGTTGTAAATATGGTACTAAAATCACTTTAACAGGTCATATACATATAAAAAAATAAGCTAGATAGAGTCGACATGTCCTATCTGACTTCCTCTGAGAAGAAATGGCGAAACAAATTCAAGGGTCAAAGTTTCTTTTAAATGTAATGTAGATTATTTTTCTGTATCTCGTAGCAATTTAGATTATTCCTCTGTATCTCGTTGCAATCCCGTAGCTTTTTCGTAGCAATAATTTGATGTTTATTATGTTGATATTGCAACAAAATGTTTCATTACCCTTCCTTCCTTTCTGAAGAATAGGAAATATGTGATCACGGAAACTGTTTTAAAGCATTTAGCTGCAGGCAATATCAATCCATTTTATAGTTACCTGCAGTAGGTAACAAACCATTTTTTTTTTTTTTTCTCGCTGAGAAATGCTTTATGCATCCCCGTCTCGCGGGGGACGAGACGGCGTATGTGGGACTCCCTGTCAGAATGACAGTATACCCACTAAAACTCAGCGGTGTTTCCGCATCGCCGTGATGGGAGGGCCATGGGAAACCGGCATAGCCTTTACTTCCACAGCCCTCCCGGCGCATGCCCGCCTAGATGGTATGGCGGGCCCCGCATGTCCCCCAGGTTGGGGGGGCTACGGGAATGGCTGGAAACACCTGGCCATTCCCGTCCTACACTGGTGGAGGCCTGTGCAATACAGGCAACGGTGCCCCCGCACCCGTTGCCTGCTGACCTCCACGCCCGCCTAGCTGGCGGGCCCCGCATGCCCCCCGCGTTGGGGGGGCTACGGCCGCAGAGGATAGGGAGAGCGGCAACGTAACACCGACACTCCTGTTCCCCTGCGGCCCCACCGCGTCCGCCATCTAACGGTGGCGGCCCCGTTAAGGCCGCGGAAGGTAGGGAGATCGGCAACGTAACACCGACACTCCTCTCCCGCCGCGGCCTCCAATCCTCAGCCGCGATGTCTCCCATACGAGGGACATCGCGGCCCGGCTCAGGTAGGTTGCGATGTCACCCAAGCGGCACCGCAACCTACCCGCTGGCCGCTACGTCGTCGGCTTAGCCGCAAAGCCCTGACGAGCGGCCCCCGCTCGGATTCCTCTTAGCTTCACCGTGGTCGCGGGCCACGGCTACTGAGCCCCCCCGCCTCGTCAATGCGGGAACCCACCGGAGGGGAGTAGGTAACAAACCATGCCATAACCCTAACTGACCCTAAGTAAGTACACAATTGATTAATTTATTTACCCCTTACAACACACTTGACAGTAGAAACTAGAAATTGATTGCTACTATATAATAATAACATGTTAATAGTACAACTTTTAAATAAATACTTGTAACGGAAGCTCGTAAACGAATAAAAGTCTTTAAACGATTCACTTAAGTTTTATAGTTCAATATATTAAAACATTACTTCTTTTTGATCGACTTGATATGTGTTTTCACAATCATCATCCGCTTTTAATAACCTTTTTCTTATATAAAGAAAGAAAGAAAAGAAAGAAAAAATGATTATTCCGCACATTAAAAATAAAAAAGACATAAAATATACACATACCACATAGTCAAAAGCCTTATAGTGGTGTGGTCTCCTTCCAGTCTCACCAAATGCGCCCCAATTTTATTTTGTCATGTCATTGTGCCCATAAACGTCGAAGTACCGATGGGAAACCCCGAGAACTGTTTGTTGAGGTGCAAATTAGGAGAAGCCTAGGTTCAATAGTAGACTGCGAATGATTTGCAACCTTTTTTTCGGAATTTGTTTCGACCTTTCTTCTCAGAGTAATCAGGCGCCGACCTCATCTAGTTTTTAAAATTTAATTTACGTGTAAAAGTGTTTATTCAAATCTACTTACAGAAAAAAAAATCATTATCATTTTACCCATTTACTAGCCCATATTAAGTCCCTAAGGTTAAACCGGTTATTAGACTTTTAGGCTTCCGAAGTTAGGTTAAATTAATTACATTTACTCACAACATGTGGCCGACAGAAGGATTCAGTTGGGTTGGGCAGCATTTGGAAAACTCCGTTAAGTCTTCGCGACACCTATCCTGTGGGATAGGCGACGCGAAGACTGACGCGAGACGCGAGAACACTGTGGTGTTTGAAGACTAAGGTCTTCAACCAGTGCGTCCTCCGTCATGACATATGGCGCCGAAACGTGGACACTGACGGGCGGGCTGGTCCACAAATTCAAGGTCGCTTAGCGCGCTATGGAGCGAGCTATGCTTGGAGTCTCTTTCAAGGATAAAATCAGGAATGAAATTATCCGGAAAAGAACCGGAGTTACCGACATAGCGCGCAGAGTAAGCAAACTGAAGTGGCAGTGGGCTGGCCATGTTTGTCGAAGGAACGATGGCCGGTGGAGCAGGCGAGTCCTGGAGTGAAGACCGCGTATCGGCAAGCGTAGGGTGGGACGCTCCCCAGCTAGATGAACGGACGACCTAAAGAAGGTTGCTGGGACGGACTGGATGCGGAAGGCGGAGGACAGGATGTTGTGGCGCAGCATGAGAGAGGCCTATGTCCAGCAGTGAACTGCGATAGGCTAAATTGATTGTGGCTGGCGAAGATGGTAGGTACATTATACTATGCTCGCTAGGGCCCAAAGAGGACACAATTATGAAATGACGTGACAACTTGCCGGTCCAAACATCTAAAAATATCCAAAGATTAAAACCACCTTTTGGGAAGTCCCGAAGAAGATTATTCCGAAGAAATAAAGATACAATAACAACTGATGCAATTAGGGACTTTCCATTGTCAAATAAGTATATAGTACTATAGATATAGGTACGTATAATATGTACTATAGAATGGCCTGCTTTCCTCATATATTAACAGGTTGTCGAGATTCAATTACCTACTGCAGATATAGAATCAGATTGGTTAGTAACTCTGAACAGCGAGGTGGGCCAGCTTTATCAATATTAAATTCAGAAAATTATTAGCTATTGCTTATTGCCTGCCACTGTTGTTGTAATCAAAGATGGAGGTTTAACCCGGAACGTGGATCCACGCGAGACACATTGGCTTTTTAATTATTTCTGTAATTACGGCATTCAAGCGGGTAAATTTTATGTACGTCAGACTGTAAAATAGTAAGTGCAGTCGGCCGCACAGCAATGATAACACTTCGACCTTGAGCTGACTTTTGACGGAGCGTTGGAATACGAGGCTAGCTGATACTGGTTTTGTTACCACTGACCTGCGAATGACTGTACGCTAGTAGACTGAAAGTAGACATACCAAGGGCATCGAACTATCAGTTGATTTATCACACGTGTATGACATTTCTTACCGTTTACCTTTTTAACAGTATCGCAGACAGGCGCGGCGCGACGATGCGACGTGATTCTGGTAAAACAATTTCCATGTAGTTTCATAGAAATGGTTCTACTAGAGTCGCGTCGCGCTGTCGCGTCGGGCCTGTCTGCGGGAGCCTTTATGCGGGAAACATGAGATACGAGCTTCTACTTAAACCCAGAAACTTCTAGATTAATTCCTATTGCTCTCAATATCTATCGGAAGTTCGTCTCTACTGTCAATTTAAAATTAATAATAAATAAACAGTTTTTGCAGGCATCGTGATGACGCATAATGAGCAACATTTGTACAAAATAAGTTGAGTGACGTGGCAAAAGATAATATTTGCGGTTAGTTAGGAGGTAAAGATACCTTCTAAGTTATGTAAGCTTAGATATTATTTGACACGCCATATTTTTTTTTATAGTTCTAGGAATATGTTTTGGATATGTCAGTCAGGAATATTTTTTGGATATGTCTTTCAGTTTTTTTTTACGTAGTGCTACGCGGTCTACGCTATGCTACGCTTGAATATGCGGCTACGTTAAACTTAAAAAAGACTAGGTTGTTATTTATTTTTTTAATTTTTATTCATTTGGTTTTATCACTTAGTGACAATGTCACCTCCGTAACAGAAAACATTCAACAACTTAAAACTAAACAATGGATAATGAACAGTCATTATATTATTACTTATGACCTACCTAATAGTGTTGTCCCTATTCGTTTTGATAGATAACCAACAACAGTCGACACAACATACTAGCCTCCTCAAACGAAAGGGGACGCTAGGATGCTGTTACATGCCCCACTTCAAATCCCACACCAAACACATATTGTCTATCGTGTATGTTCCAGTCGTATTCCATCAGCACGTGGTAAATATCCTCAATCACCCAAAAACTTCGCAGTTTAATCAGGGACTTTTACCCATTAAATATTTAAACTTATTCGATGACTAGGTTTTTAATATTACGGATGTTACATTGCTTCGTTGGTCTAGTGACCGCAAACCCTACTGTTGAACATGAGGTCCTGGGTTCGATTCCTAGGTCGGGCAAACTTTTAAAGGTTTTATCATCTGGAATGTCTCAGTAGTAACCCGGAGCCAGGATTTGTGTCCGATTATTGGTGATAGGCTCGCCTCCTATTATACGGTACATAAACATACCTGAACTAAGAGATAAGTAACCAGGGTCGTCGGCTATATTTGAAGTTTAGTAAAAAACCGAGGGCTGTTTAAAAAAAAAAAAAAGATGTGCGAAATGTGGATGTCCTGTAGGTACACTTCTGCCCAACCCTGCAAGCAATACCTTGCTTGCAGGGACAAGGCGTGATGTTATGTTACACTTAAGACTTTATTAAATTATTATCAGAAAGAAGAATTTTAAAAATGTCTTTAATAATGAACAAGTAATTATAAATTTAATGTCGAATAGGTAGTTCCTAATTTAAGTAATATGTAATACGTTTAGTTTTGGCGGAGACCTATGTCCAGCAGTGGACGTCTTTCAGCTGAATTGATGATGACGTTTGGTTACTTTGATTGCGATGTTCAAATAGAAGTTCGACTATTCACAGTCAGTACCTAATTTATTCCAATTCTAAAGCTTATTGTAACATAGTTTTTACCTAACAAGAATTCTATGAAACAGAATTCTTGTTAGGTTTCATTTGAAGAAATAAATAAATACGGTTCTTTTAACATGATTTTAAGTAGTCGTGTAGTCGTACATTATGTCATGGCGCCACGGGGGGACTTTTATCTGACCACTAAACGCCGCCAAGACAATTTTAAAAGCTCACAGATTATTTCTAAGTTGTTAAGATACGTCCTTTACTGGTTTCCTAACGGTAAAATATATATATATTTGTATTCGTTTCAAGTAATTAAAATTTTAAATTTCTCTAATTACAATTCATAATGCCTTTATTTGTGATGGGTGAATCCGTAATGACTTTATTTACATTTTATATTGATGACTTGCTGACGATGTTAAAAAATGTTTTATAAACTACAGTGTCCAAAAACGTATGTTATGATTTTCTTAAATAATGGAGCAGGCAGATAGATAGATACAGATATTTTAGTAAGGCGGCTTCTAGTTCTTCATAATCAAACACACTGTTATTCGAAGTGGTGCAGCGCTAATGAATTGTGCATTGTAATCCATCTGTAATATTATCGAACTAGCTGCGCCCCGCGGTTTCACCCGCATAAGTTTCGATCCCGTGGGAACATCGGGATAAAAAGTATTTTTTAAGTTAATCCTGGTTATAAACCATCTGTGCGCCAAATTTCATTCAAATCGGTTCAGTAGTTTTTGCGTGAAAGAGTAACAAACATCCATCCATCCATACAAACTTTCACGTTTATAATATTATAATTGAATGTCAAATAATTATTATAACAAACAATGCGTACAGACCAAAGAAAAACATAACCAGTAAGTCCCAATGCCTATCCCTAAACATTGTGTAATTTGAATCGGTTTCCCGGTCACCTTTACCGAATTTTCCTGAGCAAACAAAAGTTACTAATATTTTTATATATACCTTCTTTCCTAAGAGACATCATTTATGATGATTACGTTTTCCTCATGTATATACTTTCTGGGAGACTGGGTCGAAAACAATTTTGGACTCGATGTTACCCTTTTATGTAAGCTCTTCAGTCAGAAATTCGGTTTGCTGAATTTAGGTCAGCTTCGAAAGTACTGTCACAGTTGGTATGGAAAACATGAATAGAAATAAATGTTACCTAAGCAGTTTGATGAATAATGTTGTAATCATTATTCTGGACGGTAAGAAAGACGAAAACATTGCGAACTAAAACTGCAAAGGTGGCTCTAAAACTACATTTTATTTAAAAAAAACATCAAAACAAAATTAAAAGTCATTTATTGAAGTTAAAATCAGCAATTTTCAAACCACAAAATTACATAAGACAGTTCCCCAAAACGCCCGCCCTTCACCACTTCCTAGTGCTTTCGCTGGGAAGAAGTGGCGCAACAAACTCCCCAGAAACTAAAAGATGTTTTCAAAATAAATCTCATAAAGTTGGCAGATAGTCGTACAATTCTACGTATTCCATTTAGGAATACGTTTTCAATAGTTTCCATGATTGCCTCTGCTTCCATAAAAACATTTTTTCCCATTACGATTAAATCAACATGATTACATAGCCAATCGTTTGTCTCAACTATAATCTAAAGTGAAGTGCACCACTGCAATCTCAACACAGCTCCCTCACAGACTAAATATTATCAACCAAAAGTGGCTAATTACCAATAAATAATAAGTACTTATTACTGATAATTTAAAACAAGGCTTCATTATTACATTACCAATAAACTATGTCGTTTGTTATTGCTTAATCAGAGCTCGGAACACTTCGCGAAACTGATTACATGTTGTAATTACATAAATGCTGCTATGAAAAAATTACTTTGAGTAGAAATTATTTTGTAAAATCATCGAATAAATATCTCGCCACTTATTTTGATTCCAGTCTAGCCAATGACATGTTAGTATTTTGGATTCAAAGCAGACATATTTGTTTGTGTAAGTGATTTGATGTTGAATTGCATGTTTTATGACATTGTCATATCATCCCGATGTCCGTTGCTGAATAGTAGTCTGGTATAGCGGTATAGTTGGTTACAATGGATGAGTATGGGTGGGTAGGTTTGGTTTTATTGACGATGACTGGCCTGAATTTGTGGGCTTGTGGCTAAGTAATAACAGCCGCACAGGTCGATCGATCAGGTTAAGCTACGCTTGCCGCGGTTGGTCCGTGGATGGGTGACCATTTTCACATACCAAGACCCCTCCGTGCCTCGGAAAGCACGTTAAGCCGTTGGTCCCGGCTGTCATTCGTGGATCTTTGACAGTCGTTATGGGTCGTCAGTAGCCCGAAATCTGACAACCAGTCTTAAAATGTATTTCAGTCTTAAATGTATTTTCTTTCTTTCTTCTTTCTTTCTTTCTTACCAAGGGGTATCGTCTTACCCAGTCACTGGGTTGTGGAGGTCAGATAGGCAGTCGCTCCATGTGAAATACTGGTATTCAGCTGCATCCGGTTAGACTGGAAGCCGACCCCAACATAGTTGGGAAAAGGCTAGGCAGATGATGATGACTGGCCTGAATTTCTGAAGTATCTATGATCAGTGGAGTAATGACGAAACACACTATCAGTAGCAGCGGGTTTCATTTTGACAGTTGAACAACATTCATTGCGTTATTTACGTTGTTGAGCAGACAAATTTTTCGAACATATGAAGCAATGGATTATCAATATACTTCAAAATGATTCAGATTGAGATCGATGGTATGTTACGCAATTAGGGTGCAGGATTGTCGCTATGCTTATTCCTTTCGTTATATATGCTGTGATATATACAGGTAATAATTAGTAAGACTTATGTTAGTGATTCTTTTGTACCTACCATTTGTTTCAAGTATTTTTCTTTAGGGTTTGGAATGTAGAAAACATGTAGTCGTGGACGACTATGTGTTTCAGCGCTGTCCAAGAATATTTTAACAGTTAAACCATTGTTTATTAACATAACATAACTTCACTGTTTTTATGTCAATTTCTCAAATGATGTCAAAAACAGTAACTACTCATATTTTACCGGGTAAAAATATCCTTTTAATAGCTTGAAATGACATCTTGCAAAATTTATTGTTTCTTAAAATTCATTATTTTAACCCAAGCGTTGGGAAATTCAATTTAATAATAGCTTGTTACAAACAATTACGTCTAGACCATCAATAAACTGTCTCCAGAGCTATTATATCTATCGTTTGTACTCTTAATTACCTCTTAAGAGATAGCAGAGCAATTTATTTAATTATAGCCATTACTACTGGCTCTGCTTACTACGGTTTCGTAAATCTGCACCCTTAATAACACACTATTATTCTAAATTTGAATCATTTTGAAGCATGTTGCTAATCCATTGCTCCATATGTTCGAAAAATGTATCAGCTTAACAACGTAAATAACGCAATGAATGTTGTTGAACTGTCAAAATGACACCCATTTCTGCTAAAAGTGTGTTACGCAATTATCCTGCTGTATCCCTTGCAAAATGACACTCCCTATCAGAACATATTTTTAGAGAAACTGCAGTAGTTTATGGAAAAATGAATTTCTTTGGAAAGATAGAAGCACTTTCTTTATTTACACTCAGATATCTATCACTAATTTATCGAATATGACATCAATTACTCGACTCCGTGTTAACGTTGTTTGACAATACTGATAACTCTTGTCGTTGTTTATAACCAGTCAAACAACAAAAATGATAAATACCCATTTAAAACACGTTTTTAAAACAACGGTGTTATTCCAAAAAGTCATTGCATCTGCACGAGAAAAAAAATGTGTGTTTAGTAAAAGGCGCGAATAGCCGAGGTGGCGCGATTGTCGTACGATCTTGAACCGCGCACGCCGCGTTTTCCCACAATTAGACACTGTGTTAATCCAGCACCGTCGTGTGTGCCAGTGTACATAATCATTGGATGATGAACACTATATTTTATGTTACCGAGTAGTCAGACTCAATTATATTCACGCGATGTTGCGGTCAATGCTTTCAGCGGTTTTTGCTACGGAGTTGTTTGTCAAAATTACGCGTGTCGTAAACTGTCAGACTGAGATAACTTCTAGAAAAACCGCAAATTTTAATCTAGGTGTATATTAGATGCTAAGTAAAAACTAATTTACTGATCATGATGGGGCTGTTTGACTAGGGTTTCTATAAGACCGTTAAAACTTCCCAATAACGTTGGATCACATCGATGCACATTGCTGATTATGCACAGCAAGCCTCTTTCTGTGTCTAGTGAACACAAGTCGAGTTTCGGAGTCGCCGAGTCGGCGGCCGGCGTGCGACCGTCATCGTCAGCCGCCAGTCAGTCCGCAACGATCCATCGAATCGACACCACGCACCGTTCCCACGGAGGCACACACTTTGGCGTGAATACTTTAAAAAAAAGCCGGCCGTGCTTGAAAAGTGACAGTGCGACAGTGAGCGAAATTGAGTGATCCGGAAAAAATCTGGCGAGGACTCGAATTGCAACGTGCATTCGACAACGAATCGAAGTTACGATACGAATAGTTTGTAATTTGCACGATATCCTTGGTAAGTATTTTTAAACATTTCTTTACGGTTCTGTTAACAAAAACTTGTTGAATAAACTCATCATGTGGAATTGGAATACCAAATTAAATAATTTGCAACGCGTCAATTGTTTAGCAACTACCTACGTATGTTTTAATTTTAATTCTATTGAATTGGTGTTAGTCGGGTGATATTTTAAGTGCGTTTACTTAACTTACTTAAGTTGGTAATTAATTAATCGTTGTTACGTTAGTTTGATTAGTTTGTCCAATCGTGTGTGTCATTTGATGAGCACAAACTTCACATGTGTCCAAGGTTCAGCCTAACTTGTGTTTCCTACTTATTTTTTTAAATATTTTATTGCTATGCGTGAATCTCAGAAACTGGTTTGGTTATTGGTAGGTACGTTAGAGATAAATCTATTTAGCCTGTGTACATCGGAAATTGTTCAAAAGGATAATTAAAACTTTGGAATAACTAACGATTAATAGTAACGCTCATAGCAATCTAACACCGCTAAATAGATATCTTATCGAGAATCGCGGTGGGCAGTAAAAACCAATATAATAGGTAAGAACCAAGCTAGTACTTTCCACGTTTTATGGTCATATTTACCATTTCCTTGCGTTCGGTTCAAGTACCTTCTCTTAGTCAATGCCTAACTAACTGTATCTTAAATTCTAGGAAGGTAAATTTTTATTTAGGCGGCAGTCATTTGTTTCTGACTTAAAAAAATTCTTTCATTTTTTCTTGTTGTTATTTGGTCGTTTTCAATTTAAGCCGCGGTCAAAGTCAAACTTAGAAAAACTAATGGACCGCCTAGGTATTCTGTTTCCTGAATTATTTTTCGTAGAATGATTAAGATTGCCTTTTAAATAACAAGTGTGCAATTACTGCCACATAAAAAGTAATTGAATTTATACTTCATTTTTATCTAAGCAGTTAATTTTGTCTCTTTCTGTACCTAGGTAGCTTATTTTTTTTCGGAACTTACAGTTGTTTGTTTTTCATGAACGTTGTAATTTGACGAGGGTTATTTCTTGTATGAATTGTCGTGTTTTTGTTTACCAAAGTTAATTCCTAATTAGGTAAATTATTCTTCTCATCATAAAACAGAATTTCTGCAAAAACCTGCATTGTTTTAATATTTCATTACACTTGGTTTTTCGAGACATCGCTAGGCGGTTCGTTGACTGTTTACGTGACAAGAGAGTTGGCCTATTTTTTGGCCAAAGAATCAGCATCGCATTACAACGTGGCAATGCTATCAGAATTTTGACAGAGATGCGGACGAATTTTTTGATGCCCTATGATTCGTTTCCTTTTTTTTTACATTCATGTGTACGTCTTATTATTTTAAGTTTGTTAGCTTATATACTATCTAAATGACCCACTGACCAAACATTTCAGAATGATTACAACATTATCTTTAGTAAATGAACTTACGTCAAACACAACATTTTAATAAAAAAACAAAAAAAAAACTAGCCGTATAACCTGTTGATCCCACAGTGCAATTTACGCCGGTGCGGGCGCACCACTACTATCCTCGTAATAGTGGCGTGATTAGCGAACAGTTACGGTTAACCTCCCGACCACCAGCAATGAGCAAACCTTACCGCTTCATTTCCTCAAACTACATGCATTAAGACATTCGCAACGGTTTTTGGCCCACCCTACTCTCTGTTGCATTTTATAAGGGGACTGAAGTACGTGTAACAGCTGATGGCCAGGTGCGATCGCTCGTGGAGTAAGAATGACGTATATAATGCCCATTGGGATTGTCAAGGTTACAGGACTACTCCTTTAGGAGTTGTTGAAGTTGCATAAGTAGTAGTTTTTGCAGCAACATTATTGTGGACATTCCACTAATATACTATCTTAGTAGTTGTTTTTACATTGACGTTATCCTCGAGATGAAGGTACTGATGCGTTGCTCATAGAATGAATCATGCGCCTGACTGAATTTTAAGGCTGGTCAGTGCGGTATCTAAATTTTATTATCTCCGTTCTACCTACTCGAGACAAGCACTTTGCCGAATTTAATACGATCGACGTGTTTGAACTAAATTCTCAGTCTCACGACGATTTTGGAATTGACATTTCCGAGTGGAGAAATGAATCGGCAATCGCGCCCGAACTTAATATTTGCATAATACGAAATATTCGTAAGTCAACAACTGTGTACTCGCGAAGATTATTATCGTCACCGGAACCCAGAAAATTGACGTCGACTTTATGTCTGTTTGACTTGACAATAAGACAAAGCTGTACTCAACATCTGTGCAGTTTCACAAGAAACGACTCCCCGACGCTACGATGTATCGGTGTTCAGCTGTTGTACTGTAGAACAAAATAATTGTTGCACATGTCGAGTGAATGATATCTCGCGCCTACATTCAACTGAGGACGCAGTCCATCACACCAATGTTATCAGACAAGGCCTTTAGAGAGTAATTATGACGCATACGCGCCGCACATAGAGGGATCACAGTGCAAATGTGGCTTCGGTATATTCTGCGGTTTGATATCCAATTGTTATGTTCCCATTTAGAACAAGTCGTCTTTTTCTAAAACGTGTAAATTCAATCAGCCTCTTAAGATCTCAGTCACGCAGAATCTTCATTCTAATCTATATACAAACGATAAAAAATATTTACAAGCGTCAATTCGGAACGGAAAGTCAAATTACTGGTAATAAAATGTTGAATTGCCATGATTGCAGACTTGGCGATGATTCTTGCAATGATTATATTTGCCGATACACAGTTTTTTATTCGTATGATTAAAAACACTGGCTATTGTCCGTTTAACTTCGTCAGTATTAGAATTACAGTTAAAAATTGATGACGTAACCTTAATTGGGACTACAACATTAAAATGGTATGCGAAAGATTTAGTAAATACCAGAACAAATGCTTTGCAATTAATAAGGACATGGTGCTCATTCTGTGAAAGAGGTTACACCATTTGAGGACCGTTCGTCGATAGAATAAAATACCTTCTTTTAATGACGGAAAAATTCTCGGATAGGATTGTATTTCCGGCTCAAAATAGTACCAATTCAATTACCAAAGTAGCTTAAACATAAAAGCCTCGATCAAATCACTTGGCCAAACGCATTACGAAGAAGCTCAGCCCAACAAAAATGAGTTTCCACTTAACCGTATCAAAGTAAGAAATTTCGAATTAGCCGTATATGGCAACGCACGAAGTTAACGTATCTGGCTGTCGTAGGTGAGTGCCATTGCTTTCCACTCGCCGATGCAGCCATGATAATAGCCGGATGGCAAACTGTACCTATAAGTCCTATAAGTCCTGACATGCCTCTCGTGTACGCTGAATATTCGCTAGCAATGCCGCTAATGTGCTCAGATCTAGGGTCATTTGTGAGAGTCGCTGCAGCAAGATTACGCGCTGTTTCATCTTTATCAATTTCTAAATGTTCCTAGTGATAGATTTCTAGTATTTAATTGGGGTAATCTTGAGATTAATGGATTTCAAGTTCGGATTATCTGTATCCTAAATTAGCTTTCGATTTGGTGTGACTTTCTTTGAAGATGAAAATTGTTCTCGTCAGTCTTGGTCTAGTGAAAGAATTATACACTAGAGATTTGTATTTGTATCTAATCTATGATTATGTCAAAATATTTAGTCAAGCTTTCCTACGAGTTGATTCGCATCGCACCGTCATTATTTTTTGACGGAAATGATAATATCACATTCTAAACATAGACTATAAATGAGACTGCAAAACTGCTACTTACGACTTGTTGCATAAGGTCTAATTTAGAGTTCAAATAGTCGTAAACGAAGGACATTTAAAATTTAATTGTGTATTTACACATTTTACACTTGTTGAATTCATGTGAATATGACGTTTGCAGACGAGCGTGACCGACGAATTATTTATTACTGATTCTACGATTGTGTGCGCTAGACGGTTACTATCCACAGTTTGGTTAACAGTTGTACTACATAATGTTGGATATTCCAATCATATTGATAAATACAGCGTCCTCTTCTCCCATCAATCATTGTTATCTCTGCAAGCTGACGAATACTAATGCGAAGCGCTTAATTTTGTCACTACCAATTTATATTAGCCGATGTGGAGCAAACACATAATTATCTTAGTTTAAACACCGTTATTACATTACAAATGATAATCTATTGCTAGTGGGCGGTACATTTGTGACAACCAAGTTTTATGTATCAATTTTAAACACCGCTTAGGGCTTTTACGTGGCGTATCGTCTGATCTTGTAGAATGTCACGAGCTAAAAATTATTTTATCTGAACGTTGAACGCAGTGAAAGCACGTCTACTTTCACCCCCAGCTCGATATAATTTGGTTCGCGAATTTGTATCAACGGTTGCGCTTGCGCTGCGCAAAAAAATGGTGTTATTAGGTCTTCATGCGATGAATAATGTCAGGTAATGCAGATTGCAATCTGTTAGCTACAGTCTACGTTCAAAGTAGATCAAAATTCGCTTGTAATGTGGCCCAGTTATAATATCGAGTGTCCCACTGGTCAGTAATAAAATATACACTAGTGTATAGAGGAGTATGTACAGATATTAATATGGACCGGTATTGTTATCTCGTGTCCCCAGTGGTCACACAACAGCGACTTGGGCTATATACCTACATTTATATCGTTATGTACCATTAGCTTTGAGTAAATATTCGCTGACTATATTAGGAAGAGACTTCTATTGTATCTAAAATCTAATAATATTGATGTTCGGGTCGTATAGCATTATGCTGAGTGATGGCCGTTTTGCGTGGATGTGTCGCATATTTTCCTCCAACTCGTTCCGTTTTGTGTTATGTTCTTTCTTAGCGTTATGTTTACCGCAAATAAACGTATTTTCTTTTTCTTTGTATGTTCTTTTTAAGTTCATCATAAAATCTCAAGGTTACGTCATCATTGTAACATGAGATATAAGCGTGATTGCGTTTATCAGTGCTTGTGATAGTGGAAGTAATTATGCTCTTAACTATAACGTTTAAAACAATTAATGAGGGAAACATTGCGTTAGATACTTTGTCGGTTTTTAGAAAACGAATAAGAACTTAGTGCTTCTGTTAAGAGACAGAAATTATTAGCGAAAGTTTTGACACGCACTTTCTTTTGCTACCTAAGTTACTAGTATTCCAAGTAAGGTACAATATTGTATTGTATTTAATGGTGGAACAAAATTGAAAGTTAAAATACTGACTGGGTCTTTAGTATCGTTAGTTTTAATAACCTCGTAAGAAGATAAAACATAGATAATAATAATAAAAAAATATTTCTGAGCATATGGTACATTAAGGTCTTAATATTAAACAGGTTCACATACACTACCATTGCCGGTGTAGAAATATTAAAATTAACTTATGTACAATCAATTACAATGTCAAAGTGGCCAAGTATTGATAAAATGTAATGTCAAAATTTATATTAAAGAAAAAATGAAAAAGATATATCAAAAAATAAATAGAAGCAGAGACGACCAGCTACTTTAGCTGCATTTACACGTAGATGCGACATTGAGAATCTCAATTTTTTTTTTTAAATTCCTTTGCAATGGGTTGGTAATGTCATCATCATCATCCTAATGCAATTCAGTGCTAGTAGCCTCTCATCATTACCAGCCATTAGTATAGTCTGTTATACAAGCGTGCGAGATGTAACTCCTCTAGAAATTACGTCTACGTACGCATTGTAAAAACTATAAATTCCAAAGTGAAAATAAATATTGAGTAAGATATAATAATATACAAATTACAGAATTCAGAAAGTAAAACAAGAGTCAAGGTTAATCGTATTTCTTCCTGAATTAAAATAGAAATACAGTAACATTCGGTTTATCTTGCACTCTCATCTACTTGTACGAAACTAGAATCAGTATAGACTTTATTCTATAGGTGTGGTGTAATGTTTAATTTCGAAATCGTAGCAACATGCGTATCTAATCTGATTAGCGTAATATAAGTGGGTTCTATCATTGGACTATTGTCTTTAGACCCCGCTAGATCGTTGGTATTCATTTGTGATGTCATCAGGATTGAAACATGTACACTTGTACAGTGTGAAAAATCTGTGTTAAAATTGAGGCAGACTTGTCCTAAGAATCATATTTTTGCATTCATGTAGATGATTTTGTGTTGTAGAATCATCGTGTGGATTTCCTGGATGCTATAACATTACGAATTCGAATAGTTTATTGCTATACAAAGGCTATACAAATTAATAATGTTTAAGAATTAACATGACATAAACCATGACTCCGTTTTGTTCCTGCAACGTTGCAAGATTTGCTGCATCGTAATAATTTTTAAGTTCGCAATTATGTCAATGACGGTCATGAGCCTTCATTAACAGACCTTGGAACTGCTACTGCACAAAAACTTCCCAAAATAACTTAAGTGACATCCTCACTGTAATTTAAAATAATAGCTATACGTATACAATCATGGACTCAACAGTCAACAGCTAGTTTCAAATAATTATCCAATTTCAAACTAAACAAACGACGCATTTAATTGCATACCCTTACATTACCTGCTATGTCATGCTTTGAAGATCCAAATTGAAATGTCACCAGCAATGTACGACAAAAGCGATCTGTCAGATAAATTAGTGCTGTACCGTGTACGCAACGCGTGATTGACTTTGTATGGGCTTATTCACTAAGGTGCGTAAATAGGACATCTCTAGTTAAGGTGCGACCGCTTTAATGGGTCATAGACTTATATACCATAGACCATTATACGACAACTGGGCGTCGCAGAAGCCATTGTAATTGTTGCCAGACTATTGTGGAATATGATAAGTGGTATTGCCATCATTTTAAATAAACTAGGCGATGCATTGCGTTGGTGCGGTGCATCTCGCCAACAGAAAACAAAGGAATATCTCTATTGTTTGTGAAGTTCTGTGTGAGTAGGTAAGTACGCAGAGCTATCGGCTTGGTGTTTATATAAATAGACATTATTGTTTGTTTCGTGTTTCAGAAGATTTAATAAGTCATATTTGTGATGCTGACTAACTTCGAAGGTGTTTTAAATGCTGGTAATAGTACGTACCTTCGTACTGTCAAAAGTGGTGAATGGGGATGCAGGGGTGAATCGGGACGAATCCTTAAAAGCGATTTTATTGAAATGATACTTTGTTGCCAAAAAGGACTCTGTGTACTGTATTATAATTACCGATTAAGTGCCCTTGTTGGCAACAATCTATAATATTTCAACGATAAAAACCATAAACCATTTTAAAGTTTTTTCTCGATTCACCCTTGCATCTCTATTCACCCCGTTTGTAGGTATCTAAAAAGTATATCAACGGAGGGTAAACTGGTTAATTATTACGATCAAATTTGAAATTAGGTACGTTATATAATATGTATCAAAAATATCACGAAGAAAATATATCGCAGTCGAAAAAACGATTCACACATACTTCGGTATAGACGACTTCAAAAGAATAATCGTTGCGATAACTATCTCTGTGCAATGCTATCGCATTGATATTAAAACTCCGTTATTCTAAGAATGATACGCAAAACAACTACTTAACCTAATAACAGCCGAACATTCTATTATTATCTTTTCACTGAAATCAATAGTAGGGAGGTCCTTTTTTATCGAACTAATTGTAGCCCAGTTCCTAATTTTCCTGTTACTATTCTCAGTTTACAGTTCCATTTTGAAGTCCATTGCGTTATGTCAGGTACGTCATCAGCGCACGTCAGGTACTAAAACAGCGAGGAATGTGAAACAAAACATGAGATTGTGTACTTACGTCACGCCCTTATTAGGCATTATCGTAAGCGTTGGCGCAAACCCTAGTGACTGCAGTGGCGATATTAGCTCAATCTACCTAGTCACTGACATTTAGAGAATTCGGGCAGGCAGACATGGCAAATATTAATCATGTTTGGTCAGTAAATCAGAACAGTTGATGGTCACCAAGTCAGTGGGTTCTACTAATCATCAGCTATTGATGCTCAAGTACCTTTCTTGTGAAGTTCCCCATGGAGTGACCTAACCTGACCCGCTAACGATTTGCGAAGGTGTATGTCAGACGTCTACCGTTTAAAACTCTGCTGTCTTAGCTTACTTTTGCATAAAAGAAGGGGATATCATCTGCGGATTCACATCAGATATTCTAATAAACAGAGCATCTGTGACCAGCCTTGACCATATTTTCAAGTAACATTACAAAATGACACATTGGTGATGTTAGATAAAAAAATAATCATATTCCCTGGTTTGTCTTCGACCATATCACAAATCACGTTTCGCGATAAACGGAGCCACTGTGCACCTTTGACTACTTGTAATTGATTCAGTTGATGTCTCATTATATTCATGAGAACGACAAACTAATTAATAATATGATTAATGTACACGAACAGATATCGCTGTCGACAGTTCGCTGATAAAGCCTTGTCTTCACTGTGTAAACGTTTGAAGTGTAAATTGCTGTGTGTCGGTACACCTTAACGTTTGGCGCACTGTGGCAAGGAATTAGGTTCACCGTGCCGCTGCTATAATAATGGATCTTGTGCGCATGAGTTGATTTGCGAACGTAATTCGCTAGACGTGGGAACTCAACAGTAAGCTATATGTTGCCATACATGTTTTAAACAAGTGTTGGCATGGAAACACTGCATGATAAAAATATATATAAAATTGAGCCTGTATTTTGATTTAACCAAATATTAAACAATATAATCCCGTTTTCTCCAACAGAAGCGCATGTTAAATATCTTCAAATACTAAAATAGATACGCGATATCTCTCCGCCAATATTATGCAACTCCAAATGATTTAAATGCGCCCAAATTTATCTGGAAGTTTAACAATTGCTATGAGGTTGTGACATCACTAACTACGATAACGATATCTTTTCGGCGACAAATATTGATTTTGTATCAACAAATCACAAATTTGAGTGCACATGTCTGATTCATAAATTCATAATACACTAAAATTATCTAGAGTTTCAAAAACTTTCCCAGGGTGTCTAACAAAGAATTCATTGATGGTTTAATGAAGACGGTCGAGTGCCCACAAAAAAGTTCGAACAAAGACCACTTCAACAACCAGACGCTTCTGGCCCCCACTTTCGAAACTAATAACTCAACTGTTAACTATGACCAAACGTCCCAGGCGCAGCTTTATCATTTATCAATTTTATAGTCAATAAGTGCTAATGACGACTATATTTGGCTCCATTTTAAAACGGTATTTAAATGTTCAAGTGTCTGTTAAAATCTGCGAATTATTTATACTGTCATCGATTGATTTAAAGGCTGAAAACATGCATTTAATTCAAGCCTTTATAATTGATTCTGTAAAGTCTATATTGACATAGCATTTTCTATGCGGCGAGCTTGTTTGTAATAGGAAAATAGTAATAATTAAGAGGTTATATGAATTAACCGTCAACCTGTCACTGTTGATAGCGTTAGATCAGTCGATGAGACACGTGAACGCGACTTGTTTTTGCATTTAGCTCGTGATAACTCGGGCGCCATTTGTTGCTCCATACACGCTAGCTGTGCCCGCGACTTTATTCGCGTGGATGTCGGAAAACAATAATGTTATTTTTCTATGATGCACGTAACTTACTCCTTATTACATCAGCTATCGGTCAGTGAAAGTCCCGCCTAAATCGGTCCAGCCGTTTCGAAGATTAGCCAGAAAAAACACACAGACAGACAAAAATTTTAAAAATAGTTTTTTTGATATACTTTCATATGCATTTAGTAAAAACCTGTTGTTTTGACATTACAAACAGACACTTTAATTTTATTTATTTATTTATAATACGAGTATGTATAGATATTGTCGATTGAAAATAAAATGCTAATTAATTTAACGTCAAAATTAGATTTCACTGTACGACTTCCCTGTGCTAGTTTTAAACTCAGTTTAACGTCCATCATTCGAATCGTTGAAAGTAATTGAACTCAGTTAGAATAAAACCTTTGAAGTGTCGATGTAAAATGAGTTTAATTTGTCTCAAGATTCTGTATAAATGTGAAGTTTTATAGTTTCCTTTTGAAATTGTTGCAGGAAATCATTCTAGATGTAATTAGCGAAAGGGGTTACGGGTCAAGCCAAGAACATGTTGATTATTAGTTAGCCGTGTGTGGCATGTAATTATGATGATTTGCCCGTGATTATTATATATGTAGTTACATCGCGTGACTGATTATTTAATTTAAACTACAGATTAAAACAGATTTAGCTAACTTAACCGGTTTTCAAGACACGTTTCGAGGCTTTGTTTAGACAGTGGAGTTATTATTTATGTATTAATATATATTTTATTGTACACCACAAAAATACATAACAAAAAAATATGTCCAACACTAAAATTACAGTCTATTAATAATTGAACTCGTCAAAAGAAATCATATGAGCCCAAACTCGAGCGGTTTACTAGTAGCCACTGAACAGTTCCACTATCCATCTCCTGGCTCCATCATCAAATCAGCTCTAAGATACCAAATTATAGTTTTGTCATCCGAACTACATATACATACAAAGTTTCATTTCGATACGACAATTAGAAGTAGGTTCAAAATGACTTCTAAGATTTTATTACATTGTTTGTTAGTTAGTTGCAAGTGAAGCTAATTAATATAAAAGCGTGTTAAAAACGATTTCGTAAGAAAATACTATCTATTTTCTCGTAGCTCAGTCTCAATTTAGAAAATAAGTAGTCATACGCGAAAATGTCCCACTCATGCAGCTGCCAGGCGGTATCGTAAGTGGTCGTCGGACCCCCTAATGTTGGCTGCTAGCACGCACACAGCTATTCCAGCTTATTACGAGCACCATTATCGTTCCGGGGGACCTGTTTCTAGCCACTATGTATCCCAGCCGCAGCCATGTAGGGAAGAAACTCCTTCCGTGTCGTTTAAGGCGGCGCACAGACGTGACGAGTTTTAGTTGCCAACCAAAACCAGTGAACATTCTTGTCTAGTTCGTTATAAGGTGTGATGCTATCTTTGTAGTTTAAACTCTGAAATAGCTCTCGATGCGTATTGTGACATATGAGGTCACATGAAACGATGTTAATACAAGTGACATTATAAAAGGATGTCTGCCACCTTGCTCTTATTTTCGAGGAAATTGCAAATGTGGACACGAGTTACATTCAATTTGCAAAATAAATAACGTGAATGAGTTCTTTGCACATGGAAATTTTGAAAGCTGAAGCAATAAAACAGCTGTGTTCACGAAATATATGTACCTATATCTATTGAATTTCCTTTCGGCCAGTCATGTGGTATCGTATTGCGTACGTATAATTGCAATACAAATTCCAGAATATAAAATGGTAAGACACTTTGAAGGTTGTCGACGCAACGACAGCAACTGTCTACTGAAATAACAGCCATATTTTTATAAAACTCCCTCGACACAACGCGTCGCATCGCATCGCCCGCCTGCGGTATTACTTCGTTTTCGCTTAGCGTTCTCACTGACTTTTTTCATTCTTTTGCTCTTCTCCTAAGGGTCGTAGTCATACCCTTTTCTCAAGAATTTTCCAAGTTCGACTGGTAGTTCTAGAGATTAGTGCGTGCGAACAAAAAAAAAAACAAACAAGCTCTTCAGCTCTATTAAGTTAGTATATACGAGTATAGCCATAGGTTTTTATAGTCTATATATAGTAAATGTATGTGAAGAATGCAAGAAGCGCCGTAATTGATCGCCTCGTTAGACGAATATTGTCATCCGATGACGATCAATCTGTCGCGCTTGCGATCGGATTAATCAGACAGACATACCGATGTATTGTCTCTTATTTATGTCAATAAACATCGGAGGAAAGTAGTTGTCTTTTCTTTTTTTAATTAAAATATATGACTGAGGGGCTCGTGGCTAAGTAATAATAGCCGCACAGGTCGATCGATCAGGTTAAGCTACGCTTGCCGCAGTCGGTCTGTGGATGGGTGACCATCTTTACATACCGGACCCATCCGTGCCTCGGAAAGTACTTACGTTAAGCCGTTGGTCCCGGCTGTCATTCGTGGATCTTTAACAGTCGTTACGGGTAGTCAGAAGCCCGAAAGTCTGACAAACAGGCTTACCAAGAGGTATCGTATTACCCAGTAACTGGGTTGCTCGTTTTTATAATAGATACATATTATATCACTAGAACTTTGGAAAAGTTTATAATTTTCCGATCTGAATTTTTTGCTTTGTTTTTTTTTACGTAATAGTCTTTCCTCAATTTGATCAAAATTGGTTTGTGACATGTAACACAAACAGACTTCTACAATACTTATAAAGACTTAAATATGCATAAAATGCGTGTGAATACGTAAAATGTAAGATATTTTTTAACCGTTACTTGCCATAAACAGTAATATATTCGCGTAGATAGCAGAAATATGCGCTTAAGTAGACAAACACGCTTAGAACGTTGATTTTCTCAATAAGGCCGTGGCAAGACGGGTAGGCGGGTCGGGTACGAATCGTAACGTGAAATACAGTGCAATATTTTCTCGTTAAGCTGCAATATCAAGGATGTAATTAGGATGTATGAACTCGTAAAATATTGGATGTGTAGTCGTGTACTGCAATTTTACTCTGATCAAGATTGTCGAAGAATTATTACGATTGATTGCTTGTTTTTGTTATACAGATTCCACGAAGAAGCGTAAATGTTTACTAACGGTTCATAACACCATGTTTTTCGTTTACAATGCGAAACTTAATGGTATTTATCAATAACCCAATTGGCGGTTAATTTCGATTGTCCAAAATGCGGGCATAATCAATTGTCGTTTCGATATTGTTAGTTAACCGAGTTTTTCGGTGACATATAGATACACCCCTTTTACGACATTATATCAGGAAGGGCTGTGAGGGGTGTCAGACATTATGTCTATTGGCATGTTTTATTTATTTATTTCTGTCGCTTAATGTTTGGTCATAAAATAAAATTGGATGTTTATAGGATTGGTTTGGGGAGGTCTATTATTTTTTGTGGTGAAGAAGATGAAAGAAAGAGGGGTAAAATTATGTTGATTTTTTTATATTTAAATGGGAAGTGCTTTACATTGTAAGTGTCTTGTGTGGTAAGTAGGGTGTAATTTATTTATTTATGTAGATGTAATGATTGCTCACACATGTAACTAACAAATATTGAGATGAGGCATGGAGAATTGGAGATAAAATGTTTGCATTTTTGTCCTGTATAGTATCATGTCGTAATATTTTCTATTGTTCACTGCCTGCTTTATTTACAAATACACGACAGAGTCACCTCGCACAACATGCAGTTCGTACATCGTTCTCACTCTGACTGAACTGCTCCCAAATTAGCGTAGACTTCATGCACTACCTCTAATTTTGGGTTATTGTCAAGGATTTTTCAACACGCGCGTGCGCCATATTTACGCGTGCGATAACCTTCTTGTAAACATAATCGTAGCTTATAGAAACATTTAGTTTCCCTTCCCGGTAATACAAGTACCTAAGTACCTATTAGTTAATCATCTTAACGTTGTTTACGTTTTGTTAAATAACATTTCGGCACATGTATAAACAATACGCACGAACTTACTGTTGAAAGAAGCTATATTGCTCCTGTAGTCATTTATTGCGTGAATGTATGGAGAACCGCGGGCTATTTCAGTTTGTTTATTCTCTTTATGTAACAGGTAGTTCTTGATCTTGCTACCCGTTGAAGGCGATCTTGCTCGTTCATTGCGATTGGTCAGAAAGGTGCGTGTTTAAAATTAAAATCATTAGTAAGTTAGTGTAATTACGAAGCGTTTCAGTGTTCTAATTAATGATGTTGTTCATGCGTGTAATGACAGTTTAAGTAACCAATAATTGGGTATGAAAAATTGAGTCTTAAAACGCACGTGCATAGTTGGTAGATGTCATTTTAGAATTTAGAGAGTATTGCACACTTTGTAAATATAATATAAATTAAATTAAGAATAGGTACCCCAAGAATGGAGACGCGAGTTTAGTGTAATTCGGAAATTAATCCAAAAAAGAAAAAAAAAACCATTCACTATCAAAATACAAATAACCAATCTATTTTTTATTTTTTTTTCCATTACTGTTTTTTTTTTTTAAACTTTGTAGACTAAAACTTGGTCAATATCACCCATAGATCTAAGATATTTTATCACCCATACTAAGCGACGACACTACAAGATGAACATCGTTTTATATTCCGTCAGCCGTGATTGCGGTGAACGTCGACATCATGTTTACGATCCCCTGACATTGCGGTGAACGTCCTGTCATCAACTAGTAGTAAAATTACTACCGTGATTAATTAGAGCCTAAAATAGTACGTGTAAACTGCACTCCTCTACGTCTGTCTGTACTGCTGTAGTAGCCATGACATATGTGAGTAGTCAACGATATTTTGTTGATAAATATGTGGGCGTTCCTAGTGTGTCATAGTAAGTGATTGAAAGCATTGTGACGTTTATATTGGTGACGTCTCTAAAGCTGCGTCTACGCTAGGCTAGCCGAGTACCATGAGCACATCGGAACACGAATTCACATGGCGAGGCGTGCTCGTTCGAGCCTTCTAAGTCCGTCTACGCTACGCGAGTTCGTGCTCCGTTCATGCTCGGCTCGCCTAGCGTAGACGCAGTTTAAAGCTGCGTTTCCACCAGAGATGTGCTATGCTACGTTGCTATGGATGCGTTTGTTGTCCACCAATCATATTCATTGGTCTCTATAATAATAATAATAATGTTTATTTTCAGTAATATGTTTTCAAAGGTTACAAGTACAGTACTATGGTGTACCATAGTACTGTACTTGTAACCTTTGTTTTATGTCGTAACATAAAGTGCATTGAGTATTATCTCCTGGCACCCAAACTAGGTTTATAGCCTGTGACTTGGGGAGAAACAAAGCACTGGTGGAAACGGATTCAACTAAGCTATGATTTTATACGGAAGGATTCGTGCTATGGATGGGAGCTATGGATGCGTGCTATGGATGTGTGCTATGGATGCGTGCTATGGATACGTGCTATGGATGCGTGCTATGGATGCGTGCTATGGATGCGTGCTATGGATGTGTGCTATGGATGGTCATGATTGGTGCAGCTATGTGCAGAGCAGAGTACTCCCCGTGCCTTCCTTACTATCGATGCATGGCATTGCTCGAGTTGCGTATCTTCCTCGCACAGCTACCTCACGGCGTCACATCGTCATAGCACATCTTACTCGCTCCGCTACACAGCTTAGCATTAGTGGAATCGGTCGCACAGTTTCGTAGCTTAGCTTTCACATTCTCGCAGCACAGCTGCATAGCACATCTCTGGTGGAAAAACAGCCTTACATTACACTTTATTGAAATAGAGGCGGGTCAGCTTCACCTGGCTTCTTTTATATATAGATATATCAATATTTAAATTTATTATATCTACACTGGCACCGTATAACGTGTCTGATGAAAACTTAATTAAAACCGTACGGCACTTTTGGATATTAGCACTTTAAAACGGACAAATTTAATATGGTATCGCTTCTGCTTCTAATCTATACTATGCAACTTAGGCGAATTGTTTATGCTTATTAAGTACTATGCCGTGGATATAGTAGAACTTACACGCAAATAAAATAATGCAGATAAAAAACGCACGTACAATTTAACCGAGTTGCCCGCCATTTAAAATCATGCGTGTCCCGTAAATAATATTCAGTGCTTAGCCTTGGGACAGTTAAATATGTTCGTAGGGCATATCTTGTAGGGGACATAACGCCTACGCCGTACGTGGGTGAGCAGTACTGAATGCCAGCAAAAGTACACAACAAACTATAGAGCTGTAACTTGTTGGCACTTAAGGTGCTGGCTTTTAAGTTGATTTGCTAAAATGACAATTTCTGTATTTGTTTCTATTGTTACATACAACAACGTGGTTCGTTAAGGAATTTCTATGGTAAATACAATATTGATTGTAATCTTTGAATAATTATGGTATATTCACTAGTTTCCATAGACCAGCACGCTAATTGCGTAAAACACTATCAATCTCAATCATTTTGAAGGATATTGCCTTTTTGTTTATTTTTTTTATTATACATAATATATATATTTTAGTGTTAGCTTGTAAAAATAGTATTTAATGTGTTGAGTACCAATTTTGAAGGATACCGCTAATTCATTGATTCATATGTTTGAAAAAATTGTCTGCTCAATAAGATAAATAACGGAATGAATATGGTTGAGCTGTCAAAATGAAAGCCATTTCCACTGTTAGCCCGCAGATTGAAAATTGTATTTGGTAAAAATACCCAGTCCCACTTTTTAAATGCATTTGCATGCATAAGTACTTGAGCAACGTTTTTTTTTTGTCATATTCATATGTTAAGAAATGTTCTAATAAACACAATTGTCAGTCTGCCTTCGATTAGCTCTAGGTAAACTTGGCTGGTTGGTCATTGACTGCGGTATATTTCTAAGCCCTAGAACTTGGGCACGACAATACGACAATACTGGTCCTGCCACCCACGCCAACGGCTCTCCAATCATACCGATTCTCGCTTTCCAATATCGAGAATCGAATTGGAAACTGCAATAAACATAGAATCGATTAAAGTGTGGTCATTCGATTAGATATCGAGACGTTTAGTGTTTGCTTCGACATTTACTTACAGAACACGAGAGCGGTCTTAAATGTGCGAGTTTTATAGGCGCAATGAAAGATACAGAACGTTGATATTTCCTTTAAATGTAGCCATATTTTATTAGAATAATGTAATTTAGTTCTGGGTAGTTTATATGAGCTTTCTAGCTAGTAATGTAAGATAGATTTCTTTAGAAAACTCCTGTCAAAATAATCTTGGAATTGATTAAAGTAATTATTAATTTGTCTGATGTTTTGAGCTTAAAACATCTCTTTATCGCTCTTCATGCCTGGAGGCTTTTATTTTGTTTTCATTAACATTTTTAGTTTTTTTATGAGCATGACTTTAGCTTACATTATATTTATTGGTATATTGGCGTGCCTAGCTGACATATGGCAAATAGTTTAAGTTAATGTTCTGTGTCTCATAATATTAACTACTTTGCATACCTACTATTGTAAAAAAAATTTGCTTCTAGTAAGTTTTTATTTTAACTGAACAGACAGCTGTGCTGCTGGGTAGTTTGTTGCGCCACTTCTTCTTCTCAGCGAAAGCACCAGGAAGTGGTGAAGGGCGGGCGTTTTGGGGGACTGTCTTATGTAATATTGACATTCGAAAAGTGCTGATTCTCAACATAATTTGAATAAATGACTTGATTTTGAAAAGCCAGTTTCTTCAGTCAATTAAAAATCACTTACAACTGTAAGTTGTAACTGAAACGGTGTCGCTTCAGTAGTCATTACAGCCATTCAAATCATTTCAATGCACCGATACGCACGGTCGATTCTTACATAACCTGATTACATAAACCTTGTCATTTAAACGACCACCTGAAGTATACGAAAACACTGTCCTGCAACAATGTACATTTTTTAAATTATGCCTATTGTACTTTTTTATAATGACGTCACAATCGTACTATTACAAAACTGTCTACGGATACGGACTATAGGTACCTATTTACTTTCTTTAGTGTTGAACATAAAATTTTATGAGCATTTTGTTTTCAAAAAACATCGTAAAACTTTGTGGCATTTCCTCAGGTTTTATAACCAATTCACACTGAAATTTGAATGGTTTACTGTGATGGGTGTCTATCAGAATTTAGGACTAATTTGTGTGTTTATTTATACGCGGCTAAGGAGTGTTGGTATTCAGTCAACCATCAACATATCATGAACGATATAATCAAAACTGTCATGCGCTTGTAGAGCAGAGTTGCAGACGCTGCGTTTGTGATAAAAATTTGAATCAATAGTCATTTAAGTATTCAAATTAGGCTGATAATCAGCACGTATCGGACGTCAAAATTACATAAGACAGTCCCCCAAAACGCCCGCCCTTGACCACTTCCTAGTGCTTTCTGTAGGAAGAAGTGGCGCATCAAAATCCCCAGCAGCACAGCTGTTTGTTTAGTTAGAAAAACTTGATTGTATACAATGGGTAGGTAGGTATGGAGCACAAATATTTTAACTGGATCAGATAAACATTTCCAAGAGTCACAGCTATCTCTTTTGACGACTGTACAAAAATACAATCTTAAAAATAAAATACAATCTTCTTTTATAATAAAACCTGGAGATGAAGAACCATTCAAACTTCGTATTTTAAAATGCCTAACAACAACTTGTGTGGTTAAATCTAACATAATTACAGTCCTGCTGATTTCACAATAACAGTTTCGTACACCGTAATTACTCAAATTACTCCTGAGCTTATTACTAAGTGTAATAATTATGCGAATTCGTTCGTTTTAATGTCTACTTATTAAGTCTCATATAACTGTCATTTCTGTTTAGTAAGACGTATCAAGTTATAGTTTCATATATTGTGTTTGGGTTTCACTGTTTAATCGATTCGTAGCGATCTTAACCGATATGAAACGAGTACGGCCGTCGTAAAATTATCTGTAAAATCTACAGCATATTATTTTGATAACACTCCACTTGGCTGTGATTTATAAGCCTCTTGGTCCAATTTCAGCAATGTGCGACCGCAGAAATTCGTGCACATTCTTGCGAGATCAGTGTGTCAATGGAAAAAATAAATAGCGTTCTCCTTTCAACTAATTAGGGACTTGAAAAGGGCCGCGCGACAGAGAGTGATCCCCATCATTACTCCCATCCTTTGCCGCGCATTTACCATCAGCTGTGGCTACCGAGCCCTTAACCCAACCATTAACTTCACCACTCACTAGATCACTTATCTCCGCAAATGGTGAGGAATATTTTCATGCTCAGGTTAGCGATGTCAGATAGCTATGTATAGTTGAGGCGGAAAGTAGGACAAACCGCGTCCAAATTTGTCAGCGCATTGTAAACATCGTCGTATCTTTCGGCTCGAGAGACTAGCGAGAAATGCCAGAATACGAAAGATAATAAATGTATTATTAGGATTAAAGGCAAATTTGTGGAATCATTCGTTACATAATCTAAACTACAGTTTTATGTCGTGAACTTTAGTTCCAGACTTCGTAGTTCAAAGACCTGAATCAAACTTTAGCTAAACGTGTTCCATTCGATACGGAAACGTGTCCTAGACGGACCACACTATGTTTTACTCGACGCGGGATTGATTTTATGCGGGAATTCAATTTGTCGTGCATCGGATAGCTTTACTACAGGAAAAATATTGTACCAATTATTTTAATTTACAATAAAAAGTTACTGGGACCTACAATAACTTTACTGCGGGCGGTAAATTGCAATAGGTATTATCTTTACGGACGCACTGGCATTGACGGAAAATTATGTCAGTAGGACGAATCCTGCCATAATAATTAATTTGCGTTAAATAGGTGTGTCGTGTAAAGAGCCAGTTGACGTGCTCAACGATAACATACAAAGTTTTGGACGACTTGTGTGTACTTCCGTCTATTATGACTTCTTCAAAATAATTTAAATTGCATCTGATTAGATTGTGGCGATGTACCCGGTATTGTTTTGCATTGCAATGCATCGGCGAATCGACACGTGATTGGCATAATTGTCCAGTTGTAAGCACTCAATTGTTCCAATATAAATATGGCTTCATCTACCTAATTGTTATGTGCAGGCAGAGGCCGTGGAATACGTACCCGTGATTAATGTGTTGATTTGTTTAAAATATACAATGTCCGGCTTCCTGCAGTCAGTTGATTCAACACTATATAAAATAGCGGTATCTGTCAACTAATTAGTGTTAACGTTGAGTTTATCCCTTCATCATACACACATACATAGTATAAAAAATTGATGACGGCCAGATCAGTCTAGTACCGGTCCTTCCTTATCACATCATAAAGGAATTGATGGATAGCATTTCCTTACATTTAACTTTATAATGTAAAAACAAGTAACCGAACTCTTAAAGAATACAGAAATTTAGATACTAAAACGTGTGGTTTCAAAAATGGTTCATTAAAACTTACATAGATGTCACGTGCAGACGATAATATCCATGACAACAATGAAACACATGACAAAAATGAAAGTGTTCTGTAATTTTAAGTTGTACTGTAATTAAAAGATATTTACGCCTAAGATACGGAACATAATGCAGATGGTTGATAGTTGTTTTACTACTGCTAGATACTATGTAGAAGCAGTTTTTACTGCAGCAGCAGTAGCAGTTATGACAAACAAGAGGATGATAGTCAAATTCATTTTAACCAATAACGATCATGCCTATAAGCCGTGAAACTAAGATGATATGAAAAATAATGTAAACGCTGAAATTAAAACTGTTGTTGACGTAATTGATAATCTGTTTGAAATTCTAAGCGTCAATAGAGAATCTAAAAATCTCATCAATATTAATGAAGTAAAACAATAAACGAAAAAAGCGAGCATAAAAAAGTGACGCCAAACAAAACAACGTCAAAATTTTAACACGACTCAAATGAAAAAGTGTGTGTTTTCAACACCATTAATATTAAAGAGGGGTACACATGAATTCAGTTGACCTGTCTGGTCCTTACGTATTCAAGGTCTGGCGATGTAACATCACTTTAAATACAGTGTGGGACCAGTAGGGGACCAACTTTACTGTGAATTTTGTATGTCCGCTGACCTCTAACCAAGGATAACTACTCACAATTCAGATGGACAGATGTTATCTACTTAGTAAACCTGTTTGGTTTGTCTGAAACTACTGAATATTTAAAATAGTCGTTTAGGCTATAAGCTATCTAATATGATTTGCTGTGACAATTTTAATAGAATCGACTGCATTTAGTTGAGTTCATTTGAGCCTAGCACTATAAAATGCCAAGTAATTTGATTATGAAAAAGATTCATGACAAGGATTATCCTTGCCGTTTAGTCCTGAGAAAAAGTTTAACGCATCAAGATTACATCGTGCAGTTCATCGTAATTCCGAAATGGCGAGATAGCGTTCCGGATTCCTGCGAGAGCAAAAATCTCAGAAACTACTCGAGAAACGATGGTTTCTAGATAAAAAGGCAAGAAAAGGCAATACAGTTTTATGTGCCACGTAACACAGTCACGTATGCAAGCTGGAAGGCCGTCCATATTTGTGCAAACAGTTGGCTCGGAGATAGCAACGTTTGTACTCGTAAGTAACCAAGATAATATCAGTACGAGCGAGCATAGCTAGAGAAATTCTTAAGTTCCTACCTGCGCCCGCGCCGGACTCGCCGACGCCGCCCGATTCTCCCCGACAAAAAACCGTTTCCTTTACATTATGTTTACAAGACCTCCGACACTGAGGTGCCTTTTGTGGCCGTCGCCCCCGTCGCCATCCCCATCCATCGCCTTACCTACGACCCTTTTTTGTCCGCGTGCTTCTCCACAATTATTCAAGTTTGCGAGATTACGACTCATTAGAGCGGTTTTGGAAGGACTAATATTAGGATTCTATAATATTTATATAATTTAAAAGCTAACAGTCTTAAAATTATAATAAATTATTATTATTTTAAGATAATAATAATATGTATAAAAATGGTAGGTGTTTCCTCTACCTTTTTTATATACTTGTACATACCATCATCGTCTCATCATCGTCGTCTCATCATTTGACAGGCCTGTTGGTCTAGTGGTTAGTGACCCTGACTGCTATGCCGGAGGTCGTGGGTTCGATTCCCACCCAGGACAAATGTTTGTGTAATGAGCACGATCATTTGTTCTGTGTCTGGGTGTAATTTATCTATAATATTTATATATTTAGAAATATATAAGTATGTTTATCAGTTGTCTAGTACCCATAACACAAGCTCTGCTTAGCTTGGGACTAGATGGCGTTGTGTGATAGTTGTGGAATATTTATTTATTTATTTATTTATCGGGCGTCAAAACATTCGTCCGCATTGTTTTTCAATAGAAAAGTGCCCAAAAACCTGGTAGCAATGCCACGTTGTATGGCAATGCTGATTCTTTACCCAAAAAATAGGCCAGCCCTCTAGTTACGTGAAGAGTCGACCAACCGCTTGTCTCGAAAAACTAAGTGGGAACTGAAAAACATGACCCCATGGCCCTAAAGCTTCAATTCCAAAATTGAAGCTTTAGGGCCATGGGGTCCGAGACAGCTCCAACATATAAGTTCCAATAAGATCATGATTATTATGATTCTGTATCTACTGCAAATTTTAACATCAAATATCCATCAATCAAGTGTCTAAGATTGTCAAGATTATTTATTTAACTAAAATCAACAAACACTTACAAAGTTGTTAAGAATGTATTAATCTATTATTACAGAGAAATCGTTACTTATTTCTTCTAATGTGGCTTCGTAAAAAACAATTACAAATATTATGTCCGAATTATAGCAGGATGTAGTCTCAAAAATGTGTACAAGTGTCAATGACGTGGTCCATCTTATATAATCGAAAGTGATCCATGACAGCCTCATTAACATGAATGATGTCATGACACAGTCACTGTGTATCACAGGGGGGTATATTTTGCAAAAATTATAACACATCCATTCAGAGAAATATGATAAATATGACCAAATATAGATACGTGGATCCTCTGCAAAATTATTAAGTATACACATCGTAGGCGATGTCGCTGGAACCAAAAGTAGTGAATCAGCAAACACACTTACAGTAACACCACTGATTTTTAACACACCGAATTCCGTGAAAATGACCTAAGCTGCCAAGACTTTTTTATTTGTTTGCACTGATCTTGTCATTAGTTTCTTTAGATTCACTTTTTACGTAAACAGGAAATAATCATCGCTTTGCACCTCATGTTTACGGGTTTGACCAACCGCTTGCAAACAAATACGTCTAAAAAAAACATTTGTGCCGCTTGCATACAACATCCTGGAGTAAAGAACATTATTTATAGATAAGACTATCTATGAGGTAATAACATACATAGATTCTTTTGGAATAAGTAGCAAGGTTACTGTCGTCACTCTAGATTAATTAATCCAAGTTACTTTTTTTTTTACCTGCCATTCGCACTTGATTTCCACTATGCGATGAGTTAAATCAATGCAATATCGACCACTGAAGTGATACTATCACAATCTAACAATGTGAGGCATACTTGACTTGTAGATAACATTTGTATAATGTTAATGTAACCGTCTTCCTATCCTATCATTTTATTAGCGCCATATTGTGAGTTGGTAAATTTTTGCAACTGGCGCAACATGACTAGTAATTGATAAGCGAGTTTCTTTATCCAGCTCTGTTTCTATATCATCACATATATCTGCAGCATTATTTGATCTTTACTTTAAGAATTCTTATATTTAACACGATATTTTATTTGGGCTAGGTATGTCAACAAAGTGGTCGTGTCACCCCACTGACCTTGCGTGGGCAAACATCTTTATTAGCTTTCCACTATAGTTACTAGCTCATATTTACATAGGTATCCACTATCTAATACTGACTGTATTTCTTCAGTATCATAGTGATCTTTTCTTAAATAATATGTTTTAATACTCTATGCAAATGTTTTAATATCTTGTCCATTTATATAATTCGAAATGGTCATATTCAGAATGGTTGATATCTAGAACGCCTATTAAGTTTATCATTTATAGTTCATCATTATTTATGTTAAATAAATCCCATATTTTATTAGAGAAGTTCACAATACGAGATTAAGATGGAATGCTGCATCTATTAATAGCCATTAGGGAGAACAAGTCGTAAAGGTTAAAAGCAAATACGTAAACTATTTACTTTCGATCCTTAAAATATATCTCGAACCAAACTGAGAGCATCAGCAGCCGTGACAGTTTAGTGATCCTTCGAAAAATAAATGACTAAAGTTTCGGCTTGGTTCAATGTTATAAATGAACCGTTTCAGAAGATGGTTTGAATCATCGACAGATGATGTTACTTAGCAGAGATTCCCACGACGGCCTGCAGCAAGTTGCGAGCCGGCTAATGAGCAGCCGATGGGATTACACGTAGTCTAGTGCAATTTACGCACTAATGCATATCTACAGACAACCGCAAATGTGTCTAATTTTGCACAACTCATGTCCCCCTGAGAACTCAAGAACTAATAACGAGCTCTAGACTAGCCTCTAGTTTTTATGTATCAATATTATGTTCCGCGTTAAGCACGGAAGTAATTTTCAGCTTGATTTTTACCGCATTAGCGGCAATAAAGATAAATCTTCTTTATACATTCCTGATTATAAGGCTAATGAATAGTAATATCCAATTTTTCTAGCAATCACACCGGTTGCAATGAGCCATACATTCGATATTAATTTGCAGTGAAGCAGAAAACACGCAAAAAGGGTTATCTTCGACTTCCTGTTGATGATCTGCAGTTGTTTCTTCGTCAATATTAATGTGCAAGTGAATTCTAAAATAGATTATCAAACCGCGTCATGGCCTATTAGTTACATTTTAATACTTATTTTTATTGATGTCTACATTTATATGGATATTGGATATGTGTTATATTTGGTTACAATTTGCATATTTTTGTCATAGTACAATGCATTAAAATTTGCATTTATACGTGATACGTTATCTAATTCGTTACGTATTCAAATATCGACACTTCCAAATTGATCCTTGTATTAATCATTATTAGAAACAGAACCGTTGACCATATTTGTAGTCGCCATTCATCACCAAATGCTTAGTGAAATAATGTAGGCATTAATCTTTAGTGTAACATTAATTAGCTTCTGACTGACGTTTGTATGATCTGTTTCGCAAATGCCACCCACACGCTTATTATTTGCAAAGTTGTCTACTTTCACCTCGGGGATGTTTCTGTCATTGACCAACACTGTCGTCGATTGTTCTTACCACTCCACTGTGACATTTAAAATCTTCTGAGAACTATGAGCGTTACTAATTCATGTATTTTTATCTGAGTTGTATGAAACTCTCCGGATTAATCGGTATTGGTACTCGTCGAAGGTTATTATTAGTTAGTTAATTTATTTTTATTCTGAATTGCGTTGCGTCAAAAGCACGTTTTTTTCTGTGAGGAAGGACCATTCATATTCTCTTTTCGCTTGCATAACAAATAAACTAGTTACCCTTGAAGCTGGTAATAGTTAAGTTTCATCTTGTTAACTTGAATAAATGTATTGTTGAAACCAAACTGGTACATATTTCTTCTTGTATTTCGTTCAGCTTGTTACACGGCGTCTAGGTTGCCAATTTGGTACAGACTTGCATTATAACGGTAATGTAAAACGGGAAATAACTGTGGTCACGAAACGGATGATGTCGTTTTTGTCATTGTAATTTAGTCTTATCATGATGTTTCAAGGCTGTACATGATAGGTTTACAGAAATCGGATATGTTGCCTTTGAATAGATAAACACTAATGCTAATAAATATCTAGGCAATGAGGACACATATGTTAACATAAGTAAACATAATTAATACACGCTTTGTAAAGTTCGTCTTAACGATGTCCGAATTTGGCAATAAGAGGCCAGTGCAGCTCAAAGCCTCTTTTGGTTTATGTCCCGTACGGTATTTGCAGCGGTTTGTATTCACCGTTATTTTAACTACCGACAAAGCCAGGTGGTATTATAAATCATAGGCAGATGGGTAATTTGCTTTCGTACACGCTGAGTTAATTGTATTAATATAATGTCCATTACATGTAACAAACGCACCCACGGGGAAAGTAATATATCTGATCTAATTATTAAGTTTTTAATTTATGGCTTGTTTAACATGGATTACTGGCTTATTTTTTTGATAATATGTGCTTCATACTAGGAGCAAGTTTATAGCTATGATTGTGTCATCGTAGTTTGCTTTGACACAGGTGAAGTCAGCGCTTCTAATAGATAGTTACTTAAGGATAAAATAATCAGCCCAGTTGACAAGGTAAGGTCATGTAATAGATGTAGATTATGATAATGACACAAAAAAAATCGTAAAAAAGGGATGCCTATAGTAAAACTTAAAATTTGGGTAGCCGTCTAAATTGCCATTTGCAATTCTAATCATGTATCCAATTTCAGTCATTGACAGTTTTTGTTTTAATTGCCAACTGGTTACAATTCTATTTTAAAATGTTAAACTGTAGCACGCATTAGAATGGTACTAAAAATGTTTATCTTAATCATGTCGAGTCAAATCAAAGTCAATCTTTATCAGCAACCTTGTCACATTAAAACGACGATATTATGACGTGGACTTTACCTTATTGATTTACGTCACCGTGTTATGCAAACTGGTTCTTGTAATGGAGACGTTAGTGGGTTTTTTAAAATAGATAGTTTATGATCAATGTCCAAGACTAGGCATTTTGGGTCTAAGTGTAACTTGGTGACTCATGCAGGAATTTGTACGTCATAGAATGACTACACATAAACCACTATTTGTTTATTTTCTTTGGAAATATTCAAATGATGTCTTCGAAGGACAGTTAAAAGATAGGACTAGGTCCGGTTCAAGACAGGATAGTAACCCACACTAGCAAGGAAGCAATGCAAAGACCCAATAAATGCACAAATATCTTATTAAATCAAATGTAAAGGAAACTGACGCAGTTACGCTAACAAAGTGCTATAGTTGGTATATCTAATCTTATAAGGAACATTGTTCTATTTATCGAAAAGGAAGCGGGTCTTCTATTAGAGAGTGAGACAATAGAAATTGGTGTATAGTTCCCACGGAAGATAAACGTTGATAATTATGGGCCCAAGCTTGCTCCCTGTGGTACTCCGTGACCGTATCGTGTGTAAGCTATGAAGTTGGTCCGATCTTAGATAACCTATGACCTGTTATTGAAACCTAAATGGGAAGCTACGATGGCATGCATGGTATATTTATAAGCTCTATAAATTTTATTGAACAGCTGGTTTGTTTTATGAAATACTTAATCAAATGCATTAAGTGAATTCTTTCAATTATATTTTAAGTGCCTAGTTTATTTCCTATTAAAAAATCACCTACTCCTATGCATATTTATAAAAAAAAATGAGCACCGTTTTAATCAAATCTTTGTTTTTAATTATGCAGCACGTATGACATGAGCTATGGTGCATAAAACTTAAAATTGATTAAGTATTAAAATTGAAAAAGAATAAAGATGTTTTAGATTTATTTGCATAAAGAAAATGGTCTTCACCAATCTTTAAACTTTTGTTGCGTATTCATTCACGTGACCATTGCTCTCTGAATCAGAAAGATTATTCGTAAAGATCGTACAATAGTTTACCTGCAAAACTTGATAATAATAGTTGCCCCAGGCGCCGTAACATCTGTTCGGAGCTCACCTTTGTATCAGGGTCCAATGAATGGACTCGTTGATTCGGATTCTTTGATATATCTCTTGCAAATATTTTTATTATTCTACAGTAGACAGCTGTGTTTATTATTACTTCAATATTTCTGCCAATAAAACTTCTTTTTTCAGTACAAGATAAAAAATATCCTTCATGTTGGCTCGCAATTTTATATTTTGTTTTCTTGTTGCAGAAGTGCAAGACGTGGGATGTTCCAACACTGATGACGTCTTTATTATAAAGGTAAGCTTACATATATAGTAATTTAGTTGTGATATCAGTCAATGTTCCGAAAACAGCGAACTTGACTCAAATGTAGTATAAAACAATTTAACAGTTTAATTCATAACAGTTTTTAAAATGTTAACAGATGTTAAATAACAAACTGGTCCAATTCGATGGCAATCTCCTTAAAATTTAAATTGCTTTCTTGTTATAATTTACTCTCTCCTTCCATTTATACGGCATGTATAAATTTTAATATAATATCGTTTTAATTTAAATACAGATAAGCTCGATATAAAGCATGTTTGAAAAATAACTATTTATTTAAATATATAGTTATTTTTATTTATTACAAGAAAGCAATTTAAATTTTAAGGAGATTGCCATCGAAGTGGACCAGTTTGTTATTTAACATCTGTTAACATTTTAAAAACTGTTATAAATGAATAATATATTAATAGGCAATATTTTTTGTCTTTGACGGCTTGTTTGATATGACTTCAATAGTTTATAGTTCACAATCCAGGGTCAACTGAGTGTAAGGTTCATTTGCAATTTGTAATTATTACTCGTGGATAAAATAATAGTCATAATTTATCTATGAGCACACTGTCACGTTTTTGATTATCTATTTTCCAAATCGAATCGCATTCCATTATTTTTTTATCTCCGTAAAGAAAAGTATTTCGAGATTCATGATTGTCTTTTAAACTTAACCTTACTTATTAGTTTTCAAACACTTTGAACTTACACGTGTCTTTAATGTATTATAAGTTCTGTTTTCCATTGTTATTGTCACATCAGGATTCAATTATGAACATGGGGCAATTGGGTTTAATTAAACTGTATATATGTACTTTCGTAATCGGTCTTCAATTGATGATCATTAAAGTGAATTGAATGCGGTTGGGTCTTAGCTTTTATTGTTCCACCAGTTTCACCCCTTCTGTTATTGAAAACGATAGATTTTCATCTTTACTGTTGAGACTGACCGTTTTTGGAAACAGTACCTACGACATCCTTTCTTTGGCTTTGAAGGTTTTATTTTAATGTTTGTACCTTCTAAATCTGGCTACATCATTCTCACATCTATTTGAGCTCCTGCTTCATTATAGCAGTTATTGTTAAAGTACAATACAATTATTCATATCGCTATTACGACTTTTTAATTCTGGTTGCCTCACACAGTACATTTATGGACGCACATCGCATATTCAAACATTTGCACACCGGTGTTTCCTTACGAAACGTTGCAAAAGCCTGTAACTTGAGTCCCAATATGACATCATGCAAGATTCACTATCGATAGGATAATATGTACTACTGTTGGCTAGATAACCTCGCCTGCACATCCCTATTTCAAGATATAATCGTGTTTATTTTATAACGAAAGTGCTGAGTTCGTCTGGAAAACTGGCTGCACGATTTTATTAGTACAACAAACAAACTCCACTATAAGTTCTTAAACAATTGTCGATTTTACATCGTGAATTAACTAAACAATATAATGCGTTGCAAAAATTTTTCAAGCTCAACACCATATTTTAAGTGTGATACTTGAAATATGAAGAAATATATCTTAAAATATTGAGGTTTAATATAAAATGTATATTGTTGTATTTTCAAGAAATATTAAGAGAGTCAATGGGTCCATCTAAGATTATGCATGACTTGACAAGTAATTCGCAAAACTTGTTTGCAACATGAAATACGGGTTTTTCTGAACGTTGCACATTGCCTTCATCTCAGCGTCAATGTTGATAATTGTAGTAAACAACAGTGAGTCAGGTCAAATTAATTTTATGATAATCACCATAAAAAGTGTGACGTAGGTTAGATAATTTGTTCATTTTTAGTACTACTAGTAGTTTTTGTGCATGTTCGTACTAAAAAAGATATTCCAGATACTCGATGGCGTCATACAGATTAACGAATCTTATCTAATGTCGATAACAGTACTTTCAGAGGCCACAATTCCAAAATTCCTTTCCAGGAATGTTTGCGCAAAAAAAGCATTCGGGGCTTTAAACTTAGTGGACCTGTATACTGGTATTCTCAAATTTCGTTATAATATGTTTGGAGCATGCAAAAAACCGTGCTCTACTTAATGTCCCGCTTTAGTATTTTTTGCGGCTCTTACTTTAACTTTAGCTATCGACTGTCGTCAATTTGATCTCTTCACAAATGCGCCAAACTCTTGCTAAAATTGTGAACACATTCTAGATTTTTTGCTTATTTGCTGTTTATTATATTTAGTATCGTATCTTGCGTGGATTACTAGACTAGGTAGGACTAAACTAGGTTTATTATAGAAAATACGGGTCTGGTTTGATGAGGATATTTTCCTGGAAGTGCTGCCTGACTACCGGTGTTGTGTGATTAATATTAATTAAAGATTCAGATTACCATCTGCATAATAAATTGAGAAGTGTCGGGCAACAGTTTAGTTATAATTACAACCGGCCATCCATATGGGCTATACATTTTTTTGTAAGCTGATAGTATTGCCTTGCCTAACCCTTGCATATTCTGACAGTGTAGTAACATTAACTTATTGTCCTAATTAAGTTGGGGTCAGCGCAGCATGTCTTTTTCTTTCCTACGCCTTAGATTAGCCGTAAAAATCAATCTATCTATATCTATATATCTATATTACTTTCTTTTCTGCATGATAAATTAAAAATATAAAAAGACAAGTTAGTTAGCAAGTTAGCTTCAGAATTTCAATCAGTTCTACCTGTACCTTCAAATTTCAGTGTGTGTATCGACACATCAGTTTTATTTACTAATCTATTAGCACACAATGCTTAGTGAAGGTGTTTTCCATATTCACTTGCACTTTTACTGACGGAGAAAATTATATATTGTACCTAGCTTGTAGCCGTATGAAGTAGAATTATAGGTCGTACATTTACTAGTAATGAACCAATCACTTTTATGTTACTAGGTAGTCAGTTCTTTTTCCGCTGCATTTGTAGTTTTGTGTTCATGTTTATCGATTTCATTATTTTCTTTCTCTAGTCTAGGCTTTTCTTTATTTTATTATTCTGTATTAGGTTTTTTTTGGAAAAAAAAAAAACAGAAGAATTATAAATGCTACGATAAAAACTTTAAATGTAATTGGGAACAAAAATCTTACTTACGTAGGTTATTAAAACAATGAAATCGTTAAAATATTTTCATTATAAAACACAGAATCACACGATTCTTAAATTAACGAGACTATCATATTTTCTTGTTTAATTTTAACTTGGAAATTAAAATTTGACACTTCTACTTTATCAGGAACCGACAAGAACAAAGTTCGAGATACTTTAATCAAACAATTATTTTAGTAAACAGCACTTGAATTATTTTTAGTCATATTATCATTTCCCAACTATGTTGGGCTCCTAGTCTAACCGGATGCAGCTGAATACCAGTATTTTACATGGAGCGACTGCCTATCTGACCTCCACACCCAGTTCTTGGGTAATACGATACCCCTTGGTAAGACTGGTTGACTTTCGGCCTTCTGACTACCCGTAATGACTGTCAAAGATTCACGAATGATCCATGAATTATTTTTAGTATCTAAGCAAAACCTCAGTCATCATGAAACATCAGTCGCCAGTCGGTGTATCAATGTAGGCATGAAAGAGTTATCTTTGGTTTAACGCATTAATTAAAATAGCTGTGATTTTTTATAACAAGCAGTTTATTCATAACTTATCAGCGGAACGGGGTTAGTTGGGTTCAATTGGCCTGATATCGGTCACAAGGTAATGTTAAATCGCGAAGTTTCTTTGGACTTTATTACTGTAAACGGTAGATAGGATTTATTATAAACAAAATGAAGTCATTTCGAAGAAAGAGTGTAATTATTGCTGATTGTTAAACTTAAACTCAAGCATTTATTTCAATTAAGTCATAGGCACTTTTGAATTGTCAACATTACTGTATTGTTACATTACCGTATCTACAATACAAAAAGTATTAGTCAAGAAATGCTTGTAAAAATGTTACACAACAAAACAAAAGTCATTTATTCCTGACCGGCCTAGAGGCTGAGATTCAGCACTTTTCGAACATCAAAATTACATAAGACAGTCCCTTAAAACTACCTAGTGCTACCTAGTACTTCCTAGTGCTTTCGCTGGGAAGAAGAAGTGGGGCAACAAACTCCCCAGCAGCACAGTTAAGCTTGGCAGTAATGAAAAGGTTCCTTACAATTATTATATTAATCTACAGTTAGCATACACTGGCAGTGTATGCTAACTGTACTGAAGAAGAATAAAATAAAGATTAAAAGAACAATGACATTCAATTTTGTCTGATTGACGTCACAGATGTACATTAGGTACGTATCTACTTAAATAAGCATCACATCTTGCACGTTCAATTACCCGTGTCTATATCTTTAAACAAAAACTTGTTTTTCACATCCGTGCTTAAATTCTTCAAGTGACATTTACCTGCTTTGACAACGTACACTAATATTGGAACAAAAAATCATGGAGAAAAAATGAAAAATTTAATATCATTATGTTAATTATATGTTACGAAGTGCAATTTATCATTTTTAAGAAGTTTTGTGGCTGTAATTAATACTTTGTTAAATCAGGCAGATATAATGAGTAGGTAATGAATAATGAATGAGTTTGATTATGTGTGTAAAAACTTTTTTTGGAAAAACCCATGGATTATTATGTTGTTATCATTGTACGCGGAATGTAGGCGCTAGTACCTTTAATCCTGATATTATGATTCTTTAATCACGGCTATAGCGACAGAACCTTTGGAACCTCCAAAGGTTCTGTAAACGTTGGTACGAGCACATAGTTACAATTTGAATATGACCATGACCAATGACCTATTTCGCAGCAGTAAAGCTACGGTTTCCTATGACAGTGATGGACATAATGGACGCAGTGACAGCTGCCATGAAAATAATGGCAGCCGGGTTTGGCTTTACAGTGTCAAAAAACGCTCTCAAGGGAAACTCACCAATTTTCATAAATAAAGTTTCAGTGACGTCATTCGATGGTATACTGTGGATGCTTTGTGTGATGGCCACCGCAGTCTTAGGAAACCCTAGCTTGAGTTTCGTGGCGGTTATAGTAGAATAAAGTGTTTCTATTGATAAATACTTTTAATACTGTTACTTACAACATGACCACATCTGCCTACCTACTTGTAAATTTCAATCAATCAACTCAGCCCATCGCAGTCCACTGCTGTCCTACAACACCCTGTCCTCCGTCTTCCGCATCCAATCTGTCCCAGCCACCTTTTTGAGGTCTTCGGTCCAGCTTGGGGGGCGTCCCACACTACGCTTGCCGTTACCCGTTCTCCACTCCAGTACTCGTCTGCTCCACCGGCAATCGGCCATCACTTGTCAATTTATGAATTTAAAATTATAATGAAACCTGTTGACGTAGCTTATTATAATGTTGGCAGTACCGATATTGCGTCAGATTTGTAATAAAATTGCAAATAATTATCTTTTTGTACAACATGTGATATGTCACACAAACTCTGTCATTTAGGTAGCAAATGTAGGTAGTATCAGATAACCTTGAACAATTAAGATAAAAGAAATTCGACCTTTATTGATTAGATAAAACTTAATGTAATTAAATAGTTCCTGACGTGTAATTTAATTACTTAGGCATCTGAATACTCCTTTCAATTGTTTGAACAACTTTTTGTAGGTAGATAAATATTTTCAAAAATTGTTTGCAATAAAAAAAAGGTTCACTGTTTACAAAAATTATTAACGTTGACTATTTTACATTTACTCAAATAAATACTCAAATACTAAATACTTTATTGCATACTCAATACTTTATTGCATTTAAATAAGCTGTTGTAGTACCTAGTACCATACTCGAGATTTTACAATCTTCAGGCGACCAATTTTTCCTAATGGCAGTCATCGGCCCTAGCGGACCCCGTCAATTCGTGTTGACATCTCTTTGAGGCGCGCGTGGAACACAACGTGCCGTCGACCCGGGCCTGGTCCTTCCCGGGCGGCGAGCTACCCATTGCTTGCCGCCCACAAGCCTGCGCCTACGGTGGCCGGGAGTCGCCTGTTGACTTCCGTCCAGGGCGTCTCCTGCGGCGACTAGGGGCACGAGGGCGCAGAGATTGCCTCTCCCTCACGCGCTCCGCCTCCTCCTTCGCGAGCATTACTGCGAGGACGCGGCGGCGCTCCACCCAAGCCGGGCAGACCTTCACCGTATGCTCCACCGTGTCCTCCGGGCGATCCACCCTGTTGTGACACCCTGGCGTTTCCTCCCGCCTTATCCTGAACAGGAACCTCCCGAAACAACCATGTCCGGTGAGGACTTGCGTCAGGCGGAAGGTGAGGGCGCCGTGGCGCATCTCTAGCCACTCCTCAAAGAGGGGACTTATCGCCGCAATTGTGGCGTGCCCAGCACTGGGTTGCGACAATCGCACTCTCCATGCCGCTATGAGATTCCGCCGGAGCTCTGTCCGCTGTACCGTGATTTCTCGCGGCAGCGGAGTTACGCCCCGGCGTTTAGCCTCCTCTCGCCACTCCCATATGTGGGCGAGGACTTGGGCCTCCAGATCCCATGGCGGCAATCCGGCAAGGAGACTCGCCGCCTCAGCGGAGACCGTGCGGTATCCTTGGACCAGCCGGACAGCCATGACCCTTTGGGACGCGTTCAACCGGCGGGCTGGTCGCTGCCTCAGGGAACGCGCCCATACAATGTGTGATCTCTCACCTCATTATTTAGATTCAGTTCTACGTACGAATAAAAATACATAATTATCAGTAATTAAACGTGTTTTGTTACTATGAGCATCTATCATTTTAGCCTCTTTTTCCTTATCTTGAATTCAGCCAATCCTGGCCGACGCCGACGACGTCACGACTGCGCATGCTCTTAGTTTTGTTGTTAATCTGTGTAAGAGGTCACAAAAACAAAAAAAATAACAAAATAATGCAAGTCATTGAGCGTGTTCTGGTACTATTATTATAGGATGTTTCCTCTTGACACAAAACTACTAACACGTAAAAATAATAATAATTTTAATTGTCGTAGAGCACGCATGACCCCCATTTAATGTTTTGGTTCTACTATTTTTATGACTTATTTACATCATATCTTGTGGTTAGTGTTTCGGACTTCCGTGGTTTGCGCTTGCGCATACTTGCAAAAACTGGTAATTTTTTAATAGATTTCTTGTTAGGTTAAGTGTTATGTCAGTATATGAATATTGATAATTAATTGTCCGTGAACTATTGAAAATTGCAACAACCAGAAGTATTGACTTAACGGCACTTAGCAATATACGTCCATTGGCATCGCCAGACCAGACATGACAGACCCAGGCGTAGATGGCGGGACGAACTTGATGTTTATAATATGAGGGATTAGTCCATATTGGCTCCGGATCGAGTTGAGTGGAAGAAAAGTAAAGGGAGGACAACACAGGCGGATTATTATATTATTATTAAGAAATATTCTGATGTCTGTTAGTTGATTCTCCGATATAAAAATAAATTTATTTATTTATTAAGCAAGGCACACCAACGATATATTTACAAGGGTAGTAACAATAGGCAATCACTAGTCTTCAATAGGCTAGTTGCCTAAAAAAATCTAATTAGTCCGTCAGTTAGATTATCAAAAAATATTGGACCCGTATATTTTTTTTTGTCAATTATATCAAAAATGATGAAGATATCGCCCGTAAAAGTTCCGCGTGACGTCAAGCCTTGATACACTTTTTAGCAAGGCGTGACGTCACGACCCCCTACTCCCAAATTTTGACGCGCTTTATCTTTGTAATTTTTTGTTAGATTGACAAAAGAAAAAATACGTGTCCATTATTTTTTGATAATCTAACTGACGGACTAAATATAATAATATTTTTTTTACCCAGGCAATTACCCTATTCTATGTAAATACATCACTTATAGGCATGCACAACATTCACATTAAAAGGGTAACAATTCATTAAATTATTAGAATAATATTAGCAAAACATAATACTTAATACTACGTTACTTAATTGATACATAATATTTAAGATTAGATTACAAAATAAAGTAAAAAATAATACATTTAGTCTAGTATTGCACTAAAACAATACAACCATACAAAATCATAGTAAAATAATTGCACATAAGGTAAGAAAACTGGTAAGTAATGAAAAGACGAAAAAATAAATATTAAATGACGTGATCAAAATTAAAAGAGAAAAAACAAATATCGTAAGTCTAATTAAACTAAATATTAAATTCAAATGAAATGAAATAAAATGATTTACACATTGATGACATTATTGAAATTAAAAAAAAATTGAACAAATTGTACTAATGAGCTTATCGCTGCCTTACCCATTATCATTTTATGCAGTGCATAAATATTCTGCTCAGGTGGCGCTAAAAACACTCGGCTACCCACCTGCCGCATCGAGTCATCCCCAGGTGCATCAATTTGGGCCGCATCCAAACAGCTGTATCATTACTGCACCATGTTAATCACCGTCATTTACTGAATAAAATATCAAATTGAACATTATTAAAAAGCTATAAAGTTCCAATTTTTTATTCAGGTGTACTTAACTGCAAGTTTTTTTTATAATTATGATTTTATTTTGCCGACTTCAACATAGTTGGAATTTAGGGGAATAAACAGATGATTATGATAATTTTGTTTTGCCAGAAAATCCACTCATAATTATCAACGTGAAAGTTTGTATGGAAGGATGGATGGAAGTTTGTTACTCTATCACGCAAAAACTACTGAACGGATTTGGATGAAAATTGGCACACAGATGGTTTATAACCAGGATTAACATATACAATACTTTTTATCCCGATATTCCAACGGGATCGAAACTTCTGCTGGTGAAACCGCGGGGCGCAGCTAGTCCTATATATAGATCAATCTTTGCTTACCTTACTATACGAATTCTACCGTGAATCCATCTTTGTTATGTGTCCATCAACGATTGTTACAAATCCGTCGCTCACAAGTTTTCCTTTATAGCCTATTCTTCTGGGAACAATGTCCATACTCCATACTATTCTCAGTATGGGAAGAACGCTAAAACAAACATATTCAGTGAAACGATTGCTCAAGAGGAAAATAAACGGCTTAACTCAATCTCTTAAGATAAATAAGTACCGAGAAGAGGTCATGGTTTGTTTCTGATAATAAATGATTCTATATAAGTTGGTATGTATTTGGAAAAGTACGAGTATTGCCGTAAAAACCCTTTTATAAGATTTGGTTAGTCCATCACGTCACGATGGAAAAACCGAAGTTTATTCTGTGGCCTCGTAGTTAGATAGATGCACAAAATATGTATCGAGACCACTGCACCTCTTGTCAATGACTACCATTGTATTCCATTCAACAGAGCCACGTCATTGCTTCTGGTCTTCACAGTATTCAGCATTGAATGAGTTGTGATTCAATTCGATCAAAATTCAAGCTGTATTGTTATTGCAAGATTTTTGGTGGCACCCAGTGGTAACGGACCCGCCTTACGGGTTACAGGTCGTGGGTCGGTCGAACCGAGACAGGCGCTTTACGTTGTGTAAATAATTTCATCACCACTGCTCTCAAAACGGTGAAGGAAAACATAGTGAGGAAACCGACATGTCCTAGAACTGAAAATTTTAAGTCGAAGACATGTGACATCTCCAACCCGCACTGAGCAGGCGTGGTAGATTATAGCCTGCTCCCTCTCACAGAAAGGGAGGCCTGTGACCCAGCAATAGGAACATTATAGGCTGATTATACAAGATTTTAATTAAGAAAATATTAAGTCCAAACACCCGACGTCATATATTTTTTACCTTTAGCTTCGTAGAATCATAAATGCCGTAAATCTTCGTTTGTATTTTTATTATGTTACTGGCAGGAAGGTTGACGCATTTCAACAAAAAAAAAATTATGAATTCATGTTTCTTTATTTGTTACCTACGCAAGTTTAATTGCTGGTAAGGACGTAATTTTGGTGTAATTTAGTATAATACTGATGATAGTTTAGGACAACAAAGATAGCAAGTGTTTATATACCTAGCGTAGTATACACGTATGTAGGTATGGGTAAACTACGAGTATGTAAGCACACGTGCAAATGATAAGAGCTGAGATTCGTTAGTTTTATTTACTTAATCTGAAATTAATTGTTTGGGAAACTGCTACGCCGTAGCCTAAATGTAGCTCTTTGTGATGTCACGTATATACGCCAGCACACCAAGCTACTACAATCAGTCAAATTTCTTTAATAGATTTTCAACTTTATCGCTAAATCATTAGGTTCAAGGTTGATTGGGAAAATTTGACAGTTTCGGGTAGCTTGACCTGCTGGCGTCTGTACATCGTCGCATCGTGTAATTGAAGTCTGTAGAAGTCCGAAACAAGTCCGAAACGACCCTAAGTTTTCCGCTGGGCGGGATATATCTTTGACAGATTTCCGCACGATCTTCTTCTTCTTCATGACGCTGGGACGACAGTAAATCAAATTTTGTTGACCCAAATCTTTGCCAATTCCACGGCGTTATCGGTGGCAGCGTAAAAGTCACTTTGACTGCATGTCAGCACGATAAAAACTTGAACTAATATAAATGAAATACATCTTGTAATGAAACTAATTAGACTCAATAAAACTATTTTTGCTCAGCTAAAAAAAAAAAATCAAATTACTGTCTGCTACGCAAAATCTAAATCCGACTTCCCTCTAAAAACCAGCAGTAGTTAGTTAATTGTTTCGTCTTAAATACCAGTCGGCATTCCTAGCATTCCCATATTTTTCTAGTCTTCGGGGCGTCTCCTAGTCTCGTATAACTATATCTTGGCTTCCTGCCAGATCTCCTACATTGCTTGTAACAGTTGTAACGAGTCGTCAGCCCACCGTAATGTATTCACGTAATTATTATTAAGACTAGGCTGGTGATAGTGACACAGTATTATAGTGAACTATTTCTTCTATTAGGATATTCTTAAGTCTGAAAAAACATTAACTTTGTAAACTGGGTTTTCATATTAGATTCGTCAAATATGTCTATAACTTATTTAGCCTTTCATTTAATCGTAAGTGAACGTTCTTCCTGTTCTACGCGAATTTAGAAGAGTTTAGAAAATCTCATTCACAATTATACTTTTGGAAAACTTTAGAGATTTTATCAATAGTTTTGTGATTTTTCATAACAGTATGCTACCTGACCAAGGTTGTTAAGAGATGTAACGTAGGAACTAACAAACTATAGATAGTGTCTGTAGCAGTACTGACACTTATTTCACAGCTAAGACCACGTGTACAAAAATCAGTTATCAAGAATTTATCTTAAGCATGTTACTGGTTATTGGTCGGCACGGTTGGCGAGTGGTTAAGCGATTGACTGCTGCGCTGCGTGTCGCGGGTTCAATTCCCGCACGGAACAAATATTTGTTTGACCTACAAGTAATTGTTCCGGGTCTGGCTGTTTGTGTATGTGAGTTTAAATGTTTGTAAACGCACCCACGATACAGGAGAAATTCCAACATTAAAAAAAAAAAAAAATATATATCATAATAAAGGGCGGAGTGACAAGCAGCTGACATTTCACGCGGCCATTTTTATTGACACAACTTTTAATCGAAATCTTACCGAGAGAAAAAACACCTGCTTATCTTGTATTTATTTCACGTTTATCTTAAAGTTCAGTTTTTCAATTACACAACCCTATTATCTTTTAATGATTGTCTTCGTGTGCGGTAAAAAACGGCTACATCATACGATTAGTATGATGTCGCCGTTTTTTACCTATTTATAATTTTGAGATGAATGTTACTATGTAATTGTGTGTAAGCCTGTATAACCTGTAATTTGACAGCAAAAAATCAAGGTTTATGATATCAAATTGTGAACGACTGTGTAGTAGTGACGTAACGAATACGTTTTTAATTTATTGACTATCGATGTTATTGATAACTACAGTTCTGTCATGTCAGCGGTCACACATAGGTATATATTTTTTGCTAAAGTTATTAATTAGCTACGTTGTTCACAAGTTTATTATAGTATCAAAGTACATAAAGGTGCCAAGACAAAAACATTGTTATTGCCTTGAACATCGGGTGACGTTATTTAGGTAACCTTACCAACTCATATAAATGATAAAATATACTATGTCTTGACCACAATGGTCACATAAGAAGAAAATATACATAGTAAGGTAAGAAAGTACTGTATATGATATAGTAGGTACCAAAGCAACCGATTGACGATTTCCTTCCACAATATATTCCAAAGTAATCCATAACATTACTGTATACTTGACCTCTATCAAATCACTGTCTTGTTTGCGCCATATCATATAACAGTGAAAAAAAGTTTAGCAATTCTGATATGAGTTTTGGTTTGCAAACAGTCCTCCTGTTTACGCACATCCTGACGGGCGCCGCCGTGCCTCAGTACCGTTTATCTCTATGAATAATATATATAATGCGTTGATCCGACATATTGAGCACATTTGTGATGTTTCTTTCGAAAATAAATATTACGCGGGATAATTTTTACATGAAATGTCTAGTGTTTGGAGCGCGTACTGTTTTAAAAATGCATCTCTAGTCATCGTTTAGTACCGAAATACGCCAACGCTGGCAGAATATTGACCTAGGCGTCTAAAGAGACGTCTGATATATTTAAATGTAGTTTTAGGTTCAAGCTAGGTAGAATAACACATTTGTATTTAAAAAAAAAACAACAATGGTTTTTCACTTTAAACACGTTAGTTGTATTATGACAACTAATAACCATTGACTGTTTTTTTGTGTGACGTTGAAGAAGTTACAAAAACAATACTTCTCGGTATTTTATTTAACTTTAATTGCTTGTGTTTCGAAAAAAGTGTGTCGCATGTTAAGCTTAAAAATACATCCGTCACCGAAACTGACATTAAAATGACAAAGCTAGTGATGCTTCTAAAGTTATCGATAAGACTTAAAAAACTATAAATTAAAACATTCTATACACAAATCACTCACTATAACATCCTACAAAAATAAACGGTATGTAAGAAAAGTTGCACAAAATATCTTTATTTTCCCCCTATTCCCAAAAAACACAGCAGTACGCTGTGTTTATTTGCTAATGAATATAAAACGTACGGAGATCAAATCGGGCGTGTGAGCATTACTCTCATAATTCGCGAGTAAACACGAAGATTGATGAAAGTGAATTTGCACGTATAACTTTGTAGCCAGCACATCAAGCTACTACAACCTGTCAAATTTCTTTAATAGATTTAACTACTTAAACTAACTTGAATAACTTTATTACTGAAGTATTAGGTTCAATATTGATTGGGAAAATTTTAAATTTTCGGGTAGCTTGATGTGCTTGTCTGTACTAGCAAGTCAGTACTCGTCAGTTTGATGGAGTGGCACTCAATCAGCTAGTGACGTCATGGCGTGGAGGGTGCTAGCAAATTGGCAGGTGTTCACAACTATGGCGAAGTATTATATTATATGACACGTATGTGGGGCAATGTTAAGGCTAGGTTGCAAGTTGCGACTTTTTTTTGTTCGTGCCAGTGATGTGAGTTTACATTTGAATTAATTGATGTTGAGCAGTAACCTCTTTGTCAGTAAAAGTGAAAATTGCTGAACTTATTACTTAATTGAAGGTTGTGTATAAGTAGTCCTATTCACCAATAAACGGTTATGAACTGCAGTTGACTGTAGATTAGAAAATATACCTATTGCCTGGAATTCTCGCTTCATTTGTCAGCATAAAAAAATATCTTTATATGTATACAGCATGAAATTGTTTCCTCTTCTTTGTAAACAAAACAACCATAGATTTTCTTAACTGCTAATAAAATTGCTGTTTTGGCATCCCCCGGCTCACATAAATGTCTTATTCCATCAACAATGAAAAAGATAATTCCTCTAACGGTTTTTTAAATATTTTCAGATGTATCCATAAATAGAAGAAAGTGTTGAGCTATAAATTTTCTGTAATGACCATCACACCTTGCTTCGCAGTCCATTTTCATTACTGTGGATACGACTGTGGAAATTACGGTGCCTGCGTTTATTCTTGTCATTGATGACTTGATGAGACTCGGGTGCGCTCGGCAATTTCCGGAGACATTCGATTTAATGATAACTCTGCGTAAATTCATGGTTACGAATTGGTCACGATCGCACATAAATATGTGCAAGCATGTATTACGGAGTTTTCTTTGAATGAAAAAGATATTGCCTCGAATTCTCAAAACGGATAATCATTAAGTGAAATTTCTGAAAAATATACCATCTTAGATATATCATTCAATTAGATACAGCCACCTACAGGATCCGTATTGAATACAGGTTGCAACGAGATAATTCAATCGGGGTCAATGTCTTCAGCTCCATATTGATAACGTTATTAATAGCCGTGACTTTACAAATTACTGGATCGACCTTAATTTGATTTATTGATAACTCGTAAATAGGAAAACCATACTAGAAGTCTTTGACCCACATTCGTTGATCAAGACAACTGCATTAAAACAATAGAATATCGAACGTTCGTTTAATTTAGTAGACATCGATAATAATGGATAGTAAAGGAAAGAGTATTCTGTTCATGATAATGAGTTAGCTGCAATTAAGGCTTGCAGTACGAGGAAGGACGAAAATAAGTTGATGACCCAATTTATCAGCGAATAGATTCTCAATGAAACTGATCCACTAATTCAAATCCCATTACAGATAATCATGCAAATCCTTAGCTTAATTATTTTAACAATAACTGGGTAACTGGGTTAAGAATCAAGTCTGATCATTCAACGCCGGTGCACGTGGTTCATGACAATTATCTCTCAGAAAATTGTAATTTTCTTTACCACACTTGGCGTCAGTCCAGTTAGAATATTGTCTCCCTCACCTTGTACCGTAAATAAAATGTGACTTTTCACTACAAATGCAATGAAATCTTCTCAGTGTAAATCAACTGATTATTTGTAATAAGTGGTGTTGTTAGCAGAAACGTGCATATAGTTACATGTGGTGGAGTGAGCGAGTTGCGTTAGCTTGTTGACTTCCATTATCGTTGAGTTTCGTGATTTTGTGATAGTTCCTTGTTTCTTCTTCTCCTTTGCGTAAATGACGGTTTATTGTATTATTGTGAGTTCGTGATGCATATCATGGAACTGGATCATTGAAGCTGGTATGTTAACATATATTCCTTGATTTTCTGGGAAAGTTCGTACTTCCTGGTGGTCGTTTATAAAACTGAGATTTGTTAGGACGCCAGTAGAAACTTTGTAAAGGTGAGAAATAGACTATAAATAAATTGGTGTTGTTAAGACTGTTCACATACAACGATAGTTTCTAAAATATAATTACTGCTAGAAATGTTAATTCATCGTAAAAAAAAAACTAAACTCATTTTATTTTTCGTTTAGGTACTCATTCTAATTACCTAGTGCTCACACTTCAATTAGCATGTTCGTATTATAATTACTAAAGTAATCGTCAAATACAATCAGTGTAGACTCGCCCAAGCGGTAATGACCGGGCCACGAACAACAAGTTGACTTTACATTTACTTAACTAACATAATTTTAAATTTTACTTCCATCGTAACGGTTTCATGCAAATTAATACTTATTATGTAATAGATTACCTGGTACTTGTACATGACATTCATCAGATTATCCCTGAAAGGGTCTTTTATGAAAGTTGATCGATCGCTCAGTGAACTATACTTATGATCAGTAAATGGATTGGCTTTCTCGGTTGACACCTGGTTCCTTGCTTCCATAGCACTTTCATATCAAAGATCTATACGTTATATGGTGAAATCTTTTGTGGAAGCTTTATCATTAAACGCTTGATCAGATATTGCTTTGATAAGTTCCTTCTCGGAATTATCAATAGACTTAATGAATGGGTGAAAGCTAACCTGACTTGCGGAAGGCTGAAAATTGAGTTATTGTTGACACCTTGATATTCCAAGATGTTAGTAAACAGCTTGCAACTTGTAAGGTACCTAAGGAAAGGTAAGGTGGCTGGTAAAGTATGCATCTGTGTCCAGCAGTTACCCACGGTAACAAGAGTTGGTGCTGTATGTTGTTAATTGATAAGTACTTAAAACTAATCTATGAAAAGTAGTGAAAGAATAGCAACGTTTAAAATCAATTTCGTTTTCATAAAATATAAGGTTTTCCAATTAGAGCTTGTGGTTATCTGGAACGTGAATGACGCCTTCGCCTACGAATACATGTCATATTTTAATTTCTAAGTGAATAATTTGTATACATCTCTTGATGAAATATTATTTCGAGACTGCGTGGGCCCTGTCTCTGCATTGATATAGCGATTAGTCGACTTCTTGTGACATGAAATGAGAATTCAGGGCCACTATTGTTTTGTGCATCAAACAAATGTATTTATATTCTTCAGATTTTAAATGATTTTAGTACTTATAAAATCTGATATCACTTATCAGAAACCAGCTGTTGCATTATACCTCATGAAAATAGTTAACATGTGTATGGCAATACGAGTATATCTTGAATATTCATTCTCGAATTTAAATTATAAGAATTAATTACGATTTCAACTATGCGAAGCAACGTGAGAATTGCAACCATGAACTTGATGCTCAGTTATGAATTGCAAATGATTGGCTATTTCTCGTAATGACACTTCTAGCCTGCTCGGTAACACTCGAGAACGTTCGGGCTTTTACGACAACATGCGCGGACGCATAAAACCGTTGGCATTAATGCGGGAAAGTGGAGGACCGATTGGGTGTTTTATTGCTTCAAAGAAACTAGAGATTATTGCACTCTCCTTTGTACTTAGTACTTGCTTTAATACAGATTGCATCTATAGTAACTTATTGAGAACTAGCTGTGCCCGCGACTTCGATCGCGTGCATATCGGAAAAAAAAAAGGATTTCATGTGTTTTATTTTGTTACGCGGAACCGTAATTCTTTTTATTATAACATTAGCTATCTGCCAGTGAAATCTCCTGTCAAAAATCGGTCTAGTAAAAAGTTTTTGTTACGAAAAAATTTTTTTTTTCAAAAAAAGACACAAAAATTTACATATTGTTTGTTTCTAAATATGCTTTCATATGCATTTAGTAAAAAGCTGTTATTTAGAAATTACAAACAGACCCTTCAATTTTATTTATTTGTATAGATGTACGAGTAGGTTATTTTGATACTTCAGTTGTAGACGTGGTTCTACGATTAGGTAGAAATGGAAATTGCTATGCTGGATGATCGGTCCTGAAATGATTTTGATTTGTCTCGTTGTGCATTCTTAGGACACGGAAAATTATTTACTAATATTTAACAGTGACGTAGTCTTACGCGGTAGACGTCCAGTTAAAATCGATAATGTTTTCACAGACATGAATACTTCACTTCTTTGCGATTCTCAGAACTCATCAAACAGCATTGTTTCGAAGGTGGACTATTTACAAACTGTCTGATCAGTGAAACAGTCAATACGCGCCTGAAAAATGTACCTGGGACGACTATTGTGATACATTCGCGTATTGCGAAATCATGCGATGCCCTAGTTAGTGAATCGACGGTTCTTTAGCATTGAGCTCGTGGAGTTTTGCAATTAGCCTGTTTTTGTAGTATTCACTGCAACAATTTAGTACCTTTTTAATGAAGGATATAAAAGTTGGATAAATTGAGCGGTAATTTTATCTTTATTGGACCTGTTCGATTTATTAACGAAGTCTGGTTCCCAATCAGACCGGCGAATATTATTTGTGTTCGGTATTATTCGTATAGCTTCGTTTGTTTTTCCGAACGTGCAAACCAGGAGTTTAAATGAACTGTTAATACGTCAGCAGATTCGCGCAAATCATGGTGATATACAATCTATTTCCTGGAACGCTTATAGTAATGGTAGGGAAATCGCGGGTCTCTGTGGCGTCGGTACATTTATCTCACAATTTATTGGCTGCCGGCCCACGCGCCGGTGTAATGGATAGAGTTGTAACTAACGTAAATATATCTTGAGGTTCAAGTGCATAAAAACTATATATTTATAGGTGAAGGTGAGATAATCACTATGTACGGTACGTCGGTACTACTGGTTAGGAAGCTCGTATCCGACTGCATGATATTTTAAATACTTCCTCTAATTCTAAACGCTAGCTATGTTTATTTTTAAATTTTACTGCTTAATACCCAGCTGTTGTAGGTTGCAGGATGTGGATTAATGCAATATGCATTTCGTACTTACATTCATACTGACCTGTATTTAAACCAGTATTTCACATTCGTACTGACATTAACAGCAATAATGTAATACGCAACCTACCTATCATAAAATGTAACGTACTTATCTTTCAGCTCGCGAGCTTTATGAGCAAAGCTCTTGCCGTGGTGATAATATTCGTAACATCCGTCAGCAAGATTGATAACCTGACATCAACATCAGTCCATGTGCCTTCTGACATGCCATCTGTAATGGTAATGACAGAGCAATGCAGTTAAAATATATTGGTGTACGCTGGTATTGCAGTTCGGCAAAAGATCTTCGTTCTATATCGCTATGAGCTCGCAACACCCCGGACCTAGTCTTTAAATCCATCAACTAAGAGACAAGCCCGTCCGAAAGAAATTCGAAACTTCTATGTGAATAAATAACTTTTTCGGACGGGCAAAACACCGGGAGTTAACTGTCAATTCGTGGTGTAATTCATTCTTAGGTCGGGCCCTGAACTAATCTTATATCCGTAGGTGACACGGAGTAGTAATCGCCCGTAACTCCAGCCGAAACTAGAGATTTCGTGCTTAGGGAGTAGACCTCCAGTTTAAAATCCTCTTTCGTTGTTGATTTCAGACAATATTCGACCAAGGCTACTGTCTTACTCCATATTTACTACTCTATGGTATAAGTCCATTGCCACATGTCATTTAACAAACTTATGTTGGGCGTAAGTTACATATGCGCAGGATTGTGCATGTAGGCACTTATAGCTCAGATCCAGTTTTCTCATGTTTGCAGTCGAGTGGGTAGTCGGTGTGGGGTCAGTCCCCGGCTAATGCTCAGTATTCGCATGTCGACCTGTTACTGTACTACTTGCTATGCTATGCTGTAAATTCAGACGATATTGTTATCTCAAATGCACAACAAATCCTTCTATTATCTTGTAGAATCAATTTCTAGGTATATGTGTTTGCCAAGTAACTGCCCAGTAACTGGGTGTGGAGGTTAGATAGGCAGTCGCTCCATGTAAAATACTGGTATTCAGCTGCATCCGGTTAAGACTGGAAGCCGACCTCAACATAGTTGGGAAAATGCTAGGCAGATGATGAAGATGTGTTTCTCAAGGCATCTACAAAACGCAAACGAACTTAATGTGTTCGCAAAAATAAGGTTGAAAAAGAAGAAAAACAGTTTACTATGACATTGGTCTCCATCATCCTTCTGGCTTTCTCCAAAATTGGCTATCTTGCCTATACCTAGTAAGTGTCAAAACCGACTAAGAACTTATGCCCCAAGATAGGTTAATAGCACTCCGTTTTGTAGTCAATAACAATCATTCACCAACTAGTTTGGAAGCTATCGTAACCACGATACCTAATTAAAATACAGGCGCCAATAAATGACTGGAGCATGTAATTAATTTCAGTTTGCACTACCATACAGGCTATCTATCATCTCGGGGAATTATTTTAGACTTCGATTTATCGAGCGTGTTTTGTTTTATAATGTTAGTGACAATAAAAACTCGATCACATTTAAAACCTGATTCGGATTCGTAGTGAAATATAGTGTTTTATTTTTTGTTTTTTTTTAATGAGACAATCAACTTTAGCTGTTGTTATTATTTTATACAACTTTAAGTTTTTTTTTGACACTAATGTTTAGTGTCAAAAAAAAAACTGTGAAAAGCTACACCACCTACTACATTATTTTTTTATGTTCGTCTTCTAAGACTTCATTTAAACTAATATTATAAAGAGAAAGGATTTGATTTTCTGTATGTGTGTTTGTTACGCTTTCACGGTAAAACGGCTGAACACGTTTGTATCAAATTTGACACAATATGGGTAGATCATGACTTGGATACTTTTTATCCCGATATTCCTACGGGATCGAGACTTAGGTGGGTGAAACTACAGGGTATTTAGTTATTACTAAGCATATGATAGGAAGAAGTATTCCATGTCTATCTCCTGCTGGTGTCCTGAAATACAGGCTGGCAGCTTAGTTTAGGCTCCCACAATATTAAAATGTTATCTTACTCTGATACCATGTAATATGTATTTTGTAATGTTTTGGTGAGAAAATAAATCTTATCTTACGAGCATCTTATCTAAAAAAACTTTCTTCAAACTCCAGTCCTAGCGTGTAGTGTTTGCGACTAGGATTGATCGCTGTAGAGGACCTATAATTTTCATCGCACTCAAAATCTCTCACAATATTTTCTCTTTTCCCTCTCTGGAGGATTCGCCCTTATAACATGACGTGACGTGGGAAAGGAATGAGGATGGGAACACACATAACAAATGGTTGAAATCTGCATGATTTATTAGTGTTTTGACGGTTAACAATCACTTATCACCGGTTAGTCTCTCCACTTATCTGTACCGGAATCGGAGGCCGAGTTTCTTTCGGGGAAGGCTTTTCCATCTTTGTTATCTCTGTGTGTGTCATCATTGTTTGGTATGCGGAGGGATGAATATTTGCTGTGACGTTTGCAATACATTTTCTTCTTGTAGAATAAATTTTTGGGTATTTTTATTTGTCAAGGCATCTATAAAACAGGCCAGGTTACTGGGCCAGTTTTTTTTAAACATACAAATCTACATGGTATTTAAGAAATTCATCTTGTAAGTAACTGTTAAGATATCTTTTGTTTAGTAAATTCCAGGAATCGATGGGTGAAACTCGAAAAACTATTTTGATGTTTTCATGAAAAATTAAACTTAGCAATACTTTGATAAAGGCTATCATCTTATAAGTGAACTTAACGGTCTTCTCACGCTCCACTCAATCAATTTCTCTGACTGAAGGCTCGAGCAGACAGATGCGATACGACGCGACGCCAAGACGCCACTCTAGTAGAATAATTTCTATGAAAACTTCAAAGAGATTGTTCTACCAGAATCGCGACGCGCCTGTCTGTGGCAGACCTGAAGCGTCAAAACCTACGGCCGCATACAGTTTCGAAGACTATAAAATAGTTCTCAACTCATTAACTCTAACTTCAAGTCCAATAAATACCTTTGTGTTTAGCGGACAGAGCAAGTTTAGAAAGATTTTCAAAATATTTCAGTAGACTTTTGTATTAAGTTAGAAATACCATATTTATGTAAATTTCACTCTTTAATGTTTAATTGAAACGACTTAGGTACAGTCAACAAAAGAGATAAGTATGCAGGGCCGTCGGATATAGTTGAAGTTTAGTAAGAAACCGATGGATGTTTTCGAATGAAATTTAGTTTGATAAATGAACTGTTTGTTTTCTATTAATTAAATAAAATTTTATCCGAAAACATGTATCCGTTTCTTACTAAACTTCAACTATATCCGACGACCCTGCATACTTATCTCCTTTGTTGACGTTCATTATTGTTTAGGACTAGCTTATTGTATTTCTGCGTCAATTAAGAATTGTTTACAAAGCTTAGCATAATCAGCCTATAAGTTCCCACTGCTAGGACTTAGGCCTCCTCTCTTTGAGTGGGAGTGGGCTATAATCTACCACGCGGGTCCAGTGCGGGTTGGCGAAGCTTAGCATAGCCCTTTATTTCTTAATGCAGAAACAATTATAGGCAAAATTGAGTTTGGTCTTTATGCAAATCAGTTTGTCTCGGCATAAAGTCATAATAATTTAAACCAAGATCAAGCGACATAACGCAACAGATCGTTCCCAAGTAGGACAGAGCTACAATACAGTGCATATTGCTTACATTACAGTCGCAAGGCTGACGGCCTGCATATGTATGAGTGCACAAACACATGCAAAGAGGTAGTTTCATAAATCAAGTCAATATGCCTTGTTTACTTTAAGAGAAGGTAAACAATAACTATTTTCAGGACTTCAATGTTGAATATCACAAGAACAGGGCCGTATGATAAAGAATTGCTATATAAGGAGGCGGTTACCATATTAAGCGAGTGATTGATGGCGTCTTCATGAAAATGTCGGCTGTCAGTCAATCGTGTCCGAATTTGGTGTAATTCTGGTATCGGTGACTTTATTAGCGTTTCGGTTTCGGGTATCAAGATGTCGTGATGAGGCTATTACGTCATGTCTGATCACACGGACCGACTGGCGGTAAGAAAATCATGTTATTAAATTTTTCCGATGCGTTCCGGAAGAAATTATTTATTTATTTATTTTGCTATGGGATTTTAAAGTCTCGCTTACACGAAGCGAGTTTATTTTTATTTATCTTGACCTCTGTAAGTTTCGAGTTTCTGTAATATCTCAATATTAAAGTATTTATTTTCGATGGGGTTTGAAGTAAAAAAAAAACCCGGAATGAAAAGAACATAAAGCTTAATTGTGTTGAAATTTAAAACGCAAATGTCCCACGAAACAATATATTTACTCGCCATACATAAAACCAAGGTTTATTTAAACACGCACTTCTCACTTTTAAGTAAAATGGCTGTGATAAATCTCCGTATGCACTTGCCAAGGCAAAAACAATTAAAATAAATTTACAGGCTGTTTATAAATTGGCAACTCTGTAAAAGAAGCGTCGGAAGCTTTCGGCCGATTCACACTTTACCGTGTCGTGTTTTTCTGACAGTTGCATGCTTGTTGCATAAAACATTAAAGGTCGGATATGTTTAAACGTCTGTTATGAGACCATGTCTTGCCATTGAATGCACTTTTAATGACTTTTCGGAGACTGAACATGCAGATGGTAAAAAGTACAGTTTACATAATTTTTGTTGATCTGTCTGCATCTGGTCCACGCAAGAATACCGAATGGGTTTCAATGAAAGTAAATAAATACGTCACTTAACTTCTACATTACGTAAGTCAAAAATAGAAACTATAGAGGAGAGTGAAAAATCTGCATAATTTTACATATATGATGTGTTGTTACTTTTTACTTAATTCTATGAGTTTCTATTGAACGTTGCTTGTTTCTGATCGGCTGAAACAACGCGTCTTCCGATTCTCTAGTAAACGGCATCAAAACGTCAAAACTAAAAACTGCTAATGTAATTGTATAATTTATTCTTTTTTTTTTTTTTCTTTAACATTGATTTACATTCTGTAATTACTTGGGGTCACACCCGGACTTATTACTCCTTATTTAATTATGAAAATCGTCTACTTTTGGAATGTTTGTGAATATGTGAGCACCATGTATCTATCACAAAGTCAATTTATATGTCATGGTTTCATTTATCCATTTTAATTCTTTTACCTATTGTGGTATAGTAATTTTATTTTTAGGTGCATCGTCTTCACCTATAATTATATAATTAATGTATGCAAAATATTGTAAAACATTTTAAAAGAGTAACGGTGGAGTTTTTTGCCCATTCTTCTCCATACGAAAACTACCTTTTGGAAGGGGCGACTAGAATCAATTTTATTTTAATTTTATTTTTGACGTTCAAAAGTGCCTTTTATGTGCCTATTTGAAATAAATGATTTGACTTTGACTTTGAAAACCGCCTACAATTTATTTGTTTGAACTTAAGAACGACTATATGGATTGACATTTTTCTTGATCGAATGTATCATGATATTTATTTCTTGTAATCTGTAATATCACTCTTTTGAGCGTAGTTCATTAAGTTAAATACCTAGATAAATACGTGATTCAGGTTTAAGTAGGAGTGGGCCGGACACGTTTCATAAATGCAGCCGGAGCGATGGGCAAAGATCGTCACTCACTGGACGGAGGAGGACGGAGGACTGGATGAGGGAGGACATCGCCGTCGAGGTAGACCATGGCGAAGGTGGTGTGACGATGTGGTAACATTTGCAGGGCCAGAGATCGCACAAGACAGGGAAGTTTAGAAGAAACAAGGGGCCCAGCTGTGGGACATAATGTAGGATAACAAAAAAAAAAAAAATACACTCTTAGAGCGTCGCCGTCGCGTCGCCCTGATGCATTAAAAGTATAATTTTGTGCAGGCCGGAAATAAATGCGCATAATTTTACTCTCACTTCAAGCCGTTTTCATTATTATTGTAAATCTCACTTCAATATCGCATCCTGCAACAGCTGCAGTGATAGACGTGTGACATTTCAGACCCACGGTCGCCCGGTGTGAGTCTGACCCTGAATTTGTGAGTCAGACCTTTCATTATTGTATTTAACCCTTTATAGGTTATCTCCATAATTTTAATATCACGTGCAAACCTGTTTGATCAATGAGTGACTCATTTGTTTATGTATTCAGCTTTCCTGATATCGCGTAAAGGTCTGGATTGCCCTTATATGGTTGTTGCATAATTTAAGCTATACATATAACTGAATAAAATTGAAGTGTCTATGTGTAATGTCAAAATAATAGCTTTTTACTAAATGCATTATGAAAGTAGGTACGGTACTTATGAAAAAAAAACATTCTTTTAAAATTTTTGTCTGTTCCGGCTAATCCCAAAACGGCTGGACCGATTTTGACGGGAATTTCACTGGCAGATAGCTGATTTTATAAGAAGTAACTTAGGGTTCCGCGCAAAAAATTTAAACTCATGAAATATAATTGGTTTTCCGACGTGCACGCGAACGAAGTCGTGGGCACAGCTAGTTTGAAATAAGTTCGTTACTTGTCTTGCAGGTTGATAGAATTTAATCCTAATGTTATTTAGCGTCAGAATACGTTCCATTATTAATTAGTCTATTACCTTAGTTAACATCCTAGCTAACTACAGTATTATTTTCTATATTTCGTTAGAGTTAAGAAAATAGTAGACAAGAGTAACTAAATTATGTATTTATTTTAAATTATCTTATCTGATTATCGACCTTAGATATGATACTGTTGCTAACATATGTGATACTATTTTTAAATTATGTTTTTTTTTAATAAAAAATAGATACGCAAATTAAAAAATATAATAAAAGGAGTTTCGTAAAAAAAACCTTAGCTTTGTACAGTCACCTTAAACATAATATGTTAAGTATTTAATATAATGTTTCCAGCAATGAAAAAGTTTTACTTAAAGAAATAAAATAAATATTTACTTAGTTTTTTTTGCCCGCACTTTAAAGTCAGTTAATTCCAACTCATACTGGAGGTCATTAGCATCATTGAAACATTTCCATGTACTTTTGAGGCTTTTATCTTACGAGCTCCTAATGATGGTGGCGATTGGGGCAATAGGCTTTTAGGCATTTTACTAATTACTTACATTAAGTTAGTTGTACCAGGTTTTCCTAAGTAGAAGAAGCTGATAGTTTTAAAGTAGCTGTTGCAACGCACGAAGGTATTGTTTGCAAAGACAACGTTCATTCTCTAAATGTAAATATTCTATACCGTAAACCTACCGTAAAAAAATTTTTTTTTTAAAGATTGTCACTGTTCGTCATCATTATTCTCTTGCTTATCCCAATTTATCAGAAGGCTAATTCTCGTAATTTAAAACGTTCAAAATCTAGTCGCAGTCTCATCTCGGCGACAAACAAATGTCAAAAACTTGTCAAAATGTAGGGAAATTAGAAGTATTTTTTGACAGATTGAGTCTGAGATCAGACTGTGAACGTTCTTAAAATTACGAGAATTTTCTTCCATACTTCTCTATTAGTCGTCATCTCGGTAGTCACATAAGTTCCGTCACTTTGTATTGTACAACAAAAAACACAAAAATCTAGAAGATAATCGAAAATTCCACGCGTGGGACTTGACTGTCATATTTCGGTAAATCCAACTTACTAAATCGAACTATAAATGAATGCATTCCACCCGTTTAAGATAATATTCAGATCTGCAGGCTACCTTGAAACATAATCAAAGTCAGTCCCCACGAATGCTAAAAATATTCGTGTTCTATTGCACAATATTAGCCCCTGGGGTCCAAATAATACGCCCCCGCGACGTCGTTTGGCGTCACATTCGCACAACTGGGTAACTGTCTACTTCCTGGCAGGGTAACATTGAACCACTTCTTCGAGCGGCCAAGTGCACCGAGGATGTTATTACGCGGACTAAAATAGAACGAATTTAATTTACGGATCGGGATCATTAACGTTCTAGGCGATTTGCTAGGAGTTTTAGAAAGGTAAAATAATTGATAGATTTTATAAACAGTGGCCTCTAAAAGGTACTCGTAGTTGACTTTTTTCCATTTCAGCTGTGATGCCACATTATGAATTTAAAAAAAATCAGGTACTCCTAGGGGATTACTTGGTATTGTTTTATGATAAGTCTAAGGCATTTAAAGGGAATTAGTCAATAAAAACGTTATAGCAAACATTTGGATCACTAGAATTCAAAATCATAATGTGGCGTGTCACAGCTGAAGTGGCAAAATGTCAACTAACTTTTGGATGCCACTGTACAGACGGCGCACATCAAACTACTACAATCTGTCAAATTTCTTTAATAGATTTTCAACTTTATCTCTAAAACATTAAGGTTTAAGGTTGATTGGGAAAATTTTACAGTTTTGGGTAGCTTGACCTGCTGGCGTCTGAACGTTATAGACTTAATCTAATATTAACATGGCAAAGTTCCTCTCATTCTAAAATGTGTGTAGTTTACGACTACTTAACTCCACACTAAACAGCTTTCTCCACGTTTTTGTTGCATATTTTCTACCTATACGATAAGATCATATTGATAACAAGGTGAACTCTGTATGATAGATACTTTAAAAGAACTGGAACAAAGAACCTGTTTTACAGTTTGTCCATACTAAAACCAGATTTGCTGCAATTGGTTAATATTAAAATTATGATAGACATACTGAGTGGTTGACGTTAGTTTAAACAATTTGAATTAAAATCATAATTACAAGTCAAACCCAAATAGTACTAAGTAAGCGTGTTATAGACACGTGTAGTGAGGTTATACAAATCATACGGTCAAGGTATTCTGTCTGTATACAAGTAAACAAAAACTTACTAACTAAAAAAAACGTTTGGTTTGGTTTTAAAAGGCTAGAGTTACATAAAACCTAGGAATGTGGACAACAAGTGCAATCTGCACCCTAATTGCGTAACACTCTACCAATCCCAATCTGAACCATTTTGAAGGATATTGCTAATCCATTGCTTCATATGTTCGAAAAATTTATCTGCTCATTAACGTAAATAACGCAATGAATGTTGTTGAACTGTCAAAATGAAAGCTATTCCTAATGTTAGTGTGTTACACAATTACCCCGCAGCACTAAAATTGTACGAGAGTTATAACATGAATGACGTTTAAAACGTTCAGATGCCGTTATGAATGAAAGGAAGCGCGTAGATTCAAATTGCCGGCTAACTGCAGTTGCAATAATTGGAGAGGTGGAGCCTGTAATAGACCGCAGGGGACCGTTTCGCCGTATGTTATTCAGTCCTATATTTAGAAGACAGTTTGCGAGCAGGGATGTTGTGATTTATATAATAGCAAGATGACCGACCGGTCGTCCTACCTACGAGTTACACCTCTGCTACATACATCACCTTGTTCATCTCTGTTTGCTTTGCATTGATAAATATTTATAAAACAAGTGTAGGCTGCAGTGCATTGCGGCTGAAATTTAAAACCATGTGACGGCTAACAGATTAACGCTAAAACATATAGACGTTATTTACCGCACGTCATTTAAGCGTCACGATTGTTAGTAACATCAACTACGCCCATTACACGATCAATGTCTCTACTCAACTCTTTATCTTGAACCCTTTAGTCATTTGTTTTATTCTCTTTATTCCAGGTGCTGCGTTCAAGTCAAGATGACGTGGCTTCGAGTGTCATTGTGCTTCCTGGCGCTGTCTGTGCTGGCTGCACCAACCCTTGCAACTCTGTGCCCCGACGGATGTGTATGCAACACCACACGATATGGCCTCCACCGTGCCACCTGCAGTAGTCTCCCCGCATTGTACAAGTTCACTCTACGCCAGAAACATCACAACATCAACATTCTCGATCTGTCGCACAACAACATCACGAAGCTCAACCACGAGCTCGACCGGCTTACAGAAGTTGTCACGCTGGATCTCTCCACAAACGGCATCCAGACGCTGAACAAATTCTTTCATAATGCAAAGAAATTAGTGCATCTAAATCTAGCCAACAACAGGATACAAAAGCTTTCCTTCGTTCATTTACCTTCAAGCGTTAGTTCATTAGATTTAACTAACAACTTATTGAAAGATGTGCCTTCAGATAGAGGACATTTAGTCGGTCTGGAGCATTTAGAAATGGAGGGAAACCCTTTGGATTGTTCGTGTGATAACTTATTGGCACGCGATCGTTTGCTCATTGCAAATGTTTACATAGATAATGTCAAATGTGCTTCACCTACTAAGTTCAAAGGGAAATCCTGGTTAGAACTAAAATCGAAAGATATTTGCAAAATTCCTAAAACTGAAAATAACTTTATGGATATAATGATGGGTGACCAGCCCATAGATGCAGTTCAAATTGGAGAAGAAACTACGGCTTTGAAATCTAGGCCCCTCGTAGCTAAAACTGATTTAGACGACGGCAATGTAATACAAGGAAATGCTCCTGTAGAAGATGATGATCAACTACAGTTTTTGAAAGTGGGACACAACTCATCACCATCGCCTTATAGCCAGATAGAGGGTTCAGGCGATGGTGACGACGCCGAACACACGACAATGTTTACATTTATGGATACTAAAATGCAGAAAAAACTTGATGAAGGTTTGTTAGCAGCCGATGGCTTTATGACTGCTGATAATGAACAGAACACCGAAGATCCGTATGAAGGATCCGGGGAAACGGGTTCTGGTTTTGGTGTTGGTCATACGTTCGAAGACACAACCACAACACCTTACGTACCATTAAATCCAGATCCAGTACATAGATTTTTTGACGAAGAGAACAAAACGATTACTGAATTTCCTTTGCCTGAACCTATGTCACCCATATACCAGGGTGATCCAAACTGGAACATTGCGTCTCCGCCGGAAGTATCGACGGAAAAAGTAGCCACATCGGTCACACCCGTGCGTGACACTACAGTGTTTGAACAAATAAGGGTAACGCAAACATCTGAAGTGAACGGACAAAAACTTGCTGAAAGTGAAAATCAAGCACCGCACAAAACAGGCACTTATGTTTGCATTGCAATTATTGTAATATTGTTAGTGGGACTCATTGGATTCGCAATAATCAAAGGACAGATGAGAAAACGAAGAGACAGAAGGCTTTTACGACAACAAAAGAGAGATGTGGAAAAGGCTTCGAAAGAAATGGTCGATATGAATAAATCTCTGTTAGGAAAGCCGGCCGGCTTAGAGGCTCCTGTCGACAAAAAAGTAAATGGCAAATACGAACTAGTCCCGACACACGAGACACCTCAAAAGAAAACTGAAAATGGGGAACTCGGCAATGGTGTGAACCGCAATAACAATAATGGCTTGAGAACCGATAGTCCGAGGGACACGAATCAAAATAAGAGCAGTTCAATAGATAATAATTTAGTAGATGATAAACCACAACAACATGAGACATCTTTTGATTCTGAACCTGCATCACCCGATTCAAGAAAGGACACCAATTCGTTATCCAGTGAAGACATTTTTGTACCCATTAACGACGATGATACCCCTAAACTAAATGGCACCGGTGACTCCGATATATCTCAGCCACTAATAAATGGGGACCAAAATACCGATTCTGATTTCTTGTCACCGTCTCGTGAATACGTTCCGGTGTACTCGCCCGACATGGGACGAGTGCGCATAAAGATGTCGGAGACGCCTAAACCCAAAACACCGGTACTAGTCACCAGAAGTAGGTCGAATGCTGGAGACATCATCATAACTCCGTCAGACGCGCTCAAGCCGACCACTTGAAACCCGGCCTCAGTTGAAAGGACAATAATACTTCGTGTATATCAGTGTCAAACAGCAAACACTTCACTATTGGCGAAATTCTGTGATTATATTGTGCGTGTAGTTAGGTCAAATCTCGAGTGTGAAGGATTGAAATCGATTTATTCGATCGTGTGTAAGTCTAGAACCTTTGCTGCCAAAGTGTGTTTGTAGTCGACAGTGCCTTTATTTTAACTTTGTTAGTGGTATAGTATATTTATAAAAATATATTGCGCAATAAGTAATAAAAATATTTTTATACGTGTAAAAAGTGTTGCCATGTTCATGATAGTTGTAAAAGTCTTGTTAGTAATACATGAAATTTATATCGTAGCTCCTCTATGGTGAACGAGTAACGACCGATTCATGTTGTTGTACAAACATTGTGTTCTGTGTTTCCGCTCGGTACCTCTCGGTACGTTTATCCTACGTTATCTACGTGTATAGTATAATGGGGTACAATTCTTGAATTGTTATATTTTCAATGGTTGTGTACTTACTTCTTCCCTGAGAATATATATCTAAACAATTATGTATAACAACGTAAGGACCAACTTTGGCTATGTTTGGTTATCGTTTTCTCATTTTCTGTGGAGAGATTCATTCTTTCATGGTCTGGCTAAGCATAAGTTCCTTAGTAATTTTATTGAGTTTAGGATTTAAGAATGTGATACCATTTATTTTAAGTAATCTGAACTATTTTCTATGTATGTATATAACTATTCAAATTCTATTAGTGTATATTTCGTAGATGTTTCAATGAGGAGATATTTGAATTATTTTATTTTGTAACTAAGACACTGCTTTTAAATTAATTACTTTGTATCTTTATGCTTTTACTGACCTTATTTAAATTATGATAATGAGTAGTTAACTGTTAAACGTATCAACATTTTTTTTTATGAAAATCTGAATTATTGAGAATAATGAACAAAACAGAACAATAAATAGTTCAGTAAGCAAATATAAATTTAATGTATTTTTATTTCGAAACTATTTTACGATATAAATGGTTGAATCAACTTTGCCTGTTTTACTGACCCTGACCCTGTTCTACAGATAAAATACCATAGACAATGCCCTCCAAAAGTTAGTTGACAATTTTCCATTTCAGCTGAGATTAAATTATAATGGTTATAAATTATGGTTTTAAATTCCAGTTTTAAATGTTTGAACTCACTATGATGTTTTTATTGACTAATTCGTCTACCTTTGACTTATCTTAAAAAATAACGATTACCTGTTTTTTTTAAATCATAATGTGGCATCATAGCTAATAAAATATCAACTAACTTTTGGATGGAAAACTTATGTGCCGGACATTTATTTGCTTCAATAAGTGTAAAAACTTCAAAAATCGAGTTCAAAGCAAAGCAACAATTGCAATAATCGTAATTAATAGAACACGAGAGTCATATGACAGCAATGTCATAATGTGACTTCGGTGTTCCAACGAAATTAAATACAATACCACCTCATCAAGTTTAAAAAAATATGATAGACGTGTAAACGTGTTTGTACAAACCTACTTACAGAAATAAAATCATTTATTATCTATCAATAGCCGGTTCGATCCCGGCTATTGATAGCTAATAATCCTACTAATACCTAGGTATTATAAACGCGAAAGTATGTTAGGATGGATGGATGGATATTTGTCCCTTTTTCATGCAAAAACGAGTCAACGGATTTGGCTGAAATTTGGCACACAGATCCTTTATAACTGGGATTAACACATATGATATGCGGGTGAATTCGCGGGGCACTGCAAGTAATAAATATAATATCGTCGGTTGGTGCCTCATTCCGTTTAAAATTGTCTCAGGGGCCTCTGCAAGTTGGCTTCGCATCCTCGTACGCCTTCCAAAGGATCCCGAGATATGATAACATATAAAAATATCATATAATATCCAATAATACCTGCCTATTAATGTCCCACTGTAGGGCAAAGGACTCTTCTCATACAGAGAAGGCACTATCATTGATCACCACGCTTGCTCAACCTAACATCATAATATATTGATAAAGGAAAATAAACCTTGTATAGTTTCAAATACTTAGGTTCAAAAGGCGCTGAACACTAAGTTTTCTGTAAAACAATTGGTAAAATTAACTAGTATCACAAACTGCTTGATGTGCATGCTAGGGGTAGGTACGTACCTGTGGCCATGCTAAATATGAATATAGCTTAGAATCTTAGATGATCTGTATCGGTTAGGAAAATTAATTGATGAGCAATCGTGTATAGCCATTTCATACAAGTGTTGATAGTTGTGATATGAATATACAGACAATTTATATTGGTACCTAGCAAATTTGCTTAAAATTTAATTTAACTGACTAAAATCTACCCACGTTCAATAGCTGTGCAATAAAGAGAACAGCTACGTTATACAGGTACACTAGCGACATCTGTGTTTATATAATGAACTCACTAAGTATCTAATGTAACTACTTGCTTGACAAGAAACCTAGCGGACTGATAAAACACGACTTAGTAAAATCATATCTACCTATTATGGGTTTAAATGATAGATGGAATATAAATATCATAAAAAAAATAGAAACAAGCTGCTTTTGAGATAGTGACTTTGCAGTTAGTTCGAATGAATGTCAATAGATGGCGTTTGCCTCAAGTTTTGAAATGTGTAATCCGCTGGATGAATATGTAGCAAAATACTAGATTACAGTAAAATATACACTTTTTTTAACATTAATTGATTAAGGCTTCAAATAACAAAAAAAAAGTGCATTTGGTAGAACACATTTATTTCTCATATATATCAAATTCTTGCAGTTTACTCAAAACTCTTATTTTATCTTAATTTATAATATTGGTAGGTACCATAATCAGGACGTATTGTTCAAAATTACTTCTACGTATATTTATTAATGATAATCTCTTTCAAAAGTCGCTTTCCCTGACGTCATCATTAGAATACCTTCGATTTCGGGGCCGCAAGGGTCTTTCTAATTCCGCCTGAACTTCAACAGTCGTAGTGTCGTCGTTCTGGGAGTCATATTCTGCGTTGTACTCAGACATTCGCCGGCGTCGAGCACCGGGTGACTGTTCTAGCTCTGCTACTTCATGGCTGCCGTATCTGCTCATCTGCTTCCTTGGTCTACGTCGTCGCCGATCATTTGAAGCGTCAGATAGCTCAACATCTTCTAATTGCGGAACATCCCCGTTTCTCTCAGTTTCTTCCAGTAAATCTCCACTTGACTTAGTTTTCCTTCGACCTCGTTTTCTCTTAGTCTTACCCGTACCAGTTTCATTAAGAGAATGACAGGATGCACTTACTTTGGGCATTGTGAGAGCTTCATCATAAGACGGTGGTGCAATCAGATCTCGAGGATCGGGCGTGTTGCATAAAGCTTCTTGTTCTGCACGCATTCTTAACTGCCTCAATCTATCTCTTGCCTCTTCTACTTGTCTTTCTCTCTCAGCTTGTAGAGCAGCTAATCGGCGGTGCATGGTCCTTCTTATACAATTCACTAACAGAAGGCATAAAGTTAATCCGACGATCATTACAGTTATGAACCATATTAAACCGTCTGGATTTGGTAATTTTTCGGTGGGATTCCAAACAAAATAACAGGCTTCTAACCATGACTGTCCAATCAATATAATCGGGCTATTACAAACGAGGTTGTAAGATTCTTCCTTTTTACTAGGTTCTAGAGTAACAAATTCATAGAAATCGTACATATTTCCGTCAGCACAATCACATCGCCACATGTTATCACTTAAATCAAGCCGTTCTAGATACGGATTTGATTCAAAATACGACCTCCTCCAGATTGTAGTAAATCTGTTACCAATAACGCTCAAACCAATAAGTCGAGGGAGCATAAAAAATGTATAATTATTCACGAAACTTATTCTGTTGTAATTGAGGTTTAAATATTTTAACGTGTTAGATGATATACTATCGGGTATATGGGACAAAAGATTTCTGGATAAATCTAAGTCTACAAGACTCTGCAGGCCTTCCAAAGAATCTTGCCCAATACTGCTTATTTCGCACGAACTCATATCAAGAACAGTCACTGAGTCAGATTTTAAATGACCAAGATTGGTGAGATAGTTTCGAGATAATCTCATTTGGGTCAACGAAGGCATTTCTAGTAGTGTATCTTCTGGTATAATTGCTATTTCATTCCAGGATAAATCTAAATGTTTTATCAATGACAGTCCTCGGAATGTATCACTTTTCAGCGATCCGATATTATTGTAGGATAAATCCAAATATTCCAACATAGTGTTATTGATAAACTCGTTACTCCTCAGAAATCTGATCATATTGTGGTTAAGGATTGCTCTTCTGAGATTAGGAAAACCTTGCAGGTTGGGCTGTAACACATTGCAGTATGATATATCAATATATCTTAAAGAATCTGAGAATAAATTGTATGCGGTTGCAGATAGTTCCAAGCGATAGTTATGAGACATTTTCAAGTAAACCAAGGATGGTAAATACATTAATTCGTTATGATTTATGGTGCTAAGAGCACAGTTGCTGACGTCGAGACTCTTTAACGAAGAAGATATAATAGTTTGTATTCTAATTAAGGGGTTAGAGTTTAATTTAAGCGCTTTGATGTTAGTAAGACCACTTAGAGGAGATCTTCCGTGTATGGAATCTATTTCACAGTGCTCTAGTATCAAAGTTTCTACAGAAGAACTAATGATTAGCTCTCGATTTGCCAAGTTGCCCATTGTTTTAAACTTATTGTAAGATAAGTCGAGTGTCTTCAGGCTTGTCGTTGATTGGAACGCTTCGTTGGGGTTTATGCTCAGCCATGATTCAAAATAATTTCTGGATAAGTTGAGCTCTTCTAGGACCGTGAGGTTATTTAGTGCATCTTGAGGCAGTTCGTTCAGACGATTTCCACTTATGTCCAAGCTGACCAAATTATAGAATTTATGCAGGTTTCTGGGAAATGTGTTAATTTCATTATTTGAAATATTCAGCTTCGTCACCTGTAAACAACCAAATGATTATGATTAAAAATTTTAGAAGGAAATAATGAAACATGTTTAGATCGTAGCAATAAGTGAACCAATACTCTGATTTACAGTGTTCGAATAGGCTATAGGTAAACGATTTCAGATTTGAGGCAATTCACTAAATAACTGAAACCGAAGTGTTTATATACTTAGGTATATATAATTATCTGGACTGCAAAAACCGAAATTAAGTGTAATTTTTCCAAAATGAAGCTCTATTTATTTATATGTGATAAGTATTATAAATTCGTATATATCTGTATATTTAACCTTTTTACGCCTAAACCATTGAACGGATTTCGATAAAATTTAGCAAGGAGAAAGATGGCATACTGGGGAAGGACAGGCTCTTTGTCTCGGAAACACGTTCCCGTGGGATAATTTCAACATCCACACATCCATTTCGACATCCACATAAATAAATAAATATTAAATGTATTTAGAAAATTCATAAATAGGTACCTGACTGCTGAATCCATCAGGTATATCAGTCAATCCTCTGCGTGAACAATCAATGTTTGTTTTGTCTGCACTGCATATACAGGTAAAGCAGAGGTCACCGAGTCCTTCGTCAAAATCTGCTGCTCCATTCGCTATACTGATCAGCATCAGAACACATAGTGTTACGGGTAATTGAACCATTACGTCTCGATCTCATTACGGCCTGCAAAAAACAAAATACTTTTTGCATTTTGTATCATTATCAATCAATTCTGAGCGATGAATTGTCGTGACGTTTCAGCAAGTAGGCGCCTGCCTACTTGCTGAAATAGAACGTCTGCTACTGACTTCTACTGGACGGCTGCTAATGTCTGCCTAAACATTAGCAGCCTGGGGATTCACAACAACAAGGGGAAAAAATGTATCGAAACGAAACGGATATTATTATGTGTTTGTGTGTAAAACAGACGAAGTGAATCAGATCTTATCACATTTCAATCATTGTTCATAAATAACTATCTTTCTAAATTGAGTCATTGTCAGTTCATCATTAGTTAGCTGTTAATCACTTACAAATTATTCTGAGAAAACTATAACAGCGGCGTTTTGTGGCCTTCTGGCAACAGTGAAAGAGCGATAGCTCTTTTGTTCTAGTGAGAGTGAGATATCACCAGATATTTCAGGACACTATGGCTATGAAAGACACTGTCAAAAGCCCATCTCTTGATACAGAAGTGGAGGATCTACTTGGACTTAAAAAACGAGTAACTGTTGTAATAAAATATCCTCTATTAAGACGCGGCCATATTGCTCGGCTATTTTGACAAACGCCTTTAAAAAGCCTCGCAGCAGTCGCCAGGATATTAAGAACACAACCATATATTATTAATGATTATTCAAAACCATCAACAAATCGATTAGTAGAATAATACCGGCTTCAATCTTTTTGATACTGTTTTCGCAGAATTAGTATGATACGTATATGTATAAGCACAAATAACTCAAAGTAAAACAAACTCTTAATGGAAGTATTTCTTCATATCATACGGAAGGAAAACAAGTTCAAATTGAACACCTGCTCACTAAAATTTCTTGTCACGCACAAAGTTTCAAAACGGTTTACGATGAGGACTAAAGGATAGGATTAAAAAACTATTTGTAGCACCATGAATAACCGCTGCAATAATACACACAACACTTTTATCTTTGTTATCAGCTATTGATAAAACAGTAGGATACTTAAATTTGGGTCGATTTTGTAGCTAGCTGTATCGAAAACGTTAAGTAAATCCAGGACAAATCGTACAAAATTGGGTTATTCATGAGATTTTGCAGGTGTTGCCTATCATCATTAGCATTCTTCTACCCTTAACCCAATTTATTTGGGGCAACATGTCTTTTTCTTCCATACTTCTCTATTAGTCGTCATCTCGGTAGTCACCCTCTTTCTAACCATATCATGATGAGACCACACCGACCGATGCCTATGTTGGTACTAATTAATTATGCTGGGCTTATGGCTAGACTTATTGTTGATGAAACTCAGACATTCATAGTTTTAAAACAGAACAATTATGTTCTGTTTTGCTCTTGTTTGCTCTAGAAACCCTTTCTGTCTCTAATGAGACAGAAAGGGTTTCTAGAGCAAAATTACTATATTCTTGCGCTATTGGTGGAGATACTGAAAATCTGAAGGGGTGATAAATAAGTTTTATTTACACCTGTTTACTGACAGTATCAAGTGGTTGATGACCTCGTTAGCCAGGTGTTTAATTATTGACGAGTGGAGTACCAACCTAAGTATATTTCTTTATCCTATAGTCGTCGGGGAAATGGCCACTATCTGATGTGCCCGGTGTGCTTGTACTGATTTTTTTTATTTATCATTTCAGATAATCGTCCATTGCAGGTGGATATGGCGGACACTTAATTTTCATAATTTTAAAACAGTACGTACCTTGTGTCCTTACAAATTAATTCAACACACATTTGTGTAACTCACATTATCTGTACTTTTCACTTATCTTCACTTTTAATAGGTACTACAGTAAACACCTTAATCTGCCGTTTTTTTGGAACAATTCTTTTACTTTCAGACGTGTTGTCCACACGGTGCGATTACATTGTGTGACTCAAATTCGTGACGTTATCACTCATGATAAGAATGGCGAAAGAGTATGTGCTAAGGGGCGCGGTAATCTGTACCTACTTGGCCGACTCCTAGGGTTTTCTGTAACAATTATTATGTAAGAGAACAAAAGAGTTGGTTCATTTTTCATTCATATTTTGGCGTTGTACAAAATTACAAAATTAATCTAACAACGCGATTGTTTAATAACCAAAAACAGACAAATAAGTAGTACAATAGCACTCGTTTATTATGTTAGTTGTAGTCACTGTGTAGGTATTCTTAAATTAAGGCGTTTTGTTACCATCCACAAAGGTAACAAAGAATGTATAGAATTATATTTACACTTGATACTTGAATTTTCTAACTTTTATCAGTTCGATTGAGAAACGTTTTGCCGCCGTTTTTTTATTAAGTACATCGCCATCTACCATCAAAGTTAAAAACTTTCTCTGTAACTTTCTGACCACCCACCGCGCCCGGGAGAAATCTTTACTGTATTACTCAAAACTATTGATAGATGTCACTACTAGTTTACTAATTCAACTTTAGGGTTTCAAAAAAGAAAAAAGACAAATCTCATAATTGATGGGTGATAGTAATAAAACAACATAACAATCATTTTAAACCTAGCGTAAGAGTATAATTATATTTACAAACCACTTAAAAAAAACATAATCTTAAATAATACCTATTGACAAGTCTTAGTTTTAGAGTTAATTCTTATAATAAATAAATTATTTACAATACCTATCTTATTACATACGGTGTAAGTACCTAAGACAGTCGTTACGGGCAATTACAAGCCCGAGTGTGACCCAACGCTAGTAGGGTACCGGCATCCTGTAGTTAGTTACGAGGATTCCCGGCCATAAAAATCTGAATAAACTAACTTTTGTCAAAACCGCACCGACAGGCGTATTTGATTGTCAATTTAATGTTTGTTATTATGGTGTCAGTGGTGACTACAATACAATTGAAATATTGTCTGATGTAGGTACAGTCGAAACGACAAGACTAGTTAGATGTACAAGTGGAAACCAATTTACGGTTTGGGACAGTACATGTTGTTTGGGTTTAAAATTTGCTACAAAATCCCTCTACTCAATCGATGTTCTTGTATGTAACTCAACAGGACGTCTCATAGATCTCCTATCTCCTACCCTTGGTCTGGTCTCTGTCAGATCACCAATGGATCTGGATCGTCGATAGTTTCTCGGTTCCTCCTCATCTACGAAATCTGGTAACGAGTGGAAAGAGGAGTTCAAGCGAGGCATCAGCAGCGCTTCGTCGTAGCTCGGCGGAGGGTCCAAGGGCACCCGCAATATAACAGATTCGACTCTAGGCTGGGTAGCTGTACCGTTGAGATTCTGAGTTGTGGTATCTGGAGGTGGCCGTGTCTGGTCAGTCCTAGTTATAGACATCAGGCCGCGACACACGCACGACGTCACAATTATCCCTATAAAGACTCCCACCATCAGCGCAATCGTAGTGAAAGGAGGAGTAGTCGACTCCACCGGATGCCACGTCCGGATGTACGCCTGCTGCCAGCTCAACTGCGTCACATTCGACGGTGAGTAGCATATCAAAGATTCTCTGTCAACGATCTTAGCTGGCTCCTTTGTCAAAAATTCATAAGTCAGCAGAAGATTGACGCTAAAGCCCTCACAGCTCCACCGGTTTCCTTTCACGTAGACTTGCCTCAAAAACGGGTTTGAAGCAAAGTGTGAAGTCGACCATACATCTTTGAACTCATTTCCTCTCAAATCCAGTACCGCTAGATGCGGTAACGAAGAGAAGCTACTATCAGTCAACGAATTTATTGAATTGTAACTTAAATTTAGCTCTTGCAGCGTATACGAGGCGAGGTTTTCGGGGATCGCTTCAACCTGATTCATAGACAAGTCAAGCTCCAAGAGCGAACCCATTCCAACGAGGGAGTCGACGTTTATATTTGCGATTTGACAGCTGCTCAAGTGTAGACTTCGCAAAGAAGGAGATTGGAAACTAGGCACGTCGGAAAAGTAATTTCTGGATAAAATTAGACTGTCTAAGTTGCGCGCTTCAGAGAATACATCTGGCGGCAAATTATTAATTCTGTTCTCCGATAAATCGAGGAAACGTAAGTTGGGCATTGTAGTGAATGCTCGGTCATCTACTTCATTTATTTTATTCTTAGATAAATCCAGCTTTTTAATAGAATATTTCTGTCCATTAGTTGTCCAGGTGTCGAATAGGTTATTGGATAAATCAAGAGTTTGTAAATTGACCCAGTTTTGTAAATAGTTGGGAATGGCATGACTCAATTGGTTTCCTGACAAATCGAGCGTTTCTACTCGAGAAAAATTTTCTAGTTGTGTCGGAAACGTCCTGAAGTTATTGTTCGATAACAGCAGTACTTGAGCCTGAAATAAACAAAAATAGTATGTTGAATGTAGATATTTGTTTCAGATAACAATGAATATAAAGAAATATCAAGATTGTTTCTTGATGGATGTGCTATTTTTAATTGAATAATCAACATATATGTATATATGTAATTAATTAAATACGAAAGGTGTCAAACTGAAATGTGATAATATAGATAAGGAGAAACCTGATGCAGATCAAGTTTATTTTTAATAATTTTATGAGACCTTTCTATAGATTCGAACTTTCACCAAGTTTAATTAAATAATTTAAAACATACCTTCAACAACATAAAGGCAAAATCTGCTATTTAAAATATTTAGGGTATCTTTATAAAAATAATTAAAAGTTGGCTCGTTCAACCAATAATTTGACTGCATAACTTATTTAATATAATAAAATAAATAAAAATAAGTTTATTAACACAAAAACCTTAGTATGCAAAGCTCTTATAATACACATAGGAACATTAAACTCTGGGGAAAAAGGTTGCTTAAATAGTGAAAAACCCTGCCTCCTAAACTAGGGGTACCCTGTGACTTAGGAGTCAGTGTTCTACTGTAACTTCGTGTACAAAAAATCCTTTATTTATGTGTGATAACATGATGAACCTATAATGACTTGGTTTAACTACGAATAAGAATGAGCAGGTATGTGATTTAAAGGAGGGAGATGTGGTTGTGTGGTGTGGTGTGTTGTAGAATGGTGTGTTGTGTTGTGTTGTGGTGTGGTGTGGTGTGGTGTATGAAAAGGGGGCTTTGTGTTTTGTGGGGGTGTGTGAGGTCGTGAGAGGAGTGTTCTTGTGATGTTGCATGGGCAGTGGGTATTCGGTTTTGAAGAATAGTGATGATTATTATTACGTGCCTACATTAATTTAGAAATAAGATCTTCTGTACGGGGATAGACCTGATTATACAGCCAGTTTTGGAGTTTGGTTTTAAGTCGTGCTTGTTTAAATTGTTTCTTTGGATATGTTTATTCACCCTTCTGTAAATGAGCGAGCTTATTACATAAAGCTGGCGGCTAACGAAGGCTGTTTTGTGACGGACAGATGGGAATGTAGATTTTGCTTTACGAGTGGTAGGATCTAATAGAGGAACCTGACTATGCTTTCTGAGGGTGGCATTAAGCACAAAGACCTGCCGCTCAGGAAGTCCCTGCATTCCGCATACAATTCACTAATGGGGAATCTATACGGCTTGATGAGCATCACCTTAAGCACCACCCTCTGGGCGCACTCCAACTCAAGGAGTTTAGTCTTCGCGGTGCCACCCCAAACCGGAATGCAATAATTGATGACAGACTGGAAAAGTGCAAAATAGACCATTTTTAATGTTTGGCTTCACCGCAGTGCCTTAGAGACTTGAAGATATAAATAAGTTTCCTTACCCTTGACGTTAGGCTTTCAACTTGAGAGTACCACTTTAGTCCGTCATCAATCACTACACCCAGGTATCTGGTTTGACTGACTCGAGAAAGTGGTGTACATGAACATGAGGAGGCGCCTAGGCAGGTATGAGCAAAATCCTTTAAATCAGATGGGGCTTTGGTCCTGTGACTAATAGAGAAAGGAATGTAGTTGGTTTTAGCCAGATTAAGTGATAGAAGGTTATTTTGCAGCCACCTCCTGACTGTTTGTAGTGATTGTTCATATACTACGATCGCAGTATCATCAGCATATGTGAAAATCTTGGTGTTGGGGAACGCCAATGTGCAAAGGTCATTTATATATATTAGGAAGAGCGTAGGCCCTAACACACTGCCTTGCGGAACGCCGTATGTGATGGTTTCTTCCTCTCTAGTGTATGAATCAATCTTGACACGGAGTTTTTTGTTTTGGAGGTAGCTCCTGAAAAGCTCATGCGCTGTACCCCGAATGCCTATGGCTTCCAATTTCGACAGGAGAGTAGGAACAGAGACTGTGTCAAAGGCTTTCTGTAGGTCCAAGAACATCGAAATATGATGAGGTCATTTTTAAACTTATTAAATACTGCAGGGTAATTGCGTAACACCCTATCAGTAGCAATGGGTTTCATTTTGACAGTTAAACAACATTCATTGCGTTATTTACGTTGTTGAGCAGATATATTTTTCGAACATGTGGAGCAATGGATTAGCAATATGCTTGAAAATGATTTAGATTGAGAATTATAGTGTGTTACGTAATTATGGTGCTGATCTCTAAAACCATATTGTCAAGCACAATAACAAAAGGCCTGAATCTCAAGAATAAAGTTTATTTTAATCTTCTCCTACTTACAGTATAGTCCAAGTCTTCAGGCAAGTCCTTCAGTCCTCGATTCGAACAGTCCAGGTGCAGTAGACGATCCATAACGTAAGCTCGACAAGGCGGCAAGGTGTCTTCCAGGTCTTCAGCCTGTCGTTTCACTACTCCTGCAGACACCAGGGCCGGCATCAGCCATACCAATAGCGCTGGTAGTATCACATCTGAAAATAAATAGTTATTCATCGATTATTAGGAAGTCCTATCAGAAAATAAGATGATATGAAAGACCGACTGACTTGAGATAGTTATGCTTCTTGGTGACACTAAGGACTGAGTTTTTCAACTCCAGGTAATTAAATCGGAGGAATAATTTTGAATTGTTGACTGTTCTTCCATACAAAAACGGTCACACGTCAGTTTTGTTCCACGTATAAAAATTATCTGTAGATTGAAAAATCTGCCCTAATTGGTATTGCGATAGAGTTTATGTACCTGGGCGTACCGAAGGTTTGTTTAAAAAAGTTAATCAATTTGTCTGTAATGACATTTGTTTTTTTTTAAATGCTGTTTGTGTATTTATCTTTTTTTAACCGACTTCTAAAAAAGAGGAGGTTCTCGATACGGTTGAATATCTTTTTTATTTAGTTTGTTACCTCAGAACTCCGTAATTTATAAGCCGATTTGCAATTATTATTTTTTTATTTGAGTTTTTTATGTTCTGATGTACAATAAAGTATATAGTACCTAATAAATAAATAACAATGCGATCACTCTATTTTGGCAAGCAAAGTAATAGGGTATTTGCCTGGGTAAAAAAAAAAATATATTTAGTCCGTCAGTTAGATTATCGAAAAATAATGGACGCATAGTTTTGCTTTTGTCAATCAAACAAAAAATTACAAAGATAAAGCGCGTCAAAATTTGGGAGTGGGGGGTCGTGAAGTCACTTGCTTGCAAAAGTGTCGCAAGCAAGTGACGTCACGCGGAACTTTAACGGGCGATATCTTCATCATTTTTTATGTAATTGACAAAAGAAAAAATACGGGTTCAATATTTTTTGATAATCTAACTGACGGACTAATTAGTTTTTTTAGGAAAATAGCCTATTATGGCAATATTTTCAGCTCATATCTTTTCGTGGTTACGCTGCCTACTCATACGACATAGTTTAGCATAAGTCGACATCTGCCTAGCCTTTTCCCAACTAAGTATGTTAGGGTTTGCTCCCAGTATAACCGGATGCAGCTGAATACCAGTATTTTACATGGAACGAATGCCTATCTGCCCTCCACAACCCAATTACTGGGTAATACGATACCCCTTGGTAAGACTGGTTATCAGACTTTCGGGCGTCTGACGACCCTTAACGACTGACAAAGATCCACGAATGACAGCCGGGACCAACGGCTTAACGTGCTTTCCGAGGCACGGAGGGGTCTTGGTATGTGAAGATGGTCACCCATCCACGGACCGACCGCGGCAAGCGTAGCTAACCTGATCAATCGACCCGTGCGGCTTTTATTACTTAGCTAGAAGCCCCTCTTAGTTAGATAGATAGTTTGGCATAAGTATCATTTGATTTGCAGTAATCAGTTTTTGGTGTTCTATGTACCATTCATTATAATAGCCCATAGCTATCAGCTTGTGTTGCTATATTTAGGCCTTCATTGATCCAACAATACATTATCCCCATTGATATCTATAAGATAAAACAATGGTTTTATCTGTCTATCTGTGATGACGGGTTGTTACCTAATGTATAAGTATTTTCTTTAGGTAACGGCCACGGAAGGTATTTTATATTTAGATTAAAATGATGGCTAAGAATGAAATTATGAAGTGCTTCACAATTATCACAGAGCATACAGCCTGTATAAGAAGAACCGAAACAGGGACCGAAGAGAATCAAGATGAGAGACCATGGAGAGCAACATTAAAGGAAAAAACAGAAAGGGTGAAGCAGAGTAACATCGCAACGATAACGAAGAATCAGATGCCCACGACAAAAAGGAGGTCAAGGAATTGTATCCCGTAAAGAGAGAGAGATTAGGAAGATTATGCTCTGACAGGAAGCGTAACTTGCTGAAAAAAAGGACTAAGTACTGTGACGTAATTTGTACCAAGGAAGAGATACCCTTCTTACTGCTCTTGACCGAATTATTAACTAAAGTAAATTACCCGTAGCGCCTTAGTTTTAACACTGATAAGCGTACAAGCTGGTGATAGTGTTATTTGTCTTTCGAAATGTTTTATCTAAGAAGGATTGACGTGTAGGTACATCTAATGTTACACTTGAAAACTGAAGAAAGAATGGAGTGTGGAAAGACCTTTTTTCTTTATCTCTCTGCACAAAGTTAAAGCTAAATCCACTTGGAGTCAGAATCTTAATCTTAGGTTATGTAAGATGAACTTCAAGACTTTTGCTGGCATTTGAACCTTTGAAAAATATCAACTGATATGAGCTTATCAATGTAAGGTGTGTATGTAGGTAATGGAGGGAAATGCTAGTGAAGATATACTAACAGTATTTTCATTGAATGAAATATAATAACCTGATACAGTAGCATGGGAATACACGAGTAGGAGTATGAAATACGTTATGGAATTCATGAATGAAAAGCTAATACAAAAGTAATAAGTAAGCTTATCAGGCGCCTACCCAAATTCGGTTAATTGAATACGGAACATAACGAGCACTAAGACCACTTTGACCCACGTAAAAAATACTATTGAACATACATGGATCCACTTTATACTATCGTCGTCAAGTAATATCTTAAAACACGAATCCGCGTGTAGAGCAACAGATTATTTTAAACAAAACTTCCTATCGAATATAGCCTTTACTTTTAACACAGCAGAATCGAAAACTCACTACGCTTAAAACGCGCTTAAAATTGATATTTCATCGCAAAAAAAAAACGAAATTATTGAACAGATTTTTGTAAAAGCGAGTATTGTCATAATACTTACCGGATGCCATCGAATATGCGATCTTATACACAGTTTATCGACACATTTTCACATATTTAAACCACTCGATTTTATGACGAATATTATCGTCGAACATTCAGCATGTCGTATGAATCCTGTAGTGAAATGTAGTCCACGGAAAAGTTGTATCGTCCACGGAAAGATTATATCGTCCTCGAAAAATCGCACTTCACTGACGTCGGTGAGTATTGCTTTTGTAATGGTAAAGATAGTACAGTTAGCGATACAAGGTGGGTTTCAGAATTCGTAGGATTGTCTATTATGTACAGGTTGAGGTTTTTTGGAAAGTGTTTGAAGATCTCATGGAAGTAAGTTGTGGTTAACTCATCTCCATCCGTGGCATAAAAATGGGACTTAGGCATTCAAAGAAGGTGGTTTCAATTATAGTTTTACTTAAAAACTCTAATCTGTCGGACTACCAAGGGTCAAGTGATTATGAAAATATATGTAGTAACTAGATATGTATTTCCATAATGAGCTATAATTATATTGATTTTTGTGGGATTCAAACGTGAAAATGCCTAAATAGATTCTTCTTCAGATTGGTCGAAGAAACATAGAAGAAAATCTAACTTTTTTATGATAGTTGTATTTAATCTGAAATATAGTAATTAAGTATGTTCTTAACTAACGATGGTTATAATTTATAATTATACAGTGACATATATAAAAATCTATCTAAGTACATTTTCTTGCGGACATATGGGTATTCCTGCTCCGGGATTTTTCCTATATCAATAATAATAACCAGCCTGTACGTTTTACCGTTATCACTGTTGTCTTATCGCTGATTAGTTATCGACTTATCGCCAATGCAAAGAAATATTCACCTCGAAATATACAATGAATCACTAAACGTTCTTGCTTCTACCATTCTTTACAAGTGCAAATGTAAGAATGCAAGAAAATGTAAAGATAAAATTAAAATTGGAACATCACATGTAATTATATTTTTTAGATAATCTGCACTTTACAATGTGGGCCCCATGTAATTAAAGATAAGATAAAGTCAGAAGTAAGTCAGGTGTGTTGTTTACACACACTTTGGCACAGTTCATGACAGTTGAATCAGTTCTTGATAGAGACCAATTTGTTTGAGTATTTTTTAGGTTTTTTCGGTATTGTTATATCGTTGCTAGCAACACTTTAAGCCACAAACTGTGCAATAATTTATTTATTACTAGGTTCCACCTGCGGCTTCGCACCCTTGGTATGTCGATAAAAAGTAACCTTTGTCCTTCCCTCGGAGGCCATAATCTCCTTGCCAAATTTTATCGAAATCCGTTCAGTGGTCGTAAAAAGGTAACAATACAGACAGAGTTACTTTTGAAATTATAACAGATATTAGTATGGATTTATTACTGTTAAAAAGCTTTTTTTTTTGTATAAATGCTCGGGTACCATGCTGGTTTTTAATCATTTTATCTGTACACCGTAGCAACACAAAATAAATAAAAACACGTGTTCCTAAAAGCAACATTGTTATCATTAATAATATTATTAGTTAATATTATTAATATTAGCCATATTATAATTGTTTTTGGACTAAGTCATACCACTGTTAGTGGGACAGATCTAGATTTCTCTTTCAGAAGAAAAATCTCATTATTGTGGTCAAAGTGTAACGCTGCAAATGCTTAATAGGTAACTTATATGCCTGGAAAAACTTAGCAAAACTTATTCCTACTCAAAATCAAAATGTTTTATTTTAAATAGGCCTACATGGGCACTTATGAAACGTCAGAAGCTAGGTACACGGTTCAAATTGGTCGTTACCTATGGAGAAGAGCCGGCAGGAAACTCCACAGTTACTCTTTTAAAAATAATTGGCTTTTAAAATGTTTTCAAATTACAGTGTTATATGTTTAGTAGGATAGTGCAGGCCTGTCGACAAGTACCAGGTACATACTAAAATAGAAGATGGTCTACAAATGTACAGTCTACAAGGTGTACTCTTGAAACCCTTTCGGAAATAATCAACGATCCACTAGCTAACAAGTAGGTATGACCCTAAAACAAAGGAATTTAAATGTTATATCCTGTGACCGTAACAGAAATCCATGGTATGGTCATTTTAATCTCAATTTAATTTTTTCTTGTAGATAATCCAGATATTCCTACAAAACATTAGCAAATAAATGTTTAGTATCTGGTGATACAAAGCAAAATACCACGTTCTGCTACAAAGAAAATCCCTTTTCAGATAACCAATAAAACCGAACTTTATCTTGCTTGCTCACCATTTCAAACAATCATTTACTTTCAATACCCTAAAATCCTAAGTGCTAGGATTAATGAGAACAGGTGTCGACTGTCGAGGTCTCGAAAAACGCGACACGTTCGACTCGTCACGCCTGTCTGAGCTCGTTTGCGCTCGTCCTGACCTGTTTACCTCCCCCTCCCCCTAAGTTAGCTCTCAATGGGGAGGTCGAGATGTTCGCTGATAAGCCCCATCGATTAGAATGAATGTTTGAAGCTGCACTGGCTTCAATTGAGATCTTGAGACTTGAGTGAGAGGTTTAAGAGTTTTTTGTTGTTTTCGTTTGATAGCATACGTATCTTCAGATTGATATGTTAGGTACTTACGTATATATTTTTTATGTATTTTGTTCCTTATTTTATACGCATTGTTTAAACAATGCGTATAAAAAAAAAAAAAATAATAATAATAATATAAATAAAAAATAATAATATAAATTTTACATTTAGGTCTTAAGACCTAAATGTAAAATTTATATTTACAATTAAAATGGCAAAAAAAAAATCTTAATCTTCTTCTTCAGCAATACAAGTCAGCCATCGAGTGGTATTTTTGAAAACCTAAATTTATAATTATTATTTTTTAGGACAATGAGGTTGGTAGATTTAACCTACCTAACATTAAAATCGCAAAAAAAGAACTTTACCTTTTTTCTTTAAATGAAAGGGCTGACCTATTAGTTTTTAGCAATATAAGCCAGCCATCGAGTGGTATTTTTGAAGACCTAAATGTATTTATTTTTTTGAGGACCTAAAAATACTGAGGTTGGCTGACATCCTATAAAAATCACTGATCGACGCCATTTAAAATAGAAGAAGAAAATACTTTTTTCATTAAATTAAAGGGCTGACCTATTTGTTTTTTTCGCAATACAAGCCAGCCCACTGGTATTTTTTAAGACCTAAATATGCAAATTTATTTTAGGACGTATTTTTTAGGACTTAAACGAATGAAGTGCTTGGATTGTATGTGAAAAAAGTGACATGGGTGATATAGATTGAATGTCAATTTAATTTTCCTCAAAACATTGCCCCACACTAGGAATTTCTCCTGCATCGAGGGTGCGTTTACAAATATTCAAACTCATAGACTGCCATCTAATCTCTTCACCACCCTTGGTTGACTGGTAGAGAATGCCTAAGGCATTAAGTCCGCCTTTGTACCTTTTTGTGCGAAAAGTTTAAATAAATAAATAAATAAATAAATAGACACAAACAGCCAGACCCGGACCAACTACTTGTAGGTCATACAAATATTTGTTCCGTGCGGGAATCGAGCCCGCGACAAGCAGCGCAGCAGTCAATCGCTTAACCACTGCGCCAACCGTGCCGTCAAAATTATCCTGTTCATCAGGAAATCGAGACCACTTTTTCTTGATTTATGTTGTTTTTTATGCGTCATGTTTGCCGCAAATAAATGCATTTTCTCTCTTTAATTAATAATTTATATTCGCCATTTGTCATCATCATGAGGACATTTTCTTCTATGATGTTAATATAAAACATAATCAAAACTTTAAAGATACTTCGTAACGTTTCCGTTTCCGCGGCATGTTCAATAAATAAGGATAAAGCCCATTAAAGACGGTCCAGCAAATCTTCGACCGCCGAACGCCACTTACTTAGACTTAAAGTGTTCCGGGGAGCTATTTTGTTAAAGATTTGGGATTGCTCCGTCCATTTTGAGATATATTTCGCTACAAGTAACCGACGTAATTTTGTTTGCCACCGGATTTGGAGTGGCCAGGGAAAGATTGGTGGCCTTTTTACTTCCCGGGTGAAAATTCCGGAGTACTTCCATACATGGCAGTCTTTATTTAAATGCTGTTCTGGAAAAATAAGACTGTAAGTATTAATTACAAAATAATCTAGTGGGACATACATACGAGTACGTCTTGAATGAATAACTTGAATAGAATAAGAATATAATCGTTCTTTATTTGCACAGAAAGTAGGTATAAGTTACAGATGTTAAGTTTAAAATGATCCTTATACTAACAACCTTAACTAAGGCATGCAAACAGTTTTAGCTATAATAATAAAGACTCATTAAAAACATACTCACTCATTATTTCTCTCTTGAGTGAAATACATAAGCTCTTATTTTTTTCACTGAAATTTGAAATTATTTAATCTCATCTTACAATCTGAATGAAGAACTAAGTAAGTAAGTGCCTACTGCTATGAAAATCACTATCAATCGTATAGTCAGCATATTAACCCAATACTCAAAGCTTGAAAATAAAAAAAGGTAACCCCAAAAAACAATAAAACATCATTCATATCAATTGGGGATCAAAACCTCGTATTACAAGGTTCTAAGAGCGAGGTATTGCTGACCCTTCGAGAGGGGATCAGGGAAATATGATAGGTTCGGTCCGTATTTATTTGTGCCCACTAAGGATTTGCCCTTCGTCCGCTAAGCCGGTTGACCCGAAACGAGATGCCAATTTGCTTTATTGACTTCTTGATCTGGATGTTACGTGGTTTGTAAGTTATTGTCTTTTATATCTCTTTGACAGAGAGTGTATTTCAATTACATTAATCTTTTACAGATACAATTAACGTGGCTCACAAGGCTGTACAACTTAAATGTGACTGCGGCTGGACATGTTTGCCGCATGCCGGACAACCTGTGGGCCCAAATTGCACAGAACTATGTACTGGTGCTCTGAGACAGTCAGATCGCGGTAGACCACGTTGGAGATTTCGGGATAGGTTCCGTCAAAAGTGGAAGGAGGACGCGTAGACTCGCGAAGGATGGAAGGAGTGGAAGCGTAAAGAAGCTGTAAAACCCATTTTGGAAGAGGCAATAAAAAAATAAGCAATACATTGTTTGAAATTATAAGTATATGGGGTAGGTATACCGTCTTACTCTATAAACACTTTCTTTGCATGTTAGATTTGCCTTTATTGAGCAAAGTCTACAAAGTGCTTAAGTCATAATTCCTTAAGCAGAATTAGGTACAGACAATTGCTACTTAAGGGTGAAGCGCAAGGGTCAGCTCGTCAATTGCGGCGCGTCAATCAAGTCCCCTCTTTGAGGAGTAGCTGGAGAGGCGCCACGGCACCCTCACCTTCCGCCTGACGCAGGTCCTCACCGGACACGGTTGTTTCGGGAGGTTCCTGTTCAGAATAAGGCGGGAGGAAACGCCAGGGTCCTAGTCGCCGCAGGAGACGCCCTGGACGGGAGTCAACAGCTGACTCCCGGCCACCGTAGGCGAGGGCTTGCGGGTGGCGAGCAATGGGCAGTTCGCTGCCCGGTAAGGACCAGGCCCAGGTCGACGGCGCGTGGCGTTCTACGCGCCCCTCAAAGAGATGTCAGAACGAACTGCCGGGGTCCGCTAGGGCCGATGCCTGCCAGGGCGGCGGGTTATAGGCCCCAGCCACAGGCAACTGAAGGAACACGGGTGGGTTTTAGTCAGTAAAAGTCTGACACGCCCTCCCGCTCCGCCCAGAGCGGGAGAAGTCATATGATGATTTCCCACCCAGAAAAAAAAAGGGTCAGCTCGTCAAATTCCAATTTTCTTAAGATTTTTGCAATTTGCAGGTCAGTGTTAAGTTGTATGTTGAACAAGATATGATTCCCGACCGTAAACAGAATTATAATCATTAAAATCATCAATACAACCCTCAAAGGAAGGAAGACCGTAGCGCTAGAAGGCCTCCCACAAGGTGGACCGACGACCTTGTGAAGGCCGCAAGAACCCGTTGGATGCGAGAAGCACAGAACCGGTCGAAGTGGAGGTGCTTGGGGGATGCCTATGTCCAGCAGTCGGACGCCTTTCGGCTGAAAAGATGAAATGATGAATCCTTTTTTTTTTTTTTTTCAGGCTGGGAAATCGTCAAATTACCCCTCCCGCTCTGGGTGGAGCAGAAGGGAGTGTCGGACTCTTACTGACTAAAACCCACCCGTGTTCCTTCCTTAGCCCTTTATGTACCAGGGCAGCGGTAACCCTTTCGGACGATCCCGCTACCCCGGCAGGCTTCGGCCCTGTCGGGCCCCGGCAACTACGTTGACATCTCTTTGAGGCGCACGTGGAACACATACGCGCCGTCCGGCACGGGCCTGGTCCTGATCGGACGGAGAGCTACCCATTGCTCTCCGCCCGCAGGCCCGCGCCTACGGTGGCCGGGAGTCGTCACGCGGCTCCCGACGCCCGGAGCGTCTCCCTCGGCGGCTAAAAGTGCATATAACCTTCTTCATTGATTGATATTTCATGAAATAGTCATTCAATAGGGTTCCTCTTCGCCAATAATTCCTTGAGCTGCCTTAGGTACAGACAATTGTCATTTAAGTAGGTACAAATACAGCTAAGACGAGTCCTCTTTCAATAGTCAAACAGATCTGACAAATAAGAAATTAGGAATATATTTGAATATTTGCCATATTATAGGAGAACCCATTCGAATTCGACTTTGTCTCGGTCTGAATCCGCTACTTCGCCCGTCCTCCGACTCAAATGTCAATCCTTTTATAGTAGGAAGGAGATATCTGTCGATGTTACTGTTTATCAAGTTTTTAGACATAGAAAATAATTATTGCGTTTTATTTGATTGTTAAAAAGCACCTATTTTTGTGTAATTTAAGTATAAGAAGAATACTATGCGTCCTTGATCGTGACCTTTCAAGACGTACTCCTACATTTCATTTTATCTTAGAGGTCCCATGATGTTTGGGTGTACCATTAATACACATAAGTATTTAATATATTTATCATTACAATGAGCTGATAAGCGTTCATAGCGGAATGTTAATCTTCTCTCCTATTTCGTGAGTGAATACGCGAATAATAATAGTCTGGTAAAAGTAGCTCATCACTGGTAAACATTTCTAAAATAATATTAAAATATCGATATCAGTCACATCACTAAACCGTTCACAACCGTTTTAAGTATTGATGGCAGCAGAATAAAACAGCATTGAGTCGATGTCGCATCCCTAAACCTGGCAGTCGGGAAACAGGCTTATTCGTCCGATGAGTGCTATCGCTCCTGGCCTTTTAGCCCCACCTCCCACGGGAGCTCAGCCTTTTACAGTGTGTTCCTGGCTTTATGCGATCGACTTTCAATATGAATTTCAGATGGGTTATAAGATTGTACGCTTTGGGCTTGTACCGCAAACGTATTCGAGATTGGTTTTCGAAGTTCGAATTTTATTGATGGATTGTTCTGTTGGTGTGCATTGTTTTAATGTTGGTAGTTCTGTGGCGAGTAATAACAGCCGCACGGGTCGGTCGATCAGAGGGGTAATTTTCGTAATTTTAAGAACCTTCGCAGTCAGATCTCATTCTCAATATGTCAAAAATACCTCTAATACGCCCCTACGTTTTTGACATTAATAGCCGCTGTTATGAGATTGCGACTAGATTTTGAACCTTTTTAATTTCGAGAATTGCCCTTCTGGTCAAAAAACTCTTTCCACGGTTGGTTCGTGGATGGGTTACCATCCTTACAAACCAAGACTTCCCCTACTCTTATAGCCATCACGAATGTAAATATGACGTGAAATATGAGTATTGGAACAACTTCTACACACGTCGTTACAACGTTTTCAATTTATGTTCAGATGTAAATATATTATGTTCATGTTTAAACACTGTCGTTGAAAGTTTCCCCATGTCAGTTTTACCTTACACAACATCGCATTACACCCCGCTCCCCAATTTGTCCGTCAGGAAAGTCAAGAAAGAAGTCATAACGAAAATTAAATACGCTTTGATAAATTTTTGTTGGAAGCCACGTCTTACTTCAGAGCTCGTGTATAAGTTTTCATAAAGTTATAGTTTCTCAAAGCCCGTCTCGAAACTGTGGAACATTCCAGAAAATGGAGAAGCAAAGCGTCGCAGTGAAACGTAGACGTCGGCTGAGGCGGAATAAAGTTGACATTTTTGCAAAGCTACGTTAGAATTTCAACAAAATTAAATGTGGCACTACACGAAATGAAAATAGTGTGAGCGAGGCACCCCCCCTTCCCCCTGACACGCCTCGCGCCTCGCCTTGGTTCGCGCCTTATTTTTGTTGAGAATTCTCAGACGAGAGAGAGAGTATATTCTGTATTTAGCCCTGGTTATGTAATAGTGATTATTAGATTTACCAACTGTGGGATGATTCCCACAGTAATTAGAAATTTGAAAACGATCTCGTTTCGATATCATTTCAGTTCAGTTCAGTGTAGTTACACTGAATTAAAATGATATAAATAAGATCGTTTTCAAATGACTTTGTTCCAACATGTGCAACATACCTACATTATATTTTGTGCTATACATAGAACCTTGAATGTCGTAGCAGTTCTCAGATTGAATCATTTAAAATATACAAATAAATAACATTGAAGTCTGTTTGTAATGGCAAAGTAACAGCTTTTTACTAAATTCATATGAAAGTAAACTTAAAAAACTTACTTACTTAAAAAACACAATTTAAAAAATAATTGTCTGTGTTTTGTTTTGCTAATCTCTGAAACGGCGAGACCGATTTGGACAGGACTTTCACTGGCGGATAGTTGATGTTATAAGAAGTACTTTTATTTTAGAAAAAGAAGGGTTCTGTGCGAAATAATTTAAAATAAAAAAAGAGAAAAAAAGATTCTTCCTTTTCAATGGTACCTACATCTCTTCTAAGCGACACATTATTTATACCCAACATCCACGCCAACGAAGTCAGGGGCACAGCTAGTAGGTAATATTGTGACTTATGTACCATTTACCTACACACAACTTGTAGTACTCTACTGGCAACGGTGTAAACCGACCTTGTAACAACCAGCCCCAATCATCAATTTAATTTCCCCCACCAACACGATTTCCATCAGTCCTAGCCAAATATTTGGTCCAACGCTGCGATGCAAATGCAAACGAGATGCAAGGGAACATTAGCGGAACGAATAACCTCTGTCGCGGCGACTATCGCGCTCCACATAAACTACCGCGCACATTACCGACGCTCCACACACTGTAGCAACGAACAAACAACAAGAAAAACGTCATACAGTTGGAGAAAACCTACAAAATAATGCTTGCTGAAAACCCTGTGGGCCTACCTACTGAACACAGTTCTTGAATGATTCCGCTCCATCTGACATAGTCTATTATCTAGGCACTAGGACGAGGCAATGCTGCAGATATCCTAAATGAAAAACAGAAACATGCAACCAAAGTAGTTGTCGAAAAACTTAAGTACCTACTGAGAAATTAAATAGAACACCAACCAACCAACAACAAACCAACCAACCAACAAACCAACTAACAACCAACCAATCACTGTTAGGGCAGAGATCCAGAGACGTATTCTTAACCGGAGACCGCAAAAGGCAAAAGTACTGGAATCAGGATAGATAATGTAGTGGAAGCCGCACAGCATTGTCATCGCCAAAAAAAGATGGAATAAATCTTGGTTCAACTTGGATGGAAGAGAGTGGCTGAAGGTTGAGCCTCAGGTAAAGTGGTCGGCAAAAGCCTACAGGCTGATTATGTTAGCGATAACAGTCAATCGTTTTTAAAAGACATAATACAATAAAACAGCCTTTAATTTGTTACAAAAAAATGATAAACTAATGACTTAAGGCTCATGGTACTATGTTAATTTACAAGAACCCCTCCGCAGGTGAAGACCTCCTCCAAAGAAGCCCATTTATTTTTGTCTTGGGCTTTTTGCATCCAGTCTGTAGCAGCCTTTTTGTTATATCCTCCTCTATCATAATATTTAAAAGGCATAGTACCGAATCAATTTTATCACCACTGCTCTCAAAACGGCGAAGGGATACATCGTGAGGGATCCGGCAGGTCTAGCCCGCACTGGGCCCGCGTGGTGCAACCACGGCCCACTTCTACTCACAGAGAGGGGCCTGTGTTCCAGCAGTGGGAACGTTATTGGTTGATTTTGTAGTAGCTGTTGTTGCACACACAGCCCAGCCGTGGGTCTCTCAATAGACCATCAAGAGTGCACTATCGTAAGGCTAATGTGCCCTGATCGTAGCTTACGAGTTTCATGGCTGTTTTACTGTTACGACTGCTACTTACAGACGCTACTTTTATTACAAAAATTACAAACAGATACATGTGTACATGTTTGCTGTGTTTGTGCAAGATGGATGTAACAAAAGCAGTGTATAAGGATCGTAGTACGTGGTTCTCTGTTATTTCTGCTTACTTCCACGGCACCGAAGGCCTGTGTAACCTCTAAATAGCCAATAAATAAAAGGCAACGATGACCTGGTCAAGATTGCTGGACGACTGGAAGAGATAGAGAAGTATGGCGTGCATTGCAGGATACCTACACCAGGCGCGGTCCGAGGGGGGAGAGGGTTGTGGGGGTCATGACCCCCCCCAAATCATCAATCAAGCTGTCGATAGTCTGCATGAATTACTTGCCTTACTAACTTATGTTACTAACTTACTACTTCGTGACCCCCCCTCCCTGAAAATCTTGGCCTGCGACCGCGCCTGGCCTACACTCAGCATTGGGTGGTGAAAGGCTGAAGAAGACGAAATAAAAAGCATGCTTTTATCCATGAATGTGTGTATGTTTGTCACAAACACATGCATAAAATGATACATGACTCATGATATTGCATCATGAGTCATTTCGGTGCTTACAGCAACTGTCATCGATACAACTATAACATACAGCATACTTCATTATGAAATCAATCAGAAAATCCACCCACGTATTGACATTTTAATTACAACCGAATCAAGACATCAAGATAACGAGTTCTGAATCTAGGCTTATGACGTCATTAGTCATTCAAGCTCCAACACTAAGTGAGTAAGGTATCTGCACCATTTATCGGCCCAGTTGAACTCCCAGCTAAATGTCGTCCGTAATTGGCGCCGGTCCATCTGCAGGCAATTAGGAAGGCGGCGCGTTTTAAAAGATCCATATTTATTCGCCAAGCCGTACCTACCGCTGTAAATGTTTTGCACTGCCCTGATTACACTGGTTACGCAATCAATTGGCGTATCTGCCTCGTTTTGGTGTTTTGGCTTGTGGTGGTATTTGTAGCTGTCTATTCTATGGTAGAGTACGATAATAATTCGAGGAGTAGTTTATGTACGTTCAATATTTTATATTAATAATTTTATTAATAATTTATTAATAATATTTTTTATTAATTTATTTCATGTTTTGATTGTTGTTTGTGTCGAATCATAATGTTGCAATGGTTTATTTTATTTCTTGTTTTGATTGTTGTTTTTATTTATTTATGTATAATTGCATACTGCATTGGTTGACGTCATCACGTCAACGCCGGCTACCGCTGAAAACCAGCGCTGGGGTCTCGTATAGGGTCTTAGCATTATGCTGAGCGATGGCCGTTTTGCGTAAATGTGACGCATGTTTACCCCCAATTTGTTATTTTTTTATGAACAGACAAACAAACAGTGTGAAACCTTGACTCCTGCGCTAGGCGAAAACACATGTGTTACAGGAGCCAGTGTTTTTTTGTGTGTTTATGTCCCTTTTTATGCGTCATGTTTGCCGCAAATAAATGTATTTTCTTTCTTTCAATAACTTTCTGATTGAAACAAAAAAACACTGGCTCCTGTAACACATGTGTTTTCGCCTAGCGCAGGAGTCAGGGCTTCACACTGTTTGTACACTATGCTATACTAAGTAAATAGGGATGCAGGGGTGAATAAATTTGAACATTGAAATAATCTAGTTTGTTGCCAAAAAAGGCTCTAGTGTGTTTCCTGTATTATAATAAACGATTAAATGCTCTTGTGGGCAACAAACTTTATTATTTAAAGATTAAAATCTATTTTAAAGTTTGGTCCCGATTCTCCCATGCATCCCTATTCACTACGATAGTAGGTATATTTTTCATCCCTTAAAAAAATGTTATTTTTTTTCGGTAGCCTATATGTCCCACTGCTGGCAAAATCCTCTCCTTTTTCCTTCCAAACATCCCTGTCTTGAGCGATCTCTGGCTGGAAAAATTATTATTATAAAATAATTATCAGGCAGGATTTCGTTTCAGACATTATAGTGCTGAGATTTTCGCTTTAGTGTTACTAATTGATCTGCTGTAAATCTTAGACCTCTAAGCATTAAAACTCTAAGAAGTTTATTCCTATTACAGTATCACATCCGTAATTCACGACTCCACGTAGCATAATTCCCTACTTCTAAGTCACTACAACTTTAATTGAACCTCACTCAAATATTACACAACGTATCTAAAGTATACGGAATATTATAGTTTGTCTAGAACGTTAGCGAGTCTACCGGTCAAACCATGGAGGCCTAATGCACAAGACGATGCCGCCATATTGAATTAATAAGCTCCCAACGTTCCAAATTCAAAAGCTTCCACGCCGCTTTCTGGATGATAATGACCTCTTGCATGCGGCCAGTAACTCAAGCAAACTTGTCTATGCCTTAGCAAACATATTTCTTCCTATTCCAAATTATTTTATTTGCTGTATCTCTGATGTGCTAAGGTTGAAAATTCCATGTCAGTTGATGTTCTTGACTGAAGATGCAGGGTTGTCGTTTAGTATTGGACGTTAGAGGCACAATGCACTAATTATATCAGTATCTTAGAAAGCCCCTAACCAGCCCCTTAACAGTTTTCCACGGTATCGAAGAGGCATTAGTGCATTTCCCAGTAATGCTTCTAAAGACGGTTGGCGCACGATGACCGACGAGATTGGTGAGTTGCACCAAACTTTAACTGCAGGTTTAAATAAAATAATTCGTGTTGTAGTAAGAAAGTATTTTTTTCAGTGCTGAGAAACAGGACGATAATACTAATTTGTAACCTTGTTACGAAAGTATGTTTGTAAAATTATGTTTTCATGACTCGTGAAAATACTTAAAGTCATCGTTAACTTTATCAATTGAATACCTAATACAGTTTCAAGAGGAAGATTTAGAGAATACTTCCAGTTAAATTATGAGAAATAATATCTATAAGTATTCTATAACTATTCCAAGATGATTAAAATTATATTATGCGGTTGATCATACAGAACCTTTTCTATTTCTGTCAAAAATAATCTTCTAATATTTGCCTCTGATACATCTATTCGTTAACCTGAACTTAACCAACCATCAAATTCATGGTGCAACCGACCGTCAGCTAATTTAGAACTATCGGCCAGCAAAGTGGCCGGTACCGTCTTGTGTCCATAGACAAGTTGCGGCCCAACTATTCTGGGTCACCACTCTGACCGTAATGTCAGTATGTGTGATCTTTTGATCGTGTTCAAACGTCTTATTAGTAGGTATATTTAGTACCTACCTAATTCTCTTGAACTCGAAAACTAATCAGCTTGAAATTAATTGTCCTTTTCCGATTTTACACTGCCCTTTTCTCAGCTAAGTATTCTGTCTTAGACTTTTTTTCAGCCGAAATTAAAAACGGCACACGTAGCAAAAAGAACCTATATTCTAAAATATATGTATTCCATACATTTCATTATATCTACTATATGAGATTAATGGAACAGAAAATCATCGCTTGATATATTTTTAAAGCATTTGATTTTTTTTATTGACACAGTTCCAGTTAGTCTTTATCATATAGAAAAATGTCAATCAATCATCCGGATCAATCTCCGAAGATCTCCGATGATCTCCGAAGGAAAAGCCCTACCCTTACAGCGCAAACTTTTGTTCAATGCCATCAAATCTTACCAAATCAATCGTCGAATTCAAAGATCACGCACCGAGCACACTTACATAGAAACTCAATCAAACTTATGAGAAACAAAACATCACCCAGAGACGTACAGAGGGTACACGAATTAAAGCGCTGGTATCCCGTAATTGCCAAATATCGTCTCGCAAAAGGGGATCCATCTTCACTAAACCGTTAAAAGGATCCGTGCTAAGTGCTGGATCGGGGTTCGATTCCCCGTTTTGTAATTCGATTCGGTGCCAATTAGGAGTTTAGTTGTCGTCTGTCGAACTACGTCTTAAAGGTAAGATGAACTACATATTTCGTTGTATCGTCCATTTGAACCCCTTTGTAGGTTTAAAGGGTGTCTGGCCAGCCGAATGGAGCTCAATTATTTAATTAAGAGGTACGGTTTCTTTAATTACTTTAATTTAATGTATTGGCTATCTTGTGTTGGAGTAAATTCTCTGGAAATGAAAATGGAGTATTATTTGGTTCAAGAAATATGGTACAAGAAATATCATTTTTATAGTACGAAGATGGGACTCTGCAGTCGTCGGTATAATAAATAGAATGCCTAATTACTAACTAAAAGGGCCATAAGCATAATCAGCCTACGTTCCCACTGCTGGGACACAGGTCTTCTCTCTGTGAGAGGGAGTGGGCTGTAATGTACCACGCGGCCCCAGTGTGGGTTGGTAGATTCGTATTGTTGGTCCTAGGATATGCCGGTTTCCTCACAATGTTTGCCGTCACCGTTTTTATGCGACCCATGTTTGTGCGATAATCATTCAACCTTTCAAGCTTGGTAACATAATTTTAAATACCCCACGACCCCTGTACCGTTGCATGAACCCATAAGCACAATGTTTTGCGTGCGTTACATTGCGCACTACTGCAAACAGCAAATTTTCACACCAAAAACGAAAGTCGTATTTCCAGCAATTATTTTTGTCCAATGTCACTTAGTTTGATGTACAGAATGCGTAGTTGACGGCTATGTGAACTATTTAAAGTAATTATAACTAGCTACACACATTTATTTAAAACTAGCGGACCCGGCAGACGTTGTTTTGCCATATAAATTATTTCTAGCTGCTCGGCGCTACTTCGTTCGCGTGGTGTCCTACCCCCTACCCTATCCCTACCCAGTAGGGTAGGGATAGGGGTAGGAGTAGGAGTACCTACTCTACTCCTACACTACTCCTACCCTACTCCTACCCTACCCTACTCCTACAGTACTCCTACTCTACTCCTACCCTACTTCTACCCTACTCCTAACCTACTCCTACCCTACTCCTAGCCTACTCCTACCCTACTCCTAACCTACTCTTATACTACTCCTACCCTTCTCCTACCCTACTCCTACCCTACTCGTACCCTACTTCTACCCTACTCCTAACCTACTCCTACCCTACTCCTACCCTACTCCTACCCTACTCCTAGCCTACTCCTACCCTACTCCTAACCTACTCCTACCCTACTCCTAACCTACTGCTACAATACTCCTACTTCTACCCTACTCCTAACCTACTCCTACCCTACTCCTACCCTACTCCCAACCTACTCCTACACTACTCCTACCCTACTCCTAATCTACTCCTACACTACTCCTACCCTACTCCTATAAGTTAAACGCTGATTGATTGATAGAACCTAGCGGACCCGGCAGACGTCATTCCACCCGAAAAAGCAGCGCCACCTACCGGGTCCAATTATGTATACAAACCTTGTCCTGACAATAACGAACACAAAAAAAAAAGAAATATCCAATTTGGTGCAGTCGTTCGAAAGTTATGGGCGTACATATATTTCGAAGATCCATTTTTATTTACGAGTATATAGAAGAGATTGATAAAGTGAAGACTAGGAGCGTTTCGACGTAACTGGTACATATCATACCTAACATAGTTGTGGTTGTTGGTTGCTTCTCTCTGACAGGAATAATTAACTATATATTACTATGAATATGTCATAGTAATATATAGTTACTTATTCCTGTCATTTCTTATTAAATTGAGCATAAAAAGCTTAGTTCAGCACAGAGGTTTCTTTCTGTGAAAATCCGCCGTTACGCTCTCAGTAAAGGCACCATAACTATCTTACCTCGGCAGCATCCGCCTGACTTTTTGTTAGGATTCCAAGAAATGAAGTTTTTCTCCTTATACGAAGCTGATTGCGAGGGCAGAAAGATATTTTCCTAGACTAAACGGCTGTAGCTTGCCGCTAGCTGTTTTAAACCTCGCTTTTGCCAAGAACCTCTTAAAAGGTGATGTTTTAATAATAATGTCAAGGGTTTGCTATCACAAAATTGTCAAGTTTTTATATGCTTGAGTACGAGGCTTTTGTCTATGTTGTATGTGTATATTTCATGTCTTTTTTTTATTTGTAATGTGCGTTTTGTTTTTGCAGAATAAGCAGTTTTTCTTTCTTTGTTTCTATTTTAATAATAATTACGTAACCTTATTGAACGTATGTTGATTTCAGCAACACTGTTTTTCGACCGAGACTTCTAAGTAGGCTGAATAGAGCATAAACTTAAGTTTTACAGACCGAACTTTTATTTTGTAAGTACCTGATAAATAGCCTAAATCTCACTTGATAGACTAAACCAATAGATCTAGACTAGACTAATACAATGTTTAGCGTACTGGAGTTGTAAATACAGGTGATTTTTTTTTCTGAGTTCTAAATTATGGGACAGAGAAAAACGCTTCAAATAACACAGTTATGCGAAGTTTTTGAATATTGCTCAATAGGTACAAAAGTTTATTGTACCTCGTATATCACTTTCTTCAATAATCTTACATCGACGACAAATCTAACCCGTTGGGCGTCGCGAGGCGTGGCGAGAGCGGATATCGCCGTATCCGAATATATCCGCGCACAGCGCTATATCCGCGCATATCCAGCGGGGGCGGATCAGCCGGATCAGCAACAGGTGGGGGATGAGCCGTGGATGTATCCGCCCACTGAAACCACGTGCTGCACTTTGCTGTTTTGTTTTGAATTTGTGTTTAGTATCGAAGTGAGGCTCGTGTGGCATTATTTAGTCTTTTGTTTGTGCTATTTGATGGAAGTATTTGTAATGGTACAAGATTTTATGTGTCTTTAATTGTTTTTGATCAGCCATAAACTGGTTGTTTTCAAATATTAGTAAGATAATACTACAATACAAACAACAACTATAATTATTATGACAGAAGAATATTGTTTTGTATTGATAAAGTCAGAAATCATTATTTAAATCATCATCAAAATAAAAGTCGTCATCGTCGTTATATATTTATGTTATGTCATTTGTATGGTGTACAATAAAGAGTATTCTATTCTATCATCAGCATAGCCTTTACCTAACTATGTTGTCGTGGGATTCCAGTCTTACTTAACATAATCATCCTTTAATGTTCCCACTGCTGGGACACAGGCCTCCTCTCTTCGAGAGGGAGGGGGCTGTAATCCACCACGCGGGCTCAGTGCGGGTTGGTAGATTTCACATGTCTTCGACTTTAGGGTTTTGCACCTGCCGGTTTCCTCACGAGGTTATTCCTTCACCGTTTTCAGAGCAGTGGTGATGAAATTATTTACACTACACTGCTCTACTGGTTTCCAGTCTAACTGGATACAAGTAAGGTATTAAAAGTAGGTCATTAGAATTGGCAACGGAACCACATTATACTGCGATCATCGACCCGCTTGCCAAATGTGGTGCTTATGCCAATATTCTGCCAAAGTGCTCGTTGTAGTCACTTATAATGGCGACCCTTGCTCAGTTAAACGTCTGATTATGATTCTCACTCTGATCGAATATTGTTATACTGTCGACTAGGTATTTAATAGGAGCTATTTTTATAACCGATAGATGTGTATGATATCCTATATAGATGTGTGTCTTTACATTATTATAATAGTACCTTATATTGTTGCATGTCCTTATATCATTTTATATCGTTAAATTTACTGTAACTTTTAGAAAAGTAAGTACCTAATCTATAACTTAGGGTAGTTGCCTGGGTAAAAAAAAAATTATTATATTTAGTCCGTCAGTTAGATTATCGAAAAATAGTGGACACGTATTTTTTCTTTTGTCAATCAAACAAAAAATTACAAAGATAAAGCACGTAAAATTTGGGAGTGGGGGTCACTTGCTTGCAAAAGTGTCGCAAGCAAGTGACGTCACGCGAAACTTTAACGGGCGATATCTTCATAATTTTTTATATAATTAACAAAAGAAAAAATACGGTTTAAATATTTTTTGATAATCTAGCTGATGGACTAATTAGAATTTATTAGGAAAATAGCCTTTTATATTTTTGTACAACTTCTTTAAGCATGCGGAGTTTGCCTGTAAGTGATTGTTGTACTATTTCATACACACTTTCGTGTGTTACCCTTAGCATAGAACCTGTGTAAACAATTGTTGGTGAACCAATAAAAAAAAAATGAAATAAATTAACGGCGAATTGTATTAAAATAGTTTTTTGTTAAAATATCACACGAAAATGTACTGAAATGTGAATTGAATATTAAAAAAGAGAGAAAATGGTTTTCAATGACTTTCAATAATCCAATTATGCACGGTGATGCGTAATACATTTTATTGCACTTTCTGATAAATATCATTGCCACTATCAATCACGCAGCATTTTCGAGTTACTAAATGTAATGTTCGTAAGAGCGTTTTCGACCAAACTTTTATACATATCGTTATTTCATACGATAACTGTCAGCCGTCAATTTATGCTACTAATAAAACATATAAAATATCTGACTTTAGTAAAATCAGCTCTTATGGACTTTCTGCCAGCATAAACAGAGAAGGACCCTATGTAACTTCCAAAATAATTATGATAATTTATTATGCACGTTATCAACATCAAGTTGTCCAGTACAGTGTTTCGATCGTCATCAAACGACTTTCAACTTTAAACAGCCCAATAAATAAAAAAGGATTTACTCTTCGAAACAATTAAAATAAATCTAGAAATGTTTTAATAAAGTTGTGAGCCGAAATAATCACTGAGCGAAATTTATTGTACCATTTTCGCACTTAATGCGTAAAATTGACGAAAGCAGTCGTTTCGAGTGCGAAAACTTTCGTCGAAAGTCATTATAGTCGAATCAATCAGGGCGTAATGGCACCCTCAATACGCTAGGGATGGGAAATGGTTGTTAGTATGACGCTCTACTTATTTATGGTAATCACTAGTGTTGTGAGGGCTCTCGGGCTCCGCGGTCAATTTATTTTTAGGATGGATGGTTATGGGTTTGGAATATTATTATGTTTGTTTGGTTTACCATCCCATTAAAGAAGTAAAAAAAAACTTAATGCCGTCGTTAATTAATAATTAAGCCTGAATTAGGTAGGAACGCAGAAATAAAACGCGTAGTCATTTCGTTTTTATTTTGTGAATATGTATGCTGTGACTTCATAAAATAACGTTTAAAAAACCAATACCGATAGGGCACTTCATTTGTTAATCCTTAAATGATAAAATCAAAATCATCATCTCATCTCATCCTTTCTCATCACTTCGTTCCCTCTCTTCGAAATTAATGCGAAAACACACACGTATCCATATTTGTCGGCGTCTAAGTCCCAAATTAATAGTCTAAACTTGGATGTATCCCGCACGCGCGCGCCCGTCTTATGCGCAACTTAGAGCCAATTAATTTATTGCACCAACTTTACTTTCCATTCTTTACCTTAGTACTTATACATCTGCGGTGGCGGGTTAGCGAGTTGCCCGCTTATTGTGATTTATTCGAACTCCTGTCTAGCGAATATTAACAGACTACGTCTTATGGGGAAATGAAGTTGCGGGTAAATATTTTAATTTTATGTCAGATTTGTTTTTTAATTAAGCTGTGTTTTTAATAACGCCATGTTTTTATCTTCTATCTTTAATCTATATTTTTCATATAATTTTTTTTATGTCCTTTTATCATAATGTGGATATTTGAAACATTGATTTGTGTTACTTTCAAACACTACCAAATATATTCCAAATACGCTCCTTCTATCATCTACATACAAACCAATAAATCCCTCAATTCATAACAGCATTATTTATTCCACCATCTTAACTATATCGTAATTAATTACCCTAAACCATTCCATAGATAAATATCTGGCAACCCTGGCGAGACGTCGCGCCTAGCCTCCTTCGATAACCGCGCGAAAGAGATTTATTTCGCGAACTTGTTATAACTTCATAATTTCCCCGAATTATCGGCACACAGTATGTGGCATACTGCCTTATCAGATGCGCCGGGTGTTGTTCTTTTGTAACTTTTGTTATTTATAATTTTATTAGCCTTCGTCCGTGGTTTTGCCTGCGTGGAGGTCGGAAAACGACAGACTGAACGTTCATACTATCGCCACGGAAACGTACAACCGGTAACGTATAGCATAATCAGCATATAATGTTCCCACTGCTGATATAAAAGCCTCCTCTCGGTGAGAGGCAATGGGCCGTAATCCACCACGCGGGCTCAGTGCGTTGGTAGACGTCTTCGAATGTTTCAGCAAAAAAGACAAAAATGGGGATAAAAGTATCCTATAGCCTAATCTAGGTTATGTTCTACCCATGTGAAATATCCGCGTAGCCGCGAAGGCCTGATTGATTAAAAACATCCAAATTTTATTTAAAAGTTACATTGGTAGGTCCAACCAAGTGCGGGTTAGACTCGGGCGGAACACTTCGTGTGCCTTCGGATACCACAAGGCAAAAACGCCGAAAAATACAAGAAACGTGTTTTTTTTCGGCGGATGGACGGACGGACGAAGGGCGGACGGAAGGACAGCGGCGGCTAAGTAATAGGGTACCGTTGGCACGCTTTGGGTGGTGTCGCTGAAAACCAGCGCTTGGGCTCCGTCTCGCATAGAGTCTCATTATGCTGAGGGATGGACCGTTTTGTGTGGATGTGACGCATATTTTCCCCCAACTTGTTATTTTTTTATGTTTGTATTCTTTTTCTGCGTCATGTTTTCCGCAAATAAACGTATAGTCTTTTGTCTTTCTAACCCTATAAAGTCATATTTGTAAAATAATCCACCTAATTTTAATAACTACAACTCACGTAAACGACGAACACAACACAATAAATCGCCTGTAAGACGTACCTAAATTCTACACAATATTGAGCCTACTAACATCGTTAACAAAATCTAAGTGTATTCCGTAGCCGTACAGCAATACTAATTAGCCCCTCCTTATTTATGATTCATAAGCCGAAGTACAATAAATTCTGGTGAATCTTTCCGTCCCACATGTGTTAGTAAGCCGAGGCCTTAGCGAATGTTGAATGTAGGTCCTCGCCTAATAGGAGGCGGGATGTAAGGAATCGCACTGATTACTATATTATTTATTACGCTACGTGCCGCCCGTGTAAACGCTTCCTAATACTTCTATCTACGCTCGCGTCTTAGAACCTTTTCATACCAAACGCAACCTCACTTTTCTATCAAACCACTACGGGGAGAAGTGTTTCGTTTGCTTTGAAAAGGTTGTAAGACCGTGTGAGGTATAACACCATCTATCAAATGGGGTAACGATTAAGTGAGTTGCAGCGAGCGGCACCTATGAGATTTTTAATTATTGCCTGTATTAAATCGTGATTAATGTGAACCATGCTTTATTGCACGGTTTTAAGATGTTTATGGCTCTATTACTTATGAACGAAGTTGTTTACAAGATTTCTTCGCAGTTTCTACGCGGAGTTAAGGATATTTTGTGGGTTTTGTTAATGATTTACAATCGTCTATGGTTGGAAAAAGTTGGAACTTCGAACTGATTAGATGAATCACGAAAGAGTTAAAGTTTTATAAAAAAGTGGATTTTTAACATTATTTAAAATGCTATGCTTGCCTTTGGGGTTAAGGGCTGATTTCACCAAACTCAGATATCTTTTATCCGTAGATTAAAATAAGATGTCTGACACTTCCAGAATGGGAAAACTGTCAAAAATTCAAAATTTATTCTCAGGATAAGACTTAGGTATAAAGGATTAGTGAAATACCTACAGCAGATTAAAAGATCAGAGATTTCAATAACCCTCAAAAAGTCACCACTTCAAAACCCAAACACATTTTCTTGACTTCATTACGCAGATCACCTCCTACGCTCAATTTTCCCCTCCACCACACAAGATACCGGCAAAAATGATTATACGGTATAACCCAGGTAATATAAATTTATCAAACGCATGTTGACAAAGCACCGTTGAATAATGACTATCATATTTCTCCGTATCTCCTCTTATGATTGCCGAAGGGGATAAAGAATAGGACATTTTGCTTTATATGCTGAGCTGAGCGAGCGAAGCGCTTTATTCCATATAGCGTTAATTTTAATGAATATTTATAACTTTATTACGCTTGCATTTGGTTTAAGTTTGATAGAAACTGTGTTGTGGAATGTGATGAGAAGATGGATGAGGGTTATGGAATACATTTCTCAAAACCTGAAATGAGTCCCTCTGCAATTTTTTATATAAAGGTGAGACTTTTTAGAAGTTCCTGAATTCAAGTTTGGAAAAACGATGGCACTAAAATGGCCTGTACGTTGGCTTCAAAACTTTTTTGACTCATAATTGTTTCATACTAATAACGACATCGCGGCAGGTCCAGACGGAGAAGGCGGAATTAGCTGGTCTACTTTAATAAACATTGGTCCTCGGCAGTTCTGAACAGAAAGAGATGGAAAGAGAATCGGGAGGCCTTTGCCCAGCAGTGGGAAAATAAATCAATAATAATCCAATCCTAACTAACAAAAAATAAAAAAGCAAAAGTATTATAATGTTTTAGACCTTATGTGCTCGATTTAGGAGTTCGGGAGGTTGAGTGATGAGGTTAAGTGAACAAAATCCTTGTACAAGATCGTTCGTTTGTATTCAAGTGCTCCTTCTACCTTCGCTATGAATAGCAACATAACAAGTTGCACTTCTTAGAATATAAAAAAGTAGTAAGCTCATGTTTTTCTATTCTTAATATTTCCACTTCCTAAAATTCACATTGAAAGCTGAAACTCTATATGAAAAATTAAATATTTTCCTATCGCTTAAAGCTTTGGTTTCCAGAACGCGGACAACTGTCACACAACAACGGCTGTCCAAATACAGAGCGTTTTTGACATTTTAATGTCAAAGATTGGTGAAATGACAGATTTTCATGACGGCCGTTACTTATAATATGACGGAATCGCTTTCCTAAAAAACCTTTTTTTTTGTTCTGGGGTAGAAAATCCTCATGGATGACCCTCAGGCTCCTTAGGACGAATGGGTCTGTCAGAATCTTACTGACTAAAATCCACCTCAGTGTTCCATCTCACACCTACGCCGGGGGTAGCGGGAACGTACAATCCTTCCACAACCCCCGACTGCCATTGCGGGCCTCCTAGGTTCTTAGGAGAGCCTTGCCTAACCTCATTATTTTACCATTTGCAAAAACTTCTGCCTCTAGTACCTACCTACATGGATGAAATAAAAATTCAAAATAATAAAATTCCTCTACTCCATACGAAATTTACTCCCTCAATCATGACGAGCACCATGTGTACCTACTCAGCGTTTCCAAAAAAATCTGCACCTACATGGATAAAACAAAAATCCCAAAACATAAAATTCTTCTACTCCATATGAACTATACAGAGTCCCCATTTTCAAAAAATCTGCACCTTGTTTGGAACAAAAAATTCCAAATAATAAAATTCCTCTACTCCACGCAAACTTTACTCTCTCAATCGCGACTCGCGCCATATATCATCAACCTAACCGTAATCTACGACGCACTGAATGATATTTATAAGGTAATTACAAAAACACTCGCACGATATCTTAGTAACTGCTAATGTTATTTATGTGCGGATAAACGACTATGATGTGTTTTTGCATATCGCCCCTCGTTCGGTTAAATTGAATGATAGCGAGTTTCGCGGTATTTTTAGAACAAGATGAAGAATGGAGAGTGAAGGCGGGATTGACACGTGCAGTGTGGAGTGGTTGAATGCGACTGTAAAGCCCTTTGTACACACACGTTTATCATGCCGTGAAAATCTACGGTTTATTCGCCATGTGTTGACACGGTCATTATACCCTGTCCATTTAGTTAACCTTTTTTTGACAGCTGTCTTAGAATGTACATATTCCAGATTACGTAAAAGTTAATTTTAAAACGCGTAATAAAATAAATATATAAACTGCCTTATCTTATTGAATTATCTTATTTATGGCTTCTTACAGACATTATAATACCGTACGTAATGTATTGTGTGTTGCTGCAATCATTAGTTCCATCAGTCAAAAATCGGTTCACCTAATGGACAGGGAATAATATTAATATTTTATTGTGTTATATGGATCACTATAAATAATAACAATAAATGTTTTATTCAGTATTAAAATTGGTAAAATATTTACATAAAATCTTTATAAATTATTTACAAAGTTACAATAATGTTAGATGCCTGAACTAGGATAAACCTGTATCACAGACGGCATGAGCATACTTTATGGTAATTCTAGGACAATCAAATTCTTAACAATATTTAACATTAGAAATCTTTAGATAATGAGAAAATTTTATTAATTCATTATTTTATACCACTTTACTTGAATAAGGTAAAAGGTAAAGGTAAATAGTACCATAAAGATCAATATAACAAAAAGTCTTATACCTGTACTTACGTAATTATTTAGTTTGCGTAAAATAGTTTCTTGCACTTTAAAACACAGCAAAAATCTTTAAAAAAAATAATTAGCAAATAACTAAACATAAAATTATCATTTGGCGTTAGCAGTAATTGGTCGCTCAGCGCGCTATGGAGCGAGCTATACTCGAAGTTTCTTTAAAGGATAAAATCAGGAATGAAATTATCCAGAAAAGAACCGGAGTTACCGACATAGCTTGCAGAGTAAGTAAACTGAAGTGGCAGTGGGCTGGCCATGTTTGTCGAAGGACCGATGGCCGGTGGAGCAGACGAGTCCTGGAGTGGAAACCGCGTATCGGCAAGCGTAGTGTGAGACGCCCCCCCTCGATGGAAGGACGACCTTAAGAAGCTGGCTGGGACAGACTGGATGCAGAAGGCGGAGGACAGGGTGTTGTGGCGCAGCCTGGGAGAGGTCTATGTCCAGCAGTGGACTGCGATAGGCTGAGTTGATTGATTGATCGAGAAATTGGTAAGTAGGTTAAAGTCAATGTTGCACAAAATCAAATCACTACTATGGAAGCTTGTTGTCGGACACGTTTTTTCTACGGCGCGGATTATATCACCGTACCGTAAAGATACCGTGTCGTGTACCAAGGATGTGTATAATTGTTTATGCATGATAGTACTATATAGCACGGTTTTGGCTGTGCGTTAGTGAATGAAAGAATGAATTTAAGATTTTTATTAAGTACCTAGAATGATTAAATTGCACTAAGTTCTATGAATGACAATAAGTGTGTATAGTGAATACTAATGTTAATTAATAAAATTTGAAATGGGGAAGAAGTTTTTTTTTATGAAAATATTTTACTTTCGTCACACGCAGGAAAATCCAGTAATTCTAACGACAAAACCTTAATTAAAGGAGTGTCACTATTTGAGGAAATTGTCTTTTTGAAAATTAATTTTGTTTATATAATAAAATGCCTGTATTTATTTATAAAAATCTTATAAAACCATTATTAAGAAAGGCTCAAACAAGAGATCTTATAAAACTAAGCCATAGTAACCATTATATGACACATAAATAAGGCTTATAATAGGAAAACAACTCAATTTTCATCAATATTTTAACCCATGACACATAAGGCGTCGTTCTGAAACTTTATTATCGGTTTCCGCTAACCGATGTATCCGAACTTATTTTGCATGTTAGCCGAGATAGGGTGCAACGTGAAAGAAACTTATGAATTATGTGACACCCCACGAACACACACATGTGAGGCAGGTTCGGTGGCGACTGTGATTATCTTGTGTAGAAGTCATTATTGGAAACAGCGGGGTAATTGCGTAGCACACTATCAGTAGCAATGGGTTTCATTTTGACAGTTCAACAACATTCATTGCGTTATTTACATTATAGGCAGACTTTTCCGAACATATGACGCAATGGATTAGCATATCCTTCAAAATGATTCGGATAGATAGTGTGTTACGCAATTAGGTTATCATTTTGTTGATTGTAAGTAAGGTATCGTCAATGACCTTGGTGATTTTCCACGAGCAAGTTTTCAGTCAGGCTCATAAAACTCCTGATCGGTAAAGCTACGGGTCCTTATGACTACCATGGCCGGCACAAAGCGTCCGCAGTGACGGTTGTAATGAAAAACCGGCCAAGTGCGAGTCGGACTCGCGCACGAAGGGTTCCGTACCATTATCTATAAAAATCACGTCTGTTGTATGGGAGCCCCCCTTAAGTATTTATTTTATTTTAATTTTATTATTTATGATTAAAGTAAAAATACAACTGAGTATTTTGTGAATATTTCAAGTGCCTGATATCGAGAAAAAAAGGACAAAAAAATCGCGTTTGTTGTATGGGAGGCCCTCTTACATATTAATTTTATTTTGTTTTTAGTATTTGTTATTATAGCGACAACAGAAATACATAATTTGTGAAAATTTCAACTGTCTAGCTATCGCAGTTCTTGAGATACAGCCTGGTGACAGACAGACGGACAGACAGCGAAGTCTTAGTAATAGGGTCCCGTTTTTACCCTTTGGGTACGGAACCCTAAAAATTATGGAACCGGGTTTGACTTTACTACTCTCCACAGAAACACATCAACTTACTTTCATAAATAACGTTTCAGTGACGTCATTTGACAGTAATTTGTAGACGCTATATGCCGGCCACCGGAGTCTAGTTGAACTCGATTGTGAAACATGTAAAATTAGTTGATTGGCTGTTTTTCACAGTAGATTTATCTACCTACTATATAGATATTTGATCAGGATTTCAGAAACAAAACTCGCATTTCAGCGCTGGATATTAGGGGTGCGCGTCTTGCGCTGTTATCCCTGGACAACCTTGACCGACATATCTGATCACTTTATTATACGTATTGTGTTCTACTATAGTCATTTAATTTAAACTTGCTAGTAATTAAACTTCTATACGTTGTAGGTACAAACAGTGATTATGAATCACTGATAGTATTAATTGTCAAATAAATATTGATTGCCCTTATACATAAATTGTATGGTGTTAAGGAAAAGCAGTAAAGACATTACTCACAAAAGGTTGTAGTGTTTTCCGGAAAATCTTCCTAAAATTACCATGAAATGTAATGCTTAACTCAATACACGCAATAACTCGCGTTATCATAATAGCAGTTTGACACTAAACGCCTCTCAGGGAACTGTATCCAGTCTTAAAGAAAATCATATTCATAGAGACTATAAATTCTCAGCCAACTCGCGCACCTCTTTAACCATATCTGTATTATTTTAATATACGTAAACCGAGTAATACGTCTGTCTCTTTCACGCTTGAGAGTATGTAGGTTCGTGTCGTCTCTCTCTGTTTTTCGAGGATATCTTAATAAGATTCATGAAAGGACGCCATATTTTATATCCGACTCTGTCCTCTATCTTCTTATATTATCCGGGCAGAAGAGAGCTCGTGAAATATGTGCCTGCTTGGGAATTTCCAATCTTTCAATAACACCTTTGTGGGAAAGTTCGAGTGTTTCGGAAGTTGTGAGATAAAACCTTTGTGCAGCTCAAGTTGACGTTTTAATTACGTGTTGCCTTTAGTTGTTAGGGTGGTGGTTGCAGTTCTTCAGGAAAGTAGAATGTTGATGACTAATTCAGTTTTGTTAAGGCTTGCATAATAATTATATAGTCTTTTCTCATCGAAATATGAATAATGCTGTTCTCTAAATAAAGGAAGCACACAGCTGTCATTCCACATGATGCTTGGGATCGACATTATTGACAGCTCACTTCACTCACAGATTTTAATAGAATAGATCGGCTGCTTGCTTCCTTATTGCTTGTTATGGACATATTTTGCACGTTTACATAAGATACGGAAAAGTAAAAAAAAACCAGTTAATTAGATAGGCATACAAAAAAATTAGTTAAGGCCAGACTAGATTTCCAGAAAAAAAACAGAAATTTTCATGGCTTACCTAAATCATTCAATCAGGTTTTCCGATAAGAAATTTTTCTAAAAAAACCTTAAATAACATCCAACACGTAAGCAATATACAAGTAGTTTATGTTGCTTAAAAGTTTTCGTTAAGGGAAGGCATGCGGGGTTACACCGGGATATTAAATAAAGTTATACCCATAAATATTTCTTCAGTTAACTGTGTAACAAGGTAAAAAGTTGCTGCATCATTATACAGCGGATGGATTTATTAAAAAGAGGTAGAACGGCTCACATTTATCATTTTGACACTGGCCACACTGTTTGTTTTAAAGAAGAAAAAAATCGAAGGTGCTTATTTTGAAAAAAAAGAATGTTCTTGACACCTATTGCATTAGTTCTTTTGAAAACGGCCATATCTCGGGGTTAAAAGGGCCATGATTTTGGGTCAAGGGTTGTGAAGGACAGATCCCACACGTTTAACTAAGTACCTATTTGTATTCAACCCTCTGGCAGGCGATTGTGTATAATGTAGGTCTGTGTCATAAAGGGCAAAAAATTATGTATAAAGTAGGTTGATACACTAAAATAATTATTTTTTAATTAAAATCTACGATCAGTTATAAAGCTTTCTTAATTTAATTATCTTTTCGTATTTTCCTTCCTGTTAAGTTAAAGTAAATTGAAAGAGATGCTAATCAGAAAAAACAGCAAAAATTATGTAAAATGTCTGAAATTACTGAAACAATATTCCGGATTAAATTAGAAAAAAAAAAACATATATTTTTATAACCATAATTCGAAACACTAGACGAGTCATGCAAACTTTTTTCATAGTCACAAACGTAAGCTTATTTCTGGGGGGCGGCAATATAATACCTTTGCTCGTAAATCTTAACTTTAAGTGAAGCCGGGAGGGGGGATTAAAGATCAGTAATCTTAGGTACAGATGAGTTATGGCCGCACCGCGATCCTCTTTATTGTGACTTTAAGAAACTAAGAGGAGATTTTGTTAAACGTTTGAAATTAATTTAGATAATGATTCATGGGATCTTCGGCCTCCCTTAGGCAATGTATTTGCATAATTGAACGGTGCGTGGTTATGTTAGTTTTGCGGTCTCTGGTGGTCGATGTTCTATTGTTATTTGTTTGTTTTATTAGCGGTTTTAGTTATTGGTGGTGCGATAGTTTGTGACGAGCAAATCATTATGGGATTACGATTTTGAGTGAGTGTGACCTAAAGTTGAAAACGGACAGTTATGATGCCAACAGCTTCAGTAAGTTAATGTCGCTTTAGGCATCAGAAATATGTAGGTAGGTAATTATATTTTTGGATATACCTACTGTTGGAAAAAAATAAAGAATTAAAAAAATAATAATATTTGGACACAGTTCGTGAAATACAAAATACAAATAATAAAATAAAAAGACAACCCTACCTATGTTTTTGGAACACATTTGTACAGTCGGTAAAAAACTTATTAAAGATAAGCTTATTGAAAAACACACCCCCGCCATATTACATACGACGTGACTGGTGAATTCCATTATTTTAGGTTAGATAAATAAGTGATTGCCTGCAAATGGTTTACAATTTCACACCAATTTCTTAATCTAAATCACCCGAGCAACGAAATTACTCGCCATCCCTTTATCAGCCAATCAGCGTAAAGACAAACGGGCTTATTCATAAATCTCGATGGCGCGGGCGCATTATTCGCGGAAGGTGAAACAACAAACATTACAGACATAAATCTGCAACGTATCGCGGTTGCGAGTTATAACTGCGGAACACTGGTGGGCGGGATGGTCAGTGATCGGGCTGACTTGCTCGAGCTCCGAAAAGTTGTTAGATTTTAAGTTGATTTTAGATTTTAAATTGACATACATCAAAACTGTAGACATGTTAATGTCAAAATAAATAAAATGCTGGAAAACTCTGAAACTGTCAAGTTATGAAGCGCTTCTAATTGCTTATTAGATCCATTTTTGAGGGGTTTCTGATTATGAACTAAGTAACTCGTTAATAAGTTCATCATTTCAGCCGAAAGACGTCCACTGCTGGCCATAAGCCTCCCACAAGCTCCCCCCTTTGACCGATTCTGTGTTTCTCGCATCCAACGGGTTCCTGCAGCCTTCACAAGGCCGTCGGTCCACGTTGTGGGAGACCTGCCAACGCAACGTCTTCCGATAGGCGGTCGCCACTCCGGAACCTTTCGGCCCCATGGCCAGGTGTTCTGCGAGCAATTCGCCCTGCCCACTGCCACTTAAGTTTGACAATTCTTGGGGCTATGTAGGTGACCTTAAATTGGTTCTCCTGCGGATCTCTTCATTTCTGATTCGATCACGCAGGGAAACGACGGTTAATAAGTCAATACAATAGAAAATTCCTTCAGTCAATAATAGCGGAACTAAGCTAAGCTTTATATCCTTAACAAAACAAGTAAATGTATGAATATTTTGAAAAATGCACGTACCTACTTAGGGCATTATAGAAAAATTACAGTCACAGTCAAAATTGTTTCACATCAATTCCTCTCCAACAAAACAGCTCTACAAAATAAACATCCGCGTGTCCCTCGCGTTATCTGGGACCGTCGCGCCGTAAGACAATAGTAACGCAATAATAAAAATGTTGAATAGCCCCCGTAATGATATTGTTACTGCCCGTAATGCATTGTGCGATAGCGGATAAACTGTACCCAGTAGACGAATATACTGGGTACTGTGAGTTATGACGGAGTTAGGATTTTATCTAGGTAGAGAAAATGGTGTAAAATATTTTTGTATGCAATTTATTGTAGTTTCTGGTAAAGAAGGTTAAGCTATACTTACCGAGACCGGTACATGAATGGCTGACCATTCATTACCTACATATCGAGATCCCGCCGTGCTTCGGAAGACATCTTAAACCGTTGCGATGTCCCGGCTGTCATTTATAGATTTTCGACAGTCGTTATGGGTTAGAAGCCCGACAGTCTGATGACCAGTCTTACCAAGGGGTATTGTGTTACTGGGTTGTGTAGGTCCTATAGGCAGTCGCTACATGTAAAATGATGGTATTCAGCTGCTGTATGGTTAGGTTAGACGCCACCTCCAACATAGTGGGGAAAAGGCTATGCAGATGATGATGAAAGTTGTATTACGGTTATATAAAGAAAAAATGGGTCGATTTTCTCGTAATTTCTTTCATATACTAGCTAATGAAATCTTTACTTACCAACTTTTCTCACCTGCCCATTTTCCTTTTCAATTTGCCACAATATCCGCACAACGAAACAATATAAAAAGCTCACAACAAACTTCTAACCATGCCGGCTTATTTATGACACAACATCAAGATTTTCTTTCAAATTTCCCCGAAGTAAACACGTATATTTCTCCGTTTATTATCCAGCGTCGACCTCCTTACTTATCTTACCGAGTATATTGTTAAAAACATGATGACTTAGGAACTGAAAGTCCCATTAAGTAGCGTCTCTATTCATGTGGTAACACGGCCGCGGAAGGGGGTTGTGCGCGGTGCGGCGGGGGGATGTGGAATAAATACAAATAAAGAAGCGAGTTGTTTAAAAAGCGGGTATTCCACGCCAGATAAGGGTGCGTTTCCGTCGTCTCCCCCGGCGGCCGCTCGGCGGAATTATTTCAGCGGTTCGACGAAACCCGATGTCGTGTCGCTGTCGCATTCAACACTCTATCTTTAAAAATGTCTAGTGATGTTCTCGAGGTCTTTTGAACTGTCGATTGTTCCCTAGGAAATTCTGGATAATTAATTGGTTCAGTAAATATTTCATAAGAGGTCCAATCGATTGCTTTGCAATGTTATGTTTAGCTCTAATTAGAAATTACCCATTTAGCAATCAACTCTTGAGTCGTTGAGATGTTACCAAAAGAGTTTATACTTACTATAGTCTACGATATTTCAAAGGAATGTTACCGATTTCTTAATATTAACACGAGTCAATGTCATCACAATGTATAAACACCCTTCTCGGGCCTCTTAAAATAAAAAATAAAACATCCTAAAAATAAATCAGCAAAGATATTTACAAACAGTTATACCCTTCTCGAGGTTCTTAAAATAGTAGCCAAAAATAACCACTCAAAATAAATCAGCCAAACTATTACCAAACAGTTGTTTCGGTAACCTCAAGTTCTTCCAAACCCTGATAAATATATGACCTCTTTAATTAAACTCATCGACACTACATTCCGCGCCTCCTCCCATCCCTAGTGACAGATCTGTAAAGAGCCACCGTGTCAGATGGCCGCTGTTTCTTAATTTCCTCTCGCCAAGATAAGATTGGCTTTTAGCTTTTTATTGAATTTTCTATGTTAGACGTAGCACTTTACAACTTGCTCTTATTCTGACATAATAAAGAAGCTGATATCAATTTAATTACGGAGCCATCAAACGATGCAGACTTTGTTTAATAGTAATTGTTTAGAAGAGAGAATATATTGTTATTGTTTTTATTGTAGATAACAGAAAAAATAAATGTACGACGATGGAATAAATTGAGATATAAAAAGTAGTACTAGTAAGAAAGAAAGAAAGAAAGAAAGAAAATGCATTGATTTGCGGCAAACATGACCTACTATACCTATGAGTACCTACTAGTTAAATTAAAATCAGTTAGTTAAATTATTGTCAGTAAGCTAAAACCTAAATATGTCGTTAGTTTGTATCTTGGGGCCCAGTGGAAATTAAACTTCATGGTAAGTATTGGTAGAGTCCAAATTCATATAGTGCTACGATAGAGGCGTTTTGCTTCTTGGCAGTACGTGAAATAACTAACAAAATGATCAAGGATCTTATCAATATGTCATCATAATAATAATAATCGTCCTCCAGACCGAAGTTCGGCCATGGCGACCAATCTCAGCAGAGATCAGCCTTCGGCGCGGGAGATATTATAGTGCACCAGTGTATGCGCTGACACAGTTGCACCCTCTCTTCCCTCACTCTCATAGTGCGATCAAACTCAAACTCAAACTATTTATTTCAAATAAACCAATTACAGGCACTTTTGAATTGTCAAGGCCGGTCAGTCAAAAAGATGAAGCTAGTTGCCCATTCCAAAGCGTAGTAGGTACCTATGGAGAAGAACGGGCAAGAAACTCCATGGACACTCTTTTAAATCATAATAATATTGTTACAAAGTATAGTGCACCAGTGTATGCGCTGACACAGTTGCACCCTCTCTTCCCTCACTCTCATAGTGCGATCAAACTCAAACTCAAACTATTTATTTCAAATAAACCAATTACAGGCACTTTTGAATTGTCAAGGCCGGTCAGTCAAAAAGATGAAGCTAGTTGCCCATTCCAAAGCGTAGTAGGTACCTATGGAGAAGAACGGGCAAGAAACTCCATGGACACTCTTTTAAATCATAATAATATTGTTACAAAGTATTGGTTACATCATTCATGTTCAAAATTATGCATGTGAGAACGATGCAGAACGTTAAAAGCGTCCGTAATGAAAAGATAAAAAAAAAACAATTCAAATATTAATTTAAATCAAAATAAGCCATGGCAGCAAAGAGTTGCCGATGGGACGGCAATCCGACACGAACGAAAAGAGTTCAGGCGGAGGACCAACGGCTTAACGTGCTTTCCGAGGCACGGGGGATCACACCGCCAACATTCAAACTACAGGCAGTTACTAAGAAATTCCTTACGGAAAAACTCAACAACAATAATGTCAAGTATGAGTATGACATTATTGTCCTTGAGTTTTTAATATTTGTAACCAGCATAAAGTGGTAGATACCACCGGTGATTTTGCCTATCTTTAAGCATCAACCAGACAAAAATATGACTCATTCAAGTCATCCACCAAATCACTCTGCAAAACAATTTGATTCATGTGGCGACGTTTCGTTTTACGTTCCCATATAAAGATACTGCATACATTTGCGCCTGCACGTCTTATCTGTCGCATAAACCGCGCATTAGCTCCCGCTGCACATTTCCGCTTAACACATCTCTGTATTTTATTCGTTCACTTTCCTTTGAAAGTGTTTGATGTTACTTATAAAGATATTCGAAGGGAGATAAAGGAATAACTTGTTAGCTTTCATTTTCATTAAAATGACGTTTTAACGTACGTATTAAACGCATCTTTTATGTCTGATCTTATACTATTTTTTCATAATGATGATTATTATTGCTCATAATTGTAATATGGACAGAGGTTATTCTGTCTGTAAAGTTAGGTGTGGTTAATTTTCCGTTAGTTTATTCAGAAGTTGAGAGAAATCCCAGAAATCTCGATCTTGAAAAAGTACACGATGTCTTCTGCAGACACATAATTAGCCTATAATGTTCCCACTACTGGGACACAGGCCTCCTTTCAGTGAGAGGTACCACGCGTGCCCAGTGCGGGTTAATAGATGTCACATGTCTTCGAATTTTTGGTTCTAGGACATGCCGATTTCCTCACGATGTTTTCCTTCTCCGTTTCGAGAGCAGACACCACGTGTACTTTTTCAAATTAATATTTGTTAAGATGAAGATGAAGACCAAAAGAAGTTACGAGATGACTGCTAAACTGTAAGCATCAGTAAAGTAACTTAGGCAGAACAAAAAGAGACCTTTACCCAGCAGTTATAAAGCCGTATCACGATGAAAACAGTCCATAAAATACAAACAGCAAAAATATCAAATAATTCAATTTCCCTCATCGTTATCGTTAAAATTAAAACCACAGAATAAAAAACAAAGCAAGTGCAACGGAAACAGCACTCCGTTAAGTTTAAACAAAACGAATTCAAATCGTGAAAAACTCTCGCAAAAATATTACTTATCTGTGCAATTGTCTCGACGGGCGACAGATTCTTTTAAATGAGTTGCAGTAATCACAAGAAAGCTGTATTGTGTAAATACAACTGGGGTATGTTTTAAGGGGGATGGTTCGGAGAGACCTTTTTGACATTGATCAAAATCAATGTTGTTTCGATTGTCGAAGAACACGGTACTCAATGTTACACGTGTGTGATGTCACAGAATGTAATGTGACAAGACGAAATTGTTTCAAACATTTAATCATAATTAATAATAACTTTACTTTGTGTAAATTATTTCATCACCAAGCTCTCAAAAACGGTGTAGAAAAACATCTTGAGGACATGACCCGCACTGCACTGCAAATTCGAAGTCATCACACGCACTGGCCCCGCGTGGTGGTTTTCGGCCAACTCTCCCATCACTGAGAGGAGACCAGCAGTGCCATTCTGTAACCATCTCACCATGAAAACTTAGGTGAAGTGAGCGTGGAGTGAGCTGTCATTCCAACTATTGCTAAGGATTGACACTAGTGTCAACTCACATCAAGCTCACTTCACTTGAGTTTTCACGGTGAGATTTTTACAGAATCGTCCAGCTGTGTTCCAGCAGTGCGAACATTATAGGCTGATATGTATGTATGTAATAAAAATTATTCTAAATAAATACCTAATAAGTCTTCTGAGACATATTCTAGGTAATTATGAAGAGAACCATGTAAAAAACTACCTTTAGTACCTACGTAAATATCTTCGCAAATTCTTAACCCAATCTTAAAATAATAAAAATTATCAACCACTTTTTTAAATACTGGTACAGCAACCATCATGCTCCAAAAATAGTCGCACAATTGGCCCACAACTGTGCCATGGTTGTCACTTAAACAATCACTTCACCGTCGAGAAATGAACTTGTATTTTTAAGAGCAAATTTCCTGATTTCGTCACAAGGGGCCGCTCCATCTTCCATTTATTGTTGCAGTTACGGTTGCTAACCAAAACGGTTGATTAGGTCGACCGTTTCACGCTTAGCTGTCCCTCAGGGATGTAATTAAACAATTTTGATGAGTCCTCGTTAAAAATTAACTTGTTTTGTCTCTCGCTGTAAACGAAGGGTGGGTGGCGATAGGTCTTGTTATTGGTGTGGAACGTTTTAGGAAGAAGGAAGGAATAACAATTAAAAACGGTGTTAAAATAAAATCACTCTGTTCTATTGTTTGTCGTTAAGGGTTTCTGTCCATCATCATTTTGGGCATTCAGCAAGCTTAGTGATCAATAAAAAATCAAATTATGCCTTGTATGGGAAGAGGACTGCCCTAGACTGGTATTATTATTATACTTGAGCTCATCATCATCATTTCAGCCCGAAATGACCCACTGCTGGATCTATACCCTGCGGCCTCCCCTTTTTTCTGCCATATTTCCCCGTTCCGTGCGTTCCTTATCCAGGTGTTTCCAGCGTAACAGAAAGAACGAAAGAAAGAAAATGTATTTATTTGCGGCAAACATGACGCATAAAAAAGAACATAAAAACACAAAATAAAAAATAACAGGTTGGGGGTAGACATGCGTCACATTCACGCAAAACGGCCATCGCTCAGCATAATGCTAAGACCCTATACGAGACAGAGCCCCAGCGCTGGTTTTCAGCGGCAGCCGGCGTTGACGTGATGACGTCAAACAGTATAGCATGCAATTATACATAAATAAATAAAAACAACAATCAAAACAAGAAATAAAATAAACCATTGCAACATATGAATCGACACAAACAAAAAAGAAACAGCAATCAAAACATGAAATAAAATAAAATAACCAATACATTTAAAAAAAAAAGAAAAACTAAAAGATGGTGAAAACAAAACAAATAGAAAGTATAAAGACCGATGTAAGAAATTAGCAGGTAAGTGTACCTCGCGGCTGCACCAAAAAGGCCCAGTTCAGCAATAATGCCAGACAATAGTGCCTGATGCTGGTTTTCAACTGAACCTGATGTGTGAGGTGACGGATGTAAATCAGTTTTACACTGCAACGTGACGTGTGTATGCATAGTTAAATAAGATAAATAAGTGACAAATAAAAAAATAGTAACGAATATGTACATAAATAGTGTGTGTAATAGTGTGAGTAATATTGCAAAAAATAAACTAACCGAGCCGAGCTTCATCATGAGCAAGAGTAATAACCAGCAAATGCAACAAACAGGTTTATTTTATTGTCCACCATACTTTTACTTGTCCGTTGGCTACTACCTGGTTGGCAAGCTAATCTTTTCCTATACCTTAACAGCAGTATTGACACGAGAGAATAACAGCATAAACAAGTAGTTTTCATAAAATATCTAAACAATGTCATCCAAAAGCCAACAGAAGTCCTTTCATCTGCGAGATTTGAGGTCTCCACCACAAAGATCTTCTTGACATTACTCTCATCTATTGTTGGCAGTAATACCGCGCTTGTGCCGTCGCGGGCTCGGCAGAACAGTAAACAGTTAAACCAGACGCAGACATAGCGTGGGATCTTTTCACCTGAGGACGCGGTAAACGTGGCGCGGGCGAATTTACTGTATGTTGTGAGAGATGTTGATACCCACAAAAACGGAGCGTTTGGTTTTAAAACTGACTAGATTTAAAACAAAACAAACACTTCTATTGTTTAGATTTTTTATGCTTTTAAAAATCATTTCATTTTCTGTTTTCTAAAGTCTCTTTTTAGTGTCAACGGCGCAATGTAAGTTTTTGATTTTGCTTTGGCCCAACTATGTGTGGCCAGGTAATATTTTGATGGATGGATTCAGAAAAATAAAATAACAATTTTATTTTTCTGAATCCATCTTCTTCTATTTCGCTTTCTTATTTATTTAACCATTTATGTATACACATATTAAATTAACAGACAAGAAGAAAGGAACAGAAAAATACGTACAAAGGTGATGGTTATTTCAAAAGAAATCTCTTCCAACATACATTATGGAAACTAAAAAAATATCGACTCAATAAAACGATGTCAATAACATATTATGCATGTTATAAACATATTTTCACCCCTCTGACCTCACAAGCCATACAACAATAACTACTCTATTGGTATCATCAGCTCCACATACTGCCCGATGTTGCGCTGCATAAGTGCGATTTAGCTAGATGTCAGGGCGGGCGACGTTACTCATGCGTTAATTTTGCGCGACAAATTAATTCGAGCACAGATTTAGCAAGAATAAAATGTTGCCCGCGTGTTTTGTGGCTGACGTGTGTGTGTGTGTGTGTGTGTGTGTTGTGGAATTGTGTTTTGAATTAATTAACGTTTTTCTATAAGTTTTGGATTAGGAATTCTTTTTGACAGAAATTGAATAAATTATGTATTGGATTGGTATCTGTCTCTATAGGATGGACATAGACTTTAGCCCTGCATTGGTTCGATTAAAAATAATATACTAAAATTGCTCAACGAGCTGTGGTGGCCCAGTGGTGACAGTCGCAACTGACGAGTTGTGGGTCGTAGGTACGAACCCAGACAGGCGCTTTACTTTGTGTAAATAATTTCATCACTTTTGCTCTCAAAACGGTAAGGAGGAAACCGGCATGTCCCAGAACCAAAATTTCGAAGACATGTGACATCTACCAACCCGCACTGGGCAGGAGTGGTGGATTACGGCCCACTCTTAGTCACAGAGACGAGGCCTGTGTCCCAGCAGTGGGAACATTATAGGCTGATTATAAAAGTCTTCTGTTTAACAAGTAGACAGGTGATTATTCATAATCAGATACCACTCCATCCATCCCACCAGGATGGATGGATCTTATAGCCCTGCAGTGGATCGATTAAAAATAATTAACTAAAATATGCTCAAGGGAACTATACCTACTTTTATTTCCCCCAAATTCCCACTGATTAGATAGTTTAGGCAATCGAAGTGTTGAACTATGACATACAATGCTTAAATAAATTACACATTATCGTTTCATATACGTATTATTTCAAACAGACTACGGACTCATACCACGATAAAACATCTCTGCGTAGACGGTCTACGGCGTAGGTGGCGTAGCTGCGTAGACCGTGTTCCTTGTAAAAGCTACGTTTTCTTGTAGAAAGAAAATAATGTAAAATGTTTTTGTAAATAAGAGTTTCACTGAATGAATGAATGAGAAAGATACACTATTTACTTCTACATTGTCAGAAAATAATGATAAGCTAAGTATTGTAATTTAATTTGGTGGAAATTTTGTAACCATCGTAAACACTATGCAGGCCACGCACTTTACGATAAACTTGCGCAAAATTGAATTTGCACTAGTATAATATATAAACATGTGGAATGATTTAGCACAAGTATCCGAACCATTCCGGGTCACGCAGACCTGTACAAGTGCAAACTTGCTAAGTATATCGTTACGTGTGTGGCCTGCATTGCAGTGAAGTAATACAAACAGATATGGAAAAGTGTAAGATGGCATCAGTCACAAGAACGAAAAAGAGATAACGTTCTGCTTGAATGTTATACAGGGTGGCAGGGACATCGGCGCGCAACCTGTAACCATGAATTCAGCACATGGTTCTAGGCCCCAAGCGTAGACATTTTTCGTAGGTTATGAAAAATAGAATCAGCTGTCTCATAGAAAAGTGGAAAACCTACGTGGTCAAAATATATGAAACTGCATTTTTTTTAAACCAGCAATAACTTAACTGAAATGTCAACACAGAATCATGTGCATTAAGTCCGCCTTTGTACCTTTTTGTGCGAAAAGTTTAAATAAATAAATAAATAAATGTACTTACTGAATTCACGGTAACAGGTTGCGCGTCGATTTTCCTGCCACCCTGTATTTCCCAGTACTGAGTCAGTGGGTAGTATAGTTATGTTATAAATACATAATAATATATTAGGCTTTTATAAATACCATTTAAAAAGAAATAATTGTAAAAAAATCTTTCAAGTAGGTATCTTCTGCTCATCAAAACAAATACATATTTTGATTCAATTTCATTTAAATTTTTAAACGCATTTAACAAAGCAACTGTCAACCTGATTACACCTCAATCTAACCGAACAGCGGATGAATTGAGATGAGTATCCACCCCAATGAATAAAAAATAAGCCGTGGCTCATCACAAAAAGCGAGGGAGTAAAAAAATAATATTATCCTGTGGAAATGAATTAAGCAACTCACAGATACTGTGGTTCTGGATACTAACTGGAGTGGATTGGAGGATAGTGTGGAGTCGGACTTTGAAAATAGAGAACTGGCATTGACACTTTCAGACAGGGAAGAAAAAAATATCTTTGATTGATAAGCGCTGTGACATTTATTTTTTTAATGTCGCAGCATCATGCTGAGATAGGAGCCTTTTGCCCTCGTACAGGATTTTCTGTTTTTTTTTTTTACTTTCTTTTTAGGTATATTATTTTGTTTTTATTTATGATTATGTTTAGTTTAGTTTGTGATCTACCTGTACGAGTCACAATAGACACCTTTTCTCTCTTTCTTTATAAGTATTTTTTTACAAATATGGAAACAAACACGTTGCCAAAATGTTTATTTATTAAGAAGTTTATGATCATTTAGAAACACAAAAAAACACACTAAATAATACACAAAAATATAGGTAGTTTGGTGAGTGTTGATAGTATAAAGTACCCGTCTCAATTTTGTGTATGCTGACTTTAAACTGATTTTTTACGGTGTCACTATTATTTTCGGGTTTCTTCTTATTTCTCTTAAGTTTTAGTTTAAATAAATACATGAAGAGATAAAGCAATTTGTCGTTCGAGACATGCAAAATTAAAATATGTAATAATTTATAATTAATGAATAATTTGTAATCTGTGTATATAAAAAAAAAATATTATAATATTATTATATTATTATTTTTTTAATATATAAATGAATCCCTATTTCCCGTGGTCACCCCATAACTTGAGAACGACTTTACCGATTTCATCCATCTTTTGTTTTAAGTTTTCTAATACTTTATAGAAGGTTGTTACGGAAAAAAAATTAAGAAAGTTGCTTTACGCGGACGAAGTCACGGGCAGAAGCTAGTTTGAAATAAAAATGATTTTGATTTAATTTGATAAGAACATTTCTGACTGTCTATGAAAATCTTAACGTAAAAATAAAAAATACCAATGAGACCATAAAACTTTTAAAAATATTCTGCTATATATTTCCGACTAATTTATTTATTTATAACTTTATTTTCAGACATCCATATCCATATAGCGTTAGTAACAGAATAAAAATAACTTATTGCCTAGTGTTGGTATAAATCAAAATCCGCACAAAATGTTGAAAAATCGGAGAGCAAAAGCTCTCCGCTACAGTCCTCAGGATGCTGTTATGACTGCCCCTCACTCTCCTCAGTAGCGACGCAGTTTTCTTTCGAATAACTGAATAGAAGCCGTCGGTACGGGCTTGCGCAAACATATGCGACGCGCTACAGCAACGAGACAGTCCCAACAACATCCTGAACGCATTGTTATATTGGACGCGCAGGACATCCAGCGATCTGTTCGTATAATCGACCCATAGACTACCCGTGTATAGACTTTGGCAATAGGCTTTGAAAAGTGTTACTTTAACTTGGTCTGTACACCGCGCAAATCTACGGGACATCATATTACTCTGGACCGCTAGAGCCCTGCGCTCCCTCTCAATGTCCACATCGTCCATAATTAAAAAAAAATATAATATAATATATATAATATTCAATTTTCTAAAGTCATACAAAATCCGTCTCCCTACCACAGAGAGTTTGTCTCCGATCCTTGGCGGGGTAAGTAGGGAATAAAATTAACCGAGGATAATCGCTAATGAAAATAAATTGGCGGCGGGAGATTCCAGATTACACCGACCGCGACGCGCTAGTCCTTTACAAAAAACGGGACACGTACCGACTACGCGACCGAATATCAGATTGGTTATTGTTTTAAGATCTCCGTGTGGTGTTAAAGGTTTTTAATGTTAATAGAATAATTCATTAAATATTATTCATGTACCTACATTATTTGCTTATATAATATTTACTTTGTAATGATGTAGCGAATGTGAGTACCAATATAAACCACATCAGAGGGGCAATTCTCGTAATTTTAAGAACGTTCACAGTCAGAAGGCCAATTCTCGTAATTTAAAATGTTCAAAATTTAGTCACAGTCTCATCTAGGCGACAAATAAATGTCAAAAACCTGTCAAAATATAGGGAAATTAGAGGTATTTTTGACAGATTCAGACTGAGATCAGAATGTGAACGTTCTTAAAATTACGAGAATTGCCCCTCTGATCTCTGATCTCAGTGGCAATCTGTCACAAAACCACTAATGTCCCTTAATTTTTGACAAGTTTTTGACATTGATTGTCGCTGAGATGAGATTGCGAATAGTTTTTGAACGTTTTTAATTACTGGAATTGGCCTTCTGGTTACTGGAAGTTTGCATCATTCAACTGCTGAACAAAGGCACCTCTTATTGACCAGAGATAATTTAGAACGTTGCTGAATGGTTTGCATTTGTGATTCTAGGAAAACACTCATAAAGAATGAACCAGCGAGCACTTTGTGGACTTCTTGGGGAAAATCTACAGATTGTATTTAATTGACAAACCAATTGGCAAAATGGCTTGCGATTAATTGTTTATCTTTCGATTCGGGCCATTTATTTATTTAACGATCACCAACGAGATACATAACATTTATCTTTTACCACAACAGGGCCATTTAATATTTTTAGGTACAGTCACCAAAGGACATAAATAACCAGGGACGTTGGATATAGTTTAAGTTCAATAAGAAACCGATGGATGTTTTCGAATAAAATTTAATTTAAAGAATAGAAAACAAACAGTTCATTTACCAAATTAAATTTCATTAGAAAACATCAATCGGTTTCTTACTAAACTTCAACTATATCCGACGACCCTGGCTACTTATCTCCTTTGGTGACCGTACAAGGTTAATTATAGGTACCTTATTATTAGTACGACATAATTTTTAATAGAATAATAATAAAAGAATTAACATAGCTTGCCAAAAACACGTTCACATTACCAAAACATTCAAGTATGCACGCGCAGATATAACATAGAGTGGTGGCAGCAAAAATGAGAATAACATATCCGGGGGTGGTTCATCTTCTTAAGACGATGTAAGATCAGCTCTGAGTTATGGCTCCGGCAAATAGGGAGTTATTAAAGAAAGTGCGATTACGGTTTTCGTCAAAATAAGGAGATTAGAGACGGTAAGAATGTTCGTGTTATTACGGACTAGGAAAGCAGAGATAATATTTGTATGGTAAATAAATTTACTGCCCACTTTTTAAAGCGTTCACATTATATGTAAGTAGGTGCCTAATGTTTTATTTGGATCTATTTTATGATATAACTATTAAAATATAGAAAAAAAAACCGAAAAAATTATAATGAATATAATTTATTTTCTCATACATTTTGTATGGAACGGCTTTTTTGATACTGAATTTAACTCAGCTAATACGTTAACACACCATTGATTGATTCTAAGGCGGCACGAAGTTCGCCGGGTCAGTTAGTTAAACATTAAAGTAGATGTGTTGATTCCCGCCAAACGACCTTATAATTTTGAAAATTATCTATGAGCATTCTTACTAGATCTTACGTACGAACTGCGACTTACGAATTGTAGGTCGTGGGTTCGAACCTGAGCAAGCACTTTACTTTGTGTAAATTATTTCATCACCACTGCTCTCAAAACGGTGAAGGAAAACATCGTGAGAAAACCGGCATGTCCTAGAACCAAAAATTCGAAGACATGTGAAATCCACCAACCCGCACCGGGCCCGCATGGTGGATTATAGGTCCTTCTCACAGAAAGGAGGCCTGTGTCCTAGTCGTGGGAACATTATAGGCTAATTATGTAAAGCATTTCATTTAATAGTTCATCTCAGGTAAGTACTTTGAACTGTCAACTGTCAGGTACTTGTAGCATACATCCAAACCACTTATTGCCGACTTCCTCTTATCCACCTTCCCTCCTAATTACAGACAACATGATGTACAAAAAATTTCATGTCAATTAAAAAAATCTACGGTAAGCCTCGGCTTAGCCGGCTCCTTGTTATATCATAACTAAAGCCCGGAGAGAGGCCGAGGGGCCGCCTGCTGGACCTCTGTGTTTAACCTTACTTCGTCTCCTTTATTTCATTTAATTACTTATAAATTACATTTTTCAATATTTTTATAAACAAAAAGGTAAAAAAACATTAAAAAATATATAAAAAAAATACTTTGTCTTATTATTATGAGTACTCGTATGTTTGTTTAGAATCTTTTTTGGGAAGTTTCTTGCAGGGGTGGATAGTCAAGTATCGATTCTCACCAAGATTGGTAGGTGAAAATCTATACATGATGATGACGTCAGTATATGCATAATCATCCTATAACGTTCCCACTGTTGGGACACAGGCCTCCTCTCTGTGAGCCGTAATCCACCAAGCGGGCCCAATGCGGGTTAGTAGATGTCACATGTCTTCGAATTTTCGGTTCAAGGCATGCCGGTTTCCTCACGATGTTTTCCTTCATCGTTTCGAGAGCAGTGGCGATGAAATAATTTACACAAAGTAAAGCGCCTGTCTGGGTTTGAACCCACGACATACAACTCCTAAGTTGCAGCCATTACCACTGGGCCACCACTGCGTCCAGTACATAAGTATCTACTATCTTTCACAAGTCACACATTCAAATGACAAATGGCACTAATATAATACTAGCAGTAACTACTACACTAGTAACTAGTATACTAGCTGTAATATCTGGCACATGCTGCTGAACACCCATTTGGTACCGCTATCTGTGACAAGATCTTAGGAGAAAAATGGTCGATGACCAAAAACAACTTTGTCTTTTCTTAAACAATTTCTAGTTTTACTTTCTATAATTGCATTTATTTACTTACTACATATTTCAGAATAAGCAAGCTGAAGTGGCAATGGGCCGGCCATATTAGCCGTAGAACCGATGACCGTTGGGGTAGACGTGTTCTTGAGTGGAGACCGCGAATCGGTAAACGTAAGGTAGGACGCCCTCAGGCAAGATGGAGCGACGATCTACGCAGGATGGCTGGTAGCAGCTGGATGTGAGTTGCTGAAAATCGAGTTGAATGGCGTGCAATAGGAGAGGTCTATGTCCAGCAGTGGGCTGCTATAGGCTGATGATGATGATGACTATGATTTATAAACTCGAATGTGTATATTTTTTTTGATAAGGTACACTATAATATTTATCGGTTGTTTACTACAAGAACGGACCCCATCTCCCTTCCTTAATAATTTCAAGATCACCCCTTAGGTTACGACCACCATAATAACAACAACATAAACAATAACAAGCTCCTATTTGTTATTAATCTCGGTTGTAAGGCAGAGGACAGACAGCGATATTACGCCGTATTAAGTTGCTCTAGTAAATCTTTCCGCTATGAGGCGGGCTTAGAGTTTTACTGTCTTGTCTTGTACCGTACCGGGGGCATGTCAGACGGTATGCACTCGGCTTAATAACTCTCTTTAAGTGGCTGGAGAAAAATAAAACTTGTAATTAGGTTTCCGACTTTTTGCAGTTAGATTTGCTTAAAGAAATTGATCGTCGATTTACACATTATCAAGAGCAGTATACCCTGTCCAGTAGGTTAACCGTTTTTTGACAGCTGCCTTAAAAAATAACTATTCCAGATTACGTAAAAGTTAACTTTAAAATGCGTATCTAGTAAAATAAATATATAAACTGCCTTATCTTATTGAATTATATTATTTATGACTTCTTACAGACATTATAATAGGTACCCGTACGTGTATCAGTTTTGACAAAAAAATAAATAATTGTTATGCGTATTCTATGTGTCAAAAAACGGTTTAGCTGATGGACAAGGTATAGAGATACATTATTTTCATTACTCAACGAGGAGGTTCTATTAGCATACTTCAAGTACTTATTTAGCTTAATGAATCCACCAAGTGCAAATTAGTAGTAATTTATGAACAAATTCGATGTATTTATTTAGTCAAGAAAATACACAGGCTCAGGGTCCATCAGGGTATTAGATCAAAAGATGGGCTTGGGATACTACAACGATCTCCAATCAGTCTTTTTGGCGATGAATAGGTAATGCTGAACTAGCAACTTCTGCCGCAACGAGGTCATGACGCTGCACTGCCTACGCTAGGCACTCATCCAGAGTGTGCTAGTCTCGTAACTTACAGCTGTACCAGGATCTTTTGGCGCGTGATGAAAATCGGAACTAACACCGCCATCTTGTTTTTTCAATACAAATCTCACAGACTGTTTACCAACAGCGCCCCCTTGTCAATGTCATTCAAGCGCCAAAAATCATTGTCAGACCTTGCACAGTTATTTTACCTCTGATTCTGCATCACTGTCAAAATCACAGTGATCTTTATTCTCATTCTCACATGGTTGCTGCCATTGACAAGCTGTCAAACTAGTTGTGATCTTTATTCTCGTCACCATAAGGTTGCTGTTAGGTTGCAGCTGTCAGAGGTAAAATGACTGTGAACGGACTATAGCACTCTATCTGTATCAATGTGACGTCAGTTTAGTGCTATAGTTTTCTCTTTCTTACCGAGTCTTACCCCAACCAAGCACTAACTAGGTACAATATAATAAATAGCGTTATTACACGCCGTCATAATCCACGGTTAACTAACATAAATGCCCGGCTCCGCTGGAAGGCAGTTTGTTTAGATTAAAACCTAATGCCCCACTGATATTAACATGACGACAACGTTATTTATTTTTTTCTTGACTGTCTTGGAATTAAGAAGCGTTAGTTTGGAGGTCAGTGTTATAGAGATTTCAGACTCTAACAATGAGTTCCTTGGGTAATTTAACTGTAAGTATATACCTTAGTCTTGTGCGATCTCTGGCCATGTTGGCCCCGCAAACATTTCCAGATCATCACACCACCTTCGCCGTGGTCTACCTCGACGGCGATGTCCTCCTTCAGGCGTCCAGCGAGTGACGGTCTTTGCCCATCTCTCCGGGTGCATTCGCGAGACGTGTCCGGCCCGCTCCCACTTCAGGCTCGCTGTTTTCTCTCCAACATCCGCTACTTGAGATATGGAGGGAGACCTAAGGCATATAAGTGGGTCACTAATCTATTTCCTAATGTGTCTGAAAGCATTATGTCTTCTACCTGGAACGAGTTATCTACCTCCTTCTCTTTCTTAGCCCAATTATTCCAGACCTATAGGTATCGAAGTAAAGTTATACTCAGCGATAAGACCCATTCACCGTCTGCCTAGCCTTTGCCCAACTATGTTGTGGTCGACTTCCAGTCTAACCGGATGCAGCTGAATACCAGTATTTTACATGAAGCGACTGCCTCTCTGTCCTCCACAATCAAGTTGCTTGGTAATACGATACCCCTTGGTAAGACTGGTCATACTTTTGGGCTTCTGACGACCCGTAACGACCAATACGCAACAACGAGTAATATGACGTGCAATATTTTAAAAAAGCTGTGTTATAATTAGGGTGTACAATGAAGCATATGCTATGTATCTATCTACTCACTGCCTGGATTCAAGGCGTACCTACTCTGAATACATAATAAATATAGTTTTGACACTAAGAACATTATCAACTAAGTATATTCAAATTTTATTTGTTTCAAATTGACGATATTTGAAGTTAGACAAATATCAACTTTATTTTAATGGTAATTCAGTTGATTTCAGAGTAACTAGCACGATTGAAAAATTTACAAAAAATTTTGAAGTTGTAGCGTAAACTGAACTATTGAATTAACGTTATTTTTCCATAAACTCATATTTGTTTACATTTATGGCGAATATGTCGCGATATTAACTTACTGATAAATACATGCACTGACTGGACAGGTCCACTCGATTTGTGTGGTTCATTCCCCCAATCTACATGGTCTTCACATGATCTGACCAAGATTATGTCTGAACTTTAAAAGAGAATGTGACCTCTGAGTTTGTTTCGGCCTTTGTTCTCAGAGTAGTCAGATAGGAAACGCCGACCTCATCTAGTTTTTAAAATATGATTGACGTGTAAAAGTGTCAACAAACCTACTTACAGAAATAAAATCATTTATTAAAAGCCTGAAACCAGAAATTTACCTTACTATTGATAATAATATTGTATATGTAGGTATGCCTGCCACATCGAAACCTTATAAAAATCATTTCGCAGATATTTTATCAGAGTCTACTAATTAATTTAATATTAATTTCCTCTACTGATTGATCCACGAAATAATGCCGTCGGTATCATCGGAAAAGGCTGAATGACTTGGATTAATTTCAATATGCTTTTGTATCTGTAGTTTGTATTGTTGTGCTTTATTAAATGAGTTTCGTCGCTGAAATATTAATCTGCACAAGTATATCCGGCACGTGTAGATATTTTGTAGGGATAATTAATTCAATGGACATTGTAATAACAATTTTAAGCTCCAAAAATAGCACTCCAATTGCGTAACACTAGGTATTAATCTCCATTTGAATCATTTTGAATATTGCTAATGCATTGCTTCATATGTTTAAAAAAGTTGCGTTTTCGACAGCGTAAACAACGCAATGAATGTTGTTGAACTGTCAAAATGAAAGCCATAATTGCTACTGTTTGTGTATTACGCACCTACCCCGCAGTTCTAATAATAAGTAAGATTGGCTAAATTTACAAATAGAATGACAAACTTATTGGAAAAAACAACGCCTGTTACATTTATCATAGCAAACGCACACTAAAGCATATCGCTTCAAAAATATTTTATTTTACACCTCGCGCCATCATTAAAAAGTTACATTTTCAAAGTAAATACTTCAGGTAAATACCTACTTATCATTAGAACGTACTTTATGAACTCGAAAATTTTCTTAATGAGTTCCAAATAATTAAGATGCTACTCAAAAGCGAATACGCTAAAGAATGGATAAGAATGTCGGAGTGTGCACGATCAAAGAATGATTCCGCGAACGAACTTTAAATCTCTCTAATTGGTATAATCCGTTTCGCCCTATGTTCGAACGTTCTAGCCGAGCGGCACTCCTGCAGTCAAGACGATCATATCAGCGCAAAAAGGGCGCTTCATATTTCCAAGTACTTGATGAGAAAAGATGTTCTGAGAATATTCATCTAAGTAAAATTACTTAGATGAATATTCTCAGAACATCTTTTGTTGGTATCAACTAGAGATGTAAAATCTGAAGATTCTTTGAAATCTAGCTTTACAATTTTTAGCGCCTCACTGAAATGTATAACAGCAAATGAGTGTAGTTTCTTAAATGTTTAATTAATACAGGCTCTTGTTATTAGCATAATTCACATATTCAGAGACCACAGGAGTTGTTGTAAGCCTATTAAAAAAAAAAACAACAACACATTTCAGCTATGGGAATCAAACTTAATAAGACCGATCACGAGGTCTCTGTTATTTTTTTTTTAAATAAAAACGTTGCCCCGCACAAGGAATTACTCCTGTATCGTGGGTGCGTTTACAAACATTTAAACTCACATACACAAACAGCCAGACCCGGAACAACTACTTGTAGGCAATACAAATATTTGTTACGTGCGAGAATCGAACCCGCGATACGCAGCGCAGCAGTCGATCGCTCAGCCACTGCGCCAACCGTGTCGTCGATTTACCATTTCCGAGATTTTTTAATTAGCTACTAATTATTTTTATCAGTTGTGGTTCAACGCTTAAATTAATATTGTATTTAAATATTATAGTTGAAGTAGTACCTTTCGTTCGAGCTTTAATTCAAGTGCAAATACGAGTAGGTACTTACCACGACTAAACTACAAAGTTACTCGTCTCAGAGTTAAAGTTTGGAACTTGTGCCTTGCACCAACATTAGTATAGTATAGCCTGCCTAATATTGTGCGAAACCCCGAAACAGCCGGTCATTCACCACAAAGATCGAAGTGTTGACAAAGATGTCTGTAGATACTGGCGATTACACCAAGACTTGCAACTTTGACAGATGATTTGGGTCCCGACGACCGCTTCCGTCGAAGCTTCGGAGATAACTATTGACACATGTTTAGTTCCACAATGGTTTAGAGGGTGACCAGTGTATCTTGGTACTTAGTAGTGGCGCTGCTTGCAATGGCAAATGTCAACAAAATTCAGTACTTTGGATATAGTTCACTTTTTAGCCGCCTGTCAGAATATACTGAGCAACTAGCTAACTAGCGATAGTCTTCATAATACTATTGTGTGGCGTTTGATTGAATTCTCTTTTTCGATAAGTGCAGCAAACGATTGCTTTGTGTGTTAGCGTAGGCACAGATAAGCTAAGTATAGTGTAATGTTCTGTGGTGCAAGTTTTAATTATTGTATACTGTACAGTGTTACGGTATTTTTATTACCATCATTGTATTTCGATAAAGCAAAACGGTCTGCTATCGTTAATTGTATTTATGTTTTGTACTTTTATGATGTTCGATAAATTAATTGCAATGAACTTCATTGTGAACTCGTGCAAACAGCTGTTTAGACGCACGATTGTTAGTAGGTAGATATTTCGATTTTTACTTGCCGTTGTTTTTGCATGTAGTAGGTAACTATCAAAAGGTATGGAGATAACAATAAGTAGGAATAGGTTATTATTATGGTTATTAACGTATCTATGAGTAGTGTTCAGTGTTAGTATTTAGGAGGTTGTGTATCATAACTTTCTTGAAAAAAAGGTAAATAAAAGAACAACATCTTTTCATATTATATTCAATTAAATTTTCGTTTATATAATTGAATCGGATAAACATTTAGCCAATATTTTCGTTACCTAAACGGTAATGCTTTAATTGTTCGTGTGAGCCTAGTGACGTAGTTTTACAATAAAACTTATGTTAACATTAATAAAATATTTACAATATTTGGAAATTTCATCACAGCTTCACGAAAACAAGCATAACATGGGAACAACAAAACAAACTGTCATATTACAACTATGCCAACTATGATGCGTCTAAAACTATAAAACAAGTGTGTGACGAACCAGCCTCAATCGATAAATGCGTGAATACTGTAACATAAACTGTTTGGTGAAAACCGATTTACTGGGCAATGCGGTACTATGAACTATGAAATACCCGCACATAAACCTTCACAAAACGAGCCGCCATCATCAACGCTTACCGCTTATTATTGCGAATAGAGTAAGTAATCAGCGCGACCCATTTAATATTGCCACCATTCTGTGCCGGATTTAGCCAGCGCGGGGCCTGTAGCAAATTTTATCAAGGGCCCCTTGGTTTGCTTTAGGTTATCAAGTTTTTTTTACTAGCCTAAACTGTCCCACTGCTGGGCCTTACTCCACTCCTTCCATCTTTCGCGAACCCGCGCGTCCTCCATCCAGTTTTTACGGAACCTATCCAGCTCGTCCCGCCATCTCCTACGTATATTTTATCTTTTGTGTACTTTTATCTTTTATTTTATCTTGTGTTCGTGTATATACAAATTGTATCTTTAATTACTATAATTGGTTTTAAACCATTGTAATTAAAGAAATAAATAAAATAAATAAATAAATAATCTATTTCATTTCTATATGTTCCATCTGGTGTTAGCCATGTCCACTTTTTCTTTGTATTTTTATTGAAAAAGCTATTCATAAATACAAGATTGGCCTCAAAGGCCATATTGATCATTCTTTTACCATTGTTGCTTCTTCTGCCATAACCAAATCGGCCAATTGCGTTTTCTTCTCCAGCTTGTTTAGAACCAATTCTGCCATTAAAATCTCACATCAACACTACGTTCTTGTGCGATTGCTGTAGGACTGATGCTAGTTGTTCATAGAAGAAGTCTTTGGCAGATTCCTCGTACTTGTTTTGTGGGGGCGATAATCGATCATTTGTTTTTGTACGATGGTTTCAGATTAAGTACAGCTATTCTCTCTGATATGCCCTTGAATTATTCTATGTTTCCTTCTTAATTATTTTTAATCATAAATACCACTCCGTAGTTTCCTTTTGTTTCGCCTTTGTAATATTAAATATACTTACTTCTTGCGGTCCTCAATACTTCCTCCTAATCTTTTTACTTCACTTAATCCTAAAACATCCTACTTTATGTTTGAGACTGCTAGTTCTAATTCGGTGAGACTCTCTTCTGTACGCAAGGTTAAGCAGTTTAAAGTGGCAATATAAAGTTTTCTTTTATCCTTTGTTTTAAGAAAAATTTACATTCGTATAGTTTTTCTTAACAATTGTGATGGAAGTGGTTGGTCATATTCCCCCACGGGACCAGCCGACTTGGGGGAGGTGTATTAGTTTTAGTTGTATCGTTGAATATTATTTGTTTCTTTGTTCTGATCTTCCGGTTACCGACGTGTGTTAGTGGCTTTTCTTTATTTAAATCTGATGTAGAGTGAGACCTGAAGGCCAATTCTCGTAATTTATAATGTTCAAAATCTAGTTGCACTCTCATCTCGGCGACAAACAAATGTCAAATACTTGTCAAAAATGTAGGGAAATTAGAGGTATTTTTGACTGTGGTATGAGTTCCCTTAGCTTTTCCAAAACTTCTTTGCTGAAGTCTTCATTCACAAAAATATTTTTAGGTAATCTTTTCTTGTTTTTCAGGATTTCGATTTTCTTCTTTTCAAATCAGTCAGTATGTTTTCAGTAATGACAATACACATCTGCCTCGCTAGGCAATTGTGCCTTTAGGCAACGCGTCCTCATTGTAAGAGCGTAGCGGCCCGCCTTGCTCAGTAGCTTTCGAGATTTATGAAGAAGAGGACATGCTATTAGCTTCAGCAGCATTTATTGCAGCGACAGAATGCCAAAATGGAGTGGACTGATGATCAAACTGTTTTATTAATAGATTTGTATCAGTGTTATGGGACTGTCAGACTTGTTTTTATTAAAATAAAATCAAAAGGAATGATGCCCTGATGGAGATTGCTACATGGTTATTACTATAAATACTCCTGAAGCTAGAAGCACCTCCTCATCTGCGTACATCTCGAAAACAACGCGCGGCTTTATAATTGTTGCAAGTAAACACAAAAGCCTCGCGTAGCCGGGCCTCCAGGCCCTAAAAGGCCGCGCGACCGTAGTGGGGACGCGCCTTAAGATGACTCCATCGATAGGTAAAAGCGGAAAAGAATGTATAATTATAAGTTTTCAATGAAGTCTAAGAATTATGTTGCTATTATATTGATTTTTCTGTTACCCAACTCCTTTCGTGTTAAGTATTGATCAAAAAAATATTTTTACGCTTCTATTTAAAGTTATATTTTTTTACGTTCAGAAAGCATTGGTGCGTGGGGCCCCTAAATGCGCGGGGCCCGTAGCATTTGCTACTCTTGCCATATGGCTAATCCGCCACTGCCACCATTCCTATTCTAACTGCACCCCAGCGCTCTGCCCAGTACAACGGGAGACTAATTGATTATCAGAAATTACGTGGTCACTCTACATACAACACTAACCGATCTTTGGATTGAGGAAGCATTAACATCTATAACAAAAGAGTACATAATACGGAATGTGCGTAACCATTCAGCCACCGAACACCGACCGATAATATCAGAAATATCGAAATATCGATTCCAATATACTATGTGCAATATAATATCATTATTACTATGACTCAATACTAATTATACAAATAATGTACATAATTAGAATAACATTGAATAGGTACCATTCTATACTTCGACCTCACTATTATAATTTCATCCGAACTTTTAATGAGAGTATACATTAATTACATTCTAACAACATATTTATACAACTACCTACTTACTGTAAAATTTAATAAATAAAAACCGAGTTTTGAGTTTCTTATGTACATACATACACACTACTAAGATATATTGAGATTCCTCCACAAACAACTGTGAAATGTCCTTTGATAGTAAATTTGTACCTAAAACTAGGTTTACAATAAACAATACGATGTGATCGCTCTATCAAATAACTTGATACTACTAGTTTAAACTTATAATGATATCGCATTCTAATATGTCTACTCTACCTTAAGCAAAACTATGATCGTTAATAATCTAAGCAGTTACTAATAAAGTCCTCTGAATAATAATACGAACTGTTTAAAGTTAGGATGACGCGCCAGTCGTCATCTTAATACTAACATGGCACTGCACACCATTAAACGATTTGATATCAGTCTTTCGTGTATATGCTGCGACGCCACAAACACAAAAATCTCTCACACTTTACTAGCATTGAGCGCAGTTAGCTCACACCAGCTTCCTTTCGGCCATAGCATGGGGGTGTCCAGGATGGGAGTAGTGTCCGGGAGACGACGGCTCGTACAACGACATCTTCAGTCTCTTGCACTTCGCTCTTCGGTTCTTGAACCAAAACTGCACGTTCTTCGACTCCAGCCGAGGAAACTTCTGCCTGTAAGGCATCCTGTTCAACTCCTCAGTGTACTTAAGGATCAGGTTGTGCGAAGGATGCGTGTTCATGGAGAACCATTGCTCTAGTACGGGGACCTCCGACACGGGGTCGATGAAGGTTCGGTTACGTTTGCGCCGCTCGTCCGAAGCCCCTGCGAGTGCCAGGTTGAGGCCGCTGGCGCCTTCGCCGGGGACTGCGCCAACGCCGGGGAAGCCGCTCATGTATTGGCTCATATACATGATGCCGTGACCAAACATCGGGTGGTTGGGCACCATGGGGAAGGGAAGACGATCGAGATGCGGGGAAGATGGCCCGTAGTGTCGTTCCTGGATCACATCCTCATCAGAACCATCATGGTCGTCCCCAACCCCGTTCTCGTCCTCATTGTTGTTGTTATTGCTGTTGTTGTTGTGCGAACTGTCGCTGTTCTTGGCCGGAGAACGTTGCGGTGAGATTGTGTTGTCAGGCTTACTCAAATCTCTCGGCTCTTGCTTGATGTCATGTACCTGTGATAATAAAAATAAAATATTAGTACCTTTATTATCTAATGAGACATTTGTCGCGCGATATATCTGTGAGTAAGGGTATGGTTACAGGTTGCGTGGCCTTATAAAAATCTAATCATGAGTAATTGATTATTCAAGACTGTACAATCGCGTCTAGACGTCTCTGTCACATAGTCAATGTAGTTATAGAAACTCACCTTTATTATATCTGGCGGCTTTGCTGACTCCTCAGGCCTGTCGTCTGCATCAGGATCGTTATTCTTCTTAGTTGTGATCAAAGAGAGAGGCGCATCAGGACTCTCAGGCCTATCATCAGGATGTATGTCACCTCCATCATCTTCTAAGTCGGAACCTCCATTGGATAAATTGTCTTCAGACATCACAGACATCGGGTACCTGCCCGGACTGCCTGATAAAATAGGACTCTTCAATGAGTTGTGGTCTTGAGAACCGTAAGTGTCACTGCCAGCCATCAATGACCCATTTGTCGGACTGTGACTCCTGCTATTGAACCCATTCACCCCAAGGTGACAGCTCAGTCCACCAATATTTCGAAGCTCAGCGCGTTTCTGCGCAGCACGCGCGTTCTTGAACCAGTAAACAACGTTGTTCACGTCGAGGGGCTTTCGGCCTCGCCTCGATTCTAAGTTATTTAACTCTCGGACATACTGTTGTATTTGCTGTCTGCTTGGATGTTGATTCTCGGAAAACCAACGCTGTAGTTTGGGCAGTTCCAACTCTGGATCGAAACTTGTCCGCATTCTAGTCTTTTGTGTAGGATATTGACTTTGGACTGTCTGTAACGCCGGGTGTAAGTGGTCTGGTATTGTGTTCAGGGTAGGTGAACGAGTTTTAGGACCAGGCGATGGGTATCGACGAGGGCTGAATGGCGGCGGTCGGGGTGTCACTTGGGCACTCCACCATGATTCGAACTTACGACGCATTTCTTCAGTCGGCTCATGAAAGTTGTGCGGCCCCGGCGTACGGTCCTGGCCGCGACAAATCTGAGCTAATGTTACCTGTAACAAGAATAAACACTTTAAAAGGAAGGTCACCAAACGTAAGTCGAACAGTAAATAAAACAACAAGATACCGCAAACAATTTTAGACGATTTTAAAGAGGTCAGTCTAACCAGCAACAGATACAGAGATAATTGTTTGAATAAACACGAAGCATTGTTTCACAGAACATCGCCATTAGATTATGAAAATATTAGGTCGACTGTTAATGCATGTGTCATGCGCGAGCGGCCGGCTTCTGACGCGCTCGGCGCGATGTGTTTACTCGGTGGTTAGTGCGCATCACTCCCGCGTGCCGTCGAAACTTCAATCATGGTCTGCTCTAAAACAATGAGCGGGAAGGGCGTCTCAACAATTAGCATCCACCCACTACGCCCTCAACTAGCGCCGGCACAGCCGCGGACTAAGTGCTCCCTGCATCGTTACCGCATCGACTGCGCTAAACAAAGCACCCGAAATGCCTCAAGCCGATCCGACGCCGCTGTTTGAGCATCAAATCAACCGTGTGACTCGGAATGATTCCGATGCTTTGTTTAAATTTCACAATTATTTGTTCAGCATGATAACAGGAGTGCATGTTTAGAGAGGTATTAATCGCACAGCAAGTAGTCAATCATAAAGAACTTGTCAGATTATAGCTCCGTCGCGCAGTTTACCCAGCTTGACAGTTATGCAAGTGAGATCTGCTCGTATCGCTAGATTACATAGAACAATGCCAGTGATTACGTCGTCAAGCGAGTTGTCAGGCACAGGCCTGCTCGCAGTGTTGCTAAATCAGACGTTAAATTAACTGTAAGTATTACACATCGAGATTGTGCCTATAAATCATGTCAGAGGTATTAGCGCCGCGCTCGAGTGATACGTTAATCCGCTTCTTTGTTTTATATTTTTAAATAGTGAGGCCATATTTGCTTTCAGATATTGTCTGTTTCAGCTTCATGGAAGATTTACGAGAGCTGGCGCCTGCGCGTGATAACTCGCGTCACGTGTAATCCGCCTAAGTACGTAATTCGGTGTGTGATTGCGAACATTTCTTGATATACTTGTAGTTAAAAGGACAACTTTGAACACAATAGGCTTAGTGTTATCTTATATTATTTTCGTTGTGTGTACATACGCTACTTACGCACGCTTGAAGGAGTGATTAAATTGTAACCCGTTACAAAGAACCTTGAAAGAGATTTCGAAATTAAGTAAGAAAGTAGTCTTAAAGAAGATTTATGGTTTAAAATTGATCCTGCATCGAGGTGGCACTCGGAAAACCCCTTCGATAAAATATTCCTCGAGCGTCCAAAAGTTTGCTCCGAGTTAAAATCGAAGTGGCGCAAATTGGCGTGAGATAAATTACCATAATATCATAGAGACGAGTTCATCTGGCGTTTAGCTAACAACTCCAAGTTCGAGGTGTTTGATTATCTTGCCCGGTCGGGAGTTCCTTTGCTTCATTTGCGCCAACTTCGACTCGACTTTTCAACTTCAATTTGTTTCTAGCTGTCTATTAGACCGATAGATCTTCATTTGTTATCTTCAAGACATTATGAAACATTGCAAATGATGTATAACTGAACTGTGCCACTACACGCTGTCACTGCAAACTCGAAATTGAAATATCCAAGAGCGGGTTATGGTTAGAGGGCGCGCAGGGAGCGCTAACCTCGCGTTTAATAAGATTATAAAGCATTATTTTATGGTATTAATAAGATCAAAAGCGTTCATACATCTAAAACTCCTTTTAACCCTCTTTCGGTGTGGCTCAAGTTGGCAAGACGAGGGCAACCCCCCACCGCCATAACCCGTTCGCTACAAGGTGGATATTTAGAAAATATAATAAGGCCTTACGAGGCGCGGATGAGACGGAGATTCAATTAAATTTATTATGTATGGAGATCTTGCGTATGAGACAGGTGCTCATCGCGTCGACAAATTGTTCTCTATCGTGAGCGAGAGCTTTAAATCTCTTTAGGACTTACTTAATTGTTGTTGGAAATTTTCGTTGATGTTTTCTTTATAGTCTCATATGCTTTTTTTAAATACAGTTCGACTTCATGATTATGAGTGAATGAGTCCTGGAGTCTTGTATTAGTCAAAATAATGGTGACAAGTAAAAAAAAGCAAACATAACTTAACTTTAAGTCCTTGGAACACTAAACACTTGAAACACTAGTCATAAGAGTTAATAAGAAATTTAAAGCTTTCATAGGTAGGTAACAAAGTTAACTTTAAACTACATAATAAAAAGTTACAGTTAAACTTAACTTAATGATAAGTATACTATTTTTTTTTATTAGCCATTAATGTCCCACTGCTGGGCAAAGGCCTCCCTACTCTCCTTCCACCTGTCTCTGTCGAGAGCTGCCAAGGACCAATCTTTATTAAAGGTTGTCCAGCTCATCCAGCAATTCAAACTAAATTGAATAAAAAATATATGCAGTAACACATTGCGTTAAGAAAATCCACATCCACACAGCTTTTGAGCAACAACATCAAGCTACAATCAAAACATGACATCAAAAGGTCTAGAGCCCACTCATTGTTAAGACTCGAGCCGCGAACATGAAAACAAATGCTTCCTTAATTCTTCCCCCGAGCGATGATCCCTATTAGCAGGGTCTTAGCAGTCACCTCGCAATTATAAAGACAAAATTGAAGAACGCGCGCCTACTTAACAAAGAGTTTTGATAATCTGTCTTTCATCCAAAGTTCTCGTTAATTTTCGTCGATATCGAGTGCTTCGAGTGCCAGTATTTTTATGTGCTTTGGCAGATGGAAGCTCTTTGGCAGGCTGACTTGGAAGTTAGACCTTCATATTATTGTTTGTTATGAAATATCTTTTTTAATGATTGTGCATTTTGACGTTTTCATCGATAATTGTTTGGACATATTGGTCAAGAAATGGTCCTAAATAAATATAAACAAAGTTCAAGACTGTGACTATGTTTGAATGTACCTACATATTTATGAAGTTAATCAAGACTGCTGCCTTCATTCGGTAAACTTCGGTGACATAATATATACCATAGAAAGAGTCAACAGTTTGAATACAATTATTTGGACGATTTCCTATGGTGGTTACCAACAAAACCGCTAAAAGCTCGACTAAAAGCTACAAAAGCTACAAAAATCAAGAACCTTAATCAAATAACCACTCAATCTTTAATTAAATCGTTAAAACAAACAATAGCTATTAGGATAAATGTTTTCGATTGAAAGCGTGCCTTACAAAGCGGGCTTAAAATATGGAAAACAATGAGTTTCCACGTTAATAAGGGGTAACAGGGGGTAAGGGGTAAGGGTAAAGGTTTAGTTCGGGGTATTGTTCGCGGGTAAACCGAGGACATGGCGTTCCGTTGTGAATGTTGGTTTAGTCCGTTGTACCGTGTACTCATTGTCACCCATCAGGATGATTTTAACGCCCCAATCGGTTGATGTAATTTGATTTGACAGATGTTTTCAAAGCTTTGCTGAATGTACGTGTGGTTGGAAGATTATGACGACTGTGTTTGTGGCTTAATTATTTTATAACTGGGGTCGTGTTTGCAATCAATTTCGTGTACCATGACACGCTTTTGCGTAAACTACGTCATTACGGTGTCCAAAACGAAGCTCTCAACGTAATAAATTCTTATTAACAAATTAAAACAAGCTTCGCGACACGCCAACACTCTTTTTTAGCATCAAAATTATATAACAGCTTAAACAAATCAATAAATATACACACGTTAAACAAATTTAACCTAAAAAGAAAAGTCACTAATTACTTGCTAAATTTGACATACGACGAAACTGAAAAATTACTCACGCGCATTACATAACACGTTACCTTCGATTACAGCTCCACATAACACCCCCACATACACTCACACGAACATATACCCCACACAAACGCCCAAACACACACACACACACACACACACACACACACACACACGAACACTAACGCATACTTATGGCAACATCTCTTTTCGTAGACTTCTCAATGTAAATACGTTTCAGTACGTAGATAACCCTTTTACATTTAATAATATTAAATCCTAACTGCTTAACATTGTAACGGCTGACAAGATCCCAAGAAGGGATCACTGGCTCTAAAAATACAGGCTATGCCTATATATATAAGCCCTAGCTACAGTACCTAATGAAATTGTAATCCAATGTCCAATCTCCTATTTTAAGTCACTACGATGTACACCTTAGAATAAGACCAGCGGGGTAATTCTCGTAATTTTAAGAACGTTCACAGTCTGATCTCAGTCACAATCTGTCAAAAATACGTCTAATTTCCCTACATTTTGACAAGTTTTTGACATTTGTTTGTCGCCGAGATGAGACTGCGACTAGATTTTGAACGTTTTAAAATACGGGAATACGGGCCGAGTTGTAATAAGGGTTGTGAATAAAACCTTATTATTATATTATTATTATTATACCTATTATTGTATATAATGACGTAGTATCTGGTCCTCAAGATTCAGGCGCCGCCTAGTTTGGGGATCGCCGTAAAGATCTAAAAAATAATCGCTAACAGTTACAGACCGATGTTAAGTTAAGTTAATTTTAAGGTAATAACTGTAACATTGATTCAATAAATTTAAATTTACTTATTTTCTAACTGAACAGACAGATGTGTTGCTGGGGAGTTTGTTGCGCGTAACAGTATACTTAGGCCTGACTTTTCAATAGTCAGATAATTTTATCTGAGGAATAAATATTACAGTTTGACAGCTTTTGCATAGAAATTATGTCAAATTTATTCTTATTATGTCTTATTTATTCATCAGATATAAGTTATATGACTATTGAACAATTTTTCGCTTAAGGTAATAAAATGTGTACAAATAAATAAATATTTCAGCGGGATCTCTCACCATTTTCCCAAAAACTACTTAATTTGAAATTAGGTCTCTTTTTTTGTATTAATTTGTATCTAAGCTGCTTAGACTGACTTACAAACAACGATATGAGTCTTCTCTTTTATAACAAGGACTTACCTCATCCAAAGGGCATCCGGTAGACATGAGCAAAGGCCTGCTCTGCAGTAACAACAGTCGCAGAAGTTTGTCTTTAATGTCCTGCAGTGGCGTCGGTCTGGGTCTTAAAAGTTGAATCCTGAGGGTGGCGACAGTCGTCAGCTCCCCGAGCACCTCGCCGACGGTGGCCAGAGGACCATCAGAGATTCTCTCGAATGGCAGCGGCTTCCAGTTGTTTATAACTACGGAACCTGGTGACAAGAAAATTGAAGGTGTGAGATATTGGTGTTTTATTTGGGTGAAAAACACAAGCATCATCCTCCTAGGCACTGATATAAAGGAAGCAGTTGCCCCTGGGCTTCAACCAAACTGAGTTTAAATTACATCAACATAGTTTTACAAGCTGTAGTATTCGCATAGTTGTCATCCTCTAAATAAATCGGGGCCCATTCTTAAGTTTACGGAAAATAGGATTTTTAAAACTGTGCACGGCTTGTGAAATTCCCGCCCCCTCCCTTCTTCAGGGAGAAACATTAGCCCCCCTTGAGCGAAAACCTAGATCTGCGCCTGGATCCTTTAGCTGCCCTCATCCCAATTTATTTAGGAATCTTTATTGAGGCGCTAGAAGGATAGTTATTATTAAACTTGATTATTGATTGACGTATTTACAATGAAGCCTTTTGTAGGTACCTAATAGAAAACTTACAAGAAAACGTATTCCTTGTAATTTTCCTCCTCTTTGGTCCTTAAGTTGGCTGCTCCAAGGTAGTCCGCCAAATTAAAATTTTCTTACGTTTTTTTGCAATTTGCTGGTCAGTACTAAGTTGTACGTTGATTAAAATATGATTCGCGGCCGTAACAAATATGCATTCACAGAATTATAATCATTAGAATCAGTAATACAACTTGTTAAGTTAGCATAATACTAAAATGTCAAGATTTCATGAAATAGTCATTCAGTAGGATTACTTGATCTTAGAGAGTTGTGTTGATGACTTTAATGATTATAATTCTGTAAATACATATTTGTTACGGCCGCGAATCATATTTTAATCAACGTACAACTTAGTACTGACCAGCAAATTGCAAAAAACGTAAGTAAATTTGAATTTCGCGGGCTACCTTAGAGCATCCACCTTAAGTAAGCATATTAAAATTACAGGAATGCACAAGGACCGCCAAGGACTTAGTGAATTTATGGTAATAGAATAGAATATAATATTTTTTATTATGTACACTTTAATATTACAGAATATACATGTAGATTTTTTTATTTCTATCAATATTACACACGACCGCGACATGTCAGTCGAACCAAAGAGTTTAGTACACAGGAAGGAATATTCAGCTTTCCATTTTTAACTGTGTGTGTAATAGGCTTTTTACGTAATATTTTTCAAAAGTATTTGTAAGTTAGCTGCCTGTATTTTTTCATTATTAGTTTGACTGTTAAGTCGACCTCGTAACTGCTTTATCACTTTCGACAATAATACCCACTAGAGATTCACAGTTATTTTACCTCTGACAGCAGTAACCTTATTGGAATGAGAATAAAGATCATAATGATTTTGTCAGACTTGTCAGTGGCAGCAACCCAATAGCTACCTTATTGGAATGAGCATAAAGATTACTGTGATTTGTACAGTGATGCAAAATCAGAGGTAAAATAACTATGAAAAGACAGTAAATTGAAACTTCACTTTGATTGAAACTATCTAACTGCCACATAATAAAAAAAAACAAAAAAAAATCAAAAGTATTCAAATTAACCTGAGAATCAGCACTTTTTGAACGTTATAATTACATAAGACAGTCCCCCAAAAGAACTGCCCTTCACCACTTCCTAGAGCTTTCGCTGGGAAAAAGAAGTGGCGCAACAAACTCCCTAGCAGCAAAGCCTTCTGTTCAGTTTAAAAAAATCATAGACAAATAGACCTTGTTGTTTTAAGACGTGCAAGCGACCTCCAACCAATTATTAATACAGAATAATAAAAAGGTATCTTCTGGCAATATAATTAATAATACTAAGAAACTAAAGGGTGTGCAACATATTTTAAAATTATTTAATCAAAATATCCAAGGTTACGCTTCTAAATTACTGGAAATAGAATTGTTTTTGGAAGACACCAAGTTTGATGTAATTTGTTTAACAGAGCATTGGTTGAAAGATTATCAAGTAATGTCAATTAATTATGAAAATTATCGTGTAGTTAGCCATTTCAGCCGAAAACGTATGATACATGGCGGGTCATTAATATTACTTAAAAATTCTATTAAATCTAAAGAACGTAAAGACATCATCGGGCTGTCTGTTGAACACATGATTGAATTGTCCTGTGTTGAGCTCGATAAGCATGTTATAGTATGCGTATACAGACCTCCTAGTTACCAGAATCTATCGGTGTTTGATTCTGTAATGGAAGATGTTTTAAAGAAGCTTAGTACTAGTAGTAAGTCAATAATCGTATGTGGCGATTTTAATATTAATTTATTGGAACATAACTCGAATACTGTCAGATTATTGAGTCTTTTTGGGTCATTTGATTTGTCCAATGTGTTTATGGAACCAACCCGAGTGACAGCTTCTTCTGCCACTTGTATAGATAATATTTTTTGTAATTGCGATTACATACACAAACGAATTGTAGATAAGTTGCCATCGGATCACAGTGGACAAATAATAACATTTAGCTCCTATATGCCTGTACAAAAAATTGAAATAAGGTTTAGGCCAATTACATGTAAAAATTTAGAGAAATTAAATAATTCTTTCGCCAGTAAATTATGTGATCAGAGTTTTAATAATATAGATGACCCCAATGAGTTCTACGCCGAGTTCTTTTCACTATTAAACTCGCAATTTTATGACACTTTTCCACTGAAAACTAAAAGTATTTACACAAAGTTTTTATTCAGTGACTGTGCTACTCCAGGTATTCGTAAAAGCAGGGAAAAACTTTTTGAACTGTATGGCTTAAAGCAACATATGAAAAATACAAACTTTCATCAGTATGTTGCAAAATATTCAAAAACTTTTAAAAGGGTGTGCCAAAGAGCTAAAGCTCTTTATATAAGCAATAAAATAAAATCAGCTGATGATAAAATAAAAACTACCTGGCAAATAATAAATAATGAAACAGGTAGGAAAAAGCAGCGAAATAGTGAACTTAATTTAGAGACTGCACATGGCCCCATCAATTACGATGTAGAAATAGCTCAGGAATTTGAAAACTTCTTTGCTAATATTCCCCTTAAAACTACTGAAGCTTTAAATTCTTCCCCCACGCTTTCTGCTGCCTTACTTAAAAGGAATGTAAAGGCATGCCCTTCGGAGCTTAGGTTTCAGCATACAAACCCCCAGGCTGTTATAAGAGCTTTTAAAGATCTTAAAATTAAATCAACAGAAGATCTCTGGGGTATGTCTGTAAAGTATGTAGATCTCTCATCGAAACCATTGCGCCCTATTTAGCTTTCATATTTAACACCAGTGTTGACCAAGGAGTCTTTCCGGATCTTATGAAACATAGTAAAGTAGTATCATTGTTCAAATCCGGTGATAGTAAAGATCCCAACAATTATAGACCTGTGTCAATTCTGCCAGTTCTCAGTAAGGTGTTTGAAAAGTTGATGCTCAATCAAATGTTACGTCACTTTAATAAAAATTACATCTTTCATGAACACCAGTACGGCTTCACCAAAGGGCGTTGTACCACTGACGCCGGGTGTTACCCTAATGAAGAACATTTTTAACGCCTGGGAAGAAGCACAAGATGCTATTGGAATCTTTGGCGATCTCTCTAAGGCGTTCGATTGCGTAAACCATGAAACACTTCTGATGAAACTCGAGCACTATGGGATTAGGAAAACAGCACTTGACTTGTTAAGATCATACCTGAAAGATAGAAGGGTTAAAGTCCAAGTAAATGGCGTAAACTCATTGGGTTCTGAAATGACAATGGGCGTTCCTCAAGGTTCGATATTGGGTCCATTCCTCCTTTTAGTTTATATTAATGATTTACCCCAATTACTTCAAAATCAACCGAAGATGGTGTTATTTGCAGATGACACATCATTGATCATTAAAATAGACCGACGGTCACAAAATCTTGACGACGTGAATAACTCTATTCTTCAGGTCCAAGATTGGTTTACGGTAAATAATTTAGTACTTAATGAAAAAAAAACAAAATGCATTAGATTTAAATTACCTAATGTTAGAAGTAGCGAATGTAACATCGTATTGAATGGCCAAAAATTAGAATTTGTTAATCAGACAGTTTTCCTAGGAATCACGCTAGACGAGAAATTACAATGGGGACCTCATATAACATCTATTGCGGGGCGGCTAAGCTCGGCCGCATATGCTGTTAGAAAGATAAGACAATTAACAGACGAAGAAACCGCGCGCTTGGTCTATTTTAGTTACTTCCACAGTATTATGTCATATGGCATTTTACTGTGGGGTCGGGCTGCTGACATTGAATCCATTTTTATTTTGCAAAAGAGAGCTGTCAGAGCCATTTGCAATCTACGTCGCAGCGAATCTCTTAGGGAACTATTTAAAAGGGTTAATATTATGACGGTACCTTGCCAATTCATTTATGAAAATATTATGTATGTAAGAAATAATCAACATCTTTTTAATAAAATAAGTGATAGACATAATTTTAATACTAGAAATAAAGATAAATTAGATCAACCTTTTTTCAGATTATCTAAAGTACATACATCTTTTATGGGGTACTGTGTTAAATGTTACAACAAAATACCTTGTGAAATATTGCAATTAAATGAAAGAAAATTTAAAACTTATATTAAAATTACACTTTGTAAGCAAGGATATTACAAATTAGAGGATTATATCCAAGATAAGAATGCTTGGAAGCATGCTGGTCTTGCTCCATAGGACAATCTCTAGAGTCTAGACAAAATCAAACTAGTTGCTAATGTAATTGTATAATTTATTCTTTTTTTTTTTCTTTGACATTGATTTACATTCTGTAATTACTTGGGGTCACACCCGGACTCCTTATTAATTTATGAAAATCGTCTATGTTTGGAATGTTTGTGAATATGTGAGCACCATGTATCTATCACATAGTTGGTCTATATGTCATGGTTACATTTATCCATTTTAATTCTTTTACCTATTGTGGTATAGTAATTTTATTTTTGGGTGCATCGTCTTCACATATAATTATAGAAATAATGTATGCAATATATTGTAAAACATTTTAAAAGAGTAACGGTGGAGTTTCTTGCCCATTCTTCTCCATACGAAAACTACCTTTTGGAAGGGGCGACTAGAATCAATTTTATTTTAATTTTATTTTTGACGTTCAAAAGTGCCCTTTATGTGCCTATTTGAAATAAATTATTTGACTTTGACTTTGACTTTGACCAACCTTATGTTACCAAACTTTCATATAAATCAAGAAAAAATAAACTAACGTACCTTTAGCAGAAGCAGCCAACTCGTGAGGGTATCCAAGCCGCATCATGGCGGCGGGCACAAGCTCGTGGAAGGCAGTAGCAGCAGGGATAATGACGTAGCTGTCAGTCTCCACCACGGCTCGTCGTCTCCATGCGCCTTCTTCAAGAGAGGCAACTGCCTCCACCACGCAATGGACTGGTAGTGTTTTACCTAAGATAATAGAGAGAGAATTTGTTAGAGTTTGTAAGTACCAAGTTACATAATTAGCCTATAATGTTCCCACTGCTGGGACACGGTTCCCAGGACCTCCCCTCAACACGCGAGCCCAATGCGCTTCTAGGACATGCCGGTTTCCTCACGATGTTTTCCTTCACCGTTTTGAGAGCAGTGGCATGTACCATGTTATTTTTTCTAAATTGTTACACTTTCCACCTGCAAATGGTTTGGATGATTAAAATAAATGGCATACTTACCTCACATCAATAATATTATTATAGATAGATAGGCATAGAAAGATGAAGCTGGTGTACAAGCTCTCATTAATATTATTATAAGTTAGTAATATTGTAATATTACTATAATATGTAATATTATAACCTGAACCTTCCTGAACGCGTACCGAACTGCCACCAAAAAAAAAAGTACTTAATGGAAAAATCTTTTCCAAGACGTGGTTCCTCTGAAAAATCACCTACTTAGTCTCTTGGACGTCGAAACGCTGTCGTTAAGAAGGCGTCTTAATTATTTAGCAACTTTTGAAGCGAGAAAGCAATGCTTTTGACTTGCTCGCGGACGCGGCAAAAAACCTACTGAAATGTTAAAATAATAATTAATCCTGGTGGAAGGAACGGCCGACGGCGATGGGCGCCCGACGCTTTGTAGCGGTGCTTTGTTGCGTTATTAAATAGTTTTTGCTGCTTCAATGCGCTTTTTTTATAGCCGTTTAATAGCTCGGCGCCTTTAATGGAAATCTGTCGCGCTTTTCGTTTATGAGAAAATTTTTCGTCTGTGTTGAAGAAATTTCTTTGATTTTTAGCTAATGTAGCGCGCTTACAATTATTTTCTTACTAGCAGTTGCCCGTGACTTCGTCTGCGATCCAGGATGAAAAGACGACTAGTAGCCTATGTCCTTACGTATGTCATGGTCTATCCGTGTGCCAAATTTCATCAAAATCCGTTCAGCCGTATTTGCGTGAATGACCAACAAACCTCCACACATATGCAAACTTTGACATTTATAATATTAGGTATAGTAGGACTATAGGATTCAGTTCGCCACACAGGTAAACAATCCCAAAATATTACCCATATTCAATATTATTACGATGAACACTGATTTAGAGTATCAGTCGAAAACAATAGACGTCTTTGAGCGCACAGTTATTGAATCTACATAATACTGTTCCGGGACTCGGTACACAAAACATAGTGGGTAGTTACATTGAAATTATAAATTTTGCGCCACAATAATCTTTTAATAACAGGGTGGAGGTGCGTTAAGCTGTGTTAGCCTTTGGGTTATGTACTTTTGAATAGGAGTTTCAGTTTCCGTAATCGCTGAAAGTAAGTTTTGATAGTTTTCGTTGGAGAGTTCTTTGGGTGGTTAGGAGGGGTTACGCGTTTAGTTATTTTGATCCCATCGGAGTTTTTGATTTGAATACTACTGATTACCATTTACAACAAAAATGATAATTATCATAGACAGATAGAGAAATTAGAAATAAAAAAAAAAAAACTTTCTTTTAAAAATAATTTGCACCAATGTCAATGTAAGTAAGTAGGAAACAAAACAATTGAACATAGACCTAAGAACTTTCTCCCAACGATTCTTCTCCATTTCCACGAAGAATTTTCCTACACAATTTCCAGTAACATTGCTCAGTCAACCCTACAAAGTTCGGAAGGTAGTTGCAGGTTAGCACCTAGGCAGCGATTTAATACCCAGCTTGGATTAGTGAGGTTTAGTTGTGGCCCGCCCGCCGCCCGAGACGGTCCTCTGGTCAGTTTAAACCCTTGCTTTATGAAACTATACACGGGGAATTGAATATTAATTAAATGCGATAGGTGAGACCATATTTTGGGTAAACTGACTAGCTTGTTTATGGGGTTATATGCAGGTAATTTTGTAAAGTTTTGTTATTGTAGGAAGCGAGATATTGTAATATCCACAAAGTAACATAGTTAGTCATTATAATTTGTGAGAGCCTTTTCAATCGACAGATTTTTATTCGTGGAATAAAATTGACGTCTAACAGTTTTTTATGGAAGAACTGACAAAAATTGAAAATTATTCTTCCGGTAAAATTATCTGGCATTGGAATAATCAGCCCTAAGACTGATAGACTTTATACAGGATACATATTTAGCATATTATGATTCTAGACAGCGTAGACAGCGCAGACAGCGCAGACCCCTAGCGAAGAAAATTTTTATCGAAAAGTGCAATTATGAGGCGTACAAAATGTATGAAACTAATATTTTTTTGATAACCGACGAAAAATTTCTTTGAGTTTGTTTGGACATTTCTTCTCAGGGGTCGTCACTCAGCTAGAAAAGGCCGGCACGATCTTGTTTTTTTAAAAAAAACGTAGAAACTGTCTTCAAAGACATACCTACTTACAGAAATAAACATCATCATCATCATTTTATCAAAGAACTGTGGAAAAAAGGACTTATATAAGGAAGAAAATACGTTTATTTGCGGTAAACACAAAAATAAACAATAAGTACCTAATGGTTGAAACATCCACGCAAAACGGCTATTGCTTAGCAACATATAAAAAAACAATTGATAGTATTGTCACCAAACACTAATGACTTGTGACGTAATAACGCGTGTGACGCAAATCCTCGCACACGTGTTATCTCGAATCCGGCATAAAATTAAATCGAATTAGCTTCGAGTCCGCGAGCCGGCCTCGCATTGCCGCAAAAAAGTAATACTCTTTCATTTCGGTCGACGTGATTGGGTAATTTATAATTGGACTGTCTCTTTTGAAGTTATGGGGAAAATGTTTAATGAAGTTTTATAGGATAGGTATTATGAAAGTAGGCAATTTGGCAGGTAAAACTGTACAAGTTACGCTAAAAAGAAAATTCTTACTAAAAAAACGCATCACAAGAAGAATCAAGCGTAAGCGTAGGTCAGCGTTCTTAATAAATACTGTAAAAGATTATTCTTAAGTTTCGTTCAAATCAAATAGAGAAAACAAAATAAACAAGTTGGTACGCAACATGAAAAAGAGAGAGAGAGAGAATTTGTCTCATCTATTTCAAAATTACAGCCAAATCTTCCTACTTTCTTATCCAACTTTACATTAATCTTCGAACAATTTGTACAAATCAATGCAAGTTAAGAGATACAACGTTCATTATCTCGCTACATAAAATAGCAATTAGACAGACAGACGAACAGAGAGCTCTTAGGACGAGCTGAGCAACACTCGACTTTGTCGCGAGCACGCGACTAGGAACCGCTCGCTAGTGTTTAACAGAATAGATGCTCAATTGTTTTATTTTTCATAGAAGCATTTTCTTGGTTCTAATTCCAAAGTGCATTTGTCTCGATGAAAATGTTTGTATGTCCGCAACAGAACGACATCCACAAAAGAGGCTCGTGGCTATATGATATCAGTCGCACGGGTCGGGCGAAGCTTGAGCTAAGCTTGCCTCGGTCGGTTCGTGGATAGGTGACCATCCAATACATATCGAGACCCTTTCGTGCCTCGGAGACCACGATAACGTCCCGGCTGTCATTTGTAGATCTTCGACAGACGTTACGGATAGCCAGAAGCCCGACAACTAGTTTTTCTAAGAGGTATCGTGTCACCCAGTCTCTGGGTTGTGGAGGTCAGATAGACAGTAGCTGTAACAATACTGGTACTTAGCTGCATCCGGTTAAACTGGAAGCCGACCCCAACATAGTCGGGAAAAAGCTAGGCACATTGATTGAACAGAAAGATGTCAACTTACTTACTTAGGTACTCATCTAGCAAACAAACGAGTGACAGCTCCAACGATCACCGAATACCGGTCGATATAAGAATTGCGCATAAGTAATCCAATTTAGTTAGTTGTTTTTCAGGCGGATATAATGTGCTAATAGGAATATCGTGCCTCAAGGAATCAGCTTATTCTAATGCAAACATAAGTATTGTTTTTAAATATTTTCCTATGGAAAATTACTTGTATTATCTAACTTAGACAAAGACACAAAACGTGGAAGACATGGTGTAAAAAAAAATATATAATTTAATTCTGTAAACGGCTCCTATCTCAGCATAATACTGCGATCAGCATAATGCTGATCTCAGAAAAAAAAATTGGTTAATTTTACCTATTTGGATTTCCTGTGCATGTGTCGCAAAAAAAATATTTATCTTTGATTTCTTTTCTGTTTCCTCACATATTCTGCTGAAATAAACCATGAAGTTTAAAACCTTCCTCCTAACAATACTACATAATTGTTGAAGCTTACTACATAATACGCGCTGCAGAGCTAAGCCGAGCCAAGACCACTTGAAAAGAGTTCGGTACACAAGACCGGGGAAGTCGGCTTGTGTAAGTACTGAATTAAAACTTCGTACTAACAGGAATTAGCTCATGCTCTGTAGTGTACCCTTAACAATACTACAGAGGAATTATTGGGAAGACAAGTGAAGTGCGCGAACTTGTTTTTTTTTTGTTGGTAGATAAAAGTGTTTATTGTGGAGATATTTAAAAGGACCAGTGGTTGCGTAACACACTAATGGCCGATTTTTTGATCCGTAGTTAAACTCAACTTGTTAAAAATACATAGTAACTAATGGTTAAAATTTTGCAAAATGTATTTTTGATTAATTTTATGTTTAACTAATTATAAAATATCATTGCTAATGTTCAAATAATTAACTATTATTTAAATAATAACCATTGTTAGTTTATCTAATGGTCACTAATAGTTATTTTGTTAATTATTAGCAATGATATGATATCATTGCTAATGGTCAAATAATTAACTATTAGGAATAGCATTTTGAAGATTTAACTGTGCTCCTGGGGAGTTTGTTGCGCCACTTCTTCTTCCCAGTGAAAGCACTAGGAAGTGGTGAAGGGCAAGCGTTTCGAGTGTCTTATGTAATTAGTCAAATTAGTCTGAGAATCAGCACATTTCGAACGTCAATGTGCTGATTCTCAGACTAATTTGACTTTTGATTTTGATTTTGAACAACATTCATTGCGTTATTTACGTTGTGAGCAGACAAATTTTTTGAACATAATATGAAACAATGGATTAGCAATATCCTTCAAAATTATTCAGATTATGATTGATAGTGTGCTGTTTTAGAATAGTCATTCTACTAATTATTTCCCGTAGAATAGTATCGTAAAGACATAAATCGCACTTAGATTGAGAATCGATCAAACCTACTGAAAATAGACACGATGTATTTCTGTATACCCCAAAAATGTACATTCCCTCCACCAATCACTCAGAATCCGTTTTCCGAAATCCGTCTAATGGTGCATGACGTCACTGACATGTAACTGTACGCACCTGTCTGAATGGATGTAAGAGCTTAACAGATATGTTCTGAATCAAATTCAACGCCTTTTGGGAACGTGCACCCTTAACTTAAAAACACGGATATAAAGTTACCGGATTACGAGAGTGCGCTGTTTGGGGAGTTTTGAGCACGGTTTTAGCGTCATTCGCTTTGAGTGATAAGACAATTAAAATGGTCATATTTTATAACATTTAAGATAATAGTTTACCGATATAAGTAATAAAGATTTATTCATATGTCTCATAAAATGTTTCTTAAGCCGTACGTCGTTAAGTCAAAAAAGTAAGAAAATGCCTGCTTAGTTGAACCAATTTACTTACATAACAAATCAAAATCTGTTTTATTTCACTATTAATTACTATTAGTAATTAACAACGTATTATTAATCTCTTGCCAAAATATACTTTTCAAACTCGAAAACCTCAATCAAGTAAGTATAGTTTTTCCGTAGGATTCCCCAGATTTAATAGAAAATCTAAAAAATAACGCATCATCAGCATCGTTGCATAAAGTTATAGTAATTTCTTATCTCATTAATTAAAAACTATTTACTTAGTTTAGTATGATTATGAAATGACGAGTTTAAACCCTTAAAATTTTTAGCTTTGAACAACAACAACAGCAGCAATGTTCCTTGATTTTGAAAAATAATTTCTTCTGACTTTCAATTCAGAGAAGTGATCTTCTCAAAAACATACATAAACTTTTTCAACAAAATGCCTCTTCTAGTAATATTACAAGAGTCACAAGGCATTAACAATGAACCGTGAGCGACGTGTGTACTTACTTACGGAGTTAGCATAAGTATTTCGCTAAAAGTCTCATCCAGACCCGCCGGGGAACAGGAGCTTAATTGACTCTCGTTTAAACGGTGTAGAAGTATTTATGTAGGCATGTTGTTCATGTAAAATTCTTTCATGGCATTTTTCTTGTTTTAGTGCAATGGTAGTATTCTGTATAAATCTCACCGTGAAAATTTGAAACGTGAAGCGAGCTGTCAATAGTGTCAATACTTAGCATCAAGTGGAATGACAGCACACTTGACCTAAGTTTTCACGGTGAGATTTTTACAGGTTATATAGCCTTACTTTTAGTTTCCTGAAATTCGCAAGTTCCGGTAGTAGGTCACCTACAGAAACATACCTAATAAGTCTATTCAAATTTACGTTTCCAATTTTATTGATTTTATTTCAAGATAAACAAATATAAATTTTATTTCAGTGATTACTAAGTCGATTTCAATGATAGCATTATTTAAAAAAATCTTAAAAATGTTTGAAGCTGTAGCGTTAACTGAACTTTATTCTGTTGGAATTTAAGTTATTTTTCCAATAACTCATATTTGTTTACATGTTTGACAAGTAAACCGCGAACACAGATAGTATTGTATCACAAACATACCCTCCACAGTAAAATAATATACCTAACAGTTAATTATAGTGACTACTATTGGATTTGCGTGTTGATCGAAGGCCCATTCGTGAGCGATGATCTATTTAGATTGGATAAGTCCTGCGTGCCGGATGCTGAAACCTAGCAAATACTGTGTCATGCCATCATTGAGTACCTTTGTCTGTGATATTTACAACGTAATTATGTGTTCAGTTATGGGGGGAAAGCACGGATGTTATATTATTATAATAGGTATTATTGAAATGGCTATGATTGTTAATACATATATAAATAATGTCACAGCTGTTTTTCATGGGGGTAGGTAGAAACAAAACCTGTTATGATCTTTATTTTTTTTTTAAACATTTGCTTACTATCATCGCTATTTTCTTTCGATTTCGATATTACTAGTATTACTACCTATACCACTCTATGTGAGTGTGTAAAAAGATATAATTACAGTCTCATTATAACAAGTAAGGGCTGATTTTTCCATCGCCAGATGACTTTTATTCGAGGAATAAAATTAACGTTTGACGGTTTTTGTATGAAATAACTGTCAAAATTTCAAAATTATTCCTCGAGTAAAGTTATCAGATGATTGAAAAATCAGCCCTTGGAAAAGAAAAAGTAGAAAATCGCATAGCTAATTTTTCTCCATAGCATATCATAGCATAGCATAATCAGGCTATAAGGGTACCACTGCTGGGACACAGTCCTCCTCTCTGTGTAAGGAGTGTGGGCCGTAATCCACCACGCGGGCCCAGTGCGGACTGGCTTTTTCTCCAGTTCTTAATTATTTTATTTAGAAACTCCTGTCTCTTTACTGTCTTCAGATTAAGAGCACGTAGTAACCTATCTACCTTTTTTACTTACATAACAGAAATAAGTAATTTAATTTCACCCCAAATCTACCCTCACTAAATTGAATTCAACACCAACAGTAACTCAAAAATGAAGTTTAGCAGTTTAATTTAGAGGTGGACAGGATGTAGACTAACACCTACGGTCGTCTGTTAATCCCTTTACAGTGGCCCCTAAACTTTCACCTGACCAGGGGCAGACGGTCTAATGCTAGACCAAACAATGCAAATACATCTACCTGAGTAGAACAGACTAGGAAAAATATTGACTTGAATATGTGTAGCAGATTTGTGCTAAAATTGGTTGGTGACTGATATTTAGGTAAGTATGGATAATATGGTATGGTATGGGTAATTATGGATATACCTAAAAGATTATTTATATATGCATTAAAGAAGATACAAATATATGGATAATTTTATTATACTAAGAGCTGATTTTTCAATCATCTGATAACTTTATTCGAGGAACAATTTTGAAATGTTGACAGTTATTTCATACAAAAACTGTCAAACGTAAATATTATTCCTCGAATAAAAGTTATCTGGCGAAAGAAAAATCAGCCCTAAATTAACAAACAAACTATTAAAATTAAAATATAATAACCTAACCTAAATAAAACAATTAACAAACTAAAATATGGCGTCCAAAAATTCCTTCGCATCGCTGTCGACTGATAATGTACCCAAGAGACTGGCGGCATTGCCACGTTGTATGGCAATGCTGTGGCTATGGTAGAGCCAGCTATTGGATCACAGGAAGTGTCAACCAGCCGTTTAGAGATTTCGTTGAACAAACCGTGAGCACTTGGACCGCACGGCGTGAGGGTTTCAATCCCAAACGGTTCTAAAATATAATAACTGAAAAGGTACTTATACTTTCTCACCTTGAGGTTTTCCGAACCACAGCAGCAGCGCCAGCACAGTACGCTAAAGTAGCGGGATCGTCCGAAAGGCTTACCGCTGCCCTGGTACATAAAGGGCTAAGGAAGGAACACGGGTGGGTTTTAGTCAGTAAGAGTCTGACACTCCCTTCTGCTCCACCCAGAGCGGGAGGGGTCATTTGATGATTTCCCAACATCAAAAAAAAAAAAAAAAAAGCTATGTCGCTACGTACGCTATGTCAGGAAGATGGGATAGCGCAAGAGTATCGACACGCGACAAAGGCCTACCCCTAACTTAAAAGTATTTGAAGAAAAATGTTTCTGAATTCCGTTTTTTTGTTTACTTACATCGTTTCAGATGAGATTGTACCGGATCAGGCGAAAGAGTTGATGGAAAATAGTATTATTTTAATAAAAGGAAAGTACATTTCCTGATAAGCTGAAAAAAGGATTTTGTTTAGCCAGTACAAATATATAACAAAAAAAAACAGAGAGAAATAAAAAAGTAGCATCAAACGGAAACCGCAACAAATCCAATCGGGAACCTATTTTAATCTTAATAAGACAGAATTCAGCACCAAATCGTCTAAAATCTTAACGACAACACAAACCCTTATATTCGTGCTTGTACTTAGGTCTTAGGTGCACTTGCACCAGTTCTTAAGTAAGTTAAGCCTAGCATGGGTATCAACTGACCGTCCTGTCTCGTAGGTAACATGACCTAGGTCTCAGACGCCGCAGGGCTTAGGTCCTAAGCCCTGCAACCTTTATTATACTCTACTTTAATACTCGGATTTAAGTTTACTACAAGTTCCGGTAACCGTGTAGGTGTTATGTTAGTCTAGCTTAGAAGGTATTTATTAAAGTACAAAGATTTTTTTTAAATAGGATAAAACGTCGGCTAATGTGACTACAAAAAGAAAAATATTTGAAAGTTTCTCTCTTTGAAAGTTTTCTATCAAAGGGCAGAAATGATAATTATTTTTGGAATAACTGCCAAATGGTGGTAGAGCTACAAAAAACCATAATACCATAATAATCATTACTAGCTGTTGCCAACGACTTCGTCTGAGATCTAGGATGAAAAGTAGCCTACGTCCTTATCCAGGTCATGGTTTAACTGGGTGCCAAATTTCATCCAAATACGTTCAGCTGTTTTAGCGTGAAAGTAAAACAAACAAACCCACTTTCACGTATATAATATTAAGAAGAAATATTCGAAACTCTTTTCAAGTGCATACAACATTATAATAAGTTGGTTTTCTTAAAAGAAATCAAACCTTCATAAATATAAAGAATAATACATATTTCTCTGACATGAATACATAAATACAATACAGAACATAACGGTTATTCCCTACTTTCCCATAGTAAACTTATTCACGATCAACATCAGAATTCAACCAAGTTAATCAAGTTGTTTTGTAATTCAAGACGTACCGCGTACATGTCGACAATGGTAAAGATAACGTTTACAACTGATGGAAGCGCCACACCTGTCATGTTTGTTTGTTTAATTAAGAAACTTATCCCCTAATTCATCCCTCGGATCGACCCTATGTTTGACACCATTTTATTAATTCACTATAGCTGCGCACTGCGGTTTCGCCCGCATAAGTCTCGATTCGGTTGAAAAATCAGGATAAAAAGCATTCTATGTCCTAATCCAGATAATGGTTTATTCATGTGCCAAATTTCAACAAAATCCGTTCAGCCGAATCAGCGTGAAAGAAGCGAAACAAACATACAAAAAATCAAATCTTTTCCGTGTTGAATCGGATATTACATAGAAAGAAAGAACAAGAAAGAAAGAAAATGCATTTATTTTTAAATCATGGCTATACAGATTATAAGTATCATAATGATCTTGCAAATTAATTGTGATATTATTAATTTTTTAATGTATTTATTCATTGTTTGATGTATCTATTGTTAATAGATAAGTGATAGATATAATCATATAGATGTAGGTATGTATACTGAAACGAATGCAAAGTTATAAACACATCGCTTGTCAAACAAAACGCATGAATTCTATAAGACCGATACGATTTAACGAACCCCAAGAGGGTAATTAATTCAATCGCGTGTTTAAAGGGCGTCGCTGAAGGAAAGTCATCATTATCTTAGCCGTTGTTGAGGCAACGCGCCGCCTCGCTGTGAATGAGTGTCGTGTGTCTCTCAAGCCTTTGTCCCTCCCCTCGTCAATCGGTAACACATTTACCCACTTACGACTGGGTGAAAACTTGCAAAACGAACACCATTGTTAAGAACGCTACAGACACAATAACCTGTCACTGCGGCGCGCTTATCGACTGCGCGTCAAAGAAGTTCAAAAGCTCGGTTTAGACGTTCGCTATCGCGGCGTCGTTTGTCAGTTTACGCCGGGAGCTATGATTGTCTCTACGTTACAAATGGCCTTTTTGAGGGCGACGTTTGTTACCGTTTTAATTGACACCGCGAAAATATCTGTGCTCTGAGAAGTTCTCGTATCGCGACGTCGCGTGTGTGAAGACGCGCCGGCGTTCGACTTTGATTTCTCTTTGTTCTGTACTGAGTTCAAATAATATTCATTCATATACCACCTACATATACCTTAATGGCTTCGTAATTTTCATGAAGACTACTTGAAATAATCTCTACATCGCAATTAAATGTCTACCTCTTAAAAACAAAAGTTTCGTAGATCCGCTACGCCACTCGACAGATTTATTTTCCTACGCGCGCTACGAAATACGTAGCAGTTAACAACGTCTACGGCTTTACGTAACAATGTGCGTTTGAGTATTAATCTCATTTGTGTAATAAAATCTGTGCCTTAGCCGAGCCGATGGCAAGGCGTGATCCGGCCGTGAAATGCTTGCCTCCGACGATAATCCTGTTAGGTTAAGAAGGTTTCTACATATTACGTGCTTTGCTACGCCTTAAGGATTAAAACGACGTGTACGCATAACTCGATACGTATTGTTAGGGAAGACGTACCCTCGTTTTATCGATTTTCCATCGCCTGTATCATAATAATGTAGCTACTGTGAAACGATGAACTCGACTACGAATTTATAGGTATTCATTTAGCGGGGACTAGCCCAGGCGGGCTTAAGCGATTACGCCACGGCAAAGATGCAACGTAGATTTACAGCAAAGCTTGCCATGACAAGGTGGTCATCGCAAGCCCCCAGATCTTTACGCCGGACAATGAAGACAAAGGACCTTTAAATTATTCAGTCAGAGTAAAAGCGACCTTAATGCCTGAAACGTAAATACCATTTGTAAATATTTAAGTTTGCGCGTCAATTTTGCGTTAAGACGAATAGTTTGCATGAGAGAGGAATCGGAGAGCGTCTGGGAGCTAAACCTACCCTCGGGCAGTAGGGGGCCGTCCATAAATAATTAATCTGCAGCGATGTGCGTCCGACGGTTTACTAAATCCTGTGGCGGTTTAGGAAACTGGCCGTCGGGGATACCTCAAGAACTGAACACTGTTTCTTGTTCAATCCTATTGTCAGATGGGCTAGATGGTTGATTTAATCCGTATAATACTTGGGTGTATATAAAACAGTCTACAGTCTAGTACGGTTTGAGATTATATTTTGGTATCAGCTGACGGTACTAATAAAGTCATCCTGTCTCTGCTACGGTCTATGAAGTTACGACACATTCTGCTTGCCACATTATAAAACGCTATATCTATCTGAAGGCCAATTCTCGTAATTTATAACGTTCAAAATCTAGTCGCAGTCTCATCTCAGCGACAAACAAATGTCAAAAACTGGTCAAAATGTACGGAAATTAGAAGTATATTTTGACAGATTGCGACTGAGATCAGACTGTGAACGGTCTTAAAATTACGAGATTATAGGGAGAACCACTAATTAAACTATAGTGTTTTGTTTTTATATTTATGCATTATTTTTTCTATGTAGATTTTAGTAAGTATGTTCGTTTGTTGCCCATGGTCCACCCGCCTAGTTCACCTAGGTAGACTTTGGGAAATGATAGTATGTTTATTTCTTCTTACAAGGTTTTAGTATACATTCTTGTAAATACCTATTTATATTCTCATTTAGTTTTATGACCAGAGGGCTGGACTATTTTTTGGCCAAAGAATCAGCATCGCCATACAACGTGGTAATGTTGCCAGCTTTTTGGGCACTTTTCCTGTTGACAGCGATGCGGACGAATATTTTGATGCCCTGTGATTCTTTTCCCTCTTTTTTTATATACATGTAAACATTATTAATTTTGTTATTAATTTATTTTAAGTCTGTTACCTTGTTTATTATGTTACTATTGTAGTCTTTTATGACTTTAGAACATTTTCTATTTAACACAAGGTATGTATAGATAGGCAGTCGCCCCATGTAAAATACTGGTATTCCGCTGCACCCGGTTAGACTGCAAGCCGACCCCAACATAGTTAGGAACAGCTAGACAGTTGGTGACACAAGATTTTTTTCAAATCAGCTATTCCTTACTAATCTATTGATGTTTATTATTTTTTTTATGAGTCTGCCAGTACCTATATTAAGTGTGTATACATATAAGTTTGCCCGGACTAGGGAAGCCCCACTGGCGAGCAACAAGCGGCGTCTTGCGGCTCTACGGATGGGCGCGGATTAGGCCCGCTTTACACGTAAGACAGTAAGACACCGACCTATACAAGTTCACCTTATCATTGTACTTCGATTGTTTACGTAGTGTCTGCTTAGATTTTGAGACGGAATTGTGTGTAAAAAATCTAGGTTTTATGGCCCGGAATGTATAATATGTCTTCTCGAGTTACGACTAGATTTAAAATTTTATGAATTCTGTTATTCTGGATCGAAATTCATGGCTGCAGTTTTTCTTGAGAACTGGCCTGATACTTAAAAGTGCCTATATCAGTATAATTAAGTGTTTATTCTAAGGCCATCTTCATCTACCTAGCCTTTTCCCATGCAGCTGAATACCAGTATTTTACATGGAGCGACTACCTATCTGACCTCTACTACCCAGTTACTGGGTACTGGTATTTATTGTATTTATTGCTGACATATATTATATCAAGAATAAAATACCTATAAGAAACGCAAGTGTGGCCTAGTAGATAGTCTCAACATAGCAACAACAACTTTCAGGAAATCATTGAATATACAACACAAGACACGGAAGAGAATTATGTACTGTTTAAAAAAAAACAGTAGGAACTGTTGATACTAGCTACGCCCCGCGGTTTCACCCGCATAATTGTCTCGTTCAAATGGGAATATCGGGATAAGAAATACCCTATGTGTTAATCCTGGTTATAAACTATCTGTGTGAAAAATTTCATCAAAATCCGTTCTGTAGCTTTTGCGTTAAACATCCAACCATCCTCACCAACTTTCACGTTTATAATATTAGTAGGATAGGAATGTCATAAAAAAAACATGCTAAGTACTTCCAGTCCATTAAACGATACTGAAACCCGCTCACAAACACAACGCGCAAGTTTTAAGCTTAATTTAATTTCAATGGCGAGCAAAAAGTTAGGTTAAAACTAATCGAGCCTGTTTCAAACTCACTTGTCTAAAACTCCTCGCTGGGGATATTGGATTATAAACCGTATTCTGACTAACCTTCCTTCGTTAGATGCATTTGCGTGTTACCGGTAGTCAGTTAACGAAGTTTTTTTCTTTCTTTTTTATATACATGTGCATATTACTTATTAACAGATAATTTTGATTCGTGGAATAAAATTGACATCTGACCGATTTTGTATCGAAGAACTGTCAAAAACTCAAACCAATAAAACTATCTGGCGTTGAAAAAATCAGTTAGCTCATACTATGTAAATATTATCTTGTTTGAAAATATGAATTAACAGGAGATAAAACAAAAGTCAAGTAACTGTTACTTTTACAAATAAATTCAATTGATACAAAATTATTATAAAAATTGCTTTGCAACATGTGAGTTAATAATATTCTTGATATCAGTATAGTTTTTTATGTGAATATGTTGCTTTCTTAATTAAGATACTTTAAAAGTGTTAATCGACTTTGTCTGACCGTACCTACTGCTTAGTTGGTTTTTTGTTCTTGTTAGAAAAACTAAGTAACAAATTTGTTAAGGCTTTTAAGAATAGGTATGTTGATAAATAATCTAATTGGAAAAAAAAATAATACATTGCTTTTTAATAGATGCATTGATAACTTTATATCAGTTAAGGATGCTTATGAATATTTTGCTAAATAATTAAGATTCCATAAACTGAAGTGTTAAACGACTTTTGTTGCTGACCGTACCTACTGTTTATTTGGTACTTTATTCTGTTAGAAAAAAGTTGGCAACGAATTTGTTAGAAAAGTTTTGTTCTTTCCCAATTGTATGTTGTGATTTTACCGTAAAATAACTCCTACTGTTTTGTAAAATTGAAAATGAGTATCATATTATGTTTTTTGCCATTCATTGTCTGAATTTTCCTGTCTGAAAATCCCGAAATATGTCTAACCACACCTGAAACTATCTATATTTTATGTCTAAAAGCTACGCAGCAGGAACATAGAACAAGACGAAATGAACATCATAGAACAAGACAAAATGAACATAGAACAAGACAAAATGAACATAGAACAACACAAAATGAACATCATAGAACAAGACAAAATGAACATAGAACAAGACAAAATGAACATATGGCAAGACAAAATGAACATCATAGGACAATACAAAATGAACATAGAACAAGACAAAATGAACATCATAGAACAAGACAAAATGAACATAGAACAAGACCAAATGAACATATGACAAGACAAAATGAACATCATAGGACAAGACAAAATGAACATAGAACAAGACAAAATGAACATCATAGAACAAGACAAAATGAACATAGAACAAGACAAAATGAACATCTGACAAGACAAAATGAACATCATAGGACAAGACAAAATGAACATAGAACAAGACAAAATCATCACCATCTTTCTCCTGCCCTTATCCCAATTCATTTGGAGTCGGCGCAATATGTCTTTTTCTTTCATACTTCTCTAGTAGTCGTCATCTCGGTACATCGTTTCTGCCACCTTCCAGCTCAAAACCCTCATTCAAATAAACATAAAACACCAGAAAATCATTCTCCCTTACCCCATATTATTTGGAGTCGGCGCGAAGTATCTTTTTCTTCCACACTTCTCTATTAGTCGTCATTTTGGTAGTCACCCCCCCGTCCAGCCATATCATCTTCCACACAGTCCATCCATCGACACAAAACCAAACACTACAAAATTAATATCTAAAATAACCCATTCAAAATAACACAAAACGCTAACATATTCCACTAAACAATAATAACACATTATCAGCATTTAAACAAATTAATCGGCTAAAACTGTATTAACGGAGTCGCTAATGCCTCCATTCTCAATTAATGGCGGTGGAAATACCGACCAAATAATCGCAATGCAGTTAATGAAAGCATTTGAAAAGTTAAAAGCCTGTTTAGGCCGTGGCCACGCCACAGACTAATTAACGTCGTCCAGTAATACCAGCAGTGTGAACGAGGACTTAGCGGCATTATCGCCTAAATTGTACTAATGTTCCGTTGTGGGCATGGACGGCCATTATGATTTGAGACGCAAATTGGTTATATTTTGTTTGTGGTATACGTTTATATTGTAAAGCCTTATAAACTGATATGTTATGAAATTTTTTTCAAGCGAAATTCTTAAAAAAAAATTGCCAAAGACGAAAAAACAACTTTTTTTATATATGGTTAGCAATATTTTCCTCAATGATAAAAATAAATCTTCGTACGCAACCTCTAAACCTTCGATCCATCTATAAATAAGAAACGTGAAAAAGGAACAAAACTTCAGTTCAGATGAACCGACATAGGTACTTCTTACAAACAAAGGCGTAGACCCTAGCGTAGCATCGTGCTACGAAAACCCGTGTCTTAACAGTCACGAAAAACTACAAAAACAAAAGTGTAACATCTCCTTTCGTTGAGAAATATTCTTAATTATGTTAAAAACTGAGTAATTACTTCCCTAAACAGCAATAGAAACATGTTATTAAAGTTAGACAATTTAAAACGTCAGTCAAAAGGTGGGATTACTGAAATTGTATGCGCAGTAGGCTTTGAAACGAATCGTACTATTAGAGCACGCAGACAGACTCGATTTAGTAATTAATTTTACCGCGCGAAGTGCACTAAATGCACTAGAAACTATAATCCTCATTAAAATGGGAAATAGTCGACTATTCACTTTGCCATCAAATATAATTTTGGCTTCTAAACGCGGAATATTATTATGTATTTTGCCAAATCCGTTGTGCGCCGTGTGTGTGGACGCAAATGTACCAGTTTAATATCATCATCTTTTCAACGATACATTTGTATAATGATTTATGCAAATATCGTCAAAGTACATTAGAATCGGTAACGGGCCAACGTAACTTAAATTCTATTCACGTAAACAAAGCGAAATTGCATCAATAATTCAATAGCAGAGTTTTCAGTACGAGTCGGTAAGTAGTGCACTTTGCGAACGACAATCCACGAGAACAAAATAATATGAGGCGATCATTTTCATTTGCTTCCCGACCGCTCAATTTTTCGCATAACGCACCACCCAAAGAAAACACAAATTAATCTGCTCATTTTTTGCATACAATTTTAAATCATTGAGTCCACATATCTGAATGCGATGCATTTCGCGCTCCATAATCCCGTGTCAGCGAGATAGTTATGAAATACTTTTGTCTCGATTGAATTATTCCATCATAATAATATAAATATTATTAATTTGTTATTATAGCGGCGTACGCGTCGCGGTAATCCTTAAAAGGTCCGCTCTCGATTTGTTTACGCGTGCTTTTATGCGAGTTCAATGAAGGTGCGCCGTGAAATCCGAAATCAATATAGGAGAGTATAGAAACAAGAGTGCGGGCGAGGCCTGTGTCGATGCGATATCCAACACGGGTTCGGATTAAGCGACGTCAAATCCGGGATTAAGCGGGGCCGGGATAAAGCGGAAGCTGGGATCGGCTCGAGCTCGGGTCAGTGGGATTTGGCCGGGCAATAAAAGTGTCTGCAGCCGATTTAGACTGAGCCCGCTGGCAATTCGGCGCGGCTACCAATTGCTAGGTAATTTCGGCGTGCGAGCGCGATCTGTCCGCACAAAGCCGTTCTAATGCCCGCCAATGGGATTAGCCGAGTGTCGTGCGGCCTTTACAATTTATTGGACGGAATCAGACATCTGAATTAAGACATAGTTCCTTGATGTGTCTCGCTGAGATAGCACACGCCAGAGGGAATTATGTCTATTATTGTTTGGCACAAAAGATGTAAACAGATGTGGAACAGTATGATATGCCACGTTGAAATATTAATCAGCTCTCGGTATTCAAACGGGCGCGCACTAAACTAATCAAAGTTTTTTTCTAAACTAAATCCCACTCGTTTGCAATGGACGTCGCTCGTCTATTATAGGGGCCCCTCGGTAATCCGGATTGGAGATTCATTAGGGTGAGATTATACTCTATTGAAATCTGGCTTAAGCGGGCACGGGTGGATCGGATCGCGGACCGCGGGGCGAGCCGGGACCGTTCATACAATGATAGCGCTCATATGTGTGATGCGAATTCATCTATTTAGAGTAGGTTTAATATTGACTGTGATTTAATATCGATTTTGTGAATCAAAGCACTAGCAGCTAACTACTGTTATTTATAGTAATTAGACAATATAATTGACAATATTCGAAGTAGCACAGAGACTATCAGTAGCAATGGCTTTCATTTTGACAGTTCAACAACATTCATTGCGTTATTTACTTTGTTGAGCAGACGAATTTCTCGAACATATGAAGTAATGGATTAACAATATCCTTCAAAATGACTTAGATTGTAATTGATATTGTGTTACGCAATTAGGGTGCGTATCAGAGACTGTTGTAAAGTTTCATAGTTTTTGGCGACGAATTCAAACAAATCTACATGTCCATATACAGGGTTATTTTTTAAAGACCAGCCAAATTTAAGGATGTGGTACAGACCATCAAACTGAACAACTTTCTCCATGGGACAAATAGCGTAATCGCAAAAATTTTATCAACTGTCCCATAGAAAACTTCAATACCTACTCGACCTAAATGTATGGGACGGCTGAATTTTTATTCGCGATTACGATGTTGGTCCCATGGAGAAAGTTGTTCAGTTTGATGGTCTGTACCACATCCTTAAATTTGGCTGGTCTTTAAAAAATCAGCCTGTAGAGGATAGTGTTATAATTACAAACGTCATAGAATCGTCCTTAGTCTTAGTCGCTCTAACGTCACGTACAGGAAGTTTTTTTTCTACACCTAGCCTAGACCGCAAGCCGCGGCCGACGGCAACATTTCCAAGTAACGCTGTTATAAAACTGATTCATGTATGGAGCACATAATTCTGGTCTACTTCATGACGTCAGGCCTTTGTTACCTGGTTTCAAAGACTATTATGATAATCGCAACCTTAATACAGAAGTCATAAAAGCTATCAGACAAACCGACAGGAACCTATTTGAAAACATTATGATGAATCACCGTATTTGTGCTATTACATTACGCTAATCAATTGATATTCTCGACGTGCTAAAGGAAACTTTTGGAACCATAAAGGCAGCAGCATTAACGTTATTGGATAAGACGTCAACATCAAACGGGACGGTAAACAAAAACCGTACATTTGCCGGATGAAAATATGTTCGTAATTACTGTGATTTTTCATGTTATTTTCTTTGATGAGATAGGTAAGGAAGAAGGGGCTCGTGGCTAAATAATAACAGCCACACGATTCGATCACAGGTTAAGCTACGCTTGCCGCGGTCAGTTCGCGGATGGGTAACCAGCCATTGCATATCGAGACCCCTCCATGGCTCGGAAAGCACGTTAAGCCGTTGGTCCCGGCAGTCATTCGTAGATCTTTGCCGTTAGGGGTAGTCAGAAGCTCAAAAGTCTGACAACCAGTCTTACCGAGGTATAGTTTTACCCAGTAACCGGATTTTAGAGGTCAGATAGGCAGTCGCTACATGTTAAATACTGGTATTCAGCTGCATCCGGTTAGACTGGAAGCCGACCCCAATATAGTTGAGAAAAAGCTTGGCAGATTGATTATATATCATTATATAGTTATGGAAATGTTTAGAATAGTAACTAGGGTAGTGTGGGAAATGCTATGTGATGTATTAAGTCTTGTCCGACATTTTGGAACTAGTTTGACGTTAAGTTAAGCCGTAACGAGAATGTGTGCCGCTTTGCGTTTGGTGTGCACCAGCCCTATGGAAACGTGACGTTTTCAATGTTAGAACGTTTCGTATTTATGCAGCTTTTAGTTTTATTTTAGCAAGCATAGAAACTATTTATCAAACTTCGTCCGCGTGTTTATTGAACCCCCGCCAACCCACCGCATCGCGTCGCATCGCCCTCACGCGATATTACTTTTTTATCGCTTACCATTATTTTCGACTTTTTTTCTTTTTGCATGTCTCCTAAAAGTCGTAGCGTGATGGGCAGTTTCAGAGATGAGCGCGTTCAAACGAACAAACCCTTCAACTTAATATAGATGTATATATGCCCCTAATTAATTAGTTTTATCAAAGTACTTATCTTTATTTTTAATTATCGCCGATAGATGTCACTGATTTATATTGGCTGAAAATCATCAAGAAGAAGGGGAATTTATTGGTGTTTTTTTTATATATGAGTTCCATTACGATGAGTTTGATTACATTTTTATTAAACAAACTGATCTGAAATTGTAAATTGTAGTATCGTTTTTTTCTCGTGTAATACGGTGCAGATATGTCGTCATTAATTTCCTACTTAATTGTCATAACAATTTAATCAACACAATATATTAAAATATTTAGCGATAAATAATACCCTGTTGCGTAAAACACGACAATTAAAACATCTTAATTTTAAAGAAGCTTAAATATTTCTATATAAATGTGATGTGTCATTATTTTGAACTTGTTATCTTTAAAAAACGTGATTAAAATAGTTCAGTTCTCAAAAAGTTGACCCGTTTTACTAAAAATCCGTGACCCGGTTTTTATCAGTTAACCTTTACCCTTTATCCACTCAATACCATCTGGCTACAGGTAATAAGGCGTTGTAGGTAATAATAAAATGGAAATGCTACAAAAACTCTACACTTAATCGTACTAGTAGCTTATCTCTTTTTGTACTCGTCCACTCGGGATTATTCCGGGTCCGGCTTTAACCCGGAATAAAATATTTATATCCAACGTAACGAGCTCACGGACAAACATGGGCTCAACATGGCTGCTTTCCGATAATATTAAAAACATAATCGTGACCTTTGTTTTATGTGTGTGAAAGGGAAAATAATGGTTTGTATTTATTGGGTTTAAATTATATTTTTTTACTGAATTTCGTCTCATTCAACGTAGGCTATGATAAAAAATTATAAAAATATGTTACTTAGTTTCTAAAAGTTATTGGAAACTAACATTTTTATCATAGCGGTGACGGACGGTCCCGATAAGACTTGATAATGTTGGAGATGAAAGTATTTTGTTCGATTTTTTTTTACCAATGTGCCTCTATAAAAATACATTTGCGGTCAAGAGACTGCCGCTATCGTTTCTAAGAAGAGTGGTGATCTCAATATGCGGCCGTAATGTCCAAATACAGCGCGATTTTTGACAGCTCAATGTCAAATACTGATGAAAATGACAGACTTTCATGACGCACACACACTCCTATATAATATGTAGAAAGAGACATAGAGAGAGACAGAAAATCGCATGGAGAATGATATTTCCTTACGTTATGATTTCTACCAGTAAACTCCTTCTTTTTCCGTGGTGAAAAATCCTCATGGATATCCGCCGCCATGGGGTGGGCGGCGGGATCTGTCAGACTCTTACTGACTAAAAACCACCCCGGTGTTCCATGTCACACCTACGCCGGGGGTCGCGGGAACGTACGATCACCAGTCAACTCCTACCGCAAGCCGCGCGTTAAAGGACTTCGTTCCAAAAAGCTAGAGATTCACAAGCATCCCTGATTCATAAGCCCTGCGTACAGTTCTTAAAAATGTAACTGTAGTTATAAAATAAATTATTTTATTTAAGTAAATACACTGCACCTCTACATTTACACATACATTTAACGAATAAAAAAATATTATTTTCCCATTGCGATCGTTAAGCCGGGCGAATAATCCAGTTTACAAAGAATACCCCATTTAAAAGATTGAAATTTTAATCGATTGTGACCCATACGCCCGTGAAGACACGGACTTGCATATTAATAGAGATAATCCTGTTGAATTAAAAAAATAAAACGCCACCGAATTTTCAAAGGGATATGATTTGATAGGATATCTAAAGCTCAATCAGCTATTATTGTTTTTAGTTTTCTCACTAATAAAAAGGCTGTCAGTACTATATTATTATTGAAATGTTGCATTATACACTAAACAAATCAGGTACAAAAGAAAATTGTCTTGAAGAACAAAACCAAAGGGAAAAGCTTTATAAATAGCTCCGGAAAATCAAAAGCAAAAAGCTCTTTAAATACGCTAAGTATCACTGACGACATTTTACGTCACCCACTTAAATCTTATAGCAATAAAAAATGACGTAACAAGCGAAACATTGAATGTAGAAATATTCGACAACTCTACAACCCCTACGGTAGGTCGCGGTTTCGTCCTACGAGGTTCATTGACTACCGAAGAACCCCCTAATAAAACCCCTACACACAATATCAAACTCTAACCGCACACAATTAGAACACAATTTGCAATACCGACCAGAATCTGGTAGCTTTCTACTGCAAGCTGAAGATAAGCCGACGGATTAGTTCAGCGGAACGGAAAAAAAGAATAAACTTCAGCCCTGATTGAGTTCAATTCTTTTTAATGTATGGGGTTTGACAACCCTGCCGAATATATCCCTAGGTAAACATGAATCAAGAATACGTGTTATAAGATTAAAACGGATCGGAATGGTTGCTTTTGTATAGAATTATTTTTCGTTTTGATATGAATATAAGATTTTTATTTATTTTGTGCCTATTTGCGTACTTCATGAACACAAAGACGTAACAGAAAACGCAAAAATATGTCCGCAGTCCGTATCAACAAGTTAGTTGACATAAAGATTTTCCGATTAAAAAAATAATATGGTAAGGTACAAACATGCACGACCTTGGTCCTTGTACACACACAAACAACTGACACCTGACTCATGTAGGCTGTATTGTAAATAAAAAGTGATTGTAAAAGGGACTGGGGCGAGAAAATCCTGAAAAAGGCACGTGGCAATCCCGGATACTGGGATTCCGCCTATCCCGCCTTACCTTAATCCCGCGCTCCGGAAAAACATACAAATATGCGTGGATTTATTTGCCTTTGTACACGTGCCGTTCACAAATAAAGAGTTGTGATGTATTATTTTTAGGCTAATAAAGGCCACCTGCGGTATTGTGGAGTAGTATCAATATTTTATAGGCTATATTTCAGTTTTGTTATAAGCAACAGAAGCTAACATTTAGAGATTAAATACCATCTAACCTGTGAGAAAAACTGTTACTATCGGTAAACGTAAAATCATTTCATGTAGGTACTGTATCTCCATACATTGAATTAAAACCTAGTCCTTCCTATACTTGCGACATTGTATTTTATTTATTTTTATAAAAACACGCAATACAGAACTTGCAAGCGATTACACCGGCTCGTCTGCAGCCAGCCTTGCACACTTAATACCTTAATTTCGCATTCTTTCAAATCCAAAGCTAAATCTTCATATGTACTTAGCCCAACTGCGTCACATATTACGTACAGGCACCACTTGGCGCGGTCCGACGAGGATAATCCCGTCTTCCGTCTCGCTCGCGCCCGCAGGTGTCCCGCGCAAATCCTCGCCGCGTCCCTCTCTAATCCCTTATTTGAATCTTATCAGATCTCCCGAGATACACCGGTAGCGGTAGACATGTGTGTGTAGTTGGTTTATCCCCTAGGGTTGTCGAAGAAACTATGATTTCGGGCTTAATCTTCTTAAGAAAAGCTTTAAATCTATCAGATTTAATGTCCCATAGTTAGTTTTTGAATATGGGTGTTTCTGTATAAATAGGTTTAATGGATGAAAATATATGAGTAGGTTTGATAAGTTCCTGTTCTGTATTTTTTATTACATTCAGATCTCCAAAATTCGTAGTTAACCACTTCCACTTTAGCCCTGGATCGAAAGAGCTGGAAGTCATGGGGAGAGGCCTTTGCCCATCAGTGGGATGATGCAAGCTAACAGTTACAGTAACTTAATTTCCGTACTTCCTTGTACTATGACTTTGATCTTACAAACGATGTAGTACGCAAATAGCTAACGTTACATAAAGATCTTTTCTTCTTGACTGAACAGAAATCTGAGCATACGTCAATACGTATGATATTTATAGATACGTTGTTATTTACCAATGTAAATAACATAACGTACCTATAAATATCAGCACATCCCTGAACCAAGCACATGCATTAAAGGTGCGTCCACACTGAATCCGCGATTAATGGGCTTTGAATGTGCGATTGAAGCCAAATTTATGTATCTGCAACCCGTCACCAGATTACTGCGACACCAGAATGAAGATATGAGCAGCTGCTTTGATCTGTCTCCAAATGATCCAAGTAATGGCTGGACGGGGATTTTCTAATATAGATATCCTGTATTATTGCTCCTTCTAGTACGCACGTTAGAATACGTAAACGACATGGCTGCTGAGTTAATTTTACCGCCAGCTTAAATCTTAAAAGTTATTGGTATTTTTTTCTTTTTTAAAAACGCATTTATTGCTGTCAATATTGGCTAGGTAAGTCATTTATTTATTCCCCAGTACATAAATTTAATAGCGTCCATATTTTAAAGGAAGCATGGGAATTAAAGGTTTATTTCTTGCGAATGTAATAAGATAATATTACTAACCCTTTGTAGGGATTAAGATTTTGTTAAGGGCGCCGTCCCTAAGCCCTGCCAGACGGGGTCCCGCGATTAGGGTGAACGAGGCCTTTGCCGCTCACTTCTATGGTTTTTACGATACCCTAAACAATGAGAGGAATTGTCTCAAAAACGTATTTAGATTTAGAGCTGCTAATGAAATTATTATGCTGCGAATTATGCGGTAGACGATTGTTTCATAATTTATAATGTCTGGGTTTTATACCGGCAACTTTAATGTATTTTAAAGGAAGCAAACAGCGACAAGCAATGTTAAAGTTCGATCTACACTGGTATCAGGACGTAATACGACAAAAAGCTCCCGCTTGACCGTTCCCGAAGCACGGCGGGCCGCGCACCGGAGTGACAATCCGCGCCTCGGCCCGTAAGCCTAATCTTGACAAATGGTCCGGATCATCCGTTACCAGAGCCTACAGGCCACGCTTATTTGTCCACACAACTCCACCGCCACGATTTTTTATCGATTGATCAGAGGCTCAGCTGATTGCCTCTCTCTGTTGTTGCCGCCGGATTAAAACACACACGGAAACCTTCCCGCGTAGTTACGGCTGTATACGCGGACGTACGCATGTAGTCGTGGCTTTAAAACCAAATTAAAGTCAGACACAAAAGAATAATCGTAAAGGATTTGCATTATGATACGCACACATTGAAATGTTATGTGTAAAGTATAAATGTAATCAGAAGCCGTTTATCGTTCGTTTTCGAATTGAATCTGACAAACGACTTACAACTTTATGCCTTGGGGAAATGAGCTTGGTGAACTTTAATCGACAGTTAACTTGGTAAACTACGAACTAGTTTTTTGCAAAAACTTCAGAATTTAGTCTTATCCACAAATGCTCTGTAGACCAGTCATTTTAGTATCCAAAAATGGGAAAATGTGCTAGGTGGCCGTAAGACATTATTCCAAATTATTTTATATCAATGTTCCTTCCCCATAAAAAATTAAAGTAGAAAGTCAAAGGCTTGACCAATGAGCCAATAAAAAAAAGACCAAAAAAATGTTTCGGCACACCAAAAAAATCTATCAGAATCTTTTACGATTATCATTTGCGGACTTCCACCGTCTCGTATAGTAGCTAGCTCATCGTGAAACCGGTCCCTAACTGTCTGTTTGTGTGCGTTAAGCCGAGTGCATGCCTCAAATTGGGCTGAAGTACAGGAGATTATCTCAAGATGATTGATGGTGCCCCCCTCACCTCCCCCCTCCCCCCGCTGTCCCGCGCCCCTGACGCACGTGATAACCAGTCCATTGCATTGATATGATTGGGTAATGTAATCCTCCGTGTAATTAGGTAAAAGTTAATCGTTATAGAGTTATTAAGAAAGAACTGGTTTTTCTGGACGTGACAGATTTGTACATACAATGGGAGGCAACACTTTGATGCAGCACAAAAAGCTTAAAAAATTCAGCCAAACTTCGAAACAGCACAATGTTTTTCACTGAAAACCGTTATTTTAATTGATAGCCAAGAAGAAACACGCGCCAAATTCTAACAAACACAGCGCAGATCCGACTTTTTGTCCGTCCATTCCGAGTAATAAAAATAAACGGATTTAACAAGTAAAATCGGGTTTGAACCGGTCCGAACTAGTATTCACTGGAAAATCCTAGTTTCTAACAAAGACCTGAGGAGCTCCGACACGAAGAAAGCTAGCTAACTAGAACATACATATAGAGCTAAGTACTCGTGATCCGGATCAGGGAGATTAGGTGGCAGCGGCCGGCCACGGTCCGGGATACATCTCCTACCGGATTACTGAAATCCGGATTTCGTTGAATAACTTGCCGGGGATTTGTGACGTAATTTATATATGTAGTATAATGGAGTTTTCATAAGTGGTGGTCATCAGCGGTTTAGTAAGCGTTTGCGTTCATGAAAACTGAAAAAGAATAAGCTCGTCGTCTGTTTTTATTTGACTTCTGTGGTTTATCAATTAATCATCTCTCTCTCTTGTCGCAGGTCTGTGTGCAAGAAATTTCTATTAAAATAAGCAGAACCTTTGATCTCTTCTATTTTTATGTATTTTTATGTGTTATGTATGTTAATAAATAAATAATCTTCCTATCATGTTAATCCAAAAACATTCCCACTATAGAAATAAAATAAAAATAATCAATAAACTGAATACAACACAAATATTTGAGATTATTACGTTTATTATTGCCATGAAATGTAAATAATGGTTGGCTTTGATACCATAAATTCCGATGTGATGACCACCGAAAGATTATCGACACTCGCTATAATATCGAACGTTCACAAAATTAAAAAAAAAAAAAATATTGTTTGGCCACTGGTGTTTACGACTGCTGCAAATTTAAATCCCTTCACGATTGACCGTTTGTTGGATAGTCAGAACTGTAGGGCCCTTTGTACACGGCACGGTTTCTTTTTAAGGTACGCACGGCTACATATCAAGCTATACATAACCGATTGTACGAAAAACCTATACAATGCCAGGTCAGCTAAACCTGGAAATGTATAAGGAGCTTGATGTGTCGCCATGTGGACAGCGTGTTGACCGCCACGTAAAAAAGCCATGTGAACTTGTATATGACACGGTTTTATGGTATACGACGACGGTGCCGTACCGCAGTGCCGCTGTGTCATCAACAAGATGCCATAGTGAAAGAAAAAAAGAAAGAAAGAAAATACATTTATTTGGCACAAACTAAAAGACACACAATTCACCAGATATATACATCAGACAAAACAAACAATAAAATTAAAAAAATAAAAGATTAAACAAAAAATGTAAAGTCGGATGTAAAAAAATTATCAGGAAAGTGTGCCTCACGGCTGCGCCAAAAAGGCCCAGTTCAGCAAAAATGCCAGACAACTAGTGCCTGACGCTGGTTTTCAACTGGATCTGATGTGTGAGGTGACGGATGTAAATCAGTTTTATACTGCAACGTGACGTGTGTATGCATACTTAAATATATAAATAAAATAAATGGTAAATAGTGATCCATACAACACTGTCGACCGTGCCTACACACGGTGAATAAACCGTAGTTTTTCACGGCAAGAAAAACGTGTGTGTACAAAGGGCTTTAAAGTTACATTTGGACGTGTCAGTTTCAGGCTTCTACGATGGGTAGGCAAAATGGAATACCTACTGTCCTATTTGTGACGATTATTTTGATCCTTGAAAATAAAGTTGTTGTAGATTGTGAAGCATAACATAATTAGCCTATAATGTTCCCACTGCTGGGACACAGGCCTCCTCTCTTCGAGAGGGAGTGGGCTGTAATCTACCACGCGGGCCCAGTTCTGGTTGGTAGATGTCCCATGTCATCGAATTTTTGGTTCTAGGCCATGCAAGTTTTCTCACAATGTTTTCTTTCACCGTTTTGAGAGCCGTGGCGATGAAATAATTTACACAAAGTAAAGCACCAGTCACCGAGAGGAGGCCTGTGTCCCAGCAGTGGGAACATTATAGGCAGATTATGCTATGCTAAAGCACCTGCCTGGGTTCGAACCCACGACCTACAACTCGCAAGTCAAGGCCGTTCGTTACCACTGGGCCACTACTATTCCATGAGTAGATTGTGTGAAGCATCTAAATTTAAGGTCTTTGGTCTATGGATTCGCAATTCTTACACAAAATAAGCTTTCTAACTCGCTTTATAGAAAAATCATTCTATTCTGTGAAGGAGTATTCTAATTTGACAAATACTTGACATTTAAATTTAATAACTATGATTTATGTGCAAATTTTATTAGCTTCATTTATTTAATTCATGTAATCAATAATTTTGCATGCTAGTTTTAGCGAATTGTTTTAGAAACTGTTAAAAAATACCCGACCATCAGTAATGTACAGACGCCAATACATCAAGCTACCCGAAACTGTCAAATTTTCCCAATCAACTTTGAACCTTATACTATAGCGATAAAGTTGAAAATGTAATAAAGAAATTTGACAGATTGTAGTAGCTGGATGTCTGTAATACAATTCTTACAAATTTTAATTTCATTTTATTTCAACTGTTTTTTGTCCTAGTTACTCAGAAGTAGTTCATGTTGGTCTAAAACTGGGCTAGAGTTCTAGTTTCAGATGCACCTTCCTTGTGGCCGTATTTACTGCTACCTAATTGATACAGGCCTGCCCGGCAAATTCATTTTACACCCCTAATAGGCTTGATCTTATGAACACCTTGCTCAAGGAGTGTGTCCGTCGTAGGACGTTTTACGCCTTCAGTTTTTACTGCCTCCAACATTTTACCCGATGAGCTTTTTAATGTTAAATTAGGTACAAGGGTTGGTTGATTTAAATCATGGGTTAATCTAAAATAAGTACTAATGCTTGGTTCCTATAAAAAAAGGAATCATTTAGCTTACCAATGGTAGCATTTTTATTTCCAAACTGGGCATATAAATAGATTCGTAAGCTAATTTTACCTGTAATAGCTACTTCCATATGGGAGGGTCTACTATGCAAAGCTTAGGTATTTGCTTCATTACTCGTAAAGATACTAGAATCTTAATTTTAACCAATAACGGTCTGTAAATTATAGGAATCCGGTCTAAGTGGTTTTTACTTTGTTTTGAAAGTTCCTGCGAGCGATTCTGTAAAAGTCTTACCGTGAAATCTTAGGTGAAGTGAGCTTGTAGTGAGCTGGCAATTCCCTAGCATCAATATTGTTGCTCAGGTGGAATTACAGCTCTCTGCACCTAAGTTTTCACGGTGAGATTTTCCAGAATAGACCAGCTGTATTTGAAAGTAAAGTTTCATCTTTAGAGCTTTCAAAAGCAATGCAACAAAACTACAAAAAGTGGATTCAAAAGTCCACCGCAACTCTTAACGTGTCCTCACTACGTACCAAACAATATAGGGTAGGGTGTCTACACACACGCATACTCGGATCAGTCCTAAGCCGGATTACGCGACCGCCAGATCTGGATGTACGGAACTACGGTACCTCGAGGTCGACAATATTATGGATTTTGAATATGGAAAATGTACGTTGGGAATCTTTTGAATTTATCGTTTCGTTGTCGCTCTAGTGGGGACAGATTGAACTGTATTAGGGGCTAATCTTTGCGCCGGTTTCCTTTGAAAGTTCAGAGAGAATTGTTTGATCTTTTTGTGTATAATTTTTTAGGACTGTACTTAATTACAGAATGGCGTACAAAGAGTTAAGTTTAATCGGAGTTCGAATAATATTTTTAACTAACTTAAAACCTGTCAAAATCATCTGCCTAGCCTTTTCCCAACTATGTTGGAGTCGGGTTCCAGTCTAACCGGATGCAGCTGAATACCAGTACTTTACTCGGAGCGACTGGCTATCTGACCTCCACAACCCATTTACTGGGAAATACGATACCCCTTGGTAAGACTTGTTGTCAGACTTTCGATAACCGTAACGACTGTCAAAGATCGATGAATGACAGCCGAGATCAACGGCTTAGCGTGCTTTCTGAGGCATGGAGGGGTCTTGGTATGTGAATGGTCACCCATCCACGGATCAACCGCAACCGTAGCTTAACTAACTTATTTATTTTTAATGCAATATTTTTAATGTGTAATGTTTTATGTATATTTCTATGTAATTTGATGTGCTTAATATGGGAATAACTTTCTGAAATAAATGATTATTATAATTATTTTGGTTTTTAACCCCCGACGCAAAAACGACGGGGTGTTATAAATGTAATTTTTTTCAGTTTAGTACCTGGTATTTTCAGAATCTCACGGGTGTGAACCAAGGTGAGATTCTAGTTATTATTTTGAGAAGGTAAATTGCCTCCGTACTGCAGTAAAATTATTATCCAAATCTAATTGTAAAAATATTCTTACTATGCGGCAAGTGTCGGCTATTCTCTGTTCTGTTACATTAATGTCTGGGTACTGTAATTTAATCCTTTCGAATAATTGTGTGAAATACATGGTACTGTTCTCTTCAAATTTCGTAATATGATAGTAAGTGTGCATGATGAATATATTCATATCTTCAGTCCATTTCATGCGCACTCTGGATTTTCCCGCTTTAGTGGTCGCAGCCTGAGTAGCTGACGCCGCCTGCGAAACATCCAAAGCAAATCTAACTGTTCTTCTGTCATCACTATTATCTAGTCTGTCTGTCGGTTCAGCTGTAGTATTTTTATCGGGGATAACCCGCCTGCTCAGTCCCCCACCGGCCGATGGGTCGCATGCTGAGATACCCAGGATCGGCCCCGGGTGCGCCCTGACGATTGCCCTCGGGTAGCGGTCCTATAGGTATTTTCTTCGATCTAGTCTCCATGTAAAAGGGGTTTCCAGAGCCATGTTAGCCACGCCAGTAATTTTTTTATCGTGTCCGCCCCCCACGTGTTTACATGGTCAATCAGGACGTGTGGTTGTTTAAGGGGCTTATTAATATTATCTCCTATATTTCAATATAAATACATATAAATTATATTTTTAAATATTAGAATATAAAAGTTGTAGTTAGCATATAAAAGACGAACAAATAAGCACTTTCAGAACTTTCAGTATCACCAGCCTACAGCAGTCCACTGCTGGACATAGGCTTCTCGTATTGCACGTCATTCAACTCGATTTTCGGCAACTCTCATTCAGCTGCTACCAGCCATCCTGCGAAGATCGTCGCTCCACCTCGCCTGAGGGCGTCCTACCTCAGAACTTTAGATCAGTATATTATGTAATTTAGTACCTAGTGTAAATAGTTAGTTGTTTAAATATTATAAAAGTTATGTAAGTAACCCAATGGGGTGACAGTTACGGGGGTGACATTATCACTAAGTGATAAAACCCTTTGAAATAAATAAAAAACCAATAAAAGTTAAAAAAAATATGTAACTGAATACAAACGCTTAAACTGCGATTGAAAAACAAGCTTATAAAAACACTTAACATTTGATTCAAGCATACTTTCACACGATTACAAGATATTTATTTACTATATTTAAACATAATTATACCACATTCAGGTTTATAACTGAGAAAACTCACTTTTTAACGCGGCAATGGAAAAGAAAACTAGATAAACGATGCATATATTATCAATACACACATAAGAGCGAAGTTTTTTTGTAAATATTGATTTATTTGAATTAATAAAATTATCATATTTGTTCGTAGAGAATGGTTATAATACTTGTGCGTGACGCAGCTCACGTAACGTGTGTAACTCATAAAATATTATATTTATTGTAATGATCCTACTTTTATGAGTTCATAACAAAAGAAATATTTTTTGCAACTTCTGTTTTATAAGCTTCATATTTGTCTATATTATATCGTCTAGTGAAAGTACGTGTAATATACCTTTCATTATAAAAGTATGTATGCAGTGTAGGCACACCCTAAATTATAGAATACTAGCAGCGCCCCGCCGCATAAGTGTCGATCCCGCGGGATTATCGAGATAAAAAGTACCCTATGTGTTATTCTGGTGTATAAGCTATATTACTGCAAAGTTTCATCAAATTCCGTTAAGTAGTTTTTGCGTGAAAGAGTAACAAACATACATCCATCCTCACAAACTTTCGCGTTTATAATATTACTAGCTGCGCGCCGCGGTTTAACCCACGTAAGTTTCGATCCCGTGGGAATATCGGGATAAAAAGTATTCTGTGTGGTAATCCTGGTTATAAACTATCAGTGTGCCAAATTTCATCCAAATCGGTTCAGTAGTTTTTGCATGAAAGCGTAGCAAACATCCATCCATCCATTTTCACAAAATTTCGCGTTTATAATATTAGTAGGAAGTAGGGTTGGATAATAATATTAGAATTTGAAAAATAAAAGAGAGGATTACTGAACTGACTTTCTAATATAAAATAATATGTGACTCTTTGTATGTCGGTCGGTCAAGGTTGAAAACCTTTTTCAAAGGGTCACCCACGAAGGGGGTACTTTCTCCCCCGACGGGCGCTCCAACGGCGATGCACTAATTATTATGGTTCCAAAATGAATGTAAAAGTAGGTAGTAATGCATTTCTATAAATATAATTGATATCCTTGGTTCATTGTGTAGCTTATCGGTTAATCTGAAATTGTTAAAAGCTTTTTTAGGGGTCGCGCTTGGATAGGGTTGCGTTGCGGTGCGAATATCGAAAGGTGTAGGGTCCAACACAGATATATGCGCATATTTCTAGATGTGGCATTTTAAACACTTTTTATTAACAATGATCGTTGTTTTATAACTATTCTATATACTAATAATAAAGCCGAAGAGTTTGTTTGTTTGTTTGAAGGCGCTAATCTCTGGAACTACCGGTCGGATTAGAATAACTATTTTGGCATTTGATAGCCTAATTCTTGAGAAAGGCTATAGGATTAGCTTATTAGTTTATTGGCTTTAGGATTTGTATGTTTGGAGTGCATAAATAAATAAATAAATAACGCTAGCACCCTTAGGAGCCGAGCAAAAGAAAAAAAGTCAGAGCGAAAACGAAGTGATAGCTCGGGGTAAAGCCACGACGCGACGGGGTGTGTCCGGGGAACAAGAAATTTCACGCGTACAAAGTCGCGGGCAGATGCTTGTGTTGTTATAATAATACCGGATCTTTGAGCTAAATCTGTTATTTCGCGGAATTCGAACGAATTTACATTTAATCTTAGATACTTATCTTTTATCTTAATGTTGCAAAAATACGTCACATTTTGTCAATCATTAATTGGTGAGAATGTTTTATATTTAGGATTTATAATATCAACAGCTAATCTCATTCAGATTTGAAAGAGATAAAATTATAATGAGCTTTCAAACTGCGTCAGAAAAGCTCATTCTTTAAAATCCGTATTTAAAAAAATCACATTTCTGACGCAATACATTCTAAATCTGTATCAAGTAAGATGATACCATATCTGTTTAGTCCAAAACAAAACTAAATTAAAAATCTCTAACACCTAACTTAGCTATCAAAATATGCTACCAAAGATTACAAAAACATTCACACCGGAAAGGAAACAGCACGTAAGTTGAACATTAAATCGATAACACACACACATATTCACCCTCACGGATCCCGTTGATCCGGATCATCCCGCGCGGATCAGCCTCGTGTCGCCCGGAGATAAAGCTCTGCCCGCGTGTGTGCTGGCCCTAATCATACGTGTCATACCGCGCTACGTCACACGATGACAGTTATTAATTTGATGTTTTTTTTTTTTGTATTTATCTCTTTACGTTTTTCTTTTGGAACTTCATTGATAAAACTTTGTCTGTAAAGCTTGTCTTCGCTTTTAAAGTAGTAAAGGGTTCGATCATGTGATAGATAATACCTTTCTATAGAAGCCTTTTTCATATTATTCAGTTGAATGGTGCCTTTATCTAAAAACAAATACCTATTTCATTTAAAGATATGGTGATAATATACACCTCTACTGTAAATAAGAAAATTTTCTAACAATATTAAATAATCCGTAAATAGGTTAATGACTAACGGACTTGGGAAAGGCCTTTGCCTAGCTGTGAGTCAGCAGGTATCATCATCATCATCAGCCTATTGCAGTCCACTGCTGGACATAGACCTCTCCTACTGCACGCCATTCAACTCGATTTTCGGCAACTCTCATGCATCTGCTACCAGCCATCCTGCGAAGATCGTCGCTCCACCTAGCCTGAGGGCGTCCCCCCGTAGTAGGTATAGGATGATGAAATTAAAAAAAAAAGTTAATCCTATCCTACTTAATATTATGAACGTGAAAGTTAAGAAAGAGTAACAAACATCCATCCAGGATGTTTGTTACTCTTTCACGCAAAAACTACTTAACGGATTTAAATGAAATTTGGCACACAGATGGTTTATAGCCCGGATAGGATACTTTTTATCCCAATATTCCTACGGGATCGAAACTTATGCGGGTGAAACCGTGGGGCGGAGCAAGTATGGTATAAAATTATACTTCGCAAAATAAATATGATTTAATTATATTGCTTTGCAATAAAGACTACTAAACAAAGCTAGGTACGTATCTGTAGGTACCTAAGTACTGCGTGAAACCACTTCCGCCTGTGGTTTTCCCATATCTGTGAACCTATTTGTGTTTTCTTTAGGTTCAATTACGTATTCAACTTTATCAGAATTGTGTTGATTGAAATATTTTATCAATTATGTACCTATAGTATAAGTATAATCAGCCTATAAAGTTCCCTGTGCTAGGACACAAACCTCCTATCTTAGAGAGGGAATGGGTTGTAATCTACCACGCGGGCCCAGTGCGGGATGTCAAATGTCTTCAGATTTTTGGTTGTAGGACATGCCAGTTTCCTGACGATGTTTTTCTTCACTGTTTTAAGAGAAATAAGGAAAAAAAGAAAGAAAGAAATTAATTACGTTATGTTAAAGTTTGGGAGCTTACAAGGATACTAACAGACAAAATAAAGGTTTTGAAGTGAGGTAATTACCATTTTAGTAAGAAAGTATTTGTAACACTACCTACTTAATTACGTACCTAGAGGAAGGTACGAACGTGAAACATGCATACATGGTGTTCTACGACACACGAAACGGGCGGTCCCTCCGTCGGATTGCCATCCGAACTCCCCTGTTCATCCAAGGAGCAGACGGACGCTTTAACTTTATTTTCTTGATAGGAGCGTGTACGTCATATAGCTTGACAACAACATCGTTGAAAAAACTAACTTTTTCGTTAACCGAAGCAGCTGCTTTCAGTTCTTGTTGAAGCCTCTCGCTATTCATACATGCAAACGCACGCCTGTACTGGTACGTGGGTTTAGGTTTAGGAGGGTTAAGGATATAGCGTAGGTAAAAAGGTCGTGACGGGAAAAGCCAGGAGCAACATGTTCACCATGTGAGGAAACTAGGGAAGGATTAGAGGTGAGAATCAAGTCAAGCCAAGTATCGTCACCTGCCATATTATGATGAGTGGGTTGGAGAGGCAATACATGCAAACTGGCTGACTCTATGAGGTGCAGGAGTTTACGGGACCAAGGGGAGCTGTGGGCAAGGAGGTTGGTGTTAAAATGTGATGTGCGTACCCTGAACCCAAAGATTGAATCATTCAATCAATGAAACTCGGCAATATACGACACCAAGGATGTTTTAGCTCGTTTGACACAATCCTCGAGGAAAAGAATCTCTGCGGATAATGGTGTAATAGAACAAAAACTTCCATTGCTGGAAGATGCACTAGAATCGTAATCGTTGGCAGAATAAAAACGGTTCGTTATCAGAAGTCGTAAATTTAAGTAAATAAAATAAATATCTATAAATATATAATTATAAGTAACGCTAAAAATACTACACGAATGACTGGTGCGACGAATGTATCTTTGCACCACCCGCCAGCCAGCTCACAACATCTAAACATTGGTAAAACTTTATGATAAGAAGCACATAGCAAAACCTAAAACAAAACATAATAACTGTCATGCGGAATATAATAGAATAAATATCAAGAAAAAAATACAAAGTTTACACACGGAAATATTACGATAATTTAATAGGCTAGATAAAATTATGAACGAATCCGATCAAGAATACGTCAAAATTCTAGAAAAAATTTATTCGAGAAATATTGACTTTAATCTCCACAAATGTATTTCTGACTAATAAAACCTTTCCTTAATCTGATCTCCGATTAAAATAATGTTATCTTTCAAGTATTAAAATAAATATAGAAGCAAGATAACATCTATTAGATACACAGCTAACGACGATATCCAAAATATTATTACTTAATAGTCGATATTCTGCGATAAAGGTGGCCATAATAGGAATATTTGCATATAAATTTTTTAAACATACCGTTCATTTTACCCATAAAACCATGCTTAGGTACATACGTTATGTCTTACATATAAAATAAAAGATTATAATAAGGTATAATAAAAAATATAAATCGGCTTATCTATATAAAACTGGCTTATTCGTGTAAAGTAGGATCGGCAACGAAAGTTTAAAATAATTAATTATATTTTTTTAAGTTTTTTCAGAGTAGGTACGACTAGCATAAATATTCTTGTATTTATGGTAAATGGAAATTGACTGGATTGATGGTGGACTGGTAGAAAATGCCTATGGCATTAAGTCCGCCTGAGTACATTTATGCACTTGAACTATATAATAAATAAATAAATTGACAAAGTAAAATACATGTATTAACAGGAAGAATAGTTATCTCAATTGTATTAAAATAAGCTGTTGCTAACCTAACGTGGGAGGTATATTTTGCATAGCACTTTTACCGTAATAGAAAATAAATATTGACATTAAGTACTAAAGAGCAATGAAAAATAGGGGGTTTCAGAAATATCAAATGCCGCTAAAGCTTTAAATTTGTCATCTGTTTCACAAAACAGCTACTTCATGAAGAATATACATTCATACTAGCCCTACATTTAAAATAAAACGATAGTTAAAAATCAAAGTATTTCCAACTAGATTTAATCTTCTGACGGTACCCAGGTACGATTTGACAAAAAGATATATCTTAAACGTCGGGCGTAATCCGTCGGGCATTGTGCAATCGCTAATCGGTGCGGATCGGCGCGGCGCGGGCGGCGCGGCCCGATTCGAAATTAATAATGATTTATAACGCCCGATTAGTGGCATTAGGCATTAACTCACCGGCCGATTGGCGGGACAAGCTCGCCTCTACCAACTCTACTTATAATAGTCTTCTTGTTCATATTTTTCATTCTGTTTGCGCAACCGACAGTAAATTTTTATTTGATCTGTGTGCTTAAAGAAACTGAATGACAGATTTTTTAACAAATTCAGCTACCATTTATGTTAATACGATAATAAATAATGATGCTTTCAGGAAACACAAGGTTATGTGAAGTCAAAAAAATTCAAAATAATGTCTAAGTAGGTAGCTAATACCAAAATTGATGTTTTCTAAAACTTCAAGGATAAATATAATTTTCAAATATTTGAAAATTATTCACAATAAATCTTCAACGTAATTCTAAAATTCTAATGCTTACTGTATAAGTACCTATTATTTGTTTAATTTATCTTACGACCTACACACAAAGAAAAAATTCTTAAGCATGGAACACACTGTATATGTGATATGTGCCCAATGCGTATGCACTTGGGCTTATGCTTTGAGCGCGCCTTACGGCAGACGGGATGTCCCGGATTAGATTTAAGGGGTAAAAGAACTAGAAAGGGACAGAACAAAAGGATTTGTATTAAAAAGACAAGGACAGAAGACGGTAGATTTAGAGATTATGATTTATAAAGAGTGAATGGGAAGTTATTAGGTAGGGTATGAACGGTGGGTATTAGTCCGGTGTATGGGAAGTTGATGTCGCGTCGGTTTGGGTTTCATGCGCAATGCGCGCCAAACTGGTCGTGAAATTAGCTGCGTGGATTTAGGGGTCGTTCTCATTAGCTATCTAGTGCCCCTCCGATGATTTTTTTAAATATTTTGTTTTAGTTACCTACTATAGGTTGTTTAGCCGTTGGTCTGGCGTGCCGTCCCATCGGACTATGAGAGTGAGGGAAGAGAGAGAGTACACTTGTGTCTGCATACACGCTCTTGCACTATAATATCTCCCGCGCCGAAAGCTAGTCTCCGTTGAGAATCGTCGCCATGGCCATAATATGGTCTGGAGAACTGTACTATTTACCAACGTATTTTATATTGACTCTCAAAATTATATCTTATCGAAATGATGTTCTGCTAAAATATAGGTTGCAATTATCAGTAGCACCTGATCAATATTATCGGTTATTTAATTAATTTTCGTGACACTTCCTCACCTTATCGCATTTCGCTTTTTTATGGTTATCTCGAATTTCTACGGAAATTGTTACAAATAGAATAATCGCGATTTATCAATGAACGTTTTAAAGAAACACTCAAGCGAATGAGTTTAAGCCAAAATTAAGTTTTCTTACAGGATAGGTATACCAAGATATAATCAGCCTACACTGTTCCCACTGCTGGGACACAGGCCTCCTCTCTGTGAGAGGGAGTGGGCCAAATCTATCACGTAGGTAGTAGATTAGGGGGTAGGTTGGTAGCTTTTTCGTGTCTTCGAATATTTGATTCTAGGTTTCCTCACGACGTTTTTGTTCACCGTTTTAAGAGCAGAGGTGATGAAATAAATTACACAAAGTACCGTAAAAAGGGGTGAGAAGAGATGCAGGGGTGAATCGGGACGAAACTTCAAAATGGATTTTAACGTTGAAATAATAAATAGTTTATTGCCAGAAAAGCCTCTAATGTGTTTACTGTTTTTTAATTAAAGATTAAGTGTCCTAGTTAGCAACCAACTATATTATTTTAAAGTACAAATCCATTTTAAAGTTTCGTCCCGATTCACTCCTGCATCCCTATTCACCCCGTTTTACCCGGTACCTAAAGTGCCTGCCTGATTTCGAACATACGATTACGTAATTCGGGACCGGTACTACTAGCCCACCGCTGTCCACAAACCAAGCTCGATCGAACAAAATATATTCCTCAAGCCCAGCTTGATAAACAAACTAAAGTCTTCTTTCAATCACAATAAAACATAAACGACCCAGAATAACTAACACCAGAGAGCTGACTCCTTAGAAACTATTCAATAAACATTGACAAACTTTATTGACGCATATAAATATTGAAATCACTGGCGCATATATTGCGAAAGTTTGATTTAACGACCTAAAGATATCGAGGAATCAATAATGGCATCAGATTAACTAAGACTGTACAGATGAACCGTAGTTATACAAAGGGGCCAAAGAACAGTGCGTGACTACGAATAATGCACTCTTACTTGTTTTAAAAGACGTTTGAGGGACGTTTCGGCTTTGACTGAGAGAAAAATGTTTGATAAAATCGTTTGTGATTTTTTTTTGTGAATTGGTTAATCGCAGTTTAAACTTTGGTTAACGGTGTGCAATCTGCTTTAAATCTTGGATGGCAGACTTCTTACGGCTGGCCGCTTGGTAAGTAGCTATTAGCACTAGATAATTTAATTATTTATTTATTTTTCACTTCAAGACACAAACATCAGTGTTAGCCCTGGCTCGTGTACTAGGAGTTCCTGTATCACAAGAGCCAAACCTCTCAATTTACAGAGAATATGTAAAAGAAGCGCGATTGATAAAAATGAGATTCGTTATAGTTATCGCATGCTTTAGAAGGTAGGTTTACAAATATGTATACAAGAGAAAAAAAAAAAATAATACACAGGAGGAAAAATAAAGGAGGAGGCAAGTACTTTATCGATAAAAAAGTTTAAGTAGAGCTTACTTAAAATAATTATGTCAATAGTGTTCTCAAGCTACCATTCATTCAACCATCTACCCATTTACCGATCTAGACTTTCCCCACAGCTTCATTCAAAAGGCCATATTCATAGTCGCGCCCAATCACCACGAAATATTCATAGTCTAGTCATAAAACGGTGTACTCACCAGTAATACCTTTGTTCAGCAGATTGTTGAAGGCCTCCTTCTTGGGCGAGAGGTGCGGGGTGTGGGGGGTGTGCGGGGTGTGTTGGATGCGCTCGTGGTGCACGGGGGCGGAGGGGGGGCGGGGCACCGCGCGGTCCTCCGGCGAACGGCGAGGCGGCGTTTTGCTGCGCCTGAGTTCCGCTGACAGATTCTACGAAAGAAAAGCGTGGGTTAGACTTTGTATGGAAAAACAAATGAATATAGGTTTCACAAGGCATTGTAGTGTTGCTTGGATCTTCAAAGTACCTACGGCAAACATTTTTGTGATATAAGTTCAATTTTGATATTTCAAAATGTAAAAGTTCCGCACTTCCATATCGAAAATGAAATCAATGAAATAAAAATTCAATTAATTCTCTTAATACCAATTAAATTAAAAATCAAAACATGTCCTATACTAATCACTAATTAATCTACAGTAGGTAATCAGAAATATTATTTGATAGGCGATATCTTTATCTATTTATATCTGAGATAACAACTTCTTAGTACAAGATTTAGACTATGATAATGATTAAACAATTTAATCTTGCATTAATCTCGAGGTCTCTTTTTTAATCCCGTGATTATCCATGTAAAAACACGTTTGTCACATTTTCACATCTGTTTTGATTTTGATATATAAAAAAGTGCGAGGATTTATATTTTATTGCAAATAATAATGAGTTGCAATGATTAGAACGTCGTAAAAGCCGAGAAAGATAAACAAATCAAGTATTTTGACTTGTTTCGCGAGGTTGTCGACATGTGGGATGTGGCCTCAGCGATCATTGTGCCGATAGTCGTGGCAACCAATGGGTTAATAGCCAAGAGCCTCAACCAACACCTGAGGAGGCTCTCGTCTAGCAGCTGGATCAAGGGCTTGATTCAGAAAGAGGTACTTCTGGACACGGCCCGCATTGTTAGGAGGTTCCTCTCTCTGGAGCCCTGGACCCTGTTCCCGATACCGGTGGGGTACTATGTTTTATATTTTTAAATGTTTTTTTTATTTTTAATATTCTACCTAATATTTAAAAATATAATGTATGTGCAGATAATGAAATAAAGGAGACAATCTAAATTAAACAAGTGTACTAAAACGGATACATAAACTTCCAATCGCAGCTAATTGTTTCAAACCATAATCTAAGCATTAATATTTAATTTGCGTACGCCCAATTAATATAACGGAGTGGATATATCAATACATGAACACGGGCTTATCCATGCTTTTATGGTATCATGTCTAGACGAGACCCCATAGCTTCCATTAAGGTCGAATAATAATGAATAATTCTACAATTTGCGCTGGTACACTTGCATGCATTGGTGCAATATGGTTGCGTATGCGCACAGTGTCTGTCAAAGGCAGACGTGAGGGACATTTGAAACGCATCGACAAACGAAGGGAACCGTTGCTTTACATTATAGTGTGCATTATGAAACTGTATTTTTTTCATGTAATTGTACCGTATTAAATTCATGATCTGATTTTAATGAAGACTGTTTTGACATATTTGGTGTCTTCGTTTTAACCAGTGCAAAAATAGTCACTTAAGGAGTCAACGGTAATAAGCGCAGACATGTTAAAAATACGACTTATTTTGCCCGTTTCAGATCAAAGAACTGATTTGGTTAGTTTGGTTTGAGTAAGTTGTTTTTATTTGCAAACACCAATGGGTAATCAGAAAGATGCAAGGACCCAAAATGTTCATAAATAAGAAGACATGATGTCATGACATCTTATTTCTATAAATATTATTTTCGATCTTGACCAATACTACCAAAACGGTAAAAAAAAACAGAAATAACCATTTTACACGTTTCAAACTCATGTTGGGAATCCGATTACAAATTCGGTCATACTCGTTTGATTAGCACCCGTGTGACACTCAAGTATACTCAAAATCGACACTGTCGCTATTTTTACCATAAACAAAAGAGTCACGACAAGAGGTGACAATTTTATAATTTACTGCCAATTGCTGATTGTCAATGAAGGCGTACGTCATATCTCGCTTCAGGTCGAGAGCAACTGGACTACAGTTTGCAAGTCAGATAAGCATCTAATCTGGAAATTCCCGTTGTCTAGTCTATATTGGCGGCTCCTTGGATTCAAGGATTGATGTTTAGATTTATTTCTAGACATTTCAGTTTTCATACTTTGTTATTTTAACCATGTGGACTGAGACTGGGTTAACTTGTAAAACGCATATGACCTAGGTCCTAGGTATTTTATTTCAGAAGAAAATCGTTGACTACGTAGTTCAAATTGGAAATGTAATGCATACAATGACCATAATTATTTTCAACACCAATGAGAATAAAGCCGCAAGTCACAAGAAAAATAAAGTACACATCTTTATGTATTCTAATCTAAGAAAAGTCGAACCACTTAAGGCGAATCGAGATACAAATTGGACACTTGGCCATTGCGTCAGTCGATACAAAACGTTCATGAGCCGCACTGATTACATTCATTGAATATTGTTACTGAACGCCGGTTTGACCACATAACGGCAAACTCACAACGAATGATAGTGTTTTAATAAGGTTAATGATGTGCAAACACGACATATCTCATCACGTTATATTGTTAAAGTTGACACAAAAAATCTCGCCGGAGAAAAACAAAATGAGCACAGAGCTTTTAATTGAAATTAAGGAATCATCACACCATACCCGAAACTCCAGAACAAATGATCTTATAATTTTTGATTCAATAGCAGAATCATAAAACTTAAGAGGGTATTGGAGGAGAGATGAAGAGCGAAATGATCTAGTTGCAGAGGTACTCTCGGCTGCTCTCAACAATAAATTAACCCTTACCAATTCTGAGCAATTTGACGTGCACAATCAAAGTGCATGTGCAAAATGTGCCGCATGAAGCGAACAAACGCAGGAGCGTGTTGGCCAATAGCACGCACAGTTTGCCCGTCCATAGAATCGTTGATTCGCGCCACAGATACGTCTAATATCGTATTGGAATTTGTGATGTCGTTTGACCCCTGTTAACCCAGATTACGCGCGTCGCCGCCTGATTCGTCCTCGGCGGAGCCTGATTGTGTTGTGACATAAACTGTAATGTATTATGTGTTAACTCTTGCTGCAATCACGGCTAGCACGTACCACAATTACAATGGATATGTTCGCCGAACTTTACAATTTATTTGGAACGATTTGTGTGTGCTCTGGACTTGTTGAGCTTTGCTGGGCGGTTTTCTGCTCGAGAATTCGTACGTTAAGAATTAGTACTGATGGGGGAAATAGTTTTTCTGCGATAACTGTCATGAATATTGGGATGGAAGCCGTCATTGTAATCAATTTCGTCCCAACATCTACTTTATTTTCTATTTTGGGGATTCAAAGTAGTTACTTATTGGAGGTTTTAAGACTGTTAAAAGCAAAATTGTAAGGCAGAACTAAACGTTATTGGTAGGTTTTTTATGGTGACCGTTGGAGATATGACTTTTTCAGTGATAGAACAACCTCACTTTCACTTCAGACTTGGACACATCTTTACCACGTTTTTTCATCGTCTGGTAATTGTAACGACTAAGTGAATCTCATCGTCTGCATTTAACTAGATGTTGATTTCCGTTAGATAAAACACGCTAAGCAATCATTAAGAAGAAAAACGTTTAGTTTATGGATTTAAAAAGGGTGAGTGCTTATTAACTTTATCTACAGTTATAGTTAGCTTAATACAAAGATGTTAGCATGGTATATCGTTTAAATAGTAGGGACCGCTTATTAGTATTACCAAGCTTTTAAGAAATGAACTAATTAGGCTTATTAGTTACTAACACACTAATTTCTTGTTGTCCTAGTAATCATTGATAATCCTGTTTATATTCCCACCCTGGTTTCATAATCTTATCGTATATTTGGGGAGCAATATTGACAAATAATGCATTAGTATGTCTGGCAGTGATATGATTAAACTTAGCTTAATAAATTACATTGTTATCATGGTCTTCATTCAGCCTTTAGACAAATTTGTCTCTGATTTATTTTTATTAATGTCCCACTGCTGGGCAAAGGCTTCCCTACTCTCTTTACTCTTCTCTACTGTATCTCATTGTTGTCAAATATTTTAATCCCTGTTAGAAATGTCTAAACCTTATATTAGCACGCATTTTCTTTCCTTTGACTTCAACATATTAATATTACATAAAAACGACTACCTACCTACTTCAGTAAATATTACATACTAAGTATGTACATTACAACAAGTACATAGAGGTGACAGTAACATCAGTCTTCAGACATCAGATTACAAGATCGGCAAATATGTAAATCATAATTATAACAATTGCTCAACAAACAAGGCTCAACGGTTGTCAGCTACTATTTCCATAGATATCCGACTGGTACTTAGTCAGTAGATATGTTTGTTTTTGTGTTATTTATAAGTTTAGCTATGTGAGAGTTAGGTAAGAAACCTAAATAACATAACATACATATCTGTATCTACAACGCCACATGCGAACTAGGCGTCATACTGACGTCACGCAAAATCCTGCATCGCGCAAGCAGAGTTGTCCGCGCAATTAGCATACATACAACATCCCGACATCAATCGTCGGGCAGTTGCCCACCAGACACAACACCCGTCTGGTCGGAGGATCCTCCCATTTCCATGGAGGCTGAGTGAACTTTACACCCTGTTCCTCATACCTCCTCTTTATACATAATCAGCCTATAGGCTGATTACTTTGGGCAGGCACTTTACTTTGGGTATTTCATTTCACCACTGCTCTTAAAACGGTGAAGGAAAACATCGCAAGGATGCATATCCTAGAACCAAAAATTCGAAGACATGTGACATCCACCAACCCGCACTGGCCCGCGTGGTGGTATATGGCCCTCTCTCTCTCACAGAGAGGAGGCCTGTGTCCCAGCAGTGGGAACATTATAGGCTGATTATACGTTCCTACTCAAAATGGTTTTTCCGAAAGTCGAATTTTCCGAAGTCATTATACCGCTTTTCTGCCTTCTGATGAACGTACAGTCATCCGCATATCAGTGATAACTCTTGCACTACGAACACCGTCCTTGCTGCTACGACATAAAGGCTCTGTCAATGTCAAATTGTTATCCTTGATGTGCGGTTAGCTGTCCAAGTTTCGTACGTAGTTACTAATCATCTGTCTTAAAGATAAAGAAATAAGATGGAACATAAATCTAAACCAAATAGATAAAACTACGTGATTTTGTTCATGAACATCATAATCTCTGACACACTGACGGATAAGCTTTCGAATAATGATTTATTTGTACTACCGAATATTAGCAAACATTTAAACTATTCTGTTATATGAACCCATTTAGAAATCTATACTGATATTAAAGCTGAATATTTTGTTTGTTTGAACGCGCTAATCTCTGAAAAAGTTCGTTGGATTTTAAGCAATCTTTTTGCATTTGATAGCCAAATTCTCGAGGAAGGCCATAGGCTACTTAACATCACGGTAGGACTCTTAAGAACTGAGCAAAAAGAAAAAAAGACAGAAAGCGCTAAGCGAAAACGAAGTAGATAATAGCGCGGGCTGGCGATACAATGCGACGGGGTCAGTCGGGAAAACACTACATTTCACGCTAATGAAGTTGCGGGCTAGAGTAAATATACGCATAGTTTAAAAACAAACAGGAGAAATACTTTAAAACGACGTGCCAAAATTAGCCTACTATTTATCTCAAATGATGCAAACGCGATAACCAACTCCCTTCTAATCTGAAGAATACAGAGGCAAGTAAGTGACACACAAACACACAGACAGGCACTACGATAGTAACATTTACCGTGGCATTACCCCTGTTGTCTATTACCACGGCTCTGATTAATTTATGCTCCACTTATTTGAACGAGATAGCGTTTAGAAACCACTCATATTTGTACACCATGTCAGCTTATCTTTTAATTCTTGAGCTGTCAACGCGCTCAAAACAGCGATGTGGTTTTTCCTAAATAGTTTTAATTTTTAGTATATTTTTGTTGAAGGAAAACATCGTGAGGAAACCGGCATGTCCTAGGACCAAAAAATCGGAGACATGTGACATCTGGTAGATATCACATGTCTTCGAATTTCCCCGCAGACTCGCACTGGGCCCGCGTGGTGCGTTACGGCCCATTCCCTCTCACAGAGAGGAGGCCTGTTTCCCAGCAGTGGGAACGTTATAGTCTGATTATGTATATTATGTACTTAGGTATTACCTGATTATTTTTTTAAATTTACATCAAAATGTGGTATCACCAGCTGAAGTGAAAAAATGTCAACTTACTTTTGGAGGGCACTGTATATATAACCTTCAGCGATAAATACGAATAGGTCATTCGAAATCGCCTTTCAAATGTTTGTACCAACTTTACATTTATTTATTTCGTAATACTTAATTCTAATGATTTAGAAACCTACACTATGACTGAAAAATTATGTTTTATTTTAAAGTTTTTTTCCTTAGAATTATGTGTAATCGCTTAGATATGCGCAAAACAAATAGTTACGATATGTAATATATGTACATATACATATAAAATTTCCACTGTAACTCCTAATGCTATTGGAATAGGTATGAATCGCGCAAAAATAGATAATTAAGACGTACAATTAGTTTAGATAAGAAGTAAAACAGTTGAATTATGAGCGTGACATACGGATTCAAAAAATTGCCAACGATTACGGCTGTATTAGCAGATAAAAATAAAGAAAACATTTCAGATATTATTTCGGTTTTGTGTGACTAGAGAGAGAGACACTGTAAAGTTAAAAGAATAATTTTCATATGACGTGGAAAGTTCTTCCTGAGTTCTAATATTAAATGCACTAACAGCATGGAAGAAATTGATGTTATTAATTCACAAACAAAAAATGTGACACTATTATTTTAACGATCATCATCATCATGATCTTGCCTAGCCTTTTCCCAACTATGTTCGGCTTCCAGTCTATCTGGATGCAGCTGAATACAAGTATATTATATGGATGAATTATTTCAATGATACATTATGATGTATTAGGTTTTTGCTAGCCAACCGCAACAACCGTGAGTATCAACGTAATCGAGATTTGTGTTTTTATACGTCGCAGATTTTTATAATTTACGCCGAAGTTATCTCGGCTTTTGAGTCAATTTCGTCAGTGGTGCCACGGACATGAGTCGACCCCTGACCTGCCATGGAGGATCAACAGATATACCGCGTGATTAGCAACTACGAACTTAGTCGTTAAACACGTAGGTATAGAGTTTAATGTATTGCGCAATTTTGAGTTGCTAAGTTAATATTTTGGAGCACAAATCTAGCCTGGATTCTGGATTTGTGTCCGGTTGGTGGCAATAGATTGACGACATCGTCAAAGTCGCGGGAACCAGGAAGTATGGCAGAAGAAAGGGGAGGCCAATACGGTGATGATGGTGGCAACAGGCTGCGCCCAGTTACATAGGAATTAAACATAACTGGCAACATTTGGGTGTACTATACGATACACCTCTGTATAATCCGTCCGGTAATACAGGTGTGATGTTATCTTATGTTATGTACCCAGTTACACGAATCTATATATAAAATTTAATCTACATTTATATTTAGAAGCTTTTCTTCTGTTTTAATCGGTTTTGTTTTGTTTTTTAGCACATTTAATTTAACAGGCAAAGGACAGCCAATTCTCGTGATTAAAAACGTTCAAAATGTCGTCACAATCTAATCTCAGCGACAATTAATGTCAAAAACTTGTCTAAAATGTAGGAAAAAGTTAGAGGCATTTTTGATAAATTGCGAGTGAAATCAGACTGTAACCGTTCTTAAAACTACGAGAATTGCCCCTCTAAAATCTGAAATGTTATTTTTTTTTCATGAATTCCTTTGACTAACCGAGAGAAAGAGAAACTATTCTCTACAAAAGCTCTTACTCTTGCTTATTACACTATTCGATGATACCCGAAATATGCACATTAATAAAGTCATACTTTATTCTACTGTTTCAAAAACACACCATACCTACGCGACATCTCATAGAGAGGCGCCCTTAACCCATGTTTACACTGACTACCGCACGGGTGCCGGATTTAAGCGCGCCTCTAATCCAGACGAGCAGCGGGAATGTTCCCATATCCAGCGTTTGTTTAGCCATGTCGATTTAAGGATTTGTCGGATACCTCGCTTGTTCAAATGGCGCCCGTGACTTACGCAGTTACGTCACTCCGCAATGGAAACGTATGATACGTCATTCACACATTTGTGATTGGTGTATATTCAATTGGGTTCATTGTTCTAGTTGTAGTTTGGTCAGCTGATTTTACATGTGTTTTTTTTCGTAGAAAAAGGTGAATATTTCTGAGGCTTAATTTTGTCAATATAAAGCGGGGATTATATCGCCCTTTATAAAAATGATGAACACAGTTGCACAGTATTGACTTACGATGTATTAAGATCATGACCCGACGGGATTTCTTATCTTAATTCTTTCTTAGTGATCATTTTCGGTATATATGGAACTCTTGTGCTGTTGCGCTTTAACCCGTCAATTTAATCCTGTCAATTTAATCCTGTTAATTTAATTTATATTTTACGGATAAAAACAAAAAAAAAAAACAAAATGATATAGAATCAGAATAAAAGTATTCATAACAAGATAGAATTGAATGTACAATCTTATTGGAGTAAACACTTCAATAACATTGTACTGGGAAGCTAGCAGTCTACCTACAGGAATCTATTTAGGTATATATGACCCTGTGTATATTTTAATGTCATAACACAAGAAATATAACGACAGTCGCTTGTTGTTAAGTGCGTTACTTCTGCTTATCCCCTGAGGGATAACCTTCATATATTATGCTGTATTACGACGAACGAGCAAATTATCGCCGATAGTTAATCGTCTGTTATCAACGGATATCAATACCGAGTTCATATTCACAGATTTATTTGATAGATAAAGCTTATCCGGTGATAGTAAGCTCAGTATATAATGTGATTGATTCAGTTACACGTGCCCGATGTCACAGTGTCTGTTAAGGTATGCTGATTCATTTTATTGCTGTCCTAGTGGTCGCAAGCGCTCAGGGCCGGTTCCCTACTCTGTGGAAAACAGGTCGTCTGGTCCTGCTCAGGCATGCGGGGCAACCAGCTGGCGGTGATCTCCTTCTGTGAAACCGTCGTTTCACAGAAGGAGGCTGCGAAAAGGTTGAGGGAGCTCGAGACCGAGTGGTCTCGAGCTCCCTCAACCTCAACCGAGTGGTCCGGTAAGTCTGCTGCGGATCGGGTACTCACCCGATCCGCAGCAGACTTACCGGACATCGGCGGACGGCGGACAACGTCTCCTTCCCATAAACTGGTCCTGAGGGACGGCGGACTTGAGGACGTCCGCCACCCCCATCTAGCACGACACGAGGCGGCGGCGCTTACCACCACGAATTTACAAAAATAAACAATTTGAACATAAACAAGTAGAACAGTAAAAAAAACCGCTCCATTGAACTTATTGAAGACGATATTTGTCACATCTATGACGTCACTTACACGCGATATAATGTATGACACAGAAGCTGCTGGGAATTTTATAAGTGTCAACCACTTCACCATTTATGGGGTGTTATGGGTTTAGCACTTTAGCGTTGATAGAGTTTAAGTTTACGATTTGCACATCATCTTAGGTAGTATAAATAAATCTTCAAGGACCACAGTCCTTCACTTTTTCGAATAAATAACGAATCATCCAGATTTCTTTATTATCTATACTAATATTATAAAGAGGTAAAGTTTGTTTGTATGTATGTAGGGGGTAATCTCCGGAACTGATAGTCAGATTAAAAAAAATCTTATTGCATTTAATAGCCCAATTCTTGAGGAAGGTTATAGTCTATCTAACATCACGCTACGACCCTTAGGAGCCGAGCAAAATGAGTAAAAGTCAGAAAGGATACTAAGCGATAACGAAATACATAGTAGCACGGGCGAGCGATGGGACGCGACGCGATGGGTCAAAATTTCACGCGGACAAAGTCGCAGGCAAAAGCTAGTGTATAGATATAAATAAATACTTAGATACCTACTTGATCCAACTTGTTTCAACAAAGAGAGTAAACTATTACTTACCTACAACTAGTGAGTTGTACCTAACAGTTCACTTTCCCTGCAGACTCAAAACAAAAGTACATAAAATAGATATCAATGGATATTTACCAAATATACTTTTGTTAATAATTATCACGAACCAATTAATCAATCTCACGATTCCCACATTCCATATAATAAAACAAATATTGGACAACGGAAGTTGACAGTATATCGTTAATTCAATAGTTTTAATATTTAGTTATTGAACCAATTTGATAATATGATAGGTATTTTAACACGATGATATTACATTAATATTTATGTTTATGTGTCATTTGGGACGGAATTTCGTCCAAGTAATAACCAAATAAAAAGCGGATTAGTTTACGCAAAAAAAAAATCTTATCCACATCATGATGCAATTGTGACCCCTATTTCATCAAATATTCGTAGAATCCGATAAGAATTCGTTTGAACTATTCTCAAGAAGTCTTCAACAAATTGTAACCTCGTGTGTTCTTTAATCTGAGCTAATCATTCATTTCAAACAGTGAAGGATATATATTTTTACTATCTGCCATATTAACAGTATTATCTCTCGCTCGTCATAAAATCAAATTTATTATGTTATTTACTTTTATAATAATCCTCATTGACATAGCAGAGATTATTTACTGTGTGTTATTACTGCGACAAAGGAATATCAAAATATTATATATTCCACATACATAAAATATATGTAGGTACGGTCTGTATAAAATAAAGGCTTAAAAATCGACGAACTAAGACAAATTTACACACTATCTAAGTAGGTATTCGTGCGGTATGAATGAATTTGGTAGCAGCATGATCGGTTCACGGCAATAACAGAAATAAACATCATCATAACTGGCCAACCATTTAATCTCACAAAAAAGATATGAACCGTAGCAACCTCCCAGTTAGATGAAAAGTTATCAAAAGTAACACGGAACGAGGTAGGTACCAAATAAATCATGACTTCAAGATTTTTCTATATCGTTATCCACTGAAACACTACTTCCTACTAAATAATATATAGGTAATATAGATGAAGCATGCTGAAGTGGCAATGGGCCGGCAATAGTAGCCGTAGAAGATGATCTTTATAGACGTGTTCTTGAGTGGAAACTGCAAACCGGCAAACGTAAGGGGGGACTCTAAGGCAAGATGGAGCGCCGATTTTCGCAGGGTGGCTAGTAGTAGCTGAATGAGAGTTGCCTAGAATCAAGCAGAACGGCGTGCAATTGGAGAGGCAGTGGACTATTGTAAGCTGATGATGATAACATAGATATCTAAACGAGTATGGTCAGTATAACAACAAATATTATGAGATTTGTATCAAGCAAGGCGAATCACGCGCTCAATCAGAACGATGAAGTCTTTTTACTAATCTAGATAGGAAATCAATTGCTACATGAAATGGTGAATTTAATCTCTGACACACAAAGAGATGCACGCGACGCGATTTTCCAAGTTGGATTTAGGAGATAGTGTCAAGAAGTAAGTGAAAAATCTTGTACATTTACAATAACTTATTAGGATCAGTCTTTTTGGGTAGCGCATTGATAAGATATAGGTGCATAAGATATCACAGATAGTCAAAAGTCAATAAAAACATCAGGCTAGTACTGTCCCACTGCAGTGCAAAGGAGTCTTCTCATACAGAGAGGGCGCATTAATCACTACGCTTGCTCAAGACGGGTTAGCGATTTCAGACTTATGTTAACTATAAGTCCAGGTATCCTCACGATGTTTTCCTTGTGTCCAAGATAAACTCGGAATAGACGTATAAATTGAAAAAGTCACATTTGTACTTGCCTGTAATTGAACCTACAACCTCGTGCATGAGAGGCAAAAGTCACTTATTCAGCAGTAAACCCTAACTGGCGGAAGACTGACAAGATAAAAAAAAACTGTTCTACATGCAACGAATCGGCTAGTGTAGCCGCAGCATAATGTCAGTCCAAACTCCAAGCAGTGACGATATTTGCAAACAACACTGACATGTAAAGCAAAAGGTTCAGATTCATAGTTCACGATAGAATTAGTGACGTATCTATTGACATCGTCATTCGGACACTCGATACTCAATCAATGGAAATAGGTCGATTTGTGTGCTGTTACACTCCATGTTACAAACAAAACTGCGTATAGGGAATGGTGATGGTCTTTTATAAAATGCTGCTAGCAGAAGCATAATTTATAAGCCTATAATGTTCCCACTGCTGGGACACAAGCCTCCTCTCTGTGAGAGTAGGCTATAATCCACCACGCGGACCCAGTACTGATTGGGTGATGAGACATGTCTTCAAATTTTTGGTTCTAGAACATACCAGTTTCCTCACGAAACGGTGAAGGAATACTCTTTCACCGTTTTGAAAGCTGTGGTGATGAAATACACAAAGTAAAGTTAATGCTTCTAAGGACTGCATTTTTCTCATACAGTAGACTATACTGCTATTCTTAATATAAATAACAAACCCGAAAGGCGTTTTTGCTACGATTTAATAAAAGTCAACGTTTATATAATTGAGTTCTCTTTCTTTTATTTTTGCGTTTGAAATTTACTCGAGTGAGCTTCGAAGAGCATTCTAGAGAACAGCACTACTGTACGCAAACAACTGTAGTCCAACCCACGTGTAAGTTGAGTAACTCTTCATAGACCGTCCACCATACGGTTTAGTAGAATTCAGAGCGGTATGAGCAATCTATTAACACGGCCCCGCTACAATAGCGTAATTAGTGTCATTTGCACTGTTTTTGGACGGGATAAACACATAGGGCATATTGTCGAGCGGCCAAATTGGAAACAAATGGTTCCTAGGCATCGAAGTGCTAAGTTAATTTGTTCGGCTTTCGCTAACGTGTGAGCAATCAGTCGGATCCCTCACAGAGCTTTTGTTATTGCTTCACGTTCAAACGTTTGATTTGGTTCACTATCATTCACCGTTACGCACCATTGGCAGGCCTTTAAATTGGACGAGTTACAGTTAAGTAGATGGTGAAGATTTGGGGCTTAAATTAAAAACAAATAGCTGGTAATTGAACTGTAACCGATGGTGTTTCGCGGAGGTTATAAGTGTAGGTATCAGGCGATTAGGAATTATTGGAGTTAGATTTGCGGTCTCAGATGAAATGAGTGGCTGAGTCATACAATATGACGTGAATAAACCTAAGTAAGTAAGACTAATTCATTAAACAGAAAACGTTTCACAGAATTCCGTCACAACTCAGAAATCCTTAATTCCACCATCATATAAAACAGCATATATAATACGATAAAAATAAATCCAATGACGTTGTCAGTCAAAAACAAGTACGCGCAATCTTGTCGCGATCTCTTTGTGTATTCCGACAAAACGCGATAAAACAAATAAATCAGTGCAGTAATCCGCGACTTAACGCGATAATGCACGTTTGTCGATATAACGCGATATGACATCGTCATATCTGTGGACTGCGGCACGGATAATCCACACGTGCTCTATCTAAGAAACTTGTTTCAACAAAATGACACGAATTACTTTTCAACGGAAATATTTGGTGTTTGACTATTCTGCCGGTATTTTATTTTATCAGAGAATCTTTGATGATACAGTATTTCCGGTGTATTATAGTATAGCGTGGTATCTGTCTTTGGCCATTATCGGTATATAGATATTTTTATTAATTATTTTTGAAATGTCTAGATTTCTCATTTTGCTGTTTTACCGTCTTTCGGCTGGAATTATGATTATAATGATAATTTAGGAATCAAATATTTAAAAGTTGTTGCAAGGTTATTTAATTTCAATATTTTTTAGAATAACAAACAGTTTCTTCTGATTCAGATCAGAAATGGTTCAAAATGATAGCGATATTCTAAAAATAGGCACGTCCGCTTAAATTTTTGTCATATCAATAAAATCTTTACTTATCGCATACCTAACGTCTCAGATATTAATACTAGTAAAAATAAATGGAAATGCTAGCTAGTTGGATTAAAATGATATGAGTGGTCAAAACTTTTATAGGTTGGTAGTTAGGTACTTAACTGAATTTATTATATTAAGGAATGCAACTGAAAACAAATATACATTAGGTATACTTAGCGACTTAAAACGATTAAGCACTTAGTATAATACCTATAAATGTTATTACGATTGCGTAGATAACATTATTCAAAGAATTTTTAATAAATTGTGTTTATCAAGGAAACGATATAAACCACTCGAGATATTTCCACTTGAAGAATAAACCTGTCAGTAATCAACACGAAGATTATTTGCCATCATGATAATCGCTAATTAATACTCAAGTAGTGGACGATTTAAATTGAATAACCCAGTTAAACCACTTGCGGCGAATAGAGATATTCTAGAGCACCGTCTATCGTGGACAATCACACCGATTGTTTTCAAAAAGATATATGTCTATGTCATACATTATGCAATATTGCAGTATTTCATTTGGCGCCGTCTATAAAAGTACTTTGGAAACGAATATGAAACAAAAAAGCTATCAATGGCACCGCGGCGAGTTCGCGGAGCACATTAGATATTGTTGACAAAACTTCCTCCTTCATTAATATGCATCGGCAGGTAATATTGAGTACGTGCCCGTGCGCCGCCGACGTGCGCCCGAACACATTTTCGCATGCGCGACGCATCCATGCAAAATTTTAGGCGGGATGCGCTTGGTAACGTAATAAACGTCCAGTAAAAGTGGTCATACTTTCCACCATTACTTCTTTGTCTGCGACGGTCCTCGCTGACGGGTTAGACAAGGAAGGCGCGGGTAGCTCCGGCGAAGTCCGGCGAAGTCCGGTGCGTTTGGAGAGCGCATAACGCATTCGGTAAAAGCGGGTTTTGACGACCGCCGCGCACATTCCCATGCAAGGTATGCCCGGAGGAGCTATGTCGGCAATTTAAATATTACGGCTACTCAAAAACGTGAGATGTTGGTAGCAAGAAAGCCCGTGTGGGCTCCAACTCGACGAAACTCGGATACACTGAATCCGACTGAAAAAAATAATAAGCGGCGACATTTTTTCGTAATTAAATTGTAGCTTTTTGCAAGTGCTCTCTTGAACGAGCGTAATTAATAATATGCGCCTTAATTTCGACAAGGACCATCTGAATGTAATATGGAGGTATAAAGTCAACGAAAAAATTGCGGACGACTCATAAAGCTCTACATGCTGAGATTATGCGCTATAAAAATTCTTTGTTTTGTGTCAAAACGTTTGTTAAGTCGAGCGCTGAGCAGTATTGCGAACATTGTGTGTGATGCCCATGGCAGGAGGTAGCCATTCCCATGTCGGCACCGAAAAAAATATTCAAATTGATTCACGCGCGCGCGCCTCCGTCCGAATTTTGCAGCGCGTTTGATGCGCCCGCGCCGATTCCGGCAAATCCGTCGCGTCGGAAGTGCGTGGCGCGCGCCGCCCTGCCGCCGCTGTCGATATGTCGATATGCTCACATGGAGTCGTTGACCTCGATCAGGACCTTCGATAATGGACATCTGATAAACTCTTATAGGTTAGATTAAGAGGCCGAAAGAGATATTTTTGTTCTTAAAAGTCAATGCGACTAGAGGCACGAATGAATCGAGCGCATCGATTGGAATGTCATACAAAAAATACCAGCACCACAAAAACCTAATTAATTAAATTGAAATAAATTCTTCCAACGATAAAAATTCCGTCACCTGTCGCTGTCTTCGCTCCATTGGGTGTGCAAATTATCGACGTTACGTATTCCCCTCACTAATCCGAGTGATACGTATACGGTCACACAATGCACTTATTATTCGACAGTTCAGTTTCTAAGTAAAGTGCATACGGGTTGAATACAGTTGATATGACGTGTGCGTCTGCCCTTTCAATGACTTGAATAATATAAAAAAAAATTACGCCATGAAAATAATATTACCGCACCAAATACGGATTTTAATTACAATAACCAAAGCTAAAGGCAAATGAAGGAAAAGGTCAGGAAGGCGATAAATTATTAAATTATATAGTTTATTTATCAACTGTTTATATTCTTACATCCGACAGTTATTGAAGAAATGGAATAATAGATAATTGTGCGTGACATCTCTATGTTAGCTATCTACCCAACATAGAGATGTCACGCAGAATCCTACTAATATTATAAACGCTAAAGTTTGTATGAATGGATGGATGTTTCTTGCTCTTACATGCCAAAACTACTGAACAGATTTGAATGAAATTTGGCACACAGATAGTTTGTAACTAGGATTAACACATAGGACTTTTTATCCCGATATTAAACCGCTGGGCGCAGCTAGTTATCTATAATACATTTCTATATCATCTATAACATATTATTGCGGCACAAAAAATCGTGTTTACACGAAATAAACAAAAAAATAAACCCGACCCAGCAACAGACTCAGCATCAGGATGACGGATTTGTGAAACTTAAAGCAATTAAGATGTCCCTACAAGTGAGGTAGCCTTTACCTGTGTTTTATGACACTTTAAGAATACCTCAGATATCCGTGGGATGCTGTTGGCCTATTGTTTATAACATTACGTGAGCTATTAACAATATTGTTACAAACAGGATCATCAGTTTAACGGTATCATTACAAGGACGCAGTTTGTAAAGATGAAAGAAGATTCTACCTGTGTTTGATGACGGTGCGCTTTTGAACGCACAAATTCGTGATTTGGACTATTCCAAAGCACGAATTGGTTTTCTAAGTAATAAAATAGTAAATGAGAACGGTTCAGTTTTATTTGACTGTCAGTTTAGGTGTTAACTTAATATTGTCACTCCGTGACTGTGCCGAAAATGCTGTCTGTAAATATTTGCTGACACATCACTAATCTTTGTTTTTTGTGCTGTCATTTTGGCTCGGCAAGCCTTTTTCGCATCATCAATATGTTGAAAGAGATAAGTATAGTTAATATAATTAATTAAGTAATATAAAAAATATGTCTATCTATCCCCAAACATCTCGATTACAGCCCATCGATTACATATCTCTCGGTATCGGATTACTCAATAAAACTCGGATCAACAAACCGAATGAGACAACCGATTGAAAGTTGAAACACAAACGTATAACTAGCGATCTATCAGTGCGTACGCACGTTTACATCTCGCCGGAGTCTGGAAGTACAAAACAGAGATTAGAGTTCGTTCACACAGGATTTTATTCCTCTGCATCAGTATCGATGCATGCATATCGGTGCACGGGTCTTACTCATTTGTTGTTGTAATTGTTAAAGGGATGGACGGACGAGATAAGTGGGTCGATGACATTTGGCTCCAACTGATTACTACGATTATGCACTTTGTGCGTTGAACTTTAACTACGAGCTTTGATATACACAGCTTTGATACGACTCGACGATTTTACGCCTATCGGAAACAAAGCGCACGATAAGCTTTTGTTTGTCGACTACTGACTATATTAACTGTCACACGTCTTCCCTTTTCCCTTTTTTTTCTCATTAGCCATTAATGTCCCTCACATGTGCTGGGCAAAGGCCTACAACTCTCTTTGCACTTCTCTCTGTCTAGAGCTGCTAGGGACCGATCTTTATTACACGAGTCCAGCTCATCCCGCCACCTCTATCTGGGCCTGACGCGATGTCGTTTGCCATTAAGCAAACTTGGCAAAAAATAATTGATACTTATTGTCAGTTAACAAAATTAATGGACCCCGAGAATAACCTATTTCTGGAATAAAGGAATTCAAACAACACTTAACACAGTAACATTGTAAATAATATGAAATATCGCAAACATTTCCACTTTATTATTACAGTTTAATCTCCGAAACATGTTGCTGACAGGGATCATAAACCCATGGCTTCTTATCTCAAACTATGGTACATTTCGTGTAACGAAACAACTATATTACGTTTGTACACATACACACGAGTATAAATTCCCATGTAGGGCCGATAGGAGCCGAATCTATCTGCTCGATAGTAACCGCTATTACCGCTATCGCATCCGCCGGTCGCTACAGATAACTGGACGATTGTACAACGTCGCCCAGTAATCTATTGTTCTAACTCTAAACCGCAAATAGGGATATTTGTACGCAACGTGCGGTGTGCGTTACGCGTTACGTTTGAACAGGACGAGCAGACTTTTCCCAGACAGACAATCTCGCTGCAATTCCTATGGCGACCGTGCCATCTAACAGTTATTTGACACTACAAAGTAACTCCTGCCTCCTTTAAACTTTCTCAGAAAACAACAAACGATGCGTACATAATCTACTTCGACAAAGTTACGTTCTAGAACTAGTTACATTGGAAGTAATTATTTAGGTCTACGTGAGTATATTGTTCATTATTTTAACGCGATAATGTCGTCTAAGCTATTTCTACGCAATCTTAGATCTTAATTAAATCTCGATACCACATTCTACTTTCTTAAACCTATTTAGGTTTAATGAAAAGTGTAGACAAATTGCGCAAACGGTCAGTATTTAAAACGTTGGAAAATTACGCAACTGGTGTGAATAAATATTTGAAATTTATCATTAATAGGAAGGTAGAGGCTTATTAAGTTTCCGTTTTCGTATTAGGTATTCTATGGGGCATGTGATATTGGTAAATATAGTAAAAATGGCTCGTAAACTATTAACTAAACTCGTGTGCCTAACATGTTTAGCACGACGTCCGTGTGATGCATAGTAATTGCAGATAACGTGTGTGGCGCAAGTTTGGAGCGACCAGCGATTACTCGTAGTTTGGGTAGTAATTGAAACTAGCTATTAGTGCCGACACTCTTATATATACACCGAACTAAACTATCACTAAAATTCCTTACTTTTGGCTATGAGAATCTTAAAGATTATCAGCAAAAAAATAACTAAATTTAAAAATAATTATGAGAGAACTAAAATCGAATTTGACAAGCGCAACTCTACGTGGCCCTACCCCGTCATTTTATTTAGAGCCGGAGGCGCGCAGTGGGTTCAGCCTCGACATGTTTTATATGGAATTTTTTACTTTTTGTATGAAAAATTATTACCTAAATGTTGAGTTTTAGGGGTTTATGCGGTCTATAAAGGGGGTCGAAATTTTCATTATTTTTTCGATAGGACACACCATTTTCAAGATACGTATAAGCAAAAGAAAAAAAAAATACAGTACTGTTTTTGCACCTGACGTCGAGGTGTTGGTGTGAGTTTTTAGTTCATGACAGCTAATATTATGCCACACCTTTTTAATCGCGATTAAAAATAGTCAGATTTAGTTAGACAATCTAAATTTTAGGTGAAAAAAGTCAAATTCAGAATAGCAAAATTGCCATTTACAAGAGATGGACTCAGTGCCATCGTCACTAAGATGGCACTGTCTGACGCTGTCACTGATGGGCTGTCATACTAAAATATAGTTAAGTTGTGTCACTTTAGTCAATTTAAGAATAGGAAATCGTCGTTTGACAGGAATGAACTAAATTTTGGTGATTTTTAGTCAAGTTTAGAGGCATTTGTGATAAAAGAATCGGCAGTGACGTGCCTGATGATAAAAATCTTGACCAGTCAATTAATATCGCACTCGATGCCAAAGCAATTGATCGATGGTTTTGGCATCAATACCTGGAGCTTATTATTGGATCTGGAAGTAAGAAGACAATCACAGTATTCACGGTTAGAGTGCAATATGGATGATGTTCTTTGTCTATGTCCAAGTGGCACCAACCAACAAATAATATAGAATTTCGGAATAACTTTAAACAATTTTACACACAAATATATCTCATCCATTTGCACCACAACCTATGAATCTCTTTTTTCCGTAAAAAATATAAAAAATCTTCAATTCCATAATTGAAATGAAAAAATTTATTATCTGTATACATTGTGATTTTTTTGTGTACGTGTTTTGTTGGAGGTCCATCATCAACGATTAATCAGCCTATAATGTACCCAGTGCTCGACACAGTCTTCCTCAGTACGCGTGGGTGGATGCCACATTACTTCCCATTTTTTGGTTCTAAGATGTTTTCCACAAGCGATGATGTGTGTTTTTATGTTTTTTTTTTTTTGTGGTCCTCTAGTTAATCTTTAGTACAGAAGCAGATTTTCTCGAGTCCAGGGAACCTGTCCACCTGTGTCAAAGCACAGGTGGGCTGTGCCTGACTCAAATCTCGGTGTCTGACTCAAATCTCGAAATAAATCAATTATTCCATCGCCTCGCTGCTCGCTCATAACTTGCGTCCGGTATCAATTTTGCATATTAATAAAATGAAAAAGAATTGTCATTTCTTTAGTCATCTGTGCGTTTCAACCGCCATGCTACTGCCTAATTATGCATGTTAGTTATGACGAGCATGATATACGACCGTATTATGCTGTGAATTAGATATCTTGATAGGAATTTAACACAAGTGTTGGTGTGGAGACTGATTTGTGAACTGTAGGAAACTAGTTTTTGAATAAGGGATGGAAGGATATTTTGTTTAGCATTTCTCCTTGATTTTTAGGGTTCCGTAGTAAAACAAGGAAACCTTATTGAAGTAAGAATGGTTTTGAAAGACGGCCAATTATCTAAGCTTTTGTATAGAAAATATTTCAAACTGTCATATTTCTGTTTCAGGTAAAACTATTGACGATTGAAAAAACCCTAAAACTAATAAATAAGCTAAAGTTTTGAATACACCTAAACACATTCATTGTTTACCGTCCACTTTTTTATAGGCCACATTTAAAACCTAAATAACGCAACAAGCAAATTAATCCCACCATATCAGCACCCAAATATAAATCATGACGATTGATTCCTATATTTCGTAGACAATTGCTAAATTGGTGGTGATGAAAGATAGTCTTAAAGCCTGGGGTTACGGTGTCAATTGTCGACGTGAGATGACTTAGCCATAACCGACACACGCCCCACTAAAACGTCCATTAATCAGTAGCACAGATTCTAAATATAGCCACTTATGCTATCGGCAATCCGAGCTTCTGATGTCAGCACATACGGAATTGTGTCGCAGAAGGGTCACCAAGGACTTCGGTATGGACAGGATACCAAATGGAAGCGATGATGTTTGTGTGTAACACTTTGGTGGAAGAAATACTGATTGGGTTAATATTTTGGTAGAAAGCGGAAATTGGGTTAAAAGAGAGCACGGTGTGGCAACTAATGTAACATATAAAAATGTAAAAAATCCAGAAACTACGCGAAAAAGATGAATGAACTGTCATCGCAAGTGCAAATGCTGTTCGGAAAAACTAGTAAGGAAAAGCTGTAAATATTAGCGATGCACCTGTTGATACTGATTGATTCCCGCAACAAAAAGTAGAACACGAAGCTTTCCATAAGGGAATAACAACGGAGAAAACAGAATTTGAAATGGTAAACAAACATACACTGAAGTGTGACCACGTATCGAACAAAAACCCGCTTTAATCCTACGCCTCTCGTATTAATTAGATGGCACACTCGAAGCTAATTTGTCTCTCACTAACAATGTATATGACATCACAAGATAAATCATCTATTTGACAATTCAAGAGGATAATCTGTATAAATATTCAAATTACCTAATTAATGTGCATAAATAGCTAAAAGTTTGGGCTTAACAATTTTTCACAATGAAAAATAACGTCGTTTATAACTATACAGTATCTAATACTTGGGTGTGGATATGATACCGAGTATTACAATAAAACGAACAAAGAGAAAGTCTTGATCGATAGTATCTTTTGTAGAGGTGTGTCAACGGTACAAAAAGTTGACAAAATCGACGAACATTTAATCCCTGTGCTTAATAACTTGGTACGTTTGCAAATACATTTTTAGATTCAGATGCTTGACTTCGACTTTTGACTTCGGAATGAATCTTCACGTGGGCGTTTCTTAAAAAGCCGCTTCGTGTCTGATGGTGGTAATAAGTATAGTGATTGGTGGAGTAATTGAAAGATGGGGTGGAACTGTAATAGGTAATTACATAGATATCGCAGGCGATAGCCGAGTAATTGCAGACACCTTGTAGGCGACGCGCGACGGACCTTTTTGTGTTGGGTAAACAATGTAAACGTTAATAGTGGTAACGAAGACAATTAGGCACACATAAAGAAAGGAACAATGTTATTTTGTACGGGAAAGGAAGACGTTTTTATGGCAAAGACGAATAAGCTCAACCCGATGGTTTATGTAGCCATGGTGATGATTATGTTAGCCATTCTTTTTGAGTCAAAATCAGTGAAAAGTTAAGGGATTTGAGTTTTCTTGAGCATATAAAAGAAAGAAAGAAAAAAAACATGACGCAGCAAAAGATAAACACACAAAAAAAGCAAGCAAGAATTCGTTTCTTGACAGAAAACTCAAGAATAAAAAACAATTGCCAGAAACCGAATTTGCAAAAACAGAAAAAAGAAAACGGCTGCCAGCAATAAAAAAAAATACGCATAATAAGCTAAACGCAGAAACGCAATAAAGTATGCAGGATAGTGCAAAAACGAATCAATTCGAGGCGATTAAGTGTATCGGAACGCAGTGGAAATAGTAATATTTAGTCGTGTACACATTTTATTGTTCGCCGGGTGGCTAGCGGGCTGTGTCGCCCCGGATCCATGGATATGTGCGCACAGGTCGGGATTAGACTGCACGAGTTTTATAATATAAGCTTTTGTTGAAGAATAATATAATAATATGGTTCTGTATTGCGTCTCTTGATGTAGGAGTAGAAAAAGAAGTTAAGCTGGACTAGCAAAGTTGATAATCTTTAGAACAGTTTTTTTTTTTATGACATATTTTTGCTTTATTTAAATACATACAAAAAGCCGTAATTACCATACTTATACAAGCTAACACTAAAATATTTATTATGTACAAGTAACAAGTGTACAATAAAAAAATACAAAAGGGAAGCATTGGGCATTAAAAAATGTCTCTGTTTACAAGTAGAACAAGAAAATATGAAAGGTTTAATGGTTAGCATTGACAGACAAAAACATGCGCTACAGAGAAAAAAAAACAAGCGCTAGAAGAAGCTATGGAGGCAATGTTTTAAGGATGTCAATCCTCCTAAATGAAGCAGAGGGAAGGATATTTCGGCTGTTCAAGCTCAAATCGATGGAATAGAGTTTCAGTGTCTATTAAGTTTAGAGGCTTATAATTACTAAAGAAATTATTTTTAGGCTGGCAAATTCCAAATTTCACGAAAAACAGTTTCTTTTATGCACCGACTAGCAGCAGAGCGCTTATATGATTCAAGATATTTAAACTTTAGAAAATTTTTGATTGACAGAAACAGGAGGCAACAAGAATTAAACAACCAGGTTTTTAAATCCAACAAATCTTCTGCGACCGGCCAACGATTGAAAAAATGCACAAAACTTTTAAATATATCAACAAAAAGCTCATCGCAAAATCCGTCCCATCGCGCACACAAGGACATTGCATAAACAATGTGCGTGTGCGTGTACGCACTACATGTGGGTAGCTTAATGATAGCGGGCTTCCGTCGCGTCACACCTGAGGGATCCTAACCGCCATCGGGTTATAGATACCTACCCCCTCGCCCCTTAATACTGACGCACCGTGCGTGGAATTGAAGGAGTGGTTGATACCGACAGAAGTAGCGAACTGGTGTTTAATTTGATTGATAGTACACGTAGAATGTGCTGCTAATACAATGGAAATTGATGTTCATCATCTTCCTCTTAAATTCCATTCAATTGGGGTCAGCAGAGCACGCCTTTTTCTTTATCATATCTCTACTGGCTAGAATTCATTTTCTTCTTAGCCATCATGTTTCAAACAAAGACTGGATGGTAATGTAGCAGGAGGTGATACGATACTATGGCGAATGAGTGTTCCACTAGACTGGACATGGACGGCGCGCTGGTGCTCCATTATGAATCTTGACTGGCTTTTACTGAGACTATTATTGAAAAACTCATTAATTGATAATGAATAGTTACACAAGTTATGTAATATTTTATGGTAATTGATTTTGACTTTACAATTTTTCACATATGACCCAAAGGATCATAAAAGTTAACTTTAACAATAAAATTTGTGATTGTTAAAGTTAACTTTTATGAACAGCTAACTACTTAGTTATACTTGAAGAAACAATGCAATTGTATCAACTTTCCTATTGAAGCAACAATGAGGCAGGTGTTTAAAAATACTTATTACTAATAATTGTCTATAAATGTTGATGACTTGCTAAACCAGTAGCAAAATAAGCGTTCATTGCTATCATTATCTAATCTAATGATTATTAATTTTAGAGTGGAGCCATGCACTCTAGGCACGTTTAATCTACCTATGACACAAATAACTTCAAGATGATTAAATCTACTTCAATAAAAGGATCCTTTAAATACCTATTCAAAGCTGAAACTGAAGGCAACGGTTATTCGATTATATTATCCACTCCATATACTTCCGTGAGTGACACGTTGAACGAATTACGCACGAACACAAAGACGCTCACAGCTAAAAGGAAAAAGTTCAATTAATCCTAATTTGCTCGCTGAGATTAAGTACGCGATAACCGGCATTCTATACGAACCCTTTACTTCACTTCCCGGCCCTCTATTCACATTTAAGCCGCTTTAAAAAGCCGTAGAGTTCGACAAACAAGGGACTTATAATGCGTAACGGACTAAGAATTGTTCCCAAGAAATGCATCAATTCAGATTAGGGCGCTACGGAGTAATTTAGGGATCGATATAAAATAAATATCGATAAACATCTACAGGAGCACGTCGATACGTACATATATCAATGGGGTCGATACGATCAATGACCGGTCATCGATACATTTGCTATTACAATAGATCAGTCAACTCTACCAGCTAATTATGTATGCCAGTGACAATGATCGGGTCGTTAATCGGTACCCCATCGAGAAACTGCATAGTTTTTTCCATCGTTCAACAACATGCAAACTACATTGAAAATTATTTCCCTCTTAATTAGTAAATACATTTGCATAAACAAGCGCTGGCCATCCCATACTAGGACGATCATTATTATAATTGTGCTTTTTTTTTTCTCGCGAAAAACTTACGCTGTGTAACGGTCAGCCCTGCGATGGTAATCGCCAACGCATCCGCCGATAAATCGATAAACAAGTCGCGCGACTGTGACGAGTTTCCCAACTACCCGCAAATTATAATCGTGCCGCTACTGTTTTCACAGTAGACAACGGAGCTTTGATTGTTGTGCGTTCGATGAGAGCGTTTTGCGAGATCGTCGGCCGATAGGGCGAGGCGGGCGGCGAATTAATTACTTAATACCGATGCGTGAGTAAATGTATGCAATTTCTAACGCAACTCCCTGCAATTACAATTTTTTTCGTTTACTCCATGATGATAATTTTTTGAAAGCTTATCTATCGTCCGTGCTCATGAATCGTAACGCTATTTACACTTTCGCATGAAACAACATTAGCGTCGGAGTGAGCTAGATCAAAATCACCGGCCTTATTAAACCACATACTTACACTGCACTTTAGAATGTAATATCAATTGCGTGCGGTCAAAAACTCCGTTATTACTTTCCGTTTGTATCCGCAACTTCCTTTACCAAAACAATTATTACATTCGAAAAAACGCTGGCATGCAGTGGTGTGCGTGGGAGTGCACGACAAGTTGCGCGTACGCACACATGATAACATTTTACTGCACGCATGTCTTTGTTACAGTTGCAGATGTTATCAGAAGCGTTAAATTCATTACCCGAACTTATCTGCATAGATAGTTATACTTAATACCCCATTAACGATATTATGCAGTACCATGAAGTAAAAATACAGTTTATGGTGTTGTGTTATTGCCCTGTCTTCCCGCAAAAATACGATAAAAAGTGTGGAAAACAGAGTTGCATACTTAACGTGTCTGCTGTATTAATATTTATTTGCATAGACAATGGATTACTAATATGTACGTGTGTGCTGATGGTGTGTTGTGCGTTCGGGTGTGTGTGTGTATTTCCGTCATTTCCCTGCGCGGGAGTCGATCGCGATGATTGCTCACGCGTTTCGCATCACTCACCCCCAGCGGAGGGATAACTCGTTCACATACAATTTACATGCGCTCTATTATGCAGTTGTTTTTTGTGTGACATAAAATCGATAATCTAATAGTCTCGCAACCGTAACATCAAGTAAATAATACATGAGCAGATTATAGTGATAAAGATTAATAGTAGCTATTGTTCTATTTGTATTGGTTTAAAATCGAGCTCAGTAACACACCTATTATAATAAAATTACTTATAGAGAATATTAATCGATTCAATAATAACCAATGGAATTTAAGTCAATTTATATTGCATTCATACGTCAAAACCTGAAGTCATAAAGCAACATAATTGTGAAATAAAATAAAGACGTAATGAGTCACAGAGCTATAATTATGATGGCGTAACGAGCCCTTGACGACACTCGTCTATTCTGTAAAAAAAGGACGACCGAAAGAAAACCGCGGCCGGTGTACGGGGTACAGCAGTCAACAGTCGAAGCACACATGTGCAGGGCGTGTCTCCATGCGCCACTGCACCCTCCCCATTGTTTATCCCACGATTAAAACCAATTCAAATACTAACTCTCACTTCAAAATTAAACTCTAGTAGTCTCCACAGCCCCTTTTGTTTTAAACACAATACACGCACTTAGCTCGCCACAGCGAAAACCACGGACCTCATAATTATAGAACTAGTATGCAGTGACGCGATTCGAGAAATCGTAATTTTAACTGCGAAATAACGATCGGATAATTATGAAGTTATAGGAATTTCCGGCGTCAACTTCGTGTAGTGTTATCTTTAACATATCGCGATCGTAAACGAATGGGACTGTAAACTGTTGAATTATGGCATTCCATATTCAGCACATTAAGCGGTTGTCCCGTGCTCACCATGTTGGGACTTAAATTATAGGTGCGTAGGTTAAAAGGTGCGAAATTGTGAATACAGAACTACATTTTTTAAAGTTTATTCATATTTCATAAATTATTTTATTAAATCTTTCAGTCATCTTACGTATTGTCACATTTCGTAACTGAAAAAATACCTTACGTAACTCTTTATAGTAAATATGGAAATCGAAAATGTGTGAAGTTCCCAGTAGCAGTAGTCAGTCACGTAACGTTTGCTAAGCGTGGATTAAAAGTGGGGTGTTCTGGCTCTTCAGGCTGCGCCGGCGCAACGACAGCTGACGCTAAGTTGTGTGACCAAAAGGAGTTTTAAAAATAATTAAACAACCTATTGTACACTTATTACGGTGATTAATATCAGTGAATAGCAATCTTTATGTATTTCTGGCTAAGGACGTCGTTGACGGTACTCAAAAAAACTTATTGTCTGAAATGTTATAGAGAGAGAATAAAGACTGAAATTGAAAGGCAAAAATGAATAAACTTTATAATTGGTTTGAGGATCAAGAATTTGAGTCGAGTGCAGCTTAATTGAAGATTCTCCGAAAGTACGCAACATCGTATGAAGGAAAGCTAAACTATAATTTTCATGATAAACCAGTCCCTATCAAATTTCATCGATACGAGCAATGAAAAAAGTCAGATTATAAACATATCGTGCAGACATTATTTACGCATACTTTATCGTCAATCAATAATTAATATCTCGAGGCTCGACGGGTGAGACGCTCCCGAATTTCGCCGAGAATGATGAGGAGATCGCGTTCGCGTAATCGAACCGACAAAAAATAAAAAATGAAGCAAATACGAAATACTCCATTACTGGGCTCGCTACAGCCGGCTGTCGAGACGATTTCATGCAAATAAAATTGTTAAGAAAATAAGACATCATTGCCGATAACACTCTCATCAAGACAATCTATAGAATCTAGACAAGGAGTTTTTTTGTTCGTATTTGATTTCAGATGAGTATTTCTTATAGATTATTCGTCTAGACGCGTATTGTTGTCCGAGCGATTGGCGACCGACCGATTTTGACGTATCTGACATCGTCATTGTTCCGTTTGAGCGGTAATCATAGAAAACCGTTGTGATTGCCTTTTATAGATCAGGACAAACAATCAATATCGATCATCAGTGAGGTTAGACGGCGAATAAAGTTAACATTTTCAGCGATCGAAGGTGGACTGTCGAAAAAGTCGAGCGGATGTCGTCTCCACTGCACTTGTGTGTCGGTGCTCGCACATTGTGTATGCAAGGCGCGGCGGGCCGCGGGCCACGTCAGCTATTTGCTCGTGTCCAGAGGGCTAAACCATTCAAGGCTAAGACGATGGGGCCAGTTTTTGGCTGTTTTCGACTTGATCCGCCACTTGGACACCCATCCGACGGCCCCGCATCTCCGACCAATTGCCATTCCATCTACAATCCTTAAATAACGAGACAATACCTTCCATAAATTTTCTCATAAGTAATATTTTATGGATTTCTTATACCCATTATCGGAATTTGATACGATAATTTTCTCAATTATATTTTCTCTTAAATTCCTAAATCAGAAACAGTAATTGCTGCCAATTGAACAGCGAATAAACAATTCATTCTATTAACAAGTTTTATTCATTGAAATAACAATTATTGTTTTAGAAACAATAATTGCTTTCCATGCTACTTATCTACTACATACGCTAAGAACATAAATTACACTGCCTCATTGCATTAGTAATTGAGTGATTACCGAATTAATTCTCCACCCTCGCGTGTAAGTGTGAGAAGTAATCTTGAGCAGAGTTCGCAGATCCCACGAGATGTAAGCTCTCCCGCCCATTATTAATTGCACTCCTCAGGTGCGGAGATTATCCTTATTAGGCCGCCGCAAACGGGAGACACACATGCAGTTCCACACGCGTCTTTAAACTTTCAGTTGGGAACTACGTTTTAAATCTACTTCGCCTCACATTCTGTCACCATAAAGTACACAATTTCGTAACCCAGAAATAGTATTACTCAGAAAATGTTTGTTAGTTTGCAATCTCATTTACGTTGTTAATCGTGCAACGTAAGTAAATAATAGGTATCAATCCATTGTAGTGAAACAACCGTATCATTTCAATTACGGTAAGCGAATAATCAAATGCAATGCACCTTTCATTTTTGACGGATTAAGTAACTAAAGCTTGCATTACAACAGTAAATGGGAGCATATTAGATATTATGAAACTAAAATTAAAAACGTATTGTGTATTGTCGGCGTGGCAGCGTGCTTGTGCGGGCGCAGCGCTCTCCCGGCCGACTGTAATTGCGCGAAGCCGCGCGCGCAGATTATCAGAAGCAAGTGCGTTCGATAACGCATGCGCACGAACGCGTGTTATTAAATTTATTCCTTTTTCGCCAGAATCTGCATAATGAGGGGGGCAAAAAAAACGCGTAATCGCTAGAGTGAGCGTCGCCTTCCCTTGGAGAAAGGCGGGCAGCGGCCACTCTTTGTCTGATATGTTCAGTATAATGAATATTTAAGGAGTAGCCGAGCACCCGCATTGCTATTTTATTTTTGTATTATTATGGAAACAGCAGACGATTACAGACGATTATTTCTTGTCAAAGCGTGGCATCGTTTTCGAAGGGACCAGGGTCGTGTATTAACACTGGCTACTTATGTATTATTATTAAATACCGATATCATGATCGCCTACAGCGGCGGGGATCCTCTCACGTCAACATATTTATACTTGTAGGCGTTCGCAACGATTTGCACGCACCCTTAACTTAACACAGGGGCGGACTTAAACGTGTCAGTTGCCACAGTTTTCTCACGTTTCCTGAATATTAAATCAACCAGATTGTATATGAAGCTAGGTACTATCTTGGGTAGAGTGGTCACTCTACCTTAATTTACTTTACTCTATATTCGATGACTTTTCTCCAATTTCAATGACTCTACGTTAGATTTGTCTACTGTAGATTACATTACATGTCTCTACCTGAGACGGCTTCTATTCAACAACAGCGCTGACTAGCATTCAGAACTCTTCAACCCAACTTAAAAATAAAAATAATCGACAATCGAAATCTTATTAAGTAGGTAGGTACCGAAATAAACAAAAACATCGTATTACCACTTAAGCATACGTTATGTCGGTAAACTGCATTTGCAAACTCCTAATTCGACCCTGTCAAGCCCTGGGCTACCGAAATTCCACATTTATGAGTCTGTACTCGTCTTTATTCAGCTCCTTTTCGTAAAAGGATGGTCGTTAGGTATTAATAAGAAAATGAGCGCCCAAAGAACAGTAACAAGTAATTTTAGGAAACGCACGGAACAAAAACTGACATCATTCGAGTCACGATTAAGATGACAATGTCTTAATACGAAATTTCTCATGAAATACGACACAAGCAGTAACTCATAATTCTCGAACGTCATTACCCAGAGCAATTTCTTAAAGATATGCCTATAATGATCTGATGTCCGTGAGAAGTTTACGTTGTAACAGGATCGAAGGAGCGCCAAAAAAGTACCGCGCGTGTCGTAGTCAGCGGTCCAGCAAGTAGCCAGTAATTTATGGTTAGTTTTTGGCTGCGCCAACGCAATGCGGCCTCGCGGCTTTTCGCAGCGCCCCGCGCCCCGCGGCTCCCGCCCTCACCCGGTCACAGACCTCGCGTCATTCCGTCAATCTCAACTACTTATCCGTCCGCGCCGATCCCTTATATTAATCATTTTTTCCTCTCAAAAAACGAGCGTAATAAAGATCCTATCGAGTCAGCCCCTGCAGCTCGGAGCTCGGCACGTCTCGCGCGCGCGCTTTCGAAACTGCACAATTGACAAACTGACTAACAACTATCGCAACTGATACTTATTAAAGCATGTATTATTGACTATAAACTGGTTCATTGTGCCGCCAAAATTAATCTTGGAGCTTAGCTACGTCACAAAGGCGGCGCGCCGGCGCGTACGGTGGCTATTACAGACACCACATTATAATTACCTTTTTAAATAGTTTTTTCAGTCGGTGTCGATATTAAAACGTCAGTGTAAATAACTTGTTAGCCGCAATCTCATTTCTGAGCGATTGGATATTACAATAGTGTACGTGATTTGAGAAAGGTAACGGTGTCGCTGCTTTATCCGCGAGATGGAGCCTATTACCGGCGACGTAAGCGGCGCGAGCGCAGCGCGTGCCGCCCGCGCCTGCGCCGAATAGTCCAGCATACACTTAGATTATTTTATGAGCCAGCGAAAAAATATCCAATCAATTGCGTTCAATGGCGGCCTGCGCATCTGTGGGTAATGTTCATTTCACGGAACTTATGATCAATGACCTTTCGCACGCAGCGACAAAATGTGTGAACGATGAAGTTAGCATTATTAAATTTGATATGATATGGAAAAAAAAAGTGGAACCTGCCAAATAATGGCGAGGTGTCGGTGTAATATAGGCTCCAAAAAGAGAACGGTAGCGCGTGGTGCTGTAATTAGGTACACTCCGGCGCATTGTGTCGACTCCAGCGCAAATTGAACCACGGAATATTTCACCTGACACACCGTACGTGTCTAATTGCACGGATTATTTATCTTCTAAAACCTCTCAGCAGTTTTTGTCGAGTTGTGGCACGCGCCCACTTTCTATGTAGCCGACTAGAGACGTAATTGTGCTTATACCCTTTTTATTTCGTTTTCGAAACCTCTAAGTCATCATCTGGAATCAGTAACGGTCCACCAAAGTGTTTTGTTATACATTCCTAGTATTAGATGTTCGTACACGTATCGGCAAACAATCGGATGCTTCATGTTAATTGAACTAGATACAGCGGAAAATGAGAAATAATTGTGTGAAATTCTTTTCTATAAATACGTACAAACAAATAGATGCAAAAGAGTGCAAGCTACTTATTGCCTTAGTTCGCCTCTGCTCTGTTTTTCTGAACGATTCACATACTTACCCACTTAAAATATTTAGAGCCATCTTTAAGATCGACTTTAGACTTCCTATTTTTTCTTTGCATCATAAATTGTCTAAAAAAATGATAACTTGGTAAGTAAGTCAACATTGACAGAAAAAAAATATCAATCTTATTTTCAAAAAAATAACAATTGCTCCACCTAGCTTTGAGGAGAACAATGTTACAATAGAGCTAGAATAAACGAACTACCGACTTAACCTCTATTCACCCAGCTCAAGTAACCTATAACAACCAAATCAACTCTAGCGATCTATCTCTTCATCGGCTCACTTTACAAGCTTACTAAATCATTTTTTTTTCACCTCGATAAAAACCATAACAATAGTACAACTGCGGTGAAATTCTTTAGTTTTTTAACGCACATTGCTTACCAATACATTATGATAATCACTTTCACCCATTGATTGCAGTAAGAGCTAACTTTTTAGTGATATAATCAACTGTATGATCGGAATCGAATTTAAAAATCAATCATAGCATAGCGCACATTATTATCAAAGTTGCCCAGAACGGAGCCGTAATGTGCGATAACAGCAATACGTAGCCGTAAGCTAGTTATCGCTTCAAACAATAATCCACGATAATGGATTAGCTCACTGGACGAATATTTATAAACACCACTATCGTTTTATTCGGTAAAAATCGTATTCGAGCTACATTTTGATCGATTTAAACTGACACGCTTTAATGACTACGGACATTACGTTAATCTTTTCCTGTTCTTCTATTTTTAATTTGTCGTTTTTCCCAACCATATTACAGTTCACGTTAGTCTGTTTTGATAATGCTTATAGTAACGTAAAAAGCTTGCTGTTTAGTAATCTAGTTTCACTTACTCCGTTGGAAGTGTAGACCATCATTTTGAAGTTATATTCACTTTAACATTTCAAATTAACCGCGACAATAGTAGATTAAAGTCTTGCTGAGCATTTCATGACAGCTAAGTCAAACGGTATTGACACAAAGGCACTTGAAAAGGTGACACAAAAAATAATCGAAAGGAAAAATGCGCGATTATAAAAATCGTATCGGACTCGATCGAGGGCACGTGTTAACACAACAAAGCCTTACACTGAAATAACCTGAATGTGCAACGACCACGGCTAACGACAGATTTCAAATTACTAATAAATAGATCAAGATTCCTTGCAGTTAAAAATGTGGATAGTTCCAGTGTCCGTTCAGTCTAATTTGATTCGCGTAACGCTAACCGCAGAAAAACCAGTTCGCCAATGAGTTTCGTACTTAAATTGTTATTTAAGTAAACCATAATCAGTTTAGATTGCAGGATGATGATAGAATATCGATAACATTAGCACACTATGAACATTTTATGCATCGTTATGGTGATGCAAGTTATAACTTGTTGACTTAACTAGTGCAATGTAGATGAGGAGAATATTCAAAGGAATTCTTGTATTTGAGAAGCTAGACGAGTTAACGTATAAGTACCAAAACCTTTTTTTGGAATACTCATAATTTTACTAGAACTTAGAGAAAAACTGAACTATCCAACAAACAAAAGAACTTAAGTGTATTGAAATACTAGCAGCGCCCCGCGGTTTTAGCCGCATAAGTGTCGATGCCATGGGATTATCGGGATAAAAAATATCCTGTGTATTATTTTAAAGTATAAGCTATATTTCTGTTAAGTTTCATCGAAATCTGTTTAGTAGCTTTTGCGTGAAAGAGTAACAAACATCCATCCTAACAAACTTTCGCGTTTATAATATTGGTAGGATTTTCAGCTTTTAGTAAATAGCTATTGAAACCATGTCATCTGATCTCTCTATGTCATCATACAGATGTACGTAACACTGTAAGATTTTTCTAACGGGAGCTCTAACCCCGATTAGGAATTTAAGATCAAAGGCCTTCCCAATAGAATTTGGATCCGCATCCAAATGCAATAGACTCCGGTCACAGTTTGAAATCCGTTCATAATTTAATCATTGTGGACTTCAATTGTGTCCAGAAACAGTATTAGCATCTATCTGGGTGCCTAATATTCAAGAGAATTGCTAACAAAAACGAGTAGTACATTAATTCCTCGTTATTCTTGTTTAAGCACTGAATTCTTTGGTCGACACAGAAAACTTCTTTAGATCAACCCATTTTCCTTGTCCTATTTTTTCATCAATAAAAACTTCAATATGTTGTAAAGTTATACCCGGTTAGACTAGAAGCTGACCCCAACATAGTTGGGAAAAGGCTAGGCAGATTATGATGTGTTAAAGCTGTTGTACTCTATCGTTTCCTTTACGTAGGTATTTTGTTCAATATAGAAACTCTTACTAAGAATTTTCAAATAGAAAACCCAGAATTTAATTTCTTCGCCACCTAAGAATAGAGACCAGAATACTAGTTCCGGATTGCAACAGTCACGTCGTGACCGCCAAGCAACTAACAAAACATGGGGCGCCCCATGAAGAGATGGACCAACGACCTAAGGCAGGCGACGGGTGACGGGGGTACATTGTGTGCGGAACTGCGGAAGGCAAGAAACCGTGGATCACGACGCTTCTTAAAGGACGCGTAGATACAGAGTTGCGATTTAGTCATCTGCATCCGTCAAGGAGGTATATTGCTACACGTCTTTCTAAACAACTTTTGCCATAAAAACCCACACCCAATTTGTAAAAAAAAAAAACATTATTTCATACATACATCGAAATAGTCTGTTTTCTCAATCGGATAAGAGTTTTGTAGGGAAAGTTTAAAAAGACGGGTAGAATCACCCCCTTGATGGACACAGGTGACTAAATTGCCACCTTAAATCTCCAGCTGAAGACTGTGTGACTGAGTTTATTAATGGAAAAGGCTTGGCAGCGTCCAAACTGTAGAGCAGTGATGCAATGAAAGCAGAATTATTCATACCTCTATAACGATATATCTATGTAAATGTCAAAGACATCGAACGTCCCACCCAGTTAGGATGGGGAGCGTTTGGTAAACTGTCCGACGTGCTCAAGGGAAACATACCCATGAACCTGAAGCGCCTTCGAGCAGTGTGTCCTCCCCGTAATGGTCTATGGCTCAGAGACTTAGACGCTCACACAGCATATCATACACAAGCTGCAAGTCACTCAGAGAGCAATGGAGTGCGCTAAGTTAGGTATATCATTTCGAGACCGAATTAGGAACATGGAAATCCGAAGAAGAACGAAACTTACTGACATAGCCGCTGTGATTGCGCAAAGAAAGTGTGAGTAGAAGTGTGGGCAGACAGCCGATAAGGTGGACCGACGACCTGGTCAAGATGCTGGACGACTCTAGCTTAGGAAGGCTAGAGACAGAGAAGAGTGGCGTGTATTGCAGGATGCACTACACTAAGCAGTGGGTGGCAGACGAAAGGCAGTAGAAAATATCTATTTATACGCATTGCATTGCTACCAAGCTAATGATCATGCTTATAAGCAATGTGACTCAAAAGCTATTGGAATTTATTAGATTATCGCAAGCTGAAGGAAACTAATTCCAATTATTACCTACTTTAGATTGTAATTACCTGGCTATTCAAGAAGTTTGAAATTGATAAATATCCAATTGAATGCAAAGAAGGCGAGGATTCCCACAAGATGATTTGCTTATCATTATTTTTTGTTTGTTTTTAAGTGTTTCGTGCTGTCTGTCAATTAAAAGAAAGTACTATCCTGTACATAAAAGTCATGAAAATGAAGTCCTTTTGAAATGTAAATGAAAAACGCAAGATTATTCTTTATTCCCCAAGAATTACAATATTATATACAAAGAAATTAAGACTTATTACTAAAATAAAATAAGATTTCACATTACCCAAAGCTGGTATAATATTGTTATCTACAGCAGCACATGAAGACTTTCCAATAATGTCTCTTCCATAGGAAATAATATAAAAAGGTTCGTCCCAAACACCTGTTAGTTTTTACGTATAATATTTCCTAAGTAAGTAAGTAGTAGCAATAAGTTTACGGATTATTAATTGATTTCCCCGTGACCAGAAGCGAGGTAATGAGTTTTAAATGAGCAATGTTGACTTGTTTCAATTTCTTCATCCAATAAAAACTGATGATAATTTGTCAAACAAGTACGGCTGATTAGAATACCAGTAATAGCGGCGATTAGAAAAAGATCTCAAAGATGATTGTTAGTTTTAATTGCGATTGGGGTAATTAAAGGTTATTACGGAGGCCTTCGACATGGTAGCCAACTAGCCAGTTGGTGCAGTATTAGTGTGTATTGCCTACTTTATGGTCAATAATTACATAGTTTAGTTCAACATTTAAAAGATTACAGTAACGCATTTGATAAAGTGTTTACTTATCCCATGTCTCGTTTGCAGCAACCTGTGGACCCATTAAACCCGTATTCCCCTCTTTAAACATTCATCTGGCTTGATACTTGGAACAGAAATCAATCATTAATAACGAGCCCAAAATACAAGCACTAATTAAGTATATTACACACATAATTTGTATGGATTTCACATATAAACCAGACGAAATTCCGATAAACTGTAAATCAATGGGGCCCTTCAAAAGGAACCGTGGCTTTAATCCGGATAACGTTACATCCGACACGACCAATGCTCATTCATTCAAAAAGACATTCGAAAACCCCCCTTATCGCAAAGAAATAGAGTCTACAGAATCGTCACTATTAAATTTATATAAGTTAGTGTTATCAGCAAATAAACTAATATTAATAACAAAAAAGTTAATGACGTTTTTGCGTAGTCAACATCACGTCAATTATTATCAGAAATCAATATAAAAGAAGAAATAGAAGGACGCGTATTATCATAGCGGGAGCTTTGGGTTAACGATAATCATGAATTGATAGTAAAGGAATCGATTTAATTAAAAGTTTCGTTTCCTCTTTTAATATATCCATATTAAATTGGTCGAGTTCCTGGAAATAAAGTATAGTTGCAATTGTTCATCGAATGGACCTTTTGCCAATTTATCTAATTCTCCACCATTCATCTGTCTTATTAAATCAAAGAGTCTGTCTAGCATCTAACTCATTTCCTCAATCTGATCCATTTATTTAACTATCAAGTACACACTACAGTATTATAGGTATTGATCCGTGTATGAATAGACAGATGGGCATAATTATTTTGACTTTGAACTGAGGGGCAATTCTCGTAATTTTAAGAACGTTCACAGTCTGATCTCAGTCTCAATCTGTCAAAAATACCTCAAATTTCCCTACATTTTGATAAGTTTTTGACATTTGTTTGTCGCCGAGATGACACTGCGACTAGATTTTGAACGTTTTAAATTACGAGAATTGGTCTTCTAATTAGCGCTGACATTTATTATTTTATATTATCTCCATCTTAGCCTTTTCCGTAGCATTGTTAGGTTCGGCGTTCAGTCAATCAGTCCCAATATATTTTTCTTCTTCATTCTTCTTCTTAGTAATATCTCCTTCACAGATAAAACGTAGTTATTTTTATTCGTACGTTGTCTTCTTCACTAGTAAGTTAACATATATCACATTTTATAGAGATAGTTCATGTTCTCTTTATTGTGTTCTTAGAACTTAGTCACTAAGTTGTCAAAGTCCTATTTCAATATCATCATCTACTTCTTTAACAGAGTCTTGAGTTTCCATATTAATTTATTCTACTACTTTAAAACATATTCTAAGATATAGTTTAGCGGCACAGTTGTTTGAATTATCTATTATAATAATATAATAGATTTGTAATACGACCTTGCTGAAAATATCGACGGAGTACCTATTGTCTTAGTACCTATATATGCAAGTATATAGTGCGGCTTCATTTTCAATGCTAATGAATATTTGTTATCTAGATGAACTTGGGTTCTTGTCTATGCATCAATTAGGAATGCTAGGAGCACTGCTTCAACTTCATCATGAGTATTCGCGTTTACATAATCTTGTAGACTATTTAAACTGTTCATTTTAGGAATATTAAGATCACCTTCATTTAGCATTCCTAAATTCCTATTTGCATTCCTAAACTTAGCTGGATCAAACATTTCAAGCTTATCAGGAATATATTCAAAAACTTTGTTAATTAGTTGTTAAACCTGAAAATATTAATTATTGTTGGTTACAATGATAAATAACTTAATCATCAGTATCAGCATTTTAACTACCTACTACATCCGCTAGTAAATAGTTAAAATAATATTACAATTTTTAACAACCATATAAATATAGATAAACTTTCAGGATCCCGTTAATTATGGGAAAACTAGAATGAGCGTTAAATTTTCTAGGACAATTTCTCGGTAAACCTATGATTGAGAAGTATCAGCTGCAAGTACAACCTAAACTTTTTATATGTTTTTGGCACCTACCTATAAAGTTTTTGAATTCATAAAATGAGGTGGAAGAAAGTCCTTATCCAAGTCAAAACATAGGCCAAAGTATTCCTCGAATATTAAAATTATTTTTGAGGAAAAGAAAGAAGTTGTTTTTTTTTATTTAAGCTTTATGTCATAAATATATCAACTTACGTCCAAAAAAAAATTAAATTCAAACTTACCTGCGCTAAATCGCTTGGGCCTTCCGACTTCACAGTGTTGGCCGCAGCCCACGCCTCAGCAAAAGTCTCCATTGCACTCTGAAAGTCCATCTTGTCAATTCACGACGACATCAACATGCCGAAAATTCACACATGTGCACGGTGCGGGACAGACGGACAGTGAGGCTGCGACACGTACGAACGGGCCGGCCGGCGGCGCGCGACTGACTCTGGGGCCCCGCCCAGCGAACCGCCCGCGTTGAGAAAAACCGATACCACCCGAGCCTTCCCGTTTCAGCGCTTTTCTTTTTTAAGCCGCTATTTTAACGAGTTTTTTTTTTTCTACCCAAGCCCGGCCCACGGTGGTGGTTGGGCGTCCTCTGGATTATTTACACTTGTAATTCACAGATTGCTTCGTGTGACGGCTAATTTGTTGTTGAGGGGTGTCGGCGCTATCTCGATTAGATTACGTGTTATTGAGAGCTACTCGTGTTATTTGTTTGAGCATCATTTGTGCTGTTGTTTTATGTTCAGATACCGCTAGTTTGTTATTTGCTATCTCTTCCTCTTTGATTTATGTAGCTGTAGGAGCTAGGAGACTATTCTGCAAAGATTGTGGTTTAAGGTAGAGCGACGGAAAGTTAAAATTTCTTGAAAATTAGAGGGTGCAAATTATGAAGTCATCAATATAATAACGTGGTAATTTGAAAAGCTATCAGTGTGGTTAATTGCAGTATCCTTGTAAAATGGCGGTGTTCGCGCTAGGAATCATTTTTATTCATTATATAAATCACGGTGGCTTCCCGCCTTCAGGGATGTAGGAAAAAAATTGTCACGGCTTCACATAATTTTGTACGTGGCCATTATTACCTTCCGGAGAAGTTAATTTTTCTTAATTTTGGATGTTTAACGAGGAGGCTTTAAATGTTTAATGTTGATAAGTAGAGATGATCATTTGCAATGTGTGAGCTATTGAGGGTTTTGTAATGGTTTGCTGTTACCATTTGTCAGGTATAGAGGTGTAGTGATTATAATGGGAACTAATAATTTAATCGTTAGAAAGATTTCCTTGAGTTTTTCTTTTATTCCCGTAGAACATTGTTTCGAGATTGTAGATACTGAAAAGTTACTAGATCTAGTTAATACTTAAGTACGTTGAAAGTATTTGGTATTTCTATTTCGATTTTCTATGACATTGGTATTAAAAAAAATATTTAAAAAAAAATGTTTTTGTTTTTAAACTGTGTGTTAACTGTTATATAAGGGCCGGTTTTTTGATCCGTAGTTAAACTCAACCAATTGTTAAAAATAGTAACTAATGGTTAAATTTTTGCAAAATGTGTTTTTTGATCAATTTTTAGTTATCTAATGATATAATATCATTGCTAATGGTCAAATAATTAACTATTAGTTAAAAAAATAAAAAGCTTATCGTTTTTACTATTTTTAACAATTGGTTGAGTTAACTACGGATCAAAAACCTGGCCCTAAGTTACCTACATGTAATTTTTTTCTTCGAATTACAATGTTTAATTGAGTTTAACAAAAAAAACAAAACATCTGTTTTTAGTTCGTCGTCGTATTTGTTTTAGAATCAAAGATGATCTGTAGGTACCTGTAGGTTTTATGATGTATCAAAAAAGCACAAAGAGGCATAAATAGTCATAATAGGGTTAGAAGTGGGCCAGCGGAGGTAGCTCTTCTTTGTACCGACCGCCTCTTTGTGTACCGCGAATAAAACAATGAAATACCAACTTTACCGGTTTTGTTTTAAGAAATGTTTATGTACAATACAAATTTGTAGAGTTTGCGAATGTTTTGAGGTTACCAACCTCAAAACATTAACACCTGTTTCAGATATAAACCCCCTTAATATTTATCCCCATATTATTAAGGGGGTATAACCTTCAGATTAACGAAACATTTTTGGAGGATTAAGTTTGGCATAACTTTATTACACGTTAATAAGAGGGACAAAAGATTTGGATTATTATGTCATATAGGTTGTTTTTTATATAGGTGCAGATTAGCCTCTTGATGATGTCCTCCCTAATACTTTCTATGTACATAGAAAGACGCAATAACGGCTGTCCAGACAGCCATACAGAGCGTCCTTGACACTTTAATGTCAAATATACTTCTGAAAATAACATCTATTCATGACGCCCGTTTTATAACCTACGACGGTACCGCTTTTCTCGGAAACCAGAAGTTTTGGATTCAGATTTTAAAAAAAAACATGTTTTTCTCTGCCTTCCTTTTTTTCTTCTTTTAACAGCATCCTGAACAGTTTTATTTATATCCATTTTATTGATGAGTAATACAAATATTTTTAGCGTCTCGTAGCAAAATAATGACAATCCCTTTTTCGGTAAACGTCAGATAAAGCTCCTCCTACGTTCTGACCTTATTCATCTCGATATTTATTATTAACATTTAAAGATTTAAGAGTATTGAATGATCATTTTATAAAGAAATAAATTGATCGCTTATTATAGATAAGGTGGATACATTATTTCTACCAGATATATTCCACATATATCAAAGATATTTTTCTATCAGATTAATATTCAGCATGTGCCCTTTGCTTAAGTTGAACAATACTTCAGTGTACTTATGGCGTAGAGATCAGTGGTGGCCGCGGCTTACGAGGTCGTAGGTTCGAACCGAGACAGGCGCTTTACTTTGTATTTATTATTTCATCACCACTGTTCTCAAAAACGGTGGTGTGTTATGATGACAATTTGTTATTATTTAGGTAAAGCATTATTAGTGTTCATTGTTAGTGTCATCGGTGTAGCGGTCGCAAGCGTTACTACTGAGCATGGGGTTCAATACCCGGGTCGCGCAAAGTTTCATTGAGTTTTCCATCCGGAATTTATCACTGGCAGCCTGGAGTCCTCGGTACCTATGTCTATGTTATGACAATAGATTCGACACCTGGTACAGCCGCCAGAACATTAAGCTACTACAATCTGTCAAATTTCTTTAATAGATTTTTAACTTTATCGCTAAAGTATTAAGGTTCAAGGTTGATTGGTGAAAATTTGACAATTTTGGGTAGCTTGACCTGCTGACGTCTGTACAAAACAAAACTGGTAATCTGGTGCACCTCTACCTAACCCTTCTGGGAGTACAGGTCGGATGTTATTATGTTATTATTATAGTTCATACACACAGATCGGCTCGGAGAGGAGAGTACATTTTTATCGCGTTTAAAAAAGAGTCTTGGGTCATTGAAATAAGGCTGATTTTTCATGTCACTGCGCGTTAGGTCAGCTGTTAAGCATTCTCATTTAAAAAAGAAGTGACATGAAAAAATCAACCTTATTTCAATACTCTCCTCTCCGAGCCGATCTGTATAAACGGACACTTAGTGTTTTATGGTGGTTGTTTGCTGAATAGGTGTATATACTAATAGCTATACTGGTATTAACCATAATTGGATTAGACAATTCTAAGAATCACCGATACATCAAGGAATAACCAAATAAAAAACCACCGAAGACGAAAAAAGAAATCACTCTAGCAGAGCGTCGCGTCGATGGTTGCGGAGCGACTGTCTTCTGATGACAGAGATGATGTCACCCCAGGCGCTGATGTACCACGTCCACGACAAAATGCTATATTCCGGTACCATCCTGATGATATTGAAGCTGCTGAACCACTAACGGAAGTATACATCGACGGATGTTGCTGCCTACGAGCACTAAACCTTGGAACATATTCGTGTCATGACGACAAACAATGACCATAGTCAATAAACCTGTCGTAGTTGTCAATAAACACCTAAGTGGAACTCTTTTATCTTTTTAGCGGGTTTTAGTTTCCAGTTAAGACACTTATTCAACACCAGCCTTTTTGCAGCTGAGAAATAAAAAAATTGCCGAATTTGAACCTTATTGCGAATGATATAGAAGTGGGTCAGTTTTTTTGGAAGTGATGTTTGGTTTCGGAGGACTTCTTTCGGATTTGAAACGTTAGTTAACACGAGATCTCTCTTTTAGCTTGTCATGTACTAATTGAAAAGCTAGAATAACATTGGCAAGTTCTGATTTTATTGTCAAGAACAAAATTACACATACATACACAGTATAAATAGAGGTATGAGGGACACGGTTTAAAGTTCATCCTCTAAACATATCTAGATAAATATATATATAAACTCATGCCTTCGTTTCTGCCTACCCCCATGGGAATAGGTAGAAACCATAGATCGCCACCTGCTACGAACCTTAGATACTCCTTTAATACAATTTTTAAGCTATTAAAAGTCACAAATTAAATAACACATGAAAGAAAATTATTTCTGAAACTGTTTGAATTAACCATAACGTAAGAAGACGCCACATTTTTTCTCAATAAAATTCAAAATAAAAAAATAAATGCATTACTTTTAAATAAATAATTTGTGCATTGTCCTATTTATGTGATAGCAATCTTAAATAATCAAGGTTTAATTAAATCCTGATAGCACTTAAGCTCAAATCAACTATTAATCTTATCCTACTGCTATAATCCAAGTAATGCGCATTAAAATTAATATTTATCCACTACTTATGAGCGATAATACTGAAAAGCTGATTATATTTTTTAACAAACTGAAAATATGCAGGAAAATAAGTTACGAAAAAAACTGTTTAAATTCTGTACGCAACAATTAGTTTTTATTCACACAGTTTTCATTATTTAGATACTGTTAATTAACTAAGCTATTATCACTTGCATTGGACTATTCGTTTCGCCGATCAACAGGTATATCATTTTCACCAACATTATTACTAATAAAAAAAAACATTAATAAAAACACTCATAAAAACACACAAAAAAGACCCAAAAGACACACAAAAAAGACCCAAAAACACATACAAAAAAACACACAAAAATGTGTTTATAAGTGTGTTTTTTTCAAAAGCTAATAGTGTTAGTTAGTGATTTTGTGTGTTGTTTTCCTTATCTGTCTTATTTTGCAAACCAACTTATTACATGCGAAAATTACGAGTATCTGGTTCAATCGCCAACTATGTCATAATTATGTAGATATCTTAATCTATGGACGAAACACGAAACGGTTTATATTCCATTAAAAACTGCCGATCAATTCTCTAAGAATCTCACTGTGAAAGCTTAGGTGACGTTAGCTGTCAATATAGTGTCAATCCCTAGCATCAGGTGGAATTATATATATATAATTATAATATTCACGGTGAGATGTTTTTTAGAATAGACCAGCAGCTCCGTATTTAAACATAATAGGTAATTTTTAATCAAAATCGAAAACTCAGTAGCAATTGCGTCATATTTGTTTACAAAATTGGACAAGCAAATACGACCAAACTTTAAGTAGGTAATCATCGTAGCTCTATAGGTAACCATAGATAAAATGACAGCTTACTATTATCAGCTGCCTACTCGGTGGCTGAAGTATTTAATTCTAAACAAATGAATGCGTTATGATAACGCAAATAACCAAAGACGTAAAGTACATCAAAGTTACATAATCTTACGCGTATGAGGTGTTGTATTCCTTCTCCATGACGTAGTTAGTTTACAAATCCTGAAGCAGGGAAGTCAGAAGTTTTAACTGTAGGAAGATATTTCTAATCCTTATTAACTACCAAGAAAATCACACAATATTGTAAGAATTCACAAATATGCTGCAGAATGTCGCTTATTTATTTCGTCATTTATGTTTGATCACAAAATAAACTAAAACCTCGCGTTTGATTCGAAAATATTTACCGGAGCTATGCGGTTGTACCGATAACATTCTTTTGAGGTATTTATTTATCTATTAAGTTTGAGTTGAACAGCCTAAATTAATTACACACAGGATTATCCTGTAGACTCTACTATCCGTAAACTCTCTACTACAGTGCAGCCGACGAGTGAATGCCTAGGTGCGCATATTCGTGTTGTAGCAAAAACCATCAAACAATTTTATTGATAAATAAGTACAGACCCCAGCACATCAAGCTACCCGAAACTGTCAAATTTTCCCAATCAACCTTGAGCCTTAATGCTTTAGCGATAAAGTTGAAAATCTATTAAAGAAATTTGACAGATTGTAGTAACTTGATGTGCTGACGTCTGTACCATTTTCATTCACAAAAGCTGAAAATATTAAAAGACTTACGTCATATCATAAGCCCGTATTTTCCAACTGCAGAGCAAAATCCTGTCTACAGTTCTTTTACATTTATTTTACCTCAGACAGCTGCAACCCAACCGCCACCTTATTATAACAACAATAAAGATCATTATGATTATGACAGACTTGACAGTTGCAACAACCCAACTACAACCTTATTATCATGACATTAAAGATCACTGTGAAATTGGCAGTGATGCAAGATCAGAGGTAAAATTTCTGTGAATGGACTGTAATCTCTTTCCACTTCTCTCTAGCTAGAGCTGCTAGGGACCAGTGTCTGTATCAAAAGAGAACTGGACGTTCATCATAATTTACAGTTAAAGATAAATCCTTAAAATCAAAATATTCTTAACCAATTCCACCTACCTTTTGCCATCAATAAGGTTATATCCACTCACTGATGTACAATTATCCATCCCATTATTTACTTAGTATGGTATATAATAGTAGTCTCCACTCTGTAGTTAATCTAGGTTATAAACTATCACTGTGCCAAATTTTATCCAAATCAATTCAGCTGTTTTTGCGTGATTGACTAACAGACATCCAAACATACAAACTTTGACATTTATAATATTAGTAGGATTTTAAACTGCTCATGTTATCTTAACTTGTGTTAACCTGCGTGTGTACCTGCTTACTGTATTATATGTAAAATGTACTATTTCTTCTTCTGTTTCTATTTTAAAAGTAAAAAAGAAAGAAAAAGTGTTTATTGCGACTCGTACAGGATCATAAACTAAACTAAACACAGTTAAAAATAAAAATTAAACAATCAACAACAACAATGTTTTGTCAACAATTTTCTCTGTCCTACGTGTATTTGTTAGTAAGTACCTAAATGGCCCTAAACCAAGGACACATAGTTGTATTGTAACGGTGGTCACTATTCTACGTGACTAAACGATTCACGCTTTGGTTTGTGTGATCGTGTCCGATAATTGAACGATTGCCGTGATGGCTCGTCATGATAGAAGATATTACCGAATATAGGTGCTGATAATGTATGATAACGTTATTTTATTTGTCTCCACTGTATTTGTATCACGAGTGACTGGTTCCGGATATTTTTTTCTGTCAATAATTATACCAAAAGTTGCAAGTCATCATTTCATTGAATTTGCCTCGATATAAACTGAGGTCACTGACGTTCAAAATGTCGACGCTTTTTCTATTTTCATTCAAAACCATGTTTATCTACCTCCTCGTTCTTTGTTAATCAATTAAAATGTTTTTACGAGCTCGACACCTACAATAGAAGAGGTCTACACTAGCTCAAAACAAAGAGGATTGGAAAGGAAATAGGGTGACCTTTGCTCTGCTGTGGGACGACATAGGTTTGAAAAATAATAAAAATATATTTTTTTATGTACCAAAGCCCGTGTGCCACTACCTTAACCATACCACAGGATAATGTACCGTCTCAAAACCAAGCGGAGTCGCAGGTGACACCTAGCACATAGGATCTATGTAACATTACCCAGTACATGCTTAATGAAGTATCTATCTAATTCCTCTAATAATGATGATCAGAATAGTAAACAGCTGTTACATAAATGTATGGCTGATAACGCGGCGCGGAATGTGGGCTTTCACGAGAATTGTATGGGCAAACACTTTGCGTTCGCGTACTAACTGTCCGTATGTATCGGTTAGATGGTAGATGCCTCCGTTGGTTAGGTAAAACGAATAGTTAAATAAATAAATTTTCTGGGCACGCTCGTTCTATCATAGACCTCATCCATCGCTTTCCATCAGGCGTGATGGAGGTCCAGGGCATTCTGAAATAAAAAAAAGTTTAGAATTTATAATAGTGCTTGAGTTGGACGAACCTCCTTTACATGTTCTCGTCTTTATCAATAAACGCTCATGGGAAGTTAACAAAACACACCATGGTTTTACGAACACATCTAGTATCAGACGTCACTATAGTTATTCAACTTTCTACTCTGCAATATTTATTTTTGTGAGAATCAGCTCTACAAATAGTGTCTTAAGGAAGTAAAAAATTAAAATGAAAAACCTAGTGAATGAAAATTAATTTACTGTATCTGAAAAATATAGTAGGTAGGTAAGTACGCTAATTACCAAATTAATAATGGAACCCTTAAAAACTATAGTGTTTCAGTTACATACTTATTCATAGAGATTTGTCTCAAACAGAACCAACAACAACCTTCTTTTAATATCTAGTTAGCTACCAAGTTCATCCAGTAACTAATAACAGTAATTTAATTATAATTAACTTCACAAAACAGACAGTAATATCTTGAACATCTGGTAAACCTATCTATCTTATTCTATAGTATCCCATCGTGTCACAGAATACAAGTAAATTAACCATCGTAAAACGTCGGACCGCAGTGTGACAGGATGTTCCAAGAGAATTTATGTAGACTGTGGCTTCTTTAGCAATGTTTTATAATTATAAATAGACTGGTGTATACGTGGGATCTTGGCTAACGGAGCAGAGTATTTCCTCTTTGCTTGATTTCTTTTTTATTAGATGTTAAAAGAAAAACTTAAGTGGGAGTACAAAATACTCTCTTAGAATTCTAAAACGATATTTATTTTGTATAGTAACGTAAAGGGAAGATACTTAGACGTAAAGTTTTGTATAAAAATATATAGTAAGATTATGGGGTCAAGACAAAAAAAAACTGAAACTGAAAAAACCGCAGCGTCCCCTCCCCCCTCCCCTACGTAAGCCGGGCGGCTGAAACGTGACTTAGGTAAAATTTTCTATACATATCCTAATCCGCCTGTATCCGAGATACCAATAGCGTTCGCTAGGCGTTGACATTCGCTAAAACCTCCTCCAATACGGGTGTGTCCGGGTTAGGTTTATCCGTTATCCGTGAGATTAGGCGCTCTCTGTCTGACGGGGCGGGGTCGGGGCACGCCCACCGGTCGATGCGGCCCACCGGCGCTCGCCTCATTGTTCCGTTATCTATCCGAGACGCAGCACGCTCATCCGCCGCTCGTCACAGATAAGCGGCTTGATGACGTCACACCAGACCGCTACCTCCACTATGATTCTTCTCCTCTCACGTCACTAACTTAGTTGCGATTGCGACACACCAGACTATCTATTATGCCGCCTGTCTATCTGTTTTGCTATTGTTGGTCTTGCAGCGCTAGTAATAGCGGCGGTTATTGCATGGCTGTTGGTGAGAAGTTAAAAACAAGATTTTCCGCGTGATGCCGTAATGAGACTGAGTAATTTATTAGCGGAGTATTCTCTTTAGAATATCTTTTGTAATCACTTTGTATTTATATCAAGTAGTATCTTCAAGCTATATCCACATAGACTCAGCAGGGAACATAGACTATATTTTTAATTTCACACTTATAATATTATTTCACTCACCTTGAGTTTATTTCTTAGCTTTAACATTTCTCTCTCTCCTCCGGTGGGATAATTTAAAGAGAATTAGCAGTTGGCCCCCCTCTTTCTGTTTTTGAAGATATACTGTAATCACCACACCTGGTAGATTACCAATCAGCCTATCAAGTGTGATGATTATGACAAAAATCCTTTCTTTGACTTTAATGGAAGCATTAGCCCTCGTTCGCACGGACATAGGATTTTATCGCGCACTGGATTTTCAACTCTCGGTGTAGAGCCGAGCGTTGAGAATCCAACAGAGCGCATCCAAGTGCGTCAAAAAACACCGTCAAAAAAAAAATGCGCCGTCAAACCTTTTCCGGTTTAGGTATATTCAAGAGTAACTTTCACAGTGTCCGACTAAAAAGTTTGGATACGAATTTAAAACAACTACGGCACTTCAAAAACCTCCCTGCTAGCAAAAAGTATCGCCTACAAGACGTAGTAATAAGACCGATTGATATCGCTCCTTATAAGGAAGCCAGGCCGCTCAGAATGTTAATAAGGCACACAGCACAATCATGTATATTAGCTGTGTGATAGACATGTGGCGTTCCTATTGACCTTGAACTGATGCATGTTCAGGGTCGACTGGTACACTGATGCTCTGATTTGCAATAAACAAATGACTATAGCAATTTGAAAGCAAGATAATACCAGATTTCTAGATTTCCAGTGATAAGACTGGTTGTGCCGAATCGAGTCAATTGATTTAATTGCCTCTTGTTTTTACTGGCAGCCAGTTATATCAGCTAATTGAGATTTGATGGCAGATTTACAGAACAGAACGCCAATTCTCGTACTTAAAAAAACCTTCAAATTCCAGTCGCAATCTCATCTCAGCGACAATCAATGTTAAAAACTTGTCAATAATGTAGGCAATTTGATTGTATTTTTAACGGATTGAGACTGAGATAGATGATAGATACGAACGTTTTTAAAAATACGGGAATGGCCCCTCAGGTTTTTACAAACCGACATAATCTAAATTTGACATGTATAATAAAAACATTTCAACACACTTTGTATTACTGAATCTTTTGTTGCTAAAACAGGAACAGCAAAAAATTTGGGCATGTATTTTAAATGCTAAGGTGTACCCAATGAATTATTATATGATTCTTTAGCTTAAAAACGATCACAATAGGTACCTTTAAAACTTTTCTTAACCAGCAGCCTAATTGCGTAATACACTATCAATCGGAATCTGAATCATTTTGAAGCAAATTGCTAATCCATTGCTTCAAAAGTTCGAAAAATTGGTCTGCGATTGATAATTTGTGTTACGCAATTGCCTCGGAGTTTTCGATACGAAGCTTCACTCGATCTCTACATAACCGCTATACTCCCTGATGTAAGTAGGACACGGGTGTTAATCTACCCGTGCTCATACCGTGAGACAGTACACCGTGGGGTGGGGGTGAGGCGGGAGGCACCCCCTCAGGTTTATCGCGAACTGCCGATGAAGATCAGACATGCTGATGTAGATTGTAGTCGGTTGTTTGAAGACGGTGCCGTGTTTATGAGAGATAATGTGAGATATTATTGTAGTGACGTAGGTAAGCTACAAAGCTCTGGATCCAATATTAGGATAGTTATAACAAAATGTGGATGATACTTATGAAAATTTGCATAAACGGAAAGAGATTCGTTTAAATAATGATTCGTGAAAGAAAGGCGTTAGTTCAGGAAAAGAATAATAACGTCACACTCAAGGAACTGGAGCAACAAAGGAAATAAATCTACGGGGTAATTGCGTAACGCTCTATTATAGATACAAGTAATTAAGATATCATAAATATTTCGAGACATCGCCAAGCACTTAGTCGACTCTTCACGTGACCAGAGGGATGGCCCATTTTTTGGCCAAAGAATCAGCATTGCCATACAACGTGGCAATGCTTCCAGCCTTTTGGGTACGTTCTCTATTGACAGCGATGTGGACGAATTGTTTGGTGCCTTTTGATTATTTCCCCTCCTTTATATATATTTGTTCATATTATTATTATTTTAAGAATGTTAGCTTTTTAAACTATAAAAAAGATATCATACATCTTTAAACTCTTTCTTCTTACACGCTTTTAACGTCTAGTCTGAAATTATAGCAGGACACAGTTAATAGCTAAGGATATTATTAACCTTGACAGGACTTATTTCCATCGCTGCTCCGGTTCCCTGATTGTGAAGTTATTATTCTTTACCTGCACCCTAAATGCGTAACACTCTCAATGATAATCTGAATTATTTTGAAGGATACCGCTAATACATTGATTCATATGTTTAAAAAAATTCTCTGCTCAACAACGTACCTAAATAACGCAATGAATGTTGTTGAACTGTCAAAATGAAAGCCATTGCTATTGTTAGTGTGTTACGCAATTACCCCTGCTTATAAAGCTCTAGCATTATTGCTGGTCGAGCTGAAACGGAAGAAGAATCCGGCGGGGCAGTAGAAATATTGCAAGACCTACAATATTAAGAGATACAACATTATGAGATGTCTCCGGTACACAGTGGTAGCAGATTGCATCGAGCCCCAACATTTAACGCCAAGTAATCGCATAATCATCAATAATCCTTAAGTCACACAAAAAGTATCGCAAGAAACGGATTTCAATCATGATACAATGACCAATTCTGTAACATAAACCCCAATGCAAAATCAACTCTATCATCTACATCACAGAATTCAGATTATCTTTTCTATCGTTAGAAATGTTGCAACCCGCTGCGAATCAGGGATCAGTATTGAGTAAAAAAATAAACAGATTTTGGGATTATAATTAATGAAATGTCACCTGATTTTTGACTTTTGCTCAGGTACCTGAAGATGGATTTTGGATTTTGGAGATTCCCACAACTAAGTTCCTAAAATTGCAGAGATATTTTATATAGGTTATAAGAGATTAGATTATAAAATTGTATTCGTGTCGTTTCTAAAAGACTAGGGAGTAGGGACCCTTATCACAATGAGCGTAATTTACCATGGTAGGATTGATTGATTGATTTTAATTTTAAAGTCTTTATTATTAACATAATAACACAAGTGCATACAATAAGATCTTATTCTAATTGTGTACAACCATGTACATAACAAGTTCTTAGGCTAACTTACCTTTATAACCATTTACACTGAGTTTACTATTTTACTATTCTATAAATAAGTCCATTAAAACACACTAATATTCAAAAAAGCACAAATGTCTTAGCACTGACTTTAAACGCATGCTACTGTTTACTGTTGCTGTTGTTGTTTGCTGCTGTTTGTGGTTTTGATTGCCCCGTTGGTCTCGTGGTCGCAAGCGCGACTGCTGTTCGTGGAGTCCTGGATTCGATTCCCGGGTCGGGCAAAATGGTTATTGGGTCTTTCCAGGGATGTCTCAGTAACCGCCCGGAATTTGGAAGTTGGTGATGTGCCCCCGTTCCTCGGATAGCACGTAAAACTGTTGGTCCTGCGCCTGATCTCTCCCCGATCGTGTCGGATTGCCGTCCCATCGGACTATGAGAGTAAAGGAACAGAGAATGCACCTGAGTTCACGCACACACTTGTGCACTATAATATCTCCTGAGTACCTGACTAAACTCTGTTGAGATTGACCACCGTGACCGAAATCGGTTGGGAGGGTATTATTACTGTTTACCTACTAAAGGCAATGCACTCACTGACTATTTGGACAGAGTATTTAATATTGCACTAGCTAGTGTGATATTGTTGTCTAAGTGTGATCAGAGGGGCAATTCTCGTAATTTTAAGAACGTTCACAGTCTGATGTCAGTCTCAATCTGTCAAAAATACCTCTAATTTCCCTACAAATTTGACAAGTTTTTGACATTTGCTTGTCGCCGAGATGAGACTGCGACTAAATTTTGAACGTTTTAAATTACGAGAATTGGTCTTCTGAAATATGTTCAGTCAGCTTTGCAACGATAAATGCTGATTGGGACTTGATGCTATACGTTCCACCTACAATGAAGTGTACTGGCAGGTGATTCGACGAAGACTCGTGACAACTTGAGGTTCACTTACGTTGTGAGTATTGTTGACTAATATAACGTCTGGAGTAGAAAAAAAAGGGGGGGGGGGGGGTTGAAGAAGGTGCTAGTATCGTTAGCGACCATGTCATTGTGATCGAAGAGGATTTTGCCATGTGGATAAGATAAGATAAGATTTATTTATTTGTATAAACATGATATACACATACAAGAGCATGCAAGATGATAATAAATTACATTATAGTCCAATCATGTTTAGCCTTCCAAATATTTTAGTCACATTACTACTTTTAATCAATAGAACATTATAATAAAATTAATATCAGAAAAGTTCTTCAACTAAAAATTCGGTCACACTATAATATGCTTTTTGCAATAAAAACACTATCAACTGATGTTTGAACGCATTGATACTTAGCTCCTTCCAACGCTTAAGTAGCTAGTTAAATATAGTTAGAGCCATGCAGATGATGCTTTTGCGCATGAGTGGAGTTTTGGCAGGATTAGAGCAGGATTAGAATGTGGATTAGAGGTAGTGCCATTCCAGTAGGGATGCTTAACATTTAGATCACCCATTATCAGGGACTTGTGATTTGCACCTAGCAATAACTCTAGATCACTATTCAGCAGAAGGAGATTCGGTGATCGTAGGATTGTCAAATCAGAAGAACCTGGCTTAATGATGGTTCTGCTGAATATTAGAGAAAGAAAAACACAAACTTTTGTAGACACTTCATTTTGATCAAATACATTATACTGGGATCACCCATAACATTATAAGAAAACAACAGGAAACTATCATTGATTTGAATACATATTATTACGACAGGTCCACTCAATCTGTGTGGTTCTTTCCTCAAAAGACCATTTCAGATACCAATCTACATGGTCTTCACATGATCTGACCAAGATTATGTCTGGACTTTAAAAGAGACTGTGACCTCTGAGTTTGTTTCGGCCTTTCTTCTCAGAGTAGTCAGATAGGAAACGACAACCTCATCTAGTTTTAAAAATATGATTGACGCGTGTTTGTACAGACGCCATCACATTAAGCTACTACAATCTGTCAAATTTCTTTAATAGATTTTCAACTTTATCGCTAAAGCAGTAAGCGTTGTCCCAAAATAAATAATTTTCAAGTTCAACTTCGAATTTGAATTTGAATTAAGGATCAAGATTGATTGGGAAATTGGACAGTTTCGGGTAGCTTAACCTACTGGCGTCTGAACAAACCTACTTAAAAAAATTAAATCTTTTCTCTTTTAAAAAACGTTGCCCCACACTAGGAACTACTCCTGTATCGTAGGTGCGTTTACAAACATTTAAACTCACATACACGAACAGCCAGACCCGGAACAACTACCTGTACGCAATACAAATATTTGTTCCGTGCGGGAATCGAACCCGTGACACGCAGCGCATCAGTCGATCGCTCAGCCACTGCGCCAACCGTGTCGTTAAGTAGTAAGTAATCATTTATCATTTACGAGCCTGTGTTGTCCGACTGCAGGGCATTGAATACATACATCAAAACTAATATTTGTAAGGTATAAATCGCTCGACGAAGCTAAATGCTACACATTAGTCAAACGTGCTCTATTCTATCGACCTTGCAAGATACCCAGACGTGAGAATAAACTTAATGTAACGCCTGGTCTATACGAAATCTAAGAATCAATGCAAAATCCATTCAAAATTAAACAATCATAGGAAAAACAGGACTGTATTCATAAAAGTCTGTCGCATCCGCTTAAATATTTAATAGTTCTGTTAAAACTGAAAGCACACAAGTGGTGACTATTTATAACTGTTTGAAAATCATACATTTTCATTGACTCCAAACCGTCCTCTTCATCAATGTTCAGGTCCATCAACATAGAGTCACAACCCAACACTGTCCAGCAAAAAGAATCGTGGTACCTTATACACGTCCACTGAAATTGACGACTACATATAGCTTCTAGACAGAAATTCAGCATTCAGTATACGAAATAATTATACCAAGACAAAATTAATATCTTTATTAACAGTTACGTTGCTTTTAATAAGCACTTCACCAAAGAAACTACCAAACGGAGCCGAATGTTATAATCCCAATAGCAAAGTTTTCGATTCTCAAATAATTTGAACGTTACAAAATCCATCGGACATCGGTTAAACATCCGAGACCAATCCGAAGATCGACGGCCGATCCAAAAACTCAGTATAGAATGCGACGAATTTGACAAGTCACTGATTTTTTATCTCAAGCACAGATTATCTGGTCTCCTTACCCCACTCGATCAATCTTATCGAGGCAACTAAGACATGCTGTAATCAAAAACGTCACAAGTTCCCAAGTTTCACTTGTACAATTTAGAATCTTATGATGTCGAAGCAGGGTTTATATTTGAAGTGATGTGTCTGAATGGAGGGAGATGCTAAGGTCGGAGTCGGCGGATCATCGCCGGATTCCGGGAAATTCGGCCCGCGTGAATACCTGCCCGTACAGGTAAAACTGGCTCCTAAATAGGTATAGACATGGCCAAATATAAATCCAATAGATATTATCTATGGAGCTATTTTTAATTCCAATAGGGCAACGGTTTTTAAATCTGCATAGGTGTAAATTCACACGGTAAAAAAAAAAAACATTAGTTACTTATGTGCGTAATTTACCCCTCTTCGGATTTGCTAGTGGTATAGGCAATCTAGATGAATTTTATCAATATACCAAATTATAATTATAAACGTGAAAGTTTGTATGGATGGATGGATGTTTGTTACTCTTTCACGCCAAAACTACTAAACGGATTTGGATGAAATTTGGCACACATGTAGTTTATAACCAGGATTAACACATAGGATAATTTTTATCTCGATATTCCTACGGGATCGAAACTTGTGCAGGTGAAACCGCGGGCGCAGCTAGTACGAATAATAAAGGTGAAGAGTTTGTTTGTTTCAACGCGCTAATCTCTAGAGCTACCAGCCGGATTTGAAAAATTCTTTTTGCATTTCATAGCCCAATTCTTGAGGAACAATTACGCTACGACCCTTAGGAGACTGACGAAAAAAAAGTAAGAAAATGAAGTAATAGTGCGGGTGGGCGATAGGATGCGACGCGGCGAGTCAAAGGCCTAAATTGCATGTGGACAAACTCGCGGCCAGAAGCTATTGTAGGTATACTAGTTCCTGCCTGCGACTTCGTCGAACGATTGCCTAGTGTAACGTGCTGTGAGCTCTTCATCAGTTAAATCGAATTCTCGTAATTTAAAACGTTCAAAATCTAGTCGCAGTCTCATCTCGGCGACAAACAAATGTCAAAAACTTGTCAAAATGTAGGGAAATTAGAGGTATTTTTTGACAGATTGAGACTGAGATCAGACTGTGAACGTTCTTATATTTACGAGAATAGCCCCTCAGACGGTGAACGTTCTTAAAATTACGAGAATTGCCCCTCTGATATAAATGACAGTAACTTAATTCTTATGCCTTGTTGAAAGCACTGCACTTCCAATTTCGACTAATGGTGATAAAGAGAAACAGAATATGACGGTAAAAAAACACGTTTCATTTATAAAAACCCCTATAATTTTTAATAACTTTATTTAATTTTTATTATTTGCTGTTATAGCGGCAATAGGAATACACACTCTGTTAAAATTTCAACTATCTACCTATGATGGTTTATGAAATACAGCCCGCTGACTGACAGACGGATGAACGAACGGACAACGGAGGCTTAGTAATAGGGTTCCGTTATCACCCTTTGAGAACGGAGCCCTAAAACCACAGCAAAATAAAGTTGTCGCTAACACAAACCCACCAAAATAGACGCCGGCCGCGTCTAACCATACATAAGTCTTCAATAATATGACTTGCTATTTGCCCACCGGTCTGTTATTGTTGACCCTATTTCTTACTTTTAAACAAATAATCTAGTAACGTGCGAATATAACAGAATGTATACCTACCTGCTTTATTTCGATGGTTCTGAGAAGATGTGTCCTTTTAAAACAAGTATCGATTAATTATGACAATGGTGGGCCGGTGGAATCGACCGCGACTTACGAGTTACGGGTCGAAGATTCGAACCCAGACAGGCGCTTTACTTTATGTAAATTATTTCATCACCACTGCTCTCAAAACGGTGAAGGAAAACATCGTGAGGAGACCGGCCGGCATGTCCTAGAACCAAAAATTCGAAGATATGTGACATCCACAAACCTGCACTGGACCTGCTTGTTAGATTATAGCCCAGTCTTTCAAAGAGGCCTGTGTCCCAGCAGTGGGAAAATTATAGGCTGATTATGTTTCATTTAATTGATGAAGTGTTCCAAGAAGATGTGTCCCTTTAAAACAAGTATCGATTAATTATGACGATTCTGCTATGGATCGATCGTTCAGATAACTTTGGTTAAAAGAAGCCGATATTTTAATTTTTTGCCAACGAAATTAATAAAACGAGTTAATCTGAAGGAATCGTGTGAAAATATGCTGATTTAGCTTCGGTTAGCGCGCAGATGGGTTTATGACTGTTATAATTTGAAATATCAAGATCGTGGCTCTTTGTTTATGAGACCTTGTTAGTCCCAATTGGAATATTCGAGTGCGCGCAAGCTAAGTTTGCGCGCGTGTTTGAACTTCAAGACTATATCCCTGCCAGTACTTGTAATCACATTCGGCATAATGATGGCAGATATTTACTTTGGAAAACATCTACATACACAGTACACTCTCTTGACACTTGATATAAACGTCGAGATGGCGGCAAACGATTATTTCCGATTTTGACAGCGCGCAATGTCGTCATATACACAAACTTACAATTTAACTTAGCTTACTTTAACTTTAACTTTAACTTTAACTGAGTGTAGGTAAAGTAAAAAAAAAACAATCACTGGTGAGCAAAGGCCTCCCCCAAATCCTTCCACATTTAGTCTAAAAAAAATGTTTTTTTTTTATTGGTTGATTAATTGCATTGACGATTGGATCTCGCTGGATTGGATGATAAAGGTCGAAATGTAACTCTGGAAGCACTACGTAAAAATATTTTAAGTCAAATAGGGGTAGACTAGAAGCTGACTCCTACATAAAAAGAAAAGGCTACTTCGATGGATGTGGAATTGTAGACAAGCAGTAAATACTTGAATTTCATGTGTATCTAATTGAAGATTGCGTAACATCATCTCGATAACGATTGGCAGAAGTTTAAATGGAAAGGATGAGTGGCGGAGAATTGAAAGGGGTAAAACAGGGCCCGTCCGGGATTTGAACCCGGGACCTCTCACACCCAAAGCGAGAATCATACCTCTAGACCAACGAGCCGCTTATCTTTTGTCTGAAAACAGTATAAACGTTAAATACTCGTTAATAAACACTTGTGCAAACATAACTATTTCGTCATTAATATCATTAATATTCGAACAAGATCTATAAAATAACTTGATTCTACAGGTGGCTCGTTGGTCTAGTGGTATGATTCTCGCTTTGGGTGTGAGAGGTCCCGGGTTCAAATCCCGGACGGGCCCTGTTTTACCCTTCCAGTTACTGGAACTATTTCGTCATTAATATCATTAATATTCGAACAAGATCTATAAAATAACTTGATTCTACAGGTGGCTCGTTGGTCTAGTGGTATGATTCTCGCTTTGGGTGTGAGAGGTCCCGGGTTCAAATCCCGGACGGGCCCTGTTTTACCCTTCCAGTTACTGGAACTATTTCGTCATTAATATCATTAATATTCGAACAAGATCTCTAAAATAACTTGATTCTACAGGCGGCTCGTTGGTCTAGTGGTATGATTCTCGCTTTGGGTGTGAGAGGTCCCGGGTTCAAATCCCGGACGGGCCCTGTTTTACCCTTCCAGTTACTGGAAATTCTCGCCAACAAACAGTCTTTGATATTCTTCTCACCAGATTGAAATATACAAGTCAACAGAAAAATAAATACCCAAACATGTTTCGACGAATGCTCACCAAAATCACATCTGTATATTGTCGTGAAAGAGAACCGTACATCTAATTTTTTCCTATTTGCAATACATTTCTCCTAATTCACGTTATTACGCCTCACTCGTCGTATCTCACATACAAATTGTGTTTAAACGGAACTTTATTATTTTCCAAAGCGGAACGGGCCGCAGATGTTGGGTCTCAAATAATTTCCAGATACCATGTTATGAGTATGAACCGATACGCTCGCAATAAGAATGTTTGTACTGTGTTTTACTTACTCGGAGAGAGATGGGGAGTACGCGACACATTTGTGAGGGCTTTTAGACTTCACGATTCTTGGGACTTTATTATTTTCGAATTTCAAAGAGCATTAGGCATTTCAACATCTTTTGCTTAGATATAAGCTATGGGGTAATTGCGTAATACACGAACAGTCGCAATGGCTTCAATTTTGACAGTTCAACAACATCCATTGCGTTATTTACGTTGTTGAGCAGACAAATGTTTCGAACATGTTAAGCAATTGTGACTAAATCCCCTAGACCTAAATTAACCTAGGCTGATAAAATTTTCATTTTTCTTAATCATGCTAATATTACAGTTAAGATCGGTTCTCCCTGTGGGAGAGAGAGCATGCTCCATTCCACCGCGTGCTCCTGTAGGGCTTCGACACCAGACCTGGGCACCCTCCCACCGTTATAAGAAATGAATTCCCATGAACTAATTTGCCTTGTCCCTTTGACTTAGAAAGCTTAGGAGGGGATACAAGGTGATGTTAATAATGGAAATTCACAGTTAGGAAACATAAGTATTACAATTATCAATATTATATGAAGCTAAGAAGACAAGAGGGTATGCAAAAATAATATATTACAAATGTTACACAAACTAGCCCAAGCGCACCGTAGACCCAGATTCTAGCAAAACTCATTGCGATCGTACTTAGTGCACACCGAAGTGGAATTTCGTCACTTCACATTTCCCTACTCTTCCCCATCTAGAAGGACGCATTGCATCCTAATAACGTGTTTCGATAAATAGTGTCGATTCAGTAATTGGCCTACAAACAGCCGGGTGTGGGTTTTATCGAGACACGGTCCCTAGCGTTCTTAAAACGACTACCAATCCAGTTTTGGGGCAATTGGTGAAGCCTACCCCCTCTCCCGAAAATGTACATACAACAAGCCTCACGCAAGTGTTTTGTGGCGAGACCTTTTTGGAAGCAGAAATCATCAATAACGTTTGGTTAATTATTTAATTATAGATTGGCTTTGTAGCCTAGTTTGATTCAAAAGATCTGTGAGTTTTACGGTTCTGCCTTCCATATGTGGTCGTTAACAGTCGTCAAAAGTCAGGAGTATTAGAGCTCAAGTGTCAAGTATAGCGGCTAAGGCCTCCCCCGTTTACCCTTAAGCCAACTGGAATTGACAAATATCTGTCAAGGTAAGGATTAGGAGATGGATATAATACAAGAGAAAATAGCATGAATGATTAATTACGATCATAATGCTTTATGGCTTGCTGGAACAAATCATCATTAATAGCTTCTCAGCTATATCGCCCTTCACTACCTCCTAGTGTTTAGCTGAGGAAAAGAACAGGCGCAATAAACTCTCCAGCAACACGTATCTGTCTGTTTAGTTATAGGAACTTTAATACCATTATCAGCCTAGGATAATTATTATAATTAAGGACTTACCCAGTCGCACCAACACACACACACACATAATACGCTAAATACACTGTCCTGCTAAACTAAGTACTACACTTTCAAAATTTTTGTTTTTTTCTAAACTATAGAAGTTAGAGATTTAAAATAAAAAACGTTTTATAGCAAATTTTATCAGCTTTCTTTGAAACTAGTAAACTATACATTAGTAAATTTTTAATTAAAAAAAAAGATAAAACAATAAAAATAGCCATTTATACCTTAGTGTCAAAAAACTCAATTAACATTTATAAGTACATATGTTTTACATGTTAATTTTTAATAACTGGTATTGCCTCCTCGGGCTCTAACTACAGCTTCAAGCCAGTTTGGTATACTGAACACGACGTTTCGGAGCCGACGTTGGGAATATTCTCCCATTCTTCAATCAGGGCCTCTTTTAGTGCCCTGAGGGTGGCAGGTGGTGGTCTGCGGCTTCTGACTGGCCTACCTAGCTCATCCCAGGTGTGCTCAATCGGGTTGATATTAGAACTTCTTGATGGCCAAGTCATCACGCTGATACTGAATATACTCTTGCACGACCTGAGAAGTGTGTGGCCGGGCATTATCATGCATCAGCATCGATCCATCAACTATATTTGCTAAATACGGCCCTGCATACTCGTTGAGAATCTCTTGGCCATATCTTTCCTCAGTCAGAGTGCCATTTTCTATGGCCACTAACTCTGTGCGACCTTCTGAAGATATGCCAGCCCATACATGTACACTGCCTCCGCCGTACTGGACTCTTTCTGAGAAGCAGTCTTGAAGATATCGCTCACCAGGCCGCCTGTAGACACTTCGCCTTCCATCACAAGTGTAAAGTGAGAATCGAGACTCATTTGTGAACAATATTCTTGACCACTCTTCTTCATCCCACTGTATGTGTTCAGGGGCGTATCGCAGTCTCACTACTCGCTGCTCTCTCTCGAGTTCGGGGCCACTCGCTGGTCTTCGGGATTTCGGATTTACTTCAGCAAGTCTTCTTCTCACTGTACTGTCACTAATGTAGTCCCTTCGGGTCTGAAAAAGCTGTTTGCTGGACTTCAACTGCATTAAGGTGGCGATTTCTCATCACAGTGGAAACAATATAACGGTCTTCTCGTGCACTAGTATACCTGGGTCTGCCATTACAAGATCTCCTCAGATGGTTTCCAGTCTCTTCGTAGCTTCGCTTCACCTTCTGAACCGTTCGTAACGTCACACCCACCATTCTTGCGGTACGACGCATACTGCTGCCTAGTTCCAGAAAAGTTATAATCGTAGTACATTCTTCAGGTGAAAGAGGCATGATCAATAAAATTTATGTGCTAAAACAGAAACAAAAAAATGAATGGTAAAATTGTAAAAAAGGATTATTTTTGTTTTTAAAGCTTTATTCAGCCATTTATTAAAAGAAGGTTCTCGACTATGAAGCTTTTATATACAAAATTAAACTCTTTTTCGAGTCCTTTTTATTTCGAAACTATATCTTGTGTACTTAAAAAGTTATTCCAATTTTAAAAGTGTGTTAGTTTTGCAGGCCAGCGTATTACATTAGTCTAATCTGAGCTTTGACCCAACCATATTTATTAACTTATTGAATACGAATCGCTTTCTTACGACAGCCAACACACTTGGCTTGGCATTTACCAAATCTATTAATTTAACTAGCCTATACTATCACGTCCGCACTCTCTGGCTGTCCAAAACTGACTGTTTTGACTTATTGCATCAGTCTCCTCACAACTCCTAAACAATCCCAAGCTTAGCCCAAAGTCCACACTTTCGCAGAATCGTTTTATGGTTCTTTTTGCACAATTTCTCCATTGTTTTAGGGGTTCGTTTGTTTGTTCGTTAAAATTAGAAATCGGGTATTTCATAAGATTCTTTGGAATTCGTAGAATTATTGCATCCGAACTGTCCGCCGGTAATTGGCCCTATATTGTTTCCCATTAAATAGAGAATTTATGTGTTCCTTTGAGGCCCGAACCATACGAAGATTTCAAAATGAATATAATATTTTGTTATGAAATAGGAGCAAGTGACGACAGTCACACAATGTAAGTATTAGCAATATCCTTCAAAATTGTTCAGATTGTGATTGATCGTGTGTTACGCCATTGGGGTCTGGATGTCCCATTGGGGTCTGGATGTCCCATTCAGGCAGCCGCATTACTTTGTGTAATTTGTCAGAACCACTGCTCTCAAAAACGGCGAAGGAAACCATCGTAAGGAAACCGATATGTCCTATACCCAAACAATCGATGACTTGTGATAGATGTCACATCAACACACCAACCCGCACTGGGCCCGCGTGGTGGAATACAGCCCATTCATTCTCACAGAGAGGAGGCCTGTGTCCCAGCAGTGGGAACGTTATAGTCTGTTTATGCTAAGCTGATTGTATTGCGTTCCCGTATCTATTGTGGCACAACAGTCATCCCTGCAGTCTCATAATTGGTTACTGACAAAAATACGTCACCGGTGTTTTCCCGTGGTGGTTCTGAAAAGTGATAAAAGGATGTTTAATAATGTCCTTTACCCAACTTAAAAAAAAAAAAAAATAGCCTATATTGTGTCTCACTGCTTCTTTCTTCCCTGTTGGCCCTGCAAATGATATAAATGATAAATTATTTTATTTTGTAAGTAGGTTTGTACAAACACTTTTACACGTCAATCATATTTTAAAACTAGATGACGTCGGCGTTTCCTATCTGACTAGTCTGAGAAGAAAGGCCGACACAAATTCAGAGGTCAGTCTCTTTTATAGCCCAGACATAATCTTGTAGATCGATATGTGAGATGGTCTTTTAAGGAAAGAACCACACAGATTGAGAGGACCTGTCCAGTCAGTACACGCATTTGTCACAAATCGTGCAGCTCAACTCAAAACTTAAGGAGCTCAACGATTTGATGAACAATACCAAAGAAATGAAATTTGGGTAGGCCCCATAAATTACTCAAACTACCAGACCATGACAGAAAAGAACGATATAAGATCGTCACACCACCTTCGCCTTGCTTTATTAATTGATAATATTTAACGTTGATACACACACAGCTGTTAAACGATATCCAGTTTTTGTATCTAACTAATAAAGCTCTCAAAACGGTGAAGGTAAACATCGTGAGGAAACCAAAAAAACGAACCAAAAATTCGAAGACATGTGACATCTGCCAACCCGCACCGGGCCCGCGTGGTGGATTACGGCACACGCCCTCTCACCGAGATGAGGCGTGTGCCCCAGCAGTGGGAACATTATAGGTTGATTATGGTATTACTAGTTAGTCGACGATTAACCAGCAGTTTTTAGTGCTGAGGTACCAGTGCCATTTTGTGTTATAGAGATTTTTGCGTCGGATCGTAGAGTCTAAATGTCATCCGTAACCATTCGTTTTATACACAAATGAATTGAATAGATACTTTTCCAACGTTTATGCTGATATTTTTCTGCAATATTTATACTTGGTAGGATAATACTTAAATGAAACAACTTACAGCATGTATCTGTATATATTACCCTTTATAATTTAAGTACTACAGTTGCCAGGTACGGTTTTCATCATATTATGTCGAGGCTTTTTCCAACTATGTTGGGGACGGCTTCCAGTCTAACCGGACACAGCTGAATACCAGTATTTTACATGGAGCGACTGTCTGTCTTACCTCCACAACCCAGTTACTGGGTAATATGGGATACCCTTTAGTAAGACTGGTTGACAGACTTTCGGGTTTCTGACGACCCGTGACGACCGCTAAAGATCCACGAATGACAGCCAGGACCAACGGCTCAGCGTGCTTTCCGAGGCATGGAGCGTTTTCGGTATGTTAAGATGGTCACCCATCCACGGACCAACCGCGGCGAGCGTAGCTTAACCTGAACGAACGACCCGTGCGGCTGTGAGACAGTTACTGTTGTCAATAGTAGATACATGTCATGATAATATTACGATAATTATTTGTCCGATTCGTCTACTATAACTTATATGGGAGAAAAAGAGATGCATAACTTTGAAATGCATCAGTCGTGACTCATAAATTCATAATAGTAAAGTAATTAAAAAATAATTAAAGTAAACGTTAATTACTTTTCTTCTGCACGACATTCTTTATTTACAGACAGTTCTTTTGTTTTATTAGTTTATACAAGCGGCTCGTTGGTCTAGTGGTATGATTCTCGCTTTGGGTGCGAGAGGCCCCGGGTTCAAATCCCGGACGAGCCCATCTTTTAGATGTAACTAGATAAATACTCAGTACAAAAAAAATAAACTTAGTTGGAATCTAAAAACATCTGCGGGCAAAATATTTACTTACTAATCACGAAATAGCCGCACTGTCCTTTTTTGTAACTTAGAAATTACTACGAATTCTCTTTAATCATTCCTACAAATAAGAACATTTCGATGGAAACTTCAATAAATTATTTACTATATACTGCTGAACTATTAAATCCATAATCTTTTTCTTTTTATTCAAAACGTTGCCCCACACTAGGAATTTCTCCTGTATCGTGGGTTCGTTTACAAACATTTAAACTCACATACACACACAGCCAGACCCGGAACAACTACTAACTACAAATATTTGTTCCGTGCGGGAATCGAACCCGCGACACGCAGCGCAGCAGTCAATCGCTTAACCACTGCGCCAACCGTGCCGTCAAGCCTTTGCCTAGCATTTGTTTTTTTTGGTCTAAACTGCATCTCTGTCTTTTAGGTACACCTCAATATAACATCTCTCATTTCAAGCCATTGCACAAGCACTGTGTACCTTATATAAATAAAGATATCAGGACAGGAGTTAGATAAATAAACCAGTTTTTCCTAACCAAAAAAAAAGCCTCGTACCGAACCGTTCAAACCAAGGATCACACAGGGCTCAATTAACATCGCAAGATCTTCCGTCGATTGATCAGCAAACGTCCTCAAAGGAAATAATCTCTGTTGGGGGTGTATTATAAAATATAAATATCGTCGTTAGCAAATCATTAGCCGGGACATTTTTCCTCTGAAGGATCGCTCCGTTTCCTATCAATCGGAACAAATAGAGAGCGCTAAGATGGCGCTCTATATGTGAAGATGAGATGTCAGATGAGTCCTACTTAGGGGCTGTTCATTTATTACGTAAGACGTTTTGATGGGGGACCAAACAAGTCTTATTATTTGATGGATGGAAGGGGTTAGATTGTTTTTACGTAAGACCACAAAAAAGTAAGCATTACTTATAAGTTTTTAATTTTTCTGCTACTTTTTCTTTGCAATTTTGGTAGATACTGATCCTACGTAAGATTGAAAGAGGGTGGAAGAGGTTCATCCAAGTCTTATTTTTTCTTACGTAGGGGGACGGGGGTGTCAGAACATGGTCAAAATTGTGTTACGTAACAAATGAACAGCCCCTTACATATCTCCTTAATATATAAACGTTTTCATGCTGTTTTAGCAATAGCAAAATCAAATCTTGTCATCATATTGTTATATTTAGGCCCATTAAGACTAAAATTATGAAACGCTAAACGAATTTAAAACATCGTTCCATTTCTAGCAAACGTTTAAAACTGAAAAGGACATAATTATGTTTCAAATACGTTTATCGTTAAACGCATTTAGTAAATGGCGGTACAAGCGGGCCCTAATTCTTATATTTATGTTTGAAATCGAGTACTTAAGGTAAGTTTATTCTAATGGGACTCTGATTGGAAAATACAGTTTGAAATGTTTAATGATTTTAATTACTTGATATTGCAAAACAATTCACTAACACCATATTTTCCTAAAACTTTTTGCCTTAATATACGTAGTGCAATAATTGCATCAACTCTTATACGTATTCGTACGTAAAACTGTTCAAAATGTAGTCGCAGTCTCATCTCAGCGACAGTCAATGTCAAGACACTTATCAAAATTGTAGGGAAATTAAAGATTTCTTTGACAGATTGAGACTGAGATCCGACTATAAACGTTCGTAAAATTATGGGAATTGCCCCTCCGGTAGTTTTAATTGTTAATTAGGTAAAACCAGAAAAAAAAACGCGAATCGACAACAAGCAACATCTTAGCACTCGCCCTATAACGACCAAATCTTAGGGGTGATACATCTGTGCCCTAATACAAAACGTATACAAAAGTCATAATATACTGAGATAAACGAACGTCATAAGCATTTGAAATGAAAATATGCCAAGGGAAAACATGTTTTTCTTGAGTTAACTGAACACATTCGGATCAACATCGATGGATTTAAAAAAAAAAATAAAATTCGTAGGTAAGTTCTTACATCGGACTTTCTATTTGATTCTTATTGTAAGAAACCGATGGATGTTTTCGAATTAAATTTAATTTAATAAATACAAAATAAACGGTTCATTTATCAAATTAAATTTCATTTGAAAACATCCATCATCGGTTTCTTACTAAACTTCAACTATATCCGACGACCCTGGTTACTTATCTCCTTTGGTGACTACACCTACATATTATATACTGTGTGCTTTTTAGTCTGTGCTAATTAAATGTGTTTTCTTTCCTCCTTCTTTTCTTATTTCTACCATCTTTTTCTGAATTAGACCATGTTTCGTATAAAATCCAACTAGGAGGCTTAGAAGACTCTTATAATTTTGATAGATTTTACTATTTTTACGTTATGATTACCTAAAACCCTAAACACTTCAACTTGAATAAATAAAAATCCAAAAATCATAAAAATCAACTCAGCGTAAGTACCAGCCCTGTTCCGTGCTGCTCATTTTGTCATCTGCCAGTCCCTCAGCAGTTACATTGCGATTAATATCCCGATACACGAGCAGGGAGGCAGATAATTTAATAACCGACGCACTTCGATCAATGGAGAATGGCCAGGCATCATGATTCCTTAGCATTATTGTCCGTTATTCTTTCCCAAATATAAGTTCAGTGGGTTGTCTTAGAGATGGAGTTTTTGGATTTAAATTAAATTAAAATTCATTTATTTCGGACAACAGTCATCCATATTTTGTTAGTATTAGAAGCAGCTTATATTCTAGAGTTAGTAACATTGATATTAAAAATAGTACCTATAATTAAAACAAAGGATGACCAGTCAGGAAAATATGTTTCCTACCTAATCAACCTCCGCAGGAAATGCCTAATATTTGGAGTATTAGCTCTCCGCCACAGCTCTCAGGATATAGTTGCGACTACTCCGCACTCTAGCAGCGAAGCAATTTTTTTGTGTATAGTTAATGACCTGAAAGCCGTCTGTGTGGGCCTCAGCAAACATTTCTGAGGCGCTACAGAAACGGGGCAGTCGCAACAACATCCTGAAAGCATTATTATATCGTACGCGCAGAGGATCCAGCAATTTAGAAAATCAAAAATTATTAGAAAATTAAAGAATCATTTATCGACAATAACAGGAATTAAAGGCACACAAAGCTTCTAATAACACTTTCTTTTTCGTCAGTCAGGGGTCAACCTATACGGTAAGTGCAGCAAAACAGGGCACGTCCGGGATTTGAACCCGGGACCTCTCACACCCAAAGCGAGAATCATACCACTAGACCAACGAGCCGCTTGAACAATCAGGTTTTTTCATAGTTCATATTCAGATATGTATAGTTGAATTGATTTACTTAATCAAGATAATATTTACATTATATAAGCTAACATTAAAAATAATAACATACGCACATGTGATAAAATAAGCAAAAGAATTATGATTTTTTTGCTTATTTTACCACATGTACAGCGATGATGTTTTGATGCCCTATGAGGCATCAAAAAATTCGTTCGCGTCGCTGTCAACAGGATCTGTGTCCAAAAAGCTGGCAGCAGTGCCAGCTGTATGGCGATGCTAATTCTTTGGCCGAGAAACAGGCCAGCCCTCTGGTGACGTGAAGAGTCGGGTAACCGCTTGGCGATATCTCGAAAAAATATATGTACAGATATTAATGACAGTATGACGTCACGAAATAGTTAAGTTTGCACAAGTGTTAATTAATACCTGTGGTTAACACTAATGATCAAAGTACTTAACGTTTGTGCTCGTTTGAAAGAAAACACAAGCGGCTCGTTGGTCTAGAGGTATGATTCTCGCTTTGGGTGTGAGAGGTCCCGGGTTCAAATCCCGGACGGGCCCTGTTTTGTTGGGGGCAATCTATTTACTTCCCACAATTGTAATCTCCGCCGGTCCGAAAATTTATAACCTCAAGTTTAAAACGTTCGTTCGTTCGCAAAGTCGGTGGACATTTGAATGTTTTAACATTACTTAGGGGGTACTTCGTTTTGTTCGAGGGAACTGGAATCATCTTAATGCCGGTAATTATACGGATTCAACGAATTACTCGGTCATAAGTAAACAAACGGAATGCCCTGTTTACAATCGTAAATTTTAGAGTCGACTCTGAGCAAAAACGAATAACGAGGCTACACCTAAGCTTTGAGTTAAAATGTTACACTTTCTTGTTGAAACAAATTAAGTCTCACCCACAGAAATGTAAACCTATATCTATGGTCTCACCTAATTCATTTGTTTTTATTTGGTAGTGGCGTGAATCAAATCTCTATTTAGTCTGTGTAAACTAGAACTTGCACATATCAATCATGGTTATCAATGTTGGTAACGTTTTTTTTTTGCACTAGACAACGCTGTCCCACTCCTGGGCAAATGCCTCCCTTCACTCCTTCCATCTTTCGTGAGCCCGCGCGTCCTTCTTCCAGTTTTGACGGAACTCATCCAGCTCATCCCGCCATCTCCTACGTGGTCTGCCGCGACTCCGCCTCGCTGTCTCAATTATAAGGAGTTTATTTATAAACGTTGCTTAAAGTTAAGAGACGTTTAAACGTCAAAAATGTATCGTTAAACAGTCGCTTATCATTACTTAACTGTAAGCAACGTTTATAAATAAACCCCTTATGGTCGGGCTGTCGTGAGAATGCGTTCTTGACACCTGACAGTTTCATACAAACGAAAAGATATGTGTTTTGTGAATTTGATCTTTATTATACCCCGCCCATTAGGTAAACCGTTTTTTGACAGATGGAACTAGTAGACTTTACTTTTTTTTTTACGGACGGTATTAAAATATCTGTTAGAAGCCATAAATAAGCTAATTCAATAAGATAAGGCAGTTTATATATTTGTATTATTAAGCATTTTAAAGTTAACTTTTACGTAATCTGGAATATGTACGTTCTAAGACAGCTGTCAAAAAACGGTTAACCTAATGGACAGGGTATAGTTAATAGAATTATCGCACTGACGGCCGGACAATAAGCGGAGGTTATTCAATAATGATACCTAAGTACATCTTTGCTAGGTACCTACTTCTCCCACGATATTAGACACGGGGTAACAAACTCAATGAATCAATTTATTAATACAGAAATCAAAACCTCTCATCATTTCAATATAATTCAATAAAAAAGTAAGTAACAAAAAGAAAATCTCTTTATGAATATTTCATTAGGTTTCTAAGCACTAAGATTTATAGATTGTTGACATTAAAAATTGTAATTAAAAATAACATCAATCAGGGGATGACGGGTGGCTACATTCACAATGGTTTCCTAAGCTTTGTCATTTCTTTGCTCTTTGGAATAAAAGCTTCTGAAAAACGTACTGGTTTTCTCGAATAATGACGGCTAGGCATTGTCACAGTTATTCGAATAAAAATGGGGTTTTATCTTATTAATGTTTTTTTTTTCATTTTAACTTTCAGATGTGTCGATTATTTCGATATAGCAATGCTCATAATCTCAGATAATTTACATTCCATCGCCACTTAATCAGTTATAAACTTTAGTGAAATGTATTCTTAATTGATTTTTGAGTGAGCATTTGTAGCAAAAAGGTCCTAATAAGTTTTTGGTGGCAATGGAATTTGAATTTTGTCAAGTATGACATTCAGTTTGTTGTTCCATAACTTGAAAATTATCTCAAATTCAAATATAGAAAACAATAAAAGACTTTGTCAGCAGATAATACATTATTTTTATAAGCGACATCGACGTGCATTTTTTTTTTTTAATAACCAACGAAAAGTTTTATCTTTTTTTGTGGGTCTAGTGCAATCATATGCTTAACAGTTTGCCCGTCGAAGTGCCTTACACCGTGTACCTCTTGTTGCTTGTACAACTGTGAAAAGTTGAATTTTCCGAGATTACAAATGTAATTTGCCAACATTAAGTTAAGACTCTTTCCAACCTACCTTTTCTACTGGCAATCATTATCCTTTCCTGAATCTTACTTTCACATCAGTAGGTATATTCTGTAAAAAATTCACCATGAAAACTTAGTTGAAAAGAGCATCATTGAGTGACATTCCACCAGAAGGCCAATTCTACTACGTACTTAAAACACGTTCAAATTCAAGTCACAATCTCATCTCAGCGACAATCACTATCAAAAACTTGTCAAAAATGTATGTAAATTGATAGTACACAGGGCACAGTTAATTAGCTTACATCGCTCATACATCGGTAACTGTCATTATTATTCTGTGGATATACGTTGAACTGATAAAAAAAAAAAAGGTTTATTGCAGAAACTTGTACAAATTTTACAGTAAATCTTACATAGGGACCTCCTTTTAAGTAAAAGGTATACCTGTGCTAGAAGGCCCCGCTCTTCAATGACAAATTATAAAAAGGTAAAAGTGGTGTACCAAAATAAAATTGAATTTAAGCAATAAAAAATAGGTAATCTAAAATTAAACTAAACAAAATAAAGGAAAGAAAGAAAAGAAAAAAAAACATAATAATAATAACTTACTAAGAGATCTTTCCTACAAAAAATTAAATTAAAAATTTAAAAAACCCCCGACAACGTGAAACCATATAAAAAGAAAAAATAACCTTGAAATTATGACCCTACGTAAGTATGTATGAATTTTTTTTATTAAATGTTGTCCCGTCGGAGGACCGCTCTAATTATTAGCCAAACGTTCTGTTAAAGTTTAAAATAGTAGCGGTCCCCCTATAGGACAATATTTAATAAAAAAAATTCATACGTACTTGAGGGTGTGTGCATGCGTATGTGCGTGTGTATGTATACTATGTGTGCGTGGCCTGTGTGTGTGTGTGTCGTTATTATTGAAAGTCTGGTGAAGTGATGTTATTGTTATGCGGTTAGAAGTTGTCATAATTTATTACTATCTAACATGTTGATTCACTTAACCTCTAATTTTACTTTGTTTCAATTTATATACCTACCTACTTTGACCAACTATTTTCGTCCATCTTAACCAACAAAAAACTTTGTCTTTGCCAAATAAGTGATAAACAACAGTGTTTTACTCATTCGAACGTCTAGTATGAATAGCTAAAGAATATTTATGTTTAAAACCAGTTTGCATTAAGGCATTATATCGTACACACAAGTTTTTTTTTTGCTAACATACAGCCCACACCAAATTTAACCTTAAAACAACCACTGGAAGGAGCATATTGGAAGAAACGAGACGGATCACGTGCTAATGACTAAGCGATAAGCTCGCATTCATTCCAACCAATGCCAATGTTTATCTAATAAAAGAATAAAATTATTTAATTGGTTTTATTTAATTGACTTTCTGCTTTTTTGCTTGAGTGATTTTGTTGACCACAAAAGTACCCTAATAGAAAACAAAAAGTAAAAACCAGCAAAACAAAATTCCTTCGTTGGGATCGAACTCACGTCGTCTAGCTTACATCAGTAGCTGTCGCAGGCGCTTATACCAATTAGGCTCATATTCCTTCATTGTGGACCTGTTTATTTTATCTTTAACCGAGTGTGTATATTACGTATACCCACACAATAATAATGACAGTTACCGATGTATGCGCGATGTAAACTAATTAACTGTGCCCTGTGTACTTTTGACAGACTGAGACTGAGATTATATTGCGAACGTTCTTAAAAATACGGGAATTGCCCTTCTGATGCTAGGGATTGACACTATTGACAGCTCACTTCGTCTAAGTTCTCACAGTGAGATTTTCACAGAATTGATCGGCTGTGTGGTTGCAAGCATACAAACCAAGCATATAAACCTACTTATAAAATTATGGATATTGCAAAAGACAGATTGATAGAATTCACTTTATTGTTTGTACCAAGGTAAGTTAGTAAGTATACTTAAACTAATTAATATATTTCTTAGAAATTGTGAATCTTGTTAAGATAACATGCGTAGAAAGAATGAGAGCCTTTTTAAACCATTTGTTTTTCTTATTCGGAAAAATACAACTTATACTTAAATTTAAAATAGAAGCCAAATAGAGCAATAACTACATGTCTATACTTTACAATATATAATATAAAGTGCTTCATATAAAATGCACAGGTGACTTCAATACTCCCCTGCATTAATACAGCGTGGCGATTTAGTCACCTGCAACCGTCAGGGGGTGATTCTAAACAACTTTCGCTATGAAACTCAAACATGAATTTAAAAAAAAACCAAACTGTCATACATGCATCGAAGTAGTCTGTCTACTGTTGTACATAGGAATTTGTTTTTTTTCGTCACCCTGCATAACCTCTACGAGCCACATAAATTTTACAACATCCTGATGGCCATGTACCTAGTTTATGCCGATACAAGAGAAGTAAAACACCACCATGAGTCAGTTGTCCGACGGGTCATTCTACCATCTATTGTAAAGCTGTTGAAGTTACTATAGGATCTGTAGTTACTGTAGGTAGTATAATCAGCTTATAGTGTGCGGTGTATAAGGCGCTTTTCGTCATCATTACAGAACACAGGCCTCCTCATTTCGAGAGGAAGTGGGCTGTAATCTACCACATCATGCATGTCACAGATGTTTTCGAATATTTGGTTCTAGAACATGCCGGTTTCCTCACGATGTTTTCTTTCGCCGTTTTGAGAGCAGCGGTGATGAAATTATTTACTCAAAGTAAAGCGCTGCAAGACGTAGTATGGGGAGGCCTTCCCACAAGGTGGACCGACGACCTTGTGAAAGCCGCGGGAACCCACTGGATGCGGGAAGCACAGAACCGGTCGAAGTGGAGGTGTTTGGGGGAGGCCTATGTCCAGCAGTGAGCGTCTTTCGGCTGAAATAATGATGATGAAAAGCGCCTGCCTGGGTTCGAACCCTCTCGTTAGTCTGCGCCGTTACCTTTGGGCCACCACTGCTCTCTCTCTCTCTAACTGTAGGTGTAATAAAAACGCAGCCAAATTCATATACTTACCATGTCTTTCCTAGTTCTTTTATACAAAGATGCAATACATAGTTTTCTTGACAGAGCGTCGCGATTTTGTCGCATTTAATTAATAAGAGGAACAAGGCAACTTAAACATAAACAGATCAAGTATGTAGCGTAAGCTGTACACTGTACAATTTCGTCGTATTTACAGAAGCACCAGTGAAGTAAACCTGAGGACTGAGAGACGCGGAAAATAATAAAAATAAATAAAAAGGTGTATTACAGAAATTTGTACAACTCTTACAGTAAATCTTACATAAGGACCTCCTTTTAGGTAAAAGATACACTTGTGCTAGAAGGCCCCGCTCTTCAATGACAAATTATAAAAAGGTAAAAGTGGTGTACCAAAAGAAAATTGAATTTAAACAATAAAAAATTGGTAAAATCTAAAATTCAACAAGATAAAACTTGAATATGACTTATAACAAAATAAAAGAGACAGAGAGAGGTGGAAAGAGAATAGGAAGGCCTTTGCCCAGCAGTGGGATATTAACGGCTAACAAAAATAGAAAAAAAATAATAACTTAGAATATCCTAAAATAGTGTGTGTGAAAATGGACCGCGAAATTACCTAAGAATATTTATCGTGGTGCTTTGCAAAAACTTTATTCCACCTTGCCAACTAATTTCACTTAAGGTTATAGAAATTGGGAGTGCATGAGCATTACAATTTTTTTTAAACTTGGTTAAATCAGTCTCTAACAAGGTCTATATTCAACAGTTCAATTTTAATGTTTGATATAAAGAAAAATATTCAGTTAAATATTACTTTCTCTTTACTCTCTTTATTCTCTTACTTTTACTCTCTACTTTCGGCTCAACACCAACACTATTTAGTATATTGTTGCCTCTCGCAACCGCATATAGTAGTCTGATAAGAAAAACCCTGGCTCTAGCTTAGAAAAACAAAAGCACTACAACAGTGCTTCAACAATCGCCTTTCTTTCCAAAAAGGCCTCACTAGAATGGATGTGCAGCTTGCGAGCTAAATGGCTAGCGCTCCCTCTCGTGGCAGGCTAGTAAAATTAGATCCCAGCTCCGAGCTAAAGAATTGTGGAAATGACACTACATAACAATAAGTTGAATATCGCTCACCTCTTCACTATGGTCGCACTAGAACGGCTCTGTAGCTTGCGAGCTAAATGGCTGGCGCTCCCTCTCGCGGCCGGCTAATGAAATAAGATCCCGGCTCCGAGCTAAGGAATGGTGGAATTAAAACTACATAAATGAGCGGCCGCCACTCCAAATGGGAAAATTTACAGCGGCACAGTAAATTGTATACTTTGATACTCTGACGTTTACATTTTCTTTACTTATTTGGTAGATTGTAAGTTGGTATCAAATACAGCCTTATGAAAAAATATATATGTCGGAGATGGTATATCTGTCTCTCGTTAGCATCAGGCATATTTTAATTACTGTGGGCGTACTATGGGTAGTGTTGGTTATAGCACAATAGAAAAACGGTTTACAGTTCAAATCCGATTATAATTTACGAACAAGTTAGTCACACTGGCAAATTACACACTGACACAACTCAACGATACGGAACGCAATTGACAGTTTCTAAGCACATGTTGTTCGTACGATGTCCAATGTTTCGATTCTCCCGAGAGCTCTGCTCACACCGCTTTTGTAGCTGTTGCTCTCGTCCCACCATGAAGTCAGGCTAGACTCTGTCTAGCGCCACGAGATGGCGCTAACGTTCCGAATAGTCAAACGAATGACTCCGACATATATAATAAGTAGGTCTGTAATACAATGAGTAGGTATCTCATATAACAGATATCTCTTAAAATGTTATCATATTATGATGTGCGAGTATCTACAATGTATGGTAATTGAAATAAACGATAAGATTTTGTTTGCAAAATCCAAAACAATTTTTACTATTCTCATGAGTTTGTACAGGTGGATTGTTTTGTTAATAAATGTTCTGCTAAGTACCTACCTAAGTATATGATAAAATGAGACCTAGTGCTTACTAGGTCTCATTTTATCATATACAGGATAGTAATAGAAGTCAGGATAGTAACTAAGTACCTATCAGTTCGGCAAAACGTACTGGATATTGATACCAATTTGATAGTTATTTAATGGTCACTAATGACAGTGTGACGTCACGAAACAGTTAAGTTTGCACAAGTGTTTACTAACGATCGATCGACTTAACGTTTGTACTGGTTTAAAACAAAACACAAGCGGCTCGTTGGTCTAGAGGTATGATTCTCGCTTTGGGTGTGAGAGGTCCCGGGTTCAAATCCCGGACGGGCCCTGTTTTGAAGAATCCAACAGAGCAAATATGTCTACAATACTTCCTTAATACGCAAAAATTATTGCTACTGAATATAGTTTTCTTTTCGATTTTGTGTAAAATATAGGGCGGTTTCAAAATTATATTTTATCTACCTACCTGACAGAAATACCAAGAAAACCTGAATGAGTAGTGAAATAAAAGAGCGATATCACTTAAGTACTATTTTCCTGAAAGTGACAGTAACAGGCAACATTAAAATAAAAACGTTTTTCTATCTAAAAACATCCCTAATTGAAAACAAATGAATAAAGGGCGCGTGCGCTGTAGTGTTAAAACGAACCTGAGTTTGTATCAAAATACCCATTTATTTTACGATAAAAAATCGTACCTACAATTCTACTCCTCGATCTATAGACCTTACATTGAATTAACTATCTATGTTATACATAGGTAAATAGGTATCTACACGCACAGACGAGTATTGATCTCCTTCAAATGCCTACAATAAAAATAAATAATTATTATTGTCGAGTTGCCTTCCTGGAACTTCAGATGAAAGTGAGGGCTTAAGAAGCCCTTTCAAAGAAGTCATCTGGCTCTTGATTGATGGCACTGCGCAGATTTATTATGTTAATTCGACGCCATTACGAAAAACTCCTCTAATGAAGCGATCGTTTTTTTTTTCAAGTTATCACAATAAAAATATATCATAATGGAAAAGATTTTGGTGTCTGCGATTTCTACTTTGTTATCAATTTTCCCAAGACTATCAACAATTGGTTCGTACTAAATTTTCACTCGCTTGTCCACGATTTCCAGATATCTACACACAAGGGGTCGAGCGTCGCAATGCCAATCCTCCATACAATACGCAAGCTGTGGGCAAGTTTACAATGGCGCCTGACATACGTATCGGCTGTCAATACCTTTGTGTGGACTACAACTGGCTTGTGGGTTAGACTGTGCCTATGTCCCTAGATAGTTAGCTGACCGCTTTGTATTGGCCTTCTATCAGAATCTCACGTCATCGTTCAATTCGTAGACCATCAACTGTACTACTCTCTCTCTCTCTCTCTGACACCTGACTTTTGGAACAAAGTTCTTTATCGCACGTTAAAGAAGGAAAAAAATACGTTTATTTGCGGTAAACGTGACGAAGAAAAAGAATACAAACACAAAAAAACAACAAGTTGGGGGAAAACATGCATCACATCCACGCAAAACGGCGAACTCTCAGCATAATGCTATGACCCTATGCTATACTCTGCTCCGTTAGCGAATGAGAGTTATACCGAAAAAGTATAACATTTCGACCGTCACCTTACTTTACTCTCAAAGATCGTTAATTTATTTTATTATGCCTGGTATTTAATACATAATATACAACAAAAGGAACTTCGTTCCAACCGGGGGTTCCACGACACCACTCGACTTCTTTAGTTTAAATGGGATGAGTCGCGGGCACTTCTAGTTCATATTTTCTATAGATAAACTGTTGCAATAGTGCGTCACTCATCGTCGAAACCTCCGGTTAGGGTTAAAGACAACTGTTGCATGCCAGATATCGATAAACATAACTAAGTATGGGTAGCACTACCCACTATGACGAGTCCAAGCCACGAGGCCTTTCAGACTTTATGAAACAATTGTAATTTCTCAGCTAGTATATGAATTTACTTTTAGTCGATTTATGAAAAGCTACTCATAGTAGACATGATACATGCACTTAAAAAAAGATATGCTATTGACCACACGATAGAAGTGAAAACTTACGACTGGAGCCGGGTATACGGGATTCAGCGGCGAGTATACGCGAATCAGAGTCTCCAACTTCGGTTCAGTTTCGTTCAAATTCGGAAAAAGCTCAAAGTGCGCCTAAATCAGTTTTCACTTACAAATAAAAACAATACTAACTTGATTAAAAAGGGACAAAGTGTACTTCTAAACAGAAGACCAGACGACGCTGAACAATGTCAGCCAAATTACATCAAGGTAGCTAATGAACAGGTAGACGATACACATTAGATACTACACTAGGCAACCTTCGCAAAAACTTGATAAATAACATTATTAGCGGTACAGTCGTGTATTATTGAATCAACATCAACCCTCGCCCACCTCACAATTACTTGGTACCTTGCCTCCAAATCATTTTAACCCTTGCCCGGCCGAGATAAGTTTATTTTGAGCCGGTTGAGTGCCGTTGTTCGTCATTCGTTTAAGTGCTTCTTTTGTGACGACATTCCAGTGCGCCTCTCCCAATTAACCCGGTGGAAGCTCAAAAATTAAGTTAAATACTCCGACTTTGCTGGCGGTGGTTACTTATTGGCAATCGACGTGGTAGCAATAACTTCATAAATTAAAACTCTGCTGGGACTAATGGGCTCTCTCGTTTTAAGGCGGGCGAGGCGGTATGCTTCGTCGTTTTGTATTAGGTACAGACGATAAAATCGAGTAGCATGAAAAATGGCATATCCAGCTGACAAAATTGTGCTCTACTTATAAATAATGTACCTATGTTGTCCCAAAACACTTCGGAAAATGAAAAACATCTTGAGAAAATCTTGGCTTCATAATCTAAAATATCTAACGCGGTGTGGAAAGGGTGACTTATTAAGTCTGGTCGTTCTTTCTCTAGATAGTTCTTTTTCTTCTTCTTCAGTCCCTGGTCCCCGTTGTTTGGGATCGAGTCTCCTCGCTTTTCAGCGCCAAGTTATTCTATCTTTGGTGGCCGGTTCTGGACTTTATTCCTCTAGACAGTTACACGCCGATATACATATTTATACCAATTATTTTATAGCCAAAACCACAATTTCAAGATTTAAAACTACTTTTTCTTTTTCTTTATACCAATAAGAATGTAGGTACTTTACACGCATCAATCACTCGTCACAGTAATTCACACCAATAAAATAATCCCAATTTCACAGCTACAACACATTTCCAACAATAATTTACCAGCAAACGTACTTACTACGTAGTGTACCTATGTTCTAGCAGCATGTCTGAGTTGTAAAACTAATGCCGACCGTGTAAACTTAGCTTACCGACACTATAAGTAGCCACATATTTCATACGGGCTCAGCTACCTGCGCCTAAAACAATCAAACAGCCACTTAAACAACGTGTACAAACAACTACAAGTTACAAACACGCTTAGGTTTAACTAAATACCAAGTTCGGCTTAAGTAAGATAAGTTAGGCGCGGATACGCCATGTTTGTTGTACTTAAGCACAGGTGGTATGTACTTAGCGATTGTTTATGAAGCGGTACGAAGGTTTTCCGTGGTCTGATTTTATCGTCATCATTTGCATCGCCGCAGGTATCCGCTGGATGCGGGAAGCACAGAACCGGTCGAAGTGGAGGAGCTTGGGGGAGCCCTATGACCATCAGTGGACGTCTATCGGCTGAAATGATGATGATGATGATGATGATTTTCATCGCTCTATCCTTGGAATAGAGCGGTTATCGATCTCATCGGGCTTCTCACTATTCACGGGATAATATAACCAAAAAGGAATATCGTGGTCTCCGGAGATCAAAGCGTATAAATGTGTATTGAATTGTCACCCATCCATTGGCTGCCCATGGTGCAAGCAAGCAAAATCAGCCTATAATGTTCCCACTGCTGGGATACGGGCCTCCTCTGGGTGAGAGGGAGTGGGCCTTTATCCACCACGCGGGCTTAGTGCGTGTTAGTAGATGCAATATGTCATCGAATTTTTGGTTTTAAGACATGCCTCCCGACATTTTCCTTCACCGTTTTCAGAGCATTGGTGATGAAATAATTTCTTTTTCTCTTCGTCTTTCTTTATTAAAAATAAGTAAAGCCCACTTACAACAACTCGTAAATCTTAGCTATTACCACTGAGCCACCACAGATCCATGCCCATGGTGGTCACAACATATCCATGCCCATGGTGGTCACAACATATCCATGCCCATGGTGGTCACAACATATCCATGCCCATGGTGGTCACAACATAATCATTTAGTAACAAGACATTTACATATTAATTGATGAGTCCATGGACAACAAACCAATGAAAAATAAACTTGGATAGAAGCATCTAGGATAAAAGTAAGGAGAGATCTATGGCCAGCTGTAGACTTTGGTACGCTAGATTATGATTTACGTCACCTAATTTAACGCAGAACTGTAATTTCACTGATACAAGACACAGTTTAACGATTGACATTTATACATACCTATATAGTTGTAGCACACCAAACATCTTCGTTCGTAAATTATGCGATGGCACTCGACTAATCCGCGGAATAAATTAATAGCATCAATCCGGAATTCGCATTAATAAGTTTATACAGTACACCGGGCGATTCGTGTTCAACGGAGCCACCCCAGCCGCCCGCAATTTATTTAAGGATGTTATGTAAATTTGAACACAAGTCTTTGATCGTCCGCATCAAAAGTCCAAGCAAAAAACTTCCACTAGAGCGGAGAAAAAAAGAGAAGCTTAAGAAAAATAATGATTTAATCTTACTTTTCGCTGTCTCGCATATAAAAGCGTCGGTGGCGGGTGGCGTGGGCGGAGGGCGCGAGAATCGGTTTTAATCTTTGCTTTGTAAAGGTGATTATGAAGGATTATAGGTTTGCAAGTATGGCTGAAATTTTGCGGCTGAAGAGGGCCCTTCGACTCGTTTATGGCATATTTTTTGGGCGCAGGTGGGGTTGCGGTTGCCCCCCTCGGATACTTTACAACTTTTCCTTATTCTAGAGCCGTTCAAAGGAAAGGCTTTATTACGTTTTGTTTTGTCTTCGCCGATTGCGTTTGTAGTGTTTCTTTTGGATGAGCTGTGGTCTCGATTTAGGTGGTCACAATTTTGGACGAAACTGTGTTAGGAGTTTACAGGACGAAAGGTTTTTATGTAAGAGTAAATAAACTTTTTGTTGTTAGAAATTAAAACTTCCATTTTTATCATAAGACGGATCTCTCTAGTAGATCTCTCTATATTATATTTTATTGTTTGCATCGTGTTATACTTCACTTTCAAAAACGTATGTATGTGCCAGAAACCTATATGAAACATCTGTTAATCGAAGTTCCACACATTTTTGGTATAATATGTACGACAGCTAACGTAGCTATGAACCACATATCCAGTTCCCAACACAGAAAAGTGGTTTCACATTCCTAGTGTATTGCCTACAGTATCGAAACAAGAAAAAGGTAAGTAAATACCTATACTTGAGAGCGTTTCCATTCGCTAGATCCGAGGCAGCGAAGCGGGACAGCGTGCAGTTTTGTCATTTTTCATTACGTGACCAGATCAGGTTTGTCATTTGAAGCGACGGCGATCTCCACCGGTATAGCCTTTAGCCAATTTCTTACAAAACATCACAACTTCAAACTCAACCTGTAAAGTAAAATAGATCTAAGTACATTCCACTAAGGTGTAAAGTTCATCGTGCAAAGTTGGAGGTACGGTCTTTAAAGTCGGAGCGAATGATTGAGTAAAGCTTCTCTTGTTAGATGAAGAGTGGTGCCTGTGTAAGACTTGGACTGTTACTATGAATACGTAAACGTTGGATGAAGCCACGTCTAGATGCAAAGACTTTAAATTTTATAATAGTATTTTCCACGGAGCAACGTTTTCATGCGAAAATCTCAACGTGCTACGACGCTACAAGTGCTCAGTTAGCTCGTAGCACCGTATCGCGTATCGAGATTTAAATTGTTTTCGTGTTCGTATTGAACAGTCTTTCATGTTTAAGGTCTTACGATAAATAAAGATACTTTTCTTCACACACATATCTAGATAATGCGATTAAATTAATAAAATTACCCTGTAGAAATCAGGCATAAGTAGACGGATACTTATGTAACGGCTGACTTAATTATATTACTTGATCTCCGCGGAGCGGGGGCGGGGGGCGTCTCATCTCAATCGCAAATCGGCCATCTTGCGCCCCCGAGATCGCCGCCCGCACCCCCCGCCACCCCCTCGTCCATTATACTTTTTAAGCTCCAATCTCGTTCATTTAAACGGTTGGCTTTAGATGGCAATCGCATTTTTCCACTGCAGGTCACGTCTCGACCCGTCTCCCGACTCGAGGGCTTAAATCAACAAAAGAAAATAATAAGATTCGTTCAAATTAAAAGTGTAATGTCGCGAAAGTACGCGGCGCGGGCGGTTCTTAATCCCTCCGCTCCTCTTCATTAGGCGGGTGCCGCTAAGGCTCGGGAAACGCTTAAAAACGTCGCCAAGAATTTTTCTTTATTCATAACGGAGATTAAGAGAAATGCAAATGAAGCGAGGCGTCGGGAGCTACTTAGCTGTGTCAACAACGTTTCGAGGACTCGGCGGTGTATCGGAGTTTTTTTCCGCTCCAGCGGGCTCGGCACGTGGCGTCTGCGTTGTTGTGTTTAGATAGACTCGTGCCTGCACGTAATTGTTATTGACACAGAAGTATAGGAATCATGTAAACCTTTATCTTTTTCTGATCGATTAAATCACTAAGGTACTGAATCATGGGCTCTATAAGAATTTCATTGGGCCTATTTACCTTTTGAACAACGTGAGGAAACAGGCATTTCCTAGAACCAAAAAAATCGAAGACATGTGACATCTACCAACCCGCACTGAGCCCGCGTTATAGACTAAGGCCCACTCCCTCTTGCCGAGAGTGCCTGTGTCCCAGCAGTGGGAACCATATAGGCTGATTATACTATTTATCTTTCACTATTAACTTAATAGTAAGTAATCTAGTTTCCCCCTGATACAGAAACGTATATGGACATACGTTTCTGTATCAGGGGGAAACTACTATGACCATATGTTTCTTCATGCGGTTTTTCATGGAAAACTGATGGGGCAAGGCTATGAAACTTCCACCACAACAACCTGATCCCAATCATTTGTCATGTAAATACCTACCTAATTTTTATTTACACGAGTTCCAATCGCCCTACCAGCAAAACTAGATCAACAAACCTCAAATACGAAATTAGCATCTTAACAATCGCAAGATCACTTAAGACAAAACATCTTACTGAAACAAAGGACATCGATTATAATAGCCCGGAGTAAGTGGCTATTGTAAGGAATCGAGTTATTTCGTCGATGGCGGGTAGTATCGATCGGGTGGCTCATTTATTTGTTCATCCGGCCTCAACGTTTATACTGGTCGCAACTCTTTCGCGGCCGCGGACTTAGTACTCTAGTGATGTGCCTGGGATTTCAAGTTGTACTTCTTGTCGATGTTTTGGATAATAAAAGGATTCAGGCTAAGAAATCTTTCCACATAGAGACTTTTCGCCTGGGAAAACTTGAAATTTATCTTATAAATATTTATCAGAATGGAAATAAAGGTGGCTGGGACAGTCTGGATGTGAAGGGCCGAGGACAGGATATTGTGGTGCAGCTTGGGAGAGGTCTATGTCCATCAGTGGACTGCTATAGGCTGAGTTGACTTGATCTATCATAATGTGGATGACTAATACCAAAAGAGGGCCCTCAGAATGCAGGTGGGTAGCAACCCACCTACATTCTGAGAGCCCTCTTACAGCAGTAAGAAAGCAAACTGTGGACCTTTTAAAAAATGAGTTTCAGCTCACAACATGAAGTCAAAATTCAATATGAAGGCATGGACTTTGAACTACGTAAGATTATACGGTAAGTAATCTAGCAAAGATTTAATTAAATATAATATAATTACCCAAAACAACTATTTACAAATAGGTACTAAATTAAATGACTAACTAACTAAAAATACAAATAAAAACAAAAACTTTTGATTTTTAGTGCAACATTGCCACGTTGAATGACATGCTGAATCTTTGGCCAAAAAACGAGCCAGCCCTCTGGTCACGTGAAGTGCCGACTAGTCAGCGAGAAATTTCCTTAAAAAGCTTTAAAAAGTATTTACGTGTGTAAACTACTTGCTTCCGTTGACCTTTAAACTTACGTGGGTTTATAAAAGCCACGACAAAGTTTTCTTGGTGTTGTGGGGAGGAAGATCCTCGATTTTGTAATACTGTATGTAGCACTTAAAAAGAAAAAAAGCGACAGCCTTTGAAAATCTTGTCCACAAGTTTAGTATGCTTTCAGTTACAACACCTGAGAAGAAAGAGATTTAGTTAGTTATTAATCAGGCAGAATTTAAAGAGGCCTTTTTATGCATCTTTAACAAAACAAAAGGGATGTGGATATTTAACTGGATGTATAAACTTACATAGTTACGACAACGCTACGCTGTTGATTCTTTTAAGCAGTAAAAATATGAATATGGGAAACCAGAATTATACAAACAAGTTATCCTGCAACTGTAACCATAACCCTTTTTTTTCTGTTAACTTATTTATTATTTTTTTCTCTCACTGCAGGGCAAAGGTCTCTCCTATTTATTTTGCACTTTTCTTTGTGCTGTGCATTTTCCATCCAATCGGAAGAGACACAATACTTTACAACAAAAAAAAAATCGATAAAAAAAACAATACACAAAAGCACAACACTATAACCCGCTCAACAGCGCAGAGTGTATTTTTATTCGGAATTTATATCTCGCTCCGAATCCCACATTATTGTCTCCCAGCATTTATTTTGTGATGGGCATTAAAACAAACCCCTTTTTCTTGTAGACGATTTCATTTTAGCTGGGTTTAGAAAATTTAGAGCCGGTCTTTAGAGCTCCGATATTGCGAGCGGTGGTTGGCGGAATAATTAATTTAGTCTATTATTATTCCCTTTTCTCTAAAGATAACGTTGGATATAAAGTGTTGTGATCTATAATTAATAGGCTGGTTTATTTAAGAGTTTTATAGGCCGGACTTTGACTTTGTGTTTGAGGTGCGTGTCTGTCTCTGTTTTAGCGAAATGTATGTAATGTTCTGAATTTACTGTTGACTATCATTCCCATTCCCTTATCACAATTTATTTGGGGTGGGCGCAAGATGTCTTTTTCTTCCATACTTCTCTATTAGTCGTCATCTCAGTATTTAAATTTTAATTTACTATGTATGTTATTTATTTGGCTTCGACTGTAATACATAATTGGGATAAATGTTATTAATGATTAAGGCGAACAAAACTGTCTTTATCACAACAACGTCGTGGTTGAAAACGATTAAAAAGGTGAGTGAATTTGCAATCAGCAATGTCGGGAAGATACTTCGTAGCTAAACTAAAGCCTTTACTAAGTTTTAGTGTAGACTTAATGGAACACCTGAGCTTTATACCTAGGTACATAGTTTACCTACAGCTTCACCTGATCCTGAAACTAGTGAACTAGTTTATAAATTATAATTTCTATTCTGTACTTTGTTCAACAACACAACTGAACCAAACCTATACTCTGTTCCAAAAGTGTTTGATAAAAGTGTAAACAAACCCTGTTCTGCACCCTAGTTGCGTAACACATTTTCAATCACAATCTGTTTGATTTTGAAGGATATTGATAATCCATTGCTTCATACGAGTATGTGCGAAAAATTTATCGCTCAGCAACGTAAATAACGCAATGAATGTTGTTGAACTGTCAAAATTAAAGCCATTGCTACCATTAGTGTGTTACGAAATTACTCTGCTGGTTAAATTATTACGAAATCAAGCACTAAAGGGAATTTAGTAACATTAATTTAGAAGTTATCAACTTTATAAATCTCGCTTTTTCCAATAACTATTGTTGCATTTCGTGTTTAATTATTGAAATAATGAAATTAAAGGATTTGATTCAGGCACCACAAATTGGCTAGTACGTTTTCTGGTCGATTTATTTTCATTTTTATCAGATACTTATGGATTGTTACCCAATAACTGGGTTGTGGAGGTCAGATAGTCGCTTCATGTCAAATTTTGGTATTCAGCTGCATCTGGTGAGACTGGAAGCCAACCCCAACACGGTTGGGAACAGACTAGGCAGATGATGACTTATGGAAAGATACTTTATTAAGTTAGATTAGGATAATCTGCTGCTGAAACTGAAACCTTTACTCTGTAACTAAGTATGTCGGTCAAGAGTATATTTGAGCAAGACGCTGTCTAATGTGAAGTCATTCTCGGGGATGGGTCGCAAGGCATTTAATATTGAGAGCGGTATACATATACCATATTTTAATTTTGAAAACCTGAGTATCAACTTAGATAATGATCTAAGTTGAGAAGATACCTATACCCAAGTTCTTTTACAAATCTAAGATGGCTTCTTTGAAACCTTGAGGAAATGATAGGTCCTTACAATTCGCTGTATTCTCATTCACTACCTTGCTTAGGTTACAATACATCAAAATACTCTACTTATAAGGTCTATTCATACACAAAATGTTATAAGCAACACATACACCTAATGTATAGGTGGTAAAGAAGCCATAGAAATCATTTTTTTTTTAAGTATTTTATTGAAAAATAAAGCAATTTGAAATTGTTTAATAATTTAAAATTACTTGTCACGCATAATAAATACTGGCTCCTTATTTTTTTCACATCCATAACGCTAGTTTCGACGTAGTTTTTACTAACATTGAAGCATAGTTAAGGTTATAAATGCAAAATGTTTCAAGCAATTTTTGAATTATACTAATTATAATTATTACCTACTAACGTCAAAAAAAAAAGCACTTTGGGCTGATTTTTCAATCGCCAGATAATTTTTATTCGTGTAACAAAATGACTGACAGTTTTTGTATGGTAGAACTGTCAAATTTTAAAAATAGAAAATGGAAAAATCAGCCCTTGGTTAGTTATTTTTTTCGTTGCTATGGCTAGATGTTTCTCTTAAAATATTTGATGTATGAATAGATAGACTAAATACAACATTAATCACCTCCTCTCACGAAGTGAATACAGCCGATTCCCCATACAAATAATATGATAAAAATATCCATACACTATAAAGGGCTAACGGCAAACAGTAATTAAGCTAAAACACGTAATAATTTTTGTGTGGCAAGCTCTCGTGGAATCAAAGCGAGCGTCCACTTTTGTTTGCACACTCGTTCAAATCCCGCACCACTGAAATCGCCTGCATATCCCTCGGATATGCTTATGTGGACGCGGCTTTTTATTTAAATTCTAAATATTTTATTTCGCATAATATTAAACGTACATGGGCACTTTTCATTACCACTGCTAGTGAGCAGTGGTAATGAAAAGTGCCCATGTAGGTTTAATACCACCGTTTTAAGAGCAGTGAGTGAGTAGTGACTCACTCACTGCTCTTAAAACGGTGAAGGAAAACATCGTGAGGAAACAGGCCTGTCCTAGAAACAAAAATTCGATGACATGTGACATCTACCAACCAGCAATGGGCCTGCGTGGTGGATTATGGCCCACTCCCTCTCACAAAAAGAGGAGGCCTGTGTCGCAGCAGTGGGAACATTCCAGTGTAATACTAATAATTTGTTATTATAGGTTGATTATGCATGTATGCTAAACAAAAAATTTACAAAAGACAGAAACAACTCAGGACTTGATCTAAGTAAACGCTTGGAACTTCATCGCGGGAATCGCTACGCGCCTACGCAGTGCTACGAAATACATGTCATGTTCGTGAACGGGCGCCGTCGGTTGAGACTGGTCATCTCTTAAGCCAGAGCTTATTTTAAATTTTATATTTTAAATTGTTTCTTTTTTACATTGTTCTCACATATAGAAGCAATAAGAATAATGTACCCAGGATTTTGTAATAACATCCTGATTTAAAAGAGCGTCCGTGGAGTTTCTTGCCCGTTCTTCTCCATAGAGATATACGTTTTGGAATGGGCAACTAGCTTTAACTTTCTGACTAACTGACCGACTATTTAATTTTGACAATTCAAAAGTGCCTGTAAATGGTTTAATTGAAATAAATGATTTGAGTTTGAGTTGAGTTTACCCACGTTTGTCAAAACACGACACACGAAGTACAATTGACCAAAAATTAATGGTCCACTTGGCAATACCAAATATGCTGATAGGTACATTAAAAAAATACTTTATGGGTAGGTACTAAATCCTGTAATATACCGTAAACTGCAAATAATTGAACATCATCATCATCATCATTTCAGCCGAAAATCGTCCACTGCTGGATATAGGCCTCCCAAAAGCACCGCCACATTGACCAGTTCCGTCCTTCTCGTATCCAGCGGATTCATACGGCTTTCGCCAGGTCATCGGTCCACCAGAACATTTCGTTCCCGATAATATTGAACGTTTCATAACGTGGAACGTTTCGTTTTCTTTTATCTGTAACCTTTTATTTAATTTATTATTTATACTATATAATGTATGTATCGAGTACAAAGGTACTGCCTATTTCTTAAGAAATTTCTTCCAGCAGACTTGCGAAAGGAGAAGTAAAAAAGAAATGTAGACAATAGTGTGTGAGAACAAGAAGAGAAAAATATGAATGCCAAAATATTTATTTATAAGTATACTAAAAAAATACATAATATTAAAATATTTAAACATGATATATACAAATACCACAGTATAGAGGAAAGGTAATGCTCTTTTAATCGACATTTAAATAGAGAAATAGTTTTTAAATCACGAATGCTAGGCGGAAGTGAGTTCCACAATCTTACAGCATGGACAGAGAAGGAATAAGAATATTAGCTCGTTTAATTAGTAACGTCTCCTCCACACTATCAAGCCGATAGTATCCCAAGCTTAATTTGATTAGCGACCACAAGCTGCGGAGTGCGCTCTCGATGGCCACACTCACCACAGTCAACTTTGCCCACGAATTTGTATATCAAGTGCTAATCGTATTTATGTACATAGCGACCATATTCATTAATATTATGGCGGTTGATAGACAGACAGGTTATTATTTATACGGGTTTTATACGGGTTGAATTTTTAGAAAACATTCTTTAGTAACATTAGCGATAACGTTACGTCACAAGACTGCGCTAACGTTAGCTCCCTCTTGTGCAAAATTTCATGTCTCTAGATCCAGTGGCTGTGAGATGTCTGTCAGTAAATTCATGAATTTATGGATAAATGTTGACCTACCTGCACAGCCTACCTGAAAAAAGAGTTGTTTTATGCATGTAATTATTATAGCCAATTATGGAATTTCTATTTTCTATAGCAAATTAATTAACACACTCCTTAAGGCTAATTTTTCAATCATCTGATAACTTTATTCGAGGAATAATTTTGAAATGTTGACAGTTATTTCATGCAAAAACTGTCAAACGTCAATTTTATTCCTCGAATAAAAGTTATCTGGGGATGGAAAAATCAGCCCTAAGAAAATTAAAATGTAGGCAAGTAGGTGCGGCAAGTACGTGCTTACACTTTAGGTGATTTCTTTGCAATGAATTAGTTCCATATTTATTTAGGTACCGTCACGAGCAAAAGTATGTATACACTTCAAAAGCGATTTACTCCTTTATTTTTTTATTAAATTTGATGGTGTTACAAACATAGCATTTTCGAACCCATAGGTTTATGTAATGTGCCGTATTTCAACTTTTCATATGTTATTTCACGAAAAAATCGCAGTTGAAAGTTGACAAGTGTTGACATATTGGTGCTCGTGACTGTACTGAAAATTCAATGCTTACATAATTTTTTCCTTTCTTACATATTTACTTATTTAGGCTCATATCGCCATACGACATTTAGGTCAGTCAGATATCTTTTAGGATACCAAAAGGGTGGTACGGTTAACAACAAAATGTCGTCTAACACTTCAGTTTAAGATGGATGCTCCAACGTAGCCCACGAAATTCAAATTTTCTTACGTTTTTTGCAATTTGCTGGTCAGTACTAAGTTGTACGTTGATTAAAATATGATTCGCGGCCGTAACAAATATGTATTTACAAAATTATAATCAAGATCATGTAATCCTACTGAATGACTATTTCATGAAATCTTGACATTTTAGGATTATGCTAACATAACAAGTTGTATTACTGATTCTAATGATTATAATTCTGTAAGCACATTTGTTACGGCCGCGAATCATATTTTAACCAACGTACAACTTAGTACTGGCCAGCAAATTGCAAAAAACGTATGAAAATTTTAATTTCGCGGGCTACCTTGGAGCATCCACCTTAAATCTGAGCACAATATTTAATTAAAGCCGAAAAAGAAGTAATATGTAAAGGTTTTGGTTTGTTTTTTTTTTCCTAGACACTTTTTGTGTGTATTTTGATGATTTACAAATGTAAATGTGACAGTGTTAATTGATGTCTGTCGGTGACCGTTCCACCCTCTTAGCATCCTAAAGGTTAGTGGCGTAACGTACGCCATTGAGACACTTAAATTAATCTGAATTGACAGTGAATGGTACTTAAATTACATAGTTTGGAACCTACACGGAATGCTGAATGAAGATCGTAGCAGCATCATCCAAAAGTGGTTCAGTCTAGGTGAAAGGCACATGCTAGAGCTGCAGTGCTGTCTACGACCTTCTGTTGGGTCTACTCTAATGGGTAAACCATTATAATGTACTTAGAAATAATGGAAGAGTTAATGTTTTGGTAAGTAGGTATTTATTTTTATAATTTTTCAGGTGATGCATTTCTTTTGTCTGTTTTGCATATAAACTTTGAGTTAAATAATAATCACCCAAAACTGCATCATCAAAATGTAAAATATCACAAATAAAATAGTTCAGGTAAAACACAGCATTGCGATATGAGGCTTGTAGTGGCATCTATCACCAAACCTAGTAAAAGTAATAACTGCAATTACTGCCATCTATGAATTAGATGATACAACTGGTTGGAAACGCAACTCATAAAAGTAAACGAACCACATAGACAACGACGTTCTACTGGAAACATTGTTGACTTAATAGTACGTACATTGATCAATAGATGGCAGACCATAACATGTGCGCGAAAATATTTTTAGTTTGTTTGTTTTTTTAATATTTTATTCAATTTCTAGTTATTCTAACATTTTTTGTAAATAGATATTGTACCTAATATGAGTTTTACTTACCTAGATAAGTTACATACATATGATAGGCCGTGAATGTCGGCCGTGAGTCGTGATCGTGATGCGAATAATTAATTGTTAAATTAGCGTTTGCTAATTAACTTACATTACTCAGGTAGGTACAACAATCTTTTCAAGGACTGTTTTTTAGTTTGTTTTATTATAAGCAGGTTCTTGGGCAGAATTTCAAAGCATATTTTATTTATTATGAAGCCTACTTACTTACCTATGCGTTTCTTCTAGCAGAAAAATAAAAGTATCTTCAATGAATGACTACCATTGTTAAACTGCCTATTTCATAATTATTTAATTTGAAGAGCCGCTATTTGGTATTTTGGTTGTACTTATGTAAAGTTTTAGAACTCATTTTGTATTGATAAATATCTAGCTCAAACATAGTTGTCTAAGTGTGGATGTACTATAAACCTCTGACTACTCCTTCGGGAATATAGGGGTGTTGCTATTTTATGTTACTTGTTGTTAAAAGTCTGTGTTCCTCAACTTAAACACTAAAAGGAACCGTTTCATTATGTAAAAATAAATAAAAATATTTTAACGATTTTTTTAAAAAAATTAGCAGTTATAACCGTTATATGACATGTGCCAAAAATCATAAATAACTAGTACTATAACCACCTGTAAGGATATTACGGTTTTCCTTGCTGTTTACGAGATAATTAACTTTTTCACACTAGCTTCATGCAAATTTTTCGTAAAAAAAATATAATTCCTTCTTTTTTGTGTGCAGAATTAACTCGGGTGTCATTTTTTAATATAGTAATAACTAATAGAAGCGGTATCCGGCAAAAAATCCGGCTCTTGCAAATTGAAATTCCTAAGTCTATGAAAGCCGGTTTTCAGCCCACCGTGAGCCGTTGCCATAGTGTACTTAGGTTTAAGATAACTTATCAAAATAAGGTGCAGTCACCTCAAAGGCCACACAGTCACGTTACCCATCGAACAGCTGACCGTGGCAACGGACGCTTAACCTCGTAGGCAGATCGACCTTCTCACTTGTCTATGACGAGCCCCCCGTTTACTTACATAGACTTAAATTATTATTGCAAAATAAATGGCCTTTAGTGCAGACGAATACTCAAGGGAATAGCCGACCTGCTGCAAAGCGCCTGCGCATCTTAAGTGACTAAGATGACCCAGGTAAAAATGTTGACAATGGTGGATGTCAATAATTCCTAATGGTTTTTGGTCCAATTGAACCTTCCAAAATGGATCCTTATGCCCAAAGTCGTTTTATTTATTATATTTTGTAACGCAAAACAAATAGTAGGTACTTACATAAACAGCCTATAACGATCCCACTGCTGCGATACAGACCTCCTCTTGGTGAGCGGGAGTGGACTATAATCCACCACGCGGACCCAGTGCGGGTTGATAGATGTCACATCATGTCTTCGAATTTTCGGTTCTAAGACATGCCGGTTTCCTCACGATGTTTTCCTTCACCGTTTTGAGAGCAACAAACAGTATCCACTTATATTTAAAAAAATATATTTAACTAGGTTGAACACATTCGAATTGAGATCCTCCTCCTTATTTTGAAGTCAGTTTAAAATAAATGGAAATACCTTAACAATAAACTTAGCAAATACAGGGAGGCAGGGACATCGACGCGCAAACTGTAACCATGAATTCAGCACATGAGTTATTTATTTTTATTTTATTTATTTATTCATGTAACAATTCGCATTGTGTTTGAAATAAGTACTAGTTATTATATAAATGATTGTAAATATTATTATGTCAAATGATTATACATTGATTCTTTAAAAAGCAAAGAAAACAAAAAAACTAATAATAATAATAATCTAATACTTAATGTGTTGAATATATTTAATGTCATAAGTAAATGGCAGGTACAAGAAGGTAAATTACTAAATATAAAAACTATTTACCATCATTTTAGTTTAGACCCCATAGCGTAGAAAGTTTTCGTCGGTTATCAAAAAAAAATCTTCTGTTTCATAGAAAAGTGTAATACCTACGCGGTCAAAACGTATGGAACAGCAATATTTTTTTTTAATAACCGACGATAAATTTCGACGCTATGGGGTCTAAACTCATGTGCTGAATCCCTGCCATCCTGTATAAACATTCGAATTGAGAACCTCCTTCTTTTTTCTGAAGACGGTTTAAAATAAATGGAAATAATTTAACAATAAACTTAGCGAATATACTAAGTACATCTTTCACAGATTACAACTTAGATATGTACTACTTAACTGGTTTTAGTCACTGATTTCTTCCCTATCCATTATTTCCCCGACTCCTTATTACTCTATGCTTCAATAGACTATTACCACCCTATCTACAGCACAGCTAATAAAACTCATCTCCCTAGCCTTTTCCCAGCTATGTTGGGGTGGGCTTCCAGTCCAACCGGATGCAGCTGAATACCAGTATTTCACATGGAGCAACTGCCTATCTGACCTTCACAACCCAGTTACTGGTTAATACGATACCCCTTGGTAAGATTGGTTGTCAGACTTTCAGCTTCTGACGACCTGTAACGGCTGTCAAAGATCCACGAATGACAGCCGGGACCAACGCCTTGACGTGCTTTCCGAGGCGGAGGGGTCTATATGTAAAGATCACAACAACCGCGGCAAGCGTAGCATAACCTAATCGATCGACGCGTGTGGCTGTTATTACATCGCCTCAAGCCCAAAAATGATCACTCTATGTTTCAATAAGGCTATTATCACCCTAAAGTTAATAAAACTATCTAAGGCTAATTATTTACACAATAATTAGCATCTGGTACTTTGAAATCAGTGAACCTGCGACACGAGCAAAGAGTGTGACCTCAGAACCATGATAGCGTCATAGCAAGAAAAAAAAAGGTACAGTGTGCAAAAGCCGCTTCCAACCGGCGAACTACAAACATTTGTTCAGAGATGACATTACAAATTAAATAATCGATAATTTAAGCACCACCAATAACAACAACAATACCGGTTTTAGTTTATAAAGATAGCGCAATAAACCGGTTACGTGTAGCCTATTTACGGCTGCTCACTGCTCGCTCCATGGCCTGTGCGTGATTGACTGTATCTTTTGACACTGGGCTATCGGTTTTCTGGTTTAGACTGACTTTTGTCGTTCACTGGATACTGGAGGTCTGTACCTATTCATACTACACACACCCCTTATGTTTATAAACTCACGAATTGTCTGCGTGGATTGAAGAACTGTGTTAATATTGCTGGACACACACACACATACCTACTGAATAAGCAAGCTGAAGTGGCAATGGGCCGGCCATATTAGCCGTAGAACCAATGACCGTTGGGGTAGACGTGTTATTGAGTGGAGACCGCGAATCGGTAAACGTAAGGTGGGACGCCCTCAGGCTAGGTGGAGCGACGATCTTCGCAGGATGGCTGGTAGCAGCTGGATGAGAGTTGCCAATAATCGAGTTGAATGGCGTGCAATAGGAGAGGCCTATGTACAGCAGTGGAGTGCTATATGTTAATTATGATGGCTAGAACGGGGGTGACTAAAATACACGACGACTAAAATAAAAGTGTGAAAAAACAAGATATTTCAGCCCAAATAAATTAGGGTAAAGGCAAGGCCAACCCGCACTGGGTCCGCGTGGTGAATTATGGCACATTCTCTCACACTGAGAGGCCTGTGTCCCAGCAGTAGAGTGCTATATGTTGATAATGATGGCTAGAAAGGGGGTGACTAAAATACACGACGACTAAAATAAAAGTGTGAAAAAAACAAGATATTTCAGCCCAAATAAATTAGGGTAAAGGCAAGGCCAACCCGCACTGGGTCCACGTGGTGGATTATGGCACATTCCCTCTCACTGAGAGGCCTGTGTCCCAGCAGTGGAACGCAGGCTGCTTATGCTATAAAGGCAATGATGATGAAGTTATCAGAAACTACAAAACGCATCATGCTAGATACGATCGTTAGTGTTAAACTTCGTTTTGCTTCATCCTCGTTCATAAATTTGGTGGTTGCTGACTAAACAACTGACGAATTTAAATGTTATTCCAGCAGTCCTGCCGATCTATTCTGTAAAGATCTCACCAAGAAAACTTGGGTAAAGTGAGCTTCGAGCGAGCTGTCATTCTACCTGCCGATCGATTCTGTAAAAATCTCACCGTGAAAAGTTAGTTGAAGTGAGCTTAGAGTGAGCTGTCAATAGTGTCAATCCATAGTATTAATAGTTAGAATGACAGCTCACTCCACGCTCACTTCACCTAAGTTATCACGGTGAGATGGTAACCGAATCGCACTGCCGATTCTAGGGATTGACACTGTTGCCAGCTCACTTCACCTCAGTTTTCACGATGAGGTTTTTACAGAATAGGTCTGCGCTGTTGTACTCTACATAGGTACCTACAGATCAAAACCTGATGAAAGGATATTAAAAGAATGGGAGATGCGGTCGATGTTTGCGGTATATGCAATTCACATCCTCCATACTTGTACCTGTACATAATCATCATCGTGCAATGACCGCTGTAGCCTGTAGCTACATCAAACCGTTCACTGAATAGATACTGTTATGGGACTGATACTACCGTAACCCCACCACGACAGTCACAGTACTAGCAGTTAGGGGGAAGGTGCTCTTCTATTATGTTATCTTGATATTTCACTTATTTGTCTACCACCACAGAAACAAGACGACTCTTATAGCTAGATTCTCAGACCGCACTTTGACTTTGCTATGCTAAGTAAGCGATTTATAATGAATACTAGCTGCGACCCGCGGTTTCACCCGCATAAGTCTCGATCCCGTGGGAATATTGGGATAAAAACTATTATATGTCCTAATCCAGGTCATGGTGTATCCATGTACGCATGTAAGGGCTTTGAAGATCCGTAGTACCTATACCTGCTGTCGCAACATTTTAAAATGGCGGCCACGCATGAGATCTATAAAATATAAATCGATAACTAGCATCAATGCAAACAGAAAACATAACAAGAACCAACCCCGTAAAACGTCACGTTTCGGAGATAAAGTTGATCACGTGACTCAATCTACAACTGACGTGACAAAAAATCTTCAAACCCCTTTCACCCAAATCCGTTCAGCCGTTCTTGCGCGACAGCGTAACAAACATACAAAAAATCTAATCTTTTCTCTTTGTTATAATATTAATGTAGTTTAGAATTTAGATTAGATGAACCTAATAGGTACCTATGTAGTTCTATTCGTATGAGACGCTTACCTACTTTACTTAGCAAAGTCAAAGAGGAATCTATGAATATTGCCCTTATTCATTGCCTGGAATGACACTAGAAAGTACTAACACATTTTGTTTAAAATGTATCTTTCCATTCCTTACACGTCGACTATGTAGTGTCGGTAAACAAACATGGTATACGTACGAAAATCACAAGTTTTCGCGTCGACACACACTTTTGGTTAGGTTTGGTGAAGGACTTACACTTGATCTTTGTTTAAACAGAACTAAGTAAAAACCGTACCTGCCAAGGTACACCTAGTTTGTTAAGACTATAAACAATGCCAATTTATCAGATTTTTTATAATAATTACGCAAAATCAAAATCCCAGTAGTAAATGAATGATTTTTTTTTTTTGTAGCCCTTAATATCCTACTGCTAGGCAAAGGCCTTCCTACTCACTTTCCACCTCTCTCTGCTGAGCTGCCAAGGACCAATCTTTATTAAAGGAGTCCAGCTCATCCCGCCTTCTCCGTCTGGGCCTGCCGAATGAATGATTCATATAAAAAATATTTTTATTATAATAGATATTTGGACCCCTAATTCATTATGACCTCTTAACGATTCCTTACTTCGAAACCACGTCAATTCCTAATACCGCCAATCTTGCGTTGATTTTGCGTGGTTTCGTTCCTTGTGTCATAGAGAATTACGGCCCTGTAAAGATAGGACATTTTGTATCAACTCATGTACCCATATTCCAGCAAATAAATAATTTGATTTGATTTTACATTTGCTTACCAAGTACTTTCTTAAGACAAGTTGTATTAAATACACTTTAGTTACCTACATTAACTTGCCTATATTATAGCAACAGGATTCCATTGTATCAGATGCTTACAACACTTCGATATGGCTTGCAGTCCACTTCAACAAATCTATACTCCGTGTCTGTGTCTGTTCACTCTGCTATCATTATTAAGGAAGCCGTATCACTGCGAATCAATCAGAGTCGTAAACAACACGACACACGCACCATCACCTTGTCAATGTGGACGACTTTAATTCCAAGCCTACATACTGTTATTGTATTAAGTATATTCTAGTTCATGTTAATTTCAAATTGAACAGTAGGTACCTACATACTTACTCTTAAGTTCAGTTTTGCAATAAAATATGTGGTTGCATTGAGAGTAGTTGAATCTGACGAACATATTATTATTATCTTTTACTAGAACTGCCTTTCTATTACTTATATCATCAAAGCATCTAGGCGAATAAAAATAATAAAAAAAAAAACAACCGACTTCCAAAAAAACACTGCTTACAAAGCAAACAATAACTTTAATTTCGGAAGTCGGTGTTTTTGGTTTCTTATTTTCGTTTTGAACCACGTAAATTGGGTCTGTTAACACGGAGTAATCGTTGAACATATATCTACATAAAAAAATACATACACACGAACATAGAACCTCCTCCTTTTCTGAAGTCGGTTAAAATCAAAATCAATAAATAACTTTTCATGGACATATATCTTCCATTTACTTACCAACTTCTTGATTCTACTTCCGGAAATGATTCGTATTGACGGAATCCCATTATGTAACACCTAGCCTTGCCTCGGCTTGAGATTATAACTTGAATTTGGCACTTCAAGCTTCAAGTTCTTACTAATCACCTTATTAATATTCATCATAATTGCAGGGCCAACATGGCCAGAGATCGCTCAAGATATTCGCGATTTGGAAGAAAAAAGGGGAGGCCTTTGCCTAGCACCGGGACACAATGAAGGCTAATGAAAAAAAAAACATAATTAGATTTATTGTGAAGTGTTATCATGTTTTTCCATCTGGAATTTGTCAGAGGCCGGACTCCGGATTTGTGACCAGTTGGTGGTAATAAGCTCGCCCCCCGTTCCATGGACACGTCTGCTCACTGGCGAAATGTGGGTGTACTAAAGGTACACCTTTGCCCTAACCTTCGGGAAATACAGGCGTCAAGCAATCAACTCAGCCTATCGCAGTCCACAGTAATTTACCGACCTTCTTGCACCTGCCATTTACTTATGACATTAAATATATTCAACACATCAAGTAGATATTAGATTTTTTTTTTTGCTTTTTATGGAATACATTTATAATCATTTGACATAATAATATTTACAATCATTTATATAATAACTATTTGCAATCTATTGACACAATATTTATCGTCTATGTTATTGCTTATTTTAGTGAAAACTGTTTGAAGTTCATAATTTATTATTTTTCGGCCATCCGGCCATTCCGGATAATTTCACTCCTGATTTTATCCTTCAAAGAGACTCCGAGCATAGCTCGCTCCATAGCGCGCTGAGCGACCTTGAATTTGTGGACCAGCCCGACCGTCAGTGTCCACGTTTCGGCGCCATACATATATCATGACGGGAAGGACGCACTGGTTGAAGACCTTAGTCTTCAAACACTGTGTCTTCAGTGACACTTCAAACAATACAGGCGTGATATTATGTTATTATCTGACTATTTATTATTATTTCCTTTATTTCTAATTTATTTATTATGTAACATAACATAGGTAATTATAATATCAGACCTAATCCCCGAAATATTCAATATTAGTTATTAAGTGGCAAAGTTTTGGGCCAACAAGATATGAAATTCAGTCGTGATAGCGACACGAAGAAAAAGAATATTAGTTACGAGCTGACCGGCAAACGTTGATTTGCCATATAAATTATTTCTAGCTGCCCGGCGCTACTTCGTTCGCGTGGTGTCCTACCCCCTACCCTAACCCTACCCTACTCCTACCCTACTCCTACACTACTCCTACCCTACTCCTACCCTACTCCTACCCTATTCCTACACTGCTCCTACCCTACTCCTACCCTACTTCTACCCTACTCCTACCCTACTCCTACAATACTCCTACCCTACTCCTAACCTACTCCTACCTTACTCCTACCCTACTCCTACCCTACTCCTAACCTACTCCTACCCTACTCCTAACCTACTCCTACACCACTCCTACCCTACTCCTAACCTACTATTACACTACTCCTACCCTACTCCTATAAGTAAAACGCTAATTGATTGATAGAACCTAGCGGACCCGGCAGACGTCATCCCACCCGAAAAAGCAGCGCCACCTACCGGGTCCAATAATACAAACCTTGTCCTGACAATAACGAACACAAAAAAAAAGAATTATCCAATTTCTTTGGTGCAGTCAATCGGAAGTTATGGCCGTACCTACATACATTTCGAAGATCCATTTTTATTAATACAGATAAAATAAAAGTTAGGTAGGTTTTTTTAAGCTGCAGTAAGTACCGTATTTAGCATCCACTTAGTAACAAAATGATACTGGTGAAATTTTATAAATAAAGCTAAAAAAAGCATTTTTTTATACATAAAGCTTAGATTACCAAAAGAGTCACATAACCTAGAAAGCTCGACCGTCAAACAAATAAAATAAACTACTTACAAACTGATTACTACTTATTACCTCACCATCATCCACCTAGCCTTTTCCCAACTATATATAGGTCCACTTCCAGTTTCCAGTCAGTACATTGAGCTTCTGCCTATCGGCCTCCACAACCCAGTTACTGAGTAAGACGATGTACAGCCGCCAGCAGGTCAAGCTACCCGAAACTGTCAAATTTTCCCAATCAACCTTGAACCTTAATGCTTTAGCGATAAAATTGAAAATCTATTAAAGAAAATTGACAGATTGTAGTAGCTTGGTGTGCTGGCGCCTGTACGCGGTAAGACTGGTACCACGCGCTGGACCAGTGGCGCTGATTATTACCTAATACTCACTAATCTAACTCAAGTTCAACAACCTTGTGTCGACATTATTTTGCACAAATCCTGACGATCTTGACAATATAGTGATGTAATCAAATACCTACATAATACGTACTTTTATCGATGTTTATGTTGCGTGAAGATTAGCAAATAGTAACTAGTGAATTATTCTTTTCATTCGTGTTTTTTTTTTTTTCATTATATCCATAATGATAACCTTAAGTAGGGTAATAGAATTTAAACAAAATCGAATGATGGATTTAATGATACACAACATTGACACAGCTAACAACTAGTTGTGCTCTTATCAATGTTGTCCTCTTGTGTTGTGTGTAAAATTCTTTTAATAAGAGTATTAAAAGATTTTTCTTCTTCGTGTCGCTGACACGACTGTATTTTAAATGCTGTTTTCCTAGAGCTTTGCGTTCCACTTCCAGGGCGTTGTCGGTGGCAGCGCATAGGTCACTTTGACAGCACGTTTTGGGCCACAGAGGGCAGGATAGGAGGTGGGGCATGAATTTTTTTTATTTTATTATAAAATAATAATTTTATTATAGGTAGGTACTGCAGCTGAGATGAGAAAGTTAAGAGGGATGTGTGATGTTACACGAACCTGATCGATCGACCTGTGCGGCTGTTAATATTTAGCCACGAGACGACTAATAGAGAAGTTTGGAAGAATAAAGATATGTGGCGCCGACCCCAAATAAATTGGAATAAGCGCAAGGCATGATGAGGTAGGCACTATAGAATAGGGCGTCGTCGTAAGTATACCGAACACATAAACTGGGAGATTATCATTATCGTCTGCCGGTTATAGATGTAAGAGAAAGAAAGATAGATCGACTCCGAACAAGACGGCTGCGCATCTTATCGCGAGGTCTATAATAAGCTACGTGTTAACTCTGTGGAGAAATGAACTAGCTAGGTCCTAGAATGACATCATCTCAGATAACGATATTATCGGATCACCAATGAATAAGTTAATAATTATTATTTTTATTGGAATACAATCCCCCTGTGAAGTAATTATAGCTGATAGCGATAACCTGCTCAGCAACCGTGATGATAAGGAGTTTTGCCTGTTTCTTATCGTAAATTTTAGTAAGGTTAGGTATAAAAAAGGAAACTATGTTGTACCACTACCGGTTATGCTACCTATCCCTGTAGTACAGTACAGTCAAACGTTTGTGGTGACAATTCGACATTGACAGCTGCGCCAATTTCGTAGCAGGAAGCGTGGTGTTCGAAAAGTTGTGCTACCGACGTGTGGTCGACCAGTGGGGTAAATGCGTAACACACTAACAATATACTAATGGCTTTCATTTTGACAGTTCAACAACATTTATTATGTTTTTAGGGTTCCGTACCCAAAGGGTATAAATGGGACCCTATACTAAGACTTCGCTGTCTGTCCCTCTGTCTGTCACCAGGCTGTATCTCAAGAACCGCGATAGCTAGACAGTTGAAATTTTCGCAAATTATGTATTTCTGTTGCCACTATATCAACAAATACTAAAAACAAAATAAAATAAATATTTAAGGGGGGCTCCCATACAACAAACGCGATTTTTTTGCCCTTTTTTGCTCGATATCAATAATGGTAACAGGTAGGCACTTGAAATATTCACAAAATACTCAGTTGTATTTTTACTTTAATAATAAAGAATAAAATTAAAATAAAATAAATATTTAAGGGGGGCTCACATACAACAGACGTGATTTTTATAGATAATGGTACGGAACCCTTCGTGCGCGAGTCCGACTCGCACTTGGCCGGTTTTTTACGTTGATGAGTAGACAAGTTTTTCGAACGTCTGTAGCAATGGATTAGCAATATCCTTCAAAATGATACAGATTCAGATTGATAGTGTGTTACGCAATTAGGGTGTATATCACCCTCTCTAAAGGAATGTCATTGATTGGTTCATTAGATAAATTTCAGTTATCATAGAACTCATATAAAACTACAGCACTACCCACTACCTGGGCGTAAAAATGAGACATCAGAAATAGCACATGTACAATCACGAGCACCAATATGTCAACACTTGGCAACTTTCAATTTCGATTTTTCCGTGAAATAACGAATGCAACGTTGAAATACGATACATTCCATAAACTTAGGGGTTCGAAAATGCTATGTTCGTAAAAACATAAAATTTCATTATAAAATAAAGGAGTAAAGTTTGAATAAAGCCGAGTGTATACATACTTTTGCTCGCGACTGTACTGGCAAAGACGCAACTTGTCAAATCAGAACTTTTTTTATACTCGATGTGCCGCTTTACGGTCAGGTGAGGCCAGGAGGCTGTGACATTAGAAGAGGACAAAAGATAGACCAATGCTGCATCACACTAAACTATACCTAAGTGGAGTGTGGTGCGAATTTAACACCTAAGCATATCTAGAGCAGTTCAAACCATTTTCTTGGCAAAGGTTTCAACCGTGACCTGCGCCATTGTATGATGTATGAACACGTGTCCAAAGAATTCAATACATGTCAGCTATAATGTATAGAAATCGTTTGACTAATGGTACTAATACTAAAAACGGCAAAAATATATTATAAAAAAATTATTATTTTATAAGTACCTATTTATTTTAGGTATTGGCTGTTGTAAAATTAGTTGCACTCATACTGAAATGGTTACCTGGCCTTGCGCCATCTTTCCTAGTACGGCAGGCTGTGCTGGAGCGGCCGCTGCAGGTGCGGAAAACCTCACACAGCGAAAATATTTCGACCTTAATAGGAGTTTTAAGTTCGAGCCGTTTGGGGTTGCAATTGGTTTTTTGAAACTTCACCAAGCGCCTGGTCGACACTTCACGTGACGAGAAGGCTAGCTTATTTTTTGGCCAAAGAATCAGCATCGCCATACAACGTGGTAATGCTGCCAGCCTTTTGGGCACTTTTCCTGTTGACAGCGATGCGGACGAATTTTTTGATGCCCTGTGATTCTTTTCCTTCTTTTTTTTATACACACGTATACATATAATTAATATTATGTTACCTACTTGATCTGCAATCAAGCAGAAACGGTTGGCGCTATAAACAATCTGAGTTTGCGGAATACTTGCGTGGAAAACGCATACATAAATACATGTAAACAAACAATAAAATTGATAAATGGCTTATAATTATGCATTAATGAGAGAAACAACGCGTTGCAATAATATTTTCTTGAGATAGGGCCTGATGAGATTCGAAAATAGTTACGTCCTTACCCATAATACCTAAGTTTTTCTAAAAGTAAGTATAATGAGGAGCCCGTGGCTAAATAATAACAGCCGCACAGGTCGATCGATCAGGTTAAGCTACGCTAGCCGCGGTTGGTCCACAGACCAACATCCACAGATGGGGAACCATCTTGACATACCGAGACCCCTCCGTGCCTCGGAAAATACGTTAAGCGGTTGGTCCCGGCTGTCATTCGTAGATCTTTGACAGTCGTTACGGGTAGTCAGAAGCCCGAAAGTCTGACAATCAGTCTTACCAAGGGATATCGTACTACCCAGTAACTGGGTTGTAGAGGTAAGGTAGGCAATCGCTCCATATAAAATACTGGTATTCAGCTGCATCCGGTTAGATTGAAAGTCGACCCCAAAATAATTGGGAAAAGGCTAGGCAGATGATGAAGTAAGGAAGTAAGTCATTAATAAAGTAATAAGAAATACGGAGTCATTAATGGGTAATAATATTAAATTAGTAATTAATTAAGTAATAAACTTATTCAGCATATTATATTCAGAACAACTTCTACGGACTCATAAGAACAGGTTAGTCAAACATCGTATGATTTAGTTTAAATAGTGTTGTATTTGTATTTTACGATTGTAAAAGTAAATTGAGGAAAATTTACTTTTACAACTCTGCTCGCAGTTTGCTCTTACTCCTACGCTACAAACTGACAAAGTTAATATTATTAATGTAAATTTAATCATGTTTTTACAACGGTCTTGGTGGTAAAGTCCCGAATTCCCGGTTGACTAGTAACAATAGGTACCTAGGTATCGTGGTTCCGTATCCAAAGGGTGCCAATAGACCCTATTACTAAGTTGTCGCTCTCCGTCCGTCTGTCTCAGGCCTGTATCCTTCTGCGATGGTAAAGATGAAAACTCTTTGAAATTTGTGTTGACTTAATCCTAAAGCAAAACCCAAGTATCTTCTATCTGCATGTCTGTTAAATACTCTAACGCCGCTAAAATCACCAATCCACTGACTCCAATTTCGACTGACGAACAGAACAGAACTTGCAACGTCCCATTTTTGCCCAAAATTATACCTACAGATAGATATTCTTTGTTAAAAAGTCTTTGTCTGACACTGCACAACGAAACGCTACACGTAAGTACATACTCACAGCACATTTACAAACAATGCACAGGAGCACCAACACACTATACTAGAACGTATTTCAATCGGCATCATAATACTAATCGTTACTTATTGCTTTGCCGGCTCTAATTATATTATCTGTACCATTCATCTCATTAAGAAGATCAGAAGATCATTTTACTATACTGACCCGTGTAATTATGCAAATAGAAACTATCACATGATCATTATGGGCATAACGCAAGAACACTGAGTAGATAATACAACAGAGAGAGAGATATCAAGCTAGACTTCTACTATGGATCGGCCCAAGCATATTGCCCTTATGTAGGTACACCACGGTGAAAGCTGGCATAACGGGTGCACTTGACCCTTTTATATGCGGTCAATTAGATAGGACTGAAACCACCAAAGACCTAAACCTCGCCTCACTAATCGCTTCTATCTTTTTAAGTAGAATTCGCATAGACACCTTATCAAAGGCTTTTGTCAATATGGAAAACCTTTAGTAATTACAAAATCAACTAAGTTAGTACCTGCATCCACCATTGACCTGTACGAAGCCATATTGATTTTTTAATATCAGACCGTTCTTATCCAGGAAGCTGACGAGTATATTATTTATAATCTTCACCTGAATTATTTTGGATAAGGATGTGAATAAGCGTACGCGTGTCTTCTTAGGATCTCCCCACACTTATCGACGCGGAAAAACGCGCGCGAAATTTCATCGCACTTTTTCATTTAGAATTGTCCCTGGCCTTACGGACATGTGTATGACAAGTGAATGTAATCGCCATCAACACGCATACGTAACTGTGCCATGTGCATCACAGCAAGATTGACGAAGCTAAGTCTCTGTGTGTTTTCTATTCTGTATGATTTTTAAGCATGTACATGTAACGTGTTTATATCTTATAATGCTCACATGACGCACGGTGGGTGTGTCGTCCATGCGATATTAGCGTGACATGTTACACTGATAACCTACGTAACCTGACCCCCAACGAATTAACAACATGTTGACTTGACAACAGCCAGCATGATAGTTACTTCTTTAAGCAATACAAATATTTTTTTGCGTAAGTTAAATGTCTCTGGGCGAATTTGTGTCAGATATTTATAAATAATCTTCTTAGCACATATTGGTGTGGAACTCATTGTTTCATCAACGTATTTAACAAAGCTATTAACAACAGGGAAACGATGAGGATATAAGGAAACTGTAAAAGAAATGTATCTGCTGCGGCTAACAAAACTTCTCATGACGAGCTATGGTCTGAATAAAAAAAAACCCAGAAAATATAATAAGTAACCATAGCACGAGCCGCTGAGGTGGTCAGGGAATTTTAATGCATACACAGACACCAACCAGACTATACCCAGATATCTTCAAATAGGTACCTAATCGGAAATGAGCAAAAGATGTAGTATCGCGTTTGGAAAACAGGAAACCCTGCCCAAATGCGTCAGATCTACGTTTTTAGTCACACTCATCCTTGATCACATTTTCTTATGAGCATCATAACGCCACAAATCGCACGCCTGATACGTAATGGATGCAAACAATAAATAGATTTGCGACGTCAGTAGCTAGCCAAACAGTCTAGCGATACACCAATCCAGACTTTATTGCTGAAGACGACAGCGCTCGTTTTAGCATCACGACACTTTTGTTATGGTCAGCCGATTCCGATAAAGCGATAAAAACAATCTGATGCAACTTTTTACTCTAAAACTAGGAATCCAATAATATTTTGATTTGTGGGCGTCGCGCGTCGGTGTGACGTACGGAAAATGTTTTTGTTTTCTGCTTCTTCGAAAGTGACGTCGTGAGGTCGGAAAATTAACACAGAAAGCATTAAGTACAGTAGCATTATTCGCTTTGTTTTGTAATTATTCGTATGCGCATTTACATGAATATTTTCGGGTAACAATAAAGTGATATTGACCCCGTAAGTAAATATCGATCCGGATTGATTACAAAGAAGAATATATAGGCCTAGGCACTTGGATAAACTGTGTCACAGATAGTTTGTTTTAATTCTTGAGAGTTAAAACAAAATATCTGAGACACAGTCACTGAAATAACACAGGAAATGTGTGAAAATGTCATGAAAAACGCAGTTAAAAGGGTTCACATCTGCCATGCTGCTAGAGGTGGACATTTGTCTGAGATTATTTTCCATACTTAATTGCCGGCCCTAAATACTATAAATAAATAAAAATACTTAATAATTTTTATATTTCATAGAATACAATTTAAAAAATAAAATGTATGGGCTCTTATTTGCCCATTCTGTATATACTCATACTAAATAAAATAAAGCTACGGGGTGATTTCGTAACACACTATCAGTAGCAATGGGTTTCATTTTGAAAGTTCAACAACATTCATTGCGTTATTTACATTGTTAGGCAGACATTTTTTTCGAACATATGAAGCAATGGATTAGCAATATCCTTTAAAATGATTCAGATTGTGATTGATAAGTGTGTTACGCCATTAGGGTGCTGATGAGTTTGTTTGTTTGAACGCGCTAATCTCTAGAAGTACAGTCACGAGCAAAAGTATGTATACACTCGGCTTTATTCAAAAGCGATTTACTCCTTTATTTTTTAATGAAATTTTATGTTGTTACGAACATAGCATTTTCGAACCCATATGTTTATGTAATGTATCGTATTTCAATGTTGCATTCGTTATTTCACGAAAAAATCGCATTTGAAAGTTGCCAAGTGTTAACATATTGGTGCTCGTGACTGTACCGGTCGGATTTGAAAATTCTTTTTGCATTTGATAGCACAAAACTTGAGGAAGGCTACTTAATATCGCGCTAAGACACTAAGGAGCCGAGCAAAATAGAAAAGGCAGAAAGAACACAGTAATAGCCCGGACAGGCGACGCGATGCGGCCGGCCCACTTCGGGGGTACAAGAGATTTGACGCGGACGAAATCGCGGGATATTAAGGGGCTATTCATTTAAAACGTAAGACGATTTGAGGGGGAGGTCCGAACTAATTTTTTTTTTTACATATGGGTGGGTGGGGCCTAGATTGTTCTTACGTAAGATCAACATAGTAAGCAAACGTTATAAAAAAAGTAAGCAAAAATTATAAGTTTTAATATTTTTGCTACTTTTTCTTTGCAATTTTGGTAGATACTGATCGTACTTAAGATTAAAAGAGGGGTTCTTCCAAGTCTTATTTTTTCTTAAGTAGGAGAGAGGGGATCAGAAAGTGGTTAAAATTGTTTTACGTAATAAATTAACAGCCCCTAAGTATGTAGTTTATTTGAATGCAAACAAATCTATACAGTTTTTGAACAACAACACTGCAAAAAAAACTTGTTATTAGTCATTCTTACACATACTTAAGTACCTACTTAGTTCTGTGGTTCTGTTAAACTTGATCTGGGCAACGACAAAAATTATATTATGGCCTTATCGCATCGTTCGACGTTCAAATGTTTTCAAGTGACCAATCACAGAAATATGCGTGGTTTTGACATGACTGTTATTTTTAACAGGAAATAAAAACAGAAGGCCAATACTCGTAATTTAAAACGTTCATAATCTAGTCGCAGTCTCATCAGCGACAAACAAAAAATGTCAAAAACTTGTCAAAATGTAGGGAAATTAGACGTATTTTTGCCAGATTGAGACTGAGATCAGACTGTGAACGTTCTTAAAATTACGAGAATTGCTCTTCTGTTCTACTACTAGCATAACATAACGTCACGCCTGTAAATCTCCGAAAGGTTATTAGGCAGAGGTTAACCTACCTATAGTAAAACGGTAACACCAACATTTGGCCAGTTATCTTGAAGTCCTGTCGAACTCCAGACTTCGGGCTGCTACGGAAAAATTCCTGATCGAAAAACTCAATAACACTTTGCCAAACTTCGGAATCAAACCCAGGACCTCATGCTTAGCAGCGACGTTTGCTGCTATTACTAAAACTACTAATAGGTACCCATTAAGTACCTATTACAGGAATTCTTAAGACCCTTCTAATTGGCTTCGGCTTAAAGCGGTTCATAAAAGTTAAAACTTTAAAAGCCAAGCACATTGTCCGCTTTACAAAAAAAAGTTTTTTTTTATTCGTTCAAATAAATGAATACTTATTCTAATCTATTCTATTCTACTTTTTTAAATGATTCTATTTCCCGTAAACGACCATAGATATAGAAAATAAAGAAGTTCTACGTAGACTTCTCATTTTATTCTTGAATGACCTATATTGAGTGTTATGTGGTTATACTTATAAATTATAATGACGATTCATTCTACGAAGTCGGTTATGAAATAGTACACAGATATAAGGTACAGACGCCAGCAAGTCAAGCTACCCGAAACTGTAAAATTTTCCCAATCAACCTTGAACCTTAATAATATAGCGATAAAGTTGAAATCTATTAATGAAATTTGACAGATTGTAGTAGCTTGATGTGCTGGCAACTGTACTTACCTTACCGTACATTAGTAGGTACCTACGAGTACCTGGTAATAATTACCTAACTGTTTATAAGTTAATAGGTGTTTCAGTATTTAAAAGTTTTAAAGGCTATTTTATTTAGCACTGGGTATTATTATAAATTACCAGAGTTTGTTGTAAGTAAGTAATTGTTTTTTTTTTGTATATATCTGCACCTACTCACATGAGTATCAAAACAGAATGTCTCATCTACTCTCATACTTACTGGAAATTCTCTACGATTTTCCTGACCGCAAAAAAGGTAAATTTAAAAAATACCCATTCGACAAAGGTCTTCAGTATTATGCCAATGGCTGCTAGCCAGCATCATGCAACACGCCACCTATAAAACCTATTCATCACGTGACCATCAGGCTTAACTAGCCATTGAACTTTAGAGGCGCGTGTCAATAATTGGCCAATTATTAATTAATTATAATCGAGCCTGTACACAATGGCCCAACATTCTGGACAACTTTGACGTTCATAGAATGGACAGCTCTAACTGTCATAGATGTGACCCCCAAGGGCCGAACTTAGTACATACGAATTCCATGGTATAAAAACGATCCAGCAATGGAAGCTTAAAAATCGCTTTTCTCTAGTGTTGCGAATCTAAATATTGATAACAAATGAAGTTCTTAACCCTAATTTATAAAGAAACCATCTGGCGCTTACTTCGTCGTAAAAGTACCTACGTCATATCGATTGCTGCATACCTAGCATAATGACTTTATCTACTAGGTACCTACCTATCTATTCTATGCGCCAGCAACTCCTACCTAGTTATGTTTGCAATGCACTTTCAAGATCTTTCGTGCGACACAAATAGATGCAGCGGACTGTTTGACGTCTAATATTTAGTTAGGACGAGAGTTCAATTCCCGCCACAACTCTAAAAACTACTTTTACTCTTTGAATAATGATCCCTTAAACAAAAGAGGCAGCGGACATCTACATGCACTAAGAAAATATATTGTCATTATAATTTTACAATATTAGTCAATGTTTGCCGTATCTTATGGACCAAAATATACAAAAATATTGACAGTTAAAGGCAGTATTTAATAAAACTGTCAAACGGGTTAGAAATTCGTTGCTCCCAGTTTATTATCAAACTAACTGACTGTTTTGGTTAATTTTCGCATTAATCTACCATAACTAATGCAGATTCAATGGGTAGGTAGATATATAGGCGCTTATTTATCATGAATATTCCAACGTTTCAAATACCTTTATGTACGTAAGTAAATAAGGACAATCAATTCAACACTTTGCATACAATAAGTAAAGTATATTCTACAGACCTTTCACCTTATTTACTGAAAGAAAGTAGGTACACATGTATATTCAGTAGTTTGTAACCATGTTGTCGAAAAAACATAATTATAATAAATAAGGCACATTTCATTTCAAGAGTTATTATTAGAGATGAAATAATAATAGAGCCAATAGAAAAAAATATGAAAGAAAAATAATCAATAAGTCGTTTAGAATGAACTTGCAATCATTATTTTATGAATGAGCATGTCTCGGGCCAAGCCAAAGTTTAAAATACCCGCGCAAAGCACCAAACTATCAAACCAATGAAAAAAAGACTGGGGCTCAGAATAACCAATCACCGGCTCTGTATGTGGTGTGACTTCTGTGGGACGCGCCCGGCCGATCTGAGTATACTCAAGCAGATACTGTTTTTATGACAGAAACATGGTCTGAACTGTGTACTAAAACAACAGAACTATTTATTTCATTAGTAGTGTTTAATAACATAGATTAAATTCATATCATTAGTTAGTTATTCTGTAATACCTACACTGATAAAATTCAAAGTTCGCTTCCCCCGCATCGTATGATCGTGTCATATAAATACGAGCGCGCTCCCCACCTCTAGCAAAACGTCAAACTTCTCCGTAGCGTGCGGGTGCTTGTTGGAGAACGTCAGTCTAATTCAGTTCGCGTTGTTTCGCAAGCCGCGTAAACGTCAATTTTATAGTGACATCACAAAAAATTGGGGCGTGTGTGTTCAGTGATATTTAAATATTGTTAAATAACACGAGAAAATGTCTTTCAACACCGATATATCGAGCAAATTGGAGAATAGCAGGTACGGCATAGTGTTGATTTACAATTTTACCGCGACCGATGGGCACGGCTTGGATACTGCATGCCCCTTGCGTGTGTGGCCCTGTGCCCTTTCTTCTATGCGTCCATGATGCATTCTGGAATTTGGGTGACGCTAACTTTTCAAATTGGTGCGTGGCAGCAAACATCGTACGGAAAGGATTTTTGATATGGTTGCGCTCTTGGCCACCTTTCACATTGCTGACGAGTCATTTCTTAACAAATTCCAGAATTCGCCACTGTGCCGGTGACTGGTGGTGTTGTCGAGGTATTTCCGAGATCATTTAGACGCTAATAGTTTCATCGATGAGGTTATCCTGTTTTCTGGGCGTGCGCGGTGCCAGAGTGTGACTCAGAAAATATTGAAGTGACTTCATTGAAATTATCATTTGATAGCTGTTACCATCAAGGCTCTGTCACAAGTAGTCGAGTGCATCTGATGAATGTCTTAGCATCGAACTTGTAACCACATTGTATTATTCAAGGATCAGGTCATGCCAAATTCTTGAGCCTCATGTTTCATTCAGCATTTACCTGTTATGTGTTATGTCACCAAACTATGTTACCTACCATAAAGCCTCACTGCTTTGATATCAGTTAAATAAGGCAGAGGCTGGAAGCCATTGAGCTTTGCTATAATTTGCATAGGTTTTAACATTTATGTTTTAAAATAAATGGTCTTGAATACTTATTATACTATTAACCTTGTATTTACAGATTAATACTCATTTTATTTATAAATAAACTTTAAACTATTCGAAAGGCCCAGCATGGCAGAATAATCATTCAGTATAACCTCCATTTTGGAAATACCCTGTCAGCACTCCAAGCATATTGTTTCCTCTTTTGAATTGAAACTGTATCCTGTTCTGTACCTACTGGAAAATTATACAAGGAATTTCATCATACACATGATGGATTCCAAATCAAATTTTAATTTATTTAAAATGATCAAGTAGGTATGCAAAACTGGGTACAATAACACCTTTAACTCTTTAATACCAGTTTGAGTGAGTGACCAGTTTTCTGAATGTTGATAAAATGTGAATCATGTACAAGTGAATGTGGTGATGTAATATGTAAACAGTTGTCATTAATTTGTATACTACAGTGCCATTCATAGTAGGTAATTGAAAGAAGCCATAATGGTGATTCTCCTGAAGCGCTGTTAGATAATTGTGACTGTTGAATGTCTTCTCTCTTCTCCCAGTTCATAACTTTTATTGTTGTCTGTTACTTTCACCAAATGCATTTTATAATGCTGCATTTAGGAAATGGTTCACTTGGTCGCTTCCAAATGTTTTGGACACTATCAATACAACCGTTTACATTAAAATTACTGGTGGGTAGACAACAAATTAAAATCATTCACCTTACCTGATATTACTTTTAAACTCGAACATGTTCTGCTATTGGTTTAACCCGTAACTGCAATAGAAAAAAAACTATTTTCTATTCAACATTAGTTGTTATTTGAAACAGACATAGTAGGATAATCATAGTACCTACCTACCTGTAATAATCTAATCAGTCATGTTCCCATCGGGATCTCATTAGAAATATCCAAGAATCTATCTATGGTCATGATCAGCTACATAAATAGGTGCTTCCTGTTTTAGGCAATTGTTTATAACCCAATTTAAGGTCATATTAATGGTTTTGAGTAACGTACCATGTTTTTCACTACAGAGCAGTGAGAGAGTCATGGCAAACTCACCTTTTCCAATAATAATATCAGGCTATTATTACCCTCCCACTGCGGGGCAAAGGCCTCTTAAGTATAAAATAAGTTGTGGTCATGATGAATATGTTGCTAATGTAATCTTTGCCATTGTTACAGGAACACCCTGCGCAAAATTGCTCGCCACGATGACACAGAGTTCTCAAAGCAGAGCATACTGAACGACATGGAGAAGTTCGTCAAAATGGTGAACGTCATGGACGAGACGGTGCTCGTGCCCAGCCGGCTGATGAACTTGCCACAGGAGGGTGACGATGACCCGTTCAACATGTTCGCCATGCTGAACGATTTGAAGACTGAGCTGCTCTGGTCAAGTGGGGACGCAGAGGAGCATGTGGAGCGAGGCAGGCGGGTGTCGGACCTCAGTGACACGGAGAGTGATGCGTCGAGTGCGGCGGGAGACTCTGGTATCGACGGGGAGGACGAGCGGGAGTCAGCTGCGCGGGCAGCGGCCGCGTGTCGGCGGCACCTCCGCGGCCTGCGCCGCTCCCTCCGCTCGCTGACGGCTGCCGCGGCGCACCTCACGAGATCCTACCAAGAAGAAGTTGGCGCACCGGTTTAGGGCACATACTACATAATATTCCTGTGATTGATTGAAGCCTGTCCTGCACGTGCTGTACATATAAAGTAAGCGGGCCAAACTGTACATATAGGTTATTGGGCTCGGCGTGTAAAGGATTCTCAGTAAGTTAAAGGTTATTTAATAAATTAAATTTTTAATTATTTCTTAGTTTCTTTTTTATGCAACCTTTGAATTGCCTCACATGATAAACAATAGATCAATCACGCACACACACACACACATACAGACCGAACCGGCTAGTTAAATTAGAAGCACACAGAATATTAATAGATTTCTCATCCTAGCAACCTGCTACGATGAGAAATCTATAACAGGTGTGAAAACAAATATACATTCATATTTTTAACTTGAAGATAAAACTAGTTAAGTACCATTAGTGTTTTGTTTTCGTCATATTCTTGTTTATGCAAGGTCGTCTTTAACTGTCCAGAGACTAAAATAACCAAAGGAAGTCCTATTGAAAAGGCCATCACTGTGGAGAGAGCTAATGAGCTCTTTCCACAGTGATGGCCTTTTCAATAGTAGTAGTAGTTACTTCCATAATCTCCATTCTAATAATGTTGAACTTGAGTATTATCGATAAAAATTTAACAACTCGTCAAACCTGAGTTCGCCATAAAATATCCATAATATCGTGCAGACTTAGGTACGATATTCAGGAATGCTGACTCGTAAATATTTGCGTGTACAAAAGTATCGCATAACTTTTAGGGCAAATGTGCCCTTGAACTGAATAAAATGGCTTGCTCTGCTAGAAATCGATTTCGAGTTGGCTCTATTCGTCTGCAGTGTCTCGACTTAGCACGGAACGAGGCGAAGCCGTGGGATCAACCCACATTCGGTCTCGACAACTACGTAAATATGTAATATCCATGAATGAGGACATAATCTACCGACATTCCTTGTTTGTTACGCTGTTATAGAGATTAATAACATTCTTATGTGGAACTACGACATGGTGATAATTTATAGAGACAAAGATACAGTCATCACAATTTTTATTATCGATAGCAATCTGAAACTCCTTTAACACTTAACAGACGGATAGTAACAGCCTCTAGAATTGATCTACCCTTGAATCTATGTCTGCGTTTGTTAACCATTTGACATGGTCATCACGTAAATATGTTCCAATTAGAAGTCGGCAAAAAATGCCTCGATTTCTTTTAAATGGTTCCAGCCAGGATATTACAAATTTTTCGGAGCATTCGAACGGTAAAAGACTATGCTATGCGTCCGCTTTAACAACCAATTTTAACTACTGGCATGGAACCACAAATAAAACCCAGAAAAGATAATTTAGAAATGAAACGCGGGCTCTGCGAACCCTCCTAAAACGATCAATACAAAATTTCCAGCCCAAGTCTGAATAGGGGAGAGAATTTACAAGAATCGTGTCCTGAATATTATAACTATACACCTCAGAAAGTGTTACAAAAGTTTGAAGAACGGCAGTTATCTCTGTCAGATAAAACGACTGATAAGAAGCCTGTGTATCGTGCTCAATCGTATTTCGTCACACATTTCGCATCAATTATGAAGGTGAAGCAACCTAATTGACGGACACGATATTACAATACAAAGACGATTTGGAACAAAACCATGTGTAAATACAAAGAAATGGAAATGACTAAATGATTTAAGACGTCGAAAATAGATTACCTACTAAACTTCGTCTTACACAGAAACATTTCATGAAATCCCTGGAATATGTGAGTCAATGTCTGACAAAGAATCCGGCGAAAGCTGGGATACAATATCATGTTATTATTTTATTAGTTTATTTATATACAATGAAGACTGGATTGACACATCATAAGTACAATACAAAGATATTTAGAAATATATACTTAATCTCTCTGGAACAATGAGACATTTTGCTTTATACGGACATCATAGCAATACTATATATTTCTCATTTGTAAAGTTCATGTTCAGGGTTCCCATAAAATTCAGGTAGAGAGTTCATCCGGCGTGATCCTTGACCACCGATCCATATTGACTACCTATATGAATAAAAAACGGGGTGGTAAGATTCATCCTTATTTCCTGAAAAGAACCAAAATCCTTCCAATTAGTTTGTTCAATTTGGTAATAATTTAAGTAAAGGAAAGAAGCAGAAGTATATCATGATTCAAGGATCAAAATAAAAAAAAGTATTAAAACAATATTAAAAATGACAAAGTGATTTAAAAACTTGCCACAAATGCATGAACTGTAAAGAAAGGTCAACGTCCCAGTGTTTTGTTTGGCTTGAGCTAAAGAGGCTCGCCGTGTTGACACAGCAATGATGCAAACTCGCTGATGTAAACTTCATTCGGCTGCCTTCCTTCTGCAGTATTGACATTTACGTCAACAGGGAAGAGAATGTAAACAAACTAGCGTTTCTTGGGTTCGAGCCGGTTTATAACACTTACCTACCTACTACATATTATTAAAAATATATGTAGTGGGTAATAAATAACTGTCTATCCCCGGCGACTTCGTCTGCGTGTATTTTGTATTTCATAATTTTTAATACAAAAACCATTATTTCATTATATAATTTTTTTTTAATTGGTTGTTTTTATTTGTGTAATTTTATTAGTACCTACCTATTGACCGATAACTGGAATGATAAAAAAAACTGTAAATATAAGTTGGTTATTAATAAATAAAATAAAAACCTGTTCCATTCAAATATTTTGACACTTTTGGCACTTTTATATGAAACAGCAGATTTTTTTTCTGATAACCGACAAAATATGTTTACTCTGGGGGGTCTAGTGCTGCGGGTAATCGCGTAACACACTAACAGTAGGAATGGCTTTCATTTTGGCAGTTCAACAACATTCATTGCGTTATTTACGTTATTGAGCAGATACATTTTTCGAACATATGACGCTATGGAATAGCAATATCCTTCAAAACGATTCAGATTGTAATTGATTGGGTGTTACGCATTCAGGGTGCTGAATTGGTGGTTACAGTTTAGGCGTCGATGTCCCTGTCACCCTGCACACCACACCTGCAGGTGTGGTATGGATATCATTAAATAACAACTTCTACATATACGCAATTTCAACTGATACACTGCAACACCGACGAATCGAGACGAAACGAGTCTAGTATAGTAGTAATAGGCTCTTGGCCTTGTGTTAGAGATTGCATAAATGATTTTGACCAGCTGTTAGCTAATTTCATCGAATTTACATTTCGATGTGGCGGTAGTTAAGTATTTCAATTTATTTAGCAAGCACTGCCGAACTGGTACATTGCAGTGGGTCTACCAACACTCGCCGGGGTTTTAACTTTATTTGTGATTTAAACGAGCAGTTAGTAGTAGGCAGGCAAGCAGGTAGTAGCAGTTAGTTAGTAGGTAGGTAGTTTGGAATTTCTGCAATTTGCATACAATTGAATGGGCACCAAATTGTCTCTTTACATACTTTGAATCGGTCTTAAGTTCTGAAGCTAAACTAAACGGACTAAAGGAAAATTGTGCATCTTTTTAAATATCTAATGCACTAATGTTTTTTTTGTTGAGAGCTCAACTCCGAAGTTTAGGCAGAAACCGTCGCTCGGTGCAGTCACACGTCAAAACTTATCGTAACTTAATGCTTAACCCGCAAAGGCCCGCGTAATAAAATTGGTGCGATGCAGGCAACTTCTCCAAGAGTAACTTAATTACTTTCAGATGAAATTCAAAATTACTATCGTATTTAAACACTTATTGTTATGTTTATTAAAAACGGAATAGGTGCATAATGTAAGATACATATTGCACGGAAATGATTAAGGTAAACCGTAGTTTATCGGTCAATGCTGAATTAATTGAAATGTTTGACGTAAACCGTACTTTCCTACTTATGAAAACATAGTATTCTATAGTAGTATATTTGCATTTGATACTAGTACTATATCAAAACAAATATACGGTGATTTGTCGCAGGCTACCATTCTGAATGTCAAGAGTCACAAGGACGTTTCGTTGAAATCAGCTATTCTTTATTCTGTTGCTGTATGTTTATGAAATAGGTGCCCGTCTGACAGACTACAATGTCAAGAGTACGAGGAAAACTTTGGGTAACCAGTCCAATGCTAAATAGTAAACACAATCAAATTGTTAGGAAACAATCTACTAATATAAGTACGTTGTAGCAGGGAAAGAATAGTGAGCTAGTCTAATAGGTGCGCGAGTCTACAAAATTAGCAGCAATTTGTGATTCAAGCCTGCAAAGTTTCCATATGTCGGCCTTCGTCGGCTGAGGTTTACGCAATGCAGCGGTGTGCGTTGCATGCCATACGAGTCCTCGACTCCTTGTATCGACTGTCGAGCCGGTTCAAGATGGAATGTACAACGCAACATAGGTTATTGAGACAAAACTAAACAAAACGTTGGAGTTTGTAACTAAGAGTGACAGATTCTTGCAGAAAGAAATGCAACCAAATCTTTCGTTTTCGGTCCCTCTCAGTACATCCCATCCGCAGCGTAGGCCGTTGCCTTGGGCTCGAAAGATCTGGTTAAACTCGTTTAGCCATTAGTAAAAAGTTGTAAGTAGACGCAATTTTGACCAACTTGGATGTAGAACGAAACCTTGTTTCGGAATAATAAGTCTCGGACTCTCGGTGAAACGAAATCAAATTAAACTACATCGTACCACCCACTTTATCTCATCGTTAAACTGTTCGTGATAATTAACTGATAAAAAATGCTACGGTTAACAAAACAGGTAAAATGACACGTACTTAAGAGTCCCTACGTAAGCATTTTGTACTTGGTGATTATTGAGTCGAAAATTCGCTTAATTTGTATAAGTGAGTATTAAAAATGTTTGCAGATTGGTCAAAGTCAAATAACCAGTAGATAGTTGCGACACCGGCGGCACCGGCGCTGCTATAAAAACGTATAGTGTGTTTATTATGTAGATTAGATGTAATTTTTTCTAATATGTATGTAGCAGGCTTCACCGTCGGCATTGTGACGTGAGCTGACGTCAGGGCGTTGGGCTTCGCGAATGTTCTAGAGAGCTAAGCGAAGTCAGTCGACGGTCAGCCGGGCTTGACATGCGCAGTGGTCGTCACAAGCGGTGCGCAACTCGCGATGCGCGGCGACCGGTCGCAAGTCGCACACACGCACCGGCCGGCTCTGGGGGGTTAGGTTAACCCGCTAACCTTTGTCACGATAAACTAGAGCAATGTACTGGGACTGTGTAGTCTCACGCCGCGCCGGTCATAGTAATTACGGCTATGGAATGGAGCTGGACGGACTTTTATGTGACCTTATTTCAGTGTATTTTTCACGAGACTGGAAAAAGACTGGGTTTTACTGCATAGCATAACCAGCATAATAATATAATGTTCCCACTGCTGGGACACAGGCCTCCTCTTGGTGAGAGGGAGTAGGCCGTAATCCACAACGCGGGCGTCTTCGAATTTTTGTTTCTAGGACATGCCGGTTTCCTCGCCTTCACCGGTTTGAGAGCATACTGCACCGCACCGCACCGTTTTACTGCATACGGGACTCAAAATAAGAAATCACAAATGTTTTATGAGCTTCTTGTCATATCAAAGTACGATTTCATAGGTATTTGAGTACCGTATCTACCTGGCTACATACAGTCTAGCAACTTAACAATGTTCGTAGCTTCATAGTTCTGCACTTACCTACCGGGTGTGTAGGTAAGTGCAGAACTATGAAGCTAAAAGAGAAGCTCCTTAAATAGTTTGTAGCTGTAAGAGGTACTTCACCGGATACCCAATGTTTATTCAACGACGTTGAGTTTGGTAACATTATTGTATGCATAATTTATTTTGATACTCTGATTTGTTTATTTTCCTCGTTTTTGGTCAATTTCGCACTGTTTAAGGAAAAGTCTCTTTTATTTTAGGCCTGCCTAAAAAAGCGCAGTACGAATTGTGATTATTGTATTTAGCACCCCAGAGGGCTTGTATTTAGCCATTAGGCGATGAGAGGTTCATCAAAAGAGCTAAAGCGTTGAGCGAGGTAAGTACGTGCATCTGTAGCTGACACGCTTACCTCTGGGCGATAACGGGCTGTAGTGTAATTCAGGCCATTCTTCTTTGGAATGCGCTCCCTCTTGATATCAGGACGGCCAGCAGTCGGTATGCATTTAAGCGGAAATTGCTGAGTTATTTTCAAAACAAATATTAAAAAAATAGCGTAGAGTTATCTCAACACTTCTCTCCCTTGATTTTGTATATATATATTATAAGTAGATATATATTATGGTAATAGTATGTATGTGTATATAACCTATTTATGTATTTGTGTACCTAGTTTTAAGAGTTTTTTTTTATCATTGTTCAATCAAAGCACCTGCCATCTAATATCTTCACCACCCTTGGTTGACTGGTAGAGAATGCCTAAGGCATTAAGTCCGCCTTTGTACCTTTTTGTGCGAAAAGTTTAAATAAATATAAATAAATAAATAAATCAAAAGAGCGAGATTGTTGAGGTTGGTAAGTACGTGGATCTGTAGCAAATACGCGTACCTCAACCCTGCTAGTGCTACCAACTGCGCTGAACCACTATTCTTTTTACCATGGCATTATCTATTCTCGTATAACTCGTACGGTTTAGAAAAAAAAAGAAGTTTTACTAGAGCACTACCCATTAGTGCCAATAGTCCATTGATCCAGTGGTAGTCAGGGAAATTAATTGTAATAATTAAGCAAAGTGACATCGTACCTCAATTTGTCGTATTATAGCTATTTCATATTGTGGGGGCCTCTACATCGCCACATGCGAACTACACGTCACACTGACGTTACTCAAAATCCTGCATCGCGCAAGCAGAGTTTACCGCGTACCTAGCATATTATATACAACGTGTAGTGTCTGGTGGGCAACTGCCTGATGTTGCCTACCGGTCTAGTCGGATTATCCTCCCTTTTCTTTAGAGGATGAGTGAACATTACACCCTTCATACCTCTATAATATACCTGTCAAAGAATGACAATTGTGATTTGAATACCTATACGGACAATTAAAGTTCTTCCTTGACTTTACTTAGATAGGTAATGTAGTAGCAATTGCAGCACTCAAGAGAGAGCTAGCGCGTTCTTATCTGGATACAACACATGCCTGAATAATCATAAATTTAATTTTATTAGCAAACCAGCATAGTTACAGTTCTTGTCGCACTTGTTATGTTACCACTTGGTTATTTTCCTAGCGCTAAGTATCATACAAGATTATTATCTTCAAGCACTAGATACTTAAAACAGGTTGCAGTAGCATGAACTACCTACTTGTTAGGTTAATGAAACAGTTGTAGAATAGCATCCTATTGCTAAAGAGACGGTTATTCAGTTCTTTGACCGTGTAAAACTGGACAAAATGTGCCTATTCTAGCTACTCCTCAGGCCCAACTCACGTTCTTCTCGTGGATGTCTTTCAAGTCGATGAGTTCATTTTTTTCCACTGTTTTTGTCCCACTGCTGAGCAAAGGCCTCCCCCAAATCCTTCCAGGCATCCTTTTCTAGAGCCAACTCGGTCCAACCCTTGCGGTACGCATCTAGGTAGTCTCGCTACCTCTTCCTGGGCCGGCCTCGGCGGCGCCATCCATTCTCAGGCATCCTCTGTGTGGACACTGTAGCCCAGCGGTCACTGTGTATGCGGCTGACATGACCCGCCCAATCCTATTTCAGCTTGGCAGCCTTTGGAAAAATGGAATGGAATCAGTAATGATATGGCTAGGAACGAAGTGAATTCAGAGACGATAGCGAGTGGTGAATGAGTAAGTGAGACATAATAAATATAAGACTGGAATACGCGTACCTATCGTCAGAACACCAGTTCACCACACTTGGCAGATGCAGTAGTGATTGCTAATTCCATCTTATCACCAGCACGTCTTTTCCTTGCATACATCAAGATGTATGAAAGAAAAAGACGTGCTGCAACACCAAATAAATCGGGATAAGCTCTGGTGGATGATGACATGAAATCAACAATCCCCAATGCATCGTGTGATGAATTAGTGTTTCTGACAATATCCTAGCCTTTTAACAACAAAATGCTAGGATCACTATAACAAAGTAACCTGCATCCTGATTCGTCAATCGTGATCGTCGTCGTGAATCAGAATCTCAAATATTTTGAAAGAAATTGCTAATCCATTGCTTCATATGTTCGACAATTTGTCTACTCAACAACCTAAATAACGCAATGAATGTTGTTGAACTGTCAAAATGAAAGCAATTCCCCGCTGGAATGAGGAAATGACGCTTATAGGCATTTTACCTCAACAGACAATGTTTTTAAAAATAAAACAAAAGAAATAGCTAAAATAAGTACTTTATATAACAAATCATTATTTTAATTGTTTGCCATAATTAAAGCATTGTGTATTAAAACACTGCAATTATTACTTCCTACTTAGTACTTATCTACGTAAACTCATGCTGAAATTCTTATTTTAACTTACTTGTGATAATTTTGGTACCTAATATCTTCGTGTTTTAGCTAAAAATAGATAAACATTGCGTCATTATCTATTTTTAACGCTCATTAGGCACGTTATCGACAAACTAATTCTGCAGATATAAAGATTGTGTTAATTACCAATTTCCTTGTTCAAAATTATAATTTAGGTACACGATGACACATCAGGCTATACATTTCCAGTTTTACCTGACCTCGCATTGTATAGGCTTTTTGTACAATGAGAACTAGGCGTAAACTGGAAATGTATATATAGCTTGATATGTCGTCGTGCGGACCTGCCTAAATAAGAATTTCCATAAAAAAAATATCAAACTTCGTATTGGGACTTACAGAAGTATTTATATCGTCATTTCCATAATGCGAATACATTAGTCTTGTCCTCATTAAGTCAAATCATCTACCTTCGTAGAAATTGTGTAGCCTAGATTAGGTATGAATGTCCAAGTTCCTCCCACAAAAAACCCGTGTTGCTCTCTGCTCCTTGTAGTTCATTACATTTCATTACACGAAGTTCAAAACAACACATCTACAGATTTAAAAGTAGTTAAAGCTAAGTGCATAGAAATCTAAATAAAACCCTAAGTGCAAAGTCAACTCATACACATTTCTGCGAGGCCACCCACGTGTAGATTAGTGTGCATATACACGAGCGACACGCGTCGACGACATAGGCGACTGCAGACGTCGATTCGAGCACGAACGACACGTTATCGGCAGACGTAGATGCGTATCAAAGAGCGCAGTTGCCTCTGTCTTCCACGCATGTCGCTCGTGTGTATGAACACTTAGCTAGATGTCGCTTAACCAGCTGATCAACTTCCTTACTGCAATACCGTATAAAACGGGAAAGAGTCGAAGCAGGTAAATCTACATTTGCTTAGGTATCGACTTGTAATGCATTATTTGCCCAAGTCTAGCTCAAACGCCTTGAATTTCGGTCTAGCACTCGCGATTATTTATTTTCCAAAAACAAATTTTAATTTAACTGTGTAACCTAAATTTTAGGAAAACAATTTGATGTCATTTGTACAACAATATCACTGATGACACTGATTTATTGCACCTTGCACCGTAGGCTACGGTTTTCTAAAAGACAGGTGCCCGCCACAACGCGTCTGCTATTTACCGGCGAATGACATCACTGAACTTTTTTTTTTTTTTCGTTTAGCCTAAGTATACTGTTCCACTGCTGGGCAAAGACTCCCCCCAAGTCCTTCCAGCAACTCCTTTCCCGCGCCACCTCGAACCAGCCCTCGCGGTACGCGTCCAGGTTAGGTAAAACCCAACTTATGACAGAAATACATAATGTCGATGAGCATTTATCTACCTGGGTCAGTTAATTTCTTTCACTGAACCTTATTTATGAAAAAGTTGGTGTGTTTTACCAGAGAGCGTTGTTTGACACCGTAAAGGCAAACCCCGCTGCCATAATTTTTATGACAGACGTCACTGCGGCCGTTATGAAGCGGCCACGCAACAGCTTTAGTGCATTCAACGGTCTCCGAGCATATTTAATTTTACGCATTATTACCTATAATGTTAAGGCCATTTACTAATATTAGAATAAATCAAATAAAAACTTCTACTAGGCAAGCAGCTGGTCATTAGATATTCCTATGTACAGATGCCAGCACAGCAAGTTACTACAACCTGTCAAATTTCTTTAATAGATTTTCAACTTTATCGCTAAAGTATTAAGGTTCAAGGTTAATTGGGAAAATGTGACAGTTTCGGGTAGCTTGACCTGCTGGAATCTGTACCTGCTTACTTTTTGTAATTATTGCGAGATTTCTTTGTTTGACGATGAAGTTAATTAAATCCAGGTTTTTGTTGTTTAGAACAAGTTTCCTCATTGGTTTAAGAAGAAAAAAATCATCTGCCTGATGACTTTCATCTCGCGAAAAGTAAACAACGTCAGCCGTGCGTAAATGAATTAAGTAAGTAGTACACAGTTCGCATTTAATGGGTTAAAATAATGTCAAATACTCGTAGAGATGTGTGGAAAAATCTAAAATAGTATAGTTTTTCGAAACGGAAGCAGGGTTTGTTATTAGTACGATATTTTTTGCCATGTTTGATTGTTACGATTTCACGCTAAAACGGCTGAACGGATTTAGATGAAATTTGGCACATGAGTAGACCATGACCTGGAAAAGTACATAGGCTACTTTTCATCCTGGATCGCAGATGAAGTCGCAGGCAAAAGTTAGTTTAAAATAAAAGTAAGTAATATATATTGTCTCATTCAATAGAGACATGTTCTTGCATCACCTAGTGGACCGCCGAGTCAGAGGAGATTGTACAATAAATGATAAACTTATCATTAATGATTGAGCAAATCATGATGTAAATCTTCTCAAGATGTTATAACCAGTTAGGTTATGAGTTATAACAACCTTAGGTATAACCGCTTCAACTTGTTAACCTGATCCTGCGTAAACTTGATTTTTCTAATGTCTTTGTCGCACGATAAACTAGATACACGACCATAGACGGATCCTGTAATTATAAAAACGGTCAGTAGCCATAAAACTAGAATAAGACATAACATAACATCACGCCAGTATTCCCGGAAGGGTTAGGCAGAGGTTAGGTAGGTACTATCGCTAAAACCTATATCTAACCGTTTTTAAAACAAAACCCCGTGCACATGATGACCACAGCTGCGTCCGTAAGTAAAACAAAAGAGGATCCTTTTTAGGTCGACTAATAATATGCGCTGCAAGCAGGAATAGTCCATACGGTGCGAAGTCAGAATATAGGTGTACTATCGCCAAAATCTATATCAGTATAGTACACCCACATTGCGGCAGTTATGTTTAAGTCCCATGTAATAAGGGGCGAGTTTATTGCCATCAACCGGTCACGAATCCAGACTCCGGTACGCTACTGAGAAATTCTAGATGGAATAACACTTTGCCTGACTCGGGAATCGAACGCAGGACTTCATGCTCAGCAGTAGTGGGGGTCAACTCCGAAGTGATAAATGTATCTTATCGGCTGAATGTTCGGCTGTTACCTGCTACGGAGTTACTATTTGGTTCGGTTGGTTCCAATCCTACACTCCTTCACTCTTTCGAATATTGACTATGGTCCCGACCCAACTGAGGCGATCCGATTTTTTTTCGTATTTTTCAATAATATTCGCTTCGGCCATGTGTCGGTCCGATCCGATCATTCGAATGTGTCACTTCGGAGTAGACCTCCTGTAGTGCTTGCGGCCACTAAAACTAAACGAGAATACAGCAGACATGGCCAAAGCTTCTTCCCATTGAAAGCAGAACGAGCGTTGTTTACAGGGCTAAGTAGAAACAAAAGACAAATAAAATGAATTGCAAATCTTTATCCCAAAGGGTAGTTCATTCAATCTTCGATCAACTAAATAGGGTAGTTAAGTAAGTACAGTACCTACCTACCTACCCATTACACGTGATGGGATATACCTGCGAGCCTAACAATTGAGTTCTATTTGGTCTTGCAAATAAATGAGTATCCGGGGTTTTAAGTAGTAGGTAAATGGAGACTATTATTTATTTATTAATAAAGGTTTGCCAAAATCAAATCAAAATCGTTTAGTTGCATAAAATGTGGTAGGTACAAAAGATGATTATATAAAATTTCAGTGCAGACACATTCCGCCATGTAATGATGGCATGCAAATATTTAATACGTGGAGTAGGTATGTAAGTTGAGTAACATATTACAGTAATATACTAATAATGTATTTAACTAAATCAACAATGGAACATAAATAATCAAAAAATGATTACAATGTATTTCTGAAGTATGATTGACGTCATGATTTTTTGTTGAGATATTCGCCAACCTACCAAAATACCAACATTTCCTGTAGGTACCAATTAGCTTTAGACTTACACAGTCGCCAATTACAGGTTAACCAGCATTCTCAAAAGTAAGTTCTACTTTTTAATAGGTCTATATCTTTTCTGTGACTCGATGTGTTCAAATGATCACTCGGGGTGCTCAAGCTCAAAAACCCATTTAGGTATTCAAAATTGATTTAAAAAAAAACCAGTTATCCCGGTTAACTTCAAATTAAGACACCATTCAAAACGGATCCAAATGTTGCTAGGAGAAAAAAAAATCAGTCTAAATTCCTTGGCAACACCCCTTTATATCAATCAATATTTACGGGGCGTTTTTGATACCGAAATGCTACAAAATTACATGCCTGACTACTGCCACTAAAAATTAAACTGCCGAGAAAACTGAAAAGAAAAAATAATAAGCCTTTTGTATTTAACCTTAATAAGTAAGTTCTTAAACTAGTGTAAGTATACCTAAGTAATTTTGAGTCGACGCCAAACATTCAATAAACAAAGATCACTCAAACGGCGCCGACTCAAAATTATTTCGGTATATGGGACCAACTTTGGGGTATACCCTTTCCATTAAAAAAAGAATTATCAAAATCGGACTACTCTGTAAAAAATCATGCGTGGTCTTACATTTAAAAATATATATATATATATACGCGTCGACTTGAGAACCTCCTCCGTTTTTTTTCGTCGGTTAAAAAAAAATCTACGGTTTTAGGCATCATCTATCAAACGATGTTAGTTCCAGTGCAATAAAAAAAAAATTCGTACGACCATGGTGTCTTATTAACATTATAATAAAATTAATTATCATTAACTATTGGGTTAATGACCGCGGGCTGTCTGACTGGTTCCAAGTGCCAGGTGAGTGCTGTGATGCAACATTAGATTTTTTGCGACTTTAGTTAACTTTCTTTATTGTACTTCTCGATTGATAATAATGGATCAATGAACGGTGAATTATGGTAACTAAACGGATGATCACGAATCTCGATTGAGTACCAATTTCTGTACCATTCCACAAAACTTTTATACCTAGAATAAGTCTGATCATGAGAATAAATTTAAAATTGTTGACAGTTTTACCATACCAGAACTGTCAGACGTCAATTTTATTTCACGAACAAAAGATATCTGAGGAGCAATTCTCGTAATTTTAAGAACGTTCACAGTCTGGTCTCAGTCTCAATCTGTCCAAAAATACGTCTAATTTCCCTACATTTTCCAAGTTTTTGACATTTGTTTGTCGCCGAGATGAGACTTCGACTAGATTTTGAACGTTTTAAATTACGTGAATTGGCCTTCAGACTGGTAAAATCAGCCCATAAAAGCGTTACCTACAAGGAGTAACTGAAATAGCTGAAACTCTGTGCTCATTATTACGAATACGTTCTTCAAATGTTTCTACATTGGCTGCAAATTTTTAATGTATGAGAGCAGTGGTGTGGCACAGTCGTAGCAGCCCCGACTTACATGTTGCAGGTCGTGAGTTCGAACCCAGGCAGGCGCGTCACTTTGTACTATTTATTTCATCAAAACTCTCAAAACGGTGAAGGTAAACATCGTGAGGAAATTGGCATAGGTATCATAGAATAAAAAATTCGAAGACATGTGACATCTACCAACCCCCTTTGGGCCCGCGTGGTGGATTACGGTCCACTCCTGGAGGAGGCCTGTGTACCAGCAGTGGGAACGTTATAGGCTGATATTGTGTGATTATGTAAATGTATGGAACAGCAAAATAATTTTTTTTTCGCGATTTCGCTGATGTTCTCGTAGAAAAATCCTATCCTACTATCCTATCCTACTCCTACTAATACAAACATATGTCGGAGTCATTTGTTTGACTATTCGGAACGTTAGCGCCATCTCGTGGCGCTATACAGAGTCTAGCCTGAGTTCCTGGTGGGACGAGAGCAACAGCTACAAAAGCGGTGTGAGCAGAGCTCTCCAGAGGGATCGAAACATTGGACATCGTACGAACAACATGTGCTCAGAAATTGTCAATTGCGTCCCGAACCATTGAGTTGTGTGAGTGTGTGATTCGCTAGTGTGACTAACTAGTTCATAAGTTCTAATCTGATTTGAACTGTAAACCGTTTTTCTATTGTGCTATAACCAACATTACCCATAGTACGCCCACAGTAATTAAAATATGCCTGATGCTAACGAGAGACAGATATACCATCTCCGACATCAGAACTGGGATTCGTGTTGGTTCATGCACAAAATGAGAACGCTTAAAGTGAAAATGACCGTTGACATTTGAAAAACAAAGTGCAAGCATGCGAACGCTTATTAAATAATCGTGTGGATCTGTCCAATTACGACCCAGACAAAGCTGATACGGATGCGCGATCATGGTACGTGTTGTTTTGGGCATAGGCTGTATGCAGAAATACCTTCAATTCAATTCTCAATTCTTTATTGCGTACCATAATGTATATACATAGTAGGAAATAATTAAATTGTGACTAATTTAATTATTTCCTTATTATGGACCCTGTCGGCCACAGCATAGCACCTTTGCCGAATGAAGCGACTGTTGCGCCTACCGCCATGTTTGAAAAAAAAAAGACTGTCTCTAACCGGGTGTTTGAGTTCGACGTATCCCGTTCTCGTAGTTAGAACACGCAGTATAAGGTGTGTGCAAATATAACAGTGCACAACAGCTGATTTGTGTTTTGCCGAAAATTCACTGCAAGGTGGTCAACTTGTTGTGGCCATCAGTAAAACGCACAAAGGAGCAGCATCAACGTGACTATCGCAAATAGCATACCAAGGAATGACATGGAGCGACTTTAAGAAGAATCGAGCCAAGCAGCCCCGCAGCCGTCAGCGAAGCCTTTCGTGTGCTGCAAGTGAGAGAAACCAGGACATATCGCAGCCGGGTGCACGAGTAGTGGCAGCCAAGTCAAGCGGATGGTGGACAACGTGCGGGAAGTCGTGAACGGCGAGTGGACGTCGTAAAACTACCCTCAGACACGTTAGAACATAAAGGTGAGCTGTATTGTTTTGTTTACGATTCTGGTGCTGAATGCTCATTGGTAAAAGCGAGTTGTGCAGCCAAATTAAGTGGCAAACGAGTTAATAACGTTGTTGCATTGACTGGTATTGGTCAAACACGTGTATTCAGCACAGTACAAATCATATGTAGTGTTGCGATTAGCGAGCAACAGCTTGAGATTTTATTACATTTCTACCCGACATTTACTTGCAAAGCAATATTATGATAGAACATGAAATATTGAACCTAGACTTTTCGATTAACATGTCTACGACAGAGTTTGCATAAAGCTCTTGTAATAAATTCAGTTTTAAACGGTTAACAAAAGAAAGCTAGATTTGATAGAACAAAGGCAGCTGTAACAAAATGTTCGGTTGACGACTTCGTGTTATTGGAAAACGAAGAGTGAAATCAGATTATAAGACGTTAGATCGGAAGTTCAGAGGTCCGTTTACGGTAGCAGAAGTTTTTGCAGGTGATCGCTATACGTTAAAAGCTTTAAATTCTAACCTTACAAGTATGCACATGATCGCATAGGAAAGATGCCACAAGATTATGTTCCAAGTGAATTGGACATAATTAGTGAAGAGTTAGACGTAGAAGATGCGGGTGAAGGCCCATCTACTGGTACTGACTAATATTGACGCACAATAAATGGCTATAACTTATCAGCGAGAAGTGACTGGTAATGCTATTTTGTTTTGGGGCTTATCAGCGAGAAGTCACTGATACTGACCTATGTATATGCGGGCTTAGGAACCAGTGAGACGGACTGGTACCGTCCCATATCTATCGGGCTCAACAGCGAGACGAACTGTTACCCATTTGCTGTCATTTGTGCATTAATATTGAGTAGCCTTGTACCTAATGTTCAGAAAGTTTGATTACAAAACTGGTATTCTTTTATGTGCGTGTATGGCATGCATGTTGCATAATTTCGATGTAGTCAGGATTTACGCTATGATTAGATAATCAAAGTTTGTTTACATTACTCTGGTTGAATCAATACTTTAAAAGCCTTCAACTCTAGGCGTACGTATTTGTATGCTCACATACAAACGATGCCTCTAAGTATGTAGTGTTCCTAACGAGTTAAACGTAGAAGACGATGATGAGAGTTCCTCCACCGAGTAGTAGAGGACATACCATGGCTATTAGGTCACACTGTACGCACTTGTCTGTAGTCGTAACTGCAACTCAGTTGTGAGTTGTTCAGGGGGCGATGGGCAGCTGGTGGTGCAGCGGGGACCCGGGTATCAAAGGAGACTATTTTTGTGTTGGTCTTGTAATGACCTGGGAGTCATAGACTCTATGTGAAGTGATGTGTGTTGGTAGTATCTCTTGAGGTGATGACGATATGGGTGGCATGAGTGTCACTAGCTGCTGCGGCAGCCAGACTATGAGCGTTGTATGTAATCTACGAGTTAGTTGATATAGTTTCTGACCAATTATTACTAAGGCTTAGAGGAATCTTTTGTTATCGATGATAGTTTGGATCAGAGTATTACAAACGAATTTGAGGATAGTGATAGTTTTGTTGATGAAACAGAGTAGAGATTTAGTTGTGTGTGTTATGTGGGTTTCGTGAGAAACCACAAAGTCCAGGAGTGACTTGGCGATTCGATGGGGATGCGCAAATGAATTTGACGAGTTCAGTAACTGGAGTTTACTAGATAGTATGAGACACATGCATCTTAGTTGATTCTTTTGATTGTAATCTTAAGATTTTGAAATCAAATAGTGGGTAATGCTCTGAACTCTGCTATTGTTAGTTTGTTCGAGTTTTCATTGTGTTTTTGCCTGTACCAAATGTAGTCAGGAGTGACCGAGCTATATGATACTTTGCGGGTATGTTTCTTTACAGATTACCACACGAGGACGTGTGTATAGCAGGATGGCCGTGTCGGAGTCATTCGTTTGACTATTCGGAACGTTAGCGCCATTTCGTGGCGCTAGACAGAGTCTAGCCTGAGTTCCTGGTGGGACGAGAGCAACAGCTACAAAAGCGGTGTGAGCAGAGCTCTCGAGAGGGATCGAAACATTGGACATCGTACGAACAACATGTGCTCAGAAATTGTCAATTGCGTCCCGAATCATTGAGTTGTGTGAGTGTGTGATTCGCTAGTGTGACTAACTAGTTCATAAGTTCTAATCTGATTTGAACTGTAAACCGTTTTTCTATTGTGCTATAACCAACATTACCCATAGTACGCCCACAGTAATTAAAATATGCCTGATGCTAACGAGAGACAGATATACCATCTCCGACACATATAAAAATAATAATAATAACGAATACATCATAATATAATAATAATGTTATGATGTGTGTGTGTGTGTTATTATATCATAATAATATTATAAATGTGAAAGTTTGTATGGATGGATGGATGGATGTTTGTTACTCTTGCACGCAAAAATTACTGAACGGATTTAGATGAAATTTGGCACACAGATGTTTTATAACCAGGATATTCCCACGGGATCGAAACTTATCCGGGTGAAACCGCGGCGCGCAGCTAGTTTATTCATAATGATGAGTACAATGACCCCTTAAAAGGTTTTCAGTTAGATATTCATTTACACATTGTGTATGAGTAGTGCGTCTTACTTAACTTTAATCATTTAATTATCATCAACTTAGAAGGCGAGTGCAAGAATTTTAAAAAGCTTTTTAAGTCTACAAACACGATTAGGCGCAGAAAAAAACAAAGTGCGATCTGCACAAAGCACATCACACAGTTATAGTGTTAAATACTAAAATAAATAACGACGCTTACTAAGCTTGTAATTATTTTTAAAGTGTCTTCCACGCGACCATGTCGTGAACTCGTGATTATTGGTGTAATTAGTTAAAATTGTGTTAGTAAAAATTTCCATTTTATTAGATTAGGGAGCAATTAAGATATAGGTATGAAAAGTTATCATTAAATAGAGTAGCTACACAATGATAAAGTGACCTTTGGCTGTAGTTTAAAAAAGAGTAATTATTACACCTCCAATTGTAAATCTAGGTTAATATAAACGTGATAACAATTATTGAGAACAATAATCGAGCAATTTGTAAAATGCCTACTTAATTAACTCATTTATTATTAAAAACTTTATGCAGAATTAAAAAGGAGGACTTAATGCCTAAGGCATTTTCTACCAGTCAACCTTAGGGTGATACAGAGACAAAACATGGCAGGTGCAACATATACGGGATAAATAGCTAGAGAATGACTATAAAATACAAGAATAAATACATATACATAGATAGATCATACATACATATAAACAAAATGAACTGTCCGGAGAAAAATGATCGGTAGAGGACAAAACGAATCCAGCAAATCAGCGCTGGGATGTTACGGCCAACTTCTGTCATTCCTTATTAACCTAAATATATAATATTTCCTTACAAATAAATATCTGAAAGTAGGTTAAGTAAGGCTATTTGGGAAATCCTGCTCGGCTGGCTGGATGCCTGAAAAACAAAGGCCTCAATAAAGAAAACTGGCGCCAACTTTGTCTGTTTCGGTGACTCCATACTTTCCAGCTTTCAAAATGTTCTTGCAACGTGCTATTAATAACTTCGAGACGAACTCTAAAGCTTTGGTTTCCTCTAAAGAAAACGGTGAACGGTCACACAATAACAGAGGGGCAATTCTCGTAATTTTAAGAACGTTCACAGTCTGATCTCAGTCTCAATCTGTCAAAAATACCTCTAATTTCCCTTCATTTTGACAAGTTTTTGACATTTGTTTGACTAGATTTTGAACGTTTTATATTACGAGAATTGGTCTTCTGATGTCCAAATACAGAGTGTCTCTTTTGACACCTTAGATAATGTCAAATACCTACAAGTGAAAATGACAGATTTTTATGACAGCCGTTGTATGACGGAACCGCTTTCCTATGAAATCAAAGTTTCTACAGAGAGAGTTCCAAAGAGATCTGCAGAGGTATACTTATTGTTATGAGATTACATACCTACCTACAGTAAAGAATACCTAATCCGTTTCATAAGAATCTCAGATCTATAAAACAAAACTATGCTCACCGAACAAGGTGTCTACGTCATTTTATGCGTCGTGTCGTCGCTCCGTCAGATAAACAGCGATCAAAAGCTCTCCGAACGATGCAACCACAATGCAACGATGCGAGGAAAATTTCCAAGACTCGAGTGTGCATCGCACGCCTTTTTACGACATGCAAGCCGTTTCTACCAGTACCAAGCGTCCAGTGTAACCTGGCCTTTAGTAGCAGCGCTGATTGCGATGACAAATCTAAACAGGGCATCATATTCGATAGCTTCAATGAAGTTTCCACGTTTCACCGCCTATCAAGATAAGCTGGGCGGTACACAGAGTTGTGTAGATCTTCATGAAATTATATAGTTACGCTATTGACAGAATAAAACAACATTCTGTAAATATTAGTTCTCTAAGACTTCGATAAATGAGTAGTTTTCTTTGATCTATAGTTTATTAGGCAGCATTTACGATTCGACAGATCGTTTAAAGATTTGCTTGTTATGATAGTCAACTTGGCATAAACGTTTCTGTATTCAGAAAGATACGTAAATATTTTTAGAGCCGGGGGAATCCAAATAACGCGTGATTATCTGGTACACACTCATATCTAATTCGGGATCTACTTTCCGTGAAAACGATGTTAACATTCATTAGGCACTTCAGATTCTTTCTCTTGACTGCTTTCTGTAGATAGCAGACGTTCTTGTGATGATTCACATCGATCGCAAGCGTGGTGATCGATGCACCTGCCTTCTTTGTATGAGAAGAGGCCTTTGCCCTACAGTGGGACAATGGCTGGTATATCCTACTAATATTATAAACGTGAAAGTTTGTATGGATGGTTACTCTTTCACGCAAAAACTACAGAACGGATTTGGATGAAATTTGGCACACATATCGTTTAAAACCAAGATTAACATATAGGATACTTTATCCCCATATTCCCACGGGGTCGAAACTTATGCGGGTGAAACCGCGGGGCGCATTTAGTTATTATATACTTCGTGACTAGCTGATGATAATTTGTGCGAAATCAGAGCTAAAAGAAAAGCAAAGAAAAAGAAAAGCTTGTGAATACGTCGATTCCGAGTTTCAGACATATATACTTATTGTAATAGCTATTTTTGCTCATCGAAGATGAATATCGTTTACTAACAAAATACAAGCAAGCTTTTATACATCCAACCACAATGTTGTAACGTAAATACTACGAATTTCCAGTTAACGCGTACAAAATTTCCGGGGAAACGTTTATTTTTAGATGTCTACCACTAAAATATTTTAGGGCAAGCTATTCTGTATACCGTCATGTTTATTACGAGATTTTAAGTTTGTGATTAATGGATGTCAGCAACACATTTGGATTTAAAGGGATAACGATGCTGATGATGGACGGTTTTAGGTTTTTAAAAGTCAGAATTTTGCGAGGTACGCACGAATTTTACTGTGCAAAAGAAGAAAGGCGAGTGTGTACTGTGCCATTTTATGGTCCTGTTCCTGTGACGGGCAAATATTGAGTTTTTCCATTAGGAAATAACAGTCTGGAGTTTGGAAATTGGCGGTGTGCTATTCGTCCTGCGCCTGATCTCTCTCCAGTTGTGTCGGATTGCCGTCCCATCGGACTATGAGAGTGAGGGACGTGGGAGTGCACCTGTGCTAACCTGGCTAATCTTCGTTGAGATTGGTCACCGTGACTGAAATCAGTCAGGAGGCTATTATTATCATTTACTATAAGTACTCAGCAGTATTTTACTATCAGCTATGCTCTAAGTCAAAGATTGCTCAAAGATTTTGATGATTCCTCGTTGCAAAATATTCATATCCTACTTAGGTATTTTATTTCAATAAAAAAGACTTAACTATTCCTATTTTACAAGATTTTTTTTAACTTGCGATGTATGTATATATGTTTGTTCGGGTGGACTCTTGCAACTCAATTTTGAAGCAGATATCTTCAACCAATTGAGCTGAAATTTTGCATGCATGTGTAAATCGGATGACAACGCAAAATTATTATGACTTGGAGCTGATCTGATGATGGAACCGGAATGTGGCCATAAGAACTCGGTAGTTAAACGACACAACCCCATCGAGTTTGGACTCGTTTGATCCGTCTTGACGAGAACTTTGGTGCTCGATGGTAACCAGGGTCTGATGATGGAGCTGGAAAATGGCCATAGGAACTCGGTAATTAAACGACATAACCCCATCGAGTTTGGGCTCGTATGATTCGTCTTGACGAGTACTTTGGTGCTAGATGGTAACCAGGGTCTGATGATGGAGCTGGAAGATGGCCATAAGAACTCGGTAATTAAACGACATAACCCCATCGAGTTTGGGCGAGTTTGATTCGTATTGACGAGTACTTTGGTGCTAGATGGTAACCAGGGACTAAAGATGAACAGGTAGCTTAAGTGCAGTAAATACATATAACGGAAAAACTCTGCTACGCGCTACGGACTACGGGAAATTAGACGTATTTTTGACAGATTGAGACTGAGATCAGACTGTGAACGTTCTTAAAATTACGAGAACTGCCTCTCTGGTACATAATCAAAATGTGAACCTGTATATATAAAGAAATAATACATATTAAGATTTAATTTCAATTATTTTTTAAATTATTTAAATAAGGGCGGATTTTTCCAACGCCAGATAATTTTATCCGAGGAATAATTTTAAATTTTTGACAATTCTTCCACACAAAATCTGTCAGACGTCAATTTCCTTCCACGAATAAAAATTATCTGTCGATTGAAAGTTCAGCCCTTAGAAATGTAGATGGTCATTGGCTAACTAGTGAACACTACTTCTTATAATAATCATTGGAAACTGTCCTCTGAAAGATTTCTACAATTTCTTCTACTTAATAAAAATCTTAAATTCATTCATTCACTCAGTGACGGATAACGCACAGCCTATACAGCTGGATCTAGCTAGATTAAAAGCACGAAATGTTCCTTACATAGATATAGGAAAGAAGTTTTTTACATTTCTATGGTTCCTTATGTAACAAACGGGAGCATTAAGGAAGGTTTTTATTCAATTCATTCCCTAGAAGAGTTAAATAGGGGATGAAATTTTGTATTTTTTGAAGTTAGAAACATATTTGCTACTGAGACTTCTGTTTATAAGTAAAAGTTATTTGTACCATCGGAAACTCATCGCCTAGGGGGTTAAATAGGGGATGAAAGTTTGTAATTTTTTACCGACTTTAACAAAGGAGGATGTTCTCAGTTCGTCCGATATTTTTTTTATGCTTGTTCATCCATATTTTTTAAAGTTAGAAAATGGGAATTGGCGTTCACTCGTTATAAGTTACGTAGTTTTAGTATAGTTTAGTTTTTATAGTGATAACTCGTCTCTTACGGACCCTGAAGAAGGGAGGTTACCGATGGGAAATCCCATCAGGCACACTGCTTGTGTCCTTATAAATACCTATATTGCCAAAATCAAATCTTCCTACACCGGACACTTCCGTGATAGCTGTATGTTGGTGTGTACTAGTAAACTATACCACACTGCTGCTATCTTCAAAACATAATCCCTAAACAATTTGGGTTCTATAACCATGTGCTCAATTTTCTTATCATCGATCTATAGTTCAGCCTTCCATTCTTTAAACCCAATTATGGTCTAAAATAGATACTTATCTGAGTGTAGAAAGTTTAGACAGGCAATTTATTATTTACGCCCGCAATAGACTGAATCAGGACAACATCCTCGCGGTCGGCTCTGAGGTCGTGTGTGGTCGTGAACCCTTAGACTATGTCGTGTTATGTACTTTTAAAATTAATCGTTTGCCTTTATTTAAATCTGTATTGTTGTTGTCAGTTCATTCATTCGTATCGTATTCAAGAAAATTAGCTTTTTCAAATATATGTTGTTCTAATCGTGGTGACACTATACCTTTTCGACCATGCTTGGCACCCGTACTTACTTCGTTATTTTATCTCTCAATTCAATCAATCATCTCAAGCTCTCAGCCTATCGCAGTCCACTGCTGGACATAGGCACTTCCCAAGCTTCGCCACAATACTCTGTTATCCGCCTTCCGTGTTCATCCTGCCTCTGCAGCCACCTTGTATATCTAGCTGGAGGCGTCACATGCTACGCTTGCTAATTCCGATCCAGCCTGTCCCTTGCTGCCCTCTCCCAGCGACGCCCTACGCCGAGGTCCGTACCCCACAGGGGTGCCCTTAGCGTTTAGTGGCTTTTAAGTCCTGGCTGGAAGCCTTAATTTTTTGAGGCATCCACTGGCAAGCCCGGTTAAGCAGACGACAACCTCATAGGTAGAAATGCGAGGTGCAACACACAAAAAAAAATGCTACGTTTGGCGATATGCGGTCTCCACTCCAGCCAATGTATTTTGTAAAATCTCACCATGAAAACTTAGATGAAGTGAGCTGTTAATAGGTTCAATCCTATCCATCAGACGTTATGACATAAAGTTATCACAGCGAGATCTTTACAGAATATATCGGCAGGTCTCGTTTGCTTGTCTTTGTATCTCTCAACCGCTCTGACAATTTATTTTATTTACAAGAAAGAACTAAGCCATTCATAATTGTAAACAATGATGTCAATCTGATAGGTACCTACTATTGATGCATGCTGGTATCGATAATCTGCGGGGATTATGACCAGTTCGAACTAGACACGGTGGTTTTATTATTCAAACAAAGAGAAAACTTGCTGAGGATTAAAATATTAAGCACTAGCGCCCCGCCCCTGCTTCACACGTTTTTCCGACTTGACTAAACACCGAGATTTATTTATAAACTATAAACCTTTCGGAATAAATTCAATAAATGATTGTGAGAACCGCATCATAACAAAATCCATTGGGTCAAAGTCAAAGCATTTATTTCAAAGAGGCACATAAAAGGCACTTTTGAACGTCCAAAATAACAATAAAATAGAATTGATTCTAGTCGCCCCTTCCAAAAGGTAGTTTTCGTATGGAGAAGAATGGGCAGAAAACTCCACGGGTACCTTGTCGATTAGGTTAACCGTTTTGACTGCTGCCTTACAACGTAATTATTCCAGATTACGTAAAAGTTAACTTTAAAATGCGTAATAAAATAAATATATAAACTGCCTTATCTTATTGAATTATCTTATTTATGGCTTCTTACAGATATTATAATACCGTATCAATCAATGTAGGTATTGTGTGTCGCTGCAATCACTAGTTCCATCTGTCAAAAAACGGTTTGCCTAATGGACAGGGTATAGTAGTTTAGAAGTTCTAAGCTGTCACACAGACATGTGGCGAAAACCGACTTTATTGTATTCATATAGACGTACTCGTACCATCAAAAAACAACAATAAATAAGAATAAAATAGTATACTCTTTATTGTGCATTATACACCAAACGAATTATAGAAGAAGACCTAAGATCATCTACTGTTTATTTATTTATTTTTATTTTTTTATAAAAAACGTTGCCCCACACTAGGGATTTCTCCAGTATCGTGGGTGCGTTTATCCACTGGCTGTGGTAGGTATGTCCGTATATCTCGATCTACAATATTACCTACTAGGTCCGCCTCCCTACGTAGACAGATCTTACTTTCCTTTGTTAGTAGCATCTAGCCTTCACTTTCACGAAGTTGAAATAGGTTTCTTGTCATCATGATTTAGCGAAACCTTTCCCCACAGAACTCTTATAAAATAGAATTTCACATTTTGTTCCTAGCTAGACTAATAATCATTTTAAAGATGTTGTTTTTTATAGTATTGGCGTAAAATAAGAACAGAAAAACTTCAGTAGGTACTGAACTGTTTTTTTTTTTGTTTCTTTAACAGCAATGGATCTTGCTAGTTTAAGGCCGCGTTCACACCAAACGTATGGCTGCCGACTGTGAGCATCAAGTTCAAAATGTATGAAAAAACAACGTCAGCCCCGATTGTCCGTTATTTTTCATACATTCTCATACTCAGCGGCTGACTATACGTTTGGTGTGAACGTAGCCTAAGTACTGTAACTGCTCCGTTGTTCTCGTGGTCGCAAGCGGGACTGCCGAGCGGGGGATCCTGGATTCGATTCCAAGGTCGGGAAAAGTGTTATTGGATGTTTCCATTAGGAAGTTCTTACGTTCTTAGTAACAGCCGAGAGTTTGGAAGTTGGCGGTGTAATACCCCCGAGCCTACGCAAGCACGTTAGTTATCAAAAATGGTTAGTACAGACGCCAGCACATCACAATCTGTCATATTTATTTAATCGATTTTCAACTTTATCGCTAAAGCTTTTGGCTTTTGAGCTTTTTGTCTCAAGGTTGATTGGGAAAATTTTGCAGTTACGGGTAGCTTGATGTGCTGACGTCTGTACTTAGCTGCCATTACTGATTAAGATTATGCCCCATTTTAGCAGAAAGAATCCCAACTAAATCCAGTAAATGTTTATAAATGGCGAAGGTAGACCGGAATACGTTGGTTCTGCGCCTGATCTCTCTTCGGTCGTGTCGGATTGTGTGCCGTCCCATCGGACTATAAGAGTGAGGGAAGAGAGAGTGAATCTGTGTTTGCGCTAGTCTTCGTTGAGATTTGCCGCTATAGCCAACATAGGTCTAGAGGATTATACTGTTTTGTACCTACCTGACTGTATGAATGCACTGAAGCTTACTTTGCGCGGTAACAAAAGGGCATTAAACTTTCATTTTTGCCTCGGGGGGTTTTCCCTCTAGGCCAGACAAATCGATATGTGTACCTATTCGAGTCTAATTTATTGTCAAAAGGATTGGCAATAAAATTAAAGCATTTGTGGGCGAGCGGATGACATTTAAGTAAATTAAAAGGTTATTTAAATATGCATTGTGTTCAGTACAAATGTACCTACACGTCACTGTGTACGTAGAGATGTAGCAAGGTGACTGACATACCTCGTTCGAGTGATAAGCTAAGACAATACCTACCAGTGGAGGCATGGTCGCACAGAGGGCCTATACAAAGTGCCGTTCTATCAGCGATAACCAAAGGCGATAACGATGCTGAAAACGTCAAAAATGTACCTATATAGGACTGACATAAGGTACCACTTTACGAATACGGCTATAAACGCCGACGATTTTACTTCTCAAAGGAAACGTTAAACGACGATCACAGGAGAACTAAATTGCGACAATATCATCATCTTAGCCATTGCCAGCAGTGTTGCCAGGAACTGCTAATGATAATATCTACTGGACGTGCAGTAAACCGCACGTCGTAGTAACACTTTTATTTTGAGTTGGCCCAGCGGTTTTCAAGTACGGAGTTTCAATAGAACGCAAGGCCAGCTTATACTGGTTAATTTTATTTCATTGACATTCGGCCTACTGCACTGTACAGAATCTATACAATGTGTAACTTAATTAAAGCACATTATGAAAGTAGTTTATTCAGAATCGATTTCAGTCATTTTTAATATACTTGGGTAATTTTTTATCCTAAAAATAATTTAAACTACGTAAACTACAGTCACACTTTCGCTGTGCGTTCATAACAAACCAAAATGGATGAAATACCTACTACGCTAGACTCTTATTACTTGTGCGAATGTGTGCGTGCACAGATTTGTAATGCGACTACAATTTTCTCCTACATAAGTATAACCAATTTAATACATATACACAATAGTCAAAATTCAGTGTACCTATTATGATTATAAATAACATAATATTTTAATTGGGGTATTGGGCGGAGTGCGTTAATTCAGGGACATGTTGTATATCAACAAATATTATAACGAAAACTTTATTTCTTTACTTTATCATTTATCTATCACATTTTTCCTTTGGCATTACAGATATTTAATCGAATGCGACAAAGTACCTTAAAATTAATATACTTATCTAAATAATACCTTACATGCTACACAGTACGTGGCCCTTGTGAACTCGCCCAGTGTACAGCAGTGCGATTCTGTAACCATCTCACCGTGAAAACTTAGGTAAAGTGAGCTGTCATTCCAACTAATGCTAGGGATTGACACTATTGACAGCTCACTTCACCTAAGTTTTCACGGTATGATTTTTACGGAATTGATCGGCAGGTGAATATGTCTATGGCATCTGCCACCGTGTTATTACCCAACATAAAATTGCAAGAATAAAGCAAGTAATAAAAGTAAAATTGTTTAGATTAATCATGTGTTTTATACATGCCATAATATGTATAGTGCAAGTGCATTTGGTTCATGGCTGCACGTGGAAGGGTTATTGTGAAACAGTTATTAGTTGACTAAACAGTAAACATTTCAAAGTAAACCTCTGAAGACATCACAAGTGTTTATAAAAGAAAGAATATTTTTTCGGTTCCATACATGTTGACCGCGTAGGTATTGCACTTTTCGATGAAACAGCTGATTTTCTTTTTTTGATTAAATATTTCTATGCTAGGGGTCTGGAATGAAAATCAAATGTCATTTATTCTGATTAGGCTGAGAATCAGCACTTTTCGAACAGCAAATTACATAAGACAGTCTCCCAAACGCCCGCCCTTCACCACTTCCTAGTGCTTTCACTGGGTCAATCATGGTAACAGTTATTATGCATACTACTTCTACATGGTGGCAGGGACATCGCTTGCCACCCTGTAGAAGTAGTACCTATGCATTATCTTATAATTACCACTATTACCAGCAAGCGCAATTAGACAGTCATCCGTGTTTGTCTTGGCATATACGATCAAGTAATCAAGTATTTAAATTTTAAATAAGTTGCCAATGCCTGCTTGTACCTAGAGTTCATGATCTTAACATTTGCACGTGGAAGTGTGTACTAATGATACCTTTGCGTTTTAATTACTATTTAATGCTGTATGTCTCGTAGCTACCTACATGTGAGTACCTAGGTGATTGTCGCCAGCTAGTTATGCCAGTATTTAATTAATTATATCCGTAGTTGGTGAATAGCCCTTATGCTAGCGGCCGTATTTATGGAAACACAAGTCGAACGGAAATCAATGATTGATTAAATATTAAGTAGCTAGTTAGCGTGATAAAATTTCAACTCGACTCTCTTTACTCAACATATTGAAGCTACCAATCACCAAAACCGACCGAACAACCATAGACAGAATGCTGGCGACAAAAACAGCTGAATGGCATCATCATACAACTTCGAAAGCCCAATGGATAAGGTTCAGCGAGACAGAGGTCGTGAATTCTATCACCAACCGTTGCATTATTGAACGAAGTGAACCATAGAATCAAGAGCGGTGGCTATTCAACTAAATCCATTCCTAGAATAATAAATAATGAATTTCACTGCATTTAGGTACTCAACAATGCAAAAAACATAAGAATTTAACTAAAATGGCATCATCAAAAAAACTTCAAAAGCTCAATGGCTAAACGAGGATCTTTCGACCGACTGGTTGTGAGTTCGATCTCCAACAGTAGCATTAGAATGAACGAAATTGTGTGGTGACTGAATCCATTCCTAGCATAAGCACAATTAAATTCACAGCATTTACACAATCGTGCAAAAATAAAGAGCTACCAGATCTATAGATATTACTTAGGCCGACCCAAAGTTATATTTGCAACAATTACTTTAATTACTTACTTAAAATTCTGAATAAGTAGATAAATTTAAGCATGGGTGGCCTTACCCATTTTAAATTTTGAAATAAATTAAGTTGGGCAAAAAAAATTACTACAAAAATAATGAATTCTAATTATTTATACAATTAACAATCTGCGCACGAATAATCAGATTAGCAAACCATGCTTTACATTAGCCAAATATGACTTTTGGAATATGCATTCTAAGTAAGTAAGTAGGCAACTTGCACACTCTAATCCACTGGGCCTAGAAGCATGAAATTTTGCACAAGAGTTTCTTATATAACAAAAGTGAGCAATAAGGAAAATTCATCCCCTAAAGGGGATTCAATTGGGGACGAAACTTTGTATGGAAATTCGACATTTTGCCGATGAGAAATCCCATCGGGCTTGTAAATATAGAAAACTATACCACCTACTCATGCCAATCTAAGAAAATGGCTTGATAACAGAGAAAATAAAGTTTGATACTTACTACTTGACTCAAACTGCTTACTTTTACGACCCATATAATTTCCTATAACCCTCCCACGCTTAGTTCAGTAAGTAAACAACTAAAGCGTAGCGTGCCCCCCAATACTTTAGGAAGTAAATCTACGATAAAACCTTTTATCAGTTGCTATCTTTATGCTATCAGTCGAGAGAATTACTTATTATGAATATTGTATAAATCATTATGAACAATTTTCCCTACCAGTATCAACATTTGCGATATTTTTTTTTATATTTATGTTGTAGGTATCGTGTTTCAAGCCGCATTGCTGAAAACGTGATAATATCTATTATGTCCTGCCGGGGTAGCGGGATCGTCCGAAAGGGTTACCGCTGCCCTGGTACATAAAGGGCTAAGGAAGGAACACGGGTGGGTTTTAGTCAGTAAGAGTCTGACACTCCCTTCTGCTCCACCCAGAGCGGGAGGAGTCATTTGATGATTTCCCATCCACAAAAAAAAAAAAAAAAAAAAAAAAAAAAAAAAAAAAAAAAAAAAAAAAAATCTATTATGTAGGTATGCATTTACACGTTTTTTTACCTAACCAAGATTATGTCTGCGAGTTAATTGCGGAATGGCTACCATTTTGGCAGTTCAACAACATTCATTGCGTTATGTATATTGTTGAGCAGACACATTTTTTGAACATATGAAGCAATGGATTAATAATGTCCTTCAGATTGTGATTAATAGTGTGTTATGCAATTAGGGTGCAGGACTTTATTAAAAAAGACTGTGACCCCTGACTTTGTTTCGGTTTCGTCTCAGAGTTTCGGATAGGAACCGCTGACCTGAGATAGGTTTTAAGCATTATCTATTTTTGACTTGTAAAAATGTTCTTTGAACCATTTTACAGGAATTATTATCATATATCTACAAAGTGTGTTTCGTACACATCCCTGAAACATTACCAAAACTTGGGCTCTATTCAAGTGTCGTTTTAGGGGTCGCTACGCACGACTACGCATCTCGTAGCTTCGTAGACGCCTAGTTTAATGAAAAGTTACGTCTTTCATTAAGCTACGTGTCAACTAGTATTATGACAATCTTGACATTTTCACAGCTTTTAAATATCCTAATCCTTGTCGGATTTTTATTTTATAATCTGTTTTAAGTATATTTTTTTTACTTTTGATAGTGAGACAGCTAATTATTTTAGTTATTTGTATTTTACTCCTAGATTCGACCACTTTAGTCTGGTCTGCCCTCTGTGTCCCAAAACGATGCTGTGGAAAGGGCCAGTTTTGGCCCAACAAAATTGTACACACTGCCGTGCCATCGACACGACGAAGCAGAAAGAAGTCCATTCTACAACGCGTGAATTTCAGTTCAAGGAACCCCATCCGTGGGCCGTTTAAGGTTAAAGTGTCAGGGTAGCCACCGAAATTACATTTTTTAATGTTTTTTTGATCTGACTTGCAAATTGCAAAAAACGTAAGTAAATTTGTATTTCGCGGGCTACTTTAGAGCATTTCCCTTACCCCCTTCACGCGTGCCTCCCCTTCTTGAGTACTTGCGCAGGTTAGTGTTCTTAATCATATCTTTATTTATAACTAAAAAATAAACATACACTTTTCCAATGAGTCACAAAAGCTATTGCTCTGTGTTTTTTCCATAAAAGATAAAAGGAAAGTAATTCTGATTCCGGAACAAGTTTTAAAGATAAGAACAGGTACAGTCAACCGCACATCAGTGGTAACAAATAAACATTGACAGTGCCTTGTCGTAGCATTAAGAGCGTTATTCTTAGTGCAACTGTTACCAGGTTGACTGTACCTGCAGCTTATATTGTAAAATGACGTTTACCTTTATCTCTGACGCCATATTGTAATAAAACGATTAGGTATCTACACATTCTACACGTGCCACGTATCTAGAGTCTTATTGATTCAGTATAGGAAATTAATCACTGCAAAGGTATTTTAATCGATTTGCACATGATTTGTAAAGAAGCGTGCTGGACAATGCGTGTAGAATAGTAGATATAAGCTCTGTGATAAACGTTTGTGTAATTAAATGTTTATGTATATTGATTATGAGTAGGTACGTGTAAGATAACTGCATTAGTTGCTAGTGGAATCAAGGGTAAATTTATTTTTCAAACTTTACTGAAACGGTTGAAAATGGCGCCTCGCCCGGCACCGGTCACCGAGAAGTGGTATGAAAATTACTTATCATTTTATTATAGAGAATTTCGAGTTGAAGAATTTAAGAAATATGTGTTCTTAATAAGTAATTGAATAGAACCCCCAGCTAGCCCGACGGCCTCAAAAAGGTGGCTGGGACAGTCTGGATGCGGAAGGCGGAGGACAGGGTGTTGTAGCAGAGCATGGGAGATGCCCATATTCACCAGTGGACTGCGATAGTCTAAGTTGTTTGATTGATTTGAATATAATGGAGCACCCAGTCAGATCAGGTCAGAATGAGCGTCTGACCGCTGTATGTCATGAAGCTTCTTTCGTAGAGCAATCTATTCACGTGATTAAATTCAAAATTACCCACGCTCCTGTATACATGTGAGTGCATTCTAGTATATACCTATGTATTGTCAGCGACGAAGGTCGTTTATCACTTCAGTTTTTTTAGCACTTTGCGGGAAACTAAACGCCCCCAGACGTAATAACAATAAAACTTCAATTGTGCCTCGTTCAGGGTCCTTCAATGGGTTACTCTTAATATTATTGAGCTAAACACATCTGCCTGGCCTTTTCCCAACTATGTTGGGGGCGGCTTCCAGTTTAACCGGATGCAGCTGAGTACCAGTATTTTACTCAAAGCGACTGCCTATTTGACCTCCACAACCCTGTGACTAGGTAATACGATACCCCTTGGTAAGATTGGTTGTCAGACTTTCAGCTTCTGACGACCTGTAACGGCTGTCAAAGATCCACGAATGACAGCCGGGACCAACGGCTTAACGTGCTTTCCTAGGCACGGAGGAGTCTTGGCATGTAAAGATGGTCACTCATCCACGGATGAACCGCGGCAAGCGTAGTTTAACCTGATTGATCAACCCGTGCGGCAGTTATTATTTAGCCACGATTATTGACCTAAATATTTAATTATATATATAACTATAGACTATTGTCGCAAACCGTACCTGCCTTACCTATTCTAAAATCATTCGCCCTTGATCTCGCAACAACTGAAATAATCGCATTGTTTTAAAACCGTTTCATAATACAATACGTAGGTAGTGATGTAATAATATACTGGCTGCGATTACACTTCCGACTGAACTGAGAGATAGTGTGTGTCTGTGTTATCTCATTTGAGTTTTAATTGGAAATCTGTTACTATGGTCCTGGCGATGTGATAATAGGAAGGTGTTTACTTAGTAACGTAACGTACTTATCTCCATTCATGTCCCCGGACGCGTAATATTGCTACGTTTGTAACATAACGTACATACTCACAGTTATCTTCATTCATTCCTCCAGGTCAGAACAAGCATTCTGTTACCGTTAGGCGCTGATCTGATTATTTCTTACGACACGTTTTAGCCACAATCAGTACACAGACACAGCTCCAACTTTAACATGAGACTACGACGATTTAGTGACATCCAAGGGTTGGTAATTTCGCCCATATTCATGGATATCATTTTCCCTATAATCACTATACTTCTAATACAAAATAACTATAAATTTTATTGTATTTTTTTAATAATATATTTTATTATGACAGCTTTGACAACGACGTTTAATACGTCACCATGGCAACATTCCTTTCAAATCCTTACCGGCCTGTATCTTTTTAGCTGATTATACATGCATACTTATTAAAATAATCACGGGCCACTTTCATATCTCAAATTCATAATTTTCTACATGATTTTATTCTACGAATTGACTTAATAGATCCACGCAATGCAGGGATCAGTTCGAGTTTCGCCTCTAAAGCGAATACAACTAAAAGCCTGATACTCCAGGGCTACCTATCCCGGGAATACCCAGCGTACCTCTGCGCTCCGGTACCTGACGGAACCTGCCTACGCCTCCGTCCTCCGTGCTCTGTGAAGGGCTCCTGTACCTATTGGGCCGTGCCTCATCCGAGGGCCGCCTCACCTGGCGGGCTGACAGTGTCCCCGCCGTGCCTCTCACTCCTGCTGCCGTGCTGCGTCCTGTCCTGCTGCGTGGGCCCTCCTACGGGTGTCCTCCGTGCCGCACACGCACCAGCACCTGCCCACACCTGCACCTGTACCTGTACCTGCACCTGCACCTGCACTTGTACCTGCACCTGCCCACACCTGCACCTGTACCTGTACCTGCATCTGTACATGTACCTGCACCTGCACCTGAACCTGCAGCTGTACCTGCACCTGTCGCCAACACCTGCCTCCCGTCGGTCTACCTCCTCAGCTCAATCTGCATCTCCACCTCAGCCTCCTCAACCCACCTATCGTGCATCGTCACCCATACACTCCACCTCCACATACTACACACGACTCTTCATTCCATCTCCTTCCTTACCTTGTAAATATACCTTTAATTGTTTTCTACCTCCCTTTCTTTCATTTAATTTTACCCTTGGTTTTATAAGTTAAGCTTTTCTTGACGCTACACGACACATTATATAGTATTCGTGTATTCCCGTACGTCCCACTGTTTCACTATCCTATTACTAACCCAGGGTCTACCCATGTGCCAAATTTCATCTTAATCCTTTCAGCAGTTCTAGCGTGTAAGCGTAAGAAACAAACAGACAAACTCACTTTCGCATTCATTTCTTCATTTTTTAAAAAAAAATGCTTTTTTCCTATGGGAATCTAAAATAAAATTACTAAATTATTCCCGGGATTCCGGGAATATTTATTAAATTCCCGTTCGTCCCACCTGTCGACGACGACGGCAGTGGGACGAACAATGCGGAATACACGTATTTTTTGACAATTCTGAGCTTTTTTTATATAACTTTGGCAGACTATTCAGCTAAGGTACTGGTATGTAGTTTTAGATAGATTTAGGGCCAACTGCAGAGTCTGCAGAGCACGGAGACGTCGCTGGTGCCGCTACTAGAGGTGGTAATGTCAACACTTTCGATACAATCTAAGCTTGGCACTGTTTACTCGCACTTCCACATAAATGACGACGGACTATTATAAGTAGGTAATACACGGCAGCAGGGACATCGACGCACATCCTGTCATCCTGACTTTAGTAGGTAGGTACGTGATTATGAACGCCCCTGCGTTGCACTTTTCTATGCAACAACAGTTTTTTTTTTTTTTGATAACTTTCGAAAAATTTCTACGCCACGGTCTAGAATCATGTGCTGAATGTATGTAACCAAATGGAATCGCCTATCTAATACAACCGTACTAAATTCTGCTTTAATGGTCCTAAATAAGTAGAATAGAAAAAAATAAGGAAGGAATCGTACTTAATCACGATATTCCATATCACCAATAAATAATTCCTCGTGATGGATATTTATTAGGCTGGTTAACTTTGTTTCAGGGTTGAAGGCATTGACATTGCTCACGGTTCGACCGGTTATCTCGAAAGAATCGCTTGCTTTTACTTATCAGGCCCTATTAATATCCACCTTCACGCTATTCCAGACTTTATTTTGCCAGCAAAATGGTACAAAATAGCCTGTTCGTTTTGGTATTCATCAGTCAATGTTGACAGTTGCGATTTTGCGGTAACAAGCGTTGTTGACGTAGCATTTTATTGTTTTTTTTATATTACAAAATATTTAGTATAAGAAAAATTATTCTAAGTAATGATTACCTATTAGGAATTTTTATCGACTTCAAATAAAGCGAATTGTTTGTAGACATCGTTATCAATTAAATTAAACGAAATAAAACAACTGTAGGATATCATAAAACTATTTCGGGACTACGAGTACGTTGATAAATATTGTACAGTCACGCTACAAAAAGCTGATAGAGTACAAGGGCGGAGTGATAAGTCTGGTAAAAATCTATTTTGGAATAAAATGATCGCAAATTGCATGGAACCTCCTTATTCACAACTCTTTGGAAGGACTAAATTAAAATTTTCAGCCAGTACTGCCGGTTTGTTTTTTTGTTTTTGACAGCCATTAAAGAAAAACAACTGAACACGTTTTTGCAAAGGTGGAGAAAAGTGAATTTCGTGTCGTGGTTAAACATTATTTTTTGCGCAAAAAAACTATAACTTGATAAATATTATGGGGACTCTGCTCCGTCGATTAAAATGATTCATTTCAAAATGGTTCAACGATTTTCGGTGTGGTCGTACAAGCACAAGTGATGCTGTGCGTCCTGGACGCCCAGTTCAGGTCACTACTCCAGAGATCATCGCTAAAATCCACGATATAGTGTTGAACGACCGAAGAGTAAAAGTGAGGAAGATAGTCGAGATAGTAGGCATCTCAGACGATCGTGTTCGCAATATCTTACACCAACATTTAGATATGAAGAAGCGATCCGCGCGATGGGTGCCGCGGTTACTGACTGTTGAACAAAAACGCATGCGTGTAACACTTCGGAGGCAGGTTTGGAGTTGTTTCAACGGGATAAAACCGAATTTTTGGGTTGTTTTAAAACTTGCGCGATTGCCATGACCAAACTTCATGAGTGGCGCTATGAGTTGCTTTCTCACCCACCGTATTCGCCAGATTTAGCCCCTTGCGACAATTTTCTGTTTCCGATTTTTTAAAAATGGCTTGGTGGGAAAAGACCTAGCTCCAACGAAGAGATCATGCACGAAACCAATGCCTATTTCGAAGGGTTACATAAGTCGTACTTTATGGAAGGGATCGAAAAGTTAGAGAAACGCTGGATGAAGTGCATTGAGTTACAAGGAAACTACGTCGAAAAATAAATAATAATAATGAAATAAAATTACTCTTTGTCTAATTTTTACCAGACTTATCACTCCGCCCTCGTATTGATTTACAAAATTAAGATAAGGAACAGCAGACAGGTGTGACGCAACTCTAGTAGTACAATTTCTATGAACACTTCATGGAAATTGTTCAACCAGAATCGCGTCGCACCGGCGCCTGTCTGCGGGAGCCTTTATTCCAAACAAAACTAATTAAAGCATTTGTGATCAAAAGCCCATTTGGCCTAATAGCCTTTTGGCCCAGATTTTGTAAAGAAATAAACGTCGTAATAAAAATGAGTCCATGATCTAATTACAATTGATTTCTTTTCCTGTTGCTGAAAATAATTCAATTGTTAACATACGTACTTAGGTACGGACGCGGGCGCCATATTGCGTAACGTATCGCTGACCGACCGCGGCGCACGCGCCACCAAACTTGAACTTTCAGACGAGTTTTACGCCTTGAAGGTTCTCAATACAAGTGTTTTGTTATTGTAATTAACAAGGAACATTAATTGGAAGTAATTCAACTGAAAAAGGAAAAGGTATAATGTTGTATACTTTATTTGCATAAGTAATTACTTTTTGTAGGTAGGTACTATTTCTGATGACGCTGATTTCACTTTTTTTATTTTCAGGTGTGAATTAGAGTTATAGGCTTGATTTGCATAATTATTTACTTATAATTGTACATTTTTCTTAAAGGTACCTTTAAGGTAGGAACTTTTTGTAAAAGTAATAAAGTACTCAGTTGATATTATTCTTTCCGCATGAACTACCTTTTTTTTTTGTTCAACAAAAAAAAGAAGGCACCCGACCGCCGGGGAGTGAGCCACCCCGGTGATCACCATCCGCACACATGGGTGGTCCCGGTTCCTCTTAAAAGACCAATTCCGGAATTCCCCTGCTCAACGCCTGTAATGCACGCCCGTGGGGAGACTGTAAAGGGAAAATTTTCCGCATGAACTACCTACATTAAAAGATTGTCTCGAATTAAAATATCTAAAACATTTCCACCGCTTGCCTATTACATGAAACAATAGCATCACGCCATTTTCGTAACGTCACACTATATTGTAAAACAATAGAAACTCAATTCTTTATGCTGTAGCCTAACAAAATACCCATATTTTAGTTTGTAAATAGTTCTAGTTACGATAGGATAGGTATAATATTTTTATTTTATTTATTAATAAGTATTACAAATACCCGATGAAATTACTTCTAGTCCGGAACACGGAACACCTATCTACATTATCACTATTAAAGGAAGCTAGATAGCCATAAAAATTGCCTGCACATTACATATAATTTGCCTATAGGCACTTGCTATCAGTAGGCCGAGCACGAACGAACGCGCCCGGTGTAAACGTAACGTAAAATTGGACGAATTTAAAATATGAAATACTCGATCGCGAATAATATTTGCTTAGTTTTAAGGCCTTATTCATATCTATTATTCAATCAATCAACTCAGCCTATCACAGACCACTGCTGGACAGGCCTCACCCAGGCTACGCCACAACACCCTGTCCTCTGCCTTCAGCATTCAGTCAGTCCAAGCCACCTTCGGTCCATCTAGCTGGGGGGCGTCCTACGCTACGCTCGCCGAAACGCGGTCTAACCTCTAGGCTCTCCAGGTCTGCTCCACCGGCCATCGGTGTTTAGACAAACATGGCCAGCCCACAGCCACTTTAGTTTGCTTACTCTGCAAGCTATGTCGGTTGGTTTACAATTTTATATCTTTGTAACTTTACATAACGTTCATGTCGCGCGTTCGTGCTAGGGCTTCTGAATCAGTCGCGGAGCCACGGTCAAGTGGTTTTGTCAGCGTCCATCTTTGTTACAATTAAATACAATAGCTTCACTGACCATGGCGAATTACTTCCGTGCATCGCATTGACAATATTTATACCTCACGTGACTTGGTGTGTGCAGTCTGTGGTGGACAGGTTTTAAGTCAGAGCCTATAGGGTTGTCTAGGGGTGTTACGACGTGATGAATTGTTGTCTCCCGTGGCGAGCAATTTGAGTATAGCCCAGGAGGGGGATCAATCGTTCCGCTAAGCGTCTCAAAGATCCTAAGGACGGCCACTGTGGTGGTTTTAGTGGGTACCTATATAAGAATCCAGTAAGACCTTGCCTTACCAGGGTAAGGCAGGTGAGGCAAGGTGGCTACCCAGTGCCAGGTCACTGGGTAGTCATTTCCGAAAGGTACCATGTGGGACTTTCAGAGACCTTTTTTTTCAAGCAATGTTAAAAAAATTCTATTGTCACTAGCAGCGCCCCGCGGGGTCACCCGCATACCTAAGTGTCGACCCCGTGGGAATATCGGGATAAAAAATATCCTATGTGTTATTCTGATGTATAAGCTATATAGTATAAAGTTTCATCAAAATTCGTTTAATAGGTAGTTTTTGCGTGAAAGAGTAACAAACATCTTTCCATTTATCCTCACAAACTTTCGCGTTTATAATATTATATTAGTAGGATAGATCGCGTGCAGTTTCAGAGGTCAAAAAGCATATATTGAATATATAGCTATGAATTGTCTCATCACAGTCAACACAATATAATTTATTTATCATCAAACATCAAAATAACGACTCTCATCTGACGATGCGCAAGCGCAATCAACTTACTATTGTTCGAGCTCGAGCAAAATAATAATATCGATACGGTTAACGATAGGCATGAAATACTCACGAGTTACGACCAAACATTCGGTTCATTAATTGTGAATGTCAACAGGTCACATAAATTACATTCTTCACGTGGTTTTCACGTCCAATTGAAGGAAAAAAGATTTAACATACACAAAGGTGAAAATAATATCTAAGTAAATGACGCAATATGGTCTAAATATTAACTCAAGACATTTATTTAAATCATTCAGCATCGTGTGATTACCGCATGATATTTATAGCAGCGATAATAAAAAGATGATAATTTGACCTATAGGTAACAGTAATAATTGGAAGTCGCCATTGGCACTCGAGGTTTGGAGTCAAATACAATCTATTTTTAATTCAATCAGACCATTCAGTAAGATAAAAAATCACGTTTTAAAGTTAGTATCGTTAGCTCTAGGGGAGATTTCAGATGGATGCTCGTCAGACAGAAGTCAGTGACATGCTACATCAAGTTGCCTGTGACACTGGCACGCGCCCATTCGAGCACCATCGATAGCCAGTGTTTCTGAGGAGAAATGCTCAAAAGCGGATAATAACAGCCGTAGGGGTCGATCTTAAAGGTTAAGCAACGCCGATACACAGTCTAGCCAAGGGGTATCGTGTAACAACCCAGTTCAGTAACTACTGAACTGGGTTGTAGAGAGAGGCAGTCGCTGTATGTAAAATACTGATATTCAGCTGCGTCGGGTTAGACTATCTGGTACTGGACTGTTAGGTCTGTTTGCTTTGATTCCTCCTAAGTCCTAATCAATACTACACCATCAAGACAAAGATGTACCATAGCGCCGATAATTCCAATATGTAACACACCTACCTATACATTATCTGTGACAACTAAGTATCATGCTCGCTGCATTACAATGACACGTGCCCATCACATGGATCGAATCGTCACCATAGTCGTCAATATCGGCAGAACAAATGTGTCGGCGAACACTTAAGCTTCATTACTCATATGGATTTATGCTGTGTCTATAGAGAGTTATTGACCTTTGATATTCAATACATTTTGTTCTAACTACCTGCAAAGGAGTTCATTGGTGATCGTTAGGTCAGAGAGTGTTAGACGATATTCCAGTTAACCAGTTGACCATTCAACTTAGTCTATCGCAGTCCACTGCTGGACATGGGCTTCTCCCAGGCTGCGCCACAACACCCTGTTATCCGGCTTCCGCATCCAGTCTGTCCCAGCCAACTTTTTAGGTCGTCCGTCCATCTAGCTGAGGGCGTCCCACACTATGCTTGCCTCCACTCCAGGACTCGTCTGCTCCACCGGCCATCGGTCCTTCGACAAACATGGCCAACCCACTGCCAGTTCAGTTTGCTTACTCCGCAAGGTATGTCGGTAACTCCGGTTCTTTTCCGGATATTTTTTTTAGATGACCATACTATGACGTGAATGTCAAATACTTTCTCGTTTGATATAACTGTTATGTTATATATCGCCGATTTTTTCCCTTCAACAACACACGAAAAGAGAAAATATATTTTGTGGCAAATATCTCAGGAAAGGTTACAATTTGGAAATTATAAAATTGAGTTTCAATTTGATTTCGAGTCATGCACTGAATTAGTTCTTAAGTAATTCGAAAATGATGCTACTGTTAAATAATGAGCTTTGTTATTTTTGTTTTAATAACAAAAAAAAAAGCGAGGCTGAAGACTGGGAGTGGGCCGGACACGTCTCGCGAATGCACCCAGAGAGATGGGCAAAGATCGTCACTCACTGGACGCCTGAAGGAGGACATCGCCGTCGAGATAGACCACGGCCAAGGTGGTGTGACGATCTGGTAACGTTTGCGGGGCCAACATGGCCAGAGATCTCACAAGACAGGGAGGTTTGGAAGAAAAAAGGGGAGGCCTTTGCCAAGCAGTGGGACACAATGTCATAATCAGGCGGGAGGAGACGCCCGGGTGTCATCACTGCGAGGATCGCCCAGAGGACACGGTGGAGCACACGGTGGAGGTCTGCCCCGCTTGGGCAGAGCACCGCCGTGTCCTCGTAGAGGCGATCGGCAGCGGCGGCGACCTCTCGCGCCCGGCCCTGGTGCAAGCCATGGTCCGGGGCGAGAGGGAGTGGGAGGCGGTCACCTCCTTCTGCGAAGCAGTCATGCTAGCGAAGGAGGTGGCGGGATGGGCGAGGGAGAGATCCTCACGCCTCAGCCGCCGAGGGAGACGCTCCGGGCGTCGGGAGCCGCGTGACGACTCCCGGCCACCGTAGGCGCGGGCCTGCGGGCGGAGAGCAATGGGTAGCTCTCCGTCCGATCAGGACCAGGCCCGTGCCGGACGGCGCGTAAGTGTTCCACGTGCGCCTCAAAGAGATGTCAGCATAGATGACGGGGCCCGACAGGGCCGAAGCCTGCCGGGGTAGCGGGATCGTCCGAAAGGGTTACCGCTGCCCTGGTACATAAAGGGCTAAGGAAGGAACACGGGTGGGTTTTAGTCAGTAAGAGTCTGACACTCCCTTCTGCTCCACCCAGAGCGGGAGGAGTCATTTGATGATTTCCCATCCACAAAAAAAAAAAAAAAAAAAAGGCTAACAAAAAAAAAACAATATTGTTTAGTTCTATGTTGATAAACAAAATGCCTAATATAAAAACCGAAGTTAATGGAGGAGGTAAATCCCCATCATAAAAAAACGATTCCATTGACGACGTATAATGTTGTTAATGGTGAAATTATAACATTATTAACATTTAATTTAGGTTCTATATAAAACCCCAAGGTTAACAAAAAAATCGCGATCAAAACATGATCTTGTAATAGTTAAACTTGTTATTGGAGTAATGTCCAAAACTGATACTGATTCATGTGATATTCTGTGACTCACTCGACACGATTCTGATAATAAAATCGATATATGTATATGATTATCAAACAATAAGTATAATGTTAGTGCTGTTACCAATGGCAATAAAGCTGGGGAAGATAATGGACGCTTTTACGGGTGGTAAATAAACAGCTGTATTGTAGATTTTATAGATTTGATCCTTAGGATTAATGGCATTAAAGTCACTTAATATTCGATAAAGGATAAGTTTATTTACTAAATGACGTAGTAGTATTTTAAGCTCCTATTAAAGACCAGCGGTATCAGGTTATCAGGAGGAGGAGAAGGTTATCTGGAGAGCAGTGGGGGCCGAGTTTTATCGACCCCGACTTACGACTTGTATGTAGGTCGTGAGTTCGAACCCAGACATGCACTATACTTTGTGTTTTTAATTTCATCATCACTGGTCTCACAACGGTGAAGGAAAATATCCTGAGGAAACTGGCATGTCCTAGAACCAAAAATTCGAAGACATCCGCCAACCCGCACTGGGCCCACGTGGAGGATTATGGCCCACCCCTCTCACCGTATCCCAGCAGTGGGAACATTATAGGCTGATCATGCTTAATATGCTATTATGGCATCATGTTGCGGCAAGCTCTTCTGCTGAAATTTTTAGGGGTTTAGTAGCAAAATCTTCAATTATGTCGAGCAAGTCTTCAGCTGAAAATAAAACAAACAGCAGGTAACACATAACTGACATCATTAATACAGTTCGATACTGAAATGTTTATTGCACACAAAATATTTTTATAGCTTTTGTACTGACTTTTATGCTATGTTTATTCTAATCTTAACTGTTTTGGATATTGGATTTTTGGTGTTGTTATGCATTTTCAACGTTTACTATTCACACGTTTATCTAAGTTTAGGTGTATCTTAAAGTGACCTTCGTACCTACCGTTCTTAGATCAACATTTTTGTCAGGATGAGTGGTCAATTACCACCTGCATAATCAGACTATAATGTTCCTACTGCTGAGACACAGTGCTCCTATCTGTGAGAGGGATGAGCCATAATCTACCACGCGGGCCCAGTGCGGGTTAGCGAATCTCAATGTCTTCGATTTTTTGGTTTTAGGACAAGCCGGTTCCACGACGTTTTTCTTCACCGTTTTGAGAGCAAATAATTTACACTAGGGAAAAGTGACTACTTGGGTTCAAACCCACGACCTCATATCGTAAGTCGCGGCCGTTTACTATCGGGCCACCATTGCTCTCCATTGCATCATACATCCATTACCACCTGCTGGAAACCAAAGTGATTCATCAGTCGTTTATCCAAATAAGCATCTGTTGCGACATCTCATAAGACCTTGCAAAGATTAAGGAGAACCTTCGGAAGTTAGTTAAAATATGGTAAAAAGCCTTCGACTCGGGTAAGTCGAAGACTTGGGAATGCATAATAATAATAACTTTATTTCGGGTGGCATAGACCCATAGAAATAGGACATGGATACATGGGATTGCATAGGACCTTCTAATAGTTTTTAAAGAATAATTGGATTCCTCCTGATTGGTCAGTAGCGTACATATGTATATTTTACATTTCTATGGTAGCGTAGGTGCGTTTACAATCAACAAATCTCATTTGAACGAACACCCAGCGGGGTAATTGCGTGACACACTAACAATGACTTTAATTTTTACAGTTCAACAACATTCATTGCGTTATTTACTTTGTTGAGCAGACAAATTTCTCGAACGTATGAAAAAATTGATTAGCAACCAATGCAGGATTGTAGGTTATACAAATGTCGAATATTATGTCAGTGTAATGTTTTTTTTTTCAATTATATCTTTTGCATTCACATTTTAGATTCATTCTTCTTTGAGTTTTTTTTTAATGCTTTTTATAAGCAAATCATCGTGACCATAAGATACGAGTAGATGTTAAGGATGCAAATAATACCTATAAGAAATGCATACCTAATCATGATGACGATATGAAAATTATGCAGTATATCTAAAACTAAAAATAGTTGATTCATTCTACCTGTGATGTGACGTATTTAAATCGTTATTTCTTGTAGATATACGCATATGTCCCGGACTTCCTGAGTACTTCTTGCCCTGTAAACCTGCTGACTATGTGTTGGCGATTTCAAAACATTCACGTCTAGGTTTACTCACATTTTCGTTTGGCGTAAGCCGTGTTTAGGTGTTTAGGTTAACACTGAGAGGTCATATTAGAATTTACCCAGTTTTAAAACCAGTATCCTTTTTTAACTCGGGTGAAAAGCAGCGCTTTATACCTCTGGATCACGAGACGAGTCCCTTGTATACCTTGTATCCTTGTAGATCCTACAGCCACTCTTCATCAACTTGAGTGTTAACATAGGTTCAACAAAGAACTTGGAGCTACATCAATACACCACTCACTTCTTCTAATATCAAATGACAAATTGACCCACCATTAACATTATAAACTGCGTCTTCTATACAACTTCCTATTATTAACAATATTTTTAACTAAATGTTGAAATTATACCGTTGTTAGGACACGATTGCGCAACCGTCATTTGTCTTTTTAGCGATGCATCGCCAATGGTCAACCTCAAATGTTGGCTGCTAAACCTTCCAGCCTTCCATCCATCCCAATGAAGCATTCATGATCTATCTACGCTTAGTAGATGAACAGATGCTCGTAAGTAGTTCATTGTTACTGGGAAAGATGCTGAACCTAAACACTTCTCCGACACCCATATCTTTATCAGGTACCTTCCACCACAAAAATCTGATGGGCATAAAACAAATCAAATTGGATTTTTTCTCACATCGATGACCAAAAATACCTCCATATAACAAAATACCTCCAAAACACTCATTTATTTTCAACTTAAGTGATCAGAAGCTTTTCAGATTAGCCTGCATAGGGTCCGTATGACGTCAAAGGCATTCCTTTATTTTTAAAGTTATTTTTTAAAGTTCCATTTTTAGAATTCAACGGTCCAAGTTCAGTTAAATGACGTAAAAACTGCAATATGCAAATTTTTGAACACAAAAAGTGTTAAAAAGGATATTGATATTCCTGGAAACGTCAAGAAGTTTGATGCTATTGCGCAGTAGTCAGTTTGTAAATTGTGATTCATTTTAGATGATGATGTCAACTGTATTGTGTAGACGTTAAACTTGTTCTGCCGTAGATGTCAATAGGATTTCAACATCACATCTCAGAATTACAGCCACTAAAGCTATGTTCTCCTCGAATAGCGGTAGCCATCACATAACATTCGCAATTTACGGGCCAATGACGTCACTGAAACGTTATTTATGAAAGTAACTTGGTGTGTTCTCCAAGACAGCGTTTTAGTTTTTTGATGACAGCTGTGCAACTGTAGCTTAAAAACCCTGAGATTTATGAATTTCATGATTCTTTGACTGACATGATTGGTAGACTGAAAATAAAATTGGGACTAGGAAAGACTAATCTAAGGATCTTATGTAACTAAAATTAAAATTCGGTAAAACAAGAACAAAATATTTCACAAAAATAATGTCTAACTAGTTTCCTCTACAGTTTTATCAAACGAGGCACACATGGACCATGCAGTTAGCACGCGATACCGTATCATACCTATAGAATAATGATCTACATTATATTTTAATGTCGTCAGATGTTCTAACAAAAAATTCGACCTCGATTCAATTCGCGATTGTTAAAACGCCAGCAAACCTTAACGGTCGTTTTTTTGCTATGTAATGAATCTGCTAGCACCATTGCAAAGCGGTCATTTTGTTTCATTCAAATATTACCGTTGTTTTACTTTTTTATCTGTGGCGTTATGTTCCGACATTCTTGCAATAGTAGCTAGAAGATATTAAGTATAAGTTTTTTGCTTAAGTAATCTGTAGTATTTCCCCTTTCGCTTTTTTGTGGGAAGTTGTGTTAATAATTATTTTATAAGCATTGTAAATTGTTTCCTGTTCAACTTAATTCAAACTCACTTACTTCCGAAAAGTATTGAGTTCTTGTTCAAATGGAAACTAGGGTTAGTTTTACATGACAAAGGAAAGAATTTCCTCATTACCTTGATCTGTCTGTATCCGAAACCTAATGCGATAAAGTCAAGAGGGGGATCCAGTGACAAATGTGTCACCCACATACGCGAATTAATTGAATTAGCTGCAGAAAATTATGTCAGTGGATCAAAAGAGCGCGGCGGGATTTTATCGAGCACTGGATTTTCAACTCTCGGTGTTGAGCCGAGCAGAGAATCCAACAGAGCGAAAACCAGCGCGTCAAAAAAACACACCGTTTGATTTTCAACTCTCGGTTCTAAGCAGAGCGTTGAAAATGCAGTGCTCGAACAAAAATCGCCGCGAGAAAAACGCGCCCTTGTGAACCTGGGCTAACATGAATTGATTTAGTTTTACTTTAAAAAAGAAAATCAAGTGCCTCTTAGAGTAAGAGCTTGATAATGAATAATCAATCTCTTGTAAATCACGAATGATTAGTCACTGTTTTATCTTGTTATGATACTTTGATTAAATCTTCTTGAGGTAGGTTTTGCGGTTTCCGCATAATTTAATACCGCGACATTTTATTATCACAAAGACATCTAAATAAAAATAAAAACAAGTTTGACCACTATGGCTATTTATAAATGTTCCTACACTTTGATGAGTGATTTACTTTTAAGCCTTACATTTTTTGTAGGTTCATTACTAGTCTAAAGTGACTAGAGAGTTTTCTATCTTGAATGAATATCTACACCATACATCACCATCTGCCTAGCCATTTCCCAACTATGTTGGGGTCGGCTTCCAGTCTAACTGGATGCAGCTGATTACCAGTATTTTACATAGAGCGACTGCCTATCTGAACTCCACACCCCTTGGTATTACTGGTTGTCAGACTTTCGGGCTTGTGCGTAACGACTGTCAAAGATCCACGAATGACAGCCGGGGCCAACGGCTTAACGTGCTTTCCTAGGCACGGATATCTGCCGAATGCACGAATATCTACACCATACAATAGCTACATAATATAACTATAACTCTGGCATATTAGGGCGGTATGATCATTTCAAACTAGCCTTGAAATCGTGCAATAATATTATATTCTTTTCTATAAAAAAAATAATTAGCAACGCACATATAATATATGCATATTATATCATTGTTGAAATACATAGATATGAAGGATTTTGTTACCAACCATACAATCATCAATAATGATTATATTGCACTGACATTGACGGATGACATCGTTGCAGTTGTAAACGTTATCACCCTTGACAACACACTGTTACAGGATACAGATGATAATGATAATATTAATATTATTGATAATGTTTCTCTCTCCGAAGCGCAGCTCGATGACCAAGAGACAGAACGTGACAATGCATACGATGCATGGGCGTTACACCGACGCAGTTTCAAAGTTCATTACTCGGTCCATCCATCGAGGATTCTTCCGTTATAATAACAAACCCGTCCAATAAGCCTAGCATAGATTTCTTTCGAACATACTCTTTCAACATGATCTAGCCCATAGTAGTATTTTATTTTTCAGTTGCCCCCTATTATATAGCATCTAAATATAACTGGTGAAATGTGGGTGTACTATAGATAACCTCTGCTTAACCCTTCGGGGAATACAGGCTTGATATTGTGTTGAGCATTAACGGTTTGTCTGCCTCCATTCAAAGATCCTATGGCTCCAATAACCATTAGTTCCTCTTTAATACTAGCTTTTCGTTAGCCGTTTTTCTTTGTTTTTGTTCCTAACATGTTTTCATTGATTCACAGTTTTATCTTTATCCGCGCCATTGTCACTAACGATAACATTGAGTTTTACAATAAAAACTAAAGCAAAGATAGATAATGTAAAACTAGCTGGTACTATTATGCAACTGGCTTCCGTAATAAACAAATATAATATAGGAAGTAAGTACGTTGACGAGCTCAGTGTAGCATTACAGATCGTGATTATGAGTACTAGTGAGTCTACCAATCATGACTGTGATAATTACTTATATAAGTATTACGATATGAGCACGTGGAAGGGTGATGATGGGGTGCCAGGGCAGAAAACCTCCACGTGTGCCTGGGGACTGGAGTTCCCTTCTGGATACGTCCGGGGGGAATACCAGTTTTCGGGCCGGTGCATCCTGGGGTGCGGGCAGCTATTTCTCAGTGGGATTTTTTCCCAATGAGATATCGCTGCCCGCATGCTAATGTTCTGCCAAGAGGAACGCTCCACACAAGCCGCTATGAGGAGCAGAGCGGCTACTGTGTGGAGTAAGAGCGGGCCTGGTGTGCACTTACCCTGCCGCCGGGCAGGCAGGAGGGGGTACCCCCCCTTCTGCCACCGTTAATATCGTAGCCCCGAAGATTGTCAAGGTCATGTCTCTGACTTTTGACGGGGGTCGAGGGTCTTGGCTTAACTGCCCGGACCGCGAGGAAGATTAACCTCTATAAAAAATTCCCCAAACCTCCAAGCGGCGGCGCACCGTGAGGGAGGTAGTAAGCTTGGCTAATGGGTAGCTTGATTTAGTCACTAGTGCGAACCACGCATTTTTTGAGCAGGTACACAAAGTTTTTACTCGTGGGAACAAAATGGAAAATTTTTTAAAACATACCAAAAACCCAAACGACGAAGTGAGGAGCGATGCGGTGTCGGAGTCCGACGCTGCATCTGGAGGAGCGAGCACGGGAGGCTCAGTGAGCCCTCGCCGTGACCAGAAGACGGCCGCTGCCAAGAGAAAGGCACAGAGCAAGCGGCCAAGGTCAGTGGACGGCCAGGGGTCGTCCTCTGACTGGGAGCTGGCTTCGGCCAGAAAAATCCCGACCAGCAGGCGGGGAGGAGCCCGAGAGCGAGGCGTAGGGAGGGGGCTCACTGCTCGGGAGGCGGCGGAGAAAGCGGAGGAGCCCGCAAAGGAGGGGGGTTCTGGTCGCGCGGTCGCATCAGATACCTCAAGCGACGAGGCGGCTGAGGTAGGCGGCCCTGATGCGGACTGCAAAGTGAGGTTTGCGGCGGTCGTGGAGGCCGCGATCCGGGACGTGGCCCTGAAGAAGTTACAGACTTCGAAAAACAGGGCCATAGTCTCGGCCAAGGCCTCCATCTTGGCGGCAGCGGAGGCCATCCACTTTGGGCCTCCGCCGGACGGCATGTCCGAAATGCGGGCGGAGGTGGCCCGCTTGACGGCTGCCATGGAGCTCCTCCGAAAGGAGAACGAGGAGCTCCGAGCGGACCTGGCCGGGATGCGAGCGGCCGGCACAGCGCAGAACATCCCACCACCAAGCCAGCCCGTGCCGGTGGAGAACCAGGTCCTGAACCTGGTTCGGCAGGAGCTGGCGACCTTCCAGGCGCGGTTCGCCGTCCTGGAGGGTATTGTTCTGCGCCCTCCCTTGGCGGGTAGGATGGCCCCAGGGCCTAAGGCGGCCTCGTACGCGGCCGCGGCCGCCCCTAAACCCGGGCCGTCTGGCCGGGCCCAGGCGCCGGCCAAACCGGCGTCGGCTAGAGGAGCCCCGGCGCCGGCGAAACCGACGTCGGCTGGCGGAGCCTCGGCGCCGGCAAAATCGGCGCCTGCCGCAAAACCCGCGGCTCCGGCCCACAAAAAGGGCAGAACGGCTGGGGAGGGGAAGGCCCCAGAGCCTACGCCTCCCCCAATCAAATCTCCCACGACCAACGCCGAGTGGCAGGTGGTCGGGGAGAAAAAGAAGGCGGCCAAGGCGGCCAGGAAAAAGGCGCAGAGGAGGCGCCGCAAGGAGCGAGCCGTTGCGGCTAGGCTTCGCCCCCCTAAGACCGCGGCTGTAGTCATTACGCTACAGCCGGACGCGGTCAAGAGGGGTGTGACCTACGGCGACGTGCTCGCCAAAGCGAGAGCGACGGTGGATCTCCAGGAGCTGGGGATCACCGGAGGCCTCCGGCATAGGGTGACCGCCACTGGTGCCCGCATGCTGGAGGTCCCCGGTGCGACGAGTGGCCCCACCGCTGACGCCCTGGCTGAAAAGCTAAGGGCGTCCCTCAATGCGGACGAGGCTCGAGTCTCCAGGCCCGTCAAGTGTGCGGATATGCGCATTGTGGGCCTGGATGACTCGGTGACGGGGGCCGAGGTGGTAGCCGCCGTCGTCAGGACGGGGGGGTGTCTGACCGACCAGGTGAAGGCGGGCACCCTACGTCCTGACTTCACGGGTATGCGAACCATAACGGTTAGCTGTCCCGTGACGGCGGCGAGGAAGATAGTGGAGGGCGGAAGGCTCCTGGTGGGCTGGGTGTCAGCGCAGGTCAAGCTGCTGGAGCCCAGACCTCTAAGGTGCTATCGATGCCTCGTGGGGCACCACGTGAGCGTCCAGTGCACCTTAGAGGACCGCAGCACTCTGTGCTTCCGCTGCGGCAAGCCCGGACATACGGCCGGCTCGTGCAACGCCGCGCCGCACTGCGTCGCATGTGCGGCTGCTGGCAAGCCGGCCGATCACCGGGCGGGGAGCAAGTCCTGCGCTCCACCCGCCGAAGCCAGGAGGAAGGGCAGGCCCTCCGCCGTCGTCACTACCACCACCGTCGCCGCCACTGTCGCCGCCACCGCCACCGCCGCCGCCGCCGCCGCCGCCGCCACCACCGCCGCCGCCGCCGCCGCCGCCGCCGCCGCCACCACTGCCGATAGGGCCCGGGAGGGGGCTGAAATGGAGGAGTCATAACTCCTCCACTACGCCTTCTCCAGGCGAACATCAACCACTGCGCCTGCGCTCAGGATCTGTTGCTCCAGAGCATGGCGCAGTGGTCGATTAACGTCGCCGTGGTCGCTGAGCCGTACTTTGTCCCGCCCAGGGATGACTGGGTGGAGGACCTGAACGGCTCAGTGGCCATAATTTCGTCGGCCGCCGCCGGTACCCCGTCCCTCGAAGGTGTCACGAGGGGACAGGGGTGCGTAGCAGCACGGTTCGGAGAGATTGTAGTAGTGGGAGTATACTTCTCTCCGAGCCGAACTCTCGCCGAGTTCCAGAACTCTTTAACAGAGTTGAGTGTCGTCGTCACCAGAAACCACGCCTTCTCCGTGCTAGTGCTCGGGGACTTCAACGCCAAGAATTTGGCCTGGGGTTCCCGTTGCACGGATGTGCGGGGCAGGATGGTGGAGGACTGGGCTCTGGAAACAGGCCTGGTCGTCCTAAATCGGGGTTCTGTTCCTACGTGTGTGCGGATGCGGGGCGAGTCGGTGGTGGACATCTCGTTCGCCAGCCCCGCTCTGTCACAGCGTGTCATTGACTGGCGCGTCATGGAGGAGGTGGAGACCTACTCCGATCATCGGTATATCCGGTTTGAGGTCTCCACCCAGACCTCTAGCGCGCTGGTCCAACAGGCCCCGAGTGGTCCGCGGTGGGCGCTGAAGCAGCTGGACCGGGAGCTTCTCCTGGAAGCCTCGATCGTGCAGGCCTGGGTGTTTTCACCGGACAGGCCTGCTGATATTGACGATGAGGTGGAGTGGTTCCGGGAGGCCATGTCCGAGATTTGTGACGTGGCAATGCCCCGAGTCCGGCCAGGATGCGCCCGACGTCAGGTGTACTGGTGGTCGCAGGAGGTTGGGGCGCTACGCAAGGCGTGCGTCGACGCGCGACACCGGTACACCAGGCACCGCAGGCTCCGCATCCGCCCTCCGGATGCGGAAGCCACGGAGGTGGAGCTATACGAGGGGTACAGAGCGGCGAAGACCGCCCTCCAACAGGCTGTTCAGCGGGCCAAGGATATGGCCCGCGAGGAGATGCTGGAGACTCTGAACAGAGATCCATGGGGGCGCCCCTACAGAATGGTGCGGAATAAACTCCGCACATGGGCCCCCCCGCTGACGCAGAGTCTCCGCCCACAGCTGGTGGAGGAGGTGGTGAGCGCTCTGTTCCCTTCAAGGGGGGAGCATACTCCCCCGCCTATGGCTCCGCCACTTGCGGTGCCCGAAGCGGACCACGCGGACGACGACGACGACACCCCTGAAGTGACCGGGGTAGATCTGAGAGCGGCGCTAGGCAGGCTGAAGGCCAAAAATACCGCCCCGGGACCCGACGGCTTGCCGGGTAAAGCCTGGGTCCTGGCCTCGAGGGCTCTCGGGCCTCGACTGGAGGCGCTCTTAAGCGCATGCATGGAGAGAGGCCAGTTTCCACTCCGTTGGAAGACGGGGAAGCTGGTCCTCATTCAGAAGCCAGGGCGCCCTGCGGACTCTCCGTCCGCATACCGGCCCATAGTGCTGCTCGACGAGGTCGGCAAGCTCTTTGAGAGAGTGATTGCGGGCCGCCTCGTCGGGCACCTGGTGAGGACGGGGCCGGATCTTGCGGAGTGCCAGTTTGGCTTCCGCAAGGGGCGCTCGACGGTGGACGCCATCATGCTCGTGAGAGCCCTCACGACGGGGGACGCGGTGTCCCGGGGTGGGGTGGTCGTGGCGGTGTCACTCGACATCGCCAACGCGTTCAACACCCTGCCCTGGAGCTGCATAGGGGAGGCACTCCGGTATCACCGGGTGCCGACTTACCTCCGTCGAATAGTCGGGGCGTATTTGACGGACAGAGACGTCATCTACCCCGGTCGCGACGGGAATTGGAACCGGCGAGAGATGTCGTGCGGTGTCCCACAGGGATCGGTTCTGGGGCCGCTCCTGTGGGACATCGGTTACGACTGGGTGCTGCGGGCCGACCTCCCTGATGGCGTCAGCGTAGTTTGCTACGCTGACGACACGCTGGTCCTGGCGCAGGGGAGGTCGCATCAGGCGGCGGCCGACGCGATGACACGCGGGGTTGCGATAGTCGTGGAAAGGATCCGGCAGTTGGGTCTCGAGGTGGCATTGCACAAGTCCGAGGCCATGTCTTTTCATGGGCCCCGGTACGGGCCACCTTCGGGATCCCAACTAATGGTAGGAGGGGTTCACATCGGCGTCGAGAAGGCGATGAGATACCTGGGTCTCGTCCTCGACAGCCGGTGGAACTTCGTCGAGCATTTCCGACGTTTGGCCCCCAAACTGGAACGGACCGGGGCCGCCTTAAAGCGGCTCCTGCCCAACCTGAGGGGACCAAACGCCTCCTGCCGGAGGCTTTACGCGGGGGTCGTGCGGTCCATGGCCCTATATGGGGCCCCGGTATGGGCGCGTTCACTGCGGCTTCGAGCCGCACACTACCTGAACGCGCCCCAAAAGGTGGTAGCCGTAAGGCTAATCCGGGGGTACCGCACGATCTCGGGCGAGGCAGCAAGCCTCCTTGCCGGACTGCCACCATGGGATCTGGAGGCGATAGTCCTCGCGCGCCTGTATGACTGGCGCGCGGAGGCACTACGTCGGGGGGAAACTCTGCACCCGCGGCAAATCGCTGCGGAGCGGACGGACCTCCGGCGCGGTCTCATGGTGGAATGGAAGGCGCGACTATCGCAACCCAGCGCAGGGCACGCCACGATAGCGGCGATAAGACCCCTCTTTGAGGAGTGGCTAGAGAGGCGTCACGGCGCTCTCACCTACCGCCTGACGCAGGTCCTCTCCGGACACGGATGTTTCGGGAGGTTCCTGCACATCATCAGGCGGGAGGAGACGCCCGGGTGTCACCACTGCGAGGATCGCCCAGAGGACACGGTGGAGCATACGGTGGAGGTCTGCCCCGCTTGGGCAGAGCACCGCCGTGTCCTCGTAGAGGCGATCGGCAGCGGCGGCGACCTCTCGCGCCCGGCCCTGGTGCAAGCCATGGTCCGGGGCGAGAGGGAGTGGGAGGCGGTCACCTCCTTCTGCGAAGCAGTCATGCTAGCGAAGGAGGTGGCGGGATGGGCAAGGGAGAGATCCTCACGCCTCAGCCGCCGAGGGAGACGCTCCGGGCGTCGGGAGCCGCGTGACGACTCCCGGCCACCGTAGGCGCGGGCCTGCGGGCGGAGAGCAATGGGTAGCTCTCCGTCCGATCAGGACCAGGCCCGTGCCGGACGGCGTGTATGTGTTCCACGCGCGCCTCAAAGAGATGTCAGCGTAGTTGACGGGGCCCGACAGGGCCGAAGCCTGCCGGGGTAGCGGGATCGTCCGAAAGGGTTACCGCTGCCCTGGTACATAAAGGGCTAAGGAAGGAACACGGGTGGGTTTTAGTCAGTAAGAGTCTGACACTCCCTTCTGCTCCACCCAGAGCGGGAGGAGTCATTTGATGATTTCCCATCCTGAAAAAAAAAAAAAAAAAAAAAAAGGGTGATGATAGCCCAAATAACCTAATCAACCTATAATGTTCTCACTGCTGGGACACAGGCCTCCTCTCGGTGAGAGACCACCACGCGGGCCGATTGATAGATGTTACATGTCTTCGAATTTTTGGTTCTAAGACATGCCGGTTGCCTCACAATGTTTTCCTTCACCGTTTTGACAGCGGTGGTGATGAAATAATTTACACAGAGCAAAGCGCCTGTCGGGGTTCGAATCTACGACCTACAACTCGTAAGTCGCAGTTGTTACCTCTGGGCTACCACTGCTTATGAGCATGCTGATGGCCCAAATGGCATCGTCCATTGCATTGGATAGATGCTGTGGAACCAGAGCTAGTAAATAAACATGCTTGAACATCAAAGGACAACATCGACATCTATAACTACATATTTATAAATTAAAGTCGTTTTTCGTGTCTGTGTGACCGCGTTGTTCTTCCAAACGTCGTTGCGGATTTTGATGCAGTTTACACCATCATTTAGAGAATTTATTCCAGAATGTGAATGTGTACAAACATTAAAATTAAACTAACATATAAAGAAATCTTGATGTTTTGTCAAGTCTTAAAAACCAAAGTAGAGGCGGCACACTAGCTAAGACATATAATTTAGAACTTTAGATACAACTATTATTCACAATGTTGGTAATAATCTAATTGAGATAAAACAAAACAAAGTACAAAGATTACGTATAGTAGATATACTCTTGACTTCTTGACAGAAAGATAATTAAAAAGCAGGTCAACTCAGAGATAATCACAAAATAATGAACTAAATACAAAACATCAAATCAACCTGTTTGCACGTGTATAATTAAAACTTCACTTAAAAAAATGGAAAAAACAATCTAGAATTCAGTATCAGCTCGACCTAATGATCGCACAGACATCATATAAACCAGTTGCACTGCCCATGTGATTATTTCTTTATTAATTACGTTATTAAACGGAATTGCACGCACCTATCACGCCTCGCCATACCTAATTCCGTTCGATAAGTAGAATGAACTTTGAAACACGTTGGACGATAAAAAAAAACATAAACAAACGTCTGTTCGCCCGTCTGGTTGGATGTGAACATTCACACGCTTGAAGATTTGATAATGCGTCGTAAGCAGCGGCAGTAGGTCATACTAATGCAAGCGATATCGTACCTTTGCGCAATAAAAATAATGTTATTACCAGAATTGCTACTAATAACTCGTATACACAGTGGTTTATGATGGACGAAATTATTTGTGACAGTCCATCGTCGTTGTCCTTCAATATATGTAGATATTAGCTGTTCCATACGCGGACTAAATGTATGGAACAGCTAATATTTTACACTCCCCAGCGTTGACATTTCTGAATCATGTACTGAATCCATGCTAACAGGTTGCGCGTCTATGTTCCTGCTACCCTGTATATTAGACACATTAAATTTGTTCATGAATACATGAATACGTCTCTGGGAGGACTGGGATCGTTCTATAGTCTCAGCCTGGGGTAGGCAGAAACTATAGAATGAGAAAAGGGCGTAAGTTTACGTTTATTTTAACCTCTATATCTGCCATCGTCTCATTATTCACGTCCCTTTCTGGCTATATCAACTTTCATATGTGGCACCTACATCGCCCCGCCCGGTTCAAAATGATCGAATCCATCAATTAATAGGACGTTCAGTATGTCCAACATTGTCATTGGATCCTAGTGAACATTGTTCGGGTCTAATGGCTACAAAGTGGCAGTCACGTCTTTATATTGTAATGTCAATGTCATGTCATCAATTGTTTCTTTCCTTGTATTGTTACTAAAAAGGACTTTGTTCTAAGTATAAACACAGTGAACTCTATACGGTCAAGTTCTTTGACTTTAAGCATAAAAGAGTATAAAGTAATTAATGTTTTTTTTTGCTTCGGTCGAAACAATTGATTTTTTTCTACTAACACAATGATAATTATTTTCTCAACAACTTGTGATTTTTTATTTTTTTTATTTATTTAGTGACAAAAAACAGTTACACGTTACAATTTGTAAATCGAAGCTAATTAGATTTATTTAATAAACGTATAACCCAATTGTACCCACTATTGTTGTGATGTCGCGATTGAAAGATTTCTAAGGCCAGCACGTACTGACCCGTAGCTGTTTGATACCATAGTTGTCAATGCGAATCTTCAATCACATAGATAGAAACCACGTCTCAATAAAACTGACGACAGTGAAAGTCACGGTACTCACAGTGCTGTGATAATAAAACACATCATAAAAGCGGATATATTGAGTGTCCAGTACATACTTATCTACATGTGTCATGTGTCTCGTCTAGCAGTAAATCTATGTTTAATGTCTGTATGAAGTTTTTTAGTTAAATGTTATGTTGTTGGCTTGTTGCGCGCTTTGGTGTATACTGTAAGTGCAGCAAGCAATTGATATATAAATAAATAAATAAATGTGTTTTACACGTGGCCGTGACAGCCAGTATGTAGGATCGTGAAGAAGTCGCTATCCGGCGTCTTAGTAGGTACAGGGAGGGTTGATCACAGCATGGTGCTGTGAGCACATCGATCCCTGAGTCCTATATAACCGCCCGTCGACTTATCGTAAGGGACATTTTTACGAAATTGCTATTTTAATCCTAAAGGATATTTAGAACAGAAGAGCATTTACGACAAAAATCGCATTTACGTAAAAAAAATCTAGCGATAAGCCGGGGCAGGAAGTCAGGACACAGGGCTCGATATTTAGAACTTAATGGGATTCTCGACAAACGAACATGACATTAGAATTGCTATCGACAAATACATTACCGAGCATAACGTGACGTAGAGATACTATTCTCTTAATAGGGGGTGCTGAATTTGTCATAATAATGTCTTTACCATGACCTACAATGCAGGTATTAAAGACATCAAATCTTCAACTTTTTCTATATTTATTGACCAAGAAAAATAATTAAAACGAATGGATGGATGCATTGGGCAACGAATACTTTTAGACACCTCGTTTCATTCTAGTGTTATTAGTGGTTTTCAATCTCGATAGGCTGAAGAAGCAGGTATCGCAAACGGTGATCAGCTCATGAATCAAAATTTCAATTTTTTTTTCTAAATCGATTTCAAAAGTCTACCATACTCGTACATTGAAGGTATGAATGAACTCAATGTAATGTTAGACACCATTGCCTTAGTAAAGGCAAATATCGTAAGGAAAAACGTCTGTTGCAGTTTGTGACCGTCGACAGAAGGGGCAATTCCCGTATTTTTAACGTTCGCATTTTAATGTCAGTCTCAATCTGTCACAAAACTTCTAATTTCCCTACAATTTTGACGAGTTTTTGACATTTATAGTCGCTGCGTCTTGAATTTTAAGGTTTTTTAAAATACGAGAATAGGCCTTCAGATCAATATTCATTTGAAGATTTGCCTCTGTTTTGGTAGAAACATTGTCCAAGTCGGACTATGTCCAGCTAGTGTCGACAATCCGTCATTACTTTTTGTTTCTAAGCTATATTTTTTATGACTTACTACGTTTTATGAACGGAACAGTTACATAATTAAAATTGCCCACGGTGCAGATGCCTTGAGCAATAGACGGTTGGGCAAGCGGCCTCGGACACACGCGTCGATCGTCGAACCGACCACGATGTGAATCCGTACTTTAGTACTGCGCCACATTTACAAGGCTGCACACCTCTTTTAGCCGTTTTATCTCAATTTTACAATAATTATTGCGAAGATTTTTTAGTTCTTAGTTTAGGTTATATAAAGGTTTACGTTATATTTTCAACAAGTCAAGGTTGTTAGGATTGCGTGCGTTCTTGTTTGTATGTGTCTTTGAAGGCGTCTGACGATTTGAAATTTTTTGTTAAAGTGCCTACCGCCTATTCTATGCAAAATAATAATTGTTTATTGTATTAGTCTAGAAACACATCACTTACCTAAGTATCAAGATAATAATATAATTAAATAACATACATACATAATCAGCCTATAAGTAATGTTCCCACTGCTAGGACACATGCCTCCTCTCTGTGAGAGGGAGTGGGCTGTAATCTACCACGCGTGCCCAGTGCGGGTTGGCAATAATATACTTATTATTAAAACGAAATAGTCTTAATTTAAATATAAAGAGAATTAGGTAGTATAGATGTGTATAGTATATGTTGCACAGATTTGAGAATAGTAGGTACTTAATGCAGAATGTAATGTATTATTTATAAAGTTATTTTTCAGTTGTGGAACAGGTTACTTTTGTTAAAAACTACATTGTCTGTTTAATCTGACGCAAATTAAATAAGTAATTAAAATGAACATAAATATACAATAGAAAAGAAAAACTTATTTTAAAAACACTTCTTGATTTCCGTAGCATTTACCCTATTTATACATTTAAAATATTAAAGGATTTATTTACAAACGATTATTAAATTTAAGTGACGTTTAAACGTCAAAAAATTATGGTGAAACTGTCGCTAATCTCTACTTAACTTTAAGTTACTTTTATGAATAAAGGGGGAAAATCTTAAATAAACTCGATCCAGTTGACATTGTGGGATGAAGATTGCGGCGAAGACCTGGACCCGCACAGACAGGGAGGAAGCCTATACTCAGCAGTGGCTGGAACGAGACTACCAATGATTATGATGATGCTTATGATACGATGTTGCTATTTATTTCTACAACGTAAGGCTTACAATAACAATCTTATAAAAAAGAAAAACACAAAGAAAAATTAAACGATTCTTACGATAATAATATTTGACCAGGATATTCATTTTGGTCAATTGAAACTATATTTACATAATTTAAAAACCCAAAGAAGGGGAAATAATAAATAATTCCTACGATTACATAATTATTATTTGTCGATAAGTATAATGCGCATCTACGAGTAGACTAGATTTTCCTGTTTCCTTCGAGTCAGTAGTAATTATTGATTAGCAGAGCCATACAAAATTCCCATAGCGTGAGTCAGCTTATTCGTAGAGTTACGTCAAACAACAAAACAGACTGTTAGGTCATTCTTTCTAAGTGCATGTTCAGTGCATTTTTTCTAGCACGCAAATAATTCAACAAAAATTACTGTTATGCCACACTAAGTGCATTTTCAGTGCAGTTTTTTGTAGCATAACTGTATACAATGTATATAAATAATTATGACTGACTGGATGTGCACGCTGATAAAAGTTTCCGTACTCCTATTGTTCTTTCTGTAGCTATCTATATGCAAATACATACTACATAAAAATAAATAAAATTGAAGTGTACCTGATACCTATAACAAAAAAAACTATTTATACATTTTTGTCTGTCTGTTTAGGCTAATCTCCGAAACGACTGGACCAATTTCGACGGGAGTTTCACTGGCAGACAGCTGATGTTATAAGGGGTGATGTAAATTACGTCATTAAAGAGCTGTTATGCAAGAAAAGAAGATGTTAAATCAATAAACTGCTCCAGAACCTCACGTGAACTTACGTCTCTCTTGGTCCTTGCTCCCATTTTCCCTCGTGCATGAATAATTAATGTAATTAGATATACGTGTGTACGTCAACGGATTATCTTATGATATAGTGACGTATGGTGATGCCATTTTTGTTGGGTATGCGACACATATAGCATAAACTGGTTTCCTGTAATCCAAAGGTTTTACCAATTATTATTTTATATTATTATTAGTCTGTGATGTCCCACTGCAGGGCAAAGGCCCCCCTACTCTCTTTCTACTTCTCTCTGATATAAGCTGCTAAGGACCAGTTTTTGCTAACGGAGTCCAGCTCATCCCGCAATCTGGGCCTGCTGCTACCAATTAGGACAATATTATTGTATCCGAATCAAAAAGTATAGATGCAAAACAGGAAACGAAGTCTAAATATTTTGTATAACATTGGATTTAACTGTAGCTACAGAAGTACTAATGCAACTGTATGTTTTGTTCCCAACAAAATAATATTTTGAATACAAAAACATAATATCGCACTTATTATCCCAGAAGAGGAAGGCAGAGGACCGGAGACATATATTTATATGTATAGTACACTTACATTTAGCCAGCTATGTAGTACCTACCTATTTAGTTATTTTAATTAACTTAGCGTACGTACCTAGAACACTACCTACTGTGAGCTTCAGACTTTATGGCAGTTCTGAAGTGGACTACTCGCTGCGCAGTAGGTACCCCACCCCCACAGTCACTTGAATTTGATGCAGCGCAGCTACCTACTTGCCTCGTGTTCAGAGCCGCCTAAATAAATAAAATTAAAATTAAATTAAAATTTGCATCCGGCTTTACGTACACTCTCTGAAAAATACAAAATCTCTTTTTCCCTTAATCATATCGCTTTCCGCCAATATTTATAAAATAACACTGCGTCTTATGTACTCAATATGCACTAATGACTGCTGACTTTTCACGGTGAGATTTTTACAGAATCGATCGGCAGTTTACTCCTACCGCAAGCCGCGTCAAAGAACTTCGCTACAAAAAGATCTCATATCAATCACACTGTACCTATAAGTTCTAAGAACTACAATAAGCTACTAAAAATACTGTACACTCCCGTGCTATGAATAAACAAATGAGGTAACGCAGGAAAAAGTACGCTGTACCTAATTTTCATTAAAATAAACTTAGGTAAGTACATAAGCGCCTTCTAACTAGAAGGCGATTAAGCTACTGGAGTTGGAAATGTACGTAATTCAGAAGACTGTACCACACCACAGTACAACCCACAAGAATTAACTTGAGACCTGAGCGGCCCCTCCCGACCCCCGCACTGTTACAACTCTCGCCATCAACGCCTCAGTACCGCGCGCATACAACATCCGAGCTATAAGTCTCAATTTAACTGTTGCGGGTTGTAAGTATTGAAGTCCACATTAGGTTCTAGATCCCAAACCAATCCCAGCCCATGGGCAACGGGCAAGCTCCACTAACAGTGAAGAAAAACATCGTGAGGAAACCGGCATGTCCTAGAACCAAAAATTCGAAGACTGTGACATCCACAAACCCGCAATGGGCCCGCGAGGTGGACTATGGCCCACAGAGAGAGGAGGCCTGTGTCCCATGGAACGGTATAGGCTGATTATGCTATAAAATGAATCACGCTGAATTAGCACATATTTTTAGACAATACACTATCTGTAACCATGTTCCAACCACCTATCCAACCACCTATCCAACCAACCAACTGTTTAACAAAATAAATGAGTGATTGATTGATTAGTTCCATCATAATAGTGGATTTTATCTAAAGACGTTATATGTCGAGTTCGGTTTGCGGAGAATCCTGCCACAAATCAGATGTTGTTGATAGTTTTTTATGGATACAACTAAACGTTCTCAAGAATATGAGGTGATTGACATAACAAGCATAACAAATGCCACCTGTTCTGTCGACGTAGCTCGGATTTGCATACAATTTTATAATTATCTGTATTACAAAGCGGTTTACGATCACGATTCTTTCCACGATTGCATATTTACAATGGATTTGCTGTGCATGGCATGTGGCTTAACATCGATCTTAACATGCAACCATTGTTAGGCCTGAGTCACACCGTCCGACGTTTCCGTCGCCGTCGGCTGTCGCACGCGATGGTAGACACTTGGTATTCTGTCACTGTCACCGCTCTGTTTCTGTCCTAATACAGCGAACAAAGAGTTAAAATTTCACTCGTAGGCTTGTATTTTGTATCATGTTTTCGTTGCCAAAGTTGAATTGTTCGTACTTTCAACTGCGTCGTTAGTCTCGTAGTCGCTGCGCGTGTTATTGGGTTTTTTTCCCTTAGGAATTTCTCGGAAAGTTTCTTTTTGGAAGTTGGTGGTGCGAACTGTGTGCAGCCCCCGTTCCTCGTACAGCAAGTAAAGCCGTTGGTCCTGCGCCTGATCTCTCCCCGGTCGTTGCTAGATTTCCGTAAAATCGGACTATGAGAGTAAAGGTACAGAGAGTGCCTGTGCTTGCGCACACACTTGTGCACTGTCGCTCCTGCGTACTTGGCTAATGTCCGTTGAGATTGACCACCGTAGCCGAAATTCGGTCGGGAGGATGTATGTTAGGTACTTCCAATCTAAATGATGATGTATAATATATATAATATTACAATATCTTTAAGGGTTGGATTGCCTGATTCTACAATTATCATCGATTTGTTGAGATCGTAGTTTTATTAAAGTGTATTAAACACCAAATCCAACCAACGCAACCACCCAATTAACGCAAAATCACTAGAAATAGTACCTCGTAATTTTAATGTAATAAAGTTTAAATGGCGACTCAAACGCAGAAACAAAGCCAAATGAATTTATTATATAAATTTTAAAGCTAATTTAAATGTTAATAAGAAGTTTATTTATTTCATAAAATATGATAATAATAATGTTAATTTGCTTAAGGCGTACTGTTTAAAATATCTGTAAAAAATACTGTAAAAGTACATTTTTATTGAAACATCTCTACAAGAAAAACTAAAACTCAATTTAAAATGTAAAAGAATAACCAAGATCATTAAAATAAGACGTAAATAATTAACATAAAAATACAGAAGAGTGCGTCCGGTACGCACTGTAGCGTGTGCAAGTGTGAGCACGTCCTTATATTTAACGTATTGTCGTGTGCAGGAGGTTAGTGACTTCCTTTCATTTAAACGCATCCAGTTCGACAGGAGAGCTCTGGAAAAAAATTGCATCTCCAACAGGTATTTAAATGACGCCAATCTCCGCGCTTGCCTGGTCCTGCTACGGTTTTTTCCGTGCGCACACGTCTTAAGTTGACGCTCTCTGTAATATTCAATCGGGGAACGTGAATCGTTAAACATTTTATATTAAAAATAATAACACACACACAAACCTACAGTAGGTGCTGTAGGGGGTGTGTGTGTGTGTGTTATTATTTTTAGGTAGCTACTAGGTAGCTGGTGTTATACCTGATGCATTGTAAAAATAAAAAATACTTCAAGGACCGTTACAGTCACTACTTTCATTTCAATGTATTAATAGGAACTGTACCTAATTGCTACGATTGAAGCATTTATAAATAAAATATAAATGAATAAAAATTAAATGCGTAAGCAGCACTTGAGAACGGTTGGACTTATTTGGCAATTTTTTGGTATAAAATGTTCTTAATAGTCCCAATTAAGTTTTTATGGAAAGAAAAATTAGAAAAGATCCTGAGAATTTTCAAATTCGAGCAAAACTGAATGTGTATGGGATTTTTTTTATTAATTATTGAAATTTGGACAGGGCAACGTCCGTCGGGTCAGCTAGTAAACAATAAATATCACCAGTATATATGAATAAGTGTCATCAGTGGATAACATATGCAATAACAACAATGCAGGCAACATTTTATTGTAAGTAAATAAGATGCTGTAATTACGAGATACAGAGTACCTAGATAGTCTAATACTCGTAGATACATAGTAGGTTGATATTTTTTTGTGAATTGAGTTTCAGACTAAGCACAGTAAGTAGGTACCTAATGTCAAATCAAATCAAAAGTCATTTATTCAAATTAGGCTGAGAATCACCACTTTTCGAACGTCAAAGAAATATTACCATGTAATATTACCATTCCATAATTACAATTCATACTGCCAGAAATACTAACAATAATTGGAAAACAGTTGTTATTTCTCCACGTTTAAACCACTGAACCGAATTTGATGAAATTTTGCATAGAGATATCTCTTGAATTCTGAGAAAGAACATAATAATAATAATCATTTATTCATTCAGACTACAAATGCGGTCCAACACACACACACACACATAGACACACACACACACACACCCCAACATGACACACAGACACATAGACCATCTTAAAAAAATTGTCCCTATAAGGGTAAAATTAATGGGGTGTTGTATATTGTATGGGAATATCCGAAATTCACGGACGGAGTCGCGGTCAAAGCAATAAGTATGTCCTTACGTCATACATGAAAGAGCACTTAAAAAGCTTATTACGAACTTTCATACTTGAAGCTTTCTTAAATTCAGTGAACTTTATTGAGGTCGAATTTAAAACGCCTTTAAAAAGAGCAAAACACAACAATACATGTTTGGTTGTGATGTAACCTCGCACAAACGCACCGAACAATCAGTAATTCGGCGCTAATTAGGAATGTAATTAGCGGTAAATTCTAGCAGGCTCTCTAAATGCTTCCTATTTGTTTCTATAAACAAACAAATAGTTTTGATGCAATCCAATTGAAGGATAGAATAGAATACTCTTTATCATGTACTTACATTGTAAATTTGAAAAACCCTTTGTAAATTTTCTTTAATTAGTTAATAAAAACTTACAAAGAGTGAGATAATAAAATATAAAGATTTCTTGTACAACAACTAGACTAGGTTACATGGCAAAGTAATATAATATAAAGCACATTGGAATTAATAAAAATAAAAAAATTACATGACAATGTCATTGGAGAATAATTGTTGGGATCTACTATTTCGGTACCTAAGTACACTCACACCCTGTCCTACGCCTTCCGCATCCAGTTTGTCCCAGCCACCTTTGTAAGGTCGTCGGTCCACCTAGCTGGGAGCTTCCCACACTACGCTACTCCAAATGAATGTCCTAGTTTAAATAAAATTACAACAGTACAACTTCTTTTGCCCATTGTACAACTTCATTTAAATGTACAATCAAGCATAATAAATTAATTAACTTATGCATTGTATTCAAATACGTAGTTTTAAGTTTCTGCTGAATTATAGTTATTGAATAGAATCAAGGACAACTTCAGTAAAAGTTACTAAAATATATCTTGTATCTATCTGCGTCTATTTTCTATTGACCCCAATGTTTAATGTATTCTAGATTGTCCTACTAGAGGAAACTGATTACCTATACCTACGCCTAAAGTGGACGTCCATGATCGCCTTACCTGCTTAACTTCTATTTATCTTTCCGAATCCAAAGTCCATTGCATCTTTTCCGCATGCCATGACTTGGACCAAGACCATCGTTCATTGATCAAGGGCGCTCTTGAAGCTGCTACCTTACTGTAGTGCGTCAGGTATGTTCGCTGATGCGCACACTTATGATTACTTTGCGATAATGCGGAAGAAAGTTGCCTCAATAATATCCTGAGTGAGAGGAAGCAGCAACAGCATTCTGAGGGTGTTTGCAGAGAGGCTGGATGGGCCTAAAATGGGGAGGTTTACCAAGTTACATGTTGGCCTCAAGGCTTGTTAAACCATCCTATGATTGTGATTGTTTTTTATTTTTTGTGTTCCTGTATGTTACTAATATAGTTTCTATGTAAGATGTAGTACTACCCTATGGGCCTTGATGCCCGGGAATATAATGTTTTTATTTATTATTTTTTATAGGTCACACAGTATCTATAGGTCCTGGTCTGGCCTGGCCTGGCCTCGTCTATCCTGGCCTGGCCTTCATATATATCAGCAAATAAACGTATAAAGAAGAACGATGTACGTAATGAATTAAATAATTTTGTTAGGTTTATTTTAACCATTTCAATTATTATTTTTATTTTATTCGTAGAATTCCACAAAAAATTAAAGAAAATCTTGCACGACAGCCGGAGCAATGCCTTCATTACTGATACAATTTAAGCTTATGTAGGTACCTTCGTACTTTAAGTTAATGAAATTAAAGGAAGAAATAACAACCGATTGTTAACACAAATTCTGCTTTAATGTCCATGAACTCGCTTAGTGCAACAAGTACCTGCTTACGACTACTAATGATATCATTTACGCAACAAAAATATCATTGACTTTGAAACAAGAACAAATCATTAAGAAACCACAAGCGCCAAATATTTCCATAGAGACCTGTTTCAGATGACAATAATTAATTATGGTCTGACGTAGGTATAACTGTTAAAAAATTAGAAATGCTCAAGCCTATATTCTAGCAAAAACATGTTGTCATGGAGGCAAGCAAAAATGGAGTGTTACCAATTCCTCCTAGTGGAATCCGAGCCTGGCGCATAGACAGACAGAAAGATATTCAACGTACAACGGTCACCGTTGTCACTATATAGGGGGTCCGAATGACGCCTTTAGGTGGTAGCTACAGAGTACAAGTTGATCGATCGAGGGCATTGTGGCATACCGATTATTCATTCATGGGCCGGGAGCAGTAAACTATTCACTTCGTCCTCTTTTATCGAGTCGAAGGCAAAGTAGGTTGCCTGGAAGAGATCGGAAAAAGCGATATAAATAATAAATAAATAAAAAGCTTTATTGACACAAAAATATTTTACAAGTTGATTTTGGTAAACAGTAGGTAACATATATAAATGTATTTTTTGTCATGTATTTTCTGTTGTATAATATAGTATATATGAATAAATAATAAACCTTTTAAATATTTCAGACATGGAGTAAAGCTAGCCAATGAAATTGATGCAAATGACAAAGAAAGTACCTAAAAAAACGTAAAAAGTTTCTAAACTTTAGACGACGCAACTTTTAGTTTTTGCTGCAACATAGTGTTTATCACAGTCAATTAAATTGCACCGTATAAATCAGGCTTTAGAAACATTGGCTGTTTTTTTTTGGCAGCGGTTATTTATTCAACATGACTAGGCACTTTAATGAGGAGGGAGGAAACGCATATGACTGAAAGAGTGATGAATATAAATATGGATGGATGGAGAAGACAAACAGAAATACTGAAGAAAAGAATGGATGGACTATGTGAAGAATGATATGAACGATAAGGGAGTGAATGATAGCGTGACGGTTAACAGGAGAACAGGAGATAATAGAAGCAGAAAACATGTTGCGCTGAGCCCAAGTAACATGGGACAAGGGCGAAAAGATGAATATGCCTTTGCACTGACTACAACAAAGTCGAGCGGCACATAGCGCTCCATTTTTTCCTAATCCTTACTTCCAGCTAAACTGCCGCCTGATCCATAAACATAAACAATACTGGCATTACTCTATGACGTATCATAGAGTACTGTATTTTGTCGGAACTAATAAGGAAGTGAAAACTTATTGCAAGACACGACAGTACGACACACATCGCCTGGTGGGTCCAAGCGATGTGTGAAAAATCTGATAATGAATTGATTCAATCAATAACACTACAAAAGTTTTTGGTGTGCTTGTATCTCAAAATTTTGAATTTTTCTCAGTTTTTTGCCCAGAATCCCCAAAAAAAACTTGACAATTATGCATGTCCACGAACCTTTCCTTAATGTGTTAAATGATGGTAATCATTCCTACTAATAATATAAATGCAAAAGTAACTCTGCTTGCCTGTCTTTCTTACTGCATGTCTATTTGATACCTTTTCACGCCTTAACGACAGAACGGTTTCGATGAAATTTGGCACTCAGGTAGACTGTGACCTGCCTACATGACCCATACGTTCCCGTGGGATAATTTTCGACCTAGACACGGGCGAATCCGCGGGCTTTGATACATAAACGGATTTGGCCAAATCACTGGGTAATAATAATAATAATCAATCACTAATTACGAAACCATTTATATTATTTTACTATCCACCATAATGGATTACCCAAACACTTAACTGCCGATTAACATCCTCAAACCTCAAATCAGAATCTCAAAGTATGAATAGTATGTCGTTGTCGGGGCCCTAAACAAGGAAGACTCGACGATAATTTTCATCCTGTCAGTCAACATCATTATCATCTGGAATACCTAAGTCCCGTTTCTGTGTCTTTGCCCTTGGGCTTGCGAATCGGTTATATCATCACTTAATATTATGAAGTAACTACAGTTATTTTAAAATCGAGTTCAACTAGTACCTACACTGATTTTTCCTTAGTATATTTTTATGAAAGTTAAAGTTGAAACATCCCGCCAACCTAACCCTTAATCTTAAGCTTATGTGCCCTGCGGAGTAATTACGTAGCACATTGACAGTAACAATGGTTTTAATTTTGATAGTTCAACAACATTCATTGCGTTATTTACGTTGTTAAGCAGACAAATTTGTAGAACATATGAAGTAATGGATTAGTAATATCCTTCAAAATGATTCAGATTGTGATTTTTTTAGTATGTTACGCAATTAGGATGCTGAATTCACTATTTTACCCTTAGTAAAACATGAATTCAAGCATAATAAAGTTTTTATTAAATCATCATAACCCATTAAGGTTCATAATATAATAATAATTCTGCTTCGTAGTTGTTTCACGAAAAATTGAGAGACGCTGACGTCAGAAAAAAGTTGCGACGCAAATAAAAATTCTACGGGAGTTTACTTTACTTGTTGATTGACGTAATAACACAAAAAAATGCGTAAAACCAGCAAATCAGAGGTCTGCGCCCTCAATTGCGGCGTAGATGTTCCATACAGTAACTTGTTTTTATGGTCTGAATATGGCAAAAAGTAATAATATTAAAGCTACGTCGATATGGATCTTCAAATGGAAAACTTTCGGAGTTTATTTTTATCATCAAGCAAAAAACATCGCCTTGGATTGGAATATCCAGTTTGAAAGAAAAAAAATGTGTTTATTGGCATTAGGCAGCAAAATAAATACACCATAAAACTAAGTTTGCTCTAATAATGGCCGAAGATTCACTGAAATATTGGTCGATAAAGTAAGAAACAGCTTGGTAATGACTTTATATGCAATAATTTCAGGTGGATTGGTCCGCAGCACCACCGAAGTGAAAATTCACAGATAAAACGACGTAATATGGAAAGGTCATTCCTAAGTTTGATAACATTAAAATCTTGTAGCCCTTGTCATTTCCAAGTTTCTGACATCACCAGAGAAAAAAACAGAAGGAAGGCTATACAAGGTCCAGGCACTTTGACTTATTAAAAGGAAGGTGGGTTTTACGGCTCTCTTTCACTACCGGACTACCAGACGTACTACAGGGTACTATCCGCATTTGGTTGATATCCCGGCCAGTCGCTTCGCCTCCACATTTATTATGCATGTGGAACTCTTTGCCAGCGTCTGTGTTCCCTTCCACATATCGCCCGTCAGCCTTCAAAGCAAGAGTGACCAGGCGTCTTCTCCGTGTGAACCTCATCCATCGCTTTAAATCAGCCGAGATCGAGGTCAAGACAAGGCAAATTCGGCTATTTTTTTTTAAATCGGTTAAATTTGAGTCGAAGTCACGAAGGGTTCCTTAACACAAGGCATAAAACGCCGAAAAAATACAAGCTTTTTGTAAAAAAAAAAATAGAATAAAGTTAATAATTTAAGGGGTCTCCCCTTTTATTATTAACTTTATTCAATGTTTTATTATTTGCTGTTATAGCCGTAATAGAAATACAAACTCTGTGAAATTTTAAACTGTCTATCTATTCGGTTCATGACATACATCCCGCTGACAGACAGACGGACGGACGGATGGACGGAGACTTAGTAATAAGTTCCTATTGGCACCCTTTGGGTACGGAACCCTAAAAACAGCAGGTACATGTTTGGTAAGTATAACAAATTACACTTAACGGTACACTAATAGCATGCTTTGCCCTTGTATGGTACCCACGAAAATAATAACAGACTGCGAGTAGCATACATGACTGCAAATGTTCACTTTACTTGAGGGCCGAGTCGCAGGCCGGTCGTGACACTGACCGGTGTTCAAATATTCACTTAACGTTCTGCTAGAATACTGTTCTGTTGATAAATTAGTAAGTATGTAAAGGTACGCTAAGGATTTCCTCGTCAGCTGAATCCTGTCGTTGCAAGTCTCGTTATAATGGACCTACGAAGTGTTACCGCAAGAAAAATCGATAATCCATTGTACAGGATAAATTTTTAACCAGTGCGCAAACTGTGACTGTTGAAATATTTCGTCGGTTTTTTAAAAATAATCATGTCTATAATCATATGCTGAATAAGAATCATGTCTATAAACATATGCTGAATAAGAATCATGTCTATAATCATATGCTGAATAAGGTTACAGTTTGCGCATTTTTCTGTAGATCCATTACATATAGAAGTTTGTGTGATACTTCACACAGCCACGGCTCTAATCAAGAAATAATTAAATGCAGGTAAATATTTGACTCGCATCATAAGAATTTTTCAGAATCTTCTCGAGCGACATCGATTAGAGAATCACCCTGTAGGCGTCGCGCAAAGATCCACATGTTATTACAATTGAAAATCATCAAGAAATCCCGAAATAGCATTGGTACACGTCTGTAAAATCATAAACTATAAGAAACGAATCACGAATGCTATAAATAAATAGTGTTTTTACAGGCAAAACATCCATATACAAAAAAAAAAAAAACAAAATAAACAGAGGTATGCACCTATTTAGTCATTAAAAAAACATAAGTTTCTTCGTAATTGATGTACTTGTTTAATTAAAAACAAATTAGTCGTCCAATATCTGAATTGAATGCTCTTGTAACCTTAAGAACAACTTGAGCTATTTACAGGCTTATATTTAGAACTTTAAAGCCACATTTCACAGAGTTTAACGATCCTGTGGACTATATCAAAATAAAGACAACACACAACCTTGAAAGGAATCCAAATATTTAAATCGTAAGATTCAACCTACTGCGTCAAAAGATGGTCGTTATTCCGTTTCGTTTTGACACCTTTTTTTTTTTTTTTTTTTTTTTCTGGGTGGGAAATCATCAAATGACTCCTCCCGCTCTGGGCGGAGCGGAAGGGAGTGTCAGACTTTTACTGACTAAAACCCACCCGTGTTCCTTCAGTTGCCTGTGCCAGGGGCCACGGTATCTCTTTCGAACAACCCGCAGCCCCAGCGGCATCGGCCCTAGCGGACCCCGTCAGTTCGTGCTGACAGCTCTTTGAGGCGCGCGTGGAAAACAACGCGCCGTCGACCCGGGCCTGGTCCTTACCGGGCGGCGAGCTGCCCATAGCTCGCCGCCCGCAAGCCCGCGCCTACGGTGGCCGGGAGTCGGCTGTTGACTCCCGTCCAGAGCGTCTCCTGCGGCGGCTAGGTGCGCGAGGGTGCAGCGATTGCCTCTCCCTCACGCGCTCCGCCTTCTCCTTCGCGAGCATTACTGCTTCGCAGAAGGAGGTGACGGCCTCCCATTCACTCTCGCTCCGTACCATGGCCTGTATGAGGGCCGGACGCGAGAGGTCGCCGCCGCCGATCGCTGCCACGAGGACACGGCGGGGCCCCGCCCAAGCCGGGCAGACCTCCACCGTATGCTCTACCGTGTCCTCCGGGCGATCCCCACAGTGGTGACACCCTGGCGTTTCCTCCCGCTTTATCCTGAACAGGAACCTCCCGAAACAACCGTGTCCGGTGAGGACCTGCGTCAGGCGGAAGGTGAGGGCGCCGTTGCGCCTCTCTAGCCACTCCTCAATGAGGGGACTTATCGCCGCAATTGTGGCGTGTCCAGCGCTGGGTGCGACAATCGCACTCTCCCTGCCGCTATGAGATCCCGCCGGAGCTCTGTCCGCTGTGCCGTGATTTCTCGCGGCAGCGGAGCAACGCCCCGGCGTTTTGCCTCCTCTCGCCACTCCCATATGTGGGCGAGGACTTCGGACTCCAGATCCCATGGTGGCAATCCGGCAAGGAGGCTCGCCGCCTCAGCGGAGACCGTGCGGTATCCTCGGATGAGCCGGACAGCCATGACCCTTTGGGACGCGATCAACCGGCGGGCTGGTCGCCGCCTCAAGGATCGCGCCCATACCGGTGCCCCGTAAAGGGCCATGGACCGTACGACCCCCGCATAGAGCCTCCGGCAGGAGGCGTTTGGTCCCCCTGGATTGGGAAGGAGCCGCCTCAAGGCAGCCCCGGCCCGCTCCAGTCTGGGAGCCAAACGTCGGAACTGCTCCACCGGCTGTCGAGGACGAGTCCCAGGTACTTCATCGTCAGCTCGACGCCGATGTGAACCCCTCCCGCCTTTATTTGTGAACCCGACGATGGCGCGTCCCGAGGACCATGGAAACACATGGCCTCAGATTTGTGCAATGCCACCTCGAGTCCCGATTGCCGGATCCTCTCGACGATTGTCGCAACCCCGCGTGTCGCTGCTTCGGCCGCCGCCTGGTGCGACCTCCCTTGCGCCAGGACCAGCGTGTCGTCAGCGTAGCAAACTACGCTGACGCCATCAGGGAGGTCGGCGCGCAGCACCCAGTCGTACTCGATATCCCACAGATGCGGCCCTAGAACCGATCCCTGTGGGACACCGCACGACATCTCTCGCCGGTTCCACTCTCCCCGGTGACCGGGGTAGATGACGGCCCTGTCCGTCAGATAAGCCTCGACAATGCGACGGAGGTAGGTCGGCATCCGGTGATAACCGAGTGCCTCCCTGATGCAACTCCAGGGCAGGGTATTGAAGGCATTGGCGATGTCTAGAGACACCGCCAAGACAACCCCACCCCGGGCCACAGCATCCCCCGTCGTGAGGGCTCGCACGCGCATGATGGCATCCACCGTAGAGCGCCCCCTGCGGAAACCAAACTGGCTGTTTGTTTTGACACCTTAGACACACATAATCTCGCAGAGATTTGACTGGATTGTCATGGAACCGCCATTGTTATTCTCTGAGCTCACTCTTCTCAGTACGGGCACTGTTTCGATGTTCACATCTAATGATTTAAATCTTTAAAGGACACATAAGCACACACACATGTAAGTTGACTGATACAAAAAAAGGACTAACTGCTACAACTTTTATATATATATTTATAGCTTTAGTAAATGTCAAGGACACCACATATAAAAGGAATAAGAGCAGTTTGTGAAGATCACTTGAGCAAGGAAATGTGGTAGCCCTTCTAGTGACCAGCAGCACTAGACCCACATAAGAGATTGTCAGTGGACAGCCTTTGGGAAAATGTCCCGATGCGACGGACATATATAAATGAATCGAGATTTTTATTTTATATTCTATAATAGAGTATATGTAGGTATCTTTTTTTAGGTAATAGATAGTGTTTATTTTCAAAGAAGATAATATTTACAGAATATAAACTAACAGACATAAAATAATAATTATTATGTACATGTATACTTATAGAAAAGAAAATGGGTAAAGCATCATAGGGCATCAAAAATTCATCCGCATCGCTGCCAACAGGAACAGTGCCCAAAAGGCTGGCAGCATTGCCCCGTTGTATGGCGATGCTAATTCTTTGGCCAAAAAATAGGTCAGTCTTCTGGTCACGTAAAGAGTCGTAATTGGTTCCATTTCAAAAGTTGAAAGATTATTTGTACAGACTGCCTATATATTACTTGAAAAGTTGTCAAAAAATAAAAGGCCCGTTTTGGCATTTGAGAATTCGTTCTTGACACCTGTCAGTTTCATACAAACGAATACGTGTTTTGCGAATTTGATCTTTATTAACTACTAGAACTGTCAATGTCAAAACGTGCCTTTTATTTTTTGACAACTTTAGTTGTATAGCATAATCAGCCTATAACGTTCCCACTGCTGGGACACAGGGCTCCTCTCTGTGAGAGGGAGTAGACCGTAATCCATCACGAGGGCCCAGTGCGGGTTGTTAGATGTCACATGTCTTTGAATTTTTGGTTCTAGGACACGCCGGCTTCCTCACGATGTTTGGCTTCACCGTTGTCAGAGCAGCAGTGATGAAATTATTTACACAAAGTAAAGCATCTGTCTGATTTCGAACCCACGACCTACAACTCGTAAGTGGGACCTTGACCACTGGGCCACACTGCTCTTAGTTCATGTAATTTTTCATCTATTGAAAAAATAGATGAAAAATTACAAATCACATGACTGTATGTAAAAAATTTAGGTTTATATTAATGTTATTAGCTATTCGATACACGTGTCACGGTTACAATAAACCCATGTTGACGTCCACATAATGTACTCGTATTATTACATTGTTTACATTGAAATTAGATAATTGTTATGTACATTATGTAACTCATGTGCGTAATTATACATAATGTCTATGTAACAATATAATAGCGAAGTTAATGACATAAACAATGTACAGTCCCACATAATTCGCTGAAATCCATTGTATATACATAGGTACGCGAACCCCGATCCAGCAACCCCCCCCCCCCCCCCCCCGCGTCGCTTTTTTTTACTTAGCGTTCTCTCTGACATTTTTCGTTTTGGTCGGCTCCTAAGGGTCACAGCGTGATGTTAAATAAATAGCCTATATACAGGTTGCCAGGGACATCGACGCGCAAACTGTAACCATGGATTCAGCACATGAGTTTTTAATAACCGACGAATAATTACGACGCTATGGGGTGTAAACTCATGTGTTGAATTCATGGTTACAGTTTGCGCGTCGATGTCCCTGCCACCCTGTATAATCTTCTTCAAAAATTTGGCTACCAAATGCAAAAATATTTTTTTAAATCTGACTGGTCATCATTTGCCTAGCTTTTTCCCAACTATGTTGAGGTCGGTTCTAGTCTAACCGGATGCAGCTGCATACCAGTAATTTATATGGAGCGACTGCCTATCTGACCTCCACAACCAAGTTACTGGGTAATACGATACCCCTTGATAAGACTGGTAAACTGACTGACTGGTTTTATAAATCTGACTGGTAAGTACTATTTATAAGTTCTGTGCTGGTTGTTCCAGGAATTAGCGCGTTCAAACAACGAAAATCTTTCTTTATTATTCTAGTTTTATTATTAGTACAGATAAGTAGATAGACATGTGCGTATATTTGGCCTGCCTGACTAATATTTAAGTTAGGTACTGAAAAAAGTTAAGTAGGTACAGACGCCAGCAAGTCAAGCTACCCGAACCTGTCAAATTTTCCCAATCAACCTTGAACCTTAATGCTTTAGCGATAAACTCGAAAATCTATTAAAGACATTTGACATATTGTAGTAGCTTGATGTGCTGACATTTGTCCCAGTCGGTACAATATCAGACAGTGATGAATAGTATTGTAGGTAATTTCAACTTAAAAGTAGGTAACATAACATTAATATCACTTTAAATTTGAATACCTATTGTGTATTTAATCTTTTTATTATTGTACAATTGTAATTTAATGTTTTTATTGATGACTTTTGTAATGTTTATCTAATTGTAATATTTTAATTAATTCTCAATGTTCCTACCTAATATTTTTATTGACACATGTATGCATATAAATTGGTTCCAAAATAAATGAATTTATTTGTAACTAAGTTATTTACATAAAAAATCAAATCAGTAAGTTTGATTACTGCTCACGTATTTTGAAAAGATTTTTTTCAGCAACTTTCGTTATTCATCATCAGCTTACAGCAGTGCACTGCTGGACCGAAGCTTCTCCAATTGCACTCTCGTCTATCTGCTACCAAACACCCTACGAAGATCGTCGCTCCATCTAGCCCGAATGTGTCATACCTTACGTTTGCCGATTCGCGGTCTCCGCAGACTTTCGTTACTAACCATACGAAGTCTTTTAAATAACAAGTCTTGTATGTATGCAGAAACAAGTTTACTTTAACGCTGCAACCAACAACAACAACAACATACAACAATAACATTTTAAAATTGATGTCAATCATCGTAATGGCAGCGCTTACTTATTATCATTACAGTGAGTTGTTTCCTATTTCACTTCCACAAACTACTTACTTAGATAAGCAAGTAGATAAGTTACCGTAGAAATTGCAACATTCCTTCATTCTAATAGAATTGTTACTGCAACCTACACCTTTTAAACAAAAAGCGCTTCATCCTCTCCTCTAAAAACTAACTTGCTGTGCCCGACAGGGTCCATAATTGTTTCTCTATAATATACCTACCAGCCTTGTATACATTATGGAATGCAATAAAGTATTGAGTATTGAGTATTGAGTACCTTTGGGTTGAACACTGCGCAAGCTTCTTTGGATCAGCCAGCAATCTAATGTCGCAATGGTCGGAATACTGCATACCCGTTCATAATCGTCAGAATCATCTATGTTATGGAAGGGATGGGTAGCAGCGTCCTTATGACTGCTAATCTTTATCATACCCTTGACGATCTTTAGTAGCATGTTACAAAACCAATGGCTGCGGAAAGTATGGACTCATGTATCTACTGGAAACTAGACAGAATCAATCATCAGTGCTTCTTCATTCAGTTCCGCGTCGCCGATGTGTTCATAATTAAACAAGCTGTAAGTATATTGTATTGGTATATCCCGTAATATAAACTAAGCTCTTATAAAAAAACACAAAATACTAAGTTCTTTAACAATAATCATCAACGTTAACACTGCAACCACGTACTACAGTACATCAATATGCCTCCAAGCTTACCAGCAACAAAAATTTCCTTATTGATTCTAGTCTACCTGTTAGATTTCCGCCTCAATATTAGACTAAATCAGTCAATACAAATATTTTATTTCACAATCTTCACACTACATAAGTGACTGGCGTCCAAAGTCCAGTTTGGTTTGTTTCTGACCGATAGGCAGGTGTTTTACCTTGATCGATCAAAGTCCAAAGCCGTATCGACGTTGAACCTTTGATCGCGAAACTCTTGCTAAATGATCTCGAATTCACGAGTATATGTTAATGTGATTCATGCGGTCAGGTCAACTGAGTTTGATAAGTATTCTGATTCACATTATGTTTAATGATGTCAATGTGTTTTCCTACAGGTTCATAGGCCATCCAGTTCAAATACCAAAGTCAAAGGTAACTTTAACTACATGAACGAACCCCCAGGCTGGCCTGTCCCTATAACTAAAGACCGTCTCACGAAAGCATTCCCACGGCAATAGGTACGTAGAACTAATTAATATTTCGTTTTACCTAATAACTGGGTTGATGGGGTCAGATAGGCAGTCGCCCCGTCTAAAATACTGGTACTCAGCTGCATCCGGTTAGACTGGAAGCTGACCCTAACATCGTTGTCCATGTAGTTGGGAAAAGGCTCGGCAAATGATGAGTTAGCATCATTCCTACAACAACCCTCCTTTCTCTATTTAAGATTGTATGTTGCGATAAAATAAATAAAGATTTATGTCTCTCTATGGACTTCGTTTATGAGACGGACTCTATGGTGAAGATCGCTTCCGGTCTAGAGTTGAGACACCTCGGGTCTATAGCTTTGAGCATCCATCTATGGGCTATGTTTTGCGCAGCTTCGTTCGGAGACAAGTCGAACCGCGTCGTAGCTATAAAGCCACACCCCCCCTTGCCTCTCCTTATGTAAGAACTTCTGATAAATATTTATTATCACCATGTTTTGGTAACAGGTTATCAAGGCCATGTATCTTACCACATATTATCGCACAAGTGAAAATATAAACAAGACCTCCGCGCGTGCAGTAGTTGTGCAAGTAATGAGTAATGAGGCACCGGGGTGGCAGTGGTGCACCTTGTGGCATTGTGCCAAAACTACGTCCACGTTCTGTACCTCACGTAGGTACTAAAAAGTATCCTAGTCTACGTACTTACCCAATTACATCATCAAACTTATGCTAGACATTGGCCTCCCCAAATATGATCACATGGCATTCAGGGAATTCGCACGACCTTCACTAGGTCAATATCGTCGATCTAGCTTGTGCGTACCCACTCACTGTGTAGCATGTTTTCGTAAAATTCCTTACAACTAAAGAAATAATGATGGTAACGTTATTCTTAATTGCATAAATCGTGCCGACATCAAGGCCAACATAGATACAATATGCCAACTTGTAACAGTACCCATCTTCGCGGTTCATAGCGTCGCATGCAAAGGCAAAAAGTAACAAGTTATGTCATGTCCAGTAGATCGTCGCTTGACGAGATGTGGCACACACTGCACAATAAAGTCAGTGAAACGTATGAGTATGCAACCAGCTTACTACACTTTAAGTGCGCTTTTTCAGCCCTGTCCTGTCATTGATATCCCAAAAACTATTAGAACTACGCATCATGCATATTGCGTGTTGTTTTTAAAAATTTTCTTGCCTGTTCTGTTTCGTCATACATCATCATTTCTGTCGAAAAACGCTTACTTCTAGATAAATGCCCGGCCTGCCCCAAAGATTGCCACAACGACCAGTCCTGCGCTGCTTACCAAACTCCTTTGTTGACAGTACCGCAAAGCTGTTGCACGTCATATAGCCACAAGACTTCCGCCTGCAGCCAATGATGTTCGCTAACGGCACACCACACACCACACATCACTGAGTAGAGGTACCTACCTGCCATACAGCCCATACTTTCTCTCTTCGTTGGTTTCGCAACAACCGAGGTTGCGACAATCAAATATTTTTTGACCTCCGACGACAACTGCGCAGGTTCATCTCAAGTTCTCAACTTCTCAAGTATTTCCTCTATGATTGTGACTTTATTTGAACTTTAAAGGCCATTCATGGTACTTTCGTCTGCTACTGGTCATACTTAGCCTTCATCTGCAAGAAAGTCCCAAGTTACATACTTCTTAGGACAGCGATTTTAACATGGAAGAGTTTTAAATAAGGTTCACTATAAATTATAATAAAATTACTTATGTCTGTTAAATTATAACATGTTTTATGTCATTAGGATATCTCTAGATATCTAGAGATATCTTCATGGGCTAATGAACTGTGCCAAATCTTCACATCTGGATGCTATGTTTGGGTAACTGGTCTCACACCAAATGTACCCAAAACAGTGATTCAAGATGCTGGATATAAAATACCATAAAAAAAACGTGTGTCGTGTTTTAGCGACCTTCAAAGTAACCATATATATATGCAAATTGACGAATCTCCGTAATGTTTGCTAAAGAATTTCTGCACACTGCGCATTTAACCATTTTAGCAAACAATATTTATGAATGCCAGAGTCGCTACTTAATACCCATTGATATTCATAAAGAGTACAATTTTATAAAGTATCTACGCAGCACACAAAGAATATAATGTAGACACTGTAAAATGATACGCATTATATTATTTTATATGTAAAACTAGCGACCCGCTCTTGCTTCGCACGGTTTTACGTCTTGACAAAACATGGAGATGTCTTAATTTTTAATTTTTGATATTAACTTATATTGTGTCCATGAGGCAAAAGCCTCCCCTGCCATACCTCTCTTTTTTATGCGATCCTTGGCCAAGTTGGCCCCACAAACATGATTAGCTCGTCACACCACCTTCCCCGTGGTCTACCTCGACGGCGAAGTCCTCCCTCAGTCGTCGAGTGAGTGACGAACTTAGCCCATCTCTCTGAGACATTCGTGCAAAGGCCAGCCCACTCATATTTCAGCCTGGCTGTTTTTTCTCCAACAGCCGCTACTTGTGTTATGGCTTATTATATGTATGTTTAATATTAATAATTTATGATATAAGTAAGTACACAACCTTTCAGAATAAATTCTCTAAATGATGGTGAAAACACCATCAAAATTCCGTTGCGTAGTTTCGAAGAAAAATGCGGTCACACAGATAGACACGAAAAGCGACTTTAAATTATAATATGTATAGATTAAACATATCTGATGAAAAATGCCATATTTAAGTACAACCGAACTCATTTTCTACATCTCGGTAAAATAAATATTACATCATATTTCCACAATAAGGCAACTGATACACGAAATTACATAAGCAAATTGTTTGTCTATCTCTTTCAAAGCGGATTCTTTGTTGTCTTTTTAATTATTACGCGTTCAAGGAAATTATATGCAGATGGTACATTATTTAACATGGTACACGCGACATAGGTACTATTTGTTAAGTGTCAGGAAACACTCACATGACGCGTGAAAACTATTTATTTTACTCGAACTGTTTAACTAGTTTCGAGACTAACGGATAGTTGGGACTTTGATAGTCAATATTGTGGCGAAGTCTGGAAAATTCTTACCGACCCCATTGATTAATTTAAAGAATAACTAAAATTATAAGTCATAAGTCATTTATTCATTTGTTGAACATAGGTACAATAATGATATTATAATAAAGATAATAAAGAGGAAGCCAGAGGGCGAACAAATGTTTGTCATTTAGTAATCAAGCCAGCCAAGTGTCGACAGTAAAATAAAATAAAAATAAGCCTGGATGAGTATCCCTCTATCCTGGTTTATTTTGTCTGGATATTTTTATCTGAATACTCTTATTTAATTATTAATCTACTTAAACCCTTAATGCGATTTATAATGTTCATTAAAACTTCGCTATTCTTTACTTTAAATGAAGAAGTATTACAGGTTTTACTGAATTATAAAAAATGCGTTTTACAAAGGCACGGCTGACTGCCAGCCACGTCGCTGAAAAACAAATGAAACAAAATAAACAAGTTAATATTATTTTTACCCGCAGCTCACTTTACCTTTAAGCCCAGAATACACATGCCTGTAACTTGCACAAGAATATAACACCACATCAACTTTTGATTGTTGTATACCATCATGGCATGCAAACTACTTGCATACTTTTGCGCAAGTTACAGTTATGTGTATTCCGGGCTTCATAACTGGACGTTATTTTAATCTAGCTTCTGCTTGCGACTTCGACCACGTGAAATTTCTTGTTTCAACATAAAATATTCTGACACTCAGCAATACTGTACTAACCATTAGTAAAAGAATTTTTGGAATCGGATCAGTAGTTCCGAAGATTACCACCTACATACAAACACACATATAACATTAGTATTAGTATTTTTGAACAAATCAATTATTCTTGTTCTTCTTATTCTTATATTCAGTGTAGGTAGATATACCTACTTCGCAAGCCCGGTTAAGCAGACGACAACCTGATAGATTGAACTGCGAGAGGCCATTCCCATAAAAAAAAACCTACTTCGTTCTTAAACCAGTCCAGTAAAGCAAGTTGCTTGACGTCAGACGGACCCTAAAATAACACCACGATTTTTACCCACGATATAAAAACAGTTTTAAGAAGTCTAAATATAGATTGTTGACAACAACAACACAATATTAATAGACATTTTTTTTTATAAATGGCATCTCGACGTTCCACCTACGAGGTTGTCGTCTGCGTAATCGGGTCTGAATTAATAGGCACTGATAACATCTCGTTAAATTAGTAGTAAACAATGACAAGAAGTTTTAGGGGACTATTATTAAAATAACTTAGGTAAGTCAATCTCAGCTCATCATCGTCATCTCAAGCTTGAGTTTGCCCACTGCTAAGCATAGCCCTCTGTTCCCATGTGCCAATCCCGGCGCTCCTGTGCCATCCTCATCCAGGTTCTACCCGCGACGACAATTTCGTCCGCTCATTTCGCCGCTGGACGACCGACACTTCGTCTCCCAGTCCTTGGACGCCACCAGCACCCTAATTGCGTAACACACGATCAATCGGAATCGGTTTCACTTTGACAGTTCAACAACATTCATTGCGTTATTTACGTGTTGAGCAGACAAATTTTTCTAACTTAAGAAGCAATGGATTAGCATTTTGTTTCAAAATGATTCAGATTCCGATTGATCGTGTGTTATGCAATTAGGGTGCCAGTCACTGCCTTACTCCACCTGCCTAAATCTTCGTTAATCTATGCTAATATCGATTATGTCCAGAGAATCTATCACAGCCAGAGTGCAAAGCACAGTCAAGCATAAATACACTTTCATAATCAGCCTATAAGGTTCCCACTGCTGGGACACAGACCTCGTCTCTGTGAGAGGGAATGGACCGTAATCTACCACGCGGGCCCAGTGCGGGTTGGTAGATGTCACATGTCTTCGAATTTTTGGTTCTAGGACACGCCGGTTTCGTCACGATGTTTTCCTTCACCGTTTTGAGAGCAGTGGTGATGAAATAATTTACACAAAGTAAAGCTTTGATCTGAAATAAAATATTTATTAAAGCGCCTGTCAGGGTTCAAAATTACGTCCTATATCTCGTAAGTCACGATAGTTACCACTGGGCCACCACTGCTCACAAATACGCCGCACGACTTGCCGATCCTTAGAACAGTCGACCAAGACTTTGACTACTGTGGTAGATCGGCTATAAACTCGTCTGCGGGCTTAGTACGAGGCAGACCTTATGGCGGTGTTGCTCTGCTCTGGCGTAAAATTGCATTTAGTTCGGTGACAGTGATCCCGTGCAATAGTGTGCGTCTCACGGCAATTAAGGTAGTTGTGTGCGATCGTTCCTTCGTGGTAGTCTCTGTGTACATGCCTGTGAACTGCATTGAGAATTTAATAGAATTTACTGACTGACTTAGTGAAATAAGTGCTATAATTGAAAATATCGAAGTCGCGAATCTGTACATTTTAGGAGACTTTAATGCTAGTCCTTGTGCGTTGTTTGGAAAGTAACTTCAAAAATTTGCGGATATAGAAAAGTTGGGAAGCTCATCGGACACCTTTACTTTCGTTAGTGATGCCCACGGCAGCACAAACTGGCTTGACCATTGTGTGGTAACGGAGTCTGCGTGGCAGTCTGTACTGAGTGTAAGGGTGTTCTATGACTGTACTTGGTCCGACCACTATCCCTTATATATATTATATATATATATATTATTTTATCTTGTAATCTTTCTGTATTGAAACCACAGCTTCTGATACATGAAAGATCCTCTAATGGCATACTGTGGGCCGATAGGGATGAGCAACAATAAGAACTTTATAGTAAGATATGCAATGATCACTTTAAAACCGTAGATTTTCCATCAGAATTGTCGGGATGCTGTGATGATTTATGTCACAACAAAGATCACAGAATAGTTATAGACAGAATGTACAAGGATATTGTTACGACTATGTCTAAAGCGGCTGTGATTAGTTCTAAGTGTATGAGTAATATATAAAACGAAAACGTGTTGTGTTAGGCTGGAATGAGCATGTTAGTGGTGCTCACCAGGTTGCCAGGCTAAACTTTCAAACCCTTGGTTACTATACGGTAAACCTGCAAGTGGACCAATCTATAATAACATGGTGGAGTCTTGGCGTCGTTTCAAATATAAGCTAAGATGGTGTCCAAATAACGCCGAGCAAATTGAGATGGATATTCTCGCATCAAAACACGCAGACAAAAATTTTAAGAGCTTTTGGAAAGGCACGAGAAAATTAAATAGTAGACCTTCTGTCCCTCTAAATATTAACGGAGTTACTCAAACTATTTATTTCAAGTAAACCAATTACAGGCACTTTTGAATGGTCAAGGGTCAGTCAGTCAAAAAGATGAAGCTGGTTGCCCATTCCAAAGCGTAGTAGGTACCTATGGAGAAGAACGGACAAGAAACTCCAAGGACACTCTTTTAAATCACAATAATATAGTTACAAAGTATTGGTTACATCTTTCATGTTAAAAATTATACATGTGAAAACGATGCAGAACGTTAAAAGCGCCCGTGATGAAAAGACAAAAAAAAACAATTCAAATATTAAATTAAATCAAAATAAGCCATGGCAGCAAAGAGTTGACCAGTCCCTATTGACGGCGCCCGTTCACGAACATGACGCACAGATTAGCACCATTCAGCTCAAGCATTTTGAAGGGAGCTAAATGATCCAACACATACGCGACCATCAGCGAGACATTAGAGTGAGCATGACATACTCTCAGCCGCCAAGGCACATTCAAGCCAATGAAAGACGTACGCAGTAAATGTTAGCTTTATAGTATGTACATAGTACTCACATATGTGCTATAGGCACATTTAAACAATACTAGGAGAGTGAATTTATATAATGCAAAATAGTATTTTAAAATCTTCAGCAGCTCCAACAGTGTGTAGGTAGGGTAGTGTGTGAAGTATTTTCAAATGCTAATCAATTTATTTATGCGTCCTGTGGAGCAGGACCAGCGCTTAGCCAAGCATTTTTGTCAGCGATGTAATCCCCCAACTTATAATATGCTTGGCTGCAAAGTGTGCGTTTTATGTAAGATTTGAATTTCGTTTCATTGCGTTGGAGTATGTGGGGAGGTATTTTATTGTAACATTTTAAACAGTACCCCATGAAGGAAGAGTCTACTTTAGCCAGTCTGAAACCTGGTTGAACTAATTGGTCCCTATTTCTAGTTCTATATGTGTGTCTGTCACCTCTTTTACTGAAAAGATTTAAATTTTTCCTTACGTACAGGCTGTTTTCATAGATATATTGACAAGGTACCGTCATGATATTAATATCTTTAAACAGTTCCCTTAGAGAATCGCGCCTGCGGAGCCATATATGGCTCTGATGGCTCTTTTCTGCAGAATAAAAATAGACTCGATATATGCCGCCCGTCCCCATAGTAAAATACCGTAAGACATGATACTATGAAAGTAACTGAAATAGACTAGCCTCGCGGTATCTACATTAGTAAATTGACGGATTGTTCTTACAGCATATGCTGCTGAACTTAGCCGTCCTGAAAGAGATGTTATATGAGGACCCCATTGCAGCCTTGAGTCGAGCGTTATCCCCAGGAAAACAGTTTTATCGACGAATTCTAGTTTCTCTTTATTCAATACTATGTCACAATCACTACTTTTAACATTCGGTAAAGCAAATCTTATGCATTTAGTTTTTTTCCCATTTAATACTAAATTATTAGCAGTGAACCAATTTTGCACTTGCAGTAGGGCGTTATTTACGTCGTCAAGATTTGATGCACGTCTATTTATGTTAAAAATTAAGGAAGTATCGTCAGCAAATAACACCATTTGTGGTTGGTTTTTTAATAAATGGGGTTGGTCATTTATATATACTAAAAAGAGGAAAGGACCTAATATCGAGCCTTGTGGAACACCCATTTTTACTTGTAAACCAAGTGAATTGACACCATTTATTTGAACTTTTTGCTGTCTATCATGTAAATAAGATTTTACTAAACTGAGCGCAAGTTTAGTCCATAATGCTCAAGTTTCAAGAGTAAGGTTTCGTGATTAACGCAGTCAAATGCCTTGGAGAGGTCACAAAAGATCCCTATTGATTCCTAACTGAGCCGCCTGCCATTGCGAACATGTTTAAAAGACTTTTTCAGATAGAACTTTCTTCCTGTTTGTCGGGGATGCTTAATACTAGTGCAATCAGGCAAAATTCGCTTGGGCCGACAGTATGCCCAGCTTTTACTGCTAAGCATGTATCTGCCGTTATAACGCTTATGACGAGGGGTAAGTCCCCAGGCCACGATGGAATGACTATTGAGCATTTGCAGCATGCGGGGGTTCATCTGCCAAAGCTTCTGCCTATGTTATATACGTTTTGTTTAAGACACTCATACCTACTGGATGGATATACATTCATCCGGTAGGTATGAGTGTCTTATTTTTGACTATTGGCACAACCACGGTCTTCATACTAAGACCGTGGTTGTGCTAATAGTCAAAAATAAAACTGGTGATGCGTCAGACAACAGCAATTACAGGCCCATTTCGCTAGCTACTACCGTGGCGAAGGTGCTAGATAGTTTGCTTGATCGTATTTTAAACAGTCACATAAAGCTGAATGACGCTCAATTCGGGCTCAGACGCGGTCTGTCGACAGAAACGGCAGTTCTATGCCTCAAGCACACTGTCCGGTACTACACCGATAGAAAGACTCCGGTCTACGCCTGTTTTTTAGACCTTTCGAAAGCTTTCGATTTGGTGTCCGACGATGTGTACGACGACGACGACGACGACGATGATGTGTGATGTGCAGTGATGTGATGTGTACAAATTGAGGACAGAAACCAGCCTCCCTGAAGAAGTCGTTAGCATTTTTGATAATTGGTACAACAACCAAATCAATGTGATAAAGTGGGCGGGCGCGATCTCCGATGAGTACTGACTGAGGTGTGGCGTAAGGCAAGGAGGTTTAACTTCGCCTCGTCTCTTCAATCTGTATGTAAACGGACTCATCGAGGAGCTCAGCAGCACCAAAGTCGGCTGCTCTATAGACTGAAAATATGTCAACAACATCAGCTACTCTGACGATATGGTGTTGTTGGGCCCTTCCATAAGTGCCGTTCGAAAACTCCTCGCTATATGTGTTGAGTACGCCGAGGCTCATGGGCTCAGGTGTAATGTAAAAAAGAGCGATCTTTTGGTGTTCCAATCACTAGTTCATAAGGTCACCCATGTACCACCCGTCCTAATAGACGGTGATTCCCTACGCATAGTTACGCGTTTCAAGTACTTGGGCCACTGGGTCACGGATGACCTCTCAGACTACGAGGATATTGAGAGGGAGCGCCGGGCGTTGGCTGTCCGATGCAATATGTTGGCTCGTAGATTGGCGCGCTGTAGTAAGGCAGTAAAAATAACATTGTTTCGGGCGTTTTGCCAATCTTTTTAAACATGCAGTCTATGGGTCAAATATACGCAGACGACAATCAACGCCCTGCGCGTTCAGTATAACGATGCATTTAGGATGCTGATGCGGCTGCCGAGACACTGCAGCGCGTCGGGCATGTTTGCCGACGCTCGTATCGATGACTTTCATGCCATCCTCAGAAAGAGAGCGGCGTCATTGTTCAGTCGTGCCCGCGGCAGTGGCAACAGCATTCTTAGCGTTGTGGCTGGCAAAATTGACTGTCCATAATACCCTACACTTACCCAAGATTCAAAAACGATTTTCTCCTAAAATGTTGGTAGATATTTTATGAAACAGGTATTTTCTCAAAGATGCAATTGTTATTTCACGAGAAAAACACTTTTCAATTTTGCGGAAGTGTAAGGTATTTCTAGAACCTTTCGGCCCCATCGGCCATCTGTTCTGCGAGTAAGGCGTTGGAAGGCCTCCCACGAGGTGGACCGATGAGGTCATCGGTCCACACCACGGCCTTCACCCCGCAGGACTCCGCTGGATGCGAGAAGCACAGAACCGGTTGACGACTCGTCGACGTCGAGGACTCAAATAAAAATGCTTCTATTGATAGGAATTTTCGAGAAATTTCTGGGCAAAGAAACATTTCTTAACATATTCGCGCACGTCATTAAGTCATTAGCTGCAATGACTGAGGAAGTAACCAACTGAAAACCACATCAATAACACCGCCATTGATCGTAATAATGTTGATATGCTCATGTCCAATGAAATATTCTTTTCTTCTTCAAATAAAACTATTATAAAAAAGGCTGCTAATATGTAATTATAATCATAATAAATTATCCATCACAAGACTGAGTGATGTCTTTTTTACCATGTTTTAAATCACTGCCTGTGCCTGATTTAAAAATCGATTTACAGTAATGTAACGGCACTTTTGGTTGATCTGCAGTGGTTTTGTTTATTCTTTTTTGGGTCATAATGACAGCGAAACATTTGGCACCGAATCCATAATGGTCGAGTATTTATTGTGATTTGTGGTTAAGGCGCCGTCCAGAAGCACATTTTTAGGTAATTGACAATAGCAAAGTCAAAGTCAAAGTCAAAGTCAAAGTCAAAGTCAAATCATTTATTTCAAATAGCATAAAATATATATAATATATAATATAAAAGGCACTTTTGAACGTCAAAAATAAAATTAAAATAAAATTGATTCTAGTCGCCCCTTCCAAAAGGTAGTTTTCGTATGGAGAAGAATGGGCAAGAAACTCCACCGTTACTCTTTTAAAATGTTTTACAATATATTGCATACATTATTTATATAATTATATGTGAAGACGATGCACCCAAAAATAAAATTACTATACCACAATAGGTAAAAGAATTAAAATGGATAAATGTAACCATGACATATAGATCAACTATGTGATAGATACATGGTGCTCACATATTCACAAACATTCCAAACATAGACGATTTTCATAAATAAATAAGGAGTAATAAGTCCGGGTGTGACCCCAAGTAATTACAGAATGTAAATCAATTTCAAAGAAAGAAAAAAAAAAGAATAAATTATACAATTACATTAGCAACCAGTTTGATTTTGTCTAGACTCTAGAGATTGTCCTATGGAGCAAGACCAGCATGTTTCCAAGCATTCTTATCTTGGATATAATCCTCTAATTTGTAATATCCTTGCTTACAAAGTGTAATTTTAATATAAGTTTTAAATTTTCTTTCATTTAATTGCAATATTTCACAAGGTATTTTGTTGTAACATTTAACACAGTACCCCATAAAAGATGTAAGTACTTTAGATAATCTGAAAAAAGGTTGATCTAATTTATCTTTATTTCTAGTATTAAAATGATGTCTATCACTTATTTTATTAAAAAGATGTTGATTTTTTCTTACATACATAATATTTTCATAAATGAATTGGCAAGGTACCGTCATAATATTAACCCTTTTAAATAGTTCCCTAAGAGATTCGCGGCGACGTAGATTGTAAATGGCTCTGACAGCTCTCTTTTGCAAAATAAAAATGGATTCAATGTCAGCAGCCCGACCCCACAGTAAAATGCCATATGACATAATACTGTGGAAGTAACTAAAATAGACCAAGCGCGCGGTTTCTTCGTCTGTTATGCGTATGTTAGCTATGCGTTTTTTATGTTGGTTGAATCGAATTACCACCAAAATATGAGTAATTTTAAAGTTTTAATTAAATTAATTAATAAATGCACGGCTTAGTGGAATCATTTTTCCCTTTATTATCATTACATAAAATATGTTAGTTTACGCTTAACATTTTGAGAATTATGTGACGAAAAGTATTTTATTGAGCTCTGTTTTACGATTGTTTAATCATGATACTGTTTTATTTTTATGAAATATTTTTGAATAAGTCTTTTCTTTGAACATTTGACAATACACTAAATTTTATTTCGGACTTGTAAAATGTACCAATACGCCTAACTGTGCGTCAAAAAATTGAGCGTTTTCCGGTGTCTACCTTTAGGCATCGCCTTAAAGTTTCGCGTAAAATATTATTTTACTCCAAATATCTTACGATAATGGTGGCTTGTGTCAAGTTCGACAAATATTTTATTCATACATATTATGTAGGTATGTCTATTTGAACCGTTGTGTACCTCTAGGAACATGTGATTCAAAATAAAATAAAAAGTAGCTTAAATGAATTAACTGAGCTTGACCTTGACCGCCAAATCAGTTGGATACGTAAATCGAGGCTTCGGAGATTGCTCCTTTTTGTCAAAGTTGGTCGAGGTCAAGGAGTGTGCTCCTAATCCAAAAACGTCCAGACTATGAAAAGGTGTTCAGATTTTCTAGGACCTCTTTTAAACTATCAGTTCAGTTTTGCATCCTGGAGAGCACTCGCGCGATACATGGCCAGTCCCTGCCGATATATTCTGTAAAAATCTCACCGTGAAAACTTAGGTGAAATTGCTGTCTTAAGTGACAATCCCTAGCATCAGTTGGAATGACAGCTCCTTCTAGCTAAGTTTTCACGGTGATATGTTTTACAGAATAGATCGGCTGAACTGTTACCTATTTGCCGCATATAACTATTCTATCTTACCCTACCTGGTTTCAAACCTAGAAGGCCAACGTGGTTACTCAAGTCCTCTAGACCACCGCCTGAGCTACAGGCTGAATCCATTAATCACTAATTTAAAACCTACTAAACCACTTTCAAGCATATTCAAACCCCGATCACATATTAGCATCACTCGTCCCCACAACTCAAACGCTGGGTGCGCCCGAGGGCCGCTGTGGTCGGTGGCGCAATTTCGGATGCACGCGCGCAGAGGTCGCGCCCCTCCATGTAAACACCGATACAATGCAGGACTTGTACCGAGGATTGTTTGTAAATAAACGATCTATAACTCGGTGACATTGGTTGTTCGAACTTGTGACCCGAGACCCGACAATTACTATCGTAGGTAAATATTGGTTTTGTTAATTGTTACGGTTTACGGTTTTAGATAATTTATTTCACTCAAAATGAATACAATTATTCACTACTATGAGGAAAAACATAATAATTAAGGTAGGTGACGATTTCTCTGGGTTATGTATTAAGTTAAGTATATAAGAAAACAGTACTTCGAACGTGATGTTTATAGTTCTTACAGTCACTGGCATTCATTTTAACCACAGCACAAGTTGACTGGGAACCCTATTCAGACTCACCATACATACATATACTGATTTTCTGAATGTGTCAATTCAGACAGAACAACAGAAACAGAACACTTTGCGGGTCACTAAACGCCCGTCGACGTAATATCAATAAAACTTTTATTGTGTCTCGTTCAGTGTCCTTCAACGGGTTAACTTATCTCCACAACTCAGCTGGTAAGTAGCTGCAGACACAGAAGATCGTAAGCAAGGTCTATTCAAGTCTCCTCTCTTCGAGAGGGCGTGGACTATAATCTACCACGCGGGCCCAGTACGGGTTGGTAAATGTCACATGTCTTCGAAATTTTGGTCTTAGGACATGCCGGTTTCCTCACGATGTTCTCCTTCACCGTTTTAGATCAGTGGTGATGAAATAATTTACACAAAGTAAAGCGCCTGTCTGGGTTTGAACCTACGACCCACAACTCATAAGCCGCGGCCGTTAGCACTGGGCCACCACTGCTCTCAAGTCTGTTCAAGTCTACCGACTATATAATAAACGAATCCCAAACGAAACCGAGATATAAGACAAGTAAGATACGATCATCGATCGTGCATAATAGCCTAATCATTAGCATATTTCACACAATATAGTTTGGTCATTTGGTGTCATCCTGCCTAGTCAAACAGTATCTACAATACCTAACACGTGTAACATCAAGAACCGCAGTTTTATTTGTCAAACAAAAACTTATTCAAATTAGGTGAGGCGAAACAGGTGTCCATTGATTGAAATACTCTGAAGATGAGGAAAAATAAAATTCTATGTCAACAAGACGTTTTAACATCAACTGTTGCAAAGTAGGACAGAAATGAGTACAGCTCTTTTTTTCTGCCAACATCCGTCATCATCCACAGCCTGACTTATCCGCTTCTGATCATAGGCCTCTCTTTTCAAGTGCCATTCCCCACGCCCCTGTTCCAGCCTCATCCAGGTTCTACCCGTGATGGTAAGTTTTCTTTCTATACAACTAGAATCCTAACTAATATTAATATTATAAATGCGAAAATATGATTGTTTGTTGGTTTGTTACGATTTCACGCTGAAACGGCTCAACGGGTTTGGATGACATTTGGCACATTATTAGACCATGACCTGGTGAACCTCATAGGCTACTTTTCATCATGGATCGCAGACGATGTCGTGGACAACAGCTTGTACTAAATATTGAACGAAATCTTCTTCCTCGTCGTGTCGCTGACATGACTGTGTTTCAGAGATCTTGTTGGCCCAAAACTTTGCCACTTCCATGGCGTCGTCGGTAGCAACCGAGGTCAGTTTGACTGAACTCAACTTTTTGGGACTCAAAGGGCAGGATAGGAGGTGGAGCATAGTTTGCGACATAGCTCCACATCCACACCCCAATCCTTATATATACCTTCCGTCGAGGTAGCATCACTTTACCAGGTTGGAGTTACATCTTCCCATTTGTGTCCGGAGACGGTTCAGGGCCTTCCACGTGGACCAAGAAGTTTGTTTGAAAAAATTACCACTTTCATTTTGATGTTGCGCTTTAATATTTACTTTATTCGAGAGAAGACGATTAAGCTGGTAATAACTAAAACATTAAAAATGTATTTCAATAAGAAGATACCTTATCGAAATAGATTTTTAATGTTTTAAAGGTTTGAAAGATTACAACCACACCTAAAATCTATGCCCAATAGAGGTTTGTTTGAAAAATGACAACTTTCATTTTGATGTTGCGGTTCGATATTATCTACTTTATCCGAGAGAAGACAAGCAGGTAATAACTAGAACATTAAAAATCTATTTCGATAAGAAGATATCTTATCGAAATAGATTTTTAATGTTTCATTTACCTTTATCAAAATATACGCTAGAATTAGCATCCTCATGAATTTCAAAGAAGTGATTATTGCTTATTTAATGCTTTTGCGTGAATAATGGCGTGTCAACGAGTAATTTTAATAAATATCTGTCATTTACATCGTAGGTAACGTTGAAGTCATTAATTAGATAGTGTTATTACTACGTATTTCATAATATTACTTGTTTTAATGAGGGGCTCCTTGCTTAATGGCACTATAAAGATCGCGGAAGAATTTTGAATGGGTGATCCTGCAGTGCCTGGTTTTTGTCATGGAATCATAAGTGCTCCTGCGAGGACACTCAAAGTTCCCTGTCACAGATCATCATCATCATCAGCCTATAATGTTCCCACTGCTGGGACACAGGCCTCCTCTCATGAAAGGGACTGGGCCGTAATCCACCATACGGGCCCAGTGCGGATTGGTAGATGTCACTTGTCTTCGAATTTTTGGTTCTAGGACATGCCGGTTTCCTTACGATATTTTCCTTCACCGTTTTGAGAGCCTTGTTGCTTGGACTTGGCAGTAACTAACTACGCTATAAAGATGTCGAACCCGAGTACCCGGTAGGTAACGATAAAGAGATACGTTAAACTTGGGCTGAAGACAAGCATCTTTAGCGGGATCGTCCGAAAGGGTTACCGCTGCCCTGGTACATAAAGGGCTAAGGAAGGAACACGGGTGGGTTTTAGTCAGTAAGAGTCTGACACTCCCTTCTGCTCCACCCAGAGCGGGAGGGGTCATTTGATGATTTCCCATGTTCAAAAAAAAAAAAAAAAGACAAGCATCTTTGGTGCAGGGTCGAGACATCTACAAATATCAGCACTCGATCAATCTACCTAGCCTTTTCTCAACGATGTTAGGGTCGGCTTCCAGTCTAACCGGATGCAGCTGAATACCAGTATTTAACATGGAGCGACTGCCTATCTTATAACCTGACCTCCACAACCCAGTTCCTGGGTAACAAGATAACCCTTGGTAAGACTGGTTGTCAGACTTACAGATATCAGCGCTCATATTCCGCAAACTCCAATCTAATTTTAGCTTTAAAATACATCCTCACCTTGAATTAATGACATCCAAAACTTCGCCAAGCCACCACTTCAGAAAACTGTAGCATCATTCGAGAACGTTCGTGATTCAATTCATTATTGACAACAAACTGTCGCGTCACCCGCATCATACGATGCACACAAAAGGAGCATCCACATCCCTATTAGCAGCGCCAGTAATCTCTACTTCCCACGGACACAATGCCACGCTCATTTCATGGCCTAGTTTCTGTTGGGCCAACGTTGGTCGAATTGAAAGGCCTCCAGAACTTTCGATCCGGTCGTATCGTATCATATCACTTGGTCGCGATCATGCGATGAGCGCTAGATTGGAAAATTGGAGGAAGCACGAACGTGGCATGAGTACGAGTATTTTCAGGCTACATGTAGATGATAAGTTTAAAATTAGAAAACAAATCATTGATCAACAAACTAACAGTAGGAATGGCTTTCATTTTGACAGTTCAACCACATTCATTGCGTTATTTACGTTGTTGAGCAGACAAATTTTGCGAACATATGAAGCAATGGATTAGCAATATCCTTCAAAATGATTCAGATTGTGATTAATAGTGTGTTATTAGAGTGTGTGTAATTAGAGTGCAGTTTCCATTGTCTCCTGTCGCAAAAATAAAAATCATCTAGAAAAATTGAAGCCCCTTGCTGCGTCCCGCTTACCCGATTCAACTGTAATAAGGACATAGGAATATAATTAGGAATATGTATATATAAAGCAAAATAGGAAAATCAGGAAAGGAAGTAGGTATTACAAATTTTCCTTCCCTCCTCAATAAAGCGGAAACAAAAAAGACTACAGACTCAAACAATAAGACGTAGTAAATACGCAATGCCCTGGAGACCCTGATATCACGATAATAACCATGGGATCTGTTGCAACACAAATAATGAAGTGAGGTTCAAGTCATTTCTTAATTACTAGGTGCCTGACGATTGACCTATCACGTAGGACTAGGAATATAATTAACTAAGTATTCTATCCTTTACTATTATAACAATGTGCGTTTCATTCATTCTAGCTGAATGAAAAGATGTTCTTTGCGCAGTTTTTCCTTCCTTATCGTCATAAATTCTCACTTTTGATTAATTTTGCCAATTTGTAGCCCGCTAACTTCAAATTTTCTTACGTTTTTTGCCATTTGCAGGTACCAGGTTGTATGTTGACCAAATATGATTCGTGATCGTAACAAGTATGTCTTTAGAGAATTATTATCATTAATACAATAATTCAAAGGAGTTCAGCAAAAGCCCATACAACTTTGCCCAAACATGTACCTCGAGGTACACGTGCACCAAATCGTAGAGAAAAAATAGAGGAATTCGAAAATAATTTTGTTTTTATCCATAAATAATTTAAAACTACATAATATATTATTTAAAGTTTTAATAACCTGTAACACAATTAAATCATGTGGCAACTTTGCATGTATGGGTTAACATTAGGAGTATAATGTGTTCTGTGGACATCATTTCGTGGGTAAATGTCATTCACAGGTCATTCCGTTCGTTTTTTGCGTTTCGGGGTACTCGTCTGTTGTTCGTTTGTGCTGTGTATTTTTGGCAATTCTTTCTGGTATTCCGTTTGTCACCTCACGATTTGGTTCTTGACGATACTATAAAAATATTTGAAATTAAACAAAAACAACAGCAGCTGACAGCAGACAACTGTCAACTTGACAGGTTTTTTTTTATATGTAATGTAATGGACCAAGGTAATTGTGCCCGAAATGGCGAGCTTTATATTACGTTAAAAGTTATTTTATTCTCGTAATCTAGTGTATTTTATGCCACTAAGTGTACCTCGGTATTTCGTTTGGGCAGATTTTGGTAACATCCTTTCAATCATTCAATTTGAATCACTACTTCATGAAATATCAATGAATAGGGTTATATGCGCCAGGGTAGCTCGCGAAATTCAAATTTTCTTACCTCTTTTGCAATTTGCACATGCAGCAAGGGGGAAACGCCATGGTGGCCACGCACTTCCCGTGCGAGGCCACCCTAGCGTTTCCCCCTTAGCCGTTACATGTAACTTCTATGTTTATTACTTACTTTATTTTATTTACAATTCTTTTCTTTGCTTTTTTTAGGTCGTTACATGAAGACACTGCGGTTGTGTACCTACTGTTTTTCATATTTTGTTATAAGTCAGAGCTTTCCATGATTCATTCTAGAATATAAATTCATTCATTCATTATTTCATTAAAGAATATAAATTCGTTCTGGAGATGAACGTGAATCTCTTCACCACCCTTGGTTGACTGGTAGAGAATGCCTAAGGCATTAAGTCCGCCTTTGTACCTTTTTGTGCGAAAAGTTTAAATAAATAAATAAATCATTTATTAGATTTTTTCAATAAGGAATGAGAAGTACGACTGCCACACTACACTGGATACTGCAAAGATTCCATGATGTGTTAATGATAGTTATTGATTTCCTGCCTATCCTTCCTCAGTGCCGTTTTTATTCTGAGAAAGAGTGCCTGAACTAAAGTCGCTACATGTCGTCAGAAGCCCGAAATTCTGATAAGCAGGAAATCACCAAGGGATATTGTGTTACCCAGTAACCCAGCAACTGAGTTATAGAGGTCAGATAGGCAGTCGCTTCAAGTAAAATACTGGTATTCAGCTGCATCTGGTTAGACTGGAATCCGACCCTAACATCGTCGGGAAAAGGCTAGGCAGATAGTGATTAATGTCTAAAAATAAAAACGACATGTCACTAGAAAGAACTAAGTGCATCGTTGTTGCAGATTAGATCCAATAAAGATTCTTACACACCATGTGACTGGAACGCCCCCGGTCAGCCCAGACTCGGACAATATAGACCGCACTGAACAACAAACTACCGAAGGTCAACCACTTGACAATGCTGAAACATTTTAGATACGCATGGGACATATTAGCATTATTAGCCTATAATGTTCCCATTGCTGGGACTAAAGCCTCCTCTCTGTGAGAGGGAGTGGGCTCTAATACACCACGCGGACGCAGTGCGGGTTGGTGGATGTCATACGCCTTCGATTTTTTTTTGGTTCTAAGACATGCCGGTTTCCTCACGAGGTTTTCCTTCACCGTTTTGAGAGCTGTGATGAAATTAAGTATAAAGAAGTAAAGTGCCTGCCTGAGTTCGAACTTACGACCTACAACTCGTTAGTCAGGGCCGATACCACCATTGCTCTCGATGGGAATGGGACATATTGACCGTGATCAATACAGAACAGACTGCTTCCTCTTCAAAGTTCAGTCGGAAGAAATCATGGCAACATATTCTTGTGCAGTGTTTCGCCTATGGCGAATCACATAGAATACCTATCTTTCAATATCTTTACGGAGAGGGCCAGCAGGGTGGCCACATTCACATGTAAGTATAGATATCTCGATCTAAATTGACAATACAATTTATATGGCATTGAAGATTGATATGGGCTACGCTAGCTAATGAAAAGTATCTTTTTAGGGTTTGGGAAGTCTCGACAGGCTCGTCTCGACAAAGTCCCAGTACGTCTCGGGACTTCGAGACTTTTCAGAATAAAATCCATATCTTTGAGACTGTAAGCGGTAGTGGGCAGTGTCTCGAGTCTCGGCCTGAAGGTCTCCGAACCAACACAACCGTACCGTTTGGTAAATAAATTTAAAAAAACTCCTGGGACTTCGAGACACGAGACGTCCCGGGACCCAAACCCTAATCACCCTCATCTTGTTCCAACAATTTATTTGCGTCTTCTTTATTACTGGTAGTGGGTCTTCTGTTCCATTTGTTTGTGTCTTCGTCCTGACTGGACAGTCGTACGATGTCGCGCGATGTTACATCACAGTTCTTTCCTGTTACAAAATACTATTGTGATGCAATGAGCGTCGCCCGCGCCACTTAATTCACAGTCAACTGTGGCTTTGAACTTGCTGAATTTTTACGTTCTCGGACTGTCTGTATTAATATCCGACTACACAACTTCAATACAAAAGTTTTTTAAACGACTAGCTCTGCCCTGGACTTCACTCGCGTGCATGTCGAAAATCAAATTGATTTCATGAGTTTTAATTTTTTGCTCGTAAACCTAATTATTTTTCTAAAATAAAAGTAGCCTAGGTTACTTTACTCCTTATAACATCAGCTATTTGCCAGTAAAAGTCCCGTCAAATTCATTCAAACCAATTCGGAGATCTGCCGGAACAAACAGACAGACAGAGTATAATTTAAAAAAAAAAAAAAATCTTTTTACCGTTTAGACTTTCATATTATGTATTTAGTAAAAAACTGTTATTTTGACATTACAAACAGACATTTAAATTTTATTTTATTTAAAAAAAACGTAAATAATACTTGCCTACTATTGAATATTCAGTGAAATAAGCGTCCAATCAATTATGTATTCTGTAATTCAAATAGAAATTAAATAGTCAAATAATATGCAATAATAATGACAATAACATTTAAATACTTACCTATTCACCTGAAATTCCGCAGCATGCATTTAGCATTTAAGCATGTCAAAACACTTATGAATGAAATACACACAATGATACGAAACAAATACACACGAATTAAATAATCTATCCGATAATAAAAATGACAAAATCATCACAGATTTTGCCGAGATCACGTGAGTACTGGATGTTCTCTCAGCAAGTACATACGGCAGCACATCAAGCTACTACAATCTGTCAAATTTATTTAATTGATTTTCAACTTTATCGTTAAAGCATTAGGTTTAAGGTTGATTGGGAAAATTTGACAGTTTCGGGTAGCTGGATGTGCTGGCGTCTGTACCTAAAGGTGCTTTCATAGTTACACGGCTCGTTAATAGAAGAAATAAACTAAAAAGTCAAAACAATAACTAATTAGGATGACCTTTGATTTTTCATTAAATTAATGTACCTAAAATTAGCCTTTGGCCGTGTTATGTTAAAGTAAAACCAATAAATAAATCAATTAATAAACTCTGAATTTTAATTTGCTAGACCAAAATGACTTCGATCGACCATTGATAGTCATGTTGAAAAAAAAGGGCGATCGGAGCTGTCATTTTAGTCTACCAAATTAAAAATCAGAGTTCAGGTATATAATTTTTTTTTGATGATGCATCTTATTGGTGACCATCTTTACACACCGAGACCCCATTGTGCCTCGGACAGGGACCAACGGCTCAACGTGCTTTGTTGAGCAGTTGGTCCCGGCTGTCATTCGTGCATCTTTGACAGTCGTCATAAGCGCGAAAGTCTGACAACCAGTCTTACCAAGGGGTATTACCCAGTAACTGGGCTATGGAGGTCAGATAGGCAGTCGCTCAAGCAGATTATGCATCTTAATCCATTTGTTTAAGCGTGTGTGGGTGGCAGAATTTGGCATCGTTATAATTATTACCTCCGGCAAATCAGAGCCAAACTTTTCTTTTCCTTCACCGCGTCAAATCGCGTGCTTTATAAACGTACATAGGTACCTGACTACGACCACACACACTTTATTGTCCACCAGTACAATTATGTACTAGGATTTGTTACTCCAGTGTTAATGAGCTTTAACAACATATTTCCCGGGTCGATTTTTTGCTCGTACAATGAACCACGCATTGATTTCATTCACGGAAAGTTTTCATCAGCGATGACGTATTTATCGCGATAAGTAGTCATAATTGAGCGATAATTTGTTATGCTGACCAGGGTTTCCCATCCATTAGAACGAATTTACATATGGATTACTATAATAGAGTGTCATTTGTTTAATAGAACCTTAAAACTTCCATAAGAATAACGTAGATCTCTTACTATTTTCTAAGGAAAGTTTTTAACCCCCGACAGAAACCCAAAAGAGAGGGGTGTTATAAGTTTAACGTGTGTATCTGTGTGTCTGTATGCTGCTCCCAAACCGCTGAACCAATTCAGTTTTTTTTTTGTTTAAGACTCTGATTAAAACCTCAATAAATAAACTTTCGTAAAGTGGTAAAGACAGTTAGTTTGTAACTTGTATAAACTAAGTACCTAAGCGCTTAAAAACATAATCTTTTATTTTTCTGGTAAATTAAATTAATTAACAAGTACTAAAATATTTAACCCATATTTTTATACAGGTTACACATACCGAAGTGTGTTCACACGAGCGAACGGCACGCGTTAACGGCAGATGCAATTGCAGTCGTGGACAGCAGCCGCCAACGCCTCGACGTGTGTCGACAGCTGTAGTGGCCTCTCCCGTTCAGATGCAATTGCAGTCGTCGACAGCAGCCGCCAACGCTTCGACGTGTGTCGACAGCTGTAGTGGCCTCTCCCGTTCAGATGCAATTGCAGTCGTCGACAGCAGCCGCCAACGCGTCGACTCTTCCGTTGATACGTGTCGCTCGTGTGTATGCACATTAAAAACAACTAAATCCTCCAACATTTTCAAAAATAACTGTCGGCTAATTTTCGAGTTTTAAGGCTCCTCACTTTTATCGCCACCTTAACTTCCTGGAACTTTTTTAGGGGTTTTACTACAAATTCCAGGATCGGCTAATTTACTACAAAATATTACTAGTCCCCGCCTTTATACTATATGAAACATGGCTCCTTATTCCATACAACTGATATCTGATTAAATTGTCATAAATATAGGATGGCAGCGACATTGACGCGCAAACTGTAACCATGGATTCAGCATATGAGTTTAGACCCCATAACGTCGAAATTTTCCGTCGTTATCCATGGATTCATGTGCTGAATCTATGGTTACAGTTTGCGCGTCGACGTCCCTAGCTGCCACCCTGTATAAATCATCTCATATCCTTTTTCAATTGATATCATCCTCTTTTGTAATATATTTTAAATCTTTTGAAAAAGAAAATGCACTTATTTGCGGCAAACATGACGCATAAAAAAGAACATAAACACAAAAAAATAACAAGTTGGGGGTAGACATGCGTTACATTCACGCAAAACGGCCATCGCTCAGCATAATGCTAAGACCCTATACGAGACAGAGGCTCAGCGCTGGTTTTTAGCGGCAGCCGGCGTTGACGTGATGACGTTATTGCGCAATTTATTAAAAAGGATGCGGATCCCTGCTGCTTTCACCAGGGCACCGGTCCACTATTGTGGGAGGCCTTCCTACGTTACGTCTTCCGGTACGCGGTCGCAACTCCAGAACCTTTCGTCCCCAAGGGCCCTGCCTGTCAACATTAAAGTTATTTCAAAGTTTTTTTTTTAATGTAGCTATCTATGTAGCAGTCTCATAATTTAAAAATGGAACAAGGACTATAAAAAAGTTAGAACAAGATGATGATCGGAGCAACACATTTGTTGCAATATACATAATATATCAATCTTACAAGAAAGTATCTAAAAAACAGATATTATTTATTTTCCATGAAATATGGTACCTATTGCATTAAACATAGTTATAGTTCTGTTTATGTACATAAACAGTTAGAAACTATATGATTACCTACAACTAAACCCAGTTAAATTACATCATTAAAAAAGCATCAACAGAAATAATAGATACAAAAAGAAGCTTCTGGAAATTTAATATATTGCGAAAATTACGCGCTTAAGTAAGTAATTAGCAATGTTATTGCCAACAATGGAGAAACAAACAAAATGGATATTGTTCACGTGCCTACACATTCCTGTATTAAATTAGAAGGCTTTATATACAAAGCAGCTGCTCAAACAAGTATAAATGAATCAACATTAAGTTAAATAAATTAAATAGTTGCTTAATTAAACGCTAATTGTTTCAATTAAGCAATAGGCAGCATTTTAAGGAAAATGATATAATTACATAACTTGGGACATGAAAAAAATCTTTTTCATAATGATGAGTAGAGATCCGCAGGCGAACCAAGGTAACAAACATAGCCCGAAGAGTGGGAGGGTATATTGCTCGCAGAACAGCGGGGTAATCGCGTAATACACTATCAGTAGCAATGGGTTTAATTTTGATAGTTCAACCACATTCATTGCTTTGTTTACGTTGTTGAACAGACAAATTTTTTCGAACATATGAAGCAAGGATTAGCAATATCCTTCAAATTGATTCAGATTATGATTTATGTGTGTTACGCAACTATGTAGATTGCTGATGGCCAATGGGGCCGAAAGGTTCTGGATTGACGACCGCGTACCGGAAGACGTAGCGTTGGAAAGCCTCCCACAAGGAAGACCGGTGACGGTGAAGGCCGCTGGACGCATGAAGCATCCAGCGGCCTTCACCGTCACCGTCAACAGAACAGCCGATCGATTCTATAAAAATCTCACGGTGAAAAGTTAGAGGATGTGAGCTTAGAATGAGCTGTCAATGGTGACAGTTCACTCTACTCTCACTTCACTTAAGTTTTCACGGTGAGATGATTACAGAATCACACTGCTGGTCGAAGTGGCGGTGCTTGGGGGAGGCCTATGTCCAGTATTGGACGTCTTCCGGCTGAAAATATGATGATGATGATGAATGATGAGTAGGTACAATGATGACTTCGGGCTTAGGGTAAAAAAGCAAAAACAAAATAATGTTGTATTTTAAATTATAGGCCAGTAGTTTAAACGCTAGCGACTAAACGATGCACAGAAGGCACAAATAAAACCAACAGTTACAAAACATGGATGATTGAGTAAAAAATGAGTTTCGTGTTATACAACAGCTGTAATCTCTCTAAGTGTACGCACGACGACATATCGAGCCATGCGTGTCCAGAATAAGCTGACCTTTCATCACACGAAAAGTCTATATAATGCGAGGTCAGCTAAAACTGGAAATGTATAGCTTGATATGTCGTCGTATGTACCATAAAGAATAGAAACCCGTCAAGTACCTACTGTGAGTACATACACACCGGCCTCCATTACCCTACAATCCTACAAACACGATTGCAAGTTGTTTCTCGCCCACATTAGTTTTCTTGGCACCTATTTAAGTTTTTTTTTTTTTAAACGTTGCCCCTGTTCCGTGCGGGAATCGAACCCGCGACACGCAGCGCAGCAGTCAATCACGCCAACCGTGCCGTCCAATTCTATCCTATTAATATTATAAATTCTACTTCCTACTAATATTATAAACGTGAAAGTTTGTATGGATGGATGGATTGAATACTGAGCGAATTTGGATGAAATTTGGCACACAGATGGTTTATAATCAGGATTAACATATAGGATACTTTTTGTCCCGATATTGCCACGGGATCGAAACTTATGCGGGTGAAACCGCGGGGAGCAGCTAGTAAGTTTAATAAAGCTATTGTATTACCGTAGATATAGGATTATGTTACTTCTTTGTAGCTAATGGGATGCCACATCAGTTTCTTAATCATATTCAGTTGCTATCAGAGCTTTAATATTCTAAAATCAGCACCCTAATTGCGTAACACATAAACACACGATCAATCTCAATCTGAATCATTTTGAAGGATCTTGCTAATCCATTGCTTCATTTGTACGAAAACTGTTTCTGCTCAACAACGTAAATAACGCAATTGATGTTGTTGAACTGTCAAAATGAAACCCATTGCTATTGATAATGTGTTACACAATTAATTACGAGAAACGAAATTTTATTTTGGGCATCATTGATATTATACCTACAAGAAAGAAAGAAAGAAATAAAAAGTATTTATTGCGACTCGTACAGGATCAGAAACTAAACTAGACATAGTTAAAAATAAAATAAATCAAATTATATAAAAAGTAACAAAAGGGAAAAAAAATGAAACAGAAAGTCCTAGACGAGGCCAAAAGGCTCCTATCTCAGCATGATGCTACGACATTTAAAAAATAAATGTCGTCGCGCTGGTATTCTGATAGGGCCCGATGTGATGTCACGGGCAATCACAGTAATAAATAAATAATAAAATAGATATAATATTATGTAAAATATTAGCAATAAAACAAATATTATTTATTTTTCATTCGCGCTACTACGTGTATTATAGGTATTTTCTTCCATTCAACTTTTTTGATAGCTTACCACACTTATACAAGTCACAGTTTGCACATCCACCTACGCCATAAACAAATACATGAGAAACAGTATCGAATAGCAAACAATCATAAAACACTATCTACGTCATACTCATAATAAGTACCACGGAGTAGTTAATAAACCAGCACCCTAATTGCGAAACACACAATCAATCTCAATCTGAATCATTTTGAAGGATATTGCTAATCCATTGCTTCATAAGTTCGAAAAAGGTTACCTTCATAAAGTCTGCTCAACACTTAAATAACGCAATGAATGTTGTAGAACTGTCAAAATGAAACCGATTCTGATTGATTGTGTGTTACGCAATTAGGGTGCTGAGCGCTATAGGTATTTGTTAGATTTTCTAAAATGGCCACAACTTATAGGAAGGAAGCGTTTTTCACTGGAGCAAATGAGACGATCACTGAATTCACTGAACACTTAACATTTCTGAATGATTAATAAATATCCTTATTTAGAAATTATTAGAAAGAATTTATCTGAAGTCTTCGGTCCCACATTATCGCTCCTTTTGCTTATTAACCAGCGCCAGCACGTCATTAAAAAAATACTCAACTAAGTTAATTAATACCTAAGTGTTTACATAAGCTAATATTTAGCTTAGCACATGAGTAGGTACGTACTACCTACGTAAGTAGACATACAAGTATAAAGTGATTTACTTACGCACGAAGTCCAAAAGGTAGATTAGTTTCAAAACAACTGATTTTACATATTTTACATAAACAACAAAGACGGGTCGAAGGAGGTTAGAATTACCTTTGAATAGCTAGACTCGGTTACATATATTTTAATGACATGACCGGCCGTTTCCTGGTCTCTATAAAAATCAAATACTTTGAATGTAGGAGACACATTGTTAGATATTTCACAAGCATTTGGTTCTATTTTATGTTGAGGAGTTTAATTTATTTATAACCTGAATTGTATTGGGTAATCTGTGGCACAGAACATCAGTAAGATATGCATGTTCCCTTACTGTCTTTACGGGGCGTTTAGATTTCTAGTGTCCCACGACCTTATCCTTTCAGCGAGTGGTTTAGTGAAAATGCTGTAAAAATATTAACAGGAAAATAAGTGACGATAAGAAAATAATATAAAATATTGAATTGAAAATAGATGCGTTGCTTGTAGGTAGGTAAAAGTACATAGCTTCAAAATTCCCCTTCTGAAAAGTATGCCTAGGCTAGATTATTTAATTAATTTTGCACATCAGGCGAGGCCCCACCACAGCTTCGGGATTCATGTACTCGTATCTGAATCCTCATACATATTAAAACTGCCCGTCTGTCCCTTTAACTGACCAGTCAGTTCATTAACAATTACCATCTTAATTTCCTGAGTAAGATACTTACGTTGTTAAAAGAAAAACTCCTCCGATCCCAGGTGGCATAATAATACGATAAAAATAAAATTACACTTAACTGTGCAATGAACTTTATCACCATAGTTAATGACTAGGCGGTCTAGATGACTACCTTGTCTTGCCTTTCTGTCATATAAACCGGAACACCTGGAACTATAATTAATTCCGCACTTCCTTGCAAATTAACATATTTTTCTTAATTTATGTTGTTTCTATTTATAGTATTTTCACCGGTAAGGCATTGTGTGTGTGAATCAGTATTAACTTCTTCCTGATTGACGGATTATTGAGTGTCGAGGTTGTGAACTTGTAACCGGGCGCCGAGCCAGCTTTATCACAGATTACGCTGTATGTCGAGGGTATATCAATTACAGTGAAGAATTTATGAAATCTCATGTTTACTTGTGAAAGTGTTCATGTACTCGTATAAACTTAGTGGTAGATGGAAAGATGGTAAGCAGCATAAGTGGGGCGATGAACAATGTGGGGTTTTGGGACCAACCACAACTAGCTGGCTAGAAAAATGTGCAATCCGACTACCTAACCTTGTTAAAATAGTGTTACTTCGTTGACACATTATTTTCTTTAGAACAAAGGCAACCAAGTTGTTTTTAAGTAGGTATATAAACCTTGGGGTATAATCCAACATACGTGGATAGCCATAATAGCTGAGCTGTCATTAAAGTAAATTATAAATTTTGCGTGGCCTCGTGAAGGCTCCATAATTCTACATATGAATAAGTAGATATCACCTGTTCTCACACGGTTTCTAGAAAGAATGTATTGTGAAATATATTAAAATAACTTAAATATCAATAAACCACAAACCAATGTACTTATTATTTAATTAAAATAATGTACAAGATCTAATGGGGAAAGATGATTTATCTAAATTACAGAAACGTGATAGAAATATTTTGAATAGTTCAAGAGATAACGTTACTAGTGCTTGCTCGGACATTCCCCCTGGTATGGGTATATAGGTCAGTAAGTAAACCAGGGCGATGGACCAATAACCTGCGAACTTACGCATCGTTGGCCCCTTCGCACACTACGCTACACAAATGTCCTATGCTTGATGACAAGTTGATTGGCGACTTTTGGTCTACCGTCACCGCATGCAATACATTTAGCAAAAATATCTTTCTATAAATGATTGTCTGTTCAAATTTATAGCTCTCTGATCAATGCAAACAGTACAATGCCCCTGTTCAATAACACTAGGCATTAATGTGATGCCTAACTATATTGCCCTGTTGAATTTTCAACTCTCGGTGCGAACCGAGCGTTGACAATCCAACAGTCCGCTTTAGGCATATGTGTACATGTAGTGATGCGGCTATCAAAGGGGTGAATAGAGAAAAGCCGCCATTTCTGTATAAGGACGATACAGTTACATGTTTTGCCGACCCCAAATAAACTGGGATGAGTGCAGAACGATGGTGGATGATATATCTTCCGATCGTTTGGATCGTTGGATCTCTGACTGTTCCTCGGGGTAGGAACATAATTATTACATAACAGAATACCCACTGTGCCCGTGTGTTATCTTGTTTCATTATTATGCCTTCGATAATATTTCCCAATTTGTCGAATATCCGGCCCACTATTTGAACCACATGGCGTAACTTTAATATAATTTGTACATACTAAAGGAACGGAAACTTTTGACTCCTTTGGAAGTAATACGTCATACAAGGCCTTTACGGGGTTTCTCAACAAATATATACTAGCGATAATAACTTGTACATACTACTTAGGTACGTGAACTTTTAACCTAATATCGTACATCTTAAACAGATGGGTACCTAAACAAAGGGGACACTGAATTGGGACACTTTCGCAGTAGTATGGAAGTCAATGGATCCATTCCTCCACGGTCCATTACTTCATTTCCTAGTTATTCCGGCAAAACAAATGGGGAGTTATTTAGTTCGGATTGATTCCTCTTAAGTCTAAGTGTTGTAGACCACATATAACAATTTCAGCTTCTGTATCCATCGGGGATGTAACTCAGTGGTAGAGTGTCTGCTTCGCATGCTGAAAGTCCTGGGTTCAAATCCCAGCATCTCCAAATGTTCTTTTTGCATCCGCTATAACAATCTGATGTTCATTCATCACCTTGTCAGGTAGTTTTTTTTTTCTTTTGTTGTATTGATGCACGCGAGTGTTGATGCACTTTTGATTACTTATTGAAAAATAAAAAGAGAAAAAAAACTGGAAATAAAATGTTTCATCAGGGCTGAAGAATATTTACAAATGCTTACGTTTTTTTGCTAAAATTTACCGTGTAGATAATGTTTTAGCGCGAAAGTATTATGTCATAATTCAATATTATTTTCAGTTCAACGACCTTATTTACCGAATAAACTACTTACGAACAACATTTGTTTCTGTTTATGCAATCAATAACACTTCTAACACTAATTGCGGGTTATTTATTATTGCCTCAACAATGATCAGTGTTTTATTTAGAAAATTGCATCATTTTCAATAGCAACCTTCATCGACTTGGCTCGTGTTACAAACAAGTAACGCCATCTACCGCAATGTGTAAGAATAACAATAGGAAACTTTGAACACAGCGTCATCTATTATTTCATGGAGGAACTGTAGCAAAATCAAGCTTGTTTTTACAATAGGTTAGGCAGAGATATTTTCCTTGTTGACTTTGCTAATGAACTATCAATAGCAAATTCAACAAGAGAATTCCTTACCAAAACCATTCGTTCCACCCGCTGAAGAACTCCCACCTGGACATGAGTCTTCAAACAGACTCCGGACGCAGGTTGGCCGAAGCAAAGAAAACCTGTTCAGGTGGAAATTCATAGACGATTCTGCCTTCGAGTGTAAATGTGGGACAGTTCCCACAAACGATGGGACACTTGATGTCATGTCATGCGTGTCTTGTCAGCTGCACGTTACAGAAATTGATGGACGCTAGTGATGGCACCAAACAAGTGGCCGAATTCTGGGCAAAGTTTATTTGAATTAGATTGCCATCGACACGCTAAGAAGAAGAACAACAGAATACTGATTCACTTTTTTATGTTGGTAAAAGTAGAAACCTGCACATGGGTAAAAGGACAAAATAAAACTCCACTCTTCGAATAATATTTTAATGAAAATTCAACTAAACGTATAAATCTTATTTATACTTACAATGAACAAGTAAAGTGGATAAATATTTACATTTAGCTGGGGGGATGTTCGCACATATAGCCGAGCCCCCAAAATTGCGCTAACAAAAATATGGAAGCCCATATAGACCTCCTTCTCGTTCGGTAGCTGGCTCAGACTTATTAACATGAGAGAAACAAATTTTTAAAATTCAAGGCAATTTCATGGTCTCACTTAAAAGAAACGAGTATATGTATAAAAGGTTTTCCTTTCGTAAGTAATTGCAAACGAAACAAAAACATTAAAAAGTTAAATTATATTTAATTATACAAATGCAAAAGTTAAATGCATTTTATAAATCAGGTAACACGTTTAGGTAACTAGGTATCAATGGTATAATTTTCTTAAGTCTTTAATATCCTTCTCTTGATTTTTTTATAAGTCACATTGGAATTCCAGATACAAACTGGCAAATCTCCACGTAAAAATGAGGAAATCATATTTTATTAATCTAGGTATCAGCTAACAAAAATGTGAACTGAATTGGTACTCTTAAATCGAAGACATTACACTAAACGAAACTCATTACATAATCAACCTATAATGTTCCCACTGCTGGGACACAGGCCTCCTCTCGATGAGAGGAAGTAAGCTATTCCACCACGCAGACCCAGTGCGGGCTGGTAGATGTCACATGTCTTCGAATTTTTGGTTCTAGGACATGCCACAAAACTCATTACCTAGGTATAAAAGAAAATCTTAACAGTATTGCTTAAATCCCACCGCTTAGTCCAAATATGGGAATAGCTTTTGGTAACTCAGGCTTAATGTACTGAACCAACCGCGACAATTCTGCAATAAATAATTAGGTATGTACTGTATGTAGATACTCTCCTGCAAGCAGACTGGCATTTCGTCTGTAGGTACTTTTCCTATAGCACCAGGTGTATCTCAGGAAATCTTGAAGCACATGCCTTGATACAGCAGAGTAAATAAATGCCGAGGGTTTGCTATCATCGAAAACGACGACTTGAACAAGTGGAGATCTCAGCCAGCCACCGAACGAACACAGTATAACGAGTAAACATTGTATAAGTTAATAATTATAAGATATAATAACGCAGTCTTAGTACGCCGTGGCCACTGGTCGCCCTTACCCTAGTGAGACCGCTCTAGTCTAAACTACGGCGCTACTCGATACGTACGCTACCCACAGAGTAGATAATAAATGGAGTGCTAAGCTAACGTACAGTCCATAACGCGCCCAATGAAATTCTGCTGAGAGCAGGATTAACTAACTGAAAAAGGACTAACTTTTGAGACAAAGCTCAGTCGAGCCTGGTGATGCTCAAAATAACGTGAGAGTAGTTGTATGGCACTCCGTTTATGTTCTACTTTCCGTCACTACCCCAGAACATCTAACCTGTATGTGCGACCATCGTTGTAGCACTACTGAAATATATGGCACTAAATTCATAATAATATTATTGTTAATATTGCTTATTCATATGAATATTTGCAAAACATCCACCCCTATTCTGAAATTTAATACAAAACTTACAAAATCTACTTTCGGGGTGGAGATGATATATTTTTCCGAAAAGACTAGGTACACCATTATACATCCACTATAAGCTGACTTCTCATTGTACGAAAAGCCTATACAATGCGAGGTCAGTTAAAACTGGAAATGTATAACTTGATATGTTGTCGTGTGTACTATGGTGTCGTTCTTCAGGTTCACACATTTCCCAATTGTTCAGAGATTCAGTAGAGCTACTAGCCGACGTCAATTACCATCTAATCTAATTACTACTAATAAAATGACACTACAAGTATTATGGAAGATAATGAAAGTGGCCTCGCCTACACGGAGATAACAACGCTACACTAACTACACGACAGACTAACTGACTAGAACTTATGGAGGGACTAGAGAAAAGGAGTATTTGGAACAACTACGTGCCGTTCACGCTCTTAACAACTAATAACGCCAGAACACATTGACTACAAACAGCAAAATATAGCAGAAAGGTTGAACTCGGCTATACCACGAGTATAAAACGCTTTCTTTCATCTTCTTTAAATGTATAAGTATTATAAATATGTCATACACAAGTAAAGAGCTCATCATAAAATTTGGCTAACGTTTTTCCATGATACCAGCTCTAATGTCTGCATAAAATGGTGATCGAATAAATTGACAATGTGTCGTACTAATTCCATCCATTTTCGTTTAACGGTCGAACCCAATTAACTATCTATCACCAATTTTGGCATACTGGAGGTAGAAAAACCTATCTATTTCTGATTTTACGTCCCAATAATCTATATCAGTAGCGATCTGTATGATTATATTACACTGGCAGTTATAATTTGTACTGGCTACCATCAGTAGCGATCTGTCAATTTGTTATTGGCTTCGGCCGTTAGTGTTACCGAATCCTCCAACATTGATAGATCTTTATTGTTATCGACCCTATCATGTGTACTAAATCCGTAAATTACGAAATAATTGACAAATGTAAACAAGTAAAAAATACGTAAAATTGAAGACAATCGTGGTGACAAACAAGTGATTATAAAGCTGCAACAAAAGGAACGACTAAGTATGATATTGATCTGATTTGACCTGCAATGACAGTTTTGGCAGAATTTCAGTAAACAACAATTAAAGAAGCATTACGTTTAAATGTTGAATAAAAAAATTCAACAAGCATTATAAAAAACCTTTCAACAAACAAGAGACATAATTGTTACAATATACTACACTATACTAGTGTGGATCACTCTGCTCTCGGTTTTAGATTAAAATTGGGAAGGGTTAACGAATATAGTCAGGGTAGAACGGATAAATAAAAGTTCTAAGCATTGGATCAGCCCCCAACCGCCAAGGCATTTGGAAGTACCCAGAGACTGTCAACTGTCCAGAACTTTTATCCCATAAAGAGATTAGGAGAAAGCAGTATCCTTGTACTCTACATTCCTATTATTGTCTATCCTTACCTTTTATAGAAGCAAGAACTCAACGAGAGCAGTGCTTCAACCACTAAAAATAATCTACCTATTAAAATCCTTTCAAAAAAGTGTTGGCATCATGTTGCGTGAACCGGCATCGGCTACTTGATATCTTAAGAGGTCTAATACCTAGGGGCGCGGGACGGGAAGGGGACAGTTTGGCGGCTATAGGGAGTCCAGGCGCGTCCGCTGCACCGCTAGCAGAGCTGACTGCTGCTGCAGACTCTTGCGGAGACCTTCCAAGGTCTGCAGGACCTGGTAATAGAAATAACGTTAGTAACATTTAGGATATCAAATGGTATGATATATTTATTTTTGAACTTCGTTACATTACTCGATTTCTGCGTGTCATCAACTACCACTGCTGGCCACATATATCGGTATTCTAGTCACATGAGTTTTTGCTTGCCACGTTTCAGTGTCAGATTTCAGTTTTCATATTATACAGTAGGATACAGCCGAAACAGGTTGCTTATATCTGAATCCTAAATTATTTGCACATAGTTAGTTATCTTTATACTCTGATGTGCTAGATAGATAATGTGTTGAAAGTAAGGACAAGTTATAGAAACATTCGAAATACTTAAAAGATTAAAAGTCAAGTAATATAATATTCTGCTCTAATAGTCAGAGAAAATAGAGATCATCCAAGTCCATACATGCAAGAAAGACTAACCTCATCCCGAGCATATGCCTTCCTCTTGGGGGGCTCGGAGTGGGGTCTATCAGTGGGCGAAGGGGGGGTGAGGCGCCTTGCCACGGGGGGCGGGGGCGGCGCGGCCAGCGGGGAGCGCCGCGCCACCGGGGACAGGCGCCGCACGGGCTCGGGGGAGTTCGCGCGCATGAAGTTCGTGATATGAGTGCGCTCCGGACTTCTACGGGGGGCTTCCACCTGCCAATACAAGGTTTTGGGATTACGGTGCAAACGAAAAGAAATAGTAAATGAATGTGCGGGCCCCATCATGCAGAGAAAAAGATAGGCAAGGAGGACATGACTTTGTCTTTAAATTCAGAGTTCATCTAGAAGTCACAAATAGTGTCCTGTCTTACCTCAGTTGCCCTGAGCTCCCGAACTCTAGGATTGTGTGGCGGTTCAAGCGGTGCTCGTGACACGGTGACGAGCAACTTCTCCGCCTCTCTGATAAGCTCCCTGTACTTCCTCTCTGCTTCCCTGTCAGCCTCCAGCAGAGGATCCCTCTCGCGGACCGGAGGGGCTGACGGCGCGTGGTTGCGACGCCGCATCCGTGGTGGAGTCGCTCCTGAAAATAAAACTAATAATTCAAACCATATATGTTTTCGTTTGGAAAATGTCAGAAATGTATGTCTCTCATTTGAATCCTCTATTAAACTAATGTTAATAATATACAAATTTATTTCCATAAAAACACGTATAAAAAGATGGTAAAAGAATTTAGAACAAAACATGTTTTGCCAATATAACGTGTGCTTTTTTTCAGTAGTTTTAAGTGCTTACATTAACATTTTTAATATGCAGAATGCAGAGCCCTACTTAACTGCTTACTTTTTTACTATCATTACATACGACACAACAGAACCACAGGAAGTCCAGCCTACTTGACCTTTGGGCTAATTGAAAATTAATAGAGTCTGCTCAGCCAACAATATTCAAGTGTTGACTCTCTTTGGGCAGTACCTAAGCACAAGCACAACCACCAATCTTGCCGACTGGCAAATATTTTAGCATGGTACGTAGTAAAAGCATCTAGTAGTCATCTCACCTGCAGATCGCGGTGGTCGTCGTGGTGGCCTCCTTCTCCTAGCCCTCCTCCTCCCCGGCGAAGCAGTCTCATCATCATCTTCATCTCCTCCGTCCAATCCCGTATCACCGTCTGAATCGAAGTCAGCATCAGACAATATGGCCGTCTCCCTTCCTCTCGTTCGCATTCCTCGGCATTCTTCGTCGCTGGACGCTCCTCCACGATAGTAAGGCGATCTGTGAGGCTCCGGTGATAAATGTGGAGAGAGGTGCGGTGACCTAGAATTTAGAAAGGCATTGTAATAATTTTGAGGACTTACAAATATTTTTACAACTTAAAACATAGTTTGACACAAGTTAATGCAAAGAAGATGACTCGAAAAGGGTCTCATACTCAGCCTATTATCTTCCCGCTGCTGGGACACAGGCCTCCTCTTTGTGAGAGGGAGTGAAGTAAAATTCTTTGGTTCAAACCCACGACCCACAACTCGTAAGTCGTGTCCGTTACCACTGCGCTCATAGGCCTCAATTCTACTTTTATTCAATTTTGAAATTCGAAGTGAAAGAGGTTTCATTCTGATTTTGACATTTTATATTTTGAAAATCGAAGTTTGTTGGGGGGAAGGACTGCGGTTTTTCAAATGTAATTTTAAAATGTATGTCAAATTGAAATCTCGTAACACTGGTAAAAACCTAATTGAAATACTTTACTAGGATAAGTAAATACTTAGAACCTTCCCACTTCGCATTTCTAAAGCCAGACAAGAAGCGTGCAATATTCCATGTTTTTTTGCTCCCGGACATAGGTCAGCGTATGCAAACCACAAACTTTTATAGCGAACACTTGAACTTGATAACAACCTCATAAGCAGGCACTGAAATTGGCTATGGCTCCTTCGCTATTATAAATGCAAATATACACCTGAAGGTAGGCTGCGATGTAATTAAATTATCATCTAACTTCGTTGAACAATCAGAGTCCCACTAACCCACTTTAAGTCGGTTCTGCTCAGTGCTAATTAACTTAATTCTAACTGCTATACCGTAGTGTCCACTTGACATTTAATGTTAATAAATAAATAATAATATTATTATAAATAATATTATTTACATATTAAGGCGAAATGTGGGTTTACTATAGATACACTCATACATACACCTCTGCCTAACCCTTGGGGGTTTACAGCCGTAATGTTGTTACGTTGTAAACATTCATAATCCTATTAAATTAAATACCTAGAGATAAATAGAGGTGATTTGATGTTAGGTCGAATCTTATAACATTTTGCGTAGGTATGTTACGGAACATTTTTTTTATTTTTTCTAAAGGTTGTTATTATTAAACATTTTAAAACTCTTCTCTCCTAGTACTTTTAGTGAATAAATAAACATTTTATCGTTTTAAAAGTTTTATAACTACTGCGAGTGGGTTTATAGAGTGTTCGGGCTTTCCAACAAAGGTTTCCCGAATCAAAATGATGACAGAAAAAATATTTCACAATATTGAGTGAAGACACCTCACCTGGACCCATACTTGACATGAGAATCAAGTGAGTACGGAGCGTGATGCAGCTGCGGCTGCGTCGGTGGGCACTGCAGCGAGTGCTGATGCACTATGTTCGAAGGCCTCCTTCTATTGGGCGAAGTCGCGCCCATCCACGGGTTGGTTCTGATACGGCATCGTGGTCGGGGCGATGGTGTCGCGCATACCACCACGGCAATAGGGGCTGGTTCAGGAATACAGCGGCGGACCACCACGTTGGAGGAGCGACGCTAAAATTAGAGATAAATGGTATTGTTTAATTGAAGATAATGGTATTATAATAAGCGTCAGGTTTTCTAACTAGCTGCGTCCCGCGATTTCACCCGCATAAGTTTCAAAAATTATCCTGTGCTAATCCTGGTTATAAACTATCTGTGTGCCAAATTTCATCCAAATTCGTGTAGTAGTTTTTGCGTGAAAGAGTAACAAACATCCATCCATTCATCCTTACAAACGTTCGCGTTTATAATATTATTAGGACGTTATAATAAGATTCTGACGTAGCGAAACAGATACCTCTTCCAGCAAGAGGATTACGAGAGGCCTCCAGTGTTCAAAACAACTTAAAGCTAAAAAAAAGTAGAAAAAAAAATCTTTCATGTTTTAGACTTCATTGTTTATTGAATTTTATTCGAGTTTTTAAACCCTCTGTAAGTAAGAGGGCTTTTCAAAAATTGCGCTCGGACTCCCTTACGGCAGCCGGGCGCGGGTATACAAGATTAACTTGTGGGTGCCAGCATAAGTGCTCTCACTTTACGATCACTGCGCACTATGCTCCCCGAGACAAGGAAAGTTGACTTGTACCGCGCGGCCACCGAGCCTAGCCAAACGGCTGTAAGCAAACGATAGCGAGATTCAATTCGACGCCAACGCCATCTAGTTACGAATTTGGCAGCTCGCGACAGAATTCAATGTTTTCTTACTGAAAAGTTTTTACGTTCGTTTGTTTCGTTTTACTTTGTTTAATACGGTAAAATTAATTACGTTTTTGGAATTGATGTGTTGTTTATTCATTATAGTTCGTTTTATTATAAGAAGTATCGAAATTCTTCCACAAATAAAACATTATTTTCGTAGTTTAATATTAAATTACCTAATTTCTGAAAACTGAACCTGATTTATTCAAACACTTACTTTATTGTGTTTTTTTGCGGAGACAGAGTCCGGTAAACACCTTGGTACTTACTTACGTTACGTTTATTTTAAATATACTAAATATTATGTAGGTATACCTAGGGAATAACGTGCCTATCTAAGCAAACACCTGACATTTAAGTACGTACCCAGTAACGCTGTACCGAATCGAAACTAATGGCAGGCCAACCGACTTTAAATAGCCCTGGAGGTCCACCCTTCAATTAGCACGGTCTACTTAGTTAATAAAGCCGGGAGCGCATATAAGCACGTGGGTCATTCTACCTACATTATTCAGTCCATATGTGTACGGCCTTGTTAAGTTCATAATGACAGCTATTGGCTTTGTGTCAGACGGGTGAAAATGGATTAACTGTGTGGCTAATTGAAAACTGTGCGTGAATGAATTATTAAAAATTATTAAATGAGTCATTCATTTGTTTTATCTGATGAGCGAGTTCAGTGATCACGTCGGATTGTAGTGTAAGCTCGGAATTGTTATCTTCTGGGTTCGAATACTTATTTCTTATTTATTTATAATTATATACTTTATAATACACCAATAAATACAATTAACACTACAAAATATACAATGGGCGGCCTTATAGCTTTCTACGATCTCTTCCAGGCAACCTTGGATTGAACAGTGATTCAGTGATTACGTGGACATAAAAATGAGGTTGTCATTGGAATATAATTTATATACAAGAAACTATAAAAGATACAAAGATACTATACCTTATTGTATTTAATACCAATACAGACGGGTAGATATCCCAATCTGGATGTAGATAATGATGTGATATCGTGGTTTGAACAGTGCCGGATTAAGACTAAATGATGCCCTAACATAAGCAATCCACACCTGTGGGCACGTCCCTAGAGTGACTTCCGGGTCTTGTAATATCTTGCTGACAAACAGCCTTGCCTTTCATATCTTTTCGGTGCTGTTTATGCTTATGGTGCCCCTCGAGACGTGATGCCCTACGCATTTGCTTAATTTGCTTATGGGCTAATCCGCAACTGGGTTTGAAATACCATCAATATTGATTTTCATTAGGAGTTGAAAACGAAACTTAAGTAAGTAGAAACAGTTAGCCTCCAAAGAGTCGTTGATAAACATCGATAAGAATTTAATTAATTGACTACTGTCAATCATTGTCCCATAATATCGTATCGATGTGTAGTTTAGTCACAAAAAATATTACACCTTCACAGCTATTCACAAACATACGATACCGTTCCGTGCCGAATCGAACATCAATCAATGTTATCGAAGTAGTCCTCTAAGCGCTGGTTAGAAATCCGAAACCCGAATATTTTGACAGTTTAAACTAAATACACCGCTATTCTTTCGACAGCTATTTCCTGTCGAGCAAATCAGCCTGTCTACTCTGTTAAAATTTCACCGTAAAAATTTAAGTGCAGTGAGTTTGACGTGAGCTAGCACACTATTGATACGTACTCACTTCACCTAAGTTTTCGAATAGATCGGCTGGTAACTAAAAATGTGTCATTTTCGATTCGGAAGCCTATCGAATGGTTCTGAATCCTTGGGTACTAAATCGTAGCTCATACATACAAGATTTTAAGGAGCACAAATTGTAGACAATCTAATTAATTCTATTTGATAATAGGTACATCTTTTTGAGGCTAACTGTAATAGGAAAATCGACATACCTATTACCTACAGATCGCAAAAAAAAACAGTAAATAAAACATATTTGCGTTCAGCTCACCGAACTGTAGGTACGTTTGCCTTTTATTTTGAGGACGTTTCGTTCTGTTTGTATTGCCTCTAGGTTATTGTGACTGGTCACGTGAAAACAGTTGATCCAATAAACCTTAATAAATCAAATCAGGTAGATTTTATTACCCAGTGGAATATACCATTTCCAAGACTTTTTTCCGTATCCAATTTGTGCTTGTGCACTGCATGACTACTTTTACGAGTGCCTCTTACTATAGAGCCGCCCTTTCGAGCTGAATCGATCGAGTAACTAATAACATTGCCTAATTGAATGCATTTCTACAGGGTGGCAGGGCGGGCTAATATAGCATTCTTTTTATTTTTTATTATAAGCTAGCTACTACCCTTATTAGGCGAGGTGTAGCTTCATAGTTTATACACTATTCATCAGTAATGTTCGTCACTATACGCTTGGTGTACCTACCAACGCCTGCTTGCTGCACTTTTAAAACTTACTAGTCCTTTCCCTGGGTATTTGTACAGTGTGGCAGGGACATCGATGCGCAAACTGTAACCATGAATTCAGCACATGATTCTAGACGATTTTCTACGCTGGGGCGTAGAAATTTTTCGTCGCTTATAAAAAAAAAGCTACTGTATCATAGAAAAATGCTAAAAAAAACCGACGCTGTCAAAATGTATGGAACAGCAATTGTTTTTTTGAATAACCGATACAAATTTCAGGGAGGTTCAGACTCATGTATTGAATCCCTGGTAACAGGATGCGCGTCGATGTCCCTGCCAGCCTGTATACGTATAGTTTTACATTTGTGTGCCCATTCCATATATCTTGTAAGTAAGCTCTACATAAATTTTACACAAAGTTTACTTGCTACTACCACTAATCCATTTTCAAAAGGCCCTTTCAAACTTCCTTATTTCGGTATGAAAGGAGCATAACGCAGATTATACACGGGTACCTCCCACACTGTTTACCATACTGTTCAAACTCTCATTTCAGGGACATGCGCAGCTCTGGGCCGCTATCAGAAAGTACTTTATGACTAAACGTAAACATACCTTGGCTGGTTCATGATAGAGATGTGTGGTCGGAGGCGCGGGCGGCGGCGGGGGGGCCACGAGCGGAGCGGCGAGCGGGGCGGGGGCGGTCCCTGGCGAGGTACCATCCGTGGAGTACCCCGTACTGTACGCACTTTCGGGGGAAGAAAGGTGAGGAGGTGGTAGAGGCCCCGTGGTCGCCGTCGCCGTTGCCGGCCGCGACTGCTTCTGCTTACGTTTCTTGGCCCGCCCCAGCTGCGCCTCCATCCATGACTTGAGCCGCGCGCCCAGCATGCCGACGACGGCACCTATATCAAAGTCTATGTCAATCTACTTCTTGCACGCTCACAATTTACAACGAAAATACATTATTTCTTACGATTTTATGGTAAAAGCTCCAAGCAATATTTCCAAAGCACGAACACATTGTTGTCATCGAATTCCATAACCAAAGATTAAAGGGAAAATCAAACATCATTTTGCTGAAAGGAAAGCTCACCGTGACGTGAACATTGTACGCACAGCGCATCGTTCACGCCTCAATACACGAGAACAACATTTTCGTTCGCGACACTTGAACAAAGGTTTTAGGGAAATACATCAAACGCTCGTCGCCGGGCGAGACAATTGTCACCCCAACAGCGACTGCTCTACATTCGCCTGTCATCAAAACCCACGCTTTGAAGTAAACAAAAGTAGTGACATAAAATGTTTTATCGTGTTGTCATTTCATTGCGAAGAAAAGACCGTTAACGGGGAACCGCAATACTGTGTCTGGTGGGAGAGCGAGCCCTCGCCGTGTCATATTTCAAGAAAGTCTAGCGACGGTAGCGACGCTCGTAAAAAAGGGCGCAGTCAGCACCCTCTTTATTTCCATCAATGGCACAACTTATAAGAAAGAAAGTTTTATTCCATTATCTATTGCCACGATATATTTAATCAACTGGAGTAGAGATTTCCGATAAACAAAATAGATAAAGATAGGTAATAGACTGACAAAGTGTTATTAAGAGAAGTAAAGGAAGTAGGTACCTAAATGGTATAAAAACTGAATCTGAAAACTCTAAAACAGTCGCCTCAGACTCTACAAGTACTACTACTACTCTACTCTACTCTACTCTCCTCTACTCTCTCTCTCTCTCTCTCTCTCTACTCTACTCTACTCTACACACGATATGCTTTGTTCTCAATCCATCCAATTTCTCTCCCATACGGCGAACTATTAAGCCTACGCCAGCAAATTCCAACTAAAAATGACTGACCCTCCAGCGCAATCTACTTCGATCGCAATAAATCATCAATATCCGTCATTCAAAAAGCTATTACCCACTATGTGCTACCCGTATACACGCTACTAGTACTTAACTAACGTTTCGACGCCCTGCCACGACTGCCACCCTCCCAGGGCTGTGGGAAACGAATCGCCGGATAAAAGACGGATGGAACCGACTTATCCAGTTCAGCGAGGGGTGTAAACTTACGAGATTTAGCTAATATTAGCAATCCATTACGGAGCGGCCGCAGTTTGAAAGTTTATTTAACTATCCGTCCGCACTTGGAACTATACGCTCGATCGCTCACCGCTGATGAAATATTGATTGGACCTCTTAACGATACACGGTTTTCGATTAATAGCTGTTTTGTGTAGATGTTAGATTGATGCTGTGCGGGAGATTCATATTGATCCAAAATCTATTGCTTATCAAAAATGAATTACCGCAAAGGATTCAGCCTTGTTAAGAAGCTATTGGGGTACATACTTAGATAGCAATTTAATGCAACTGAATACATGGAAGAGTCTGAACAAAATAAATAAAGTATCTAAGGCACGTGCCAACGTATGTTGGGCCACGTCTTTTTTAGTTGTTTTAGTTTGTAAAAGTTTACTAACATATAGTTTGTAAGTCATTGTTACTTATATGGATTGTGAGTACTTCTAGTCCAAAATAAAAAGTATATATTTAATAAATTAAGCATTATGTGCCAAATAAACATAGTTTATTTCTTTCTTTCCTTAATTACACACATAAAACGCGACTGTAAAAAATCTACATAAACTATTTGTGAGCACACTTGTAGCTGTAATATCTAATAAAAGGGACAATAAACCTGCACAATCTTCCAATAAGATGTTTTACGAACCGGGGCTCAAGCTGAGTAATGAACCGAAGGCAAACTAATAAATTGTGGCTTCGGGACAAAGCATCCAACTTCGCAGCTCGCCGCAGATCCCTTATTCTATCGAAACAACTTAAACAAATGTGAAGTTGGCGGGGAAGGGAATCGCCTTATCGATAAAACTGTCAACGTATACATGTAAATAGTACCAAAAAGGGAAACCTTTTAGTTTTCGTCCAGCTGTAAGTCCTGAACTGTCCTTTTTGTTATCTTATTGGGGTTTTTATAGTCAAACTGTTTTCGGTAGGTACTCTACTGAATTACTGATCTTGCTCAATAGATTCGAATAAGTTTTCGTATGGTCCTATTGTGTCCGGCAAAATAACATTAAGTATATATAGAACTTTTCCAAGTTTACTAAAGTCTACAGTATGTTTTCTGGCACAGGACAATGGCATATAAAAAATGCTCCTAAAAGTTTTCTATTTCAGTAACAGGATCTATTATTCTTAATATTACCTATTTCGAGAATGAATAAAAACAAATTTCCACGCGATAGCCATGCCATCACCGAAATGACGTCATGATACTTTACTCTTTTCATAGAATCTCAAATAATACATCCACCATTATTGCTACACAAACGAATTGCAAGCGAACAATTCATCCGACCAAAACTAAATTGGAATACCGTCAATGTCGAAGGCAACGTTGAATGAATGTACGTTACATTAAGGTTACCCATAGTTATTGGAAATTGAACAAGGTTCGACGTCTATTGTCCCGAAATACAATCGTAATGGCACTGAAATATGAGTAAAATGTATGACGACTACTAAGAGGGGAATTAGGGAACAATATTTGTGGGCGAAAATAGGCTGTCTGCGCAAATATTTGGCCTACAGATTTGACGTAGGGTATTCAAAAATGGAAAATTGTGGTTTGTTTGTACTGAAGCTTTAATTAAGCTTTGTTTAAACCTGAAACAGCGGGTCCGTATTTAAAGCTACACTGCGTCGCCGAAATAGAATTGTTTATGAAGACTAATTTTCATTTTGCTAAAGTTTTGTACCAGTTTTACACGGATTATTTATTCAAAACTTAAAGTGAACATCAACAACCCAAAATCTTGAGAGAACTTGAAACTTGAAGCCCCGATGTCAAGCCGCGCTTCAATACAATTAGAAGCACCTACCTAAAGATAATTAAAACATCAGTCTGTCTTTGTTAACTTTGAATAATTGACCAAAATATCATAATATTTTAGCAACTTTATAAAGCACTCCGCGGCTTTATCTGACTCTGAATATATCACAGCACAAAGGAGTTTTTAATGGAATGCAACTCGACTTTATTCAAATAATTTCATCAAATTAGATAACAAAGCCTTTCCTACCTTTTTAGTCACGTAACAAAAATAAAAGTGCACTGCCACCTGCCTCTGACGTAGCTTAATTAGCAAATCAAATATTCATTTATTCAGGGCGTCCCTGATAATGCAGGGGAGGATCGCAACAATAGCAGATCCAAGCTATTCTTGTGTCTCTTTCGTTTAAAAATGTTGCCAACCAACCGCTGTTGGTTTGCGATTAACATTGTGCTGAAGTGATTGATTTTTTTTTTGTGTTTGTACGTTTACTATCTGTATTCTGGTTTTAGAATAATAAAATGATAGACTTTGTAATTTATTATTATGTGCACAATACTCATATTGTGCATATAACGGTTAATCGGAACATACTTACCTACTGTGTCTCAACACAGTACGTATGTTCCGACTAACCATTTTGATCACAGGTAAAACAATGTACCTAGTCTTGCCATAAATATTGTCACGAAGAAAAAAAAATTTTTTTTATTGCCAATAATATTTATTACTTTTACAGTGTGTTAGTTTAATACATAAATATAAAACAATTTAAAATATAAAAAGCTTATTCGAAGTGGTCTGCATTGGCTGCAATACAGTCCTTTAAACGTTGAGGCCAGTTATCAATAGAAGCACGCACTCTTTTCATGGGAAAATTCTTCACTGCCAATCGTATGGATTGTCTTAGGGACTCCAAATTATCATGGCGTTTAGAGCAAGCCGTACTATCATAAATCATAATCCAGCGGATTAATATCGGGACTAGACGACGGCCAGTCTTCAGCTCTGATGAAGTCCGAAACGTTCACTTCCAACCAAGACTGCGTGGACCGAGCTTTATGACCCGGCACCGAGTCTTGTTGGAAGGACCATACTTGGTTATTGAACATGGTGTTGTTAAGGGGCTTAACTACCTTCTCAAGAATGGTATCTTGATACACTTGTGCCGACGTTTTGATACTTTTTTCACAAAAATATGGCTCAGTCACTCCTTCATAGCTAACACCCCACCAAACCATCACTGAAGTCGGATAATGCCCACGTTGCACTCTGTCGACTAATTGGGAAGCTTCCTTAGAGCTTTGAGCATAAATACGGTCATTTTGTTTGTTAAAATGTTGCTCAATTGTAAAGATTTTCTCATCCTTAAACAAAATTTTTCTGTGACCTCCCTTTGCGTACCGCTTCAGTAGTTGTTTCGATTTTACCACCCTATTCTTTTTTAAATTATCAGTTCAAAAATGACCAGTGCGTCTCATATAGGCTTTTTTTTTTTTTTTGTGGATGGGAAATCATCAAATGACTCCTCCCGCTCTGGGTGGAGCAGAAGGGAGTGTCAGACTCTTACTGACTAAAACCCACCCGTGTTCCTTCCTTAGCCCTAACGCTTACGCTTACGCTTAGCTTCATATAGGCTGCAAGTCCTAAGTCATCTTTTAAAATACGCGACATGGTTCTGGGTGCTATATTCATCTCCCGAGATAAAATCTTTTGCTTTCGGACAGGATTTCTTCGAATTCTTTCCCTTACTGCTTTGACCACCTTTTTCGTACGAACACTACGTGGACGGCCAGATCTTTTTCTGTCACAAACAGAGGAGGTCTCATTGTACCTATTAATAGCCCGGTACACAAACATTTGACTAATACCAAGCGTATGGAGAGTTTTAAAAATTGCATTTGGCTCCATACCAACTTTGTGTAATGCAATCACAGCGATTCGGTTCTCTTTATCACCCCACTCCATTTTAATATTGCAAAATATTGTACAATGTATTGGCGCCAAAATTAGAAAACTCAATGAACAATCGTATAAAAATGACAGATTCCAAATTCAAATGTAATTTCTTTCTTATTTTTAATTGTAACAGTATTTATGGCCAGACTGTGTAATTTATTCACATGCCTAATTTATTATATATAAACGCAACTTAAACAGGATGAAACGGACATGAAAAAAACTAAATCTATCCTACAGCTAATATCGAGATGAGACTGCGATGCAAACGGGGAAATTTCCAATATCCGAAAATCGTCGCAGTTTCTCGAGGCGTGAAATTCTGACGTATGGAGAAAATATCGAGTCCCAATCATTCGACATGCCATCCAATTAGATGTACCTCTAACTTTTCCTACATGATTTGAGAAGACATTTCTTCATGTGTGTTTTCGTTCCTACGTGAATCGTAGTATATGTATAAAATACAAGATGTGTAGGCTGCTATACGGGAGATAATGGAGTTTAATAATGAATAGATTACACTCTAGTCTCTATGAGCTTGTGCCAAATTGGCTATAGCTGCATTATCATTCCCTTAAGATTAATAACATTTTCCTGCTATCTCTTGCCGCATGAATCCGACTCATAAATGATGATAGCTCCCGGCTTTGTTGAAGCCCAATAATAATTATTATATTAGGGAACTGGGATCACTACCCACTAGCTACGTCCTAAGACAACATCGGGGAGACTATATTATAGGTATATCTCTAGTCTTGAAGTAGCATCAATATCGCTGGCCATCTACGTCAAATTAATTGAGGCCTCCCATAATCAGAGTATTTGTTAACCTAATTTTCTTGTACGAAATATTTTCTCTAACAAATTATTCAGTTTTGTTCGAGATGAAAATCTTTGTTCCCCTCAAGCTCTGTAATTGCGTTAATCTCAGCATCAATCTTGTAATTATGAACGCAGACGCAGAACACAGCTCGGCTTGTCTTTTCATTTAAATGTAAAACAACTAAGTGTGTACTGGCATGTGTATTTACATCGCTATTGTTCACGCTGAGCACGGAAATTGTACTGCAGACATTTGTAATTAACAAAGTATTTGAAATTAATTTAAGTTTACGTGATGTAACGGATGTTTTACTAAGAAGGTTGAGGGTTGATGCCCATGTTATGTACACCAAAGGAGATAAGTAACCAGGGTCTTCGGATATAGTTGAAGTTTAGTGAGAAACCGATAAATCTTTTCGAATCAAATTTAGTTTGATAAATGAACTGTTTGTTTTCTATTAATTAAATAAAATTATAGATTAATCCGTTTCTTCCTAAACTTCAACTATATCCGACGTCCCTGGTTACTTATCTCCTTTGGTGACCGTAAACGTGTTTGGTCTTAATTTTGTATGTGGAAGTTCATGTAACTTTGAATCTGAAAAACTTATTGGAGTGTAATTGAAATATACAATGATATATTCGAGATATAATTGAAATTCACAATTATATATTCGAGATATAATTGAAATTGACAATGATTTTTGATACATTTCCAACACGAATGAATATAAAAAGGATGAATACAACGTAGGTTCGTCCAACCACGCAGATTACTTCCGTCGTCTCTAAAACGAATCCGTACATATAAAACGAAGCAATAGCTTGCCAGACTTGGGCTAATTGCGGACCGCTTTCAAGCTGTCTCGGCGAGGCCTCACGGAATTGTAGACAAACTAAAAAGACTGAAAGGCTTGAGCCGGCTGCCGGGCGCGCCAGACGAGCGGCAATTGTTTGTCGAATCCGACGACGAGCCAGCTCGTTTTAAATGAGCAGTCTGCTACACCGCGAGCCTACACTACTCGCATGTATGCACTTCCTTATTACAAGCATGCTTTTTTTGTACATGGTGTGCTGAAAAAGGAGGATTTTGTGAAATCTGTTGCTTTACCAAGCGGTTCAGTGCGAAGCTATCATGTTTAAATGTAATATCATTTTACATAGTTTTTTCCTGTTTTCCTTAGTAAGTAGATATCTAGTTTGATAATAATGTTAACACATAAGCAGAACTCAAGTAAAAAAGGTGCTGTCTCCCCAAAAGAAAAACCTTTCTCACATTTCCGGTCTATTTACCTACCTGAACATTACCATAATCCACGTGCGAACACAACTACAAACACAATAAATTATTCATAAACTAACCCCAAATGCTCAACAAAACGTGACAGTTGAATCTTGATCTACATTCAAAACAAAACGTTTTAATCAGAATACAGAACAACCCTTGAAGGAAGGGCTCACTTGGAAGCCTCTCACAGGGGCAGTGGGCTATCGAACGTACCGCTCATTTGTTACTGTGCGTCGGGAAGGCACTGCCGGCTAAATATGGATCCACGTGCGGAAATCACCATTTCCGCATGACAGTTTTTGAATGAAAAAGTTCTTTAAACATGAAAATATAGTTCCTACTTGCTAGTTATATTAAAAAAGTGTACTTACAGGGGCGCGCGGTGGTGTGTATATGTTAGAAGGGGTCCGCGGGCAGCACGGGAGCGCATGCCGGGCGTGGGGCGGCTACGCGCGGCACTCGCCGACTGACGCACGCACGCGCGGCGGTCGGCCTACGACACCCGCTACGCCACTGCTACGAAGAACACGTTTGCACCGTTCGTAAAGCTTTTCTAACTCAGGGGTTGATGTAAACTGTAAATCCATTAAGTTCGCTGTTAATATTCTGATGATAAATGTGTGACTAAATCATTTAATAAAGTAGGTTTTCGTAGTGTTGCTGGCCTACACTATTTAATTATTATTTATTGTTTTAGTTCAGGAAGAGCTTACGCGTACAATTCAAATTTCACGTATATTTCGGTGTAAGTAACGCCAGGGCAGGCCGTAGCACAAATCCTCGTGGCGGCTATTAAGTTAATGTCCGGGGGTAGATTTGAACAATAAAAATAAACATTTACCCACCGCCCATCGGGACGACAAAACTCCTAAACGACATAACTTTGTTATTCATGTAACGATATTAAAACAACAGATTCCCGCTGAGCTTTTTTTACTTAGTTTAAGTTATAAATTACTCGGGGACTTTAGAGTGAATTCTCGAAAGTTTAGCATAAAATTGAGTTCGAAAGAATTATTAATAAATAAATCAGTAAGAGCAATGGTCGCCCCGACCGTGGCCCGAATTATGAGTTGGTAGGTCGCGGTCGTCGTCTTGGTGGTGATAGGTCGCGGGTTCGAACCCAGACAGGCGCTTTACTTTGTGTAAGTAGTTTATTTCGTCACCATTGCTCTCAAAAACTGTGATCGAAAACATCGCGAGGAAACCGGCATGTCCTAGGATCAAAAATTCTAAGACATCTACCAACCGACTTGGCCCGCGTGGTGGATTCCTGTCACAGAGAGAAAGCCTGTGTCTCAGCAGTGGACACGTTATAGGCTGTTTTTTTTTTTTTTTAAGTAAGTAGTGTAAATTATTCGGAGAAAGCAATGCACAGATAACAATGGAAAGATAGGGGAGACCTTTGCTCAGTTATGAGACAATATCGGATAAAAAAAAGTGTTCATTTTCCAGAAATGTATACGCCTACTCTACAGGCCTATTAATTTCGTGCACGCACACCCTAGACAGGTCACGAGCTAAAAGAAGAGCTTCCTCCTTGAGAACTGTAGGTTTATTTACTCCCCACACGTACATAGTGTAAACATACGGGTAGCCGCCATACGACATGTACTACCAGCCGCGGTCGCAGCCCAAGGTTTTGGGGGGGGGGGGTCACCAACTAGTAAGTTAGTAACTTAATTAGTAAGGCAAGTAATTCATGTAGACTCTCGACAGCTTGAATGATTTTGGGGGGGTCATGACCCCCACGACCCCGTCGGACCGCGCCTGTGTACTACCCATGTGCAAATGTAGGTAGGTATGTTACAGGAATGTCTGTTGTGAATAAGTGCCGTTAACTGCCGGAAACAGGGAGCCTGCTTTGATATACTTTTATATTGGGCATAGTTAGGATTTTGAAAGTTGCGGTAGAGCTGTTTAGGAACCTAAATAAAACATTTTTGGACATTTCAAATGGTTTGGCAGGTTTTTATATTATACTAGCTGCGCCCCGCGGTTTCACCCGCATAGGTTTCGATCCCGTGGGAATATCGGGATAAAAATTATCCTATACGTTAATCCTGGTTATAAACCATCTGTGTGCCAAATTTCATCCAAATCTGTTCAGTAGTTTTTGCGTGAAAGAATAACAAACATCCATCCATCCATCCATACATATTATGGCCTCGTATGACTGCCTCGTTGATCTAGTGGTCCTGGGTTCGATTCCCAGGTCGATCAGTGTTATTGGGTTTGTTCATTAGGAATTACTCAGTGGCAGCCTGGGGGCCTAAAACGGCCAATTTGGCAGAATCATAATAGGATAAAACTATGAATCATATTAAAAATCGTAAAATGGTCACAAACTGACAATTCATAATATGATCTGTGTGCAATTCATATCACAATGAAATAACATTTAAACTGTAGAAATAAAAAATAAAGACCAATTTGATTAATAAAAACTGTAATGAAAAATTTACCGATAAAATTACGGTTTTTATTTTTTTCATGCGGCAATGTTTACACCAAATATGAAATGAAATTTTACGAAAATTAGAGGAATTGCTAATGATCTGCTGGGAATTCAGGAAATAGCTTTTAGAGGTATTGCTTAAAGTGGCATTTTTAGGCCCCCTGATGTCTGCATTGTGCCTGGTTGATAGTAATGGCAATCTAAACATGCAGCGTTACAACTAAGGAAAAGAGTGTGTTCGATGAATGCCAGCGTCCTCGCCTATAATTATAAATATATGACTTTTTAAGCGATTGATACATGTAGTAAATCTTCAGTCTTATCGTAACTCAGTGTTAATAGCCACTTTGTGACGTTGGTCTTACATCCCTTTAGGCACATGGGAGCTAGCGGGATCGTCCGAAAGGGTTACCGCTGCCCTGGTACATAAAGGGCTAAGGAAGGAACACGGGTGGGTTTTAGTCAGTAAGAGTCTGACACTCCCTTCTGCTCCACCCAGAGCGGGAGGGGTCATTTGATGATTTCCCATCCTCAAAAAGAAAAAAAAAATGGGAGCAATGGTGCATAGTTTATTTATTTTTAATCGACTTCAAAAAGTAGGAGGATCTCATTTTTTTTATGTTTGTTACCTCAGCACTCCGTTATTTATAAGCCGATTTGCAAAATTCTTTTATTATTTGTAAGGATATACTTTCAGATTGGTCCCATAGAAATTTCATCAAAAACGGTTGAGTAGTTTGGTTTTTAAACCAAAATTACTGGTTAAAATTACAACATAAAAGTAAAAATTAAAAAAAAACGGCCTTGCAAAAAAGACAATACTTACAAAGTGAAAAATAACTTTCATTTCGGAAGTCGGTAGCAAACAATGAAAATGCGAACCCAACAACATCGACTTCCGAAATTAAAGTTATTTTTCACTTTGTAGTGTCTTTTTGGAAGTCGATTTTTTTTTGCAAAAATGTTTTACTATACATGCTTTGTGCAAATGTTTTATCCATTTACCCATAGATGGCGTTGTGCAAATACGTCATTTTTCTGAATTGCGGTGTTAAGACTTTCCGCGGATTGATAACCCTCTCGATTTATTGTCTCGAAAGTTTCTTCGTTGTTGGTAATTGGGTGATATAATAATATATTGTTAATACAGTTGGAAGTCTTTCTATTGAATTCTATCGGTCGTTTAGTATAAATATATACTTCGTCTCCTCTTCGTAATTCTGTTGTACGATTGTTCCTAAACGATCTCAAGTTGAGTAATTGAGTTGGGGTAATCTAATGTATATTACTAATATTACTTACCTACTTAATATTAAAATTAAAATTGAGAAAAAAAAAAAAACTATGGCCCAAGTCTTGAGGAAGGCTTTAGACTACTTAACATCACGCTACGACTCTTCGGAGCCGAGCGGAAAGAAAAAAGTCAGAGAGAAAGCTAAGCGAAAACGAAGTAATAGTTCGGGCAGGCGATGCGATGCGATGGGGCGGCGGGGTAATTGCGTAACACACTATCAGTAGCAATTGGTTTCATTTTGACAGTTCAACAGCATTCATTGCGTTATTTACGTTGTTGAGCAGACACATTTTTCCAACATATGAAGCAATGGACGAGCAATATCCTTCAAAATGATTCAGATTAAGATTGATAGTGTGTACGCAAATGAGGTGCGGGTCGGAGGAACCAAAAATTTCACGCAGACGAAGTCGCGAGCTTAACCTAGTTTTATTATAAAGAGAAAATATATGTATGTTTGGTTGTAACGCTTTCACGCCAAAACGACAGAACGGATTTAGATGAAATTTGGCGCATAGGTAGACCATGATCTGATGAAGGACATAGCTATCAACCTGGATCGCAGACGGAGTCGCGGGCCACAGATAGTCTAATATATTTTCCGATTTGCCCATATGACTCATCTAAACGGATCATGTACCTACAGGAAGCCTTAGGTGTGCCAACGGAACCCTATTACTAAGCCTCCACTGTCCGTCCGTCCGTCAATCTGTCAGCGGGCTATGTCTCATGAACCGCAATACGTAGTCAGTAGGTAGGTAGGTCGAAAATTGAATAAAAAATCTGAGGGCCAAATAAAGGAATCGTACCGATCAATTTTCCAAAAATCAACCCCTCTTGAGGTGAAAAATAGTACAGTTGTACAAAAATACAGTTTGTACGAAAAATCTCATTGCTTCGATTTAGAAACTTCAAAGGGGGATTGAAGATTTTTGTATGGAGCCGGGCATACCTACCTACGGTCGCGCCATTTAGAAGCTAGCTAATTATGGTATTCTAGATATAAATGAGTCTGACGCAATCTTAATCTCTCTCTTTGCGTTTAAAATTGTCAAAAATGAAAAAATAAAAGGCCCGTTTTGACATTTGTCATCGTGACGTAACTAGTGAAGTAACCATACGACTCGGTACTCGATACCCAAATCGATTTAAGTTTGTATGAGTATTTGATCGATTTGATTATGTATTGTAGTGATCCAAAGTGGTTTGGATTAAAGTTCTGATTAGAAAATTTAAATTAAACTTTAATATTGTAGGTATTTTAAAATGATACAATAGTACGAGCGGTCAATTTGTCTTTAATTTAATATTTTTAGTTTCAATAACATTTACTCAATCACAAAAAAATCAAGAAAAATCGAAAGTGATTGAATTTTCGTTCAATCATTTTCAAAAAAATATCAAACATAAACGAGCGCACAGCCAACTTCACAAGATGGCGAACGAAAGACTGCGCAGTGCGCGTGGACGCTGTCGCTAAGTCATGTGCCGCTTGGTCAGAGACAAGCCATTCTATAGAAACCAGTGTCGCCAATTCAAAACTATAATTACGGCTTTGAGCGCCAAGTTCATTCTTTTCAGTAAATATCACTACACAATATTTAATTACCTACTATTAAAATCGAATGAAGCAGGTGAAATTCAGTAGTTAATTGGTCACAACAGTAGTAGGTATTTAAAAAAAAAAGATTGAGAACGTAACTGTTTTTGAGACGTTTCGTAATAATTAGAAATTGCATGCTACTATAAAGTAAGCGCAAAAAGAATACAGCTACTCGCAATATATTCCATCATATTATTTACCGCGCCAAAAAAAATTATGTACCTATTTTTTTAAAACACTTTATGTAATTAATTATTATTTTATTGTTTCTTTCAGTTTCGTTCCAAGTTACATTCTAGGGTCTTTCTCAAATGTCAAAACGGGCCTTTTATTTTTTGACAACATTAAATACCTTAACAATGTTTTAGATCGAGTCATTCAAATGCGCACAGTGCGTGTGACGTGCACTCAAGGAACTTATATCCAATCCAACCTGGAATGCGCACAGGCTGCCAATGCACGGTCCGAGCGAGATAGCTTCGCGACAGCCCTCTGCCCCTTTCATTAGGGTGACCAAACAATATGATGTAGGTAGATACTAATATAATAGGATATAATATATTATCCAATAATTTCATTTATTAAAATAATAATAATTATGCTTTAAGGATGGATTAAAGTAAAACGCATTATGGAGAATTTATAAATATTTATTTGGTAGATATTTAGTCAGGTTCACATATTACTAAATAAAACAGTTTCATGCAATTTCTGTCTTAAAGTTCATATTTTCTCACCGTTTAAACCTTCCCTGGACTACAAACATTTCAAAACCAAAATCAGCTAAATCGGCCCAGCCGTTCTCGAGTTTTAGCGAGACAAACGAACAGCAATTGATTTTTATATTTGATTTTATATATATAGATATACGAAGTGACGCACCTAAATTAGCGATTAATATGGGAAGTTGAAAGTTTTTTGCCATTTCCCTACAATGTTCCTCGGAAAATGCGAAATTTCAAGATCACGTCTATTAAGTATTCGGTACACCATTCCCTATAAAAGTTATCGTAGCGTGTACTACAGAAGAGTCTCAACACACATATTACCTATTGAAATAAATGTTAAAATCAGCCTAGTATAAACATAAAATACCTATAATATACATGCGTAATTATGCTTACGTTGAAGACTACCTCTTAGTTATATGCTGCATTGTGTAAATAATCTTATAATTTCGTTCATTATGGGCACCCTACTTCAAGAATTGAAATATACTTATTTGAAGAAAGAAACACCGCATCCTGCATAAGATTCGCTTTTGCAACCTTGAATCGCACACTTTTTAACCATCTTTATTACGTCCGAATAAAGAAATTGATTGTTTTATCGTCGAATTGCGCTTAAATTCAAATCACCATAACTTACAACAAATTAATATGGCTGACGGGCTGCCAGTCTAACTTATATATATTCTACTAATAATCTTTTCTTTTTTAATTACATTTCAATACAGTGTCCAAATTATTGCTAAAAAAATGTTCTCATTCTAACAGATAATTGAAAAATATTAGAATTATTCAAAACGAAAATTAATTATTTTTTAAAAAGACATATATTTTTTCATGACAATATTATTTTTTCCTACCATTCCTATTAAATTCGGGAATAATCCTGCTGGCAACATTTTAGAAAGGGGCACAGGGCTCTCGAAGCGCTTTCTCTCTCGGACCGGATTTCTCTTTGACCAAGTGATATTCTATAATAGAACTTAGCTTGATATATATAAGGTTTATTTTTATATTGGTGTCGAATTGAAATGCACATTCCATGTTGGATATAACGCATGCTTAATGGAATACTGACTTAACTCAAAAAAGACGATTTTTGGGAAATCGCAAAAGGAGATCTTGCTATGAGGACTTGACCTACTTGTTGATGCATAAGAATAAAACTGATTTATATTAATCATGAATGCTTGTATTTTGAACGTCTATGATTAACTATTGATGAGATCTGAGTAAAAAAAAAACGGAAATCACATCTGACCTATCTACCAATGGGTCAGTGTTCCATTAAGCATGCGATAAGTTCCTTGCGTGCACTAAACTTGTGCAGTCCTCTTTTATAAAATAAAATTATTTAATCTGTGCTATACCGGTCTATTCAGCTCAGTCAATGTTCTTTCCGTTCATTCATTCGCCAATCGCCATCTCTACGAAATCTCTCATCTGTTTCATTCTTCATTCATTTATGTCAAAAAAGTTGTAACTTTGCTTGGTGTTAAAACGTAATGTTTTTTTAAATTTATTATCGAACTGTGTTCCCACGCTCTTACTTATTTACTCAAAGCAACAACAATCAAGTAATTAATTACTCTGGCTATTAAAGAAATCACATTGTTAGTTTAACGACAAAACTTTTGAGATAACTGGTGACTTACATCGGACACTGGTGAATTAATCAGCTGAATCATAATGAAAGCGCCTTTTAAATAGCTGAAAGTAGGTGAAGTGTGAAGAATAACATTGAATCGAACGTCGCGGTGCGTTATTGTCGAGTGTGAGATGACGGACAGCACTTTCGTCGCGAAGCCGGCGAGGGGCTGGCTGCACCCCGACTCGGTTCTCGCCAGCGATGGGATCACGTACGCGGTCAGGGTAAGCATCTGCTATAGGCACATTCCAGGCATTCAAAAAAAGAATGGTGTCTGTATAAAAGTTTTTAAGTGCAAGGGATCAATGACAGGAAATTCTAAGTAATACATTCAAATTAATGCAGCAGGTCTGTTCTAAACAGCTTACATGGATCACGCTCATGCAAATAAAATAGATTTATAGTTTTCAATTTATCATCATGATGTACCTACGTTTGAATGTAAGATACTTAACTAGAATATTTTAAAAATGTTGACAAGCATGGAGCATGGCATATCTTACACACGATTGTAACTTTGTTTCAGTTTGTACTAATATTATGAAAACTGTCACAATCAGTAGTAACATGTTGATACACAACCTATTGTCACCACTGTATTACTGCTTAGGCAATTTATTTAACAACATGCTGACAAATTTGTGCACTGGGACAGGTCCACTCAATCTGTTTGGTTCTTTCCTCAAAAGACCATTTCAGATACCGATTTACATGGTCTTCACACATATGGCCAAGATTATGTCTGGACAGAAAAAAGAGACTGACCTCTTGAGTTTTATGACTTGTATATATTTGACTTTAGACAGATAGGAAACGTCAACCTCGTCTAGTTTTTAAAATACGATGTGTAAAAGTATTTGTAAAACCTACTTACAGAAATAAAATCATTTATGGTTTGTAAGAACCATTAATGATAAATGATTTTATACTACATAACATCTTTTTCTTTAACATACTTTAGTTGCTGTCCCAAGGCTTCTGCATTTGTATTGTTGTCAGAAGCACCACTGCTGAATCTGGTCCTCAGGTTGGATGCCATTTAGTCTGGAATTGAGCCCTGAGCTATTACATGGAACCTTTCTGACTGAGTTTTATCTAGATTGATTAAATTTATAAATTAAATTCTTTAAAGGACAAAAAGGACAAACATTACTACCACAATCACACCACCACTGCCATTTGATAGAATCTATTTTATTCTCTTGTAAATTTTCATGTTCAAAGTGCTTTTTAATTGCAATAATGATTAGACTTTGACTTTATAAAATAGGAATGTACTGGGCACTCAGTTCATAGCTCTTACAAGAATAAAAATTAATTCTATTTATTCATGAAGATAAAAGTAAAAATTGTTTATTTTAAAAGTCAAAATTACATTATGGAGGTATTATTGGTCCCAAACTAGTCACAACCTGTATCTTGTAAGTAAATTAGAAAACTATGAACATTGTTCAAAATTGTATGAATTATGTTTGTTTTTCAGTATATTGGCTGTATGGAAGTTTTAACATCTATGAAGAAGCTCGACTTTGAAACAAGATCTCAAGTAGCTAAGTAAGTTTTAGCTTTACTGATATTTGAGGTTTCAAGAAGTCATACTTTTGTGAATAACCATAATTTCTTGATTTTGGTTAGGTACATTATACATTAAATTAAATGATATGAGCCTTTATATTTAATTATATTTTGGGAAATAATTATGTATACTCTACTAGCGGCAGACGTTGTTCTGCCCAGAAAAGCAGCGCCACCTACCGGGTCCAATTGTGTTTTCAAACCATCTAGGAACCCATTGAAATATACATTCAAATTTTAATCCAAATCGGTCCAGCCGTTTAGGAGGAGTTAGGTGACAAACACATGTACAGAAGAATTATATATATTAAGATACATTAAAATCTCACATAACTTTACATGGACTATAACTTTGTCAGTACAGTGTAAGTTAGTTATATTCAAGGTAGCAGTCTGCTAAAGTCAACCCGGCTAATGTTATAGAATAACAGACGTCAATTCTAAGAACACTTTTACTGTTATTACAGAGAATGCATCGCCAGAGTATGTGCAGCAGCTGGCTTAAGATCAGCTGACAAGAAGCGTAGAGTTTGCCAGGCTGCGGTCCGAGCCCTTGCTGCTCGGCCACGGATGGCACACTCCGGAGCCAATGTAGCCCTAACAATCTCATCTAAAGCAATAATCTTAGCAGCCCTCGAAGGCGGGGAGACAATAGCCCGTCATGACATGCCACGAGTCTCTTTTGCATCCGGAGGAGATACGGACTCCTTAGACTTTGTAGCCTATGTAGCAAAGTCTGTGCCTCCAGCTGAATGGAGAGCATGTTATGTACTAGAATGCGGTGGCAGACTAGCGCAGGACGTTATAGCAACTATAGGACAAGCTTTCGAACTCCGTTTTAAAGAATTTTTGACGAAACCCTCATCGTAAGTATTGGACTCTCCCTATTATTTTAGATGTTTGTAAAAACCAAAGCACATTTCGATATGGTGTTAACAGTATAACCTAATGACAAATACTTACATGAAAAATAATGAATTGAAAGTAAGTTATCCTCATATTCGTGAATCATTAAATCACTCGCTCATAATAAAAACTTACAAAAGTCATTATACTACACTTTCCTGATATATTAATATCAGGTAAAGTTATTTTTCCCTGCTAACCTAAATACTTGTATAAAGTGCACTTAATCACTTATTTTTGTTTCCTTCAATATTATTTTCTCAAAATAAGAAATATCTTAAAACACAATCAAACATTACCTCAATAATAAAATATTTTAGTTTTAAAATTTTTAAGAAATGCCATTAGACTTTTGATGCCGGCTTTAGTCATCTTTACAAGTTAGAGACTACATAACTTGGGTGGGACCAATTGATAAATCCACTTATGGCATAGGTAGCATACTAAGCTATCACAAAATGTTTTAAGACACTACAAACATTCTACATGTCTTACGACATATGCAACATGATAAACGTTGCATATGGCATAAAACCTACAACAGACCTTTTATTTAATGTTATTTTTTTTCTTTATTTATTTATCGTTACGCTTTTCAACAATGAGTACACTGTTACTTCACAATGTGTACATTGCAAACTTAAGTCTTAGTACCTCATTACTTATAGAAAAGCACAGTCTGGTAAAATAAAAATTCAATAATTAAAAGCTAAATTGGTTACAATAAAGAACCACCGGACAAGATGATCCCTACGACCAATAACAGCCACACATTTGACATTAGATTTGATTTCGAGCGTTATCTAGCGTCCAGGTGATCTTCAGGTAAAATGAACAGGGCTCCTTGAGACACATCTACCGGGCCCACACTCGACGGATTTACTAGTAGCTATTCAAGGATTAAAAGGGTTCTGTTCAGGACCATAATCAGCAGGGTCATTGCGTAAAACACTAACTGTAACAATGGCTTTAATTTTGACGGATAGTGTGCTACGCATTTAGGGTCCAGGCCGGTTCAGCGGTACCAGGTTATTGATTTATCATCGGAATGCATAGGTACTACCGCCATAGTTATTGTATTATATTTAAATACCTATCTAATGTCTTATGCATGTGTGCTGTTTTTGGTGCTTACACCAGTCTCCATACATTTTTGTCGATTCACCTTTAAATTAAATTACATAAATTCGATTAAATAAGATTAGATTTTAGATGTGTTATGGCGACTCGTTGTTTCCAAAGGTTCACTATTATGACTATCCCAAAGTTATTGAGTATTATTTCTGAAACATAACATTAATCAACCTACTCTGGCTAGACATAATATAAAATGTTCAACTGTCACCTCATGTATGAAATCAAAATATTGAATTGAAGAAGATGAATCAAACAAACAATGAATGAATCATTGCTCTGTTTAGTTTACTTTGTTACAATTAAATCTGCATTCATTGACATATTAATATTGCTTTTTACAAGAATGAAAACAGGACTTTTTATGTATAAAAGATGTGTTAATCTAACTATATTAACTGTAGTCAGACAAAATTCGTGGATTATTTTAATGATTACGGACTTTGTAGTAGCAGAGGTGTACAGTCCACCCACATACATAGACATAAGGGGTATAATATTATCGGTGTCCCATTAAACCGACCCAAATTCGGAGCCGAAGCTGCTATAGAGGATTACCTTGTGGGCAAACACTTTTCCTGATTGAACCTTGGAACCTGAACAGCAGTTGCACTTGCGACCACTGTACCAACGAGGTGGTCATATATAAAATAAATATTTTTAATTTCCAGGTTAAATCTAAACGGAGGAGCACGGTCGCTGTGTAGCACAGCCAGCAGCATCCCAGTGGACGAACGCGAGTACTACAACGACATGCCGGACAAGACGCCGCCGGATACTATCCCTTCATACAGACACCCACCGCCGCCGCCGCTGGCTTCACTCGCCAACCTCGCTTCTATATCTTCGTAAGTATTCTTTGTAATATCTCGTCGTCTATCGTCAGCTCTTAGCAGTTTACTGCTAGTAATAGGCTTCTTCAATCGCATGCTCTAATTCTTCGTGATACGATCTCACTATCGTCCGACTAGCCTAAAAGATTCTTAACTTTTTTGACGTTTTTAAACGTTTTTCTATCCATGCAACACAGCTGTGACTATGATAGCACGAAAGTTAACGGTGATTTCGACTATAATGGGAATGAGAGAAGTTTGTTTAGTTTGCTGAGCCTTCATTGTTCAGTACTGAAGGAGCTAACCCTGGCGTAGATAATCGAGGGCCGGATAGACAAATTGATGAATATCCGTCTGTAAATTGGACGGATATTCAGCAATTTAACTACGAGCAATCTGGTTTAATGCGCTTTAGTTATAGACAGTCGATAAAAAGAGGATGTAGACGTAAATATTTTGCACTTTCTAAGAATGACTTACCACCTTGAATGATGAATCACTTAACTGTTTATCTGGAAATAAAAAATCAAATCACTAATAATGAAATAAATATTGATTCACTTTCTTGGAAACGAATACATTGTGTGTGAGTCAGTATTGTTTACCTGGTAACACCATATCGGACGAAGGTTATCGCCCCACGTACAGCTACAATCAATAAGGAAACGAGTCACCGTTCTCGCCGAAAGTTCAGATAAACTAACAATAGTATGCATATACTTTCTCGCTCACCTGGGCATAAAAACATAACAATGACTTATCACCTTGCGAAGTTCTCTGAAGTTTCATCGGGTTATTGTTTTTCTTAGTCACGTGATAGTATAGCAATAATGATTATTATATTTTTAAAATAATTAACAGAACATACTTTTTTTAAACTAATTTACTGTAACCATCTAACGACTGACTGGACTGCATCCTTATACCATGATCAGCCTATGCTATCCCCACTGCTGGAGCTCATCCTCTTTGTAAGAGGAAATAGACTTTAACCAACCGTACTCCACCGCACAGGAAGAAGGTTTGGTGGAGGTAAACATCCTAATACTACGACCAATCTATCAGGGGCCGTATTATGTCGACGTTTTAATGCCATCATGATTCCAGTGCGAGAGGGAGACGAAGCAATACATGGCCGATAGCACTATCCCTTTTTCGGACAAGAATCATGATGCAATTAATACTTCGTGATACAGCCCCAGGGGCTGTTTATTGAGTGTATGTACTCTATAATTCTAGATGCGAGGAAAGCGTGCGACACTACGTGAACCAGACGCCGCCGCCGCGCACTCCACCCACCGCGCTACTGCCCAACCATCATACGGATATCTTTGACATGCGTGAGTCTCTTACAGAATATTTAACTACTAGCGATCCGCCCCTGCTTCGCGCGGTATTTAAGACTTGACACATCGTGATTTCTTTATTTTATGTAAATTTAACATTAATGTATTTTATAACATGAACCTTTCCCAATAAATTTATTTATTTATTTAAACTTTTCGCACAAAAAGGTACAAAGGCGGACTTAATGCCTTAGGCATTCTCTACCAGTCAACCAAGGGTGGTGAAGAGATTATATGGCAGGTGCTTTGATTGAGAAGGAAAATGATAAAAAAAAACTAAAAACTAGGTACACAAATACATAAATAGGTAAAAAAAATCTCTAAGTGATGGTGAAAACCGCATCAAAATCCGTGGTGTAGTTTAGATGAACAACGTGGTCACACAGGAGACTCGAAAAGTGACTATAGGCCAACCGCTTAACAGAGACGTCTGAGGTAGCAGCGCGGTGCGGGAGGGGTGATAGTTGTCACAAGTTGACGAATCACTGAGCTCTCGCGTCACGTCACCACACCCCTTCCGCACCGCGCTGCTACCTCAGACGTCTCTGTTAAGCGGTTGGCCTATAGTCACTTTTCGAGTCTCCTGTGTGACCACGTTGTTCATCTAAACTACACCACAGATTTTGATGCGGTTTTCACCATCACTTAGAGATTTTTTTTACCTATTTATGTATTTGTGTACCTAGTTTTTAGTTTTTTTTAATCATTTTCCCTCTCAATCAAAGCTTGTGACAACTATCACCCCTCCCGCACCGCGCAGTTACCTCAGGCAACGTCTCAGTTAAGCGGTCGGCCTATAACTTATAATATTTATAGATATATATTACACAATGAGACAGATAGAAGACAGCTGTCATAACATTAGAAGATTTATTGTTATGGCGGCTATGGACCGTTCAGTGGCCGCAAAGATTATAAATAAAATGTATTGCGTGAATTTATTTGCAAAGCCAATTTCAGCCATTTTTCAAGCAGAAAGTTTTATTTAATTGCGTTGCCGGTCGCCGTAAGTCATAGTTTAAATGCATAAGACGTTCCAACAGTACCTTGTGAATGATATATAGTTTCACCAATAAGTCTCTCATTACAGAACCATTCACCGCTGCGCCGATGACGTCATCGTCGGCTGCGTCTTCATCATCAGCCTCAGCATCATCGCCGGGCGACATACCTGCCGAGCCACTGTCGGCACAAGCACAGGCTGCCTTACTGGCGCGCGAGCCCTGGTTCCATGGACCTATCTCTAGGATTACTGCTGAAAAGGTAACGTGTCATATTTTGATACTGGTTATCTGAAGGCCAATTCTCGTAATTTAATACGTTCAAAATCTAGTCGCAGTCTCAAACTTGTGAAAATATAGGGAAATTAGACGTATTTAAGACAGATTGAGACTGAGATCAGACTGTGAACGTTCTTAAAATTACGAGAATTGCCCCTCTGAAATAATGCTATGTGCTGTCCCAGTACAGGGCAAAGGTCTCGCTTTCTTTTTACCATTCAAATTGTTCTTGGAGTGAATATGGACCAATCCTGTCTATCTAACTAAAGTGTTTTAATTTAATAACTAGCGCAGAAATATTAGACTGTTACTGAGCAATGTCGTTACGGGTAGTCAGGAGCCCGAAAGTCTGACAACCAGTCTTACCAAGGGGCATCGTATTACCCAGTAACTGGGTTGTGGAGGTCAGATAGGCAGTCGCTCCATGTAAAATACTGGTATTCAGCTGCATCCGGTCAGACTGGAAGCCAACCCCAACATATTTGGGAAAAGGCTAGGCAGGTTATGATGACTGAGCAATGTGGGACAGTATGGGCTGATTGCCTTTTTGTACTTACTTAATTTTGGTTTTGAAATGAAACCTTCTTTAGCGGTGTTGTGCACTTTCTTTGTGATGGGTTAAAAATGTTAAACTCGCGTCAGGACACGTGACCTGATCGAAAATTCGTAAGACGGAGCTCGCGTCAGGACACGTGACCAGATCGAAAATTCGTAAGACGGAGGGAGAGTAGACCGCATTCCAAAATATCAAAAATGCACAACGTTATTATTCAAGTTTTCACTTCTGCCGGCACTCCCGGAGTACAACCCGTTGATTTTTTTTTATCACGCTATCTCCACATGGGCCTGCCGCTCAAATGTATGTATGTATGATGTGCCGTTCCTCTAACATTCGTCAAATTTAATGTTTTGCTAAACCGCTTCCATTTTATTTTTACCGAACAGCGACAAATATTCATCAGAATGTATTTTGTCGACTCTAATAATTTTATTTGTTGTTCCAGTTGGTGGTGGAAGACGGAGAGTTTCTGGTGCGCGAGTCAGCGGCATGTCCAGGCCAGTTCGTACTCACGGGAGCCAGGAAAGGAAGCCACAAGCATCTGCTACTCGTCGACCCTAATGGAGTGGTATGATACTTTTATATTTCCCTAGTTTCTATTATTGAAAGAAAGCTGTCTTTCTGTAGAATAGTAGTACCTGCAATAGTGCTTTTTGTGAAGAAACTCGTCCTGGGTAGTAATAATACTACCATACCTTTTTCAACCGCCAATCAGATTTGCTGTTTTCCGATTTGAAGAGAATGGGTACTAGAATTATAGACCACATGAGATGCAGACATCAGTAATGTATAAATACATTTAGCGCCAAAAAGCGGGATAATTGCATAACACACTAACAGTACCAATAGCTTTCAATTTGACAGTTCAACAACATTCATTGCGTTATTTACGTTGTTGAGCTGACACATTTTTCGAACATATAAACCGATGGATTAGCAATATCCGTCAAAATGATTGAAAGTGTATTACGCAATTAGGGTGCAGATTTAAAACATCATTCCGTCTCTGTCATCTTCAAACGATTGACAGAAATAGGACGATGTTTTAAATTCGTTTAACGCTATTTAGTGTTTTGTGGTGCAAGTAGATGGGCCTTAGAATAACCGTGCACTCCTGGTAGTGCAGATATCTATAGACCACGGTGAACACTTACCGTCAGGTCTGTTACCTGCGTGTTTGTTACGCTTGTAACTTTTTAATAAAGCGCCCGATAGTAGAAATCCAAATGATTTTTTTTTAAATATTTTTTTTTTTTAAATCCAAATTATTTACAAACTTAGCATTATCAGCCTACAATGTTCCCACTGCTGGAACACAGGCCTCCTCTCGATGAGAGGGAGTGGGTCGTAATCTACCACGCGAGCCCAGTGCGGGTTGGTGATTTACAAACTTGAAATCTTATACCTCGTTTCGAAACCGCTAAAGCTTTTTGCAGCAACCGAAAAGTTTTATCTAGAATATGTCTTCCCAAATACGTAGTGGTGATTTTCCTATGGCACAGTAAAATAATATTTATTTCTCGCTAGGTGCGAACTAAGGACCGGGTGTTTGAAAGCGTGCCGCATCTCATAAAGTACCACTGCAGCAATGAGCTGCCAATCGTTTCGGCTGACTCTGCGCTACTCCTGCGCAAACCTGTGCTGCGTGACGGTGCATCATGAGGAGCATCACGCACGACTACACAGCACATACAATACTCCAAGCTTTTATTTAGGACTGATAATGCTACATTGCCATTGCATTGCAATAAGATCTGTAGGAATTGATGACACTTGAATTGAAAATTCGCTTCTATATAGTCCCGTATGGACAACACCGTCTCCTACTGACATGGTCACCTCTGGGCCACACTTACCGGGTTTCAGCTGATTATATATCCTCTTGTTGTCGAAAATTATAGAACTATTCTATTTGTAATATATCGAATATATTTAATTTTGTCCATTACTAATTCGCCGAACCCCGGTAACTTAGCCTTACTGTAACATAGCATAAGGTCTTCCGATAGTACTCCCTGAGCGTACGCATTTATAAAGATTCCATTTTGTATTCATATATCCGCAATAAAAGTGATAGAATAATTGTAATTAAGTACCAAAGTCATGTTTTGGTTGGAATGCTATTGCAAAAATTGTGATTTTTTCCAATAAACTTATTTTATTTTATAAAATTATATATAATACTAGTCTTCACCAAATTTTTATTTAGGAGTGAAGGCCGCTATCTTGTTTTAGTGAGTTTAGCATGAGATTAGTTAATATTTCATTAATCATAAGAATAATGTTGCTGTGCAATTGACCATGCCAAACTGTAGTCGTGACACAGGAGTCTTATTTTTATATTAAAATGTATTTTGCTAAAAATTTCATATACATTTAATGCCAGAGCATGCATTCAAACATCGCACAAAAATACATTGAGCTCTCTGCGTTATAGTTTAATGTTTTATTATACGTTTACAATAAAGTAATAACAGATAGGTGCTATGATGGCTTACTTAAATAATTTTAACGTAGTCGGGTAATTTTATAAAATTGAAACTGTACATACAACATTCACATACACATCATCTGTGACTCGTAGACTACTTTAAGACTGTTATGTTAGACTCGAATCTTTTACTGAGTTAAGTGATAAATGTTTGATGCTTTAAAATATTCCTCTCAGTAGTGAGAGCTTATTTGTAGTAACACGAAATGGCACAAAAAAAAAAGTAAGTGGTTGGTACCCCAATATGGGGAGAAAAAGGGGTGTTATTACACCTACACGATCTGCATCTCCCGTTGATCAGACACCGACGCCGTTCACTAATCGACGAACTCGACTAAAAAAGCGGAGCACATCAACTCAAATGAGGTTCGACCTCACAATGACTACAGAGTTGATCATCTCTACGCAGGACTGATTTTTAGATGGACTAACTAGAAAAGTAATATATCAACCGATGCGGAACGATTTTATTAGATAATGAACAACGTAGTATCTACGTCGTAGATCATGCTGGTATAGTAGCACCATGACTGTTGAAACGATGAGGAACACATTAGAATTTTCCAGCACTAATCTAAATTATCTGCTTGTATATCACTGATTAGAATTAAATGTATTCATAATGCAATATTCCATCGACATATAATGTTATACATCATCATAAAATATAGTTTATGCAAATAATGTTATTGAACTATCATTATTATTATTAAAAGTGATGTATTTAAAATAATGTATTATGTGATTTAAATAAACTATTTTGGAAAATCAATCGTCATTTTTCTCCTAACACTTATCTAGTTATCCTACTTCCTACTAATATAAACTAATAATATATATTTTATATAATATAAAAATTCGTTTGTTTATATTAATGTAGAGCATCTCCGGAGATAATGATTCTCTATTTCTATTTTTTCTGATACAATTTTAATTATTCCTGAGTGTTATTGGCTATAAATTATATTATATCTTGCATTTTAGCTGAGCTATCACAACTTTTGTCTAGCAAGTCGGAAATAAATACATCTTAAAACAGAATTATTTGCTGTTTAGGCAGCGCATACAAATAGTTCTGTTAATAATAATATATTATATTATAGTTAAAAACAATGTATAGTATCTGGTCTAAAGAAATCCGCGACACCATATTTCTATCTTTTATATTTTATCTTTTAATATCTCTTTTATGTTTAAAAAAAGTTTTTTTTCGACATACGTTTGGATGAAAATATAATTTTTAAATATTAATCCTTGTCAAAATACATTATTTTATAATCCCAAGGACATTATGGAGATAAGGTTTGCCTTCTACAGTTAGTCATATAGTTTCAGACATAATATAAAATTACTAAAAACGAAAAATGTCGCTAAAACATTCACGAATACACCTTTCGTTGATACCGCTCTAGCAATGTGCAGACGTTTTATCCATTTACCCATAGATGGCGTTGTGCAAAATACGTATTTTTTTCTGAATCGCGGTGTTAAGATTTTCCGTGGATTGATGACCTCGATTTATCATTTTAAAACTTTCGTCGTTGTCGGTAATTGGGTGATTGAATGTATATTGTTAAAACAGTTGGATGTCTTTCTATTGAATTTTATCGGTTGTTTGGTATCATAATTTTACTTCGTAATACTGTTGTATAATTGTTGAGGTAATCTAATTACTAATAATAAAGCTGAAGAGTTTGTTTGAACGCGGTAATCGTTGGAACTACCTGTCAGTATCAGTTGAAAAATTATTTTTGCATCTGATAGCCCAATTCTATAGGCTATTTAACATCACGCCAAGACTGTTCGAAGTCGAGCAGAAAGAACGCTAAGCGATAACAAAGTAATAGCGCGGGCAGACGACGCGATGCGTCGGGCCGGGGTCATCCTCATTAGGTAAAATGATCAGGACTCGTTGATGAGACACGTCTAATGAGCTCACATTCGAAGGGTTTACTAGTAGGTATTCAAGAGTTCCATTATCTAGTATCCAGGCCAGCCATCAGGTCTTCGCCATCAGATAAAATGAGCGGACTTGGGGGGGTTTAGTAGCAGCAATTCTAGGGTTCCGTTATCTAGCATCCAGGTCCATATCTCGATGATACCATGTTATTGTATATTATCATTTGAATGCATACATTTTAAAATATTCAAAGTGCAACCACTATTTAGAAGCGACTACTTATGCAAGGGTTCCATTATCTAGCGTCCAGATCAGTCCTATGAAACATTGCCATAACTTTTTTCACACAGCGATTTGAAATGAACCGCTATAGAACTTATTGTACTATAATACCTATTGCCAAAGAGAGAGAAATACGATCATAAACTAAAAAATCACTATGAGCTTGTAGGTTGGTGTGAGACGGAATACCAAAACAACAAAATATCGTACTTAAATTTCTTTATTAAAAATGTAATTTACAGTATAAACAGTAAGGTCATACATGGCAGTGATGTTATTATTAGGTACTTATAAATATATCGGCGTCACTATACTTAATCCGACGAACACTTCCATATCTTCAACACCTATACTCGCCTTTGACACTTAAAAATTAATATTTAACGTTGAAATGTTACAAACACATCAATAAAACTCCAGAGAAACAACAAACAGACAAGTGTCAGAGGCCAGTTGTCCTGCGTACTGCCAACCAGAGCTTACTTGCCTTTTTTCCCCCAGGTGTGGAAAATCCGCTTACTTGCCTAATCCATCCTAATTTACATCAATCCAAGAAACAACAATTTAATTTAAATACAGTCCAATTTCATAAAATAATAATATAAGTCAACTTGCTAAAATAAAATTAATTTAAAACTTCAGATCCCAAATGTGTTAGAAGTATTAAAGAAATGTCGATATTAATATCAATGAATTGATCATCAATTTCCATTTGCCTACCCGAGTACATTATAACATTCTTTGGGACATCGCAGCACTATTCTCCAGACCCTACTAAAACGTAGGGTCTCCTTACGTGCAATTATACTTAATACTACTATTTGCTAAGACTGTCTAAAAATCAAACTAAGGTCACAGTACGATAAAAATAAATAAATACGCCTCTATACAAAAATAACACATTTATATGATGGTGAACACGAGAGCACTTGAGAGCTCAGCGGGCCGGCCTCCTATCCTGCGAACATTCCTACCTACTCGTCTACGCTTCGTTCTACGCGCCGAGGCCGCCCGCGCCTACGATTACAGTATACGTACAAGCTAGAACAACGGCTAGTCGTCGCCGACAATTGACTTTTTATATCAAATATCTCGCACAATTACAAAAGTGATCGAGGAGCGTGTAAACTGTATAAGTTTCCGTATTACAAAATTACGTTTATCACCGAAAATATTTCAATAAGTGATCATCATACAACAATTTTAAATCAGGCGCATCTTAATAAAAATAGATCACGTGCATCTGTTACAATTTTACTTGGTCAACAATGACACCGTCGTCAATAATTACCTATATAATCATCGGAATTAGCTAGCATCTAATACTGGGTCTAAACAGTGAAGAGCCGATCGAGTTCACATTCGACTCGAATCCCTGCATACACGATCTCCATTCTCACGGAAACTAAACCTCGATATATAAAAACTACCTCGTCATAAACCATAATTATCATACACTCTCACACATAATAAATACAGGTACGCCGTCGTCACTCAGATCGCCCGCGACGCAGCTCGGAGAAGTGAACGATGTGCCGATGCCGATGCCGACGACAGCCGAGCGTGGCGGGCCGACTGCGAACGAAACTAACCGCCTGGCCGCGCCACGCGCTCTCAGTCCGGGATGGGCACGAGCGAGGGCGCGTGCGCGGGCAGGGACGAGGGCGCGGGCGGCGCGGGCCGGTGCAGGGTGAAGGCGTCGTACACCTGCGCCAGCTCGTCCATGTGGTGCTCCTCCAGGCACAGGAAGCCGGCCAGCGTCGGCGACGCACGGCGCGCGCACGCCAGACAGTGCACCACGTGGCGCTTCTCGTGCTCACGCACCAGCAGCGCGTGCCACACCTCGCGCTCGCACGCGCCGCAGTAGTGCGACGCCTCGCCGCGCGCGCGCCCGTGGAAGCGCACGGGCACGCCGCGAGTGCGCACCACGGCTAGCGTGCCGCCCGCCGCGCGCATGGTCTGCATGAGGCACGTGCGCATGGCGCGGTGCAGGCGCGGGTCCGACACGCGGATGTTTCGCGCCAGGTTCCACGTCAGGTGCACCATGGGCACGATCGACTTGAAGTTCTGCACCTTGTTCCACTCGTAGCGGTCCAGTGCGAGCGAGTACTGGCGCGCGGTCAGCGGGCCCACGTTCCACGCGATGTTGTTGCACCAGCCCGTGGCCTGCACCCAGTGCACGCAGCCCGCGTTCACCCACACGAGGTCGCCGGGCCGCTGCGTGAAGCGGTACACGGGCACGCCGTGCTGGCGCAGCTCCTCCGGGTCCGGCCACCACGAGCCGTGCAGGTACGACAGCCCGTGTCTCTCGCACAGATCGCGCACGCCACCCCAGTACGCATCGGGCACGCCGAACCACTCGCAGTCACCGGGTCCGATGTTAATATTGATCGAACAGAAGTTGTTGTTCTCTTGATGGCCGGGCGTACGGCTACCGGGCACTTTCATGTACAGCTGGACCGTGTTCATGCCCAGGATTACGTGACCTACGTGAGATAGCATATTGGCGGCGGAGGCGACGCGTGCGAAAGCTGGCAGCTTTTGTAATTCCGTGAGCTGAGGACGCCACTTCCGCTCGTCGGAGAGGTCGACGTTGGTCCCGAAGCGCAGCATGCGCGCGGCCCGGCGCCGCTTGGCGGGCCCCGAGCCCGACTCGCGCCCGTCCGAGTCCGACAGCGCGCCGCCCGCCGCGCCCGCGCCGCCGCCCCGCTCGCGCTCCTCGCGCAGCGACTCCTGGAAGGAGCCGGCCTGGTACTGCGCGTACTTGCGCACGGTGGTGTGCGAGCGGTGCGAGGCGCAGGCCCACACGCGCCGCCTGCCCGTGGGGTCCCAGTTCTCGTCGGCGGACTGCATGAGCTGCGTGCGCACCTCGACGGCGTGGTCGGGCCACGCCTCCACCAGCGTCTTGGTTGAGAACAGGCCGAGGTCGAGCTTGAGCGCGGCGGTGAGGCCGCGCACCACGGCGATGGGGTGCTTGAGGCAGAAGTCCTGCAGCTGCGGCGAGAAGGCGTCGCGCTTGGACTCCACGTACACGAAGGGCGCGGGCGGCGCCAGCTGCTCGGGCGACAGGCGCGGCGGCGGCACGGTGGGCGGCTCGGGCGGGCCGCAGCCGTCGCCCAGCACCGACCACGCTGTGGGCGGCCCCGCGTTGTCCCTGAAGCGTCAAACATTACGTTAGTGACTCGCGACATTGAAGCCTATTACTCTGAGTAGAGTAAAGACGTGAAGACTTACTTGCAAGCATCCATAATCAGCTTGGAGCTCATGCCGATGTGGTAGGTGACAGGCTTGAGTGGGTCCGTCTTGAGAGGCTCCAGCTTCACGACAGGCTGTCGCCCGCCCAGCACGGTCTCGCTACTACTGGCAGCATTACTAGTGGTATCCACTGAAAACCAAATAAAACATTAAATACTGGTCACGATTTAAAAAATATTGCTGCATGAAATCTATGAACAAGTCCATCAAAACGCCACGCGTACGCTATGTTAATGCAGCCTAAGTCAAATAACGCAGAAATCGTAATTCAGATTAGTAATTTCATGTTGTATGCTGGTGAGCGATTAGAGTCGTAATAAAATGTTCAACTCAGGTATATTATTGGAAAAACTGCCAAAATGATTTCGTAATCAAAGAAATTCATAATTAATTTTTGGCTGTAACGTTTTAAATCGCTGATGTGCATTTCGATTGAGTGATATTTCATGACAAAATCTAATTGTACATTTAATCAAAAATAGTCAAAAGTGACTGATTCAATGATACTTTCATAGATACCTGGAATTAGCTTTAAATGCCTTGATGGTTCTAAAAAATATTGTTAACAAATGTTTGAGATATAAATTTAGTCGGTAGAGTAAGTTTTTGTTCAGATTTAAGAGATTTAACTCATAGCCGTTTTTGCAAAATGTCTGACTATTTTTGACTAAGGGCTGATTTTTCCATCGCCAGATAACTTTTATTCGAGGAATAAGATTGACGTTTGACAGTTTTTGTATGAAATAACTGTCAAATTTCAAAATTATTCCTCGAATAAAGTTAGATGATTGATAAATCAGCCCTAAATCTACAATCAGATTTTTTCACGAAATAAAAAAAGATCACTCAATCCAAATGCACAAAAATCGCTGAGACTGGTTGTCAGATTTTCGGGCTTCTGACGACCTGTAACGACTGTCAAAGATGCACGCATGACCGCCGGCACCAACGGCTTAACGTGCTTTCCGAGGCACGTAGGGGTCTTGGTAGGTATGTAAAGATGGTCACCCATCCACGGACCAACCGCAGCAAGCGTAGCTTAACCTGATCGATCGAATAACGAATTGGTACGCGAGGAAATTATTGCATTAGTCAATATTGAAACCGATAAAGGCTTTTTCACTGACTTTTATTCTTATTCTTCATATTTCTTGCTTTAAGTATTTATCGTATTTATAATTTCTAAGAAAATAAATCCACAGCACCAATCTCTCGAAGATTTTGACATTGACAGTGATGTTTTACACGAAATTAAAAAATATGTTTTATCAAAAAACGAAGCCTTACTTACATAAAACGAGTTTATATACACGGTTCATTGGACTGCTCTAAATAATTGAACGACCGTTATGCTTATGGAGAATCAAGAGATAAAACTAAAAATGACGTTTTTATTTTTAACGTGTATTTTCTAATATCTCGTCAATATTAATTCAGTAGACAGAATGAGATTTCGTTTATTTATCCTCATTCATCATTAAAATCCATTCTACAACAACAAGAAATCATTTATTTTCTATTTTCCGGAACAAAAACTGTAATGCATTCCCTTTTATAAACCATAGATGTTTTGAAGGATAACAAAGGCGCTCAATCATTCGTAAGACGACCTGAGGCTTTTGTGAATCGCGAGCTTTTGCATGCTTTGTCCGCTGAGCGTTTAGCCACCGCATTATTCTCATATTCTGGCTTTAATGGCTTAAAGATATGAAAGCTTATGCGAAAATGTGCCCTTAATAGATGCGCGAATCCGGACGAACATTTTTTGCACAGATTAGGCAGCAGGTAGGACTGCCGTCCCAAAACTGAAGCAGATGGCCTAAGGCTGTCGCATACCGGTATTTATTCAGCGGATATTTTACCAAGTTCATAGGAGATCTGTTTGGTATTATTAAAGTTTTATCTGAGTTTTAAGGAGTCAACTAAAATACTACTACACAATTTGTACTGGATTCATTCGAACAAAATGACGTCGAATTCAAATTCCAAGGTAGCTGTTACAAAAACGAATAAGAGCTAAGAGTTAAAACATACTCCCGGCCGAGATACAAAAGAATTTTCGGTGGAATGTATGTTGGCCTAGGGCGTTCCTTGGTTACTTTGTGCTAAACTGTTTATAAATGTAGATAAACTTTTGTTTTAAGCGTTTTATCCAATTTACTCTTTCTTCTACTGGCAAAATTTTGAGATGAAAAAAAAAATGTGATTACTTATAATTTTTTGAGGAAATCGTCAACACACAATGAGAAAGTGTGGTGATTTTACTCGCACCTTCTCTGTTTGAGAAGATTTGCAGGCCAGTAATCTAGCATAAAAAGTCACCAAGGTAGTTCTTAAACGACAAAAAAATTACTTACTGCTAATAGGCTCCTTCTTAACTTCAGGCTGCGTATCTGCGAACCTCTTCAACAGATCTTCGGCGAGCGACTCAGCGTTGTCGCCACTGGTGGCGTTACCTTCGCTTTTCGTCACCTGTAATACAAACATAACATTATCACCACGAACTAAACTTTTAGGAACCCTACCGATAATTCTAATTCCTGCCGCCCGCGTTTACAAACAAGGGAAATTAAAGTTAGTACAAACCGTACGCGCTCGCGCCGCCTGCGCTTGACGATACTGCGTCAGTAGTTGCTGCATCAAAGCCTGAAAAAGAATATTACGATCGTTACTACAATTTCGTAGTACGATAGACTATTAACTAAAGCTATTAGACAACTCACGGAAGCGTGCTAAACTTAATCTAGGAGACCGATTTCTTTTGGTGGTCATTACAATTTTAAGGCACACTACAAAACGATCAGTAAAGGAGTGGAGGCAGAGACAGGTTGTCTCGTCTTATCAGCAGCATTGTTGCTCAGTCGTCTCAACGTGTTCGGGAATCAGCTTAAACTTTAATGGAAGAACATGAGGTTAGTACTTGTTGCTGTGGCGACAGATTGTTGGAGTTCTTCTGTAGGTACTGGAGGGTCTGTAGCTGATGTTGTGTGAGTTGTGGGGGCTCCTCCGGCCGCTTGCCCGGGTACGGTGGCGGCGCGGACTTGGGAGCTCGCGACGACATCTCCGCGGATATGGGTAGGTTCCAGGCTTCTTCGATCGATGGGAGTTGACGGCGTCTGCGGAAAGTTTATGAAATTTGATATTTTTACAGGTTGAATATCAATATTTTAAACTAGTAATCAAATCCACAACAACAGGTGTAGCAAATATTTATATAAGCAAATAAAATAACAAGGTAGCCAGCCACTTACTTTCCGGTAACAGAGGGCATAGGCGCATGTGCCAGATGTGCTCTCAGGAAGGCGAGCCTCTGTCTCAACGCGGAGTGCGACGCGGTCGCAGCTGCTCCTCCGTTCGTGTAACAAGCGAATGCGTCTCTAGGCATCTGACAGCTTTCATACAAACTGCCGAGGTTGGTCCACGCCGCCGAGTGACCCTTGTCTAGTTGTACTGCGCATATGTATGCTTGTAACGCGTCCATCGGTTGGTTTTGTTGCTGATATAATACACTAAAAAAATAATAACGAAATGTAAAATAGGATTCTTTTCAAATAATAATAATCAAGCAATTATCTAACTAGTTCTTGTTTCTCACCCTATAGAACACCAAGTATCGGCATTTCCTTCAGACTTTTCCACGGAATTCCTATACGCAATGAAGGCGTCGTGCACTTTCCCCTGTGCCGCGAAACATCGTCCGAGCAGATACAGTCCTGCTCCTGACTCCGGCTCCGCGGACACCGCTCGTTGCAGGCACCATATGGCAGCACGCGCGCGCGCCGCAGGCTCGCCCAGCGACACGCAGCGGTGATACAGCCATCCTGCACACCATCATACATTATCAATGATGATCGATCAGGTAATATTTTAAATATTTTATACAAAACGCAACGAAGCAATATCAGGCTCTCAACTCCTTAACTCACCTAATTGTCTGCAGACGTCTGCTTTCAAAGTTGAGGACAGCTTAGGTTCCTTCAGTAATCTTTCGTAGGCGTCTCTGGCGGATTTCCTTAGTCCTCTGGCTTCGAGTAGATGTGCGGCGTGGAAGCTCAGCTCGAGCCGCGTGAAGGTGGCGTCCTGGTGCGGCGCGAGACGCGCGCGGCGGAAGTGCACGGCAGCGACGGACCAGTGTCGCCGCGCCTTGAACATCAGCGCCAGGCGCAGGTGCGCGTCCGCTGCACGGGTGAACCCCGGCGACACGTACAGAGCCATTTGCAACGCCTTTGTCGCCCTGCCATTCAAAACGTTTACCTAAACCTTCCCATCAATATTATGAAGGGGAACAAGAGTTTTATTGCGGGAGTGCGGACTATTGTTAAGCAGAATCCTGTCAAGTGAATTGGTAAACAAAAGATTGCAAGCAATAAACTGAATCCTTTATATTTGAAAAACTTTACAAAGGACTTTGTTTTCTGGCGGCCGACTAGAAAACAATGTCAAAGTTACAGCCTGAACTTGACTGGCATACAAGGTCAGACGGATTGTAAATAATAGTATAAAGAATGAGTACAGTTATCATAACAACTCTGCGTAGGTACCTACACAGATGCCAAACAAAAGAATAACGAGAAGAAACGCAATGCAGGCTTTAAATTTCACTTTTTATGAAATTATCTTCAAAAGACCTTTAGAAAACTTTTGAAACGAACGGATGAAACGACAATGCCGCTGCTGTGTCCTTCTTTTTTCTTTAAATCTATCCGTACACATTCAAATCGTATGCTTTTATTTTTTGGCTAACATCACGCATTTCGGATTCAATGAAAGGAATTCATCTTTGGGACAGAAATATACCTACCTAAACTATCCAGGTACCTACTTACAAAACTAAGAATGAGAACGTAAAAACGAGCGAGTAATGCGCTTCGTAGAATACAAGAAAATGAAGAATGCGATGAAGACATCACGGTGCGTAAGATACAAAACACGGAATTGAACCATAATATCCGTAGGTTATTGAGGAGCGCATCACCGGAGCGTAACGTCACCGATGCGCCCGCGGGGTCGATGACCGTCTGAGGCTCGGTCGTGCAATCGATCGGACGATGCAACACAACGTCTAGACAGCGATCGTCGTCCGAATCCGATGCCTAACGCCTGTATTTAGATGACCTCCGCTGACATTTGGGAGCCGAAACAAAGGAGTGAGACAGGTGCTGAGCCGAGTCCACCCCGAAGCCCACGACTAAAATTAAATGACGATTATACGCACACACACGTATCCGTCAGTGTGGCGGGCCATAGAGAGCTTTCACCGGCCGTGTCGCCGCTGGCGATGCTCGACATACATAATAATATTATATTTCACATAACTTCTTATTCACATTCATTGTTCCCCGGAATGAGCTATGATTGTCGGTTGTCACGCGATGCTTAAAATTCACACCTTCACTGAACACAAGGCAAGTTGGGACATACAGAAGAAATAAGAATGGATCTGTTTCAAATAAGTTTCATGAAAAAACTTGAATGAGTTTGCGTATTTTCAGACTTCTTCCTACGTCATTTTTAAATGAACAATTCCATCATACTGTGTCCTTCATTGGATAAGTTTTGTCGACGGATATGATAAGAAATGTTAATTATGTACATTAACATTTCAACAATGTAAAGTTACGTTAACTCTACAATTTCACTATGCGTAGCGCGTCAAAGTAGTATGTATCGTCCCCGTAGAACGATAAGGCATTGTATAACTTACAGGGCAGCGAGTGCCCAATGTGGCCCTATACATAGATAACACATTGGTCTTTGTGCGATATCACCGACTAGGTTTATGGTTCAATACTTCACACCCACCCACGCGCTACGATAATAATATGACATGTATACGACTGTCATGATAACAATATTGATCAAAATATATATTTTAGCGTTTGTACAAAAGCCAATGTGCTGATATCTACGAACATAGCGAGTACATACCCGCATATTGTATTATACCATTTATGTAGCATTACTATAGATAGCAATACACGTTCATGTTTTAATGTACAATTATTCGCTATCCAATAATTGACTAAAAAACCATGACTATTCAAATAACTTCACGCTTTTTATAGCTTTCCTGCAGATTTCTCATCTGTACATCTGTTTACATTTTTACAATACACGAGCAAAATGATGGTATGGTAAAATAAATATTCTGGTAAACGACTGGATCGATTATAATCCGGTTCGCTACCCGCCCGGGCCCAACCTTGGCCATTATCAGTTCACTCAGGTAAGGGGATTGTAAAGATCCCTACTTGTATAAACGAAATTCTTGCGCCTATTCAAATGAAATTTTTAATTTATTGAAGGAACAAACATCTGGTGAGTTGTTACGTTCAATGTTAGGATTTTAGAGCCACCATAACATAAAGTAACTTTCAAACAAAAAAAATCAAACGCAGGTATAAGATGCGTTTAGTTTCGGCCGATGTCGTCCGTAGTTATTCCTGCACAATAGTAAAACTAAAAGAAATAACCAGGAAAAGCATGGAATGTGTTCGGTATTCGAGGTGTTTGGCGACGCACTCGACGCGGTGAACAGCGAGCATTGCTCAGGCGGGTGCGCTGGTGGGCGCGGGGAGAGGACACTGGCATGAGGCAGCTCGGCTTGACCTAGTTCTACACAGTCGCGGCGGCTCAAGGACGGATCGACCGCTATTTATAGAGTTCATTCGTCGGTCGTCATAGCACTCACTTTACATAACTGAAGTTAGCAGTCGCTAGGTGCGTCGCGGTCGCGACACGTGATCCGGCTGCACATAATGAACTCACAATACTTTCCCACGAAACAGCCGACCTCGGGGAACTTACGCACAATAATAAACCTATTTAAAGAGGGATGCTCAAGATTGAATAGGGCACACGTGGTGCTGAGAAATAAGGTCAAAGTCATACACTTGTGCGATCCTGATTACAACCGGAACTTATCAATTACGTAATTAAAATGACTAAGACAACACGAGTATGGGCAGGGCACCATTAAGAGAAGCTAGTTTGTGTCTTTGTCAAATGGATTATATGTAATTCCTGATTACGAAATTAATCAGATCTTTGAATCGACTACATAGGTACTGTTTGACTAAGATCGGAGATGAAATGACGCTATTATGAAAACAACAGATAGCAAAGCAATAAAAAGGAAAACAAATCGAACGTGTCGAAAGAACGGGAACGGGAACTATTGTATAAAATGGCTAAAACTATTCAGTTTTAGCCATTTTATACAATAGTTCCCGTGACCAAGTGATGTAATCATGTGATGCATTCAACATGAACGCACAATTCACCTGATTATACTTATTGCATCACGGCCTTGGCTCCACGGCAACAGAATGCAATACAAACTGCAATTGTATGCACTATATAACTAGATAGTCATAGTGAAGGTCCTATGGCAACACGAGCGTAGTATGCATTATGAACACATGCATCATTTTATTACTTCCTTCATAGCTGATGCCACCTGATGAATTATACATAGCAACGATAACCAAGCTACTCCCCGCTGATTGGAGGATTACCACCGTTCAATAGAGTTCGCAAACACAATGGTATTTTGATTGCATGTAGCTTACAGCTGACGGGCTACACTCGGTGTTATACTCGTAAATGCTACAAGTTGGATTATGTTAGCATTACTTGGTGGATCGGTGGAAGTACTATTCAGCGGTTAAAACTTTCGAAAGGGATCTGGCGACATGATGGCGCATGCCGTGTAGTCGTAGCGTTGCGATATCAAGGTTCCTGTCGGTTAGGGCACAAGTTTAGCTAGTTTGGGAAACGTACGTGCCGCCATGCACATAATTGATAATGAACGAGGGCTCGTTTATCTCCAACGTCATGCTTGTTGACCCACTTTCGTCCCATTCGATACCACTTATACACATTCTGTAGGTTACCTACTCACAAATGATCTCATGAACACGATATTTCAGATATGTGCCGGCTATTTTCAGTAACGGCGCAATTCACTATACAGAATTGAAATTGAGTGCTCATAAAGTTGAAGCAATTCATATCCAATTCTATTTTATTCTGAGGCCAAATGAAAATGTGGGTCGTCTGTATTTACAGGCGAGCAAATTCTATTCAGCGAAATTTGTTTGAAAGTGTATCAAGCGAGTCGTGCTACCGAGAATTCCTGGCCGCCTATGAAACTTTTGTGTACCAGATTCTACGACTTCAAATAGAAACTACACGTTCAAATACCGGATGACGAAATAAGGTTAGTTTTTGATAACAACAGCTGTGATATTAAAAGCCGTATTATCGATTTCAATGCTAAACCTAACGTACTAAAGAAATAAAGTATAGATAAGCCTGTTATTCTATACCGTACTGTACAAGGTAGTTTAAAGACGGCAGTCAGAGGCTACGCTTACGGTACCTGAGACCTAAGCCGGCGGTTAAAATATTATTGCATTATGTTCGCAATTTATATTCTTATGAGCACACTCGTTGACTACCCATGAGTATTATACGTACGCACGCACCTTATTCGTATAACACGTCGCAAGACTCGTGCGATACGAATAAGGTTCATCATTACGATATTAGGAATTATATTATTATTTAAATTACCCGTTTCAATCCCCAACCACTAACGACATATACGCAATAATTCTATATTATACTTGTACGAGTACCGTTTTAGCCACTAATTATAATTAACAGGCACATTGTAAGTGCGACAGAGGCCTCGACTGGTTACGGATAATGTTGCAACGATAGTAGATTTGCATCACGGTACAATGCATTAAAATATATATATTTTTTAATTAAACGACACCCATAAACAGATACAAAGACACATGGACGCGGAAGCGAGCCAGTCACAACTGCACATCGCGACTTACTCACACACGCACGACTTGAATACTTGATATTCAGCACGTCCATAAAATCAGATGTTCGTAGCTCAGCAAAATTATGCGACTTCATTATTGAACAGGTTCTTCTCGAGTCGTCAACTTTGTTTTCTCAGCACATGTTGTATAATACAATATAATATAGGTACGTCAGCTGTTTCTACTTAACCAGTAGATTATCGTACCAATCAATAATTAAACACGATAATAAAATTCTGTGCGTTGTTTCCATAATAACGTGCATAAACCGAATTAAAATTGTAATATTTTAAAACTCAAATCTGATGCGCACTCACAAACATGCAAAGCAAGCTTCCCCCTAACAAAAAAAGAACAGACCATTCTGAACTATTATTACATTACAATCGGCGGAGTGCCCTTGATAACTACCCCATACGATTCACACACCGCTCACAAGTGTTCCAACAAGTACAATACTTATTTATATGCAGCAGAATTAAAAATGTGCCCCATCTCTAACATTACAGTTTAGAAGGGTTGAACCCTTTGAGAACGAAATTTTTTAAGCCTTCATCGACGTCATAGATTGTTGTTAGGACAAAAGCGAGGGCAGTATAGCACATACGTGCATGGTAGATTCGGTGCGACACGCACGACGAACATTAGATGGCAAGCCCTCCCTAGCGTCACTAGCGTGGCTGTGAAACGCAGGGGGAACACTGGTGATAGTTCAATAGTGACGTAACACAATCTTACAAGCTCCGAGCCCTTTCGAATGCTACCTTTTTGCGGCCACCGGTCGCTTTCTAATTCTAATGCCCATTGTGCGTACAAAGTGACGGCTAAATTGTAAGTACAGATCGACATCCGTGAGAATAGCTCCGCTAGTTGATAATTATGCGTGCTCGTATGCGTGTGAGCGTAACATGTTATTTCCACAAGACATATAGGCAATATACTTACGTATATAGAACACAGAAAAGTCAATTACTTGCCTGGTGCCTACAATGCAGACGTTTAGACTTGCTGGCTGTGCTTGTTGTTAAAGCAATAATTTTACTAGTAGCTGAAATAAATACCAACGGTCTGGTCAAAATCATGAAGAGGCCCGTACTCAGGAAAGTACTGCATATCACAATTGCAGACAAATTGACCAAAAATATCAGCGATGCGATGTATGTACAGAATGCACACGTAGGTGCAGCAAGAAACTTTTTTTGAGCAGCAATGGGATACGTTACGCTAGTTTAGAAAGTTTATGAATTGTCAAGTTGATTCAACATTTTGAGATTTGAGTATTCGAATTATTTTGTCTTGTAGCAATGCCGTGGATGAAGCTGTACAATAAGAAAAAAAAAGTAAAAAGTACACTCAAACAAAATGAGAGCGGTAATCACAATTTGAAACGTAATAATAAACCACTGCTTAGGTTATTAAATTAACTTTAGGTCAGTATCAACAATATCACGTGTATGCTTTAGGGCCAGTATTAACAATAAAATGTTTGCCTGAATTCAAAGTGCCAAAGTTATGAACTAACAAAACACTAGTACAAGTCGTGATGACGTTGTTATTATACCCAATTCACAGTTGTATCTGAGCACAATATGCCAAGTGTGAGCTACGCAAGTAATTTACGTAACGCACGTAAGTTCACGCGAATCATCATTTACTATAACGTGATCGACGTGGTTAATGACAACCGTCCGTCCAAATTACACGGAAAAGGCGTAATATTTTGAATTACCAGGAGTTTTGAGAGCAGGACGTACGAAATACGTTTTTGGAATAGTTTCTGATTAAATCTTCTTTTTAAAAGTAAGTACAAATATTTAACCGGCGTGAGAAATCTTCGGTCAAGTCAGGTTTCGCTATAAATAAGTAGCAATAAAAATATACGAGTAAAAAAATAGAGCAGTGATTTTCTTGAAAGGAATGCAATAGGCATGTATATGTCGTATTACATCACTCACACGACCATATTAGTCAGCAGTGGTGTAAACAAAAAGCTTACAGTGGTGCTTACTCAGCCGCGGCCTTGCTTGGCGTGACGTTACGCGGCCCGCCCGTTGCCGTGACGTGCTGTGATGTGATGTGACGTCTGGCTTTTTTCGCGGAAATTCCATCGCGGACATCGCTCGCGGAGATCGCGAATTTACACGGACCTAGCAACGACGTTCGACTTCACAGCAAAAACAGTAACAGAGTTAAGTTTTATTTTATTTTTATAAGTTTTATTTTCCGATTGGTGATCATCCTAAAATTATATTAATATAATAGAGGAAATTTAGAGTTTGGTAATGAGGAAAATAAATCCTGAACAACAATTTTCTACGGATCCACATGTAGCTATACTTTATCCTGATAATAAAGTAATTCCCATACAAATCGTTGCTCACTGCCAACAGATAAATTAGTAGATTTTGTTGTAAATTAATAATGTTTTACGTCAGATTCGCTAATTAAATATGACTGAGATTATCAGAATATTTATGAATGAATGCACAATAATGTAATTTTGCACAAATAGAAGTTGTAAAATACAAAACAAAAAACGGAGAAAAAAATCTTACAAATAATCATTATCTCCCTTAGATTTCAACAAACAACAAACCAGGGGCGGGTGTTTACCTTTTGCACGCGTAAACAAAAAAAATGTGAACGTAGAAACTAGGACGGGCTGCTTGACACAGTTCATGCCCTGCGTGGGTGGTTCCCTACAGATGTGGGTGGGTCTACTTACGTAACTCAGACAAAGCCGAAGGGCACCCGCTTGCTACAGAGCCTTTCGCATAGCTCGCCCTACGACTATTGCAAGAGAATTATGAACGTTTGGACATCTGGCTGACATGATAAACGAGCTCGCTTCGACTGTTAAATTTAAGACTGAATGTTTAGTTGGGCCACTGTGATTTAGGAACCGAATGTTCATGGAGACGGGGTCATTGACAGGGCGGAGGCGGGTGGCGCGGATGCAGTGAGTGCAGCGAGCGAGTTCCGGTGCACTACGCACCAGGTATAAATAGCGATCCGTTAGTGTCGACGACCGCGCGCCGACATCACTACAATCACCCTGCTCTTAACTCTGAGCCGTGACCTAGATTACAAAAAAAAAATATAGACTCAATCGTTACGTCAGGGGGGAAAAGGGCGTATCGCGGTGTTACTTAAATCGAAAAGTCGTTCCCACCGCAGAGGTTAGGGGTATGAGAGGGCAGGGTGTCGAGGAGCTCCGTTCCTAAATCGGGCCGGGTGGCCGGATGGTAGGGCCCGGATAAGGATGGGTGAAGGGGGAGAGCTAATAATGCATACGGTTTTCGGCAACTCGATAGTCGGCTTGTCGTTGTCGGTGCGCGCGCGGCCCCTCGCTAGTTGTACCTTCCTCCCTGTGCGTATAGGGCCCGTCCGTACGTGACGCGCGATGCGGGACGAAGGGCGAGGAGCCTGCGCCCCGCCCGCACATCTCTAAAACAGCTTAGATGCACTCGTAGCCTAGGGTCGGAGACCGCGTTCTCTACTCCGCACCTAATACTTGTTAGTCCTGTTGCGAGCCAATTTACATAGATAAAACTATATGCGTGTACCGCTATTTTCTTTGGCAGTAACTTCACATAATACCACTAGCTAGCATGAGAAACGCTGTCAAATTCCGGTTTGTCCGCTCTATGATGTTGCTAGGCGGCATTCAACAAACCACGCTGACTCCCACATTATATTATGCACGAGTAATAACATATAAGTCGTTTTGACGTAATAATGTTCACAAGGTTTATAAAAGTATTTTTTGTCGAAATAATTTAATAGTCCCAAGTAACATTTAATATTTTTATTGAATTGAATCTATTACGATCCGAAAGAGTCTCATGTAGAAATGTCGAATTTAAGAAACCTTCAGGTCACCTGTTATTATGTTTTATGTATACCAATACATTAATTTTACCAGCACGAGTCTGAGGGACGAATATACTATAAGACATCAAGCTGTCTTAGACGTGAACTTTAATTTACGTTTTCACCGGTAACACAGATGATTGGAAGACAGCAGTATTCATCATGCATTCAAACGGTACATGCTGAGCGCGCCTGCCAACGGCAACGGCTGTGTACAACTGGCCCTAATAAGACTTCCTCTTCGTTAAAACTATCTACATAGTTACATATATGCTAGCTGTTTACCTAGCTCTGTTTCTAAGTATGTAACGGCAACATTTTACGTGAAATCCTCTCAGGGACAGGATACGGTCCGAACTACCGGGGAAGTTTGCCGGTAATGGTGAAATTAACTACCGAATGCAATTACTGTGCAAAGTAGCGAGCAGGCAAACATGTCGAGAAATTTTATCGCTTTCTACGCACAGTCTGTTTGTTTACTACAAAATGCGTAGTAAAATCTAACAATAATATCAGCACACTAAGTTACGTTCATGTTGTTAATTCGTCGCGGCGATAAAACATTGCATTTTTAATCCTACATTGTACGGACCAAGCTGTTTTATCTGCAAAAATATCTCATCGAATTCTTAGGAACTTCCAGCACGTGTAAAGTGATATACATAATGTGTGATATACATAGTGATATACATTGTAAAACCAAATGCGGTAACGTTAACGTCATTACAAATCGTCAAATGTTTTTATTATTACTGAATAAAAACATTTGACGATTTGTAATGAAAAAGTAACTCAGAACTTCTTTGTGTAAAGACGGATACACATAGTCTTGAGTAGCTAAACAATATAATAACTAGTTCAAGGAGCAGCTGATGTCGTGACAGGTGTGGTAGCAGCCGGCAGGCACCTGCCCGGCACGCGCCACCGCAAGCTGCTCTAACAATTACATAGCATTCATTACTACATCACAATCGATACTAAAGGACCTGACATTACCTAGCTACAAGCCTGACATTACCTAGCAGCTGACTTCCATTCGTTACATGACATAATGTAATGAATTATTTAACAACCCAGCACGGATGGATGTAAGTTGCCAATCTAGGTACTTATAAATTTCAAGAACCTAGCTTACTATACATTATGTGTTAGTCTGTAGATTGTTCGATACGTATAAACTCGGCCACGCGTCCATTACTGGAGCATTCTGAAATATCCATAAGAATAAATGAATGATAATGCGCCCTCGGAAAAACAAAAAACAGACTTAATTTTATTATGATATAAACTCATGGTCTGCGAATTGCAATTTTATATGTTGAGTACTTTGACCGTTTATAACATTACTCTACAACATTGCCACTCTGAATTTACTTGGCTCCTTTTAACATTGTTTTTTAAGTTAACAAATCTATACAAACTTAGGTTTCGACAACTTTAGCTCCGTCAATTCTACTTAGATAGAGACTGTAAGGGTGCAAAAATCCTACCACTTAGCATGATATATTCGGCCCAAAACCATAACCAAAATCTGTACAAAATCTTTTCTCTGACAGACATTTCATGCAGAATAAGCCAGTTCTGCACTACACATAGGCTAAAACTGATATACCCAAAAGTAGTTTTAAAAATACGAAAAACTTAAAGTCATGTTCTATCAACTTATTCAATCTGTCTTCAAATCAAAGTAGCTTCGACTTGTTTAAATCAGCAAACTCGCTTCCGGGGATCTACAAAAAAGGACTAGGCGAGCATATCGATGAACAAGTTTACGAAACGGGCCTAGCAGGTCTAGTCGCTGGAGGACTCCAGAGAGTGGAATACCGTTACTGGAAGCGGTTAGCGGCGTTGCGTAGATAGGTATTGCGCGGACCGGTCGGCAACTGATAGCCAATATGATTCGTGATAACTATTACGATACCGCTGATGAATGAGATAAAAACATAGTAACTACATATAAAAGATATGAACGTATGGTTTGTACTTTTTGCGTCATCCTGACGTTAATATAATTTTGATATGAATGATCGTGTGATATGAATGTCGAATGTTTTAGGCTTATTAAAAACCAAAAGCGGAAGTCTATCGCTTAGATAGGTATACGTGCAAATAAATAAATATTATTCTATGAAACTAGCTTATAGTTAAGTTTCAAAAAATAATATTTTGCTTTAATTTCGATTTTACGTAGATAAGTACGTTATTTTTATGGATAAAATACTTTTCCTTTTGGAAATTAATTTAATGGTTAAGTGACAGCTCATTTACCAAGAAGTTAAAATGATTAAGTTCCTCAAGCGGAACAACACAGTGTGGAGTGGTTTTTCGTATGTATGGAAGTACTCCAAGCCGGTGTCTCATTAAATATCCGAGTAGTGTCGCCACTACCGGTCCAATGACCAATGACGCAAGACAAAAGTGCGCGAATTCTGCCTGTTAAAGCTATCGGACAACGGATTCTAGTCAGTAATCATGACTCACAGATTTCCCTCTACAAATCATTTTAATTGTATAACACGGCAATGAAGGCTTACTCATCAGACAAATACGTACGACCAATGGTGACGTGAAGGTAAGCCAGCAAGCAGGCCATACTTAACCATTTATGTCATCAAAGTGAATTTTGATTAGATCGACCATTCTATTCGTTTTGTATTAAATTCATCAGACAGCAAAAAACCAAAACAAAGCCTGGCGGCCTGTCCTGAATATAGTGTTCTTAATTATTTAAACAAAATTGAGAGTAGATATCATGTATGCAATGGCAAGTGATTGATGAGCTCTTGGCAGTGTATACAATGGGTTAGCAATGGCCTGGTGTAGGGTGAGGTGAGGCGAGGCATCGCGTGCGGCACTGTTGCGGCCACACTCCACCGACCTACATTTTATGCGGCGCGGCGGCGGCTCACTCATTATTTACTAGCCTAAGCAAACGCACGCACTGACCACCCCGTCATTTCATTTACCCTTCTTGTTCCAGCTCATATCGCGCTACGAGTCTCCAGATGAGTGAGGAGAATTGCATCAAACAGCTACCTGCGAAAAGACTACAAAAAACATGCAAAAACCATTCAGACGAACAAAAACGCGACCTCTCGACGGGACCTGGTCCGGAGCCGTCGACGTTGGTGTCTGCATTTCGGAAACAAAACACAATAGAAAGAGTCGCGTGCGAACGCGATGCAGGGATACGGGCGGCAGGTAGAGAGAGAGAGCCGGCACGAGGGCCGACGTAAACAAACCGAGAGCTGGGAGCTTCGACCGCACTCACCATTTTGGGGATCTTCGGATTCGTTTCTGTTCGGTGCGGCCGCAGCGGCTCACGTAGTGAAGAGCGGAGACGTCGTCAGCGAAAACAGCACAAGCACACGTTCACACAGGGTGGTTCAGCACGCACACGGTACATACGAACACGATTCGTCCCGTCCTACACTACGGTGTCGCGGCCCGCGCCGATGCAGTTTACGTCACCGCATCCCGCTCCCGACTGGCACAAACGCCGCGAGCGAGCGAACGACGACCTCGCGCTGCAGCGTGCACCGTCCCGCACCGCGCGCCGCCGCCGCCACGCCACCGCGCCCTGCGCCCCTCGCGCAAGTAGCGCCGCGCTCCCCGCGCCGGCCCTAGCGCGGCTCCCCGCGCACCGCGCCTCCTTGCGGGCTCGTCCTACGTCCGGTGAATCACGACTCACGACGATGTCGACATGACGGGCTACAGCCAGCTTGCAGTGCTTTTGCTCCGACCGAAATTACTATCGAAGTTAGATATTCCCAAAGAGCGACGTCCGTCGAGTATGTGATGAAGCGAAACACGCTAAGCTCGTTAACATTCCTATTTACATAACACATTTGTTTATTCTAGTCTATACGGGAATTCGTTTCATTGACGTATATTTAGTGAAGTTTATTTATAAATTGGAATATATAATTTGTATAATTGTACAGCGAAAATCAAACATGGTACTGAAAGCATTGTAGCGTCTTAAGAAAGCAGCGCAGCCCGCACTTTGGTAATGTTCTTAGAGCAAACCTATAACTGTTCTGCTATAAATGATGTGCCCTTCACTTTTATTAAATGAGAATTTAAAAAATGATGAAGGCATAGAGAATATACACATTAATAGCAATTGATTGTAGTTGCCATAACCACCGACCACGCGTTCCCTATTTTAAGTTGATTGAATAGTTACCAGTCCTTACAATTGAATACACGTATATTTAAATGAAGGAAAGCTTACTTAAAAATAATCTAACAACATTCTGCAACAATAACCGCAATAATTAAACTCTTGTTCTGCAAAACACGCTTGTTTTTTAAATTGACTGCCCCACTGCTGGACAAGGGGCTCCCTCAAAAACCTTAACATATTATTTTTAATAAATGTTCAGTAGTTCGTTTAGTTGCTACACTTACCACTCAAAAGCGTTATAGTGATAATAGCAGAGCCCCAATCCATAAAGGAACAGTGGGTCCTTCCAATTATCGGGCTCCAGGGCGTAGAACTTTTGATACGCTGACATTGCTGTAAAAGGGATTGAACAATATTAAAATTCTATCCATACTGAGAAGTGTCAATATTTATAGCAATAATAACATTTTAAATAACATTGAACCCTTTCTCTTTGTTCCCTATTTCACTTTTATTATTAAGTATATTGAATACTGAAAAAACTGTGAACGATGATATGACCAGAAAGGGGGTAACTACCGACATGACGATAAACAGAAAAGTATGGAAGAAAAATACATGTTGCGTCGACCCCAATATAAGTGCAAGAGAATGATGATTGAATTGAATACTAAAAAAGAACAAAAAAAGAACGTACAATATTCCCACTTTAATAATAATGTAGAACAAAAATTTGTTAAATATAAAGTTGACACAAAAAATAATTATCACACGGCAACATTATTGTGTAAATCATAAAACTGTGCAAAACGTGCCGTTTTGAAATTAACGCAAATAATATTACATGTACGCTAATAGGAAACGAAAGAAGCGACTTCATAGTTTAAGACTTATTAGAAATCAATGTCACGCGATACCGGTTCCACCCTTTATTGTTCGGTTCACGGATCAGGGTTACAAAATTTATTTGACATTTCAAAGTATTTTTATACCGTCTTGGACTTAGCCCATCTGCTCTTTCTATACTAAGCTACGCCCTTATAAAGTGAGCAGCTGACAGAATTTTATTATTTTTTAAAGGTGTTTAATGTAATAAAACCTGGTTAAAATATAGCAGCATATTTTCGACTGTCTGTCTTCCTGTATATATAAGCTAGTGGCAAAAAATTTCTTTATACACGCTCTAGTTACGACTGCTTCTACAAAAATGTTATTAAATGAGTTTATTATTAATACGACACTTCATAATATTATGTATAACCCAAAAGACTATCACTAATAATGCAATGAATATCAAAAACTGGTTTTTCCTATTTCGAAGTTGATTTTGAAAGTCAATATTAAGTCAATCTTTCTCAAATCCGTGGTGGTCGTGACACGATTTAGCACATTTCTAAATTTTAGATCAACACTCAACATTTCACTCACAGAATACAAACATGTTCGTTTTTTTTAATACATCTTATACATTAAGTACAACCATATCTCTCTATTTAATATTGATTATTTTGCACATACAGCCCAACTTGAAAATGTATACAGAATAATATAGTTATAATAACCCGGTGTAATGTAATATTATTATTCACCCTGCATAATATTATTTTCATTCTGTATAATATTGTTATGTATATTATATTATACTATTTGTACTGCGATGAAATAAAAGATAGCGCCATCTATTACGTAAATAGGGAAACACCGCCATACAGGCGGATTATGGAATAACCACGGATTTGCCTTGATTAGGTTATCCTGTAGTTAGAGGAAGAGAATACTAGGAAATTTTAATATTAAATTATGCAGCATTAATAGTCAATGACCGTATGATGGCCACATAAAAATATGTATTAGGTCATCAGATGTCGTGGTATGTGTGACGCATAACGTTGATTTAAATAATTAATATTAAAAAACCTATGAAAAAGTGATAACGTAAATGGTACACAAAAATGATTCTATATTACAATAGTAATAAACAAATAATTGATATCGTGTGAAAACCACAGTTCCAGAAATACATGTTTTTCACCGTCTTGGGTTTTCACATTATACTGGTTAATACGTAGGAAAATCAGGCCTTTGAGATTGAAAGTGTCTACTACTGAACACGATCTCGCAAAATAAAGAGGTCGCCAGAGGATCATAATAATTATATATTATGATTATGATCCTCTTACGCTGTTATATCAGTAGTGCGCTTGTCAGGCCCAGTTGTTTGATAATATTCCCTCACATAGTGTGACCTCTTATTTTTCGATATTCCGTTGAATAAATAATAATTTTAGTTAGATTCTCTCGCAACCGCAAAAGTAAAGTTTTGTGAAACACGCACATTATACCATCTTTCAATAACTCAAAACTAAAATAATAGGTACTGTTGAATTAGGATGAATAAAGTCGGAAGTTCGGAACTCAGCTGCACAAATTCCAACACTTATTACTGTTATTTATTACCAATACCTACAAAACCAGTTTCTTTGGAGCATAACAAACTTATTTGTTGAGCAAGAACTTGTAAATAAGGAAAAACACCAAAAAGTTTTCCGTAGGAAAACACTTTTCTTACAGTCATTAAGAACTTTTTACTTTTCTTTACTCTTTGAACAAGCCCTGTAATACGCAAGGGGTGGATGTAAGCCTTACAAAATACTACGGAACGACAACTTTATTCTAGGAAAAGTTAGTACAGTTACCTGCGACGGGAAACTGCAAAATTCTGAGAAAAGTTGGAAATAAAAATAAAGCTTCTCGAAGAGTTCAATGGTCAAGGTTACAACCTCGCCGACTTCTATTTATATTTACACATTTTGTTCCAAGAAGGGATTCTCGTCTCGTGATCAAATTTCCTCAATACGATACTACCATACTACGCCATTTTACTTTTAAATCATATTTTACACGTTGAACTTGATGCATTGTTATTCATTATCACGTTAGTATTATAAATTGTATGTTGGAAAGAATGCATGGAAAAATTTGATTTTCGGCTTGGAGGTGGAATATTATCGAAGATGAAGATGGCACTGGAGGATACAGCAATCGCTGGGGATTTGCTCTCATCCATTGAAGAGTTGTGCATGTATTTTATTTATTTATCATTTGTTTACGATTTGGCGGCAAATTTAAAATTGTCTGCGTCACGTCAGCATGAATTTAACGCGAGAAAATTTTCGTACAATGAGTTTTTATGACTTTCTATGTCATATAGAAGTCAACAAGAAAGTTATGATAGACTTCGATTGGCCTTTCACGATGAAGCCCCATCTCGTGCCAATGTTTACAAATGGTTAAATGAGTTTAGACGTGGTCGCACTAATCTCACCGATGATCTGCGTGAGGGACGGCCTTCTACGGCGACGACTGAAGATAACATCAGTGTCAGTTGTGCGGCGTATGATAGAGACTGACCAAAGAGTGACTTATCAGCAGATTCGGACAAGCTTAGGCATCGGTATGAGTCAAGTGCACAAAATCCTCCATGAACATTTAGCGGTCAGGAAGCTTTGTGCCCTGTGGATAGATACCTCATAATTTGACAGAGGCCCAAAAACTCCGTCGTGTTGATTGGTGTCGTAAAATGGTTCAAAGATTGAACGGAGGTGACTCAAATGCTGTGTTCGACATACTTTCGGGTGACGAAAGCTGGATTTATTGTTATGATTCTGAAACTAAGAGACAGTCTGCTGTCTGGGTGTTTCCTTCCGAGAAGTTGCCAACTAAAGTGAAGAGAGGTCGAAGCGTGGGAAAAAATATGGTGGCTTCGTTCTTCGGAAGGACATTACGCAACAATTGTTTTAGAGGATCGAAAAACAGTTACTGCAGAGTGGTACACTAACAATCAAACAATTGTTAGTGTACTTGTCTCGGAAAAAGTTCGGGAGAAACGCACCTCGCAGTAGGATCCTCCTTCACCACGACAACGCCTCGTCGCACACCGCCAAGCAAACAATCGACTACTTGGCGACGTCAGACGTGGAATTACTGGGTCACCCGCGGTTTTTTATTTCCGAAAATAAAAGAAAAACTTCGAGGAAAACGTTTTATGGACGCCAAGGAAGCAGTGGCTGCGTTTCAAAATGCCGTCGAACAGGGGTCTCTTCGACGGCATTTAGCATAAGGACGAGTGAGCAAAGTGCTTTTCTCAGTGGTTCCATCGGATGCAGCAAATGATTGATGTAAATGGACACTATTTTGAAAAGATATAATAAAACTAATAACTTGCTAGTTTGTTCAAACTTGCTAGTTTGTTCAGTTTTTTATTTTCTAAGAACTTTCAGTGTCACCCTCGTATTACCTATCTAAATAGAACCGACTGTTGTCTTTAAAGTTCTAAAAATAAGCACTAATGAGTGTAAGAGAGGAGGGTGGGTACATTAAAGTGCGTTCCTAAATAAGTTATTGTAGCCGTTAACTCGCCGTACACAAACGTCTCTCTCGCAGTAATAGTCTCTGTTTATTACTGTAACTGGCAGCCTATAAAATCTTACCGCTATTCAAAGACGTCTGACGCCCGTTGACTAGGCTTTTCCTGTCTTGAGCTGTGCACGAACGCAAAGTTAATGGCTAAACAGACTTTAAAAAGAAACAGGTTCATTTTGTCTGTTTAGAAAATTGGAATAGTGACAGATATGCAATGCCTACTCTGTAATTTCTTAGGTACGGTGTAAAAACTGGAATCAATTGGGAGCATGAACGCACGACGACATATCAAGCCATACATTGCCAGTATTTAAGCGGGCTTCTCATTGTACGAAACACCTATACAATGCGGGGTCAGCTAAAACTGGAAATGTATAGCTTGATATGTCATTGTGTGTACATTGCACAGAGCGAAAGTTAGTACCTTTAATTAGAATTTAGATGAAAGAATCATGGTCAAATTGGCCAGACTTATGAATATAAATCAAAGGAATATCATACGACCTCTAATAACCCTATTCATGAAGTATATCCAATTTTCAAACACATGGGGTGTTTGAAAATTGGTTATACTTCATGAATAGGGTTATAAGAAATTGGAATAAGCTGTTTAGGCAAACAAATATTGTACAATTTGTTATGTTAAATTGACTTGGTAGTCCATCCACTATGCTTATTTTTAAACCTAGTATTGTTAGATAATGACTACTTTTCTAACTTGCAAAGAGTGCTGTTGGTGTGACCAAAATCTTGGGTGCATTTGACTCAAAAATCATTTAGCAGAAAATCAAAATAGTTATCGCCCCACACGGTTATTTTGACGCGTGGTCAAAAACGGAACTAAAGCCACCAGTTTTGTTTTTATAATACATTTCAAGTGACATTTCACAAAACAATTGCACAAATGTAAACCAACAGCGCCCCCAGTCAACGTCATTCGAGCGCCAAAAGATTATTGTATCAGTGTAGGTACTGCTTTATCTATTTATGTATGTATGATAGTTCACGTAGTATTATATTATCTGTGGCTTTACATAATAATATGAAAATCACCTAACCAAACCAAAACAAGAACAAATCCTAACTAATATTATAAATGCGAAAGTATGTTTGTTTGTTTGTTACGCTGTCACGCTAAAACGTCTGAACGGATTTGGATGAAATTTGGCACACTGATAGACCAACGTTGCTTGAAGTTAAGAAGTGATAACAACTGTTTAACCATACATTTTTGATGTTTAAATGTCACTTAACTTTAATCATCGTTTATAAGTAAACCCCTTATCACGACACAAAAATGGAAACCCCACAAACAGCATCCTAATTGCGTAATTCACAGTCACTTCGGTTTTACAATACAAAAAATCGTCTTTAACGCAACTACATAAAATTTTCAAAAGGAAAGCCTTTGTCATTACCATATTTATACTCAATTCGGGTGTAGCTGCAGATACGCATTTATCGAGCAGCAGGCCGAAGCACATAGCAATTATTTGTATTTATTAATGCGCATGCAAATCTACAAGCACGAAATATGTGAATGGAGCCAAACCAAGCATAGCATTTTTGTTATTGTCCTCTGGCATCCAGGCATCTACCACAACCCGCTGGTATTGTAGTTATGACAGTGGTAGCAATGAAAACGAGAAAACAATTTTTTTTAAGGGAAATATTTAACTGATCCTCCAAAAACTTATTAACCCTCTCTTAATCATAACTTATTAATCATGTAAGCATGCTTTTTTTTATTTAAAAACTTTTTGGGCTTATAATGATGCACACTTTTTTAAGTAAATAAACCTCTTTTGAACTTTCTGGCCTTTTCTGACAGTTGAGCCAGCGGGCCGCGGTACCGCATAAACTAAAGTTTATATTGGGAGCGGTAGCGGCCGGTGAGCGCTACATCCAAGTTCGTCGGAGCTACTTGGATATTAAGTATTTTTAGGATCCCAAAATAGAAAGTTTGAAATTAACAAAAAGACATTTATTACATTAGTGTTCAATAATATTTTAGTAAAGCAAAAAGGGGATTATTTGAGGTTCGATTAAATGTTTCTTTATAAACCCTAAAATTAGTTTACACTTGATAAAATTAAATTACTGCTTAAATGAATGGCAGTTGGTATTAAAAATCCCTGCAGCATTTAATTACTATAATTGTGTTATACAGGCTGATTTTTTAAAGACCAGCCAAATTTAAGGATGTGGTACAGACCATCAAACTGAACAACTTTCTCCATGGGACAAATAGCGTAATCGCGAAAATTTTATCAACTGTCCCATAGAAAACTTCAATACCTGCTCGACCTAAATGTATGGGACGGCTGAATTTTTATTCGCGATTACGATGTTGGTCCCATGGAGAAAGTTGTTCAGTTAGATGGTCTGTACCACATCCTTAAATTTGGCTGGTCTTTAAAAAATCAGCCTGTATAATAAGTTGTATATTTTAATTAAATCAGTGATAGCTGTCTAAGGGCCTTCTAATGAAGAGCAGCGTGGTTTCTGTGCCAAACAAATATCAACATTGTGGCATTCGGAATAACCTCGAAAATATATAACTTTACTGCGAGACTGTATGGTGTGCTACTATGGCAGACTGATCTTTATTCGTTTTCAACCTTACTCCAACTAGCACAAAATTGATACGTTTTTCGCCAGATCTGTGCCAGCCTCATGTTAAATGATTAACCTACTTCCAAAAACATTAAAGCAGAAGTCTCCCAATTCGATATGTATTTTTTTTCAATTTATGGCATAATCATAAACCAAAACACACCACTTTTCTTGGTGGATTTAGGAGCAAAGCACATTTTTATATAAATGCTACTACACTACAATACACCACATTCTCATCATTCCCTCTCAAGTAAGTAAGTATGGTTGTTTGAAAATATCTAACCTTTAGCATAGTCCTCAAGCAGCAGATGAAAATGTCCGAGTTTGCAGAAAGTTTTAGGGTCTATACATATTTCTCTCCTAGCTCCCGGTGAACAGGCCCTTTCTTCTTCCTGGTAATGAAATAATTTTATAGTAATAAGTTGAATAAAAAATTGTGCTACAGGAGAAATAGATACATTTACATAATGCATGCATTCTGAATTTTTTTTTAGTAATGGGACGCTTAGACTTAAGTTAGCAATGTACAAATTCTGAAGTAATAGTGTACTCATTGTTGAAGAGCCAAATAAATAAAACGGTCAGAGGTTAAAATCAGGAAGATTTTGTTTAATTTATTTGCCAAAAATCAAAAACCCAACATTTTATGGACAAAGATAGATTTGTTTGTTCTTTTATAAAATCACAATCTATTACTTATACGAAGAAGAATATAAGATAAATTAAATAAAGTGATAATTAACCAAGTGTGGCAACTTTGTGATATAATTATTTTTTATACAGTCAGTTATAAAGTCCCACCTCTAGGCAAAGGTCTCTCCCAAATAATAATTATTACACCATTATACCATGTATAAGGCAAATAAAGACCTATCTTATCTAGTACAGATAAATATAAAATTGTAAATAAATTATCTTGGAAATTGAAATATTAACACAGGTATTATATTTATTAGAAAATTCATACAAAGTTAATTTTTTAACTTCTAATAACATTAGGTATGTTGTGTTGTGTTTGTTGTGAGTCAGCCCAGTATCAATAAATAAAAGGTATTTAGACTGATAAGTTAAGTTTTAAAGATTCTCCTCTCCTACAGCCCACTTTGCTGTCCCGACACGAGACCATAATGATAATAATAATAATAAATAATAAATATTCCACAACTATCACACAACGCCATCTAGTCCCAAGCTAAGCAGAGCTTGTGTTATGGGTACTAGACAACTGATAAACATACTTATATATTTCTAAATACATAAATATTATAGATAAATTACACCCAGACACAGAACAAATGATCGTGCTCATTACACAAACATTTGTCCAATGATCTTATTATACTTTAAGTTACCACCTAAGTACACATTGTGGAATGCAATAAACAAATAAGTATTAAGAACATATTTATGGAGTATGTAAGGATAGTAGCAGGTGGCATTCTGTAGTGTGTGCCTACCCCCAAGGGAATAAAGCAAGAGTTTATGGTATGTTTATGTTATTGAGAACATGCTGACAATGAAGAGAATTATTAATATGAAGCAGCGTTTTCCCTGTGTGCTAGATAAAAATAACCATGACTACAAATCTAATTGCCAAGAAGGTGGGCAATATTTCTAGAATACAATCTATGAAAAGTATTTATTATTTATTTATTTTTATATACTTTGTTGTACACTACAAAAATCTTGACCTTTAAGTTATTATAAGCAAAACACATTTCTGTTGAAAGTTTTTGAATAATACCTAACTTTAACATAACATCACACCATTCCCCAAAGGGTTAAGCAGAGGTGACCTACAGTATACCTGCATTTTGCATGTTTAAGCCCTATGCAAGCAATGGGGGGTACCAGCCTATTCCCATCAATCCTAGTAACACCAGGGAATTGAACCCAGCTCCTCATACTCAGCAGTAGTGCTTGGGCCTACACTAGGCCCACGAGTCATTAACTTTGAGTAATCAATATTCCAGGGTAACTTCAATAATGTAGTACCTTGACTTGAACCAGCATTCCTTCAAGATACTTGACAGCTTTGAGTACAAGTGCTCGCGTTCTGCCATGTTCAGTACCACGCAACTTCAGGAAACCAAACTGCCGGCTGAAATCAAGTAATGGACAAATTACAGATGATATTCAATGTTTTTATATTCATCATTGAAGGGCCATAATGATGAGATGATGATCAAAGGGAAGAATTAAAGGGATTGTATAAAAAAAAACTAAATAAAACTAGGGCACTAGGAAACTGTGATTCACTAGATTTTAAATTTTATCTTACTAGAACTATTTCGCATTTTAGTAATAACACAAAAGAGAACAGAACCAAAGTAAAGCTTAGGCACCGAGAAACAAGTCGTCGTTGACTATTTGTTTTTCTTTTATTTTCACAAGTTTTCAACACATTGAGTGCCATTAAAGTAACATTTTTATAAGTTGTATAACGAGCAGCACACAAAATTGATTCAGATGTATGCTAAAAACTATTATTTGTAAGTTGTTTTAATATTTATAGTTACGTACCTGTCAAGTTCTGACAAAACTTGCAACTCCTGAGAGGTTAGATGCAACTCTTCTTTTTCATCCATTTTCACAAGAAAATGAGCCGGAATCTGGAGAAACGCTACAGCTTTAGAGTTTTTATCATATTTCAGTAATAAAATTTACAGTATTTAGAAATATTATCACGCAAACAAGGCGCGGTTACATACGAACTAGTGACGTGACATAACAGAATCTATATTTCCTTCACAAATTTGATTCGATTACAAACATATTTATACATCATTTTCAACGTTTAAAACTAATGCAAATAAAGATCAACAGAACTTTCCAACTAGTATATTCGTGAAATAATAAATATACGCAGTCGCTAGTACACAGAAATAATTAGTTTAATAACATAATGTTCAATTATTATTTCTTCAGGTATGAAACAAATGCCATAAATGTTGTCGTATGATCTGCTAGTTACATTGTAATGATAATATCTATCATCAAATACTAAATAAACAACGATGGCAAGCTCTAAGAAGGGAATCTTGAAAATTCAACCTTTATGTAGGTTTCGTTTTAATGAAAAATCTTATTAGCTTGGCTTAGCTTAGGGAGAAAACTTATCTAAATAAATAATAAAGTTTGTCATTAATACTTTTTCAAAACCCCTAAAAGGATTTTAGGGATGTTGAAGTTTGTACAGAAGAATCAAAGCGCACGGTCTTATTACCTCAAAAGTCGATAGGTATTCATATTTTTGACAGAAAATAATACCCTACTAGTTTTTGGTTTTTTCCAAAATAAACCCCTAACGGAGCAATACTTAAATATTAAGGGGACGATTTTACTGCATGTCTGGATTAATCCAAAAGTAATGAAAATATTAAATGATGAAACATTTTGATTTTTTTTTAATTAACCTTGTCGGCTTGAAAAGTACAGTTAATATGAAAATTATTTTTCCTCTGATCAATAAACTTGAAAATTGAATAAATAAATAGAATATGATCTTATAATACATTTTAGACAACTTCATTCGAAAGAGGTTAGAGAGAGGGGGGTACCTACCCCCCTCTCTCTACCCTCTTTCAAAATACTTACAAAATTGACAGGTGTCAATTTTCGTAAAATACAAAATCCAGACGGTCGAAGTCACGGGTGAACTTAAAGTGCTAAATAAACATTACCTAAAATGTATTGCAACTCAGGGTGCATTTAAATCGCTGCATCGATCTGATTATGGAAATTCTCTATGAATCGATTAAATCTCGCGTGATATGATGAGGATGGCCTTCCCTACGTGAGACCATAAACTACAGATCACGAAACAAGTCAAACCCATAAATAATCATAGTTGTATTTTTTTTGTTTGGCCCTTGGCCCTTCTGCTTAATCTTCATCAGTAAAACAATTTAATTAGACTAAAGTATTTTATTCAAGCATTCCACCGAGGTTGATCTATATTATTATTTTAAACATATCCTAGCATAAGTATGTATATTCATTTGTAGAAAAAGTCCTATTTCGAATAGAGTTACAATAGTAAACTAAAACCATAAACGAAAACTAACAGGTTTGCTCTATCTTAGCTCCACTCTACTCTAGTCATAGAGTAAAGTAATAACTCTATTCCTGTCATGGCGCGTAGTTGATAAATTTCGATATTTTGCGAGCGCAGTGTTTTCGCTTCGAAAAGAAAAAAAATATCACGCAATTAATAAATATTTATTCATTTTTATTTAACTATATATAAAGCAAATATTCAACATGAGTTACAGGGATACGGTAAGTGATAATATAAGTTACGTCGCATTAATGAGATTTTTATTTAGCAATTTATTTTTCCAGAACACGTAATTATATCTTGATAACTGAGAACTTACTATACTCAGAAATGATAAAGGTTTTTTTTCATATTGCCCAATATAGATTGCAACATATTTACCCAGATCTATTTTTACCCTTTTATTAGTCACGGATTTCAAGGTTGCTGTGGTCTATACATACTTGAAGAAGGGATATCAATTTTCCTATTGTACCTAGTTCTTTTAGGAAATTAATAGATTTATCCGCTATACCATCCTATAATATGATATAATTTATTATTGTATAATAAATACTATCTTTCTTGTTGAAATTGAAAGTAAAGATAGCAAACTAATTTTTCCACAGCTTTTATACCCCCGGTATTCCCGACGTCAAGTAACCTATTGCGATGTATGTACTACACTATTAGGTTCTAAATTTTCGGAATACAGTATTTTTTTTAAATATTTTTTTTTTTTAATTATCAAGCAGAATTTAATATTTAGCATTGTTTGGAATGATTCTGCTGTCAGAAATTGCTTTTTAAAGTTATTTTTACAACAAAAAAAAAATACAAATGTCTGTGTTCTGATTATTTTGTGAAACTTAATAGGACTGGCTGATTTTTTCAATTTAATTTTGTATGACTTTTGTTTTTTTGATCTTTCTGCCATCAGATATTCTATTTATTTGAAAGAAAATCACTGCACCTACTTTTATTAATACTTTTAGAATTTTATTATTTATTTTTATATTTATAGTTTATGTACTTAATTCTTCAATGTAAAAATTTTATTATTTATATTTTTAAATAGTATAGTCTTTAATTTATAAAAAACTGGTTATTTTCCATAGTTTAGTGCACTTTACCTATCTATGTAGATAGTTACTTATTTATTTTATTTTAATTTATTTTTAAAATAATGATACATATGTATTTGATTAGAATGCATTGAAAAAATATTTAATAAAAAAATATTTATGTATTGAAAAATATTTAATAAACATATTTTGTAGTGTTAGGAAGGCAAAAACAAAAATTATCTTAGACAAATAGTAAAATTCCATTGTATTCTAAAGATACAAAAATGAAAGGTTGAAAATTTGTACATACTCTGATCTGATAAAAGCATTTAAAAAGAAACAACCATGGAATTCAGCAGTATTTTTTTTCATGTAGTATTTTTTTGCAATCTAGCTGTTTTTTTTTTTTTTTTTCTATAATGTATACATCTAACACACATCACATATTATGCTTATTAATATGTTTACACTATCTTCACAATGCTGAATTAATATAAATAATATTTGTTGCTTAATAACATCATAATAATATATGTTATGTTATCGGCAGTACTCACTATTCCCAAGAACTCATTCATACTGTGCGGCTAAAGAGCAACGTGTAGGATCCTACCTAAGGACCCTAATGGTATTTATCATCAGCCTATGTTTGTGTGACCCGTGCATAAATCACACAGTTGACTGTGCTTGTTTTTATCCAAATACACAGACAATATGGTAAAGGTTCTTATAAAATTTCAATGAAATTGTCATTTGGTTTTAAATAAAATTGTCTTGGGTATCAATTAAGCTGAGAATTCAAGCATTTCATTTAATGTTGCCTTACTAATGGCCCAATCGTTGCCAAGTCTAATTTAGTTCATTCGACAATTAATTATTTCTAAATATATCTACAGGATGATTCAATTTCCTCAAAATTATTTCTTTATTTCATTGGAGTTGTATGTGGATGTGTGGAATCAGGCTTGCATGCTTCGCTTGTATTGTAACACCGATACATAATTTATATGTTGTTGTATTTGACGTTTGGAGATAGAATCATTTACTTTTAATATTTTTGAATAAATTTTATTGCAAGTTTAGTATTTACGGAAATTTCAGAAAATATTTATCGTACGAAGCGTTATTCAGTTGCCATTCTTAAAATGTATAAATTAATGTATGTGCGTTTTCGTCCTTATCTCACTTTGACACTAAATGCTAATTATTGCAGTTGTTTAGCAATATTTGCAATGAAATTACGTCGTTACTAATGTGTGTTTACTGTGCATTATCTGTTCAAGAATCTGTGTTCTAACTAACTTTTCGTGCTCTTAGACATTAACATACTGACTGTTTGAAGATATCAAAATATGGGTTAGAATTTGTGTAAATGTATAACGCGTCCCTTTCATACGCAGAGTTTCGGCTCGTCGCCGTCATCCGTGCTGAGTTCACTATCGTCGTTCCGCTCTCGCCCATTCGCGGATATCTCATACAATCCCACTCCGGATCTAAATGAAGTCTACCCGGGCTTGTATGTCGGAGACGCGTAAGTATTAGTATCTTCCTGCTTCTTGCATGGCTTGCAGGCCGGATGGTATCGTGATGATACTCTGAACCTTGGCTACCTTGTAGGTATACTTATTATACGGTAGAGTATGTGCCCTATATACAATTATGATTTTAGAGTTGCTGCGAAGGACAAGGCATTCTTAAGGCGTATGGGCATAAACTATGTGCTGAATACCGCCGAAGGCAAGCGTTACACCCAAGTGGACACAGACCACCTCTATTATCGTGACTGCCCCGGACTGCGCTACAAAGGTTTTCAGCTTATGGACTTGCCCTCAACGGATATTTCAAGATATTTCCATATAGCTGCTAACTTCATCGACGAAGCAATTTCGAGTGGAGGTTTGTGTTCATTGCCACATTTTATTTATTTTTATTAGGAGAAATTGGTTGACCAAATATTTTTTTCTTTTTAGGACGTGTCTTGGTTCACTGCTTTATGGGTGTGTCTCGGTCTGCCACATGTGCTCTAGCATTTCTCATGATTAAACGTGGCATGTCTTTGGCCGAAGCGCTGGGAACCGTCCGTTGTCGCCGCGATATTCACCCCAACGAGGGCTTCATCCGTCAGCTGCAACAGCTGGACAGGGAGCTGCGCCTCAATCGGATCCGCTGACCCTACCGAAACAGTTCTCTTCAGTCTCTCTTCAATTTTTCATTAGACGACGCAGATAGACGACGCCGGGTACGAAGTCTCGATCGAAGTTACCTCTATCATTATTAGAAGACGATCGAGATATTTAAAATATTCGCATTGTGTGTGACCATTTGTGTGTTACCGCTACGTAGTAAGATTTAAATGAGCACATACCTATCTACTACACTGCTACTTCCCCAAGGCCGTATCCAATTTCGTTATAGTGGAGAACTGAAGAGAACACAGCATTCGTGACATTTACAACATTTACACTTAATTTAGAATAACTTTTATAATATAGTACATAATACAGTTATTTATCGGTATTTTTTGGCCTAGTGTTATATTCAGAACTCTGGAGAGATTGCGCCCGCATGTCGCCAAAAATTTAAATCTAGCGGACAGTGGTTTTGTTTGTGAGATTGACTACAATATTTTGAAATCGTTAAAGTATTTTATAACATTTTTTGAAACTTAGTATGTATAGGGTCTGAAATTGAAGTCTATCTTTTTTGTACTGTACATATTTTGACTGTTATTTGATCATACTTACTGAATATTAAATTAAAATAATAATACTTATAAATAAAGTAAAACAAGGAAATAATAATAATTAATGTAAAAAGAGTTGTAGAATTTCAGCTCACTTGAGCAATATAAGAAAAATTATGAGGATAATCAAATTATTTAAAAAGCTTTATTTGATCCAAAGTACAAGTTATTTTTTTAAAATTAATTTACTGTGATTTCATCGCGTAGAATTTCAGCTCACTTGAGCAATATAACAAAAATTATGAGGATAATCAAATTATTTAAAAAGCTTTATTTGATCCAAAGAACCTTTTAATCCAAAGTACAACTTATTTTTTTAAATTAATTTACTGTGATTTCATCGCCTTATTTCATCGCCTTATTTTTTTGATACAATGATATTTCACTAAGAGTTCTATATTTTTTAAAATATTAAATGAAACTGTATAATCTGGGTTATATTCTCGTGTGCCATTTTGTTTTGTATTGATAGATATATTTATGGCTGTTATTTTTGTAGAGACAGAGAAATAATGTTTAACTCTTTTAATGTAGATTAAGACTATGTCCAGTTTATAAGATGTTGAAGCTTCTATATAGCGAGTAACTATTGGTATCTGACTATAGTACAATTGCCTAGCCTTACGGTCATGAGATGACTTCGTCGTATGCAATAATGTCTGTATTCCCGAGAGTATATTTTTATTAATGTTAAGTTTTTCTTCAAGACTGGCAATTATGGCACCTGAGTGATGGCTTACTGATAGTAGTGGTATTTAGCTTAGCATGTTTGTCATTGCCTCGTGGGCAGGTGTTACACACTATGAGCACTCATTGTTCGGGGACTCGCACTAGTTGCCAACACACGTGACATTTGGCTGCACATATGTGTCACTATTTAATTCTATGTTTAATCATACCTCCATCACATAGTGCAATAAATCAGAATACTTATTTTTGTAACACTTACCATTTTATTTATTTTTGATCTAAATATTACATAGATACTAATTAGCACAGTTAATAAGCTAACAATTTATTTCCAGTTGCAATGGTTACGTAGGAAACTCGTGGTTGGATTAAGATGTGGTTCGTGACTGATGATGAACTAGTCGATGTTTGTAAGTGCAATATTTAGATGTAAAGAGCACCAAAGGAAGCAATCATTGTGATATTGAATGTGAACGAATAAATATTTTGTTTAGAAAGATAAATTATTGTAGTTTGTGAACATAGTACCTACAGATTATAGTTTCTATTTATTAGCAATATAATAAGATAAGCTGTTAATTATCGACTTAAATGACTTTGGCTAATTCCGAAGCCTTGCTAGGTAGTAACAAAATGATAGATGAAGCATGGTATCCTTTAATACATTGTACTGTTAATGAAATGTTACTTTGTCACGTTATTAATACATGGTTTATCAAAATAACATAGAGTAAAAATTGCATGTATTATAAAAATAATAACGAATATGTATGTACATACCTGTTAAATACGTTATAACAGTTTAACATATTACTATATTACCTAATTAAAGGAACACTAGGCTATCGATTGCATGAATAGCATCATTAATTTATTAAATTATAAAATGAATATACAAACTATTTATCAAAAATAAAGTTATTTATTTAAAACTATTCTTTTCTTTTTTTTTATTAAAGATTATAAAATTGAGTTATAAATGGTGTAACTAACGCGTTTTTTTTTTGTGTAATATAAGGCTGTTGTCAGACCAATATAACAATAATTTCATAAATAGGCGAATGCTTAAGATAGCCAGTTTTTAATTTTTGTTTTGAGAAAAAAAAAAAGCATTTTGCCGACGTTAAAAACACGCCTTTCGATGACGTGAAACAGCTACAATAGCGAATTTTGTCATTTTCAATAGTTGTTTTTTTTTTAATATTAACAAATGAGCCTCTGTCTAGAATCCAGTAGCTGCCAAGGACCAATCTTTATTAAAGGAGTCCAGCTCATCCCGCCATCTCCGTCTGGGCCTGCCCAAAGAGTAATATAATAGTACGGAAGAGAGTAGAGAAGCCTTTGCCAAGCAGTGGGGAATTAATGGCTTATAATAATAATAAATAAATGGGCCTACTCTCGATAGGTACCGATCTCGCCTGGTGGAAAGCGATGGGCGAGGTTCATAGGTCAAATAGTTGTGCCTCTCGGTAGGTAGGTAACCTACCTACAATGTGGCGATCGGCCTAACTGGGTTGGTGCCAGACATCCTCGGTATCGACATACCACGCTCGGAGCGCCAGTCTGGCTATGTCAGGGTCAGTATTTCTACACAATGATTGACAACGTTCGTAAACGAAAGGAAAAATAAAACGCCGAAAAATTCTCATAAACTTCAGGTGCAGTCAGCAACGACGGTATAATAACTCTTCAGTTTTTCTCTAGGTAAAATTAACAGGTAAGTAGGTACCTAAAAAAAACGTAATATATAAATTAAAACTTTCTATATAAAAAAGCACCTACACCGTGCCTATCAAATATTTATTTAGTCTAAAATTCAGATGAAAATTATATCAAATGGTTAGGCGCATAACTTCTGCAGTCAGTTCATTTCATATAATATCTACTATCACGTCTATCGCCGCTTCGCTACTTAGACTATTACTGTTATAAATATTTTCCCGTAGGTACTGGGTAGTACCTATCTCAACAACGAATCATTCATTTGATACGAATTAACGTACTTCGTAAACATGAGGTACAAAACTATTTAACAGAAAAATTAAACCGCCGAAAAAACTGAAAAGCAAAAAATAATAAACCTTTTTTATTTAACCTTAATAACTAAGTTCTTAAACTATAAACACCCGGATACCTACTGAAACGCCACTCAAATACCTAAGTAATTTTCACCACACATTCGCGGGGTGAATAATTTTGACATGCGCACACGAACATGGAGGACGTGAAAATAATTGCGGCATGCGCGCTACATCTAATTGAATTCTTCTTTAATTTTAAGTTGCTGACTGGCAATAGGGTATTTACCTGGGTAAAAAAATAATAATTTTATTTAAGTCCGTCAGTTAGATTATCGTATTTTTTTCTTTTGTTAATCAAACAAAAAATGACAAAGATAAAGCGCGTCAAAATTTGGAAGTGGGAGTTCGTGACGTCACTTAGGTACTTGCAAAATTGTGGCAAGCAAGTGACGTCACGCGGAACTTTAACGGGCGATATCTTCATCATTTTTTTATATAATTGACAAAAGAAAAAATACGGGTTCAATAATTTTTGATAATCTAACTGACGGACTAATTTGAATTTTTTAGGAAAATAGCTTATCCCATACTAGTTAATATACGGTTTCAATGTTCCATGCATCGTTTGTCTTTTATCTATTTTTATGATTGCGATGTTTTGGGTTCCAAATGAGCGCTTCCTTTTGATAAATATAAAGATAAACAATCAATATATTCAATTATATGTCATTGTTGTAGTATTAAAAAAAAACATTGTACTAGTTTATTGTAACTTTTTGTAAGGGACAGGGACTGCTATTCTATAACCTAGCTAGGAAAGCTGAACTTCACCCATCAGATTGTGTTTGACATGGTACATACAAACTTATATAAGTAACCTAATGTATGCCTCATGTATGTACTAAAATCTCCTTTTTATGAAATAAAAATGTATTATTCTTTATTTTTATATTTTAACAAATTTCGGGACCACGGGGTCCCGGTCCTTTGGAAGGCGTACGAGGGGCCGAAGCCAACTCGCAGAGGCCCCTTAGGCAATTTCATTGAAATGTGGCACCACCCGACGATTATCCATGTATGCACTATGCAATTGTACCCAAGGATAACCCCCGGTGCGGCGGCGATCTCTCGCGTCCGGCCCTGGTCCAGGCCATGGTACGGAGCGAGAGTGCATGGCAGGCCGTCACCTCCTTCTGCGAAGCAGTAATGCTCGCGAAGGAGGAGGCGGAGCGCGTGAGGAAGAGGCAATCTCTGCGCCCTCACGCCCCTAGCCGCCGCAGGAGACGCCCTGGAAGGGAGTCAACAGCCGACTCCCGGCCACCGTAGGCGCGGGCTTGCGGGAGGCGAGCAATGGGCAGCTCGCCGCCCGGTAAGGACCAGGCGCGGGTTGACGGCGCGTTGTGTTCCACGCGCGCCTCAAAGAGATGTCAGCACGAACTGACGGGGTCCGCTAGGGCCGATGCCGCCAGGGCCGCGGGTTGTTCGAAAGAGATACCGTGGCCCCTGGCATAGGCAACTGAAGGAACACGGGTCAGTAAAAGTCTGACAAGCCCTTCCGCTCAGCCCAGAGCGGGACAGGTCATTTGATGATTTCCCACACAAAAAAAAAAAAGGATAAGCCCCGGTTAATGTAAGACTATTTCAAGATATGGAAAAAAACAAATTTGGACTATGGGTTTGGGTGGCTAAAGTGGACTGGTTACCAATAACTATGGAAGAGCTATGACCCCTGTCTGATCAATGTTTTATTTTGTTGCGCGCCACAATTAATGCCTGATACATGGTGACATTAGTTACCACTAGCGCCATCTAGTTTCGAATAGCAGAACGAATAGTCCCTAGCGCCATCTATTATTGAATGGCTGAACTAATAGAGGCACTGGCGCCATCTATTATCGAGTAGAGATGTCGGTGCTGGAACTTACTAGAACTGTCGACATCTGGTCAGTTGGGGCCGGTATGTGTTCGAACATTCTAGATGTTTCTACAATAGAAGGTTCTGGAATTATCTGCAGCACTATATAAGGCCGGGACTAGCCGCGACCAATCAGCCCAGCCCGACCCTTCATTGATGAAGAGCCAGCTCGCGTCGCAGCTGAGCTATTAAATGTAAATTCACGACCGTAACCTCTGAGTTTGTTTCGGCCTTTCTTCTCAGAGATAGTCTTAGGAAACGCCGTGCTCATCAAAGCACTAAAAATATAATTTCGATCCAGCCTGTCCCTTTGCTGCCCTCTCCCAGCGACGCCCTAAGCCGAGGTTCGTACCCCACAGGGGGTGCCCTTAGCGTGCAGTCGCCTAGTTTTAATTAGTTTTAGCCCTGGCTGGAGGCTTTAAGATTTCTTAAGGCAACCACAGGATAGTCCGGTTAAGTAGTCACGACCTCTCAAGGTCAACTACGAGATGCCATTTATAAAAAAAAAAAAAAAAAAGCGACCAATCAGACTTGGTTCTGCGATAGAAGCGAATACATCGAAAGCGATCTTCAAGTGCGACTTAAGGGCGATTGTGTTTTATAATTAGTGTGTTTGACTTGTTATTAGTGTTGTTTAATTAAAGTGTAACTTTTGGTCATTTTTATCGGCAGTTTTTATTGTCACAAACCCGAAGGTCGTAACAATATTTATACACGGATAAAATGGCAGAGGGTGACTTGCACACTCAATAATGGGCCCCCGAAAACTGTCGCTAGCCCATAGTGACGTAGCAACAAGGGGGCAACATGTCCTGAGGTGCTTATGAAGAGTGGAGAGGTATTCCATGGCTTTCAGAACAATCCCAGAGCCCGGAAGATGGTCTAGATCCCTACGAGCACTTACTGGAATAATTCCTTCCCCCGAGCATGTTGGCTCTTGCGAGTCTCCACTCAAGCCGGCCAGTAAAGGCAAGAATGAGGTGGGAGCTCTGTTTCTCGTCATTGTTCACTCCAGCCGGCCAATAAAGGCAAGCCAGGGGTGAGGAACAAGATTTCTCCCGGGAGATAGCGCCCGTGGGGTCGCTACTGCCCAACGGCTCGCCACATGCTGCCCTGCGGGTTTCTGTATCTCTCTTGGTCTGGCTCCCCACCCTAGACCTGTTTAAACTCTTCCGGCACAGGCCTAGAGTTCGGAGCGCGCAAACCCCACCACGACGTCAGCGTAGAGATACGGCGGTGGGGTTATTATTATTATAGTTCTAGGAATTCTATAATTCGCACTTCACTCCATTTTGTCTACACGTCCTGTTGGGTCGGGCGTTAGCTGTCAACTGAATGCAGGCGAATGTGTAAACAGTAAGTTCGTGTTCGCCATTCGTGCCCTTTGATTCGCGTCCGAAAAACCGCTCCCAACGCGATCGCGCGAATCGCGAGGCGAGGCACAAGGCAAATATCGAGCGCACTGTTTTGTTCGTTATTCGCCTTGCGATTCGCTCGAATGTGTAAATGCGGCATGAATAAGTGTACCAAGGTCAAGAAGCTTATTCTTATATTCATCCATTGGCGTACGTAAGGGATATTTGGAAATTTTCCCTTGGAAAAAAATGATATTAATCAATATAAATCAAATCAAAATACCTTGTAATTCAACGTGCAGTTCAATTTTCAAGGTAAGATGGGATGTCAACGTGTAAGGTATGTACAAACCGTACGGCCTGTAACTGAACCTCGAAGATCAATCGATTCGCTCGCCGACCCATGAACTTTTATAGCCAATAACTTACGTTTATGAAGGACGGACTCGGCGCGGCGGAGTACGGGTGCAGTGCACTGTATTGTATAGTATAATAAATACTTATGGTAACTACCTACCTATTATTTAGGAATAATGGCGCAAGCTATGATAGATTGGCACTGCGTGACGCGCCACACGCCACAGCCGGCACACATCCCCGATTGTTAAATGTTGTGCTATATTAGTGGAGGTAATGCAGTAATGCATCTTGTACCAACACAGGCACATGACATCTAATCTTTGCAAAGGTGAAGGGTCACAGACGCACCCGGCAGCACCCAGCAGTTACTAAACCTACATTATTTTAATTTTAAAATGGCCAGTGAGCTTGAAGGTTTCCTATGGCTTTATTTTGATATACATAAGTGAATTATACATTACTTTTTCTAGTAGGATATAATTATGATAATATTATGTTTGTTTCATACTGGGCTACTGTTTGTGATACAAAGAATAATATGATTTGATGCCGAAGTATGTGCCATTTGAAGCTGTAGTTAGATGAGGTGAAGTGATAAGTAAAGATTGGGCACGTACACTTCTGCCTAACCCCTTGGGGACCACAGGTGTGATGTTGTCATGAGATATTTTTGTACGATACTGCATACATTATCATATTTTATAAAAATGAAATATAATATGTATAATATAGTACGGTATAGACAGAAAGTAATATTATGAAGATTTAATAAGTAAAATAACAGTTTAGTGAACAATGTTTTATTAATTACTACAATATTCTACTAACACATTGGTTGTTTTACAAGTAAGGGCGGTTCATTTCTGTTGTCTTGGCTTTCTTGTCTCTGGACCTGGGCCACCATCGGTGCTCTGTTGTTAAGGTTAAGGAAGACAGCTGTTTTCTTGCTATTTCAGGCTTCATATCCTTGAATACTCTGTACACTTCTGCTTTATCACTCATTCTTAAAATCGATGTATCAGTAACGGTTTCTTCTGGGAGAGGTCTTGAGTGTTCATAGGGAAATTCTTGGTCTTTGTGAAGCGCGACTATTGTTGAACCATCATCAGTTATAACAATTTTATTGTAACATCTTGTAATTATTTCTCTTGGTCTAAACGCCACTGCACGAATTAAATGAGCCATTTCAATAGAAAATGCTTTGAACAATGTTAATTACCTATTTTATTTTCCACAACATAACCTAAGAAAATTAGATGTTCCTTTTTGACATTGACACTATTGACAGTTGCCATACTTGCCCTTGCCAGTACCCGATATATTTTAGACGTAATAAATAAAATAAATAATTGAATGAGTATATAAACGAAAGACATTATTGTTTTTAAACTTACCACGTAAGAAATTCTACACGGAAGACTAGGCGGTATGGTTGAAAGACTTTAGCCTGCCCATTACATGGGTGAAATAAAAAATAAATAACAAAATAACTTAGAGATGAGTCCGATATCATGTCACAGGTCAAAATCATCGATATTTTAAAATCATCATGAAATGACAACGACAAAATCATCAATGCTTTTAAATCATTTCTTGAAAGAACGCGAGCTTCGGTGATTCGGATCGGGTGGTCTCGGGCCGCCTTGGGCGCTGCGGTGTGATATGCGACGTTGCGAGACTTGCGAGGCTGCGCGATCGGCGATACTGACTGAAGTCACAGAACTCTTACATCAAATATCACTAATGGAAACATATTGATGATTTCCATGATTATTAATCAATACTTACCTGAATATACCCTGCCATGAATATCACAAACTAAGAAAAATTTAATTACGCGGGCTAAACGACAAACTCGACCCATGCCTACATAAATAACTAATGATAATTTCACTAAGCCGTTCCGCGATCATTTCAGTATCTAGTCACATTTGAAGTGCCGAGACATAGATAATTTTGTCATTCAATCATTGATGATTTTGTCATTGTTCCCGTCACCGATATTTATTGTCATTGTCATGCAGTCATTGATACAGAAAAATCATCGCTCAGCCCATCTCTATCAGGTTGCCAGTATTGACCACAGAACACTAATACCGTATTGACAGACTGATCCCGAAATCATAGTTGCTAGTGTTATTAAATAAGGAGTGGAATACCCCAATCCAAAAATTAATCGACTAATGTCTACGGCCAAAGACAAAGAACGGGATGGTCTTGCATTATCGAGAATATCATCCAAACATTTTTGAAGCTTCGGCTGCGATCAATACCCAGGCGGAATTCACCTATTTTTACTCTGTGATTTTTTTATATTAGATTATTGACAGATTAATTTTCTATCGAAAAAAAGACAAATCTGCGCCTGAAATGGCCATTTGGTTGTAAAATATTATGTTAGAAGTGTTAAAGAGTTAAAACAATGGAATTCCCAGCCACACCATCTAATGCTTCGGACAGCAATGAATATCCAAGTACTACGCGATCTCCATTTCCTAATACGCCAGACGACAATAAAAGACGCAGGTACTTCTTGTTGGATTTATGAAAAACAGGAAAAAAACTCTAGAATGTGATTGTAATAGGTTGAACTATTTCACGTTTCAGTTCATCAAGATCAATAAAACGTAGGCGCTTTGACGATGAATTGGTGGAATACAGTGGTTTGCCTGGGTCATCACTTGGGAAAGGGGACAAAAGAATGCGTACACAGTCATATACGAGCCAAGCCAGCCAAGTGTCGGAGATTCCTCTAGCCGCCGCGCCTACGCCCCCCGCGCTCCCGGCTCCAGAGCGTCGCAGGGCTTCCAGCAAAGTTTCTGCTGGAGGGAGCTTTGGTCGCAAGATTCGCCGTAAAGGCCAACTGAGTCACCTATCGACCAAAGATCTGGGGCGTTGGAAGCCTACAGATGACCTTGCATTGATACTAGGTGTGCAGCAGGTAAGGATGTATCGATCTTCATTAATTGTCAACAAAAACCAACAACTCCTTATATTACTTTATACTCCATTTAGCAATTATTCTTAAAATACATGATTAATTTATTTGTCCGTTTTATCAGTAAATGGTTATTAATAAGTTATTTAATATATTTTCAGACCAATGACTTGCGCATAGTCCACCGAGGAGTGAAGTTCTCCTGCCGCTTTACCGTCAGTGAGCTGCAGTCTCGTTGGTATGCCCTGCTGTACAATGCCGAAATATCACGAGTGGCTATTGCAGCTATGCGTAACTTGCATCCAGACTTGGTAGCGTTGGTGCAGCAACAAGCACTGTACTCTAATGCCGAAGAAGAATTACTTGCCACAATTCCAATGGTTCCTGTAAGTTATAATTTCATTATCATCCACAGCCTGACTATACCCACTGCTGGGCTACCTTACTTTGCTTGTACCAATCCCCATGTTTCTTTGCCAGCCTCTTCCAAGTTATTATTTACTGGCAGCATCAAATTATTCTGCAATCAATCAATCAAATCAGCCCATTGCAGGCCACTGTTGGACATACACCTCTCCTAGGCTGTGCCATAACAGCCTGTCCTCCACCTTCCACATCCAAATTATTCTTACAGCCTATTAATCCTGCCCATACAAAAATACTTAATTGAGAATGTAATAAAACCAGTGTCTGACCGAAAAACGATTTTCAGTTGAAAAACTGAACCTATTATTTTCTGAAACCCGTAAATTTACGTAGATTTTTCATAAATAAACCAGACTGAACAACCGTTGCCAAAAAGTAATTCATAGTTAATTTACACTTTTAGAAATCTAGTATTGAGGGCTGATTTTGCAATTATTAGATTTCTTTTATCTGAAGAAACAAACAAACTACTTTTGCCAGATTTTGTGCGAAAATCTTAAAATTTCAAAATGACGATTGAAAAATTAGCCCTAATTAAATAAATAAGGGCCTTAGCAGATATGCCACTGTTAGCTTTTGCGATTAGCGATTTAGTGATTTTTTAGATGCTTCGTTCAACTCTTAACACCGCATGATCTTAGGAGTAGCAATCAGCGATTTAATCGCCTTTCGGTAGCTCGATATACTTGGTGACAATGCTTTATCTCTCCGCACAACAATTCAGCTTCGTTAGAAAACGCAATTTTGTAGCCGTACACGAGTCGCTAAAACACGACGCAGCATCGAATGTAATCGATGAAATGTGCGGATTTGCTATTGCGAACGCACGTACGCACAGTCGCTCAGATGCAATTGCGGTTGCCCTTAGAGCTTGTATCAATCTTCCAGAAAGTGAATAAATCCCTACAAACTGATACGAAAATCAGCATGTCTGCTAAGAACTTTGACAACTATTTGTAAGAAAACACATATTTTTTTTAGTTTTGTACAAAAAGGGTGAAAACGGGACCTCATTACGAAGTCTACACTGTCAGTCGCTGACTCATAGTTTATCAAGACCGACTGTTCACGCCAGTTTCGGTCGGATCGAAGATTCGGCCACTTTGGCTGAAACCCGTAGGGCAATTCTCATAATTTAAAAAGTTAAAAATCTAGTCGCAGTCTCATCTCAGCGACAAACAAATGTCAAAAACTTGTCAAAATGTAGGGAAATTAGAAGTATTTTTTGACAAATTAGAGACAGATCAGACTGAACGGTTTTAAAATTACAAGAATTGCCCCTCTGATTTTTTGGACAAAATTGACCGAAACTGTAACCGTACCTTCGGTCGAACACTAGATAATATTTGGATACAGAATAATAATTTCTAGATTTTATCTTGATTACAGTCATCTCTCCCACCACTGGAAAAGTTTCAAGAATTGTTGGACCAGAATCCACACGTATTCTATCCGTCACGGAATGCTAAGACTTTGTTGGCACATTGGCAGCTACTGAAACAGTATCATCTATTGCCAAACCAGACTGTACAGCCTTTGCCCAAAAGTAAGTACATTTAATCATTGAAATTTACACTTTTTCAGGGATTTAATATTTGAGTAGATCTTAACACCTTTATGTGGAAGAGTAAATATTTGAAAAAAATTAATAACATCCATATTAGTAAAGTACCAAAACAGTGTTTGTTAACAGTTTAGATGTGTTTGAAAACTGAATAAAAACAGAGAAATAATAATTCCTGTAGCAAATACAAGCTTTTATTCTACAACAACATCAACATGTATCTATGACGCAGAATGGGAAGGTATTCAGCTGCATACGGTTAGACTGGAAGCAGGAACTCACACCAACATAGTTGGTGAAGGCTTGACAGATAATGATGACCATAGCTCCATGTAGCTAATAATTTCCTAACTACTCAAACAAAATAAACCTCTATTATAATTCGTAATATTTTGCTGTAATTTTCCAGCTCCATCTGATGTGATGACATTCTCTGATGCTGAAGAGACAATGAATGACAATGAGTTGCCTGACTACAAGGAAGATGGCATGGATATTGAAATGCAACTAGCTGACAGGTAAATATTTTACTTGGACATTTAATAGGGCCCCTTGAATATACTCATTTTTTTTGAGAACTTTTTATTAAGTTCAGTCTACTTGAAGGCTGCCCTGTTTGGCATTTGATCGTATTCTCAAATGTAACTGTCACATAGACTTTTAAGAACAACCGAACCTAATTGTACAGCAAGCCACGACGCGGCATGACACGACAAAGCATTAACATTTGTATGGCCCCGGCATGCCGCAGTTTCCCGCGATATGGTGAAGTTCCCTTGTCAACGAAATGTGATTGCTAAATGTATAAAAATAAAATCCAAAATCATTTCCGCTTACAAAAATCCTTGGCCATGCTATGACGCGCCGTGCCGCCTACAGAGTGTCGTCATTTACACAATCTTAAGTTTTATCCTACATTGAAATCTGTATTTTGTTTCAGGGTCGACAAAAAGGATATCCGCCTACTTGAAACCTCACTGACGCGTTGGCAAGTGTTGGTGCAGTCACTATCTGGCACTTCTGTGGAGCTGGACAAGAACACACTTGCTGTGCTCCGAGGCAGACTTGTTCGCTTCCTTATGAGGTCCAGGGAGGTGGGTTATGTAGCCTTATTTGTTTTATAGTACGTTTGCGTTAAGAATGCAGTGAGTCACCATTATCCGTCGGCCTAGCCCCGCCCCCTAACCAATCAAATCTTTTCAAATTACAAAGTCAAGTTCACAATGACAGTTGAAGGCATTGCTTCGGACGCAACGGTTGTGTTTTGTCATTTGTGTTAGCTGATTTAAATGAAAAAAAATGAATACATCTCCAATTCGTTAAAATATCCCCATTGAGTTGGTGTGGGCCCAAATAAAAAATCATATTGCTGCCAACAATACAACTTTTAAGATGTCTGACGTGAAAAAATTATTTTATGACGCAATTCGCTTAGTGGACGCTGATCGATGGAAGAAATGCTGCGACCACGTCTTACAAAAAGAAAATACCATGTGGAATTTAGATGACGTCATGGAACTCGCTGCAGAAAATACTTTTGTTATAAATACTAACGAGGATACTAGTGATAGTGATTAAAATATGATATTAATGATTTAGTTTTGATTTTAAACTTTTAAGTGTATTTTTATAAATTCATTAAACTTAATCTTTTAAAATATAATTTGTTTGAATTTAACACCACTGTGAATACACCTTTATCTTGCAGTTGCACAGATGACTCACTGCATTCTTAACGCGAACGAACTATAAGGTCATAAACGTAGTCCCTTCACTATTTTGTCATTGTGTAGTGAGGCGCTACATAAAGCTCTGGCCACAGAGGGGAATCTCGTGCGGGACGCGGCACGCGACTGCGTGCGTCTGTTTTTCTAATGAATAGGAAGTCACGCCATTATTCGCGCCAGTTTGAACACCTTCATAATATTGGTTGAACAATCGGCACGAGTGAATTTCGTCTTGCATCCCTCGCGGGATTCGCTTCCCTCTGGCCAGATCTTAAGAGCAGGTTTGCCGTGCTGTGACGCAGACTTATTTCTAACTTCTTTGGGTCCGGAGGTAATGTAGCTTTATTTGTTTCAACTATGCAAGTGTTGTGTATTGTTGACCTACACAGCCCACCAGCTTGCTGTGAGTCAAACTTGTTCGGTTCGTTTCCTCATGCATGTGGTCCAGAGGGGTATGTTATGTATCTTTATTTGTGTCAACTTTGCAAGTGTTGTATATTGTCGAGCTCTACGAAAACGCTGACTGTGCCGCAGACTTCTTTCTTGCCGTAAATGGTTTAGAGAGGTAAATTATGTAGTATATAGCTTTATTTGACCAGATGTATGAATGTAAAAACGTAGCAGGTGGCGTTTTGTAGCTTCTGCCTACCCCCATGGGAAGAAATCGTGAGTTTATGTATGTATGAATGTATTGCTTTATCTGTGTCCACTATACGCCAGTCACCGTAGACACAAAAATCGCGTTAGGTCGCAGAAAATTGCACTGTACTGATTTTTAGGATATTGTTAAGATAGATACCAATAGTGTAAAACCAAGTTTGCAGAAAGACCTGTGCTAACTCCGTGGTGCTCGACAACCTTGTTTTCGGACTTCTACCAGTTTTTGACTTAAAAAAAATGTCATTTCATTTTCTTATTATTATACCAAATTGGCTGCAATTTGAGCGCAGCCATAGCTCTGTAGGTCCGACAGAACCCGAGATACTCAGAGCACTTCAATCATTTCTGACCTCATGAGATGCCAACTTGTAGTAATCACTAACATTGGTAGTAATAGACTACCGGTTGGAAGGGTATGGGTGCCGGATTACAGGCACGTAAGATATTTCGCTTTCGTCTCTTTAATGCCAACATTGACAACGCATCTGCGATGTTTCAGATTCGGCAAAAACACAAAAAAGTGGTCAGTCTAATAAAACTTGCGAATTCACGAAATCCAACATACAATGCTGATAGCCTTTTATAACATAAAAATGACACTAGCTCCTAAGCTCTATAATTAATGGGAAGGCTGAGAATCGAAATTGACCTCTCCATACATTAAATTTTTCAATGTAGGCATATATGCACCCTGAGTGATGACAGCGTGCCACACTAGACGAACATCAATCTACGCATATAGTATAACATTTAAATAAAGGTATAAGCCTCGGTTTCGGCCAAAACCAAGTCAGATACCAAGAATCGATTCGGTTTCGGCTTTCAAACGTTACACCAAATGTAATTGATTGAGCAGTCTTCAACTGTGTGTTTTCCCCATTTTGCCAATACAGTGTAACATGTTTATCTTTAACATTATTCCTTTCGGTAGGTACTGTAGAGACTATAGCCTATTTGGTGCTTACAAGCAACTTCCGCGAGTCATTTAAAAGTTATTGGCATGAAATACGAGACAAACATTAACATAATTTAAGATTCGAAGAGATTAGGGCGTCAGATTAGGCTGACAAGCAAAAGAATTAAGATGTAAAATACGTAGAAAAATATTAAACGTACGTGATAAACCGGCGGTTAATTGTGCGTGTATGTAGAACCAAGCTACACACGTTTAAAGTCATAATAATTACATAGGGTTGGTTTCAGCACACGCTGTACGAAAAAGTGATACCCCATACGATTACACGGGTATAATATAAAAACCGAGACGTGCTTATTTCAGCGAGTCGTCTATTTTTAGGGTTCCGTACCCAAAGGGTAAAAACGGGACTCTATTACTAAGACTTCGCTGTCTGTCCGTCCGTCTGTCTGTCACCAGGCTGTATCTCAAGAACCGCGATAGCTAGACAGTTGATATTTTCACAAATTATGTAATTCTGTTGCCGCTATAACAACGAATACTAAAAACAAAATAAAATATTTAAGGGGGGCCCCCATACAACAGACGTGATTTTTATAGATAATGGTACGGAACCCTTCGTGTGCGAGTCCGACTCGCACTTGGCCGGTTTTTATTTTATCTACCGAATATGTGGTCAAAGGTTATCAGTTTAATTTCTAAAGATACATAATTTCTGTGAAAGATACTTACTGAAATAAATAATAGTCTCCATAATAGTTACCGAAGTTAAATTATCCTTCTGCTTATGTTGATTGTTATTCTTTTCTAACGCTGTATATACAAGTGACTTGATAATATCGTTAAAAGTTCATTTAACTCTCACTAAATGAATCAAACTTTTTTACAAAAATAAAAAAAAACTACCGACTTCCATAAAAACACTACAAAGTGAAAAATAATTTAATTTCGGAAGTCGGTGTCTTTGGTTTTTGTTTGTCGTTTTTCACCACCGACTTCCGAAATTAAAGTTCACTTTGTAGTGTTTTTATAGAAATCGGTTGTTTTTTTTTTGTAAAAAAGTTTTTATTTTTCACTTTTTAGTTGTGAAACGCAAACGACGCAATTTTATTTACTTACTTGAATTTTTATCCGTAATTTTGGTTTAAACCAAACTACTGAACCGATTTTGATAAAATTTCTATGGGACCAATCTGAAGGTTTTTGAAATTTTGAATATAAAGAATTTTGCAAATCGGCTTATAAATAACTTATAATAGTTCTGAGGTAACAAACAAACTGAGAAACGAATTGAGAACCTCCTCCTTTTTTGAAGTCGGTTAAAAGCTATCAATAATCAATCAACTCAGCCTATCGGAGTCCACTGCTGGACATTGCGTCTTCCATGTTGCGACACAACACCTGTCCTCCGCTTTCCGCATCCAGTTGGGCGTCCCACACCACGCTTGCCAATACGCGGTCTCCATTCCAGGACTCGTCTGCTCCACCGGCCATCGGTCCTTCGAGAAACATGGCCAGCACACTGCCATTACAGCTTGCTTGCTCTGCAAGCTATATCAAACGTTTTTTTGAAAACCAATTTTATTTTTAGACTGACAAGATATTATTATCGCCTTGTTATTTCTGGACGGAAATTACGTTACCAGTTTTGTATAACCTATAGATTTATAGGAGACTTGAGGTCACAGACGGTGACTAGGAAATAATTGGGACAAGGTAAGGAAATAGCGTTTACTATGCGTCCTTGTGGAATTCCAACAGGAATGTTATTTATCTAATTTTAAACACGGACATTTGTCCGTGTAAAATGTCCGTGTGTTTATTAAAACAAGAAGTAGTAGACACCTGTTTAATTTAATTGTTGTAAGTAATAGACACGTAGGTCATACTACATGAACAATCGTCTCATCATTTATTTTCTTTCAGAAGTGCAAACATGCCTGATATGACAGTGACAAATTAAAACAAAAACATGTTTCTTTAAACGCACATTACTTAATTCGATATCTTAATTATGTTTATTCCATCACTATTCCAAGGTAATATAAAATACTATTTGTATTAAGGCGGATCAAACAATCGTGCATAATGTCAACAGGTACTGTTATCAACGATATTAAATAAAAAACTTTGTGCCTTGAATATTGTACTCTATACAGAATAGTTTAGGGTATATTTTTAAAGCAGCTACGTAGGTTTTTTAATTACAGATTTTGATAAGTCTTAAAACTATGAATCTATCTATCACGGCGCTTGGCTAACTTACTGTTGACTTCGATATGTGTTAATAAAGCGCAAGGACTAACAGCAGCAGCAGTCTCTTTTCTATATCGGCAATCATGACTGTTATATTCAAATTCAAACTCTGAAACTCAAAGCTTTTATTTAAAATAAACCAATTACAGGCACTTTTCAATTGTCAAGCGGTCGCTCAGTCGCCCTTTCCAAATCGTACCAGCGCGTACTTAGGTAACTATGGAGAAGAACGGGCTAGAAATTCCACGGAAACTCTTTTACCTAAATCAAAATAATATGGTTACAAAAATATTGAAACTTGAATTCCTTTTATTCATCATTTTCATGTCATAAGTGCAGACTTAAACTCCAAAGTCACAATTTAAGTTGTGGGAATGTGCCACACACTCAGTTTTGATCTCTGAAATAAAGAAAACCTTCCGCAGCCCAGACAGAAAGAAGCAAGAGTTCTCTTTTCTCAATTTGACATCAAAACGATATCTTACTACCACCTTACGATACCTAACCGCCATCTTAGAATTGACGTCTCCTGTGCACATAAAGTCTATTCAAATACTTGTTTCCAATTGATGTTATTACCACTTAGGGCTGATTTTTCTAACTCCAGATAATTTTATTCGCGGAATAATTTTGTATTTTTGACAGTTCTTCCATACAAAGTCTGTCAGACGTCAATTTTATGTGTTTAAAGAAATTTATTCTCATAAAAGACTACAGTCACTTACATGAGAAATACAATAACAATAGTGCCTATTACTAGAATTTTCGTCGTTCGTTGTTTTTTGTCTATGCAGGTACTTCTATAAGGCATCCAGTAGTACTTGGCTGCTATTGGAGTACTTATCATCGATATTTTTCGACTAAATGTCGAGCAAGTTGTACTTTGAAAACATTATAGGAGCTTACATTTTTAATGGTCGACGGTAGCTTATTGTAAATACTACATTATTATTGTGCATACTTATTGTAATGCCGAGCTTCGTTTTGTCTTGCGTAGAACTAAAAAATTCGCTCGGCGTGAACTTCGCTGTCTTTCTTGTTTACCGTACAAAGAATAAGTTAGTATGGAGAGATTTATTTAATATTTTTCGGACAAGCATACAAGTATGATAAATATATAATTGTTTTATGTTCATTAGTTTTAATCCTCTAATAAAAGTTATCTGGCGTTGGAAAAATCAGCCCTTAAACGAATATCAACTTTATACTAGTGTAAGTTAAGTTGTTTTCAGAATGATTATGTTATAGTAGTATTGAAAAATTCACAAAAAAGTTGTAGCGCGAATTGTATGTGAGGACATTAAAATTGTTTTTCGAAAAAAAAAAAAACCCGTTGGTGTTTACATGTTTGGAAACTAAATCCCGAACGCAGCATACATACGTGGACTTTAGGCGCAATTACACTTAGCGGTCGTTGGTCCGTAATAAAATGTCGACGTAGGCACTGCATATTATGCACGGTACTATAGAACAGATTTTTTTTCCATGGAATTGGGCACACATGTACACTAGGATAAACTGGATAAACCAATACTTAAGATACTTCTTATCTCTTCTCTCTTCTGCTTCTTCTTCTTAAATGAAGTATAATTCCCCCTAGGATGCGAGTGAAACCGATGGTAAAAACTAGTTGGTAATAATGACACTAGGCAAACATAAAAACCTAAGACACACAACTATTATTAATTTTCACATAACAAAAGGCACTTGCATGTTTATAAAGTCCACAAAACAGCAAACAAACAAAACTAATAAGTGTTATGCATCGTAATTACGCTTTCCATAGCGCATTTCCCCCTCGTCCGTCAATATGGGGTAATGTAACACACCGACTGGTATTCGTGTGGACCCTGTCAACAGTTTCAAGGACACCCCACCCCTAATGACACGGTCACCACCCGCCAACATAAAAAATATCTATTCATTTCCCTATCTAGCTCACATATCGTCATATTGTATCGATTGGCCTCGTTTCAATAACTTTACGTCATCTATTTTAAAATACACAATTTCGGGCTTTATCTTCACAAGGAAGACTATGATTGTGTTATCCTCTTTATCATTATAACACCTACCTATTAAGGTTCCGTATTTGTCCTTAGACATAGCTCCCTGGTTATCATTGATCTACTTTTCCGCAGCCGACCATTTTGAAATAATGCAAATTTGATGAATTCCAAGCAAATTCAGCTACATGAATACGTCATGTATTAAACATTGGTGGGATTTCTCCACCAGACAATACAAACGAGGTGCAATTATTATTGTTTAATTTGAAATTAAGCTAAAATTCTCACTCTGCAATTACACAAGTATTTCAGTTAACGATACGAAACGTTATAAATAATATTATAATTACGTACAAAATTAATTAAATTGGATATTAAAGTTTATTGTTTTCCTCGAGGGGCTGTTAACAATTCACGTGTGAGTAAAGGTAATAAGTATGTACAGAGGAAAAATCGTACTGTGGTTGTTTTGAGAACTGGTCGGTGGTAGCCAGCGTTGTTTACATAACATTCTTTTATAACAAGTCGATTGTGAGGCCACTAGAAGTGAATTGGATATTCAAAACAACAAGTATCAATAGAGGATGGAATGGTAAACTTGTGGAACTTGGTCAATGTCCGGTGAATCCACTGAGCGAAGTTTCTGATACCCGACCACCTCTCTGTACATACAATTTCTTTTTTTTTACCGTTGCTTTACATATTTACTGTTGGCTGTACATATATATAGATAGTGTGGAAGTGAAGACTCGTGTAAGCTTGATTTTAGTTTTGACTCCTTTTTGACTAAGTATTCTTTTTTATATTTTGACTTCACTTTTGGTGTTTTTCCATGGTACCTCCTTGCATTGTGATTTGACGTGCAGGCTTAAATGAACTGTAACATGTTGTAAGGACGAGGTAATTTCAGTTGAGTGAGATTGCATTTTAAACAGAGAGAGAAGTGGTAGCAGTTGTAATGGCTGCGCCTTCCGATACGGTTGTGGATTCCAACCCAGACAGGCACTCTACTTTGTGTAAATGATTTTATTACCACTGCTCTCAAAGGAGTGAAGGGAAACACCTTCATGCAACCGGTGTGTCCTAAATCCGATAATTCGAAGATATGTGACATCCACCATCTCGCACTGGATCCGCGTGGTGGATTACGGCCCATTACTTCTCACAGGGAGGAGGCCCGTGTCCCAGCAGTGGGAACATTGTAGGCATTAAAACTAGTGATTTCGTCCAGCATTTATACTGTAGCGGGGTACGAGGGCGACACTGAAAGTTTTTAGAACTGGCCACTTGTAAACAATATATTAGGGGTTAAAGTATGAAATTGCCGATTTGTACTGAAAAATTGAAATTCGTTTTTTTTTTAATTTAACATATTTATTTAATCAAAATAATTACCAACATTATCTATACATTGCTGCCATCTAATAGGAAGGTCATTTATGCCTTTGCGGTAGAACTCTCGTGATCTAGATTCGACAAACTGTGCGAAAGCATTTTGTACTGCATCCTGAGAAGAAAACTTTTTATCACGTAGAAAATTGTCCAAATCACGAAAAAAATGGTAGTCCGTTGGAGCAAGGTCTGGCGAATACGGAGGGTGAAGAATGGTTTCTAATTGCAGTTCCTGTAGACTTAAAACGGTTTCTCGTGCTGTATGAGGTCTCGCGTTATCATGGAGCAATAATGGTGAAGATCGATTCATGAGTCGGGGCTGTTTCACTACTAGTTTTGCTATCATTGTTCGGAGTTCGGCACAGTAGACATCTGCCGTTATTACTTGACCAGATCGGAGAAAGCTATAGTGAATAACACCATGCTGAGACCACCAAACAATTACCATTACCTTTTTATTGGTAAGCTTTGCTTTTCCATCACGAAAGCGTTTAAACCAAAATCGCACGGTGCGTTCATTAGCAGTCCCCTCTCCAAACGCAACATTGATATTGCGAGCTGTTTCTGCCGCGTTAGTTCCGCGTCAGAACTCGTATTCAAAATTAACTCGAATTTTCGAAGTATCCATCTTTCTTGTCTAAGCTGAATAATAAAAACAACTGAAAGTCGATAATCGAATGTTGCACATTTCTTAAAAAGAAGAACTTCTTATGGACCATGTGAAAAAGTTTAACTCAAAAATATCAAACCATGAAGGTTCTATGTCCATTCGAAGTACCTATTACAATGAAACGGCAATTTCATACTTTAACCCCTATTAATAAAAAAATAACTTCAAATTTTGAAAATGGAACTCTGCCAATATTATCGTGTATGTATTTTATTCATTTGTCATTTGTTTACGATTTGGTGGCAAATTGAAAATTGTCTGCGTCACGTCAGCATGAATTTAACGCGAGAAAATTTTCGTACAATGATTTTTTTATGACTTTGGATGTCATTTAAGTCAACAAGAAAGTTATGATAGACTTCGATTAGCCTTTCACGATGAAGCCCCATCTCGTGCCACTGTTTACAACTGGTTTAATGAGCTTAAACGTGGTCGCACTAATCTAACCGATGATCTGCGTGAGGGACGGCCTTCTACGGCGACTGAAGATAACATCAGTGTTGTGCGGCGTATGATAGAGACTGACCAAAGAGTGACTTATCAGCAGATTCGGACAAGCTTAGGCATCGGTAAGAGTTAAGTGCACAAAATCCTCCATGAACATTTAGCGGTCAGGAAGCTTTGTGCCCGGTGGATACCTCATAATTTGACAGAGGCCCAATAACTCCGTCGAGTTGATTAGTGTCGTGAAATGGTTCAGAGATGTAATGGAGGTGACTCAAATGCTGTGTTCGACATACCTACTTACGGGTGACGAAAGCTGGATTTATTGTTATGATCCTGAAACTAAGAGACAGTCTGCTGTCTGGGTGTTTCCTTCCGAGAAGTTGCCAACTAAAGTGAAGAGAGGTCGAAGCGTGGGAAAAAAGACGGTGGCTTCGTTTTTCGGCAACAATTGTTTTAGAGGATCGAAAAACTGTTACTGCAGAGAGGTACACTAACAATTTTATTGTTTGCCACTTGTCTTGGAAAAAGTTCGGGAGAAACGACCTCGCAGTAGGATCCTCCTTCACCACGACAACGCCTCGTCGCACACCGCCAAGCAAACAATCGACTACTTGGCGACGTCAGACGTGGAATTACTGGGTCACCCGCCGTATAGCCCCGACCTTGCAATTTTTATTTATTTCCGAAAATAAAAGAAAAACTTCGAGGAAAACGTTTTATGGACGCCAAGGAAGCGCTTCAAAATGCCGTCGAAGAGACCCCTAATGACGAGTGCGCAAAGTGCTTTTCTCAGTGGTTCCATCGGATGCAGTGATGTATTGATGTAAATGGACACTATTTTGAAAAGATATAATAAAACTAAAACTTGCTAGTTTGTTCAGTTTTTGATTTTCGAAGAACTTTCAGTGTGACCCTCGTAAATGGACGGGGCTTATGTCAGCTATTGTACAGCTCGGGACAGCACTTTCCATTTCTCATTAGTCCTGGCTCTGATTTGAATTAAGTCAATTTCGCTCAATCCTTAGACATTCGACTTCTTAGAACACGGGACCATCTCTCAGCCTGTTGACTAGTGCGTTTTAGGATTAATAACATTTCGGGACCCACAATACAATTAATATATTTTTAAAAATTAAATCATAGGAATATTCTTTTGATCCTTTTTGGTAATACTACATACAATAGTGTAAAACACATTGAATCAATCAAAGGTGTTGACTCAATATGAGCTTTTGTAGTTAATTCTTAAATAACTTTCTAGAAATATATCATAGTAAAAGAAAAAGCCCTGAAGGCATTATAGACATTTTCCAAATAACAAGATCCCATTTTCTTGATAAATAAAGTAATGACGTGTTATTACATTATTCATGTCATTAATTTATATAAAAAAGTTTTAATGGTTTCAGTAAAATGCTGTCTTCTTAACAATGAACATCAAATTAAATAGATACCATCTACCATCCACACCATTTACAACAAAAAAAAAAACTTGATGATGAAATGTGATTGCAAAACATTTAATAAAGTTTAATCCTCATTATTTTGCGGAACATCCCCAATATGAGGCCATCAGAGTATTTAAAATAAGTAGACATATAATTGATCACGGATAATTGTCAAACACGGTTGACATTTATGTGATGGTCATTGTAATACCGTGGCAGTTATTTATATGCCTTTTCCATGATAAATGAATAAACCATAGTTTTATTTTTGTGATCGCACTGATTATATAAGGCATTTAGGTACCGCTAAACAGTATTTACCTATTTAGTAGCATTCAATAGCTCATTGATAAATAGAAGTCCATTGGCTGGACTCTGCGAGGTTTAACTGCGCTTGCCACGTCTTAAGGATGAGTGGCCATATTTTTTACCCATCGAGTGAGTTCATCGTGTAGGACTTCTTGTCGGGCCCGGTTGTCATACGAATGTCTTTTATTAGGCCTAAGCATTTCGGTATACATATTTTCGTTTAGTTTATGATATTCCTGTACGAGTCGCAATAAATACTTTTTCTTTCTTTCTTTTAGAAGGTAAGCGGTACTCGGTCCGCAATAGAAATTTAATCTGGTCGTAATAAGGGTGTAAGCCACTCAGATCTAAGCTGGACTGGGCAGCCAGTCCAGCATTGACAGACTGGGTTTTACCAATGGAAATACCAGGGGTTTCCTATTTTTTTTTTGTATAATTAACTACTGTTGTTTGTTGGTTCGGAGGGACTTATGGCTAAATTATAACAGGCACACGGGTCCATCGAAGGTTAAGCTACGCTATCCGCGGTCGGTTCGTGGATGGGTGACTATATGTATATATATTACATATAGAGACCCTTCCGTGCTTCGGAAAACACGTTAAGCCGTTGACCCGGGCTGTCATTCGTAGATATTTGACAGTCTTTTCGTTTTGAAAGTCTGACAACCAGTCTTACCAAGGGGTTCCGTGTTATCCAGTAACTGGGTTGTCAAGGTCAGACAGGCTGTCGATCCATGTAAAATACTGGTATTCAGCTGCATCCTGGTAGATTGGAAGCCGTCCCCAATATAGTTGTGAAATTTTTTTTGTGGGTTGGAATTCGTTGTGCCAATGCCTTGGACCGAGGCAAGGTTTAGTGCGATCCGAACAAATCGACTTCCTTCGTTCTTATGTTTGAAGCGAGTTAGTGAGCCTACACGTACGAAATATACTGGGGCTGCACAGTTCCTCGATAGGAATTATGGGACCAACAAGAGCCTCACGTACAAAATATGCTGAAAACTTCCTCTGAGAAAGTCATCGTCGTGTAACGAATAACTGTTTCACACGAAGCGCTCATATCGTACTGAGAGCATGGTTTCTCTTTACCGCGTTCGCCTACTACACGTCGTACCCATATTGAGGCTTTCGCTACACATGCTTCGCGATGTTCGGAGATTTGTGTCGGAGTAATCCCGGAATATATACAGGTGATCTGTGCGCCCTGAACTACCACCAGGAGTTCAGAACATAAATGAGGGCATACTTCCAGTTAGGCAGCTAGTTCTTGTCTGAATGTAATTACGATATTCACATCATCATCATCAATCAATGTCCTAAAGTTCCAAGAAGCGAACGTGTCACCAATTTATTAGGAGCAAATGTTATTCTAGTTATTAATTAATTATTTTCAATAATAACTTTGCAGGACTTGCTTGAATCTAACTCAAGGGCTGCTAAGCGGTAACCTTTCCTTGCAGGGCTTACGTACTTCAAGTGGGTCGATGAGGTCACATAGATATACCTACACTTTACTTAATTAATTATTTGTTCCATGGAAGTTTGGAACTAAGCAATCGAAATGTCTCTTCTACGTATTGGTTTAATTCATTGCACGCTTGTATCCTTAAATCCTTGAGTCGGATTTCTAAATACTGTGAGCTTGATCCATAATAATTCTGCTTAATCACTGTTTGTTTAAACGCTTCAGTACCTACGTGATTTCTAGTAAAATTTAGTTTCACACGAAAATTCGAAAATGGAGTTCTAGGCAATAGATCGATTCTTTACCTTGTGTTAAACCTTGAGCAATGAAGCAATAATTCACCCTGTGATGGAGCATTCTTCATTTCCCATTACGAATCAATTTGTGGTCTCAACTTGTTTGCCGAAACCGGAACCTATTTGGGCCGAAAGCCGAAACCAAACACATCAAAGTTAGCTCACTTGAAAAATAAAGTTTTCGATAAAAAAAATGTATTATTTTGGATTTTGCGTACGTAGTCATTAAACAGTTTTTTTGTATAGGTACGAGTATCTTATTGAACAAAGAACATAAAGTCAACGCTATCGGGAACAGTAAAAAAGGTCATTATTGCGATTGTAAACAGAATTACACGTCAAATAAAAGTCGTTATCTGATGTTAAAATGCACGATTGTGTCGTAGATAATATCAGGTCATTTTTATATACATAGGTAAATAAGCAGCGATATACGAGTGTTATTAGTACCCCTAACTACCTTCATGAAAATATATAAATACCTTTTTAGTTTAATGCGCCATCATGATCAATAGTGTGTAGGTATGTCGCACCGTTGCCGATGGCAATATTTTTGTCGATGTCATAAGTTTTTTCTCTTTTCTTTGCACTTCATGTAAACACGTGAATATGTACATCATTTACAAAGCAGTCTGACCAAACATTTTATAAATACAATGCTTAGGTTATTCATATTATCGGTTAATACAAATAATAGTGGATAATTTAATTAATATTCACACTGTATTAGGTACTTATTAAGTTGAATAATAGCCATTATTTTACAAACTGGGTTTTCCTGTTTTCAACAGCGATGATAAAACTCTTTAATAAACCCACAATTTTGCTCACAAATACAAATACTTAATAACCGCTATGTTTTTCTCGGACCTAGGTAACACGACGTAATTGCTTGTAATTCAATTACCTAATATGAAACTATAATATACAGAAGTAAACAAGGATAATAATTACAAATCTTCTACAAATAGCGACATAATTATTATTAAAACACGTCAATTTATTACTATATTGTTTCACTTTCAAGGTTTCAGCAAATGTTTGTCAGATGTAAACCTACCTGCTGCGTTTAGGGGGCAGTATGTAGGTTATTCATAATCATAACTTATCGATTTTCTTGTTCTGAATAGCTATTAGGTCACAACCCTGTGTAAGTAAGATGAACTTCAAACCAGCTTTTGAATAAGTAAGCAGTGTCACCAAGGTTCTAGATGCGCTGTCCCCGCCAACATTTCTTGTTCAATTATTTACCTGAATCAGTCCATAACTAAGTGGAACTGTCTTTTCTTCGGAACAGTAAGTGTTGTGAGTTGGTCGTTGTTGTCACCGCGTAACGGCTGTTTCATTTAGTACAATTTAAAGAATACACGACAGACGTTACCGTTAGCATCTCGCTAACGATGTTAGAAGCACTAATAGGTTCCACAAATAGGAAAAGCGGTTACTCCGAATCTTTGTCACAATCACAGCACTCGCCAACTAATAAGTTTGCTCTGTCCAATTTTGAATAATATTGCTGTTCATACTACGTCAGTTAATGAATATGGATACACTTTAATACGAATTTATTATACAGATAGGCAGTGGTCATTTCTTTGTTACGCACGGTAGGGTAGTACAAAATTAGTCTCGAGGACAGCGACAGGCCAAGTGTCATTTGATTATGCGCTATTCAGGAAAGTAATAAAAATAAATAAAATTGTAGTTAAGCGTATGTTAACAGTTTATTATTTTTGTTGACAATATTACGTACCCATGTATTATTTTTATGAAAGTGACTGCCCCTGCAACACTTGTATTTTGCTACGGTGTGCGAATTAATCATTGCACTGCGAGTTGCGAACTTGCGACGAAAAATATCTAAATGTAGAAACAAACGCCTTTATCGTGAGCGCCTGTTTACATATTTTTCCAAGGGAACATATTTATTTGATAAGTAAGCCTTTAATTACCTCAGTAAATTGATAAGGACAAGCAGGTAATAATTAATCGCGAATAGAGCGCAACATTCGGTAGGTAGCTAGTTTTTAAGACAAGTGGTAATTTTATTATGTATTTTCCAGCTACATTGTTTATTAAGTTGTGGAAACAAACTGAGTCAGATATTTAAACAATTATTTTCGGTGAACAGCTGTTGAAGAAATCTGTCAAATGTCCACAAATTTTAAAGGGACTAGGGCTAAATTAGTGATTACTCTTTAATAAGTTTTACTTTAGAGTTTGGTAGAGCAAATAAATTATTTATATTATCGTTTGGTAAGTCATATTCGCGTCGTTGCATAAAAATTGGTAACTAATCTATAATAACTTAATAAGGCACGATTTCACAGTAGTGGCACAAGTGGCCAGCAGTAATTTAAGTCTGTGCTCAGAAGTAGGTGCTTAACGCAAAAATGCATTATTCATGTGTTTTTATCTATTGTATTTATCGTGATCGATCGACGGCTAATTGTACTTTTGATAAAGATAGCCACTCTTATCAATTTGTTTTAAGTAGTCTTTGTTTCATAAGATCGGATAAGAAAACGGGGGAACTACATATCTGTTTAAATATTTTATCACAAAAGCTATGTCCTTGTTCTTTTATTTGTATTAATTTTAATTACATAATTTGGGGACCAAATAAATTGTTTGTTCACTTTATACTGTGCCTGTGAAACAGTAGTATTGTAGAGGATAGTAGTAATTGTACGATTGTCGTTGGAAATTGGCGTTATAGTTATTATAGTGTTGCTCTTGCTGAACTTACATACAGGAAGGTAGGCATTGCTGACCATTTTCTCATAAATGTGAATCCCATAGCCGCTTGCGGGTCCCACAGGAGGCCTGGCTTCTGCTCAAAATCTGTCTTTAAAAAACATTGTAAATAAAAAGTAACACTCTAAAAATATCGATTGTTAAATGTTCGTAGAAAGTATGCAAACATAGTTTAGATCGCATTATATTTATCGCTTTAGTACCAAGAATGGCTGCACTTCAACTGAATGCAAGCAAATGGAAACTCGAGTAGCGACCGGTGTTAAATTACAAAACTTTGGCGTTTTGTTTGCTAATGTTCGAGAAATAAATGAAAACATGTTTAATTTAAAGTAACTATTAAAAACATAATAAAATATTAACCAAATTAAACACGGACGTTGTATGAAACATAACCCTGAAAACATGACGTAAATAGGTAGATATAAAAAATAAATTATCTTAGTAAGTACATATTTACTAAAGATATATAAATTATATTATTATCTTTAAGGGAAAGCTGTTTAACATCTATGGACGAAGTTGGAACGATAATCCTATCAAGGGAAATAAAAGCCGCCAGCGTCCGCCATACTAGAAACAGCGTGACATTATTATAATACGACGTCCGGTAAAATGTGTACTTTAATAGTAATATCGATACAAATATAGCGATATTTTCCCTTAATAGTTACTTATTGGTCTCGGGGCACCACGCCCACAATACAGAAATTGTCATCCTCATTCCTGTTATGTTGCGATCAGTCGTAACTCGGTCTTTCTGCCTGTCTGAGTAAACCGAAAGTCAATACTGCAAAAGAATTGCTAAGACAATCATTTCAATAAGGTAAGACCATCACAATCGACGTAAAACCATTAGTAAGTCATTGCAATGTAACTCATATCTCGGTAAATTAAGATAGAAATTAGAATGATTGCCGACAGTTTTATCAAACCCACGGCAATCATTCTAATTAAACAATCTAGTTATGCTTTATAAAAATGAAATAAGAGTTACATTGCAATGACTTAATAATGGCTTTACGTCATTCAAATTTGATCTTTAAGGTTACACTAGTCAGTCATTCTGCCATACTAACGCCGTATGGAGTTTACAGTACAGTAACAGTTTGACACTTAACATTAAAATTATATCTACTTGTCACGTCATTATCTAGCCCTATACTGACACAGAATTTAAAAAACCAAAATTGGTTTGATAGTTATGATAACGTCTAAACCGGCATATTTGTTTTGAATAAATCTAGTAGTTTTTTCAATATTCTTAACGCCCAAAGGTCTCTTTATTAATTATATAATATTTTTACAATAATTAAATAATTATTTATTTAAATAGCATGCGTATTAGCCACGTCTACCAACGAGTTCGAGCCGTCTTCGACTAGTGCAACCTTAATGCGCTGCTTCAGATTAACGTTGACGCGTGTTTAGAGTTCGTGACCTAAGAAATATAAATACTTATTGGGTTGTTTGTATCTGAAATGAACCCATTGTTTTTGCAAAATTGATGATATTACATACTCTTAGTGTCAGCCAGTGACATCCCAAAAATGAAAAGAAATCTAAAACTAACTTATTGTATCTAGCTTCCCCGGCCATATTATTTATTTAGCCATGCTATCGCTACCGACTTTCATAGACAAATGACAAACAGAAATAAGCAGTCGCTAATTTCCTGATATAAAAGCTCCTGAAACCTGGGCCACCATTCTTTATACAGGTCTACAAAAAATTACAAAATAGTTTTGTCTACCTGCATATAGAGAACCATATTGTTGATTCTGTTGTTTCTTTGCTGCTACAGTGATTAAAGGCGACCGTGACAATTTCTTTGCAATTTACAACAAAAAAAAAACAGTTTACCATAATTATGGGCACGAGGTGGATGCGGGCGTAGACTCCCATCTACATGCAATGTCGCTTCACTAGACAGACAGCACAGTTCTTCTATTATTAGTAACTTACAAACTCGCGACCGACCCATTCGTAACTTGAAAACTGACAGTTTCAAAATCAATATTCAAGAAACTAAAGTTACGTGCCTTAATCGTTTTGGGGTGAATTTCGTGTTTCGTGAGCAAAGAGCTCCACACTGTGGAAAGCAGGGGAATGGACGAAGAAAACGTAAAAATGTTGTAAAAATTTCTGGTTTCGGCCGAAACCGAGTCCTCCACACTGTAGAAAGCAGAGCAACGGACGAAGAAAATAATGCAAAAATGTTGTAAACTGGTTTCTGTTTCGGCCGAAGCCGAAATTAGCTGCTCGTAGAATATTTTTCCGCACGGACTTTGGTACCTGGTATACATATCTGCAACTCTATGATTTTAAAGTCAATATTTTGTCGTGATTGTGTTGATGTCTCTCAAAGTGGAGAAAATATTAGTACTAATCATATTTGTTAACTGCAGTGTTTGTTATTCTACCCGCACTTTAGAGAATCACGGCTTAAAATTTGTCCTACCATAAGCATATTAATGTTTGTATTTAATTTCGTATATCTTTTCTCATCAATTAATTGTAACCACGGTTATGGCTTAATAAACCATGTTATTATTTAGAATGCCTCGAAAGTTGGTTTGTTTCCAACGACTCTACATATACAGAACGGTGCTTCTGCAATAGGTAATCTACGTGTCGTGTTCGTGGCTCTGTGGTTGAAACCACCGTGGCACGGCCAATGAAAGTGTATATCCGTGTCACTGAGCCACTGCGCCTGTACCTAATATCCGTGACAATGAGCTACTGCACTTCTCGCTTAGTTAAATGCATTGGGGATCGATACTCAGTGCAATATTCCGTCCAAAGACTCCGTATCGTCTAGTCGCTCCATTCACCCGCCAACTGGTGACGCAGTCAGTATGTAGGGGTCCTAAGACTTTTTTATGAAAGAGTTTATCATGTTTAGCTCGTAATTGTTCATTAACATGTACGTCGACCCCACAATTAGGTATTATTATAAATGACTGCCATTACCACTGTTTGGCTGACGTGTTGGAAACTTAGTGAGGATCGAGATTCGCATTTTGGTACAGACGCCAGCAGGTGAACCTACCCGAAACTGTCAAATTTTCCCAACGAACCTTGAACCTTAATGCTTTAGCGATAAAGTTGAAAATCTATTAAAGGAATTTGACAGTTTGTAGTAGCTTGATGTGCTGGCGTATGTACAAATTTTAATTTTCAAAAGGATCTTTTATTTTGATGGGATGAAACTAGGAAACTTGATGAAATAAATGTAATTTAAAAATGATATAAAAAGCTCTTGAAACCTGCACCTTAATTGCATAACACGCTGTCAATCACAATCTGAATAATTTTGAAGGATTTTGCTAATTCATTGCTTTATGTTCAAAAAATGTGTCTGCTCAACAACGTAAAAAACGCAATGAATGTTGTTGAACTGTCAAAATAAAAGCCATTCCCACTGTTAGTGTGTTACGCAATTACCCCGCAGGTAGGTAGGTAGTATGTATTACGCACAAACACAATTTGTTACCATGTGATAATAAAAATAATACAAGGAAAAAAACACAAAACTTGTTCCACTTTATAAAATTTAAACAATAAGAATTGAATTCAAGTAACTTTGAAAATTAGTCGCACTGGAAACGAGCTAGAGGAAAATAATGCACGACAAACGGTAACAAACATTGCGAGGTACTTACACATAATCAGCTTTACGAATAACTAGTTAGGTACTTGATAACCTTATCTGTTCAATTAGTATGTCAACAGCTCTATCTGGTTTGTTAATAACACAATACTAATGAACAGAATCATTAAACAGTACAGTCCGTACAAAAAGTCAAGACCATCAGGACCATTCGACTTTCAACTATGGCTGCTCACATTAGCTTTTATAAATTATGCAGTTATATGAAGTATCATGTTTTTTTATATAATTTATTTAAGACTTTAAATATCAGTGACGCTGTCTACATTTCATAATTGTATGCATTCTTTAAATAATAAAACACAGCTTGTATAGTCACGCAAACGAAGATAAGACATGACATGTGCCTACAATGTATTAATTTGTGTGCTGACGCTTCTCCGCCTTCATTACAAATTATTATAACCAGGTATTGTTTTAAACGGCTATTATCAAAACCATTCGTTTCAGAGTGCCTACGTTAATTAGTTTCCGATTTCGATTGCGTTTTAATTGCTTGCGTGCGTGTTTAATAAACGTCGATTTTACGCAAAACTTGTACAGTGGTTTCAGTATTTTGATGGCTTCTGTTACGAACATGTGAAGAAAGATATCGTTGCACATTATAACGACACGTGGGTAACTATGTGAACAGTTATAACGTAGACGTTTATGGGGGGAACGTGAATTTTTATTGACACACACACGCATTGCATTCCTACCAAACTTATCAGATTAGGTAGGATTTTTGATAGGTTATGTCTATTTGAAAACGATGTAGCCATTTTTCGGACAGGTAATTTCGACGGAGGTTACAAGTGTTCCATCGTTCGACCACTCTGCTTTAATCGAGCATTTCAATTAGCGACTGCATTTATGGCTTACGGTACTAATTAGTTCAATATCGTGCGCGGTGGCGACGACGCAGACATGTACGAATTCATTTTTTGTAGGCACACAATGGTGTTTTTTATTTAACAGACTATGATAAAGATCTTACCTTTAAAGTTAATAACCTTTTTATTTAAACGGCATTGTATGCAAATTACATACTACGTCAAACACATAATTTAAAAGTAAAAAACTTCAATAACACATAAATAATAAACATTTAATTAATATATATATATATTTTTTATCAGATCGCAGTTGGTCGCAGCACGCGGGACAATTCTATCGATGTGGACTTAACTCTGGAAGGGCCAGCGGCGAAAGTGTCTCGGAAGCAAGCCACGATCCGTCTGCGGAACAGTGGCGACTTCTTCATGTCATCTGAGGGCAAACGGCCCATATTCGTGGACGGCCGGCCAGTGCTGTCCGGGAACAAAGTGAAGCTTAACCACAACGCCGTCATTGAGGTAGGAGCTCGTAATGTTTTGCGTATCATTAGTCTTGTCGATTATATCATGCCCATTGTAATGTACAAACCTTGATTTTGGCCGTCACGTCATTAGGTATTATTGTATGGCAATTCTAGTGCGAGGAAAGTTTTGAAAATACTCAATTGGTTGGCAGTAGTGCTTGTACCTGCTTCATGTAGCGCTACCTTGGTGCCCCGCTGTTGGATAAAATATCCGTGGAATATTGTGATGATTTCTGTTTGAAAAACTTTCGGACTTTTCGGAAAGAACGTTATTTATATTTTATTGATTATGACAAATCATTAATGCAGTTTCCGTTTGTTCCATCCAGATTGCCGGTCTTCGCTTCGTTTTCCTGGTGAATCAAGAATTGATCAGCGCCATTCGGCAAGAAGCTGTGAAAGTTAATATACCTGTGTAATTGTAATGCATTTTGAAATAATAAACATATATTACTGCGAACACATTTATTTTGGTCAATTATAGAACAATTTCAAAACTAGGTACCACTCGAAAACGTAATACAATAACATCCCATTAATTAACAGTACAATGTGTCACACTTCTGTTTATAAACACTCCGTTTTAGAGTAGTGTGTCCAATATTACGTCTATCACCATACATTATCACGTGCGTTACTGGCATAAGAAGATATGCATTAACATTTAAACGACAAACAAATATCTAATTATTAAAATTATCAATAATAACTAATCCATAACCCTTAATTTAAATAATTTAACCACAATAGAATATACCATAACTTAAAGTTATAACAATGGCCAACAAGTGCAGGAAAATAAAACAACAATCCACTCAGTAGTGCATAACAAACATACAAGGTACCGAAAACTACGATGAAAATAAATTCTATAGTTTTGGTAAGTAAACGTGAAGTAATCAGTCATCAGTCACCGAGAGGCAGCGCCGAGCATCTCCGAGCCCGCGCCGAGCGACCGAGCATCTCCGAGCCCGCGCCGAGCGACCGAGCATCTCCGAGCCCGCGCCGAGCGACCGAGCATCTCCGAGCCCGCGCCGAGCGACCGAGCGGCGACCGGCGCTGCTCCTCGCATAGCCATTACATACACGTGCTACTAGCAAATTATAATTTTGGTAAATATTCAGCCTCAACATCAACTGAGGCTATGACGTCCAAACAAACACTGGACACAAATCAACGCATTTCTTAACTTTACCTTTGTACATTTATTATACTTAAAACCTAATCTACTACTTAAAATTACCATTTTTCCTACAATATATTATGATTTATCAATAAATTAAACAGTTCAACCGGTCATACTATACGAAATTTTAACACATTTAAAATATTATTTTAATAACTTACACTATGAATAATTAATCCTATAATATTTTATCTACGAAGGCAACACTTTGCAAATACATGTATGCAGGACTTAAAAGCACATATATTTGGTATATTTATTGAACACCCTGTACATGATATCAAAATAGTGTATTTAATAATAAAATATATTTATAGGCACGATAAGGCAAAACATGAATCGGTGAGTGCCTTGTTTATGAGATCAACAGATATTTCCAAAATGTTTAAAATGGCCAAAACGTATGGAGTAATAACAGTAGTCCTAAATATGATATACTTGATATAATTATATTAATATCAGCATAATGTTAAAGGCACTGTCAGCGCATTCTATCGCGCTCTCATTTAGTAAAACAAGTACCTGTATACTGGAACATTAAACTACGCAACCTAGGTACGTATATGAAAATATGCCAGATAAATATTCTGGGTGCAATAATTTGTAGACAATAATATATTGGATAATATTTTATATTCATTAATTATGATACGGCTAGCTCTTCAAAGTTCCAGACGTATCGTAGCGGTAGTTATTTTTCCGTGTAGGTATAAATTCAAAGTAGTACCTGCGTACACACTTTCTCAACATCTATTATTTCTGAGTATTGGCTTTGGTTATTTCACGCTTTAATTTTATTACCTACCTACAATATGTTGTTTCACTGCAACATCATTACAAACAAAATTATTGAATGATATTGAACGAACACTTTCTTAGAAAATACATGTTAAGATTATATGGTATTAACAATTAAAGTGTGCAAATTTTGTACTTCGCCTACACAGTAGCATTGATACACATATCGCAGTCAAATCAATATCTAACAGACATGATTAAACATGTGATTACAATATAATAAAATATGTGAGCAATCTCGACAGTACCGAAGGCACTGACCATACTAACACTAATATAACATCTTCAAAACCACACAGTGATTATTTCATTGCCTAGATAAATATCAAAGTTCCTACATCAACTTTATATCTGCCGATGATACAGCGCAGCGTTCTTTGGACACTTATAATTATCATCTGGTCTTTGGCAAGCTGTAACGTGCCGGACGATATAACGATGATGCACGTAATGCACAGATGGTGCTCACCAACTTGGTTCAGATTGCAGCACCACAATACGCACGGCGGCGACGTTCTCAACGTTGGCGACGGAAGACAGAAGGAGGTTAACGAGATATTACATACAAATGGAGTGAGTCGACTAATCGATATCATGATTAAAAATAAACTCTTTAAATACAGGTACACAAAAATATGAGATATATCGGAATAAGACTTTTCTATTACCAATTATCATAGACTAGGTATAAGTACATTTAATGTTAGGTGACCTTGGTTAAATACACAACTTTACACACAAGAACAATATCTACAAACAATATACCGTACTTTTCGGATATTTATGGGCTCCGCCGCCAATACGATTAATTAAAATTACTGAAAAATCACCTAAATATTGTGTAAACATAACTAGAAATATCAATATTATTTGGAATCAATATTTTAACGGAGATAATACTCATAAATTATGGCTACCTAAAATCTTGAAGGTGCATTCTATTAAATAAATAGTTACAACACTAATAAAAAAAAATGGAATGACAGGCACAGCAGGTAAAACGATTACAATAAAATTTGAAACACAGTAACAATTACAGATCAGATCAAATTGCACTACCAAACAATAAAATGTCTTTGCTTTCTTTTCCATATCACACTTAGTACTGAATTTGGCTTCGTTATTAAACTACATAATAAACTAACATGGGTAACTACTAAAAAAACTATAGTGGAATCGTAGGAATGATAATACGAGACCTTTATTGGGGTGGGATCCATTAACACAATAGCCAATATGGCTGTTAATCTGCATAAATAGACCCAAGGAACTGCGATGCTCCAAACAAACTACCTCAGTAATTATGTTTCAATCTTATGGTGTATTTAAGTCCCGAAGAAGGGTTATCTGATATCGGTGGCGTTATCACAAATTTAGCGCTGTTGTTGTTAGCAGACTTATACTTCTGAAACTTTTCAGCTAAAACATATGTTCTTTTCCTATGACTGTATATAGCTTTCGTTTTCTTTCTGGTCGCCATTTTATCAATGAAATGGTTTTTTTCTATAAACACCCACGGTTGCCACTTCCTACCCGTCATATCTGGGTTGAAATCATCTTTATTTGAAGTACTAGCATAATGAGAACCATTTTGATTTTTCTTAATGACTACTTTAGGAATAGCTTTCTTTGTTTTTTTAGTATTTTCTTTATGCTTTTTAAATTGAATTTCATCTATACTTTTAAGGACATCTTCAAATTTAGGCTTTGGTTTTTTAGGAATACACGGAATATTAGCGTTTTGTTTATTCACCGTTGGTTTATCTTTGGATATTTGTAATTGCTTAAGTTTCATAAGGCTGTGTTGAGGTAATGAAAGTTGAACTTTTAGGTCACGAATTGATTCTTTTAGCGGAGGAATATATTTTTGAGCTGCTTTTGTCAATAATGGCCGATTAGAAGAATAATTAGCACGAGTATGTAAATATTCCGTTTCTTCGGTAAATTTGCAACTTGATCTTTTATTAACTCTACTAATATCATTAATTTGTGATATTCTAGAACCTTTATAGTTTGTTATTTTTAGTAATATTCCCGAGTTCTTTTCCTCAGATGTTGTTGAAGACACTTCTGGAGAACTAGACGTATATATTGCGTCTTCATCTTTTTGGTTATATGTAAATACATTATCAACGCTTGATTCGCATGAATGTACAGTATCATCTCTAGTTTTCGCAACAATTTCTATTGAATGCATATTTTCACGCTCCATTTTATCAACATTAATGTCTACAACGATATCTAAAGCATTCCCTTTGCTTTGGAATGGAGAGAATGTTTCTATATCCATATTTTCTTTGTTTTCTGGGGTTTCTTTAGAATTTCCTTTTCCAAAAGGAAACATTGTTTCCATATATTGTGGAACATAAGGTGACACTGGTCGCTCATTAGATTCTGATAACATTTTTTCTAAAGAATCGTTATCATAATACCTATCATATTCTTCAGAAATGCGAGTTTCTCTGTTATATAAAGTTTTGTTTACATCCATTTGTGGAGTTTTATACAAGGTTTCTACAAATAGAGCATCATCATTGCACATTTTGTCACCATATATGAATTTAACTTTGTCAGTGTGCTCACTGCTACTGAAAACACCGGACTCGTCGTTATCAGACAAAGCGTCAACTTTTGGAGAAGAAGGCCCACAGATTTCAATATCTTCTGCAATATCGTCACTGATAACTGTTTCTACACAACCTACATCTTCATCCCAAGATTCTTCGAGTGTTTTATCTTCTTCACAATCTAACACAAAGGAATCTGAGTATTCACACGCGTTTTCTTCCTGTGGACTTAATGCGATTTCCGTCAATGTCTCTATATTTTCATCATGTTTTGTACAGCTACTTTGTATTTCAGCTAAGCATTCTTCTGACAGTTCTGTATAACACAGTTTTTCTGGTTCTTCGCTTTCTTCCTCCGTTATAATACAGCTATTGTCTATTAAAATACAAAACGAAACATTATCTTCGTTATAGAAAGAAGAAACAGAGTTTCGTCGGTTATGATGTATGATATTGCACAATTTCTGTGCTAGCAAGTCATTATCAACAGTATTCATTTTTCTGCGTTTAAATGGCCAAGTAAATTGAACATTCTTTTCATTATCCTGTTTCGGCCGTTCATCACTATTGTACATATTTAATGCTGAATCCGACAATGATCTCTTAAGCCGCTGACATTTTCTGTATAGAACGTCATTTGCTTGTATTTCATTAAAAGAAAATCGCACGTGTTCAAAGTGATTAGATGATTCTACTTCTGCATGTTTATCTTCGGGCTGTTCGTCATACTGCTCTGCCTCCTCTTGGAATGACTCACACAATACTTCTTCTATATTAGAAGAAGTATCTGGTACTTCACATTGGGTTTTAATATCATTGTTGAGTTGTGTTTCCGTAATTACGTCTGTATTTTCATTACTATCGGGTTCAGAATCTAATGAAGGATCGATCACGTTGGTGTCGTTGAATTTACAAGTGACCAACGGAGTGCCAACAGAAACGATGTTATCGGCTTCATCCATTGCGGCCATATTTTCTTTATTATTAATGACTTCATCTTTAGTACTATTTTCACATTCGAAGTGATCATCTGAGTTTACAGTTTCGTCTATATTGTTGTCTAAAATAGGTGAACTTAAAACATTGGTATCAACTGTTACTTCCACTGAACCATTACAATTGTCTTGTTCTACATCCACATCTTTATGAGAAACTTCTTCTAGTGCTGCTACTGATTTTATTATTTCCAAATCACAATCAGACATATCATTATCATAATTGTTTTCTATAGTTGTATTAGCCGCTGCGGTTGTATTAGCCCTTTCGGTTGTGTCAGCCGTTTCGGATGTATTAGCCGTTTCGGTTGTATTAGTCACTTCGGTTGTATTAGCCACTTCGGTTGTATTAGCCATTTCGGTTGTATTAGCCATTTCGGTTGTATTAGCCACTTCGGTTGTATTAGCCATTTCGGTTGTATTAGTCGCTGTGGTTGTATTAGCCCTTTCGGTTGTATTAGCCGTTTCGGTTATATCACCCGTTTTGGTTGTATTAGCCGTTTTGGTTGTATTGGCCGCTTCGGTTCTATTAACAATTTCGGTTGTATTAACCGCTTCGGTTGTATTAGTTATTTCAAGTGTATTAGTTATTTCAAGTGTATTAGTTATTTCGGGTGTATTAGTTATTACGGGTGTATTAGTTATTTCGGGTGTATTATTTATTTCGGTTGTATTAGCAGTTGCAGTTATATTAGCCATTTCAGTTGTATTAGCCGTTTCGGTTGTATGGGTTATTTCGGCTATATTAGTTATTTTGGTTGTATTAGCCGTTTCAGTTATATTAGCCATTTCAGTGGTATTAGCCGTTTCGGTTGTATGAGTTATTTCGGTTATATTAGTTATTTCGGTTGTATTAGTTATTTCGGTTGTATTAGTTATTTCGGTTGTATTAGCCGTTTCAGTTATATTTGCCATTTCGGTTGTATTAGCCGTTTCGGTTGTATTAGCCGTTTCGGTTGTATGAATTATTTCGGTTGTATTAGCAGTTTCGGTTGTATTCGTTAGTTCGGTTGTATTAGTCGTTTCAGTTATATAAGCCGTTTCGGTTGCATTAGCCGGTTCGGTTGTACAACTTATTTCGGTTGTATTAGCCGTTGCGGTTGTATTAGCCGTTTCGGTTGTGTTAGACGTTTCGGTCATATTAGCCACTTCGGTTGTATTAGACGCTTCAGTTGCATAAGCTATTTCGGTTGTATTAGACGTTTCGGTTGAATCTACCAAAATATCTTTATTCCTGTCTATGTCATTTTTCGTTGTTGCACTATTACAATTTCCTTCAGAAAACGTAAGTAATTTTTGTATCCAAGGTGAATACAATTCTTTACTTCCATACCTTATGTTTCTTCGAAACGGTTCCTCACATTGGTATTCTGAGTCCTCATCGACTAACTGATCATGGTCAAATAGATCTGAATTTTCTGGAATGCTCTGTGTATCTTCGGAAGATGTATCTTCTAAATCCTTCAATTTCTCTTCGTTGTCTGAAAGCTCTTCTGATGATTGAGTTGTACTGTCTTGCGAGCCAATGCTATCATTTATATGATCTAGTATATAGTCCTTTGAAAATGGTTGTGATCCCGAATTCGTACTTTGAGATTGGATTAAGTCTGAACTTTCACAGTCATTGCAGCATATTTCTTCACTCGTTAAGAGTATATTTTTTTCTTGTTGCTGTGTTTGTTCAGTCACTACAGGATCGCGTACTTCACTTGGATTACTTATTTCTGAAGTGTCAATCTCTGTTTTAGTTTCAGCATGTACAGGACTATTTAATGTATCAACAAAATTATGATTGTCGCCAAAGTCTTTATCTATCGCAACGTTTGTGGCATTTTCAGCTGTGTCCATTTCATAATTTTCTTCTAAACTTTCCCTAGGATTTTGAGAAATTTCGGAATCAATTTCCATTAGAGTAGTATAGTTCACGTCTTCTGTCAATTCACCTGTCGTTGAGTCTTCACTGTTGCAGATTTCCTTACCACAATTTTCACTATTAATGTTACTCATAAGTTCATTGACAGGTATTTCTGTTTTTGAAGTAAATAATGCACTGCTAACATCGACAATCATCTCTTCCGGACTATCTAAAGCACATTTGTTTATCTCGGTTTCTATTTTTTGATAGCTCTCATTACTTGTTGGTATTTGTTTAAAGTCTATATCATCATTCTGATCCTTAATTTCTGTAATCGGTTCAGGTACATCCTGATTGTCTTTTATACTATCTAGACTATAATTTCCATCTATATCATCCATGTTAGTCAAATTTTCATTTTCTTCAGTAAATACAGGAAGTAAACTAACCGAATCCGATGAATCATCTTTATTTAATGTGTATAAAGGATTTTCTTCGATATGAGTCGAAGTATTCATTTGTGACTCAAGTTTTGTTTCTATGTATTCGGTACTGTTAATGGCTGTTTTGTTCAAACTGAAGTCTATTGCAATCTCCATAGGCAACTGGTCGTCTTTTCCTACATCTTGCAAATCAATGTTATCAGGATGACTCTCTACATTACATGAAAGGCTTCCTTGTGAAGTTAAATTTATTGGGGCCTGCTGAATATCCATGATCACTTTATTTAAGCTATTCGAAAAATCTGAATTTTCTTCATGTTTTTTTATGTTTTCAGGATTTTTTATAATAACACTGTCAGTTCTGAAAGCATTAACGTTGTGGTGTATAAGAGTTTCTTTGGGTTCAAAAGTTTTCGTTTTACGGTATTTACTCAATTTAGAAAACTCTTTTTCAGTGTCAACCATATATGGTGATTTATCAACATCATATTCTCTATCTGGTGTAGATAGGTTTGTATTATTGAATTTATCTTTAATTTGGTTGGGTGATTGATCTAATACTTCTAGCGTCGGCAAGTCTCTTATCGAAGTTGCTAAAACGGTACTATCTCCTTTATTTGCATTAATAAACTGTTGATTGACTTCAGGGAAGTTCAATTCAATATCATTGTCAAGTCTGGGTAGTGAAGCTAGACATAAGCCAGAGTTACTTTCCAAGTCTTGTATACTGTAGCTACTTTTCATTTGGTCAATAGAGTTGCTATTGGAATACTGTGTATTTATCATTTTGCAACTGGGAATTCTTAAATTTTCATTCATATTCATACGGTGATCAGTTCTTTTCACCATGTTACAGTCAATATTCTCATTCATGCCATTCAACATGGGTGATTTCAACATGACTGCATTTGCAACTTTCTCTATTGCCCTCTCAGCTAAAATGTTTTGGACAGGTGCTGCAACTTCTACATTGAGCATTTTAGGACTACAAGGCTTTATTTCAAAATTACATCCAACTTCTTTATGAATGACCGACTGACTTATTTTAGATTCCACATCTAAAGGCGAAACTGGTCTTGGTGGTATTACTGCTGTCACCTGTTTCGGATGAGCTCCTTTTTTTGGCATATGGTAGATTGACTCTTTAGGGGTAGGTATCTTGTAGTTATTCATATGTGATGATTCTATCACTTCTTCAAACTGATTGAGTAATTCAATACTATTATATCCTTTAATATTCTCAGGTAATTTAGAAACTTTTTGAATATGTTCATATTTTGCAAGTTCGTCACTAGGAACATTTACAAGGCCAAGGACATACAGTTGTTCCTGACTGTTCTTAGCTTCATGTGAGTGTGACTTGCCAAAATTATGTTTATCGCTAGACCCTGTCTGTATTATTATTTCTTTAGAACTGTTTTCTTCTTGCTCTTCATCCCCTTCATTCCACATTTGCAAGAACTGTCTAACATCTATTTGCTTCTTGTCTTTGGATGTATTATTATTAGAATTTAATTGAGACTTGGACATCATAGGTGATGTTCTAACTATTGGACCGTATCTATTATAATTATCATAATATTTTCTAAGATATTCATTTGGTATTCTGTTGATGCCAGAATCGATACTTCTAACGCTTGCAGTTGATGATTGGCTCACATAGCCACAGTCTTCTTGAGAAGTGCCAAGAGTTTGTGTGGTGTCATTACTGGTGTTAGAATCAGTAGGTGAAATTGCTAGTGTATTGGGTGAAAATACAGGTGCATGTCTTGACATAGGGTTATGTATGTTTAAATTAGGGTCCATATTTCTAAAATGAGCCATATGGTCATAATTTTTCATTTGTTGAGTGTCTTTCTTGTAATAAGGATTTGGTGTTATGTTATGCATATTTAATGCGGCATAATTAGGCATAATTACTTGGCTCTTTATGGGCATTCTTGCCATTTCATTGACAAAGTAGCTTTCAGTTGGGGGATATATTTTCTGTCGACTATTCTCATAATCAATATATGTTTTAGCATTGCTATCATAAGGTAGTTTGTTAGGAGGTATAGCTTTCATATGAGCATCAGGTGGGTATGAATGCATTTTATTTTGAGGACCATTACCAACTACTGGTCCATAGGTTGGATGGATTACTTGATTACGATATTGAATATTGTAGTTGGGGCCTAGACCTTGAGGATTTCTTTGATATCCTTCCATAACAGGTTCAGCAACTCGGCTATCCAGATATTTAATGGGAGGATATGGGGGGTAGGGGTGAGGTGGAATAGACTTCTGTATCTCATATTTATGAGATGGAAAGCCAGGTGGGGGATGGAATGGATTAGAATAATTACCAATATATTCATACCTTTGCTGAGGATATCGTTCCTTAACACTTGGATATGGCTTGAAGCGAATGTTTCCTTCTTGATAATATGGATCAGCATACACATAGCCTTGTTCTTCTGGAACATTTCTATGGGGCCTGGGCACTATTGGTCGAGGACCAGCACAGCTCGGGTAGTCTTGATATTGGTACAGTTCAGGAGCACCATACATCCTTGTAGAACGTAAATTAACACTGCCCGGAGGCCATCCATGAGGAGCAGTCCGGGTATGAGTGGGATTCGCACTAGGTAAACACATTTCAGGGTTCCTAACATTTTTATGTTCATTATTAGTAGGATTAACAGGATAAGGCACGTCACAGAACTTTGCCTCTGGCGGCATGTTTAACTTGATATTTTTAGATAGACCGTTACTTCTATCTGATATTTGAGCATAATTGGTGTCATCATTTACTTTGATAGAGTTGTATGTAGGTGGCACCATGATACGCTGCATGTTTTCTTGGAATGTTTGTCTTGGGGATATGTTTCTTGTAGGGTTTTGGTAATTGGTTAACTTATGGGGGTATTCGGGTGGGCGGCGATATGCGTTGTCCATGCATGGCCATGGCTCCGCGGGACCTTTCTTCATATGATACGCTTCACTGACGGCGGGCGGAGGCACGACTCGGTCGGGTCCTATGACGGCGCACGGCCGCGCGTTCTGTACATCCACTTTGCCCAATGAGTTTGATCCAATATCTTGATATGACTTATTCCTGTCACAGTGTAGTGCGATACTGCCGCCTTGAGAGTATTTGCTGCCGTCATTGTTGCGTTCACTCACAGCAGACTCGGTCCTCAAGTCTTTAGCATCCATTGCCACGGTTACTTGGACACATATTCTTATTCGGTGATAACATTTTTCAGTTATGGGCTATTTTAAATTCCTTGGAATAACTCATTAACCAGAGGTTGCACAAAACCATTTCCATTCTGAAATATAAACAAAATATCAGATAGATAAAGTGACAACTGTCAAAACAATATGCCACATAGGCCCCCTTTAAATTTGGGACGCAAAGCTTAGCACTTCGAGTATCAACTTAAAATATCAAGTATACCTTTAGTTTTCTTCTAATTTCATGAAACATCAATATTATTTCCAAGGAAACACCGATTTATTACGTTTTGAAGTCGCCCATAAATTATGATGATGTTACCCAAACAAAAAAAAACACAGTAGGGTTGTGCGTCGTTCTAAAGCATAAATAGAAAAAAATATCAATGCTTGTCTAAAATATAATACAACATCTTACATTCATGCCTAAAAATAAGTTGGATAAATTTATTTGAAGATGTATTTCCAAAGATTACTTACTGAAAAATGAGAGAAAATGTAATTAGGTTGAGTTAGTCGATTTCGACGTATTCATTTTAGCGGGTATCCGTCAATCGGCGATTTGATCATGCATTCTTCTTTTTCGTCGTTTCCTCAATGCTGAGTGAGGAATGACAATCGTGAGTTGACGCCATACAAGGCGTCGCCAAGTTATGGCAGTCTTCTGCACTCCCTAGAGTAAATATGTTCCTTGCTTCTGCATTGTGGATCGGTCAATTTTCATTAGATTTAAGAATTTTAACACTAAAATGAACACGTTCGCTTGCTCCTCTGACAAGGATGCAGCTTTCAAAAACTTGAGAGATCTTTCTTAAAATCATGTTTGACATTTTGTCAATTTGACACAATGACATCTTTCTCCAGTTGAGTGCGTGCACGATTGTGACATTTTGTAATTTTACTAAATACTAATATTTTTATTTCATTGAAAGTAGTCAAGAATTCTCCGGAATGAAATATATATCTGTTAGTTTAATATTGACTTTAATTTTTGCTGTCTATGTTATAAATACTATATGGACATTAGCTGAAATATTTATACCGCCAGAATGTAGTCGTGGCGAGAGATGTTTTTCATCTTATTTAGCTTCAAATCCCGTGCAGCATCTAGTTCTGTATACCTCTGTAAAAGAGCATCCATACTTAGACGGTTCTACAGCGGACAGTGTCTTAAAAGTGTATACTTCTCTCAAGTTTGACTATCGAAATCCGGCAACTTTGTAAGTATCCTCCGAATCTGGGTCCTGCACAAATTTGAAGTAAGTAATAAGGATTTAGTGTAATAATTAATTTTGACTTGTTTATAGTGATATTAAATTGAAAGTGCCTCGTAAAACTCGCAACAATGGCTCATTGTTTATGCATGCAGTCTTGTTGGATGATGGCCGGTTATACAAGGAGTTTGACGAGATAGTTCGCACGGAGTCCATACACACGCTCCCCCTGGTGACACATACGGAACCTCAAGCTGCAACATTTAATCTTCTTCAGCAAAATGTGAGCTATTTAATGTTTGTTTATACTTGTTTGTGTCAATGCTTTCTACCAGTCTAGTGGTTATGGTATATTAACTGTAGGTTGTTTTTCAGGCTGAGGGTAAAAAAGTTGTAGAAAAGAAAGCAGTGCGTCCATATTCTCACATCACTACAGTAGCTCCACTATCCATTCTCACAGATGATCTAAGACTACCTAGTAATAAAATACCTGGTGAATTGTATCCTTACATAAGGTAATATTTTTAATATACTTATTGTTAGTTGTGGCATGTTAGTGCATTTTAGAACCAGTTCATAGTTGAGTTTTTGTATTATGAAACAATAATAACCAGTGGTCGGAGTAGGTAGAGCTGTTTTTGCTACTTGCGACATGCGGACATAACATGGATATGCCAAATATTTCCCGGAATCCCGGGAATTCTCGGAATTAAAAAAACATTGATTAGTAGTTTTTATAGGAGTAGGTAGAGGTATTGTTGTTATTAAAAAAAAAATTATAAAACTCTACATCCTTTTTTATTCTGTATTGTAGGCATTTAATATTTCCTTGTGCAGTAAAGTATATTTAGTATTGTTTCTAACAGTTTTACTTAATAAATTCATATTGCACGAAGCTACCTCTAACAACATTCCAGGATCCCTGTGTGTGTATATAAGTAAGTATATACTGTTTGGGTGCTCACCTACTACCTGCTCATAACTGCCCACTTACCCATATTAACTCACTTAAATCATTCGACAATTTCAAAATCCCAGGATTTCAGAGGCATATCCATGTTAACATCAATGTTTGCGGTCATTCACCCCAAACAGCTCTACCTACTCCGACCACTGATAATAACAATAGTATTTAAGAAAGCAGTTGAAGTCTTAACCTAACCTACTGATTTCTACCTGACCCCATTTTTAATCCATCTTGTAGGTGAGATTGAAGATTAAAGAGTTAAGGACTTTAATACTTCTGTTGTCAAAGTCGCCTTCAACTTGCAGTATTTATGTTGCTATATACATTATAGGGTGGCCGGGACATTGACATAATGCAATGGTTTTCTGACCACAAGTCCTTTATCATTTTGAAGTACTTGTTGCTCTTCAGATATTGAAATTCTCTTTTGAATTTCTGATACTGGGCTTCATCAGGAAGGTTGGCGATTATGTCCTCAAACTCAATACTTTGAGGGTCAATTTTGCTGAGGATATGGCTAAATACCATAGGCTTATGTTGTTCCTGTAGGGCCTATAGAGCCAAATTTTGCTAAATGTGCCTGTAATTTGTCAGCCATGGTGGATTAATATTGTTTAGGAAAGTGTGTTCTTTTTTATTTATGTTTTTATTACTTCTTTTTTCAATCCTTTAAGTCACCCTTGTGACTACTGATTGAAGACAAAATCCACTACAAACGCTAAAACATAAAAAAACAATCAACAAAAATAAAAACAACATAGTGACTACAAAGTGAAAAATAAGAGATAGAGAGTTGTTTAATTCAAGCAAAATTTTGTAAAACAAAATACTTACTCCATTTGCATAACAAATCATAATAACCTTATGTATTATATCAAAATGAATACTGTTGAACAACCTTGATCTAATTAAATTGCATCTCTTTGCATTGCAGGGTCAGAAGTGGCAAATTCTTGCCTATTCTACAGCACAATGTTTTGAAGTCCAGATTAGCGCACTACCAACTGTTAAACATTAGCTCAGCGGAAGTCAACATAACGGTGAATGTGTCGCCGACATCGTATGGTTCCCTACGGTTGGCACTGCATGTCCGATTGGCGCTAGAACAGCTGTTTTCTCTGGGCTTCAGTGAGAAAGATGTGGATGATGTTAAAGGAATATTCGCTGACACCAACTTGTATTTACTATCAGCTACTGTATTAATTGCCAGTTGTCATGTAAGTTTTATCAATAATAAATTGTTGTTAAAAATTTGGTAAAATACATTTTGGAGACAGGTGGAAGGTATTCTACCTGTCTCCTCTTACGCATATTCGAGGTGAAGTTGTAATCAAAGAGCGGAAGAGAAACTCCAACTTACAGTTAATAATATTGTAATTGCCACACATATTATAGTTTAAATTTAGGTACACTGCACATATCGATTTTAGATAGAGACACACATTTTAGATTTAAATGTAATAAATACATTTCGACACAATGTAAAAATTGTTAATGAAATAAATAAATAATTAGTTAAAACTAGTAGGAACAAAATAAACTAATGACTTAAATCTAGTCTGTGTCCCATGACGGTTGGCAAGCAAGAGAGGGACGCTACCTAAGGAACGCTATGGGTAGCTACCCGGATTGTAGCTTCGGGTTGCCATTTATCAAGGGTGTGTTCCTGACTAACTTATAAATACTTATAAAAACATAATACAGGCGAAGCCACGTATTCTAAGGTGCGTGCACAAATGCACAATACATGACGCAATAACATAACATTTTGTGATGAATTATACATAAATAGGCATCAAATTAAATTATAATTTTACTCAAATTAAGTACCTGATACCAAGAATAAATAATAAACCATAAAAAGTTTACCAGGTACTTTGCATAAATCAGAGTCCTTGCAAGCGTTGCATACTTCTATGCCTTGACTAGAAAGTTCTAGCTTCCTAATTCCATATCTATGCAATAAAACTATTTCCATTCTAGCTATTGTTCGACTTCCTGGCCTTCAAGAATGACGTATCTTTCTGGCGCCGCAAGCGCTCCCTGGCGGGACTATCCGCGCGTACCGTGTGTTGGCGAGCGTTCTCACAGATGGTCATATTCTTCTATCTGCTTGATGAACAGACCTCTCTTCTTGTACTTGTACCAGCCGGTATCAGTGCGATTATTGAGGTAATGCGATTCACATCACAGATTCTATTTTGTACTTGATTTTTTTTTGACATTCATCACATGTATTCATTCAATCATATACGTTCATACGTCCATATACATTCATTCATCCATTAATATATATTTTTTTAGTCATTAATTTATTGATCATGTTGAATAAAGTACTTTGCAGCAAACTTTTGTGTCAGCAGTAGATGCAGAAAACAAGATTTATTCTATGATGTTACCAATCCTATTATCAAATATAATTAAGGTGAATGCTCCAAGGTAGCCCGCGAAATTAAAATTTTCTTACGTTTTTTGCAATTTGCTGGTCAGTACTAGTTGTACGTTTATTAAAATCTCTAAGATCAAGTAATCCTACTGAATGACTCTTTCATGAAATCTTGACATTTTAGGATTATGCTAACTTAACAAGTTGTATTACTGATTCTAATGATTATAATTCTGTAAATACATATTTGTTACGGCCGCGAATCATATTTTAATCAACGTACAATAAGTTGTAATTTGCTGGTCAGTACTAAGGTACTGACCAGCAAATTACAAAAAACGTAGGAAAATTTTAATTTCGCGGACTACCTTGGAGCATCCACTTTAAGCGCTGATTTTTCAATCATCTGATAACTTTATTCGAAGAATAATTTTCAAATTTTGACAGTTATTTCATACAAAAACTGTCATACGTCAATTTTATTCCTCGAATAAAAGTTATCTGGCGATGGAACAATCAGCCCTAAGATCTATATTAATTATCTTTCAGTTATGGAAAGTGACAAAAGTCCTGCACCTTCGCATATCGTTCTCCGGTTGGAGGGTGCGCGTGTGGCGGGACACGAGCGCGGACGCGGGAGAGAGAAGCACGGCTAAGGCGGACGCCGAGGCCATGAAGTACTTGTCCATGTTGCTGTACCCGCTGTGCTTCGCCGGCGCCATCTACTCGTTGGTTTATGAGCCGCACAAGAGGTATGTACTAAGAATAAAGTTTATTTTAAAATTTAGTTTCATATAATACGCATTTTTATCTGCAAAAAAAAATCAACTTAAGAGTCCCTATCAATTTCGCGGTCTAAAAACTGTAAATTCAATTTTTTCAGCGCAAATTTCTCAATAACCTTAACTTATCTAGTTTTTTTTTAAATACACAGTTAATTATCACCTATTTATCTAGTAAGTCTACGAATTTAAATTTTGATAAGTACTTAATATAAATTACGAAAAATAAAAATGTAACACACGTTTTTACGTAAGCACGAAACACCAAGTTTTTCAATTGCTTTCTTAGGTTACTGGTAGCAAATAACAATCTGAAAAAAATTGCTAAATACTGGACATATAGTATATTAGTAAGTCTACAATTTATTTTTTTAAAGTTTAATGAATTAGTACTTGTAAAAAAATGTTGAACACGCTGAAAAAACCCAATAAAATCATGTGCAAAAACGTCGTCTACGCGTAAGAATTTATTGAAAATAACAATAAGTGTTAAATATTTTCAAATTTCAGGTGTTTATCTACCAAACTCAATTTTTATATTTTCATTTTGACAACTTATTTAATTGTAGTAAAATATCTAAGTAATGCCTTATAAATCGATGCGCTCGCTCGATGCATTCAGTCGTGCCCAAGGGCTTCTCGACGACGGACCTGTGTCGCCTGTGACGTTCGCCGCTCCCGACGCAACTCGCGAATCGCGCGTGATTTTGTACTACGCCTAACCAGTTTTGAGACTGTAAGTATATTTATTTTTTTATTTTAATAGCGTGAAAATTAGTGATTTGTTAATTTTATTCATACATCATATTAATGTTTTGTATTGTACTGTCAGTAAAATAGTGTATATATTTTTAGAAAATGGGTCGAAAAAGTGAACTATATTATCAAGGAAAAATCAAAGGCAAAAAGAAAAAAGTTGAAAAAACACGAAAGGCATGTGCAGTTCTTAGGTAAATAATAATTGTTGCCATCACCTTAAGAAAATTGTTATAATTTAGCTATTATTAATATAGGTAATCTAAAAATATGTTAATTGTATTTGTAGAGAATTACACAGGCAGAAGTCTTCCCAAAATATGATATTGCCCGAAACATCACCGATCAGCGTAAAGGATGGGGACACAAGGTATTTATTTTTAAATAATCATGAAGATAATTCATTTTCTCATACATTTTTCATGGAATGGCTTTTTTATGAAATCTCGAGAACGGATTGAACAACATTTATTGGTTCTGAGGCGGTACCTAGTTCGCCGGGTGAGCTAGTTTTATAATAAATGTATTATTCATTATTTTCAGCAACACTAACAAACAGGTTCCACCAGGCGCGTTATCAGTAGGTGAAAAGGGGGAAACAAGGTATTTTTCAAATATTGATTATTGTGTAAACACTATATTCTTTGTAATAAATTAAAATTATTTTTATATTCTATAGGGATGAAAAGGAGAACAAGTCACCAGGGAGTTCAGGAACATGGTCACTTACAAAAAACAACAAAACTACGGAAGTATGTCTATTTCAAACATATTCAATTACTAGCAAAGGGGTACTGTAATGTGTCTTAGCTATATGCGTGTGGTGAAAGGACATTATAATATTTTTATAGGGTCCCCGGTACCTAGGATTATAATCTATATCTGTCTGTACCAAGTTCTATGTAAACATGTTTAGTCTTGTCGTCGTGATTGAGTAACAATCATCTAAGATTTTGCATTTAAAATATTAATGTAATTTATTCATATAATTTCAGAACATGGATATAATTCAAGAAACACCTCTCCCAACGACCTTTGGTTCTCTCGATGATTCGTTAGAAGATTTAGTCGTGGAGTTGGATAAAGTACGTACTTACATGTACCAAGTTAGAATAAATAATTCGAAACATTCATTTATTTGTCTTAACACTATTATCTACTGTACTACTTTATAGGAAAGGTGTGATCAACTACCGATATATGAACAACTTTAGTATGGAATCAAATCTGAAATCGAAGAAAATATCACTTGTTCCATATACGTTAGTCGAGCGGACTATGAAATGTTGTGTAAAACAGCAGATTTTTTTGCGATTCAAAAGTTGGTCTTATAGTAAAAGTTGTACATTTGGATGCTACTCCTCATAATATCTGACCACACCTTTCGGTTTCACCTGTTTCAATGACTAAAATAATAACAAACAACTTATATTTTTTCAGCCTGCTACGCCAATACGAATTGAAGGAAGAAGAATAATAGACTACCAGTACTTTTTTGACCAACTCGTAGAGATTTCGCAACACTCTTTAAAATTTGGATGTCAAATGAGCTGTCTCCAAACAATTGAAGAAAAGCGGCATGGTTTTTCATCAAAATTTTTATTGCGTTGTTCTATGTGTGAAAGTATTTTTTACCTAAACGCTTGCGACGAAGAAGAAAGTGGAATGAATATTAATCATTCTGTTGTATCTGGTACAATTATGGCAGGATGTGGTCGGGCAAATCTTAACGAATTAGCCTCTTCAATGAATTTGCCAACAATGAACAATAATATTTATTCCAAATGTCATAAAAATCTGCATGACTGGTGGAAATCTACCGCCGAACATACAATGAAAGAAGCTGCTGCTGAAGAACGTGCTCTAGCTACTGAAAAAACTCCCACTGGAATACCAAAGATATCCGTGACAGCAGACGCGAGTTGGTGTAAACGATCCTACCGCACAAATTATTCTTCGTTGGCAGGTGTTGGTGCTATAATAGGCATTAACTCAGGCAAAGTACTGCATATTGCTGTGAAAAATAAGTACTGTGTAGTTTGTGTGCGTGCAATAAATAAAAAACGAGATCCTCCTGAACACCAATGCAATGCGAATCATAAAGGATCGTCCACAAGCATGGAGCAAGCGGCGATAGTAGACGGCTTCAAACAGTCTGTGGATGTACATAATTTAGTGTATTCTAAACTGATTGCAGACGGCGACGCGAGTACGTATAAGAATATTTTGGAAAGCCGACCCTATCCAAACGTTAGCGTGGAAAAAATTGAGTGTTCTAATCATTTATTACGCAATTATAATGGAAAGAACTTGAGCTTGACGAAGGATACATCGGTTCCAATAGGTGAACGAAAACTGCTCAACAGTGATCGCCTTAAACGTTTACGGATAGCCGTTAAATCAGCAGTTCGATATAGGACAGCTCAAAATCTGCCTTTGTCAGCCAAAATAAAAAATCTACAAAATGACATTTTAAACAGTCCGAAGCACATATTTGGGGAACACAGTAATTGCGAAGACTATTTCTGCACCACTGAAAAAAAACTGGAACCTAACAATGTGCTCAAAATTAGAACACTGATGCAAAAACTGAAGGTGAATGCATCCAGTTTGGCATATCATGCTCGAAGCCTCCTGTACAACTTAAATAACAATAGAGCTGAGCAGTTCAATGCTATCGTCGCAAAATATATAGGAGGAAAACGTATAAACTATGCGTTGAAAGACTCTTACGAGCTAAGATGTTACGCGGCAGTGGTCGCTTATAATACAGGAACACCAATATATACACTAAATAAAACTATTTTCAATAAAAGCCCATCTGCTACTGTAAAAAAATTTGAAGAGCAAAAACATATACAAAATACTAGGACGAAGAAAAGATTACCAAAAAAACATCTTTTATTTAACGCTGGCACTACTGACTACGGACAAGCATGTCAAAAGCCTGACATGCCATCGGATGAATACAAAACTGCCAAAGAACTGTTTTTGGAAAATCTGAAGCAACAAATACAGGAGCGTCACGAGATCGAAAGAGATACCATATTGCAAGCTGAAAGCGCTCTATGGCTGGAATTAAGAAGGTGTCTTTTAACAGCATCAAATTTTCCAAAAGTTTGCAAGCGACGTGAAAATATCAGTTCAGCGCCTCTTGTAAAGAACATGCTTTATAGCTATTCAATAAGCCACGTTCCAGCCATCCAGCATGGCAAAACTAATGAATCAATTGCCCTGGAACAATTAGCCAAGCAGGAAAATATCGTGATTCAAAAATGTGGGTTGCACATTGATGACGAATATTTCTTCTTGGGTGCTACGCCAGATGCCTTATTTGATGAAGGTTTAATAGAAATAAAGTGCCCTTTATCAGCTTTTGGCATGAATGCCGATGACGCCATAAAAGCGAAAAAGATCAAGTTTTGGAGTGTTCAGAACGAAAGTATTTCTGTAAACACCAAACACGACTGGTTCTTTCAAATACAGGGCCAGTTACATATAACAAAAAAAACACTATGTTTGTTTGCTGTGTGGACTGGACCGGATCAGCCTCTGAAAGTCGAAAGGATACTAAAAGACGACGATTTCTGGACAAATAAAATGGAACAAAAGCTTAAAAAATTTTATATGACATGTTTACTACCCGAAATTGTTGACTCCAGAAAAGCACGTTCTATGGATATTCGAAACACCTCGTACTAAACTCTTAAAGAAGAATAAAATGCTTGTATAAATACGTGTTATAATTTTCTTTTCTCTCTTTTCTGTTAGTTTTTGTCATGGTCTTGTATTTATTTTTTTACGCTATTCTGAAATGAAAAACTTATAGGAAATTATAAATTTTAATTAGATTAGTGTAGGCTAAAAACAAAATAATGTTTTGTTTGAATAAAAGCTATCTTCAATATTAATGTCCATGTCCCGCCCATTTTTTCCTCCTTGTATACAAATAAATTGATTAGCTTTATAATACGACAAAATGGCTCGCTATACTATACTCTCATGGTCTGTGGTCTTGTAGCGAGGGAATACTACAGACCTCCCCGTCGTTCTGTATTAGGTAAACAATAACACGTGTAATTCGTTTCAGACGTACCTTATATTTATTCGCTGGTCACACTTTATAATTTGCTTTTACTATAGTGAATGTCGTACTAGGTTACCATATTTTTATAGGGTACCTAAAAATAACATGTCATAATCACAATAAAATCCATCCAGTATTACGGAACCTAGTAAGTAAAAACTATGGAGTGCTGATAATAGCGGTTACGGACCAAGATTATTTGTTCTCGCTTCACCGTACGCTTCAATGCACACTACCATTGTCAGCTATAGTTCGAACGCACACAGACACACTGCGCTCCGATAGTTACCTAATCTAGTAGCCCGCCGAAATTGATAGGGACTCTTAACAGCGTCAGCGGGGGTGTCAAAGTGTGCAGAAATACCCATTATATTGTTTATTCCTACTTGCGCAAAGGTAATATTTATTTTGCACTGCAGTTTTTTAGGTCTGAGTTCCTAGTTTTCTGTCTGTTATCTCGGCCTAGATGTATTAGAACAGGCTGGTTGAATGGATATTCGTGGATATAGTTATTATTACACCCCCCAGATTAACCTTTAGCTCCTAAAATATGTAATTATCCAGGAAACTTAAACCGAAAACAGTGTATTCAATTTTTTTACCAGCTTCCGCCCTCTAGTTTTTCCGCGTGAAAGAAACTTTTCCTATGACACTCGGAGTTAGTGTAGCTTTGTATCACTGCAAGCACTAATCGGATCAGAGATTCCAGAGATTACCTCTTTCAGACAAACAAACCATTTTACCTCTTTATGAAATTTGTTTAAATTGTAGTTATCTTGGTTGGTTAGGAAAACATAGGAAACTGGCATGTGTTAGAACCAAAAATTCGAAGACATGTGATATCTATCAACCCGCACTGGGCCCGCGTGGTGGATTACAGCGCACTCCCTCTCGAAGAGAGGAGATCTGTGTCCCAACAGTGGGAACATTATAGCCTGATTATGCTTATGCTATGTAGTTATCTTGTCCTAAATAGTAAAAAAATCTAAAAATAACATTATTATTTGCAGTTGGTACTCCTGGGCACTACACAGCATTGTGAATGGCGTGTACGCATTCGGGTTCATGTTCATGTTGCCGCAACTCTTCGTGAACTATCGGCTACGCTCGGTGGCAGCGCTGCCGTGGCGAGCCTTCATGTACAAGGCGTTCAACACGTTCATAGACGACGTGTTCGCTTTTATTATAACGATGCCCATCGCACATCGGGTTGCTTGCTTCAGAGATGATCTCGTGTTCTTAGTTTATTTGTATCAGAGATGGTGAGTTGATCTTTATATTATACAGGTTGTAAGATTTAAAGGTTTTTTAAAGGTATTGCGTTCTTGTATGAAACAGCTGTTTTTTTTTTAAATAACCTATGAAAATTTCTATGTTGGAGTGTCTAGCTAGAATAATGTGCTGAATTCATGGTAACTGATTACGTGTCGATCTACCTCACACCATCAATATTATTTATTATGAATCTCCAACAAAAGACATACTTTTATACTGCCTGACATATTATTACATATTATTTATTTTTATGTGTGTTGGTACTTTATTTCGATTATTCGCGGTTACCGGCCAAAGATTCAGTCATTTTCCATTCATAAAAGTTAAAAGCAGAGTTTACTGCTAAAAATAACACTCATACATAATGCGCTTTATGTTTTTGCAAACAGATTTGTTATCGCCGTAACTAATTCGTTTCTAAACATGATAATTATAGGTCCGTTCATTCTAGCGGTAATTTATGTGTAGTGGATTTCCTATAAACATAAAAACTAAAGATTATAGAACCTAGAATTTACCTACTTTGCTGCTAGTTATTTATTTATTAACAGCAGCAAAGTATTCATAAAAGATCCAAATTATAAAAATCCGAATCCGAATGAATTCTGTTTCCTATCAAAATTAATAAGATACACAGAATTTTATACTTTATCTAAATAAATATATTGTATATTTCAGGTTGTACCCAGTGGACAAGTCCCGCACAGACACCGCTTCCAGTATGGATGAGAACCCGGAGGAGTTGGAGCCCATCAAGCAGAAAGAAGAATAGTGGTCAACGAATTTTTTTTTAAAGATTTCTATCGTACCATAAAGAGGCTGTTTAAGGTGCTACTTGAGTCAGCACTACGACTGGACTATTAAAAAGACATTTTTCTTTGTCTTTGATACGTTATGCAAAAGTTTACATAGAACAATAACATATACTGACTAAAGACTAAAATAAAGACATGCATTTAGTAGACTGCATCAGCTACGTTTATTTAAGAAAATAAATATTTTTGCATTTTTTTTAACAGAATTTTTGGATCGGATATTTTTAGTGACTTGAATCGGTAGATTATAATAGTTCCTTTACTATGAAACAGACTATTATGATTTATGTACGATATTACCTTTTATTACTAGCTCTAGGCCAGTCATTTTAATCGTAGGTTGCAAAAAATTATACTACACTGATTTTTTGGCATATTGTTAGGAAAATTTGCTACAATTTGCAATTGAGCGCAACTGTAGTTCTGTAGTCCAATAGAAACGGATATGCTGTATCCGGTTCTATTGGACTACAGAACTACGGTTGCGCCAAACGTTAAAATTGTAGCAAATTTTGTATACTTAAAAAATGTATAGATTGAGTTCTACATAGAATGCACCTTTTAGAACCTTTAAACAGAACTCCGAAAATTTCGAGGTTTGTAAGTCAGGTTTTATACCCACGTGGACATTGGGTTCACATTGTAAATATTCCCCACTATTAGCGCGGATGTGTTGAACTTATCCATATGTACCAACTAACTTTGTACCTACCATATCCGACGAATAAATGTCTTTGTCTTGGTCACGACGCAGCACAAGTCTTTCAATGCTGCAAACTTGGTTTTACACTATTGGTATCTATATTTAACAACATCCCAAAAAATCAGTACATTGATATGTTTTGCGACCTAACGTGATTTTTCGTGTCTATGGTACACGGGCCTTCTCATGTTTATTTCCTATTAACTTAGTATAGACGACTAGCAGATTTTTTTAATAGACTTTCGCTTATATAGTGTTCAGGGTTTTATCTATATTATTAGTAATTACTTGTCTGATTAGAATCGCAAGAGAAACTAAGCCGATAGCCGGTTATTAAACGAATCGAGAAGTTCAACCTGAGATTTATGTAAAACTAGCTCTCGCCCACGGTTTCGCTCGCGTAAAGGTGGAAATTATATCCCACGGGAACTGACGGCTTCTTCCCATGAAGACAGAAAGTACAGTACGCCACCTGCTACATCCTTACTACTGGGATAAAAAGTATCCTCCCACAGGAAACCAGGTCATGCTCTACCTGTGCGCCAAATTTCATCGAAATCCGTATAGCTTTAAGTGTCAAAAACTAACGGACAGAGTTTATAATATTAGTATGGATGCAACCAAAACAAGGTGATTGCATTGAGCCATTACGAAACAATGTATCCAGCCTACTGACATGCCATTGTATAAGCTGGAATTTAAACTCAAAACAAGGTATTAGGAAATTTTCAAAGAATTTGCCAATTAGTCAGAATTTTGAAGCTAATATTCCTGGTCTAATAAAGGAGCAGACTTATCCAAGTTGTCCAAGTAAAGCTAACGCAGGCAGTTCTCACATACATGCTTTCGAACGAGACCGAGCGACGAAACAAATCGCGATTCATTGCATATTTAGTGCGAGATCATAGGGCCTCGTCCTAACTAAACGCGACAGTCGCGCGAATACGCGATCGTCGCTTTTTTGTTTGGGAATGGCATCTCGCAGGTCTCCCTAGTGGGTTAGCTTAACCGGTCTTGCCTGTGGGTGCCTCAATAAATTAAGGCTTCCAGCCAGGGCTTAGTTAAAAACTAGGCGACTACACGCTTAGGCACCCATTGTGGGGTACGGACCACAGTTAGGGCGTGTCGCTGGGGGAGGGCAGCAAGGAACAGGCTGGATCGGAATTATTTAGGGACATATTTAAAGCTACAGGCTCAGCGGCGCGGCCTGGCTCGAGCAAGGGTCGGGGCGGACGCGATCGTCGCATTCATGTGTCACCTTTTATTCGGAAAACCGGAAGGCGCCCTCTGTCGGCGCCAATTCACGATTCACCGAACAAAAAGTGACATTTATGAATGCGACGATTGCTTATTCTCGCGACGATCGCTTTTAGTTAGGACGGAGGGATAGTCTACGTGCGTCTCATATTTATAAGAGATTTGAAAGAGATTCTTTACTACAATTCGACGATTTATTTATTTAAATTGATTAGTGATAAACATTTATTGTAAAACAATGAAATAATATAGGATTGTGTTCTGTATATTATAGCATAATTTTGCGTGATTCCTTAGCTAATTAGATTGTATGCGATTTTTTTTTGCGAATTCATTATTTGATATTTAATTTTAGGGCTTCCTATCCCCCCTGAAAAATACTTACATAGTTACACATATATTTAGGAACTAGTGGCGGCCGCAAAGCATAAGGCCCTTTGTACACACACGTTTTTCTTGCGCGTGAAAAGCTACGGTTTATTCGCCGTGTGTTGGCACGGTCGTCAGTGTTGTATGGATCACTATGGAAGCTTATTGATGGACACATTTTTTCTACGGTGCGGTTTGTACCGTAAAAAAATCATGCCGTGTACAAAGGGCCTAATTCGATGTGGAACATAAATGAGCAGCTTTTATTTCAGTCTGGCGTCACATTTCTGTTTGTAGATCATAATTTTGAAGGCTGATGAAAGATTCAATTATCCTCGTATACAACTTACTCTATATACTGCTTCCGCCCTGGGCAACGTTCCCTATTCGCCAAATTTCATCGAAATCAAATAACATGGGATTGGCGAAATAAGATAAGGGTTTTATTACCTTATCCTCGCTGAGTCGCAACTCTACGTAGTATAATGTGTTATTTAATAGTAGGTGCAGATGGGTACTTGTATAATTACGAAATTTATAAAGAAATTATTGTTTTAGTGTGTTTTCCTAGTGAGATAGGTACTGCTATTTACCATGTTTAGATGTCAATTAAAAGCCACCTCCTAAATCAAAGTCTTGAGTCTCACAGTTTTCCTCAGATTTGTATAAAATGACTATTGATCAAGCCTTAGCGCGGACCATAATGACCGCAGAGCCGACGATTTTTTAATGACATTAAATAATAAACCTTATTAATAGTGACATAAAGTGCAATTGAGATAGCGCGCTTTAGGTCACCCGAAGACACGTATTGCGCCTGGGTCGATTTTTGTACAACTTTGGACTTTATGGCACTGACAATAAAGTATTATTATTAGTAGTAGTATTAGTATTCAATGTCATCAGCAAATTCCCTGATCTGTGGGCCGCGCGGAATCTTATGTTACAAAAACATTTTTATTATTTAAAGACATTACCTAATTTATTTGATGTAAATGTATATGTGGACGTATTAATTATTATGTAGATTTCATAGATTGTGTGGTTGTGTACTATTTTACATTTTTATGTATAAACTCTATTTCATCTACGAATAACGTAGAACATGTTTTGTTCGAAATCGGGAAATGGATAATGAAATTAAGAGAAAAAATATTAAAAGCATTTATTAAATTAATTTGATACTTATTAAATATTGACTCATCACAATAATCGGAGCTATTTATACTAGATAGTAAAATGTATTTATTTAGATTTAAAACGATTTGTTTTATTACATACAAGGTGGAGACGATAATACGACAATAAATTAAATTTCGTATATCGAATAACGTCCCCAGTCTGCATAAAAAATTTCAACCGAATACATCCAATAGTTACAGCCAGTCAAAGATTGGCAACACCCATAGTTGTCCCATCACTACTAGGTATTAATTTGTTTGAAAAAATCACTTTTTTAATTTCGGTGTTAGGATTTATTTAATAGTTTCAAAATAATCGTATGCATTAGTATTGCCAGTGTGCATTTATTATCATATTGTCGTCTCCACATTGCATAATATTTACGTCATTTTGCAGAAACATCATTTTTGGGCAAATTATTTACTTTTACATTTTATGGGAGCTATTCATACATGATCATCAACAGCTTAGGTTCAGCAGTGGGTTGATGATGATGCAAACATTTATAGGACCGTGCAATTATACCTAAGTCCATAATAGAGCTAAGCTTCCTTCCATATAATGTTGTAGACAAACGTAGATAACATTACGCTATCGTCTGTTGACCTATATACACAAAACTGTTAAACATTATATAACATAGCAATAATGTAGAGACTTCCTCTAGTTAGTGAATAAATGTATTACACAACATAACAAAACAACCTTTACATAAAGTGTAAAGGTTGTTTTGTTGCTTGCCGTTATTAATCATGTAAATGCTTGTATAATATGGCGGATGAATCCTGGCCGGCCCGAACTTTGTTCAGAAGGCTGCGCAATAACATTTTTTTAGAACCAAACGGTGATATGATGCGAGTTCGAGTGAGGGAAGATGCGCGAAAGTTCGAAGAGCCTATGTTCAGACCGGCCATGATTCATCAGCCGTATTGTACCCGGCCGTAAATATGGCATGTCGAGTTTTAGAAGAAGTTTAGCTTTGTAGAGCGCCATCTCTGTCACTCATACCTCTATGGCCATCTCTCTCGGTCACTCATACCTGTGTGACCGTCTGTTTCTAAACCTCGATATGCCATATTTATTTTCGGGTACTGCAATTAATTATTAGATAAAATGAGACTTGAACTTTATTTATTTATTGTTGTTTATGAATGGAATGGATTCATGTGGTTGACTTTATTGCGCAATAAAATGATGTCTTTTAATTATATTGATAAGTTTTATTTATTCAAAATCAAAAGTCATTCTTTCAAACTAGGCTGAGGATCAGCACTCTTTGAACGTCGAAAATTAAATAAGAGAGTCCCCCAAAACACCCGCCCTTTACCACTTCCTTGTTCTTTAGCTGGGAAGAAGTGGCGCAAAAAACTCCCCAGCAGCACAGCTATCGGTTCAGTTAGAAGAACTTGATTATAAACAATAGCATTAGCATAATCAGCTTATGTTTCCACTGTTTGGACACAGGCTTCATTGAAAACTATAGTCACGCAGAAATAATAAAAAAATAAAACGTAACGGTTCGTTCAACTTTATAAATCGTTCTTTATTTTATATAAACACAAAGGACATCATTCAAGTGTCGAACATTTTAAACCCAAAAATTGAAATCTACAATTAACTCGCAGCATCTCGAATAACAGCCGGGGGGCGGCTGTTATTCGAGATGCTCGACAGGTCTTTTCTCATAAGAAAACAGTAGGTACTTTATTTTTCTGGCACTTTTATTTTTGGGTAAGAAATGAATGAAGTCCTTTATAATATAGGTATAAGGCAACCAGTCACCCAGAAATAATTTTTTTTCAAACGACGTTGAGCCGTACATTTTCTTTTGAACATTCACAGATCCAAAAAAAGAGTCGAAAATATTTTAGTAAGTGTGTATAAAACACTCCCCTCTCACAGAGAGGAGGCCTGTGTCCCAGCAGTGGGAACATTATAGGCTGATTATGCTATGCTTATTGCTTATGTATAAAACGATGCGTTGGTTTCCTAAGAAAGCGGACAACGTTCACAATAACAGCTGTGCAAATACTTCGCCCTTTTTAACTCTTTAATGTCAAATACTGGTGAAAATTACAGATTTTCACGATGGCCGGTATAATATGACGGAACCAACAAGTTTTCTGGGTCAGGATACACTTATAGCAGACTATAATCAGTACGGCTTCCGATCTGAGGGGCTATTTACTTTAAGAACGTTCACGTCACGTTCAGTCCAATCTCCGTCTCAATCTATCAAAAATACCTCTAATTCGCTACATTTTTGACAAGTTTTTGACATTGATTGTTGCTGAGATGAGACTATAAGAATTTTGAATGTTTTTAATTACGGGAATTGGACTTCTGGGGTCGCCACTGAATCCAATCCATTGCTTAGACAATGGACAGTAGAACAAAGTCCCTTGGTATATTTCTGAACATGTCGAACGCCTTTGACACAATTTCTTTTCTTAGACTAGTATCTAACCTAAAATTTTTGAGTGTACGTGGAATAGCTTTAGAGATCTTCAGAGATTTCCTGAGAAATCGCAGCCAGCGAGTTAAAATAGACATGAATTACAGTGACGAAGAAATTGTGTCATACGGTGTGCCACAGGGAAGCATATTAGGTCCCACACTCTTTCAAATCCATATAGACGAGCTTTGTAGAATGTTGATCCCAGCTTGGAAGATACCATTATGTTGATTACACAGCGATGTTACTTTACGGACGTATGTGACACGGGACTTAAAATATAACTGGCGAATTGTGAGTGTTACTACACACTTCTGAGTGTGATGTTATATTTTTATGCATCGCTCCACTTCATTGACAGGCAGCCTTAGACATCTCATTTAACACGGTGATGATATCATAATTGAGTCAATTCATTGGGCTAACGACGCTACATACAAATTATATAGATAGAAGACGTGCCATAAAGATGGTGCCTACTTACCGCGCTATTGGCATACTGCGCAATAATTTGATATCTATATGTAAATTAACTATATTATTATGTATGAATGATTTCGCATTCCAAATCTTATTGGGCAAAATAATAATAGGTAGATATAATCTTCAGTATCAGGATGGTAGATAATAACGCGACAATGTATATCTGGATATCTTAATCCTGCCATACTAACCTATACGTATAGGTACTTAACGAACTTTGGAACCACAATTAGAACAATATACCTAGGAACAATGATTTGTCAATTTTATTTATGTACCTACTCTACGTTGAGCTTAGCACCAATTTTCCCTAAATTCGAGAATATGCCCCCTTTTCGAAAATGAGTACGACGTATCTATCTATATCTTAGTAATGTACTGTATACAAAGTAAAAATACGGGTTATAAAACTATGTTTACATCTAATATAGAGTTATAGACTCAGTTTATATAGAATATAGACTCAGTTTGACCGAAGCCCAGGTGGGCAACTGCACCCATTGCTCCCCTCCCTTGTATCCGCGCCTGAAAGTACTTGCATTCATTTAACAATTTATTACACAGTTACATCATTAATACAAAGGTTGCTAATATAGCTACTACTTGCAAAAAACAATGCGATAAATTTTAAGATCACTAGATTAAGACGTAAAACGTAAGTAACACCTGCCCGCACCGCCGGACTCGGAGACTATGTTACTACTAGAATTGACTTGCTACCTACTATATTACTACTACGTTACAACTAGGTGCATTACTACTCGCTACTATCCTACTTCCTATCCTACTAATAAACTACTCAAAACAAAATAGGGCCCACCACGATTTATTCACAAAAAGTGTTGGCATGTTACTTCAAACTTATTTATGGGCAAGTTCAAGTATTTTACCGTAAAAATTAGATGTTTATGGGTTCTTATCATTCTTTTGAACAACATTTTTTTAATTTTTACCCTCAAGTGGCGAGACAAAAACAAATTAAGTTAAAATCACCCTATGCACAATTTGTTATTCAGTTGTATTCCGACTATCGTTACAGGCGCTTCTTGTTTTGTTTAACTGTTTTTTTAATTGAGTCATTAGAGCAAATTGTAATGCAACGTATTCGGAACCATATGAGCATGGAAACTGCTTCAAGAGCAGTGGTATTGCTGCAAGAAGGAGAGTCCCGGCGAGCAGTAGCTTTACGACTAGGAGTATCGCGGCGAGCTATCAGGAATGTGTGGGAACGCTATCAGGAGACTGGCAGTGTAGCTAGAAGACCTGGATCAGGAAGAACACGATCCACAACTATTCAAGAGGATCGATACCTTCGTTTATCTGCCCGTCTAAAGCGCACCGTTACTGCCCGTGCTTTACAAAACCGACTACGGCAAGCCACTGGTACGCGGGTAAGCGAAGCCAAACGATCCGCAACAGAGTCCATGAAGATGGACAACGATCCAGAATGCGTGTTGTTCGCATTAAACTTACGAGGGCTCATCGTGCAGCTCGTCTTAGATTCGCACGTGAGCATTTGGACTGGACTATGGACAATTGGAGGACTGTACTCTTCCCAGATGAGAGTAAAGTTAAGTTTTATAGTGATGACAGACGCGTGCGAGTGTGGAGAAGAGAAGGCGGACGTTTTACCAACCCTTTTATCCACGAGACTGATCGGTTTGGGGAGCCCAGTGTTATGGTGTGGGGTGGAATAAGCTTAATGGGTAAAACCACAGATTACTGAATAGTTACTACGTAACAGATACTTCACTCAGTAGAAAATTTCCAATACCTATTACGATAATTGCCTACTCCCTCGCGTCAACAACCACTGTATGCTAAAATGCGCCTAAATGCTCAAGCGTACAGCAGTGATTGCTTCGCACCGCGCGATTCCACAGTAATCGCAGGGCTGCCTCTTCGATAAAATTAAATTAACATAACTTTTTATCTATGTTATTGAGAACTGTGAATATGTTCTGACTTTTATGTGGCAGTTAAAAATTTTATCATTTATAAAATATTTAACCAACTTAAAAAAAAGGAGGTGATCAGACATACAGGCCAAACTGAAATGTTTGACTTGTATGGTTTGTAGGTATGTATGTTTGTGCGCGATAATCTCGCGTTTGCGCAACAGCACATAAGGCACCACACGGCTGGGCACGCCACAATAGCGGCGATAAGTCCCCTCTTTGAGGAGTGGCTAGAGAGGCGCCACGGCGCCCTCACCTTCCGCCTGACGCAGGTCCTCACCGGACACGGTTGTTTCGGGAGGTTCCTGTTCAGGATAAAGCGGGAGGAAACGCCAGGGTGTCACCACTGTGGGGATCGCCCGGAGGACACGGTGGAGCATACGGTGGAGGTCTGCCCGGCTTGGGCGGGGCCCCGCCGTGTCCTCGTGGCGGCGATCGGCGGTGGCGACCTCTCGCGTCCGGCCCTCATACAGGCCATGGTACGGAGCGAGAGTGAATGGGAGGCCGTCACCTCCTTCTGCGAAGCATTAATGCTCGCGAAGGAGGAGGCGGAGCGCGTGAGGGAGAGGCAATCGCTGCACCCTCGCGCGCCTAGCCGCCGCAGGAGACGCCCTGGACGGGAGTCAACAGCCGACTCCCGGCCACCGTAGGCGCGGGCCGACGGCGGTAAGGACCAGGCCCGGGTCGACGGCGCGTTGTGTTCCACGCGCGCCTCAAAGAGCTGTCAGCACGAACTGACGGGGTCCGCTAGGGCCGATGCCGCCGGGGCTGCGGGTTGTTCGAAAGAGATACCATGGCCTCTGGCACAGGCAACTGAAGGAACACGGGTGGGTTTTAGTCAGTAAAAGTCTGACACTCCCTTCTGCTCCGCCCAGAGCGGGAGGAGTCATTTGATGATTTCCCACCCAGAAAAAAAAAAAAAAAAAAAGGCACCACAGGGCATCGTAATACGCGTACGAACGAACAGCACTATTAAAATTGAACGGCGTGCGCGCGCTTCGCTTGCGAAAACCGCACTGAATTTGATCCGCCGGCGGACCGAGACCGCTCGGCTGGGCGGTAGGCACTTATAGCGCGCAAGTACATGGAGTGACGGAGGCCTGGTAAAACAGAGTTGGACATTTTAAACGAGGGTACCGTAACTGCTGCCAGCTACGTCGAGCGTTTGGTCCGACTTCATATCATTCCCTATGCACAACGAGTGGGCAAAAATATCATTCTTATGCAGGATAATGCTCGTGTGCACACGGCTCGCCTAACCCAGAGGGCCAGCAATGAGTCCCAATCTCAACCCAATCGAACATTTATGGGATCAGTTGAAAAGAAGCCTAAAAGAAAATTATAGTGAAGTGCACAGTCAACAGGAGCTCATAAACGCTTTAATAATGTGCTGGGAGCAAATACCCCAGGAAAATATCACCCATTTAATTGAAAGAGTCCCAAACAGGCTCAGAGATTGTGTTCATTACCGAGGAGACCCACTCGATACTAAAGATACCCCTGTGTAACCAACCATATTCGTTTAAGTAATAAAAATCAAGATTGTCAAGATCACTTTTTTAAGGGTAAATTTAAATTTTTCATTTTTATGTGTAGTTTTAAGGAAATTATAGTTTTTTTCATGATTTGATTGGTTTAGACTATTAATATCACTTTACCCTCAACACATCTACCCATAAAAAATACAGTTTTTTGTCTATTATAAACGTGAAAGTTTGTATGGATGGATGGATGGATGGATGTTTGTTACTCTTTCACGCAAAAACTACGGAACGGATTTGGATGAAATTTGGCACACAGATGGTTTATAACCAGGATTAACATATAGGATACTTTTTATAATTACTATATTAATACTTGATTTACTATCTAGCATTGATTATTTTATTATCATTTATCAGATGATTAGGTATATCGCTGTGATGTCAACATTCCGTGCTTGCTCGTCTCAACACACGGACACACGCTCGTCCACTCGCCATTCGCTCTCGGTCTACCATCGACAAGATCTCTAATTCCGGCTGACATTAAACGCTGAATGTGGACAAAATTTGTTTGTTTACTAATGTTGATCGTGTAGTATATTATCTAACATGGATATATACGATATCCTCCTCCAGTCTGGATTGATAACCGGTGCTATAGTGTTTTACTTGATATTTATTAAGAACCAATCACCAAATAAGCGAAATTATAGGGAAGTTGGTAAGTAATTAAATACTCTACTATTATCTAAAATAATATTATAAAGTTAATAATATTATTTTTTGTATGCAAAACGACTTTTTACCTCGATATTCTTGCGGGATCGAGACTTATGCGGGTGAGACCGCAGGGCGCAGCTAGTCTACTATAAACCGATTTTAGTTTCTTCATTTATTACTTTTATTAGTGACTCCTAGCTTTTGGCCGCGGCTTCACTCGACTGAATGTCAGTTTACCAGGATAAAAACTATCATGTGTGTTAATCCAGGTTATAAAGTAACTGTGTGCCAGATTTCATCCAAATTCGTTCAGCCGTTTTTGCGTGATTGAGTAAAACTCGTCCAAACATACAAACATTCATTTATTTATGATATTAGTGGGATTACATCAATTTAAGAGGACTGCTTATATTTATAACGTATTTATTATGTACCTTGTGCTACAACCGCTAGAGTCATATATGGACCCTATGTAGATTTATGTAATGACCCCTTCATTACATACTTGGTCCAAGTCACGCGAGTGTGAGTATGGACGATGCGAATGTAGCCGCATACGAATTGATCGGTGTTATCCAGGGCTTGGTAAAAAACATACATATGAGGTTAAAATTCCCAGAAAAAATAGAAATATTAAGCCATGGATAACGCCTGGTCTCATGCGTTGCATTCGGCATCGTGACTTTCTTCACATGAATACCTACTAAAAAGTCACCTGATAATGACATTATAAGAATCACCTACAATTGCTACCGAAACCACTGTAACATAATATTACGTAACCTAAAAGCTCAGTTTCAAAGGGATGAGTTAGAGAAGGCTAAAACAAATAGTAAGACGCTTTGGAATAAAATTAAAGACATTATAAACTATAAGAAAACACCCACATCCTCTACAAACCTAACAAAATTGAACATAATCCTCAAACAGCTGTTGATCGTGTGTGTAGCTAGTTCCTCGACAAAAATAACTTAATTGCAAAAAATCAGTATGGTTTTTAAAAAGGAGCATCGGCATAAGATGCAGTTCTCGAATTAACTGAGTTTGTTGCAAGAAAGCTTGATGAAAAACAGAATTGCATAGGTTTATCCCTAGACTTAAAAAGGCATTTCACACCGTCTCTGTTCCCACCCTCCTATCGAAGTTGGAGGACATCGGCCTTGGCTCATGATTTTTTTGCAAGTTATCTCACTAACCTTAGACTGTGTGTTAGGGTTGGTGACCACGTCAGTAGTGAAGAAACTACCACCTTCGGTGTACCGCAGAGAAGTGTGCTTGGCCCGACCCTTTTCCAGGTATACATCAACGAGCTTTGTTGCATAGTTGCGGTAGGTGAGAACGCCGTGACGCCTCTCTAGCCACTCCTCAAAGAGGGGTCTTACCGCCGCTATCGTGGCGTGCCCTGCGCTGGGTTGCAATAGTCGCGCCTTCCATGCCACCATGAGATCGCGCCGGAGGTCCGTCCGCTCCGTTGTTGCATACCTCTCACAAACTTTAAAATATTCACCTATCCTGATGGCACTGCAGTCATTGTTCATGGACCTGATTGGGAGCATCTGGGAACTACTGCCGAAACCTCACTTAAATCTGTTATGGGCTGGGTGCAGCTAAATCTCCTCACTCAGAACCTGGACAAGAGCTTCTTGATCCCGTTCGGGCTACACCCTGGTACTAAACCTCCTACAGGCTTTGTCATTAGCGCCCACACAATATGTAATGGCCATATAACCTGTTCATGCTTTTCTCTTCGTGAGGTAAACCATCTTAAGTACCTGGGTGTTCAAGCTATTTAGGTCTTCGGCTGACTTCAACACGATTAGAATGATGTATGCACAGCAGCTCCGAATAGTCCAGTTGCGCTAGCAAAAGCTTACATCGCCTCCGATTCCAAAAGTGTTAAAATCTATGAATACGAGGTAATAATGGTAGCACTGAATAAGTTACATTTGCTTAATCTTTTATATTTCTTTTACGATATCGAAAAAGGAAATATAGAATTGAATTGAAATATAGGTAAAAGAACCTATTGTACAAATGCGATATTTAGAGGGATCTTATTACCTTCTCTTCTAGATGTTCAATAATTTAAAACAATAACGTCTTGCCCCAACAAAATGTAAACAGAGTAGTGCGGGCGATGCGGTGCGGCGGTGGGCAAGTAGCATCCACCCACGACCATCCGGCGGCGCCTGCCCATGCCACTCCCTCCGCGATCTGCGTCACCCCGCACTGTGTCGTCCGCCGATATCGACACGACAATCAATGTCGGCGACGATACCGTTGACTACAACGACACAGTGTGAAAGCGGATAGTAGTAATTGTATGGAACTAGGTACCAGTCCGACGATATTATGTAGTAATCGTGTCGTTATCGTTATCGTCCAAAGTGAAAACGGTCATTATAAGATAGACTTATATAAAATTGTATTCAGTATCTCAATGACTCACGATATCGGGTTCCTAACTGGTTACAAGTAGATTTTATACGAACATACCTTGACAATGGGGTCACCAGTGCTGTTATGAACAAACTCACCTGATAGTGATAGTTCTTTATTAAAACGACATATTTTCAAAGGCATTACAAAAAAATTAAATCTGTCCGATTCCAACATTATTATCGTACCCACTCCATGTAAACCATCCCTTTTATCTGCTCAAAAACTGTCGCCCAGTGACAAAGTTAATTGAATTACCTACCAATACAGAAATGTAATTTTGTTTATTTTTTAATACCGTCTATGCGTATCTGTACTTTAAATTGCTTATGTTTTGTTTTATATCTTGTTCCTCCTCATAAGTGATTTGTAATCTTTGAGAAATATTGAATTTTTAAACCGTAGTGCTCAGTTTGTATCCACATTAAATTATGAGATGAGTCTCATACGGGGCTGTTGTATAAAATGTGTAACTGAGTTAATACACATTATGAAAGTAGTTTATTCAGAATCGGTTACTGAATCCATTTCTATCACTTTCTCTATAGGTATTTTTTTCTCAAAATTAATTGAAACTATGTAAATTACAGTCACACTTCCGCTGTACAGTCAAAACAAATCAAAATGGACGAAGTTACTACGATAGATCGACTAAGCGTGCAATTTATATTTTTTCATGGTTACAGAAACAGCGAAATTTAAAAAAAATCGAACGACGTGAAAACAAATTAGCAATTGATTTTGAAAATCCAAATGTCATGTTATATTATAAACGTAATTTGAATGTGGAATTCTAAACAGAATGAATGATATCACTCTTCACTAATAGTCAGTATCAAAAATCGGCAATTTCATAGGTATCTAAAGATAATTCGTAGGTGAGAAATTATATGGCAGTAAAAATGTACCTAGCGGAATAAATACTTAGCTAAAGTGTTTTGGTGCAAATATTTTTGATAAGAGCTCTATCAATTAGAATCGATCTCCTCAAGCATACAGGACTAGGCCGCGCGCACGGACGCGAATTTGTATCGTGGGTCGAGTATGATCGTGGTCCACCGAATTTAGTGCGCGCACACGGAATACGTTTTTGTCCAGCAGTGGGGCAGTAGGTAACATGCTCGTATTATTATTTATTTATTGTGTAAAGACAAAGACTCTTCAAGAGAAGAGAACATTTTTCTTGCAACCTTGATTAGTAGATAAAGATACCTACTAGTCAAGGTCGTGAGAGGAATGTTAAAGGGAGTATTCGTTTAGTCTGCGTGTTTTCTATCTTCCTTTGACGACTTGACTTGAGCCAAGAAACAACCAAACGGCGTTCGGTTATTCCGTTTATCCACCCCAAGAAATTCACCCTCAGCATATAAATTCCGTTTATCCAACTAGGCTTAGGGTGGATTCTCGGACATGCGTTTCCGCATATCCTCCTTGGGGTGGATATTTTACTTTTTTTTATTTTTTGGGGTAGATAAACGGAATAACCCCTGGCGTTTTGGTTGAATTATTGGATTATAAAAACAATATCAGGATCGGTAAAGTGAGCTGTAGGTGACTCCGGTATATACAACTTTCTCAAACCTAAGTAATTCGATCCGTTGTATTATTTAGCCTGTATTGTCCCACTGCAAGGCAAATGTGTCTTTCATCTATATTACTTTCTTTTTAAATGTAAAATACATAGGGAACTTTGTAAACGTCTCAACTTTCTGCGATAGGCTGGAACTACTATCTGCGTCTGTTAATCGCGCGCTATGCCGTTCGCCGCTGGAAGTCGCAGCTGGAGCCGATGCGGCTGGACGAGCTGCCTCGGCCGGAACAGTACCAGGGATGGGACAGCTTTGCGGTTCGCACCTGCGACTCCGACGGCACGGCGCTGCTGCTGGCCATACGCAAGCTATGTGGACCGCAGCCGCTCGCAGAAATTGTGGTGCACGTCAAGTTACCGGATGGAACTACTTACACGTTACCGCGTAAGTTTAATAGTTTTATTGCTGTTATTTTGGCACGTAGTATCTTGAGCTGCGCATCTTATCGAAATTACCAGCGATAACACGATGTTACATCAAGCAAGAGTATAGTTGTGCGGATATTACCGTTCGTCAATATATTTAATAGCAACAACACAACAACAACAACGGGGCAACACAACATTACAACGGGAGGTGTTCGAAGTCACTTCGGTTACATTATTATGAGACCTTCAAAAAATTAGCTCAGTTATATTTAGCTCATTCGCGGTTCTTATAACTCCAGAGCATCCAGATACAGCAGTATGTGCATGGCAGAACGTCGAGAGTGGTTGGAGTGCTGATGGCCTCAAGATCCAAGTTCTAGAAGACCGAGAAAGATATCGATTTTTATACAACGGTCTCTTAACTAGAGTGGAAGACGGTGTCACACAGCACGCGAAACTGAACTTCGTGTAAGTGATTGTTAAACCTACTATTATCAACTTCTTGTAACATAATTTAAAAGCGTAAAGCGAAACATGCGGGAGTGCAGAAAAAATTCTTCGGAAAAGTTAGCTCGAGGAGAGTGATATTATTCCGAGCTGCCTGAAGCTGTGAACGTTGGAGCAGTGAAATTAGTGTGCATTCCGACTTTTTGGTGCATACAAATTAGCTATTGCTTATTATCTAAATGTTTAAAAGTTTCAATGTTATTTTCAGTTGGGCCTCAGCAACGAAACCGGTCCGATACCCCGATGATTGGAGCAATAAGCTAGCAGCGGAGGCATTGGCGCTTGAATCGCGGCGAGACAACAAGTGGCCCTTTATGCTGTAAGTTCAATGATAAGTTATTGCTAGTTAGCATTTTTATGACAGAAAAAACAAATGGGATAATGATTAGATTATGGAACCATCATAACGTTCACAGAGGCAAATCGGATGAAGGGGGCTGGCTCCAATGGGGAGTGGCACAAGGTCGTTTCGAATCGTTCGATGAGGAAGGAATGGTGGATAAAAGCGTGTTCTTGCGGACTCGAGGGGTGAAGGAGCGGAGATGGGCACCCCGAGCATACGAGGGCCTCAGACGAACCATCAACATTACTGCAGTGGCACGGGATGGAACCGCCGTGCAACTGCGGTGCTTGTCCTACAGAAATGTATTGACCCAGTGAGTATTTTGGCTGGTATTGTAAACTTTCGTTAAAAAACTACACGGGTTGAATAAAGAAATAAATTTATCAGCGGTCGTCCTACAATTTGTGTTAATGTTGATGAGTTGACGCGATGACGCGTTACGATCGGGCAGCGGGTTAGCAGCAGTAGTCAGTCTGTTAGACTTTGTAAAGCTATTATTTTAGTAATACTTTACTATTTTGTTTTCCAGTTGCATATCTGGCTGTGTTAGATTCCCAGACTATATGACGAAGGGTATTACCTCCACTGATATAGTGATGTCGGACTTCTGCGAGCGACCTGATGGCTTGCCTGAAGTTTACACGATAAATTTGGCCAGTAAGTTATACAGATAAATTTTGATTGTGCCTGTACTTTGTTCAAGTAAAATAAGACGAATGTGTGTGTTGACATTCTGTTACGAATGGATCTGATTGGATTTGGATACTCTACCCTTAACAACATAATGGGAGTCGTCGGACATTTATCAACTAAAATCTAACTGGACTCAAGCCCTGGCGAAAATATTCTCATAAAAACACATCCTTGAAGCTTATTTAAAGTTGAATCTTGATTTTCCAGCTGACGACAGTTTACTGACGTTGGTGCTAAGAATTAATGCTGATGGCGGCAAGCTCTTCAGCGGCGTTCCTTACCAACAAGAAGTGGTGTATCGTACCATGCATGTTGACATTAACTGCATTCCAGGCACTGGCATCCTAGAACTTGGATATGAACCATCAGGTATGCAACGAACAGTAAAATAAGCTATGGAGCGTAGCTACAAACTTGATTTTTCGTATTTATGAAACCAAACTTTTGTTCCTTAAGTTGTTTCGGAGCCGGCCTCGCGTATTACTCCACCACGTCTGTTGAAGTGGTTGACGGAGAAGCAAGCTGGTGAGGTGGGCTACTGCGTTTCATTTGAGGATCGCGCTGCCGCATGCCCCATGTATGTTGGAGGGAAAGGTGCTTCGTTGGCTTTGCTGGCTTCCATGCAGAAGGATGAGGTACAATTTGCACACTATTTTGACCCTTTGCCAATATTCTGACCCTGACTAGAGAATTGAATGAATGTTTCTTACGTTACTGAATACGGTGCGCTTTGCAGGGTTACCGAGTGCCACCCGGATTCTGCCTGACCACTAAAGCTTTGGGGAAGCATCTGGAAGTAAATCCTCAACTGCTGGCCGCGATTCGGGAAATCGAAGCTGCTAATGAAAAGTATAACGAAGCTACATTTAAAGAATTGTGTAAAAAGTACGTATTTCTCACGATTTAATGGTGATTATTGGTGATTAAAATGATGATAAGAGACCTGGTGCTGCGCCGACCCCAAATAAATTGGGATAAGGACCCGAGAATGTCATCATCATCAACATCATTCTCTTCTGGTGCTGAGAAGTAAGATTTCGGAGAACTGAAATAGTATATTATAATTTCAGAGCATCCGAACTGTTTGTTACCACTGAGATAAAGGGAGACGTTAGAGATGAAATATTGATTAACATGAAGGAATTAAGAATAAAAGCAACCGAGGAGAAATTGGGCTCTGAACTAAGTTTTGCGGTTCGATCATCTGGTAAGTTGGCTAATTACAGAATAGTATCTACATTACGATTTACGATACCTGTGACTTAAGTAGTCCATTACTTAAGTCACACGTATCGTATACTATTTTATAGCACATGTGACCTAAATGCTTTTCTGTGTAAAAATGGACCACGTAAGTCACAGATAAGCGTGACTTAAGTACGGGTTTAGGTCACAGAGTGGTATAAATGATATCTTATGACGGTATAGTCAAAAGATTTTGCTTCGAACAAGTTATTGTTATACAGCCGTAGGAGAAGACAGTGAAGAATTGTCAGCTGCCGGGCAGAACGAAACAATTCTTGGATGTATCAGCGACAGTGATATCATAGAGGGAGTCCAGAAGTGCTGGGCATCAATGTTTGCCTTCACCAGTACTTATTATCGCAGGTACATGATCAGAAAAGCCTACCTACATTATTTGTTTTTCTTCGTTTCATTAGTATCTTGGTTTACTAACGAACAGAATCACGCTTACATTCCGGGTCGAGAATTGTTTTGAAATTGAGTGAAAACTTCTTTAGGCGCGCTTTGCGTTCTTTCCGAACAGTGAACGAAACTAAGCCATCACGTTCGGGTCGGTGACTCTCAGTCGGGTACACTTGGCTCGAGTCGTAAGTTATCACTTCTACTATCATGTGGTCTTAAGCAGACGGGTGCTTTTTATAAAATCAATATAAAAAATCGTATAAACTGAAGACGTTTTTCGTGTCTGTCTGTATGACCGTGTTGTTCTTCTAAACAACGCAATGGATTTAGTTGCGGTTTTAACCATAATTAAATATGTAGAATTTATTCTCGAAGGTGTTTGTATACATAATATTAGACGCAGGTTAATTTGGGTTTGGTTGGGTACAGACAGAACGGACAGCCATGTTTATGCGGCGGTGGCGTGGTGGTGCAGGCGCTGGTGGCGCCGCGCGCGGCTGGCGTCATGTTCACGCGGCACCCCGCGCATGGAGACCCCTCAAGACTGCTCATCACTGCTAACTATGGACTCGGCGAGGTAATTTTATAGTTGTTCACATGGTGCTTAATACAAAAAATCGTAAATAAAGATGTTGCACCTTAGAACCGTACAATGTACGTGTCATTTTTTTTTTAAGTTTATATTTCGAAGGTTTAAGTTGAGTCATCTTCCTTTTGTCAACATTTTTCAACAAACTTCTTTCAAATAGGCAACTGTTATAATTTTATAATGTTTTATTTACAGAGTGTTGTATCCGGCGCAGTAGAACCTGATACCATGATAATAAAACGGATAAGGAATGGTCAGATCACTATTTTGAAGAAAGAGTTGGGGTCCAAAAGTCGCCGCGTTAAGACAGAGGGCAGTGGCATCGCTATGGAAGATGTACCAGAGGACGAAAGGAACGTGGCTTGTATCACTGATGTGGAAGCTCTGAAACTGGCCACCATCGGAGTGTCTCAAGAAGATTTGTGGGGCGCTGGCAGAGATATCGAGTGGGCTGTTAAAGAGGTGCAAACTAAGTAAAATCTATTTAAGCATCCATAGAAATTGTGGTTAAATGAGAGTTAGGCTCGGTCCTCACTCTGTCCGTTGAAGACCGTTGATTCTTGCTGTTTCCATGGTTGCATTGCGAGTGTCGTCATGACAGATGATAAGAAGAACTAGAGCAAAGCGCACAGTATCGCAAACAAACAAGTGTTGTGGATTAAATATGAACATTTCTAAATATTTGAACATACAAGCGAGATACACTTTTAACAAAACTTTCTATCGTCACGATCAAGCCACAGATACATTGTACGGTACATTGCAGAATTTTGATTTTGGTGAAGTTCAAGTGGATTTAGCATTTAAGATATATGTGAAATTATAGGTACTTAGAAAGTTAAAGTTACATAAATAAAATCATTAATCCCCAGAACGAGATATTCCTCTTGCAAGCGCGACCCATCACGTCTTTGGGTCGCTGGACCGAGGAGGAGTTACTGTTTGAACTGGACTCACCTGTCATGGCAGACGACGAAATAACGTCGTTCGGTAATTGTGGCGAGGTGAGAGAACAAAATAACTACACATCAACGTAACAAAATACTCCTTCACAAATTGTCCTCACTTCCTACAACACAATCTAGATATCATTAAGTATGTTCGTCACATAAATACTTTTTCAATAGCAAGTTTCATCGCATCGTGTCATATCGTATGTAACTAAAAAAGGGATGAATATAAATGTTTATGGATGGAGAGGGCGAGGAAAGCTAAATAAACTATGGATAGACTGTGCGAGGAATGATATGAAAGAAAAGGGAGTGAATGATAGCGGCATAACGTTGACAGGGATGAATGGAAGAAGAAAACGTGTTGTGCCGATCCCAAGTAACATGGGACAAGGGCAGGAAGGTGATGACGAGCAAGGTTCATCATATTATCATCATCGCTCATATCAAGCTTCTTGTATCATTCAATTCGGAGTTGCACTAGGGTTTCGAACACGTAACGAATTTTTATATAGCAAAGTTGTTTTTCACAGGTCCTTCCTAAACCATTAACTCCGATGACTTTTGATCTGGTGACTACTCCCTTGGGGACCGGCATGGAGAAGACAGTCGGCGTCAACGGGAGCGGTTACGACAAGGCCGTAGTGGTGACCCACAACAGATGTGCCGTAGCGCTGTATAATGTGAGTACCGCCTTTTTATTTATTTTTAGTCTCCAGGTCCGAGCCGCCTTAGGAGATTCTAATACTGACCGTCGAAGAGAACAGACGTGTCCCGTCGCGTTCCCACGTGCGAAACAAGTGGTTGAATTTGAGGGTGAACCTCGTATTTGAAATTTGAATGGTGTTTTACGTGTTGTTTTCGTGGGTGCAAATTAAAACACCTTAAAACGGTGGAAAAGTAATATACGTGCATTCCTGATCTACAGCCAGAGGCCTAGGCTTTCTGGCCGAGGATTCTGGTGACGTCAAGTGACTCTGAGGGCGCTTTGCTGACCAATCTGGTGAGATATTTCCGTTTATTTCAGGGATCTACATTGGAAGCTGTATCCGGTTGGGTTTCAGTTTGTTTGAACTTTTGAAGCCACGCGCGAAACATAATTTTAAGCTATAGCTAAGCTTTAGGACAATGTTTTCATATTATATTTAATAGGGCGGCATAAACTAATAGACTCTATTATTCTAACACAAAATACGGTATCGTTCTAGATTTCTACTTCACGCTTTTCTTATTGTAACATTGTACTAAATTACCAAAACTGCCTTGAACAAGTTATCTTTTTTCTAGCTTGTAAGTCAAGTTTCTATACGCCCGCTGCAACAAAAAAAAAACCTCTCAGTGCAACAAAAAACTACCCCGAACTCTTAAGTTTGCATAACAAGAAGTATTACTAAAGATAAACAAAGAGCGATGCTCATAAATTTCATATTGGTTCCAAAACCCAGCCCAGTTCCAAGCACATGTGCCGAGAAGCTCTTGTAGCACCATGAAAACAAAAGCAGAAGTGTACCGATGACAAAAGACGGGAACTCTTTTTTCGAGGCGAACCGATAGCCCACCAAATAAATATGGGTTTAACTTTCGACCACGCGTCTGTCCGTAAAAACCTTGCTTCATATGTTTTTGGAGCATCGAGATGACGACAGAATTCGCCTAGCACTTCCAATAATTTCTCCCTAACAGCCATCTCTTGCAGGAACAAAGGATGACAAAATACCTAACTACACAGTTTATCATGACCTTCCTGGGGAGGAGAGGATATCCTAATCGCCGCATCCGAGTTCTATCTAAATGTGCATGTGCACACAAATACCAGTACCTGACAACATACTCATCCTCTATAAGCACCAGCATTATGATAGCTGGGTCATGACCGACGATGAACATTACAACAGCAACCCGATAGTTCGAATGCAAGACCGAAACAACCAACGTCAAAACACCACAACCTAAGAAATCTTTAGTTAACCTTTAGTCTCAAACAAACGACCTCAATTGGCTAGCTCATTAACACACTATGAACAACAAAAACTCCTGGAACTAACCAAGTGCTAATTGAGCTTTATAAAGCGATACCCCATTTATTACAGGAAACCGTCACGTGCGTCACCAAATACCTACAGGGACAAAGCCTGGTCACAGAACGAAACGCCCGACATGTGGCTGGAGCAGGTACCAAAAACAACAACCCTAAAGATGCGAATGAATAACGGAGTTAAGCAGCAACTATCAAGCTGCCTTTTTAAACAATAGATCAACAGACGATCACATATTTACGCTTAAAAGGGTCTTAGATGAAGGAAACGAATTTATGTACTTGCTATATGAGCGAACTATCATGAGAGGCTTGATTAGCCACGCTAGGAATAAATCAAGCCAAAAACAAATGCATGAAATCTTAGGCGCAAAAACTGTAACCCAACGCATCAAGAGACACAGGATGTGCAAACTCGCACGTGTTCATAGGCGCCGCGAACTACACCTGCTACATACACTACCGACCTACTTACAAATGGAACGACAACTTAAAATAGGACATGAACTACTTCGACAAGTGAATCAATTTTTGGAGGGATACGGCGGAATACGACCAAGGAACCTGCTAGTGAGATTTACAAAAACACTGGCAGTAAAACGCTGACAGTAGGAGAGAAGGCTTACGACGAAGACATTGAAAACAACAACATTAACACAGCAGAGCAAGGACATAGAAAAAAGGCCTAAAAGGCAGTTGAAATCCCGCCAAAAGATTCACAGGTGAAGCTGGACCTGAAGCACCTGGCCGCGACGTCGTTAAAAGATGCCCATCCATAGACAAATATTACCCATCTCTCCACTAGTCCAATGCTTACTCTAGGATGCATATCCGGTGGGCTCTTAAATCCTATCCTTTCCTACGGGTACGTCTTCCCTATAAAAACCGCGCCCCCCGGTCTACTTCTTGATATGCAATGGTCGCTGTAGCACCATGAACATGAGGCTACAGGAGCTAGTGCGAATCTTGGGGTTCATTCGATTAATCGAGTCTGGTCAAACCACGCTGGGATCGGTGCAATTCATTCATTCCAGCTCCGAGCCGCCTTAGTATCCGCATTGAGCATTGAGGATCTGGACAGCCAGGGTCGGGATTTTTTGTGAATGAATGAATGAATTGCACCGATCCCAGCGTGATTTGACCAGACTCGATTAATCGAATGAACCCCAAGATCAGCACAAGCACAAGAACAAATCGAAAGCCACATGGAAAATTATAAACTCAAACAAAACCCAACTTCCAAAAGAAAATATTAATAAAATAAAAGTAAACAATCATACAATATCAGACCCACGAACAATTGCTGAAGAATTTAATAATTATTAAATCAATTTAATAAAACCAATAAATTTACTCAATAATTATAATTCATTAGTTGCGGACAATTTCAATAATAATAATCCTATTATAAATTTGACATCTTTCAATAACAAATTGATATTACCCAGTAGCTCATATAAATCTTTGTTTTTAAACCCTGTAATACCTTATGATATCAATATTGTAATTAAATCACTTAAAAATACTAGAAGTACTGGTTATGATGACATTACAACATCCTCAATAAAGGAAGTTGCTCTCATTATCAGCCCAGTACTATGTCATAATATATTTAACTTGTGTATTGAACATGGTGTGTTTCCGACTAAACTTAAAAAATCCGTAGTGAAGTCACTATTTAAGAAAAATAACAAGAAAGACATGGCATGTTACAGGCCAGACAATAGCACTTATCCCTATTTTTTCCAAAATTTTTGAAAAAAATATATACACATACAATGCAATTAATACTCACTTAGAGAAGTTCAATCTATTTGCTAAAAGAACAAAAAGGTTTTAGAAAAAATAAGTCAATTAACTTAGAAATTTATGATCTTTTGAAACCAGTATATACTGATATTGATAAACATGTTCCTATCTTTGCAATATTTATGGATATGACCAAAGCGTTCGATTATGTGCACCATGGAACACTTTTAAATAAATTGTACAGTTATGGAATAAGGGGTAACGTCCAAAAACTTCTAGAATCTTATCTAAATAATAGATATCAGGTAGTAAAAATAAATAATATTAATCTCTTAAATGACTTAAATAATACCGAACAAAAACATAAGTCCATGCCCAAAAAAGTACTATATGGAGTCCTCAAGGTAGCGTGTTAGGTCCACCGATATTTTTGATCTACATTAATGATCTGCCTAAAGTTTCTCAGCATCCCATGATCCTTTTTGATGATGGCAGCACTGCCATCTTTACAAGTCAAAATATTGAAAACATTGGTACGTTTGAAAATGAAATAAATTCCACTCTTCGCAATATAATTAACTGGCTGACGGATAATAACTTAATTATCAATTTAGAAACAACTAAATTAGTCAATTTCGTGCGTAACAATAAAAATAACAACATCAATATTCATTATAATGGGACGAAAATTGAACAAGTCAGCTGCGTTAAATTTCAAGGGCTTTGGATAGATAATGATTTGACTTGGCAAACACACATTGACACAGTATGCAATAAACTTAATCAGTATTCATATGCTTTATACATATAAATTATCCAAAATTGTTGATCAATCAGTTCTTTTGACCGCATACCATGCTTATGTTTCGTCGACACTGAGATATGCAGTCATATACTGGGGCAATGCCGCTAATAGGGATTTAGTGTTTAAAGCGCAAAAAAGGTGTGTACGTGCGATTGCTAGTATTCGTGTTCCTGATTCATGTGAACCTTATTTCAAAGAATTTAAAACATTGACCTTTCCTGCAATTTACATTTATGAAGTAGCCGTATTTATAAAGACAAATGAAAATCTATTTGATAAACTCAAATCGAGAAGATATAATTATATTAAAAATTTCTAATGAACCACATAAAACGGCTCTATTTAACAAAAGCTGCTTTGGCATGGCATCAAAAAAATACAAAATACCTACTGACATTCTGAGCACTAAGGAACTTCAAGTATTTAAAAATAAATTACGTAACTTTTTAATTCATAAAGCATACTACATGATCCAAGATTTCTTGAATTATTGATTGAATTGTTGACCATGTATTAATTTGACTGTATATTGATATTTTGACATTTATAATAACTAAATTAGACATGTAAAATAATTTTAAATCTAATGACATTGTATGCCTATTAGGTAGGACCTATTGGAACTTTAATTTATTGTTAAGACCTGTAACTAACATATGCCCACAATAAAGATATTTTGAATTTGAAGGTTCGCACTAGCTCCTGTAGCTTCATATTCATGGTGCTACAGCGACCATTGCATATCAAGAAGTAGACCAAGGGGCGCGGTTTTTGTAAGGAAGACGTGCCCGTAGGAAAGGGTAGGATTTAAGAGCCTACCGGATATGCATCCTAGAGTAAGCATTGGATTAGTGGAGAGATGGGTGATATTTGTCTATAGATGGGCATCTTTTAAAGACTACGCGGCCAGGTGCTTCAGGTCGAGCTTCACCCGTGAATCTTTTGGCGAGGTTCTACTGCTTTCTTGGTTCTTTTGTATGTCCTTGCTCTGCTGTGTTATGTTGTGTTAGATGTTTCTGTTTTCAATGTCGTCGTCGGAGTTCTCGCTACTATCCGTTTCCGGTTTTTTGTATATTTCACTAGCAGCAATCTTGATCTTGTTTTTGGCTTCAGCCGTATCCATCCAAAAATCGATTCCCTTGTCGAAGTACTTCATGTCCTATTTTAGGTTGTCGTTCCACGTGTCGATAGGTCGATCGACCTTCTTGGTTTTGGCCTTGTACTCCATTGCTGCATGCTGCAGATGTGGTACGCGGCGCCTGTAAACATGTGGGAGGTAGCACATCCTGTGGTTCTTGATGCGTTTGGTTACTGTTTTTCCGTCTAAGATTTCATGCATTTTCTTTTGTCTCGGTTTGTTCCTGGAGTGGTTTATCAAATCTCTCATGATAACTCGCTCATATTTTCTGAGTCTTGACCTGTTAGCTTTAGTAAGTGTCGATACTTTCAAACTATGTATCATGCACGGAACGAGCGCCATTCGATACATAAGTCAGGTTAATTTCCAGTCCATATTTGAGTGTTTTATGAATGGAAGCAACGATTTGGCGTTTCTTATGGCCTGTTTGCAACGTTTTTTAATAGTGCATTTTCTGCTTAATGTAGATGTTATAAGTGTATGTACCTAGGTATTTAATCTCATCACATGTCGGTATGCTTATTCCATAAAGGGTCACGTAGGTCGTTTCCTGTGTAGCTATGGGGTCCCTAATTAGAATTTTTGTTTTTGTTTCGTTTACTTGGAGGCCTTCACTCTCTAGTAGGGGTTTAATATAGTATAAGATACCTTCTAACCCTTCTAGGGCATCTGTAATGAAGATAAGGTCGTCCGCAAATGATAGTACCAGGGGGAGTGAGATTTCACGATCCTGGTCAAGGTTTATTAATTGGGTTTCCTCCTCGAGGGTTCTAAGGACTTCGACGATGACCAGTGTAGACAGGCGAGGGGACAGAGGGTAACCTTGTTTGACTCCCTTTCCTTTAACAATCCAACTGCTTTGCTGGCCACACCATTTGATGCATGTTCGTTCGTTCAAGCATATCTTGATTATCCTGTTAGTTAGCGATTTGTTGGTACGTTGTAGTAAGATATCTCTTACGGCCCATTCACGAACTTGCCATCGTGAGCGGCAGCTAAGCGCGGGGCGGCGAGCGGTAAGATCAAAAGTATATAAATGTTTGAAGCACGCCACGAGACGCCGCTCATAGCGAAAACGCGCGCGGTTTTATCCGAGCGAATCGCTACAGCGGCGCGCGGTGCGGGGAGCGGCAGGAACAAAAGTACAAGTAAATGAGTGCGATGCCACGAAGCAGAGTGGCGCGGACAGCGGTGTAAGAGTGACGTACTCAGCGGCATACCTAAAAATAAAAAAATTTAGACGATTATGTGGCGGTAATGGATACCGAGGCATTTATCACCGAAATTTTAAATCGACCGCCTATATGGATGTCAAAACATCCCCAACATAAATATAAAAACATTATAAAAAGGTTGTGGGAAGAAATTAATCAATGTTTTCCGGAATATGATGGTAAGTTTATTTAAATCGATAACACAAAAACAAACAATCTTTGTATAGGTCACGAAATTCGCCATTTAAATACCGATTTTTATTCAGTTCGTTCGTTTTCTTCTCTCATATTAAAAATATTTTGTTTTAAAAATGTACTGCTTTCTAAACAGAGAAGGGATAATTTTGATAACGCCATGATTTTGAGCACGTTTTGACTACCTAAATACGTCCACCGCGGCCGCTGCAACTAACCGCTACTGAGGGTACGTGGCGTGCAAAACGCACCGCTTACCGACGCCGCCCCGCTCGCCGTGCCGCGCCCCGCTAATACCGAAGTCGTGACCAGGGGCTGCAGTCTCGACATTCATAGCGATCGGTTTACGACTGAATTCGGTCGCAAAGTCCTGTCACTCCATACATTAGGGTTCATACGCACTATGCGGGTAGCCGCATTACGGCTAGCCGCGCGGCTGACCGCAGGATGCGGTTGCGAATGCGGCCAGCCGGATCGCGGGCAGCCGCATTCGCAACCGCAACGTGCGGTTGAAGAACCGTTGCGATTTGCGGTCATGTCGATCCATTTCAAAGATGGACGTGGAAGAAGTTGCAGCTATTTACTACATTTACACACGTTACGTAAAGAAGAAAAAACAAAGAAAGAAGTACTGGGTGCATCCTTATTTGCAAACACGAGATGAGAGCAAGCATTTTGCAATATTTTTCGAAGAACTAAAAAAATATGAAGATAAGTTTTTCGGATTTACTAGAATGAGCATAAAAACGTTTGAAGAATTATTGAACATTTTAGAAAAATTTATAACAAAGCAAGACACACAATTTCGCAATAGTATTAAACCGGAAGCAAAGTTAATAATAGTGCTACGGTAAGTAAAATAAATATGTATAATTCAATTTTTATTAAAATAATGTAGGTACACATTTCAAGCATCATCGTCAGTGATGGAATTAAAAAGTTCCATATAATCACTCTCCTGAGAATTTTCGGAAATTGGCGACTGTGCATTCGTCGGATTCCGATAATCACTCTCCTGAGATTTTTCGGAAATTGGCGATTGTGCATTCGTCGGATTCCTCACAATTTCTTGAGACGTGTCTCGTCCAAACTCCAAAGACTGCACAGGCTGCGTGTAGACATTACTTCCTGAATACTGTGCAATTTGATATCCATGATGGGTATTCCCTCGTCCAACCTCCGAGAAGTTTGTACGGTGAGAATAGGGACTATTACCAGAATAATGTGACGTTTGATATCCCCGGTAAGAATTAGGGCTTTATTTTTTTTTTTTTTTGTGGATGGGAAATCATCAAATGACTCCTCCCGCTCTGGGTGGAGCAGAAGGGAGTGTCAGACTCTTACTGACTAAAACCCACCCGTGTTCCTTCCTTAGCCCTTTATGTTCCAGGGCAGCGGTAACCCTTTCGGACGATCCCGCTACCCCGGCAGGCTTCGGCCCTCTCGGGCCCCGTCAACTACGCTGACATCTCTTTGAGGCGCACGTGAAACACATACGCGCCGTCCGGCACGGGCCTGGTCCTGATCGGACGGAGAGCTACCCATTGCTCTCCGCCCGCAGGCCCGCGCCTACGGTGGCCGGGAGTCGTCACGCGGCTCCCGACGCCCGGAGCGTCTCCCTCGGCGGCTGAGGCGTGACGATCTCTCCCTTGCCCATCCCGCCACCTCCTTCGCTAGCATGACTGCTTCGCAGAAGGAGGTGACCGCCTCCCACTCCCTCTCGCCCGGGACCATGGCTTGCACCAGGGCCGTGCGCGAGAGGAAGAATTAGGCCTTGGATAATCAATGTTCGAATAATTGAAAATCTGCGCATCTTTAATTACCTTTAAAATATCTAATTTACTTTGCAATTGCATATGTTCTGGATTTTTTTTTAAATTCTTTTACTAGAGACAAGAAAAAGAGGCGATCCTCGTCATCTTCAACACTCTTTCTTTCTAAATTTCTATTCAAGGCCCCGACTAACTCTCTACCGATAAGATCATCACTATTATTTTTCTTGTTTCTCTTTGGTGCCCATGAAGTATTTGATGGAAGTGTTTCTTCATTTTGCATAGCTGTGTTACCATCTTCATTTTCTGTAGTTACATTCCCCGTTGTGCTATTGACAGTTACAGTATCTTTTAAAAATAACAAACTATCGTAGAAAACATATGAAGTCTTTTTTTTTGCCGCTGATCCGCTCTTAGTCTCTTTCGCTTTATGGGCCTTCACAAAACAGTCGCGAATATTTCTCCATTTTTTTTGAATACTCAAACCTAAAAAAAAACATTGTTTCAGATATTTGGCGTCAGGCTGTTCATTGGTGGTTCATTGGTGGCAGAATTGCATTATATGTTTAAGATTGGAATTAGTACTATCGCCGAAATAGTTCGAGAAGTATGTGCAGCTATATGGTTTTGTTTAAAAAATATATGCCTACCACAACCAACCAAAGATATGTGGCTTCAAATTGCAAATGGTTTCTCTACTAGAGCACATTTTCCGAACTGTATAGGTGCTTGTGACGGAAAACATATTAGAAATAGCACCTAACAATAGTGGATCAATGTGCTTCAATTATAAAGGATATTTTTCTTTGGTATTGCTAGCAATTTGTGACAGCAGCTACAAATTTGTGATGATTGATGTTGGAGCATATGGAAGATTCGGTGACTCAGCAATATTTCAAAACTCAAACTTTTATAAGAAAATTCAAGAGAACCGCTTGAACATTCCTGAACCAGCACCTATTTCAGGAAACAATACAACTTGTTTCCCCTTCGTTTTTGTAGGAGACGAGGCATTTGCTTTAAGTACGAGTATAATGCGCCCTTATCCGAGAAATAATTTAAATATTACAAAAAGAATATTCAATTATAGACTTTGTGTGGCTAGACGTTACATTGAATGTACTTTTGGCGTACTTGCGAATAAGTGGCGCATTTTTCACAGACCAATTAATGTTCACATCGATTTAGTTAGTGATATTATTAAGTCTGCTTGCATTTTACACAACTTTGTAAGAGACAGAGACGGATATTCTTTTAGAGACTCATTAAGTAATCCACTAACTGAAACTATTACTCGAGATAACGTGCGAAGAAACAATAGAACTGCTTTCGGATATCGAGAATTATTTGCAGAATATTTTATGCATGAAGGGAGGGTAGAATGGCAGGATAATTACATTTAAAAAATAAAATGATTTTGATAATTACCTAGTTTTTGTTTTTCCTCCTTTGTCAATTTCGTACCGTGATAAATATGCACTAACTCTTGCCATGCTCTTTGTTTTAATATTCTATCAGAATACTCTGGTAATTTGGTGTTCCAAATTGCTGGCCGACTCTGGATTTCGATGATAAATTTTTCGGTATCGTATTTCATTTTACCAGACGTACCACGTGCACACACTCACTCAATGGCGGGCAGCCGCAGACTGAACCGCACAGTGCGTATAGCAACCGTCCGGCTGGCCGTCACTCGGGCCGCAGCCCTCCGAGCGACCGGAGCGGTCTGCGGGTAGCCGCATCGCAGTGCGCATAGAAATGAATATTACGTACATAATTGTGCTTGCGGTCAGCCGGACGGCTAGCCGCAATGCGGCTACCCGCATAGTGCGTATGAACCCTTACACCTGTCCATCCGGGACTTTGCGACCGAATTCGGTCGTAAAGCGATCGCTATGAATGTCGAGACTGCAGCCCCAGGCCGTTAGTGCATTGAGGTCTACGTTGTCAAAGGCTTTTTCTATGTCGAGGGCGAGTACATAAATTCTTTTACCTGCACGCCATTCCTCGTCTAAGACCCTTTTGAGTGTAAAGATGTGGTCGTCTGTTGATCTATTGTTTAAAAACGCCGCTTGGTAGTTTCCCAATTCCGTTATTATATTATCTAGTTTTTTTAGGACGTATGAGGCGTAGATTCTGTAACCCGGATTGCAAACCGATATGCGGCGATAGTCATTCGCATCTTTAGGGTTGTTATTTTTTGGGATTGGCACCTGCACGGTCTCCATCCATGTGTCAGGTGCTTCGTTCTGTGTCCAGGCTTTGTTCATGTGTTTGGTGACGGCTTCCCGTAGTATTAGGGCATCGCTTTGTAGAGCTCGATTACTACTTGGTCAGTCCCGGGAGCTGTCCCGTACCGCATTTTCTTGATGATTTCCATTTCGTCATCGGTAGTGGGTCCATCACCTTGTACTTAGGTTATCGGCTTTTTTATATTAACTGTTGGTATAAGACGGCCCTCGGATTTTTAAAAAAAATTCTTCCATTTGGTCATCGGTACATGAGTAGATCTTTTTCGACGTTTTTTTTTGCAGTTTGTTTCTATTGTAAAAAAAGTACAGCATCTGCATGCGTTTTGTTCCTCCTGATATTTGACCTTTTCAAGTGTTGCCTAACATTCTTTTACGCGGTTATGCCTATTTGGATTATCTGGTTGCCTGCTTTGTAAGAATTTAGCCTTTTGTAGGTTAGCAAGAGCTAGTCGAAAATTGAGCTGGATTGCTAGTAGGAGAGAATGCGCGATCCAGTGCTCCCAGCAACTCTCTACAGAATTGCACAAGACAGCCGCCTTCAGAGGCATATGCCGCATCTAAATGCTGGAACAACATACCCCCGCCGATAAGGAATCTAAAAACACTTGGTACCTTTAGAAGTCGACTGCGGCAGTATCTGATCGACTCACAGAAAAAACTGGGCTTAACCGTCACAAACGCGTCTATAATATAGCAGATAGCTGGGGCTCTGTTCCACACGACATGTTTGTCTACGCATTATCCTGTAGACAAAGATTGAGGCAACTGTGTAAAACGAAACGCATATATCATAGGTATTACAATAGAAAGTATATAAGCAAATTACGCCATACTCACTGTATATAACTATTAAAAAAATCATTACGTAATGCATAACATTATATTATTATACACCAACATGTAAACTCGTACACATACTCGCTTAAAAACAAACTAGTCATTCATTACATTACATATAATAACTGTGATAATCAAGTAATCCAGTAAACACTACACAAGTATTTAATAAGTTTAAAATTTAAAACTCAGCTATGGCTTAAAATGATGTTGAATTCGCGCGTGGCTTCAAAAGTCCAAATTAACAAATTCAAACACAATCGAATCGGCTTCCAATGGAGATCCCTGAAATAAACGGAAAGATCTCACCAGATTGGTAAAGGGCCCTCAGGCTCGCTCGACGTCACCAGGGTGCTCGGCCGGAAAGCCGAAAAGCCTAAGCTTCGGGTTGAAGATCAGGAACGCACGTATGCCACTTTACCACCGTTTTAAGGTGTTTTAATTTGCACCCACAAAACAACACACGAAATACCGTTCCAATTTTAAATGCGACAACGTTGCTCAACGTTAACCGTTACATTTGCTGAGCACATGGCATCAACTGAGACTAGATACAAGGCACGTCCGTCCGCTTCAGCGGTCAGTATCCGAATCCGGCCAGAGTCGGGATTTTTTGTGTAAAAAAATTAAGACTTTCGCCCGGAAGGACCTTACCCTGATATATAGAATACCTGATATGGATGTCTGTACGGACGTCCCGGAGTCCGTCGCCCATTTAGGGGGGCTCGAAGAGGGCATTGTCCGCCCTCCGCCGACGCCCGGTGCGCCTGCTGCGGACCAGGTGAGTGGACGAGATATCCCTCTCCCTTTCCGCAGCCTCCTTCTGCGAAACCACTGTTTCGCAGAAGGAAACCATCGCATCCCAGGACTCTTCGCTGCCAACCATCCGTCGACTAACCGACTCGACCATGGCCGGCAGCGACAGGTTACTGCCTTCGTCTGAGATGAGGGCACGGCGCAGCTCCTCCCAGGCGGCACACTCTGCCAGCGTATACCGCGTCGTGTCCTCCCGGCAGTCGACGCAGTGGTGACACCGGGCGTCCGGCTATCTTGCTATTATGTTTATTCGACACAGGTACTTCCCGACCATGCCCCGAGAGCACCTGCGTCACTCGAAATGACAGGGAGCCGTGCCTCCTCCCGAGTCAGCGATCGAGCACCGGCCGGACCGCCTCGATGGTGACGAGGCCAGCGGTAGGGCATGAAAGCCTGTCCCGCCATTCCGCCACCAGGACCTCGTGAAGCTGAGACCGATGCAGCTCCATGTGTCGCTACATCGGTCGCTCACCCCGCGCTCTCGCTTCCTTGCGCCACCGATACAATGACGCGAATACTTTCGCCTCGAGGTCCCCGGGCGGGGATCCAGCCAGTACGCAGGCCGCCTTGCAGGAGCGTGCGATATCCCCTGATGACTCTGACGGCCATCGCTCTCTGCTGGTTCTGGTTTCCGCAGTATTGCGATACTGCTGGCCGTCAGGTCAGAGGCCGACACCGGGGCCCCATAGAGGGCCATCGATCGCACGATCCCCACGTAAAGCCACCTACAGGCGGCGCTCGGGCCCCCCAGATTGGGAAGCAGCGTTGATAGCGCGCCAGCCACGCCCAACAACTTGGGCGCCAGCCGCCGGAAGTGGGGGCCGAAGTCACAATGGCTGTCGTGTACCAATCCCACGTACTTCATGGTAGACTCGACAGCGATCCGAGCCCCCCCGACCACGATGTGTGGCGGGCGATGGCGCTTGCCGAGGGCCATGAAACACCATGGCCTCCGACTTGCTGAGGGCCACCTCCAGGTCTAGGCGACGTATGCGGCCCACCACCTGTGAGACCGCAGGCGTCGCCATCAACGCTGCCTCCCTATGCGCGCTCCTCCGGGCAGTGGCCAGCGTGTCATCCGCATAACACGTCAGGTCTACCCCCGGTCTGAGCTCGCCCCTCAGCACCCAGTCGTTCCCGACGTTAAACAGGAGCGGGCCTAGGACCGAGCCCTGTACAACGCCGCACGACTAGTCTGCACCCTAAATCATGTTATTACTTTATTTTGCAGATCTTATACAAGAAGGCCCCCAAAGAACTAGGCGTAAATGTACGTATGATGGAAATGGCTATTCATGGACATACAGTAGCAGACGAGCAGATATTGCAAACAGCACATCACAGGCGCGCGCCTCACTGGCTTGACCAGCCTGAGGTCATCTACATTATGATAAAGGTAAACCGTATTATGTTTTCTATACCATTTACCTAGGTATGTACCATTGGGATGTGCCTTACAGGCGTTGCGCAGGGATGGTTCCGGAGTTGGTCTTTTAAGAGGAACCGGGACCACCCTTATGCGCGGATGGTGATCACCGGGGTGGTTTTAGTGAGGTAAAAATCCCACACTCCCCGACCCCTCTCCCCGGAGGTCGGGTGCCTTTCGAAGGTTTCCCCCCGAAAACAAAAAAAAAAAAAAAAAGGTATGTACCATTATCGCATCGCAATGATGTAGCTTACTGAAGTACCTATTTACTCGCTCAAGACATCCAAGTTGTATCTATCGGAAACCACAGATTCAGAACACGCATAATTGATGTTTATAAATACCAAAATGCTTTGTGTGTTAGAATAGTTAAGATGTGTACAAATGTACTTATTTCTTATTATATATAATTTGACTTCCAGGCGCTTGCATTATCCAAATGGAAATTCGATGACTCTGTGAAAGCCAGCGTAGTAAATTATGACTTTAAAAGTGACAACCCCGAAGACCTGTTTGAAGGTCTTTTGGAATCACGAAAAGTAATAGAACGCGTTTGTCACAACCATGCTTTTACGACCATAGCAAGCAGTTGCAGCCAGTTCGTGGCCATGTTAGTATTTTTGGAGGGAAAATCAGGTAACGTTTCATGATATTTTAATTTTGACCTTGTAGACAAAATGTGTGGTAATTATTACATTATAACAAACTAGCTGCGCCTCTCAGTTTTACCTGCATGGAGGGTCCCACAGGAATCGTGTATCGTATCAGAACCTATGTTAATCGGGAATAGTGTTACATTATATTATAAGTGAAATAAATATTAGTCTAGATGATAGTTTAATGCATGCAAGTAGATATTTTATTCTATAATAACATTTCATTTTTAGAGTTTACTCCAGAACAATGCAGTGAAATAAGTACATTGTTTAGTTCGGGTGACGTGTTATCAGCAGAAGTGCCAATGGCTTTGGCTAGCATAGCGCAAAAGTTGGAGCAGTCTGGATTAGCCGAAGAATTTAGAGCGCAGGACCCCAAGAATGCCCTGCTATGGCTAAAAGAATACGCCCATGATGACATTTACGTTGATGTTCGGCAATTTTTGGAGCACCACGGCTACAGAGCCGTGATGGAGGTATAAATACTGCATCTGAATAGGTGCCAACAAGCAATACTTTCCAAAATTCTTTTGCTTACAATATAATATTTGCTTTTCAGTTTGATTTAGTTACTAAACCGTGGGTTCTGGTCCCAGAGAATATGATGACATTACTCCAAAACTTACACGTTACCACTGAAGGAATAAAGCATACTAAAAGTAGCCAGGAGATTGTCGACGCTTTAAAAACTCCTCAGAAGCCAAACACTAGGTACGTACCCAAGTATATTTTTGGGATTGTCCTTTTACAAGTTACTGACCTGAGGTTTTCAGTGATCGTTTCGAGTTGCATTCGAATCTATGTCTCTTTGCAGTAATTACCTACAGTATACGTAATATGTGTACATACTTTCACATCAATTGTTACAGGAAAGTTCTTCGCTGGATTCTGCCGTTATGTCACCGTGCCGTGCGCCACAGAGAGGGCACGAAGGCACATCTGGTGCTTGTTATTCACAAATTACGAATCGGTTTCATCCGACTCGGCAACTTGTTAGTTAAAAAGTGGTTAATACCAAATCCTGATCTCGTGTTCTTCTTCCGTAAGGAAGAGCTCAGGAAATATCTTGCTACTAGAGATCCTGCTCTATTGAAAAAGTAAGTATTTCCGGTACTTACGTAATACTTTTGTTTGCATGTTTGATTTCAAAGAGAAGTATGGAAAAAAAAAGACATGTTGCGCCGATCCCAAATAACTTGGGAAAAGGGCAGGAGAGTGGTGATGATGATGACGTACGATTTTAAAAACATTTGAATGAGGTCATTTACTGAAACTGAAAGCCTAATAAATCTGTCATCAAATCTCATGACCATACATTTGATTTGATTTAGGGTATGTTCATTAATCACGATGGATAAACAGAATATTCGCTGGAAACAAAACAAATTGAAAACGATTGAAAGTAAGTCTCCAATTTTCCGAGTTCCTCCACAGAGAATACAGAAAAGGGATATTTTTCAGAGCAATGCAACGTCAACAGTACCATCCAGGCTGGTGTAAGCTAAAGTTTGCGGAGCTGAACACCGGCTGGGTGGACAAGCTAGAGCCTAAGGCGCCGAACCTGAAGGCTGGCGACGTGAAGATATCCGCCACGTCCGTGAGTAGCGGGGAGGTGATCGCGAGGGCCTGCGTCATCAAGGATCTCGAATCAGAAGTTCGTCGCCTTTATTGTTCCACCCTATTTTAATTCATTGCTATTCTGCACAGCTATTCCCAACCATTGGACTTGCTGTCGTGTGGAAGATGACATATTTTCGATTACCTACCTGACCTTGCCCCCGACAATAAATAGCTGTCGGAAAATAGCGATCGTAATTTAAACTGACACGGGTTTTGGATTTGTTTTGTGTTTGGAGGATTCCATCGTTAACATTGATTGATGTTTGATTCGGCACGGAAGCGTATCAAATGGTTGTGAATAGTTATGATGATGCTTACTGCAATTTCTTACTAGTGGAGCTGGTTTATTATACCGGGACCTGCGACACTAATGGTTTTCTTTGAACAGATTGGTGACTTGCGCCGTGGTGATGTGCTGATAACACACGCGACTGACATCGGGTGGTCGCCTTACTTCCCGCTACTTACTGGCATCGTCACCGAGCTCGGTGGACTTATTTCACATGGTACGTTAAAAAATCCGTCAGTGATTCTTATACATATACAAATCTGCACTTCTACTATGAAGGCCCAATATGTTTTAAATTAAGGTTCTTATTTTATCGTTCTTTGCTGCAATAAAAAACGAAAATTAGGTAGGTACGATTTGTCGGACCAAAATATTCATAGATATATACAAAATATTAGACTCATGATTATGAAACATATGGTTACGTAAGTTACAAAAATATTGTTTCCCAATATCCAGGTGCCGTAATTGCCCGAGAATATGGATTGCCTTGTATCGTAGGCGCAGCAAACGCCACAGATGTATTCAAAACTGGAGATTTAGTACGACTATCAGGAACCAAAGGTATAATAGAAAAAGTGGAGGTGAAAGAAGACCCACAAGATGCAAGTATAGAGAGTTAATAAGAATCACAATATCGTGTACATACGGGTACGGGTAAAGGTGCAATGTAGTAAAAGATAATTTTGTAAAGAAATCGATATAATTGAAATAAATAAATACAAGGGCCTTGGTATATTTATTGACCTCAAAAAAGCGTTCGACACCGTAAGTCATGAACTGCTACTTAAAAAACTAGAAACCATAAAAATTACCAGAAGTGCCTTAAAAATGTTCGATTCCTATCTAAAAACCCGGTCGCAGTTAGTTTGGATAATAATTGTCAAAGTGATGCATTACATGTGGAGTTCCCCAGGGGTCAATTTTGGGGCCCTTGCTCTTTTTAATCTACATAAATAATATACAGGAAATTACACTGCACGGCCATCTTACTTTATACGCAGATGACACTTGCTTATTTTATTTCGGATCTTCCATTCATGATTTAGTTTCCCAGGCTCAAGATGATTTAAACACCCTATTCTCATGGTTTCAATACAATTTATTAAGTATTAATATTTCTAAAACATGCTATATCTTGTTTAAAGCAAAAAATAAAATAATACCGCCACATAATCCATTAGTAATCAACAATGTGCCCTTACAGCAAAAGACTTCTGAGAAATATTTTGGATTGAGAATGGATAGCTCTCTATCGTGGACTGTTCACTTGGATCATATAAAAACAAAGCTTAGGTCTCTACTTGGATCCCTCCGAAATATAGTTCGATGTTTTCCACATAGATTGCGTCACACCATCTACAACGCTTTAGTAAAACCACACCTACTATATCTATTTGAAGTTTGGGGCTGTGCGGCCAAGACGAAGCTAGCAAGTCTCCAAATTGTACAAAACAAAATAATAAAAATGATTTTTAACTACCGATATTCAACACCAACGTGCAAAATTTATGAAGAAACAAAAATAATGAACATTAGACAGTTATATATTTACAATACATGTATTTTCATTCGTAAGGCACTCAACAAAAGTATACAGACTAACTTATCGTTTATGAAAGTAAAACAAGTAACCCAACGTAGCTGTCGCCGAGCTAGTATTCTGAACCAAAGATGAGAACTAAGTTTGGCAAAAAAATGTTAACTTTTGAAGGAGCACAATCATATAACAAAATACCCTCACGTATAAAAAGGTTGCACTCATTCAATGCATTCAAAATTCAATTAGCTGCATATTTAATCACAAATAACACCCTTCCTAAAAGCTGAATGCATTGGATGGGTGTATCATAATTGTATTTTTTGTATAATACTGTGACGTCTGTGACGAACTTTATATAATATAATTTTTTAAGCATTGTTCTCATGTATGTGACATTGTGCCTTTTTTAAGAATAAATATCTTTAAACCTAAATACAAAACAAAAACAATAAGACAATTCAAAACATTCTCGCAAACACATCCGACACACCAAATTCAAAACAATATACAAGATGTCACGATTTGGTACAATTGCTCGGAGTAACTTAATCCGAATCGGATTGACTAAGATAATTTCAGAGGACGACCTTTGAGGTCATATTTTTCTATCAATATATCGTAATGGATTACGCTGAAATAATGATAATAAATGATAATGCTGAACGCATCTACTTCTCAATTCCCTAAAAATTAACGCAAAGTACAGTACGCGACAGCTCTAAATTCCACGATAATTTCATAAGAATGGCAAAACAGCCATTATGTGCATTAATAATTATAACGAATCTCATTTTCGTCTATCGCGCTTCTATATCATATTCTCTGTAAATTGAGAGGTCTGGCTCTTGTGACACAGGAGCACATCAGTGTAGCCCTGGCTCTTGTACTAGGAGGCTAGTACAAGAGCCAGGGCTACACTGATGTTTATGTCTTGAAGTGAAAATAAATAAAGAATTAAAATTATTAAATTAACCACTCTTAAACCACATGCCTGTATCCCTAATACGCTGTTGCGTACTGCAAATTGTTGCAAGCTCATTGGTTAACATCGCCTGCGAGCATCAGGAGTTCGAAGCAGTTGAAGGCAAAGGGCCTGCGAAAAGATGACGACATGGCAGTGGTAGTGAGGCTCGTGAACAGCGCCCAGGAGATGGTCGCCGTGGTAGTGCACACGGCCGATGTGCATGCCGTGACCCACGCACACTGCGCGGTCGTTCACCGAGCCACCGCGCCACGCAACCCAGTGCACCTCCGAGTTACACATCACCTGAGCAGACAGCACAATTTTTAGCGGACCTCCAGACACGGCGATAACTGAGCGGTTTTTGCCTATTTACGAGCATGCACCACGCGCCTTCATATTTTGCCTGCGCGGTTACCGCCACTCAATCGCTAAAAATAACTGAACCTCACGGTTTGCAACATGTACCCACGCGATTCCTGCGTGTCTGAACGTGCGCTTAGGGTTCCTGTTGGATTGACTAGCACTTTAGCAGTTCCGTACCCAAAGGCTGCCATCGGAACCCTATACTAAGCTAAACAACTAACGCCACTTCTGGGTGGCACATACAGGGTGATTTTTTAAAGACCAGCCAAATTTAAGGATGTGGTACAGACCATCAAACTGAACAACTTTCTCCATGGGACAAATAGCGTAATCGCGAAAATTTTATCAACTGTCCCATAGAAAACTTCAATACCTACTCGACCTAAATGTATGGGACGGCTGAATTTTTATTCGCGATTACGATGTTGGTCCCATGGAGAAAGTTGTTCAGTTTGATGGTCTGTACCACATCCTTAAATTTGGCTGGTCTTTAAAAAATCAGCCTGTATAACAAATCATGCAACAGTTACAACTGATCGAATGGAATTTTCAGCATGAAAGATGATACGGTGTGGTACCTGTCCCACCACCGGCGATGACCGAAAAGCAAGTAGAGCTAGCAAAAACACGAACGAGCAGCGAGTATGTGCATGTAACAAGCGTGAGTCTCTCAGCGAGTGTTGTGCCCGCCAAGGGATCGTCTCTGACTCCGACTATTAATATATTTATTTCTTCTACTTACACGGGACCTACAATCGTTTATACGTTTCTTGTAGGCGGTGGGACCGGTACCTTATACCTGATATTTGGTAGCGTTGTTGGTAAGACTAGAAGCAGTCCAGATGTCTGAAGATGAATTTATGTTTTTATCTCACCTGATATTTATTGTAGCGATGGACTTTTCCCTCCGAGTAAACTATGCAGTAGTGTTTAGAGGGCAACAACGTGGCTGGTAGCACCGTACACCTGCATGTCCAGGAGAGAGTTAATCATTCAACATTCGGAACGGCTTTTATAAATTACATACTGAATACAACCGTGACCGTGTGTCCGTATTCTACTTAAATACCTGTGCATTGTCCTAGCAACCCAGATGACTTCACTGTCGTATATGCCGGCGGGGACTGCTCCGCTCGGCACTGCGCCGCAAGCACTTGCCACCCACACCGGGCCAGGCTTATTCCACGAAGGCAAGTAGTCTACCCGACAAGCAAAACTATGTATTAGGTGTGCTACACACTTCTTCGGGTCGGCATTAATCGGCACAGTCGGCCGGTAAAATCGAATATAGGTACGTAGATTTCCGGGCGGTGCCTAAAAGTCAACTACAATATGCCAATTTAGCGAAGGTAGATGCTGAACGAATTTTGCATCGGGTCTTTGTTGTTCAAATAAAACCTACTGGCGAATTAAATGTGCCGAATGAACAAGTGTCGCCTTAAGTACGTACGCAGGCGTCACTAAGATGACATTAGCTAGGTCCCATCTAGGACATTTGAGGGACTGATTCATAACTTGAAACTTAGTAAGTTTCAACTGTGGTTCTACTACAGTAATTTTTTATCATCAACAGCCTATAGCGGACCATTGCTGCATGTAGGTTCGATTCTCGGTCAGCCTCAGCAACGTTCCAACTACCCGGATAAGATTTGCATTTTGTTTTTTTTTTCACTCTTACTTGATTAGTATTTTATGTAGATATGTCTTTCTTTTGCATAAAACACAGGGAGGTTATTTGAGATCGGGCTCATCGGGCATGAATTGGCAATAATCGCAAAGGTTACCTAAAGTACCTCTAACTTCAGTCGGTCTTCAAGTTTATTTTATTCCTCATAAGAAACTGCGTCGATTAGCATCTTATAGATAAAACGTAAGAATTATATTTGTTCCGTATGTATTCTAAAGTGAGGCATAGTCTTCCAGCCAGGGCTTAATTAAAACTAGCCGACTACACGCTTAGGGCACCCCTTGTGGGGTACGGACTTCGGTTAGGGCATCGCTGGGGGAGGGCAGCAAGGGGCACGCTGAATCCAAATTATTTAGGGACGAATTTAAAGCTACAGGCTCAGCGGCGCGGCCTGCCTCGAGCAAGGGTCGGGGCGGACGCGATCGTCGCGTTCATGTGTCACTTTTTATTCGGAAAACCGGGAGGCGCCCTCTGTCGGCGCCAATTCACGATTCACCGAACAAAAAGTGACATTTATGAATGCGACGATTGCGTATTCGCGCGACGATCGCTTTTAGTTAGGACGCAGGGATAGTCTACATGCGTCTCATATAATTATAAGAGATTTGAAAGAGATTCTTTACTACAATTTGACGATTTATTTATTTAAATTGATTTGTGATAAACATTTATTGTAAAACAATGAAACAATACAGGATTGTGTTCTGTATATTATAGCATAATTTTGCGTGATTCCTTAGCTAGATTGTTTGCGATTTTTTTTGCGAATTCATTATTTGATATTTAATTTTAGGGCTTCCTATCCCCCCTGAAAAATACTTACATAGTTACACATATATTTAGGAACTAGTGGCGGCCGGCAAAGCGTAAGGCCCTTTGTACACACACGTTTTTCTTGCGCGTGACAAGCTACGGTTTATTCGCCGTGTGTAGGCACGGTCGTCAGTGTTGTATGGATCACTATGGAAGCTTTTGATGGACACATTTTTACAACGGCGCGGTTTGTACCGTAAAAAATCATGCCGTGTACAAAGGGCCTAATTCGATGTGGAACATAAATGAGCAGCTTTTATTTCACTCTGGCGTCACATTTCTGTTTGTAGATCATAATTTTGAAAGATTCAATTATCCTCGTATACAACTTACTCTATATACTGCTTCCGCCCTGGGCAACGTTCCCTATTCGCCAAATTTCATCGAAATCAAATAACATGGGATTGGCGAAATAAGATAAGGGTTTTATTACCTTATCCTCGCTGAGTCGCAACTCTACGTAGTATAATGTTTTATTTAATAGTAGGTGCAGATGGGTACTTGTATAATTACCGAAATTTATAAAGAAATTATTGTTTTAGTGTGTTTTCCTAGTGAGATAGGTACTGCTATTTACCATGTTTAGATGTCAATTAAAGGCCACCTACCTAAATCAAAGTCTTGAGTCTCACAGTTTTCCTCAGATTTGTATAAAATGACTATTGATTAAGCCTTAGCGCGGACCATAATGACGATTTTTTAATGACATTAAATAATAAACCTTATTATTAGTGACATAAAGTGCAATTGAGATAGTGCGCTTTAGGTCACCCGAAGACACGTTTTGCGCCTGGGTCGATTTTTGTACAACTTTGGACTTTATGGCACTAACAATAAAGTACATATATTATTCAATACCATCAGCAAATTCCCTGATATGTGGGCCGCGCGGAGTCATATGTTACAAAAACATTTTTATTATTTAAAGACATTAATTGTTTTATGTAAATGTACCTATATGTGGACCTATGAAATATTATGTAGACTTCATAGATTGTGTGGTGGTGGTGTACTATTTTACATTTTTCTGTATAAACTCTATTTCATCTACGAATTACTATTGCGAATAACGTAGAACATGTTTTGTTCGAAATCGGGAATTGGATAATGAAATTAAGAGAAAAAATATTAAAAGCATTTATTAAATTAATTTGATATTAAATATTGACTCATCACACTATTCGGAGCTATTAATATAGTAAATAGTAAAATGTATTTATTTAGATTTAAAACAATTTGTTTTATGACATACAAGGTGGAGACGATACTTTAATACGACAATAAATTAAATTTCGTATATCGAATAACATTCACAGTCTGCATACAAAATTTCAACCGAATACATCCAATAGTTACAGCCAGTCAAAAATTGGCAACACCCATAGTTGTCCCATCACTACGAGGTATTAGTTTGTTTGAAAAAATCACTCTTTTAATTTCGGTGTTAGGATTTATTTGATAGTTTCAAAATAATCTTATGCATTAATATTGCCAGTGTGCATTTATTATCATATTGTCGTCTCCACATTGCATAATATTTACGTCATTTTGCAGAAACATCATTTTTGGGCAAATTATTCACTTTAACATTTTATGGGAGCTATTCAAACATGATCATCAACAGCTTATGTTCAGCAGTGGGTTGATGATGATGCAAACATTTATAGGACCGTGCAATTATACCTAAGTCCATAATAGAGCTAAGCTTCCTTCCATATAATGTTGTAGACAAACGTAGATAACATTACGCTATCGTCTGTTGACCTATATACACAAAACTGTTAAACATTATATAACATAGCAATAATGTAGACTACCTTCTAGTTAGTGAATAAATGTATTTATACATAAAGTGTAAAGGTTGTTTTGTTGCTTGCCGTTATTGATAATGTAAATGCTTGTACAATATGACTGAGGAATCCTGGTCGGCCCGAACTCTGAGCAGAAGGCTGCGCAATAACAATTATAGGAACCGAATGGTGACATGGGGCGTGTGCGAGTCAGCGAACATTCGCGAAAATTCGGAGAGCCTATGTATGTTCAGACCGGCCATCATTCAAAAGCCTTATTGTACCCGGCTACAAATATGGCACGTCGAGTTTTAGAAGAAGTTTAGCTTTGTAGAGCGCCATCTCTGTCACTCAAACCTCTGTGGCCGTCTCTGTCACTCATACTTGTGTGACCGTCTCTGTCACTTATACCTGTGTGACCGTCTGTTTCTGAACCTCGAAATGCCATATTTCTTTTCGGGTACTGCAATTAATTATTAGATAAAATGAGACTTGGAACTTATTTCTTTATTGTTTATTTATGAATGGAATCGATTCATGTGGTTGACTTTATTGCGCAATAAAATGATGTCTTTTAATTATATTGATAAGTTTTATTTATTCAAATTCAAAAGTCATTCTTTAAAACTAGGCTGAGGATCAGCACTTTTTGAACGTCGAAACTTAAATAAGAGAGTTCCCCAAAAAGCCCGCCCTTTACCACTTCCTTGTTCTTTAGCTGGGAAGAAGAAGTGGCGCAAAAAACTCCCCAGCAGCGCAGCTATCGGTTCAGTTAGAAGAACTTGATTATATACAATAGCATTAGCATAATCAGCTTATGTTCCCACTGTTGGAACACAGCCTTCCTTACATTGTCTGCCATATATCAGCTGGCACACGCTAATAAACCAACAAAAACATTGAAAACTATAGTCACGCAGAAATAATAAAAAAAAAAACAACAGTTCGTTCAACTCTTTATTTTACATAAACACAAAGTGTCGAACATTTTAAACCCAAAAATTAAAATCTACAATTAACCCCCCGGCTGCTATTTGAGATGCTCAACAGGTTTTTTCCCATAAGAGAACAGTAGGTATTTTATTTTTCTGGCACTTTTATTTTTGGGTAAGAAATGAATGATGTCCTTTATAATATATAAGGCAAAAAACGTATCACACTGTGACGTAAATTGGGCCCCCATCACCCAGAGGTCATTTTTTTTTCAAACTTGACGTAGAGCCGTACATTTTCTTTTGAACATTCACAGATCCGAAAAAAGAGTCGAAAATATTTTAGTAAGTGTACATAAAACACTCCCCTCTCACAGAGAGGAGGCCTGTGTCCCAGCAGTGGGAACATTATAGGCTGATTATGCTATGCTTATTGCTTATGTATAAAACGATGCGTTGGTTTCCTAAGAAAGCGGACAACGTTCACAATAACAGCTGTGCAAATACTTCGCCCTTTTTAACTCTTTAATGTCAACTACTGGTGAAAATTATAGATTTTCATGACGGCCGGTATAATATGACGGAACCAACAAGTTTTCTGGATAAGCATACACTTACAGCAGATTATAATCAGTACTGGTTCCGATTCTCGTTATTTTAAGAACGTTCACGTCACGTCCAGTCCAATCTCCGTCTCAATCTGTCAAAAATGCCTCTAATTTCGCTACATTTTTGACAAGTTTTTGATATTGATTGTAGCTGAGATGAGATTAGATTTTGAACGCTTATAATTACGAGAATTGACCTTCGGGGGTCTCCACTGAACCCAATCCATTGCTAAGACAATGGGCAGTAGAACAAAGTCCCTTGGTATATTTCTGAACCTGTCGAAGGCCTTTGACACAGTTTCTTTTCCTAGACAAGTATCTAACCTAAAATTTTTGGGTGTACGTGGAATAGCTTTAGAGATCTTCAGAGATTTCCTAAGAAATCGCAGCCAGCGAGTTAAAATAGACTCGAATTACAGTGACGAGGAAATTGTGTCATACGGTGTGCTACAATTTAAGGAGCTGTAGTGATCACACTACAGCCGGAAGCGGAGAAGAAGGGCATGTCCTACCACGACGTGCTTGCCAAGGCGAGAGTGGCGGTGAACCTGCAGGAGCTCGGCGTTGCTGAGGGCATCCGGCTAAGGGTCACTGCAACTGGGGCCCGGATGCTGGAGGTCCCTGGTGCGGCTAGCGGCCCGACTGCTGACGCTCTGGCCGAAAGGCTTAGGGCGTCCCTAAATGCGGACGAGGCCCGAGTGTCCAGACCCACCAAGTGCGCTGATATGCGCATCCTGGGTCTGGACGATTCTGCGACGGTGGAAGAGGTGGTGGCCGCCATAGTCAGGACTGGGGGGTGCTCTGCCGAGCAGGTGAGGGCGGGCACCTTACGTCTTGACCCCACGGGGATGCAAGCCATTACGATGAGATGCCCCGTGTTGGCGGCTCAAAACGTAGCCGGGGAGGGCCGAAGGCTCCTGGGGGGCTGGGTTTCCGCGCAGGTGAAACTGCTGGACCCCAGACCTCTGAGGTGCTTCCGCTGCCACACGGCAGCACAGGGCAGCCACGTGGGAGCTAAATGCACCTCGGAGGTGGAATGCAGCAGTCTCTGCTTCCGCTGTGGTCAGACCGGTCACAAGGCCGGCTCGTGGCCGCACTGCATGTGCGGCAGCTGGCAAGCCAGCCGATCACCGGGCTGGGAGCAAGGCCTGCGCTCCACCCGCCAAAGCCAGGGCCAGGGGCAAGCACTCCGCCACCGCCGTCACCGCCGCAGCCGCCGCCACCACTGTCGTCACCGCTGCCGCCTCCACTGTCGTCGCCGCCGCATCCACCGGGGCTGGGCCCTCACAGGGGGATCAGGAGGGGGCTGATATGGAGTGCCAATAATGGCCCCATTACGCCTCCTCCAGGCAAACATCAACCACTGCACCTCCGCTCAGGATCTGTTGCTCCAGAGCATGGCGCAGTGGTCGATTAACATCGCCGTGGTCGCTGAGCCATAGTTTGTCCCGCCCAGGGACGACTGGGTGGAGGATCTGAGCGGCTCAATGACACTAATTTCGTCGGCCGCCGCCGGTACCCCGTCCCTCAAGGCTGTCAAGAGAGGACGGGGTTGCGTTGCAGCACGGTTCGGGGAGATAGTCGTGGTAGGGGTATATTTCTCCCCGAGGCGAACTCTCGCCGAATTCCACAACTCCTTTGCGGAGCTGAGAGTCGTCCTTGGGTTCCGTTCCCTCCCCGTGCTCGTCTTCGGGGACTTCAATGCTAAGAATGTGGCTTGGGGTGCCCGGCATACGGACACACGGGGCAGGATGGTGGAGAACTCTGAACAGAGACCCGTGGAGAGGCCCTACAAAATGGTGCGGGATAAACTCCGCCCATGGGCTCCCCCACTGACGCAGAGTCTCCGGCCCCAGCTCGTGGAGGACGTGGTGAGCGCTCTGTTCCCTTCGTGAGGGGAACATATTCCACCACCCATGGCTCCGCCTCCTGCGGAGCCAGATGCGGACCACACCGACGACGACGGCGATGATCCGGAGGTGACCGAGGAAGAGCTGAGAGTGGCGGTACGTAGGCTGAATGCCAAAAATACCGCCCCAGGACCCGACGGCTTACCTGGAAAAGCCTGGGTCCTGGCCTTGGAGGCTCTCGGGCCTCGACTAAGGGGGCTAATAAGCGCATGCTTGGAGAGGGGCCGGTTCCCACTTCGTTGGAAGACGGGGAAACTGGTCCTCATCAAGAAGCCAGGGTGCCCTGCGGACTCTCCGTCCGCTTACCGGCCCATTGTGCTGATCGACGAGGTGGGCAAGCTCTTTGAAAGAGTCATTGCAGACCGCCTTGTCGGGCAGCTGGCCTGCGGGTGGGGCCGGATTTGGCGGAAAGCCAGTTTGGTTTCCGCAGGGGGCGCTCTACGGTGGACGCCATCATGCGCGTGCAAGCCATCACGATGGGGTATGCTGTGGCCCGGGGTGGGGTTGGCTTGGCGGTGTCTCTAGACATCGCCAATGCCTTCAATACCCTGCCCTGGAGTTGCATCAGGGAGGCACTCCAGTATCACCGGATGCCGACCTACCTCTGTCGCATTGTCGAGGCCTATCTGACGGACAGGGCCGTCATCTACTCCAGGCACCGGGGAGAGTGGAACCGGCGAGAGATGTCGTGCGGTGTCCCACAGGGATCGGTCTGGTGTCGCATCTGTGGGATATCGGGTACGACTGGGTGCTGCGCGCCGACCTCCCTAGCGGCGTCAGCGTGGTTTGCTACGCTAACGACACGCTGGTCCTGGCGCAGGGGAGGTCGCACCAGCCGGCGGCCGAAGCAGCAACACGCGGGGTTGCGACAATCGTCGAGAGGATCCGGCAATTGGGACTCGAGGTGGCATTGCAAAAGTCTGAGGTCATGTGTTTTCATGGACCTCGGGACGCGCCACCGTCGGGTTCACAAATAACGGCGGGAGGGGTTCACATCAGCGTTGAGCTGACGATGAAGCACCTGGGACTCGTCCTCGACAGCCGGTGGAACTTCATGAAGCACTTCCAACGTTTGGCTCCCAGACTGGAGCGACCCGGGGCTGCCTTGAGGCGACTACTGCCCAATCTAGGGGGATCAAACGCCTCCTGCCGGAGGCTCTATGCGGGGCTCGTGCGGCCCATGGCCCTTTACGGGGCACCGGTATGGGCGCGTTCCCTGAGGCGGCGACCAGCCCGCCTGTTGAACGCGTCCAAAAGGTTCATGGCTGTCCGGCTGATCCGAGGATACCGCACGGTCTCCGGTGAGGCGGCGAGCCTCCTTGCCGGATTGCCGCCATGGGATCTGGAGGCCAAAGTCCTCGCCCACATATGGGAGTGGCGAGAGGAGGCAAAACGCCGAGGCGTAACTCTGCTGCCGCGAGAAATCACGGTACAGCGGACAGAGCTCCGGTGGGATCTCATAGCGGCATGGAGAGTGCGATTGTCGCAACCCAGTGCTGGGCACGCCACAATAGCGGCGATAAGTCCCCTCTTTGAGGAGTGGCTAGAGAGGCGCCACGGCGCCCTCACCTTCCGCCTGACGCAGGTCCTCACTGGACACGGTTGTTTCGGAAGGTTCCTGTTCAGGATAAGGCGGGAGGAAACGCCAGGGTGTCACCATTGTGTGGATCATATTAGATCCCACGTTCTTTCAAATCTACATAGACGAGCTTTGTAGAATGTTGATCCCAGCTTGGAAGATACCATTATGTTGATGACACAGCGATGTAACTTTACGGACGTATGTGACACGGGACTTAAAATATAACTGGCGAATTGTGAGTGTTACTACACACTTCTGAGTGTGATGTTATATTGTTATGCATCGCTCCACTTCATTGACAGGCAGCCTTAGACATCTTATTTAAAACGGTGATGATATCATAATTAGCTAATTCATTAGGCTAACGACGCTACATACATATTATATAGATAGGAGACGTGCCATAAAGATGCTGCCTACTTACTGCGCTATTTGCAAACTGCGCAATATTTTGATATCTATGTATATATAAATTAACTATAATTTTCTATATTAATGATTTCGCATTCCAAATCCTAATGGGCCAAATAATAATAGGTAGGTATTTATATACCTACCTATTATTATTATATATATCTTCAGTATCAGGATGGTAGATAATAACGCGACAATGTATATCTGCATATCCTAAACCTGCCATAGTTATACGTATAGGTACTTAACGAACTTTGGTACCACAATCAGAACAATATACCTAGGAACAATAATTTGTCAATTTTATTTAAGAACCTACTCTACGTTGAGTTCAGCACCAATTTTCCCTAAATTCGAGAATATGAGTACGACTTATCTATCTATATCTTAGTAATATACTGTATACAAAGTAAAAATACAGGTTATAAAACTATGTTTACGTCTAATATAGAGTTTTAGAATCAGTTTGATCGAAGCCCAGGTGGGCAACTGCACCCATTGCCCCCCTCCCCCGCGCCTGAAAGTACTTGCATTCATTTAACAATTTATTACACAGTTACATCATTAATACAAAGTTTGCTAATATAACTGTTGCTGGCGAAAAAACAATGCGATAAATTTTAAGATAACTAGATTAAGACGTAAAATGAAAGTAACACCTGCCCGCACCAATCCTGACTTGGAGACTATGTTACTATCTAGTATTGATTACTTTATTATCATTTATCACATGATTAGGTACATCGCTGTGATGTCAACATTCCGTGCTTGCTCGTCTCAACACACGGACACACGCTCGTCCACTCGCCATTCGCTCTCGCTCTACCATCGACAAGGTCTCTAATTCCGGCTGACATTGAACGCTGAATGTGGTCACAATTTGTTTGTTTAATAATGTTGATCGTGTAGTATATTATCTAACATGGATATATACGATATCTTCCTCCAGTCTGGATTGATAACCGGTGCTATAGTGTTCTACTTGATATTTATTAAGAAGCAATCACCAAATAAGGGAAATTATAGGGAAGTTGGTAAGTAATTAAATACTCTACTATTATATAAAATAATATTATAAAGTTAAAGAGAAAAGATTAATTTTTTGTATGTAAAACGACTTTTTACCTCGATATTCTCGCGGGATCGAGACTTATGCGGGTGAGACCGCACGGCGCAGCTAGTCTACTATAAACCGATTTTGTTTTCTTTATTTATTACTTTTATTGGTGACTCCTAGTTTACCAGGATAAAAAGTATCATGTGTGTTAATCCAGGTTATAAACTGTGTGCCAGATTTCATTCAAATTCGTTCAGCCGTTTTTGCGTGATTGAGTAAAAATCGTCCAAACATACAAACTTTCATTTATTTATAATATTAGTGGGATTACATCAATTTAAGAGGACTGACTGCTTTCATTTATAACGTATTTATTATGTACCTTGTGCTACAACCACTAGAAGGGTCCATTATATAATTGGTCCAAGTCACGCGAGTGTGACGGATTAATTCAATTAATAATTGGGTATTAAACTATGAAATTATTAAATCGTTAACTCGAATGAATGAATAGGTGTGCCTGACAACAATTGGATGTGCCTGAAAGCCGTCACAGACGAATATAAACGATTAAAGGAGACTATTCACCGTCCATACATTTTTAGGATAAATGTGAAAGTGACAAACAAAAAATAAAATTATTTCCGAAAGAATTCCCTTTGTTCTTCAATTTATACTATAGGACCAAACTTGTAGGGTCATTCTCCGTCGAGTTACATGAGTTACTTAGTTGATAGGGCTTAAGAGTGATTTAGGGCTGATTTTTTAATCGACAGGTAATTTTTATTCCTGTAATAAAATTGACGCCTGACAGTTTCAGTATGGAAGAACTGTCAAAAATTCAAAATTATTCCTCCGATAAAATTATCTGGCGTTGGAAAAACCAGCCCTTAACCCGTTGAATGCCGTTATTACAGACATCTACGTTCCGGCATATGAAGGGTTAATGAGTTTAATTGTTTCTTATTTGGGCAAGCTATTGCTATCTTACACACTTATTTAGCTAGTACGGTCACCTAAGGAGATAAGTAACCGGGTCATCGGATATAGTTGAAGTTTTGTACGGAACCGATGGATGTTTCCAAATAAAATTGTATTTAATTAATAGAAAACAAACAGTTCATTTATCAAAATAAATTTCAATCGAAAACATCCATCGGTTTCTAAGTAAACTTCCACTTTATTCGACGAACCTTCTTACTTATCTCCTTTGGTGACTGTATTTACATTGTTGTGTACATTGAAATAGCAGAATCGGTATAATACAGTTATTTCAAACTGCATGTAATTAATTCGTCGTACCTTTCTTCCGCACCGGCTTGAAACAGATGACAATAGCTTGTAGCAGTGTTTCTTTTCATGTTTGTAGTATTTTTCAATATACAGGAAAATATATAAAATTTCAAAAGACCCATCATATATCCATTATCTACGCATTCTATACATTATACTTTGGTAAAATTGAGCTAAAATTATTGCTGCGAAACGACTTTTACTTTTGGTGTGAGAAATTGCTATTTACTGCAGGCGCAATGTAACGCACTCAAAATATTGTCTTAGTGGGTGCATGCATCGGTACAAAAAATAACATTTAAAAGTTGTTAACAAATCATTATCTCCGTATCCAGAAGGTTCCTAATGTTTGTTACGGAATTCCCAATATGTGAAGCGATAACGAGTCAAAGGAGCATTCATTAGATAGTGCTGGATTTTGTACCTAATTGCCGTTTTCACACTGCGACTATAACGAAACCGGCACGTCTATATCGTAGATATCGTCAGCTCGGACCACAACGATATCGTCCGACGATATCGAGACGATATTGGCATGTGAAACGATGTAACAAACTGCTTATTGTCATGCGGTATACTACAGCAGCTCCGAATAGTCGAGTTGCGCTAGCGAAAGCTGACATCGCCTCCGATTCCAAAAGTGTTAAAGTGTATGAATTCGAGGTAATAATGATAAAATCAAAATAAAAAGTCATTTATTCAAATTAGGTTGAGAATCAGCACTTTTCGAACGTCAAAATTACAAAAAACGCCCGCCCTTCACCACTTCCTAGTGCTATCGCTGGGAAGAAGAAGTGGCGCAACAAACTCCCCAGCAGCACAGCTGTCTGTTCAGTTAGAAAACACTTGATTGTATACAATACTAGGTACCTTTGTTCAGTAATTAACATTACAAGACCAGAACATAAAATTAAATTATTTGCCATATGTCAGCTAGCCACGCCAATATACCAACAAATATAATATAAACTGTACGTACTCAAGCTAAAAAATAATTAATTAAAATGTAAATAAAAACTTACTACCCAAATAAAAGCCTCCAGGAATAAAGGGCGTGACAGCTTACATATTTATGCATTGCTGGGTTCTGTTCACATAGCTGTCACTTGAAGTCACAAATGATAAACTAAGACCATCGAAGTAAAATAAATAAATTAGTTAATAACAATAACCTGTCAGTAAGCTAATCCTGGAGAAAGAAATAAACATTGTCTTGCGTTAAATTAGGGCGACCAACTATTCTTATCGTGTAAGTAGTCGTTGATGGAATAGTATGCCTTTGAACAAGGTTGGATTTTACTTGAGTTCTCTCTCTTTTCTTAAACTCATTAAAAGGCAAGTATAGCAAAGAAGAGGGTATCTTGTTATAAAAGGTTATATCAAGCCCAATAAATGAGTTACGAACCTTATGAAGCCGGTGAAAGGGGGGCACGTAGTTGGTCTTTATTTCTAGTGTTAACACTATGAATATCACTGTTTTTAGTGTAGAAGTGTAAATTTTGCCTAATATATAAGATGTTGGCAAAGATGAATTGTGATGCAACCGTGAGAATACCAATATCTTTAAAAAAATCTCTTAGAGAAACTCTGGCACCTAGCTGGTAAATTGCTCGAACAGCTCGTTTTTGAAGGACAAATTATATATTTTGTATATCAGCGGCTTTGCCCCACAGCAGAATACCGTAGGACATAACGCTGTGAAAATAACTAAAATAGACTAAAGGAGCTGTATCAACGTCAGTGTATTGTCTTACTTTCCTGACGGCGTAGGCAGCCGAACTGAGCCTTCCTATGTGAGGTCCCCACTGAAGTTTGGCATGTACTGTTAGTCCTAGAAAAATTGCCGAGCCTACAGTTTCAAGCACCTCTTTATCCAAGACGATGTTGGGTCCTAGATTTCTAGCATTCGGTAAGGCAAACTTTACACATTTCGTTTTCTTGGCGTTGCAGATAGCAGTGAATAGGTTACATTTGCTTTATCTTTTATATTTCTTTAACGATATCGTAAAAGAAAATATAGAATTGAATTGAAATGTAGGTAAAAGAACCTATTGTACAATTAATGCGATATTTAGAGGGATCTTATTACCTTCTCTTCTAGCTATGTTTAATAATTTAAAACAATAACGTCTTGTCGCAACAAAATGTAAACGTGCAGTGCGAGTAGTGCGGGCGATGCGGTGCGGCGGTGGGCAAGTAGCATCCACCCACGACCATCCGGCGGCCCCTACCCATGCCACTCCCCCCACGATCTGCTTTCTCCCGCACTGTGTCATCCGCCGATATCGGCACAACAATCAATGTCGGTGACGATACCGTTGACTACAAAGACAAAGTGTGAAAACGGTTAGCAGTAATTGTATGGAACTACCAGTCTGACGATATCGTGTAGTTATCGTGTCGTTATCGTTATCGTCCAATGCGAAAACGGCCATTATAAGATTGAAGACTTACATAAAATTGTATTTAGTATTTCAATGACTTACGATATCGGGTTCCTAACTGGTTACAAGTAGATTTTATACGAAAATACCTTTACCACATTAAATTATGAGATGGGTCTCTTAAGGGGCTGTTGTATAAAATGTGTAACTGAATTAATGCACATTATGAAAGTAGTTTATTCAGAAGCGGTCACCGAATCCATTTCTATCACTTTCTCTATAGGTAATTTTTCCCCAAAATTAATTAAAACTATGTAAATTACAGTCACACTTCCGCTGTACAGTCAAAACAAATCAAAATGGACGAAATTACTACGCTAGAGCGACTAAGCGCGCAATTTAGATTTTTTCATGGTAACAGAAACAGCGATATTAAAAAAAAAATCGAACGACGTGAAAACTAATGTGCAACTGATTTTGAAAATCCAAATGTCATGTTATATTATTTATAAACGTAATTTGAATGTGGAATTCTAGACAGAATGAAATATATCACTCTTCACAATAGCCAATATCAAAAATCGGCAATTTCATAGGTAAAGATTATTCGTAGGTATTATACCATGATAAATTATATGCCAGTGAAAATGTACCTAGCGGAATAAATACTTAACTGAAGTGTTGGTGCAAATATTTTTGATAAGAGCTCTATCAATTAGAATCGATCTCCTCAAGCATACAGGACTAGGCCGCGCGCACTTCGGACGCGAATTTGTATCGTGATATGATCGTGGTCCACCGAATTGAGTGCGCGCACACGGAATACGTTTTTGCCCAGCAGTGGTGCAATAACATGCTCGTATTATTATTTATTTATTGTATAAAGACTCTTCAATTGAAGAGAACATTTTTCTCGCGAGAGGAATGTTAAAGGGAGTAATCGTTTAGTCTGCGTGTTTTCTAATTTCCTTTGACGACTTGAGCCAAGAAACAACCAAATTCCGTAGCAATCGTAGGTAACCGTCGTTCGGTTATTCCGTTTATCCACTCCAAGAAATTCACCCTCAGCCTATAAATTCCGTTTATCCAACTAGGCTTAGGGTGGATTCTCGGACATGCGTTTCCGCATATCCTCCTTAGGATGGATATTTTTTGGGGTGGATAAACGGAATAACCCCTGGCGTTCTGGTTGAATTATTAAATTATAAAAAAGTTATCAGCATCGGTAAAGTGAGCTGTAGGTGACTCCGGTATATACAACTTTCTCAAACCTAAGTAATTCGATCCTTTGTATTATTTAGCCTGTGTTGGCCCACTGCAAGGCAAATGTGTCTTTCATCTATATTACTTCCTTTTTAAATGTATGATACATAGGGTAACTTTGTAAACATCTCAACTTTCTGCGATAGGCTGGAACTACCATCTGCGTCTGTTATTCGCGCGCTACTATGCCGTTCGCCGCTGGAAGTCGCAGCTGGAGCCGACGCGGCTGGACGAGCTGCCTCGGCCGGAACAGTACAAGGGATGGGACAGCTTTGCGGTTCGGACCTGCGACTCCGACGGCACGGCACTGCTGCTGACCATACGCAAGCTGTGTGGATCGCAGCCGCTCGCAGAAATTGTGGTGCACGTCAAGTTACCGGATGGAACTACTTACACGTTACCGCGTAAGTTTAATAGTTTTATTCCTGTTATTTTGGCACCTAGTATCTTGCGCTGCGCATCTTATCGAAATTACCAACGATAACACGATGTTACATCAAGCAAGAGTATTGTTGTGCGGATATCACCGTTCGTCAATATATTTAATAGCAACAATACAACAACAACAACGGGACAACACAACATTACAACGGGAGGCGTTCAAAGTCACTTCGGTTACATTATTATGAGACCTTCAAAAAATTTGCTCAGTTATATTTAGCTCATTCGCGGTTCTTATAACTCCAGAGCATCCTGATACAGCAGTATGTGCATGGCAGAACGTCGGGAGTGGTTGGAGTGCTGATGGCCTCAAGATCCAAGTTCTAGAAGACCGAGAAAGATATCGATTTTTATACAACGGTCTCTTAACTAGAGTGGAAGACGGTGTCACACAGCACGCGAAACTGAACTTCGTGTAAGTGATTGTTAAACCTACTATTATCAACTTCTTGTAACATAATTTAAAAGCGTAAAGCGAAACATGCGGAAGTGCAAAAATCTTCGGAAAAGTTAGCTCGAGGAGAGTGATATTATACCGAGCTGCCTGAAGCTGTGAACGTTGGAGCAGTGAAATTAGTGTCCATTCCGACTTTTTGGTGCACACAAATTAGCTATTGCTTATTATCTAAATGTTTAAACGTTTCAATGTTATTTTCAGTTGGGCCTCAGCAACGAAACCGGTCCGATACCCCGATGATTGGAGCAATAAGCTAGCAGCGGAGGCATTGGCGCTTGAATCGTGGCGAGACAACAAGTGGCCCTTTATGCTGTAAGTTCAATGATAAGTTATTACTAATTAGCATTTTTATGACAGAAAAAACAAATGGGATAATGATTAGATTATGGAACCATCATAACGTTCACAGAAGCAAATCGGATGAAGGGGGCTGGCTCCAATGGGGAGTGGCACAAGGTCGTTTCGAATCGTTCGATGAGGAAGGAATTGTGGATAAAAGCGTGTTCTTGCGGACTCGAGGGGTGAAGGAGCGGAGATGGGCACCCCGAGCATACGAGGGCCTCAGACGAACCATCAACATTACTGCAGTGGCACGGGATGGAACCGCCGTGCAACTGCGGTGCTTGTCGTACAGAAATGCATTGACCCAGTGAGTATTTTGGCTGGTTTTACATTGTAAACTTTCGTTGAAAAACTACAAGGGTTGAATAAAGAAATAAAATTATCAGCGGTCGTCCTAAAATTTGTGATGATGGTGATGAGTTGACACGATGACGCGTTACGATCGGGCAGCGGGTTAGCAGCAGTAGTCATTCTGTTAGACTTTGTAAAGCTATTATTTTAGTAATACTTTACTGTTTTGTTTTCCAGTTGCATATCTGGCTGTGTTAGATTCCCAGACTATATGACGAAGGGTATTACCTCCACTGATATAGTCATGTCGGACTTCTGCGAGCGACCTGATGGCTTGCCCGAAGTTTACACGATAAATTTGACCAGTAAGTTATACAGATTAATTTTATTGTGCCTGTACTTTGTTCATGTAAAATAAGACGAATGTGTGTGTTGACATTCTGTTACGAATGGATCTGATTGGATTTGGATACTCTACCCTTAACAACATAATGGGAGTCGTCGGACATTTATCAACTAAAAGCTAACTGGACTCGAGCCCTCGCGAAAATAATATTCTCATAAAAACACATTCTTGAACCTAATTTAAAGTTGAATCTTGATTTTCCAGCTGACGACAGTTTACTGACGTTGGTGCTAAGAATTAACGCTGATGGCGGCAAGCTCTTCAGCGGCGTTCCTTACCAACAAGAAGTGGTGTATCGTACCATGCATGTTGATATTAACTGCATACCAGGCACTGGCATCCTAGAACTTGGATATGAACCATCAGGTATGCAACGAACAGTAAAATAAGCTATGGAGCGTAGCTAAAAACTTGATTTTTCGTATTTATGAAACCAAACTTTTGTTCCCTAAGTTGTTTCAGAGCCGGCCTCGCGTATTACTCCACCACGACTGTTGAAGTGGTTGACGGAGAAGCAAGTTGGTGAGGTGGGCTACTGCGTTTCATTTGATGATCGCGCTGCCGCATGCCCCATGTATGTTGGAGGGAAAGGTGCTTCGTTGGCTTTGCTGGCTTCCATGCAGAAGGATGAGGTACAATTTGTACACTATTTTGACCCTTTGCCAATATTCTGACCCTGACTAGAGAATAAAATAAAATAAGTTTATTACATATCATTTTGGCTTACATTGAATGAATATTTCTTACGTTACTGAATACGGTGCGCTTTGCAGGGTTACCGAGTGCCACCCGGATTCTGCCTGACCACTAAAGCTTTGGAGCAGCATCTGGAAGTAAATCCTCAACTGCTGGCCGCGATTCGGGAAATCGAAGCTGCTAATGAAAGCTATAACGAAGACACATTTAAAGAATTGTGTAAAAAGTACGTATTTCTCACGATTTAATGGTGATTAAAATGATGATAAGAGAGCTGGTGCTGCGCCGACCCCAAAAAAAAAGGGGCAAGGGCCCGGGAATGTCATCATCATCAACATCATTCTCTTCTTGGTGACGAGAAGTAAGATTTCGAGGAACTGAAAGATTTTATTATAATTTCAGAGCATCCGAACTGTTTGTAACGACAGAGATAAAGGGAGACGTTAGAGATGAAATATTGATTAACATGAAGGAATTAAGAATAAAAGCAACCGAGGAGAAATTGGGCTCTGAACTACGTTTTGCAGTTCGATCATCTGGTAAGTTGGCTAATTACAGAATAGTATCTACATTAGGATTTACGATACAATATATATACGATACAGAGCCTCGACAAACGCAACGAAGAAAAAGGGTGGAGGGGTACTTATAGCTGTCCTGAAGTCTATCGGGTCCGTTCGCATGTCACAATTTGAGACGGACTTTGAAAACTTATGGGTAAGTCTTAAGATCACAAATAGGAAAAAGATCCAACGCCTGAACATTTGTGATGTTAACCTACCATCACCCGTACAGCAATCAACACTTGACTAGTTTCTAGCCAAAGTTACGTCAGTTACACAACTGGAGATCAAACTTTAATAGCTGGCGACATCAATCTTGGGTCCATTAAATGGTATCCGGACGAAAGTGGAACTGAATGCACATCCATGACACCAAGTGGCTACAATACCCCACTGGGTTACTCGTTAATAGACTGCTTGTCCCTAAATAATATTGAGCAATTAAACCCTGTAAAAAATCAACTTGGCAAATTCCTTGATCTAATTTTGTCCATCTTTCCTGGCGGATTTGTTTATGAATGTAGAACCCCCCTGTCAGCTGTAGACTCTCATCATCCACCATTACAAATTATTATAAAAAATATGTCACTTACTAACCTTAAATGTAAACGCGCCGTAAAATACAATTACCGAAATGCGAACTATACATTGTTGAGTGGGCGATTAAGTAAAACAAGTCAATTGGTCTACATGCTTGTCCGAGTGAGCAGATGTCAATGCAATGGTGGTAGTGTTATACGAGCATCTCCATAATATAATTGACGAGATCCTACCAAAAACGAAAGTATCACAAAATAGGTACCCTCCCTGGTTTTCCAAGGCCCTTATTAATCTTTTAACCGAAAAGGAAAAGCTTAGGATGCGGTTTAAAAAATATAATAATCCACGCGACAATTACGAATATCGACTGTTAGGCAAATGAGCTAATATTATGATCAAAAGTAACTACAATGACTACGTGAGGAAAATCGAGACGGGCATATCAAAAAATCCCAAAGTCTTTTGGTCATATGTAAAAGCAAAAAAATCGAAGTCTAACGACATACCGTCTGAAATGAAATTATATGATCGGCTAGCCACCGCCGGGGACAACGTCTGCAAGCTCTTTGCTGCCCATTTCTCTTCAACGTTCAGCCCATCAAATGAAACAATACCTGCTTCATTACAGACAGATCACAAGTATCCCCAAAACAGCTTGAGTCGGGTCACATTCTCAGAAAGAGATGTGATTAAAGTCCTTCAAAAACTGAATGTATGCAAGGGTCCGGGACCGGATGGTTTCCACCAGTGTTTGGTAAAAACTGCGAGTAGCTTGGCCCTACCGCTAAAAATCATTTTGAACCACTCAATCGACACAGCGCCATTACCTTCTGAATGGAAAAATGCCAATGTAGTGCCCATCTTTAAAAAAGGTGAAGCAAACAACATTCAAAATATCTAATATAAATAAATATCGGCCAATATCAATTTTATCTGTGCTTTCGAAGGTCTTTGAATCCCTCATGTGTCCTATTTTAACATCATATTTCAAAGTAGAGCTAGCTTCCCAACAGCATGGATTCTGTACGCAAAGATCCACCACGACGAACCTGACTCTTTATGTCAATGATCTAAGCAAACTTATCGACTTTCGCTCACAAGTTGACTCTATTTATACAGACTTCAGTAGTGCCTTTGACAAGGTCGACCACCAGATCCTTCTGCAGAAACTTTCAAACCTCGGCATATTCGGAGAGCTTCTTCAATGGTTCGAGTCTTATCTGACTGACAGAAAACTAAGGGTCGTAGTAAAGGGGCATCAGTCTTCCTTTTATTATTCCACCTCTGAAGTCCCACAAGGCTCCCACATGGGTCCGATATTGTTCCTTGTATTCGTCAACGATATAGTGAACTGCATCAAGCACAGTGAGTGTTCACTTTTTGCTGACGATGTCAAGTTCTATAAGGAAATCAATTCAGTCAGAGATATAAGAGGACCTAAACTCAGTGCAAAACTGGTGTTTAGAGAACAGGATGACTCTTAACGCCGAAAAGTGTAAACAAATGACCTTCACAAAAAAGCGAAATTCCCTTCCATCCTCGTATTCGTTGAACGGTGAAATACTGCAGAAGGTTAACACAATTCGAGATCTTGGTGTATGCCTCGGCAGTCAGCTTACTTTCACTTCACACATAGACAACACTGTCAAAAAGGCAACTAAAATGTTAGGATTTCTGAAGCGTATCTGCCGCGACTTGTCTATTGTCTATTGTCTAAGTCTATACGCACCCTCAAACTCTTCTGCTTCACCCTCGACAGAAGTGTACTGGATTATACATCGCAGGTGTGGAATCCTATCTACCGGGTTCATATCAATCGAGTCGAACGCGTCCAAAAAGGCTTCACTATGTACCTGCGATATAAATCTATCAGCTGCCCCAACACATTTAATTACCCTGAAAGATTGAGTTACTTCAACCTTACATCCCTCGAAAACCGCAGGAAACTGATGGATCAAATTATGCTCTTCAAAATTATTAATGGTCTGATACATGCCCCAAAATTACTAGAAGACATTAATGTATCTGTTCCCCGTAGTAGTCAACCCAGGACCGAACGCAAATTAGATGTGTTCACAACATAGTTCGAACCAACCTCGGGCGATCAGCACCACTGAACCGTTTGATGAGGACGTATAATGAAAGCCACTCTTGCACTGACACCATTGACATCTTCTCCAACACCCTGGCTCAATTTCGCAAACATAATTATTTTACGACAACTTACAGATTGCTGATAGTTGATTCTTGTTTGAATTCCGTCACTCATGTTTTGTTCTGTATTTCTTGTTACAGTTTTAACTTTTTTAATCAATGTAATTATTTTATGTTATACATTTGATTTCTATTGTATTATTATTGATTTATTTGATTTTATTATTTTAACTTATTTAATTCATTATTGTAACTTAATTGATTTTATTATTGCAACTTATTTGACTTTATAATGAATAAATTATTCGATTTTATTATTATTAACTTACTTGATCATATTGTTATTTTTATTACTAGAATTACCTAGTAAATCAATAAGCCAAACTATGTAAGTGCTGTGCACACCTTTAATTGATAAGTTCACTGTAGTACTTTATATAATAAGACTAAGCTCTGTGTTAATGTTTATGTGAATTAATCGTTGGAGTGCCATAATAATAAATAAATAAAATACGTGTGACTTAAGTAGTCCATTACTTAAGTCACACGTATCGTATACTATTTTATAGCACATGTCACCTAAATGCTTTCCTGTGTAAAAATGGACTACTTAAGTCACAGATAAGCGTGACTTAAGTGCGGGTTTAGGTCACAGAGTGCTATAAATGATATCTTATGACGGTATAGTCAAAAGATTTTGCTTCAAACAAGTTATTGTTATACAGCCGTAGGAGAAGACAGTGAAGAATTGTCAGCTGCCGGGCAGAACGAAACAATTCTTGGATGTATCAGCGACAGTGATATCATAGAGGGAGTCCAGAAGTGCTGGGCATCAATGTTTGCCTTCACCAGTACTTATTATCGCAGGTACATGATCAGAAAAGCCTACCTACATTATTTGTTTTTCTTCGTTTCATTAGTATCTTGGTTTACTAACGAACAGAATCACGCTTACATTCTGGGTCGAGAATTGTTTTGAAATTGAGTGAAAGCTTCTTTAGGCGCACTTTGCGTTCTTTCCGAACAGTGAACGAAACTAAACCATCACGCTCGGGTCGGTGACTTTCAGTCGGGTATACTTGGCTCGAGTCGTAAGTTATCACTTCTACTATCGTGTGGTCTTAAGCAGACGGGTGTTTTTTTATAAAATCAATATAAAACATCGTATAAACTGAAGCCGTTTTTCGTGTCTGTCTGTATGATCGTGTTGTTCTTCTAAACAACGCAATGGATTTGATGCGGATGGCTAAAAACCATCATTAAATTTATAGAATTTATTCTCGAAGGTGTTTGTATATATTATATTAGACGCAGGTTAATTTGGGTTTGGTTGGGTACAGACAGAACGGACAGCCATGTTTATGCGGCGGTGGCGTGGTGGTGCAGGTGCTGGTGGCGCCGCGCGCGGCTGGCGTCATGTTCACGCGGCACCCCGCGCATGGAGACCCCTCAAGACTGCTCATCACTGCTAACTATGGACTCGGCGAGGTAATTTTATAGTTGTTCACATGGTGCTTAATACAAAAAAAAACGGTAATAAAGATGTTGCACCTTAGAACCGTACAATTTACATGCTATTTATTTTTTTAAGTTTACATTTCGAAGGTTTAAGTTGAGTCATCTTCCTTTTGTCAACATTTTCCAAAAATTCTTTCAAATAGGCAACTATTATAATTTTATAATGTTTTATTTACAGAGTGTTGTATCCGGCGCAGTAGAACCTGATACCATGATAATAAAACGGACAAGGAATGGTCAGATCACTATTTTGAAGAAAGAGTTGGGGTCCAAAAGTCGCCGCGTTAAGACAGAGGCCAGTGGCATCGCTATGGAAGATGTACCAGAGGACGAAAGGAACGTGGCTTGTATCACTGATGTGGAAGCTCTGAAACTGGCCACCATCGGAGTGTCTCAAGAAGATTTGTGGGGCGCTGGCAGAGATATCGAGTGGGCTGTTAAAGAGGTGCAAACTAAGTAACATCAATTTAAGCATGCATAGAAATTATGGTTAAATGAGAGTAAGGCTCGGTCCTGACTCTGTCCGTTGAAGACCGTTGGTTTTAGCTGTTTCCACGGTTGCATTGCGAGTGTCGTGATGACAGATGATAAGAAGAACTAGAGCGAAGCGCACAGTGTCGCAAACAAACTAGTGTTGTTGTTTAAATATGAACATGTCTAAATATTTGAACATACAAGCGAGATACACTTTTAACAAAACTTTCTATCGTCACGATCAAGCCATAGATACATTGTACGGTACATTGCAGAATTTTGATTTTGGTGAAGTTCTAATGGATTTTAGCATTTAAGATATATGTCAAATTATAGGTACTTAGAAAGTTAAAGTTTCATAAATAAAATCTTTAATCCCCAGAACGAGATATTCCTCCTGCAAGCGCGACCCATCACGTCTTTGGATCGCTGGACCGAGGAGGAGTTACTGTTTGAACTGGACTCACCTGTCATGGCAGACGACGACATAACGTCGTTCGGTAATTGTGGAGAGGTAAGAGAACAAAATAACCACAAATCAACGTAACAAAATACTCCTTCAGAAATTGTCCTCACTTCCTACAACACAATCTAGATATCATTAAGTATGTTCGTCACATGAATACTTTTTCAATAGCAAGGTTCATCGCATCGTGTCATATCGTATGTAACTAAAAAAGCGATGCATAAAAAAGTTTATGGATGGAGAGGGAGAGGAAAGCTAAAGAAACTATGGATAGATTGTGCGAAGAATGATATGAAAGAAAAGGGAGCCATCAGGGCATCATCGCTTATATCAAGCTTCTTGTATCATTCAATTCGGAGTTGCACTAGGGTTTCGAACACGTAACGAATTTTTATATAGCAAAGTTGTTTTTCACAGGTCCTTCCTAAACCATTAACTCCGATGACTTTTGATCTGGTGACTACTCCGTTGGGGACCGGCATGGAGAAGGCAGTCGGCGTCAACGGGAGCGGTTACGACAAGGCTGTAGTGGTGACCCACAGCAGATGTGCAATAGCGCTGTATAATGTGAGTACCGCCTTTTTTAGACTCCAGTTCCGAGACGCCTATATTTACGAATCCGTGATGGTTCGTCAGAGAAGATATAAATGCACTAGAGCACTGGACCTGGAAGTCCAGCGTCCGGAATTTTTTGTGTAAAACAATAAAGACTTCTATAGAATATATGATATAGATAGACATCATCTGCCTAGCCTTTTCCCAACTATGTTGGGGTCGGCTTCCAGTGTAATCAGATGCAGCTGAGTATCAGTATAGGAATGTACGTAGACCCTAAATCATTTTATGACTTTATTTTGCAGTCCTTATACAAGAAGGCCCCCAAAGAACTAGGCGTAAATGTACGTATGATGGAAATGGCTATTCATGGACATACAGTAGCAGACGAGCAGATATTGCAGACAGCGCAGCACAGGCGCGCGCCTCACTGGCTTGACCAGCCTGAGGGGATCTACGTTATGATAAAGGTAAACCTTATTATGTTTTCTATACCACTTACCATTAGGTAAATGGTGCTAGGTATGTACCATTATCGCATCGCAATGATGTAGCTCACTGAAGTACCTACTTACTCACTCAAGACATCCAAGTTGTATCTATCGGGAAGCACAGATTCAGAACTTTGTGTGTTAGAACAGTTAAGATGTGTACAAATGTACTTATTTCTTATTATTATTTAACTTCCAGACGCTTGCATTATCCAAATGGAAATTCGATGACTCTGTGAAAGCCAGCGTAGTAAATTATGACTTTAAAAGTGACAACCCCGAAGACCTGTTTGAAGCTCTTTTGGAATCACGAATAGTAATGGAACGCGTTTCTGACAACCATGCTTTTACGAGTACAGCAAGCACTTGCAGCCAGTTCGTGGCCATGTCAGTATTTTTGGAAGGAAAAACAGGTAACTTTTCATGCTATTTTAATATTGAACTTGTAGACAAAATGTGTGGTAATTATTACATTATAACAAAATAGCTGCGCCTCTCAGTTTTACCTGCATGGAGATTCCATATATATATTACACACATCAACACCGTCTAGGGATATTTTGTATAAAGTTATTAAACTCAAAAAATACTGGCCAGTTTTAAATTCATTTGAAGAAAGCTTATTTTGTAAACCTTTTTGAACGATTCTAAATTTGAATTTGAAAAAATAAATTAAAAACAAAAGACTTAAGCGGCATAATGGTAGCGAAGTCCGAAGGTTTCATTTACCTACAGTAGTTTTTGCCTATTTTTTTGTGTCAAATTTAAGTTTTATAACAGGTTATCGGTTAATTTCGAATTAATGTTATTGTGTGCATCATGCAGCGGCGCCATTTAACGAGAGAGGAATTGTTAAGGGCAGTAGGCATGCTCCAAACTGGGGCTACTCAACGGAGTATTGCCGAGGAGATTGGAACAAGACAAAACGTAATATCAAGGTTATGGTCACGTTATCGTGCTACTGGTGATGTGGCTGAAAGACACCCAGGCGGGAAGCGCATTACCACTCAACGACAATACCGATTTTTGCAAGTTGCCGCGAGAAGACAACCAAATGTTACGGCCATGCAGTTGGTTCAGAGGCTCCAGTCAGAGCACCAGTTGCTTGTGAGTGACAAAACTGTGAGGAGAAGGCTGCATGAAGCTAACCTTCATGCTCGCAGACCGCTTCGTACTCCGGCACTACGCCGAGGAAATCGTGGACGACGACTAGAGTGGGCTCGTGAAAATTTGCTCTGGGAAGATAACCAGTGGTCTGTAGTGCTGTTTACCGATGAGTCCCGGTTCGGTTTCCATCCCGATACACGTAGAGTACGTGTTTGGCGAGTTCCTGGTCGTGAGAGCCGTCTGCAACATCCTCAGGAAGTCTATTCATACCACGGCGGGACAATTATGGTTTGGGCGGGAATTCGTGTTGGTGGAAGAACCGACCTCGTTTAGATCAGAAACACCATGACGGCTGAAAAATACCGTAACGAGATGCTAGCACCAATAATCTACCCCCATCGACTACAAATGGGCCAAGAATTCACGCTCATGCACGATAACGCCCGTCCGCACACAGCGAGAGTGGTGACGAGCTGGTTGCAGGAGCACGACGTATCGGTCTTAGGCTGGCCCGCTCAATCGCCTGACCGAAACCCGATAGAACATGCGTGGGACATGCTCCAAAGAAGGGCTTTGAGGAATTTCCCTGCAAACATTGCGACAGAAGAGCAACTTTTTTTGCATCTTAGCCGGACTTGGGACAAAATACCGCAGCAAGACTTGGATAACTTAATCCAAAGCATGAAAAACCGTTGCAGGACCGTTATTAACGTCATGGGGTATTTTACTGACTACTGATTTTTCACATAACTGTTAAAAACAGATTAATTTTTCCTTATTTTTCACTTTTTCTTGAGAAACACATTCATTGTTAGTTTTACCATTATTTCACGTTTTTTCTTTATTTGAATAAAAATTTGTTTACGCAAAAAAAAATATTTTTTTTTTATTCTGGAGTGTAGTCTGATAAATGGGCTTTATAAAAATATATGCATGTTGTATGTTATTTATAATAAATTTTGAGTAAATTGAGTAAATCCAAAATATCCCTAGACAGTGTTGATGTGTGTATATACAGGCTGATTTTTTAAAGACCAGCCAAATTTAAGGATGTGGTACAGACCATCAAACTGAACAACTTTCTCCATGGGACCAACATCGTAATCGCGAATAAAAATTCAGCCGTCCCATACATTTAGGTCGAGTAGGTATTGAAGTTTTCTATGGGACAGTTGATAAAATTTTCGCGATTACGCTATCTGTCCCATGGAGAAAGTTGTTCAGTTTGATGGTATGTACCACATCCTTAAATTTGGCTGGTCTTTAAAAAATCAGCCTGTATATGGAATAATATATATAGATTGCATATTTTATTTTATAATAACATTTTTCTTTTAGAGTTTACTCCAGAACAATGCAGTGAAATAAGTACATTGTTTAGTTCGGGTGACGTGTTATCAGCAGAAGTGCCAATGGCTTTGGCTAGTATAGCGCAAAAGTTGGAGCAGTCGGGATTAGCCGAAGAATTTAGAGCGCAGGACCCCAAGAAAGCTCTGCTATGGCTAAAAGAATACGTCCATGATGACATTTACGTTGATGTTCGGCAATTTTTGGAGCACCACGGCTACAGAGCCGTGATGGAGGTATAAATACTGCATCTGAATAGGTGCCAACAAGCAATACTTTCCAAAATTCTTTTGCTTACAATATAATATTTGCTTTTCAGTTTGATTTAGTTACTAAACCGTGGGTTCTGGTCCCAGAGAATATGATGACAGTACTCCAAAACTTACACGTTACCACTGAAGGAATAAAGCATACTAAAAGTAGCCAGGAGATTGTCGACGCTTTAAAAACTCCTCAGAAGCCAAACACTAGGTACGTACCCAAGTATATTTTTGGGATTGTCCTTTTACAAGTTACTGACCTGAGGTTTTCAGTGATCGTTTCGAGTTGCATTCGAATCTATGTCTCTTTGCAGTAATTACCTACAGTATACGTAATATGTGTACATACTTTCACATCAATTGTTACAGGAAAGTTCTTCGCTGGATTCTGCCGTTATGTCACCGTGCCGTGCGCCACAGAGAGGGCACGAAGGCACATCTGGTGCTTGTTATTCACAAATTACGAATCGGTTTCATCCGACTCGGCAACTTGTTAGTTAAAAAGTGGTTAATACCAAATCCTGATCTCGTGTTCTTCTTCCGTAAGGAAGAGCTCAGGAAATATCTTGCTACTAGAGATCCTGCTCTATTGAAAAAGTAAGTATTTCCGGTACTTACGTAATACTTTTGTTTGCATGTTTGATTTCAAAGAGAAGTATGGAAGAAAAAGACATGTTGCACCGATCTTAACTTGGGAAAAGGGCAGGAGAGTGGTGATGATGATGACGTACGATTTTAAAAACATTTGAATGAGGTCATTTACTGAAACTGAAAGCCTAATAAATCTGTCATCAAATCTCATGACCATACATTTGATTTGATTTAGGGTATGTTCATTAATCACGATGGATAAACAGAATATTCGCTGGAAACAAAACAAATTGAAAACGATTGAAAGTAAGTCTCCAATTTTCCGAGTTCCTCCACAGAGAATACAGAAAAGGGATATTTTTCAGAGCAATGCAACGTCAACAGTACCATCCAGGCTGGTGTAAGCTAAAGTTTGCGGAGCTGAACACCGGCTGGGTGGACAAGTTAGAGCCTAATGCGCCGAACCTGAAGGCTGGCGACGTGAAGATATCCGCCACGTCCGTGTGTGGCGGGGAGGTGATCGCGAGGGCCTGCGTCATCAAGGATCTCGAATCAGAAGTTCGTCGCTTTATTGTTCCACCCTATTTTAATACATTGCTTTTCTGCATAGCTATTCACAACTATTGACTTGCTGTCGTGTGGAAGATGACATATTTTCGATTACCTACCTACCTGACCTTGCCCCCGACAATAAATAGCTGTCGGAAAATAGCGATCGTAATTTAAACTGACACGGGTTTTGGATTTGTTTTGTGTTTGGAGGATTCCATCGTTAACATTGATTGATGTTTGATTCGGCACGGAAGCGTATCAAATGGTTGTGAATAGCTATGCTGATGTTTCCTGCAATTTCGTACCAGTGGAGCTGGTTTATTATATCGGTACCTGCGACACTTATGGTTTTCTTTGAACAGATTGGTGACTTGCGCCGTGGTGATGTGCTGATAACGCACGCGACTGACATCGGCTGGTCGCCTTACTTCCCGCTCCTGACTGGCATCGTCACCGAGCTCGGTGGTCTTATTTCACACGGTACGTTAAAAAATCCGTCAATGATTCTTATACAAATACAAATCTGCAGTTCTACTATGAAGGCCCAATATGTTTTATATTTAGGGTCTTATTTTAGTTATTCAAGTCCTTAAACATACATCGTTCTTTGCTCCAATAAAAAATGAAAATTAGGTACTTACGATTTGTCGGACCAAAATATTCATAGATATATTATATACAAAATATTAGACTCATGATTATGAAACATGTGGTTACGTAAGTTACAAAAATATTGTTTCCCAATATCCAGGTGCCGTAATTGCCCGAGAATATGGATTGCCTTGTATCGTAGGCGCAGCAAACGCCACAGATGTATTCAAAACTGGAGATTTAGTACGACTATCAGGAACCAAAGGTATAATAGAAAAAGTGGAGGTGAAAGAAGACCCACCAGATGCAAGTATAGAGAGTTAATAAGAATCACAATATCGTATACATACCTACGGGTACGGGTAAAGGTGCAATGTAGTAAAAGATAATGTTGTAAAGAAATCAATATAATTGAAATAAATAAATACAAAACAAAAACAATAAGACAATTCAAAACATTCTCGCAAACACATCCGACACACCAAATTCAAAACAATGGCGCCGATTCCCTTGTTCACAAACTAAACTAAATATTGTTCTGAGCATCTTTTTCTTTCTATTTCATTAAAAAAAGGACAGAAGATAAAATATAAGTTTAGTCTGTCAAATTAAGATACTCCATAGACAGTTTAGACGCGATTAAAAACATGGCTACTAAAAATACGTCAATATACCTACGTCAGGCGCTGACTAATTTGACAGGACTAAACTAATATTTATGTTCTGTCCTTTGAAATAGAAAGAAAAAGATGCACTGAACTTAAATTTAGTTTAGTTTGTGAACAAGGGAATCGGCGCCATTATACAAGATGTCACGATTTGGTACAATGCTCTGAGTAACTTAATCGGATTGACTAAGATAATTTCAGAGGACGACCACCTTTGAGGTCATATTTTTCTATCAATATATCGTAAAGGATTACGAATTCTGAACGCATCAACTCCTGAATTCCCTAAAAATTAACGCACAGTACGCGACAGCTCTAAATTCCAAGATAATTTCATAAGAATGGCAAAACAGCCGTATGACGACAGATATTAAAAAACTAAGTGATTTAACCACTCTTAAACCACATGCCTGTGTCCCTAATACGCTGTTGCGTACTGCAAATTGTTGCAAGCTCATTGGTTATCATCGCCTGCGAGCATCAGGAGTTCGAAGCAGTTGAAGGCAAAGGGCCTGCCGAAGATGATAACATGGCAGTGGTAGTGAGGCTCGTGAACAGCGCCCAGGAGATGGTCACCGTGGTAGTGCACACGGCCGATGTGCATGCTGGGACCCACGCACACTGCGCGGTCGTTCACCGAGCCACCGCGCCACGCAACCCAGTGCACCTCCGCGTTACACATCACCTGAGGAGACAGCACAATTTTTAGCGGGCCTCCAGACATGCACCACGCGCCTTCATATTGTACCTGCGCGGTTATCGCCACTCGATCGCTAAAAATAACTGAACCTCACGGTTTGCAACATGTACCCACGCGATTCCTGCGTGTCTGAATGTGCGCTTAGGGTTCCTGTTGGATTGAGTAGGCAGTTTAGCAGTTCCGTATCCAAAGGCTGCCAACGGAACCCTATACTAAGCTAATTAACTAACGCCACTTCTTGTTGGCACATATAACAAATCATGCTTGCAACAGTTACAACTGATCGAAAGGAATTTTCAGCATGAAAGTTGATAAGGTTAGGCACCTGTCCCGCCACCGGCGATGACCGAAAAGCAAGTAGAGCTAGCAAAAACACGAACGAGCAGCGAGTGCGCGACGGTGGCGAGCGATTACTCGTATGTGCATATAACAAGCGTGAGTCTCTCAGCGAGTGTTGTGCCCGCCAAGGGATCGTGTCTGGTCGAGTACTCTCTTTGATAGCTCTAGTCGTTGCGATAAAAGAGTACTCGCCAACTGTGTGTACAGTTAACGATCAACTACTATTAATATAGTTGCGCGCTACAATTAATGCCTGGTACATGGTGACATTAGTTACCACTAGCGCCATCTAGTATAGAGTAGCAGAAGTAATAGAGTCAAGATCCTTCTAGAAATTTCGATGCTAAAACTTTCTAGAACTATCGACATCTGGTCAGTCGGGGCCGGTATGTACAGTCACGAGCAAAAGTATGTAAACACTTGGCCTTATTCAAAAGCGATTTACTCCTTATTTTTAATCGAATTTTATGTTGTTACTAATATAGCATTGTCGAAACCGTATGTTTTTGTAATGTGTCGTATTTCAATATTGCATTCGTTATTTCACGAAAAAATCGCAATTGAAAGTTGCCAAGTGTTAACATATTGGTGCTCGTGACTGTACTCGAACCTAGATGTTTCTACAATAGAAGGTTCTATAACTATCTGTGGCACTATAAAAGCCCGGGATGAGCCACGACCGGGTTAGAGTTGGATAAGAGATACAAGTGAACACATCCAAAGCGATCTTCAAGTGCGACTTAAGTGCAATTGTGTTTTATAATTAGTGTGTTTGAGTTGTTAGTGTTGTTTAATTTAAGTGTAATTTTTGGTAGTATAAATCGGCAGTTTTTATTGTCACGAACCCCGAAGCTCATAACAATATACTTACACGGGACCTACAATCTTTTGTACGTTTCTTGTCGGCAGTGGGACCGGTACCTTATACTTGATATTTGATAGCTTTGTTGGCAAGACTAGAAGCAGTCCAGATGTCTGAAGATGAATTTATGTTTTTATCTCACCTGATATTTATTGTAGCGATGGACTTTTCCCTCCGAGTAAACTATGCAGTAGTGTTTAGAGGGCAACAACGTGGCTGGTAGCACCGTACACCTGCATGTCCAGGAGACAGTTAATCATTCAACATTCGGAACGTCTTTTATAAATTACATACCTACTGAATACAACGGTGACCGTGTGTCCGTATTCTACTTAAATACCTGTGCATTGTCCTAGCAACCCAGATGACTTCACTGTCGTATATGCCGGCGGCGACTGCTCCGCTCGGCACTGCGCCGCAAGCACTTGCCACCCACACCGGGCCAGGCTTATTCCACGAAGGCAAGTAGTCTACCCGACAAGCAAAACTATGTATTAGGTGTGCTACACACTTCTTCGGGTCGGCATTAATCGGCACAGTCGGCCGGTAAAATCGAATATAGGTACGTAGATTTCCGGGCGGTGCCTAAAAGTCAACTACAATATGCCAATTTAGCAAAGGTAGATGCTGAACGAATTTTGCTTCGGGTCTTTGTTGTTCAAATAATACCTACTGTCGAATTAAATGTGTCGAATGAACAAGTGTGCCGCCTTAAGTACGCAGGCGTCACTAAGATGACATTAGCTAGGTCCCATCTAGGACATTTGAGGGACTGGTTCATAACTTGAAACTTAGTAAGTTTCAACTGTGGTTCTACTACAGTATTTTTTTATCATCAACAGCCTATAGCGGACCATTGCTGTATGTGGGTTCGATTCTCGGTCAACCTCAGCAACGTTCCAACTACCCGGATAAGATTTACATTTTCTTTTTTTTTCACTCTTACTTAATTAGTATTTTATGTAGATGTGTCTTTCTTTTGCATAAAACACAGGGTGGTTATTTGAGATCAGGCTCATCGGCCATGAATTGGCAATTTTAATCGCATATTATAGGTTACCTAAAGTACCTCTAACTTCAGTCGGTCTTTAAGTTTATTTTATTCCTTATAAGAAACTGCGTCGATTAGCATCATAAAGATAAAACGTAAGAATATATTTGTTCCGTATATATTCCAAAGTGAGGCATAGTCTCCTGAGAACGTTTTCCTGTTGCTGCGACGCCGACGGTTGCGGCCGCAAAGCTATAGCTGCCCATCATGCCCCATCTCAAATTACTACCCTGTCCCAAAATAAATCATATTGTGTAAAAACATACCCGCAATCACCGAATTGTACTTTTGTTCCCAGGATACTTTCAAAAGTTTGTTGTAATTCGCCCAATCTTTGGAATATCCCTTAATTTTCGTCTTCAAATGATTCCAACGCCTGTTTTTAAACATTAAAAAATGTCTGAATTGTCGTCTTTCTTTTTACAAACGCCGCCGTTGTTATCATTTATGCCGAAACACGTCCACTGCTGGACATAGAACTTTTTTTTTTGTCGCTGAGAAATGCTTTATGCATCCCCGTCTCGTGGGGGATGAGACGGGGTATCTGGGACTCCCTGTCGGAATGACAGTATACCCACTAAAACTCAGCGGTGTTCCCACATCGCCGTGATGGGAGGTCCATGCGAAACCAGCATAGCCTTTACTTCCACAGCCCTTCCGGCGCATGCCCGCCTAGCTGGTATGGCGGCCCCGCATGCCCCCCAGGTTGGGGGGCTACGGGAATGGCCGGGAAGACCTGGCCATTCCCGTCCCACACTGGTGGAGGCCTGTGCGATACAGGCAACGGTGCCCCCGCATCCGTTGCCTGCTGGCCTCTACGCCCGCCTAGCTGGCGGGCCCCGCATGCCCCCCGCCTTGGGGGAGCTACGACCGCAGAGGATACGGAGAACGGCAACGTCACACCGACACTCCTCTTCCCCTGCGGCCCCACCGCGTCCGCCATCGAACGGTGGCGACCCCGTCAAGGCCGCGGAAGGTAGGGAGAGCGGCGCACCGCACTCCTCTCCCGCTGCGGCCTCCAATCCTCAGCCGCGATGTCTCCCATACGACATCGCGGCCCGCCTCAGGTAGGATGCGATGTCGCGCAAGCGGCACCGCAACCTACCCGCCGGCGGCTACGTCGTCGGCTAAGCCGCAAAGCCCTGACGAGCGGCCCCCGCTCGGGTTCCTCTTAGCTTCACCGTGGTCCTTCAAGCCACGGCTACCGAGCCCCCGCCGCCTCGACAATGCGGGAACCCACCGGGGGGGTGCTGGACATAGGCCTGCCCCAACCTGTGCTTCTCGCTTGCAGAAGTAAAGTATTGATAAAGGCGCTGTAATTGCCGGCTGCTTTTTTTATTAAGGGCCGATTTTCAATCGACTGATAATTTTTATTCGTGGAATAAAATTGACGTCTGATATTTTTTGTATGAAAGAACTATCAAAAATTCAAAATCATTCCTCCGGTAAAGTTATCTTGCGTTGGAAAAATCAGCCTTAAGTATCTTTTAATCTTTACCTGAAGAATAAATATTGCAATTTCACAGCTTTTCTCATGCTTTTGTAAAGAAACTACGTCATTTATCCGGCCACAAAAGTATTATAAATAAATTACTTACATTTGATATAAGGGGATCTCAGAGCCAGGCTTTTGTTGCAACGAATCGGTTTCTTTGACCTATGTATTTTAAGAAAACAAAATAAATTGGTAGGAAATAATATTTCATGTGTGGCGATTACCTTATCACATTAATTGAAACCACGCATTTTAAACATACACAAATCCGTACAGTTGGTAGCCCTACTTACGACTAAATTCAGCCACTGGGTCCACCTATTGAACATATCTATTATGCTCAACATTGCCTCCTGGCATTCTATGTAGGTTTTGGTTTTCACGGTGGACCGTATCGGGGACGCGATCTAAAATATAAAATGTTATCTAAGCGAATATTATGAAGAGGTAAAGTTGACTGTTTGTAGGTACTGATATCCGATTACAAAAATGCCATAGGATATGTTTTATTTTACTCGGAATATGCATTAGCATCTCTGATTGAGATAATTGCACTACCATCTCTGAGAGGATTCTCATAGATCACATAACAAATTCGTGGATTATCGGTGTTCTAATAATGTGTACAGCTGGGCTAATGTGGAATTATTAGGGTTTACCATTCCTAGACATAAAAATTTAACGGATTCGAATTTCATTAAATGGGTAATAAGGATATGCGTCAAGAATCTCTGCCTTACTTCTTTGTCCCTGTACCGCAAATGTAGACGAGTCGTCAGTTGACGGCTGAACACACTGTACTGACGCCATTGCAATGCTTCCGTAGTTACCCTCCTAAAGTATAATGACCAAGAGGTTGCTTTTCCCCCTGGAATTTATGTAAATGCACCTATATTCGTTTACAAATTTTTTTTTTTTATTATTACATCATTAGGATATTGTCAGTGTAACATCATCATCAAGATTATTGTATTGTTAGTGTAATATCATTTAAAAAAAATTGTTTGGGTTGTTAAAAATAGCAGAATTCTTATAGAACTGAAAATTCCTGTAGAACTGAATATTATGCTAAATGTGACAAGTAATGTAATAAATACCTGTAGCCGTAGCGACACCTGGGCTATTTTGGTATGTTAAGGCGTGATCGACGATCTCCTGAATCCAATCCCGCCACGCCAGCACATTCCACAACAGACTTACCATCGTGGCGTCCCAGTCCACCATGAGCTCCGCCGATGTGATCGGGGTTCCTAGAAAATTGGAGTTGGCTCCATAAATATGTAAAAGTTAAGTTTCCAACTAGAATAATAAAGGATCAAATTACTAACGAGAACTGTATCCACTCTTTGCATTTGTCATTTTAGATGTTTCAGAAATCAGCGATGAAAATTGTTGGCACCGATCGCAAGTGGCAGGGTCTGATTGTAACGTCGATGTTCCGAAATTGTCAGAACTTGTCGACGCAAAGTACGGGGGTGATTTCATCTTCTCAAATATGCGTTTTTGCTTTTCAGTTTCGAAAGAGTGCAGTTGCTCTTGTTGTTTTCGAATAAACTGTGCGGTATCAACGTGCATTTCAAGCAGAAGAGATTTGAGGGGTGAGAATTGTTTCGTCGTCCGTAAGGGAGAAATTGACGACAAAGATGATGTAGGTGAGCGAGGTTCTGAACCCGAAGTGCTCGGTGATGGTGACGTTAACATGGAGTCGGAGCCAAATCTTTTGTGTGTTGTTTCATACAACAGGTAGGAAGTAGTGGGTCGATGGGCGGGGCAAGGGGGATTTTCTCCTCCTTTGGGTGGCCTGGCTTGAAAAGGGCAAGATTTGAAGGAGATCTCGATGCCGGGTGCTAACACGCGGGACTGGTCGGGCGTGACGGTCAGGTAGTCGGCGGGCGCGAGGTCCTGCAGCGCCTGCACGGACACGTGGCGCGAGCACGTGCAGCACGGCCGCGCCACGCGCCGGAGTATCTCATCGCACCACAGCTCACACTGCACGAACACGTTTTTGTAACATTTGCACACCTTCAACACCCCTGTCAACAACAATCAAATTAGTAAGCAAAGTATAAGTTTAGCATAAGGTACTTTAATTAAAGTTTTATATCTTACGTGGTTCTAGAAGATGCACAGCCAAATACACTGTGGCTTCTTCGATGACCTCTGAAACCATTATTTATTTTATGTCTGTGTCCAATATTAAATGTTTTTGCTCTTCCTTATTGCAAGGTACATTTCAAATTTATTAACATTAATTACTAAAAATATCAAGACACAATAGGCCGACTGTTTAATGACTAGCTTCTGCCCGCGGCTTCGCCCGCGTGTATGTCGGAAATTATCACACGGGAACATGCTACCAGGATAACAAGTATGTCCTTCCCCAGGATGAGCAGAAAAGACACAAACTTGCATTGATCACATCATAACCAACATAGAAAAATGGTTTGCAAAAGTACATAACTTAGGCTTATCAGATCACTCAGCTCAATCATATTCTTGGGCTACTGGCGCGCGGAGGCACTACGTCGGGGGGAAACTCCGCACCCGCGGCAAATCGCGGCGGAGCGGACGGACCTCCGGCGCGGTCTCATGGTGGAATGGAAGGCGCGACTATCGCAACCCAGCGCAGGGCACGCCACGATAGCGGCGGTAAGACCCCTCTTTGAGGAGTGGCTAGAGAGGCGTCACGGCGTTCTCACCTACCGCCTGACGCAGGTCCTCTCCGGACACGGATGTTTCGGGAGGTTCCTGCACATCATCAGGCGGGAGCAGACGCCCGGGTGTCACCACTGCGAGGATCGCCCAGAGGACACGGTGGAGCATACGGTGGAGGTCTGCCCCGCGGGGGCAGAGCACCGCCGTGTCCTCGTAGAGGCGATTGGCAGGGGCGGCGACCTCTCGCGTCCGGCCCTGGTGCAAGCCATGGTCCGGGGCGAGAGGGAGTGGGAGGCGGTCACCTCCTTCTGCGAAGCAGTCATGCTAGCGAAGGAGGTGGCGGGATGGGCGAGGGAGAGATCCTCACGCCTCAGCCGCCGAGGGAGACGCTCCGGGCGTCGGGAGCCGCGTGACGACTCCCGGCCACCGTAGGCGCAGGCCTGCGGCGGGAGAGCAATGGGTGGCTCTCCGTCCGATCAGGACCAGGCCCGTGCCGGACGGCGCGTATGTGTTCCACGCGCGCCTCAAAGAGATGTCAGCATAGTTGACGGGGCCCGACAGGGCCGAAGCCTGCCGGGGTAGCGGGATCGTCCGAAAGGGTTACCGCTGCCCTGGTACATAAAGGGCTAAGGAAGGAACACGGGTGGGTTTTAGTCAGTAAGAGTCTGACACTCCCTTCTGCTCCACCCAGAGCGGGAGGGGTCATTTGATGATTTCCCATCCTAAAAAAAAAAAAAAGGCCTATCTTTTAGTGACGTATTTGAAGAAACCTCAACAAACGAAGCATTCCACAAATTTATCGATACATTTCTGCTATTTTATAACTTATGTTTTCCTACCAGTCGCGTAAGAGTCACAAATAAAGCATTAAATAAATTAAACTGGCTTTCTAAAGGTATTAAAATAAGCTGTAAAAATAAAAGTAAATTACTATCTATAAATTAAAATATAAAAATAACGAATCTCATAAAAACAAGTACAAAAGCTGTAATTTATTGAAAAAATGCATTTTAACGTGTCGGAAAAATAATAATGCCAAATACATTAACAAAGCTCAAAATAAGTGTAAGGCAGCGTGGAATGTAATAAGAAAGCATACGGCACAGATTAAAAACGCTCCTGTATTTCAAAAATTACTATTGACGACAGTGACTGTATATGTCCTGATTCTATTACAAATCATTACAATATTTTTTTCATTAATTCGGTTATTAATAATAGCCTTGATAATAAAGAAGATTTAAGACTAAAACAAATGGATCATATTGAATCAATCAGTAATTCAATATTCTTGTATCCACTGGATGGTAGTGACCTTAAAAAAATAGTGATGTCTCTAAATGATTCCAAAGCTAGTGGTTACGATAATATTTGCACTGGCATCATAAAACTGAATATAACTATAGAGCCACTTCTACATGTTGTTAACCTCTCTCTAGAACAAGGAATATTTCCCGATTTATTAAAGAGATCAATAGTGAAACCAATATTTAACCTTTTGACCGCTTGTGTCGCATTTATGCGACACATATTGCCGGGCCCCTACCGCTCGTGTCGTATTTCTGCGACAGAGAACATGCATTATTTTTTCGTTCTATTTTCGTCCTAATAACTGCGTGGTACAACTAAAACTATTATTAAATAGAGATATTATTTACAACAAGTACTTAAAATTATGTTTCATAGCTCTAAGTATTGAAAAAGCTTCAACAAAAATAAATAGTAGGCAGCTTGGACTTTTCTTCGGTGTCTATCGCGCGCGTCGCATAAATATGACCATAGGGATGGGATACAATGCAATGCGCATTTTAAAAACGAAATAACAAACAGTTAAATAATCAGGTATAATGCATCATTCAGCATAAAATAAACAGTGTCATACGAAATAAAGTTTATTTAACATATTGTCTTGTGTTAATAATTATTTTCCTTTTTATTCATAAGAAAAATATCCCTCAGGGTCTTTGTATAATGCCAACATTTGACGTTAGTTCCCATCCCTACACGCCTATGTTTACAACACATTTCTCTAGTTAGTCTAGCGCGGCTGTCACATTAATATGACCACTGCCTACGTCACAAGCGGATCAAACGAATGGAAAGTTCCATTAATGTTGTTCGTGGGTATTTGTGCATTGTCGATAAAATAGTCACATTTCAAAAATGACGACTACTGAGGAATTAATAAGAATATTACAAGGTGATGACGAAGCGGAATTATTCGAATCTATAGAAGAATTGAGAAGTGATGGAGAGGAAAGTAGCTATTTCAATTACTTCTTATGTTAGTTGCACATTATTCAGTAGGTATAGGTATAAATAAGACTTCCGTACGTATAGGTAACTCCTTGATGAATCGAAATATTTTTTTAAATGTTGTGATGTAATTCTGTTATTAAAATTGTTACCTACTTATCTACATATCCTATTGATTGAACAAAGGAACCGTGATGTATGTTGTCCTTACCATTAATAGCTACTGTGACAGTACCTACCAAGTCGGACAGGCACTCGCACTCGCGATTGTCTCTTTTTAACGAACGGAGTTCCATATGGCGTTGTCTCTCACTGTGCTCCGTGTTGCCATTCAGCGCGGCACGTTTGAGTTATGACGACGCCGCGCGCCGGGCACGGTTAGATACACTAAAGTCTGTCAGAGACTCGCGTAAGCAGGTTTTTATAAAACTTATTTATTTGATGAATATAAATTGATGGGTGATAAGTTCTTTGATGTGCCTTTAAAAATATCCCATTTATATACCTTAGGGCTGATTTAAAATAAAAACATAAAAAAAAATTGACTTTTTTTATCGATACAACGATTGCTCCTCCTTATTTATTGTAGGTATTATTTTATCGATTTGAAGCCGCGCGCTAGGGGCACGGCAATTGAAATTTAGCCAAGCGCTTAAAAGGTTAAAAAAGGTATACCCTTTTTTAAATATTGGTTTCACTATTGATCTCTCAAATGGAGGATTGAGCACTCAAATGGACAATTACAGATGACTTTGATAACGATATTTTCAAAATTTTTTGAAAAAGCGTTTCATAATAAATTAACAAACTTCATTGAAAAGCACAAGATTATTAAGGATGAACAAAATGGGTTTCGTAAAAATAGAAGTACATCTTTAGCAGCTTTTCAATTAATAAAAGAAATAATAGACTGTATTGACAAGAAAATACCTGTTACGGTTTTATTCATGGATATGAGTAAAGCGTTTGACCATGTCTCTCATGAACGATTATTGGAAAAGGTTTCCAGACATGGAATCAGAGGAACGGCATATAACTGGCTGGAATCTTATTTGTCCGATAGAGTACAATCAGTGGAAGTGACGACGTATAATGACCAAACTAGAACGTTAGAATCACTTCAATCTTCGTTTATGTTTAATAGATATAGCGTGCCACAGGGCAGTATTTTAGGGCTGCCATTGTTTTTGCTTTACATAAATAATTTCCCAGAAGTTATAAATCATAAATGTGTACTATTTCCTGACGATACTACAATTATAATCAAAGGACAAGATAAAAGTTCCTATGAACAAGAAATAAATATTGCTCTTCAAAGAACTATAGAGTGGCTAGATGCTAATAATTTAAAAGCTAATATTAATAAAACAAAATTTATGCAATTTCATACCTATCGATCAAAACCGCGGGCTCTAAATATATCTTATAAAGGGGTCGCCCTGGCAGAAACTGACTCTGTTAAGTTTCTTGGAATAAATCTAGATAAATTTTGTTCATGGAAAAATCATATAAATTTCATTTGTGCTAAAATAAATAATTTTATATACCCTTTGAAGCGTGTAAGCTGCGAGGTATATAGAAATGCCGCCATAACGGCTTTCCATGGCTATATAACCTCCACTCTAAGGTATGGTATTATCCTGTGGGTTCGTTATGCGGAGATTGCTCAAGCATTCGTAATGCAAAAAAAAGTGTCTAAGAGCTATATTTGGGTTGAAGCAAATAGAATCATGTCGTCCGTTCTTTAGGAAATATAAAATATTAACTCTACCAAGTATTTATATATTAGAATCCTGTATATTTGTTTTCAAACATAAAAGACTTTTTCAGCAAGCTACAAGCTACTATGTCCCACAATCTATGTATACTGATAAGCTATTTCAACCGAGGACGTATCTCACATTTACAGGCAACAACAGCTATATTATGTGCATAAAGTTGTATAACAAAATACCAAATTCTATAAAAACGCTCCCATTTTCTAGATTTAAAAATAATTTGACGAGGTTTTTAATTGGAAAATGCTTTTATAGTGTACATGAATTTTTGGATTATAAATTGTAAGTTTTGTAAATTGCACGGTCATTTTAATTTATTATTGTTTCCTTTATTTCATTTTAAAACTTACAAATTACATTTTTAAATATTTATACAAAAAGATTAAAAAAAAAACATTTAAAAATATAAAAAAAGAAGAGAGGGTTATTATTGTTATTATCATTGTGTGCCGAAGCTCTCACATTATTGACATGATTATTATTGACATTTATGATTATTATTTTTATTATATTTTTCAATTTTATAGTGACATTTATTTAATTCAATGACACAATTTTATGAGATTATCTGTTTACTGACTACATGATAATGATCAATAATTAATTTCAATTAAATATGTAACCTTATTTTATATTTGCACACCGAAATTAAAGGCAGAATAAGAGAACAATTCTATACATTTTACCAACCTGCTGTATCTTATTTATGCAAAATTTATTTGAGCCACTGAACTTCTGATTTGGAAAAGAGATTTAAAAAAAACAAAAATCAATAAATTATGCAATGTTATGTTATGTTATGTTATGTTATGTTTTTGCTTTACATAAATAATTTCCCAGAAGTTATAAATCATAAATGTGTACTATTTCCTGACGATACTACAATTATAATCAAAGGACAAGATAAAAGTTCCTATGAACAAGAAATAAATATTGCTCTTCAAAGAACTATAGAGTGGCTAGATGCTAATAATTTAAAAGCTAATATTAATAAAACAAAATTTATGCAATTTCATACCTATCGATCAAAACCGCGGGCTCTAAATATATCTTATAAAGGGGTCGCCCTGGCAGAAACTGACTCTGTTAAGTTTCTTGGAATAAATCTAGATAAATTTTGTTCATGGAAAAATCATATAAATTTCATTTGTGCTAAAATAAATAATTTTATATACCCTTTGAAGCGTGTAAGCTGCGAGGTATATAGAAATGCCGCCATAACGGCTTTCCATGGCTATATAACCTCCACTCTAAGGTATGGTATTATCCTGTGGGTTCGTTATGCGGAGATTGCTCAAGCATTCGTAATGCAAAAAAAAGTGTCTAAGAGCTATATTTGGGTTGAAGCAAATAGAATCATGTCGTCCGTTCTTTAGGAAATATAAAATATTAACTCTACCAAGTATTTATATATTAGAATCCTGTATATTTGTTTTCAAACATAAAAGACTTTTTCAGCAAGCTACAAGCTACTATGTCCCACAATCTATGTATACTGATAAGCTATTTCAACCGAGGACGTATCTCACATTTACAGGCAACAACAGCTATATTATGTGCATAAAGTTGTATAACAAAATACCAAATTCTATAAAAACGCTCCCATTTTCTAGATTTAAAAATAATTTGACGAGGTTTTTAATTGGAAAATGCTTTTATAGTGTACATGAATTTTTGGATTATAAATTGTAAGTTTTGTAAATTGCACGGTCATTTTAATTTATTATTGTTTCCTTTATTTCATTTTAAAACTTACAAATTACATTTTTAAATATTTATACAAAAAGATTAAAAAAAAAACATTTAAAAATATAAAAAAAGAAGAGAGGGTTATTATTGTTATTATCATTGTGTGCCGAAGCTCTCACATTATTGACATGATTATTATTGACATTTATGATTATTATTTTTATTATATTTTTCAATTTTATAGTGACATTTATTTAATTCAATGACACAATTTTATGAGATTATCTGTTTACTGACTACATGATAATGATCAATAATTAATTTCAATTAAATATGTAACCTTATTTTATATTTGCACACCGAAATTAAAGGCAGAATAAGAGAACAATTCTATACATTTTACCAACCTGCTGTATCTTATTTATGCAAAATTTATTTGCATAATTTATTGATTTTTGTTTTTTTTAAATCTCTTTTCCAAATCAGAAGTTCAGTGGTTTAGGTGTAAAAATGTAACATGCAGTTTCAAGTTCAAATCCTCCCCTTAAAAATCGAATTACGCCTTTTTGCCCCGTCAGGGGTCAACTTTACATACTTATTATTAATTATTTTCTGTCAAAAGTATTAATACTAAGTTTCGAGTAAATCGGACCGCGCATTCAAATTCTTCCACAAAAACTTCAACACCCTTATGTCCCCCTTTGAGGGGTAGTAGGGCAGCCCATCAGGGGTTGATTTTCGAAAAACCCTGACACACATTATTGTTTACTTTCAATCCCAGGTATAAATACTGAGTTTCGAGTAAATCAGATCGCGCGCTAAAATTCTTCTACACAAACTTTGAAACCGCCCAATCCCCTTTTAGGGGGTAGTTTAGAAAAACCAAAAATGGCAAACTTCATCGTTTACTTAGACAAGTATTCGTGTCAAGTTTCAAGTTTCTTAAATCAAGGAAAAAGATTTTTCATACAAACAAAATAACCCCATTTCACCCTCTGAGGGGTAGAATTTCGAAAAACCCTTTCTTATTGGATACGTACTCTTCACGAAGAATACACCCTCTAAATTTTATGTCTCTAGGACCAGCGGTATAGGCTGTGCGTTGATGTATCAGTCAGTCAGTCAGTCAGGACTTTGATTTTATATATATAGATAGATATAGGTTGGCGTCGGAGATAGCGTAGGTACCTACCTACCTGTCATTGTGAACTACATATTTTCTTAGGACTTTATCCGCGCGCCTAAAATTCCCTAAAAAGTCTAGCACCTTCTCCAACCCTATTGAGTAATTTAAAAAATATGACAAATTTAGTTACCTACCTAAAGTCATATTTTTGTTTAACTCAGTCAAGTATTCTTGGTAATGTTTATTCAGGTAAGTTTCAAGTTTTTAAACCCAAGGAATAAGATTCATATATTGGATAAACGATTTTTGTAAAATATAGATTGTATCTTACCAGCCATAAGTGCCATATGCGGAGCTGGGGTTTGACCTTTCATCAAGGTAGCCAGTTTTATTTGTATCTTTCTGGAGACGACAGGGTCTGGGTCATTAGATACGCAGAGTTCATCTGTAGTTTTCCCATTCAACCTAAAGTTTTTAGTAATAGCAGTGTTAATTTACTTTACACAATCGTCATTACTTAGACTAGAAAAATACATTTATTTTATTTTAATGAAACGATTTCCGACTACCTACACCCTACCTATATGCAGGGTTGGTAAAACATTAACAACCTCTCAGGACTATATTACTAACATCATAAACAACAACTTTTGTTCTATGACTTTTATTAATTCATCAGACTTTCATACAAATACAAAAATATTTCAGTTCAACGAAATGAAATATTAGATTTTCTTTTACGAACTCTACGCGAAGCAAAAGAAAGCGCTAAGTTGTTAGGTAAACAAACTTTCGTGTCTAGTACAAAATTCAGCGGAGGGGAGCAGGGGTTAGATAGAACAACGAAATCTTAAAGTTTTGTTTTTGATAACTGTATTATGTAACTGTAATTTGTAACTGTATTACATAACTATTTTTTTTTGCTGTTACTGTACGCACAAAACATTATAAAGTTTTATTACCTTCAATTGAACTAGGGAAACAGAGTGTCTTTGATGAGCTCTGGCACCCAATGTAAGATTTAACTTGTGTTAAGGGTGCCAGCGTCCTCACCTAAAATTTGAACATGTAGCAGTAGTTGTAAGACGAGCACAGTACGCCATCATTAAATTACTAGCTAATGTTGTGTCCTATTTATGTAGCTATGTATGTGTGTGTATTTGAGTGTGTGAAGGGGACATAAATATGGTAAAAACTTGTTTATGTAAATCTGTTTAAAAATAATTATGAATATAATTACTTTATTAACTACATATAAGCGAACGATATCTGTAGTAAATCTTCAGTCTGGTTATAGGTCAATGTCAAGAGCCACTTCGTGACCTTGGTTTTGCATTCATTTAGACACATGGGTGCAATGGAACAGAGTTTATTTATTTTGTTATATAAATGGCTTGACAGTATACCAAAATGACGTTCAGCAAGGGCCGTTCTACATCCGTGAGTTGAACATACTTCGAAGTATCTACGTTTTTTTGGTAGCATTCGGATCGTAAGCCACAGAGGGATGTTTGTGCTTTATGTAGGTATTATGTTTTGTAAACAGTCATAGAACAAAAGTTGTTGTTTATGATGTTAGTAATCCAGTCCTGCAAGGTTGTTAGTGTTTTACTAATAATCCTGTATACATTAGGAATTTTTAGAGTATACTCTAAAGATTGGCGATTTAGTCACAGCTGCAAGCGTCAATGGACTGGAATGGGGGTGGTTCTACTTGGGAAAGATGTTCAGTATAAAGCTGCTGGTGATTAAATCGCCAGACTGTGTACAAGGGATAAAATACTAACAATTCGGCACCATCTCTGTAAGACTTGAGAAGACGTCCATGTCTCAACAGCGCTCCGTCCCCTGCGTCCTGCATCTCTTTTACAAGCATATCCAATACTCCAGCTTTTTCAACTAAAATGAAGGAGTATTGTTTTATACGCGAATGGTTACAATAAGAAATTACAGTAGGTACCTATGTGGTGGTGTGGTTGATCGTAAACCTGTGTGTAAACCACAAGTTGGCAAGATATGTGATGTGGACGATGAAAGTTTGAATGTGAATGGATATGAGAATAGAAGACCAAAGGCTCCAAATGGATAACATCTTTAATACCACCAGCCCTGCATGGCAAAGACGTCTTCTCATACAGAGAAGACACGAGCATTGATTATCATCCGACTATAAGTCCAGGTTTCTTTACCATGTTTTTCCTTTATCGATATCAGTCTAATGCCCAAGATAAACTTGACAGTACATATTAATTGAAAAGCTAGTTTAAGCCTAGCGTGTAATTATGGTTGTGTACATTTTGCATTAAACAAATAAATAAAGTCACATTGATACATACATGACCCGATTGATACATGCCTTGCAATAAAGGTAATAAATGATTATATTTATCTACAAACATAAGGTACATACCTTGAAGCATAACGTACGACACCAATAGGCCTGCTGTTTCAGTGATGGCGGCTAAAATCAAAGTAAATTACAAAATAAATAATTAGTAAAACACCTGCTCGACTATACCTAGGCTGACTGGCTAATTAATATCTTTACAGCTACATTAGCTAATTCTTATAAGTCTTGTATAGTTCTACCAAAGCTGAAGTTCGAATATGTTTGGAGAACAAAGAGATCTCGGGTACTAATGTTAAGGGGGATGCGCTTAGGTAGCCTGCGAAATTCCAAATTATCTTACGTTTTTGATGTGAGACATCTATTGGCGCGACTTGGGGGTAAGACCGACTTGTATGCAGTGACGGTAAATGGCATGACACTCTCTTATGCCGTCATGCATCACCCCTCCAATGCACACAATGTTTCACATTTACCGGGCGTCACGTGACGGAGACATTTTTTTGCAATTTGGAGGTCAGTGTCAGGTTATATGTTAATCCAAATATGATTTATAACCGTAACAGATGTGTATTTATAGAACTAAAATTACCATTACAACTCTCTAAGTTTGAATTGACGTAATAATATTTTAATTGGTTGTTTCATAATTCACTTACAATTCATAGCCGAGTCACTGCCCTTACTCTCAGTTGGAGGTGCGTGAGCCATCATGTTCTTGAGCTTTCTCTCGACTTCAGCTTGCATTGGTTTGTTAGGACGTTTAATAGTGTCCTTAAATGTGGTAAGTTGACGGAGACTGTAGAAGGTAAGTATTGATGAAACTAGTAGGTAAGTACTCTAGGCACTTATGTTACTTAGCTATAAAATGGAACAATGCTAGATTAAAGCTTATCTAAGGGACAATGACTCATTTTCTTCCGTACATAGAGGTTACAGGTGTATGAAATGAAAAACTCAAATAGATCAAAAAGAGATGTGGAGGTCCGTGGCATACCTGTCCACACATTTTTTTTTTCTTCAAAATATCGGCCACGCATGAAACCTATACAGGGTGTTAAAGAAATTGCATGCCATAGCTTCAGGGCGAGTTCAGTATCGATAAAGGAACCCGTTAAAAATAAATACCTTTAAAAAAGTTTAAAAAAAACCCGAAAATTATCATAAGATGAACCTAATGTAGTACCTACTAATTAAATAGCAATCGTTTAGAATTCATTAAAAAATTGGTTAAAATAAGTTTTTATTTAAATGCTAATTAATAATTTCCTAGAGGTACGTACCTACTATCAAACGCAATGAAATACCTACGCCCGAACACTTCGATAACGCCTGGTGAAGGATAATTAATTAGGTACGTAAGGTACAATTCCAAGTACTTATTTCTTCTTCCTTAATACGATACCTACTCATATTTCTGTTAAATACTAGTTAAACAAAATCTTTTTTGTAGGTTTTGTATTTTGACGGTCCTAAGCCCGTTAAAGTACGAAGCGAAGATTGGAATTGTAATTAACATACCGTCGTAGCGTTAGGGGCGCACATCTTGCGCCATTTGTCGCGAGCAGTTTTCAGTAGCAAATAATGCGCCAGCCCTTAGTATTCGGACGCGACAAGTGAAGGACAAAATTACAACGCGTTCGATAGTAGGTAAGTAATTAAAGCATTTAAACAAATAAAATAATTTTAATTCTAAACGATTACTATTTTAAGTTAGTAGGTACTAAATTAGGTTGATCTTCCAATATCTTTTTAATGTTTTTATTTATTTTTCCTGGGTTCCTTTATCGATACTGAACCTACCCTTAAGCTATGGCACGCAATTTCTTTAACACCCTGTATAAATCGACAGCTGACATCAATGCAAACAGAAAACATTATATAATCAAACCCCAAAATGTGTCATGTTTCCGAGATATTAACGTTCAAACTCGATCACGTGACATGCATATTTTCTGAACTTGCTTCATAGTAACTAGTATCTTGTTGCATAGTAATTTGATTACTTTAAACTTTCAGAGTGATTATTTCAAACATCTAAGCAACAAGTTATACGCAAGTTCAAAAAAATATAGAGTAGGTATGCAGGCAGCATACCATAGCATGGCATGGCATAGGCTGGTATGCAGGTATGCCTGCATACCAGCTCCCTGCTGCCTGCTGAACAGAGTTGAATAAGTGTGGCTAGTCCCTTGACTAGCCACACTTATTCAGCTCTGTTCAGCTTTTGTCCATAGAAAACAACGATTTTGTATGGAATGTTGTTGTTTTGTTTGTGTTTAATTTTTCAACACAATTTACCTATATTGTTATGAAATAAATAAATTATGTTTTCTATGGACAAAAGCTGAACAGAGCTGAATAAGAAACCAAAATCCCCCTCCCCCTAACCGATTATCCCTTAATCCGAATTTTCTACTGTTTCCGAATAACAAGTATTAGGCCCGGACTCGACTAAAGCGGAGAGGAGAGATGCTTGAAACTAGGGTGAATCCACGAAGCTGTGCGAAGGTGCGTACTGGTTAGACGGGAGCAGAGATGTACTGACCAAAACGAGCTATGTGCGGTGCGAGTGTTGGATGTGGTGCGGGCGCGGCGGGCAGTTTGTGCGACACGGGGGAACTAGCGGTGCCGCTCGCCGCTCACATCTCCAATCGACTCTGTACGCGCCGTCATCGCCAGCTTGCGACGGACACCTCATATACCAGTTTTGTTCGCGCTAAGCAAATATGAGTCATCTCCTCTCCTCGGAGACGAGATATGTAAATAACGAAATCCTATTGGTTGTTTCCCAACACATCTCTCCTCTAGTGTCGTCTCCGCTGTGGTGGAGTCCGGGCCTTAACCTATATAAATAAAAATGAATCACCGAAATATATGTACGCGCATAACTTCCGATCGACTGCCCCAAATTAGATAATTCTTTTTTTCTTGTATTTGTTATTGTCAGGACAAGGTTTGTATAGAAGAAAAAATATGGCGGTACGACACTCGCCGGGTCAGCTAGTTTTGAATAATATCTATCAACGAATTATGTAATCTAGTTAATATCGATCCTATAGTATAAATGAGAACTAACTAGTTCGCTGATTCTTTACATGTTTTCTGTACTTCGCCCTCAATAAGTACCGCGTCACCAGCGTTATCCATTTCAGCTAACAGTGCGACATAAGCCTCAATGAAATCGTCTGAAACAGTCGTTGATTTGTAGGCTCGAGATTTATGATTATAATATAAAAGATGCGGTAAAGGTGCTTACCAGGTTTGGTTACCACCGCTGATAAAAACTTGGAAGTTTCTTTGACGTGCTCTGCAACATATTAATAGTAGTTATATGAGGTGTATCAGGAACTGGCTGTTGACTTCCTGAAACTAAGCTTGTAGGTACAAACAATCCATGACTCCCTTCGTTATTCACAAAAATCGTTGAGCCGAGGAAATTTTTACCAATGTTCTTTAATTTGAACTCCACTAGAGTTGAGGATTTCGCGATAAACACACGAAATGGCTAAGAATACAAGTTAAGTAATTCTTGTATACAAGTTCACATGAAATTAGCTAGCGAATTGAATAATTGTGATGGATATCGATATGAAAAAACGACGAATCATGATAAAACAAAAAAAAAAGAGAAAAGGTGACACATATACAGTGTGACAGAGAAACTCGACGTATTCCTTGAAAGGAGTTATAATAGAGATCATCAGAGTTTCGCTAAGTAATTTCATTTGACCTTGTATTATCGCTCTACCTTTCATAGTCATGTTCAGCTTTCTTGGCATAGTGCGGCCACGGACCACATCGTCCAATTTCTTCCCTAATTCATTAGCGACTTGATAGCATGGTTCTTTTACGGCCGTCGCAGAATCTTTTCTCTTCACCCTACAATTACATTTTTCTGTTACGTACCGCAGGTATGTTATACAGTGTAAAAAGACCGAATCTCGTGTTTGGTACAATTAACTAAGTTATATGGAGCAATAATAACAACAAGAGTAACTGGGTTGTGGAGGTCAGATAGGTAGCCGCTCAATGTAAAATACCGGTATTCAGCTGCATCCGGTTAGACTGGAAGCCGACCTCAACACAGATGTGGAAAAGGCTAGGCAGATAATGATAATATGGAGCAAGAAAACAGCTGGAATACGACTTTTATTTTTGGTGTGAAACCTGGCTGTTTACTACATTTGCTACTAACTGTGATTACGTGTCAATAGAACATGACGTTACCTTCACCGACAACGAATTCATAATCAGCTTCTAATGTCCCCGCACTGCTGGGACACAGGCCTCCGTTCTGTAAGAGGGAGTAGGCCATAATCCACTACGCGGGCCCAGTGCGGGTTGGTAGATGTCACATGTCTTGGTCGAATTTTTGGTTCTAGGACATGCTGGTTTCCTCACGATGTTTTCCTTCATCGTTTTGAGAGCAGTGGTGATAAAATAAAGCGCCTGTCTGGGTTCAAATCTATGACCTACAGCTCGCAAATCGCGGCCGTTACCACTAGGCCACGACTTGCTCTTGTACCACTACTCTCACCTCTCATTTGAAACTGGTTTGACCTACTGAAAATCATTAATAGGTAGGTAGGGTAAGTATTCTTGATAGACGGACCGACCGACTGAAAGATTAACAAGGTGATATTTTAAGGGTTCCGTATTTTCCTACTGAGATAAGTACGGATCCTAAAAAAAACCGCAATGACGCGAATAATGCCGCATGTCAGACGATCAATGGCCAAACTTACGACACAATGGCAAACCCCCGCAAACAACATCGCGGCAGGCCCAGACGGAGATGGCGGGATGAGCTAGACTCCTTTAATAAAGATTGGTCCTTGGCAGCTTTGGACAGAGAGAAGTGGAAGGTGAGTAGGGAGGCCTTTGCCCAGCAGTGGGACATTAACGGCTAATAAAAAAATAAAAAATAAAATGACGCGAATAATAATTATATGACTCTCGGTTCGGCAATAGGTCTTTTTACACCCGCTATAGTAAGTACTCGTAAAAACATTGTTAACACATTAAACCTTTGAGCGGCGAAGAAATAGGTTTCTGCTGCGCCATCCACTTCTGTTAGTATTTCGTTTCCGCGCTTTTGCATTTCTGACACGAGACCATCTTTTACAAGGGTGCTGTAATCTGGTGTAAATAAAAATTAATTTATTAATCCTTTTAAAAATAATTTACTTACTTACCTTGGTACTCAGGGATGTCATTTAAAAATAATCAATAATTAACTCTACCTAATGGGGGTGAATAGTACCACTTGCTCACTTCAGAAGTCGCTAGCTCACTACGATCATTCTTAATGAATTTGACTGCTATAGTCTGTTCCAAAAGCATCTCATGAAAGTGTAAACAAACCCTGTTGAGGTTTTTTGTTTTACGCAATCACTCACTAAACGGAATTAGTAACACATTGTGGTATTTAGAAGGTTTCAACTTTATATCTCACCACTTATTCCAACAATAATCATTTAAATATAATAATTAAAAATCATCGACGAAAATTAAGGTTACAAAATTAACCGCAATTGTCAAATGAAAAACATCTTTAAGAGGATTCATAACGGGTAGCGGGATCGTCCGAAAGGGTTACCGCTGCCCTGGTACATAAAGGGCTAAGGAAGGAACACGGGTGGGTTTTAGTCAGTAAGAGTCTGATCCTCAAAAAAAAAAAAGAAAAGAGGATTCATAATTAGGATTTTGGCGGAGTATTTGCCTAACACATTAACAATTGTGTTGACTTTCATTTTGACAATTCGACAACATTCCGAATTACTCAAAAATTTGAAGCAATGGTTTAGGAATTTCTTTTAAAATCCCACGGATTGTGAAAGAGTGTGTTACGCAATTAGAATGAAGGTGTGACTGTTCCTAAATTACCCTAGACTGATAAAATTTTAATTTTTCATAATTATGCTAAATATCAGTATTTGGATCGGTTCCCTTTTCGGGGAAGAGCTGCACTCCGCCACCGTGCAGTGCTGTAGAGTTCGTCTCCAGACTGGGCACTCTCCCAACGATATAGATTAAATGAATTCCAAAATATGAAGAAGTCCGATGCATTGTCTCATCAATAGATCAAGGAAAGGATTTAAAGAAATGTTAAATAAAACTTAGAAATTCATAGTTATGAACATAGGTTAAATGTGGTTTTAGAAAGCTAGTAATAATAGAGGGATGCAAAGTATATTATTATTATTAAATAGTGAGTAACCCATACGTTCCTTGTCGGACTATGGAGCGGCTAGTTCCAGCGGCATTGCGTCGGCATCATGCTCTTAAGGAGACATGGTCCCTGTCCCTATCAGTCCTTGGACTGGATATGAGATAGTTGTTGTCACCCAAACCCCTGGAAGTTCATTCTTTGCACAAAAAACATAACTGCAAGACACGTGTTCATGTCAGTCCGACCGAACTATTGGTCTGAGATAAAGAATACAACATTCAAGAAGTACTAGATAATAGAGTTGAGATTCGAAACTCAAGAACCATCATTTAATAGAGTTTTGAATAATTTCTCTTAAAGCATTATTATTGGCTGGAGGCAAAGAATACAAGGTTCAAGAATTATAGTACTAGAGTTTACTAGATAATAGAGTTGAGAACAAAAATTAAGAATTATTCATTTATAGAGCCATGGATCAGCTCTCTTGAAGGTCTATACACAGCCTCAAAGCGCCCACCCTTCACCACTTCCTAGTGTTTTGGGCTGGAGAGAAGAAGTGGCGCAACAAACTCCCCAGCAACCCTTCTCTGTCAGATTAGTTATAAGAACTTTAATAACTCTATTAGCCTAGGATAATTATTATAATGAAGGATTTACCCAGTCATACCAACAAACACACACACACCACTTATTAGCCTAATCTGGGCTCCAACCCAACTATATTTAACTTAATAACTAATACTCGCCGCCCACTCGGACATAGCCCCTAATTCCCTAAATCTCCTAACTTAACTAGCCTGGACTAGGAAGTCCGTATCCTCAAGCGGTTCGACACCGACTGCCCTGACATAATACATAAGTCACAATTCCCAAAAACCCTACACTCAGCCCATCTCCCACACTTTCGCAGAATCGCTTTATGACTGTTTGTACAATTTTTTCATTGTTTTGAGGGTTCGTTTCGGCATCCCGTCGGCCCATATTATGATCACCAGATGTGTGTCTAGTATTGTTTGGTAAGCTTAGCAATCGGATATTTCACAAGATTCTTAGGAATTCGTTGAATTATTGCATTCGAACTGTCCGCCGGTAATTGGCCCTATATTGTTTCCCATTAAATAGAGAATTTATGTGGCCCAAAGCATGCCGATTTTAAAATGAATATAATATTTTGTTATTAAATAGGAGCAAATGACAGACAGTCACAAAGGTTTAAGTATTCAACTAATCAAACCAAAAAACTGCACTTGAAGTGGCATTACAAATTGGCATCGACAGGTACGTTTTCTGATCCATTTCTTTACATTTTCGTCAGATACTTTTGGAACAGAACATAGCTGTCACTACCTAAATTTTTTGTGAACAAGTTAATGAGTTTTTTAAATGATTTAATATCAAACTCTGTGCAACGGTTAATTGCATAAATACGGGAATCAATTTATATCTTAAAAATGTCCAAAATTGAAAATTGTGGGAGAAAGCTCTGCAAAGAGAAAATTGGAAAGCCAGCAATTTTCCACTAAATCTACTCTCTCACCATTATTATCGCTTTTTCTTTTTAATAAAAACTAAGCAACATCAATGACATCAAAGTGTGGAAATTTGTAAGGTTCGGCTGTCAGTCAAAAATACGACCGACTTAGAACATTTCAATTTTGTTGACATGTGCCAGGTTATGCAGGTCAATTAAATTTAATGATCGATTAATTTAAAGGATCGTTCCTAAGTGCAATAGTTCAAATTGTCAAAAAATTCATTTAAATTAAAACAGTCATGTCATCCTAAATTAAAACGTGTATAATTTAACTCACTTGCCGCGACAAAACATTCTGCAGTTTTTCTAGCGGCCTCAATGATGACATCTGTGCACAAATAATAATCAAATTAATCATTTTTAATTCAAAACCATAAATATTTAAATAATTGGTAGTAAAATTGTTAATAACAACCTAACAGCCGTTAGAGCCTGTCCAGACACAGCAATTCACGAGCGTATGTACTCCATACGCCCGTGGATCACGCGTTTGAAATCACAGCAGGTACAGTTACGAGCGTAAATATAATAGGGCTTACAGTATGAAATTGCCGTTTCATTGTAATAGGTACTTCGAATGGACATAGAACCTTCATGGTTTGATATTTTTGAGTGAAACTTTTTTCACATGGTACCTATGAAGTTCTTCTTTTAAAAAATGTGCAACATTCGATTATCGACTTTCAGTTGTTTTTTTTATTCAGCTTAGACAAGAAAGATGGATACTTCGAAAATTCGAGTTAATATTGAATACGAGTTCCGACGCGGAACTAACGCGGCAGAAACAGCTCGCAATATCAATGTTGCGTTTGGAGAGGGGGCTGTTAATGAACACACCGTGCGATTTTGGTTTAAACGCTTTCGTGATGGAAAAGCAAAGCTTACCAATAAAAAGGTAATGGTAACTGTTTGGTGGTCTCAGCATGGTGTTATTCACTATAGCTTTCTCCGATCTGGTCAAGCAATAACGGCAGATGTCTACTGTGCCGAACTCCGAACAATAACTCCGAACAACAAAAATTTCAAACCATGAAGGTTCTATGTCAATTCGAAGTACCTATTACAATAAAACGGCAATTTCATACTTTAACCCCTATTATTTAAGTCACCAATAGCAAAAAGTCTCAAAGATCCATCCTGCACAAAGTTGAAACATTTGAAATACAGATGAATGTGTTACTAATTCCTGTGCGCGTATGGACTTTACCTAAACAGGTTTGTTTACAAATTGGTCATTTTGGATCAGCCATGATTTACATAAAAGCTTAACTTATTTTGAAAAGTGGTTAAACCTAAAGTCCGGTGTTTCAAAATTCGCCAAAGATGTAAACAACAATGGCCGCATGAAATTCTCTATGATTTAGTGATGTTACGATTTTTTTAGTACTGTTTCATCAGTTTTTTTTTTATATTGAGGTATCTTCATAAGTTAAGTTAGTTAAGTTTGATTTGGAAATCGTGAAAACGATCAAGATATTAACACAAGTATATTTTGCACTGGTTGCAAAACGTTTAAATTCACTTTTTGGAACAATGCTTGCTCATCTCTAATGTCAGTGAGGCTGTCAAGGCAAGAGGTGCAAAATATGATATTTGTGAAAAAATATATAATGTAACACAACAAGTATAAGTAACGATACACTAGAAGTCTAGTTAGCTCGGGCGTTTTAAGATCGCTTGAAGCGGCTATGATTGAGAGTTTCATTTCCCATATGTTATAGCAGTATAATATTTTTAAACTTGAGGAGTCCCCATATTACCTATAGACCTACGACATTATTTAATGAGGAAAAAAGACCGCATCTTTATTAAGTAGAACGCGGGTTAGCTCCAACAGCATCTTGAAAATCCTAGCCAAAAAAACATGGTTATTGTCAGTATAACAAATAAAACCACATATTTTTTTTTTTTTCAAAACGGATTATTAAATACTCCTTGTACAAATAGTCGACTTCTTTTATGTCAATCACTAGCATTTCAATGACAAGATAAATTTAGACTAGACAAAAAAGGACGACAGCCGTATGACATTTGTAAAAATTCAAAATCCGTCCCCGTTTTTGCTTTTATTGATAAATATAATAGTATATTTAAAAGTTTGAAACACGCACAGGGTGTAAAAGAGAGTGTGATAATACGTGTATCCTACTAAAAGCGTATTTAATCACTGAGGCGTAGATATCGCGTTCAATTCCCAGGCAAGTTCAATGTTATTGCTTTTGGCGAAAGGCCGCCACTTCCAGTATATATTAAACTTACATACCACAAATACTTAGGTACAAACCTTGCATGGGTTCCTTCAATTCCGGTGGGGTTTTGTCTTTGACGACTAAGCCCAGTTTTCTTTCAAACTTCAGATGAAGGCGTGCAGTGTCGGTGGAATCTTTCACTGACTTTTCCACTTTTACGGGATCTGGATCAGCAAGCCTGGGGTTGAAATATTATCTTATATAGTACAGTCGAATCTTTTATCAGGACACATAATTGGCACAAGGCTATTGCATAGAAAACTATATTTAATTACTTGAAAATAAATATCAAAATAGCATACACCTTTTATCAATGTCGAATTGACACCGATCAATTCAACCGCAACCTTTTTAATGGCCTGCCCCAGCAGTCTCGACATTCATAGCGATCGCTTTACCACCGAATTCAGTCGCAAAGTCCTGTCACTCCATACATTACACCTGTCAATCCGGGACTTTGCGACCGAATTCGGTCGTAAAGCGATCGCTATGAATGTCGAGACTGCTGGGGCTGGCCATTTTATGAAGAATAAATTCTTTTTTCTTTATAAGTCAGTGTAACATTTTTAATTCGGTCTGTCTGATGAACAGAGGGACAATTCTCGTAGTTTTAAGAACGTTCACAGTCTGATCTCAGTGTCAATCTGTCAAAAATACCTCTAATTCCCCTACATTTTTGACAAGTTTTTGACATTTGTTTGTCGCCGAGATGAGACTGCGACTAGATTTTGAACGTTTTATATTACGAGAATTGGCCTTCTGGTCTAAGATGGCTGAACGTCATGTCAGTATTGACAGTACAACGCAATATACAGTCCGTTCACAGTTATTATACCTCTGACAACAGGAACCTAACAGCAACCTTATTACGGCGAGAATAAAGATCACAATGATTTTGACACAGTCGTCAATGGCAGCACGCTTGTCAACAGCACGCTTGTCAACCCAACAGTGACCTTATTAAAATAAGAATATATATCACTGTGATTTGGACAGTGATGCAAAATCAGAGGTAAAATAACTGTGTAACATAATTTTGAGTCGGTAAAACAGATTCTATCGTGCAATGAGCAGACAAAAATAGGAATTTTGTATGCACTTTTTAACAGGACAACGTCTAGGTCTGCTAGTTTATAGATGTAATAGGCACACAAACAGCATTTATGTTGTGCGCTAGTTTTTGCCCACGATTTCGGCTGGAATATATATCCTCTCGGCAATACCGTAGCTTCCCATTAGTGAAAGAATTTTCGGAATCGGATCGGTAATTCCAAAGATTACCCCCACCCCCAATACAAACTCACAAAGTTTACCTCTTTAAAATATTAGATTTTAGTATAGAATTGTAGATAATTAACTTAACCGGTATAAGTGCTATTGATTTCATCAAAATAGTTTTGTGAAAGAATTTGTACCAGTCTGAAGCCTTTGCGTGTGTGAGGCTTGTTTTCGGCTGCTGGTAGAAAACTTCGGCGCCGCGCGCTTTCAACTCTTCGTGCACGATGTCCAGAGCCGCCAAGTGCTCAGGGTCATAATCTGCACATACGCATGAACGAAAGTAGAAATGAAAATAATAAAGAAACAAAAATTGATTATTCTGCAAAAACAAGACGCACAAGCCATAAAATACGCACAGTAATGTCAATCAACAGAAAAACTATTTTCCGATCAGATACACTGAAGGCTTTTAAATATTGGGTACCTTATTAGGTTGTTATTTTAAAAATAGGCATTGTTTTGCACTTACCAGCGCCCAGTGCTCCTCCTTTATATTTTGCTGCAAAGATTAATAGTACTTAATTGTCATTACTTATTCATTTTAGTTACGATATAAGACATATACATGACGCCTTTTTTCCCTAAGCTCGAAGGGTTAGGTCGTGGTGTACCTTAGAAGGTACAGCCACAATTCGCTAGCTATGTTTCAGTTCTATGTAAAAGGGATGAGTCCATTGCCGTCAACCGTGCACAAATCAAGTCTCACGGCTCCTACTGAGAAATACCTGAATTCCTGATGGAAAAACTCAATAACATACTGAAAATTGTCCCAGATCAGCCGAAGTGAAATCAGTAAATCAGACAAACGATTAGTCAATAATAAATAATTTAATGATAAATTCAAACAATCCATTTATTTATTTTCTCTTTAGCAGCCTAGATGCCTGGGGGTGTACTCCGAAGTGGTATCGGCCGAATGTTCGGCCGTTTCCTGCTACGAAGTTACTATTTGGTTCGGTCGGTTCCGATCCTACACTCCTATACTCTTTCGAATATTGACTATGATCCCGACCCAACTGAACCGATCCGAACTTTTTTCGCATTTTTAATAATATTCGGTTCGGCCATGTGTCGGTCCGATCCGAACATTCGCACTTTGCACTTCGGAGTAGGCTCCCTGGACTTGAGCCGATTGATAGTAATAGGCTCGCTCACTGTTATATAGGATTTAAACGTAATTGACTAAATTTGGGTGTACTAGAGGCCTCTGCACAACCTTCGGGGAATACCACGTGATGTTGTGTGTATAATAAATTGGAAAATGCGATTCTCACCCGTATCTCGTTTAAATCTCTCCGCTGCTTCTAACCTCTTTTTCTCTTCTTCTTCGTATAGTCTGTATTCTTCCGCCTCTGCTAGTCTCCGACGACTTTGTTCCTCGGTTTCAGCAAATACGGCGCCAGGGCCGCCAGGGCTTCCAGTACCAATACCACGTCCCACTCCCGCACCAGCGGCCTCTGTCCCTTCACCAGCGGCCCCTGTCCCTTCACCAACGGCCCCTGTCCCTTTACCAGCGGCCCCTGTCCCTTCACGAGCGCCCATTTTGCCACCAGGACCAGCTGCTAGTGCAGCTAATCTACGTGCCTCACTGCAAACCACATTATTTCTAGGATAATATTTCTTAAAGTAAGGTTGGACTCCTTTAATAAGGATTGGGCTTTGGCAGCTCTGGACAGAGAGAGCTGGAAGGAGAGTAGGCCTTTGCCCAGCAGTGGGACACTAATGGCTAATAAAAAAAGGCTATCACGATATTTAGGATTTGTAAATTTCTGTGATGAATCGAATTTTGGAATATGACTAGAAATTATTTTAAATTTCATACGCTGCGGCTTTGGCTTCGGCATTAAATCCTTCAGCGTCTAATGCTGCTAGTTGTTGAGCATCCAAACCACCTTTAACAACAACAATATTTTAAAATATTTGATTATTTTATTCCCATAAAAAAATCTGCCAGGATTAATGTGCTCTTAAAAGGATCACATTTTTACTGGAATGTGTGGCTGCAATAGGTTGCCGTTTTCTGGCTAACGGCGAGTACTTGCACAGGCATAACCAAGTAGCTAGGATTATTCACCAGCAACTTGCTTTGAAATATAAATTTGTGGATTCTAAGGTACCGTATTACAAGTATGTGCCCGACCCAGTTCTTGAAAGTGACAATGTCACGTTGTACTGGGATCGGTCTATCATTACTAACAGGACTATTGTCGACAATGAGCCTGACATAGTGGTGATAGATCGATTAGCGCGCCGCACAATGATTGTCGATGTTACCATTCTACATGACGGGAACCTCGTGAATGCTGAGAAAGAGAAACAAATTAGATATCTCGACTTAGCACACGAGGTTGTTGACATATGGAATGTGAGCTCGGCTATCATTGTGCCGATTGTCGTATCAGCCAATGGCCTGATGGCCGAAAACCTCGATCAACATCTATCGAGGCTCTCGTTAGGCGGTTGGATTAAAGGCCTGATTCAAAAGGCAGTACTCTTCGATACGCCTCGCATTGTGAGGAGGTTCCAGTCTCTGGAGCCCTAACCACCGGTAGCTTGGACCCTGCTCCCGATACCGGTGGGCTACTATTTTTTATATTTTTAAATATTATTTTTTATCTTTTTGTTTATAAAAATATTTAAAAATGTAAATTATATGTATTTAAATGAAATAAAGGAGATAATACTCATATTAGTTGAATTGTAGACTTTACACTTTTAAATATACCTATACTTATTTTACAGATTTTTCTATTAGTACTAATAACTAACATTGGTATAACTACCTATTATTTACAAAGTGAAATTAAGTAGTACATGTCTATTTACTCTAGTGAGTCGGTGAATAAATAACTCGACTAAGACCGTTTGTCCACCGCCACCGTGAACGGGACGTCAACGGAAATGAGATGACGACGCTGAAGTAGCGATATATTAATTTACTATGGCCTCATGTACACCGCACACCATCACAGGGACGTCACCTTTGGTTCGAATAATCTCGTTTCTCATTGACGTCCCGTTGACGGTGGCGGTCACCGGCCGACAAACGGTGTTAAGGTAGTTGAAAATATTGCAGATTTGCAGCCACGTAGATACTTGTATTGCAGGAAAAATATGGCGCGTTTATGAGTCTTTATAAAATTTACACAATTTATATTTGCACTTACATTCATCTGTGGCCTTAGTAGCGATGAATTGAGCAGCGATATTAGTCATACCTGTAAGATTATAAAACAGTTTTGAATAAACGGAATATGCAAATTATTTTCATGTTCAGTTACGAGCATAAATATGTATATGACTGTGAACAGCTCGGCAATAATATCTAGGTTTCATGATTTATCCATTATATCTGTCAGATGTTGATTCTGGCAGAATAATCGACATCGATCGGCTCAGTTTTCAGCATTTTGAAAGGTGACACATATTTTTGTAGCCGATGCAGCATCCTATATTTTGGCGTCGCTTGTCTCGTCGGATAGTTTTGATGTCACATATTTATGATTCCACTTGTATATGCCTCTTCCACAAATGATCACATATATTCGTCATATTGACGACGGATATTAATGAATGAAATGTGAAATAAGATAGGTATTATTGCCGAGCTGTTCATAGTATTATATTTATACTCGTGACTGTATACAATACCCAGCAATCAATGCAATCTTTGTTTTTCCCTCCAACTTTACCAATTACTATAGGTACTTGCACATTGATTTTGTCATAAATTAGGTAGAATAAATAGGTATAAGCTACTCGCTACCCACTCCAGTCAGTCCACCAAGTATTTATTGTACTGTTTCAAGTTCTACTTTTATTGTACGAAAGAAAAGGAGTGAACAAATAATAACAAAGCAAAGCTACAAATGTAGGTAGGTACAGCACCCTGGCGTTAAAGGTACCGAAGAGTCGACAGTCTACAAACATTGACGATCTTTTCTCTAAGCTCTACATTATTGCATACTTGCGCCAGGATACTGCCCCCAGTGTACTCTCATTCAGGAGGCTCAGAAGAAGTTGACTGTACTTGTTTGTAGTCAAATTCCGCAGTAAGGGGGTTTTGTTGAGAATTTGGTTCTCTAAATTGTTTATCTCGGTCCAAGAATCTTTCATAATTTTGGCAAGTAGCTAAAAGTGAATCGATAGAGTCGATATCCTTTAAAGCAACGAATACGGAGTAGCATGGCTTTATATTTCTCAAAATAATTTCCAATTGTTCTGTTTTAGAAAGTTTTTTGGAAAGGCGAAAGAACATTCCCGACATAATTGAAATATAAATAATAATTGGTTCGTCACGACCTTGGGTACGACTTTTAATGGCTTCTAATAGTTTATAATCATAGTCAAAACCACCAAAGTCTTTAATTAGTAATAAAGAAATCTCTTCCCATGTTAAGTTTGGGTTTTGGTTTAATTAGAATTTAAACCAATGGAGGGCATTTTCAGTAAAAAAATCATATTAGCATAATCAGCCTATAACGTTCCCACTGCTGGGACACAGGCCTCCTTTCTGTAAGAGGGAGTGGGCCATAATCCACCACGCGGGCCCAGTGCGGGTTGGTAGATGTCACAATGTCTTCGAATTTTTGGTTCTAGGACATCCTAGAACCAAAAATTCGAAGCTGAAGTAAAACATTGTGAGGAAACCAGCATGTGCCGGTTTCCTCACGATGTTTTCCTTCACGGTTTTGAGCGCAGTGGTGATGAAATAATTTACACAAAGTAAAACGCCTGTCTGGGTTCGAACCCACGACATACAACTCGTGAGTCGCGGCTGTTACCACTGGGCCACCACAGCTCATTCATATTACCTAAAGCAAACAAAAATAGCGGAAGCACTAATGGTTACAATAGTGACGTTACTTTTCAAATGTTCCCGAGCCAATGGCTTATCCGCTGGCGTATCTTTCGGCAGCATATCGAAGTGGTACTCAACATTCTCCAAAATTACGGGTGAAGGGTGATCGCCCTTTAAATCTGGTGCTGCACGGAGCCTGGCAACGATGAATGTTACATATAATTATAATTGTTTAAACCAAAGGGCTTTTAAAAGTTTATTTGATTAATTCATACATTTCCCCTATTTCTGTGTGATCTTTCTTGAACTGTCCTACATTTATAAATTCCTTTTTGCCTTCTTTTTTTAAATCAGATTCTATAACTTTCAACGCTTGGCCTGTAAGTGAAAACAAGTCTTGGCTTAGATTATGTACAGTTTTTTTTAGATAATCATAATATTAAGTACAGTCTGGACATTTAATTCTTTACCAGATTGACTCATTACTACGTCAATAAAGCCGTTAAAGACATTTCATACGAATGTCAAAGAATTACCGTTGTGAATTTGAATTTACGGACAATAGTAATTTTTTTAAGTAACCAATTTCCCTGAGTTTGCATACAATCATACAATACAAAATAAATTACCTCTCCCTTCAACGGCATCTGTCAAATAAGCTGCGCCTTCCTTTGTTGAGTCTGAAAATATAATAAGATATAAAAATGTATATTAAATAAAAGCTTGCACACACAAAAGTAAAATTAGCTACTAACGTAAATAGATAATCAGAAGCACCAAAGTCTAACAACCAATCTGACAAAGGGGTATTCTAAAATGTTATACAGTAATAGAGTTCTGGAGGTCACCATACTCCGTCCATGTATAATTCAGCTGCATCAAATTATTCTGGAATCCGACTCCAAATTATTTTGGAAAGGCTAGGCAGATAATCTAAAACTGACTATCATAAATATGTACTTTAACCACGGAATTCAGAAGGAGTCTAGACCCCGTCCCGTTCCCTTCCGCGTTGAAATATTTGATGCCTTTTTTTTAAGTTGTTCCATACATTTGAATCGTGCAGATTACGCAATCCAAGCAGCCAATATCACTTCACACAGCTTAAGGTTTATCAAAGGGGGTTTTTACTGATGTTTAGGTGCTGCTTATTTTTCAAACCAATTATCAACTAATAAGGTAGTGAAAGTAACGAGACCTTTAAGAGCTATCTCCATCTTTTTATCTGGTATAACAGCTTGTATTTGTCTAACCATTTCTTTATTCTTCGCTTCATCGTGGGATTTTGTGACACCCACTGGAGAACTCTTAAGACTACAATTAAAAACCAGGTCATGTAATGATGATAGGTACAAACAACGTGAAACGGGAAGTTTATATGTTGCTATCTACAAATGTTTCATTCTAAAGAATCTGTACACTTGCCAGACTCTAAATAGATACCTAAGACCTATTATGCTATGTGGCTTGCTGAACTGGGTACCTACTAGATAATGAATGCTAGCTCTTCTGCTCAAGTTTGCGTTCTCTATTTTGTTCGCACGCCGCTAATGCGCGATGTCCCTGGTCACTCGGAGACTCACTAAGGGCTTGTTTCTCAAACGAAAACGATCGCAAAATTAATATGACAAATTGTCGACGCGCGAAAACTACTGTGATTGGTTGAATGACTTATCGTTATCAACAACCAATCGCCGCAGTTTACACCCGCTTGACAATTTTCACTTTACTTAATTCTACGATTATTTTCGTTCGAGAAACTGGTCCTAAAGCAACGGTTTCCTCGAAAAGCGTCAAATTATAACGGCCGTAATAAAAATCTGAACTTTTCACCTGTATTTAACATTACGGTGTCAAAAAACGCCCTGTATTTGGACATGCCACATGTGACGGTCACCGCTCTTCTAAGAAACCGTGGCATAAGTGAGAAATTACTTAGCTATGCGAGGATCGCCAACAGACTGGATTGCCCTTATATCCGACAATGCTGCAGAAGACATATTGTTACCATGTGAGTGTTCGTTTTTGTCTGTGCTTGTTATCTTGTCTGTATATTTTTATGTATCTGTTTGTTTATGTGTCTTGTTACTTGAATTAAACTAATTTTATTTTTATGCAGCGACCGCACTAAGCTTTAGTGTGCCATTGCAATGGTAAAAACATGCGTTGGATCGCAAGAGCATGTCAACTAGTAAGCAGCGTCGTACTGTAAAGGTCGTCCGCTAAAGTTGACCTTATTGTAGTGCAAATAATAAATTAGCTCTGGTCGCATTCGAACAGTCAAGCAAGTTTAGAACGAGGTGTCAAATTTTGATTAAGTATTAGGTTTTTTTGTTGTTTAGAAAAACATAGTGATAATTTAACGGGGGAAATGTAAACACGTTCACTCAAAATAAACTTAAAGAAATCGTAACGTAGTTTGATTTCTTAAAAGAGATCATCAGCTTTTGACAGTACTAAGCACCAAACGAAGCACCTATCCGTGTGAGAGAAGTAATCGAAAATAAATATACTTACATACATATTTTCGTATTGCTCGTTAATTACTAATACAAGCAAACTTAAACAAGGACTTACTCTTCTCCACCCTGTTCATAAGTCAATTTATAACCGTCTTTTTCTCCAACGACTGCGTCTCCTCTTCGGCCCATTAAATCCGCTAAAACTTGTTTCTGTTCGGCGTTTGCTGAGATTTACAGTTAGTTGTGAATAATATAAATTGAAATAAGAAATAAAAAACGAAAACTAAGAATTATATCTGTAATGTTTACTTACTCTGCGGTATAGGCGCCGCCAGAAAATTTGCAGAATCTTCGATTATGTCTGTGCACGCAAAAATGAATATTTGAAAAAAATATCAACATTTAAATGCTTCACAATAATAATAAAAACATGGTATGAAAAACAAGGCAGCATGTATGAAAAACACAAAAGAGATTTAATTGTCAAATTAGATTATAAAAATCAAATCAGCCTGCCTTTAAAAGTCAAACTACCAAAAATAAAAATAAATAATAAATATGTAAATGTAGCCATAGCATATGGCTACGAGTTTTACATATTTACATTTTTCACACACACACACACACACATCGGAGTACCTATACTCCGATGTCTATAATGTAGTCACTTAATTTAAATACTCCGTTAAATTTTGATCGTTTTAATCCTTAAAAGGGGTCATTGTACTCATCATTATGAACTACTTTTACTACGGGACCAACCAAAAATCGTGAAAAAAAAATCAGTTGATCCATAGATTTATGTTCGCATAACTCGACATAATGTCTGGATCAACTGATTTTTTTTAACAAATACTAAAAACAAAATAAAATAAATATATAAGGGGGTCTCCCATACAACAGACGTGATTTTTATAGATAATTTATTTATTTATTTATTTCAGGCGACGCAGGCCCATATATAAATACCTTAACCTAAACATACATATTTATACTATAAAATAGTACTTCACTAGCTAGTTCTGGTGCTGCTCAGTGGTACTTGTCCGCGGAAGCGACGGAACACCACGTCCTGCGGCCAGAAGTCTTCGTCCATGACGACGGGCAGATAACAATTCGATACACACCAAAAACGCCTTGAAGTTGACGTTGCGGTGCGACTCCAGTAACTGCACCCTCGGCGAGTACCTCGTCTTCTGGCGCACGTACTCCACGATGTCCTCCGCCTTAGTGGTGTAGTGTAGGCGGGAGATGTACACCGGTGTGTTCGGCTTTGCGGCACGCAAGCTGACTTCGGGCTCCGTAGGAGCTTTGCCGCAGCGGTTCTTGTTCGTTCGCGATCGGCGCTTCCTCCTTTGCACCGTCACGAAACCCTCATCATCAGCCCTATTCGGTGCCTTTTCTGGCATAGGCTAAGCCCTTCGTGCGCGAGTCCGACTCGCACTTGACCGGTTTTTTATTTTTGCTCGGCTTTATTGAGTCCTAGCGTTATGTTAAATAGCCTCTAGGCAGCCTTCCTCAAGAATTGGGCTATCAATTTTTTTGAAATCCGACTAATAGTTCCAGCGATTAGCGCGTTCAAACAAACATTTTTGTGTATGTGAGTATAAATGTTTGTAAACGCACCCACGATACAGGAGTAATTCCTAGTGTGGGGCAACGTTTATAAAAAAAAAAAAATAACTTCAGTTTTATTAATAATATAGATATAATAATTACCCGGTAGAACTGTTGCAAACCTCTCATCTGGTTTCTCCTGTGTCATGTCTGTGAGTTTATCTTTCACAGATGAGTAAGCATCTACATCAACAGTTGAAGACTGTAGAGTTAATGCTTTTTCAAGTCTACAAGTAAGAATTCAGTTAGTAAAGTAAATATTGTTTAAATCCTATATTTTGTGTATGGTTCACACGGTGTGAGACCCAAGGTATGATTTTGAGGTACCTACCAACCTGATCTGCCTTATTTATATTCATGGTGGCAGGGACATCGACGCGAAACCTGTTACCTTGGATTCAGTACATGGTTCTGAACCGCCCTGCGTTGATATTTTTCGTCGGTTATTAAAAAAAATTAGCTCTTCCATACATTTTGACCGCATAGGTATAGCACTTTTCTATGAAACAGCTGCTTTTTTTTTGATAACCGACGAAAAATTTCTACACTTGAAAATCATGTGCTGAATGTGTGGTTAATGTTTGCGCGTCGTTATCCCTGCCACCCAGTATAGAAGGTACAAACCTTCTTGCACCATCACTGTAAGTCTGTTCATAGCCTTGCAATTTGCCGAGTTTTTCTTCTCCCTTATCCTGCATAAGATGCACCACATAATCCATAGCATCTCCTGTTGAACACTGTACAATTAGGAAATAATCATACTATTTTACAATGGCGCCGATTCCCTTGTTCACAAACTAAACTAAATTTAAGTTCGTTGCGCCTTTTTCTTTCTATTTCAATAAGAAAAGGACAGAAGATAAATTAGTTTAGTCCTGTCAAATTAGTCAGCGCCTGACGTAAATTGATGTATTTTTAGTAGCCATGTTTTTAATCACGTCTAAACTGTCTATGGAGTATCTTAATTTGACAGGACTAAACTAATATTTATCTTCCGTTCTTTTCTTAATGAAATAGAAAGAAAAAAATGCACTGAACTTAAATTTAGTTTAGTTTGTGAACAAGGGAATCGGCGCCATTGTTTAAATCCATAGGTATTAATTTACTTACCTTTTTCAACTCCAATTTTAGCTAAATGCATAGCTGCTATATCCATAGTAGCTACAATATAAGTCAATCAGTTAGTAAACATTTTTGTATCGTATTTGGGTGGCTCACAGCTAACAATACAAAAAGTAATAGATAAGCATATAAGTAATTACGTTGCATATCTTGAACAACAGTGGGAGCCAGTCTCGTTGGGATTCCTCTTTTCATTTCGGAATTAATTTCATTACCCAAGGCAACTTGAGCAGGCGAGAGATTTGTCAGTGGTACAGAATCTGCGGTCTGTAATCTGTAGATATTAAATAGATCAATCAACTCAGCCTATCGCAGTCCTCTGCTGGACATAGACCTCTCCCATGCTGCGCCACAACATCCTGTCCTCCGCCTTCCGCATCCAGTCTGTCCCGGCCACTTTTTTGCGGTCGTCTGTTCATCTAGATGGGGGGCGTCCCACCCTACGCTTGCCGATCCGCGGTCTCCACTCCAGGACTCGTCTGCTCCAACGGCTAACTATCGGTCCTTCGACAAACATGGCCAGCCCACTGCCACTTCAGCTTGCTTACTCTGCAAGCTACTTATGTCGGTAACTCATTGAATAGATAATTAATGAATGAGAAACGGTAGAAGAAGCATTGACAGACCACTAACCGGGAGGTTGGACGACCTACAGAAGATCGCAGGAAAGAGCTGGGAAACATGACACAAAAAGCTGCCCGACAGGGTCCATATTGATCTTTTGCCTTTTATAAACCATCAATAAAGATTTGAATTTGAGTTTGAAAAGGAGAAGGCCTATCTCAGCAGTGGGTGAACAAACCTGCCTATGATGATGATGAACAATTTAAAAGTTACATACCTAAATTATTGCAAGGTGTAGGTACTCACTTGAAATAACTGAAATCCTGAAACTAGTTTGTTTAAAATCGAGGGTGGGTATAGATAGTTCGATTGCACTGGTTTACAATAAAAATATATTATTGATTGAATAAGTCTTTTAAACTAGAATACGTAGATTTGATAGATACACAGAATACTCTTTATTTTATGTATAAACCCAAGTATTTAAATTAGGTTGTCACAATGGGTGTCTTGTCGTTAAAAACAGTCTTCGAAAGAAAATATCTTTTACAACAATTTATGAAAATAAATATTACCTATCTACAGTCGTAAAAATTGTGTTGGAGTGTTCGAGGTTTTGAGTCATAGTTAAATACGCTATAACTTACTCATCTGCCGCATCTGAATAGGTTTTCTTGTAGGACTTATACTTATAAAGGGGTCTTCTGCCCAAAGACTTTTTGACGGCACCCAAAAAGCTCATCTTGTATCTGTCACCAGCTACTCCACCTAGTAAACACAGTACCTATGTGTATTTCATCAACTACTATCAATAGAGGTTCCAAGAAAAGTACTTTACAACCCGCAATAGACCCCCTCGCTGTGACCAGTCTCGCCATCGACGCCTCAATACCACGCGCATACGTCATCCGAGCGAAGTCTCAAAACTTGCGGGTTGTAATTTATTTATTTGTTTTTATCTTACTTCGTAGTGCGACCAGTTGGGACAAATGCTTAGAAACGTCCTGGATCAATGCTGTAAGAAACAATTTCATTTAAAGTATTTTAATATACTAAGTATTTCATACCTTTGTAAAATGAATGCGCTGTCTTCCTACCTACCTTGCACTGACAGTTTCAGTGCTGGAGGCGTCACATTGTTCATGTCGTTGGTTAATTTTTTTTTTCCTTCATCAGCAATGTCTTTGATAGGAAGATATGGGACTAGGTAGGGTGCATTCTCAACTCTATAATATAAGCAATGTTCGATAATTCACTTGGTTGGCCTTTAGAGTACCTCATGTCTAGAAAAACAAATGATTAATCTTACTCAACCACTCCGGTACCGTAGTCCATTGTGTAATTATTTCTTTTAGCAAACACAATTTTTGGTTTACTCTTCATCATACCCAACAAGCAATTCATTGCAGGACCTACAAATAACAAAAAACTGTAACGGAGATGTACCTATAATTAAAAAGATCGAAATCATAATGTTGGCTGAAGACTTGTACTCTGAGTCATTACTGAAAATTAATCTATCATCAACTGTAATTGTCAAGTTTAATTTGGAAAATCAAAATATATCAGATTGAAAACATTTCAATTTGCTTGGCATATGCCCAGGGGGCCTAAAAAGGCCACTTTAGGCAATACTTCTAAAAGCTATTCTTTTCCTGAATTCCCAGCAGATCATTAGCAATTCTTCTAATTTTCGTAAAATTTTATTTCATATTTGGTGTAAACATTGCCGCATGAAAAAAAATAAAAACCGTAATTTTATCGGTAAATTTTTCATTACAGGTTTTATTAATCAAATTGCTTTTTTTTTAATTTCTATAGTTTAAATGTTATTTCATTGTGATATGAATTGCACACAGATCATATTATGAATTGTCAGTTTGTGACCATTTTACGATTTTTAATATGATTCATATTGTTATCCTAATAAGATTCTGGCAAAGTGGCCTTTTTAGGCCCCTGATCGATCAATCTGCCTAGACTTTCCCATCTATATCTGGGTTGCCTTCCAGTCTACCGGCTGCAGCTGAATACCGGTATTTTACATGGAGTGAGTGACCTATCTAACCTTACTGGGTAACACGATACCTCTTGGTAAGACTGGTTGTCAGACTTTTGGGCTTCTGACTACCTGTAACGACTGACAAAGATCTACGAATGACAGCCGTGTGCTAAGATATACTGGTAATATTTAATGATTCATTATTTTTAAATGACGTCTCTGAGTGTGGCAGTTACAGTGTCACAGCCAACAAATATTTTAGTAGACATTAAAAAGAACCAACCTCTGTCACGAATGAATGCGGACAAGTAATTGCCACAAAGGTCAACGACAGCTGGAAGAAAGCAAAATGTTTACAACTCGTGTCGGTAGTATAATATTGCTTATCATTGAATGATTATTGTGGCGGCATGTGGTCTTCGGTATAAAATACATGAACGCGATCTGTTGGGCACTGAATTATCTGCTGTTCAATCACGTCTAGGTAAATGAGACCATGACGACCGTGACTAATTTTCTTTAAAACTATTGATTGCATGCATGAACATCATTAATAAATTATATATGGCAGGGACATCGACGCACAACCATAGATTCAGTACATGATTCTGAATCTCCGGTGTTGACATTATTCACGGGTAATTTAAAAAAAATTGCTGTGCCATGGAATTAATTCATGACGACCGTGACTAATTTTCTTTAAAACTATTGATTGCATGCATGAAAATCATTAATAAATTATATATGGCAGGGACATCGACGCACAACCATAGATTCAGTACATGATTCTGAATCTCCGGTGTTGACATTTTTCACCGGTTATTAAAAAAAAATTGCTGTGCCATGGAATTAATTCATGGTTACACTTTACCGACCCGATGTCCCTGCCACCCTACATTAAATTGTAACGGACCATTCATATCCGGTTTCATTGCTTTCGGCGTGCCCGTGTCTATCGCTTTATGAAGCGCTACTTTAAGCTCATTTGCGGTATTAGGATCCGGCTCGGAGCTCCCTAAACCAGGTGCTGACTGTAACCTGAAAAAAAAAACATAGAGCCCCATTTACAGCGCTGACTTTAACCTATAAAAAGCAGAGTTATCATTGTATTACTAGGCAAGGTAGTCTAAAAGACTTCTATAACCATAGAGCCCCATTTAAACGCTGTCAGTTTCTTGTCTGTAGAGTCTCGTATACAATAAAATTGAAGCAACATATGACATGAATCGTCTCTGAAGACTGCTAGACGGTGCAACTTTTGTTTTTGCTTCAACTTATGGCATGTCATAGGCAATTAAATCGAGCCGTGTAAGTCAGTCTTTTGGGAAAGTCTTGGGGGAAGTCATTGACAGATAACTTATCCTTTTTGCAGTAAACTTCTACCGTCAAAGTAAGCTCCGCTGGTGACGCTAGCTTTAAGAGCGCTAAAGAAGCGCCTACCTAATAAGCACTTTTGTACTTTTCCATTTTGGCTAAGTTCTGTTTGAACGAATAGTAGTGATCATAATTTAAAAAATATAATGTTAAAAATATGGACAAATATTTCCTTTGTTCAGCTTTCTTTGACGAATATGTATGCCTTAGTTTTCTGTGAATCTCATGGGAAATGATGTAATGAATATTTGAATAAATAATACACACACGTATGCGGCTACATTTCTAGTGTTGAGAGCAGTGAATTCACTGAAGGGTTTGTGTCCTTGGCGTTTTAGTTCCTTTACCAGGAGATCAAACGCTGGACCACGCTCATCTGAAATTTAGTCATTACTAGGGGGTAATACATTTTCAATGAAATGTACAGTTAGCCGCACGTTAGGGTATCACTTCTCTTGCTGCTACGGAATATAGAAATGTCACCTACTATTTTATACCAAATTTTTTGTCCTAATAAACTTTAAAGAAAAGGAAACACTAACTTCAAAAAACTGGATTTAACAAAATATGTGCAAATTTTGTTAAATCCATCAAAATGAAAGGAAATAAAAAATCCCGCAGATTTGAGAATTCCCTATTTTTTGAACTCGGTTAAAATGGTTACTTACTGTCATCCACAGCTTTCTGAGACAAATATTTAGAGCAAGTATCCACCGTTTCTAGAAAAATGAATAATTTTAATGAATAAGTAGGCATTCATCGTGCCTTAAATGCATTTATTTTCAGTGATTGCTCTCATACCGTCCATTTCACTTCTCAAATCATCCGGCGTAGCTCTAGTTACTTTTTTCATTGCTGAGTGAATTACTTGTGATAAGTTGGGTTCATCATGATCGGCCTCCAAACCTTTAGCCTTTTCAAGTCTAAAAAATTGAGTATTTCACATCACACTAATCGAACAATACATAATATGTATTTGAATTATGTACCTATCCTACTTGTAATAATTAGATTTAGCTAAATTAACAGTGCACAAGTAAAAATCTTTTCTTTTGATACATAAACTTTTTGGTCTAGCGCGTAATGTATATATAATAGAGTAGAGGGCACACTAGCACAAAGTGTATCGACTACTGTGAGTTCCTCTGCCGACGTCACCCGCACCCGAATTGAGTAACACTATCAATCACAATCTGAACCATTAAAAAAAGTAAATAACGCAATGACTGTTATTGAACAGTCGAAATGAAAGCCATTGCTACTGTTAGGGCTGATTGTTGATTGGCTATTGCTTACCAAATTCAGATTTCTTTTATCTGTGGAATAAAATTGACAGTTCTAATATGGAATAACTGTAAAAAAATCAAAGTTTTGTTCTCAGGATAAGACTAGAGTACAAAAGTTTGGTGAAATTCGCCCTTAGTGTGTTACGCAATCAACCCGCCGATTGATCCGAATGAGAACCGCGCCAAAGATTGGCGCAAGCGTCGTCGTGGGCACAGGATTCGCGTTACATTACACAATATACATGATGGCTCATTTACAGTGTATCCAAATAGATTATTTTAGAAGCCTCTCGATAAGAACTTTTCGAAATACCCCATGGCTATGTTCAGTGAAAAAACTTTCAAGATTTTCAGACCCCAAAAATTAAACAAAGCGAGTATGGCAAAGACTTCCTAGTAGTTTCAAAAACTTTTATGGACTGTTGCCTTTTTTAAAAAAATTTTTTTCTGACAACTTGCGTTCTATAATTACTACAGTACTAATAAAAAGAATTTGACACTAACTCTTTGGCAGCCTGAGCGTTTGTCCTTCTTATTTTACCTTTTTCATACATTTTATCGCCTGGTGTTTTTTTCAGTTCTCTGACTAACATTTTAAATGCAGGGCCTTTTTCCTCTGGAAAATAACTTATATTGAAGAAGAATGACACAAGAAACAACAAAGGGAATCGTATTGTTTAAATAAGTGCGAATTAAAAATCTTCTAATATCTTCCAAAACTAAATAGATATGATCAGTTCGTTTAAACATGAAATAACGTTAAATCCATACTATTATATTCTGCATTTTGCGCCAAGTAGTCCGTACATATTTCGAGCATATCTGAAAAGATATAAGTAGGTAAGTACTTATCCTGTATTAACAAACTCAATCATCATCATTGCCTGCCTAGCTTTTCCTAACTATGTTGGGGTTGGCTTCCAGTCTAATCAGATGCAGCTGAATACCAGTATTTTACATGGAGCGACTGCCTATCTGACCTCCACAAACCAGTTACTTGGTAATACGATACCCCTTGGTAAGTCTGGTTGTCAGACTTTCGGGCTTCTGACTACCCGTAACGACTGTCAAAGATCCACGAATGACAGCCGGGACCAACCGTTTAACGTGCTTTCCGAGGCACGGTTTGTAAAGATGGTCACCTATCCACAGACCAACCGCGGCAAGCGTAGCATAACTTGATCGATCGACCTGTGCGGCTGTTATTATTTAGCCACGGGCCCCTCAAACTCAATTAGACTATAGGGGCATAAAGGCATTAGGTACGACTGAATTCAAAACTCCGTATTTTTAAGACGCTCGACTGTTCGTAAGTGGTGTTAACTTACATCCAAATCTGAAATTGGATGTAAGTTAATTATTGTTAGAAAATGGGTGCGAGGGGTTTATTTAAAATTATTTAACAACCTGTCATGGCCTCGGCGATATCTGGCGGAGTGATGCTTTTGGTCAACGCTTCAAGTGTGTTATAAATTTTTTCTCCTTCCATCGCACTATATTCCGTAGCTTTCAGATCAGTCGCAGTTTTTAACCTGTGAAAAATTTTGTTCCGAATAAGTGGTCTTTACACCTTCAAAAACTGTGATTCTACTTATAAGTTAATTTTGTTTCATTCCGAGTCTGTTTAGATAATATACAATATCGGAAGTAACCTGGAGCTTAGCATGCCTAGGGTAATAAGACTTGAATTTTAGTAGGCACCTAATGGGTGTAATTCCGATATGGATATGGGTGACATGGATCTAGAGGACAACTAACTATACGCATCGCTGATTATTTAAGTCATTGACATAAGGTGAGCATTACTATGACTGACGCATAAAATCAGCCTATAATGTTCCAAAAGAACACGAAATCGCCGCACCGGCCATCGGCTAGAGGCGCCATTAACTACTAATAATACTTATTCTTGCCCGCGCAATTAGCGCTGAGCGCAGGTTTGGCTGACATAGGCATTGTCGGAATTGTCACGGGCCGTCAGCCGTCAGTTTCTATGAGTAAACGGTGACACTCACTGACACGCTTTGTATGGTAAGTGTTGACAATACCGGCGAGGCGTCTACGTAATCTGTGTTGTCTCCACTGCTAGTACATAGGCTTTTTCTGTGAGAGGGAGCGGGCTATATTCACCACAAGGATCCAGTGCGGCTAAGTGGATGTCACATGTCTTCGACGTGCCTTTCTTCAAGATCTATTCTTTTATCGTTTTAAGAGCAGAGGTGATGAAATAAATTAAATACCTAAAGTAAATGTTAAAATCAATATATCAGTCGCCGTCTACGGACACCAACATAATTCCTAGCCCATAATTCAGGCGAAATTGTATGAATAAGCATCTTACTCATCAGAGCCCTCGTGGTAGGTTTGTTCAAATTTTCCAACCGATAATAATTTATCATTGCCCTTCGCTTCCATCGCATCCGTCAGTATATCGAAAGCTTTCCTCATATTTCCTAATAGTAAAAAGTACGTCATAATCATTAAAATTCGATATTTTGATATAGATTATTTAATATTTATACCTTATAATAGATAATATAATAGACTTACCATCAAACTGTACATATGCGGGACGCTCTAAAAAGAAAAAATGAAATTAGTTGTGGAAGAAAATCAGTCACTTGAAGTACATAAGTATCTACAATATATATATAATGAGTCCATACTCACCCTTTCTCGGAGCACGTGCTAGCCCACTCTGAAAACATAGTACCTGTATTAACTTTAGAAAAACAACAACATATTACAATGACGTAAATCTTCATTCTCCATCTGACACAAATGAACACAACGGAGAGATTAGATCAAATTAAATTAGCAACAAAACTTTTGAATAGATTTTGAGTGAAGGTGAAACAGTAGGACTGATCAGACGTGGAAAATGAAGATTCAAGCAAAATAATTTTGTAAAGTTATTTACCTCATCTCGCCGTGTTCACTTGTAAGAGATAGAATAGGAAAATACAAAAATAATCGAGACTCAATTTACTTTTTTTATTTAAAATTATTTAGTTAATGTTAGATTGAGGTGTTATAAAGTATTGTTTCATATTCTTTTGTATTCATTAGTTAATTGTACCATAAGCATCAAGTTGGAGCAGTCGGTTCAGGCCTATATACATAAGTTATTTCAAGGGCTGTTTCTAAATTGTTATTAAAATATTGTAATGCCATTGGTTCCTTTCTTTCCTTGTTGACGATAAAGTCAGACTTGATGATTGTATCCTATTAAAATAATTTTGCTTTATTAAGTAAGAATTAATTATGGAGTTTCAACCAAGGTAATTAAATGTTCAAGGATACTTACGCCGCCCGGATCACCACCAAAATCACCATCTAAACCACCTCCTCTAGCTTCTAATAAAACATCTGTGAACAAACACGTTACTCCTTAATAGAGGTAGGGTTTTGGTGAGTCTTAATTTATCGCAGAGGCAAATTAAACTATGGGTACTTACTTTATTGTCTTTTGACATGCAGTGCGGTGGCATTACTCTGAGGTGTTTCATCACCAGCGGTGGTGGTAGGTGTGCCGGGTTCCAAGGAGGCCGGAGTGGTGGCAGTCTGGCCCGACATTGACGCGGCGGAAGGTGTCTTTGGCGAGGCGGCGGGCGACGCTGGCGTGGGCAAGCCAGGCGCGGGCGCAGCATTGTCCTCAGCTGGTTCCCCCTCGCCGTAGAACCTTTCCACTTCTTCTCGTAAAAAATGAAACTATTTCAGTAACGTACCTTAAGCCTTGCAAGAAATTCGTGAGCTTCCGAGAAAATTGGGTAAACATAATAAATAGAGTTATTTGAATTTGTAAACAATTGTTCAGTATCGTTTGAGATTTTTGTTCAATCACCATTTTTCTCGGAACTATTTAAACTTCATAATTTATATTCAAAAGATCAAACACATCAATGAACGATTGTCACAATTTCAAACGCCACAGCTTACCTTTGCACGTTGATTTAAATATCGCGGGCTCCAAATAAAATGTTGACAATAGTTCCTCACAACGTTATCAATTTAACTGTACTCACCATCGTCTTCATCGACGTCCATCATAAGCATTCTGTCATCTGATTCAGTTAGAATTTCGTCAATCCAAACCGCAATCTGTCCGCAAGAAAATTACACTATTTATAAAAATATGTTTCGCGAAATTCACAAAATGAATTATATTGTAATCACTTCTTTATCAAATGTGCACCTTGTCCGACATCTCCATCATAAACTTTGCTTTAGAATGTGTACATCGCCTTGATGGTGGTTTCATGTGCATATAGCCGCACATATCGTGCAAGATAATATCAGACAATCTTAGCATTCTATGAAACAAAAATAAACACAAAATCAGTACCTAACAAAATTAAATGTATTATAATTAGCAAGTATGAGCGCTTTGAGAGCAATCTCCGAACTAAATAAGATATAGTCTAGGTTCGTAGAACTATTCGCCTCACCTAATAACTGAACGGAAAATTAAAAAAAAAAAATTAAATTCCTTTAGAATGCGTCGCACGCACAGTCGTAGCACTAGCTACGCCGTAGCCAAGCGTAGCGCTACACACTTGAAGAAGGTTCCAAATCTCTACGATTAGTCGAATTACTCTTATTTTTCATGGAATTTTGTGCTTCTAGTTGAATAAAGTGGGGTTTGATAAAACATGAGTGGGTGGGTATATAAAATACCTTCCAACAAATTGTGTGTATTAGATTGAAACTTACCCGTCAGCGAGCGCGTAGCGTCCAGACCTAGATAAACGTTGCTGGATGCCTCTAGCAAAAGCAACAGTAGCATTACGTGCCCACGCGAATTTTTTTTCACTGCACATAGCAAGTATGTCCTTCTTTATTGCACGAACGCCTGCAGTTCTATAAGAAAATAGGGTTGGACAGACGCCAGTAGGTCAGCTACCCGAAACTGTCAAATTTTCCCAATTAATCTTGAACCTTAATGCTTTAGCGATAAAGCTGAAAATCTATTAAAGAAATTTGACAGATTGTAGTAGCTTGATGTGCTGGCATCTATACAAGCAATGCCTATTTCGTTTGACTTAGCTTTATAAGTGAAAATATTTGAAATGTAGATAGGTAGGTATGATTATGGTCCTACTGAGTCAAGAACATGTGAACACTTAATGGCTTTGGTAAAATAAAACACCGGCCAAGTGTTACGGAACCTGCCGATCTATTCTGTAAAAATCTTACCGTGAAAACTTAAGTGAAGTGAGCCGTCAATAGTGTCAATCCCTACCATTAAGTGTAATGACAGTTCACTTCACCCATGTTGTCACCATGAGATTATTAGAGAATATATCGGCAGGTTCCGTAGTTGGGATGAATATTTTCGCATGCACAGTATTGATTTTAACGACCGCAAAAATAAGTTTGTATTTCTTTGTTATTAAAAAACAAAGCTTTTGTGCGGTTGCAACCGAACAATGTGAGTTACGGGGTGTTTTCGGCTTCGGTAAATAAAAAAATCACTTTAAAACATCATCATCTGTTTAGTTATGGGATCCAACGATACCCTATACGCTTATGTGCATTGAATTCTATTTTTCATTCTGTATGGGATGTATGGGGTAATTCAACTACACCATTGCTTAGCGGTGCATCGAATACAGCTTATTTTAAATTTTCTTCGATATAGTGTCAAAAATGGAAGTGTGTCATCCGAACGGACGGACATGTCGAAGAAAAGGTTTAGTTTTTGCTATTGGCTACGGAACCCTAAAATGGCAGATAACTTACGTAGCAGCTTTCTTCTTAGTCTTTTTCAAGTTAACAAAATATTCATAGGCCTGATCTGGCTTAAATGGTTCATCTGCATCCAACATGGATCTCAAACGAGAAATCTAAACAGAAAATAAAAAATTAAGAGTTAAGAAGTATTACTAACGTCACATTCTCGCAATTCACTCAAAATGAGTGAAGACTTCTTGCTTGGCTAAATTTGAATATTTCACGAGGAGTCACGAGCGTGGCAAGAACTGCTATGAAACTAAAACATATTGACTATTAGATACATTCCCTGTTCTATGAATCAATGGTTCAAGACATTACTTAACTTTTGGGTTTGTTTCGCGGGTAGTGGTTTTTTTTTTCTTTTCTTTAAACATTTGGCACTGACCGTATCAGGAGGCAGGTTTTGTGCGTTATCCCGCCACAAGTATATGATGGTGCGCCGACGCGGCTTGGACATGCGCTCGAGTCGGTCGGTCAAGATGGCGCCATGCCTACGCAGGCACCGCGCATGCGCCCGCATGGTTGGGAGCGACATCTTCACATCGGTCGCTTTGGGGCTCCTGCAATAAGCACCCCGTTGAGAAGCAAGTTACCATCAACAATTGCATGACGGGTGATATGCAGGGCAGGTCAACGGTTTGCGCATACGGTAGGAAATCGCATAGCACTATTCACTTTTCATCTACTACATATATTGACCTGCTACATCCCGACGCAACGCCTCTAGGAGTGTTGGGTTATCCGTTCAGGCTTGTCAGTCGTGTCAAATTATCACGGAGGCAGGCAGCAGCGCCTTCTTAGTACAGCGTTAGGTATATTGCAATCACATATCTATCTGCCAACAGTTCCAGGACAGTTAGTAGCATAGTACACGTTGATTCAGCATTTAACCAAAAATGGCGTAAAACCATGCGCAAGTCAATGCAATGTAACACTTATCTTGACCCTAATTAACTATAACCACTTAATGATTCCTTTATTCCTTACTTCGAAACCACGTTAATTCCGTAGATAATCACGCAACCACGCGTTCATTTCGCGCGGTTTCGTTCATTGACTACCTACTATAATTGTCTCTCCCTAATTTTCATCCATCCAAAGGTTGTTTTAAAAGATCGCTCTTAGCGATAAGACCGCATTGTGTCATTGTGTCACCCTTTGTAAAATTTTATATATTTATGTTCTGTAATTTGTATGGTGATTCTAATTCTATTGAGTCATAGAGAAAACGGCCCCCGATTGTAACAAAGTATGATTGCCGTGAGTTTGATAAAAATCTCGTTATCATTCTAATCTATAGGTACCTCACCTTACCGAGATTTGAGTTACATTGCAATGACTTACTAATGGTTTTACGTCGACAGTGAATATCCTGCTTTAAGAAAGGTAGGTTTCCTTACTTGGGTTTGGCTGGCTTCGGAAGAGGGCGTAAGGATTTTCGCGGTTTGGACTTGTGCTGCAGCCGTAGCCCATGTCCTGCGATAATGGCCTCAGCAACCGTTGGTGGCGCAGGCTCTGTGGCGTACGGCGGGTACGGCGGGAACGCTGGCGCCGGTTTTTCGCTGTCCACTGTTTAATAATAATACAAATAATTTAAACAAATACAAGGAGGTCCACAGTGTTATAATAACAAAATAACTTAGCCAAAAACTAAAAAAATATATGCTTAGCATTCAGTTCTTGTTTTCGAAAACTGCGTTCAAGTATGTACGTACATTAAAATGCCAATTTCTAAGAGTCCTAAGGGCCGACGCACTACTGGCGAGGCGCAGCGCAGCACGGTTGTCAGTGTCAAACAAAAATCAACATGGCGAGCCTTAAAATAAAGTCGAAAATAAATAACCTGCGACGTGCACCTTTTTCCGCTTAGATACGCTCTCGAGCTAATGGAAGTTTGTTTAATCTCAACTTTATTTCAACTCTAGCAAGGTCAATATTTGTTTGGCAGTGACGACCGCGTTGCGTTGCGCTTCGCCAGATGAGCGCCGGCCCTAAATGGTTAAGTAGAGAAGCATAAAGTTGTGCTCAAAACGAAAACGTCAACCACTTTCAAACTAAAGACGAACTTGCAAGTCCTAAAGACGAAATACGCCAGCACATCAAAACTATAATCTGTCAAATTTATTTAATACATTTTACAACTTTATCGATAATGCATCAAGGTTCAAGGTTGATTGCGAAAATTTGACAGTTTCGGGTAGCTTGGCCTGCTGGCGTCTGTACATAGATACATAATGTTCACGTGTGTCTTCAATAGGGAATCTTACGCAAAGCTGAGACAGCAGATGGCGCCACTTAGACGCCAAGCCAATATTTATTTTTATTATAACCATGGATGACTGAAGATGTCTAATTCATGTTGTTCTGCTAACGTTATTTATTTATCTCATTAATAACTATCATTACAGGTTTCATTACCTAATATGAAAGTACGTTTCTCATAATGTATGTAAATATTAAAATTATTTACAATTTAAAATAATTAGTAAGTGACTTTATCATTTTGATTGTAACCTTTTTGTTATCTAAGTACTTACTGCAATGTCTAGCGGGAAAAATTATCAGACATAATTTATGACGTCATTAAGGTAGAACGTTTTAACAAAAATATCACTAATCTCAGATTATTTTGCTGCAGTAGGATTATGAAAACCAGTCGCAAGAACTTCACGGTACAGGGAAATCTGGGACAACGTTGTGAATTTTCCATTGATATTTTATGCTACAAGAGAATGTTGCTATCATACCTTCGAACTCTGTATCCGGCATCACAGACAGGCCTTCGGACATAGGCACCTCGCTGGAAGCCAACTCTGACGGTGTGCCCGACATCTTATATTGTTAAGTTCGTAACGTGTTCTAGAAACAGTCCTTGTTATTATTGAATATATTAATGTAATTGAAAGTTTATTAGCGGGTTCTTCCGATTTGCTTGCATTTTAAAGAATGACATTTATTTCAAATGTCTGATGTGATTATTCTTTCAGTTCAGTTATTTTCGGCCAGTATTATTTTTCTGATTTAAGGTGGATGCTCCAAGGTAGCCCGCGAAATTCAATTTTTTTTACGTTTTTTGCAATTTGCTGGTCAGTACTAAGTTATACGTTGATTAAAGTATGATTCGCGGCCGTAACAAATATGTATTTACAGAATCATAATCATTAAAGTCATCAACACAGCTCTCTAAGATCAAGTAATCCTACTGAATGACTATTTCCTGAAATCTTGACATTTTAGGATTATGCTAACTTAACAAGTTGTATTACTGATTCTAATGTTTATAATTCTGTAAATACATATTTGTTACGGCCGCGAATCATATTTTAATCAACGTACAACTTATTATTAAAAAACCAACTACAAATGGTGTTATTTGCTGACGATACTTCCTTAATTTTTAAGATAAATAGACGTGCATCAAATCTTGACGACGTAAATAACGCCCTACTGCAAGTGCAAAATTGGTTCACTGCTAATAATTTAGCATTAAATGGGAAAAAAACTAAATGCATAAGATTTGCTTTACCGAATGTTAAAAGTAGTGATTGTGACATAGTATTGAATAAAGAGAAACTAGAATTCGTCGATAAAACTGTTTTCCTGGGGATAACGCTCGACTCAAGGATGCAATGGGGTCCTCATATAACATCTCTTGCAAGACGGCTAAGTTCAGCAGCATATGCTGTAAGAACAATCCGTCAATTTACTAATGTAGATACCGCGAGGCTGGTCTATTTCAGTTATTTTCATAGTATCATGTCTTACGGTATTTTACTATGGGGACGGGCTGCAGATATCGAGTCTGAGAGTATATGGCCTACGCAGGCGCGATTCCCTAAGGGAACTGTTTAAAAATATTAATATCATGACGGTACCTTGTCAATATATCTATGAAAACATCATGTACGTAAGGAAAAATTTAAATCTTTTAAGTAAAAGAGGTGACAGACACACCTATACAACCAGAAATAGGGACCAATTAGTTCAACCAGGTTTCAGACTGGCTAAAGTAGACTCTTCCTTCATGGGGTACTGTTTAAAATGTTACAATAAAATACCTCCCCACATACTCCAACTCAATGAAACGAAATTCAAATCTTGCATAAAACGCACACTATGCAGCCAAGCATATTATAAGTTGGGGGATTACATCGCTGACAAAAATGCTTGGCTAAACGCTGGTCCTGCTCCACAGGACGCATAAATAAATTGATTAGCATTTGAAAATACTTCCCACACGCCTACCCTACCTACATACTGTTGGAGCTGCTGAAGATTCTAAAATACTATGTTTGCATTATATAAATTCAATCTCCTAGTGTTATATAATTGCATAGAACGTATGTGAGTACTATGTTACATACTATAAAGCTACCATTTACTGGGTACGTCTTTCATTGACTTGAATGTGCCTTGGCGGATGAGAGTATGTAATGCTTACTCTAATGCACATGGCCCCATCAATTCAGATGTAGAAATAGCTCAGGAATTTGAAAACTTCTTTGCTAATATTCCCCTTAAAACTACTGAAGCTTTAAATTCTTCCCCCACGCTTTCTGCTGCCTTACTTAAAAGGAATGTAAAGGCATGCCCTTCGGAGCTTCGGTTTCAGCATACAAACCCCCAGGCTGTTATAAGAGCTTTTAAAGATCTTAAAATTAAATCAACAGAAGATCTCTGGGGTATGTCTGTAAAAGTATGTAGATCTCTCATCGAAACCATTGCGCCCTATTAAGCTTTCATATTTAACACCAGTGTTGACCAAGGAGTCTTTCCGGATCTTATGAAACATAGTAAAGTAGTACCATTGTTCAAATCCGGTGATAGTAAAGATCCCAACAATTATAGACCTGTGTCAATTCTGCCAGTTCTCAGTAAGGTGTTTGAAAAGTTGATGCTCAATCAAATGTTACGTCACTTTAATAAAAATTACATCTTTCATGAACACCAGTACGGCTTCACCAAAGGGCGTTGTATCACTGACGCCGGTGTTACCCTAATGACGAACATTTTTAACGCCTGGGAAGAAGCACAAGATGCTATTGGAATCTTTTGCGATCTCTCTAAGGCGTTCGATTGCGTAAACCATGAAACACTTCTGATGAAACTCGAGCACTATGGGATTAGCAAAACAGCACTTGACTTGTTAAGATCATACCTGAAAGATAGAAAGGTTAAAGTCCAAGTAAATGGCGTAAACTCATTGGGTTCTGAAATGACAATGGGCGTTCCTCAAGGTTCGATATTGGGTCCATTCCTCTTTTTAGTTTATATTAATGATTTACCTCAATTACTTCAAAATCAACCGAAGATGGTGTTATTTGCAGATGACACATCATTGATCTTTAAAATAGACCGACGGTCACAAAATCTTGACGACGTGAATAACTCTATTCTTCAGGTCCAAGATTGGTTTACGGTAAATAATTTAGTACTTAATGAAAAAAAAACAAAATGCATTAGATTTAAATTACCTAATGTTAGAAGTAGCGAATGTGACATCGTATTGAATGGCCAAAAATTAGAATTTGTTAATCAGACAGTTTTCCTAGGAATCACGCTAGACGAGAAATTACAATGGGGACCTCATATAACATCTATTGCGGGGCGGCTAAGCTCGGCCGCATATGCTGTTAGAAAGATAAGACAATTAACAGACGAAGAAACCGCGCGCTTGGTCTATTTTAGTTACTTCCACAGTATTATGTCATATGGCATTTTACTGTGGGGTCGGGCTGCTGACATTGAATCCATTTTTACTTTGCAAAAGAGAGCTGTCAGAGCCATTTACAATCTACGTCGCCGCGAATCTCTTAGGGAACTATTTAAAAGGGTTAATATTATGACGGTACCTTGCCAATTCATTTATGAAAATATTATGTATGTAAGAAAAAATCAAGATCTTTTAATAAAATAAGTGATAGACATAATTTTAATACTACAAATAAAGATAAATTAGATCAACCTTTTTTCAGATTATCTAAAGTACATACATCTTTTATGGGGTACTGTGTTAAATGTTACAACAAAATACCTTGTGAAATATTGCAATTAAATGAAAGAAAATTTAAAACTTATATTAAAATTACACTTTGTAAGCAAGGATATTACAAATTAGAGGATTATATCCAAGATAAGAATGCTTGGAAACATGCTGGTCTTGCTCCATAGGACAATCTCTAGAGTCTAGACAAAATCAAACTGGTTGCGCTAATGTAATTGTATAATTTATTCTTTTTTTTTTTTTTTTTCTTTGACATTGATTTACATTCTGTAATTACTTGGGGTCACACCCGGACTTATTACTCCTTATTTATTTATGAAAATCGTCTACGTTTGGAATGTTTGTGAATATGTGAGCACCATGTATCTATCACATAGTTGATCTATATGTCATGGTTACATTTATCCATTTTAATTCTTTTACCTATTGTGGTATAGTAATTTTATTTTTGGGTGCATCGTCTTCACATATAAGTAATTATATAAATAATGTATGCAATATATTGTAAAACATTTTAAAAGAGTAACGGTGGAGTTTCTTGCCCATTCTTCTCCATACGAAAACTACCTTTTGGAAGGGGCGACTAGAATCAATTTTATTTTTATTTTATTTTTGACGTTCAAAAGTGCCTTTTATGTGCCTATTTGAAATAAATGATGTGACTTTGACTTTGACTTTGAATGTCTCGCTGATGGTGGCACATGTGTTGGATCATTTAGCTCCCTTCAAAATGGTTGACCTGAATGGTGCTAATCTATGCGTCATGTTCGTGAACGGGCGCCGTCAGTAGGGACTGGTCAACTCTTTGCTGCCATGGCTTATTTTAATTTAATTTAATATTTGAATTGTTTTTTATCTTTTCATTACGGACGCTTTTAACGTTCTGCATCGTTCTCACATGCATAATTTTGAACATGAATGATGTAACCAATACTTTGTAACAATATTATTATGATTTCAAAGAGTGTCCATGGAGTTTCTTGCCCGTTCTTCTCCATAGGTACCTACTACGCTTTGGAATGGGCAACTAGCTTCATCTTTTTGACTGACCGACCTTGACAATTCAAAAGTGCCTGTAATTGGTTTATTTGAAATAAATATTTTGAGTTTGAGTTTGAATTACTTGACCAGCAAATTGCAAAAAACGTAAGAAAATTTGAATTTCGCGGGCTACCTTGGAGCGTCCACCTTAACCTCACGATTTCTTTCGTGTCGTACCATAAACAATATTCAATTTTTTTAATCACTAACGTGCTGTTTTTTTTAATTCTGTTGTTCACTGGTATATTTACTTCGTGGTGGTACCATTTCTATCGTGTTGGCCCATAATGTGTAGCTTGGTGACTAGCAACAACTTCATAATATGAGGCCGTGTCAAGTTGTAATTATTTAAATATACTTTGTACACGGTGTTGGTACCTACACTACAAAAAGACATTAAAAAAAACATTGATCATACACTAAAACTATACAATGGACAGCCTTATTGCTTTCTGCGATCTCATCTAGGCAACCATGAAATGGACAGTGATTTGCCTGGACATAAAATGGGGTAGTCATTGGTGCAATAATATCATTATCTGCCTAGCCTTTTCCCAACTATGTTGGGGTCGGCTTCCAGTCTAACCGGATGCAGCTGAATACCAGTATTTTACATGGAGCGACTGCCTATCTGACCTCCACAACCCACTGACTGGGCAATAATATACTAAATATAAAAAACCCCCGACACAAAATAATAAAAATAGTATGTACGTAAAATTCCTAAAACAAGTTAAAAAAAAACGATGAAAAGAGAACCACAAATAGAACAAAAAAGGTATACACGTGAAATCCTATAGAAAGAAAAAAATAACCTTGAAATTATGACCCTACTAGCTGCGCCCCGCGGTTTCACCAGCATAATTATGTTTCGGTCCCGTGGGAATATCGGGATAAAAAGTACCCTATATGTTAATCCTGGTTATAAACCATCTGTGTGCTAAATTTCATGCCAATCCGTGCAGTAGTTTTTGCGTGAAATAGTAACAAACATCCATGCATCCATACAAACTTTCACGTTTATAATATTAGTAGGACGTATGAATTTTTTTTATTAAATGTTGTCGCGTCGGGGGACCGCCCTAGTTATTAGCCTAACTTCCGTTAAAGTTTAAAATAGTAGCGGTCCTCCGACGCGACAATATTTAATCTGTTGTATCTATTTGCGTCGGGGGTTTTTAAAAATTTTTATTTAATGTTTTATTCCATGCTTTTTGTAGGGACGTTTAATTTTTTTATTTCATTTCTTTTATTTTCTTGCGTTTTAAGATTCAGGTAATTTGGAGTTTTAATCAGGTTTTTTATAATTCGCCATTTTGTGGTGGCGGCCATCTTGGATTTTAAATTTATCATAGTGTATAGTATTCTACTAGTCAAGCCCTTTCATTTGATACCCATATTGAGGGAGTTGTGTTAAAATATGTAATCCGCCATTTTCTAGCGGCGGCCATCTTGGACCAATTTTCATCAAACATAGCACTCCCGACTAATTCACCTTTCAAACAAAAAAACAAAATCAAAATCGGTTTATCCGTTCGGGAGCTACGATGCCACAGACAGACACACACACACGTCAAACTTATAACTCCCCGTCGTTTTTGCGTCGAGGTAAACCCCGTAGTTTTTGCGTCGGGGGTTAATAACACTCCGTCGTTATTGCGTCAGGGGTTAATAACACCCCGTCGTTTTTGCGTCGGGGGTTAAAAATAGGTACACAGATATATACATATCCTAAATAATAAATGCATAATTATGTTATTATTGTACAGTTTAGTGGTCGTATTTTAAGGTTCAATCCATGAGATCAATAAAATTAGTTCCATTACGAAATATTTGTGTAGGTAGCCAATTTTCTTACACACCATTTACAATTCAAGTACGGCTGGACCGATTTTTATGATCTTTGATTTGCTGATCTTACCAGTCGGGTTTGAAATTTAACATCACGCTACGCCAGCGCTGTTACTTAGTTTTCGCTTAGCGTTCTTTCTGGCTATTCTTATTTTTGCTCGGCTGCTAAGGGTCGGAGCGTGATGTTAAATAGCCTATAGCCTTCCTCAAGCAGGGTCCCGTGGCTAAATAATAACAGCCGCACAGGTCGATTGATCACGCTACGTTTGCCGCAGTTTGTCTGTGGATGGGTGACCATACCGAGACACCTCCGTGCCTCGTTGGTCCCGGCCGGCTGTCATTCGTGGATCTTTGACAGTCGTTACGGATAGTCAGCAGCCCGAAAGTCTGACAACCAGTCTTACCAAGGGGCATCGTATTACCCAGTAACTGGGTTGTGGAGGTCAGATAGGCCGTCGCTCCATGTAAAATACTGGTATTCAGCTGTACCTGGTTAGACTGGAAGCCAACCCCAACATATTTCGGAAAAGACTAGGTAGATGATGATGATGATGGAGTCTTCCTCAAGAATTGGACTATCAAAGGTAAAAATAATTTTCCAAATCCGACAGGTAGTTCCAGAGATTACTTAGCGCGTCCAAACAAACAAACAAACTCTTATGCTTTATTGTTAGTATAGAATAGATAGATAGAAAGATATGGATAGATAGATATACCAGGCTATTATTGGCCCATTGCAGGCTGCAGAGCCAAGACCTCTTCTCGTACAGAGAAGGCATGACCATGAGCATTTTGATCATGCTTGTTCAAGGAAGATGCTTCTATCAGAGTTGTGTGTGACATAAATTAAGTCGTAAAAGTTGTGAACCCGGCCATTTTTTCAGAACATTTTTTTTTTGTAAGTATTATGTACTCCTGTTGTAAGGTGTATAAAAAAAACGCAAAAGGTGGTTTTGTTCACTGACTATGAGGCTTTTAAGTCAAGTGTAAATATGACACTGACAATTAGATTTTATATTGGAAACCAATTAATGTGTATAATTTGGTCACTTTAAGTCCTTATGTCTTTCATGTATAGCAGATTGCTTTTCGATAGTTAGCAGCTTAGCATAATCAGTCTTTAGAGTTCTAACTGTTGGGTAGCCTCGTCTCTGTGAGAGGGAGTGGGCCATAATACATCACGCGGGCCCAGTGCGGGTTGTTGGAAGTCACATCTCTTTGATTTTTTTAGTTCTAGGACATGCCAGTTTCGTCGCAATATTTTCCTTCTCTGTACCTACAGTTTTGAGCCGTTTGGGGTCAAATGCTTGAGTCATAGACACGCGTCTCCTTATTGTTGTTTTACTTGTTCTTTGGCCATAGCATTGCCATTCAACGTGGCAATGCTGCCAGTCTTCTGGGCACGTTTCCGGATGACAACTATGCTCTTGTTTTTGTATAATTAGTTAGTTAGTCGTTTAATTTAGTAACTAGTGTTAATAGTTAGTTGTGTTATATATTTTTGTTAAATTGGATGTGATTTTGTATACTTAATAGTAATTTCTGGGACTCGACGGTATAATGAAAAAAAAAAATGCCTTAAGGCGCTTTCCCACTCCTCCAGGGGGCCTCGCGGCGCCCCGAGGCCGAGCCGCGCGGCCGAGCCTCGTGAGTATGGACGTGAGCGAGGCCTGAGCCGTCTACTTCAAAGGAAGCGCGGCTCTGGCTAGTGGGGATGGGCCGTGCGGCCGATCAGTGTGCTTGTAACCGCCGCTACATTGGGTTATGTTTGTTTTCGCGCCTAATTGGAGTGGACTGACGATCAAACTCTTTTATTAATGGATTTGTATCCGTTTTATGGGACTGTTGGAGTCGTTTTTATTCAAATAAAATCAAAAGGAATGATGCCCTGATGGAGATTGCCACATGCTTACTACTATAAATGCAACTGCGCAAGACAAGCCACGCGGTCCTAGTGGGGACCTTTACTCGCAGCCCTGAATTATTAAGGGTTAAAGTATGAAATTGCCGTTTTATTGTAATAGGTACTTCGAATTGACATAGAACCTTCATGGTTTGAGATTTTTGAGTGAAACTTTTTTCACATGGTAGGTACCTATGAAATTCTTCTTTTAAAAAATGTACAACATTCGATTATCGACTTTCAGTTGCTTTTTTTATTCAGCTTAGACAAGAAAGATGGATACTTCGAAAATTCGAGTTCATTTTGAATACGAGTTCCGACGCGGAACTAACGCGGCAGAAACAGCTCGCAATATCAATGTTGCGTTTGAAGGGGGAGTGCTAATGAACGCACGGAACAATGATAGCAAAACTAGCAGTGAAACAGCCCCGACTCATGAATCGATCTTCACCATTATTGCTCCATGATAACGCGAGACCTCATACAGTACGAGAAACCGTTTTAACTCTACAGGAACTGCAATTAGAAATCATTCGTCACCCTCCGTATTCGCCAGACCTTGCTCCAACGGACTACCATTTTTTTTTCCTGATTTGGACAATTTTCTACGTGATAAAAAGTTTTCTTCTCAGGAGGCAGTACAAAATGCTTTCACACAATTTGTCGAATCTAGATCACGAGAGTTCTATCACAAAGCCATAAATAACCTTCCTATTAGATGGCAGCAATGTATAGATAATAATGGTAATTATTTTTATGAAATAAATATGTTAAATAAAAAAACTAATTTCAATTTTTCAGTAGGTACAAATCGGCAATTTCATACTTTAACCCCTAATATTAAGAATTTAAGGTGGATGCTCCAAGGTAGCCCGCGAAATTCTAATTTTATTACGTTTTTTTGCAATTTGCTAGCTAGTTAGCATAATCCCAAAGACATTAAATTATTTACATCTTAAATCTCTTTGCATAATCCTAAAATGTTAAGATTTCATGAAATAGTCATTCAGTAGGATTACTTGATCTTAGAGAGTTGTGTTGATGACTTACTTAAAATTTTAGGATTATGCTAACTTAACAAGTTGTATTACTGATTCTAATCATTATAATTCTGTAAATACATATTTGTTACGGCCGCGAATCATATTTTAATCAACTTACAACTTAGTACTGACCAGCAAATTGCAAAAAACGTAAGAATATTTTAATTTCGCGGGCTACCTTGGAGCAGTACTCTTTGCTTGGAGTAACCCATAGATTATACAGTATATTATTGGGAGCAACCACCTTAAGACTAACATTTGATTTGACATTGACAATGTGACTGTTGTGATTGTTGTTTGTTGTGCGATTTTAATATTGTGTCTAAAGTAGAAAACAAAAAAAAAGTAAAACAGGTATCCTCATTGTGAATTGCACAATAATATTGATATGTGATTCATTTCTATATCGCACACAGGCCGATTATAATCGGTTTCTTTTTACTTTTTTCGTACCTTTATGGAGAGGTCCTAGAACAATAACAACTTTTTATATGCATTTTTAATATTTTAGACATGGCAGATCACATAGGTATGTTACCTATTAATAACCACTATAAGCTTGTACCTAAGTACTATCACACTGCTACATGTGTTCAATAAAAATTACTAAGTATAAAAATATTTTGGAATTACAGAGTTTTTCCAATGGATTTGCAAAAAAATATATCTTCTATTATTTACTTTTAGTTCTTGGAGCAGCTGATGGCCAAGCTATATATAAGTCAAACAGTGGTGGCATTTGTTTTAAAATGAGAACTGCAGGCTCCCTGCCACAGTTGACATTGATATCATACCGAGATCCAAACCTTTATCTCTATAGGGTAGGTATTTATTTTATAAATAAGCTTATGCAAGTGTGTTGTGTTATGTTTTTTTATTTACTTATGTTGTCTCACTGCTGGGCAAAGGTCTTCCCTATAGTTTTCCAAATTTTCTTTGTGTTTTGTCTTTGTGCACCAATCGGTCAGGAACAAGTCCAAATTGTAAGCAGGCAGTGTTATCAATTATGTCTTTTTTGTCAGTGGGTAGAATTCTCATTACTAACCTATACCTACTTAGTCTATTAGGGCCTAACCAAACAATGGCAGATGCCCATCCATATTGCATAGGACTTATAACATAAATAATGCATTAATAGTTAATATTCTTTTTTTCGAGTGAATAGTAGATAACATAACATAGCCTGTATTTATTTCGCCAGTTATGTTTAAGTCCCATGTAATAGGGGGTGAGCCTATTGCCATCAACCGGGCACACATCCAGACTCCGAGCTGCTGCTGAGAAACTCCAGATAGAAAATCCCAATAACATTGTACTCGTCCCAGGACACAAACTCATGACTTCATCAGCAGTAGCACTTGCCACCACTAGCTAGACCAACAAGGCAGTTATCGTAAACAAATATGTGTTATTATGTTAATTGAGTTGCATATCTGATGCCAATATCTCATATCAAGTTTCGATCCCGTGGGAATATTGGGATAAAAAGTATCCTGGTTATAAACCATCTGTGTGCCGAATTTCATCCAAATCCGTTCAGTAGTTTTTGCGTGAAAAAGTAACAAACATCCATCCATTCATCCATCCATCCATACAAACTTTCACATTTATAATATTAGTAGGATTATAATCAAGGAAAATTAAAGTAAATAGGGCTGTTTAACACAATTTAAGGATTATTGTTACAGCTTACATTTGGATATGAAACCAAAATTTACAATATGTGTGACAAACAAGAAGAGACATTTATCGCCGGTTGTCTCCCTAATTTTAATGAATTCAGAGACTACTACCTAACTTGGCATAGTAACAAAATTAAAGTTGGGTTGGTAGGTCAGGAGGCTTTTGTTGACTATCAGAAAATGTGTACTGAGCCCCTTATTGGGTATATCCTATTCAAGCCTGTATGCAAAAATTCACAACCCGTGGACTGGATAATTGAAAGTAAGTAGTTTTTACATTAAGTGGTGTTCTCACGCGACTATTTAAATTGATTAACTTCAATTAAAGTCTTAAATTTGTTAGTTAGCTTGTTGAATGACCATAAAAGATTTCACAAATTAGTTAAAGTCAAGCGATAATATTGTTTAGCAAATGTTTAAGTCGATAAATGACATTTTAATAGGAAAGCCTACAAAACTTTCTTAGAAAAAAAAAATTGCCTCCCGATACAGAGACAATGATAGTACCGATAGAATATTATTTTTAAATATCCTCTAAAATCTGAGATACAAAACTTTTGCGCCAGGTCTGGGTTTCTTTTGTATAGGATTGGGCCATCTCCTTTATTAGTTTTTTTAGGCTTTTTTTTTAGCCATCTCTAAATAGGTTAATTTTTTTAATGCATACTCCCTTCTGCGAGTTCCATGATGTTTTACTATCTTATTTATCAAGTAGGTACCGTAATTTAAAAACAAATAGGTAATTAATGCCTTTTTATGATTACAGCTTCGCCAGTAATATTGAAATCGTTATCCTGTGAAATGAGTGGAAGACCTCGCTGGCGTACTTTGAGAAATGGGAAATTGCCCCCAAACGCAATGATTGGTGGGTTTGAAAATGAACTAATTTACATAGCCCGAGCTTACCATAATAATTCGATGTGCCCTGGGAAATATGTGCCATCAACTGGCAAAGCGTTTGTCCCTTGGGGCCACCTCGAATGTGCCAAAGAAGAGTTTCAGGTAAAAATAATGCGTTACATTGACAAGTTCTAGGCAGGCAGCGCTCAGATTTGGGCGGGCCGGCCCGCACCGCATAGCAAAAACGCTCCTATAAATCACTTTCGTAGACGTAATTTGGGCGGGACGGAACCGTCGGTGTGCGATTTCGACTCGCCCTTAACTGGTTTTTTGTATTGGTATTGATTGAAATGCGATGCGCTGCTTGTGACTGTAATAGGCGCTTAGCTTTAAAGATGCTCTCTTCCGTAGGCGACCATAACCGCAAAGGCAATGCCGCTCAAACGCAATGACAATCACAGACACCGCTGGTTTCTATGTAACTGTATGAAAACGCTTCAGTAGATTCTATTGCCTTTTTCATAGAAACCAGTCGTCGCGGTCGCTTCCTAAGAGCATGACAATAGCCATGTTTTTTCATTTAACTACGAGCTGTGCCCGCAGGTCGCGACTTCGTTTGCGTGCGTGTCGGAAAACAAATTGGATTAGTGGGTTTAATTTTTTTTCACGGAACCCGTATTATTTTTCTGAAGTAAAAATAGCACAAGTTACTCCTTATAACATCAGCTATCTGCAATTGAAAGTCCTGTCAAAACCGGTCCAGGCGTTTCAGAGATTAGCCGGAACAAAACAGACAAAAATTTTAGAAATGCTTATTTTGCTATAAGTCACACATTTATTTGTATAGATAAAACACACATAGATAAATAGATCTAAACTCGAAAACTATGTAGTTTCCCAACCAACTAGTTACCCAGCAACATTTTTTGTCTCTGTCGCAGTCTCTTCGCCGAGATTTGGACGATGCGCACACGAGAGCGACAGCAACGCTACTTTTTTTTGTTATGTTTTCGGTTGAGCGGCACTTTTTGTCGCCGTGCGCGCACTTGCATTGCAACCAATAAACAGGCGACAGTTGCGTCCAAGCGGACAAAAATGTCTCCCAGCTGTGGCGTGGCGTCGCTACATGCTCATACAAACCCGTAGACTTGATGTGAGAGACAAATTAGTTGCGGAGACAAAAGTTGCTCGTGGGCGCCCTCCATAACAGTGCATCTGGTAACTCTGAGGAGTTTTACAAAATAGGTACAGTTTACTGTAGCAATTACGATAGTGCTATATAAAAGTGCTAATGCGTTTGGTAGAAATTATCATCCAACGGAATATACCCATTATCGTAATTGCTCATTTATGACAAAAATTATAATGCGTATTTTATTTTCAGATATTATGTGGGTTGGACGCCAAGTGGTATAAGACACGAACCAACTATATTCCACAAAATGCATTCATTGCTGGATATTCTGAAGTGAATAATGAACCTTTGTATATAGGTAGAGCTATGATTGAGGGAAAACTTATATGTGGAAAAGTGCATGTCCTCTACAATGTGTGCTTCTTGCCCTTTCGGGGTCGTGAGATTGAAGAAACTATGTATGAAATATTAGTAATACCGAGTGATGAAATACCACAGGCTATACGTCTACCAATGTTTTAGAAATGAAATAAACCAGAACGACTTGTAAAATATTAATAAATTATTTTAATTAATTGATTAAAAAACAAACAATAAAAAATTACTTATAACAATGTTTATCATAATCTTCACTATGTTGATCTTATGTTAAATAATAATAATGTATGTTGGCCGTCTTTTAAGACTTGTGGATCAAATGTATTTCTTCATGTATCATAATTTGACTCAACTGAGAATTTAGTATTATATTTAATAATTTTTGAGTACAGGAATCTGTACTATTGCATATTATCAGCATAAAAATATTCATCATACTCTTCATAATTCATAGAGTGATCATCATTTTCATCATTATCATCATCAGATTCAAGCATACTATCTTCTATGCCAGGTACTAAGAATTTGTTAGCACATCTATTTTTCTCAGGAACGATCATTATTTCATAGTTGTCCATGCCTACTTCTTTTCCATCATAAGGTACGTAGCAGACTTTGTGCGTTGGCTGGACCTTCCCTGGGATTATGTGATCTAAATATTTGGCTCTCCCAATGTAAAGTTTTTCATGTCCACTGTCCTCTGAGTAACCAGCGACAACGGCACCAACTGGTATATTATCTAATTTACTCGGTACCCAGGTACAATCAAATCCACATAAAACCTGCAACAAAGATGTTTGAATTAATGTTGTACTAAGAATTTTACTTTTGAAGTCTTATATGTAGTTTAAAATAAAAGAAACCTACCTCAAATGAATTTTTAACATTAGCATCTCCACCCCAAGGAATGTATCCCAGTCCTTCGGAGGATACGAACTTGCCAGGTGTCAATGACCCTCTGTGCTTAGCTCTTATTATGTACAGGTTTTCTTTCTCATACCCCCCAATGTATGCACCATCTGGAAACTGTGTCTCTGCATCAACCTGAACCCAATACAGTTCACCTCCTGTTACTGGTTTTATAAGAGGCCTTTCTAGTAGCGGCGGCACTGAAAATATAAAAATCATAAATTAAGCCACCACAGCTTGGTTCCTGAAAAAGTCCAAAGGAATCGCAGACAACCCAGGCTTAGATGGCGGAACGAACTTGACATCTATATGAAGGATTGGTCCATTTTGACTCAGGATCGAGTTGAATGAAAAAAGGAAAGGGAGGCCTTTGCCCTTGCAGTGGGACAATGTAGGCTGATTATTATTATATTTAAGTTAATGCAAAGATAGCTTTCACAATTATTATTATAATGATAATGGATGCACACAGTTGTATGGTGTTGCTTGCAGGGAATGCATTCTATAGATAAAGCAGAATAATAAAAAAAACACTATCACTCACATTCAATTTTCCAATATACAGGATTTCTGTTATCATCAATGGCAGTAAAAGTAACATATTTCAAGTTTGAATTTTTACTGTTAAATGTTACTATAGGTTTAGGTGTTCCATCAATGCCTAGACGCAGAATGTCTCCATACCATGAAATCCAGAATCGTCTGTACTCCTGAGAGGACAAAATGTTTGGTGTTTCAATTGACTCTTTGCTTACTCTTGCTGTCATTTTCTTAATCCAAGTGCTGCGGTTATGGCCAATACCAACCTGTAAATTAATCAACTTTGATTTAGCAAAATTATTTAACAACAAGTAGCTGCGGTAGTACACTTAAGGTAAAACATTTATCTTTTACACTCTACAATGGATTCCACAAGTATATAATAGGAAAAGTAATTCAATAATAATGTAAATGTACTTACTAAAAAATCACAGCTGGGTCCTGGTCTACTTGATAATCCAATGCCTGCATTACCAGGAGCTTTGATTTCAAAGTTTATTCCATTGCTTGTGATTTTATAAAATATATTTTGATGTCTTGGCCATGTTGTGAATTCTGCAAGTGACTCATGTATTATATACAAAATATGATGCAATTTTAACTCTTAAACTTTGGTGAGGATTATTATAATTGGTCATTATTTTATTTAAGTAGGTAGTTTAATGTTTTATATTTGACCAAAATAATAGTAGTTTACCAACAGAAAATAAACACTAATTACCGAATATTTCACCCATGGTGTAAATATCTTGGTCACTAGTTGGTAAAGGCTAGCGAAATGGAACTGCTGTGCCTTTTTATAACTCACTAGGTTTTGTACAAATGAATGGCTTAAATCACAGCTCCTAAAGTAATTAATCGATTATCCGTTTCCAGAAGCCTACAGTTGAAAGTGACAGAACAGCCCTCTGAGTGCTCTCTGACTTTGGCTGACAGTCGACAGATCAACAGATGAAATAATGCATGGAATTAATAAGTACTTTATAGAAATAATGAGACGATGAATACCAATGTCTGATTCATTATCTATCAATTAAAAAGGTCAGGCTTTTAGGGTGAAAATCAGCAATTAATCTAAACGTGATCAGCACATCCAAACCGCTTTCAAGAGCTGTCCGTGTCAATATTCCATAAAAATGTTGGCACTGACAGCTCATGGCCGTGGCCAACTACTTTACTCTTTGGCCGTGGCTTAGATCTACAGTTTTGAAGAAGGTCGGTCAAAGCTACTTGTAGATGGCGTGGCCATAGCTAGGCCCCTACGGCCTACAATAAATACATTTTCTTTCGTCCATTCATTCCATTTCTTGCTCATTGGAGTTTGTATTTTCGGTGATTTATATACTCAACTATGTATCTATTCGACATGGAAATTTAAAACCTTATGTATTGCTTATTTTCTTCTTCAAAATGTTTCAGACTAGTAAAGTATAGTAAACAAAAAATTCTACGAAAAGCTTTAGCCATAATTTTCAAGTTATATCATCAGAGTATTTAGGAACATTTTCACAAAAATAAAATAAAATCACCTCACGCTCTGGGTCTTAGTAGTAAAACAATACGTATGTACCAGTATAACAACAGCAGTTATTTGGTTATCAACGATATATGTATGTATGTACTTAGTATCTAACATCAACAATTTAAAACATAACAGCCAAAAAAGAACTCTATACAGGGTAATAATGGGGTAGTAACGTTGTTATCAGAGCAGTCGGATCTATATAATATGGTGCAAATGGAACCTTACCATTCGTGGTGTAGAGTTCACTGACCCCTGGGCCATGGCTTCATATTATCGGCCGACATCGACGTGCGGGCTGCTGAAATACAGAGTTTAGTTAACACTGATATAATGATACGATGGATACATTCAACCTGGCCGTTCCTGATCACGGTGGTTTCATAGCAGCCAACTCCCGATAGGTACGCTGCGCTGTGTTTTGATTAAATTCAACGAAACGGCGATAAAGTACTCCATCAGGCCAAAAATCATCATTTAAAAATATTCCCATTTTAGATCTAGGAACGAAAACAATGTATGCATTGTATTCCTTAGCTGTTTTCATGTTCATTTTTTCTACACGCACGTCTAGGTTTGTCATGTTGTTTACATAAATGCCTTGATGTCAGACATAGACGCTTCCAATGATACGTTATACACATAAATTGGAATCTTATTGTCAGCTGCTATAAAATTAGTATTGGCGTTCACAGTAGCTGTTTCAGTTTTACCCAAAAAACGATTTCTCAGCCGCTTCCTCTGAACAAGCTTCCATTCTTCATATTTATAACACTACATGCTATGTGAATATCAGTGAAGTGGAAAAAAATCGTATTATTGAAGCTAACTCAAAAACTACCCAAGCAAAGTTAATAAAATTTATATGGCCCCTGAGGCATAAATTATCCTTTGAAAAAAGAATTTTGCAAATCGGCTGATAAATAAAGGAGTTCTGAGGTAATAAATATAACAAAAATATATATAAATAAATAAGAATATATATATATTCAACTGAATTGAGAACCTCCTTTTTTGGATTCGATAAAAAGAGGATGGATTCGAACATGTTGGCCATCTGAATTTCCGGTTTTTCAAAATCAACGCTAGATTGTTAAAAGGTTTGAGAGCTGATATCTAAGGTGCAAGAAAAGTACGGAAATTAATCTCGAAATAAGTCTGAAGCAATACAGATCCCACCAAGTTCATCCTTTTTCCCAACTATGTTAGGGTCGGCTTCCAGTTTAAGCGAATGCAGCTGAATACCAGTATTTTACATGGTGCGACTACCTATCTGACCTTGGTATAGACTTGGTTGTCAGACTTTCGGGCATCTGACGACCGTAACGATTGTCAAAGATCGACAAATGACAGCCGGAACCATTGGCTTAACGTGCTTTCCGAGACACGGAGGGGTCTTGATATGTGAAGATGGTCACCCATCCACGGACAAACCGCGGCAAGCGTATCTTAACCTGATCGATCGACCCGTGCTGTTATTACTTAGCTACAAACCCCTTCAGCCAGTTCAAGCAAGTTCCCAGTTTAGTCACATAACTCACCCAATATATTATTATCATATCATCCATGATTTTATTAAATGCTTGATTTTTTTTCTCATCTGCAGCAACGGTTGATAAGCAAGAAAATATTTTTACTTCATCTAATTTTAATTTAACACTTGGTAATTTGGCATGAAAACAAAATTACATATAAAGTTGGTCTAGAAGGTCATGACCTTTTTATCAGTAAGTAGGTAGGTACTGCGAAGGTTATCTGTTGAATGGTGATCTGATTCGAACTCTTGTCCAGGTGGAATATTTTCAGCAGTTAGAACGGATGGGATGGGTCCTGGGTATAGTAGATGTTCTGTTGTCAAGAGTGCCACAAACCTAGATGTCATTATTATCTTAACCTACTCGCTAGTGAACTGTCAATTAGTGCTATAATATAATTTTTTACAAGACTATTAACCAATATACATGTCTGTATAAAGCTAAATGATAATGATATCATATTTATCTCTGTGAATTGGTTCTAAAACACTTGTACACGTCAAAAATAACCTAATATGTTTTAAATTAACTTCGTTTTAAAAACTTAATACTTTGCTGTGCCCGACAGGGTGCATAATTGTGTCTATCACATCATAGCATGCATAGTACAGCATAGCATGCATAGCATGCATAGCATGATTAGCACAGCATAGCATGCTTAGCATAGCATGCATAGCGTAGCATGCATAGCATAGCATGCATAGCGTAGCATGCATAGCATAGCATGCATAGCGTAGCATGCATAGCATAGCATGCATAGCGTAGCATGCATAGCATAGCATGCATAGCGTAGCATGCATAGCATAGCATGCATAGCGTAGCATGTATAGCATAGCATGCATAGCGTAGCATGCATAGCATAGCATACATAGCGAAGCATGCATAGCATAGCATGCATATCATAGCATGCATAGCGTAGCATGCATAGCATAGCATGCATAGCGTAGCATGCATAGCATAGCATGCATAGCGTAGCATGCATAGCATAGCATGCATAGCGTAGCATGCATAGCATAGCATGCATAGCGTAGCATGCATAGCATAGCATGCATAGCGTAGCATGCATAGCATAGCATGCATAGCGTAGCATGCATAGCATAGCATACATAGCGAAGCATGCATAGCATAGCATGCATATCATAGCATGCATAGCGTAGCATGCATAGCATAGCATGCATAGCGTAGCATGCATAGCATAGCATGCATAGCGTAGCATGCATAGCATAGCATGCATAGCGTAGCATGCATAGCATAGCATGCATAGCGTAGCATGCATAGCATAGCATACATAGCGAAGCATGCATAGCATAGCATGCATAGCGTAGCATGCATGCTACACACATGCGCACACAGGCAATACGTACTAATACTAGTACTTGCTTTGGTTCACGCCGTGGTTAGTCCAGTATTTTGATTGCAATATTGTCACTTAATTTTAGTGTTACAATAAGAAAACACTTCAAATAAATAGGTGAATATTTAATATATAACTTAAAATAGTGTATATAAAACAATATTATGTATATAAAAATATTACATAATACAGTGGTCGTTACTTAGGTGGTACATAACATTCAACACCAGGCAAAACAGCACAAGCACACAGCGTGACAAGTCTTTATGTAAATAGTGATTAATTTAATTGCTTATAAGTTGTATGTACGTATTTACGCACAATCCATAGATTATTTAAAAACAAGCGCGTGTCTGACCTCGCACAATGAATTTATCCTAAGAACAAGCTTAACTTTGTAGTTTATCCCAAAATAAAATAAAATAAAAGTTGAAAAAAATATGTTCTCCCATACATCGATAAACGTCACAGTCAACCAAATCCACTCCAACTGAAAATGTAAAATTTTATTCACAAAAAAACATGTGCTGTCAGATCTTGCTTCTTGCCATATTTCATGAATATAAGTCCACTTTATTGCGTTGACTTAGAAGCTTGATTTTTTTAGAGCTGCGCCTTAATTGCGTAGCACACTATCAGTAGCAATGGGTTTCATTTTGAAGGATATTGCTAATCTATTGCTCCATATGTTCGAAAAATGTGTCTGTTCAACAACATAAACAACTCAATGAATGTTGTTGAACTGTCAAAATGAAACACATTGCTACTGATAGTGTGTTACGCAATTACTGCGCTCTAAGTCGCAAAGAAAGGTGATAAAACTACAAATTAACGATTTTCGACCTTTTCCTTAACTTGTCTCGTCAGACCTTGCTTCTTGCCTTTCATCATTCGAAGGCAACGGGAATTACCGGGCCGTATTTTTTTATTGCGTTGACTTTGAAGCTTGATTTTTTTAGAGCTCCAAACAACAGTAGACCTATGTATTCGATATTAATTTCAACTTGATACCTCCACTTGTTTCTGAGAAAAAGAGTCTTGGCAGACAGACTGACGGAGAGACGGACAACGAATTGATCCTATAAGGGTTCCATTTTATCCTTTTGAGGTGCGCAACCCAAAAAAAGATTTTTATTTAGGGCATGAGGATTTCGTAGTCGGGGAAGCCGATCTCATGTCCAGAGAAAGAGATGTAGCAGAAGCCACGCGACCGCTGGACGTAGCCGTTGGTGATGCCACCCCTGTGCGTGACGCGTCCTACGTACAGGGGCTCGCCGTCCTCCGTCTGACCGCCAGGGAACGCTCCAGGGGGCACGTTCGAGCCGTATGTGCGCACCCAGTTGTTAGGGCCACCTACCAGCACCTAGGAGTAGGGAAATTATAAGATTAAAGTTTATTAATCTATTGATGTTGGCTGCAGCATACAATCATGCCCATCCAATTATAGATATCTCAACCAGCAATCAAGCGAAGAATCAAGGGAAGCAAGCGTTCTTAAACTTAATTAAAATGAAAAACACTTAGTTAGGGTAAGCAATGTTATAATATTTTGTAAATACACAATCATTAATCGAATCTCGAGGCATATAAAAATTGTGCCTTTTTAAATCAAATCAAATCAAAAATGTTTATTTGTCAGAATATGGTACAATAGATGTTACAATTTTGGTTCCAGCATATCCTGCCATACTATGGCGTACAAATATTTCTATTATAGATGAAGGCTTATTTATTAATATTTGAATTAGTAAACATGAATCACTTAATAAAATATAAATATTACTGTAATAAAGATCGAAATTGTATTGTGTTTATAATGTGTCATGTCATTAATATTGAATAATTATGTCAACAATATAATATTAAAGATATGTTAGTGTTGGATATGGTAGAATAATTTTTATTTAATATGTTACTAGCGACTTATCCTCTAAATATTCTTTAACACTGTAATAATTTTTGTCCAATAACAGTCTAAATAACACCCATTTGAACAGCGACGATGGCAAATCTTGAATGTTATTTGGCAAATGGTTAAAAATAATAATTGCCATGCAGAAAATATTTCTTTTGTATAACATTAATTTTATTTGGGGCAGTTTCAATTTGTCTTTGTGACGTACTCGACTATTTATTTTGTAACTGCTTTTTTCAAATAAATTATAATTTGTTTTCACAAACATGCAAGTTTTAAATATATAAAGACATGGTAAAGATAGTATTTTAAGTTTTTGGAATAGCGGTTTACAGCTATCTAAAAAGTGAGCTCCACACATTGCCCGAATACATTTTTTCTGTCCTTTAAAAACTCTTTCCACGTCTACTGAGTTGCGCCAAATAATAAGCCGTATCTCAGTAAAGATGCTACATATGTATGGTAAGCAACCGTTGCGGTATTTAAGTTAACCGTTTGTCTTATTCTTTTCAGGACATATACAAATCGATCTATTTTTTTAAGTATCTTATCTATGTGTGGTTTCCAGTTAAAGTTTCTATCAACGGTTATACCTAAAAATACACATTCATTCACAGTGTTTAAGACGGAATTGTTATACTGAATAACTAAATGATCTGTGTTTGTGTTGGATGCTTGGAATTGTATTATATTCGTTTTTGTCATATTTATTTTTAAATTATTTATTTCTAGCCATTTGATTGCCTTATCTAATGCTTTAACAATTCGTTTTTCTAACTCTTTGTTGTCATTACTTTTAATAATCAAGGTTGTGTCGTCAGCAAATAGTATGCACTCTTCATTAATAGCCTCTGGTAGGTCGTTTATGTATACTAGATAGAAAACCGGGGATAAAATTCCTCCTTGAGGTGTGCCGAAGTTGTTTGTTCTGTATTTTGATCTGAATTGTTTTTGTTCATATACACACATTCTTGTTATTTCTACGCATTGCTGTCGGTCGGTAAGAAAGCTTTTGATCCAATCGTTGGCTTTTCCGCGGATTCCATAATGAGAAAGTTTAGAAAGTAATATTTTATGACAGACAAAGTCAAATGCTTTTGTCATGTCTAGAAAGACACAGCCTGTTTTAAATTTTTGGTTTAAACTTTCGGTTATTTGTGTAATTAAAGAGAAACAAGCTGAAGCAGTGGATCTCCCCTTTCTAAATCCAAACTGTTCTTTTTTAAGGATGTCACACGATGTCAAAAAGCTTTCTATTTTATTACACATTACTTTCTCAAATATTTTTGATAATATGGGGATTAAAGTGATTGGTCGATAATTACTCATGTCCGATTTTAAGCCTTTCCTGTACAATGGTTTGACAATGGATTTTTTCAGTCGTTTTGGGAAAACTCCTTCACTTAGGGATAAATTTATTATGTAGCATAGAGGCAAGGCTAAACTTGCTGCGCATATTTTTAACACTTTGGTGTTTATTTCGTCATAACCAGTCGAGTTCGTATTTTTTAAACCATTACTTATTTTATACACATCTGTTTCGTCTATTGGGGTTAGGAAAATGCTTTTGGGATTTTGAGGAATATTAAAATTTGTATCGTGATTATTTTCTTGTGATATGTCAGTTGTATTAGTCAGGGATATGTAGTAGTCATTAAAAAGGTTTAAAGTATCATCTGCACTACCCATACCTGCATAACATAACAAATTGGAACACACACATCACACACATTAGATTAATTATAATAATACAAAATGACTTCTCAAGAAGCATAGTGTGGTAAGACGAAAGCGCTCGGTCGGTTCAAGATCTCGTCCGTATTGATCGAGATCTCGAACGAGATTTCAAGAAAGAGATTTTGTTCCCTTGAGATAGAATCTCGAAAAAAGGGTCGAGATGTCGCGAGACTCGAGATTGCATTCACTAGTTGTTATGTGGTTGTAGATCTAAAGTAGAATCTTGAAACTTGCCTGGTATTCAACTTTGGCGAGCTCCTGACCGCGCCACGGAACGTAGGTGCATCCATGCGGAGCGACAAGTTTACCGGGAATCAAAGCTCTCTCATGCTGTGCCCTGGCGATGTACAGGGGATCGCCGTTGCTCTCATATCCACCGATGACGGCGCCAGGGGGAATCTCTCCAGCTCTGGCGTCTACCCAGTTGCCGGCACCTATTAGAGTCAGTATCAGTTATCAATGCATGAATGCACTGATTAAATATGACTAAGTCATTGCATTGAAAACTTGGTACACACAACATGCACATTTACGTTAGCAATAACCTGAAGTAATAAAAAAGAAATTAAAGGATTTGTTTAGGTCAGTATGTATGTATGCAGGACTAAAAATTATCAACTCAATCAATCAAATTTCAATCCAATGTCAAGTGAAAACTGTGCTAGTGCTAGAAATGATAGTCAATGTAAGTGAGTAGGTAAGGTATACAGAAAGAAAGGGCGTGTAAAAAAACAAACAAGAATAGAAAAGTTGAGCTACAAAATATAGGTACCCAACTTAGGTACCAAACAACAAAAGGAATCATTTAGAAATTATAAACATTAAATGCGGATTAGAAGTCAGAAAATTGACGTCCAAGTATTCTCTAGTAAAAGATAACTCAACGAGGCTGTGCGTCGGGATTGTTGAAGTGAGTGATACGCCACTCTCCGGAAGCTCCCCAACAAGTCCGCACACCGAAGTGCGATATACCAAATGACGTGAAGTCCACCCACTCCATAATAACCTCGTTTGACTCGCCGTCGCGGACCACCACCCTGCCTCTTCTCCATTCTATTAAAAATTTCTTGAAGTTGTCGGGATCCATAAGTCCTGGAGTCTCTAACTTGACCTACGGCGAATAGTGAATTGTTAACTATAGTTCCAACAAATAACACAACGACGATCACAACATTCTATCCTACCTTATCTGGCTTCTTCCTGCAATATCTAATAGCGGACTTGGTGTTCTGCCAACCACCGAGCATAATTTCATACATGGGGTCCATTTCAGCGGGACCAGGGGCCAGCGCTACATGGCAGTTGTGGGGACCGCGAAACTCAAATTCCAGAGAACCCGCGAGGACAGGTTGGAATATATATTGTAACTTATTCGGAGTACTGAATGGCTGCAGACCTGTATCGATAGTAAAGGGTACAATTTAATATTGTTTGGCTGACGCATTTCATGTGATGGTAATTTGAAGCGGTAATTTAATAGTAGAGTATTCAATAAGGGGATAACGTAGTGTCTTTAAGTCACGGGTGCTATTTTGAATCCTGAACGCAACAACGGATTCCGGCGAGGCAGTTAAGAATATCATCCTGAGTGTAGCTAGGGTTTCAAGCTCACCCAAGATGGATACACCTTTATCCCCGAAGAGAATACTCTGCTTTTCGAACCTACTGAGAGGTAATGGAAACCAATTCGATTCTCGAATAATAAATTAGTAGTTCATGAAATTGTTAAATAATCGGGTAGAACCTGGTTATGTGCAGTTTCATACACTTTTTTTTATCTTAACTCATTCAATTTGATAAAAAAACAATAAATAATATCGTAAATATGACGGCCAAACCCATCATTCTAACGGCCCGCGTTAGAATGTTTCCCGTAATTAAAAAACCCGTAATTAAAAACGTTCAAAATCTAGTCGCAATCTCATCTCAGCGACAATCAATGTCAAAATCTTATCAAAAAGAGAATAAAGGTCACTGTGACGCAAAATCTAAAATAACTTTGAATGGACAGTATGCTCCACAGCAACCCCGATCCATAGATTATACACAACCTATATCGATCAGCTGTTGCGATGACATGCCGCCATTACTGCCATAGATGATGTAGAAACTTTCTATCATAATCAAATGGACTTGACTATAAATGCAGTGGTGGTTGCATCCAGGGTTTGCCATAAACTGGCACTCCTGGGCGGTGCCACTTTGTGATGTTGATTTTTTTTTCTGTGGATTTGTTTTTGTATGTGCTAACAATAGTTTTTTTAAGGTTTTTTGTGTTACTAACAGTATATGGACTTCGTCTGAAATAAATTTCTTATTATTATCTCCTTTATTTCATTTAAATACTTACAAATTACATTTTTAAATATTTTTATAAACGAAAGGATAAAAAAAACATTAAAAATATAAAAAATAGTAGCCCACCGGTATCGGGAACAGGGTCAAAGCTACTGGCGGTCAGGGCTCCAGAGAGAGGAACTTTATGACATTGCGAGCCCTGTCCAGAAGTACCGCTTTCTGAATCAAGCCCTTGATCCAGCTGCCCAACGAGAGCCTCCTCCGGTTGTTGTTGGTGTTGGTCGAGGCTCTTGGCTATTAGGCCATTGGCTGTCACGACTATCGGCAAAATGATTGCTGAGTCCACATGCCACATGTCGACAACCTCGCGAGCGAAGTCAAGATACTTGATTTGTTTATCTTTCTCGGCTTTCACGAGGTTCTCATCATGCGGGACGGTTATGTCAACAATCATTGCATGCCGCTCTGATCGATCCACCACCACTATATCAGGCTTATTGGCAACAATAGTCTTGTCAGTGATGATGGATCGATCCCAGTACAATGTGATATTTCCATTTTCGAGAACTGGGTCGGGCACATACCTGTAGTACGGCACCTCAGATTCCACAAGGCTGTATTTCAGAGCAAGTTGCTGATGGATTATCCTGGCTACAAGGTTGTGTCTATGCAAGTACTCTCCGTTAGCTAGACGAGAACACCCGGAGATAATATGCCTGATTGATTCTCCCGGTCGGTGGCATACCCGACATGTTAACCGTGCCGTCTTATTATTATTATAAATGCAGATTTTTTTTTATTGTTTTGATTATTTTCATTTGATCTATTTAATTACTGTTACTTATTATGCCAATATAATATCTCTATTATGTTGTTCGTCAACGGCAACTAAAACCTATGACGTGAGAACTCTTTGGTCGAATTGTACTCTAATAGACAAAAATATTTTGTTATGATAAAAGTTTTAATACGATTTTTTTTTGTTGACGTTCCAAATTCATATCACATTATGCACCAGGGGGTCATAATGAAATTCAGTATTCATAGTCTAGGTTTCTAATGACTTGCTTTAGGTTAGGTTTGCATGACATATAATTTGACATTAGCGAGTAGATGGTATGAAAAGCATTTTAAACCTTCAATCTTCCAAGTGCCGGTCGCGCCCCATCCTGTGCTCACTCCAACGAAAGCTATCGGGAAAGGTTCGGGATCTTCCCAAGAGAGTAAAGAGGTATCTTCGTCTTCACGGCCCGCTTGGATGCTGCCTCTGTCCCAACGAACCCAGAAACCCCGGAATTCGCCGCTGTTCACAATGCCAGGGGTTTCGATTTCAACTTGCTTGGTTTTGTTCTTCTTTATGACACTCTTTGTGTTCTTCCAACCTCCAAGAAAGACCTGGAAAATTTATTGGGAAACGATTTCATAGTTCTTCTTATTACTACGAAATACTAAGTACTATTTCCTATGTGCAAATGTTTATCATAATGTTCAAACAATATTTTTATTACCAAAAAAGCTATTGAGTTTTTTTATAAGCGATGATTAAAGTGAAATGACCTCCAAACGTCTAAAATGTATGATTAAACAGTCGCTAATCACTACTTAACTTTAAGCAACGTTTAGGCATTATGGGTATATATTTAACATCTCGTTATCCTGTTAAAATTAATTATAAAATGCACACAGCGCGAGCGTTCCGCCGGACGACTAGAAGTCTTTAGACAGGCTCCGGCTGGGCACAGGTTGGTCGAAGCAAGGAAAACATGCTCAGGGTGGAGATTTATAGACGAGTCCGCCCTGGAGTGACAATATCAAATTTGGCGCTGTGCCACAAATGTCTTTACGTTACTGGAAGTGATGGCCTCTAACTGATGGCGCCGAACTCGTTGCTAAATTCGGCCAATTGCCATCGACACTCTAAGAAGACGAACGTAAAAGCAAACCTAAGTCAATAATATTACCCACCAATGGAATTATTAATTAGGTACTATTAGGTACGCACCTCAATAATAGGTTCACTTTCTTTGGCTTCTGTGGTTAAGGCAAGGTGCGCGTCATTAGAAGTTTTCACTTTGAACTGCACGGAGCCGCTCGATACCGGAAAGAAATTATATTCAATTTCGTTCTCGGTAGACAATTCTGTAATCAATTAGAACTCGAAAATCAACGCTAGATTATTAAAAGGTTCGGCTACCGATATCAAGAATGCAAGCAAATTACGGAAAGTGATCTCGAAATACTTTACATAAATAGAGATAGTTAGATATCCTAACCCTAACTCACCCATTATATTATTCGCCAAGATTTTATAAAGTGTTTGGTTTTTTTCTCATCTGCAATGTTGGGTGATTAGCAAGACGATGTTTCCTTCTTGTTATCTATATAATTTTGATAAATTCAGAGAGTACACTTGACAATTTGGCATAACAATCAAAATTTGTTGTTGTTCTAGTAGGTCGTGACTCATGACATTTTTGTCGACTTATCTGGGAGTGGGATGTGTGGGTAAAGTAGTATTAGGTGTTGTGCTGTCAATAGTGCCATAAGCCTAGATCTCATTGTTTTGATATGTTATTAATCTATCACTAGTGTCATCATATCCGTCCACAACATAAATTGGTCTCATTGTAACGTTAACCTACTCAGTAGTGAACTGTTAATTGGTGCTATAATATGATTCTTAAAAACAATATTAACCATAGTTACCTACTTATTTGTATAAAGCTATTTCCGCGACAGTGTCCACGTGCGAAACTTGAGTTGGGTGTCCCTACAATATAGCTACATCATATTCAAATAATAAGAGCATATTGAAAAAGGCATGTATACAGGGTGGAATTTTGTAATGCCACCTGAAGGGAAACTACTCTTAATACTGTAGATAGAAAATTTTACTCAAAGATAACATTCCTTTTTTTTTTTAATAGAAAGAAAACTGCATTCAAAGATTTTCTAAAATTCGCTTGCCACACCCGGGAATCGAACCGACTAAAATCTGTAAAAATTACACCCTTACTTTTATTGCATTGATCGTTAGGATCAATTGATAAGGATGAAATCTCTCTAACAAACTTGATAAATTGAATGATAGGAATACCATGAAATCTAAAATTATTTTAATTATTTACAAAAAATGGTAAGTTAGCTAATTAGTTGCTCGAAATGGGCTCCATTTTTTTGGATACACAAATGTATTCTTCTAACGAATTCTATTCTAGTAACCTTTAATAACGTGTTGTGGTGAATATTATAAATCGTATTCTGAACTTCAACTCTCAACTCGTTTACATTCGCGTAAGATTTAATGTAAATTTGATTTTCCACATATCCCCACAAAAAAAATTCTAAAGGGGTGACATCTGGTGATCTCGCAGGCCATCTGATTGTGTCGATTGTACCAATCCAGGTATTAAAATAGTTATTAACGTAGGCAGTAGTGATTCTGCTGTTATGGGCTGGAGCACCATCTTGCTGTAGAATTATTTGGTTTCGCTCTTGCTCGGGGAAACCATTGTTTAAATGACCTTCGTACACGTGAACTAACACAACCAAATTTCTCATAATTCCGCACCAAACGTTGAAAGAAAATCTTACTTGATTGTTAGTTTCATGAACACGAACAGCAGGGTAATTGCGTTACACACTATCAGTAGCAATGGGTTTCATTTTGACAATTCAACTATATTCATTGCGTTATTTACGTTGTTGAGCTGACAAATTTTTCGAACATATGAAGCAATGGATTAGCAATATCCTTTAAAATGATTCAGATTATAATTGATTGTGTGTTACGCAATTAGGGTGCAGGATTCACTCGAGACCAGTAGTGGTTATTGCGGCGATTGTACAAGCCGTTATTGCTTGCTTAAGTTGGTTTCGTCAGACCATACAATGTTACTCAAAAAATTAGGGTTACGGTCAATTTCTCTCAGCATGTTTTGACAAAATTGTAATCGTCTCTGACAATCCCCAGGATGCAATTTTTGCACCAACCGACCTGCGCGATAACATTTATACTTATACTTTTTCAGCACTTTAAGTACGCGAGTGTCCCCGAGGACACGGTGGAGCACACGGTGGAGGTCTGCCCCGCTTGGGCAGAGCACCGCCGTGTCCTCGTAGAGGCGATCGGCAGCGGCGGCGACCTCTCGCGTCCGGCCCTGGTGCAAGCCATGGTCCAGGGCGAGAGGGAGTGGGAGGCGGTCACCTCCTTCTGCGAAGCAGTCATGCTAGCGAAGGAGGTGGCGGGATGGGCGAGGGAGAGATCCTCACGCCTCAGCCGCCGAGGGAGACGCTCCGGGCGTCGGGAGCCGCGTGACGACTCCCGGCCACCGTAGGCGCGGGCCTGCGGGCGGAGAGCAATGGGTAGCTCTCCGTCCGATCAGGACCAGGCCCGTGCCGGACGGCGCGTATGTGTTCCACGTGCGCCTCAGAGAGATGTCAGCGTAGTTGACGGGGCCCGACAGGGCCGAAGCCTGCCGGGGTAGCGGGATCGTCCGAAAGGGTTACCGCTGCCCTGGTACATAAAGGGCTAAGGAAGGAACACGGGTGGGTTTTAGTCAGTAAGAGTCTGACACTCCCTTCTGCTCCACCCAGAGCGGGAGGAGTCATTTGATGATTTCCCATCCACAAAAAAAAAAAAAAAAGTACGCGAGTGTGGGTTGTGCATAATTCTTCGGCAGCATTTCTGCTTGCAGCCTTCGGAAATGATTCAAAGTATGTTAAAACATTTAGATCAAAATCGGAATAGTTCTGCTGAAGACTTTGCCGCTTTTTGAAACTACCCGTATTCTTTAAATTTTCTACCATTCTTTTCAATACTAACCGAGTTTGTGCCTGTCGGTTACGATATCTCTCTACATACCACCGCAGAGCTAGATTCACGTTTTTTTATTTAAAAAATTAGCTTCCATTAAATTTAATTGTTCTTGATAAGCCATTTTTACCGTGAGACAATGAAATGATTAGTAAAAACAATCAAATGTGAATAACAAATGTCGCATCTAAGAAAGGAGTCTGCATTACAAACACATGCAAATTGCAATCGTCTTATCTAAATAGCAATTCGTCATTTTAATGGAAAAATGACGTGAATGATAATTATTAATTACTAACATAGGTAAACACATGGATCTTTGAGTCAAAGAGCTTTAACTTGACTCATTGAATTTATAAGTACAGATTTCATCCTTAAAATTGATCCTAACGATCGATGCAATAAAAGTACCTACAGGTTTTTAATTTTTACAGATTTTAGTCGGTTCGATTCCTAGGTGTGGCAAGCGAATTTTTGAAAATCTTTGAATTCAGTTTTCTTTCTATTCAAAAATAAAGGAATGTTTTCTTTGAGTAAAATTTTCTATCTACAGTATTAAGAGTAGTTTCCTTTAAGGTGGCATTACAAAATTCCACCCTGTATAATCGAATCTCAATTATTTCTCATTTTTCTTTCCCGAAAATATGATTGACACTAATGGTTAAATGTAGAGATCGTTGTGAACAAAAAGCAAGCGACTTTTAAACTTGTTTTATGTTTATTACTTATGATTTTACACGCATTGCGCACGTTACGTCTTTTCAACCGCACGTCGCACCTCTTTTTGTAAACCTCAAATAATTCCTATTTTTAGGTCCTCAAAATACTAAATCACCAACTGCGATCAGCTAAATATTTCCCATAGTATACACTGTATACAGGGATAGAATGTATCTATTTCATGTGTTTTAATTCCTTCTGTAATGACTGTGATGATGTAATGACTGTCTTCTCAGTATATTTATGAAAATCTTTTATATGCGCATAAAAATATAAAATTGTTTAAAAAATACAGTGATACTTATTCATAATATAAGTACTAGGAACAAAGAAATTTAAGGTAGGTAATAATTTAATGTCTTTGACTAGGAACAAACTCAAATTTGTTGTACAGACGCCAGCAGGTCAAGCTACCCAAAACTGTCTAATTTTCCCATCAACCTTGAACTTTAATGGTTTAACCATAAATTTGAAAATCTATTAAATTAAGGAGACCATTCATATTGGGACCAACATTGAAAGTAAAAAAAAAAGTTTTTAATCTATTTCGGACATAAATAATAATAATTTATAATAATAATTTATTTAATCTCAAAAAGAAAAACTTTACATTCTGGTTTCGAGTAACACTGGACCCCACACTAGGATACCCTGTGTCGTGAGGTCCAGTCTCTTTCATCACATGGTTTGTATTAGCAGTAGTTTTTTTCAGATCTACATATAGGTACGTAAGTAATAGTATTAAGTGATAGGTAAATTAAATTAAATTAAATTAAACTTACGGAAATAGTTGTGTGCATGTTATGGAAAAAATGAAAGGGGTGTTTATGTTAAGTATAGTGTGTAGTGTAAGTGTGTAGTGTAAGTGTAATGAGAGTGTTTTGAGAGAGTGAGTGTTGTGATGTGTTTGTGTGTGTTTTGATTCAGCCAATAGTGATTATACTTTCAGTGTTCAAATAATCCAAATCTAGAAGCCAATTAGTTACAATTTTCTCAAACATGTCTAGTCGAGTTTAAAATATTCACTTCTTTATTTATTTTTGGATATAGGTGAGGGCCCATGAAAGCAAAAGCTTTTTTGCCAAAACTCAGCTTGCAGGTTGGTCTTTTCCATTTGCATCTTCTTTGTGAACGCTTGTCATCAAAAATAGTATGGTGCGCAGTTTTGTGAAATTTAAGGATAACCGCCAGTATGTATAGTTTGCGCACCGTTAAAACACTAGACTCTTGGTAAAGTAAGTGTGTTGGGTGGCGAGTTCTCCTGTTATACATTACTTTTAAAATTGCTCTTTGTGCCCGCTCAGCAGTAATAAGATGACTTTTACTTGCTGATCCCCAGGTCAAGACACAGTATCCAAGGATTGACTGACAAAGAGCATGGTAAATCATCTTAAGCGTCGAGATTTCTGCCAGTGATCTTAGTCTCTTGAATATATAAAGCAGCTTTCTGACTCGAGCAGTTAGCGTTTCGATTTGTTTCTGCCATTTCAGATGCTGGTCAATAATAACACCGAGATATTTGATACTATCCACCCCTTCAAAAGCTGTGCAGTTGCAAGTGGTACCCAGAACAAAGCCACATGTATGTAGTTTAACTGTGAACAGTGATGGAGCCAATGTTTTTTTTGTTACGCTGAAGTTAATGATTTTGGTTTTTTCCACGTTCAGTGTTAGTAGATTGTGCTGCATCCAGTCAAAGACTGTCTGCATTCCGGCTTCCGCAGCGTTATAGGTTTCCTCCCACGACCTACCATGAAAAATGATAGCAGTGTCGTCTGCATATGCAAAGATCTGTGCCCTATTTAACTGGAGTGAACAGAGACCGTTTATGTATAAGAGAAACAGTGTGGGACCAAGGACACTGCCCTGAGGCACCCCGTATTCAACGTGCACAAAAGAACTCTGGTAATCACCTAAGCAAACCCTTTGTTTGCGGTCAGTGAGGTATGAGGTGAACCAGTCCAGCGCAGTGCCCCTGATACCCGCACATTCCAGTTTTTTTAATAGTATTGGCCTGGAAACGGTATCAAAGGCTTTGGCCAGGTCGAGGAAGACGCCGCCACACTTCTCCCCAGTGTCTAATTTAGTAGTCACGAAGTCAAACAAATTGGTGACTGCGTCCTCCGTCGACCTGTCATTGCGAAAACCAAACTGGTTTTCGCAATGACAGGTCGATTGGTTTGGTTGATTGGTTGAGAGTAAGTTTTTTCCTTGCAAGTAATTTAACAGTCTCTTGTTCACCAGCTTTTCAAGTATTTTTGACACAGATGTTAAGAGGGAGATAGGTCGATAGTTGGATGCCACCGTAGAATCTCCTGCTTTGTAAATTGGACACACATTAGCTATTTTCATCTGTGCTGGTAATTTCCCCGTTGCGATACTTAAGCTGCATATGTGCGATATTGGGGCCACTAGACTCTTTATACCTAATTTAACAACACGGTTAGTTATTTTATCCCATCCCGGAGCAGACTCGTTCTTCATGTTTAATATAATTGAACCGATCTCATTTTCGTCTGTGGGATACATAAAGAAAGACTCTCGAAGAGATGAGTTGATATTAGACTGGGTTGCCATATTCACTAATTCAGTTTCAGTTTTTTTAAGTCGCTTCATAGTGTTTTCAGCAAGTTGTTCGCCCACATTAGCGAAAAAATTGTTAGCGATATCAAGGGAGGTAACCTGGTCGTCATGAGCATTTAAAAATTCAAGGTTGCCCGCTGCTTTTTTGTTCAGGTTACATATGTTTTTGACAGCAGCCCATGCCTTTTTACTGTCACCGTTAGAACGGTCCAAGAGTTCTTTGTCAGAAGCAGTTTTAAGGTTTTGCAATGTATTATTGCAGTAGTTCCTGTAGTTTTTATAGTGTTGTTGTAGTACAAGATCATTTTTGTTTGCTTCTTTTCTTGCTTCTAAGTGCAATGAATCTCGTTTACGTATACATTTAAGTAGGTTTTCGGTCATCCAGGGCTTTCTTATTTGTTTAGAATTTTTTATTAAAACAGTTTCCGAGTGCTTTTCTATACATTCAACTAGCTTGGTTGTGAGTTCTTTCGTGGCCTCGGTAATGTCGCTGTAACTATATAGTAAACTCCAGTCTATATTTTCGATCTCTTTAATTAAGTTAGGGTAATCTATTTTCAGCTGTTTTTTATGTTTATCAAGAGGCGTTTTTTGTGTAGTATGTTTGCTGATACTTATTATCACTGTATCATGGTCTGTCAGCCCACTTTCACATATTATCACTGAAGCCGATTTTTTGGTCTTAATCAGCGCGTGGTCAAGGCATGTTCGATCGTGCGTAGGATATTGATGACTGGGGTAGAGACCATACTGTCCTGTAATGTCAAGGTACTCGCTCGCGCGGTTGTCACGTGTATCAGTTGTAATATCGATGTTTACGTCACCAGTCAAGACACAGGTCGGTTTTTCACACGATTTAAGAACACTAACCAGGGAATCACAAAAAAGTCGGGTATTATAGAAAGAAGGGGACCTGTAAACAGCACAGATGGTTAATTCCATTCCAACGTGTATCAGTAAGCAATTAGTTTCCTGAAATGGTGGTTCCTCAATTGTTACCCTCAGTTCGGTTATGAAGAGAATTGCTAGTCCATCGTTTTGATTTAAGTAGCACCTAGAGTAGTGACATTCGTAGCCGTTAAGTTGTACCTTAGGAGTTAGCTCGTTTAGTCGACATTCAGTCAAAATAATGATATCTGGTAGAAAATTTAACCTGGTTAGGAAGACTGTGAAGTTATCAAAGTTTTTCTGGATACTTCGAATGTTTTGGTTAACAATAGTAAGTTGAGTGTTCACATCACATCATTTTAAGCATTTGGTACTATGGCACCAAAACTGTGAAACCATTATTGTAGCGGCTAAATAAGTTCAAAAATCAGATTTCTCGTAAACATAAATGTAAATATATCATTAGACTACACACGTGGTTAAGTCTAGTGAGTCATTCTAGACATTTTTTTATCTAAGCCTATTGGGAGCCAGGAGAAAATGTTCTCGTTTTTCGAGGAAGAATTCAATCCCCGGCATGTCACTACGAAAAGCTATTATGTTTATAGATAGATAGATAGATAGAATACTCTTTATTGTACACCATACAAATTACAGAAACATAAATATATTACATGTTTATGTTTATGTGCTTTTGACCCGGACATAGGAGGGTCAAAATGCAGTCAGCCACTACTATGTGCGCATGGGGTGTGTAACGTTTGATATAATAACAAAAGTTCTAATGATCATAAGACCTAATTTCATAATTTTTTTATTTTTTTTAATATAACGATATAATGAATTATTGATATAATTTAATTTTACCTGATTTCATATGGTATAATGAACAGTTTATATAATGCACATTTTAAATAATATTCAATTAATATAATATTTAGTTCCTATAATATTCAAAATCTATAAGTAACGTTTAATATAATTTGGAAATGTCTACTTTTATTTTTGCAAAAACTGATTATTGAAATCTACGATATGGCGACAACATATACACCGGCTTGTAGTTAATAGGTTGAATCTGTTCCAAAACCGAATCGGGGCACCCCGACTTTACGTAGTCTTTTGGCTCCTACCCTAGAGTGTATATAAAAACCGGAGGCGCAGATGGAGAGCAACCCCGCCCGCTGTAACCTATCCTCTGTTTCGTAAGGGCGAAGGGGTTGCACTTCCCGCAGCGCCGGAGACCGGTGTGAGTCAGGAAGACGTTATCTCTCCGAAACTGTTCCCCGCTACACTGGAGGATATCTTCAAGGTTCTGGACTGGAAAGTGGCTGGCATCAACATCAATGGCGAGTTCATAACTCACCTTTTTTTTTTTTTTTGAGGATGGGAAATCATCAAATGACCCCTCCCGCTCTGGGTGGAGCAGAAGGGAGTGTCAGACTCTTACTGACTAAAACCCACCCATGTTCCTTCCTTAGCCCTTTATGTACCAGGGCAGCGGTAACCCTTTCGGACGATCCCGCTACCCCGGCAGGCTTCGGCCCTGTCGGGCCCCGTCAACTACGCTGACATCTCTTTGAGGCGCACGTGGAACACATACGCGCCGTCCGGCACGGGCCTGGTCCTGATCGGACGGAGAGCTACCCATTGCTCTCCGCCCGCAGGCCCGCGCCTACGGTGGCCGGGAGTCGTCACGCGGCTCCTGACGCCCGGAGCGTCTCCCTCGGCGGCTGAGGCGTGAGGATCTCTCCCTCGCCCATCCCGCCACCTCCTTCGCTAGCATCACTGCTTCGCAGAAGGAGGTGACCGCCTCCCACTCCCTCTCGCCACGGACCATGGCTTGCACCAGGGCCGGACGCGAGAGGTCGCCGCCGCTGCCCATCGCCTCTACAAGGACACGGCGGTGCTCTGCCCAAGTGGGGCAGACCTCCACCGTATGCTCCACCGTGTCCTCTGGGCGATCCGCGCAGTGGTGACACCCGGGCGTCTCCTCCCGCCTGATTATGTGCAGGAACCTCCCGAAACATCCGTGTCCGGAGAGGACCTGCGTCAGGCGGTAGGTGAGAGCGCCGTGACGCCTCTCTAGCCACTCCTCAAAGAGGGGTCTTACCGCCGCTATCGTGGCGTGCCCTGCGCTGGGTTGCGATAGTCGCGCCTTCCATTCCGCCATGACATCGCGCCGGAGGTCCGTCCGCTCCGCCGCGATTTGCCGCGGGTGCAGAGTTTCCCCCCGACGTAGTGCCTCCGCGCGCCAGTCATACAGGCGCGCGAGGACTATCGCCTCCAGATCCCATGGCGGCAGTCCGGAAAGGAGGCTTGCTGCCTCGCCCGAGATCGTGCGGTATCCCCGGATAAGCCTTACGGCTACCACCTTTTGGGGCGCGTTGAGGTAGTGTGCGGCTCGCAGTCGCAGTGAACGCGCCCATACCGGGGCCCCATACAGGGCCATGGACCGCACGACCCCCGCGTAAAGCCTCCGGCAGGAGGCGTTTGGCCCCCTCAGGTTGGGCAGGAGCCGCTTTAAGGCGGCCCCGGTCCGTTCCAGTTTGGGGGCCAAATGTCGGAAATGCTCGACGAAGTTCCACCGGCTGTCGAGGACGAGACCTAGGTATCTCATCGTATTCTCGACGCCGATGTGAACCCCTCCTACCATCAGTTGGGATCCCGAAGGTGGCCCGTACCGGGGCCCATGAAAGGACATGGCCTCAGACTTGTGCAATGCCACCTCGAGACCCAACTGCCAGATCCTTTCTACGACTATCGCAACCCCACGTGTCATCGCGTCGGCCGCCGCCTGATGCGACCTCCCCTGCGCCAGGACCAGCGTGTCGTCAGCGTAGCAAACTACGCTGACGCCATCAGGGAGGTCGGCCCGCAGCACCCAGTCGTAACCGATGTCCCACAGGAGCGGCCCCAGAACCGATCCCTGTGGGACACCGCACGACATCTCTCGCCGGTTCCAATTCCCGTCGCGACCGGGGTAGATGACGGCTCTGTCCGTCAAATACGCCCCAACTATTCGACGGAGGTAATTCGGCACCCGGTGATACCGGAGTGCCTCCCCTATGCAGCTCCAGGGCAGGGTGTTGAACGCGTTGGCGATGTCGAGTGACACCGCCACGACCACCCCACCCCGGGACTCCGCGTCCCCCGTCGTGAGGGCTCTCACGCGCATGATGGCGTCCACCGTCGAGCGCCCCTTGCGGAAGCCAAACTGGTACTCCGCAAGATCCGGCCCCGTCCTCACCAGGTGCCCGACGAGGCGGCCCGCAATCACTCTATCAAAGAGCTTGCCGACCTCGTCGAGCAGCACTATGGGCCGGTATGCGGACGGAGAGTCCGCAGGGCGCCCTGGCTTCTGAATGAGGACCAGCTTCCCCGTCTTCCAACGGAGTGGAAACTGGCCTCTCTCCATGCATGCGCTTAAGAGCGCCTCCAGTCGAGGCCCGAGAGCCCTCGAGGCCAGGACCCAGGCTTTACCCGGCAAGCCGTCGGGTCCCAGGGCGGTATTTTTGGCCTTCAGCCTGCCTACCGCCGCTCTCAGATCTACCCCGGTCACTTCAGGGGTGTCGTCGTCGTCGTCCGTGTGGTCCGCTTCGGGCACCGCAAGTGGCGGAGCCGCCATAGGCGGGGGAGTATGCTCCCCCCGTGAAAGGAACAGAGCGCTCACCACTTCCTCCACCAGCTCGGGTCGGAGACTCTGCGTCAGCGGGGGGGCCCAGGTGCGGAGTTTATTCCGCACCATTCTGTAAGGGCGCCCCCATGGATCTCGGTTCAGAGTCTCCAACATCTCCTCGCGGGCCATATCCTTGGCCCGCTGGACAGCCTCTTGGAGGGCGGTCTTCGCCGCTCTGTACCCCTCGTACAGCTCCACCTCCGTGGCTTCCGCATCCGGAGGGCGGATGCGGAGCCTGCGGTGCCTGGTGTACCGGTGTCGCGCGTCGACGCACGCCTTGCGTAGCGCCCCAACCTCCTGCGACCACAAAGTACACCTGACGTCGGGCGCATCCTGGCCGGACTCGGGGCATTGCCACGTCACAGATCTCGGACATGGCCTCCCGGAACCACTCCGCCTCATCGTCAATGTCAGCAGGCCTGTCCGGTGAAAACACCCAGGCCTGCACGATCGAGGCTTCCAGGAGAAGCTCCCGGTCCAGCTGCTTCGGCGCCCACCGCGGACCACTCGGGGCCTGTTGGACCAGCGCGCTAGAGGTCTGGGTGGAGACATCAAACCGGATATACCGATGATCGGAGTAGGTCTCCACCTCCTCCATGACGCGCCAGTCAATGACACGCTGTGACAGAGCGGGGCTGGCGAACGAGATGTCCACTACCGACTCGCCCCGCATCCGCACACACGTAGGAACAGAACCCCAATTTAGTTTCCAGAGCCCAGTCCTCCACCATCCTGCCCCGCACATCGGTGCAACGGGAACCCCAGGCCAAATTCTTGGCGTTGAAGTCCCCGAGCACTAGCACGGAGAAGGCGTGGTTTCTGGCGACGACGACACTCAACTCTGTTAAGGAGTTTTGGAACTCGGCGAGAGTTCGGCTCGGAGAGAAGTATACTCCCACTACTACAATCTCTCCGAACCGTGCTGCTACGCACCCCTGTCCCCTCGTGACACCTTCGAGGGACGGGGTACCGGCGGCAGCCGACGAAATTATGGCCACTGAGCCGTTCAGGTCCTCCACCCAGTCATCCCTGGGCGGGACAAAGTACGGCTCAGCGACCACGGCGATGTTAATCGACCACTGCGCCATGCTCTGGAGCAACAGGTCCTGAGCGCAGGCGCAGTGGTTGATGTTCGCCTGGAGGAGGCGTAGAGGAGGAGTCATTACTCCTCCATTTCAGCCCCCTCCCGGGCCCCTTCGGCAGTGGTGGCGGCGGCGGCGGCGGCGGCGGCGGCGGCGGTAGTGGCGGCGGCGGCGGCGGCGGTGGCGGTGGCGGCGATAGTGGCGGCGACGGTGGTGGTGGTGACGGCGGCGGAGGGCCTGCCTTTCCTCCTGGCTTCGGCGGGTGGAGCGCAGGACTTGCTCCCCGCGCGGTGATCGGCCGGCTTGCCAGCAGCCGCACATACGACGCAGTGCGGCGCGGCGTTGCACGAGCCGGCCGTATGTCCGGGCTTACCGCAGCGAAAGCACAGAGTGCTGCGGTCCTCTAAGGTGCACTGGACGCCCACGTGGTGCCCCACGAGGCATCGATAGCACCTTAGAGGTCTGGGCTCCAGCAGCTTGACCTGCGCTGACACCCAGCCCACCAGGAGCCTTCCGCCGTGCATTATCTTCCTCGCCGCCGTCACGGGACAGCTTACCGTTACGGTTCGCATACCCGTGAAGTCAGGACGTATGGTGCCCGCCTTCACCTGGTCGGCCAGACACCCGCCCGTCCTGACGACGGCGGCTACCACCTCAGCTCCCGTCACTGAGTCATCCAGGCCCACAATGCGCATATCCGCGCACTTGACGGGCCTGGAGACTCGAGCCTCGTCCGCACTGAGGGACGCCCTTAGCTTTTCAGCCAGGGCGTCAGCGGTGGGGCCACTCGTCGCACCGGGGATCTCCAGCATGCGGGCACCATTGGCGGTCACCCTATGCCGGAGGCCTCCGGTGATCCCCAGCTCCTGGAGATCCACCGTCGCTCTCGCTTTGGTGAGCACGTCGCAGTAGGTCACCCCCCTCTTGACCGCGTCCGGCTGTAGTGTAATGACTACAGCCGCGGTCTTGGGGGAGCGAAGCCTAGCCGCAACGGCTCGCTCCTTGCGGCGCCTCCTCTGCGCCTTTTTTCTGGCCGCCTTGGCCGCCTTCTTTTTCTCCCCGACCACCTGCCACTCGGCGTTGGTCGTGGGAGATTTGTTTAAGGGAGGCGTAGGCTCTGGAGCCTTCCCCTCCCCAGCCGTTCTGCCCTTTTTCTAAGCCGGCGCCGCGGGTTTGGCGGCAGGCGCCGATTTTGCTGGCTGTTCTAATGGTCGATCATTGGTCGGTCAATGGTCTCGTAATAGAATTGTGTCATAATGTATTGTCATTGTCGTATTGCCATTATTATAAAACCCGTTAGTAGAAATGATTCTCGAAAAACTACTACTAAATTTGAACATTTATTCATGCTAGATTTCATTTATATATATTTTTACATGTTATTTATTAGTGTTTTATGCAATCTGAAGTAGTAAGAAGTTCGTAAATAGCAAAAAACATTAAATTTATGTGTAACGCGGATAAATGTGAAACTATACAATTCAATAATATTTGATCTGTTTAGCTGTCAAAGTCAAATGTGACAATACTGCTTACTGACGTTTATTTGTTTTTATTTCTAGCGCCGGCCACTAGGGATATTTTTATAATAAGTATGGATGAATTATTTGCCTCATGATCACGTGGCCTCAGTTTCATCATTTCATTTTTGATTTTAATTGTTCACAAGTTTTGAATTTTTTTTCATTTCTTAGTTCTGATGCGAATTGAGTTTATAACTTTTGGAGTCAAAACTGATCACGAATATATGGCAGTTGTACTAGTAGTAAATGTTTGGTATAATTTACAATCACATACTTTTAAATCACTTCGACGCCACACAGTTCTGACGCGAACTCCGTTCATTAGTATTGGATTTCTGACTTTGATCATCTACTTTTGCTGTTGACTGTACTTGCTTTGGTTCGTCCACTATTTTGATCCCAACATTGTGACCATCAAAACCACTGTCACTTAGTTTTAGGGCTAATTTTTCCAACGCCAGATAATTTTATCCGAGGAATAATTTTGAATTTTTGACAGTTCTTCCATACAAAATCTGTCAGACGTCAATTTTATTCCTCAAATAGAAATTATCTGGCGATGGAAAAATCAGCCCTTAGAGTTGCAAGAAGAAATAAATTAATAGATAAATATTTTATAATAATTTAATAAAAATATTACACATACATATCGTTACTTAGGTGGTACATAATATTCAACACCAGGCAAAACAGTATTATGCAGTACATTAAAACAATAAACAAGCACTCAGCGTGGCAAATCTTTATATAAATAGGTACCAAAATGAACTATTTATTACTTATAAGTTACACGTAGGAACGCTCAAACCCAGTTATTAATTAAAAGCAAGTGCGTGTCTGACCACGCAAAATGAAGGGTTCCGTAGTTAGGATGAATTTATCCCAAGAACAAACTTAACTTTGTAGTCGCAAAAGAAAAGTGATAAAACTACAAATGAAAGATTTTCGACCTTTTTCTTTACTTGTGCTGTCAGACCTTGCTTCTTGCCTTTCATGATTCGACGGCAACGGGAATTACGGTTTTAATTTGTGAGTTTCAAAATTGCGTCACATTTTTTTATTGCGTTGACGCTTATCACTTGTTTGCTTGATTTTCTCAGAGCTCCAAAGGACCCTAGACCTACGTATTTGATATTGATTTCAACTTGATACCCCCATGCTTTCCTGAGAAAAAGGGTCTTGCCAGACAGACGGACGGACAACGAAGTGTAGGTATACCTACACTTCGTTGTCCGTCCGTCTTTCTGGCCGTTCCGTTTTTTCCTTTTGAGGTACCAAATCCTAAAAATTATTTTTATTTAATGGCATGAGGACTTCGTAATCGGGGAAGCCGAGCTCTGTCCAGAGATGGGGATGTAGCAGCAGCCACGCGAACGCTGGACGTAGCCGTTGGTGATGCCACCCTCGTGGTTGACGCGGCCCACGTACAGGGTCTCGCCATCCTCCGTGTGACCGCCGGGGAACGCTCCATGGGGCACATTTGAGTCGTTTGTGTACACCCAGTGTTTGGGGCCACCTACCAGCACCTAGGAGTACGGAAATGATAAGATTAAATTTTATCAATCTACTGATTGTGGCTGCAGCATCAGGACATGTTCATTAAATTATTGTCGTCGGTTCTAGTGAGTGCAAATTCAATTGCAAGAGTTGTTTCTACAGTTCATACATAGTTGTTATTAGGGAATTCAATCTCGAATCGACATTGGCAACTCAAAATCTCGTGTGTCATATCTGGTGTCGAGATTGGCTATTCGAGATCTCAACTAGCAATCAGGTGAGATTTTCGAGGTCGTTATTTCGCTAAATTTTTTATATAATGCGTTTTTTGTATTAAAAGTTCTTAAATTAAAATGAACACTATACCTACTTAGGGTAGTCGTGTTATATGGTATGGTAAAATTTAGCAATAGAAATAATCATCTGCACCATGAATACATTAACATAACGCAACAAATCGGCACATATTTTATATATATCACATACACTATAAACCCCATAATAATATAAACCCATTATGACTAACTGTCTAGTTTCGAGCTCACTAGCAAATAATATAATAATATTTGAATTTGAAATATTATATTGTAACCTAGCTGTAGGTAATATTTTAAGCTACTCATGTCGTCTTAACTTGCTATTAACCAATGAACCTGCTTACTGTATCACCTAGACAATAAATATGTTCTATTAATTTTAATATGTAATAGAAAACGGCTTCTCAACAATTATAATATGCTAAGACGCGCGCGCTCAGTCTATTAATCATTCCTTATTCGTTCTAAGATAAGATTTCAAGAAGTCGAATGTTTTCCCTCGAAAAAAGGCTCGGGACTGCATCCCCAGTTGTTATGTAGTTACAGATCCAAAGTAGAATCATGAAACTTACCTGGTGTTCAAGTTTGGCATGCTTGTTTGCGTTGTGCGACTTTGTTTTTATCCATTTAGCATTAAACCCACATAATATCTGAAAATAAATTAAGACATGCATTAACTAATAATTAAAAAAAATAATAATACATTATTTTATCTTATCTGTCGTAGAGTTCGTTGCATAGTAACACCATGTAGGTAACGTACCTATCCTTTGAGTCGAGCCGTCGGGCTAGTCAAAATAATTTTTGAGAAAATAAAAAAGTCTTAAAAAACGGTTTCCTTATACTTTTTAAGGAAAAATATAAATACTTATAATGAAATAATTTTACCTCAAAATCTTCTTTACAATGTTCTCTGCCTCTCCAAGGGACGAATGCTTTACCAGCTGACTTCACATATTTCCCAATACACAGCGAATAATTATGGTAAGCTCTCGCTATGTAAATATGTTCATTTTCAAACCCACCAATCATTGCATCTGGAGGCAATTTGCCATCAACCATAGGAAGCCAGTGAAGTCTTTCACAAAATGTTTTTGGGGATACCGATTTCAATACGACCGGTGTGACTGTAATGATGAAAAACATCTTAATAGACCCTGTATGCGAAATTGTGACGATAGAAACCAGTGTCACTAAGTCGGTATAAGAAAACACGTTAAATAAATAGGTAAATATTTAATAATAATTTAACAAAAATATTACATATAGATGTCGTAACTTATGTGGTACATAACATTTAACACCAGATAAAATAATATTATGCAGTGCATTAAAACAAACATACGTACGGACAGGCACAGCGTGACAAGGCTTTATGTATCTAGGTACTTAAATGCACCATTTAATTGCTCATTTAATTGTGGAAGCAGTTTTCCTAAGTTACACGTATGTACGCACAAATCCTGAGATTCATTAACAATTTGCTTTTTATTTAGGGCATGAGGACTTCGTAGTCGGGGAAGCCGAGCTCCTGCCCAGCGAAGGAGATGTAGCAGACGCCGTGCGACTGCTGAACCTTGCCGGTCGTCAAGCTGCCCTCGTGGTTGACGCGGCCCACGAACAGGGGCTCGCCGTCCTCTGTCTGACCGCCGGGGAACGCTCCGGGGGGCACGTTCGAGCCGTTTGTGCGCACCCAGTGGTTGGGGCCACCTACCAGCACCTATGAGCAGGGAAATTATAAGATTAAAGTTTGTGAATTTTAATTCACGATCTTTTGATCGTGGGTGCAGCATCTGGTCATGCTTATTAAATTACTATCCTCGGTTCATATAGAGAAGTTTAACATCAATTCACCAAAGGGCAATCTATTTTTGTTGCACGTCTCGAAGTGCAAAGGAGAACGACCAAAAGTCGTACCAAAAAGTCACATACATTAAGATCAAAATATTATAGTAATCATTTTCATAATTTTTGACGACATTACGCGTCGGGGATTTGATTTTTGAACAGGGAATTTAAGTTAAAGTAAAAAGTGTTGATATTGTATTATTTCCTTTACATGACGTTCCGTTTCAAATGATATGATTAATATAACCTTGAATTTTAAGTGTCATGATCACGTCTTTCAAAAAACATGTAAAAAATATACTTTTCAGATTCTACATTATTTAAAATAACTAGAATATATTAAAATAGATTTTTTACTGAAACGATAATCATTTTTTTAGAGCAATAATGGCCATTCGCTTATGACATGTCAAACAAAATAAAGTACCTAGTGTTTAGGTTATTTCGATTTCTTTGAAAATCTCTGATACCTGGGTTTTGTTTACAAAAAGAACTTTTGTAGGAGTTAATATGATAAGTGTAGTCTATAAAAACGAAAGTTTAACTTTGATGCAGCATGGTAGGGGATTCAATACATCCATGGGCATTGTCCTTTGATTGCAAGAGTTACTTCCATAGCTCATACATACTTATATAAGTACGTAGTTGTTATGTAGTTCATAAAGTGTTATTCGTGAAGCCTACCTGGTATTCAGGCTTGCTGTGCTCCTGACCGCCCCACGGTACGAAGGTGCATCCGTGCGAAGCGCAAAGTTTTCCTGGAATAATAGCGCCCTCATGCTGTGCCCTGGCGACGTACAGGGGCTCGCCGTTGCAGTCCTGTCCACCGACGACGGCGCCGGGAGGGATCTGTCCAGCGCTGGCATCTACCCAGTTGCCGGGACCAGCCATCACTTGAGGAGGGGCATTGAATCCGGGCATGACACCAGGGTAGCCGGGCGGCGCGGCGTACAGAGGTGCAGCCACGGGTGCCGAAGGAGCAACTACAAAATTATACATTAAATTATGATAAAAACTAACATTTACAAAACACATGGATGGATAAGCAGAAAGTGCATAAACGTAAATATTATACATGTTTTGGCATTCTGAGAGTTTATCGATAGCAGGCAGCAGGCAATTATCACGCAATTAGATGCAATTAAATATAAATGTACCCTGTGAACAATTTTACAATCACTTTAATGGTACAATTATTTTTTATTACCTTACTTACACCGACATGGATGTTCGCATCGATAACTTGAGTGCCACTATCACCAGACTTATAAGTAAAACTATTTTATTTTATTATTATTTATGTGCATACAGTTAAATAGTTAATACTTATGTTAATAATTATGTAGGTTTTTAGAGTCAGTACCAGTTATCAATGCATGAATGCACTGACTTAGCGTAAATATTTGTAAGTCAGTGCTTTGGAAACTCGGTGAACATGACATGCACGTTATTTTAGCAATGTTGTGTTTTAATTAAAAAGTTGTCTATATTCGATTTAGTTTAGGTATCTGCAGGACTAAAAAACATATCAAACTTCTACCCACTGTCGAAGTGAAGGTCCACTGGAAAACAGTAGGTAGATGTTTTTGTAATCAAATACCTGAACGAATATGTATAGCGCTCGAAAAGATAGTCAATGTAAGTATACAGAAAGAAAAGGCGTGTAAAAGAAAAAAAAAAAAACAAACAAGAAAAGCTTAGCCACAAAATGTACCCAACGTACCAAACACCAATTGACAACATCCAGATGCAGACTTCAAGTTACAAAGTTACCATACGTCAGGATTCCGCAAACACGCAATTTCTTTTGGACACAATATTTATTAGTCTAACGGTGGTGTTGAAAACGATAAAAAATTAGTTTATCTATCGACTAAGAAATTTAGAAATAATACGCATTCAATGCGGATTAGAAGTTAGCAATTAACATCTAAGCATTCTCTAATAAAAGATAACTCAACGGGGCTGTGCGCCGGGATTGTTGAAGTGGGTGATACGCCACTGTCCGCGAGCACCCCAGCCAGTCCGCACACCGAAGTGCGTTACACCGAATGGTGCGGGGTCCGACCACTCCATGATAACCATGCCCGACTCGCCGTCGCGAACCATCACTCTGCCACTCCTCCATTCGATCAAAAATTGCCTGAACTCATTAGGATTCATAATCCCTGGAGTCGGTACCTCAACCTACGGGTCAACAGGTCAAATTTTTAACGAAAGTTCCAACAAATAACACAACGACGATTACGACATTCTATACGACTATCCTACCTTATCTGGCTTTTGTCTGCAGTGTCTAATAACCGACTTGGTGTTCTCCCAACCACCAAGCAAAATTTCATACATAGGGTCCACTTCAGCGGGAGCTGGCGTCAGGGCTACATGGCAGTTGTGGGGACCGCGATATTCAAATTTCAGAGAACCCGCCAGGACGGGTCCGAATATATACGCTAACTGGTCCGGAGTATTGAATTCAGCCCCATCTGTTCCGATAAAGGTCACAATTTTAAATTGTTGGGTACATTTTATGTGATGTCGATTTTAAGCTATGATTTACAAGAATTTACCTTCAATCTTCCAAGTGCCGGTCGCGCCCCATCCGGTGCACACACCGACGAAAGCAATTGGGAAAGGTTCGGGATCCGCCCAAGAGAGGAAGGGAATAGCTTCGCCCTCACGTCCGACAGAGATAATGCCGCTGTCCCAACGAACCCAGAAACCACGGAATTCACCGCCGTTCAAAATGTTGGGGGTCTCAATTTCAACTTTGTCGGGCTTGGCTCTGTTCCTCCTGATTACACTCTTTGTGTTGCCCCAGCCTCCAAGGAAGATCTGGCAATTAATTAATAAATTATTAATTAATTAGGAAACGATTAGGTACTTACTGATTACTACTTCTACATTACTCTGACACATGTTATCTTATCTATTAGGTAGGCACTCACCTCAATCATAGGATTGCTCTCTTGGGGTCCCATTGTAAGGGCAATGTGCGCATCATTGGCACTCCTGACTTTGAACTGTACGGAGCCGCTCGACACCGGGAAGAAGTGGTATTCGAGTTTGTCCTCGGTAGATAAATCTGTAAACAATAATAACTAAATTAAGTATACCTAATAAAGGTTCAAACCGCTCTTATAATATTCTAATCTCGCTGAAATTAAAACCGTTCTGCAGACACTTTACGATCGCTTTTACATCATGGCCTTGTACGAAAATGTTTAGATTTTACTTGAGTAGACAAAAATAAACAGTGTTACTGCCTGGTCTAAAAATCTAAAGGTACTTGTACTAAAATTAAAATATTACTACAGTAAGCATCTATTCGCTTCTGTCTAGCTAGATCCTTGAATTCCAAAGGCGGGGTCGATGGCATTAAAGCTATTTAAAATTCTGTAAACACTTCTTAGTGCTTTCCTCGATTCCTATTTAGTCTAACGATATACGGACATTGCCTTCCATTCGAGGCACGTGTCTTTACACGGCTCTAAATATAGGTCGGTGTATTGGTATGCGAGTATGCGGGCTAAGTGTCCCGGTAGTCGACAGTGTCGGCACCCACGAATTCATAACTTGATTATGTCATAGCCTCGAATCTTTTCATTGCTGACTATATAAAGATTGTTTTTTTGCTGGACGGTAGAAACACGTCCATGGCGCCTGCGCTGTGGGACTCTGTCGCGTTACTTATTATGAAAGTAGTCCACGATGATGTCATCCTATCAAATCAATTCTGTTTCAACCTCTACCTATCTGTAGCTGAGTTTATTTGCGAATTGAGTCAGCTCGGAGTGTGGAATATTTGTACAGTGAGCTTTTAATACAATTCATTATCCAATGTTATCTTTTTGTTTTTGTTTTAATCACTGTTTTGTTAAGGGATTCGGTTAGAGATCGCAATAACCAATGGTAATAAATAATGGTCGAGTTTGTTGTTCATGCTCAGACGCGTACATACAGCTATACCAACCTATTATTAGATAGTTGCTTCAATAAAATGTAATTTATTCTATCCATTATCCAACGTTGTAGGTATATATGTTAATTTATGGCTGAAGCAGGTATGTAGCCACACCCTGACAATTTGGAATTTAGCCGATAATCCAATTCGCGTGTTTACAAGCAACTGCGAAACAAATGACTGGAGGAAGTCATAGTAAAAAAGCTTACCTCTTCATTGTAATGGGGCCTTAAATATGTTGGTACGTGTAAATAGCTGGAGTCTCGTGTTTAAAGTCTAGAATAGACACGACTTTGGATGGTAATTAGTCATTAACGAGCGATACACCGTGATGATTGAACTGCCGTAACAATCTAGCTATTCTTTGTAAAACGTTTAAAATTGTTCGTTTACATAGATTAGCGCGAAGGTGATAAGTTGTGACTGACATAATGTTTACATTTCGTGTTTTGAAACAATGTTTGAACGTTATCAGTCGAGTCGCCAGTCGTCAGTTCGGCATTATTCAGACATTTTAACGGTATGCAGAGATCTATTAGGTCAATTAGACCAATCTAACATTCTGACCTAAGCCGCTATGACTGCATGCCTATATTTTGTGGACGAGGCGGTACATGACTTGTTAGTTCTTTCAAGAAAATGGCTGGGACAGACTGCATGCGGAAGGCAGAGGGCAGGGTGTTGTGGCGCAGGCCTATGTCCAGCAGTGGACTGCGATAGGCTCAGTTTTTTTTTACAGTATTTCAGCGATCCAACTTATTAGAGAAAACAAGTGCATATACAGTTTACCTTGTTCGACCTACGTACACATCATTAATGTGCCGAAAATGACTAATTTAGGTTTTAATTAGCATATTCTCCATGTATTTTATCAATTACCTGCCTACATATTGGTATGTAGGAAAACAAATACATATACAGGCTCACAGCTCGCTCCTAGAACCAGTAAGGTAACCTTCGATGGTGACGGAATTGAGGATGATCTCATACACTACAACGTTTACTAAGTAGGTACTATCAAACAATGTGACCTAGCAAACATAAATAATTAAAAACCAGTTAATTGTGGGAGATAACTAAGCCCGACATTATTGTTGAAAAATACCTACATCTGTATCTAAATGGGTAATGTAGTCAACATTACCACATATTGCAGCCGTATGGTTCATGTCATAAATAAATGATTTGGTAGGTATTTTGGTGTTAGCCGGCAAGAATGTTTGTTGTATTGATTGTTTCCAACCAATTCTCTATTCCGCATCACCACGCCCGTTGTTGGCCTTGAGCCAAGAAAACGCCGGTCCGGTATTTGCGGCACCGGCTTCTCAAAAAAACAACACTAGATTATGAATTTTGTAAAACTGGAAATATCCTCTGGATTGTAGACTACCTACCTACTATAAGATGTTTTAGAACTTATGGCGTCAGTCGGCAGCCGGTATCAAGGATGCGAAAAAAGTACGGAAATTAGACGCAAAATTCTCCGGTAAAATTATAATTATTCATTAGATAAAGATAGTTTACTCACCCATTATATTCGCCATGATTTATGAAGTACTTGATTTTTTCTCACTGAATTTGTAACGTACGTGGTGTCTACCGCGAGCGCTATTTCAAACTGGGGCCTGCCTGCGGAGCGAAGTTGGTGCGACCACGTCTTGTGGCCTCGACGCCTCGCCGACGCGACGTAACTCTAGATGATGTCATACTATACTTTTGAAATAAAGTTCTCTCATTAAAGTTTTAAGTACAATTTTTACAATGCTATTTTATTCCACTTCTTACGTTTTAAGTATGGAGCATAGTTGTTTCGCTTTGAGTCAGTAGGTTTGGTGTGTTCGTTCGCAAAATGGGATTGTTTTTACGATGCAGTAAGCAGGATATTCTAAAAAGAATATCTGTGTTGTTATAATGACAAGGTATTGCATAAATAAAACAATAGACGACCTTCGCGGGCCCTTGCTTTGGTGGTCAAGGTTGGCCGCATAATGGGTGCGCAGTGATGACCGAGACCGATGTACGTTCAAATACAAATTAAAATAAAACTACACCGAATTCCATACGTTTTTTGTCAACTCGCGTAGACTTTGCATTTAAATTCGTCTCAGGCATACTTTAGTTTTTCATTTTCTCGGATTCCGCGTACCTACACATTTTCCAGTAACAGTAGTTAATCAGGGGCTTATTTACGAAGATGTACGAAGACAGACTCACTTCTCTAATCAGTCATGTATCATACAAATGGCATTTAAACTGTCTGATTATTTATGAATCACCTACAACCATTATGATTCTTATTATGTCTAGTTGACCCGATGATACTTACTTGCGGTTATTTGCGTGCGTAATTGTATTTTTTTATTTGCTATTTTGGTAGTTTTGCACTTTTGCTGATATTACCGTCAGATATTTTTATTTTGTGCTGCTCGTAACGGCAGGTTATGTGGAATAGTCTAGAACATGACCTAACGCTTGTACAAATTCTAGATTGATTAGTGCGTAAGTTAGGTGTACCTACGCACTAATATAATGGTAATAAGCATGCGATGGGATATCAAAAATTTTAAGGCTTTGGTCGTGGTTCTAATAGTTAGAATTCGACTAGAACAGTGTATGGTGATGTGAATAGATATAACAGTCCCAGAAAGGAGATAGTATCCAAGACATTTAAGCATTAAATGATAAACAAGTAAGTAAATGAAGTCTCACAACCATTACCTAAAGGTGGGTTTAGATAAAACAAACATGAACAAGATCATTCTTTCTCGGTAGAATACTTTCTATCCATTTTAGTATTGGATAGACTAACAAAAAATCCTCTTTCCTTGTTTACACAAAAATTATTTGGCAGAGTGGGGATAAACTGAGTATTCGCTCGTTTGCTCGGTAGATCAACCTTATAACCTGCTGCGTACAAAAGGGGTACCGAAATGAGACTATAGGTGTATCATCAACAAAAATACGTCATGAGTAGTCAAGTCATGACTCATTCAGTCGGCGTCATGGTTTTGTCATAGCTCAAACTAATGACGATAAAGGTTCCAATGGCCATTTTTATCGGCCATAATTTGTGGCTTACCTAGATTAATACGAGGTAGCCGAGGCGACGACCATTACAATTTGAACACAACATGGAAAGGGCAAGTTTTCAGCAGTATGACGTAAGCATACGGATCACCTAAATACCTCAGTGGGTATACAGGTTTTCAACGCAAGTGGAAACTTCTAGGACGGTATTAAAACTCAGAGGTAGAGTTTTTGTTATTCCATTTTCGATGTTTGTGATTCATAAGACAGTTGTAGACAACGTTATTAAAATGTTAATTAAATGTATAAATTAAATTAATGTTCGCCATGAACTCAACACATCCTCGTCAAGATTAGCTTTTATTTTTAACCCTCGACGCAAAAACGACGGGGTGTTATAAGTTTGACGTCACTGTGTGTGTGTGTGTGTGTGTATGTCTGTCTGTGGCATCGTAGCTCCCGAACGGATAAACCGATTTTAATTTTGTTTTTTTTGTTTGAAAGGTGTATTTGTCGGGAGTGTTTCTTAGCTATGTTTGATGAAAATCGGTCCAAGATGGCCGCCGCCACGAAATGGCGGATTACATATTTTTTCACAACTCCCTCAATATGGGTATCAAATGAAAGGGCTTGACAAGTAAAATACACTATGGTAAATTTCAAATCCAAGATGGCCGCCATCACAAAATGGCGAATTACAAAAAACCTGATTAAATACCAAATTACCTGAATCTTAAAACGCAAGAAAATAAAAGAAATGAAATAACAAGGAGGCCCTACAAAAAGCATGAAAAAAAAAAAAAAAAAATTTAAAAAAACCCCCGAACACGTGAAACCCTATAAAAAGAAAAAAATAACCTTGAAATTATGACCCTACGTAAGTACTTAAGAATTTTCTTGATTAAATATTGTCCTGTCGGGGGACCGCTACTATTTTAAACTTTAACAGAACGTTTGGCTAATAATTAGAGCGGTCCCTCGACGGGACAACATTTAATCAAAAAATTTCATACGTACTTACGTAGGGTCATAATTTCAAGGTTATTTTTTTCTTTTTATAGGGTATCACGTTGTCGGAGCTTTTTTAAATTTTAAATTTAATTTTTTTTGATAGACTATTTTCCTTCTTCGTGTTTGTTACTACCTACTTATTTATATATATACCTACATAAAGTAGTTCTACTATAATGTGAAAGTAACCGCGGGCACCAGGAGCGCAAAATGGTATTTATTTTGAACCACCAAACCTCTTATGCTTCACACAGGTATATTGTATGGCGATATGTCAAAAATCACACACACAATACTCACATCACAATATTAATGTATTTAACACATAAAACGGAATAAATTCTCTAAATGATGATAAAAAACAGCATCAAAATCCGTTGCGTAGTTTAAAAGAACAAAGCGATCTCAAAGTTATACACGAAGAAACGCGACTTTAATTTATAGTATGTATAGATTCTACCATTAATTCATTTTAAGCTCGGGTTAAAGCTAATTTTAGAAAAAAACGAGTGCAACATTATTATGTGGATTTTATTTTTAGACTCATTGCTCCTTTGCTAAATACTTGACCTCCAAACTATCTTAATTACCCATTAGGGTAATTGCTCATTTATTGCAGCACTTATTTATATTTTTATAGCATTTATTGGTGAATACACCACCATATCACAGCAGACGGAGCGGTGAGCACAGCACAGCTATTTACAGACTTACATAATATTACACCTGTAATACCCGAAGAAACCAGGCTCCGGGCTGTTACTGATGGAAAAATTCGATAACACTTTGCCCGATCTGAAAATCGAAGCCAGGGCCTCATTCGCAGCGGTCAGTGCTTGCGTGTTGCGACCGCTAGACCAGACCAGAAAAAGTATTATTGTATTTATCAGTTCCGTGACGTCATTAAATGGAAATCAATGGTATTAACCGTCCTTGTAATATAAAAGCAACCATTATGAACAGCTCTGAAATTACTACATAGGCAGATGCGAATAGATCGGATAATGAAGGAAAACTACTTCAGGCATTACAATCCCCGTTTTGTAGAGATGGTACAATATTACTGTCTTTTATATTTTCAAGAAAGGATGTATTTACACTAAAATCTACAATTAATATTCATCTCTACAGTAGTTTCTATTGTATACTAATTTTGAAATTCTCAGTAAAGGTGTCATGACATCTCTCGACTGCGTTTACGACCAATAAACTGATGTCATCAACTATATAAAACTAATCAAGCTCGCAGTCCCAGGTCGCCTACACGAGCTAACGGCTTTATGACGTCACTGGACAGTGGTATTATATTATTTTATTAGTGCACAATGAGTGAGGTGCGACCTTGATGTGGTGATCTTGCTGACTGACTGACTGACTTACCTACTACAATACTGTGAATCATTCTATTGTAGTTGTGACATGCAATGGCACATAATTTTGTTGTCTCGGAACTATGTAGTGTAAATGTATTGGTTGTTAGGTTTGTTACCTAGGTGCTAATCTTCTACTTCGACTGGAATCGAGAAGGATCATCTGTTTCTTGTGGAAATTACTCGAATCTGAACTAATGCTGTCCCGCATTATTAATAAATAAATATCAAGACAGCGAAATCTGCGCCTGAGACTATCCTTTTAAAAAACTTCAGAATTTAAAAAAATACTCACATTCAGCTATTATGGAATATTACACTTTTTATTTGGGTGCTAACGTCGAATTAAATAGGATATGCAAGTAAATACACAAATAAGAGTAGGCCTGAGGCCTGCGTAGGCATTCGTTGTCTACGAGTGCCTACGCCGCGTAGTCGCAGCGTCTACGTCGCATAAGCGCTACTACGCCGCGTAGACTCTCGAAGATAAAGCTGCTACATCGCGTAGGCGATCGTAGACGCAGCGGCTACGTCGCGTAGGGGCTGCGTAGGCTCTCGTAGATGCAGCTGCTACGTAGCGTAGGCTCTGCGTGGGCTTTCGTAAACGCTGCGCTGCGCTACGTCGCATAGACGCTGCGTAGGCATTCGTAGACACCTTATAGCCTGCCCTTATTTGTGCATATAATTTGCTTGCATGTCACGTTAGTGCTGCTTAAACGCTGCGTAGAAGTTGTATCGACGCTGTTTATACGTCCCTCATTTAGAAAATAATCCCAAGATTATACATATTGGGGTTTATTTATTAACGATGATTAAAGTTAAGTGACGTTCAAACGTCAAAAATGTACGGTTAAAAGTTGCTAATCACTACTTAACTTTAAGCAACGTTTATGGATAAAGGGGACTATGTCAGTGAGCAAACGTGGCGTAGTCGCAGCGTTTATATCTATCAATATTGTAGAAAGCTGTGTGGGACGATGATGAATGGTTGCTGTGCAATAAAGTGACTTTCAGATAATAAATAACTGCAACCAGAAAGTTCTTGGTCTATTTCTGTCTAAACCCAAATAACTACTAGAATCACAGATTAGGTAGGTACTTGATTTAAAAATAACCTTGAAAAGAGTAGAGGTAAGAGTAGAGATATTTTTCTTTCCATAGGCTACCTACCTATACCTGTTTATGTTTTGTCAATCTCTACGCACCGCAGTTACGAGAAACGACTCACATTTTCACTCTACGCAATATTTATTTTAAACTGTGACGTGGCATGGATCGTCATCATTATTTATGTTATTATGAATGAACGGTATGGTAGATGCTGAGTCTTGACTGTTGAGCAATCAGGTACATTATGTGGTGCAACGTACCATAACGAGTAGCCGTAGTACGGGGACATCGAGACAAAAAAACGTCCTTCATTTGTTTTACCAAACAGAATTAACGTAATACCTACAACGCTAAAAATAAAACCATTATTATCATTACTAGCAAAATATTTGCTGATAAGGCTACGCTAATTTATACTGGATTTAATTCTAATTTTCGCCGTTAGCAGCGACATCTATTTATGTACTCATCAACTATACAGTTTTCCGAAATCTCTCGTAGTAGGTAACGTGAGAGTAGGTAAGTCGCTTGGTGTGCCGAGCGGTGTGAGGGTTAGTTAGTATGTGAGTGAAACACTAGATGGCGTTGTCGTTTTCGGCGCGGTGTAGCCTTTTGTGAGGACCTTGTGGAAACCAAAAAAAGTTGGAGTTTTGTTAGAAAAGGAAAAATTAAGCATTTTGATTACTATGACGGTGTTCTACACCACTATGCATAATTATATAAACGAACAATACGATTGCGTCAATCAAAGCGTGCCACAGATATTCCTTTTTGTGCAGCAGGCGGATTGATGAATGCATTTTTTAGCAAGTTAAACAGTAGTTTTGGTTTGATACCCTTCACACACATGTAATTCACACATCAAAAACTATTGTATAACCCTGCATTTCACCTAAATACACTGGCAAATCACGAAAAGACGCATCTATAGGCACGCATTTTTAAGACAGTTGTTAACAATTTCTTCTCCCTGGCATACTGCAATCCATAACAGTAGATAGAGTGAAGAAATAAATATGATACTCGTAGAGCACCTTAGAGCTTATTTTTACTTGAACCTTATAATTTTTCCGACTACGTTATTGCCAACATTTTGAATGAAAATGACAGTTCGAAAAGGTGATATGCGCCGGCTAAGTATGTCGGAAAGGAATTTCTTTAAAGAAATGCTTAAGACATTGATATTGATATCAGATGCTTCGTTGAGAGCCAACTGTATCAGTTTTCAGAATCTATTTGGCGATTAGTACTACGTTGTTTCATTATAATTATCTAATCATTAGATATCCGTAATGAAAAAACCGCAACATTAGCATGATATTTAAAAAAATGGGTTTTCTGAACACTCTATAGTTTCCTCCCCGCCAAGTCGTTGGGTAACAATATTATTGTATGTATCTAGATGGCTCTTGCTTGTACGAAATGGCAGCAGTCATTAATTACAATCGAGGAAAGCAAAAAATTATGAAAAAAACGCAACATTGTTTAGTTTTAACCAAATATATTTTTTAAATCTTTTATCCCACGGGATCGTACCGGGATAAAAACTATCCTATATTCGATCTGCCATTTAGGCGTGAAAAGATAACACATAGACAGCCAGACAGACAGAGTTACTTTCGGGTTTATTATATTATTATGGATTATAGGTACATACCAACGACCTTCTCGTTGTTATGTATAATCCGTCAGAAAAGTATATACAGGTTGGCAGGGACATCGACGCGCAAACTGTAACCGTGAATTCAGCCTCAAGCGTAAATAAAATTATAAAAAAATATGCTGTTAAATAGAAAAGTGCAATACCTACGCGGTCAATGTAAGGAACAACATTTCTTTTTTTAATAACCGACGAAATATTTTAACGCAGGAGGGTTAAGAAACATGTATAAAACTGATTCCATGGTAACAGGATGCGCGTCGATGTTCCCTACTACCCTGTATAGGTATACTTTTCTGACCCTACTCGTTGGTATGGATAATCCCAATATTCATGCCAGCGAGAAGGGACTGAGTATGAACAATGGAAATGCTTTACATTTGAAAAGTTGTTGCAGTTAACTATGCTCAATTGGAAGATTACTAATAATTACAACAAAAAATTCCATCATGTCGATATGTTTCAAAATACTTAGTCAATAGTCATTTTAATTTTAATTAAGATTTGCATGCATTTTGAGTTTTTGCTTTATTTGCTAAAACTTTTGTTTTACTATTTAACACAAGAATATTGTAGTTTGTAGGTTTTAGTTTAAAAAGCATGGTTTGTAAAGATTATTATTTTTTATGTGTATTCCGTGGAAAATATTTTTGGTTACACATTTAGCCGAATCTTTTTGTATTTGTTCCTATAAAATGAAATGTGTCACTGTTTGTTTTCCCTAATAAATATAATAAAAATTATCTACAATTTTACAACTACGTGAAAAATAAAGTACATGCACACATTCTTCATCACGGTGTTGGGAATGTTTTCACGTTGGCTGATAGAGTACGGAGACAGAAAGTATATTGTTTTGGTCGACACCGGCTACTTGTACCTACATTATTGTGTCGAGGACTATCAATGCGTTCAAGAGTGCGTAGTTTTCTTTTCAATATTAGACAGTGATTCAGAAAACTAAGAATAAACGTATCACTTACCTAATAATCGAATTTCTGGGACAATTTCTGGTCTGGCGGACTAATTTTGGACAAACTTGCAAAAGAAATAAATGTTTGTAAACGTTACTTGTAATTTTTTGGCACAATGCCTAATGCTGATTACAAATATTAGTCTCTAATTAAATTAGTATCGATTAGTAAGCTAACGTATGACTGTCCTGATGAATACTTACTTGAAACATGACTAGTATTAGTTCTGATGCTTACCTATGTAAAACTATTGAGTGGCTACACACCTAACGTTCAGAGTAACTAACACCAGTAATCTGTGCTAACACCTATCTTCATGTTAGTAGGTAATTTATTGATTAATAAAAAAAGTTTACTAACTAACCGACTCCTTGACAAATCAAATGTGCCTGTAAATAGTTTAATTGAAACAAATGATTTGCGTTTGAGTTTGCCCCAAGTGTCCCACGACAGGGACTGCTTCAGGTCATTTCAGCAGCTTCGTTTGGGCTTGTTGTATTAGTCAGGTTGATGGACTCATTGGGCCATGACGTTAAGCCCTTAATTCTGTTGTTAGACAAGGCAGATGAGTACCAACTTAATTTCTCAGAAAATGTTCATTTTATACGAATTTAGATCGCAATTTAATCTAATTTTATTTTTTGACAATGATGTCAACTAAATTATGTATCAATTCAATAAATTCTCAACGTAGTTTTACGAGGTGCATATGTGCAAACAATTCATATGAAATGACCGCTAGGGGCGCACTAACCTATTAGTTAGACGGCACTTTGCGGAACAACCTGCAATCATAGAATACCAAATGATAGGAGGTACCTATAACTACCTACTTTACAACGTCAATACCTAGAAATTGGTTCTTCAGGTTTTATTATTAAGTGGATACCTACCTACCAAGTTAAGAAGGTGGTGGGCTAAATAATAGGTCCTATTGAAAATATTTGACACAATATGGATACATTATTACTTAAAAAGTAATTGTAATAATATTATGGTTTTTATATCTTCCACTGATAATCATATAAAGCCTTGGGCTTCGTTTCATTCGTGTCGAAGTCGTTTGTCTATTTCCGAATGTTTATTAAGTAATTATTATTGTAACCCACATTTCTAATGTAGATTTTCATAGATTAGATAGACATGGTGCTGTCATACCATATTTATTTATAGGAATACTAATGTTATTATTTGTCGTAGGAGACTAGAACAGAACAGTAATTTTCTAATGCAGGCTGCATTAGATAATTACTACTTTTAGTCTTTGAAAAAGCTATAGAGAGCAACATGTCGCAAGTGGATTTTTTTTCTGCCACAGTCGTTCTATTTGGTAGAAATCTCACCGTGAAAACTAACGTCATGTGAGCTGTCATTCCACTGATACTTGGGATTGACACCAGCAATGCGATTCTGTAACCATCTCACCATGAAAACTTAGGTGAAGTGAGCGTGGAGTGAGCTGTCATTCCAACTAATGCTAGGGATTGACACTATTGACAGCACACTCTAAGCTCACTTCACCTAACTTTTCACGGTGAGATTTTTACAGAATCGATCGGCAGTAGCAGCTCTATTCACACTCACTTCACCTAAGTTTTCACGATGAGATTTTTACAGAATAGATCGGCTGGTCTTTGTAACATAAGTAGGCATATTTTTACAATATATCTCTCAGTTTTCTAGTCACTTTCTGCAGAAAAATGGGGAATCTTTAGGCTAACTATTATTTTTCGTTGCGTTGAATTTAGCATAGGTTATACATATACTTATTAAAGATGTTGGATTAAGGAATAATTTCAAACTGAATCATTTACCTACGACTAGAGAAATAATTAAATAAGATATTATAGTATGTACTTAAGGACGGTATTCCTCTGCTCTGGATAAAGTCGCCGTTATTTACGTGCAATTGCAAGGGATGTGAGCCCCAGCCAAGGGTGCGCGAGCGGCGAGCTGACCGATGCAAGGCGCAGACTTTCTATTGATTTTGTACAAAAAAGGATTCTTTTTTGTTTTTTTGCGGATGCTGTGAGAACTTTACTGTAGGTACGTTCACTGGACTTTTTGAACAAAGAGAATGAATGGGATGAACATGTTTTTATAGAAAGACAACTTTATTCTGATTACTAGTGTGTGAATAAGATGCAACGGTAGACTACATACCTCAGACTTTATTTTAGTTGCTGGGAAATAATAACGACTTTTGATCTGACCCTTTAGAAAATACTCAAGAGTTTGTAAATTGTAGGTAGTAGAGCAGTCTGCACACGATTATGGTTCATTTCCATTCCACCCAAATCATTTTCATATCGCTGTACCCGTTCATCTATCATCAAGTTTATTCACTTATCATATCACGCATAATAGATATTGTTTGATAGAAAAAAAAAACTTCAATATCTACCATCTGCCTACCCCCAAGCGTAGGGCGGCGGGGTGCAGCTGCCGTCGCACGCGCTGCTTCGACAATAGACGCGATCAATGAACCCGGCACCCCTCACCCTTCATATCAGGTACCGTACCGTTCTTCTTTCTGAGTACCTACTTTTTGGAACATTAAACAAAAAATAAATAAAAATGCGCAGAAAAAAATTTGAACAGCTGATTCTTCAGCTGATGCATCTGTACCTTTAACTCTACCTACTGAGATTGGGTTTTGAGTTGGATTGGGAGAAGATGTAATGAAGATAGGTATCATAATCTTGGTAAAGAACGCTAAGATTACGGAGAATGGCCCGAAGGCATTGCCGTCTGGGAATTATGTAAAATTAATTCTTACATAGATGACATGTGAGACTGCAGATTTAGGAAATTTTATTTTCCAAAATCTTTTTAGTCTCAGCGGGGTAAGGAAGTTCATTTCAGTCGTCAGTAGCTTTAAAGACCCTCTATTTTCAATGGGTATTACTTCAATGACACGTAATATTTTTATAAAACTTTCACATTACAGTTAATAGCTGAAACAACTAGAATTCCAACTCTCGTGCTATTTACGATCACCTGAATACCTCTCAACCTACCTAAACACCTACCTACGGTACTGCAAAAGGAAATAGTGTGTGATTATAAATTGTAACAGTCCGCACTAGTGACGTGACGTAGAGGAAGCGTTCGGTTCCACATAGTGTTCACAAGAACAATGCGTTTCCCACAGCAGGCGCACCGCACTTACGCTTCCGGCCGGCCGAATACGAAACCGACCATTGATGTCCATTGACAATTATAAATATCTTGTGATAATATACTCGTAACTTAGCCAGTATTGTTGAGGGGTTCCCTCTATCTGGCAGAATCTTGATGCTCCGAAATTTATTTGGCATATCACACTTGGCATAATCTTCTTTAAACGAATATTTTTAAGGCATAAACATTATTTAATATAATGATTGTTTGGCCGAATGTTAATATGCCCGAATTTACAATGGCATACTTTTAAGATAGCAGAATTTTATTTGGTATGAATTACCTTTGGCAAAGATAAAATTTCGCATAATTTCGTTTAGCATAACGTTCACATCGCGTACTACCATGAAGATGGCAGAATTTCGTTTGGAATAATTCTATTAAGCATATTGCCATTTCTATAAAATAGCATTTTTAACCTTAAATTAAAATATTGTCGTGAAAAGTCAATAATATGTTGTGCTACAAAAGTTACTGACAGAAACGAATCGCTGGAAAATCGACTCTACGTAGTCTTGTCTGCCCTACCCCTAGAGTGTAATTTAAATGCGCGGAGGCGCGGAGGCTGGCCGGCAGAGCCGGCCAGCAAGCCGAAGCTGCGGTGGTGAGCCTTAAAACCATCTGCGACGATAAACTCGCGTGGGACCGCCGGAGCCTCGCAGCGCCGCCGGAGCCGTGACAGGAACCATGCCTGCTGCATGTTGCATGCTTGCTTGCATGCTGCATGCGCAGGCATGCATAGCGTATGCTTGTTTGCATGTTTGCATGCTTGCTTGCATGCTGCATGCTTGCTTGCATGCTGCATGCTTGCTGCATGCTTGCTTGCATGCTGCATGCTTGCTGCATGCTTGCTTGCATGCTGCATGCTTGCTGCATGCATGGTGGATAAATGAATGAATGAATTTTCTGTAATGTGATAGATGAGTCTTTCAATTAATGCGGATATGAAATGTATGCCAAAAAATGATTCTAACTGTAAACTTTCTGAGATATGATAGTTCTGCCTTTTAATGACTATCGATATGAAATGGGAACCCTTCTTTTCGCATAATATTCTTTTTCCTAATATACTTTGGCATAACGATTTTGGTACAATTTGTTTTGCCATAATAATACTTTGCCATTTTTTTTTTGGCATATAATTTATGTTGGCATAATTATCTTGAAGGCTAATTTGTTTTGGCATAAATTTAATTCGCATAATATTACTAGGCCTAATGACTATTAGCATAATAGTATTTAGGCATACAATTATTAGGTATGGCGCTTCCTGATTTCTACTGTTATTGAATCAAATGGGTTAGGTTAGGTTAGAACAGTGACCATTAACGCGCGAAGGCGAGCGAGCGAAGCGAGCGTGTCGCAGCAGCGGCCGCCGAGCGCCAGATCCCCTCTATTGTAGGTGTTGTGGGTTGTGGTTTGGGTTATAACAGTATGATGTTTCCTGATATTTACTTATTCAATACAGAAGCTTGAATTTTTTTTAAAGGATTAAATTACAACTTTGCAATAATACACTTAGTGACACAAAAGTTTTATGATACCGTCCACTTATAAAAATTTAAAAATTATTTGTTCTACTTACAATGTAAAGTGCCACAAATTTCATTAGAGCAATATTGTATAAAAATATGCATTAGTGTCTAACATTTTAGGAGTTAATTATTATGCTTATTTTTTATGCCTATAAAAAATATGTTTTAATATCATTCTGCGTAAATAAATTTATGCTTTAGAATGTTATGCTTAATCATTATTATGATTAGAGAAATTATGGTTAAAACATTAACAACAACGTTAACATTATTATTTGCGTAAGCTGTTAGGCGTAAATAATGTTATGCGAAAATATAATTAGGAGAAACAAAAGTATGCCAAGTTATATTAGGTCTTAAAATTTTATGCAAATGGATAGGGAACCATATGAAATGTATGCCAAAAGACGATTCTGACTGTGAACTTTCTGCGATATGATGGTTCTACTTTTTAATTATTATGGATATGAAATTTATGCCTAAAGATGATTCTGACTTACAAAATTATGAGTTTTGAATGTATGATAAATGAGTGTTTGCCAAACGATTTTCTGCGAGATGAAGTTAAACACTGGCACCATGCACTGTTATGCAAAATAATATTATGACTAAAAAAGTTCTGCTATAAAGGGTGGACCCATTGTTGGGATTTGGTCGTCTCGAGATAATTTTTGTTATTCATTACCACGTATCGGGTCAACGTCTGCCTTCTTGTTTTTTTACGTTGCTCTATTTAATTATTTACCCATCTGTAATGTATTGCTTGTAGTGGACTTAATCTAAAAGTGGAGAGCACAGTTGCAAAATAGCCATAATTTCGTTATAGGTTACAATTAGGTATCCCTGTATCTTTTTTGAATCTTTATTCTGTTAATAGTTGATAACCCCAAGACCTTAAGGACTGATTTTTATCTGAAGAATAAAAATGGCGATATGGCATCATTTCTATACAAAAACTGTCAAACTGTCATATTTATGGCTCATATATAAAACTTATCTACCCTAAGTGTAATACATTAAGAGGAAGGGCAGCAACAAGCAGCATCTTCCAATACCACTAACAAAATACTAAGATCACTTATCTATATGTCACAAACAATATTATTCTATACTTCCCACATTACCAGCGAGGTCAATGAGTGACAAAACAATTTTTTTTTTTCGTTCCTATTAATCGAAAACTTCAACATTCTTACATTTTACCTCGGAAACGTAATGCATTTTCAAAATAGACTTATTTCCCAAGTTTATGGTGGTTTCGTTTATTTACTAGCGAATCATAAATATAAATAAATATGAAACCTGGTTTTAACCTTAGTTCGCTCATCCGGTCTGCACACATTTCGGAATTGTACACAACAGACAACGGCCAAATGTACTAAGTACTAACTCCTTGGTCAAACAAACAATAGTAAAGTACCTTTATGATAATAATTAAGAATAAAGACTAAACGTAACACTCACCACAACACTGACTGATCATAACTGGCGAAATGTGGGTATACTATAGGTACACTTCTGCCTAACCCTTCGGGGAAACAAGGCATGATATTATATTGAGTGTGTGTAATAAAGACTGCTTCGTTGATCGAGCCATGGTGAGTGGCCCAGTTATAACGGCTGCGACTTACGAGATGTATGTCGTGAGTTCGAACCCAGACAAGTCCTTTACTTTGTGTAAATTATTTCATCGCCACTGCTCTCAAAACGGTGCAGGAAAACACCGTGAGAAGAACGGCATGTCCTAGAACCACAAATTCGAAGACATGTGACATCCACCAACCCGCACAGGGCCTGCGTGCACTCCCTCTCACAGAGATGAGGCCTGAGTCCCAGCAGTTGGAACGTTATTGGCTGATTATGCGTTGACTTGGTAGTCGGAAGCGCGACTCGTCGTCGTCGTCGCTTCGATTCCCAGATTAGTGTTATAGTTTGTTCCAGTAGGAAATTCTTAGTTGCATCCCGGAGTCTAGATGTTAGCCCGGTATAGGCTCGTCTCAGTACAGTTTTATATAATAGACATAAAACTGAAACAGGGAGAACCGTTTCAGTCCTATGTCTATTATATAAATCTAACACGCAACTTTCTACCTCTGTGTGGTTTGTTTCTTTCTCTGTAAAAGTTATCATTGTACTAGTTTTGTAGGGTTCCGGAGTTACAAATATGAAAACAGAATCCTTATCGGATCACTTTATTGTTTCGTGTTTTTATGCCAAGACCCTTTTTCTAGGAAATGGTGTAAGGATTCGCATTGAAAGTTGCCACAGTTTTATTTTTTTATGGCCCGCAAAACACGAGTTCTTTTCAAAATTATATAACCGACCAATAAGTTAGTTAGAAAAAATGTACAAACATTCATTTAGCACAAGTTACAGTTGTTTGCATCGTAGCTAGGAGTTTTATGTCTCATCTGTGTGTAAGTGTACTAACTCTAAAGACAAAAAATAAAACGCAACCCTGTGGCCATTGACAACAAAATAAGTCATTAGGGTCTCAGAATAAGTCATTAGGGTCTCAGAATAAGTCATTAGGGTCTCAGAATGAAAAAAAACCATGTATGGTTCAAGATTTACCAACGAGACTACCACGGCTACCTATTTGGCAATGTAGCTTAGACATACCACGCAAGGTCGAAAAGATATCTTGAAATGTTTATTCTCCAGTGTATTATGAGGACTCATTGTTCAGACGTTTTGACCAATTCATTACCATTTCTAATTATTTACGCGTGTCTGCATCATTGTTTGTCTTTTGTTCTAGTTTTAAATAGACATGCGCGGTTTTGGCTTTTACAACAATACCTCGGTCATTTAAATCTGTGCTTTGGTTAACTTACATATGTAGAAGAAACAGTTAAAGTTCATTGTAAGCTTTTAACATTAGATAATGTGTATAGACCACAATTATTGGGTTTGAAAAACATAATATGTTTGATTGTCATAAGGTGTCTCTCGTAAAAATACCTGCCTAAACAGTCTTTTTGAGGCAAAAATAGAACACGTCGCCACATTTTTTAAAGAAGGCCATATTAGCAATAGGTGCCTCGAAGTTAGAAACTTGAAGACCAACACAACTGTGATAACGAGGCATATCATTAAGCGTGAGTAGGGAGGGTAACAAGCAGTAGGGCATGGTAGGGCACGCAACGCATGTGGCCGGGACGTTGCCGACGCATCTGGTGACGAGGGGGGCGCGGCGGGGGCTAAAATTAGTACCGGAGCGCCACGTGCGCTGTGAACGAGCATCAGTCCGCGCTCAACCACCACGACGAACGGTCGCTCCCGCACGCACACCAGTGTTTACAACTGTAACTTAACCTACACACTCGTGCGACCCGTAGTCTGGTAGACCGCGACAGCGGCCGCAGTGACAGTGTTAGCAGAGTGCAACGGTGGCCGGCGCGACGGAGGCTGTGCAAGGCATGTTGATGGCGGGCGCTCTGCCGGCCGAGCCCGAGGGGTTGCTGGCTCTGGGCGCGCTGCCAGGCCAGAAAGACACAACCTGGACCAAACTGTTCGTTGGAGGACTTCCGTACCACACGACCGACAAGAGCCTTAGGGAACACTTCGCGGTCTATGGCGACATCGAGGAGGCGGTCGTCATCACAGACAGACAGACCAGCAAAAGCAGAGGATATGGCTTTGTAAGTATTTTTTTTATCAATAATTGCGCAATTTTTTATGATTTTACACCACCTGAAACGCATCTAGCTTATTTTCATGAAACGAAAGCATTATGTGAAACTGAATTGACACGTAAACTTTGAATGCTCGTGCGCAGTCGACTCGTGTCGGCTGAAACAGCGACCGTATCGCACAGTTAGCGCGTTATCGCACCTCACTGCTACCTACATTATACCTAACCTACCGGCAGCTAAGTACATACATGTACACATAGGAGGTATATCGCGAAATTACATCAAACACGGAAGTTGTTCCACGCAGGTATAATGTCAAACAAAGTAGGTACCTACTGAAAATAGAGAGCACGATGCGCAATGCTTTTAAGATGCATCATCATCGCTGACGATTTTCATTTCTGGGCGGCGTAGCGTCATATCGGGAAAAACATTTTCTGTGCCAAAATTAGACATGTCGATGTCGCGGACACGTGAATCTGGAATGTATTATAATACCTAAGTAAAATTTCTTAATGATGCATCGCTACTCCTTGGCAAATCATTGTGTGAAGAATGAATTAGTTGCGCGCCACAATTTGATGATTTATTTTTACCAAGTATTGGTTGGTTCGATAACACTTTTATTTCTAAACAACAGATGCAATAAATGACGCTTTTTTCAATGCAGCTAGTTTAATGTAGTAGAGTTTGAGGCTTTTTGTTTGGTGCAGCGTGGGGCTCGTGGGAAATGAATCACAACCCCATTTTCAATTCGTGCTAGGGGTGGTTAGACCCTGAGGGAACACGACGCGTAGCACCCTCGCTGTGACATCCAAATAGCTGTAATAATCGCAATTCATCGTTCGTAACACTTCACTATGTGTTATAAACTAAAATTTCACTTTCGAAAGCCATCCATAAACTTGATAGGAAACTAACTTTGCTAATAACTTTGTTTCGACGAAAAGATTAGTGTTTGCAACATAATTGATATTAATATGATATTTGAATGAAAAAGATCAAAAAGGTGATTCGGATGTGAACTTTGAATCGTGTTCGATTAATAATCGAAACACGATTTGTTGCCGATTGGTTGTAATTAGTTAAAATAAGCTGACGATTCAGGTTGCATTAGGCGCCAACACAATTAAGAATCAATATTCAATCAGACTGTAGCTAGTTTAGTAAAATTTTGAGCAGATTTTTTTAGAAGATTTCCAAACCATAATAAAACGCACATAATATGACATAATAAGTTCCTTTTAGAGTGAACACTTTAAACTTGTCTTAGCTGCTACAAGTCCCTTTGCTCTACATAACCATTGGGTCGAAGCCGCAGCCGGCTCCAGGCGGGACGTGCCGAAGTACTTGCACGAAACAAAAGACTGTCATCTGATAGCGTACGGGCTCGAAACTGGCATCTAACAACGACGAATACAAGCGCAATAGATGGTGAGAAAAAAAAAGAAAAAAAAAAAACACTGTTAAACTAACACCTACAATGCTTAAAAGCCTTTATGCCAGTAATTGCGAATCACAAACACTAAAAAGTTTTTGTTTTGAAGAAGTTTCATTCAACTTTTTTAATTGTTATGTGTTGTCGTCCATATTCAAAAGCAATTGAAGTAGGTAACTACATCATGCATAATCAGGAAGGAAAGATCTGTAAAATCAAATTATTATTTCAAAGTAATGCTTCCAAATCAGATTCTGAGGAAGTACCTAATCAGTAAACTCTGGGAAGATACGGATAACAATGTTTAACGACGTGATTATGTCTAACAATTGCAATCTTTAATGCCTAATTAGCCTACGAAATAAAAACCGTTCTTTTTAAAATTACCTATACAATAAATCGTCTTATAAGTCTTTCATAACTTAAGTGCTAAAGACATGAGTAACTTGTAGTGATCAGAAATAAACAAATTGGTTACGTTTTTGTAAAAAAACTTGAAAAAGCAATTTATTGACGTCTAATAAAAAGAAAATGTTTTTCTCAAAATACAGACAGAATTTTTGCAGCGAATTTCCGAACGCCATACAAAGTTAGAAAATAGGAATAAAAACCTGTCCAGTCTCTGTTTCAGGACCTTTTTTAATGGAAGCAGACTAATTAATTTATTAAACTTGTTGATTGCAGAATGTGGACTTAATTCACTTGTTTAAATACCGCTTCCTGTGTCGCTGTCATTTCTTAACATTTACTTTCGTCTCGCTCTTTTACCTACAGTAAGTTTTTTCTTCTTAAGAATTAATTACAATAATGCTCCTTAATGGAATGCGATAAGGTAACCCGCGAAATTCAAATATATTTACGTTTTTTACAATTTGAAGGTCAATATCAGGTTGAATGTTGATCAAAATATTTTCACGGCCGTAACAAATATGACTTTACAGAATTATTATCATTAGAATCAGCAATACAACTCCCTAAGTTAAAATTTGCCACAAATGTCATGATTTCATGAAATAGTCATTGAATAGGGAAATATGAACTTAGAGAGTTGTAGTGATGATTTTTATGTCAATAATTCTATAAACAATTATTTGATGTGGCCACGAATCATATTTAGATTAGTTTACAACCTGATACTGACCTGCAAATTGTAAATTAGAAAGAAGAAAGAAAAAAAAATATGTTATAGGTAGATACTGCACAAACACGACGCAGATTACAAGAAAAGATATAAAATTAATATTTCTGTTTTATCTCATTTGTCTGCCTAAATTGTTTAATAAGTAACGTTTTCCGATTTAATACATGATGAACATTTAGCAAGTTCACCTCACGACGGCCAATACAAGGTCTCAAGTATCAACTATCTATTGACTTTAGTATTGGCACTATTTAAATACTATACATATTATTGAGAAATCTTAAGTTCAAGGTAAAGCCATTCGATTCGAAAAGCGTAGCTGTAACTACTTAAACATTATTGCTTTTAAACATATAAATGCAGGCTTATTTAATTTGTAAGTATAATATTTTACAACAATAGATCGTCAGCAATAAACACTTCATAATTTGATAAAATCTTTATTAAGACTTGGTCAAGTGAATGGTATCTTATTGTCACAATGCTGGAATTTTTATGTTTTTTTGAAGGTTGAAGTCACCATAGACTAGACATAAAAGATAATGCACTATTTTTGCGAAAGTACTTTGTCAATTAGTTAAATATATCTACTTTAAGTTGAATTGATAAAGTACACATTAATGATAATAAACATAATTATCCGAAAAACCAACCATTCTCTGAATTTGCCTCAGAAAAAACCGCCTTACGTAGAATGACTTAAATTATTCGTACGATAAAAAACCTAGCAAGTCAATCAATTATTAAACTTATAAGACAATAATAACACGTTACCTGTCCATATGAGTTTAATAAAGAGTGTCGTATGAGGCGCGTTAATATGGGCGGATCGTGGACACGCCTCCTGTGGCTACGGGCTACGTCGTAGACATTGAAAGCTGCTGCTACATTGTCAAAGAAATGCGTCCTTACTACTGTTACATTTTATTTTTGATCTAAAATTAATATTTTAGGGTTTTTATTGAATTACTTTGTACATTTTTTTGGTTAGTATTTTGAATTCATAAACCCTTTCACTAGCTACGCCTAAAAGTTAAATACACTATGAAGGAAAACCAAAGTGATATCTAAGTATCACAATTTGTTATACTGTGATTCTTATTGCGAAGGCCATTACAAATATTTTACTTTGATGCGGGAATCTAACTTGTGTCTAGTCGACGAATATTAAAATAATGACCGTCTTTATCTAGACAATGAAGTGTGTTATTTATTTATGTTTCCGCAACTGTGAGGAATATATCACTGTGGAGCTAATGGGTTAATACCTTTATAGTTAACACATAGACAGTGCATTTTTGTTCTAATGCACTCGATTTTTTTTCCATAACATTCTCTACAAACGTAAACAATGTTGCTGAAGGTTGAGGTGCCCGCAGACGGGCTCGATTATTTCGATCGATAATTTCGCCGGATAACAAACTTCATTTCATTCTACTGTTTGATTCTATTAAGTCTACAAATTGAGCAAGTCTGTAGACACCTCAACTTGAAAACTGAAAGAATAACAGATACCTAGGTAACACGTTCTTGAACATGTTGTGTTAATCCTTAAGTATTACATTATGGCTTCACAAACGATGTCGGAAAAGTAAAATTTAAATAAGTATGCGGTGCATTCTTGTCATGTTCACGTAAACTGCATGACGCTCAAATAATTATGCATGTACCTACAGTTGATAAGTCGAACCGTTGAACGGTTAATGGATAAGTTGGCGATGTACCTGTTTAAATGTTTGACAAACAATTTTTTGCCATTGAACTGAAGACTCAAACATTTTTTGAGACTGAATTTTCTGCTAAAGATTTCATAAGCCAGCATTTAAATTAAACTGGTTTTACTAACACTGAGTGCTAACAGTTGTTACATCTTTAGTTTTTGTAGCTATTTGAGCAGGAGTTTATTGAAGATCTGCACTTTATTTCTTTGTAAAATGAAACTTAGTCTGCTACGCTAAAAGTTATGAATAACTACGACAGACACAATACGTGTGGGTCACTTTTATGTGCAATCAATTTTAATTTGTTGATCAGGGCCTACTAATGGTAATTCCGCGAAAACGTTGCTCACTGGAGCTCTGTTTTGAGTATACCGCTCTATTTACGAACAGCAGTATCTTTTACTGATATAATTTATCTGTATCTGAATTGGCTTCAACACTAAGGAATCCAAATTTATATTTGCTGTTTCAATTACATTCGTAGGTAATGCTTGTCAAAACTAATTACAAACTACATTTCAAATCCATTTTCATGAGTGTATCCAATTGTTTTCATTTTAGGAACACAACCCATTACGATACGACATGTACTGAATAACACGTAGAATTAGAAATAGGTACTTACTGTTGCTTAGGAGTTACTTAAAGATCAGTTCGGCAGAACAAACATACAGCCAATCAACTAACTGGTAGTTAGCTGCTGTTGATAGTGGTTGTTATCGCACACCGCGCGTAACTACGATTTGTACGGTTTACAAGCGTTATAAAGTCTGTACCTAGCCGATTCACTCATTTAATTTATACTTGTTCCTTGATACCGGGGAAATTTACACACAATACCTACTGAATTTCAGACTCGCTGGGTATTTCTGATAAATGTCTGATTGCCGTATAAATAACCAACTTTAAAATGGTTTGTGGTATCTTCACGAAGTGATGAATGCCAAAATATATTTCAATCCAATTCAACAGTATGTGTATCGCCCACGCAAAGGACGGAATTCCAAAAAAACCTAAATTCATTTGAATTTTCAATTATTCAAGGCTTTCGATATCTGGAGGTCGTCAAGGATTTGCCTTAGACCAACGCTCCAATTTAAATTGAACCCCCGGTGTTTTATTGTTTGGTTCTCAGTATTGAAACCCAAAGCTAAAGCGGGGGACAAGGAAGGTCAGTTGAAATCGGTCGATTGAATAGTAGAACCGATGAGGTGGCGACCCGCGGATCACGCATGCATTACAATAGGTAATGCTGGCTCGACGTCATCCTCCGACGTATTTGTTAGTAAAATGGTTTCGTTACAAAATTACATTTATAAAGGTACATTAGGTTACATTTTATAAGTTGGACTTTTGTTTGCAGGTAATAATGGGTGACCGAGCGGCGGCGGAGAGAGCGTGCAAGGACCCGAATCCTATCATAGATGGGAGGAAAGCAAACGTCAATCTCGCCATTCTCGGAGCCAAGCCCAGAGGGAACCTGGCGCCAGGTCAGTGACGCTTATCTTATCGATATTAAAGATAAGTAACAGCCGGCTACGGGAAATAGGTCGACATAGAGAAGTCAACTGGTATTGTTAACATGCCATTTGTGTAGGTAATAATTTCATGTTTAAATGTGTATTACATTTAAACATGAAATTATTCATACAAAATGTAGTGTAATAGTTCGTATTAGAACCTATATTGGCACCACTAACCCACAGAGTGTGTGAACAGTCTTATAACACATTCTCCTATTTGTTATAAGCCAAAGCAAGGAACAAAATAATAATAGTGTAGATATTTTATAATCAAGTTAATACTTGATTATAAAATATCTACACTATTATTATTACTCAGTAATCTGAGTATAATTGGGTAATATCCGTAGGTAGGGAACGTTAATCATGTTAATTTATGAAAAGTTTGTCCTGTACGATTGACTGAAGGAACTAGATCCGTTGCTGGGTTGCCAAATAAAAATACCACGTTGTCGCCATTCTCATGTAAAATTGACCTAAATGCCCAGTCCTTGTGGCAGACATGAAAGGATCTAAAACTCGTTTATGAAGACGCGTTAACGGACAAAGAATAAATCACAGCAATCTTCACGGGTTGTTTTACTTAGGGTTGTTTAACCTCAGCAACTCCAGAGCAGTGCTTATCAACGCTCAGCTGTTTGTAAAAGGAGCATTTTTTGTTCGAACAAACGTACACATGATTCTTTTTTGTGCTTTGCCTTCATTTTCGAAGCCAGCGCGTTGTCAACTGACAAAAAAAATGTGTGATCGCGTCGTGTGTGATACCGTGCCTTCGTGGGGGTCAATTATACATGTGTGCTGTGCCGCATTACAATTTATAATATTATGTTAATCGTAAGTGTATGAAATGTTAGAAAAATAAATATAGATAGGAAAGCTAGGAATGTGAGAATTTTTGCGACTGTGAGTTTTGAAGCTGGAGAATGAGTTGGACCTAACTCCTACGAATGCTCTGCAGTGAAACTATCACGTGTTATCTGTGCCAAAATGTATTTGAGTTACTTATTATAAGAAGACAATGGCAATTAAAAATAAATTAAATACGTTGAATCTTGGTTTATTTTAATGTGCATACACACGAGCAACACGCGTCAACGACGGAGGCAACTGCAACCGTCGACGCCCGTCGACGCCCGCCGGCGACGTGTCGGCGGCTCCCCTCCACAACGTGCCGCTCGTGTATCTATGTACGGTGCTTAAATACACGAGCGGCATGTTGCCGAGAGCAGCCGTCGACGCTTGTTGACGGTTGCCTCTGTCGTTGACGCGTGTCGCTCGTGTGTATGAGCACTTAGGGTGCAATATTTCCCACGATGCCATTCGTCACTGCTTCCTTTTCAGTGTCCTGAACTTTAATCCAGTAATTTATTCCATAATCTTGAAAGGTCTGCTTGAATTATGTAAAATTATGTATTTAATTACCGCTAAGGCACAAGTGGGTCGTTTTATTTATATCGTTTGATTAGTTCACGATAGCAATCCGATAGTGAGTGCTCTGATATCAATTTATTTAACGTTATCTTTGAGTGTAGTGATGTGGATGTTAATAAAGTGCCATTCAATGACAACATTAGCGGGAAGAGGTTACGTACAAACACAGAAGGATATTATTTAGGCACTTTGAGCAGTGCTTCATTAGTTAATAACTTACTTACTTAACTATTAACTGTAAATTAGTACTTTAGGAAAGAATACGCTTTCCTAAACTAATTATATAGATACATTGATTAATTATAACCTAAAGCAAAACTTTAAAAAATCATACGAATTGACATCGAGTAAAGATAACGTTACGAGTACCTTATAAAGAAAGCAGTAAATCATACTTACAGATTTACTGTTTTCTTTATTAAGATACTTGTGCTACGAGTTTTGAAAACAATCAGTTGAACGATTGTACGTATTCAGTTAAATAAGAACGGACTGAAATTATTCATGTTTGTTTAAAGTCTATCATAGTCACATCAAGCAACCTAACTTTAATCGTCTATAAACTAATGAGCGACGAAGCCATTAATTACAATTTATTGCGCCTGCCGCGGTGACGTGTCGAACACAATAGAGATTAGTACAGTCAACCTTACAGGACATACTAAAAGAGAACCTACAATATATTTCAAACTATAAGCAGACCACATAAAGTTTTAATTTCATAAGCCTTTGTTTAATATGTGTATCGCTGACGGTTGTACCGTGGAATATGGGGAGCGATCAGCGTACCGCCCCCGCCGGAAGTCCCTAAACGCTCGGAAACGGAAGTGCTCGGTATACCCCGCTCGCTAATTGATTGCGCCCCACGGACACGCACCGCAACCCTTGCAAGGTGACATACTGTAACCTTTGTCTAATCTCTGCATCTACATTCCTGGTACAAGGAAAAATAAAGTGTCCGACAAAAGTATGAAATGGCTACGTAATTATAATACTTTTACCCAACGACATGTTTGATCGATCGATACGTAATTTATCATGGTTCGTAATTCAGTCGGCAATTTAGACTAATGAGGGTACATCAATTCGTAGGTGAAACGCAACTACCCACTATATTGTACTCATAATAACCATACAAAAAGGATACAGAATAAGTTTTGTTGACACGCCAAGCATATTTAAAAGAATTGTTACGATTGCTATTAATGGTATATCGTTCTGCATCATAGCATCGGATATGAAATATTATCTTCGACATGAACTGATAATGGTAATACGTATAACTTATTATTATATGCACGTTTTAATTGATTACCTACAATAACTTCATATTGTTGTTGTTGAAGAAAAAATGTTGGTCTTTTTTGTATAAGGGGAGGATTTTTTTATCTTTAAACATTCTTAATTATTCACAGTTAAAGCTCAATTTCAATTAGCAATTTTTTGTTACGAATGATACATCTTCACGTTGCAAGATTCTCAGACACTTAAAAGGTTTTGGGCGCCACCACAGCACACATTTTACATGAATGATACAATTTCATTCATAGGTATAATCAAAGTTCCTAATTACAATTTCTCTAATCAATTTGTTCGGGCCGAGTGCAGAGCACATTGGCAGAGATTCAAACGATTCAGCACATAAACCAATTTACTATAACCGACCATCACATGATCAGGAGGCGACTAACATGAATGACATAGCATAATGAAACTTCCGCGCATACGCAATCAACAATACCTTGATACTTGATAGCAACTCGTGCCACATATAATTTTATGCAAAAGAACCATTACAGTTACAAAGTGATTGCAGGACAAATTGTCCCTGCATGATTATTGTGTAGTTTATGTGAGTTATGAAAAATGGTCAGATAGGTAGTCGCTCCATGTAAAATAATGGTATTCAGCTGCATCTGGTTAGACTGGAAGCCAACCCTAACATATGTAGTTGGGAAAAGGCTAGGCAGATTGGTGATGTGATTTATGATTAACGGACGTCACACTAAACTAAACCTATTCAAAATTGCCTTTCATTTATGCTACGTAGCTTACGATTAGTTTCATACGCTTGAAAAAGACCTGAACATTGAAACAACCTCAAGCAAAGACACAGCTGATTTATGAATAGTCCGTCTAGATTTTTAATATTAAACGGCCGTTACAAAAACCAGTTCATTGATGGCCGGAACAGCTGATCGTGGAGTCTTTGTCAGATGTCTGAGAAAATTAAAGAGCGAATGAATGGATCCGCATCCTTGCTACAGCAACGTTTACTGGAGGTCGCGGCATTGTTCGATGTGTCGGGTAGTGCACACATTGAAAACAGTTGCGCGGGCGCCGCGGGGAGAGGTGGAGGGGTGCCACACAATGGGTGCGGGCGCGCATGACGAGACACCTGGTTCGCTATACCGGCTACGCCATATGCCACGCTCCCTGTGATATGCGCGCGCACTATGACTGCGTCCGACACGCGCGGCAATGGCAGCCCTGCGTCATTAGCGCTAGAATCTTCAATTTAGACAGAATCTTCTTATTGGATTTCATTCGCATGTTTACGTTTCGTGTTTGCGCTTTACATAAACTATAAGACGAACGGAACTACACTGGCCTGCAAAACTAAGTACTTACTACACTTAAACATTTTTTTTTCTCTAAACTATACAAGATTTAAAATAAGAAACGTTTTATAGCAAATTGTATTAGCTTTATTTGAAACTAGTAAACTATACATTACCTACTAACATTTTGAACTTAAAAAAAAGTTAAAACAATAAAAATAACCATTTTAGCTTAGTGTCAAAAAACTCAATTAACATTTATAAGTATGTTTTCATGTTATTTAATTTTTAATAACTGGTATGGCCTCCTCAGGCTCTGACTACAGCTTCAAGCCGGTTTGGCACACTGAACACGAGGGTTCGAAGCCGATGTTGGGGAATATTCTCCCATTATTCAATCAGGGCCTGTTTTAGTGTCCTGAGGGTGGCCCATATTTGCTAAATACGGCCCTGCATACTCGTTGAGAATCTCTTGGGCATATATTTCACCAGTCAGAGTGCCATTTTTTATGGCCACTAACTCAGTGCGATCTTCTGAAGATATGCCAGCCCGTACTGGACTCTTTCTGACAAGCAGTCTTGAAGGTATCGCTCACCAGGCCGCCTGTAGACACTTCGCCTTCCATCAGAAGTGTAAAGTGAGAATCGAGCCTCATCTGTGAACAAAATTCTTGACCACTCTTCTTCATCCCACTGTATGTGTTCACGGGCGTATGGCAGTCTCGCTACTCGACGCTCTCTCTCGAGTTTGGGGCCACTCGCTGGTTTTCGAGGTTTCAGATTTGCTTCAGCAAGTCTTCTTCTCACTGTATTGTCACTAATGTAATCCCTTCGGGTCTGAAGAAGCTGTTGCTGGACTTCAAGTGTATTAAGGTGGCGATTTCTCAACACAGTGGAAACAATATAACGGTCTTCTCGGGCACTGTACATCTGGGTCTGCCATTACAAGGTCTCCTCAGATGGTTTCCAGTCTCTTCGTACCTTCGCTTCACCTTCTGGACCGTTCGTAACGTCACACCCACCATTCTTGCAGTACGACGCATACTGATGCCTAGTTCCAGAAAAGTCATGATCCTAGCCCATTCTGAAGAATGTGCTAGGATCATGACTTTTCTCACCTGAAGGTGAAAGAGGCATGATAAATAAAATGTATGTGCTGTTGTCTAACTTACCTTTCAAGAAAAAATTTGAAAACAAAATCAGAAACAAAAAAATGAATGGTCAAATTGTAATTCGAAAAGGATTATTTTTGATGTTAAAGCTCTTTTCAGCCATTTCTTAAAAGAAGGTTTTTGACTATGAATTTTTTATATACAAAATTAAACTCTTTTTAGAGTCGTTTTTATTTCGAAAGTATATTTTGTGTACTTAAAAAGTTAATCCAATTTTAAAAGTGTGATACTTAGTTTTGCAGGCCAGAGTTTAATAAAAAATCTAAATGCTCCAATAAGTTGATCTAGTTAAACGTTCATAGGGTGTTTCTTGCGATAAGCGGTTATAAAACTGTCTGTTTTTACGAGATCGATACAAATCAATAGCTTTTTTCTGTATCTACCTAGATGTTTCTGTAAACAATAGGTTAGTTTTTGTTTAGTTCGTTCTATTTTTTTAAACTCGAGCTCTTCATGTTCTTTGTTTGTGATCCTCATCAGAATTTTAAAGAACATGATGAGTGCGTTTTTCGTTTACAGTTACCTAATCAGACATTTTTAGGTACATGATCTACTCAAAATCCAAATCAAAAGTCATTTATTAAAATTAGGCTGAGAATTAGCAGTTTTCGAACGTCAAAATTACAAAAGACAGTCACACCACTTCCTAGTGCTATCGCTGGGAAGAAGAAGTAGCGCAACAAACTCCCCTAATAGTACCTATACAAGTATTTGCTTTCTCTGGCTTCCGAAGAGCAGGAGGATAGTAAGTAGAGGTTTTAATAATAGATTAATTATTGGAATAGGACATAATATGAATATCTTGTAACATTTCCATGTAGGTACTCTTACTCTGGGTTGTCAACAACTTGTCCATTATTTCGACGATAACTTTGAAAGCATGTGCGCTCAAATATTTGATTCAAACAGCACTGCAACAGTGCGGGAAACGCATTAAATCTGCCGCCGCAGAGCCTGTTTAGTCTACATTCTGTGTCTTGTAAAATTGGTTTATACACAACGCCTGAGGCATACAGTATTTGTTTACGAAGCCCTTCAAACGTGCACCTTTATACTGATACGTTGAAATAATATTCACAGAGTCTGTTCACCGTACGCTCATTCGAAACACTCGTTGCAAATGTTGATCCCCTTAATCTAGATTCGGTTCATGTGCTTTGAAAAGAAACTGACCGTTAGCTAAGCCGGTTTTAGGGAGACCGTTTTGTCCTCAAATAATGCGAGTGCAACGCTTTGGCCGTTACCGTTACAGAGGGGCTGCGATTTACAGAAAATGATATGCATGCAACGCATTCAACCTGACAGCTATACTTCAATACAATCTGTCTAAAAAACGACAACTTTTTTGTTGGGTATACACAAATTGAAAAGAACAGAATTTAACTGACAGTAAACATTATACGAGGGTGAATAAAAAAGTTCTTAGGATTGCATATATATAAAACCTTTTTGGGAGAAGTTTGATATTCAAATTAAAGAGTGTCAATCACACAATATTTATGCAAACTGTCACTTGTAAATAAATTGTTTTGTGCAACGAGTTGCTAAAAACCCAAAATTATGGATAAAAGTGAGTTACGTGCGGTGATAAAATATCTCAGTTTGAAAAAAATGTCTACGAAGGAATTTTTTTCGGACATTCAGCAGACATTAGGGGGTGATGCTGTACCCTATTCTACGGTTGTGTACTGGGTGGCTGAATTTAAAAGAGGTAGATCAAGCTGTAAAGATGACCCGCGTTCTGGGCGGCCTTCAACCTCGGTTACGGAAGAAAATGACAAAAAGGTTGAGAATCTGATTTTGGAAGACAGAAGAATAACTATAAAACATATAGCTGAGATCCTAAAGATATCATTTGGTAGCGTTCAATCCATTTTAATTGATTCACTGGGGTTCAAAAAAGTGTCGGCAAGATGGGTGCCACGAATGTTAACCGACGAAAACAAAAAGCGACGTTTGGAAATTTCTAAGCGTAATCTCGAAATGTTCCAGCGTTATTTGGATAATTTTCGCCGTCGCCTTGTTACCATGGATGAAACGTGGGCCCGATCCTGAAACTAAGAGACAAAGCATGTCTTGGAAACGACCATCCTCTCCATCCATTAAGAAATTTCGAGTTGCTCCTACCGCTGACAAAGTTATGGCCTCAGTGTTCTGGGATAGTGAAGGAATCCTTTTTATTGATTACATGCCAAAAGGGCAGACGATTACTGGACCCTATTATGCAAATTTAATCCCGAAAGTGCGTGAAGCGATTAAAGAAAAACGTCGTGGAAAACTATCGTTGGGCGTGTTGTTTCCTGCTCATCGATCAGAAGTTGCGCTCAACGCAATCCGCTGTGCTGGCTTCAATCTCCTTGACCACCCAGCATATTCTCCGGACTTAGCCCCAAGTGATTTTCACTTATTCCCAAAATTAAAAGAGGACATTCGTGGAACAAAATTTTACGATAATGACGCGGTTATGGCTGCCGTAGAGGAGTTTTTCGAGGGTCAAGAAAAACAATTTTTTTCACGAGGAATAAGGAAGTTAGAAACGCGTTATTCTAAATGCATTGCATTGTAGGGAGATAATGTAGAAAAATAAAATATTTTTGTTTAAATCTTTGCATTTTTTAATATTGATTCAAAGAATTTTTTGGTTCACCCTCGTATATCTCCTGCATTGTAGGGCCTGTATTACAAATTGGTTTGTTGGTTTTTATATTCATGAAGGAATACAATCTTATTCTAACAATAAAACTAGATTTAAATTTCCTCCAAGTAGGCAAAAATCTGGTTTAGATTAAGCCGGAATAATATTTTTTTATGGAAATCCATTCAAGGGGTTTGATGGAAGCGTAACGGCTTGTCTGTCTTCGGCGCCCGCGCATCGTGGCTCGCGCCAAAATAAATAAGCAAGCTGAACGCGTACGTAGAAGTAAAAGGAAATCGATATAGGTAGTTAGTTCCATAAGTCTATATTCTTTTTCAAAATTTATAGCTCCATTTTCATTATAATAAAGGAGGTGAAGATATTTACAGCCAGTTTATAATAATATGACGGTCCCTGTTGTGTTTGATTAGGTGTTTTTTGCACAATATTATAAATGGAAACTGTTACATTGTATCGCGGCGGTAGGTACTATGTATGTTGTTTACGTACATAATGTACACGTTAACTGCTGTGGTAAGAAATTTGTGTAGCCCAGTTTCTAAATACGCCGTAGTGGTTGCAGCCAATGGGCGATTTCAGCGGGCCTGGCGTCGATTATGAAAACATTGTTAAAGTTTTATTATATGGGCGTGTTGATGAAGGCCGAACGGGCCACTTGTCCAAACACACGTAGCGACACTATGAATTATTGAGTGGAACGAGCAGCGCACTAATCGATTCACACCTGTCTATGAAAGGTCCCAATCGAAAACATTCGACCAACGTCTTGAAGCTTATGACCTTAATATGATTATTTCTATAGACCATTACTTAATTCCATAGGTAGATATAGGAAATATCTATAAGATAAATAGTTAATTTTTTCAAGTAATTATTACCTACCTTGGCTGGCTTTAGGCTTTGCCCAGCAGTGAGACATTGAAAGATCAAGGAAGAGACAGTAGGTATATCGAGACCCATAAAAGAACACTGAAAACGAATTTAAATGAGCTTTCTAAAAAAAAAAAAAAGTCAGTAGGTAAGCTAACGACGAACGTCTCAAGTAATTGATGCTACATAGGCACTGCTTGAGTTAAGCAGTAAGCATGTAAGTCATCATTGATTAATGGATAGCTTGGCCCTTTGCGGTGTTGGGAAGGGGTTGTCCCTGTGTTTGGCATTGCAGGCGGATCGCGTGCGCCGGGCGCCCTTCGCTTGTGCATTACTTATGCATGTACCCAAACCCCCCGCAGTGGCCAGCACACCCCAGCGACTATTTTTATTTAGTCTTTGGGATTTAGGCAATGAATGCACTGATGGGTTCGCACGGGCCGCTCACTCACAATCGATAAGGCACAGCGACTCGGTTCATTTAATTAACCGATTTTGGTACGCCTAGTTTCTGTGGTAATTTTAGATAGATCATAGACGTATGAGTGATGAGATTGTTTACTTTTCAGTGAGTTGTATGAGTTAACTAATGGCGTTTCAGACGATAGGCGAGCGTCGTAGATTGTATAAGACTTGAATACAATGCCTTTTATTAGATAGTTTTTGCTTAAAAGTTACCTCAATATTTTGGCGATGTGTTTTGGGAGCTGTACCTGCTTCTTTGTAAAGAAACGTTATTTTTATATAATTCCAAGTAAAGTTTAGTAAGAATAACTTATAAGTTAAAAAAATATACTTATAAACTGCATGTCCGTTATTGCAATGATATCTATCGAAGTTACCTACTTCCTCACGTAAATAATAAAAAATTGTAGCTGTCATGTATACAAGCAGGTAGATAATGCTATAGTAATGGTACCTATATGTAGATCTATTCTAGTTTTAGTAGCTTATCTTCAAAAAGCATAACCACAAATCGATACCAGGCGAGCATCGTCTATAATTGTATGAAGCGAAGCCATAATGGTCAGCCGGTGGCAATGGCGGTCGCGTGGATAGTGATACGATCTCGCTTCACACCAATAGTTACTATCTTTGTTTTATTGCAACGGAAACTAGTAATTACTGCCACAGTGTCGCTTTGATGTGATTTCGAACATAAATTAAGATTGACACTCTTCTACCCATAATGTTGGTTTAGATACTTACTTTCCACTATATATTTTTTTATTATACATATACATATTTGAAGGTAGAAACCGGTGCAAGTTAATGACTGTTAAGATTGCGCTTGCGTTATTCCGCGATGAGCTTCTGGCATATAAGTAATTAGACATGTTACTAATTTGTTTCAGGATTAGTTTGACTCTAAATTCAAACCTATCATGACTCAAATTGGTACTTAGCTTAGTTGATACAGGAAGGTTCTAGAAATTCACCGAATCGCAATAACATTCAGTCAATGCTTTTGGAATTAAGTCTGTTGTAATGTTTTGGCGGCTTTATACTAGGCAGCGCATAATAATATACCTAGTTATTTTCCAGATATTTGGAAATTCACAGTGAATTAGAAGTAAGTCAGATTTAGTGCGCGCACAGATAAATTAATTTGCGACGTCGTCGCCACACTAATAACCTCGAAGTTGTTGAACGCGGTCCAAGTAAATAACAGCGTCTTCCGTATCATGCGGATGTGTGGCATGTGGCCCAAAAATCTTAGTTAGTTACATTGCTCTATAAACTTTATAATTTTTATGTATCTATGTCCATTAAACTTTCTAATCGAAATGTATCCTATGCCTATTAAATGAAGGCCGATGATTATTTAAATAAAAAACTGTGACTATTGCCAACATTATAACTCTAAGTTATATTTGTGCGCTGAAGGAAACTGAACGGTGCAGAGCTATGAGCGTAGGTAGCTGGCATAAAACAGCTTACACTCCTAGCATCGTGCAGTGACCCCAGTTTACACAGGAACACTTCACTGTAGTAGTTCCGTTCCCTTTGTCACCATCTGAAACACGATCCCCGTCCACGACTTCCGCACGAAGCCCTTCGATCCTCCTATAATCCTCCTACATAGTAGATTACATTTCTAGTTACATTTTAAACCATTTAGAGCTCGTTCCTCATAATAGTAGTAGCTAGTCTACAATTTTCGCCTTGATCTGATGATCCTCAAAAGATGGACGTGGAGCTTTCTTCGTGTCTTAATTATTATTTATGTACAACAGCTGGCGTGCAGAGGTTGGTCGGGCGAGGCTGAGTCCGTCCGGCGAACGACGCGGTTATTTATAAAACAGAGTTGCGTCTCGTTTTGTCTTCGGCGCGCTCTTTATTTTGTCTAAATATACGCAGTTTTGGGAACGTCGTCGCGGCCGACTCTGCCGCGACACCAGTTTTGGCATAAAGCCAGAACCTCATCTTTCCTCGCCAGCTTATCTTTTGTCGGGACCTACAAAGCATAACTAGCAACATCATGTCTGGGATATCTTTCAAATTCTCTTATTGAACTGGAATGCTACATGCAAGATAGGTACTGCAAAACGTAACTTATAAAGTACAAAAAATACTAAGTAATCTATCGTAACTTAGGTAAACATGCCATGGCTGGCAGCGAGTCATCGATGTGAAAGGAAAGACACGTCGGCCATAAAAATCGCCGTTGGCCCATACGCGCACGTGTTTTGTCCAAAAATAAGTGTCCCAGGAACTGAGGTCGCGACGGGGAGGAATGTAATTAATCGCTCCCGGCAGTCGTGTACAGAACCGCGACATAGGTATCGGATTGATAGTGTCGCAGACGACACCGGTCAGATCAAAGGCTCGCCAAACACAAAATCGTGATGGCCGCGAGTACAACACGGCCAGTTTGGTCATACGAAACTGGGCCACGACACATCTATGTAGTTCTATTCTCGTATCGATAAACTAACACGACATATTTATTCTACAATGTATTCATGAAACCGTGTTCATAATAATGAGAGGATTTAGTTATTTATTGGGACATTTTGGCTGCACGAACACATTTCGTATACCTAAATCTAGAACTCATAAACGAATTAATTACACTCGGAGATGCTTCAATTGTTTGAAATTAGACATGTTTATGTACTATTAGTACTTATGCATAGATATATATATTGTGGAAATCTAGAACGTACAAAAGTTAATGGCAATGAAAATACTTGAGTACCTACATACGTAGGAGAGTCGAATGCCTACATATAATAATACCCTCTTTCTATCCCGCTCAGGCCGCTCGCGTCTAAAATCGTATTTCCGTAGAATCCTTACAAGCGACGTTAAGCACTTACTGTCGGCTTTGCAGTTCGACGACCTGAGCTCCAGAAGACGTCCTGAAAACAAAAAAAAAACTCGCACAGGAATTCAGACAAAGCTTTATTCGTGCCACCTACACAAATGACCGAGATATTTTTCATGAGGACCCATGACTAATTATACCTCCGGAACTTTGATGACTGATTCAGTTTAGTTTTAGCTTCAAACCGTGTTTGCACTGCGTCATATTTTGTTCTACATTGTTGTGAATATATTCAACTGTTTGCCTTTTGTATCGTATTTGACAATCGATTACGACTAAAATCTATCTGGGTCACATATAAGCAACAAAAGACCATGGCGCTACATTCAGGCCAACTGACAATGGACATAAAAGGAAAGAGAAAAAATTTAATGAATCAAGATAAGCTTTATGGTGGACAGTGGTTCGACCTCGGCCGTCAAATGGCACCGCATCGATCGAACAAATGCGGTGCCACATCACGCGCATTGTACAGCACGCGATTAGCCCGAGACTTCAGAACCGATCAGCACTAGTTGTATTATCTATTGTGCTGGACACAACGCAGCAATTTTACATTTATTAAAGTTTCCATGACATGCAGTCATTGACACTTCCACACCACAGCTTTGGGTTACCTCTGCACATGGCAATTTTTTTTTTTAAATATCGAATTTCATAATAACCGCCAGTTGACAAAGTAGCCATTGCAATATCTATCGGTATTGAAAGTAGCAAGGTCACTACAACTACTTCCATAGCAAACGAACCGCAACACCATCCGGAGAGGCTGCGGATGTGATCCACTATAATCACCGGTGAAATTTCGCCACACAATAGCAAACTTATTTACAGGCCGGTAGAGGTTACGCTCTTCTGAATATTAACCATTAATCAGAGATTATTATGATTCAAACACACAATCACTATGATTGCTCATTTCCTAAATATGACATATCATTTGGTTTTCGAAATGGTCTGCCCAGCAATAACCGATCCGTAAAAAACACGAACATAACAAATTATTATATGACACCCGGGAAGTGTCGTCAACTTGGCTACCTCCACCTAGGTGGAAGATTTCTTTGCGATCGTTTTGGTATCATCGGCCTGTGCCAAAGTTCGAAAGCCATTTATAGCCAGTGTTTGTCGTCTTCTTGTTAAGAGGTATGTCCATGGATGCCGGTGCCCGGGCGGGCGGCCAGCGACTAAAATAGACGCCGCCTCGCGCGACTTAACAATGCAATAAAAAGAAATTAACAGTGACGTTCCCTGCGCTAAGTTGACTCTCGTGTCATTTGGATATGGTCCAATCTCTTCGAGATATATTTTAGTTTGACTTCGCTCTAGCCACTTCCGCTAAGTGAGACTGAAAATAACGTATTTACGAACATTAATGATAATGCTGAAAGAGTAATGATGTCGTCTCTAAGAAGTTATATTTTTTATGAATTTCCTTGTCCCCTTTTTTTTGAGACTTTTATGATGTACCCGTGTGGTGTGATGATGACATAGTAATAAAGTTGTATTCTTTTCAGGTTTCGGTTTGGCCGCGGCAGCTGCAGCGGGTGTCCGCGCCGGTTATCAAACGGTGCTGCCTTCGCCGTATGGGTAAGTACCCCGTCGGCTGGTTACATCTGTACCATATCTGTATCATGTATCAATGTTCAGTGGTTCAACACTTCGATATTTGCCAGCACTAGCGGCGCCGCATGCCGCTCTGAATACATCTCACGAGACAAAAATCAGGCGTAGATTATTCTTACTTAGATGCTAACGGAACAGCTCAAAATCTTTTCTTGGATCAAAGATTGGACAAGATAAATAACCCATCTTTCCATTTCACAAATACAATAACGTACGTGCGTTCGTAATGTCTACGAATAAGTCGTAATTTTCGTTTGATAAATATTGTTATGGAAACTTATCAAGTATTTTCACAACATTTCCATTACAAAAACACGTACTTTTCTCACGATATAGGTTTGTTATTGAATCGCATATTTCAGCAAAATCATTGAGATTCATAAACTGCTCCTAAGTTAGAACTGTAGGAATTAAGCAGCTAAGGTCCAGGTTCATATCGCTTGGCGGTATAAATATAGTTTGCTGACTTTTGTCTCGGTAGATGAGGCGAGCGGCGTCTCCTGACGGCTAGCGGCGCGGCGGCCGGCGGACCACACCTAGACTAAATTATCAAACATTTTCACATAGGTATCTATGGCAAGAGTGAGCGTGAGAGTGGATTTTTTTTCGTTTTGGGTGTGAATTAGTCGATTGGGTTTTTAATGTTTACGTTTTACAAAGCTATACCGGAGCATGGGCGGCGCCGGCGGCGACGTCGTCAATCGCGGGCGCCGCCCACCGCCGTCACACTTTACGCATCGTTCTCGACACTCAATGTTTTCTTTACTTTTATGTTTTATGCCGTGTTCGTGTAAGATTTTGTTGATTTGAATTGAGTTTTGTTGGTGGTGGATTTCGTTTAATACACTTACTAAGTAATTGTAGTAGTGCGGCAGCGGCAGGTGTCGAGGGCGCGCTGTGTGTGCGTAGGTGTGAGCGCGCTCTCGACGGGTCGCCGCTGTTGCCGTCGCCGCCGGCGCCGCCGTGCTGTCTAACATGTATACGATACAACCCGGCCTATCCGTGCCGACTGGCCCTTGCAATCATCGTGTCCCGGTTAATTACATATTGACGTGAGCCGATCGATGCTCAGCCAGGGCCACCACGCCAACACAACTGTCCATATATTATTCAGTGACACTCTTGTTTTAATGGAATATAATCAAGTGAAAGCTTCAATCGAATTAACGCTTTTGTTTTCGTTTCCAATCCAACTGGGTTTAACTACGACGTATGGGAGATCGATCTACGTTGTTTTAAAAGTATTCTTTCCGTTGCTCAAAATTATCAGAAACGCAAGGTTGTCTACGATCGATTTAGTGAACACAAGACTAATGGAATTATAACTAAGTATAAAGTACGCGTAAAAGCATTGGCCTGAAATTAATTGTATCTACCAACGTAGCGTAGGTACGTATTTGATGTAAGCAATGATGTGTAAAAATTAATTTTTCATCGTTATAGGTAAATTGTTTTAGAAATAGTTTAATCATATGGTCTATAAAAGAAGCTTAGTTTAATTATTCTTTCGATGACTTTTTGCATGTAATTTATGTAATTATTATATACTTTCTCCGAGGAACGTTGAAAGTGGCATTTAACTTAAGATCCTGTACATCCTCTATTAGCTATCAGACTAGTATGTGGTTGTGTTTTGTATTTTAGTAGATGTGTCAGCTCGGCTTGTGTGAGTATATATATGCAAGTTTTAATAATGCTGTTTGTTTTCACCTACTACTATATTTTCTCTCTCTTTAAAGTAGATAATTATATTAACTCGGGTATCGAAAGTTAATTAAAAAACGAAGCCATGTAACGTAGCTATACGATCGTAGAGCGACGAACTGACGACTGTAGATGAGATTTTACGAATAGATTACGTGGTAGTTTTTCAATAGATTATCGTGATCTACACTTGTGCCCTTAAATCATCTACTAACATCAAGTAGGTATTTAGAAGTACAGCAGTAGACCACAGGTGGGCGTATATGGCGGGCTGGGCGTGGATGCGGGCGTGGACCACGCATGCGTATTGCCTCCGATTCCTGTACCATGCTAATTCAGTCGAAATAGAACAAACAACAGTCAGCCCGTCTCTGTCACATCTTATAGTGGTAGAAAAAGACGGATAATTGCATCAAAAGTGGTGCGATGCTTAATAGTGTGGATGAAGAGAGCTCTCTAGAAACGCTGACGCGGCTTGAGGCGGATTCAAGATGCTCTTGAACAAACTTGCCCGCTTTCACAAGCAAATTAAGCAGAATTGGCATTTTTTATTCATGACATTTTGTGCTAGGTCCATCATTATAATGCTTAGACCATTTCACCTAAAGGTCTAAGTTGTGATGATCACAAGAAGACCCTTGGAAAATTAAGTCCTGTTTTGCTAATGTTATGTTATTCGGTCACACAATTTTTCTGTAAAGGGAAATTGATGACTTACATAAATTCTTATCTTCTGCCTACCTATCTCTCAAGGCTAAATTAGGTACTTGGTTAGCCCTTACGTGTGGCAAAGCAGCACATTATCGTAGCGATATATCAATTTATTCAGATCTAAAATTCAGTCAAAATATTATCTTATTTAAATTCGAAACTTATTTTTAGAAGTCTCATCTCTCATTTTCGAAATAAAATTAGATAATGGGCTGCCATCTAAATCTTAATTTTCCCAACTGTTCCCGACGATGTAACGATAACTAGGCAAATACAGAGTGGTCCGGATATTTCGGTCGAGGCGGAGTGCCACCCGTTGTATATTTTTATTACATTTTCTTAAACTTTCCTGGCACTGACGCACGGCGGCGGTTCCGCAACGGCGACATAGGCAGACAGTCGCATACTTACATAATTATAACAGTTTATCGATGTCTACTAACATAACAAGATTAGATGCTCGTGCCTGTCGAGGCTGCTGGGGCTAGGTAGTGTGACCGTTTTAAAGAGTATTAATTTTTCGATGTCTCCTCACGAGATTATTGAGAAGCTCAGTGAGAGGATATCGCGGGTGACAGTAGACGTCAAATGGGCAGTTACTTTGTGGAGTATCCGAAGGTTTGACGTCATTGATGCCAGGAGGATTTTTGGATATAACTTTGTTCTAAATTGGCAGGTTGTCGCCCGGATACATGTACAGCACACCGCAGTACATGAATGCGATGAGCGGGGTTGGTGCCAGCGTGGGCTCGGGAGCAGGCGGACTAGTGCAGCTACCGCAGCTGCAACACGCTGCTGCAGTGGCTGCTGCCAACCATCTGTACGAGTACCAGGCGGCCGCAGCACAGGGAGCGGCGGCTTACCAGCAGCAGTATGCCGCAGCCGGCTTTGACCCGTATGCTACAGCCGCCGGTTTGTACTACACTCTCAACTAAAGACATAAAGGTGTTTAGATTATATTGATTTTGTAATGTTGTATTTTTATTCATTTTGTTGCTTTCAACTTGAAAATCTTTTAAACATGCCTTAATTTAAAAAAAAACTGAATTAGATTGGTTCAGTTAAAAACGATATTTCTATGTTTCAGCAGCAGCGGCGGCAGCAGCTAGCGGTGCCGGCTACGTGTCTCCCTACTACACGCTCCAGGGCGGCGGCATGCAGGCTCCTCTGCTGCCTCCACTACCATACCCCCCGCAGCTGCAAGAGGCACGGATGCAGTAGGATTGACGTAACTGTTCCCGGACACATTACTGATGACACGCGTGATGTTGGTATGAATTCAGATCTGAGTTTCAAAGAAAAAAAAATACAATATGTAACTTACTAGTAAGAATATCACCAGTAATGAATTTGAGAACTGCTAACACGGTTTTAGGTCTGAATGTGGAATGAAATAAAATAATGACACAGCTGTTACAGCAAACGTTCGATGCCTTTTGTCGAACGGTAGTTAAAGACGATAGCAAACCATGTCATTAGAAAATTTTAATGATTTACACTCTGAAAGAAGCAAGGCCAAATATAGGTATAGACTACACGTCTAGAATCTAGTTGAATCCATAAACCAAAAATGTTAAAGAATGACCAAAGGCTATGAGCTTTTTATTTAGAATTAAGACCTCGGTACTTAGCCAGTTCAATGGTGATGAAACTATGTAGGTAATAATTACGTACTTATTCGTATGTATTATAACTATAAAAAGCACCAGTACCATTATATCATTAAGATACAAACATAAAGATAGCTATGTTGAAATATTCTTGCCTCATTTATTCAACTTCCTCACATCACATAATATTTTTATACGTATAGACGATAGTAAAATATATTTTCATAATAGATACCCTTCATATTCAAATATCTATATAATATTTAAAAATGAAAGTAACATTTAAAAGCATACAGCTGTTAAATGACAATAAATACAATATTAAAGAAATATTATCCTTGTTTTGATGTTAACATTATGAAAAGGGACGGAAGGGGGGAGGGGGGACTTTAGCAAATCATTTTATGCTTGGCTTAATTTATGAAAAATAAAGCAAAACTCTTCAAAGTTTCACTTTTCAAGATATTTTCTAATTTATAGGAATTGAATACTTGTGAATTGATTTACAAGTTGTTTTTACGTTTCTTGGAATAAATCACCGAAAGAAGTGTACAATTTGTGGCATCTATCGATCAACGCTTTCGAAAACGCATTAACTGTCTGACAGCTGTTTTTAAGATGATCAGTAGGATCACCAGTAAAATAAAATTTTATGATTGTATCATCACATACCAGTGTATACTTCCTATCCATTATTTCCATTTTAGGTTGCTTTTTATTTTAATAAGGTATATTAAACACATTAATCCAAAACGATTGATCTATCGGACGCCTTAGAACGAAAAGAAAGCCTCGATCACGTATTTTTTTATCGGATTTTAGCATTTTATACAAGATGCAAGAATTTGCCAAAGTGTAACCAACATAAGTCTAGGCAAATCTTGATCTTCTAGAAACATGTATAATAAAATAAAATGAAGTCACGACGAAAAAAAAATACGACTTGAGTACCTATGTATTATGGTTTGCGATTCCAGTTCTAAGTATGCAAGACATGGAGACTACATCACCAACGCTTCATTCAAAATGAAGCTGTTATTAGTCGATTTGTTTTGGTTGTAAGACGCCATAGATAATTACTTAAGTTTCCTAGTTCTGTATTAACATGTCCATATTGCTCAATAAGTCCGAAAATGGACTTGGTTTAGCGTAAGATAGAGGGAGAGCAATAAAAAGTTAAGTAATTAATGTAATTTTAAGTAATGTACTTATTACTCTCTCAGTGGAAAAACAACAATATTTTTTGTACACTATCTATATGCCCTTGTAATATTAACATATTATTACTTATAATTTGTTCTCCACAGCGGTTAAGGGTACTTAGTAGTATTAAAATAGTTAGGATAATTCAATTACTAGTCCATGTAATTTTAATGTATTGAGTTATAGGCGGTCGCCGGCCATTCTGTTAAAGAAAATACTTACTTATACATACAAAAAACTGGATCATACTAAATGAATTACGTCGTCAGATGCTTAAATAGAATACGTGCCATCTTTTGAACGGATTTTCAGCATTTTAGTGACTGGGTAATGGCTTATTTATTACTAACTGTCTATTTCGTTCAGCAGCCATTAAATTATTTGCATGGAAATGAGATTCTTTTCAATCGAAGGCGAGATCTTGGACGGCGACATAGTACAAGTTAGGGGTATTAGCCCAAGTAGGTAGGTATCACTGATACATAGTATGTAAGTTTAATTCTAATTGTAATATTCTGTTATTCGTAATTTATTTTGTTGATATTTGTAAATCTACATGTTGATAACTATTTATTATGTGGAAGAAAAATAAAAATTGTTGAATATTTACCGACCGAATCGAATCTCTTACCGCGGAGCTTTGACAGTTTAAGTAAAAACAAGATTCGGTCTAATATATTGAATTATATACATTCATTATACTTTTAAATGTAAGTAGAATAATATTAGTAGATGCTTACCAAAAGGAATATAGTGAGCCATAGATGTGGCCATCTTGTCTTATATATAGATGAAATATTGTATTTAGATATATATAACACTAAAATTATATACACATATCATCAAATGTATAAAATTTTCAGAGCGGCAGGACGCACTGAATTATCCATAATAGTGCATTTCATTCACAGTAATTTTAAGCACAATTACTATTATATATTATGTATTACATAACTATATGAACGTGAATTCATAATAAATACTTAATAACTGTTATAATTAATTTAAAATTATACTATCGTACTTAATTTAGGTTAATATAAAATGGAAAATAAATTTTTAAGGTACATTTGACGTCTTTTAATCGCTGAAAGCGTTGAACCGAGTATATGTGGCACATCTCAATCTATTTATAAAAAAGAAATATGTAGTTTAGTTCTGAAAAAAATGTATGTCGTCAAGCATTTGGCGTGGATCCAACATTGCCAGTTAGTTTTTCGTTTTGACAAAGTTGATGCAACAAAATAATTTATAAAATGGGGTTTCTAGAAAGATTGTGGTTGAATTCTTGAAGAATTGAGTTCTTGTTGAATTTAATTTCACATGAATTGAAAACCTAATAACAAAATACCCTATTAGCTTTTCAAGACAAACAAAATAACTTTTTTAACTTTTTTAAATCATGAGACGAGCACAACTGCACAAGTTACTGGTGGCAGGTACCTAGGTAGTACTTACAACTCTGGCAATAATATTCTGTACATACATGCAAACTTGAAGAAAGCTAAAATCTGGAATGGAATTCCGGACTTGCAAAAATAGATTCAATAACTTGAAGGAGACCAAAAGCGATACGAAGATTTTTACACGATATCTGAATTATTCTGGATAGTCATGGTCCATGGATTTTATCCAAAAACCATAAGATCACCAAGAAAAAGAAAATAAAGAAAATCACCATAAGAATAAAATATGAGCATTTTTCAATCTGTCTAGCCTTTTCCTTGTTTGAATTACTTGACTGGAAGTCGACCCCAGGGCTTCCAGTCTAACCGGGTGCAGCTGAATACCAGTATTTTACAAAGAGCGACTGCCTATATGACCTCCACAACCCAGTTAATGGGTAATACGATACGCTTTCATAAGACTGGTTGTCAGACTTTTGGGCTTCTGACTACTAACTAAAATATTGTCAATTTTATCACGCATTAGTTAATAGTTAGGTGATTTGTACATAGGTTGATTTGTTACGTAAGAAGGTGCCGTCGTACTGGTACACAGCACTTGGCCACCTGTTGACACTTTCGTATCAATCAGCAATGAACAGAAAGATGAGACATGTTCTGCTGACAAGTTTCAGAAATAGATCTTAGATGTGCCGACATAATGTGTCGTGACTGACCATGATCTGCAGAAAAATTCAGGCCACATAAAAAACGACATGACGACGATAGAAAAATAAATATTTTCTAATTAAATCTTATTCATAAAAGAAGACAGTAAAGTAATTGGAATAAATACCACAAGGAGTTCCCAAGCCAGCATAATGGGCTCTTTAGCTTGTTGAATTATAAGTATTAGTAAATATGAAACCTCACAGGGAAAAACACAGAGGTAAGCACTTTTATTTTTCTGTGAGATTATTAACATTAGCTTAAAAAATATCTCCATTAAATTCTACAGTTACTGTACATCTCTAAATTTACAGAAAATTCGAAGGGTTTATAGAACATTAGGTAAGTATCCTACTTTACTTATAAACGTGAAAGTTTAGGTGGATGGATGGATGTTTAATACTCTTTCACGCAAAAACTACTGAACGGATTTGTATGAAATATGGCACACAGATGGTTTACAACCAGGATTTACATATAAGATACTTTTTATCCCGATATTCCCACGGGATCGACACTTTTGCGGGTGAAACCGCGGGGCGCAGCTAGTAATGTATAAAATAAAATGACAGATAAGCATACCTGCCTACCTATGGAACATTAGGCATGGCATACCTATAGAAATGCGTCGTCAGGTCCTAAATGTTGTGATTTTTTTGTAAATTCACTATGATGATGTGATGCCACTTTACGCCACCCACTCAGCAAATACTAAGGGCTGATTTTTCAAATAGTGAGATCTCTTTTATCTCAAGAATAAATATGACAGTTTGACATTATTTTCAATGCAAAAGCTGACAAACCGCAATAAGTATTCCTCAGATAAAAGTTACTGACTATTGAAAAATCAGCCCTTAGTTCAACATATTTTATTACTAAGTCATTCAGTGATCACAACATACAATACAAACTAAGTATAGCTACTGTGGTATTGCCGTACTTTATTATAGTAGATGATGCATAGAACTGTAAGGATATTCAGGATTGAAGGACTAAATAGTGGAAGAAGAATTAGGTGACTCTTGCAAACTAAAATATACAATTTATTTGATTCCGAACAAGATGTTACAATATAAGAAGGTACATACCTACTTAAGATCCACATTTATTACGGAGTTCAAGTCACAGGAGTGCCAAGTCATGTGGGTTTTATTCAAATCGGTGTAGGTATACACTGTGGGTTTTCTTCTAATTTATACAGGAAAACAATTTGTCGCCCAGGAAAAAAATACCTGAAAGAATTTGGAGGAGGTCTTAGCCCAGCAGTGGGACTGTGTGTAGTGTAGACTGGTATTGGAGGCTATTTAGGAGGTGGTAGCTATAGCGAGTACCTACATAATTATGATAGCTGGTACCCATTATCTCATTCTATTATCTTAATTAACAGGTTCTAGGTTATATGAAGATACCTACCTACCCATTTAGGTTTCTATTTAAAAAGCGGCCATCGTTTTAGGCTGAAAATGGTCTCAACCTAAAACTTTTTATTATATTCTGCTGAAACGGACGCGTACTATGGGCTCCATACCAGAATTAATTACCTAGGTGAGTATGTACATTGATATTTTTTTAATAGACTTCTTACCTTAATAATTGTTGTAAAGAGCTTCCCACTAGCTGAATGTTCTTCAGACTTCTTTGTTATCCTCGATTAAATAAAAGAACAATTTATACCTACACAGTATTTGAGTAATTTTTATTATTTCGTTGTCTATTTATTTATTTATTTTACCATTTATGTACACACATATATAAACAGACAATGAAAAACAGAACAGAAAAAATAGGTACAGAGGTGATGCTTATTTCATAAGAAATCTCTTCCAGCATACCTGAGATAGGACAATAGATACAGAGATGTAGACAGCGTGTGATAGAGCAAAGGAGACAAAAAATAATACATAGAATCAAAAAAAACAAAATCGCAAATCGTTGTCGCTGTAGACTACCTATATTTTTTGTGATAAAAACAAAACGAAGTTTACAAAAAGAAATTGATAATCCCGCCATCAACACTTGTCACAACAAAACTATGCCAATAAACCATAAACAAAACTACACATTTTCTTTGCTTTGCCTCTGATTTGGTATAGTGCCAACCTAAGCAGAGCAATTATTAAAACTGGAAGTAGGTAGAGTCCGTCACACCGTCACACGAGAGAAATCCCGCGGCAATAAGTAAGTGGTAATGGGGATAAAAACTGCCACTGGCCACATGTGTCACATCAAGTCAGCATGTGGCATACCTTTAATTATAATTTACGGCATATCACACCTCAAGTGGCTGTAGATTAATAACGGACTTAGAATATCTTGGGAGCATCACCTGTTTATGGATATGTGGTTTAAAAAGAATAGCACATAGTCTCGACAAAATATTTATTTATATAGGTAAGTACCTTATTGTGTACACCAGAAAATACATAACAGAAAATACGATTATCACTACACAATATACAATAAGCGGCCTTATCGCTTTCTGCGATCTCTTCCAAGCAACCTTGGAATGGACATAAAATATGGAAAAACGGACGGAAATATTGGGTTTTCTATTTTTTTCGGAGAGCTTTCTCCCACAGTTTTCGTGTTATAACATTTTTGGCAAATACATGGGTCCCTGAATTTTTTGCAGTCAACAGTTGCGCAACGGGGCATAATAATTAATTATGCGTAAAAGAAGACGAATGTTTACAAAAATGTATGGATAGTAACAGCTAGCTATGAAATTCTTAGGCGGTGGAACGCAGCGACTCTGAAATGAGCAAGTGGCAGTTTTTATCCCCATTGAGGATATGGATAACATCTATTCCTTTCTTGTGGGGGTTAGAGACTTTTGTGATTTATAGCCTAAAATTATTTAAAAAAAAGTTGACTGAACACCACAGAGCGGAACATTGACAAGGGACAGATATCGGACGACAATTGACATCTGATTCTCAGTGTTCCCACCTTGAGATATATTCCCCTAAGCTCGGGTTTTTTTCATGTTTAGGGGATTTACAAGTGTACAAAATTATATAAGGCATTGTATAGAGAACAGTTGAAATAGCCTTTTTAGAGCATCTTGGTTATTTATGTATTTATACCTTGAATAGTGAGAAAATTACAAATGAAATGAAAAAATCCACTGTCGTTTTAGAAACTCAACCATGGATGCTTTTCAAGACTGTTTAGTATTATTTTATAGTTTAGTGTTTTATAAATAATACGTTATCTTAATTTTTTATACAACATGTAACGTAATTAACGCACACCCTCAAACACCCCATTTAGTATATTATGTTATAATCATAATACATACACTGATTTTTTTTTAAACATGTATAAGCATTGATTATTTATTAAATTAGTTATACTAATTCCGGAAGAATGTTGTGGTCATAGTACAAATCCACGAACGCACACAGTCGCACACGTAGATAAGAGAGTTTTGCTAGCCTAGTAGGTATTCGCTCGCGTTCGAGACGAGTTAACGCCGCTCGACACAACTATAGGTATTAGTGCCGAAAAAAGCCGACAATGCACGATTCTGTACGTTTTTTTTTGTGAGCAGGGTCAACAACACACACGGACCGGTGACAGATGTTACGTCATAAGTGACTGGGGGTTTACCAGTTAAAGAAATATGAACATTAATCGGTGTCCGAACTCTGAGCATCAAGTTGTCTAGTAAACATTTGATTGCATCTTTCTATCACACTTTTCAGGCTTTGGACTGTAGACTCTGAGTAATTTTGTTTATTGATAATGATACAATGCCAATACTTAGGCAATATTTGTTACAAAATGTTATGCTAATGTAAATAATAATGAAAGTCAGTATGACGCGTTGCTCGCACAAGGGCTGATCCAGGGGGGGGGGGGGGGGTCATGGGGGTCATGACCCCCCCCTGGGCTGGGTCCAGGACCTAGGTGGACCACTAATTGAAATTGTTGAACATAATGTTTTTATATATTTTTTGTCACAATATAGATTTTATTTAATTACTTTCAATATTTAATTAATTGAATATAATACTTTGTTTGACGCTTTAGCTAAAGAAGTAGCTGAGCAGCCAGATGTAGAAATTAAATGTCCCAGAATAATGTCAAGACAAATACATAGGGCCAATAACCAACCTGCTCAATCTGCTGAAGAGTATTTCCGTAGACCCATATACATCCCTCTTCTGGATTCAATAATAAGTGACCTATAGGACCGTCTATCTCCTGATATACTTAATTTCTTTCAGCGAAGCGTTTTCATGCCAAAAAGCGAATGCAGTAATCAAGAAATTGAAACTGTGAAACAACTAGCAACCGATTATACATTGTTACTAGATAATACTGCAGTTTCTGCCGTTGTAAACGAATATCGGCTGTGGATGGTGAAGTGGCAGCGGAGTCAGGACATACCGCAGTCGATTTCTGACCTTATTTTAAATTGCAATATTGAGATGTATCCTAATATAAGAAAATGTTTATGTATAATGGCTACACTACCTGTTAGTGTAGCGACAGCGGGAAGATCTTTCTCTACGTTACGAAAAATTCAATCGTGGCTAAGAGCTTCAATTGTTGAAGAACGTCTAACCGGACTGGAACTTCTCCACGTCCATAAAAACGTACCCATTGAAGTAGATGAAGTGCTAACGCGTTTCGGGAGAAGACGTAAAAGGAAAATTGATTTTGTTATTTAAATATAGGTAGGTATATTTAAGTGTAATGTAGTCTTTTATTTAGTTTCGGACATGTAACCCCGCAAGTTTAAAAACACCGGTGATATTAGGGCATCTCCATTAAACTTTTAAGTAATATAATAGACATCGTAGCCCCCCATGTAGCTGTTACTTTTAATAAATGTGTTGATTTAGGAACTTTTCCTGACCTCATGAAGAGTAGTAAAGTCATACCATTATTTAAATCAGGTAAAAACAATGACGTTGGCAATTTCAGGCCTATTTCTATCTTACCTGCATTTAGCAAAATATTTGAAAAGTTAATACTCAAGCCAAAGCAAGCTCAAGCAATTGCCTTATTATGGCGGAGGAGGTATCTTAGCAACTGCTAAGATACCTCCTCCGCCATAATAAGGCAATTTGTGCGAAGACTTGTTCCTTAGTTGACCTTCGCTTTCATTCGTCTTTAGTTTTAAGTTACTAACAATAGTATTTTAAGTGCAAAACTGTTTTACTAACAATTTATGGATATCTTATTTGTCCGAAATAAAATGATTTATTATTATTAAGACATTTTAATTTAAATAGCCTCCTCCATAATGAGCAATATGGCTTACCTACAAAAGGTCGTTCAACTACAGATGCGGCTGTTGATCTGCTGAGACACCTATTTCACGCATGGGAGAAATTGAAAAATGCTATTGGAGTTTTCTGTGATCTCTCCAAAGCCTTTGATTGCGTGCACCATGACACGTTTTTGCGTAAGTTACGTCATAACGGTGTCCAAAACGAAGCTCTCAACGTAATAATTTCTAATTTACATAATAGGGTCCAATGTGTAGATGTTAATGGTGTGAAATCTTTCGGGCAACCAGTTCAGTTAGGTGTTCCGCAAGGCTCAATACTTGGTCCATTTTTGTTCTTAGTATATATCAATGATTTACCATTCCATTTCAAGGGCATCTGTGTACTGTTTGCTGATGATACCTCTCTTATTTTTAAAGTAGACAGGAATAGACAAGATTTTGACGACGTAAACAGTGCACTCTCAATAGTTACAGATTGGTTTACGTCAAATAACCTAGTTCTCAATGCCAAGAAAACGAAATGTGTAAAGTTCGCCTTACCGAATGTTAAAAATCTAGGTCCCAACATCGTCTTAGATAAAGAGGTGCTTGAAACTGTAGGCTCGGCAATTTTTCTAGGACTAACAGTAGATGGCAAACTTCAGTGGGGACCTCATATATCAAGTCTACCAGGAAGGCTCAGTTCGGCTGCCTACGCCGTCAGGAAAGTAAGACAATACACTGACGTTAATAGTTACAGCTCGTTTAGTCTATTTTAGTTATTTTCACAGCGTTATGACCTACGGTGTTCTGCTGTGGGGTAAAGCCGCTGATATACAAAATATAATTGTCCTTCAAAAACGAGCTGTTCGAACAATTTACCAGCTAGATGCCAGAGTTTCTTTAAGAGATTTTTTTAAAGATATTGGTATTCTCACGGTTGCATCACAATTCATCTTTGCCAACATCTTATATATTAGGCAAAATTTACACTTGTACACTAAAAACAGTGATATTCACAGTGTTAACACTAAAAATAAGGACAAACTACGTGCCCCTATAACAAGATACCCTCTTCTTTGCTAGACTTGCCTTTAAATGCGTTTAAAGCTCAAGTAAAATCCAATCTTTGTTCAAAGGCATACTATTCCATCAACGACTACTTACATGATAAGAATAGTTGGTCGCCCTAATTTAACGCAAGACAATGTTTATGTTCTTTCTGAATTAGCTTACTGACAGGTTATTGTTTTATAACTTATTTATTTATTTTACTTCGATGGTCTTAGTTTATCATTTGTGACTTCAAATGACAGCTATGTGAACTGAACCCAGCAATGAATAAATATGTAAGCTGTCACGCCCTTTTTGCCTGGAGGCTTTTATTTGGGTAGTAAGATTTTTATTTACATTTTCATTTTATTTAATTATTTTTTAGCTTGAGTAGGTACGTATAGTTTCATTATATTTGTTGGTATATTGGCGTGGCTAGCTGACATAATTATGGCAAATAATTTAATTTTATGTTCTGGTCTTATAATGTTAGTTAGGTACCTAGTATTGTATACAATCTAGTATTTTTTTTAGCTGAACAGACAGCTGTGCTTCTGGGGAGTGCTGATGCTCAGCCTAATTTGAAATGACTTTTGATTTTGATGTTGAGTACAGTACTTACATTTATTAATAAAATACCTACTTTTTACTTGTATCTATTATTATCAAAATTAAATTATAACTTCTTGTGACTTGACCACGACTATGTGACCCCCCCCTAACGCCAAAGCTGGATGCGCTCTTGTGCTCGCATGTGGCGTTGTAGATACCGCTACAATGTGAATCAAGATATTTACAATAATTTAAAAAATCAAATACTTACCTTATTAATTGCCTTTACTAAACACTCATACGACGTTGTGTTTTTAATACACTTTCAAAATGTCCACCACCTTGTTCTATACATTTTAATGCCCGTTTTCTTAATTGATATATTTACACTTCAGAGTCATTTTTCACTATTTCAAAAGCGTTCACTATCCTATTTTTTAGGTCTTCGGCACTTGTTGTCTCACTAAAATAAACTAACGATTAAATACGTCAAAAAAAAGTCAAGAGGCGTCAAATCAGCTGATCTGGGAGGCCACTGGACAGGACCGCCGCGACCGATCCAGCGCTCTCCAAACTCGTCATCAAGGTGCTATCGAACACTCCTAGTGAAATGAGCAGGGGCACCATCGTGTTGGTAGAATACCTCTTGTAAATTATGAAGCGGTATGTCTTCTAGCAGCGTAGGTAGAGTTTCTTGTAAAAACAGTAAATATGAGTCTCCTGTTAACCTTTCTAAGAATACAGGCCCCAGTATGTATGTACATACCAATGACACCGTTCCAGACGTTAATTGAGAAACGGTGTTGGAAGGAATCCACTCTGCATGCGTAAGGATTTTCGTGCATCCATAAATGTGTGTTGTGTTGATTGTACATCCCCACACGTGTGAATGTACTTTCATCTGTCCAAATTATGTTCCACTGCCAATTTTCTAATAACCAGCGGCTGAACTGCAAGCGTGGTGCGTAACCGTTTGGAGTCAACTCCTGCCATCATCTGAGGTGGAATGGATGTTCTTTATCACCACGAAGTGTTCTCCACACATGCATATGACTACATTCAAAGCGTGGCGCTGCTTCTCGGGTACTGGCGTGGGGATTCTCATCGAAATAGTCCAGTATTTCGTTTTGAAGACGAGTACGTGTACGCACATTTGCTCCCCTGTCGATGGCCGTGTTCGGACGGAACATTCTGTGGTCGCAAAGCCGCTGAGTAGCAGCTAACATAGTTCTGCGGTCTACTCTTGTACGAAACCTTTGGTTGAATGTACTGCAAGCTAGAGCCACATTATCACCACATCGTGCTAAAGTCCTCACCATTTCAGTGTACTGAACATTTGTGTATTGGAAAGACATCGCGGGCGAAAAATTATTTGCAAACACTACGAAAACACTTTCCACTAATAATGACCGCGCGTGACTAATATTGCTTACATTGAAGTTAGCTTTCATCTTAGCCGCGCTAGTGCCCGCGCCAGTGGCTATCTCGCTCTATCCCAGGTTTTTAGTTTGAAGGAGAAAGGGACGAAAACAAGCATGAAATATTTTGTATTTTGTTGGCTTATCTATTTTGTCCTTTGTCCAGTGCCTGTGTGCGTGTGGTTAAATCGCTAAGTTTACTTAACTGTATTTGTAAAGACTTTAACGTGCTTGAAATAAGGTCCATTTTTCTTTATTTTGTATTGAATGACGGAATTTGCATAAATACAAATAAAAGTGCACTTTTAAAAGTCTTATTCCCTTGAGTTACGGTCCATTTCAGTTTGTTTTGACCGTACAAGGGTAGTGTGACTGTAATTTACGTAGTTTTAATTATTTTTGGGATAAAAAATTACCTATATTAAAAATGATAGAAATCGATTCAGTAAGAGAAGTAACTACTTTCAGGATGTGCGTTAATTATGTTACATGAATATTGGAAAAAGAATCAGATTTCGGGGACTTTCGCAAGGGAATAGGGAAATCTAAAATCAAACAGTTGAAACACTCGTGATTACTGTCAGTGTCAGTCAATGACAGCTTGAATTGCTTGGTTTGGTTATTTTTTGGTCCTAAATTGTTTATCATCTAAATACCGAATTATTTGTAAGTGTAAATAAATAACATCGCTATGGCTGGTCAGGGTCATCAGTTCCCCGGCAACTTCCAAGGTAATGCTGCCGGCATGAGATCTGGCTTCGGCGGGGGACCGATGAGCGGCCAAATGCAGTCAATGCCGAATCAGCTTGCAGGTACAATTATTGTGAACACTACTCATAATGTTTTTTTTTAGCTTATAGGGTAATATCCTCAGCGTCGGTAAACCTCATCCTTACATCCTTTAGGTAATAAGGCTACCAAGTTTTAGAATTGTTGTACTTATTTTAGTAGTTTCATGTTTGCTGGGCATAAAACACATTTTTGCAGCAAGGAGAACCATATCTTGTATTGTTAACTCACAATTGTATTCTAATGTTGTTCAACATACTTTAAAGGTGTGATGGGAGGGCCCATGGCTAACACCGGTGGGATGGTTGGCATAGGCAATCAAATGGTGCCACCGTATGGAGCTACTATGCAGAATCAGATGGGCAATATGGGCATGGGACCACAGGTATGTAACCTAATGATTTAATAAGGAACAGGCAAGTAGTACCTAGTAAAAATGGTTATTTTGATACTTCTTATAAAGTGGCAATGATTTCAATCATTTAACATTATCATGACCATTGATGTGGTTATCAATGGTCATGATAAAGTTATTTGATTCTCTGATCTGATGATGATCTTGATGCACCATTATCCGTGTAGTACCACAGTACTACACGGATAATGGTGCATCAAGATCATCAAAGTCTACTTGAAGGACTAAGTGCGGAAACCAAACCCCATAACATAGAACATGAAAAATGATAAATATTAGAAGATATGTATAGTTGAAAACACTGTAAAATCCATTAATTTATTACAATAAGGTGCAAAGGCACAAAATTTCCAAAAAAATTAGTTGGTTCAAGTGGTAAATCAATTTTATTATCAAACACAGGTGGTGTTTGATAATAAAATCCTCCTGCCCTCTGTGTCCCAAAACATGCAGTCAAAGTGACCTCTGCACTCCCACCGACAGTGAAGTGGCAACGTTTTGGGAAAACAACATTTAAAATACAGTTGTGCTAGCGACACGAAGAAGAAGAAGATTATCCAACATTGATAGATTTTTGAAAGAATTTAACATTCTTTCAAAAATCTATCAGTCACAAAGTTCTAGAAACATTTTGTTCCTATATTTTCAGGGTATGGGCGTAGGTGTCAGCGGTGGACCTGGAGGCCCAGGCATGGGGCCTCAGACAGTTCAGCAATCAGGTATAAACACATATCACCTCACTGAATTTACTTGCGGTTATAGATGTACTTCACTTTATAAACTGTAATACCATATTTATACCTGTGTACACCACAATAAACATTTGAATTTATTTAATAATATTTAAATTATTTTATCAAGTGTGTGTTGTTCTACCATGTTTGAAGTTTCCATTATTTTCCATCAGGTGAGCTGAAATTTGACAGATAAAATGCAACTATCAACCAAAATTTGATTTATTTAATCATATTTAAATTATTTTATCAAGTGTGTGTTGTTCGACCATGTTTGAATTTTCCATTATTTTCCATCAGATTTGACAGATAAAATGCAACTATCAACCAAAAGGTTAACTCTCCGCTTCATCTTCCATATTGGATTAGTCACATTCTTTCTGCCAAAATTTGGTTCTCTTCAAAAATATTATGGAACTTTTGACCTTTTATTGTGTTTTTTAAGTTTCACACATCCTGGCTTTTATCTTTAGGTGGCATGCAAGCTGCAGGTGCAGTGTCAAACAATACTGCACCCCCTCCTGCGCAGCCTCCCGCCCCGCAGCCTCCGCAGAACAAGGAGTTCAATACTGCATCATTGTGCAAGTATGTACCTTATTGCAGTGTCCATTTATATTTACTGTTAAACATAAGCCTCATCATATGTGCACAAAATATAAAGAAAAATGTATATAAAAGAGTAATAATGATTTCTTTGCCTGGTCTACAGAAAAGTGATTGCAGAAAGGCATTATTATCAGATCAGTGGTGGCCTAGTGCTACGGCACACAGCTCGTAAGTCGCGCTTGTGAGTTGAATGTTTTAGTTTCGAACCCAGACAGGCACTTTACTTTGTGTAGATTATTTCATCACCACTGCTTTCAAAATGGTGAAGGAAGACATCGTGAGGACACCGGCATATCCTAGAACCAAAAATTCGAAGATATGTGACATCAACCTGCACTGGGCCAGCGTGGTGGATAAGGCCCACTTCCTTTCAAAGAGAGGAGGCCGGAGTCCCAGCAGTGGGAACTTATAGGCTGATTATGTATGTTATTATCAGACAGTAGGATGTGGTTGCTCATCCAATAGCTGTCTAAGTCGCCTTTTGGGACAGAATAATGCTTATAGTAAATCATAAAAATACACAATAAACGAACAGATACTGATTACGGCTTAATTCATTTTCAGATTTGGACAGGAGACGGTGCAAGATATTGTGAGCAGAACCCAAGATGTATTCCAGACTTTAAAAGCCATACAAGTAAGTTTTAAACACCAAAATAGAATACCCATTAGAATCTTACTGCCACTCGAATTGCTGCAAGTATCTTTCAATCTATGTTCAAGACAATTTTACGAAAAGATTACAATTAAGCCGCAGTAAGGACTACCTCCACAAGTGGGGTTCTTGGACGGCTCAGACCGGTGTGTATGCAGGGTCTCCCCACAGACAATGGCTCACCTCCAATCTTGCGCCACATGCCCTGTCATCTGCACATATAAGGAGCTCATTGATGCTTCTGCGAACAATATTCTCGTTGCTGAATTTTATGCCAAACAAATATGTAAAAAAACTATATATATTTTTTCGTGTTATTTTTGCCATCTAGAAGAAGAGTTGATTTTGTTTAGCTGTTATGTTTATGGTGTAAGTATGTACAATAACTGGGTTCTTATTATTTTCAGCCACCAAATGGTACACATAACGGTGAAAACGCCAGTAATGATAAAAAAGCAAAAATGCAGGAGCAACTGCGGACAATCCGCCTGCTGTTCAAGAGACTTCGGCTAATCTACGAGAAATGTAACGAGACATGTCAGGTCAGTACTACTTGAACATGCCGTAAATCTTTCACGGAACACATTTATGTACTGGTCTAAGATCCGGCCTCACATCGAGTTGCCCTCATGGGTTTCCTAATAAAATGTATATTTAATTAAAGAAAAAAATGAAGTGGATGTCGGACCACGCACAATGAAGGGTTCCGTAGTTGAGATGAATTTATCCCAAATATAAACTTAACTTTGTAGATGAAAAAATGTTCTCCCATACATCGCTATACATCACGGTCAATTCTCCAACTGCAAATGTAAATTTGAATCACAAAAAAAATGTGGCAAAAGCACAAATTAACGATTTTTGAAATTTTTCCTTCACTTGTATTGTGACTGTGAGATCTTGCTTTTTGCCAAATTTCATAATTCTGGGTCAACGGGAAGTAACCAGATATTTTATTATTAGATTTTTATTTATTTTGCTAAATTCGCTCGCATAAATTACCGTATTTTTGTATTGCGTTCACTTAGAAGCTGGATATTTTTAGAGCTCCAAAGGGCCGTAGACCTACGTATTTGATATTAATTTCAACTTTATACTTCCACGCGTTCCTGAGAAAAAGGGTTTTGACTAACTGACAGACGGACGGACCACGAAGTGACCCTATAATGGTTCCGTCTTTTCCTTTTGAGGTACGGAACCCTAAAAATATGTCCGAATGAACAAAACCTGCTCGGGTTGCCGCACCATATTTCTGCACAGCTGTATTACATTTATTTAATGCATAAAAAAAATACATTTAACTTAAAATACATAAAATATGCATTTTATTAAGAAACTCGATCCGGGAAGGTCGATGTTAGTCCGGATCTTGTACTGTGTATACAAAGTGTATTATCAATTACATATCTACAGAACCTTTTCGCTAGTGATGTGAATAATGCTTTAAATTGTCGCTGGTGGTAGATTATACTTACGACAGTATGTAGAAAGTAGCGCAGAAAATCAACCACTGAGCCGCCGAACCATCACCCTAATTATGGAATACACTATCAATCTCAATCTGAATCATTTTGAAGGATATTGCTAATCCATTACTGCATATGTTCGAAAAATGTGTCTGCTCAACAACGTAAAAAACGCAATGAATGTTGTTGAACTGTCAAAATGAAAGCCATTCCCACTGTTAGTGTGTTACGCAATTACCCCGCATATTATTATGATCACTTTGACTTATTACATGCAAATGCCACTCATTTACAATAGCCACAATATCTTGCTCGATGCAGGCTATCGCAGTCCATTGCTGGAAAAGGGCTTTTGACAAGATTTACCACAACCAAGTGTCAGTCTCGGTCACCTGTGTAAACTCGTTGATCCGTCTTCACTGAAGAGTTAAGTAGAGTCTGTTGGTCCGAAAGTACAATTTTACCTTGCGTTCATTGTTGAAATGTCGGACCTACAGGAACCGCTCGTGCTTTTGCTCGATAAAATGTTACACCAATACGCTAAACAACAAACGCATAGAGAATCGACACGCGCGCTTCGGCGAGCCGATGTGCGATGCTTTGTGCGCCGTCGGTCTGTCGTGAGGTTTTGAAGTTTTGAACAACCATCCTTTGTAGGCTCGTGTTCATCCGTCGATATTTGCTAACTGGTATGTTAATATGTTTTAGGGAATGGAGTACACCCACATGGAAAGTCTAATACCACTGAAGGACGAAGCAGAGAATAAGGCGCTGGATGAAAGACGCAACACTGAATCTTACAGGCTAGCACAAGAAGAAAATAGGGAGCTCACAGAACAGGTGAGAGGATCATTTTTTTTTTATCTTTCATTTCCTGTAGTTACTTACCAGGTAATCTTATTACCGGCCTGTTTTAGCATTGCTTAACCTTTCGAACGTGGATCCACGTGAGACACAATAGCTTTTTAATTGTTTCTGTAATTACGACGTTCAACCGGTTAATGTGGCGTGTTTTTTTAATCTATATTTTTGTCTAGAACTCACTGTGAAATCTTTGGTGAAGTGAGCTATCATCCCACCTGCCGTGCTATTCTGTAAAAATCTCACCGTGATAACTTGGGTGAAGTGAGCCTAAAGTGAGCTGTCATTAGTGACAATCCCTAGCATTAGTTGGAATGACAGCTCACTTCACCTAACTTCTCATGGTGAGTTTCTAACAAGATCGACCGGCTGATACTAGTTGACTTCACCTAAGTTTTATGGTGAGATTTTTACTGAATAGATCGGCAGACTACTGTCGGAATCACTGAAATCAGCTTAATTTATAGCAACGTAAAGTTGATATTTGCTTCGGGGCGCCGTCGGTTAAGATTGCTCATCTCTTAACTGCCAGGGCTTATTGTTAATCTTATATTTTGAACTGTTTCTTCATTGGTTTTTACATTGTTCTTACAAATAGAAGCAACAAGAATATTGTACCCAGGATTTTGTAATATCTTCATGTAAAAGAGTGTCCTTGAAGTTTCTTGCCCGTTCTTCTCCATAGAGATCTACGTTGTGGAATAGGCAACTAGCTTCAACTTTCTGATTAACTGACCGACTATATTTAATTTTGACAAATCAAAATGACCTGTGAATGGTTTAATTGAAATAAATGCTTTCGAGTTTGAGTTTGCTTAAGTGGATATAGCCTTAATTGGAAACAAGGATATCAAAAAGACAGTAGGACGTATGTTGAATAAAAATTAATAACTTGATTTTATTGTTTCCAGGTGGTATTAAAAAACAAGCAGCTGAAGGAAGTCATAACTAACTTGAGGACAATCATATGGGAGATTAACGTTATGTTGACCATGAGAAGGTCCTAATTCAGGGCGGATTTCACCAATGAAACTGATAGCGAATAGCTCATCTAAACCACGGTTAGGAACTGTCACTGTCATCATTGTTGTGGAATATTGACACTGACAGCTCTTGAACGCAGTTCAGATATGCTGATCCCGTTCAGTTTCATTGGTGAAATCGCACTTAGTGTAGTTAGTTTTAAGAATTGTAGCTGCAATTCAAACCTTGTGTCACTGACATAAAAGTCACATGACGCGCTCATGATTTGTAACTACTGTAGGTAATAGGTACATTATTCCCCAATATTGTTTTTGTGATGTGTTATCTTGACCTTTTAATTTTGTTAATGGGTGTTTGTTTCGGAATTCCCGAGTAGTTTCGGACTCAATCGGACAATCCCGAACGCAAATGAGTACACAATTATAAATTTATACTAAACTCTCGAGTCTCGTGTCGTCTCGCTCCTTCGTTTTATGACCGAGTTTCGAATGTTACCCAATTATTAATAAACGCGGAGTTAAGTGACAAAAGAGTTTAACTTTCAGATTAGCTATATGTATTTTTTTCGAGGATTAATCTTGGGAGTTTATCTTGGATATTGATGACATCGGTGAAGGAAAAACATCGTGAGGAAACCTGGACCTATAGTTAATATTAGTCTGAAATCGTCAAGCCGGCTTGAGCAAACGTGGTGATCAAGGCTCGTACAGTCGGCGTCAATAATATCGGGACGAACAGACTTCAAAATTATCTAAACAACTATGAAAATGAAATATTAATTCAATGACACAAGTTGTTGAGATCTTTTTGAACAGTCTGTTCGTCCCGATATTTTTGACGGTGACTGTACAGTCACCGTCAAAAATAGCAAAGAGGCAAAGGCCTCTTGTCATACTGAGAAAAACCTTTGCCCTGCAGTGGGACAATAATAGGCGGTATTGTTTATTAGCTTTGCCTATCTTTACCGCGTTTGTTAATAAAGAGGTTAGAATTTAGTATACTGGTACTACCATAACAAGACGTTCCACTAGCCATTCAGACTGGCTACTGAGGTCAAGTTTGCGAGGACTGCTAAATACTTTTCGCAAAGAAGACACATTCCGTGTTTAATATGAATGTTTTTGTAAATAGTAGTGTAATAGATGTAGGTATAGTTAGGCATGTACTGTTGTATTATTTATAGATACAATTTAAATATAAGTAATAAAAATAATCTTTCGTATGCAGTGGTTTTATTGTAAACCTGACCTTTATTATTTGTTTGGCAATCGTGTCATGGCTACTGCAGTGACATTACTGCATTGGTCATGGTGTCTCATCTCATCACAATGCTTTTGTAGTCGAACATATTTTATGGGTATCGAATTTAGGACAACTATTGTAATTTGTGTTTTTAAGGCTAAAGCAGATTGGAGCGGGCCGCGCCGCAACGCAACGCTTTGCGAAAATCCTCCTTTATCAGTGTCGGACATTTTCTATGTGGCTACACCGCACTTTTTCTGTATGAAAATGCGTTGCGCTGCGTCTCGTTGCGGTTGTAAGGCGCGTTTGGCTATAGCCCAAATGTTGAAGCTAATACTGACTAGCAAGTGGTTTCGGGGTTCGACCCCATAGTTCTTCTTGGGAATTTCAGCGAAAGAACCATTGTTGCCTCTGGTCAGCCCTTTTCTAATTAGGAAGTCCACTATAAAGACCTACGAATCTGGCAGCATAGGCACGCCGGATCATCATAATCATAATCTATATTTTGCCAACAGACCTTACAACAAATTTTACACTAGTACTGATTTTCTATCAATCTAAAAGATGGTGACCATATAAAATGATTCGACCTCTTACAGCGCAGTGAGTCACTCGTGGCTAGACCAGAATTTTATTAATCTTCGCCACTAGATTCTGCTGCTTTTAACGAGCGGTCATTCAGGCTCTTGGTAATCCAAAATAACTACGGCCCCAAGACATGATCTGCTGATTAGCATTCTACAGGGTGGGACATTGAGGATACATAAAAGAAAGTCAAGACACATAAAAAATAAATTATTTACTTCAGTAAGTTCCGAGAGTATTCTAAATACAAAATGGCAAACAGCTACGATTACACATTGTGTTAATAAATAAAGCTAATGGCAAGCTTTTAGGAAACTGAGTATTAAAAATTTGTGTTGAGTAGTAATTAAAATTAATAACTTATAACTAGGACTTAAGTACGCTTATTTATCTACGTTCGATCGGTTTCGGGATATCGGAGCTGACTTTCTTTTTCTTTTCGAGGAGTTTTTTCTCGTAGGGACGGCGGTCGACGGTTTCGTCGGCAGGTGCCGGGATCTCGTCAGGCTGGGGCTGGTCGGCTTGTTCCGGGGTTTCAGGAGACGCTTCAACTTGCTTTCCTACGCTTCTCCCCGAAGGCAGTTCGTGGAAAGCCTCTGCCAAGTCCAGGTTGATCTCCTCAAGCGGTGTGTCGCCCGACCTGATGTAGACTGGCACGTATCCTGGCACAGGAGGCAGGACCTGCCATTTGGGACGGGCTTCTGAAATAGAAAGATATGTTACTACGGTATGCTACCTATTAAAAAAAATATGTAAAACAATTTTTGTTGGCAGTAAGACATGTCCTTTCATGGGGAAGCATGAGCCAAAAGAACTTTTCAGGTCTATCTGATACTGACTGAGGCTTATCACAGATGCAAGGCGATGCGATGTTCATTTTATCGCGGTATGTTCACCAGTTCAGTTTAAACCAGTTCCTATAGCAACCTGGTGGCCTGGGTGTTAAGGATGATTTTGATTGAATAATAGTGAGCCTGCCGGTTCAAGATGTCAGAAGTCGGGATAACTGACTCGTTGTTTAGAACCCCTTATCGTCTAGAACACTGTAATAACCTACTTCCTGAGGCTTGGCGACCTCAAGGCCAGTTTACAGTTTGATAGCAGAGCATTTTTTATCGTTGGCAATTTTTAAAAGTAGGTCATTCGATGCAGCGAACCGAGTGGTCGTTTTTTAAACCAAGTTTTAATAGCCACTACTGTATTACTGTACTTGTTACCTACCTACCCGAAAAAGAAATCTTAGACCACACTACCTACACCCGAAGCCACCTTGTTTGGTCAATCCATTGAGTCACTAGGTAAGCATCAAGGACTATTACAGTTCGACGAAAATTCGCAAGTTCAGAAGAATTTTTTGTGAATGATTTATGGATGCCGACCGCATCCCCATCGAACCGACATTAATTTCAATCATTCAACATATTTAAAATAGCCTTTTTTGCGTACAAAATTTAACTAAGCCTTTATATTATGTAGGTACATGTTACATCTGACCTCGAGGCTTCTGTCATGAATGACATTGTTGTTAGCGAAAAGTTATGACTGATATCTTCACAAATTATACTTCATTTATTTTACTCGTGAGAGCCATAATTTATTTGTTTCATATTAAATCTTGTGAGTTAAATCGACTGCGTGTGCGACGTGCTTACCTAGTATCGTATCATACGATCTTCCGTGACAACTCAAGCGTGTTATGCGCATTGAATTTATTCAATTTATCAACTTTAACATAACATTCATATCTACGAACATTACTAGGTACAGCACGCGAACTCGATAGTCGCAACTTCATATAATGTGCTGAATTAATTAAATTAATGCACACCGTGTACCCAATGGGATTTCCCATCGGAAAAAATGACGACCAGCTTCCCAAACTTTCTTCCCCTTTTTAACTCCCTTTAAGGGATAGTATAATCAGCTTATAATGTTCCCACTGGTGGGACACAGGCCTTCTCTTGGTGAGAGGGAGTGGGCCGTAATCCACCATGTGGCCCAGTGCGGGATGGTAGTGTCACATGTCTTCGAATTTTTCGTTCTAGGAAATGCCGGTTTCCTCACGATGTTTTCTTTCACCGTTTTGAGAGCAGTGGTGATGAAATAATTTACACAAAGTAAAGCGCCTGTTTGGGTTCGGACCTACGACCTGCAACTCGTCTACAAAGTCGCAGCCGTTACCACTTGGCCACTACTATACCTTTAGAGGATGAATTTAAAAAAAATCCTTCCTTAGTGCTCACCTTCGTTAAATCTGTCGGTGAAAGCTAAAGGACCTTAATACACATTTTATAAATTATTCAGTAGAGCTCATTAAAGATATCTATGCCTGAAATTAGATATTAAAATCGACCGTGTATAAAAAGTAAATAGTGTATCGTTGTAGAATAAAAACTATGATTACCTATGAAGTTTTATTAAGCTATTGAAAATACAAAACTATCATTGAAAATACAAAAATGACAAAAAATGGACTTAAGGTCCTTTAGCTTTCACTTACAGAAATAAGGAACTCTGTTCTGCAAAATTTTGTGCTTCTAGACCCAACAGTTTAGTTTGCAGTTTAGGCTGTGCGTTGTCTGTCAGTGAATTAATGAATTTAAGATTTTTATTAAGTCCATAGAAAGATAATGACGGCTATAAAAACGATTCTAGCGCGTCTGATGTACCTATATAAAGAAACCGAAGAAAGTTTCCGAAATTAAATCCGTCCGCTTGCACGAGCACGGGTCGCCGATAGATCGCGCGTTGCACGATGATATCGCATGCATCCGCGCGTTGTAAATTTGCTAATACCTAGAGATAATGGTTAGGCCGGGACTTGTTTAGGTCACTTTATTTGTTACTGCGGTCATTCAACCGACTATTAACTGCAGATGAAACGAGATGCCGATACGCAGATAGACAGTGCGAAGCTTTTATGGTTTTATGCGAATTCAGATGTTCCTGTATACGAGTTAAGCAGATACGTTTCTTGTCTTGATATTGGCGAAAATAAGAGAGTTGCCGTTTGCCGTATGCCCATTTTTACTAACACTACCCACGCTTAAATGAATGCCTAAATAAAAGTGCGCTGTTGGCATTTCAACGCTCGGCTCAGTACCGAAAGTAGAAAATGGAATAAGTAGCTTATTTACGCCGTGGGTTTGCCAGTGAAAACGGCCATTCGATTGTATGAACTTGCTACCCAACTATTTGATGCCCCAACAGCTTTAAAAAGACAGCTTGAATAGAATGGATGCCTTGTGGCGCAACTTGAGAGAAACCTTTGTCTAGCAGTGAACTGCGATAGGCTGAGTTGAGATATAAACCCGAAACAATTAACTAAATCCATCAGAATCCATACTACTAATATTATAATTGCGAATGGGTGTATCTCTATTTGTCTGTACACGACACGCATTTGGATGCACACACACGGATTTGGATGTTTGGCACACCGGTAGACCATGACCTGGGTTAAGAAATAGGATAGGTTCTTTTTATTCCAGGGATCATTTCTGACCTCCACCGGGGTGAAGCCGCGAGCAAAAGTTAGAACTTACTCTATCTACGCGGAACTTTATAAGGCTCAGTTTTAATTAAAAATAACTAAAACACTTTATTTGCACCTTCAAGTAAAAACATATGGTTTACAATAAAAATAGGCCTAAGGTAAGTAGAGTTGTACTCGTATGTTAGAGTTGCAGCCAATACCTAAGCTAAGGTAGGTATCTTGTATTTAAAGGTATTAGCGCCCACCTTCGTTAACGATTGTAGCCGATGATCAATAACATATAAAATATGTTTTTAAAATACATTAATTAAATACAATTGCGGACACAATAAGGCATTTACCTGACTCTCCGCGTTAGCTGTTTAACGCGGAGAGTAAGGTAAATCCCTTATTGGATGTGAGAAGACATGGGAAACGATTGAATGTTATTTATTATTTTTGTTTTTATTGGACAATCGAGAGCTTTATATCCGCGAAGTTTTAGGCCACCAAGTTTAGTAACAGTAATAAGAAACTGTTCTGTTCATGATAGCATCGTCTATCTAGCCTTTCCACAACTGCACATGTCGGGGTCGGCTTCCAGTCTATCCGGATGTATTGATTATTTTACAATAGAGCGACTGCCTATCTGACCTTCATAACCCAATTAATGGGTAATACGACACACTGGGCCCTTGGTAAGACTGGTTGTCAGACTTTCGGGCTTTTGACGATCCGTAACGACTGTCAAAGATCCACGAATCACAGCCGGGACCAACGGTTCAACGTGTTTTCCGAGGCACGAAGTAAATATGAGATACGATGAGAAGATAGTCACCCATCCACGGACCAACCTAAGCAAGCGTAGCTTAACCTGATTGATCGACCCGACCGGTTGTTATTTACTTTCCCGTTTAAGATAGTAAGTGCTAAATGTCACCTAACCTGCAAGTATCGCGGTCACGAATGATCACGATCCAGCCACTTGAGCGTCTGACGTAGACACAAACTATTTTCGAGATAACTAGGTAGGTAGTTATGTACGTAGTTCTCCGAGGCGCACATTTGTACATAGCTGTTTCGATTAGACAATTGCTGCAATTCAGTGCAATAAATAGATTTTACTGCGTAGCTAGATACAGTTCTAGATTTAGTTGTCCTAAACCTGTTCCGTTTAGCCGCGTAAGCTCAAACTTACATCAAAAGGTGTCTATCTGTTTATGCTTTCATGCCCAATTCTCCGTTCGTGCTGCCATCAGCTACTTACCCACGCGATAGATTTAACGGCGTGGTAAAAAGACAATCTTTTACTAGGTACTATACTCGTAGATGCGCAATCGACCGGGTTTAAACCTGGTGCTTTGGTAAACACCCAGTAAACACTGATTTTTTTGGGTGTTTATCGGTTGTTTTGAGACCCATCTATATTTACTACTTTTATACTCTTGCGTAATTCGTGGAGGCTTTAATTATTTTCGCAAATTCGTGTCTACGTAAGAAAAAGGTGGATTATACCATAATTTGTTTAGGTCTTAAACTTCTAACGCCTTCTATGGAAGATATCGTTTCCGTCCGAGACCGAGAGAGGCTATATGAAATGCATATGATCACTCTTTATGACCTAACCAAGCTTAGGTTTTAAAAGCTCGTAAGTAGGTAGGTAAGTTAATTGGTTTGGCACTTCGATCAATAACTTGGTAGGTTAGAAAATCTTTAGTGAAGGTTAAATATTCTCTTAAATATTTTAAGTTTCAATCATTACATTGTATCTATACATCGAAGCTTGCCAAAGCCTATAACGAGGTGATTGTGTTCATCTCTAGCAATATGAATGCAAGATTGATTAAGCATAAAAAATATCTAAGGTCTTTACAATCAATGTTCTTTAGGTATAAGTATACTTCGACTTTTAATTGTATTCAGTAACTTGACAGATAAGGGTTACCAGATTTTGACAAAAAAAAAATAGCGAGGTGGTGAAAGAATGAACGAAATTGAATGAACTTAAATGCAAACTTTTTATTTTAAATTTAATAACTTGTCTTAAAAACACGATATACCTATACTATTAAAAATTGTAGAATTTTTTATATATTTTGTTTTTCAGTAGTACAACTTAGAATGTATTGATTATTATTATATTCAGCCACTCTTGAATGTCTTTTTTCTTCCAGAACATCTTGGGAATTGTTTAAATTTTTCGAATATTCAAATATTCGACGAATTACGAAAATATTACGAATATTTAAAGTTTTATTTAAAATAAACCATTTTATCATTCGTTCTTTACGCAAAATCGTTCCCTACACCAACAGTATAAGTTTTAGTATGGCAACATTATTTTTCTTGGAACTGTCAAGTTACTGAATACTATTAAAAGTCGAAGTATAGTAGGTACAACATTCTGGGATTTCTATCAGAAACGTGTTGCGGTGATGCGGTCAGAAGCTCTTGCGCATCATTGCACTTTGAGATCTTGACAGCTATTCTATAGGTAAACATTGCTAATTGTACTTTTGCGTAATAACTTCGTCTATCAGTAAGGTTAGGTACCTGTTACCTGGCTCCTAAGTCCTAATGTTTTTACCTTTCAAAGTTATCTTTAATTTGCCAACACAAATGTGACAATTTTAAGCATAACTTTTTAGGCATTCACAAATGTCAGTCATGTATCTACCTACCTAGTGATCAAGCTTTTCGAGATCGAATTTATCCGATGTTTGGCCATTACCTATTAGATGCTTAGAGGATGTTTTATTATAACAACTAACACCAGTTTTAATACCTACCTACTCGAATTTCAAGAAGACAATGGCGCCGATTCCCTTGTTCACAAACTAAACTTAATTTAAGTTCAGCGCATCTTTTTCTTTCTATTTCATTAAGAAAGGGACAGAAGATAAATATTAGTTTAGTCCAGTCAAATTAGTCAGCGTCTGACGTAAATTGAAGTAGCCATGTTTTTAATCACGTCTAAACTGTATATGGAGTATCTTAATTTGACAGGACTAAACTAATATTTATCATCTGTCCTTTTCTCAATGAAATAGAAAGAAGAAGATGCACTGAACTTAAATTTAGTTTAGTTTGTGAACAAGGGAATCGGCGCCAATATCATTATTAAAACTAAAACATCTAAAGCTGCATTGGCGTCTTGACGCTGTGCATGGTACTCTGTGCATGAGTCTTTACACTGAGGACTAATTGCTCACAAACACCGAGAGGTGGCTGACTGCTGAGTAAAACCGTTAAAATTAAAATGCCTTCATGATTACCTATAAAATGTTCTAACAAGTACCAGTTTGTTTGTGTGTTAGCGTCGTTGAGTGAGATGTGAATGTATGGCCACACCGGCTTTCTAACGGTCGCCGGCGTCCATCCGACTCATGGCTGACTTTTTGCTTGTCAAAACGCTAACTGTACCTGCTTCATTTGTCCAGTACATTTCACCCAAATATATCCAGCAACAGCCATCGATTTTCATCTCAAACCCAAGACAGATAAGATTCAAAATCCAACGCACATTCTCCTGATACAAGTGAAGGTGTCTTCGTCTCATAATGCTCTTTAATTCTACTGCTTGCCCTAGTTTTGTTGCTCAAAAATCGGAACAAATTGTCTCGAATAAATATTATCACTTTGAGGCCTGATTTTTGAACTGGACAGTCCGCTTATACCTGCTATCGTATGTTTCTTTGTGACCTGTTCCGTATTATTGTTAAAAAGTAGGTACTTATGTATATAAATACATTATTATCGGTTTTCCGTAAAAACCGAAAACAACTGGACTTATACGCAGTTATTAAATGCCATGAACTTCGGTAGATAGGATACAGACAACGGTCACACACACACGATCATTTACATTTGCGCATTATATTTTTTACAAAGATAATATAAAAAAGTAACAATTAATGGACGTGAATAATTATAATTGTTCCTCCTATTCGTACTGGTAATCTATAAAGTCACGCGAAGTAGTATTTTGATATAAAAAACTGAAATGGTCCAATTTGCCGGGTAATATTTTTGTTATTAATTGTATCTACCAATGTAAAATGTTATATTATATTTTTTCACACAATATAAATGAAAGTGGAACTGCTACTGCTAAGCACGTGGTACCAGGTTCAATATATTTAGATTTTCTACCAGGAATTTCTCAGTAGCATCTCGGTGCCGGGATTTATACACAGAATTATAATCATTAGAATAAGTAATACAACTTGTTAAGTTAGCATGATCCTAAAATGTCAAGATTTCATGAAATAGTCATTCAGTAGGATTACTTGATCTTAGAGAGTTATGTTGATGACTTTAATGATTATAATTCTGTAAATACATATTTATTACGGCCGTGAATCATATTTTAATCAGCGTACAACTTATTACTGACCAGCAAATTGCAAAAAACGTAAGAAAATTTGAATTTCGCGGGCTCCCTTGTAGCATCCACCTTAAATGACTTCGCTAGACGTTGCAAAAGTTTTACCACATAAACACGAATTGTTTTGATTAATCATGACGATAGGAGTGAAATGCAACAAGTTAGCCACATGACCACGAAAGTGGGTCAGTAAAGAGTCCAGCAGCGAGTTTCTTATCTATATAAGACTAAACAACTATATATGGCGACAATCCCGACTACGTTATATTAATTAACGATGACAGCTTATCTGAACATGCGTCGTAATTATTGCAGAGTAAAAATGATCGAATGAGCCGTTGTTCTTTTGATCGATTGATTTATAAATAATCGATTTATCATAGCTTCATTAGAGACTATCTATGGTTGTGAAGCTAGGGTACGAGTACATGATTTATTTTGGTCAAACAATATTTTCACTAATTATAGTAAGTTATCTACTAATTAGCTCTTCTTTTCTTTTTAGCCTGCTGTCCTGCCTAAACCAATATTACCTAACCTGTCCTGACCTGTCTAAACTAATATTATAAGTAAAGAGTAAAGATTTGATTTTTTGTATGTTTGTTTATTACGCTAAAACGGCTAAACGGATTTGGATAAAATTTGGTACATGGATAGGCCACGATCTGGATTAGGACATAGAATATTAACTATATTTAGTTTATTACTATATTTACTTTTTATCCTGATATTCCCACGAGATCGAGGCATATGCGGTTGAAACTGCGGGGCGCAGCTAGTATTCAATATTTAGGGGTACAGCACGGTAGCGGGATCGTCCGAAAGGGTTACCGCTGCCCTGGTACATAAAGGGCTAAGGAAGGAACATGGGTGGGTTTTAGTCAGCAAGAGTCTGACACTCCCTTCTGCTCAGAGGTCATTTGATGATTTCCCATCCTCAAAAAAATAAATAAATAAGGGGTACAGCACTATTAGAAATATTTTTTCTTTTCAGTTAGACGTTTATATTCACTTATAGCCACTTCATCTTGCAGTTTCACACTCTTCGTACATCTTTATTGGGTCTGCTCCTTCTACAATAGCCTTAGCTTCCATTTTCAACTAAGACTTTTCAGAACACGCTATATCCATTTAAGTATTTATCTACAATATCACCCTTTGTGTCCATTCAATTTTTATACTTTTGCTTACCTGCTAGAGAAATACAGGGTGGCAGGGACATCGACGCGCAACCTGTTACCATGAATTCAGTACATGATTGTGAACCCCCTTGCGTTCACATTTTCTTTGGTTAATAATATAAACATTAGTTGTTCCATACATTTTGACCGCGTAGGAATTGCACTTTTCTATGAAACAGCTGTTTGTTTTTGATAACCGACGAAACATTTCTACGCTATTGGATCTAGAATCATGTGCTGAATTCATGGTTATAGTTTCTGTGACCGTGCCATCATGTACAGATAGTATCAACCTATAAAAGCCATTTAAAACCTTTTTAATCGCGACTGGACGTAATGTGAGAGTCATTGTCCTGTCCAGTGGTGTGTAACCCAGCTCGGCTCGGACCGGGCCAATCGTGTTTGTTTTTGCATTATTATAAAATTCCTTCCATAAACTTTTCAAGTAACGTACTATTGCCATGTTTACTGTCCAACGCTTTTAAGTTCCGCTTCGATGAGCTTTGAAGGAGCTTTCTCATCATTGTATACTGATAATTGAGATGAAGTTTTGGTCGCTGTTTCACCTGTCTACATCATAACAATTTTGTTTTTGTTTTTATTTAGTTAAACGAGCGCTGTAAGTACTGGCAGGTATTTTAAGGTACCTAATGTGACCTTTCCCGGAATTAATTTGGCCCCTAATATGTTGATGATATCATTTTCCCGAGTTTCGATTTTAATAAAAACAGGTGTGCAAAAAATACTTGCGGCCAGATGACTAATATTGATGGGCAATGAGATAAGCCAGTACTTCATTATAAGAATTCTTATATACCAATTAGTTGTTTTATTAAGTAGCAACGTTACTCAGAAGTTTTTTTAGCAGATATTAGGAGAAGTCATCAATTCGTGTCACTGGTCGATTGGCTTCACGGATATCGCAATTAACAAATATAAAATCCGTTAGGAATGTCTGGTAATGACTTGATTCCTGTTTCTGAAGACAGTAAAATTGAAGCTTAAGATAGAGACGTGCGGTAAATACGGACAAGTCTAACTAGTTCGTATAGAAGATCTTAGGTTGTGTGCAGAATTGAGTCAAAGCTGTCTTTACCCAGACTGGCTTTTTGAAAGAACTAGCAACCGGCCCCTGCTCGCAAGGGTGCAATATCCAAACATGGAGATTTCTGTGACAGACATAAAAACCTTTTGCAATAAATGATCTAAATGGTGGTGAAAACTAAATCGAAATATATTATGTAATTAAGAAGAACTAAGCATTCACATTCCCTCTCACATAGAGAAGGCCTGTGTCCCAACAGTGGGAACATTATAGGCTGGTTATGTAAGCATTCAAACACACAGACACAAAAAGCAACTTTATCCATGTATAGAGGGGGTATGGCACACTTGAGTCAAAACAATGAAAGCATGTGCATAGACAAAGTTTCAGCAACTTACTATTTTAATGCAAGACAAAACAGCTCTGCCTCGTTCAGCTGCGATACGACCGACAAAACTATTTTAGCTCTGGTGTGCACACTGTCATAGAACGTTTAGGATGTCTACAGCATTCCTGCCATCAAGCCTTTTTGTAACATCCTCTTTATTAGATGACGCAGCCTCATTTTATCCTTCAGTAAGTAGTCTACCATACATTTTTTTGCCGGTACATAAACTCTTTGAGTAAATTGAGTTAACGAACAAGATACAGATTATTAATCACGGTAGGTATTACACTTAAACGTGACTTACGTGTTAACTATGAACTTTTTCGGTAACCGTAGATTAATTAATCAACTGTGCAATTCGATAATTCAATTGCATTGGAAGTGTTCAATGTTTATAATTTAATTACAAGCGAAGCATTACGATATTTAGTTTCAATTTTCAACACCAATTAGTATTTAAAAGTAGATGTCAGACGTTATTTGAATCATCTCTTGAACAAAAAACTTGTTAACATTTATTATTTTATTCAATTTTGTTGAATGTCTTATGAACACAAAATAGCCTTTAATTGAATAATGTATTTTATGGAAAAAAAAAACAACTGATCTGGGCTCACGATCACGGAAAAGGATCATCATGTCACGATTTTGATCCACGCCCGATATCTCCGTGACTTCATGATGACTAACAAAGATAGATAATACTTAATAATTAACGTCGTGATTAGTCGTGAACTGTTTTTATTTTGACGCTTAATTCTCCGATACATTTTTTTTTTGTTTCTAACCGTCTTCTAAAATAAAGGAGGTACTCTATTCGTCGATTGTTTTTTCTATGTTTCTCGAGGTAGTGATTACGAACTGATGACCGAAAAGCACATGTGTGTGTATTACAGTTTAAATTGAGATTTATGTTTCTTAAATGGTGCATACGAATATCTTACCCACATCACAAAGATTTAATAGCCTATTAGGATAAATTGATTTCGTGTATTGCAATGCAGTACGGAAATTAATAAAGTGCGTTGTACCTATGTATTTTTACGATTTAGAAGGCTTTAGAAGTACTTAAAAAAAAAAAAAATTAAATATTTGAAAATAATACTTACCAATAACAACACAGAAAACCACACAAAGAACTATCAACGACTTGAACATTTTGGTAAAATTTATAACTTAGCAAAAAAATTATATAATTGTTTAAAAATTCGCGGTGTACTGTCGTGTGCGCTTGCACAGGTGACGGGTTGCGCGGAAGGCTGCGGGCTAACGAGTGATGCGCGCGCGCTCACATAACCGGATTAAAAGCACTAGGACCTGCACACACTGCCACTAGCAACTAGTGCAGTACTTGCACTAGATAGTAGATAAGTTCTACTGCAACCATTGTTCATGAGAAAGTTAAGGTTTGTCCACTTTCTCGTGTGCTTCGAAAACAGAGTTTCTTGTATTCCAGGTTTCCAGTAAAGAGCTGATATATGTATGCAATTACAGTAGTATTTATCTTGAAATATCACACGCTACCGGACATTGAAGAATGTTATTGTGACCAGTTAGCCATAAATAGATATTCCAATTGGAAATCTAACTATCAATACTCAATGCTTGCTTTATGTCTACGCCAATTATTATCAAGTACCTCTGACGTCACCAATGGTCTGTAGAGTGGATAGCGAGCGGGTTGGTGACCCCAGAGCTTGGCTGATTAAGACTTCTAAAGTTGAAGCATCTAGCTTGTGATCAGTTGTAGAGATTTCCGCAAACCAAAATCTAAAACAAAGCGATCCATAGATTATCAACAGCTCATAAAGGACTTCCTGTAACACGCTTTCAAGTGCTGTTATTAATCTTAAAGTCAGGACGTTTTTAAGTGTATAAAACTGAGGCATTTTCTTCATTGACTTTTTAGTTTATATCCAAAGGATTTTATTTTTATACCAGTAGCGCATCCCGGCCGAATGAGCCATTATGTCAAGAACTTTCTTACAGACAGAAGGGAACAAACGATTACCTACGAGCTATTATTGGGAAAAAGAGTCGTACGGGTCGTAGGTTCGAGGCCAGACAGGCGCTTTGTGTAATTTTTTTCATCATCACTGCTCTCAAAACGGTGACGGAAAACATCGTGAGGAAACCGGCATGTCCTAGAACTAAACACTCGAAGACATGTGACCTACCAACCCGCAGTTATTTTTTGGTGTTTGGTAGTAAGTAGTAATTTATTTTCAGTAACTACTTACTACAAAACACCAAAAAATATGTAGGCTGCAAAGGTAGCTTTTTTTTTTTTGTTGCGCGGTGGAAATCCTCTTTGGTAGCCTGCCCTAGATGATTTGGAAATACCTAGACGTGAGGGTGAGAAATTTTCTAAACATACAGTAGGTACACACATAAAGGCAGTAAGTAGGCACGATCCTTTTTTAGAAAGGGAGCCCTAGGTAACTAATACAGGAAAAAATGTGGTAAAAAGCATCACATGTTATTAAAATTTGTTTTTCTGAACCTTCACCTGTGTAGAATAATATTATTCTGGAGATGTAGTATTAGTTCCAATAACTATTCACAATATTATCTCAAAAATGATTCATAGTAAATTCCAATAAAACATGTTGTTTATGATTAATTTCTAGGTATTAGGTACCTATTATAATATTTTGATGAGAGGTATCTCAATTTTTATCTAGACCGTTATTTGGTGTTGCACATCTAACCTCGGGTGTTTTACCCGACGGCGTGATGCAGAGGAGGGTAATGTGGTACAGGTCTTTTATGCCTCCGACGACATCAGATTGTACGGAGTAGGGTGTACTTACGGGTTGTGGGATGGGAGACAGAAATAGGTGTTTATACCTTGTTTCCATCTTTTTTTACAGTTTTCTTTTTACTTAGTCGGAAAAAAGAAACAAAAATTCTTTTTGTGTATTAGGATCTTTGACAAACATGCTAAACTAAAAAAAAAATACTAAATACTTAATTTATTAGATGCAAATGGTTTTGCATCTATAGAAAATTTTGATCCGACCCATTGCAACCCATTGCGTCCCTACTTTGTTTCCGCTTTGCGTTCTTTCTGACTTATCCCCTTTTCCTCGGCTCCTAAGGGTCGTAGCGTGATGTTAAATAGCCTATAACATTTCTTTTGAAATGGGCTATCAAAGACAAAAATAATTTTTCACATCCGACTGGTAGTTACGGAGATTACCCCCTACATACAAACTTCCAAACAAATTCTCTTTATAATATTAGTATAGATGAAGGTGAAGGTGCCTACAAATAACCACATAGGTTGAGTCGTTAAGATTATTTTAAACAATAAAAGTACATAGTCCGTCTAGGAGCAGCGGAAAGGAATACTGTGACAAACCATTGAATATATTGTATTTTATACAATAGCATGGCGTTGCATGGTTGGGCGATAGCGGATAAAGAACTGTATAGAGAAGATAAAGGGACTCCACAAACACGCTGTATGTAGTCTCTTTGTTATTATACAGAGTGTTAGATTAAAGATTAAATATTAAACGAGAAAAACATACTTTAAGGGAGTGTAGTACTCATGAAAACAAAAAACTTTTACTATGGGACCAACGCAAGTTATTATGTCGTGTAATGTATCTAAATAACAGGCATATAACCGCGTGACCTTGTGACCTGCAATACAGGACTTTATATAAATCTACTTCAGGTCAGGTTCCAGTCTCTCACAAAGTTAGCTCCTTATTCATGCACTACTGTCAAAGTTTAGCATTAGTTCATCACTTACGTCGAGAAAATAAAGATTTATAATATAACGCTGAAATGTGACTAAAAAAAACTGCTGTTCTTTACATTTAACCTAACTAACAGTCTAACACCTTGTATTTTCATTACTATTTAGCAGATAACACCTCATTTGGGACAATTCAGAGTAGTTAGGTTATCGTTGTGTCCGTGCGAGGTCAGCTTCAACAAAGAAACTGGATACGATGTGGGACTGTGGGTGGCCTTTTTAAAGTTCCGGATTTTCCTGTTCCATTTGCGTCGAAAGGAAACTGGAAAATGGGGCCCTAATTACTAAGCCTGCGCCGTCTGTCTGTCAGAGGCACGACACACATGTTCAGTAAGATTCAGCACAGGCTGGGCAAATGTATATTTTGCCGGCCGACTGTGCCGAATCGGGCCAAATCATGTCGACCCGAAGTGTGTAGCACGCCTGGGTCACATGGCTGTGTCTTTTTAACTGTAGGCAGTCTGTAATAGGTTGCAGTAGCACTGGTGGTCAAGTGGTAATAGCCGCGACTTACTGTACGGTCGTGGCTTCGAACCCATGCCGGCACTTTACTTTGTGTTAATTATTTCATCACCACTGCTCTCAAGACGGTAAAGGAAAACATCGTGAGGAAACCGGCATGACCTAGAACCTAAAATTCGAATACATGTGACATCCGCCAACCCGCACTGGGCCCGGGTAGGTCAGTGCTTATGACTCCTGCTTACAGACAGGAGGCCTGTTTCCCAGCACAGGGAACATTATAGGCTGATCAATTCATTATTTCAATTACCTATTGCCAGCCAGTCAGTCAACATTTCTACAGAATATGTACTTTATTACCTGTCATTGCTTTATTTTTAATTCTTTTTATCTTTTGTGGTAGAGTAATTTTATTCTAGGTGCATCGTCTTCACATATAATTATATAATGAATGTATAAAAAACCCTTTTTCTTGCCTATTCTTCTCCATACGAAACTACCTTTTTGAAGGGGCGACTAGAATCAATTCTATTTTTTGTAAATTTTGACGTTCAAAAGTGCCTTTTATGTGCCTATTTGAAATAAAAGATTTGACTTTGACTATGGCAAATCAAATCAAATCAAATCAAATCATCTTTATTGTGGATCATAGGAAAGTGTACATTATACAGCTGGTGTTAATTTATTGTTTTGCGAACAGCTATGTCGTGCCCTTAGGGCGTACAATAGAATGTAGGTACATAAAGTGAATTTACATGCATGTCAACAATAATATTATAATAAATTACACATTTTACAAATACCAATTTCAAATTACATTACAAATTTTAGACAATTAAATATTGATAGACGCATCATGTATCTATCTATACAAAACGCATCATGACCCAGGCAGATTGTATTCTAACAGTGATTTGTCGGCAAAGAAGTCTTTCACAGAGTAATAACATTTCTTCACTAACAGTTCATGGAGATTCTTTTTAAATGATTTTATTTCAGTAATTGCTCTTATCGGCTTTGGAATGTTATTGAAAATACGCGGAGCCGAGCAGAAAACACTTTTGTGCAGGAAATCCGTCTTACTAGGCGCTATGTCTAGCTTGTCCTGTACCGTATACGCGTCCGATATTTAAATAGATAAATATTATTTTTAACAAAAACTGCGACCTCAAAAATATATAGACACGGTAATGTTAATACGTTCATCTTTTTAAAAAATGGTTCACAGGATTCAGTTTTTTGTAGATTGAAAATTGCCCCGACACATCGTTTCTGTGCAATAAACGCGCGTTCTTTATCAACACTATTGCCCCAGAATATTAGGCCGTATCTAAGGTTAGAGCTGATGTAACCATGGTATGCCGTTATTAGTGTTGGTAGATTTGTAATTTTTCTTAATCTGTGAAGGGCATATGAGAACTTGTTTAACTTTTTACAGACACAGTCAACTTGTTTTCTCCAGTTTATTTTGTCATCCACGTGTAACCCTAGAAATTATTCAAATATTCATAAGCCGACTTTTTCATAAAAGGTTAGTCACCTGACCTCATACATAGTTCATGGCTTGAGCCTTCCGGGTGTTACAACCTTAATACAGAAGACAGGAGGCTTCCGTCAAATCATCAAACCATTACACTACCTATGTGGGTGGTTACTTGTACCTTCACCTCATAGAATATAAATTCTTCTCATAAATTCACATTTACAACGCATTGAAAAGCAAAAGTTAGCATCATTTGTCTTTTCATTGAGAATGCACTTCTCACATTTTATAACTGTGTTAATTAAAAACAAAATTGAATATTACTTTTGGCCAAAATCTTTGAAGATGTTTTCGAAAATTATGAATATAAACTTTTTGATTTCTTTTGATATATTAGTTTGAAAGTGGAAGCACAGCTTTTAAAGCTCTATTAACCATGAGCTCAGTAGACACGGGTTCACATCAGTAACCATATTTATCTGTTACTTTTTATCAATAAATTCTATCACACTATAAAAACAATTACCAATAAGCTATTTATGTATGTCATTTAGGGCTGATTTTCCAACGCCTGATAATTATATCGGAGGAATAATTTTGAATTTTTGGCAGTTTTTCCATATTAAAACTGTCAGACGACAATTTTATTCCACGAATAAAAAATACTTGTCTATTAAAAAATAAGCCCTTAAAGTGTTTAAGAGCTGATTTCTCAATCGCCAGATAACTTTTATTCGAGGAATAAAATTGACGTTTGACAGTTTTTGTATGAAATAACTGTCAACATTTCAAAATTATTCCTCGAATAAAGTTATCAGATGATTGAAAAATCAGCCCTAAGAGAGTTCCCTTATTTCTTTTGGAATATTGTTGAATATTTTTTAATTGCTGTGATAAAGTTAAAGTTGTGTAGTGAGGATGGGATGTAGTAATCACGGTACAGAGGACAGAGCTCCGGCGGGATCTCATGGCGGCATGGCGAGTGCGATTGTCGCAACCCAGTGCTGGGCACGCCACAATTGCGCCGATAAGTCCCCTGTTTGAGGAGTGGCTAGAGAGGCATCACGGCGCCCTCACCTTCCGCCTGACGCAGGTCCTCACCGGACACGATTGTTTCGGGAGGTTCCTGTTCAGGATAAGGCGGGAGGAAACGCCAGGGTGTCACCACTGGAGTCAACAGCCGACTATCGGCCACCGTAGGCGCGGGCTTGCGGGCGGTGAGCAATGGGCAGCTCGCCGCCCGGTAAGGACCACGCCCGGGTCGACGGCGCGTTGTGTTCCACTCGCGCCTCAAAGAGATGTCACAGCACGAACTGACGGGGTCCGTTTGTAAGATGTTCATCCACTTCGTTCGGTTCTCAACTTCTCTCAGGGCGGTCGTAACAGAGAGTCGGAGTGCGGTTACTTAGTCTGACCAGCGGTTAGGTGACCGGCCGCGATATTATCTTTTCCCATCTACCTTGCCCATCACTACCATTTTTTTAAGATTATCTGATTCCCGACAGGCAATGTGAACAAAGTAACCGAGAATGAGGGTGTTGGAGGTAAAGACTTTATTTATCCAATCTAAGAAATAACAGGTTTTCTGGAGCCGAAAACCTCAGGAGAAGAACGTTCAGCATGCGGTTTAAAAGGCTGTAAGAATCCAAAAGTACCCGTTTCTTTCTCGGGGAATCTTTTCAAAAAGGCTGTGAAATATTGTCCAGTGGAGCAATTGCGTAACACACTAACAGTAAGAATGGCTTTCATTGTGACAGTTCAACAATATTCATTGCATTATTTACGTTGTTGAGCAGACAAATTTTACGAACATATGAATCAATGGATTAGCAATATCCTTCAAAAGGATTCAGATTGTAATTGATAGTGTGTCAAGCAAGTAGGATGCAGAATCAAAAAATTTCCTCACTTTGCAGTGCAGCAATACAAGTTTTTATTGTAACCAAGTACGGTAGGTTTCAATGAGCTTTTACATTCAACAAGCCAACCTGAAAGTATCGTGAAAGTCGACAAGACGGAATATAAGTTAACTTTCTGCTTGCCACATAAAATATTAGCATTCAAACGTGAACATAACGACTGACTTAGTAATGGAGCTGTTGTAGAAACATAGCCTGCTGCCAATACCTTAATAGGTGTAAACAATTTTATTACTTGACTAAAAGTTGAGTGAATGGTAGTTGTCGGTTTCGTTGACGTTTTTTTCCAACTAACATCGTGTTTGTCATGAGAGCAGTGTAGCCCAGTGGTAACGGCTTCGACTTACGAGTTGTAGGTCGTGGGTTCGAACCCAGACAGCCGCTTTACTTTGTGTAAATTATTACATCACCATTGCTCTCAAAAACGGTGAAGGAAAACATCGTGCGGAAACCGGCATGTCCTAGAACCAAAATTTCGAAGACATGTGACATCTACCAACCCGCACTGGGCCCGCGTGGTGGATTTCGGCCCACTCCCTCTCTCAGAGAGGAGGCCTGTGTTCCAACAGTGGGAACATTATAGGCTGATTATGTATCGTTTTACTGCAAACTGAACCCTAAAAAAGGCATACTTAGGTCTTATAATTAAGTGTAGTATGGTATCTAGAATTTGGTTCGGGCCTTATACCAACTTTTCTGGTTAGGTAGTGCAGGTAGGCAGTACAATATAGACTGCGGTGAGATAGAAGTAAAAAAAAAGAGATGTGGATTTTTTCATCCTACTAATATTATAAACGTGAAAGTTTGTATGGATGGATGGGTAGATGGATGGGTGGATGGATGGGTGGATGGATGGGTGGATGGATGTTAGTTACTCTTTCACGCAAAAACTACTTAACGGATTGGGATGAAATTTGGCACACAGATGGTTTATAATCAGGATTACCTATGGACCCATGGCACATCGGTAGACCACGACCTAGATTAGGACATAGGATACTTTTATCGCGATATTCCCACGGGATCGAGACTTATGCGGGTGAACCCGCGGGGCGCGGCTAGTTTATGTATAAAATATAGCTTTACTTTGTTTTATTTAAAATTATCAAAATGTGTCAATATTGTTTACGTAAATAAGAATGTGTTTACGCCGAATACACGGTATAGGTACCTACTTAGTGGTGGTTTTCAAAGAATTCATGTTTTGCGAATTTAGAGTAGGTATGTATGTACGTACGTACATAATTGAAAGAGATAAATGTAGTTCGAACTAATATGTGATTCTATTTTAAAGACTTTAAATGATTTAGGTGTGTAACATTCTATCATGACATTGCATTTTAATGAATTTTATTTACATACATTTATTTGAATTGAATTTATATTTAATTTTGAACTAATATTAAATTAAATTATTATAAGACTAATAATGTTGTGACCAATATGGAATGTAATTTTTTTTTCTCTTTTCTGGCTTTACGATGATTACTTAATTTTGTGTTACATTTATTATTAAAATATTTTTTTACCCGTTATAATTTACAGAACATGGGGGTCTTTGCCTTGCAGTTGGATAATGAAACAAAATCATAATACTCGTTTTTGTTACGCGAAGGTCGGGTATTATTACAAAATTATTCATGCCTTCTAAGTAGATCTATTAATAATATATTTATAATATAATAATAATTTATTTATTTTCACTTCAAGACACAAACATCAGTGTAGCCCTGGCTCTTGTACTAGGAGGCCCTGTATCACAAGAGCCAGACCTCTTAATTTAAAGAGAATAAAAGGGTAGTAAGTAAACTTTTCTCATAATTTTTCAGCCCTAGAACCAAATATTCGAAGACATGTGACATCTATCAACTCCCCAGCCTACTCCTTCCCGAAGAGAGGAGGCCTGTGTCTCAGCATTGGGAAGATTATAGGCTGATTATGGATGATGGTCAACATTTTGATTGCCTTTTCAGAAATGTCTTTGATTTTGTTTTAAAAAACGTTGCCCCACACTAGGAATTTCTCCAGTATCGTGAGTGCGTTTACAAACATTTAAACTCACATAGACAAACAGCCAGACCCGGAACAACTACTTGTAGGCCATACAAATATTTGTTCCGTGCGGGAATCGAACCCGCGACACGCAGCGCAGCAGTCAATCGCTTAACCACTGCGCCAACAGTGCCGTCAATCATCGTCGTCATCGTCGATTATTCTTGAGAAATCTATGTATAATCACCAAGAATCGCCTTTATTTCGAAGTGGGTGGTGGTCCCGTGCTGCGAACCTAACATTCATTGTTTTTTGTTTTTTTTTTTAATTTCGCAGAGGGCTGTTTTGAGGTGGCGTGGGAAAAGAGTTCCTGGAATCACTTGGGAAAGACCCTTGCCCAGCAGTAGGACAGTAAAGGCTAAGTAAAAAAAAAAAAACTACGAAATATTAGGTCTCACTTTCATCACTTACTGTTTGAAGTTGCGTGTTAAGATAAAGTTATAGATAAATTAGGTGAACAGTGATAAACAAACATGATGTAATTCAATTTATAACTTTCATTTCCTCACAGATTGAACTACGCATTTGCGATAAATTAGAGCAGGGATTTCCTCTTCAGGCTAAAAGTGAAATTAAATAATAATTAATAATAATTATTTATTTATTTTCACTTCAAGACACCAACATCAGTGTTGCCCTGGCTCTTGTACTAGGAGTTCCTGTATCACAAGAGCCATTTAGGTGCTAGGTTCACAAGGTGCTAGGTAGCACACCTCTCATTTTACTTTACAGGGAATATGTTATAGAAGCTCGATATACAAAAATGACGTTATAGTTATGGCATGCATTCAAAGGTAGGTTTACAAATGTACTCGTACAAAAAAATAATTAAAGAGTTTATATTTTTTAAATTTAAGTTACCGCTGCGCTCTATGAAGAGTGAGGGTGAGTGTGAGTGACTTATTTCTTAATTAGAATTTTTTGGTTGTATAATTACTTGCTATACCGTAGATGTGCTACCTAGCACCTTGACATGCAGTAACTCAAATCCAAATGAAGATCTATAATCTTGAATTGAATGTGATTCTGGGTACAGATAGTCGTACCAACTCGTACCTATGGCATTGTAGCTATACCGTGACGGTGCGCCAACGTAATTAATACTGTGGTCTTACCTACTTGTTTATTTATTCAACCATTTATGTACACACAAATATTAACAGACAAGAAAAACAGAACAGCAAAATAAGTACAAAGGTGATGCTTATTTCTAAAGAAATTTCTTCTTTTTTTTTCTTGTAGTAAATTATTGGACCTTTACCTCTAGGTTATAAGCTTAATGCCCGGGTGCTTTAATTTATTGAGGTATTCGCAGCCAAGCACCTCCTAGGTTGACCTGCGAGATGCTATTCACAAAAAAAAAACCTCAACCGCTTTTGATGAGTGTGCACGATGATCACCTGTCGCCTACCTACATGGCCTGTTTCGGTACGGGCTGCGCTAAAGTGATCGCAGCCGTCGCAAGCGGCGGGTGCCGGCCGGTTGCCGGTCAACAACCGCGCGGGGGTCGACGCACCTACGGAGCCTTGCGTAGCCTTCTGGTTGATGCAACCCTCATGGCCCTCATCCTCCTCGCTTTACAACCTCGTTTATGATGATTAGGTGTTATGCTTTCCTGTCATTATGTCGGGAATCTAGGTGCACAAAGTCATAAAGGTGGGTTTCATGAGCTTTTATAAAGTCTTATGTCCGTTTCACTACGCGAGACCAATAACGGCGAGTCTAATTAAAGCGCACTGTTGGATTTTCAACTCTTGGCGCTGAGCCGCGCGTTGTTAATCAAAGAGAGTTCTTTTATTGTGTTTCGGTTAAAATAAATAATTAATTTGGTAACGTAGTTAACTTTTTAATCTTAGTATGTCTGCTTCTCGTTGCTCCATACAGTCAAAACTTTAAATTACAAACTTAAAGGAACTATTGGAACTTTAAAGTTTTAAATATTTAAGTTTTTATTAAAATTTTATTTTTAGCAATTGTTAATGGCAGTCCTAACTGTATTTGCACATATTTCATTGCAATTGTGACCACTCTATACGAAGTCATGAAACTGATATATTTGTCCGATATGGCGTCGTCTCGTTTCTTAGCTCAAAGATGTATTAACAAAATCTAGGACGAGCTTACTATAAAATTGTGTTCAAGTAGGTGAGTACGAGGTCTGTGTGTGATAGTCCAGACCGTTTCCAGACTTCTTCATGAGCCCGTTAGATCTACAGAGCACGGTATCGCCTCGGCAGCCACTGCTAGAGGCGGCAATGTCAACATTTTCCAAACAAACCAAGCGTGTTACTGTTTACTTGCCCTACTATCCAAATTATTTATTTATTTACCACTTCAAGCATAGAAATGTACAGAGGCGGACTTAATGCCATGGCATTTTCTACCAGTCAACGTTTGGGTGATGCCGAGACAAACACTGGTAGGTGCAATAACGAAAAATTGAGGAATAAATATTTATTTAGATATAAAGATACACATATCTATTACAAATTATAAATATAATTTACTATATACCTAATTTAATATTAGGACAAATAAATATACATAAATACACGAATATACTAAAAAAAATAAGACAAACAATGGGAAAACATTAACGTTGTGATTCTACTGCTAGCTTCTTGCAAATGTGCTCGCGAACTTTTACTTTAAAGAATAATCGGTTCGTTGCCATCCTGATTTCTAGGGGGTGCTAATTCCACAGGAAGATATACTGAACGAAGAAGGAATAGTGAATAAAGTCTGTGCAGTGAGGGATGTGTCTGTAATGTGTTTTCATGTCGCACTAGCGTGATGTCGAGCTTCAGTGTGTCGCACAAGCGTGCATTCGAACTATGGTGAGTCGCAGTACAGCTTTGTCGCACAAGTGATATTCGCACATCCATTTGTCGAGCTCACGTAGTACAGTCTTGAAGAATGCTATTATTTGATGAACGTAGATTTGTATATGTATATGTATGTATATGTATCCCAAATGTACTGAAACTGGGAGATTAGATATCTAGGAGGAGTGGGAGAGTCAAGAAATGAAAACAAGGTGGTCAACGCCCTTTGCACTTTCCGCTGGCGTAAAGGCAACCACTTTAGAAGCACGAAATTACGTATAGAAACAGACTGCTTAAAAGGCGGTCCGTGAAAACTTCTGCAGCATAATATAATATAAGTGCGTGTGTGCGTGTGTGTGTGCGTGTGTGTGTTCTGCAGTATATATACTTCATCATAGTTGTGTATGTATTTATTATTTTGTGTATGATATAATTATTATCATTCTTGTAATATTTATTTTAGAAGTATTTATGTATGTTTATTTGTATGTATGTTAATATATTCTCATAATTTTTGTTTAGTTTTTAAGTGAATTGTTTTTTTTATTCTATGTATTATTTTTTGTCTCCTTTGCTCTTTCACACGCTGTTTACATCTCTGTATCTATTGTCCTATCTCAGGTATGCTGGAAGAGATTTCTTATGAAATAAGCATCACCTCTGTACCTATTTTTTCTGTTCCGTTTTTCATTGTCTGTTTATATATGTGTGTATATAAATGGTAAAATAAATAAATAAGTTCAGTTCTACGGACATGTTTTATCTTCTACAGTGTGTCAAAAATAGTCGAAATTATAATAGATAAATTAATTGCTAATCTGAGTCTGTAGTGATGTAATTAGCAGTGGTGGGCGGTGGCGCAGAGGTAATGACCCGAACTTACGAATTGTAGGTCGAGAGTTCGAACCCAGACAGGCACTTTACTTTGTGTATAATTATTCCTCACCATTGCTCTCAAAACGGTGAAGGAAAACATCGTGAGGAAACCGGCGTGTTCTAGAACTAAAACTTCGAAGACATGTGACATCTACCAACCCGCACTGGGCCCGCGTGGTGGATTATGGCCCACTCCCTCTCACAGAGAAGAGGCCTGTGTCCCAGCAGGGGGAACATTATTGGCTGATTACTTATGCCACGGCGCACGATTCTCGCGACAAGCAGCTAGGGTTACCCAAAATGTAAATTGTTCTGCTAGAGAAGAGGATTTTTGTCTCCTCGTGCTGATGTAACGAGGCCAGTTTCATTTTAAGCTTTTTCATTACTGCAAACTTATTTTTGCACTGGCATTTCCGAGTCTTAAAATGATTTATTTGCGTCGCTATCTCGCCATCTTTAAGCTACCATAAGCCTCGTCGATAGCATCACCAATTTGCATAAGCGTCAAACAAAAAATATTAAAAATCAGTAAAATATTCAAATACAAAACAAATATTGGCATTAACAAATACAAGTGCGAACGAAATTTTATCTCTATTACAACATCCATTATATCTGTCTGAGCTGTGCAAACGCAACAAAACAGACATCTTATGACTCTCTAGATAGCAATGAGCCTAAAGGTGAAGGATCATAGTTTCTGTACGTTAGATAGGTAGGTATATAGGTACAATGTCACTAGTTAGAATTTTAAAAGATAAAATGTTGTTGTTGTTGCTCCTTATAATAATAATAATTATTATTTTCCTGCTGCTGTTCGTTGCTCTGTAGCCAAAGTCCAGGTTTCGAAGATTCTTCTTAGATTTCTGGAGCTATCGTTTGCGTACCCACTATACTTTTACTAACTGGGGAGTTCGTTGCGCCACTTCTTCTTCCCAGCGAAAGCACTAGGAAGTGGTGAAGAGCGGGCGTTTTGGGGGACTGTCTTTTGTAATTTTGACGTTCGAAAAGTGCTGATTCTCTTCTGATTCCTAATTTGAATAAATTACTTTTGATTTTGATTCTTTTTACCCTTGATGTTCAATTTCTTCTTTCTCTTTCCTTTCGACAGTACCTACATCTATGTTTGTACTGTTTGGGTCCAGTAGGGACCACCTCCTGGGCCCATATTTATTGCGGCAACAGAGGCTTTGTCCATATATGTTATGTTGACCTTACTTACCTCTCTTTGGCTTAAGATTTTTCATCTACGTCTTGTCCAAATCAACCCCGTACAAAAATTTATTTATTTTACCATTTATGTACACACATATATAAACAAACAAGAAAAAACAGAACAGAAAAAATAGGTACAGAGGTCATGCTTATTTCACAAGAAATCTCTTCCAGCACACCCGAGACGGGACAATAGATACAGAGATGTAGACAGCGTGTGAAATAGTAAAGGAGACAAAAAAATAATACATAAAATCAAAACAAATCACTTAAAAAACTACTTACTACTACTAACTACTTACTTTTACTTATTTACTTAGGATAGTCTATCTAATTTCACCGCAATTTGGTAGCAAAACCAGGATAAGCTGGTCTTGTATTCCATTTAAACTGTACTACGGTGGGCCAGCTCAAAGTCAAAGTGTTGAGTACTGTACAGATTTTACCCCTCATTAACTTTTAATTTACGATCTTATTTGGGTTGAAACATCCGCGATGGATCGATCATTCGCATCGAGAAAAGATGGGCGATGATGGGGCAAATTTTACTATACTGACACCCAACCGGTTTCAGGTACATCGTCTGCGAGCCCAGAACGATTGAAGTCTTAGACCTTGTGACTTAGACCTGTGACGCTTTCGACAGTAATTAATGGAAACATGAAAGTCTGTTTATCTGACCTAAGAACTTTAAAATACGTCAGTGAATCGCATCGCGCAATACGTAATAATCTTGCAGAAACGTGGCGCGTGGTTCAAATCATGAAAAGGGCTACGGTTTTATCCGTGGGTGCCTTAACATTTGGGCTTATGCCAAGACGTTTGGCCCATTGTCCTACTGCTTGCTAACAATACACAGTGTAAGGGATATCGACGCGCAAACTGTTACTATGAAATCAGCACATGACTTTAGACACCATAGCGTAGATATATTAGGCTATTACGGTGAAAACATGTGGAAAATTTTCTACACTGGAGGTTCTGTTTGATTATTAATTTGTCTGTAAAGAGAAGCCATTATCCAACAAATCCAGCATCACCTGCTGAATCATAGTTCATTCCGTAGTAAATAGCAGCAGTAAGTTTATAAGTCGTCAGCAGTTTGAGGCGTTATAGCGAGGCTAACTGCACTAGACACCCAGTGTAGTTAGCCCCGCCAGGCGATCAGTAAGCATTTCATTGATAAATTATACCAATTTATTTCTGTAAATTAGTTCAAAAAGACACTTTTACACGTCAAAAATAACTCATGTTTTAAAACTAGATGCGTTCTGTGTTTCCTATCAGACTAGTTTAAGAAAGCCCGAAACAAATATTACCTAGATTACTCGTGGTCCCGTGGATGCTCTTGAATGCAATGATAATATTTATAATGTTTTACAGGTTACTAAAACGGTCATTAAGATTGAAAGTTTCATATTCCTAGAAGATTATTCAGTTTGATAACAATACGTAATACTTAGCACCGTATGTCTGATTAAATTATAGATAAGGTTACTTCTCAGAAGAGAAGTTTATCGCAAACCGTTAGCTATTCGTATAATGTAGTTAAAGTAAATGTCAATACACTACTGATTACAATGAGGAAAATTAATTATCTTAATCAGTGTTTTGCATTCAGCAATAAAGGCTCCTGCAGACACAAGCGACATGATTCTAGTAGAATAAATTCTATGAATACTTCATGGAAGTTTGTTACAATGCTACGTACCTATTAAGGTCTTATAGATGAAGCTTCGCATATACATAGTTCGCATTCAGCCTATACCGTTCCCACTGTTGGGACACAGACCTCCTCTCTGTGAGATGGAGTGGACCATAATCCGCCACGCGGGCCCAGTGCATGGTGGTGAATGTCACACGTCTTTGTTCTTTTGCTTCTAGGACATGCCCGTATCCTTACGAGGTGTTCCTTCGTAGGACTTAGTTTAACCATACTAGGGTCGCTATACTTAACCCAGATACTGCGACGGGTCTTTTAAATTACCCAAAACCGCATACGAACGACATGCATACGACCCTTTTAAAAGGCCACCTTTTCCTGGTTTTCTTGGGTGAAATAGTTAGGTACTGTAACATCTGAGCTAATATCAAATCTATATAAATAAAAATGAAATTCTGTTCGTTGGTAAGCACATCACTTCGGAACATAAAATAAATAATTAACCGAATCGATCCAGCTGGGACCGATTTGATTAATTATCTTTTTTAAATGTTTGTTATAATCCGAATAATAGGCCAAAGAATCAGCATTGCCATATAACGTGGCAATGCTGCCAGCCTTTCTGGCACGTTTCCTATTGACAGCGATGTGGATGAATATTTTGATGCCCTTTGATTATTTCCCCTCCTTTTTATACATATACTTGTACATATTATTATTTTAATTTTAACACTGTTAGCTTTTTAAATCCGAATAAGGTTTTTATTATTATTATTTATTTAATTCAGACAGAGTGATCCATATTCATGTCAGTACAAATTATGTTAGTAACCAAAGATACATGCCACAAAAATACTATTATAACTAAAACTAAATAACCGGAATACATAAAATCAAATTGTAAAATAAATTAATTAGCCAAAATTGCAATCATCTTTAAATTGATTAAAATCATTTACCTACATCTTTAAACAACTTAAAATCAAGAATTTCATAAAAATCATAAAACAAAATAATATTTAAATAGAAATATAAAATAATTATCGTATCATCCGTAATCAGTCAATTTTGCCAGCTACAACGCTAAGAATGCTGTTGCCACTGCCGCGGGCACGACTGAGCAATGACGCCACTCTCTTTCTGAGGATGGCATGAAAGCCATCAATGCGAGAACATGCCCGACGCGCTGCAGTGCCTCGGCAGCCGCATGAGCATCCCAAATGCATCGTTATACTGAAAGCGCAGGGCGTTGATTGTTTCTGCGTATATTTGACCCATAGACTGCTCGTATAAAAAGATTAGCAAACCGCCCGAAACAATGTTATTTTTATTGCCTTACTGAACCGTGCAAATCTACAAGCCAACATATTGCATCGGACAGCCAACGCCCGGCGCTTCCTCTCAATATCCTCGTAGTCTGAGAGGTCATCCGAGACCCAGTGGCCCAGGTACTTGAAACGCGAAAGTCTGCGTAGGGAATCACCGTCTATTAGGACGGGTGGTACGTGGGTGGCCTGATGACCTGGTGATTGGAACACCAAAAGCTCGCTCTTTTTTACATTATACCTGAGCCCATGAACCTCGGCGTACTCAACACATATAGCGAGGGTGCCAACAACACCAAATCGTCAGCCTAGCTGATGTTGTTGACATATTTTGTTTTTGTTTTTATGGAAAGAAAATTTGGAAAAGTTTCCCGGAAAATTGGAAAATTCGTGAAAAAGTTTTTTTTTTTTTTGCTTTCAGTTTTTCACGAATATTCCAATTTTCCCAAAAAGCACTTTTGCTTTTTCAATGATATTTTTGTATGAACTCATGACCATATTGAAATTTTAACAGGACAACGTTTGACGGGTCAGCTAGTTATCTATAAATGCCAATCAAGACATATAGGACATATCTTGCATGTGTTGAAATACCGCCGACCAATCAAAACTAGAGCCAATGTTCAATGTTATGATGTGTCCATAACATTGATTCCAATTAATATCTAAGTAATTAAAATACTAACAAAGATGAAACAATAACTAAATAAGTGATCTAACTGTAAATCATCGGAAGATGATTTCCAGGCAAGATTTGCGTGCTATAAAACTATTTAGCTAATTGAATTATTTAGCCATGGGAATTAACCGGTATTTATAGATCTATGATATTATAATTATCTATCTAAGATATTTGAGCAAGTTCGGACTGTTTGTAGATAGAATAGTTACAATCCTACTAATACTTGTCATCTTCATTCCGGTCTGAAGTTTAACACGAGCTATCTAATAGAATAGAATAGGAAACTTATATTTCAGACAGGAGTCCTTAGTGTTAGAAACAATTTTACTTAACTTCTAGTGTTACTAGGTTACAGACAAAGATGTACATACCTACATACCATTAAAACTCAGCGTGGAGCTGCATCCATCTCCGCAACATCGGGGAATCTTACCGATCTGCGAACACATAAGAATGGTGAGACCATTCTTACAGCATCATTCAGGGGGTCTACTTCTAAGCAAGAAATCCGTAGTGTCGGCCGAATTTACTGGAGTTTCCTAATCCGCATCACCTACAGACATAACACTAGTTCGGAGCCTTAACTAATGAATGACGACACGATTTGACAGTTGTCCCTACTCGCTAAATGTTTTTGCCCGTTGGAAAAGTTGATTTGCTGCTGTGTAGGTAAGGCACAGTTAAGGTAAGGATGTGCCTTCCTTAAGTAGTACGTATGTGTATATAACCTATTTATGTATTTGTATACCTAGTTTTAATAGTTTTTTTTATCATTGTTTTCTCAACCAAAGCACCGGCCATTTAATCTCTTTACCACCCTTGGTTGACTGGTAGAGAATGCCTAAGGCATTGAGTTCGCCTTTGTATATTTTTGTGCGATTGTTTAAATAAATAAATAAATTAAATACTTTGAATTGAAGATAGGTACAATTCATGTTTCTTTGAAGCGTTGGTTTGCTAAAATGAGCGGCGTCGCAGGCAAAAGCTATCTTAAAAATAAAGCTGCGATTAGATGAGTCACTCTTTGACCGTAACCTACGTTCAAAGTTATCATTGTTTATCAACAACAGCGCCCTGTGAAGTGGAGATCACGACCACCAATTATGCCAAATTGTTTTCCACCAATAAAACCATTAATTTGCTGTTTGCAATCATTGAGCCTACGAATTTCAGATTTGTAATAAAGTATTAACTAGCAAAAAGTAATAAGTTTGGAGCTAAACCATTTGGATTTGTTTTTTTATTAAATATTCGATAAGTCGTTACAGTCATCATCACTCTCCTTCTGCATAACTAAATATGTTTGTGGTTTATCATGGCCTCCATCATAATGCCGGATTAAGCCAGCGCGAGAAGCCTGTAGCAAATTCTACTAAGGAGCCCACTTGTCAGAATTTCGTTTGTTTTTAGATTATAAAGTTTAGCAGATAAAAGCCCCACGACCCAAATAAAACAGTACTTTCACAAAATAGTTTTCATCCGATATTCCTACTTTTAACAAAAGACGTTCTTTTTCTTGCGTAGGTATTTGAACCAAATGACTTTCTTCAAATATTACTAAGTAGATGTAGTACTTTTCTAAAAACTGGTAACTGCATGATTTTTTTCGCATAGCTGGTGCTTTGTGCAGTGATTGAATGGATAGGTATCTTTCTAAGAGAAACGTATGTAGAGCTTACGCCAGCTATACAAAAGTTCAGCGAGCACGATAATTTCACCTCGGATAGGTTACATAAGTTATCTTTTGTTCTGTTCGAAACAGCAATAAAATAATCTTTTTTATTTATAGTTTTATGTATAGTTTAGATTATGCTCACGATAAGTAAGTATTAGACGCATATACCGCTAAACGGACGAAAACGTTTAGCGAACATTAAGGTAACCACGATTTTATTTGATAGCACTAGACTTTCAAAATCTGGCCATGATTCCGACGATCGAAATAACACACCTATCAGGATCAGGATGTAAGTTCACGGAAACAATCATTTTAATTGATTCTTCCTACATTGTGATGTGCTAGTTTTTTTTTGCAATATTCTGTTTTATATTTCATACTAGCTTCTGCTCGCGGATTCACCCGCGTGGATGTCGGAAATTATCTCACGGGAACGTGCCATCGGGCAAAAATGTAGCCTTTATGTTACTCCATAACATCAGCTAAAGCCAGTCTGCAATCTCGTCTGCCAGTGGAAGTCCCAACAAAATCGGTCCGAACAAATAGACAGACAGACAAAAATAGTTTTTTTTTTAAAGTAGCTTATAAAAGTATATAATTACTTTCATATGCATTTAGCGAAAAGCTGTTATTACAAAGAGACACTTCAATTATATTTATTTCTATAGATTGGTAGGTGTTTATTTATGTATCGATCGTGGATTCACATAAATTATAGTAGGTGTTATTTAAAATTATATGTAAGCTTGATCGTGATGTTTAAATTCATAATTCTGTTAGTCCTTTACACTATTCTGCCATAAATTAATTTAAAATATAAACTCCTAAATGTTTAATTTAATTATATGGTCATATAATAGTATACCTATGTAACTATATAACATCTTGTATAGGGTGTAAGAATCTAAAACGAACATGTTTTCGTTAATCTCCCATACTTTAATTTAGTTACCACGAACTGGTACGAACCATTTAAGTTATTAATTCGGGCATCTAGACACGCCACAGACCGACAGTCACTGTTGGCCCCTTAATAACTCAAAACCTATTTAACATAAAGACATGAAATTGGGTTAATTTATTAAAACCCCTTAGATTAACAAGAACCCCTAATTTCACAAATACAGCTCAAACGGTTGTTGAGATAGAAACGTCAAAAAATTTACATATTTATCACTGACTGACTGCTGGTAGATCAAAAATCTAACCCACTTTCAGATGACCTAGAAAGGTGAAATTTGGCGTTCAGCTGGGATATGAAATATTTTTCAACTAATCGATTTTTATTAACACCTAGCGCCTCCCAAAATTATAATAGCAATAAAAACTTTTTTGTTCGCAAGAAAATGAAAAATCATGGCACCCATGATGAAAGGTGGGTTTTATTTTACCTGGAGAAGGACATAGGCTACTTTTCATCGCGGATGGCAGACGAAGTCGCGGACAACAGCTAGTAATTTATAAAGACTACACCACCAATAATAACAAACTACAACTGGCAGCGCCGGCTCAGTGATCTGCCATCATTGTGAACAATTGTGTGACGAAAGCCAAGTCAAATCTTCAGCTTCAATTTACCCTAATTTATCTGCTTTGCGTAAATATTTCGACTGTTTTTGAACAGGCACTTTAATTTTTTTGCACTTTTTTGGCATTTTTATTTTTTGCCCTAACATTAAAGTGCCGGCTGGCCAGAAAGAAATTGTACTGTATTCTTATGGGAAATGACCTCTTGAGCATTTTTACTATTTCAACGAAAGTCTACAATTCTCCCCCCGGCTGCTATTTGAGATTGAAAATGCCAAAAATCATATTTTCATCCTTTATGAAGTTATATTTTTAAATAGGGACATATATTATAGCAGAAAACCATAAGAAATGTATGTCTAAATACATTTCAGGATTATCTACAGAACTTGGCACCCATTTAGATCTCAATTCTTTTGTCGGCGAAGTCGACAGCCACGCATATTCTTGGCTCCCATTTTCACATTTATGTCTTTGATGGGATTTTCTTCTCCCCAAGAACTGCAGTTATTTCAGTGCAGCGCCAGTTAGCTTTCTCTCTTGAAGAATAGCTCCTTGAAGCAAGCAAGTAATATCTGAGCTTACTATCCTGGCCTGGCACATAGATATATAGTAGAGCTGTTTACACGATGCTAGGGAATTTTAAGCCAAAATAGCATTACATTGACTTAGCCTCGTGTAACCCACGCACTATACTTTGTTAGGTTATTTTTCACAGATTATTTAAATTTTTATTTTATTTATTTTGGTTATTTGACCGGTGTAACGAGGTACTGTGAAGAGCTAGATAAGCCCTTCGAGGTACCGGGAGGAACCAAATAACTATAGGTACGATTCCTTTACGTTTATATTTACTGAACGACTTTACATATTTCTGACTAAATTAGCACTGACTTTTTCAAAACAAAAATCCTAATAAAATACTTGACACCCCGGTCTAAACTTGCTTGAATGTTCGAATGGAACCCGCGCTAAATTAAAGCTAGTCTGCACTAAAAAAGGTTGACTTTGGTGGACTACCTTTACTGTATATATATCTCAATCTACCCCACCCTCTCTTTACTCCAGGATAGAACTCAAAATTACAGTAAAAGTTATCTCATTTTTTTTTTTTTTTAGGAATTACCCCTTTGTCGTGGGTGCGTTTACAAACATTTAACTCACATATACAAACAGCCAGACCCGGAACAACTACCTGTAGGCAATACAAATATTTGTTCCGTGCGGGAATCGAACCCGCGACACGCAGCGCAGCAGTCGATCGCTCAGCCACTGCGCACTGTTTAAAGGTTTATTAACTCTTCTCAGAACATCTACACATTAAAAGCTTTACCGTTTAATATATAATTAATTGTCTAGACTCCTCATGATAACCCCTCATTTACGCCTTTGATGTAACCTCGCGATTACAATAATTAAATTAAATTATTGCTGCCAATAATCGTATGAATATTAAAATGTGGCTATTCTTGGAATGAATGAAGAATCGTGCAAGATACGGACATATTTACTTGTGCATGCATTGAGATATTAATAGCATATTGTATTCTGCTGAGATAGCGAAATCAACTGCAATAGTGGGCATGATAAACAGGATGTGCGTCAGCTTTAAGAAAATTTCTGACCATGAACTAATTTTGAGAAACTTATAAGTATCACTAACTCTACAGTGACTATAACCAACTTCCCTAAACTTAGAAGCAAGCTTTAGTGGAAGGCAAGAAAGGTGCTGCCAACATGCTATAAGTTATAATTGAGAGACTTCGACTTTTTCCACTGATTTGGCATTGCTATTGAGGAGCAGTCGAACAGCTACGTTCTAGTGAACTTATGTAGATAGTAAAGACTGGTACATAAACTTTGCAATTTCTTGCGAATAAAAGTTGTTGTTGTAAAAAGTGCCTTCTAAAAAGCGTGTGCAGATAAATGCACAGCAAGAAGGCACCTTCCTCGATCGATCTACATACATATCATAATTAGTCTATAATGTTCTGACTGCTGGGACACAAGCCTTCTCTCTTCGAGAGGAAGTGGGCTAATATTGTAACATGCGGGCGGGGCCAGTGCGGATTGGTCGATGTCACATGTCTTCGTGTTTTTGGTTCTAGGACATACCGGTTTTCTCACAATGTTTTCCTACACCGATTTGAGAGCAGTGGTGACGAAATTATTTACTCATAAGTCTGTAAATATGAAAAGTAATTTAATTACCCACCTACAAACAACACTTTGTACCTATGTGTACTTACCTCAAATAATAGGCAGGTACTTATTTCATCTGGTACCATTTTGGGATTCATTATTTTCATACTTCAAAATGAAACTCCTACAAGTTTATGAAAAGCAACAAAGTTCCAAACAGCACAGTTAAGTTAGTCATAACAACAATATAGTAGGCGCTTTATAACATGTTGATAGGTAAGCCTGCGTCGCATATTGATGTTTTAGCTTATTTTTTAATTTATGTCACACTACCATCATCTGCCTTGCCCTCCACTAGACCATCTTTACAAACCAAGACCCCTCCGTGCCTCGGAAAGCACGTTAAGCCGTTGGTCCCGGCTGTCAGTCGTGGAGCTTTGACAATCGTTACGAGTCGTCAGAAGTCCGAAAATCTGACACCCAGTCTTACCAAGGGGTTTCCCGACCCCAACATAGTTTTGTTGGGGTCGGTTTCCAGTCTAACCAGATGTAGCTAAATACCTGTATTTTACATGGAGCTACTGCCTATCTGACCTCCACAACCCAGTTACTGGGTAATACGAAACCTCAAACCCCGAAGCAGGGGTGCCCTTAGCGTGTAGTCATTGAGTTTTTAAGTTTTTTTAACCCCTGGCTGGAGGCCTTAATTTATTGAGGCATCCATAGGCAAGCCCGGTTAAGCAGACGACAACCTCATAGGTTGAACTGCGAGATACCATACATAAAAAAAAATTACTAACTCACTATCGCATCAAGCCGCTCTCGTCAGGACTACCTCACTTTTAACCTTTTCCCGCCATTTATAATGATGACTGACAGATAACATTAGTGACAGTAGTTACCTCACTACTTGTGCGAATAAGACAGTGTTTACATCTATTTAATTAAATAGATACAATGCACTTATCAACTTGTAAATGTTAAAAAACTTCAGCGCCTCTTTTCATTGCTGCAAATAAGGGTTCTTAGGATTTAGTTAACATTAAGGTACCTTTTTTAATTTTTTTATTATTTAGCGGTGCTCCACACTAGGAATTTCTCCTGTACCGTGGGTGCATTTTACAAACATTTAAACTCACATACACAAACAGCCAGACCCGGAACAACTACTTGTAGGTCATACAAATATTTGTTCCGTGCGGGAATCGAACCCGCGACACGCAGCGCAGCAGTCAATCGCTTAACCACTGCGCCAACCGTGCCGTCAAACTTTAGTCCAGTGCTATATAATTTAATTGTGCATTGCTGACAGCTGCTTCTCAAGCTGGCATTATTGCAGATCTAATAACAACGCCCACAGAAATATATTTATAGAACATTATCTATCACGAAGATCAGGAAAACTGAAGTGAACATCATCATTATCATCATCACCAAACTGACATGATGAATGTTCATCCTGTCAGTTTGGTCTTTTGTATTAGGTATATACTTGACGATATCGTAGTCATGGCTGAGACTATGGAGGACCTCAGTACAATGCTCGATGACCTCAGTAGAGCCTCCGAAAGAGTGGGCCTTAAAATGAACATGGACAAAACGAAGGTCATGTCAAAAGCCCATGTAATACCCACTCTCACGAAGATCGGAGACGCTACACTCGAAGTCGTGGACGAGTATGTTTACCTAGAACAAACTGTCCAGTTGGGTAGGTCTAACTTCGAGAAAGAGGTCAATCGTCGAATCCGTCTCGGCTGGGCAGCGTTCGGGAAGCTACGCAATATCTTCTCGTCCCACATACCGCAGTGTCTCAAGACGAAAGTCTTTGACCAGTGCGTGTTGCCAGTGTTTGACCTATGGCACTGAAACGTAGTCGCTCACAATGGGCCTTATTAGAAGGCTTAAAGTCACCCAAAGGGCAATGGAGAGCGCTATGCTGGGAGTTTCCCTGCGTGATCGAATAAAAAATGAAGAGATGCGCAGGAGAACCAACGTAACCGACATAGCCCGAAGAATTGCCAAACTTGAGTGACAGTGGGCAGGGCACATTGCTCACAGAACAGATGGCCGATGGGGCCGAAAGGTTCTGGAGTGGCGACCGCGTACCCGAAGACGTAGCGTTAGAAGGCCTCCCACAAGGTTAACCGCCGACCTTCTTAAAGCCGCAGGAGCCCGTTGGATGCGAGAAGCACAGAACCGGTCGAAGTGGAGGTGCTTGGGGGAGGCCTATGTCCAGCAGTGGACGTCTTTCGGCTGAAATGATACTTGACAGAAGAGTGAAGGTGAAAAATGTAACTTCTTTTCAGTTTTTATTCTTATAAATGAATCTAATCACGTAAAGGCATTTGTTATATCGAGCCATTCAAGTGATTAAAAGCCAGTATTTCCCCATAACTTTGTGGTTTTTACAACAATAATCTGACATTCTTGTTTACTCCGCTTCGATTTTACTGAGAAACATGATTATTGCTATAAATAGTAGGTATCAGGTGGTGCAATTAATGATGAGATCAGGGTGAATGCCTCATAGGAACGAGTAGATAATTATTTTGAAGGAAAAGTTTTTTGTTATAAGAAATAAATAAAACGGGATATTTTCAGTAGCTATTGTATTGGAAGTGAAGAAGTAAGAATAGTTTTATTTTAGCTCTTAGCATGAATACTTAAAAAAACCCTTAAAGTCCTTAGAAATGAGAGGGAAGTTTGAAAGTGGCGCCAGTGACAGATCAGTTGAAGGGAAATCGTTTGGTTTGGCATGGATGTGATGGAGAGGGAGGAAACGCATGTGACTAAAAGAGTGATAAATATAAATGTCTGGAAGGGAGATGAAGGAAAAAAGAAAATGGAATGGGTCAGTGGGTCGTCTTAGGGAAGGAGTTTTAGGAGTTGGAGGTATATGCTTAGGGCCACTATGAGCGCAAAGAAAACGGAAAAAAAAATTGTTGGTTAAAAAAAATGTTTGGGGCGTTCGATTTTCCTAAAAATGTTATTTTTCGGAAAAAAATTGCAGTTTCGGGTTTACCTTGACCATAGAAACTATTTAGGTTCTGAGAAGCAGGGCCCTACGACGCACCGAAGTCCTCGCGCCTCTGAGGCTACACTCCAACCATGGAATGCGTGAGGTTGACAGGGGAGAATGGAAGAAGAAAACGTGCTGTGCCGACCCTAAGTATCATAGGACAAAGACAGAAAGATAATGAGCATAAATGTTTAAAAAATCCCCGAGCGGAACTTTCCGCAATTTAAAAGATTTTTCATGTATTTATTTCATTTGGGTTTTTTATTTTTTTAAGTTGTTTATGTATGTTTTTGGACGCAATTACCTTGATGGCTCGGTGTTAAAAAACACTGTTATGAATTCAAATATAGATACTTCTAACAACAAGTTTTTAATTATTGAGTAAAAAAAATATAAACGGCTTGTTTACACGTGGTAGGTGCCTAAGCCAAACTGGAAAAAATCCATCATCTCAGTCTAACGCAGTCACTGCTGGATATAGGCCTTGCGAATTGGATTTTTATTAGTTACTAGAATTGTCACACTGACAGGTGTCAGGAATGCATTCTGTCGACGGCCGGAGGCTGTAGAATAGATGATGATGCCTCGTTAGATTCCCGGATTGGGAAAAGTGACATGTAGTGGGCAGGTCAGTGGGCAGGAATTCTCAGGAGCAGCCAGGCGTCTGTGTTTGTGCTCGGTTGATGTTCCTATTATATTGGACTTAAACATGAGTGGTGAAATGTGGGTGTACTACAGGTGCATCTCGTCCTAACGCTGCGGGATTACAGGGTACCTACCGACTGGGTATAGTTTTGTTTGTGGACGTCATCAATAATGACAGCAGATTATATCGTGTGAATACCATCTTCATTACAGTACGTGTTATTACAATCACGATCTGTGTTACAATGTTACTGATCATTGTTTCTACATTTCCTATAACTGCCTCGTGTTATTTCGATGAATCAGAATATCAATGCTTTTGTTAAGTGGCCGAGTGTTTAATTGATTAGCAAAGGTGATTATTGTTTTATAGGTGGGTGTTAGCATTAAAACAATGTATTATAATAAAATGGAAATTCGTGTAATGTGTTACAAATTTAGGACAACATTTTCCCAGGAAAATAACTCTGATTTACGATTATGATCTGGGAATCGAACCCTAGACTTCAAACTCGTCAGCTGCTTCCGTGTTGAGAACACGGAAATAACTGACGAGTTTGAAGTCTATATATATATTAATGAGTGCGTTGTATGTTTCTTAAAATAAATAAGTCAGGTACCTAAACCATGATACAGGAAACATTAAAACAAAGAAATTATATAAAAAAAACTGTATTTCACTTACATCAAAATTACAAGTTACACATGTACCAATAGGTAAGTCCCTAATTAATTTTATTGGGGGAAGTTACTTACTATACATTATTAAGTATAATATGTAGATATTATAAACAATTTCAGTCTAACCTGTCACATACGGACATGTAATGTCATAGTTCGTGTATGACATCACGAACATTACATGTCCTTACACTGAAAGACGGAAAGCAAAAAAAACTTGCAACGTTTATGACAAATCAAAATATTCCACAAACATAAAAATGTATTAACTGACATCATAGCTATACTTAAAAATGTATCATTAGGATACACATGAACAAATCATACAAAAACTAATATGGAAGTTACAAGAAGAAACATTACACAAAATAAAACAAAATAGTCATCCATTCAAAACAGTCAATTTCAGAATGACAAAAACTATTGAAAAAGATCATAAAACAATTCCTAGTTGTAAAGAAAACTGAGTCTTCAACAGTTGAATTAACGTTCAAATTCCTAACACAATTTAAAACTGATAAATGTATAGTTAATTTTTCTTGTCTATAATTAATTACATGTATAGCAAGTAATTTGTAGTTAAAGCTATTTGGTGTTTAGCGAATATCGTCCGGTCACCGTTAATCACAGCTTGTTCAATGCACTTCGTAACACTCTGTTAATTCACTGAGTACTCCGAAGTTAACGTTTTCTGCAAAAGAAAGAGAAGAATACCTTGAATTATAATTTTGAAGAAACTTCTTTAAATGGGCATGCTTTGTGTCATCAACACGCAGTTATTTTATGCTGTAAGGTCTTCCACGATGTAATTATCTACCCTTATTAAGTGGCAACAATCAGTAGTGACGTCAGTTTAACCATTTTTAGGGTTCAGTACCCAAAGGGTCTCATGAGCCGTAATAGGTTGACAGTTAAAATGTTTACAAAGTGTGTATTTCTATTGCTGCTATAATAACAAATAATATCAATAAAATAAATAAAAAAATGAAAGGGGTAATAAACGTGTTTTTTGGCGTTTTGTTTTGCCTTGTGGTTCGGAACCCTTCGTGTGCGAATCCGAATCAACAGGCAGACAGACGGACGGACACACGGACAGGGGGAACGGACAGTGCAGGCTTAGTAATAGGGCCCCGTTGGTTTGGGCATTGAACTAAAAAGCACTCAGGTATGGGTAATTGAGGGTCATTGAAAGCTATCTCGCAGTCTTGGCTTCTCACCCAACGATAATTATGTACAGACGCCAGCAGGTCAAGCTATCCGAAACTGTCCAATTTTCCCAATCAACCTTGAACCTTAATGGTTTAGCGATAAAGTTGAAAATCTATTAAAGAAATTTGACAGATTGCAGTAGCTTGATGTGTTGGCGTATGTACCTATATTATCATACAATGAATTCCTAATAACACTTCATTGTTATGCTGAAAAAACGTTTTATAGAAGAAATATCATGAAAACCCGAGAGTGCAATGACTTCAATTACTGTCATTGTCTCCGTGTCAGGACATATTTATTTGTATGACTTTGACTCTTTCATTAAATGATAAATTGTCTCTTAAGAGCACATATACCTTTATTTAGTCTTCCTTTCTGCTCATAGTACATTACCGTGATCACCAATCGTGGGTTTCTTTGAATGGTTTTCGACTGGGACTTTTTACGAACTGAGGGACAATTCTCCTAATTTTAAAAACGTCCACAGTCTGATCTCAGTCTCAATCTGACAATAATATCTCTCAACTTCCCTACAGACAGTTCCTGTCCCTACATTTTTGAAAAGTTTTTGACATTGATTCTCGCTGAGATGAGATTGCGACTAGATTTTGAACATTTTAAATACGGGAATTGGCCTTCTGATTTTTATTTTAAGTTTACGTGGCAAAATAATATATTCTTACCCGTAGCCGCCTGAGTGTGCAGTGGCCGTGGCCGTCGCGGTAGCTGTCGCAGTGGCACTGCTACCACCACCACCGTAGCCGCCATTGCCTCCGCAGCCGCCACCGCATCCACCACCACCGTGGTTGAAGCCACCGCCGTTGCCACCGCCGTTGCCGCCGCCACCGCCGTAGCCGCCACCACCGCCGCTGCCTCCTCCGTAGCCGCCACCGCCGCCGCTGCCTCCTCCGTAGCCGCCACCGCCGCCGCTGCCGCCGCCGTAACCGCCGCCTCCACCATAGCCGCCGCCTCCACCGTAGCCGCCACCATTGCCGCCACCATTGCCGCCACCGTTTCCACCGTAGCCGCCTTGATAGCCGCCACCTCCGTGATGATGACCGCCTCCGTGACCTGAAACACAATTAAAATAAGTAAACCGGTATAAAAGTTTGCGCAGAACCTAAGGAGCAATTCTCGTAATTTTAAGAACATTCACAGTCTGATCTCAGTCTCTATCTGTCAAAAATATCTCTAATTTCCCTACATTTTTGACATTTGTTTGTCGCCGAGATGAGACTGCGAATAGATTTTGAACGTTTTAAATTACGAGAATTGGCTTTCTGATATGCTGTATCTCATAGGTGCTGCTTGTAATGTAACGTTCTAATAGGTGCGTCTATTATCTAAATACAGTCCAAAATCTACTTCTACAAGCGTGCAAAACCAACATGGCGCTACTAAGCTAGATAACTGTTTGCTATCTACTGAGGAGAAAATATAATTCAATCCATCCAACTAGTTTTGTATTCATATGTTCTAACTACTTAGTTTCAAATTAGGTAGGTGCTTTTACCAGGCTTCAGAGACCAAATCATCTATTACACAAGCATAATCATTATTGCATAAGTTGACGACAGTCATCACCAATTTTCATATTGCTTGAAATATTAATAACAAAACACAAAAAGCGTTCACAAAAAGCACATAAAAGTGTGTGTGCGCAAAAAGCTGTGCAGTGCGTCCGTACCATGCTCTTTCACCACTTTAACAATGATAGTTTTGGATGGTTCTTCGTAGCCGCCACCATGGCCGCCATAGCCTCCTTCATAGCCACCGCCGTAACCACCGCCTCCACCGTAGCCACCGCCGTAGCCACCGCCTCCACCATAGCCGCCGCCATGTCCTCCGTTAAAGCCTTGGCCCCCGCCGCCGTGGCTGTAGCCTTCTTCATAGCCACCTCCACCGAAGGAAAAGCTTCCGCCCAGACCTAATTTCTTCAGCAAATGGCGTTTCTGTCTGTTTCCAGGCCGTTCTTGGTCTTCAAGTTTCTGCGAAAAACAAATGAAATCGTTTAAAATAAATTATACATGCCAGTATGCACGCTTAGGAAAGCTAACTGGTACATTAAACTTGAACTTATAAATATGCTAACGATGTATTACGTCAATTATAATGTGTCTTGGAAATGTTTACTGTGGTCATAAATATTGATTAGTTTAAACTTAATAGCTAGTGCCTTTATTTACAAATAAAGAACAAATAAGCGGCATAGCATCATCATCATTATTTTAAGCAGTATTTTTCCATCCACTACTTCACCTATGACATGAAATATTTCCACCTCGATCATCGGCTCTTGATTTAAAAAAATTCGTACTTTCAAAGTAAAATAGTTAGAAAGCAGATGAGATGAGCTTTGATTGACTCAATGAATCCTTATTCTTCAATGATCTATCCTGAATTCCCGACTCCACCCGCAAAACCCAATAGGTCTCTCAGACATTTTTGCTTTGTGTTCTTTATGCGAAAATTTAATTAAACCGTCTAACGATAGTTAACAAGCGGTTATAACCCGATATTAGTAGGAATACTGCTGATTAACGATCACGTTCAGGTCCATGCCATGTCTGTTGTTCAACATAACGATGACTAATCGGTACCTACCTACCTAGTTAAATTAACACAGAAAATAATAATAGAAAAGCTTAGTAATAAGATTCAACCCAAATACACATAGGTAGACAATGTTGGCGTTACTGAAATTATTTAAAAGTGCAAATCTCGATCAGTAATGAATTTTTAAGTTACTTCATAATAACTTCATTTACGATTATAAGTTTCAATTATAACTTGTATTCAAATAATTGCTTGCTTGTATAAATAATTAAATAACAACAAATATTCAATACATTCTAGAATATGCAAGCATGTAAACAAATCGTTTAATATCATATTATTATTTATATAAGTGTCTTGAGCATAGTGATTTCAATAATTTTGGACATAAATCCAGCATTGAAAGTTATTTCACGATAACATAATTTAAAAAAAAAATACCTGAACGTAAATGGGCTGGGGATTTTTCAAGGATTTAGCTTCGGGTTCCTGTCGCCCATATTGTGGGTTCGCCTGGGCAAGGAGCACCAGAATCGGGAACTGCCTCGAGCGCGTCGTGTCGTGTAACCTGGAATCCCGCGGAGGGGCCAGCACCGGCGAAACGAGCACCACTCGCTCCCCAGCGTCCAAAGAATTGTCTCCGATTGACGGCACTGCTGCCGCAAGCGCTGAAAGCGCTAGCACGCTCACCACCACACTACTGTATCCCATCGCGATCACTGACGCAGGACTAACAAAGCAAACCTATTTATATGACACGATTTTCCTGCGGACGCTACGACGTCATGGACCGACTACTAGTGCCATCAGTCCGCGGGATCACTTCGCGGAACGGTCAGTTCCCACGATGACGTTGACAAACGGATTTTGTCAGATTGTTTTCAATATGACGAGAATAATTAATATTCACGCATCAGATATTATTCGCCAAATAGAAAACAAAAAGATGATATGTACCTAAGTACGTGTGGTTGAACGAGAAAAACGTGATGTTACACGCCTGCCAATTTGCGGAGTCCATGCACGTATTAAGCTGGTTATTCCCATAAACCGGATGCTCGTCTGTGTGTGTTTGGATCCATACTTAATAACATCGAACAGGTTCTTTATGGTTTTTGTGGCCGATTACCAAGATAAATCTGTAAATAACTACAAAAACGTAAATTAAAACCAATGTTCACAAACTAGTTTTCCGTTTTAGTTGAATAATAAGGTAATTAATGAATTGATGTAAGCTACGATCGAAAAATACCAAATATGTGAACAAAATAAAACTTACATACGAGTACGTTGCCCAGTAATGCGAAGATGGAAATGGATATAAATTAAAAAAAGAAAGAATATGAAAGTGAGAAAATTATTTGGCCCGAGTCGATTGGTAAAATACCTAAAAATATCTATTCCATATTGACCAATCTAGGTGGACAGCTATATTGATTTGGTTATGATAAAGAGAAATACTTATTGGAGGATGTTTAACCTGTTTCTCGCATACATCAACGCAATCTTCAGGTTTTGGGAATGACGAGGACATTTGCTTCTTTGAAACATAAAAAAAACTATGCCCTTATTTTTTATTTATTTATTCAGGAGTACACATACGTTATATACATTTAAGTTGGTGCCAACATATACTCATTAGAGTTTTACCGTGCACCAAAATCATCGACTACATAATTTAGAGAATTTAACCACTTAAGTAGGTACTTAGGTAAAAAGTAACAAGTAACAACAACAAAATAAAATTACAACGGGTATAAGCGAAATATTATTTTCTAATACTAACCAGCGCACATCAGTGACCAATCCGGCCGTCCATCTTTAAAACAAAAGTGGTGGAGGATTTTTGAATTGATACAGGTTGTTCCTAAAAGTACATATATGTTTTTAGTACCTTTGAGTGTAGTAATTAGTAGTATTCTTTTTAGACACTCTGCTACAGCACAGTGTTCCTGTCACAGGTGCTGCTTTCAAACTCCGTCTTTTGTCTTGATTCCAATTTTCTTAAAATAGAATAGAATACTCTATATTATGTACACCATATAAATTATAGAAATAAATATGGAAATTTTACAAAGGGTAACACAATGGGCAGTCTTATCGCTAAGAGCGATCTTTTAAAGACAACCTTTGGATAGATTAAAAAGGGGAAGGAAAGACAAATACTATAGGTAGTCAGTGGTGTACCATTTACATAATACAATAAATACATGCATAAAGTATGTTATACTAATCTTAATAAATATATATTAATACGCATGAAACAGGAGCAAAGAAAATATAATGATGATATTTAAGGACAGAAGAAATGCTTTTTTTAATAATTTTAAACGTGGACAAAGATTTAGCACGACACTGACACGGGCAAGTCATTCCATAACCGTACTGCTTGAACAGTAAAAAATTGTCATAGAAACTGGTTGAATGCATCGGCATCTCTAGTCTCAGGTTTTCCGATGACCTCAGATATCTATTATGTTAGTCATGAAGGAACTTGAAACTTTCTTAGGCTAGGATATACCGACCTCATCTGTCACTTTTACTGTTAGCCTCCATCATCCCACTGATGGGCAAAGACCCCATGACTTCCAGCTCTTTTAATCTAGGACTAAAGTAGACCACTAGTCGTTTGTTTTCTCTGACCTCATTTAGTATAAATAAAAAAAAAACGAGTAAAAGCGTTGTATTTAAGCAGTTTACAGAAATACATCATTACTTTTCTTTAATTCTTTGGAAAACATGGACTTCAACTTCATGTAACACGTCTCTGATCAATAAAATCTATCGGAGTGCAATTAAAAGGTCGTGAAGCTATGACAAGACTCAGCATTACTTCTAACTAGTCTAAAGTAAAGCGCTCATCCTCTCTGCTACTTATTTAAAATTTTGCTGTGCCCAACAGGGTCCATGATTGATTCTATTGATTTATACTTACCATCTGTATGTTTACAGACGCCACCACATCAAGCTACTACAATCTGTCAAATTTCTTTAATAGGTTTTCAACTTTATGGCTAAATAATTAAGGTTCAAGGTTGATTGGGAAAATTTGACAGTTTCGGGTAGCTTGACCTGTTGGCGTCTGTACATTATAGATGCAATAAAGATTGAGCATTGAGTAAACTTCTGTAATACCTGCATGTAATTGTAAACATCAATATCTACTTTCACGCCAAGTAACAAATGAAGGTAATAATACTCACGATAACAATGGGGGACTTTTATCTAATCGCCGACAACAGCACTTTCTTGGTACTGTTAACTTTAAGTGATCGGCTTCAATAACTTCAATTAATGCATTTTCTTCACAATTACCTCGACTCTATAGAAACAAAGTGAGCCGGAAGTTATATGAATGAAATGACATCAATTTCTTGGATGATTAAGATTAATTTTTTAAGCTACATCATCGCATCTCATAATTATGCCCACTGATACTCAATTACCAAGGAAAAGGTAAATTACCTGACCTCTGAGGTGAGACAATGGAAAAAGAAACGAGTTTTGTTATAAATATAGGTTTATTTTCAATAACAAGTATGGATTCTTATCACGTTAATGTAATGAGGTTTTATAGTCTATAATCTTCTTGATGGTACAGCGTATGGGCTGTTTACTACCGGAGTGATGTAGTTGTCATCTGTGAAAGGAAATAATATAAAGTAGATAATTGTGCCGGTTACCTTAAAACATTCTTTACCGCTGTTGTTACCATGGAAAAAACGATACTAATGAATATCCATAGACATATTAAAATGTAAATAATCCCCGAGTTTATAATAAAAATCGAAAACACTATCATGGGATTTCTTATTCTTAATGTGTGATTATTATTTTTTTCTGTGGAAATGGGCAAATGTCTAGGTATGCTTAGTGGTTTATGAGGTTTTTTTCAAGTTAAATACAAGTTGGCTTTTAATAGAATACGTTTTTGACTGACTACTGACCTCCACAACCCAGTTACTGAGTTGTGGAGGTCAGATAGGCAGTCGCTATCTGACCTCTACAACCCATAACTGGGTAATACGATACCCCTTGATAAGACTGGTTGTCAGATTTTCGGGCTTCTGACTACCCGTAACGATTGTCAAAGGTCCACGAATGACAGCCGGGACCAACAGCTCAACGTTCTTTCCAAGCCACGGAGGGGTCTTGGTTTTAAAGATGGTAACCCATCCACGTACCAACCTCAGCAAGCGTAGCTTAACCTGATCGATCGACCCGTGCGGCTGTTATTACTTAGTCACAAGCCCCTCAAATGTATTATTAAATTATAATTATTGTGAATTGTATTATTATATTTTTATAATAATCGTGTAAATTCTTTACGTATGGGAAATCCGATGACCACAAGCGCATGGAAAACTTCCATGGCAAGTAATATGCAAAGTAAAAAATAAGAAAACATGGTCTTATTGCCGTTTCTCGTAAGTATGTCGATTGTGTGGTTTGAATGATGATGTTTAAAATAGAATATAGGTATATTGAAAAGGAACTGGGCTTGCTCGTACCATCATAGACCTCATCTATCGCTATCCACCAGGCGAGGTCGAGGACAAGAGCTGGCCCATTTCGCAAAAAAAAAACTTTGCTTTTGTTGGAAAGCAGAGTAGGTATCTAAATTTGTTATATTAAAATCTTTTTCTTCTTTTTTTCTTTTTTGTACAGCTAACTGCTATCAGCAAAAAAAAACAGAAAAAGAAAACTCATTCAAACTACACCATCACACCAAAAGAAAAATCTAAGTATAACAAGTAAAGAGACAAATAAAAGTGATATCCACACATTTCAGGGCCGTGCCCGGGACGTGGACCGACAGTACCTCGTCAGGGGCTCAAAAAAATTTCGGTTTGTATATTTTATATGAACTTGTGGAGGCATCTACATCGCCTCATGCAAACTATGCATCACCCTGATGTCACGCAAAATCCTGCATCGCGCAAGCAGAGTTTGCCTCGCGACTAGCATATTATATACAACGTCCCGACATCAATCGTCGGGCAGTTACGTGTCTGGTGGAAACACGCCACCCGTCTGGTCAGAAGATCCTCCCTTTTCTATGAAGGATGGGTGAACTTTACACTTTATTCCTCATATGTTCCTCTATAAGCTCGTTCACACACATCCATGTCAATGTGGGTGCCACAGCCCAGTCACGTCCCTGGCACGGCCCTGCTATGTGTGAATAGACCTTTTCTCCCGTTTTGGGCAACTAGAATAAATCACCTGGCATGTTGACCACTACGGTTGGCCCGTTGGCACCAGAAGGAGCTCCAGCTGACGAACTGGGACCATAAGAAGAGCCTGGTCCCCGGTATAAAGGTGGAGCTGAAAAGACAAGAAAAATAAAAGATTACATAACATCAAGGAAATTGTAATGGCCAAAACCCCAAAACTTGAGATTAATAATATAACCGTTAAGAATTAATTGCCCATAATTTATTACTTTAGTATTTAAGTAGATAGGTATACCGGATTTCCATGTTTGTCGCAAAAGGCCACAACACCAACTACATACAAAATGTGATCACCAATCCGTATAGTTAGCATAAACTCAAAGCATTTATTTAAAATATGTAAACCAATTACAGGCACTTTTGAATTGCCAAGGGGTCGGTCGATTAGAAAGATGAAGCTAGTTGTCTATTCCAAAGCGTAGTAGGTATCTATGGAGAAGAACGGGCAAAACACCACCTCTAGTTTGGTAATTGTTGCAATTCAGTGATTGACAGGTCCTTAGGAACCAATATACAATATAGCTACGCACGTATATTTTAACTTCGCTTTGATTGAAAATGTAGGTGGGGTTGCCTACAGCAATAAAAGAAAACAGTACACAATGCCTTATGACGTCATTGTTAGACGCGTATACATAGCGAAGGCGCATCTACGCTCCGTAACCGCTACTAGGCACCGTAGACTCAGCTGCGGCGTAGCCGAGGCTATGCAGCGTAGTCGCAGCTACGCAGCGTAGTCGTAGCTTCGTTGGCGTTTGTGGGGAGTGAGATGGAAAGGAAAACTTCGTCATCGTGTCGTGCTTAGCCTTGCGTTATCTTCATACCCGGGTACCGCTTGGTACTGCATGCTAGCGACCTCAGAGCGCATTTGTCAAGGCAGTGGAGCAGTGCCTTTTTATATTAAAATGCGTATACTTTTGTTAAAGTCGAATGCATAGATGAGTCAAGAACACAATTGACTATAATAGATTAATTCTGTCCGATGTTTACGTGCATAGATCAAAGCTTAGGGCAAAGGTCAATACTAACAATTAAATCATTTTTCACATAATGGAATTCCTGTTAACATTTTTTATTGACTCGTAAACATGTAAAATATGTTTACTTACTACATAATAGTAAGAAAACCTACATATTTTCCCTTTTACCATTGTTATTTGTCTATTAGAAATGCTTGAGGAAAAGTCAGAAAACAAGACAATCTACCTAGCCTTTTCCCAACTATGTAGGGGTCGGTTTCCAGTCTAACCGGGTGCAAGAATTTGAGTATTTTACATGGAGCGACTGCCCATATGACCTCTCACAACTCAGTTACTCGTTAACACGTAAATCAAGTTGTCAGACTTTTTGGGCTTCTGAGTACCCGTAACGACTGTCAAAGATCTACAAATGACAGCCGGGACTATTAATTATTATACCAAATAATTATTATGTACAACTATAACAGATTGATCTCAATGAAATAAAATGTTATATTTACCTATAAAAATTTAATGTTAATGACATATTTTAAAGATTGCTTATTGTTAATTTGTTTTCTAAATTTATTTTATTTTAATCATTAATTTTATATCTTTTGCTGTGCCCTACAGGGTCCATAATTGTACCATAGCTTTAAGCCATTGTAACACCTCTACAACATTATGGAATGCAAATAAATATATGAATATAAATATGAATATGAATATAATTGATTAACGTGTTTTCCGAGGCGCGGAGTGGTCTCTCTCGATATGTAATGGATCGTCTCCCATCCACGAACCGACTTCGGTAAGCGTAAGTTTTACCTTCGATAATTCTGGAAAAGTCAGAAAACCAAATACCTGTTTTAGCTTTTTAGTTTTTATACACTTTAAATAATTAGTTGGATTTAAACAACAAAACTTTTTATCGTCTGTATAAAGAAGATTTATATGCTAATTTGCTATTTGAATACCAGATAGGTATGCGAGACAACAACTGTAAAGTTTGAAACTGGTCAAACTTCTTCACATACCTTTTATTTTAAAGAGGTTTCGTATGGAAGATTTCGTTTTATTTGACCACTCTAATTTCCCTCCCGCAAGGAATAGGGACGGTACAGCTCGATTCAAACTTTATGGTAGCTCGGAACAGGAAGCGAGTCATTGCGCAGTAGCAAATTCACCTGTCAGCGAAGGTGAGAGGTGCGGTACTGCGCAGCGAGTAGCGCACTTCAGAGCCGCCATAAAGTTTGAATCGGCTTTCAATCAATTAAGGAACACTGCTCACATTGTTAGGAGGTTCCTCTCGCTGGAGCCCTGGTCGCCGTCAGCTGGGACCTTGTTCCCGACACGGGTGGGCTACAATTTTTGTTCTTTTAAATATATTTTTTTAATAAAAATATGTGTATTGAATGAATACAGAACAAACAGAACAGACACATGTTATGAAACATAACTGGCGAATTAGTATATAATGAACAACTCTGGCTATCTCTTCAGGGATTACGGGCGTGATGTTACGTTATGTTGTGTTGAATGAATTAAGGGACATCATAATATTATGGCTTAATTCCGTAAGGGTTTTTTTTAAAGTGTTTACTACTCACCCCCTGGTATGACGACCACAGGTCGACGCGCCGCTTCTTGCATATAGTTCTTATAACCTGTAATTACCATTTACATCATAATTAAGAAAAATGTGTAATTTAATCCTGTTACAGCAGATGTATTAATGTATGTTAATTGATAGATACATGGTTTTTGTAACTAGATTTGCAGACTAGATTAAAAATAAAGGTAGGTACAAATTCGTTATTACAAAATGACCTCGACGTTTAGACAAAAACTACATAAAGGACCAATACTCTACAACCAGCAAACTCTGGCTTGAAAAGGACAAAATTATTCTTCATTTTGACTAAGAATCGATATGCCACAATTCCAACGCCGTGACAGTTGACCAACTTTAACCTACTATATAAAACCCTATGATAAAGGATATAAGGTTTGAATTTCAATAAAAAGCTAATCGTACTCGTTCGTTATTTGGTGAATCTTCGAAACTTATGACGACATTCACTTCGGGAAAGGTAATCCTAGTTTTTTTTTAATCCAAATTGTAGTTTTTTTTTTATCATGTGTTATGATGGTAAATTTTGAATCTGCTGAATTTCTAGCTTTGACAATAAATATAAATTGATATATATCGTGATATTTTATAATAAATCCACTGAGATGAGAGTAGTGGTGGCCCAATGGTAACAACCATGACTTACGAGTCGTTGGTAGACATGTGACATCTAGCAACCCGCACTGGACCCATGTGGTGGATTACGGCCCATTTACAGAGGCCTGTGTCCCAGCAGTGGGAACATTATAGGCTGATAATGCCATATTATTATTATTATTATTATTATTTATTTCAGGATAATCGGATAACAGAGATCCGTAGTGTTAGTAAAGTACCTTATACCTAGCGTTAGTATATACATAAATTTAAATTAAAATAACAATTTGGTGTGAAAATGAGTCACCTTGTAAAGAAGACGAAACCAGTTTCTCAACCGGTCATCTTCTCCACAAAATGCCTCATAAAAGGGGAAAACACATTCTCAGTCACTGTTTTTAGAATGCTGTTGCCACTGGCCCGGGTTCTAGCTGCCACAGACGCTATATTCTTCCGCACAATTGCGTGGAAGCCATCAGTACGGCTCTGCGTAAACATCTCTGACGCACTACAGAACCCGGGCAGTCTCAAGAGCATTCTAAAAACATTGTTGTACTGGACGCGCAGGACATCTAGCGACCTTTGGTGTAGATGATCCACAGACCACCCGTGTACAGACCCTGACAATACGCTTTGAAAACCGTTATTTTTACCTGGTCCGTGCAGCGGGCGAATCTACGAGCCAACATATTACCGCAGACCGCCAAAGCCATGCGCTCCCTCTGAATATCCACATTGTCTTTCAAGTCGTCGGTAAGCATATGTCCCAGATTATATCCCCTGATATATATCAGCGAACCCTGACGATAACATAGGGAAGTAAAATGTATAGAAATATATGAAGACTCTATTAAATTTCCGTCCACGATAACGTATTTACACGATTTTTCACACATTCTATTCCAAATTATGTTCCATGTCTTGGCATGCAATAAGAATAAATTGATATAGAAATTACGTGATTGCATACAAAAATATACATACCTAATACAGGAGTTTGCCGTCTAAACCGGTTTAGAGAAGAATGTCGTACAGCAGCACCCTGTAACAAAAACATAGGTAGGTATTGCACAACTTTGGACTGTATAAAATATCTCATTTAAAAATAAAGAAATGATTTACCTGCTCATAAGTCAGTTGAATTCGGTTTTGCTGAATATTTCTAAAACAACTCACGTTTATACATACTAGGGTCAAAATAAAACAAAAATACAAATTATATGGCATGTTCGAAAAAGTGTCTGTTATTCGCTGTATTTTGTCCATATACTACAACATGATACTGAAAGTCCTTTATATATAAATTGTCAACTGTAGATGGTATCTCAAATATAATTACATTGTTATTTGTTCTAATTACGGCCACAGTTGCGCAGTCCACCATGCTTACCTCACATTAAACAAGCATAGTATCATGGCAAAATGATTGGATTTTTCTAAACGTCATTGTTATAAAAACACCAAGTTTTTTTTCTAACAACTTTGTTGTTTACTAGCTTTTGCCCGCGACTTCGTCCGCGTGAAGCAACTTTCTTAATTTTTTTTCCGTAAGAACCTTCTACAAAGGATTAGAAAACTTTAAAAAAAAAGATGGATGAAATCGGTAAAGTCGTGACGTGACGTGAAATAGGGATTAATTTTTATAAATATAGATAATTAATTATTTTATTTGTAATCTAATAATATAGTTGGTTAGTAGGTATTACGATGTGTTCATTCGATCACTAGTGTCATGGTTTCAGGTTCTAAATGCCAAATAAACGAGATTATATGTATGTATATTTGACATTCGGTAGCGTGGTAAAGAAAAAAACAAAATGGTGGTGTGTAAGCAAAATACCAGACTATTCTAAAATCGCATTGCTATGTTATTTTACTAATGGTCACTTTATATCATGCATTATTACTGGTTCTTGGAAAGATATAAAGAAACTTGAAGAACAATTAGTTTATACAAAATACGGTTTTATTTCTTAAGGTGCCTGAAGAAGGGCATCGTCCCCGAGCCAGGCCTATGAAATGCTGGCGCGATGACTTAGACTCATTCTTGACTGATTGACCGGAAAAGGCAGCAGGCAAAGATGAATAGCGAAGTATAGGGGAGACCTTTGCCCAGCAGTAGGACGGTATAGGTAAATTTAAAAAATATATAAAAACGGTTTTATTTACTCTGCATTCTTACTGGAATCAACAATTACAGCGGTCTTCAACTAAGTTAAAGACTCCATATATACTTATCTATAACGAAATCAACGGTGTTCACTTCCTTCTACCTTTTTTATGAGCGTTTCAATAAAAAATATTTCATTGATTCTGGCTATAAATGCTCATCAGTATTCTTTTTTTTTTCAATTGTTAATATTTGTGTACGAAGTAGATCCTGCTTGTTTTCCTGCGACGTCTCAAGAGTTGTCCTTGGTCCTCTAGTTTCTGAGAAATACAAAAAAAGCAAACATTTATTTACTCATGAATTTGGCAGAGGTATACTGTGCATGGTGCACCCAAACCAGTAAAGTTTTAGTCCCGTGGGCGAGTCTATTGCAATCAACCGCTGAGCCCTCCAGACTCGGGTTGATATTGAGAAATTCCTGATGGAAAAACCTTTCTCTTTACCGGACTTGAGAATCGAATTCAAAACCTGAGGGGCAATTCTCGAAATTTTAGGAACGTTCACAGTTAAAAGTAACTCCCGTAATTGAAAACGTTCAAAATCTAGTCGCAATCTCATCTCAGCGACAATCAATGTCAAAAACTTGTCTAAACTGAGATTTGACTGTGAACGTTCTTAAAATTACGAGAATTACCCCTTTGATCCGTCTTAATCTGTCAAAAATACCCATAATGTAGGAAAACATTTTTGACATTGATTGTCACTGAGATGAGATTGTGATTAGATTTTTTACGTTTTTAATTACGGGAATTGACTTTCTGATCATCAAGTTACTTAAATTGTTAAATAAGAATTACCAATTTAAATTCCTTCCTTCAGTTATAGGTACTTACTTTCACGTATACAGGCTGTGGTACTTCATAATTTTCCACAATTTTCGCTCCATTGGTTTCCACATCTTTGTTATCACTGACCAGTAACATTAGCAAAGGGAAATCTTTAGCCGTTTCATTTGTCTGAGCTCGTGCATTTCTGTAAGGAGCTAACACCGGCGAAACTAACACTACTTTCTCATCCTTACTTATTTCACTTCTCGCAACACTTACAATGATAATTAAAATAAAGAATTTGACTACTAAACGAGTATATCTCATCGTGTACAAATGTAAATGTGTACATGGTGTTCTCAGGAAGCTTTATATACGATCCTTGTTCAATAACATCACGATTTTTTGCAATGATGGACACCAAGCTTAAATGGATTCTTGTTTAGTCACGGAAAGATTAAAATGCATTTTATATTGTTAGTGTTGTAGACATTTTACTCTGTTTTGATGATTAATTAAGGAAGTCTGACATAAATAAAAATAAGATTATAACACTTGATTAGGTTATTTTGCTTCTACACAAAAAATATGGTTAATCACATCAGGTATATCTAAAAAAATCCATAATAAAGCAAAATTACTATCAACAATGTTGCTCTCTACTACACTACATTTTACATTGTTGTTCAGTTCCTAGTGATTATTACATGACTAGACAATAGGGCCTTTCATATTGCCATTAGACACATAACATAACACAACATCACGCCGGTAATTCCCGAAGGGCTAGGCAGAGTACCTATGGCATACCCACATACGGTAGTATGTGGGTAATTCTGGTAAGAATTCGAGTTAGAAAATAGTATATTACGATACGTGTGACTTAATTTATTATGAGCCTGTGTTGTTCCACTGCAGGGCAAAGGGCTCCCTTCCCTCTTTCCACTTTTTCCGGTCTACTGCAATTGTGGGCCAATTCTTTAAGGAGTCCAGTGAGCTGGACTTCTTAAAGATTGGCCATCCATTGGATCCCGCCATCTCTTTCTGGGCCTGCCGCGCGGTCGTTTCCTGCCATTTGGGATCCACTGAGTGTGACTTAAGAAGTCCATTATTGCACGGCGAGTTTGTTAAGTCATACGTAGCGTATACTATTTTAAAGCTCGTGTGACTTAAACCTGCACTTATGTCACGCTTTTTTGTGTAAAAATGAACTACTTAATTCACAGAAAAGCGTCATTTAAACGCGGGTTTAAGTCACAGAGTGCTATAATATTATATTATTGCTGTAACATATTTCATGAGACAGATGCAAAAACCCAGTGTATAATGTATTCATAATTGTCTAGTAATCGTGAATAAGATCTCTTAAAGGAATAAATATTATAATACTAACGATGCATGTAGATGGTCAATGAGCTCATCTCAACGCTTTTTTTATTGTCTGTACGCTTTTAAAGGACATGCTCAGTCAGAAAACGGATATATAATTGTAGGCACAAAGAATGAAACGTTTAAAAAAAAACTTCCGGCTTTACAAAGCTTCAAGAAAATGATATAGGTAGCTATGAAATATATATACAGCGTACCATTTTTATCATCCTAATACTCTTGCTGTTTTGGTTGCCGATTTCAAAGTTTGAAATGGTTTTAACGTATATAGTGTATCTACAAGTAATAATATGATGCAGTTTTGTATGTATGTAAAGAGGCTTCTAAATATTTACATATTTCTGGGAAATATGAACCTTATTTCCCGGAAATATGTGGCTGTACCTCAGAAATCCCGTCTAGAAAAAATCCTCCCGACCGAATTTCGGCCACGGTAGTTAATCTCAACAGAGATTAGCCAAGTATGCAGGTGATATTATAGTGCACAAGTGTATGTGCAAACGCAGATACACTCTCTGTTTCTTTACTCTCACAGTCCGATGAGATGGCAATCCGACACGACTGGGGAGAGATCAGGCGTAGAGCCAACGGCTTTACATGCTTTCCGAGATACGAGGCTTTTACACCAACGAACAAACTTCAGGCTGCTACTGAGAATTTTCTAATGGAAAAATATAAAACTGCCCGACCCAGGAATCGAACCCAGGACCCCACGCTCAGCAGTCGCACTTGCGACCACGAGACTAACGAGACCCGCACCCTAATTGCGTAACACACGATCAATCGGAATCGGTTTCATTTTACAGTTCAACAACATTCATTGCGTTATTTACGTGTTGAGCAGACAAATTTTTCGAACTTATGAAGCAATGGATTAGCGATTTGCTTCAAAATGATTCAGATTCCGATTGATCGTGTGTTACGCAATTAGGGTGCTGTTTATTATAATAACGTATACCTGTTAGAGAAATGATTTCTCATCTTCATTATTTACAAGTTTATATTTTTGGCAAAGGAGAGCCATGTACCGAACAGTCGTGTTTTGTCCGGAGAGGCATTGAAAATCATCTACCTAGTCGTTGGAGACGATAAATGTCCTGTTGTCTGCACGCTACAGGAACTGATGGTTGCCACTGACGATGACTGTGCACTTAGCCAAGTTCTGGTCTGAGTCTATATAAAGTGTTTCTATTCATACACGAAATGTTTTAAGAGATATTTATTTTTTTATGATATTTAGCTGGTAAAGAAGCCATAGCAATTTTATCTAAGTTTTTTTTAAATGTAATTAAATATTATAATTTTAAAATTCCTTGAGATATTTTGCATAACCCCTTTACTCCGCTTTATTGACAGTTAATACTACGTAGGAACAAGCGTATAGGATGTGAAAAAATAAGAAGGAGCCAGTATTTATTAAGTGTGTCAAGTAATTTTTAATTATTTAATTTTTTAAAGAATATACTTCTTTTTTTTTTCGTTTCACTAGCTTCTTTACCACGTAAAGGTGTATCTCTTAAAATATTTCTTGTAGGAACCTTATTGTATATTGCTATCAACACGCTAATAAGTAGACGATAAAAATAGCACCATGTATGGGAAATATTAAGTATATTTTTTGTATGACCTTTTACATCCATCGTGATGGAGGTAAGGAAAAAAACGCCCGATACGTAATACATTTTATTTTGAAGGTATATTATTGTGATTGATCTCCAAATGTTTCAACCTAATTGCTCGTCGTGACTGATGGCTGTTTTTTGTCCAAACTTGCCGTTTTTTCTAGTCCCTGGAACGATACAAGTTATTAGCAAAAAAACTTATTGAAAACAATACAACATCTATTAACTATGATCTACTATAACAATCGTCATAGACACATTAGTTCACGAACGGATTTTCATAAAAGATCTACGGAAGTTTTTATTGATGTTAAACTTGAGTAGGAAGGAAGCTTTTGAAGTTAAAGAGAGAGAGAGTTGTCATGTATTATTGTACCCTAAGGTTATTACTGTCTTCAAATAAACTGCATTTTGACGCATCATCGTCCTAGCCTTTTCTATATTGAGGTCGGCTTTCAGTCGTTGCAGATACAGATGCAGCTGAATACCAGTATTTTACATGGAGCGACTGCCTATGTAGCCTCCACAACCTAGTTACTGGGTAGCCTGATATATATATATCAAGGGGGATAAGACTGGGTGTCAGAGATTTGGGCTTCTGACGACCCGTCACGACTGTCAAAGATGTGTGAATGACAGCTGGGATCAAAAGCTTAACGGTGCGTGCTTGCTAAACTACAGTTTGACCAGCAGGTATAATCAGCCTATATTGTTCCCACTGCTGGGACACAGGTCTCCTCTCTTCAAGAGGGAGTGGGCTACAATCTACCACGCGGGCCCAGTGCGGGTCGGTAGATGTCACATGTCTTCGAATTTTTGGTTCTAGGACATGCCGGTTTCCCCACGATGTTTTCCTTCACCGTTTTGAGAGCGAGAAAGTAAAGCGCCTGTCTGGGTTCGAACCTACGACCTACAACTCGTAAGTCGAGGTCGTTACCAGTGGGCCACCACCGCTCTCACCTTGACAAGCAGTATCAATCAGAATCAAAAGTCATTTATTGAAATTAGGGTTTTTTTTTTGTTTTGGGTGGGAAATCATCATGTGACGTATCCCGCTCTGGGCGGAGCGGGAGGGCGTGTCAGACTTTTTTTACTGACTAAAACCCACCCGTGTTCCTTCAGTTGCCTGTGCCAGGGGCCACGGTATCTCTTTCGAACAACCCGCAGCCCCGGCGGCATCGGCCCTAGCGGACCCCATCAGTTCGTGCTGACATCTCTTTGAGGCGTGCGTGGAAGACAACGCGCCGTCGACCCGGGCCTGGTCCTTACCGGGCGGCGAGCTGCCCATTGCTCGCCACCCGCAAGCCCGCGCCTACGGTGGCCGGTAGTCGGCTCCCGTCCAGGGCGTCTCCTGCGGCGGCTAGGGGCGTGAAGGCGCAGAGATTGCCTCACCCTCACGCGCTCCGCCTCCTCCTTTGCGAGCATTACTGCTTCGCAGAAGAAGGTGACGGCTTCCCATGCACTCTCGCTCCGTCCTTGTATAGGTACAATAGTAGGTATGCAAAATTAAATTACGTACCGTATGTCAGCTAGCACACGAAAACATTAAACAAAAAACATTCAAAACAGGCAGAAAAATAACTAAATAAAAGCCTCCAGGTATAAATCAGAATTAAAATCTATTGCTATTAATTGTTCAACAAGCTCGTGTGTTCAATTGTTTGCTATTATTTCACGCTTTTCAAGAGAGTCGAGGTCATCTCTAACAGTTTGCTAATTATTTCCGAATTTTATTTCTGTTTATTGTTTTATTTCATCCTTTTCTGCCTGTGGTTTATCCAGACTCAGTTAACGAATAAAGTTTCTTTGTATTCTTTTATATGACCTTTTCTATTTTAAATAATAGCAGAGTCTCCTCATGATGCCACATTATTATTGTATCTTTAAATAGTGGTTTCTTATTTATCTTAAGTATTTTATATCCCATAAATGATTCAATGTCTGATCTGCAAATATGCTTCTTAATCATCATCATCTACCACCCGATATTTACCCGCTGCTGGGCATGCCTCTCTTTGTTGATACCCCTCATAAAGGCATGGAAAACATAGTTAAATAAACCATTTATTTGGTGCTCACAAAAGACAGCACAACACACCAAAGTACATGAATATAATATGAAAACAAAGTGCCGAAAGAAAAACATACATATCGAAGTAAAAGTGACACGAATACTTAAAATCGAATTTGATTTTAAGTATTCGTATAACGCAAAATACACCGTGCAGCGTCTCAGGGTAGCACCAAATAAGAGTCCAGCGCAGCATGTGTCAGGCAAATATACCTGACGCTGATATACTGCTGGATCCCTGCAGTGATACACGGACGTTGAGCATACGAGATAAATTGGTGTTGTGACAGTGTTATGTGCAGAGTGAAGTTTTGTAAGTGTACATACAAAATACTATTTATTTTTGTTTATCTGACCAGTGCGTCCACTTAAATATGCCGCCACGCCACTTAACTCCATTGTACTGGAGGTATTTTTTACAAATAAACACAAATAAATCAAGATCGTTTCTTACATTGTAATGCAAATACTTAGGCGCCCCAGTCAAAGCTTCATCTTCGGGCTTGAAGTAGATTCCATCAGGAAAGCTTGCCGGGTCTCCATCCACTTTGGTCAAGTTTAGCATATTGTCCTTTGGCTTAAAACCGCGGATTAGATCAACGAGTTCGATTCCAGACACTTGTTAAGTCGCAGTTTCCTTAGACACAGTATATTGCACTAAAAGAAGGAGTGCTATGATTGGTAGCCACTGCATTATCACTGATAGGTTGTGTAACAAGGATAATATCAGCACAAATGGTTTTTTTCATTAATTCGACCGGTCTTATATACAGTCTTTTGTATGTAAGCTAGTTCGTTTTGTAGATTATAATTAAGGTTGAATATACATTAGTGTTGTTTATACTGGCTTTATCGATCAATCATAGTTATCAGTTCAGATAATCATATTGAGATGTTTTGTTACTACTACGACTCGAATTTGAATAAGGATTTTTGCCTCTGTTATTAAAATCTATTTAGGATCAGTGCGTAGTTATTAAGTTTATTTCTATCTTTTTGACATGATCAAATGATTTTCCTCATATTAAAAAAAAAAAAGATTCTATATATGGATAGATGATACTCGTGTTCAATATCTAATTGCACTGCAGTTTAATTACGAGTACTGTATGTTAGAGAATGAAGGCTTTACCAGATTATGGGTAGATATACATCACTATTTTAATGTATGATGATATAATTAAGGTACAATGATGGGAAATAAAAGGCAATAACTTGTGTGACTTTATTATGTTGGTCATATAACGTAGTGGTTTGGCTGGTCACCGGGGATTCTCCACGATCAACATGCGAGACAAAGGCATCGTGTTTGGAGTGCCTACGATATGTACCTGTTTATTAGGGCTGTCAGCAACGTACAGGTCGTCTAATTGTATCATGTCGTGTTTGTGAACGGGTGCCGTCAGTTGGACTGGTCATCTCTTAGCTGCTTATTTTAATTATTTTATTTTTTGGATTGTTTTTTTTTTTTGTTTTTATTTACTCTGGACGCTTTTAACGTGTACGTCTTTTTTACCTCATTCTCACATGTAATAAAAATTCATAATATGTTTGTAACAATATAATTTAAAAGAGTTCTTGCCCGTTCTTTTCAAAAGGCCGTTCTTCTATTAATATATTTTATAGGAATATAATCACACTCATTTTTCTCAATTATTCCTATAAAATATATTGTATTTTACAACTTAATTATTTTGCTTGTCAGGCTAATCTCTTCTAAACTGCAATCTTTATGTTTCTCTCGTATTTTATACCAATTACTTTAAACAAACTCGCGGTGGTTGCATTTTAGCACCAAATAGGCTCTAGAGTACCTACTACGCTTTGGAATGGGCAACTAGCCTCATATTTTCTGACTGGTCGACTCTAGTTAGTTAGTCAATTTGTTTTTTATTTATTTTAATGGCAGGAGAATAGGTAGGTATTTTGAAGTAGGTACTAGGGCTCGCCCTATGGAATATTGCAAATGAGTTCAAAGTCAGTTAGTGGACTTTGACGTTCGAGCAGTGGTGGCTCAGTGGAAACGGCCGCGACTTGTAAATTGTAGCTCATAGGTTCGAACCCAGACAGGCGCTTTAATTTGTGTAAATTATTTAATCACCACTGCTCTCAAAACGGTGAAGGAAAACATCGTGAGGAAACCGGCATGTCCTAGATCCAAAAATTCGAACACATGTGACATCTACTAACTCACACTGGGCCCGCGTGGTGGATTATGTCCCACTCCCTCTCACAGAGAGGAGGCCTGTATCCCAGCAGTGGGACCATTACAGGCTGATTATGTACTCGTATAATGGACTTGGATATTTCTTGTTAATCATTTATGTTATTACTCTCATAATTATTTTAATCGGACGCAATTTAATACAAATATACTCATGGTAATCTGGGCTCTTGGCTTACGAACAGATAATATGGAAGATAAGAGTGATCGGTAATTAACCCTGTATAATCATGAAGAAGTAATTGTTTCTATTTAATTATAAATTGATTTGTTAAGCTAATTATCTATATGCTAATTTCCGTTTAATAAACCTTCCATATAATTTCTCATTGCAGACTTAAATAATGTAATTACCTACGTAAGTACAGATGCTAGCACATCAAGCTACTACAATCTGTCAAATTTCTTTAATAGATTTCCAACTTTATCGCTAAAGCATTTAAGGTTCAAGGTTGATTGGGAAAATTTGACAGTTTTTGGTAGCTTGACCTGTCTGTACATACTATAACAATAAGCCCCCCGCACGGACATACAAATATCGCGGCGAGATTTTATCGTGCACTGGATTTTCAAGTCTCGGTGTTAAGCCGAGCATGGAGAATTCAACAGACCGTATCGCAGTGAGTCAAAAAAACACTACGAAAACGATTTTCAACTCTCGGCGCTAAGCACTGCATTGAAAATCCATCGCGCGATAAACATCGCCTGCAGTACCTGCGCCCTAATTGCGTAAAACACTATCAACCACAATATGAATCATTTTGAAGGATATTGCTAATCCATTGCTTCATATGTCCGAAAACAAAACTGCTTAACAACGTAAATAACTCAATGCATGTTATTGAACTCTCAAAATTAACGCCATTGCTACTATTAGTGTACTACGCAATTACGCCGCTGATCTAAAGGAATTGATAAAATCACTGAATATGTTTGCTTTTTTCTTGTTAAAACAATTAGCTATTAAAAAACGTGACAGCCCTGCGGAAATAAACCAATAATAATACACTCATACATAACTGAAACGTGTAATATAATTTGTCAGATAAATATACATTAGTCATGAAAAACATGAATTTATGCTGTACTAGACAATTATGCTAGAATGTTCATGAAGATTGTGGGAATTCCCTAATTTTTTGGCATTAAAAAATCTTAAGTAATTATTATGTTAACTAGCTGTGCCAAGAGTCAAGCCAACATTTTTTATTATCATAACATGTTAAATAAAAACCAAATATCCAGATTATAGAGCTAGTAGGTAGAATAGATGTTCGACGAAAGATGTGGCGGCAAAACTTGTTGGGGTTTGCTTGTTAGCCGCCACATGGCTCAATTAGGCGACCACCTAAATTGTATTATTACACTCGCACTTTATAATTATCTGTGAAGACTTAATCATAATCCGTTCAGCTAATTTGGAGATTTGGTCATATGCTGATCCCGTGGGAATACTTTGATTTTTTGGGACAAGAACTATCCCAAATATAATATATCATTATAACAATCTTAAAAAAATCTATCCATTACTTTTAAAATGATGCGTGCACAAACATACACACAAAAATATAAACAGACCTACAAACGAACAGACAAATACCCAAAATATTGTTGAAACGCATTCCATTGTTTAGCTTGTTCTACAAGAATTTTATTTGGAAATATTTTCAACCGACTTGAAAACTCTACCGTTCTCTCTGATTGTAATTTTGTGTAATCATAGGGTTATTTATTGCTTGAATCATTTAAGAAGTAGGTCCCGAAGATATAAGTTATGTCGTTCATTGCTTGTATTCGACGTATTCGGTCTGAAACAAATAAGAAAAAAATTGGTAAGTCAAAGGACATAGTGATTTACTTAGAGCTGATTTTTCAATACTCAGATAACTTTTAACGAAGAATAAACATAGCTGTTTGACAGCTTTCGTATAGAAAATATGTCAAGCTGTCATTTTATTCTTCCCATAAAAGTGGTTGAAAATTCAGCCCTTAGGAGGATAAAAATATAAACATTGGATTAACTTCTAATCTATATTATATTATTAATATTATAAAGGGGAAAGATTTGATTGTTTGTTTGCATTGAATAGGCTCCGACACTATTGAACCGATTTGAAAAATTCTTGCACTGTTGGGAAGCTACACTATCCGCGGGTGACATAGGCTATATTATATTTTCAAAAAAAATGGGGATACTGCCTGATTTTGATATAATGTACACATGTTTAGCTATACAGAATATTGTATAAATTGCACACAAAATAATAAATACACGAGTTAAAGGTGAACAATGTCGCAGATTAATTGGTAATACAATAACAGTCATTCAGACCATAAATCAGAAATATTTTCACGAATACCAAGATAAGTTTAACTGGGAGTGACAACCCTGAAAAATACTTGCTTAATAACGCTCGACTTTACGAGTGGTCACAGAATGTTATAGTCATTTGGAACAACATTCGTCTTGTCATATAAGGATTTAGCTATCCATTGCGTTATATGTGAGGAAACATCAACGAGCATTTGGTTGAAAACGGGCATTAGACAGGGTCACGGAAGCAAATGTGGAGCAGATGATTGCGACTGCTGCATTTGAATGCTAACAAGGAGATTATATTAGTTGTTTATTAGATGCAAAGTTGATGTCATTCTAGATACTAGAGGCAGAAATTCAAGACTTCGTAATAATATCCATATAGATAGACAATCCAATTGGTGATGTAACAGTCCCATTTCGTCACCAATAGGATTTTAGAAATATAATGTGCCTACTATTGCAGTCTTTGGATCATTGCAATATTTGTGGCGATAACTCATTTAAATAAAATTATCATTTGAATCAAGCTATGGATATGATTGCATGTGGGAGAGTATTTACAAACGGAAATTCGAAACATAATATGTACATTTACAAAAATAATAACAAATAAATGAAAGAAAGAAAAACCTTTTTTGAGTTTGATTCTGTTAGCTAATAATATCTAATATATTTAATATTATAAATGCGAAAGTTTGTATGGATGGATGGATAGATGTTTGTTACTCTTTTACGCCAAAACTACTGAACGGATTTGGATGAAACCTGGCACACAGATAGTTTATAATCAGGATTAACACATAGGATAGTTTTTGTCCTGATATTGCCAAGGGATTGAAACTTATGCGGGTGAAACCGCGGGCGCTGCTAGTACTTAATAATGTAATGTTGATTTAAAGGTTCGATCGCAGCTGTCATTTTAATTTAGCAAATTGAAAATCAGAGTTTAGCCAAAACCAACTTTGGGACTACTTTGGAGGTACTTTGTGATACTCTTTGAGGAAGAACCAGTTAAATACACTAGTATAGCAACCTTGAATAACCAGATTTTATAATAAATACACATAAAGCTTGATGACTTTGTAGACGTTTTAACATAAATTATTTTTCCTAATAATTGTGGTTTTTTAATTAAAAATACTTGGGTACCAGTAACCAGTCTGCAAAGATGGAGACGACGATGAAATTAATAAAACGAAATCAGATTTTATAAGATATTATCAGCAGAATCTTTCTACACACCCTCATGAAGACGAAGTTACTGTTACTGGTGACGATTTCCCCCAAAACCTGTTAAATCTAGTAAATTTTTTTGATAGCCGTCGGAGGATGCCCAAGTACTTTCTATTATTTTCTTGGCAACTGAAATTGTTTTGAAGAGATGCTCTAGCTTATCTGTAGACTTGGACAGGTGGACGTTGACGATCTATATTATAATATCTACTGTATGGTACGTTTAGTAATAACAGCCGCACGGGTCCTTCGATCAGGTTAAGCTACGCTTGCCGCGGATGGTGCGTGGATGGGTGACCATCTTCACGTACCAAGACCCCTCCGTGCCTCGGAAAGCACGTTAAGCCCCGGCTGTCATTCGTAGATCTTTGACTGTCGTTACAGGTCGTCAGTAGCCCGAAAGTTGACAACCAGTCTTACTAAAGGGTATCGTATTACCCAGTAACTGGGTTGTGGAGGTCATGTAGGCAGTCGCTCCATGTAAAATTCAGCTGCATCCGGTTATACTGGAAGCCGACCGCAATATAGTTGATGGTGTGTACCAATGGAAATAAATTAAGTGCAGTTTAAAAATAGCTGCTAGTTCATACGTCTCTGTGTACATGTGATTAATATCAGTAAAGTTCACTGAGATCACAAACATAACTGATATACCTATCTATGTTAATTATAAGTCTGTACGCTTCTTAGGCAGGCCTTAAACGATCAATTTTATTACAAAATATCACGAATTGCGCAATGTTTTATACAGCTTAGGGTTAATATTCATTTATTTATTAAAACTTTATACACAAGAAAAAAATACAGTACAAAGGCGGACTTAATGCCTGAGGCATTTTCTACCAGTCAACCTTCGGGTGATGCAGAAAACGTTGCAGGTGCAACATAAAGGAAAGATAACACGAAAATAATAATAAAATACAAGAATACATATATATAAACAGAATAAAGTTTGTCAAGAGAAATAATGATCGGTAGAGGAGAAACAACGACCAGTAGAGGAGAAAACTTATCAAGCATATCAGCACGAATATTGAAGATTACGCAATTATTGAACAAAAGTTTAATTTTTATTACACCATATTTTAAATGCGCAATGAACTTGCTCACGCGAAAACATTGAAGCTTATGAACTGTCAAAGTTTTTTCGTGAAAATAATGGATCGTTTGCGTGCAAGGGCTGATCCAATCATATTGCGCAATATAAATATTGCGCAAACTTATTGTGAGTGTAGGGACCGCCTTACTGCACAAATAGTCAATGATTGATATTTTGTTTAGTAATGTCAAGGCAAGAAGATATTGAGCAATATTCACAAAGTTATATACTTTCTCTACTTTACTGGATTTGTTTTGACCCGTGCGTCTCCCCTTCTAATGGCGTAATACCCTACTAAGTAATACACTGTATATCTGTAAGAGCAAATTGTTTAAGAATATTGACCTTTAGAAATGCTACACAGACACACAGCGAGTTCAAAAGTAAAGAAGTAGTGTATATAACAACCTGATTACCTAATTAATAAACATTCACTGACAGAAAACGCACGGGCTAAACCACTGAGTATAGAAGCTTGAAAATTAGCACAAGAGTTCCTTATATAACAAAGCTGTAACTAAGGAAGGATTTAAAAAAATCCATCTCCTAAAGAGGTTATGTAAGGGATTAAAGTTCGTATAAAAGCTCGTCATTTTGCTGATGGGAAATCCCATCGGGCACATGGCTTTAACTAAATAATTACCTTGGGTGGAAGCAGATCTGATGCTGGCACGCTGACACCTTGTGTAGATAATACAGGTCTGACACTAGATACATTAAACTTATTTGGAATATTGGCTGTTGTAGACTTTACTGAAAACCGCGGTAGAACAGGAGTAGGCTTCACGAGATCATTTGTAGAGAAAACGTCTTTTGAAGACGCTATCGGCAACCGCGCCAACACTGGAGTAGCCTTTATCGGTACAGACGCGGGGGCATCCCGCAAAGGGAACACTGTCCACCCATTGACAAAACATAAAGCAACAGACAACACTAATAACATGAAATAATTTTTAATCATTTTTCTATTTTTTAAATTTTTTTTTTAAGTGGCCAACACGAAAGAACTGGTCGACTGTTAAAACTGGAATGGATGTCGTGTTTTTAATTTATTTCAATTTTAGCATTCTACTGAAGTGTTGTATTAACATAAATTGTTAAGTAAGAGTCGCTCACCGTGAAACGAGATCGGTTGTCGAGTCCTATACACCCGCACACATTAGATGATGATCCGCGGAAGACGGCTGTATACTATTCATGACTGGCACTCCATATGAATCGCAAAGATAACTATTTTAATAGATATTCAACAAGATTATGCGGAAAGCAAATAAGGTAGAGCTTGAGTGAATATGTGTGTACCTATTTAAAATTCCTTCACATACATGTCGAATATCCGCGTGTATATGTCGCAGCCACTGGTTTAATTAGCCGTTTAGTTAACCGCCTAGCCTTTAAACTAAACGGCGGCCGTTCAACTAACGGCCTGAATGATATTCAATAAATTATACTTTAGGTTGGAACTGTAACCAATCACGCGCGAGTTGAATTAGTTGCAGTAACTAATTCAGGGCACCCCGACCAAATGGGTTAGGTTAGAACTGTGATCAACCGCGTGCAAGTCGAGAGAGCGAAGCGAGGCGAGCTCTACTTCCAAAGGCCAGGCGATTGACTACGGCTAATTTAAACAGTTGGCTGCGACATATTATACGGAATAAGGATTTAAAATATTTTCTTGACATAGATTTAATATAAAATTAGATACCTCAAGTTTCGACCTCATCGCGAACTTGCGCCATCTATTACGGGACTTTAATCCTGGTTCTTCGATGTATACTCCTCACTATATTCCGATGAAGTGATGGAAATAACGAGACTTTAAATGCAACTGTTTAGCTATTACTGAGTGAAGTCTGGCCTTTACTTGCATGCTTATCGAGAAAAGATAAGAATATATACAAGGTGGCAGGGACATGGACGCGCAAACTGTAACCATGAATTCAGCACATGATTCTAGACAAGGGGTTGTTATTGTTTAAATGTGAACAACGTCTAACCCATGTGTAATTCTAAACAATGGCTAAACATGATTTTGTGGTATCACTTTTGCTTAACAATTGCTAAACACGTGTCTAAAACGTGTCTATGTTCTTTGTGGCAAGACTGTTAGAGTAGCCATTTTTCGTAGGTTATCAAAAAGAAAACTGCGAAAGCATTTGCTGTTCCATGCATTTTGACCGCGTAGACGGTCAAAATGCATGGAACAGCAAATGCTTTTTATAACCGACGAAAAATTTCTACGCAGGGGGGTCCAGAATCATGTACTGAGTCCATGGCTCCAAATCATGTACTCCAAATTATGTACTCGTATAACATCCATGGTAACAAGTCTGTCCCTGCTACCCTGTATGTTTATAGTGGCGCGCCGATTCCCTTGTTCACAAACTAAACTAAATTCAATTCAGTGCGTCTTTTTCTTTCTATTTCATTAAGAAAAGAACACAAAATAAATATTAGTTTAGTCCTGTCGGAGGAATCGGTGCTAACGTCGCTGGGTTGTGACGAAAGCGGCATTTTAATCATGTTTCATCAAAACTTGTCGCTTGAATCCATATCCTATATACAAAACTTGTGGAGTGATTGCGTAAAGAACAAAATGACAAGTGATCGCATTTCATTGTTGAACAGATGATTTTTTGAAACCTAAGAAGCATACATACATAAAGCCACGCCTTCTTCCCGTGGGGGTAGGTAGAACATATAGAACGCAACCTGCTTATTGACCTTGGAACTATGTACAGTCACGAGCCATTTTTTCAGAAGTGATTTACTCGTTTATTTTTTAATGAAAATTTATGTTGATATATTATGAACATAGTATTTCCCAACCCATAAGTTTATGCAATGTGTCGTATTTCATCGATTTTTTGTTATGTCACGAAAAAATCGGTATTGAAAGTTTCCAAGTGTTGACATATTACTGGTCGTCACTGTACGCTTTTTAAAGTTAATGAACCTCAAAAAAACTTTCTGGGCTTCTAAAGATACACATTTTTTTAAATAAATGACCGCCTCTTTTTAACATGCTGGACTGTGGGAGGCTACCGCAGCAGCGGCCGGCTAACTTTATATGCAAGTTGGTCGCAGATTTAGTATTTTTAGGATCCCAACATAGGAATTATTTGAGGTTCACAAAAAGAGGTTCAATCATTATATAAGAGTGTACAATCATACTTTAAGGAAAAAAAAAAGAGAATTATTTGAGGTTTGATTAAATATATGCCGAAAAATAATTTATGTCATGTAATAGTCGTCCTAATCACCCTATAATGTTCCCACTCCTGGGATACAGGTCTCCTTTCGGTGAGAGGGAGTGGACCGTAATACCAAAATCCACGCGAGCCCGGTGCGGGTTGGTACATGTCTTAGATTTTTTGGTTCTATAGAGGTATGAGGAACAGGGTGTAAAGTTCACTCATACTCTATAGAAAAGGGAGGATCCTCCGACCAGACGGGTGTTGTGTCTGGCGGGCAACTGCCCAACGATTGATGTTGGGAAATTGTATCTATGCTAATTGCGCCGTAAACTCTGCTTGCGAGTTGCAGGATTTGCGTGACGTCAGTATGATGCGTTGTTCGCATGTGGCGTTGTACATACCGCTACAGTTCCATCCAGGACATGCCGGTTTCTCAAAACGGTGAAGGATGAACTTGTAACAAATACGTGACTTACCTAATAATTCTTAGCACGATTATAATATGATTTAATGCGTGAAGCTGTCATAAGACTGTCTGTGACTGTACCGTTGCTTATCACGTTTTCTGAATGATTTGATTCACCAATTTGTACTAATAATCCAATTATTAACAATATAACAAGTAAACACTTCATGATTGTTGCCGCGAGAACTTCGTAATGACCACTGGAAAGGCTATCTCCACGTGTTGGCTCCATACGTTTGTTGCAACGTTGGCCCAAACATCACTCGTCTAACGTGTGTATGGAGATAATTTTGCAAGTGCCGTAATGGGTCCAAACTTGACTAAAGCCACAGAATAATTAGTAGTACTAACGTACAGAAAATGCACTCTAACGATCTTGAAGAAAGCCGCTTTTATAATAGCCTACAAAATCACTTCCCCGCCAACGCGCAAGCTAAATTGCCGCGCTTGAGAGTTGTAATTACTTTGTGTCCTTTCCCGTCCGCAACATACCTACGCCGCTTGACCGAGTACTAGGGCTGTCCGGAAAGAAAAATAAAATACGGTACATACCTTTTTATACTTTTATTGTACATATTTATGAGTAATCTATCTACAGTTTTTGGTACCTACCTAATTAGGTAGTAATTAGGTACATGTAGATGTGCATTTCGTTACCTTTCGATGTCCTTTGGAAGTAAGAAAAACGTGAGGTTCGGATGGTTCGGTTCCTTGTTATTATTTAAACAGCCGAATATGATGCAGTAAGCTTTTGCCTTCATTTTATCCTAAATGACGAACGGGCGACGCGGCGCGTGTGTGAGTATCGAGCTAATGTACGACCTGGCCGGCGCGCGGCAGCCCCACTGAATTGGCCCGGCAATTCGAGCCCACCGCGTACACAGAATAGCTAATAGTACTAACGTACTGAAGAACTAACGTGCGACCCGGCCGGCCCGCGGGATCGCCACTGAATTGGCCCGGCAAGTCGAGCCCGCCGAGTACTTGTAGCTTCATACTTAAAATGCGGAGTTCGCCAGGCCAAAAAATGCTAGTTTCTTGATCCACACGGAAGCGTGGCTTTGGGGCCAACGTTGGAACCAACGCATGGTGTCGACGATATGCGACAACAAATAAAGATAAAGGTCACCTCTGAACCTAGCTAATGGAGTACAGTATCTAAGGCCGTCAGATGGCGCTACCAATGTAAATAATGAATTGCGAGATTAAATGGTTGTCAGCAAATCATCTGTAAAAATCATGAATATTCCTCTCTATCCTACTAGTAGGACAGATTGATGGAGCAAAGTGAAATGATCCTTAAAATATATGTCGTGTTAGGTATCTAATGAAAGCGCACACTACAGCCGCAACGCAACTTATTTTCATACAAAAAAATGGGTACTATCCGCCTGTAGTGTGCGTTGGTCCATAGAAACAAAAAATCCTCCTTCATCACTTCCATATTATGGAAGTGATGAAGGAGGACTCAATTATTTTGCTGTGCCCGACAGGGTCCATATGATCTAATTGTAAGTTTACCACCTAAGAATACCTACATGTGGAATGCAACAAAAGTATTGAACTCAAACTCAAATCTTTTTTTTTTTTTTTTTTTTTTTTTTTTTTTTTTTTTTTTTTTTTTTTTTTTTTTTTTTTTTTTTGAGTATGATTTTTGCAAGGCGTTGCGTTGTGGCGCGGACCGCCTCAGTCTGTATTAGCCTTAAAGAGTAGGCTCTGAAAATATATTGGTTATCAATTATATTTACACGCTTAATCCCCAATAAGAATAAAACAATTATGTTTTACTCTTAATTTTTTAATAACACTTACAAAAACACACCTTTACAAAAATGTTATATGTGGGCTGCTTAAAAAATAATAAGTAAGTATCAAATTCCATTAATTGCTACTTTCTCTGTATAAAAAAATACTGGCAAATCCTCAGGACTCTAGAGTCTTAAAAAATTTGAGAGACTGAGAGCTCTCAGAGGATTATATTAAGAAGGTTTGATAAAAAAAACCGGTTAAGTGCGAGTCGGACTCGCGCACCAAAGGTTCCGTACAAGTTTGTAGGTACGTAACTACAAACTTACGGTTTCCAGATTTTTTTCTTTACTTGTGCTATATGACATTGCTTCTTGCCAAATTTCATGATTCTAGGTCAACGGGACGTACCCTATAAGTTTTGATTTCCTTGCAAGTGTCAAAATATGCGGCATACTATGTGAAATATTGATATCTTTTGATTGCGTTGACTTAGAAGTTTGATTTTTTCACTGCTACAAGGGATTGCAACCTTGAATATTTGATATTAATTTTAACTTGATAACTCTACGCATTCCTGAGAAAAAGGGTTTGACCGACGGACAGACAGACGGACAACGAAGTGATCTTATAAGGGTTTCGTTTTTCCTTTTGAGATACGGAACACTAAAACCCATTTTTGTCCCAAAAAAAAAAATTGGTTAGCCTAACCTACCCTCTTTTTTTTTCAGGATGGGAAATCATCAAATTACCCCTCCCGCTCTGGGTGGAGCAGAAGGGAGTGTCAGACTGTTACTGACTAAAACCCACCCCTGTTCCTTCCTTAGCCCTTTATGTACCAGGGCAGCGGTAACCCTTTTGGACGATCCCGCTACCCCGGCAGGCTTCGGCCCTGTCGGGCCCCGTCAACTACGCTGACATCTCTTTGAGGCGCACGTGGAACACATAGGCGCCGTCCGGCACGGGCCTGGTCCTGATCGGACGGAGAGCTACCCATTGCTCTCCGCCCGCAGGCCCGCGCCTACGGTGGCCGGGAGTCGCCACGCGGCTCCCGACGCCCGGAGCGTCTCCCTCGGCAGCTGAGGCGTGAGGATCTCTCCCTCACCCATCCCGCCACCTCCTTCGCTAGTATGACTGCTTCGCAGAAGGAGGTGACCACCTCCCACTCCCTCTCGCCCCGGACCATGGCTTGAACCAGGGCCGGACGCGAGAGGTCGCCGCCGCTGCCGATCGCCTCTACGAGGACACGGCGGTGCTCTGCCCAAGCGGGGCAGACCTCCACCGTATGCTCCACCGTGTCCTCTGGGCGATCCTCGCAGTGGTGACACCCGGGCGTCTCCTCCCGCCTGATGATGTGCAGGAACCTCCCGAAACATCCGTGTCCGGAGAGGACCTGCGTCAGGCGGTAGGTGAGAGCGCCGTGACGCCTCTCTAGCCACTCCTCAAAGAGGGGTCATACCGCCGCTATCGTGGCGTGCCCTGCGCTGGGTTGCGATAGTCGCGCCTTCCATTCCGCCATGAGATCGCGCCGGAGGTCCGTCCCCTCCGCCGCGATTTGCCGCGGGTGCAGAGTTTCCCCCCGACGTAGTGCCTCCGCGCGCCAGTCATACAGGCGCGCGAGGACTATCGCCTCCAGATCCCATGGCGGCAGTCCAGCAAGGAGGCCTGCTGCCTCGCCCGAGATCGTGCGGTACCCCCGGATAAGCCTTACGGCTACCACCTTTTGGGGCGCGTTCAGATAGTGTGCGGCTCGAAGCCGCAATGAACGGGCCCACACCGGGGCCCCATAAAGGGCCATGGACCGCACGACCCCCGCGTAAAGCCTCCGGCAGGAGGCGTTTGGCCCCCTCAGGTTGGGCAGGAGCCGCTTTAAGGCGGCCCGGGTCCGTTCCAGTTTGGGGGCCAAACGTCGGAAATGCTCGACGAAGTTCCACCGGCTGTCGAGGACGAGACCCAGGTATCTCATCGTCTTCTCGACGCCGATGTGAACCCCTCCTACCATCAGTTGGGATCCCGAAGGTGGCCCGTACCGGGGCCCATGAAAGGACATGGCTTCGGAATTGTGCAATGCCACCTCGAGACCCAACTGCCGGATCCTTTCCACGACTATCGCAACCCCGCGTGTCATCGCGTCGGCCGCCGCCTGATGCGACCTCCCCTGCGCCAGGACCAGCGTGTCGTCAGCGTAGCAAACTACGCTGACGCCATCAGGGAGGTCGGCCCGCAGCACCCAGTCGTAACCGATGTCCCACAGGAGTGGCCCCAGAACCGATCCCTGTGGGACACCGCACGACATCTCTCGCCGGTTCCAATTCCCGTCGCGACCGGGGTAGATGACGGCTCTGTCCGTCAAATACGCCCTGACTATTCGACGGAGGTAAGTCGGCACCCGGTGATACCGGAGTGCCTCCCCTATGCAGCTCCAGGGCAGGGTGTTGAACACGTTGGCGATGTCGAGTGACATCTCCACGACCACCCCACCCCGGGACACCGCGTCCCCCGTCGTGAGGGCTTTCACGCGCATGATGGCGTCCACCGTCGAGCGCCCCTTGCGGAAGCCAAACTGGCACTCCGCAAGATCCGGCCCCGTCCTCACCAGGTGCCCGACGAGGCGGCCCGCAATCACTCTCTCAAAGAGCTTGCCGACCTCGTCGTGCAGCACTATGGGCCGGTATGCGGACGGAGAGTCCGCAGGGCGCCCTGGCTTCTGAATGAGGACCAGCTTCCCCGTCTTCCAACGGAGTGGAAACTGGCCTCTCTCCATGCATGCGCTTAAGAGCGCCTCCAGTCGAGGCCCGAGAGCCCTCGAGGCCAGAACCCAGGCTTTACCCGGCAAGCCGTCGGGTCCCGGGGCGGTATTTTTGGCCTTCAGCCTGCCTACCGCCGCTCTCAGATCTACCCCGGTCACTTCAGGGGTCTCAATGATCCCTTACGCGATACTCGCACGCACACAATCGTATATAATAGAAAGAGACAGAGAGAAAATGTAAAAATACGAGTATATAATATAGCTTAAGTTATACCAGATGACCTTGTATAAATTGGGTGGAATAAACACGTAGCGGGCCCTCATCGGGAGGCGCGGCTTAGGTTTCAATTGTGGGATTTAGCTGGGTGACCAAGTAATGGTCGAATCTTTGATGAGATGTTGGAGGCGAGGAAACATTTTAAAGCTAAATTGAAATGGTGTCAGGATAGACAAGAGCAATTTAAAATGGACATCCTTGCAACCGACCACTCCTCTAAGGATTTTAAGAGTTTTAGGAAGCATACAAACAAAATGAACGTTAGGCCGGGCTTCCCGTTGAGTGTTGATGGCTTGGCTGACCACAGTGACATTGCCGAGGCGTTTAGAGAGCATTTTACTGTGCGGTCGCCCTTAGGTCCCTCGCACGGAAAGGTGAGCGGTGGTGAGCCCATTGTGACGGGGCAGAATGTAAAGATACCTCCGAAGAGCGTGGCGGACGTTATTAGAAAAATGCAGCGTGGAAAATCACCTGGTCACGATGGGCTCAGTATCGAGCATTATAAATTTGCGGGGGTTCACTTGCCACGAGTACTGTCTTTGTTTTTCAGTCTGTGCAAAGGTCACTCGTATTTGCCGGAGCCGCTAATGCGGACCATAGTCGTTCCGATACTTAAAAATAAGACGGGTGATACGTCTGACATTAGTAACTACCGACCCATCTCAGTCGCTACCACGGCAGCCAAGGTATTTCACAGTTTGCTAAATAGTCGCCTGACAGCACAGGTTGAGTTGCACGATGCTCAGTTTGGATTCAAAGCAGGAGTCTCAACAGAGAGCGCTATTCTGAGTCTGTAGCGAACTGTCATGTACTACACGACGAGGAGGACGCCGGCCGGTACTTGCGTGTTTCCTCGACTTGTCAAAAGCATTTGATCTGGTCGCATATGACGTTCTGTGGGACAAGTTGAGGGACGCGGGTGTGTCGGCGGAGTACACCTCCCTTCTCAAATATTGGTACTCTAACCAAGAGAACCGGGTGAGGTGGGTAGATACTCTGTCGGACGAGTACAGGCTGGAATGCGGAGTCAGGCAGGGGGGGTTAAGCTCGCCTCTTCTTTTTAACCTCTATATCAACCGGCTCATCGAGCGACTGAGCTGCACACATGTCGGCTGCCACATTGACGGAACGAGTGTCAACAATATAAGCTATGCAGACGACATGGTGCTTCTCAGTCCCTCGATGGGTGGGTTGAAGAAGTTATTATCGACCTGCGAGACCTATGCGGAGGAGCATGGCTTAATATACAACTCGAAGAAGAGTGAGATTCTTGTATTTAAAGCACCTAAGCAGCAGCCGCGCAGTGTTCCTCCCATAAGTCTCAACGGTGTCGCACTTAGAATTGTGGATAGTTTTAGGTACCTTGGCCACGTTGTCACGAGCGACCTAAGGGATGACTTAGATATAGAGAGGGAGCGCAGGGCGTTGTCTGTGAGGAGCAATATGATTGCCCGCAGGTTCGCTCGTTGTACTACAGACGTCAAAATAACCCTTTTTAAGGCGTTCTGTCAATCGTTTTACACGAGTGGCCTGTGGTTATCATACACGCGCCGAGCCTACAACGTCCTGCGTGTTCAATTTAATAATGCTTTTAGGATGCTGTTGGGACTGCCATGGCGTTGTAGCGCTTCAGGAATGTTCGCGGAGGCTCGCACAGATGGCTTCCATGCCATCATGCGAAAGAAAGCGGCCTCCTTGCTGCAGCGCTTGCATGGTAGTAACAACAGAATCCTGAAAATGATAGCTGCCAGACCGGACTGTCCCTTTCAAGGACACTGGGTAGGGACAGTCATAGGTCTAAATAAATAATTATAATTATTTTTGTGAAAACTAACAATACTAACCTACTTATTTAAACATCATTGTTACTAACACCGAAATACTAACATATTTATGAACCTTATAGTCTGAAATAAAGTTTTTATTATTATTATAAGTTAAGCTCTCATAAAGTTGTCGCCATCCTAGATTTTCATTTTGACCTCGCTATTGGCTTCATCACCCTCGAAAACCATGAAAACTAACTCTCTCTCTCTCTGCGTTTCTTTCTATTACATATAATAGAAAAACAGAGAAAGTCGCATAGCCCCTCCATGCGACTTTCTCTTTTTAACCCCCGACGCACAAAAACGACGGGGTGTTATAAGTTTGACGTGTCGTGTGTGAGAAAGTAGTTTGTGCTGCGGAATCCGAAAATTGAATTGCGACCGAAGTGAGCTCTAAAGTTTGTAACCTCGGATAAGTAAAATTTACTTTTGACTATTCGTATAGAAATAGGAGTACCTACCTGGGTTATGCAGAAAAACTTATAAAATAAGAAAATCCACGATGTAACCAACACAACAACCAACGTAATAACGAGGTGAGTGCTGTTTAAGAGATATCGGTGAATGCCGATTGACTGATCAGTCTTGATGTCTGTGATCATCACCATTATTTACCTCTCATGGGTACTGGAGCATCCGAGCATCCACGTATTCGGCGCCCCTGGTTAGATAACGACCTATGTACTACCTAAGACCAAACTTACAAAAAAACCACAGTTTATTTTCTTCAGAATTGCGATAACCGAGTTATCACAAATTGCATGACTTTAGAAACCCAAACTCTATATAGTTAGACGTCAACAATTTATTTCTATATATTCTTTATTTTTGGTTTTAAGTATATATACTGAATTTCGAGTTAATCAGACCGCACGGTAAAATTCTTCCATAGAAATTTCAAAAAACACACGCCCCAATCCCCTTGTAGGGGGTAGTTTAGAAAAACCTAAAATTACAAACTTCATAAAGTTCAAACGCCAACAGGCATAGCTACCCGAAACTGTCAAATTTTCCCAATCAACCTTCAACCTTAATGCATTAGCGATAAAGTTGAAAATCTTTTAAAGAAATTTGACAGATTGTAGTAGCTTGATGTGCTGGCGTCTGTACTTAGACAAGTATTCAGGCCAAGTTTCAAGCTTATTAACTCAAAGAATAAGATTTTTCATACAAACAAAATCCCCCCATTTCACCCTCTTAGGGGTGGGATTTCAAGAAACCCTTTCTTAGTGGATACCTACTCTTCACACGCACACACCTACACACCCTCTAAATTTCATGTCTCTAGGTCCAGCGGTTTAGGCTGTGCGTTGATATATCAGTCAGGACTTTGAAATTTATATGTATAAATATACAGATTTAGACTGTCTTAGATACAGAAGACATACAAAAATTTAAAAAAAATCTTATTGTACACACGGCAACACATCAAGCCAAGTATACATTTCCAATTTTAGCTGACCTCGCATTGTATAAGTTTTTCGTACAATGAGAAGCCAACTTATACTGGTTATGAATAGCTTGATGTGTAGCTGTGCGTACTTTATTAAAGAAACAATAACCCTGCAATTTTATTGATTCAGTTCGCTATCGAAAAGTCCTGATCTGGGCTCATCAAGTAAACCAGTGACGTATTTCATACCTATTTCAGTATGCACTCTATGGGGTACTATTTATTTTAAGGATTGTTTATATCAGAAGGTTCGTGCAAGAACCGGGGTTCGTGGTTCGTGTGTACAAGATAATTGTGAGTCATTGGAACAACCTGATTGTAAGCTATGATCAATTTATGACCGGTTTGCTTTGTTCGTAGTCAAATTACGTAACGTTCCATGTAGGTATTTGTGATCGTTTCAATTCAATGGGACATTCGGGAAAACCTTGATATTTTTGGTCTTTGAATCGTTGTTTCTGTATTGAATGTTAATTTGTCGCTGTTTTTTTCTTTTCAATAGAGGAGTATGTATGTTTTTGCATTTGTTGCGCGAATGATACAAATTGCCGCTTCATTATCTTAAAAAAAATATCAATGAACGTAACTTGCCATACCTTTGATGGGGATTGTCAATGGGGATAAGTGGAATAACCTTCACGAGTCTTACGTATATCTTGTGCAAGCTAAAACAGACCAACAAAATATTCCCCCGGATTGACTGGCAGCATGCCAGTAGACTGGCAGTATGACCGCGTTAAAAGACTCTGCTTAACTTTGGCCTAAGAAAAATCAACCATATTAACACGGGAATTGACGGGAAGTGTCAATAAAACACTTCGAAAGTTGTTTGAATTGACGACCGATTAAACCAAAATATGTCTCAATTGCAGAACTTTAACTGGGGCCTACATAATCAGTCTATATTGTTGTCACTATTGGGACACAGGCCTCTTCTGACTGAGGGTCCAACACCAGGGGGACAATTCTCGTAACTTTAAAAATATTCACAGTCTGATCTCAGTCTCAATCTGTCAAAAATACCTCAATTTTTTTTTCCTTTGTCCTGCTCGGGCAAATATACCTTTAATTTCCATACATTTTGACAAATTTTTGACATTTGTTTGTCGCTGAGATGAGACTGCGACTAAATTTTGAACGTTTTAAATTACGAAAATTGGCCTTCAGATTGTATCCGAGGAATAATTTTAAAATGTTGACACTTCTTCCATACAAAATCAGCCAGACGTCAATTTTATTCCACGAATAAAAATTATCGTTACATAATTTTAATCTTGAGAATAAAAATGGCGGTTTGACAGCATTTGTAATAAAAATATGTCAAACAGCCATTTTGATTCTTCAAATAAAAGTTATCTGTCTATTGAAAAATCAGCACTAAGGGCTTAGTTTACTTATTTACAAACATTGCAATGGTCTTGCCATTGTGAGTTTTAAATAGATTTTGCATGGCAAATCTGTCAAAAATTCACAAATAGACTATTGCAACGTTTGTTGGGGTGTTGCAAAATATTTAAGGGCTGATTTTTCCAACGCCAGATAATTTTATCGGAGGAATAATTTTGAAATTTTGACAGTTCTTCCATACTGAAACTGTCAGGCGTCAATTGTATTCCACGAATAAAATATATCTGTCGTTTGAAAAATCAGCCCAAAATCAAATAAGGTGTACCAAGCTCTTAAATTCTTTGATCTTATACGGATATTATTTTAAGATTTTAATATTATGATGGAGTCAGAGTCAACGAGCGGAACGTACTTGCGACTACTTCTAAGGATATAAAACAAAAACTTTATACTTAAGATATTTTTAGCCAAGGCGGGCGCGACCGGTTCCTTGGTCCTTGAAGACGTGAGATACATCTTCAAGCTGTACCTGTTTTTGTTTGTATGCTGCTTGGAAGAATAAAACACAATTATACCCAGTCTTCTTTAAGCATTCCTAGTCTTTAGGATGATAAATCAGACCTTGGAAATGTAGAAACATATAGACCGCTAAACGGGAATGTGGTGATGGCTCTTAGACTCATAAGCATCATTCTTCTCCCCATAACCCAATTTATTTGGGATCGGTGCAACATGTCTTATTCTTCCATACTTCTCTATTAGTCATATGCCCATATCTCCATGTGGTTCTTAGACTATGAGGTTTTTTGGTTTTAGAGGTTTTTTGATGAAGGGCGGGCGTTTTTGGAGGACTGTCTTTTGTAATTTTGACGTTCGAAAAGTGCTGATTCTCAGCCTAATTTGAATAAATTACTTTTGATTTTGATTTTGTTTTTGACGCCATATACCTATATTCATAAAGTCGTTTATTACTGTAGAAGCGTGATGTTTGTAAATGCAGCCTGCCTCGTTGGCATGTCAGTTTAATTTTTTCTCTGGGTCGGGAATATTTCATTCGTATTACCCAGTAACTGGGTTGTAGAGGTCAGACAGGCAGTCGCTCCATGTAAAATACTGGTACTCAGCTGCATCCGGTTAGAATGGAAGCCGACCCCAACATAGTTGAGAAAAGGCTAGGTAGATGATTATATGATTATGATGATGGTCAGGAATATCTCAGTAGGTAGCTGCCCGGTGTCTGGATTTGTGCCCGGTTCATGTCAGGCTAACGTTAATGGAGCCATGTGTTGTGGACCAGGTACTACTTACATCTACTTACCCCCCCCGCACACCTGATGGGATTAAACTCGTGATGTGTTTTGTTGCCATCAGACAAAGTTGAATACTATTTACCTGATCATTTAATACGAGCAACAGCATAGTTTGTATTGCTTGAAGATTGTGTAGGCGCTGAGTAGGCTAACCCGAACAATTTTGTGCAGAGTATATTCTTGTAGGCGTCGAAGTACTCAGTCATCTTTATCTAAAATATTGTACACTTATTAGTATTTAGTGTAAATTATACTAGTACGGTATAACAACCCCAACAGCATTCTACGCGCTATAGCCGGGAGACATGACAGCCCGTTGCGCGTTGGTGAGGTCAGGTATCATTAGTTAAGTACTAACATAGGTTAAGACAGTTGTTACTAACCCAATGGATCTTTGTTATCCGAAATAAATAAATGAATAACGATTATAACATAAAGCTTTTCCAGTACTGTTAAATGTTCAAATTATAAGCGAGGACGCTGGCAACCTAAACACAAGTTAAATCTTAGTTTGGGTCCCAGAGTTCATCGAACACACTGTTTCCCTTAGCTGTAACGCTGCATATTGTTTGGATAAGTGTTTTTGTGCAACTGAAGGTAATAAAAAACATTTTTTTTTAATAATTCCGGCAGTTGAGGCAGTGGAGTACAGGTTGTACTCTTCACCAGTTATATTGAAGTCCCAGCATTCCCATGTAATCGGAGGCGAGCCTATTGTCATCAACCGCACAAATCCAGACTCAGGACTACTGAGAAATACAACTGTCTCTAAAAAAATCTCACCGTGAAAACTTAGGTAAAGTGAGTGGTCAACAGTATTAATCTCTAGCATCAGCTGAACTATTCTGTAAAAATCTCACCGTGAAATGTTAGGTGAAGGAGCTTGAAGTGAGCTGTTATTCCACCTGATGCTAGGGATAAATACTATTGACTACTCTCTTCACCTAAGTTTGCACGGTGAGATTTTTACAGAATGACCGGCAGGTGAAATGATAAGTCACTTCAACCAAGTTTTCACGATGAGATTTTTAAAGAATAGACTAGCAGAACCGTTCGTTTTGGGTGAGCTTTTCCACACAGCACCAGTTACGTTATAGGTTAGCTTGATTGGTTATAGGTTAGCTGGATTGGTTTTGCAGAATAAAACTATTGCTGAGTAGCGTTTACCTATTGAAACTATTATTGCCGAGTTCCAGTTCATTAGCTTTGGACGACTAAACGTTAGTTTATAGACGTATGAGGAACAAGGTGTAAAGTGCACGCATCCTCTGTATAAAAATAAAAGTGAGGATTCTCCGACCAGACAGGTTTTGTGTCTGGTGGACAACTGCCCTACGGTTGATGTCGGCACATTCTATATATTACTAGCAGGGCCCCGCGGTTTCACCTGCATAAGTTTTGATCCTGTGGGAATATGGGGATAAAAATATTAAATATATTCTATGTGTTAATCCTGGTTATAAACTATATGTGTGCCAAATTTCATCCAAATCCGTTCGGTTGTTTTTGCGTGATAGAGTAACAAACATCCATCCATCCATCTATCTATCCATCCATCCATCCTCACAAACTTTCGCCTGTATAATATTGCTATTTGCACGGCGAACTCGGCTTCCGCGATGCAGTTGAGTGTGTAGTTCGCATGTGGCAATGTAGATGTCGCCACAAAAGGATTAGAAAAGGAATATGGAAACTTTGCTGCATAAACATACCTACGTCGCAGCTGTCCTTAAAGACATCATAAACCATGACAAAGTGTAAGCTCCAGAGCAATTGTATAGCAATGGTGTAATCACACATATGTATTTATTTATTTATTTATATATACTTTATTGTACACCACAAAAATACATAGCACAAAAAAAACATGACACACTACAAAATGTACAATGGGCGGCCTTATCGCATTACTGCGATCTCTTCCAGGCAACCTTAGAATGGAAAGTGATTTTTCTTGATGAATAATTTCAGTGATGTATATGTAAGTTAAAGAGGCACGTAACATAGAGCATTTAATATACATAGCTGGATCATACGTAAGTATTGTGTAGCTTTGGTCTAGGTTAGTAAACAGGACAAAAAAATACAGTTTTAGGACACAATATTTATTTTACAAAATAATATTAAATTAACACAACAACTTAAATAATAAATCAATAAATAGTTTGCAGTCTACGAGTAAGACCTTATTTCTATGCAGGTAGAATAAAAGAAGTTTGTTCAGTGCTTAGAATACCAATCAATCTGACTAGCCTTTTCCCAACTATGTTGTGGTCAGCTTCCAGTCTAACCGGATGCAGCTGAGTATCCAGTATTTTACATAGACCGACTGCCTGTCTGACCCCCACAACCCAGTTTCTGCGTAACATGATACTTCTTGGTAAGACTGTTAGACAGATTTTTGGGCTTCTGACTACTAAAGTATTTTAATGACCAATAATAAGTAGGTATTTACGCTGTTCCAAATTAATTTTGACGAAATAAGTAACTGATTTAAATAAATTACTAATTTTATGGCACACTTCCAATGTAATGAAGCAACCTCATTTGAATTGGAATCTTAAATATTCGGAAAGCTTATATTTAAATACTTCGTGCTCTTTTGTTAGTTGGATTTAAAAAAAGATTCCTAAGAGCCTGAAATTCCACTTAACTTCTAAAGAATCTATTGTTTTTAACGCTAAAACTGAATTGCGACGTTGTAAAGTTTAGGTCAACTATATCTTAAAAATAAATAGTTATTCGATTTCCAGCACATCAAGCTACTACAATCTGTCAAATTTATTTAATAGATTTTCAACTTTATCGCCATAGCATTAAGGTTCAAGGTTGATTGGGAAAATTTTACAGTTTGGGGTAACTTGACCTGCTGGCTTCTGTTCATAATTATTCAAAACTTACTGCAAGTACAGATCCTTAGGGCCCACGCACCCGCACACGGTACCTTTTTAAGTTAAGTCTAAGTGACTATAATCTCGTTACGAGCATAACATACGTAATAAAGCGTGCAAAGGAATTTTGACAGCAAACGCGGTCACGTGGTCGTTGGCGTCCATTCCATACTAACGTATTCCTCTGTTTTCTCCCTGGTTAATGATACTAGTCCAAAAATTTGTTTACGATTTAATTTATATCTACCACGACCATGTCCCGAATGAAATAATCATTTGTTATATACAAAGATTCAATACCTACTCTACTGGACCCAAATGCGACGATTGATTAATTTTTCGCGATGTTGGGTCTCATGAACAAAGTTGTTCAGTTTGATGGTGTTTACCACCTTGATTTTATCCACAACTTTCTGATACAGCCTGTATAATTAAACATATATATTAACTTAGGGCCGGTTTTTGATCCGTAGTTAAACTCAACCAATTGTTAAAAATAGTAGGTAAGTAATGGTTAAATTTTTGCAAAACGACATTATCGCGCGCTATTGCAGCGTCAGTGGTCCGACCGAGTCAGACAACTAAAACGAACCTGTGGATGTTTTGGATTCACTGTCAAACTTCCTATTATACACATTATTTTGTAAATGGTTTTTAAAAGATTACTTTTCCTCAAGAACCATTCTTCCAATTAACCTACGGTTCTAATCGTGTCTTTTAATCAGAGACGAGAACCGCCAAAAAATCGTCCCTATTTCTCGACGAGGGACCACTTTTCCCGCTTCGGAAAGCCGCAGCACCGACCCCCTTGCTTCTGCCTCCAAAATTGGGGAAGGGGAAGTTGGGGACTCCTCTATGCCTGACATCTAAGAGGCCGTCGCCGAAGAACTGAAATGTGAAAATAAATTGTTATTAGAATAATAATATTCATAGAAATTTTTGAGAGTTGCATGGTGACTACTATAAACTAAAATCTGCATTTAAATCTTTAATTAGCAGACTTTTTATTGCATAAAGATTTTTATAAGAGCCAAATTTCGTAAGCCAGCCGCCATTTGTAAAGCTTTCATATTGACATAACAACAATGTAATTTATTCAAGAAGGAAATTGTCGAATATATCGACAAGACGTAGTATCTTCCAATATTTTAATAAAGTAGTTTTTGTTTATTCTAGACCGTCCCATATACTTAGGGTCGGCCATCTTTGTCCTTCATTTCCACTACGATCGATTTTTTTATTTGCTGTATCGGCGAGTTGAGCTTCCTAGTTCATGATAAGTAATGGATTCTTTGCGATATTCTCAAAATAATATGACAAACAAAATTATGTTCTCGTTCTTGTTTCTTAACTACCAGCATTTTTTATTTCTGTATGAATCTTTAATTTAATAAATGTATTTTTTTTATTTCTTTCACTTAATCCTGAATCAGTTAACCCTTTTTAGATATAATAATAATAATAATAAATAATTTATTTCAGATTCATCCTAAGATTACATCTATATTTGTTAGTAAAATTGCGAGCTTACAAACTAATGATAATAAAAAATAATGGATTTAAAAAAAATATGCCTACTTAACTGAATTTCAAAACAATTCTACTCACATTGGGTTGCTGTTGCTGCTGGAAGCCGTTTAGGGAGTTAAAGCCGAAAGCCGAGGACGCGCTCTGGCTCTGACTTCCACTTCCACCGAACCCACTGCCGAGAGCCGAGGCTGAGGAAGCAGCACCTGAGCCTGAGAGCCCGGAGCCGCCGAATGAAGCCGCTTGACTGCTTGCCTGGCTACCACCGAAGCCGCTAGAAAATTACAAACACGTTTAATAATATTGTTGAAAATGGTTATGCGGATAGCATCTTTGATTATTTAAGTAACTATAAAACAGCCGCGAGTTGGAATCAAGTGGAATGGCACCAGAGTCCGTAAACTACTTCTCCATTTGCAGAAGTAACACACAAACAGTAGCAATGGCTTTCATTTTGACAGTTCAACTACCTTCATTGCGTTATTTACGTTGTTGAGCAGACAATTTTTTCGAACATATGAAGCAATGGATTAGCAATATCATTCAAAATGATTCAAATTGTGGTTAATAATGTGTTACGCAATAAAGGTGCTGGTACCCTTCCAATCAATGGTTAACCTCTAGGTATACGTATAAAATAACTCCGGAATTTAGCAGTCATGTAGGAGACCCTAACACCCCACTTAGAGTTAAGTCGTTCATTCGGTGACCCATAGGGAGGATGCAATATCTTGTATGACTAAACCTTTTCTAACCCCATGAAACTGAAAGTGACTCATCACTTTACGTTAGACTTATTATTCTGGTAACCTAACCCATTGAAACCCTCAAAACCCTTTTAAACCCTCTCGGGGAAAGGGGTCTAAAAGTACTGCATTATTCAAATAACAATTATGATTTTAAAACTGTTAGCTTTTTAGGGCTGATTTTTTTAAACGCCTAACGCATAATTTTGTGTTATTTTGAATTTTTGGCAGTTCTACTGCAAGTTAATTTGAATTTATCAGAATTATCATGCAGTTATGTTATTTACTGGATGCGGAAGACGGAGGACAGGGTGTTGTGGCGCAGCCTGGGAGAGGCATATGTCCATACACGTGCTGAGTTGAATGATTGATCAGTTATTAATAGCCTGTAGTTGAACATTAAGTTGTTCAAAACTATTTCAAAGTTGTATGAAAGTTGTATAAGTTAAAACAACTATGTTAATGACGCGTTTTTTATATAAGTATGGACATACATACTTAAGTATGTAATACATATGTCCGTATACCGTAAAAGTACCTACGTCAGTGAGGCGTTGAGTCACATTTGGGAAACCCAGGCAATTTTTTACTGGTATTGCCTTATTTGGGCGACGCACCTAAAGCCACGGCATTTACCTAGCTATACAGTAGCATTTTTTTTATAAAGATTTTTTTTTTTGTTTTCTCGATCATCACTATCAGTTTTAAATCGACAAATGGTTAATAAAATAAATGTGACAACTGTAGTGTAGTATCAGTAACAACAGAAAATAAACCGCAAAATGTCTGATAACCCATAACTACACGAAAATTACGATATTACTTGCATTTTTTTAAAGTTATATTATCACAGTCGACATTTTGTAAGACTGTTATCGTCTTTGAATATGACAAAAAAACATTTAGCTTCTAAAAAAACTTTGGCTTCACAAAAAAAAAAACATTTGAATACGCCACATACTAATGTTACATAAATCCCATTCATCTAAATTCTTATGTAAACAATAAGGTTACTGACCTTCCGAAACCATTGAACGACGACGCTTGGCTGGCGGAGTGCGAAGCGCTGAAGCCTTCGTTGAATCCGAACGAGAAGGACTGCGACGCTGATTGGCTGGCACCAAGCCCACTTGCACTGCTGCTCACACTCGCAGTCAAACCCCCGTTCCCAGAGGGAGCAACGTTGAAACCTCCACCGAACGACGGTTGACCGAACCTCGGTTTCACTTGACTAGGTCCCGGAGCCCGCCTCTCATGCGGCAACAAGGTACTCGGATCACGCTCCAAATGTTCCAAAACCGGTAGAACGGGTGGAGTGATCACAGGCTCCAGCTTCTTCTCCCGCCTCCTCTCATCCGGGAACACGAACCCATTCGCGGGCGCCGGCACTACGATCTTCAGCACAGAGGCGAAGCACAGGCACGTGTAGATGAACCTCATGGTGTCTTCTGGTGACTACGTGAGATTCACGATGTATCTTGTTTTAATAGGGTCGCACGAGGTCAACGGCGGTGTTGGCATGCGGCACGCGCCGCAGCCTTCAGAAAACCCACTGCGCTGCGCCCGAGACGACATCCTGCCAACTATCCATCCCCCCTCTACACGCCCATGTCCATAAAAGATGTATTCCTTTTAAATTTAACGACTTTATTGTCTCTAGTTTAGTGGCGACGGGAAAATTAGATGGTTAAGGTGCTCGTGATTGGGAAATTCAAGTGTCCTACTTTGTTTGTACAGTTAAACACTCCGAGCACGTTGTCATTGTGTGGTCAGCCGCGGAAGCTGATGAGTTCGGATGTTTTATTCTATACGCATTCTTAAAAACTCACGTAGGAACATTTTCTTTGTGTGGTCTTTTTATTCCAAAAACATTTGTAAAAACAACTAAACGAATACCTAAAGAACTAAGTCCATTTATTATCATGTTCCTAAAAGTTTGTTATTTAATAAATAAATAAAATAATAAATTATCTTATATCAATATTTATTATCGTATATACTTGGTATTTAATGCATACATACGATATTTTATTATCTAGAAAAACAAAACATTTTCTATTTTAAATTTATGCAAAAGAGTAGCGGTATTTTAGGAAATGTCTGTTAGGAATATTTATAAAGCTACGAAAATAAGTATGTTGAGCTGCAAAATAAAATTATTTGGAAAATACCCATACAGAACTGATGTTTATTGTAAAATACGAGTATAATAACGCAACGATAATGGTTGAGCCGAATGGTACTAATCTATGCGTCATGTTCGTGAACGGGCGCCGTCAGTAGGGACTGGTCAACTCTTTGCTGCCATGGCTTATTTTAATTTAAATTAATATTTGTATTGTTTTTTTTTTTCTTTTCACTATCGACGCTTTTAACGTTCTGCATCGTTCTCACATGCATCATTTTTAACATGAATGATGTAACCAATACTTTGTAACCACATTATTGTGATTTAAAAGAGTGTTCATGGAGTTTCCTAGCCCGTTCTTCTCCATGGATACCTACTACGCTTTGGAATGGGCAACTAGCTTCATCTTTTTGGTAATTGGTTTAGTTGAAATAAATAGTTTGAGTTTGAGAAGCATAACAACAACACACCTAGAAACATTTTACCTACCTACCATCGTAGGTAAGTTATTACAAATGTGCGATTGATTGATTTAACTAATACCACAGTTGCTTATGAGACCCTGGTTCCTGAAATCCGTTCAATAATTTAAAAAAACAACGATTTCACATCACATCTCTAAATTGTCTCGTTGGTCTAGTAGACACAAGCGCTGGCCATGAGTCCTGGGTTCGGTTCCCGGGTCAGTCAAAGTGTTCTGGGTTTTTGAATCTGGAATTTCTCAGTAGCAGCCCAGGATACTGTTTAGATTGGTTGGCTGAATAACAACTGCTTATCAAATGTCACATGACAATTTAGAGAAAGGATTTGTGAAGTCTGATGGGCGTTTCTCGCATTTTTAAGAAAGTTCGCATTCTAGTGTGTCTTTTTTTTTTGGGTGCGAAATCATCAAATGACCTCTCCCGCTCTGGGCTGAGAGGGAGGGCGTGTCAGACTTTTACTGACTAAAACCCACCCGTGTTTCTTCAGTTGCCTCTGCCAGGGGCACACGGCACAGGGTACGGTACAGGGGGGGGGCACGGTATCTCTTTCGAACAACCCGCAGTCCTGGCAGGCATCGGCCCTAGCGGACCCCGTCAGTTCGTGCTGACATCTCTTTGAGGCGCGCGTGGAACACAACGCGCCGTCGACCCGGGCCTGGTCCTTACCGGGCGGCGAGCTGCCCATTGCTCGCCGCCCGCAAGCCCGCGCCTACGGTGGCCGGGATTCGGCTGTTGACTCCCGTCCAGGGCGTCTCCTGCGGCTCCTTTGCGAGCATTACTGCTTCGCAGAAGGAGCCTTAGAACTGATTTTTCCAACGCTAGATAATTTTATCCGAGGAATAATTTTGAATTTTTGACAGTTGGTTCAGACACAATCTGTGAGACGTCAATTTTATTTCACGAATAAAGATTATCTGTCGATTGAAAAATCAGCCCTTAATCTGACAAATATATCTCTCGAGGGCTTACTTGAGAACTACAGCACATTTGTGGAGTCACAGAATCCATCACTTCCGATCAGATCTGCATAAGACTGTATCCTCATTACTTGACCCTTGTAAACGACATAATTCACGTCAAGATCTATAAGTAACGTTAAAGACAAGATACTATTAACTTGTCATAAAGTAGTAGTTATACGGCAGATTGCCCTATTGGTTATCATCATTATAACTAGGGTTGGCGACATATTTTTAATTTTATTCTTTTGCTACTTACTTATTCCTTCTCTGTATCAGAAGAGGCCTTTGCCCTGCAATGTGACAGTAACAGGCTGGAATTATTATTACGTATATATAGGTACTATCGCCAAAATAAATATCTGACCACCGTAAGGACTATTCCTGCTTGCAGCGCATATTATTCGTCATATTAGTCGACCTAAAAAGGAATCCTCTTTTGTTTTACTTACGGACGCAGCTGTGGTCATCATGTGCACGGGATTTTGTTTTCAAAATGGACAGATATAGGTTTTGGCGATAACACTTAATTAAACAAGTTGTTTAATTAACAAAAAATATATTATCTCAAACCACTTAACGTTTACTTAGGACGCCACTTTGTATGTAAATATGTTCCTATAAATTTATATGTTGTCTTAAATGACAAATAAAAATAAAGCTAAAATTAAAACGGTACATTAGTATTATTTATATATTAGATTGGCATATTTATCTCACAAAAAACTTATTTATAGATATATTAAATTGGTATATTTACATATCTCACAAGAAACAGAGAAAATAATGGGTTGGTTTTGATATGCAACTAAATCATTAAACCTAAAATGTAGGAACGATTTGTTTTGATCAGAAAAATCTCTGTTTTTTCCTCAAATGCACGCAGAAATTCAAATTGTGTAGCAGCGATATTATTAAAAGCTGGGAAGAAATATCAGCATTATTTTTGTCATATCTCAAAAATAGGAGATGTTTGGTACCGGTGCAAATCGGGTAGGCAGCCTATCAACATTCTTCTTCCTGCCCTTCTTCCATGCTACGCGGGGTCGGTGCAACACGTTTTCATCTTTCATTCTCCCCTGTCAACGATCACGTGGTGACTGAATACAAATTTTGATGGATGAAGAGGGAGAGGAAGGCCAAAGAAAATATGTATAGATTGTGTGAGGAATCTTCTTTATAGCGTGTCGTAGCAATCTAAATGGACTCGGCCCAGAACTCGGCTACTTGTTTGGCGCCATCACCAGCGGCCATCAGTTCCTGTAACGTGCAGCTGACAGGACACGCAGGACACGTTATTAAGTGTCCCGTCGTTTGTGGAACAGCACCACCTTTTCTTTCGCGATTCCGATGTTGGTGTCATGGAGAATGTTGTTCAGTTTGACGGTCTGGACCGCACCTTTAAATATGACCACACATTTCTGATACACGTTGTATATATACCAAACAAACAGGATGGCTGGACACTCGGACATGTTGTGATAGCCCTAAACAGCAGTGGTTCGAAGTGTAAGGTGAGTGTGAATAGGGCCGGGGTCGCACGTCTTGTGTCACGGTCGGCGATCAATGCATATTATCGCACATGACGTGTCGCTACATTTCATTGTATAACATCGGGTACCACTTAATCAGGGCAAAATCTCGTTCTCTTCTTCATCCCTATGAAAATGAATTATAAATTTTGTTCGAATTTTTAAGTTTCTCCCAGTAAAAGTAATTGTCTTTTCTAATGCCCTCCAAAAATTGCACTATGCTTGATTTGGGCTTTAAATTAAAGTTATTCCACGATTCGACAGTATTGTTTGTTTTGTGGTCCTCGTCATAACTACACCATAATTTTGAATAAGTATATAACTGCACATTTAGATAAGCACTGCCGGTCTGCCGTTATTAGAACCCATGGACCTTGACAAAGGGGTGTGATTGGTCAAGTGGCAACCCGACGCCACATAATCTATCTATCTGTCTTCTCTTATACATGATTGATATATTGTACTGATAATTACATTTAATTGTTGATCAAAATATTATATCAGCTTTTCTGTTAATTGTACTTTAACTTCATTTTTCTTGTGGTCCCAAAATACCACTCAAAACTAATTATTGCATTTATAGGTGGCACCCGGGACCGCGGTCCCGGTCCCAAAAGCCCACCGACCCAGTTTAAAAAAGTAGAAAATATTTTTTAGATATCAAGAGTTTGATCTATATCGATTTAAAGTCCAATGGTTCATTATAATTTAAAAAAAAAACAAATAAGTTTAAAATAAGAATTAAGTTATAAGCAGAAGAATTATCTAATATGATTGTACAAAGGCGTAGGGTGCTTTTTACTATGTTTTTTATAATAACTCTACTTTTATGAATAATTATCAATTAACTATTTGTAACATTTGATGTCAAGCAACCCACGCTTGTTTACAATAAAAATAGGTAATTCATTATTTTGTTAATTCAAAACAGGTCATGCTAATAAAAGTGGATTTGACTCTTATTGTGATGAACTTAACATGTACCAGCCATCATCACAAGCTCGTTATAAATTTACTTCTAGTTATTGCTATACGAGGACAAGTTTTAATAACCCTTTCAACTGACGATGAAGATGCGAAATCCGTCACGACATCGTTACAGCAAACGACGGACCTATTCTAGTCATTACCTAAGCTTAGACGGGTTTGTGATTACGGTTTAGATTTAACCCCTAGTTCAAGTGTTATCACATTTGATGGTAGCATGTCTTCTGTGCAACCAACGTAGCATATACTTAAGACTAACGTGGCAGAAGTCAAGGCAAATCCGAATTTTGTTCTGTTTATAATTCAGCTGATGGTCCTGGGTTTTTTGTTTTGACTGAATAATATGGATGAATCATTCAGGATGTTAAACCAATTATTATTTATTTACGTAGGCGCTCATTGATTCCCATGACATTGCAGTTACGTGGTGTTACTTATTGTTTTTGTGTGGCGTTCTAGCGATCGGTATGGACTCGACTTATAGCGATGAGGTGCCTTACCCGCAAATATCCGAGTTTGCTCCTACCGTTGCAATATTATGATTCATAATGAAAACCCAGAAAATTAAGTTTAGTGTTTCACGTTTTTTGATTTATTAAATACACAACTTTTCCAAGGTTGAGGAATTAGTGCAGGTATGTGTGACTACATACATAGTTAGGTAGCTAAGTAACATAAATCTTATTATTAGACCAGTGGTGGCCCAGTGGAAATGGCCCCGACTTATGAGTTTTAGATCGAGGGTTCGAACCCAGCCAGGCGCTTTACTTTATGTTAATAATTTCATCACCACTGCTCTCAAAACGGCGAAGGAAAACATCGTGAGGAAACCGTCATGCCCTAGATCCGACATCTACCAACTCGCGCTGGGCCCGCGTGGTGGGTTATCAGTCCACTCTCTCGAGAAGAGAGGAGGCCTGTGTCTCAGCAGTGGGAACATTACAGGCTCATTATGTAATCTATTAGAAAAATTATATTCATAATTTCGTATCCACGCAGGTAAACGGCGTGTTAATGAGTCACTAGTGAGAATGTTATTGTCTGCTAATCGTTGTGAAAGGCGTTCATACTTAGTCACCGCTCTGATGATATCAGAATGTTTGTATTTCACGTTTGGAAACAGGTACTGTTGAGATATTGACCAATAGCTTGTTAGAAGAGAGCTACAATTCATATTACTTGTTCGGATTTTATATAATTCATAAAAGTTGTATTACTTAGGTAGGTATTTAGATTTAGATATTTCGTCACCCACTAAACAGCCGATCGATTCTGTAAAAATCTCACCGTGAATAGTCAGGTGAAGTGAGCTTAGAGTGAGCTGTCAATAGTGTTAATCCCTAGCATTAGTTGGAATGGCAGCTCACTCCACGCTCACTTCACCTAAGTTTTCACGGTGAGATGGTTACAGAATCGCACTGCGTTGGTGAGTGACGAAATGGGCGGACGACATTGTAGCCGTTGGTAGAATCTGGTTGAGGGTAGCACAGGAGTCTGAGGATTGGCACAAGCAAAGAGAGGCCTGTGCCTGTGGGGAGTCAGGATGTCGATGACGATCAATGACGCTGATATTTATTATATGCCTGTAACTTCTAACTTGATAGCTAGAAGTTACAGGCATATAATAGCTCCAGTACTGACTCCTACAATAACGTTTTTGAAGCATTTGTTTCGAGAAAAAAGCAAATAATATCTACCAGCTGAAATCATTCTTCTTTTCAGCTGTCTCGCCGAATTTTTCTCCTGTAGATACAGAGTGGCAGGGACATCGACGCGTAAACTGTAACCTTCTGTTTCATAGAAAAGTGCAATACCTACGCGGTCAAAATGTATGGAACAGCAATATTTTTTTTTAATAACCGACGAAAAATTTCGACTCTATGGGGTCTAAACCCATATGCTGAATCCATGATTACAGTTTGCGCGTCGATGTCCCTGCCACCCTGTATATTTTTTTCAGACAATAGTACAAGTTGCTACCAGCTGAAATCATATTTCGGTACAGCTGTCTCGCTGAATTTTCTCCTATTGGTATTTTTCACACTGTAGCAAGGACCTTCGAATATTGAATCATCTTAAACGTCTAGCCATTCATTGTCGAAATTGTGCACGTACACTAGTGTAATCTTGACCTTATTTGTTTGGAACTCTTGCGCACCTATTTACACCGTTTGTATTTATGGAAAATATTTTTTCATTTACTTATTATTGTTACATTACTTACTTCTTATTATTGTTACGGAGGGGTACGTGGCTAATTAATAACATCCGCACAGGTCGATCGATCAGGTTAAGCTGCGCTAGCCGCGGTTGGTCTATGGACGGGTGACCATCTTTACATTCCGAGAGGTCCCGGCTGTCATTCGTGGATCTTTGACAGTCGTTACGGGTAGTGAGAAGCCCGAAAGTCTGACAACCAGTCTTACCAAGAGGTATCGTATTACCCAGTAACTGGGTTGTTGAGGTCAGATAGGCAGTCGCTCCATGTAAAATACTGGTATTCAGCTGCATCCGGTTAGACTGGAAGCCGACTCCTACATAGTTGGGAAAAGGCTAGGCAAATGATGCCTTATTATTATTACTTTATAACTCGTGTTCAATTTTTTTTCTTGTTTAAACCTAATAACGGTTTTTCCAATAAATGTGATTAAAGTTTATGTAATCTAAACTTGTTGTTTCTTTAATGTAAGGTATGTATGAAGGAATTTTAAATACTACGCGACATGGAATTTTGCATACAAAATATCGACATCCTTTATGAGTAAAGTTACTGGAATGTTATGATATCTTATGCATTACTCGTACATACAATGTACCATGCAGTAATGTTAAGAAAGTAATATGTATTTACATATATTGCTTATACAAAGACTGAATCAATAAAATAAAACCTCGTGTCTCCTTTAGTTAAATGTGTAAGTTTGTCGAATCGTTGAGCTCCTTAAGTTTTGAGTTGAGATGCATGATTAGTAACAAATGCGTGCACTGACAGATCCACTTAATGTGTGCGGTTCTTTCCTCAAAAGACCATTTCAGACATCAATATACATGATCTGTCCAAGATTATGTCTGGACTTTAAAAGAGACTGTGACCTCTGAGTTTATATCGGCCTTTCTTCTCAGAGTAATCAGATAGGCAACGCAAATCTCATTTAGTTTTTAATATGATTGACGTGTAACACAAACCTACTTGCAGAAATAAAATCAGTTATAACATCTACAAGAGTTTGCTCTCCGCAAACATGTGATGTGTACATACCCAAATGTTTACGTTTAAAATAAAGTTGGATTTTTAAAACAACCACAGAATACAGCTGTTTCTGTCTGCTGACGTACGGAAAGTTTTCTTTATGTAGTTTCCTTACGTTGGTAGACAGAATTCTGCAAAAAAAAGCCTTCTTTGTTCGCAGAATTCAGTCTATCTGATAACCTGTATACAGTTTGAATCATAATTCCTACATAAAAGGATTGGAAATGAAAATCGTAACGAGTCAGACAAGATTGCAACAAAAGTAAAGAACGCTAAAGTCGTGGGCGTGTCGGTATTCTAATGTTTAGTTCTAATTTGGCGTAGATGCTAATTTCACAACGATCGCCGCGTGCGCATCAGTTAGCAATGACATTGAACGCGTTGCTTAATTTGTTTTACGAGCAACGAATACATTATCTGGCTATAGAGTAAGGTGCATGGCACACTGCGTGCTAAGTAAGTAAGAAATCTAAGCAGCCTTCTTCTTCATCGTGTCGATGGTACGACAGCTTATTAAATGTTGTTGGCCCAAAACTTCCCCACCTCCTCGGAGTCGTCGGTGGCAGCGCAGACGTCACTATGGCTGAGGTCACTGGGCACGGAAAGCAGGATACGAGGTGGAGCATAGAACTTAGCAGTAGGCACAACTTCTTCGTAAAACGACCGTGATGTCTCTGTGAAATACAGCGCTTTGACCAAGAATCATGTTGGTACTGGTGGTCTGGATAGGTATCCAGACCACCAGTACATAGGTTTTAGAAGTTCAGGTGAACTTCTAAAACCTATGGACGCTAGCCAATAAAGAGAAAATGCTTTACTCGTTAAGTCTTAACTGAGACAATTAAGATTGCCATCGTTTCGCTAAGCGCTAAGAACAACACAAGGCTCTGTAAGGAAAGTCATTAAAAAAGATATGCTTTAGAATTTTGTTTAGCATAATCAGCCTATTAATGATCCCACTGCATTGGCCACCTCTTAATGAGAGGGACTTGGCCGAAATCCACCACGCGGGCCCAGTGCGGGTTGGTAGATGTCACATGTCTTAAATTTTTTTGGGTTTTAGGATATGCCGGTTTCCTCACGATGTCCACTCTTAAGTCGCAGCCATAACCACTGGGAGCTACTGCTCTAGAAATCTCTAGAATTTTGTTTATTTACTTTAAAAGAGAACAAAGTGTAGCACTGTGGAAGCAGTGTGAATTAAGCTTTATGTTAAAGATGTACTTAGTTGCCTACTGTGTTTACATTTTGTGTTCTCGTGACAAAGAACTGACATTAAGTAGGGGCACTGTAGTGGGGAATAGTTATCCTGCAATAGGTATGGTAAGTTCCATACGATTATAGGTGTGAGCATATTGCTATTAGTTGACCACGAATCCAGACTCTGGGCTGCTACTGAGGATTTAGTAATTTAAATTTTTTATTTCAGGCGACGCAGGCCATTAGATATATACCTTAAGGTGGATGATCCAAGGTAGCCCGCGAAATACAAATTTTCTTACGTTTTTTGCAATTTGCTGGTGTTGATGACTTTAATGATTATAATTCTGTAAATACATATTTGTTACGGCCGCGAATCATATTTTAATCAACGTACAACTTAGTACTGACCAGTAAATTGCAAAAAACGTAAGAAAATTTGAATTTCGCGGGATACCTTGGAGCATCCACCTTAACCTAACATACATATTTTTACTATAAAATAGTACTTCACTAGCTAGTTCGTGTGCTGTTCTGTGGTACTTGTCCGCGGAAGCGACGGTACACCACGTCCTGCGGCCAGAAGTCTTCTTCCATAACGACGGCCAGATAACAATTCGGTACACGCACCACAAACACCTTGAAGTTGACGTTGCGGTGCGACTCCAGTAACTGCACCCTCGGCGAGTACCTCGTCTTCTGGCGCACGTACTCCACGATGTCCTCCGCCTTAGTGGTGTAGTGTAGGCGGGAGATGTACACCGGTGTGTTCGGAAATAAACGAATTTTTATATCACGGGTAGAACCTGGATGAGGCTGGTAATGGAGCGAAGGGATTGGCGCAAGCAAAGAGAGCCCGATGCCCAAGTGGGTGTAGTCGTACTGTGGATCATGATGATGTAATTAATAAAAACCTTACCCAAAAAGCGGGGTAATTGCGTGACACACTAACAGTATCAATGGCTTTCATTTTGACAGTTCAACAACATTCATTGCATTATTTACGAATACTTTGTTGAGCAGACAAACTTTTCGAACATAATAAGCAATATATGTATTGATGGATTAGCAATATCCTTCAAAAAGATTCAGATTGCGGTTGATTGTGTGTTACGAAATTAGGGTGCCAGGCATCGACCCAGGACCGAAGGCCCGGCAGTAAAACTTGCAACCACTAGATAACCAGACTTATGAAGTAGTCGAAGAATCGGGATTACAAAATGATCATTGGAGAATAACACAACTGTACTGACTTCTGTACTTACTATGCTAATATTTACGTGTCTCGGTGCTCTGTAGCAATAAGTCGATCATGTCATGCGGTTTCTCAACGTCTTACGTACATGTAAATAAACGACAGAATGTCGTAAAATTATTTGTGTTAATACTTAGTACTGTCGTTGGCCGACTGAACTGTCTTGTTGTGACAAAGTTACTTACAATGTTCTCAATCGTGTGGTTACCTGTTTAGTTACGACTGGGTTTTTATAATTGCTGTTATAGCAAAATTTCTCTTTAGATTTACCGAAAAACAATTACGAGTATGGCTACCGAAACCGTAACGTCTACATTAAAAGTAGGTTAAAGCCAACTTTTCTATAAGTATCTTATTCGTAGGAAAGCGTAGAACTCAGCTTTCATACAGAACTACTGTAAATCCAGTCATCATCATTATCATTATTTCAGCCGAAAGATGTCCACTGCTGGACATGCCAGCATATGCTGACTACCTGTAATATTGTCTCTCCTCCTCCCCTCCATCCAAGACTAACAATTGTGTCATCCTATTAAAATTTCTACATTTATACAGGGTGACAGGGAAACTCGACATATTCCTTGAAAGGGGTTATACTAGAGACTATTAGCAACAAATGAAGTCCAGTGAACTAGGGGTCAAAACTGGATGGTTCCCGAGCTGTGTTGGTCCTTTGATTTTTTTGAAATTTTCTGACTTGTTACCAAAAACAATTAATTATGAGAAAAAAGTACTCCACTCCAAACATTTAATTGATACTTTTCTGAAAGTTGAAAAATGAGTGATGATTTAAAAAAAAATGCTTGCAAAACTTACATAATCTCAGAAATAAAAGGTCTTTATTAGCAACATTTTTTTTAGCGATCCAGTTTTGACCCCTAGTTCACTGGACTTAATTTGTTGCTAATGACCTCAAGTATAACCCCTTTCAAGGAATACGTCGAGTTTCCCTGTAAACCTGTATATGTAATTATTATGGTGTATACGAGTATAATAAAGAATATTATATCTATCTATCTAACTACCGACCGGTCAATGTGGCGATGCTTGCAAAGGCCTATACATAGATAAACAAAAAAAAACCAGAATACTACTTATACGGCAAATGACGAGCTGGACAAAAGGAATGACCAGTGATCCACTTTAGTCCTGGATCGAAAGAGCTGGAAGTCATGGGGAGAGGCCTTTGCCCAGCAGAGGGATGATGCAGGCTAACAGTAACAGTAACTATTTACACGTAAACAACTGAAAGCCGAAAATTCAAAGACTACCAGCTCATTAGCCCACTCTTCACTAACCTACTGACAAGACGGAACAGCGCAAGAAACTCTCCAACAACGCAGTTCTATCTATCATTCTTACTTACTATTGTACTTAATGACAAAACCAGTTGCTACATTATCTTCCAAATATTCCTAGACACTTAAGTGTAGACAGCTTAAGATTTTAATTGCTAATATGCAAATAGGACATTCATTGTTCTTACTACCGCGATACCTTTACGGCTGACAAAGAGTTAGATCCGCTTGTGGACAGGTACCTATGATAGAAAGGCGAATTATGAGAAGTAGTCACCTCTGACGTCATAATATATGTATCTGAGACCCGGTATCTTGTCAGTCGGGTCTGCCAATGAACTCATGAGTAACGAACTTAGTGAAGGATTTAGGGCTGGCGCCCACTGGCGGTACGGCACGGAAAAGGATTTTTATGCGACGAATAGAAAATATTACTAATATTATAAACGTGAAAGTTTGTATGGTTGGATGGATGTATGTTTGTTAGTCTTTCACGCAAAAACTACTGAACGGATTTGGATGAAATTTGGCACACAGATAGTTTATAACCAGGATTAACACAGGATACTTTTTATCCCGATATTCCCACGGGATCGAAATGTATGCGGGTGAAACCGCGGGACGCAGCTCGTATAATATTTAAAAGTATGACATTAAAATTTAAATTTCTACGGCAACGATGCCGCGGTATCCTTAGGCTTGACGCGACGTCCTTTGGCATCATCATTGAAATTTCAATTTTATTGACATACATATTTAAGTGAAATATATTTGTATTCGTCGCATAAAAATCCCTTGCCGTGGCATTCCGCCAGTGGGCGCCAACCCTATGAAGATTCTTGAAAGTAAGTTGGTACCTACTACTTACCTACAGTTTATTGATGGCCAGTAATCTTTTTTTTCTTATTCTGTGACAATAATAAGTAGTGGTCTACAGAGGGGCAATTCTCGTAATTTTAAGAACGTTCACAGCCTAAGGGCCTTTTCTCGACTGTTAACGTTCTTAAAATTACGAGAAAGGCCCTCAGGTCTCAGTCTCAATATGTCAAAAATACTTCTAATTTCCCTACATTTTGACAAGTTTTTGACATTTGTTTGTCGCCGAGATGAGACTGCGACTAGATTTTGAACGTTTTAAATTACGAGAATTGGCCTTCTGGTATTCAGCCGCGGTTAGTCGGCGTCAAACCCAACATACATATACATAGTTAGGAAAAAACAAGGCGGAAGATTATGATGATGGGGTCTGAAGTAGGAATTGGTAGTGCGGCAATCGGGATTAACTACCAGGGGTGCAGCAGCGACGAGTATTTTGTACACATTAAGTACGTATAATTAATCAAAATCAAAGTCTGAGTCATTTATTTAAAAAGAAAATAAAGAAAAAAAGTATTTATTGGGACTCGTACAGGAATATCACAAACTAAACAAACACACTCATCAAAATATTTAAAAAAAGAACAAAAGTATTTCAAATAGGCACAAAAAATGCACTTTTAAACGGCAAAATTCACAATAAAATAAAATTGATTCTAGTCTCCCCTTCCAAAAGGTAGTTTCGTATGCAGAAGAATGGGAAAGAAACTAAGTACACCGTTACTCTTTGAAAATATTTTACAATATTTTTTATAAGTACATTAATTATATTATGTGAAGAAAATGTACCTAGAATAAAGTTACAATGCCACAGTAGAGAAAATAATTAATAAATTAATGATTTATGAATTAAAAATTAAGTGATCACAGAAACATTAATTATGTCATAATTGCATTTATAATTTTAAAAATTACGATAAAAGTTAGTCACATCAAATTCAAGTTTGCCTGGAAAAGATCCTAGAAACAGATAAGGCAGCTCATTGTATGCTTTGTAATGTTGCACGATAAAGTATGTATATAAGTATAAATAAAGTAATCAATTCAGCTCAAAACCAGAACATAGCCTGAAGCAATTATTACTACTGTTAGTACTGTTATTTCGTAAAATGATCTAATAAATCAACTTACATACTTAGATCATAAAAGGATCAAGATTGTTCACAAGGTTGTTTAATTACCAATCTCACACACTTTTACATGATTGCTAATCGTAGGTAGAAAGACGTTTCAGAAAATCATGAAAACAACCTCTTTCAGATAAAAAATCACATCCCACATAAACCCACATTTCACCAGTTATGAGCCTATTGCCATCAACCCGGCACAAATCCTGACTTCGAGCTGTTCTTGAGAAATTCCATTCCAATTCCACCCAGCACCTCATGATCAGCAGTGGCGCCAGTAGCTAGACCAACGAGGAAGTCATAGGCTTTACTAAATACTTTATCTACTTAACAACAGATTGGAATAACGGCAGCAGTATGTTGGTGATGGATGGTAAACAAGCTGGCGGCCCACCTGATGACACCGCCGCATTTGGACCGCTACAATAACAATAGCCTCCCGGCCGTTTTCGGTCACGGTGGCCAATCTTAACGGAGATTAACGCAGGAGATATTATAGTGCACAAGTGTGTGACTCTCATAGTCCGATGGGACGGCAATCCAACACGACCGGAGAGAGATCTGGCGCAGAACGAACGGCTTAACGTGCTTTCCGAAGCACGGCGGTACCACACCGTCAACTTCCAAACTCCAGGCTGCTACTAAGAAATGGCTTATGTTTAACTTACTACCAGATATAGTAACATATAACAGACAAAAATAGTAAATGATCACCAAAATTAAACCCGCCAAGAGCTTCAAGCTCACATATATTGTCTTGTGCCCGTAATCACACCAGCACCAATCATTCTTCAAACCGGAACACAGATGTGCAGATATAGGCAGGGTGGTAGTCACTATTCTGTGTTGGTAGTACTTCCCCGAACGCCCAGCCTTTTCCCAACTAACAATAATAGTCTTCCAGACCAAATTTTGGCTATGGCGGCCAATCAGAGCGGAGACTAGCCATTGACGCGGGAGATATTATAGTACTCAACTGTGTGCGCCGACACAGGTGCACTCAATCTTCCCTTGCTCGCATAGTACCAACGATGTTGGGGTCGGCTTCCAGTCTAACTGGATGCAGCTGAATACCATTATTTTATATGGAGCGACTACCTATCTGACCTCCACAACCCAAATACTGGGCATAGTCCTTGGTTCTCAGACTTTTGGGCTTCTAACTACCCGTAAAGACTGTCCAAGATCTGTGAATGACAGCTGGGACCAGCGGCTTAAAGTGCTTTCCGACACAGAGAGCGGTCTCGATATGTAATGGATAGTCATCCCTCCACGGACCGACCGCAGCAAGCGTAGATTAACTTTTGATCAACCTTTTGATTAACTGTTATCAATTTACCCACTTTCCCGAACCACGATAAAATATTTTTTACCTAGTAGTGAACTACTTTTACCGTTAAACTGGACTGTGAGATAGGACATTGTAATATAATTAACTAGCTGACCCCGGCGACCGTCGGGACGCCTTACTTTTTTCGATTTTTTTCTTTTAATTTTCTTCTATACAAACCTTGTCCTGACAATAACAAACACAAAAAAAAAAAATGAATTATCCAATTTGGTGCAGTCGATCGGAAGTTATGCGCGTACATACATTTCGGTGATTCATTTTTATTTATATAGATTATGTGGTTGTCGGCACATAAATATGTAAATTCTCAGCTTGAAATGCTGCTTAATCCGTACTTTATTCGATCCGTGGTATTGATAAGAACATATTGTTCTAGAACTAACTCGCCTTAAACACTTACTTAATGATTTATTTGTTTCAATAACACACTAGACATTGTATTGTTTACATCCGGCAAGCAAACAGCCCTAACCTCAATTTTTAATTTTCGTCATTCCGAATTTTAAAATCACACAGCTCATAAAGGATGTCACCAAAATCTACCCAAACGAAGTACCGAGGTACACTTAGTGGCATAAAATACACTAGATTACACTGAATAATATTGCATTTATATATTTTTCTTATGGTTACCCGGGGACGAGAATAAAATAACTTTTAACGTAAAAAAAAGCTCGCCATTTTGGGCACAATTATACAACCTTGGTCCATTACCTTACCTATTAAAAAAAAACTGTCAAGTTGACAGTTGTCTGCTGTCGGCTTCAGCTGTTGTTGTTTTTGTTTCATTTCAAATATTTTTATAGTATAATTCAATCTGAATTTTATAATAACTCCCATTGTATAATCGATTTTCGTTAGGCAAAGTTATGTACCTACCTAACTTAAGAAAGGATGCTTATACCCAAAAATAGCTGAATACAAGGTGTGAATGTTGATGAACAGTACCTACTTAATATTAGAAGTAGTGTAAGAAGTCTATCAGAGCGATTAACAAACTCAATAAATAAAAGAGTTCCTTAGCATCGACATCCAAGGGTTCCAACTGGATTGGACTCTGATCTCCGTCAAGCCAGGAACGAACGGAATGACATTTACCCACGAAATAATGTCCACAGAATACATATACTCCTAATGTCAACCCCTACATGCAACGTTGCCACATGATTTAATTGTGTTACAGGTTATTAAAACTTTAAATAATTTATTATGTAGTTTTAAATTATTTATGGATAAAAACCCGATTATTTTCGAATTCCTCTATTTTTTCTCTACGATTTGGTGCACGTGTACCTCGAGGTACATGTTTGGGCAAAGTTGTATGGGCTTTTGCTGACCTCCTTTCATTCGCATCGGTTTCACCCATTTATTTTGTGTCCATGTCATGCAACAAAGCTCCATAAAAGATTGTTCCATAAGAATTTAATCCGTGACATTAAAAACATTGATTAACAATTATTTGGAATTAACACAGTGCATAAACAAGTCTAAAAAAGGCTTTTATCTGCAAATTCTGAATCACATTGCGTTCATATGACGTCACAGTTTATGTAATACTAAACTGTTGCAACTTCGAAAGCGCATTCAATAGCGCAAGGATGCATTGGGTGACGTCACAACTCTGTGAACTCGTGTGGGTAGCTCTCTGGCGCCTACGTAGGCCAACGCGGATGTATTCGTACATTTTGTACCAAATTACTGTAAACCATGTTACCATATTTTGCGTAAGACAAGACATTCTTGACGAGATTATTCACTAACCTCAAAGTGGGTCCGGCTTCATTAACATCGGATGAACTTGATCTGGTACTGCCAAGTTATGGTGTTGGTCGTTCAGTCCACTTTAACAGTAGGGCTGGCTCATCTACTAATATGTATTATAAAGAGGTAAAATTTTGGTATAAATCGCCGGAACAAATGAGCCAATTCAATTTTTTTTTTCACTGTTGAATGCTAAATTATTCCTGCCTATAAATTATATTTATATCATGCATATTAGCAGAGCTATCACAATTTTTGTCTAGCAAGTCTGATATAATACTTCTTAAATCAGAATTATTTGCACGCGCTGCCTAATAAAGATCATAGGCATACATTTTCGAAAACTACCTTTCAATGGGGTTGGAGGGGGTGTTACATTTTTACAGGAAAGTACGAAATCCACACGGACTAAGTCACGGTCAAAGTGTAAGTACTTTTATACAGGCATTGCATTTATGCTGAATTTTATTTAAAAGGAAGGCAGCGTATTAACATACTCATTAGTCACAGATTAACGTAAATCTACCTTTGTGAAAGTCTGATAAAATACTGCAAACTGCAAATAGGTTTTATCTTGATTCTCCGAAAAACCTGCATTGAAAATGATTTTTACAAAGAATTCGACTAAAAGTGTTGAACTCTAGGTATAACATTCATAAAGTTTTCCACTCAAATAGCTACACGTACAGAAACATTATTGTAAGACTTATCAGTTTTGTTTTCCGTGGAAACTGTACGGTTAATGCATATACACGTCAGATTTAATATGGTCATTAAAAGCCATGTTTGTATAACGAGAAGTATTATATACTTTGATGGAATTTCCGTCGTTTTAAATTTCTCATATATTTGAGAGAGTGTGGAGTTTTCAGGCGTTCGTCCGTGCACGTTTTTTCCCCATCTTGGACTGCTAAAAGTAAGTAAAACAACAAAATAGGTCACGGAATACTTTGTTAGTTAATGTCATGACATAATGATATACTTATTTTATAAGAAAACATGCGTCGCCGTCCATTAAACATGGAGCAGGTCACGTTTTGTTAAACGGTTGTTCTATGAATTCAATGCATAGAAAGAGTGCAGACGAACTTATAGGTACACAAAAGATTAAGAAAGAAAAGAAGAAGAAAAGAGACACGTAATTACTCTAAAATATTGTGGCTCCTGTACACAAAAGTCAATGTTCGACACACTTCGACGTACATCGTTCCTTTTGTTCAATAAATACCATTAAAGTTACATTGTAAATCGTCAGTGCATGAAGTGTGCTCAACTGGAGTTTTCTGTGCAGAAGTCAACTTTTAAACAAATAACAGAGGGCAAATGTATGTTATTCAACGTTGTAATTTAATTAGTTACAGTAGTGATATGTATCTCATTATGTTTTAAATATGATCAGTGTGAATCATAAGTTATGAGTCAATAGAGGCCTGTAAGGTGTTGTTTGGGGAAAAGAAAACATCGTGAGGAAACCGGTATGTCCTAGAACCAAAAATTTTAAAACATGTGACATCTATCAACACGGGCTGGGCCCGCGTGTTGGATTACGGCCCACTCCCTCTCACAGAGAGGAGGCCTGTGAAACAGTAGAGGCTGATTATGCTAAGGAGGTGACACTCTTGTATTCTATACATATTTACATATGTAGTATTAAAAAATCAATATTCGTGTCTGTCTGTGTGATCGCGTTGTTATTTTATTCCAGAAGGTTAACGTGTATAATACGTACTACTAAACATTCATAATAACAAACATATGTCGATGTTTTGTCAAATTGTAGTCAGCTCATATATAATTGACCACATTAGCTAATCTACTCAACTGTTCCACGCCGTTTATACTCGCTTCCGTCCGACTAAACACTAACAACTTGCATTATTTGATACACTAAAGTTAACTTCATTTCAACCCGGTAAAGTTTTTGTGTAGTCGGTCTGATGTGATGATAAATGGATACTAAAGGCTTGTCGTCTACTTGATACATAATGAAATCATCACTTTTAGTGAATCATACTTCATGAAAGTAATAGCTTTCAACTATCTTGACCAATAATAGGTAATTTGTCAAGATGGACAGAATGTCGAAAAATCTTCTTAGGTTTGAGTTTATTTTTAGCATGATTATGTGTATTCAATTCATGTGCATCTTGGCAAATGGATTTCCACCAGAGGTACAATTCCCGTATTTTTTTTAACGTTTGCATTTTAATTTCAGTCTCAATATGTCTAAAATACATTTTTCAGAGCTGCGGGGTAATTGCGTACCACACAAAGCAATGGATTAGCAATTTCCTTCTAAATCCATCGCATTGTTATTAGAAGATGTGTTACGCAATTGCCAGTGGTTCTGGCGATGTTTGAAAGATGTCCAGTAGTGGACGTCTTTCGGATGAGATTATATAGATAAGTTAGCAAGCTGCGAAATGTTTGTGTTTGTTATTGGTGTACTTATTAAGATACTTACTTGTAAATCTTAGGTAATCGTGAGTTAATATACATATGTCTGTGAGTGAAAAGGTAAATGGGTATAACGGTACATACCTATATGCTATAGATCTCGGCAAGCAAAATCTATAAAATTTTCAATTTGCATAAATCGTTCAGCCTAACTAAAACCGCATCTAAAAATTACAGTCGAACACTCATGCGCCGTATCAAATCGGTAAACGGTATATTTTCCGAGTACTAATAATACATTATGATTTGTTAAGCAACAATAGAGTAGATTTCGTCACACATAAGTTATACTCGGGACTGGTGACAAAAACAAAAGTGCTGGACAAGCGCGTGTAAAGGCTAGCGTACATTGGGGTGGGCCGCATCGCAACGCAACGCAACGCATTGCAAAAATCCACCTTTATCATTTTCGTACACGTTGTTTTACTATGAATGAACCAACATAGAAATTGTACGAAACATGCATTGTGCTGCGGCCCGTTGCCACTATGATGTGCACTTGGCTTAACAAAAGTGATTGTGCATCGTTGATGAGTAGTGTACTACTACTTACATGTAGTGCGCGCAGCCCCTCTACTTCACCCAAAGTGTGAAGCTACCATAACACTCAATGTACTGTCAATGAGTGAAAATGTTATGCAATTTTCAAACAAACTCCATTCCTACATATAGTACAGCCGTCGAGAGAATGCGCTCTTGACACAAGTGTTTTACAAGGGATCCCTTCTTTTCGCATAATATTCTTTTTCCTAATATACTTTGGCATAACGATTTTGATATAATTTGTTTTGCCATAATAATACTTTGCCATATTTTTTTTGGCATACAGTTTATGTTGGCATAATTATCTTGAAGGCTAATTGGTTTTGGCATAAATTTAATTCGCATAATGTTACTAGGCCTAATGACTATTAGCATAATAGTATTTAGGCATAAAATTATTAGGTATGATGTTTCCTGATATTTACTACTGTTATTGAATCATATGGGTTAGGTTAGGTTAGTACAGTGACCATTAACTCGCGAATGCGAACGAGCGAAGCGAGCATGCCGCGGCAGCGGCCGCCGAGCGCCAGATCCCCTCTATTGTTGGTGTTGTGGGTTGTGGTTTGGGTTACAACAGTGTGATGTTTCCTGATATCATCATTACAGAATTTTGATATTTTTGTAAAGGATTAAATTACAACTTTGCAATAATACATAATAGTTTTATGATACCGTCCACTAATAAAAAAATAAAAAAGATTTGTTCTACCTACAATGTAAAGTGCCTACAAATTTCATTAGAGCAATATTGTATTAAAATATGTATTAGTGTCTAACATTTTAGGAGTTAATTATTATGCTTATTTGTTATGCCTATAAAAAATATGTTTTGATATCATTATGCGTAAATAAACTTATGCTTTAGAATGTTATGCTTAATCATTATTATGATTAGAGAAATTATGCTTAAAACATTATGCGTTAGCTGTTAGGCGTAAATAATGTTATGCGAAAATATAATTAGGAAAAACAAAAGTATAAAATTTTAAGACCTAATTTCACTCATATTAAGTCTTAAAATTTTATACAAATGGATAGGGAACCGTTTTACAAACATACTCGCAAAATGACATACGTTACTACCACAAAATAGTCTTTATCAGTTGTTTAAACGCAAAATCTTTTAAACACGACATTGAAGGATGGAGTTTAACGTAACACGGACATTAGACACGTTAAACAAGTGTTTAAGTTTTTATAGTAACACCCTCATGTTTATTAGTTACTAGAATTGTCGCACTGACAGGTGTCAAGAACGCATTGTGTCGACGGCCGTACTGTAGTAGACACAAGTCACATTTTCGGATTGTATTTTCATTGAAAATGTTGGCAATACGTAGTCAAAAGAATAAGCTGTAAGTGAAAATAAACCTTTTAAGTTAGTTAACATGTTAATTTTTAGGGTTCCGTACCTCAAAAGGAAAAACGGAACCCTTATAAGATCACTTCGTTGTCCGTCTGTCTGTCCGTCAGTCAAGACCCTTTTTCTCAGGAACACGTGAAGTTATCAAGTTGAAATTAATATGAAATACTCAGGGCTACAATCCCTTGAAGCAGTGAAAAAATCATACTTCTAAGTCAACGCAATCAAAAGATACGGGCGTATATCTTCCGAAATCAAAACCTATACTTCCGGGTACTTCCCGTTGAACTCGAATCATAAAATTTGGCAAGAAGCAAAGTCATGTAGCACAAGTAAAGGAAAAAATCCGAAAACCGTAAATTAGTAGTTACATTACAAAAAAAAAACTATTTACATACCTACAAATTTGAATGAAGCCCTCGGTGCGCGAGTCCGATTCGCACTTGACTGGTTTTTTTCACTGTACCCAACATGATGTATGTTTCAGCCGCCGAGCAGTGTTGAATAAGTTTCCCTGAAAAGAGCCATTCGTCACACTATTTGTACAGCTTGGTGGATGAACAACAACTAATGAACGATATTTAAAAGAACGTTTATAACAAGTAGCTCAGTCTTCAAGCGTTGGTTAACTACATACATAGCGAATAGTTTATCACTAATAATAAAGTCTTGGCCATATAATGGCTTTCACGACGTTACTCATGACCGTGTCGATGGTCGCCATCGCGAGCGGTAAGTGTCTTTGTAACTTAATTTTCTTTTTCCATGTTTTCATACAAGTTGTCATTAAAGTGATGTAATAGAAGTATTTATAAACAGGTAATATTGTTGTTATTATAAAAAATATTGCGAAACAATTAACCGATTCAATGCCTTTTTTGTTGAAGCGATTTTGTTAGTTGCTAATCACTTTTGTTGATAATTGTAGGTTTATATCTGATTTTGGTTTATCATTGTTTTGTTTTATAAATACTTTACAGTTAATAAATCCATTTATATGTCTATGGATACTTTTATATTTAGACGGTTACTAACTATGACAATAGTTTTTAGTTATAGTTAGTTACAATAAAATTATTGTAAGTATCTAATTCAAAATGGCTGAAGATTTTTTTATGTCATGCTTATGTTTTATAATATCTATATGTATGTTTATGTATACGAAAGATTTAAACCTAGAATTATTAAGTGTGATAATTATAATGAGAGATTTCTAGAATATTACATACAAAAGAATGTCATCAAGTTGACTTTAGATTCTGCTTTATTGCGTGTGCGCAGTTGTGTCAATACAGATAGATCTATTGTAAATTGTCATGGAGACACTTTTAATTCAACATCACATTATATTAAACTAAGAAATTTTATTTTCAACAAACTCATTTAAAAAAGAATGGTGTTGATGCTTTTGCTTAAGTTAGAACGATGGTTTCGGTTGTGTAAGGACATATTCCTTAAAGGTATGTTTCCACTTCCATCTCTATATTCTCTATTCTACGAAGACAAAGTGATATTTTCTTTTCATAATTTTTGACATCGCGTCATAGAAATCTGTCTGGAATCTGTCATGACTTTTGGTCTTTTCCTACGGTAGTCATGCTACGCCGCTACAGTCCGTACACGCTCATTTACCTCTGATAGCAGTAACCCTACAAAAACCTTATTGTATTCACAATAAGAACCACAAAGATTATGACAGACTTGTCAGTGGAAGCAACCGAACAGCAACCTTATTAGAATGAGAATAAAGACCACTGTGATTTGGACAATGATGCAAAATCAGACGTAAAATAACGGACTATACGCGTGCTGCTCTCCAGCCTGTGACAGCACAGAGCTGTCAAATCAGTTAACCGTTTAAAAGTTTAATCTACAGTCCATTTCACAGTTATTTTACCTGTGATATTGCATCACTGTCAACATCACAGTGATCCATATAAACTTTATAATACGGTTGTTGTTAGGTTGTTACTCAGAGGCGTAGCTACCGCTGTATCAGCCGTATCAACGATTCGGAGCCCCTGAGCTACAGGGGCCCTCGACGTGACGTGTATAAGCAAAAAAATTTAAAATAATATCCAGAACCTAAAATTCTTGTTGATAAATGATATTTATTTCTGTAAATTGGTTCAAAAATATGTTTAAAAAGGGGGTGAGTACCGAGAGGACGATTAATAGAGAAGTATGGAAGAAAACTGTGTCTGACTCATTGGTCTAGTGGTCACAAGTGCTACTGCTGAGCATGAGGTCCTAGGTTCGATTCCCGGGTCGGGCAAAGTGTTATTGGGTCTCGGCTTCCAATCTAACCGGATGCAGCTGAATGCCAGTATTTTACAGTAATTTACTCCGCAGCGACTGGCTATCTGACCGCCACAACCCAGATACTGGGTAATACGATGTCTCTTGGTAATACTGGGTGTCAGACTTTCGGGCTTCTGACGACCCGTAACGACTGTCAAAGATCCACGAATGACAGCCAGGACTAACGGCTTAACGTGTTTTCCGAGGCACGAAGGGGTCTCGGTATGTTAAGATGGTCACCCATCCACGGACCTACCGCGGCAAGCTTAGCTTAACCTTCAATCGACTCAAGCGGCTGTTTTACTTAGCCACGAGCCCCTGACCTTCTAAGTCAGTATGCTATATTCTTTATTTTGTAAAAACAATACCCTCTGTAGCTTAAGAGTTGAGTAAAAAGGGCCCCCAAAAAAATTTGATACAGAGCCCCATTAGGGTGACTACAGACAGGTCTGTCAAAATCACAGTGATCTTTATTTTTGTGTCAATAAGGTTGCTGTTGGGTTGCTGCTGTCAGAAATAAAATAACTGAACGGACTGTTGCTCCTACTTTCCATATACTTGGTTTAAGTGCTTGTCATAATTATTGGTAACAGTAAGTACCGGCTTACAGAACCGATACCATTGTCTAGTAACAACTTCGCTAAATCCTTACTAGAACATAAGGACATAATTTTTTTGTATAATCAAATGTTTGTTTTCACCAAAACAGGGCTTAATTTTGGCCACTTCTTTTTAGCTGGCTTTCCAGGATGGCCTGCCAACGATAATCCATTCTCAGGGTGAGTAATGAGCAAGCATGATTCGAAGGACTAACAGGCTAAAAGTTACCTTCGACCGTACGAACACCCATGAAGTAAACACAAAAAAAACACAAAGAAGATCTTCAATGGTAATTTATTGAAATATTGTCATAATAAACGAGCCAGCTAATTTATCCGAAATTGTTTCAGATTCTCTGCGCCTATGGTAAGATTTTATTACGCTATAAGGTCACGTACACACCACACAACACATTCATAAATCCAACATATGAGCATAGTTCGTCTTTGTCGTTAACGGCCATCCTTAAATTACGTCACACATTAAAGTGTGACAAGGGGAGAACCAGTCATAAGCTTCGTGACATCACATATATAATCTAAAATATTCGAATTCTAAAGCCGTGTTCTAACCGAAATCAATCGTCGAGCGATTGATTTCGACGATCGTTGCGCTCTTTTATGTGAATATGACGTACACGACGATCAATCAAGTTGCGTTTGCACGTCATAATTTATACAAACGATCGCATACTCGCTCGATGGTCGCGTTCGGTTAGGACGCGGGGTACCGAAAAACTTTTAAACCAACTCTATATGTATAAATAGTATTATTAGCTTTAATTTAAAATGGCAAAATATATGACGTCACACCAGGGGTCACATAGATATGACCACCTGTATTAAGGGCGACGCTCCAAAAATCATTAAAGTGTGATGTAGTTTATGGATGGCCCCTTATTTCCAGATGTCGTCATTGCGTTTTGGTCCCATTGCTTCACCTCCTTCTTCTGTCCCTGGTATATCCACTTTCCCGCAAAACTTCCCCTTTTTTCAATTCCCTGTTTTCCCTACCATGCCCACTTTCCCGCCAATTCCATCAGTTGCAGACATAGTCACTAGGGTACCGGCAAATGGAGGATCCTTCACCGGCGTGGTTATCAGCTCGAAATCTGAAATGAAGAGGAAAGACGATGGAACGATTGTCAAGGAGGGTGGATCTACAATTCTGACCAACACAGATGGAGTTATTAGTATGAAGCAAAGTATGTATAATAATATAATTATGATTTCTTGATGGATGAGGATTACCAGTGTATTGTGTATTTTCCTCTCCTTTTGTTCACGTCAGGGAAATCGCAAAGAGCTATACATAATACACTGGTGTACCAGGACACCAGACACTGGACACTGTCATTGGACTTTGGGCATTGTCCATTACGAGGAGATAAATATTTAGAATAAGGAAAACACAATGTGGTTTTTTGTTGAAATATTAGCTAAAATTGTGTCGTGAACTTTTGGGCAAATTCAAGGAAATTTTTTGATGTGTGTGAAGAAAAGTGAAAGAAATATTTTGACAAAACTGCAAAAACTTTTTATGAAATTCTAAACGGTGCGGCGTAGCAAAGAATGGTACGCGTAGCGCTACGGAGTAGCAATGTACGTTACGCTTAGTGCTACGGCGTAGCTCGCACTGTAACGATCTCGTTGTGTCGTTCGTGCTCACGTTAGGAACATTTTGGAAAGCTTTCTTTGATTTTGTGAGATATATAAAAATTGGAACACACGTAATATTTCTATAAATCTAATCATGTCCGAGTCACACTCCAGAGAGTTAATATTGCTCCGTGGCCACGCGTCTTGCGATAGCGACTGCAGAGAAAAAATGAAAGAAGTGGTTTAGAGCATGCCACGTCGCGACGCGACTTGCGGGGCGACGGTGCTTACGCGCAGGAAACAAGTGACGTGCGCGCGTGTCCCTTGACGCAAGTCGCATCGCTCGAGGCCGTAAACTTAGAAGGATGATTTTATGAAACTATAACTTTCAGCTGGGAACAACCCGCCTCCGGTACCGACCAAGTACGTATTCTTGTAATGTATTAACAATCTCAAACGGGGAAGTTATCACATCTCAGCCGCGAAACCGCAGTAGTTCCGCCATGACTTGTCCGTACGACAAGCGAAATAGAAGCGAAACTGCCTGTTCTAACGCACAGATTTGATTATTGTTCTATCTCTTTCCCGCGTGATTTCTCTGATCTGCTCGAAAGCCAGTTACACCTCCGCGCTCACCCCACTATTTTGTTGCGGTGCGGTGCCACGTTTATTTCGCACGTATTTGTGGCAGTCGACAAGTTCATAAAGCGAAACTAATTTTTTTTTTTTTGTAAATTGGATATTCATTTTACGGAAAAACTAATATAGATTTTGTGAAAAGACTAATATAAGAGGTCCGAAATAGACCAATGCTGTATTTACTAAGTTGAAAGCGATGGCATTTTGCTCCGATTGCTACAATTCTACTGAATCTCAAGATGTTCCGCTACTCGAATCACATTACAATGTAGTAATGTTTCTTAGCGGAATTCGTAGACCATCATTATTTCCCATATTTTTTTGGTTTCCCATCATTATTTTCACGGCTGAGGTGTGCTACGGTCCTCAAGTTTCTACAATACATAGTTAAATTCATGAAATGTTATGTATTAGTATGTTAAAACCAAGTGAAATGTTGTCTACAAATTAAAAAATTGTTTTATTTAGAAAGGTTTTGAAAACGTTTATAATTTATAAAAAATACAAAAAAGTTTTTCTTTCCGTTGCAGCAAAATATATAGGAGTTAATATTTTATTTATTTATTGTTATTTCCCGTTTCCCTTCAAAGCAAAAGTGAACAGGCATAAAAAAAAAATAGATCACGAAATATTCACTACATATTACTTGTATGCCTCTAATTGTTATGTATTTCTTTTTTTTCCCAGTGCTCCACCGGTAAGCAGCGAAAAGCAATAGACAAAATCAAATGATATAATTTATTAATACATATAACAAATATAAATACTATACATAACTATAACACATACTAAAACATTTTAAATTATTAACTACAGGAGGAAGACAGTTCAGAATCAGGTAAATATAAAAGCTACTAATCATACTAAACTTTTAACTAACTTATTTTTTCTTATTATTTTATTCACAAAGACGAACTATACTCTTCTCATCTTCTACTACTTTACATTATATACTTCAATACTTCGACTCCTACTGCACACTACAGTCCGTTCAGCTATTTTATCTCTGACAGCAGCAATCCAACAGTACCCTTATAATAACGAGAATAAAGACCACTGTAGTTTACACAGATTTGTCAGTAGCAGGAACCCAACATCAACCTTATAATAACCAGAATAAAGATCACTGTGATTTTGACAGTGATGCAAAATCAGAGGCAAAATAACTAAATGGACTGTACACACTTTTCACTACATTTTTTTTTAATGATTCTAATTGTATTTCTTCTTTTGTTACAGTTTGATTTCAACGACCGGAAGGTATACTTTTATAATTTGTATTTACTGTTCCTAATGTGTTTTCGTAGCCAGGCTTATCTATGACAATTTTTCATTTGGCTGTTTTTTTGTACATATTTTTCATATTTTATACAACATAACACACAATAAAGCCAGGAACATACATGCTAGTAACTTGCAGTAATGTACGCAAGTAGCTTGTGACATACCCACGCTATCATCAATCAGAAGTTGTTATGGTATAATGTCATTCCAGCATAGTACATGTAAACCAGAAAAATTATGCACTTCAGTAACTTTCGTATTTCCGAGTTAGCACGAACGTCGCACTACAGATTAACCCCCCATAGAGGCAATGCTGGTAAGTTTTGTTCTGTTCATACAAACTCGCGACGAGAGTTCATTTTCTCTCTGTTAGGTTACCTACCCGGCCAGAGATCGTAATTTGTTACTCAAAAATTTTGAAAAGTTTTTTGTAATTGCATAAAGTTGTTAATCTATAATTTTGTAATCATCGTCATTCAAAATAGGCAGGTACTTCTGTGGTTGTAACAACTCTATATTAGATCGCATCACCGCGCGTTCGTATTTTCGAAGATAGACGATTTCTTTGGACACCGTACTTCTGCCTACTTCTGCATAATTTTGTGCAAATTAGTGATCTGTCATTCCTGGCTTAAAATGATTTTGTGTGAAATAATTATACAAACGGTAGTTAGAAAACCTTTAATATTTTACAGACATCGTATAGACATAATAATTTTGCTCAATCGTTTACCGTTATATAAGTTCTGGCTACGGTTTGTCAACTTTGTATATCTATTATTGGTAATTTATCTTGCAGCGCCCTGCACTGAAATTTTGTACGTACATAACTTAGTTCTAACCTATTGCCCGGTTCCTAAACTTAAAAGGATTTTCTGTTATCTATGCTAATAATTAAATATTTCGGGTATGAGAAGAGAGTCTTTGTGCAGAGGTAGACGATCGGTTAGTTAATACTACCCGCAAGAGTTAACTTGAGACCCGAGCGGCCCCTCCCGACCCTCGTGCTGTTACCGCTCCCGCCATCGACGCTTCACGGGTTCAGTACCGCGTGTGACGTCATCAGCGCTGAAGTCTCAAGTTAACCGTTTGGCTATAGAAGCCGGGTTTAGGACCTTCACTTCATTGTGTCACGTTTCTTTATACAATCTTTTTAGCGGTAGGTACTTTTTAGTTTATAACCTAAATATAACTAAAAGGTACACGCTAGTCTGCACGTGTTGTTTTTTTTTTGTGTATCTTGAGTGAATTTCCTGAAAACTCTACTTCTTTGGACATCAATGGTACTATCGCCAAAATCTGTATCTGACGATTTTGGAAACAAAATGCCGTGCACATGTTGACTACAGCTGCGTCCGTAAGTAAAACAAAAGAGGATCCTTTTTAGGTCGACTGGTTGATGCGCTGCGAGCAGGAATAGTCCTTACGGTAGTCAGATATAAATTTTGGCGATAGTACAACGACAAGTTCTTTTTTTTATATTTGTCAGTTTTGTTTATTGTGGTGAAGCAATGTGACAGAGCCAATTGAAGCAAAAAAAAATGGATGACGTCGACGGCGCATCGCTTTGTTGTACCTATATTGATATCTCTTTCTTGTTTGTTTCTTTTTTCGCGCAAGTATCTCCTTTACCTCCTGGCTATGATCCCTCTATAGTCCTTTCATGGTTATTTTACCTCTAACAGCAGCAATCAAACTACAACTTTATTGTAACGTCAAAAAAGATCACTGTATTTTGACAGACTAGTCAGCGGCAACAACCCAACAGCAACCATATTGTAACGATAATAAAGATCACTTTGGTTTGACAGTGTAGCAAATTCAGAGTTAAAATAACTATGAAAAGACAAAGGCTCCGTCTAGAAAGGCTCCATTGACACGATGACTATGCTACTACAGGTCTCTAATTCAATATGACCAGCAATGATTCTTTAATAAATTCCTTAGCTTATCACGAAATCTGCTAATAACGTATTCTCTATGACACAATCAACGAAACCACGCAAAGTTGGCGTGGTTTGACTGTAAAAATACCACGCTTGACAACAGTACGTGGTTTGCCCGTGGTAAGATTACCCGAGTGTTAATAATTACCATACAAGATTGGGGCTCTGATAATTTCTTTTTCATCTTTGTGTGATTGTGCGTGTGCCGTTTGTATCTGTAAGCACACGCGGTGGGAAACGCCAGCATTAATAAAATTGTTTTTGTTTGAAAACGATTGACTAACAGCCGCATTCAGAGACGGCAGTTACAATAAAACAATAACTTTAATTTACCAGCATGTTTTAGTATACAAAAAACTCCATCTGTCACATTTTTTAGTGCCATCGTTACAATAATAATATGCCAGCTAGTCGGTTACAGTAAATGATTGATTTATTATTAATTGACGACTGAGAGCGGCAGTATGCGTAAGTCATCGAGTAATCTTTGGTAAAATTGGTCACCTTTGAATAACATAACAATAATATTTTTTTTCTCTATATTCAGATCAAGCTTCCTAATCTTAACCAGCTCAAGAATTTCGGCCACCTTAAAAAAAACGAAGATTTCGACGACTTCAGTTTCCGCAACACATTTCCGACCATAGACCCTAAGATGATAGAGACCTACGTACCAGGTGAAGATGAGGTATTCGAAGGACACTCCATCAGAACTCAATCGTTTTCCTCCAATAATAATGGCCAGATTAAGGAAGGAGGTAGTTCAACCAAAATCGACAATGACAACGGCCACGTAAAGAAAGAAAAACTTGCCTTCGACAGTGATAGAACTCAGCCCTAAAACTGTTTTTGTAAACCGCGTCCTTCAGTTTAGTTAGTCCCGTCGTCCACGACGGAACCCAAAAGTACCTAACCAATTAAGTACAAATTCGCGTGTATTTTTGAACTGCGTTTAAGATCTGTCAGTGTCAATATTTCCCAACAATGATGACACTGACAGCTCTTGAATGCGATTTGGAAGTGCTGATCGCGTTCAGTTGCATTAGTGAAATCAGCCCTTAAAACACCAATGAAGAGCCAGTTAGTCACAGCCCATTTCAATGGAGTCTGTGCTCGAAGCAACCAAACATAAACTAGTTCATTACGCGTTAGTAAGTTGTGTGTACGGACTGCCATCGAAATACTAGTGCTGTGACATTCAGCAACCTAATCGCGTAGCATACTACCAATCACATTTTGAAGCATATTGTTAATCCATTCCTTTTTATGTTCGGAAAATTTGTCCGCTCAAAAACGTAAATCACGCAATGCATGCTGTTGAACTGTCAAAATGCAACTCATTCCTACTGATAGTGTGTTATGCAATTACCTTAATGGCTACTCATTAGTGACTTGAGTTTGAAACTGGTTATTTTTTAAAAGCGTCGTCGACGATCGGTTTTGTATTAGTGATTAGTTATGGACTTAAAGTAACTTTTCTTAAATAAGGCTAATATTATGTAAAGTGTTCATTATCATTTTTTTTCAATGTAACATTCGGTGTATTTTTAAGTTTTGTATACGAATTCATTACTTTTCGATTTATGTTAATAAAAAATTTAATCCTCTATTTTTAGGTTTATTTATTTCCTAGATTATACAATTTGCATACTTAGATAAGTTTCAATAGATTGTTTTGGAAATAAACTTTTTAAAAATTATAGGTAATACATAGAAAAAAAACAGATTTTTATTTATTTCTTCAAGCACATAAATGTACAGAGGCGGACTTAATGCTATAAGCATTTTCTAACAGTTAACCTGTGGGTGATGCAGAGACAAACAGTGGTAGGTGCAATAATAAAAATTTAGGAATAAATATTTATTAAACTCGGTGTACACAAATAAACTTTTTCGGCTCTCCTAAAATACCCGTGAAAGTCTATATATAATTTCTATAAAAATAAATAAATAAAATTCAGGCAAGACCCATATTACATTAAATAAAATAAAATATCACAATGCCTAATGCCACGGAATACTCATAGCTCTGAATAAAATTTCAATGCCTACAAATAAATTAATGAATACAAATTAAACAGGTGACAGAAATAAATAAAATGTCAATGCAATTAAAATAAACGAAGATTAAAAGATACAAATTGATAGGGTCACAGAATACAAAATTATATAAAAATAAACGAAGATTAAAAGATACAAATTGATAGGGTCACAGAATACAAAATTATATAAAAATAAACGAAGATTAAAAGATACAAATTGATAGGGTCACAGAATACAAAATTATATAAAAATAAACGAAGATTAAAAGATACAAATTGATAGGGTCACAGAATACAAAATTATATAAAAATAAACGAAGATTAAAAGATACAAATTGATAGGGTCACAGAATACAAAATTATATAAAAATAAACGAAGATTAAAAGATACAAATTGATAGGGTCACAGAATACAAAATTATATAAAAATAAACGAAGATTAAAAGATACAAATTGATAGGGTCACAGAATACAAAATTATATAAAAATAAACGAAGATTAAAAGATACAAATTGATAGGGTCACAGAATACAAAATTATATAAAAATAAACGAAGATTAAAAGATACAAATTGATAGGGTCACAGAATACAAAATTATATAAAAATAAACGAAGATTAAAAGATACAAATTGATAGGGTCACAGAATACAAAATTATATAAAAATAAACGAAGATTGAAAGATACAAATTGATAGGGTCACAGAATACAAAATTATATAAAAATAAACGAAGATTAAAAGATACAAATTGATAGGGTCACAGAATACAAAATTATATAAAAATAAACGAAGATTAAAAGATACAAATTGATAGGGTCACAGAATACAAAATTATATAAAAATAAACGAAGATTAAAAGATACAAATTGATAGGGTCACAGAATACAAAATTAAAAAAAAATAACTAAAAAAAAGATATTATAAAAACAATACAATACAAAAAAGTCACTATAAATATACTATGGCAAGATCAAGGTCAATCACAATTAAGTGCACTGGCTATAAATGTCTATTACAGCGCTTTCTAATCAAGGGGCAGTCAATTCGCTCAGCGATCATGACCAGGTTAGCATTGGATCTGGCGCACCCTGCGCACTAAGGACGCGCACCGCCTGCGCATGGTGGCGTGAAAACACAGTTAGTCTATAAACCGTTACGTATACCTTTCGTAAAACCTTCTTTTGGTACCAAATCTTTACAATAAAAAAAAAATAAAAACTTAATCTAACGGACATGATATTTCTAATTTTAACGGGAAGGTTACAACGGGAAGGTTTTTCATAATTATTATATGCATAAGCATAATCAGCCTATAATGTTCCCACTGCTGGGACACAAGCCTCCTCTTTCTGTGAGAGAGAGTGGGAGTAATCCACCACGCGAGCCCAGTGAGGGTTGGTAGATGTCACAATGTCTTCGTTTTTTGGTGCTAGGACATGCCGCATGCGGGTATCCTCACGATGTTTTCTTTCTGCAGTTTTGAGTGCAGTGGTGATTAAACACAAAGTAAAGTGCCTGCTTGGGTTCGAGATGTAGGTATCTTGTAAGCCGCGTCTGTAACTGGGCCACTATAACTGCTCTCCTAATATATTATTATATAATTTTTGCTGTCTATATTTTCTTTATTTCTATTACTTTTAATAAATAAATAAAAGTTATAAACTGTTTGAATATTAATAAATTGAAATGAATAATTATTATTATAAAGCTCCAGTGTCTTACATCATTATCAGAGCAGTGTTTATATCTTGCTCTTAAAGAACTGACATATCAAAACCAGCCATGCATTCTGTTGTGGCAAATACAAAGGAGTACTTATTTAAATGTTAATAATAATATAAAAATTCATTTATGGGATCAATAATGATGATAATATTGATAAATGATTGTGAAATATGTATAAAATGCTGAACAAAACATGTTTTTAACTTAACAATCATTTTTACAGATAGTCAAAAGTACATTAATGATTGCGTCAAAAAATAGTAATGTTATAAGGAATGGATTAGTTCGTGCGACGCATGAGGGACTAACCACACTTATTCAGCTCTGTTCAACGATTTTGTATGGAATGCGTACGCATCCGTTCAGCTTTACGGATGCGTGTGGTTAGTCCCTAATGGCAACATTTTGTCCCTACCCTCGTGATTTACGAACGACTGAGATTACATGATTCTGGATAATGGCGCCATTTTATAAGCGCCATAGGACCGAGCAGCAATGACGAATAAAATAAAATACGTCAACGAGTGTAAACGCGAAAATTGACTTCCTGAACTTCGATCAATAATAGTACTAGATTCCCGATAGGCGCTTCAAAAACGACCCGAAAAATAAGACCACGAATTCTTTTGTGGTCTTATTTCAAACAAAATGTTTTTAACCTTATTACTTAGACTTTAAGTTTCATTTTAGAATAAATGACTGAAAATAGAATGACTTTTTATTTTCAAGCGACATATTAAATATATTTTGCAATGGTAGTTAAACTTTATGTTTAAGCATTAAGGTTTATAATAAACTGAAGTTGTTAATATTATTAAACTTTTTTCTAAGAAATGTAGATGTTTACGAGTGTGCAAACGTGCCCACTTGAGCGACTGATTTTTGTTCCTGATCCTTAATCTAGTACTATTATTGATCAAAGTTCCTGAACCAATAAACGAGAAAGAGATAATCGACTCATTAAATAAACATTTTACTATGCAGATAACTGAAACAATATTTTATAATGGCATAGTTTTTTTCAGTACCTTAGGACGCAAACAAACAATTTATGAGCTGTTGTTTAATTAAGTAGAAAACCATTTTTTTAGGTTTCTATACACCGTTAAATATTGAAAAAAAAATCAGTTGATCCATAGATTTATGTTCGCATAACTCGACATAATGTATGGATCAACTGATTTTTTTTTCACGATTTCAGGGTTAGTCCCGTAGTAAAAGATGGTCATAATGATGAGTAAAGTGACCCCTTTTAAGGATTAAAACGATCGAAGTTGAACGGTATATAGGTACAGAAACCCAAAAAATGGTGACACTAGGAAGTGTCCCAACGGGAACCCTATAAGCCTATGCCGTCGCAGCCACAGCTATATTTTTTTGCTGTAATAGATAGCTAATTTTTTATTAAGAATACTTGATAATATAATATAATACTTATTGACAGCACAAATAAAAACGAAACTGAAATAAACGAAATATTCCTTTTATACAAAATCAAACCATTTCCTTTGATAATATTGCCTTACATGGTTAAAAAAGTTAGGTACCTAAACTACTAAAATAGCAGCGGTAGCTCGCACTTGGCGCGCTTTATATCTTTATAAATACGAGTAAGCGGCAAGTTTTGCGAATGTAGTATTTCAACATGAAATTGAAACTACGTTCGTTCAAGACATATCAATATAGGGGTATTATTGGGGTTCGTGTATTAAATGATTGCGAACGTGAAATTGAAACTACGTTCGTTCAAGACATATCAATATAGGGGTATTATTGGGGTTCGTGTATTAAATGATTGCGAACGTGAAATTGAAACTACGTTCATTCAAGACATATCAATATAGGGGTATTATGAAGAGTTCGTGTATTAAATGATTGTGAAACGAATCTCCTAGCTAAGGGCTGAGTCTCAACGGATCGTAGCAGTACTACTCTACCGAGCACAACACCCCGCCTGGAACGGAAGTCGTCTACAGACTATTCCGAGCCCCGACATCGAACTGAGGTAAATTCAGACCTTCAGAGCCGTGATGCCCACGTTTAAGCGAACAGCATCGATCTCTGCGATCCAAATGGGCTTCGACGTCGCACCTCACGAGGTGAAGTGCGACTAGCAGAGTCACATTGTTTAGAGCCTCCCGACTCTCGGGGCTCCACAGTGATATCCTTGCCGAATTTAACTAGATGGGTTTCACTCTTATTGGCGATCAGTGTTTATCCCTGCGGATGATAGCTTCGCACCACCGGCCGTTCGACCGAGTGCATGAACCAAATGTCCGACACCGTTGTTATTGTGGGACTAAACGGTATTACTATCGCAACGACATGCCATCAGTAGGGTAAAACTGACCTGTCTCACGACGGTCTAAACCCAGCTCACGTTCCCTGTTAGTGGGTGAACAATCCAACGCTTTGTGATTTTCGCTTCACAATGATAGGAAGAGCCGACATCGAGGGATCAAAAAGCAACGTCGCTGTGGTCGCTCAGCTGCCACAAACCAGTTATCCCTGTGGTAACTTTTCTGGCACTTCTTGCTAAAAACTCTTTATACAAGAAGATCGATAGGCCGTGCTTTCGCAGTCCATATGCGTACTGAACATCTGGATCAAGCCAGCTTTTGCCCTTTTGCTCTACGCGAGGTTTCTGTCCTCGCTGAGCTGGCCTTAGGACACCTGCGTTATTATTTGACAGGTGTACCGCCCCAGTCAAACTCCCCGCCTGGCAATGTCCTCGAAACGGATCACGCATCAGTTGGCAACAAGCGTTACCGCTAGTTCGCCATTTGTCACGTTTGAATCACAAAAACCGCACGCTTGCCGATATCGACCGCGTACCGCTTCCGCCCAACCGAGTAAGTAATGAAACAATGAAAGTAGTGGTTTTTCAGCGACGATCGCGCGAACGATCTCCCACTTATGCTACACCTGTCATGTCTCCTTACAATGCCAGACTAGAGTCAAGCTCAACAGGGTCTTCTTTCCCCGCTGATTCTCCCAAGCCCGTTCCCTTGGCTGTGGTTTCGCTAGATAGTAGATAGGGACAGTGGGAATCTCGTTAATCCATTCATGCGCGTCACTAATTAGATGACGAGGCATTTGGCTACCTTTGAAGAGTCATAGTTACTCTTGCCGTTTACCCGCGCTTACTTGAATTTCTTCATGTTGACATTCAGAGCACTGGGCAGAAATCACATTGCGTCAACACCCGCGAGGGCCATCGCAATGCTTTGTTTTAATTAGACAGTCGGATTCCCCTTGTCCGTGCCAGTTCTGAGCTGACCGTTAACGGCGGTTGTTAAGCCACCCCGATCTCTCACGAGACCGACGCAGGCTTACAGCTGAGAAAATTAACAAAATATTGGAAGGTAGACCCAGGGACACCGCCAGCGTCAAAGAGGCGCTGCGTATCGACTAGGCCCATCACCAATAGCTTCTGCTTCATGTCCCAAGCCCAAGCACCCCGGTCCTCAGAGCCAATCCTTATTCCGAAGTTACGGATCCAATTTGCCGACTTCCCTTACCTACATTATTCTATCGACTAGAGGCTCTTCACCTTGGAGACCTGCTGCGGATATGGGTACGAACCGGTGCGACATCTCCACGTACATCCCTCACCTGAATTTTCAAGGTCCGCAGAGAGTGTCCGGACACCGCCACAAATGCAGTGCTCTTCGCGTTCCGAACCATATCTCCCTTCTATAGGATTCCATGGAACTCGAACGCTCAGGCAGAAAAGAAAACTCTTCCCGGACCTCCCGGCGGCGTCTTCAGGTCACTTTGGGTTACCCCGTCGAACACTCGCTGAAACAACGAGGGAACGATTATTGAAACGGTTCCGCTGCCGGGTTCCGGAATAGGAACCGGATTCCCTTTCGCTCAAAGGGCGTTATTTATCATCTATACACCATTACGATATACGTTTGAAAAAACACGCCACATCGACATAAGATTTCTCCTTGAGCTTAGGATCGACTGACTCGCGACCAACTACTGTTTACGCGAAACCCTTCTCCACGTCAGTCCTCCAGGGCCTCGCTGGAGTATTTGCTACTACCACCAAGATCTGCACCGACGGAGGCTCCAAGCAGGCTCACGCCCAGACTCTTCAGCGCTCTCCGCCACGCACGTCCTACTCGTTACGGCTTAATGACGTCACAAAGAATGTCGCACATGCACGTAACGGTAGTGTATAGGCAAAACGCTTAAGCGCCATCCATTTTCAGAGTAATGCATCCTCGTCAGGTGAGTTGTTGAACACTCCTTAGCGGATGCCGACTTCCGTGGCTACCGTCCTGCTGCCATAGATGCATAACGTCTTTTTGGGATCTTTGAGCGTTTTTTGGGCGCCTTAACACTACGTTTGGTTCATCCCACAGCGCCAGTTCTGCTTACCAAAATTGGCCCACTTGGCACCGTCATCTGATCACCGGCTTCATCGTTTGAGTAAGCCGGAGTACTCACCCATTTAAAGTTTGAGAATAGGTCGGGGTCATTTCGGCCCCAATGCCTCTAATCATTCGCTTTACCGGATGAGACTGTTCAAATCGGCGCCAGCTATCCTGAGGGAAACTTCGGACGGAACCAGCTACTAGATGGTTCGATTAGTCTTTCGCCCCTATACCCAGTTCCGACGATCGATTTGCACGTCAGAATCGCTACGGTCCTCCATTAGGGTTACCCCCTAACTTCGACCTGACCAGGCATAGTTCACCATCTTTCGGGTCCCAGCATTTATGCTCAGAGCACGCCTTATTCACGGGTTGGAAACAGGACGCCTCGGGAGTGCGAGAGTTCGACCTAGATCGAGGCTCCATCTTCCCTGAGCGCGCAGTTAGCGCACGCCTTTACTTTCGTTGCGCCTTTCAGTTTTATTATCTCAATGACTCGCATACATGCTAGACTCCTTGGTCCGTGTTTCAAGACGGGTCCTGCGAGTGCCCGAAACTAAATCATCGCAGACAGAGGCGCGCACAGTCCGAGACAACACGGCGGCGACATCAATTATCCCGCACCAACATCCGCACAAAGGCGTAGACGTAGAATGCGACGTTGACTTGCGTCGGGCCGGACGCGCCAAAAACGCGTGCGCGCTTCTTTAGACGTACCGTCTGACGGCCGGTCAGCCACCGTCACGGTCCCACTGCCTCAGGGCAATGGGGCGAGAAGCCGAACAGTGCTTAAACCGACATCAAACGGGTCGCGATGTATTACTAAGTGAGAAGTGCGCGTCATCCGCAGACGTCAACGGACGCGATTCGTGCTTACCAACCGAAGTCAGCAGCATCGAGGAGCGCATCCGTACGCCAAGGAATGACACTGAATCTCTCTGTTCGTTCATTCGAGTTTCGCAGGTTTACCCCTGAACGGTTTCACGTACTCTTGAACTCTCTCTTCAAAGTTCTTTTCAACTTTCCCTCACGGTACTTGTTCGCTATCGGTCTCGCGGTAATATTTAGCCTTAGATGGAGTTTACCACCCACTTAGGGCTGCACTCTCAAGCAACCCGACTCTAAGGAGAGTTCCTCTCGCCGCGATCGTCCGTCGCTACAGGCCTGGCACCCTCTACGGGAAAACGGCCCCGTTCAAGAAGAACTTGGACAGGAATAATCGCGACGAGAAAGCGGAACCTCCCGAACACCACATCTCCCGCCGCCTGTACAACGGCGGGATTCAGTGCTGGGCTTCTTTCCTGTTCGCTCGCCGCTACTAAGGAAATCCTGGTTAGTTTCTTTTCCTCCGCTTACTAATATGCTTAAATTCGGCGGGTGATCCTTTCTGATCTGAGGCCAACGAGTTATTAGAGAAGCAGACACATAAATGAAATCTGCTTACTATTCACATACAAAAATAGACACTATCATGCAGCCATACTGGACGTTCTGCTGTTCACTTAAGAACTACCAGTTAAGGAAGCAGAACAAAAGCGGTATATGTATACGCTGCTCTCAGATTAGTGTAATTGAAACAGATCAAAGAGTCTCGCGTACGTGTGTTAAGCAAGCGTCAACGCGTGTCCTCGCCGTCGTGTTTGACGACGATACGCATCGGAGCTCGCTCTGCACGCACACCGCTTTTGAATACGTCACATTGTATGGCTATGTGCTATTGTATGTACTCAGATATATTTTCAAACGGACTAAAATGAGGACGTTATACACACCCGCGTCATAGAACCGTCATTTGCACTTAAGCGGGCTCGGAGTACACCACACCCTGTAACAGGTGGAGACGTCAAGCACATCTAGAAGCGCAATGTAGCATTTTATTTTATACAGCCGGCCCTCAGACAGAAGTGGTCCTGGATGTATCTCCACGGACCGCAATGTGGGTTCGAAATGTCGATGTTCAAATGTGTCAGTTCACACTATGACGCGCAGTTAACTGCGTTCTTCATCGACCCGCGAGCCAAGTGATCCACCGTCCAGGGTAATAATTTTACACCTTGGTAATTGGTACATAAATAAAAGGTAAATTGGTGTGGTCCCACAAGCTGAATATAGATCAACTGTTCAGGTCTGTCTTAAAAATGTAGGCCCCAAGTACATAGACAAACCAGTATTTCATTCAACCAAACGTATTTTCGATTAGAAAAGTCGAGTTCTATTAGTGAACATTTGCTCTGAACACTGAATCGGTTGGCATGCCCACTTCATGCGATCAATAAAGGCGTCGAACTCGCACTCTACAACAGAGTCGTCGACTGATTCACCGACCTGTATATGTGAAGCGTGTAAACGATGTCATCGGTACTTGGTTGGACCAGACACCTAAGAAAACGTACCAAGTTCAACAGCTTAGAACAATGTACTCGAACAATTAATTTCAAGTCAAATACGAAGTAATTTTTTGGCAGCAAAATGCATTTTTTGTTGCAAATGCACAACACATAATTTCTGACGAATCCAATTTATTTTCTACTATCAAGTAGTACTCAAGTACTTATCTAATCAGGTGTGTACGTAGTATTTTCTCAATTATTAACATATTTAATAAAACTTGCTATTATCACTACGATTTGCAAATGGCTAGGTGATCGCAGTTTATTGTTAACAAAAGTCCAAAACTCAATCCTCTTAATCGCTCTATGGCCTCTGCCCTGGATCTACATTGAACAAAAAAAGGTCAAGTGACCATAAGGTAGGTCTTTACTTGGTATATTCACCAGATCTCTGAGAGTATAGCCATGCGAAGTAAGTTTCTTTACAAACAACGTAAACAACCTTGACGATTCCGGCAAAAAAATAATCTATCGAGTAGTCGCTGACTCAGCGCTGGTTGAGTATTTATAATAAAAACAGAATGCATAAGTAATCAACGAAAACGTAGGGACATTGATGTTGTCTTGTGATAGGTCATTGAAAAATCTGAAATTTATTTTATTACTGTGTCTCAAGGTCAATATTGATCAACCGCCAAATGATTGCGTAATTCTATCCGTTCATTATGAAACTGTTGCACCATTTATGCAAAAAGATTAGATATTCATTTTTGTTACCTACTTCGTTCATACGGAGTTATGGACCCGTGGATCATAATTAATCTAAAAAAGGAGGAGTTACCCTAACCACATTTGTCAGCAACGTAATTATAACACCAAACAATTTCCCTATTATATAGGGCTTAAAGGTATAACTGGCAAAATGTGAGTGTAGGTACCACCACCTACCACTCACCTCTGCTTTCCCTCCGCGAAATACCGGCGCGATGTTATGTTTCTTTATTGAAGCCGTTTTGAATATTAAGCTCCTAGTGTTTACGTCATACCTCGGAGCAGTTTGTCTACGTTTTGCTCTGAACGAACTGATGGCGTTTACCGAATTGCCTCGTTCTTTCCGATACGTACCTAATTTATATTAAGTCCCATTATAGGGTAGCTCATACATAGATTAACTGACTAATGACGACGTAAACCGAGACGTATGGTGGCTGATCAGTTTTTGGCTGCAACAACACACACAACAACAACTTGTACACAGTACATGAGTAGGCACAAAAATACCTATGAATGGACCTGCGGGTTAATCACGTAACACACTAAAAGTAGCAATGGGTTTGATTTTGACGGTTCAAAAACTTTCATTTGAAGCAATGGATTACCAATAACCTTTAAAATGATTCAGATTGAGATTGATAGAGTTACGCAATTAGGGTGCCGATTCCTCGAGTCTTCACTAAGTAGCAGATAAATATGTTTTGTTTTTAGTTCTAAAGGCAGGCAGGGGGTTCTAGATGCCATACAAAATACTCCATATTAATCAAGTACCTAATAAAGAAAAATCGACTGTTATAAGCACATGGACAATCCGAAGCGACGCGAGACTATGTTTCAGTTTTTAAAGAAAACATTTTTGTTATTACCTACTTACAATATTCTTCTTTTACTTCTAGAATATCTTGACACGCGACCAAAGATAGAACCAAAGAAAAATGTACCGAATTTGACACTTGGTTGCTTTTAAAAGTAACGCTACTTCGGAATACCAAAATAAACTGGACATGTCATAATGTGCGTAGAACACTTGTTCGAAAACGTTCCATCGTCTTTTGTTTTAAATTTGGAGCATTCGGAGGAACAACAACATTTGTTTCGAATTCGGAGAAAAATTAAACAAAAGAAAATCGTCTGTCATTAAGATACATTGGAGGGCACATTCATCCTGCTATAGATATTGTAATGGTGTCGTTCAAAACCTATTCTTGAAACGATAGGCATTAACGAATTTTTACAAATACAACTTCATTCGTCAAAATTCGTATGAAAGGGTAAGTTTAACCATTGAGTACATGGTGCAAAACATGTTTTTTTAAAAAAAATAAAATTAAGGAGTTCTTATAAAAACTTTAAAAGTTCCAGGAAATAAAGAATGCAATAAATGAAGTGAGCTGTGTTAGGTATTGTCACTACTGACAGCTCATTTCACCTAAGTTGTAAAAAAATCACTGGATTAACTTACTTGAAGTGAGCTTGAATTGAGCTATGCTTGGGATTGACACTATAACAGCTCACTTTACCTATTTTGTAAATAAATCACCAAGAAAACTTATGTGAAGTGAGCTATGCTTGGGATTGATATTATAACAGCTCACTTTACCTATTTTGTAAATAAATCACCAGGAAAACTTATGTGAAGTGAGCTGCTGTGCTATTCTGTGAAAATCTCACCGTGAAAACTTAGGTGAAGTGAGCTTGAAGTAAGCTGTCAATAGTGTCAATCCTTAGCATCAGGTGGAATGCCAGCTCATAATCATAATATCTAAGTTTTCATGATGAGATCTTTTATTGAATATATTGACAGTGTTATTTACTTATAGAACTTTAACCAAAAAATACAACCATATTTACCATTGAATGAAAATCCCACCCACACCTAAGTATGAAATGCTGAATAAAAATAAAAAGAACTTATGAAAATAATGGTATCAGGCTGACCGGTAACACAATGGAAAATGCGAGCCTTCCAAGTTCCAATATAAAATATCCGGTGGTCGTCATTTGACAAAAAACGAATCACAAATTTTCATTTTAAAAATACCTAACGCTAGGTAAATTTATACTTGATAAGGTAATCACTTTACAAACTATTCTTTCTGAAAATAACTCATTTAGCAAATAATTGAAAGACAACATTTCATTACATCAAAACCTCATTTGACAAAGTAATCTTTTTATAATCATGTTAATTGGTAAAACAACGCAAAGCATAAATCACGTTTGACAGAATACTTTGCTTGATAATTACTTACTTAATTTACCAAAACTTAGGTGCCTTTACATACAGAAATCTTTCCTACACAGAAAGTAGAATACGAAATTATACTTTAGGTTCAGGTATGGAAGTCTAATAATAAAGAAATAAAACTTTGTAATTATTTATTTCTTTACGTTAAAATGGGCCATTGACAACAAAATCTGTCACAGTATAGTGTCCGTGGTTTAAAATGTTGCGCAAAATCGATAAAACGAAACTTATTTTTTTTAAATAAATGTTTCGTTGTTTAACAACCAAAAAATTCTGCCCATAATAAAGTTAGTGTACGGGCTGATTGTTTGTGTGTACAAAAAACTGTTTTCCAAAAAAACAACCGACTTCTGAAAAAATCACTACAAAGTGAAAAATAACTTTAATTTCGGAAGTCGGTGTCGTTGAGTTCGCATTTCGTTGTTTGCCACCGATTTTTGAAATTAAAGTTATTTTACACTTTGTAGTGTCTTTTTTGGAAGTCAGTTGTTTTTTTTTGTAAAAATGTTTTTATTTTCTCTTTAAGTTGTAGTTACCCCACATAAATGTGTACAACAGTACTTGCTATGTAAATATCAGTGACAGGAAGTTATTATAACATCATCAAAATAAACTAAGTGGCAAAAATTCGTATTATTGACGCCAACCCAAAAACTTCCCAAGCAAAGTAAATAGTCGAATTGAGAACCTCCTTTTTGAATTCGGTTAATTATGTAAAGATACGGCACAATGCATCCCATGACAATTCCACTAAGCCACCAATGAAAAGTCATAGGAGAGCAAACGACGAAATTTCGTTTACTTGAATTTTTTACCAGTAATTTTGGTTTAAAAACCAAACTACTAAGCCCTTTTTTATGTTTGTTACCTCAGAACTCCGTTATTTATAAGCCGATTTGCATAAAATTTTATTTAAAAGGATATACTTTCAGATTGGTCCCATAGAAATTTCATCAAAAATGGTAAAAGTTCAAGTAAACGAAATTGCGTCGTTTGCTTTCAACAACTAAAAAGTGAAAAATAAAAATTTTGTTACAAAAAAAAAACAACCGACTTCCAAAAAACACTACAAAGTGGAAATAGCTTTAATTTCGCAAGTCGGTGGCAAAAACCGTAAATACAAAGACACCGATTTCCGAAATTAAAGCTATTTGTCACTTTGTAGTGTTTTTTTGGAAGTTGGTTGTTTTTTGTTTTTGTAAAAAAGTTTTTATTAAAATTATCATTTGTCATTTGATTTTTGTCAAACATTAGTGAACCAAAAAATCCACTTAACCCGATTCTCCCCTGTACATGTGTTATGAGTAATATTGACTCTCAAGGTCAACTAGCGCTATGTATAAATACCTCCTGAACTTTTAATAGTTTTCATAACATTGTGAGTTTCAGTTCATACACTTGCTAAAATAAAATAGGTACTGAAAAATGGTGAAAATTGTCATATTTGTTGTCATCGTAACGTTGGCGTTTGTAAACGGTATTTATATTTTTAGTTTAATTGTTTATCTAATTTTGTTGCGTTCTGTGATTCATGTAAATTGTTGGGAAACGATGTCTCAGCTAAAGGACCGAGAGAAGATTTGTTTTGTAGAAACTGAATTAAAAAAAATATATAAAATCATATCATTATTGTTGGTTGATTAACCAACAATCATCTGCCTACCTTTTTCCCAACTATGTTGGGGTCGGCTTCCGGTCTAACCAGATGCAGCTGAATACCAGTATCTTACATGGAGTGACTGCCTATCTGACCGCCACAACCTAGTTACTGGGTAATACGATACCGCTTGGTAGGACTGGTTGTAAGACTAACCAACAATAATAAAACTAAATCTTCTATTGGTCCATAGGCTTTCATTAAGATATCATTCAGTTTTAATTTTCTAACAAATCAGTTGGATAATGAAACTGAATGAAATCGGTTAGAGGTAGGGAATATTATGTAATTTCCAAAATCTCTTTGGAAGGATGTAACTATTAGTATGTAGATGCCACTAGTGTCTCTGATCGTAAATCAAATCAAACATTTATTTGCTAGAAATAGATTGTTTCGGTAAAGGTGAGGTGGTGATTGGTTTGGTAAGGCAGTCATAAAAATCAATAATGCACCTATTAATACGTATCTTTATTTAGTTTTGTAGCATCGCTCCAAAATTCCGTTTTAATTTATTTGGAGTTTTTATTTTTTATTCGACAATAACGTCATTCACCACACATTCCACAATATTTTGTTTTTGTTTTTATCATCCAAGCAAAATAACACGCCACGCCAATTTATGTTTTTTGCCTGTATTGTCTTGTTTTCTTGAAAAACCAATTAAACAGGTCAAATTTTAATTATTCTTATAATAATTATATCGTATCATATCATGAGGAAACCGGCATGTCCTAGAATCAAAAATTTTAAGACATGTGACATCTACCAACCCGCACTGGGCCCGCGTGGTGGATTACGGCCCACTCCCTCTCACAAAGGGGATGCCTGTGTACCAGCAGTGAAAACATTACAAGATGGTTATGTTATAATAATTAAAATGTATTATTGTCAGTAGGTACTGTTACCTTGTTGTTCGTGTTCATTTTATTACTCATTTTTTTTTTAACGCTAGATATGTTTTCATGGAATTAACACTTGAGTAAACATAATTTCATTGTAACAATAGAGTTTTTAGAAATAATATAATACGCAAACATTTTTCTAGACTATTCCAAGCTGTAAATTCAATAAGATTTTAATTTTTTTAATCTTTTCATCACTACACATTTTTTGTAACATGCTGTGCATTCCGTGTTCACCATTTTCAGTGTGAAATAGCGAAACAAACATCCAAATAGGTCATCATCTGCATAGTTTTTCCCAACTATGTTGGGGTCGGCTTCCAGTCTAACCGGATGCAGCTGAGTACCAGTATTTTAAATGGAGCGACTGCCTATCTGACCTCCACAACCCAGTTACTTGGTAATACGAAACCCCTTGGTAAGACTGATTCTCAGACTTTCGGGCTTCTGACGACCCGTAACGGCTGTCAAAGATCCACGAATGACAGCCGGGACCAACGGCTTAACGAGCTTTCCATATGAAACAAAGGTATTCAACCGCATACGGTTAGACTGGAAGCATACCCCAATAAAGTTGGGAAAAGGCTAGGCAGATGATGTAAACGATCAAATTGATTTTTCAAGTAATTTTCATTTTTTTTTTCAGCCCAAAATTTTCATTTTCCCGGGTTTCCCGGATTTCCGTAAGTATTACTATCACTACCTTATCTGATATTTATTTCATTCCAGTGGCAGGGACATCTACCCGAAAACTGTAACCATGAATTCAATAAGTACATACCTATATGATTCTGAACCCCTAGCGAAGAAGTTTTTTCGCCGGTAAAATTTATGACGTTAAAATGAACAGCATTTTTTTTTTTTTTTTGATAAGTTACAATAAACTGAATGTTTGTTGTTTTTGTCCTTAACAAAGTTCAAATTGCATTTCATCCAAAAACTTATTAGGACCTTTTTGTTACAAATGGTCAATCAAAAATCAACTTGGAATACATTTCACTAAAGTAGATAGGTAGTTAAGTTATTAAGTGGCGATTGAATGTAAATTATCTGAGATTATGATCGCTGATGTAGTTGATACGCTTCGGTAGCGAATCTTAAGCACGTGCCATGTGTTTACTCTCTAAAAACATCACCGTGATATCTTAGGTGAAGTGAGCTTAGAGTGAGCTATCATTCCACCAGTAATGCTATTCAGTTAAAATCTTACCGTGAAAACTTTGGTGAAGTGAGCTTAAAGTAAGCTGTCAATAGTGTCATCAGGTGGCATGACAGCTCACTTTAAGCTCACTTGACCAAAGTTTTTACGGTGAGATTTTTACTGAATAGCATTACTGGTACCTATTCTTCAAAATCAGGGTACGATGAGGTCTAACCTACCCCGCATTACCTGGCCCCTTTTACAAAGAAGAAGAGGGGTCAGGTAATGCAGGGCACTGGACACTACACCAAAAGAAACGGTGGTTTATCCAACTACAAAAATGTATCTTAGAACAAGATAAACTGACAGCCCAATCCCTTCAGAATATTAATAGTTTGCTTATAATACTTAATTGTTTTATTTTGCTCGCAGGGCGGGCGGACCTTTTGATTTCATTGGGGTGAGTGTACAATCACACTATTATTATAAAGGCGAAGGTTTGTGAGTGAGTTTGTGTGTGTGTTTGTATGTTTGTTACTTCTTCACGCTCAAACGACTGGACCAATTTTGATGAAATTTGGCACAGAGACAGTTTATAACTAGGACTTTTTATCTCGAGATTCCCACGGGATCAAAATATACGCGGGCGAAACCGCGGGGCGCAGCAGTAGTTCCATAATAAAAGGTTTTAAAATGCAGACCAGTGTTAAGGTACCTAATTAGAACTAGTATAATCATAATCAGCCAGAAATGCTCCCACTGCTGGTACACAGGCCGCCTCTGGCCTCTGTGAGAGGGAGTGGGCTGTTATCTACCACGCGGGCCCAGTGCGGGTTGGTAATGTCACATGCCTTCGAATTTTTTGGTTCTAGGACATGCCGGTTTTCTTACAAAGTTTTCCTTCACTGTTTTGAGAGCAGTGGTGATGAAATAATTTACACAAAGTAAAGCGCCTGTCTGGGTTCGAACCTACGACCCACAACTCGTAAGTCGCAGCCGTTACCACTGAGCCACTACTGCTCACAATTAGAACTAATTTCTTATAATTAGGCGAGAAGACACAAAAAGAGCCTTAAATATGGTTCTTATGAACTTCCGTTCTTTATCAAAGTATTAAAAAAAAAGAAAAAAAGTACTAAAATTGAAATATCCTTTGTGTCCCTTAATCATAATGTGTCAATCATCAATGTACAGTGAGGGGCATTAATTGTTAAGCAAATTGACAGTCTACGTCAACATGCCTTGTTATAGTAATTTTATACAACTGTCGAAAAAAGACGTTAAGTTGGTAGTCAATTTGCTTAACAATGAATTTTCCTGACTATACTATACGACGACATTCCAAGCTTTCCAGTATTAGATGATCTCGCATTGTATAGGCTTTCCATACAGTGAGAGGTCAGCCTATACCTAATCTAACATCGCGACTTATTCGCCAAAAATATAAATAAATATGAGTTTATGGAAAAATTACTTTAATTCCTACACAATAAAGTTCACTTTACGCTACAACTTCAAACATTTTTATAACTTTTTCAATAGTTCTAGTCACTCTGAAATCAACTTAACTACCATTAAAATAAAGTTGATATTGGTTTAACTTGATATAACGTCAATTTGAAACAATTAAAATTTGAATATTCATAACGATATATTTTTTTTTTGTACAGAACAATATGAAAGTGATATCTCCCGAAGAACTAATTAATAGGCAGCCGGGTCCGAATGAAAAGTACCATGCAAGTTTTGCCAGCTCTGACAACCTAGATGGAAAGATACGCGGCACTGTGATGCACAACAACAATGGAAAGAAGACGGGCTTTTCATATACCAACTAAATGTATTCACCAGAACCAGCCCTAATCCTAAACAATATAGGATAATCTACCTACAAAAAATTTAAGCAAAAATAAATGGAATTTACTACTTTTTTTTATTAAGTATTTTTTTTTTGTTTTAATAATAATAAGTTTATTGTACAAAGAAAAAACACAAAAGATTAGACATACAATAAACATGATTGTACAAGCAGTGGGCAGAGGCAAGTTATCTATTATACCATTTTATCTCCTATTGAATTTAAATTGTTTCCGTTTTTTTTTTTTGCCCCAATTGTGACCGCCTGATAACTGGGTACGTAAGTACAGACGCCAGCACATCAAACTACTACATACTGTCAAATTTCTTTAATAGATTTTCAACTTTATCGTTAAAGCATTAAGGTTCAAATTTGATTGGCAAAATTTGACAGTTTCGGTTAGCTAGATGTGCTAGCGTCTGTACATATGTTTGCTACTGTTGATTTAAAAAAATATAAACACCCTGTATATCTTAGGCTGTGTGCAGACCTGAAGGCAAATTCTCGTAATTGAAAACGTTCAAAATCTAGTCGCAGTCTCATCTCGGCGACAAACAAATGTCAAAAACTTGTCAAAATATAGGGAAATTAGACGTATTTTTGACAGATTGAGACTGAGATGAGACTGTGAATGTCCTTAAAATTACGAGAATTCCCCCTGAGTCAAGATTAAGTTTATAGTCAGACTATTGCTTTATGCAAGCAATGATGCGCGTATGCGCAACGAAACAGCTGCCTCGTTGGCAGCACCGCAGCAAAATCTTATGTCTACTGAAAAACTGTAGACCCTGATTTGCACTTTGGTTATCGAAGATGGCTTCTTGCATGGGATGGGTATCACGGGCAATGAAAATATATTTAATAAGAAGATTGTTATTCAGAGGGTTCCACGGGCAAAAATATTTGCTCGTGGTACCCCAAGGGGAACTAGATAGGGGACCACGGGAAAGTACCGAAAAAAAATTACATGCAGTATCTACTAAAAAAACCTTGTACACACAACATAATTATCAAGCAATACCTACATTTCCAGTTTTAGCTGACCTCGCATTGTATAGGCTTTTCATGCTATGAGAAGTCAGCTTATACTGGAAATGTACAGCTTGATATGTTGTCGTGCGTACTAAAATCAGAGAAAAAAAAAGTAATTTAAATTAAGTATACCATTTTTTTTTCCACAGCCAGTACTTTTTGTGTAACCTTATGAAATATAACGATATTATTTAAACTGGACCATAAAGTAGGTACCTTTATTATAAAACAAGTTCTTTCTTATTATTGTTAAACTAAATTTATGTCGACTTTGCTTGTTTTTGGCAACAAATGTTACCTAGGTATATAATATATGGTCATGTTAATTTATTAAAATCATTCCAATAAAATAGATTTACGAGTAAACAACAAAATCAGGTGATTTTATTTAACAATCCTAAAGAATGTTGACGTCCACGAATTTGTTTGAGAAGTTATAGATAACGTAGCAACGCGCCAAATTGATATGTTAATTTAATAGCAATCCTATCGTCACTACGTCACAAGAAAAAAATATAGGTTACAGTTACGGCATTAGAAAGGAGGAAAGAAAAGATATTTATTTTAGTCTCACACAGAATCTTCATCTTATTCTTTATCGTTCCCTCATTGTTGAGGATCACGACCACATACTTACGACGCGTCTCCAAGTTATGCGGTTTTCTGCAGTGTGGACGCTCAGTGAATGCTTCCTCCAAGAGCCAAAGTTCGGAATTTCATTCATTCAGTCGACAGACGTCCACTGTGCTGGACATAACCGCCCCCAAGCACGGCCACTTCGACCCGTTCTGTGTTTCCCACATGCAGCGGATTCCTGCGGCATTCATAAGGTCATCGGGCCACGGTCAGAATATGACATTCTAATTCCCTATACTTACCTACATGCCCTACCTACTTAAAGGCTTCAAGAAATCTTTCAGAATAAACCTTACGTAAATTTTCTGTTTTTCAGTAGGTATACATTGAAATCGCAGAGAAATCAGTGTCACTTCATAAAAAAACTTGTCTATAGAAAGTTCTCCTTAAATGATAACGTTTAAAAAATAAACGCTAAGGTGCGGATAAGAAATTTCTTTCAAGAGATACTGCAATTAAGGCTAGCTATTATAATCAGTTATTATGGTCAGTTCTATCTTCAGATCCGTCTGACCTCGCCAGATTCCATACATGTCCTACACACAAGTTCGGCTCGGCATAATTCGGCACAGCCGGGCGGCAAAATATAATACACTCGTTTTTGCTGTCCAGCCTGTGCCGAATCAAGCCGAGCCAAGAATATCTGTAGACTGTCTCCCTGTTCTGTCTCTGGTCTGTCTCTTTGTGTCTGTGTGACTGTGTGTCTGTCTGTGGTTTCAAGATTTACTTACGACAACTTCCTTACTTTAAACTACATAATGAGATTGTTTCGTATCTACCTCGTTGGTCTAGTCGCAAGCGCGGCATGCAGAGCAGGAGGTCCCTTCGGTTCCCAGGCTGGGCAAAGTGTTACTTATCGAGTTTTTACATCAGGACTTTCTCAGTGGCAACCCAGAGTTTTGTATTTGTGCGCGGTTGATGGTGATAGGCTCGCCCCTTATTACATGGGACTTACCTACACTTTTATTGATTCGAACATGTTTTTAAAATAAATGTTTAAATGGTTAACCCTCCATATTGGTGCCCAAGATACAAGCTTGCCTAGTTTGGGGCCAATGTAAAATCTCTGAAATCTGTAATTTTTCAGCAATAAAGTTTTTATTATTATTTTTTTAAATGTTTTTACATATCTCGGGACCCTGGGGTCCCAGTCCTTTGGAAGGCGTACGAGGGGCCGAAGCAAACTCGCAGAGGACTCTTAGGAAATTTTAATGAAATGCGGCACCAACCGACGATTATCCCTGTAAGCACTATGCAAATGCACCCAAGGACAACCCTCGGTTGGTGTAGGACTATTGCAGGATATGGAAAAATATAAAGTTGGACCATGGGTTTGGTGGCTAAGTTGACTGGTTACCAAGAACATTGAACAACTATGGCCCCTGCCTGATCAATGTTTTGTATAAATTACACGGATAAATGGCAGGGGGTGACTTGCACACTCAATAATGGGCCCCCGTAAACGATCGCTAGCACATAGTGACGTAGCGACAAAGGGGCAACATGTCCTGAGGTGCTTATGAGGAGTGGAGAGGTAAAAGATTCCTATTATTATTATTATTAAACAATTAACACACCTAACTGGCGAAATGTTGGTGTACTATAGGTATTGGTACATCTCTCCCTAACCCGCCGGGGAACAGAGGCGTGGTGTGATGTTATGTTACTGTTTCGGATATGTGCACAGATCCGGTCAAATCTGTTATCAGATCTGTCTGTTCGTATTGATTTTATATCCATATAAAGAAACACCAAAGTAGCTAAATAGGCTTCTAGAAACACAACACCACGTGTGACGTAAAAGGCTATTGTTTCGACTTTCGCTGAATACGTAGCTATAGACAAAGACAGGACAGAAATAGTTTACATGTAGTCATGTAGGCTAGACACTACAGTACCTATAACAATAACCTGCGTTTAGGAAGGCTATAATCTCCCAATTTGCTAGACCGTGTTTGTAGTGACCTACTTGGCAGAGGGTAGGGCACATTGCTCGCAGAACAGATGGTCGATGGGGTCGAAAGGTTCAAGAGCGACGACCGCGTACCAGAAGTCGTAGCGTTGAAAGGCGATGACCTTGTGAAGACAGCAGGAAACCGTTGGTTGTGTGAAGCACAGAAGCAGTTTTGCTTCGGGGAGGCCTTTCTCTAGCAGTGGACGTCTTTTGGCTGACTTGGGTCTGCATTCGATTGAATACTCTCTATATAGACCACTGCAGGTCACGTCCGGATGACAGGTGCCCCTTGCGTTGATGATGTTGTGTGGGGGCAGGTGCTGTTTTTCTCAAAACTAGCTTCTCAACTTAGGCAGTTGGACTTGGATGGCGTGTGTATAGCAGAGGAGACTCTTACAGCTAAGAACATCATCATGAATCTTTATTAAAAATTGGAACTCAAATTCATAACGGCGCAGGATAGCCTTTACCAGAAGCAGTCATCATATTAGTGGTTCAGCAACTTCAATATCATCAGGATTGTGCCCCGGAATATAGCAGTTTGTTGTGGATGTGGTACGACAGCGGCTCCCCTGACATATTCTCTGTCAACAGACGACAGCCGCCACGCAACCATCGATACGACCAGGACGCTCTGCTAGAGTGACTCTCACCAGCCAGTGTTACTCACATCCGACCTCTTCGGTAGTTCCAGTAACTTCGTAACAAGCATACAGTGCGGCCGACGAGAGAATGCGTGCTTGACACCTGTCAGTTTCGTACAAACGAGTACGCTTTTTGGGACATTGATCTTTATTGGCTACTAGAATGGTTGCTGACAGGTGTCAGGAACGCATTATGTCGACTGCCGGGGACTGTAGAGGCACCACTTGCTGGGCTGTCATTCTTATCATTGATTTACGAGTCTGTTTACTAAATCAGGTAAAAATCCCAGATAGGTAGGTAGTTTAGGTACAATGTCATTGGCCTAAACCACTGCACTGAGCTGAATATCTAATAAGGTGGATCGCGTGCAACTTCAACATAAGCTCATTAAAGATAAGTTACTGTGACATGTTTTCTACCCATTTATAACGACATGTTTATCGCAAAATTAGCGAACAAAATCGAAAAATATAACGTAGTGTTCTCTATATTGACATACAGGGTGACTTGTAGTTTGGCGTATTTCTTTCAGGACGTGATACTGTGACCCATTTGCAACAATTAAGCATCCTATAAAGAATAGGCGAAAATTCGAGGGATTCAAAATGTATAAGCTCTATGGACACAATACCTGCAAACACTAATCGCAGAACCTAACACTGAAAATTAAAAGAAAAAGGCAGATTTCGAGAACCTAGTCTTAAGTCTAACTAATATTGATGCGTTCACAAAAACAACCCATTTGATTGACGACACGGTTGGCGCAGTGGCTGAGCGATCGAATGCTGCGCTGCGTGTCGCGGGTTCGATTCCCGAACGGAACAAATATTTGTATTACCTACAGGTAGTTGTTCCGGGTCTGGCTGTTTGTGTATGTGAGTTTAAATGTACGTACCCACGATACAGGAGTAATTCCTAGTGTGGAGTAACGTTTTTTTAAAAAAACAAACAAACAAAAAGCACTTTTGTAATCAATTCATCTGTCATCATAATTATCTGAATTGAAAAGCCTAGCCAAATAAAAATTGGAAGGTCCTCCCACAAAAACGTGAAGACAAAGACATTTATTCGTCGGATATGGTAGGTACAACGTTTGTTGGTAAGGGACAGGACAAATCCGCCGCTAAAAGCGGCGTGCGAATATTCACAATAATAATAAACAGACAAACTAAGTATAACAAAATAAGTATAAACAGTAAAAGGACCAGGTAGGTAATTAATGATCATAGGAACATCATATAAGTCATCAATATTCTTGATCGTTCATTGATACCAAACCTGACCCTTGTAGTAGTCAAGCCAGTTCCACAAGGTCTTACAGGGACCTTAGCCTGCCAGCCTTGCTTGCAAAACCAGCTGTTTAGATCTCTGTCATCGATAAACTAGTTAGGAAAAGCAGATTGCACTTTAAGTTCAATAACATTGTAATAAACAATAACATTAGTAGGCAAAGTCAGGGGAATTATACCCTGTCCATTAGGTAAACCGTTTTTTGACAAATGAAACTAGTGATTGCAGCAACACACAATTCATTGATTGATACACGTACGGTATTATAATGTCTATAAGAAGCCATAAATAAGATAATTCAATAAGATAAGGCAGTTTATATATTTATTTTATTACGAATTTTAAGTTAACTTTTACGTAATCTGGAATTGTTGGTTTCTAAGACAACTGTCAAAAAACGGTTAACCTAATGGACAGGGTATACATACATACATTTGCGCCTTCTTCCCATGGGGATTCAGCAGGATAATGATAAAATATTACAACAATGAATTTCCAAATGCAATAATAAAAGTAGGTGCGGTACCTACTTCCCTTATCTCTATTTGCTTGGAGGCTGAGGAAACCGTTCCGCATATGCTCTTTGAATGCACAGGCGTCACCCAGATTAGGACAGAAACGTTAGGGACACCCAGATCTTACACAGATCTTCTTAACACACCAGGAGATGTAGTCAACTTCTGGAGGGAGGTGGGCTAGTTGGAATAACCACCGACGGCCGCCATGGCCCACAATGGTCCACCTGAAGGACTAAGCGTGGACACCAAACCATAGAACATAGAACTTATTTAATCTTAAGCCATTCTGCTGCACCTAAAAATAGGTACGCATATTTCGTTCAGTGCACGCAAGCACATATTTAAGGACGACAACCATGTCCACAAAACTATAATAATAATATTTAATTGTCAGCTGTCTGATTAATTCTAGCAGACATACAAATTACACGATTAAAAGACACGTGTTCTCATAAAAAAATCATAATAATGAATATGCAATTAAATACAGGTGCTTAAACTTTATGAATCTGACATCAGAATGATAATGTTAAAAGCTAACAAAATCTTTTAAATTCCGATCATAAAACGCAAAACGGATTCTCCACAAAACAAAAGGTATCTTGCAAAGGGATTTCCAAAAAAAGGACGATCGCGAAAATTAACATTAAAATATGAGCTCAAAACAAATGAGAGTTGCGATCCTTTGTACACGGCACGGCTAACCGTGCCGTAGAAAAAACCTGTCCGTCAACAAGCTTCCATAGTGGTCCATAGATGCAACACTGACTGACGACCGTGCCTACACTCGCCGTATAAACCACGCCGTAGACAAAACGTGTACGTGAACAAGCTTCCATAGAGATCCATACGGCGTAAAAACTATAGTTTTGTTTTTCACGGCAGGAAAAACGTGTGAGTACAAAGGGCCTAAGAGCATGCTAAACATACATAGATACAGTATGTGCGAAATATTCTCGTTTATAAGACTTGGACGCGTTTGATAGCGGCATTTAGACGCGACAATTCACACATACCGCGCGTGTTCGTTCTCGTGAAACTAGTTAGATATTCATACGAAATGGCAAAATTCGCCGCAACTTTAATACTAGTGGGTTTTATTATCAGCGTCCAAGGTAAGCTACATTTTGTATCTTTAAGTTCATAAAAGAGGAAATGTTAAGAAATAATAATTTTACGTGATCTATTCAAACTTAATTAATTGGGTGGTTTTAGTAAGAAAAAACCTGTGCATTCCAACTTTTTTCTGCTTAGAAATGTTTTTTCAAATGTCAGTGAGACATGTTTAAATATTGCAATGTAAATTAACTTATTATTTGAATTTTAAACGAGGAAATCAAACAAGATTATTCAGGACTTTTTATTATTGAGTTTGAAAATGAGAAAATGACTTTTTGGAATGACTGTTAAAGAGTTACAGGGTGAAATAATATTAGATTTAGTTATATTTTTGTTTGAATAAGCTGCCATGCTTTACAATTGTTTATTGCAAACCTACATTTAAAAAAACAATTTTAGCCGAGACCTCGTCATTTACTTACAAAAAAATAACAGTTCTCCAAATCAAAATGTCAAATATGTTTTTAAAATTTATTATTATTTCTAAATCGTAATAATACAGCTGAAGAGTTTGTTTGTTTGAACGCGCTAATCTTTGGAATTGCTAGTCGGATTTGAAAAAATATGTTTGTATTTGATAGCCCAATTCTTGAGGAAGGTTATAGACTATTTAACATCACGCTACAACCATTAGGAGCCGAGAAAAGAGCCGAAAAAAATAGTCATAAAGAACGCTAAGCGAAAAGGAAATAAGGGCGGGCGTTGGGTCGGGGGAACAAGGAACGTGGACGAAGTCAAGGGCATAAGCTAGTGAAATATATTAGAATCCGGATAATACTGGTATTGCAAGATGACTTCTCAGTCATAATAGGAAAATAATATGAATTAATGTCGAAATTTCAAATAACAAAACCTAGTACAATACTCGTACGAGGTAATTTAAGAAAATATCCTCGTAGGTACTATAATTATATGAACTTTTAATTTTGGGGGTCAAAATGTTAGAAATAGTTAGAACTACAAATATTGCAAATATGTGTATATGCAAGTTATGTCACGGTCAGCAACTTCACGACAAGTTCAATAACATTGAAGTAATGAAATGCTAAACATAACGACTTTGCTCAAAATTGTTGGTTGAAAAACCACTAAGACTTACTGGTAGATTAATATGTAAAAATCATATTTTTATTATTTCATACATATTCAATGTTCCTAGAACCAAAAATTGGAAGACATGTGACATCTACCAACCCGCACTAGATCCGTGTGGTGGATGAGAGAAGGCCTGCGTCCCAGCAGTGGGAACATTATAGGCTGATTAGGTATGCTTAAATAGTATTCAATCAGTTTCAAACTACCGGTTAAGAATGGTCATTTTTTTATTTTTAATGACTTGCGCCAATGTGGTTTCATTTCAAGACCGGGTTCGCCAAACAATGGGGCATTTGAAAATACTCATATAGAAATACTAAGTATGCATAGTTTTGGTTGATTATACTAGGAACAGTGTACGTATTCATAAACATAATACTAACTTGTACACAATAATCCATTGTTTCCAGAGTGACCAATGGTATTGGATAAAAAGAAAAGCAAATTTCGCGGCTCAAGAAAAATCGAAAAATCGGTCAACGAAATGGTAAACTGTGGATTAGCTAATGCCCGGGTTACACAAGCTAGGATTGTGCTAGTAAGCAAGCAAGCTAGTCACTCTAGCCTCGTGTATACAGAGCTATACTCAATTAAGCTAGTGAGAAAGATAGTGAGCTAGTGTAATAGGATGGGGTTCTATTTTTGCCTCGCATCGGCGATTTTACAATTCTGTTTTTGTACTTACTAGCCTCATATGCCCGGCTGAGATAGTTCCAAATTGAATGATATTTTAATCTACGGACTAAGTCACCGCAATGCTATTAACAATCAATCAAAGGTCATTGATTCAAACTATGTAAATCAGCACTTTATGAACCTCAAAATTACATAAGACAGTCCCCTAAAACGCCCGGCCTTCGCCACTCCCTATAGTGCTTTAGCTGGGAAGAAGAAGTGGCGCTTCAAACTCCCCAGCAGAACAGCTGTCTGTTCAGTTAGAAGAACTTTATTCTATACAATAGTAAGTAATTAACAATACGAAACACAGGACATTAAATTTAAATTTACTAGCATCATGTAAACAGCTCTAGAGTGGGGCCAAGCCAGGATAGTTAGTCAGGATATTACAAGCTTGCTATCCTAGCTTGAAAAACTAGCGTCGTGTAACCCAGGCATAAGATCGAACCCGAATCTTGTCCATGCGAATAACAACGTCCTAAAATATAAATTATTGTGAAGAAGAAACAACGTATTTTCCTTCTTAGGAGGCCCCGTAATAAGCCTTTGAGGAAAACTATTAACATACAAGTATTTCAAAACGAAATTCTTCAAGGAAATACCTGTTTGATGTACCTAGATGTATATTTGTTACCTTATTAGTCGAGTGCAGCATTAGGTATTATTTAAACCATTAAAAAATAAATAGGTAGGTATTCTAGTATTATCCTTATCAAAGAAGAAAGCATATAAATAAGAAATAATAAGAATATAAATTAGAGCTGTGATTTACCAAATGCTAATTTATATTCTACTAGCTGCGCCCTGTGAGTTCGCCTGTCCCGATCCCGTAGGTATACCGGGATAAAAAGTATCCTAAGTCCTATTCCAGGCCATGGTCTACCCATGAGCCAAATTTCCTCCCAATCCGATCAGCCGTTTAGGCATGAAAGCGTAACAAACAAACATACAAACACAAATAATCAAATCTTTTCTCTTTATAATATTTTATATATTTTAGTTTTGGCATTTAAAGTACCTACCTACTTAATAGTAGACAAGTAGACGAGTATTTCAGAAATCTACTGGATTCTTAGTACTTATGTATTGTTACGTCACTAGTTCCGCTTACAACTTCACCCCGCAGCAAATCCGTGTACAAATATTATATCAAAAAATTATGTGAATCCTGGTTAAAGAAAAGTGTGAATTGATTGTGATAACTACAAAGAATAATCTTATACCAAAGACCGAGTTCCGTATTTATACGCATATTACCATCGAGTTTCTAATGGAACAACTCACAATAATACATGAAAATAAAAACATTGATACAACATTATAGACGTCATAAGGCGTTACAATAATAAGAATAATTGTTGTCTCGTCACTCGTCCACCAAAGTGGGTTTTTTTCATTTCAAATTGTATGTCCTCGTAAATCCTTAGTACCTACTTACCTAATGAAATCAAGTCGTCAACAAGCACTGGCCGCACTTAACGGCCTCAGTGACGGCTGTCATGAAAATGATGACAGTAGCAAAGATTTAAATCGTAAGATTCGCCCTACCGCATCAAAAGATATTCGCGTTTGTGTTTCTTTTTGAGACCTCTGTGACTTGACATACAAAATTGTCATGGACGCGCTATTTAATAATGTAAGGGGCTCACTCTTCTTAGTATGGACAGTTTTTCGCGTGACTAAGTACGGTGAGAGTTACTCTGACTAGAGTCAGACTTTAGTTTAACTTAATGACAAATACTGGCGTAAAAGACAGATTTTCTGCCAACGACGGTTTTTTTTACGAAAGCTTAACAGTGGTGACCTGGCCGCTGTCCCTTCTTTCTCGGCATGAGAAGAAGCCTATAATTACTATCCAGCAGAGGGACAATTACAGACCTATACTACCTGCTATCTATACCTGATACCTGTTTCATTTCTGTTTCAGCACTTCCACCTACCTACGATGAAATCCTTGCAGCGGCACGAGAAAACCAATGGGAACAGGTTCAAACACTGTAAGTATAATCATCACAGACAAAGATTACCCAAAAAAACCAAACAGTCCGTTTCGGAATATCAAATAATACCAATTTAACATAAAAAATTAACGACAACATGTTTACAAACACGACGATTTGTTCATTTTATGGATACCATAATTGTCTCATTTCGGCCAACTCTCATTGGTGCCAACTTTACGGTGCAGTGGCATCATTAATTTAATTACTTTCCCTTTTTTTACTCTTAGTAACTGCTACGTAAGGAGTTTTATTAGGATTCATAATCAGCCTATAATATTCCCACTTCTGCGACACAGGCCTCCTCTCTGTGAGAGGGACTCCACCGACCCATAATCCGCCGCGGCCCGTAATCCACGCGCGCTCAGTGTGGGTTGGTAGATGTCACTTGTCTTCAAATCTTAGGTTCTAAGACATGCCGGTTTCTTCACGATGTTTTCCTTCGTCGTTTTGAAAGCAGTAGGTTAGTATGTGCCTTACAGGCGTTGCACAGGGGGGGTTCCGGAATTGGTCTTTTAAGAGGAACCGGGACCACCCCTATGTGCTGATAGTGATCACCGGGGTGGTTTTAGTGAGGTAAAAATCCCACACTCCCTGGCCTCCCTCCCTAGAGGTCGGGTGCCTTTTGAAGGTATCCCACGAAAACAAAAAAAAAAAAAGGTAGTGATGAAATAAATACACAAAGTAAAGCGCCTGCTCATGAAGGAGATAGCTCCTAACTAGTTCTGATTAGCATAGAAAAGTTAAACAAATCCTAAAAATAACACCGTATTCCTTTGAAACAGTGTCTGAGGTGGCTGCAGGTCATGGATCGTTAAGATAAGAGCTGTAATAACATGCTTCTACCGAGTGGTTTGCTTCCAAATGGCTTGTTAAACTCAACTGGGGAAATCCTCAATTACATACTTCGAGTTACATGACGGTCATCTGCGTGCAGAGCTGGCTCTCGATGTCGGCTCATATCGTACTTTTGCGCACCTTGTTTTATTAATACAATAACCTGATTTAAGGCCTTTTATGTGTTGCTAACCTTGTCGTATGTTACTAGAATAACCTGAATTAAGACCTTTATCGGATAAGAAGAAACTTGAGAACTAGTGTTCAAGGAAAAGCTTTTCCTTTTTTTTAGTGCATCATAGTTTTTGCCCGCGACTTCGTCTGAGGGAAATTTCGGCCCCGACCCACTATGTCGTATCGTACTGCCCGCCCGCGACCCACTGCATCGCATCGCAGTGCCCGCCCGCGCTATTACTGCATCTTTTTTTTTTTTTTTTTTTGAGGATGGGAAATCATCAAATGACCCCTCCCGCTCTGGGTGGAGCAGAAGGGAGTGTCAGACTCTTACTGACTAAAACCCACCCGTGTTCCTTCCCTAGCCCTTTATGTACCAGGGCAGCGGTAACCCTTTCGGACGATCCCGCTACCCCGGCAGGCTTCGGCCCTGTCGGGCCCCGTCAATTATGCTGACATCTCTTTGAGGCGCACGTGGAACACATACGCGCCGTCCGGCACGGGCCTGGTCCTGATCGGACGGAGAGCTACCCATTGCTCTCCGCCCGCAGGCCCGCTATTACTGCATCTTCGCTTAGCATTCTGTCTGTCCTTTTTCGTTTTTCTCACCTCCTAAGGGTAGAAGCGTGATGTTAAATAGCAAAGGTTATTTAAGAAATCTTCTATGACCTTCCTCAAGATCGGGGCTATCAAATGCGACAGGTAGTTCCAGAGATTAGCGCGTTCAAACAAACACACTCTTTAGCTTTATTATTAGTAAAGATTTTAAGTGACCATTAATTTCAATTGCTTACCCCTTTTGCCACTTCAATTGATTACCCCTTCTCCGCATCATGAGGAAACAGGCATTCCAAAAATTCGAATACATTTGTGACATCCACCAACCCGCACTGGGCCCGCGTGTTGGATTTTGGTCCAATCCCTCTCACAGAGAAGAGGCTTCTGTCCCATCAGTGGGGGCACTATAGGTTGATTATGATGGCCCCTTTCCTAAAGTATTTTCAATCATGACACAATTAATGTGTGTATCTACAAACTATGATTAGCAAAAATAATTTGTTAAATTATTGTTGTAAATTAATGTACAAATGATTACATCGAAGATGTGATAATCGATGTGATCATCCAAACAATATAGGTAATGAACGATAGTAGGTACTTAATTAGTGGTCATCCATTGCTTCGTTGATTTGATGAGCTTGCAAATGTGATTATGTAAACAAACGGAGACAATAGAGGAAACAGAGACAAATATTTTTATTTTGCAAGTGATACAAAATTTTACTGAGTATTTTAAATACAAAAGATAAATCGCTACTTTCAAAGAATATGCAAAATAATGTTGAATTTAAACTAAAAGGAATAAAATAACAGATTATCATTTTGTCTTATCGTACGAACAGCATACTGGGGGTTTATAAATTGAGTGAATGGGAGCAAGTCGTTTCTACGTTAGCTTGATGGTTATTGGGGTCCTGTACCCTAAAGGTAGCACCCTTAGGGTACGGGACCATAAAGGTCCACTGCGCCTTCTGTCACTGGACTGTATCTTTTGAACACTAAAAGGTAGACACTTGAAACTTCTATTTTTCACAGAATGTGTATGGCCGCTATAACAACAAATAATACACATAAAATAAAGTTAATAATTAAAGGGGGTCCCTTATGAGGAACGTGTTTTTTTTTAATCTACACGTACACGTATTTAAAAAAATATGCTGTGTTACATATTGTACGGTAGTACGAACACTTTTTTTTTTTAACTATCTAACATCCTCAAACTGTAATTGTAATCCTTAACATTGTAAAATTCCACTCCAGAACCACAAGATACAAGCGATGCTTAGTTTGTGGCTCAATCCGTCACATTGTATTTTAACTTTTTGATGAATAAATTTATTATTATTATTATTGCTTCGCCGCACAGAATACTTAACTAATTGTACTAACGTACTTTTACACTAACATTATTCCTCTTGTTATTTGCAGGTTACGCAAAAATCTCGTTAATAACGCTGAATTGAAGGTATGTTATTCGTTAATTTATTTATTTCTTGGATCGCCAACAGACGCTACACAATTACATGCGCGTTAACATAAACAGTGAGCAGTGGCGCAGTGGAAAAGGCTGCGACTTACGAGTTGCAGGCCGTAGGGTCGAACCCTGACCGGCGCTTTACTTTGTGTGAATTATTTCATCACTACTGCTCTCAAAACGGTGAAGGGAAACATCGTGAGGAAACCGGCATGTCCTAGAACCAAAAATTGGAAGACATGTGACATCTACCAACCCGCACTGGGCCCGCGTGGTGGATTACGGCCCTCTCCCTTTCACAAAGATGACGCCTGTGTCCCAGCAGTGGGAACATTATAGGCTGGTTGTGGTTCTGCTAACATAAACAGCGACAAATACAAGTGTGCGCTTCCAATTAGGAGACCACATCATTCATTTATTATCCAGATAGGTACAGGTGCCAGCACATCAAGCTACCCGAAACTGTCAAATTTTCCCAATCAGCCTTGAACCTAACGCTTTAGCGATAAAGTTGAAAATCTATTAAAGAAATTTGACAGATTTGTAGTAGCATGATGTGCTGGCGTCTGTACGTCAAGTTTGACAAGGACGAAAATATTAAAATAAATCAAAATGAAATACACGAAAATCATTAAAAATAATACCAGACCGGTTAAGATGCTAAATAATATTAAATGCACATACGTAATATGTTTTAGAAATAATTTATATAGTTAATTGGTCCTTAGAGTCGTTAAGTTATCAAGTATTCCTACCGGAAAACCTCTATTATAAATATGTCATTCGGAAGACTTTTCCTGTTGGCAATGGTTCTCGAGTCTCGCCCATTTGCTACTCTGTAGGAACGGCCTTAAGATGGATTCACATCACATTACACATAACTGTATTCTGTTGTGGAGCTAAAGCCGTGTCTCCTGCGCGTGTTTTTTCGAAACATTACACAAAAACGTCGAAACAAAGAGTCGTGACCATACACATTTGTGTATGCAAACACGATGTTTTTGTTTTCCGCGCTTCATGGAAAATATTCCCCGCGCGGGTGATGAGGGGAAGGGTTTGTTTCATTTCCAGCCGCTTCGGTTTCAGACACACGAAAGAAATCGCCCAGAGCAAACCAGTCATCAGCCGGTCGATTCTGTAAAAATCCCGTGTGTCAGTAGCGTCAATCCCTAGCATTATTTGGAATGAGCTCACTCCACGCTCACTTCACCTAAGTTTTCACGGTGAGATGGTTACAGAATCGCACTGCAGTACGCAGCTCTTGGTAAATGTCAAAAGGAGAACGACCAAAAGTCGTACCAAAAAGTCTCATGCATCAAGATCAAAATATTATATTAATCATTTTCATAATTTTTTACGACAATACGCGTCGGGGATTTGGTTTTTGAACAGGGAATTTAATTTAAAGTAAAAAGTGTTGATATTGTATTATTTCCTTTACATAACGTTCCGTTTCAAATGATTGATTTATATCAATCACGTGATCATGACACTTTCAAATTCAAGGTTATCCTTGAATTTGAAAAGTGTCATGATCACGTCTTTCAAAAAACATGTAAAAAAAATTATACTTTTCCGATTCTACATTAATTAAAAATAACTGGAATATAATAGAATATAATTTTTACTTAAACGATTATCATTTTATTTAGAGCAATAATGGCCGTTCGCTTATGACATGTCAAACAAAATAAAGTACTTACCTAGTTTTAGGTAATTTCGATTTTTTTGAAAATCGCTGATACCCGGGTTTTGTTCAAAAAAGAACTTTTGTAGGAGTTAATATGATAAGTGTGGTCTATAAAAACCAAAGTTTAACTGTGATGCAGCATGGAAAGGGATTCCATACATCCATGCGCATTGTCCTTTCGAAGTCGTAAATACGGTCTGACTCGAAATCTGTGGTTTCTCGTCGATATTGAGTCTATAATTGTTGAAACTGATAGCACGTCTTCCTCGACGGAACTCATTACGACATTTACACAAAATGTGTTAGTAATCTAAAAATATTTTAATACGCAGGAGACAGCTTGTGTATGAAAACAAATGTTTATGTGTGAGGTATTTGTGAAATGTTTCGAAAAAAAAATCTTCTATTACCTTCCTCAAGAACTATCAAATAGGTAGTTCCAGAGATTAGCGCAATCAAACTCTTTAGCTTTATTATTAGTAAAGATTTTAAAAGACCCTTAATTTCAATTGCTTACCCCTGTTGCTACTCCTATTGATTACCCCTTCTCCGCATCATTAGGAAATTAACATTCCAAAAATTCGAAGACATTTGTGACATCCACCAACCCGCACTGGGCCCGCGTGGTGAATTATGGTCCACTCCCTCTTACCGAAAAGAGGCTTGTTTCCCAGCAGTGGGAACATTATAGGCTGATTATATGAGGAACCCGGCATGTCCTATAACCAAAAATTCGGAGACATGTGACATCCACTAACCCGCACTGGGCCCGCGTGTTGGAAAAAACACACGCAGGAGACACGGCTTAAGAAACATAACTTGAGCTGTTGCTGTATACATACTTAAACGAAACTGGCGCAATATGATATTACTACAGGTTATAGGTACACCTCAGGAGGAGGCCTAAAAAGGCCACTTCGGCAAAATCATAATAGGATAACAATATGAATTATATTTAAAATCGTAAAATGGTCACAAACTGACAATTCATAATAAGATCTGTGTGCAATTCGTATCACGATGAAATAACATTTAAACTGTAGAAATAAAAATAAAAAACCAATTTGATATATAAAAACTGTAATAAAAATTTACCGATAAAATTACGGTTTTTATTTTTTTCATGCAATGTTTAATAAAAATATGAAATGAAATTTTACGAAAATTAGAGGAATTGCTAATGATCTGCTGGGAATTCAGGAAATGAAAAGCTTTTAAAGGTATTGCTTAAAGTGGCCTTTTTAGGCCACCTGGTAACCCTTCAGGCATAGACGGGATATTATGATATCTTTAATTCAACTAAATGTATGGCCTTTTCTAACTAGAAGATGATGAATGAAACATGACTCTTTCTGAATTTAAAAGTATAATTGTGTGTAGGTAATGACACTAGGTACTTTAATTGGTTGTAATCTGTTTTTTATATATTTTGTAATCAATATGATTGCATCGAGTCTTAATTGGGCACTTACAGCCGCGGAATGTAAATGGTTTATGCATACTAAGACTAAGTGCAATATACATTTATTTTATTTTATTTATCCATTTATATCAGGTATCAAGGTCCATATACAATACAATATTAATATAACTTGAAAATACTATACAACATTATAATTATACTAAAAACTAACTAACGCACTCGAAGTGTCTGCGTCGTGTTTCGCTGACTGGTGTCATGTAGCCGGCCACGAAAGCGACTAAAAATAAATACCATACCACATTGACATTGAAATTCGAGGACCATCTTTTCGGACCATTTCTAACATACGCTCTAAAAAGCTATGAAAGGGATTTAAAATTATTAAGTTGGTTATCATGAGCTCGCGTATATTGGTACCTTAATCGCTGTAGCTACAGGAAAACTGTCTTAGGAGACTGTCTTTAATTTTTTGAGAAATTTCACAATTCACACATTTTGAAAAAAATTACGATTTTTTATGTATAAAGTGTAAAAGATTCCGATATCCTATTTACAGAATTAACAATTTCATTTCATTTTTCAAGAGAGTGGCTTGCAGCTAAGTAATAACAGCCGCACGGGTCGATCAGGTTAAGCTACGCTTGCCGCGGTTGATCCGCGGATTGGTGACCCTCTTTACATACCAAGACCCTCCGTGACTCGGAAAGCACGTAAAGCCGTTGGTCCCGGCTGCCATTCGTAGATCTTTGACAGTCGTTACGGAAGCCCGAAAGTTTAACAACCAGACTTATCAAGGGGTATTGTAACAGATAGGCAATCGCCACACGTAAAATACTGTTATTCAGCTGCATCCGGTCAGACTGGAAGCCGATCCCAACATAGTTGGTAGACAGACGATGACATCGCGAAAAAAAATAATGACCAAAACAGTACCGTTAAAATCTGCGCAACCAAATTTGTCTTTGGTTTTGGCCAGTTTTGTTGAAATGCTACTTGCTAACGCTCTTTAACTTGTCTATTTCAGCCTGCTGTGTTCGACGGTGTGCGGAATCTGAAGCCAGTAGACGGTGGGCATGTCTATGGTGAAGCAGAGTACTCCTTCCACTCTGCCTCCAACATCGATGGCAAAACTACCGAAGATAAGGCAGGTCATAAAGTCATCAATGACGACGGAAAAGTCAAGGAGTTTGATTTCACACCAAAAACTGAACTGTCCCCTTTTGTAAGTATATTTTTATACGGGGATTCAGCGCACGATTCTGAACCCCTCCCCCCCTGCTTGAAATTTTCAGCGATTATTTAAAAAAAAATGCTGTTTTATACATTTTGACATCGTAGATGACACTTTGCTATGAAACAGGTTTTTTTTTTTTTAGCGGCAAAAAATTTCTACGCTAAGCGGAATTATGTGCTCAATTCATGGTTACAGTTTACATAGAGGCAAATTTATTGCCATAGGCCTTTTCTACCAGTCAGCCTCTGGGTAGGTTAGAGAAAAGGCTAAAAACCGTTTTAAAAACTAAAGATTATAAATTGAGGCCATGGAACACACACATTGGTGATGACCGCTACCTATACTTGTTTTTCGAATGTAGAACATTTTTCGTCGTGGCATTCGTATTTATCATAGCCGTGTCCGAGTTTAGCCTCTACAAGTCTCAGATTATAACTGCCAGGGTCGCGGGTTGTTCGAAAGAGTTACCGTGGCCCCTGGCACAGGCAACTGAAGGAACACGGGTGGGTTTTAGTCAGTTAAAGTCTGACACGCCCTCCGGCTCCAACCAGAGCGGGAGAAGTTAGTTTTTTTCTTCTTGCTCAGCTCCTTAAAGTGCTAGCGTGATAATCCAACTGGTAATTCCAGAGATTTGCGCGTTCAAACAAACAAACTCTTCAGTTTTATTATTAGTATAATATATAATATGTAGTTTGGATTTTAAAATCACGAAACAACAACAAACATGGTGTTCAAGATCTGGTGAATCACTTATCGCACGCACGCCAAATGTTAAACGTACAGTTCTTTATTTCAGATTCACCCAGTACACCACCAGTCGCAGAACGGCAATGACTACAGTGCTTCGGATTACTCCTTCCAATACGCTCCGTCTTCTGCCGACCAGCCAGCGGACTACAGCAACATAGTCGGCAAAAAAATTGACAACAATAACGTCCAAATTGGACAGCCAGCAAATCTACCCGCCATTGTAAGTACTCAATTTATAAGTTTATAACTACTATAACTTGGCAGTGGTGGCCCAGTGGTAACGACTACGTTTTTAACGTTATGCATTTTTGATATTTTGGAATGCGGTCTACTCTCCCTCCGTCTTACGAATTTTCGATCAGTTGCATGCACCTTGTTCCTGATGGGATACATATCTATACTAATATTATAAAGTGGTGGAGAGAGGTATTTTTGTTTGTATGTAGGGGGTAATCTCCGGAGCTAATGATCCAATTTAAAAAAAAAATCTCTGGTAGCAAGCTTCATTATTTCTGAGTGCTATAGGCTATAAATTATATGTATATCTTGCATTTTAGCTGAGCTATCACAACTTTTGTCTAGCAATTCGGAAATAAATTCCTCTTAAAACAAGATTATTTGCATGCGCTGCCTAAACAGTTGCTTATAGTTAGTTAGTTAAAATCAATGTATGGCCATCTGGTCCGCCTTAAATAAATCTACAAAAAGTCCGCGACACCATATTTCTATCTTTTATATTATACCTTTTAATATCTCTTTTATCTTGTCATATAGTTTCGTAGATAATATTAAAAAAACGAATACACAAAATGCCGCTAAAACATTCACGAATACAACTTTCATTCATACCGCTCTAGCATTAATGCTTTGTGCAGATGTTTTATCCATTTACCCATAGATGGCGTAGTGCAAATGTGTAATTTTTCTGAATAGCGGTGTTTAGATTATCCGCGGATTGATAACCCTTTTTTTGGGTGGGAAATCATAAAACAACTTCTCCCGCTCTCGGTGGCGTGGGAGGGCGTGTCAGACTTTAACTGACTAAAACCCACCCGTGTTCCTTCAGTTGCCTGTGCCAGGGGCCACGGTATCTCTTTCGAACAACCCGCGACCCTAGCAGGCATCGGCCATAGCAGATCCCATCAGTTAGTGCTGACATCTCTTTGAGGTGCGCGTGGAACACAATGCTCCGTCGACCCGGGCCTGGTCCTCAGCTACCTATTGCTCGCCGTCCGCAAGCCCGCGCCTAGGTAGATTGATAACCCTCTCGATTTATTATTTCAAATCTTTCGTCGTTGTTATATTTGTTTGTCGTTATATTGTAAAACAATTGGGTGTCTTTCTATTGATTTCTATCGGTTGTTTGGTATCGTAAATACTTCATTCGTTCTCCTCTTCGTAATTATGTTGTTCGATTGTTTCTAAACTATTTTTTTTATCTCAAGTTGAGTTATTGAGTTGAGGTAATATATTACTAATAATAAAGCTGAAGAGTTTGTTTGTTTGTTTGAACGCGCTAATCTCTGGAACTACCTGTCAGTATCAGTTGAAAAAATATTTTTGCATTTGATAGCCTAATTCTTGAAGAAGGCTATAGGTTACTTAACATCACGCTATGACTCTTCGGAGCCAAGTAGAAAGAAAAAAAGTCAGAAACTACGCTAAGCGTAAACTAATAGCATAAATGTAATAGTGCGGGCAGACGACGGCGACGCGATGCGACGGGAAGGGTCGATGGAAGCAAAAACTCCACGCGGTTGAAGTCGCGAGCCGAAACTAGTAAATGAATAAAAGACGTAACGTTTACCGAAGCAACGTTTGCATGAATAACAGACTGACTATCGAAAGTGTATTTGTAGCAAAATTTGCCTCTAAAATTCCAACTGCTGAGTGCTGGGACGCAGGTCTCCTCTCTGTGAGAAAGAGTGGTCCGTACGTAATCCACGACACGGGCCCAGTGCGGGTTGGTTGGATGTCACCAATATCTTCGAATTTTTCTATGGTTAAGGTGGAATGGTTCTAGGACATGCCGGTTTCCTTATGATGTTTACCATTACCATTTTAAAATTTTGTTTAAACTTGCGGTATGTTATTTCAGCCACAATCCCTCAGCAGTATACCAAGCCAGGGAGTACAGAGCAGCCATAACTCATACAACCATCAATACTCGTATTCACACTCACACTCCTACGTCAACGGCCATCCGGTAGAGGGCGGTCTTGTCAAAAATGGCGGCAATTTACCGCTAGGCACACAGAAGTCAATTATTTCCGTAAGTTATTTTCTGCTGCTAAAAACTTAGAAACTCAACATAGTGTGCGGCCGAACAACTTACAAATTCAAGGTCGATCAGCGCGCTATGGAGCAGGCTATGCTAGGAGTTTCTTTGATGGATATAATCAGAAATGAAGTTATCCGGAGTAAGCAAACTGAAGTGGCAGTGCTCGCGTAGTATGGGACGACCTTCAGCTAGATGGACCAACGATCTTAAGAAGGTGGCTGGGACAGACTGGATGCGGAAAGTGGACGACAGGGTGTTGTGGTGCAGCCTAGGAGAGGCCTATGTCCAGTAGTGGACTGCGATAGGCTGAGTTGATTCAATATCTTAAACAGGGCCAAATAGAAATACCGTATTTGAAGGAAAGTCTTCTATCAAGCGAGTAGTGAACAAATGGTCGACTATTAAGGTTATATAGTCCAATGCTAAATCTTTCACACATTTTCCGGTGACTATGGGCGTTACCTATGATGATGATTTGGATGATGTAGATGTCATATGTTGATGAGGGTATATTTACCAGCTTAAAACAATGTAACGTGTTATTTTATTGAAAATCTGTCGTATTGTGATCCAATTGTTGCATAACCTATGGATGTTCTCCATTTTCAGCCTATTTCCTACACTAACGTGCGAGATTTGAAGCCTCCACAAGGCGGCCAGGTATTCGGTGAGGCGCAGTTCCAGTTCCACACATCTTCCAACGTCAACGGCAAGGTCACAGAAGATCAGGGTGGCCATAAAATCATCAACAATAATGGCCAGGTGCAGGAATTCGATTTTACACCCAGTCCTCAGAAGTCACCTGTTGTTACTTATTTTAAAGCATAATTAAAATTTCGCTTTGTTAATTCCTTGTAAGTCATTTAGATGCCTCTGTTAGTCAATTCCTTTGACGGAGAAGAGTTTTTTTTAAATAATTTTAAACAAAGTTTAACTAATGCCTGAACTTTTTTTAGGTCGCGAAGTTGCCTTCATCCGTATTTGATAGAGACAGATTGTATAAAAATACATTGTATTTGGATTTGCATTTGCATTGACATTGCATAAAAATTTTGCCATATTAGGTCTTATATTTTTGACGTTTAAAAAGAGCTGTAAGGCCCTTTGTACACCCACGTTTTTCTTGCCGTGAAAAACTACGGTTTAGTAGGTAAATATCCTAAACCAGAAATTATTCTTGTTTCTGATATTTGTTAGCGTAAACGTATCAAGTTGAACTCTTATAATTTTACTATCGCCTTAATAGCTATGGTAACTTTAGGATATGCAAACCATCTAATGATAAGTAATTAGTTCTACGTATCTATTACCTACGAATCAGCTGCTAGACAATGCTAGGGATATTGTACAGGGAACTTTCTAAAAATAAAATTATATTTGCTACTGCTTTGGGCTGATTTTTCCAACGCCAGATAATTTTATCGGAGGAATAAAATGAAATTTTTGACATTTCTTCCATACAAAATCTGTCAGACGTCAATTTTATTTCACGAATAAAAAATATCTGTCGATTGAGAAATCAGCCCTAAAATTACAATAAAAGTGTAAACTTACGTATGGTTATAAATTCGAAATTATGTTGTTAATTAATTTAACCAATAAGTATGAGATTATTTAGTCGTTGATATTCTGTGATCATAATTATTATACATTTATGTATTGTAAATAAATTAATGTGTAAAACAATTACAATTGCTTTTATTGTATTACAACCAGCATAATCAGCCTATAATGTTCCCACTGTTGGGACACAGGCCGCCTCTTGGTGAGAGGGAGTGGGCGGTAATCCACCACGCGACCCCAATGCGGGTTTGTAGATGTCACATGTCTTTGATTTTTTTTTTGATGTTAGGACATGCCGGTTTCCTCTCGATGTTTTCCTTTACCGTTTTGAAAGCAGTGGTGATGAAATAATTTGCACAAAGTAAAGTGCTTGTCTGGGCTCGAACCTACACCCTACATCTCGTAAGTCGCGGGTGTTACCACTGCTCTCCGCTCAGCAGCTTCAGCTCCCTAAATCCTGGTAATTTACTTAGAACGATATTTCGTCGAAAGACGTTACTTCGAAGTCTTTTCCTTGAAGTTTTATTTCATCGATGTATCGTTAATACGTCGATGGGTCGATTCATCGAAAGCTTATAATCTCGTCGATTTTTTACTTCCAAGACACGATAGGTCATTTCCTCGAAATCCACACTAAGAGAATAAAAAAAAACATAGAGTTAGCAACGGTCGACGAAGCATCGTTAGAATCAATCTTACCAAACTACATTGAGGTCGCCTGCCAGTCTTACCGGATGCAGCCAAATACCAGTATTTTAAATGGCGTGACTGCCTGCCTGACCTCCACAACCACACCAAACCGGGTAACACAATACCCCTTGGTAAGACTGGCTGTCAGACTTTTGGGACTTTTTCTGACTACCCGTAACGACAGTCAAGGGTACATATTTGCACTACCACTGTCAAAGATGTACGATTGACGTCCGGGACGATCGGCTTAACGGCTTTTACAAGCATCCAAGAACCGACCGCGGCCAGTGTAGCTTGACCTTCGATTGCACCTTGCGGCTGTTATTATTTAGCCATGAGCCCAAACCGAGCTTTGTACCGACGCCAGCACATCAAGCTAGCTAGCAACCAAACTGTCAAATTTTCCCAATCAAGCTTGAACCTCATGCTTTAGCGATAAAGTTGAAAATCTATTAAAGAAATTTGACAAATTGTAGTAGCTTTGCTGGCGTCTGTACTTCCCATATCTATTTTATTTCCTCTTGTCTGTTGATCCGACTGCGCATCGTTGTTTACCAAGGTAAGTAGGTATTCTTTTTTTCAATCCTAGAAGTATAAAAACTGGTAGTTTTGATAATGCACACATCCGGTCTTCAGTGGCGTCATGGTCCCCACTGTGCGAGCCATACCAGTGGGTCGTGAGGCACGATTAACATTAATTATACTCCCGCACATATACTTATATGCCTGTATATGTATACTACATATAATTATACATATAAAACATTTCCATGACCGTGGTGTGACTGACAGGCATCGCACGGAAAACCCCATGAAAATGTTATCGTGAAACCAAGGAATTTTCGAGAGGTACCAGGGGCACATGTTTCTGAAGAAGTGAAGTTGTTTGCGAACAAAGTCGCAGGCTGCAAATTGTTTTACGATATTTATGATCTCGCTGTGACAATGTATGTAAGCTGAATAGACAGGATAACACCGGTTTCCATTAATGAGTAGGTGCCTGCGTCATTTTTAATTACTATTTTTATTTCTGCGCAGTTAGTATTGCTATTATTTACTTCGAAACTCGACTGAGCTAGAGGTCTTGCACACCCTAATTGCGTAACACACTTTAAATAAAAAACTGAATGATTTTGAAGGATATTGCTAATCCATTGCTTCATATTATGTTCGAAAAACTACCCTGCTCAACAACGTAAATAACGCAATGAATGTTGTTGAACTGTCAAAATAACGCAATGAATGTTGTTGAACTGTCAAAATTAATAATGTGTTATACAATATTACCGCGCTGGTCGGTATTTTACAGTATAATAGAAATAGGTTAGTAAAATGGGTCTTAAACATGACTCGCGAATTGTGGGTGTACTAAATACCTCTGTCCAGTGTCTAACCCTTTGGGAAGAATAAATGTAAGGTCAGGAAAATTAATTGTTAAGCAAATTGAATACCTACTTAAATTGTCTGTATATTCAAATCACATCCAATCAATCAATGTTTAACAGTTGTATGTAATGGTTATAACACGACATATTGACGTATCTAACGTTTCAATTTACTTCATTATTCAGCCGAAAGACGTCCACTGCTGGACAGGCCTCCCCCAAATTCAAGTATTTTTTTGACTGTACATTACTTATGTTTATGTATAAAACATAACAAATATAAAATTGCTTCGTACCTATCTCATAATGATATCAGATGCGACCTCTTCAGATACCGCCATCTGACCTTGACCAGAGATATTCAACGGTATGCATTTACATGATAATACGCGCGATTATTATCGTTGTAATTCATTCAATTTTATCTTGTTACAATTATAAGTAAATAAATTTTATCCTCGTAGTTTATTAATTGAATGACTATCGTCCATTTTAAATTTTAAATGCTTAGTAAGTCTGTCTGCCACTGTCATGTCTAACCCACTTCAAAAAAAGGAGGAGGTTATGTTTTAGTCAAGATTTTTTTTTTTTTTTTTTTTGTAAAAACTTTTTCTCTTTTGAGTTACACAATTTATTACATCTACTACTATCTCTCGATAGTAGTAGATGTAATAAATTGTGTATTCAATTATTTAAGAATAAATAATCAGCCTATAATGCTCGATGTCACATGTCTTCGAATTTGTTTGTCTTCGATGTGGCAATGAAATAATGAATACAAAGTACAGCGCCGGTCCGGGTTCGAGCCGCAGCCACCAATGCTCTGAATAAATGAATTAATAAAACTCCAAGATATGATATCCATGCCTTTAGTCAACCACGCGTCCATGGCAAAGCTTTGACTTTGTGAGACCCTTTATTTCGTAGCAACAGCTACGTTTCGCAGCGGCTTTTATAGTTCGCACAAGGTTACAATACTGACTTGCGGTTTATTGTAGGTAATACGTGTTCAACGATGAAATAAGTGTCTAAAATAAAGTAAACGTAGATACCTACATACGTGATATTGAAAACAATAAGTGTGCATACACATGTGCAGCAGCAGCTCGTGTGTTTGAGCACCGTACTCAAATACACAAATCAGTAATGACAGTATCCGGAAAAGATCAGAAGTTATAGACATAACTTGCAGAGTAATTAAACTGAAGTGACAGTGGGCTGGCCATGTCTGTCGAAGGACCGATGACCGGTGAAGCAGACGAGTCTTGGAGTGGAGACCACGCATTTGGCAAGCGTAGTGTGGCACACCCCCCAGCTCGATGGACGGACCACCTAAAGAAGGTGGCTGGGACAGACTGGATGCAGAAGTCGGAGGACAGGGTGCTATGGCGCTGCCTGGGAGAGGCCTCTGTCCAGCAGTGGACTGCGATAGGCTGAGTTGATTGATTGATTGACTCAAATATACAATTGTCAACGGCTGCCGTCGACGCGTGTTGACAGCTGCACTTGCCTCTGTCGTTGACGCGTGCCGCTCGTGTGTATGCACACTAACAAAGTAAGTAAATTATAATAACGCGCAATTTAAACACTTGAACAAATATTAATTCAGTGTGTAACAAATGTTTAGCTTTCTAACAAAGTAGTTCATGAAGTTTCGATTCAGTGTTTATTTGTACGTAAGTACCTATCTGACATTATAATAATGGTCACGTAAAAACTTTAGTTATCTACATTTAAATTGCTTATTAGTCTTTTAGGCTAGATTGTAATTAATTGGTCCTTTTTTAATAAAGGATAAAAAAACTGACATTATATTCTAGAAATATAATACTTTTTGGAAACCCATTTTTAAATATTTGCAATTAAATATCAACATCATGAATGAATTGGAAATGAGTGGATACCTCGGGAAGACGGCCTAGGAGGACATAATACAGTGACCTTATTGTTGATGTTCTTCAGAAAGGTCAGGTGCGTAGCCTACTCGCAACCAGCGTGCGTATGACCAGAAGTATGAATGTAAAAGAGGCAAAAGGAGAACCTACCTACGGTCATTGACCCCAAAACTACCTTGCTACCTTTCGTTAACATTAAGTCACTTTGTTAAAATGTCTGGTAAGGGCTGTCTGGTTGCGTCGAGATTTGACAGCCGATTCCCGGCCACCACCACAGGCGCGGGCTTGCGGACAGCGAGCAATGGGTCGACGGCGCGTTATGTTCCACGCGCGCCTCAAAGAGATGTCAGCACTAACTGATGGGGTCCGCTAGAACCGATGCCTGCCAGGGTCGCGGGTTGTTCGAAAGAGTTACCGTGGCCCTTGGCACAGGCAACTGAAGGAACTCGGGTGAATTTTAGTCAGTAAAAGTCTGACACGCCCTCCCGCTCCGTCCAGAGCGGGAGAAGTTATTTAATGATTTCACACCCTATAAAAAAAAGAGCCGTCTGGTTAGCTACATTGACAAACTTTCCTACCTATACATAACATACATAATATTATATTATGATATTTACCTACATCTTTATTTATTTTATTATTTATGTACACACAGTAAAATACATAGGGATATGACATAATTATAATTTGAGTACAAAGGTTAGATAATCTTTCTTAACCTGGAACATTTCACACCCTGATTTCTCATTAAAGGAATTATTTTTTTTGTTTTTTAGAAATTTCGTTAATTTTCTAGATGGATAAAATAAATAGGCAAGTAAATCGTTTTTCTACACATAAGAATAATAAAATAGTAACTTAGAATATTTGTCTGTTTGTCTGGATATATATTCAAGATTGGCGCAAAAACGGCTGATCGGATTTGGATGAAATTTGGCACACAGATAGTTTATAACATAGGGTACTTTTAATCTCGGCAGTACGTTCCTGTGGAATATTTTCCGACATCCATGCGGGCGTGGCCGCGAGCAAATGCTAATTTTTAATAAAAGGCTTATGTACAGTCACAGTCTGTATTATTTTATACAATAAAATTAAATGCTTCAGTGGTTACTGCTATACTTATATCAACTAAATTAGTCAGCAAGGCTACAAAGACATTGCCATAACGGCCACATCACTTAAAAGTATGCAGAGATACTAAGTGTAGTTATTTCGGACCCCTGCGAATAGCAAAATTACATTCATGGAGTTACGATAAGTTTTATAACACAACATGACACCTGTAATCCCCGAGGGGTTAAGCAGACGTGTAGTTACCTATAGTACCTATAGTACCTATAGTAGTACCTATCACCTACCCACATTCCGCCAGTTATTTCTAAGTCCCATTTATTAGGGTAGGGTATAGGTAGCAAGTCTATTGCCACGATAAGTTTAATAAAATAAAAATTAGTCGCGTGGGTGCCCTAATAGTAGAATCATTGTTCTTTAAACATAGTAAGTACTTACATAGACAAACAAATCTAGAAATTTAAATAGAATGTCTATTCAAATGTAAATATATCGATACATCCTTATCGAAGAGCTGTGTGTTATTTATGAGGAGCCCTAGAAGGAACTCCTTCTTGCTACATCAATGACATTGCCCCCGGATGTTTGCAAACACATCATGGACACGTGGACACGTCGCGGTTGGGGGTTACAACGCCCTACCGTGACAAGAGATGGGTCGCGATCCGTGCCGAACTTTTTATGAAAGATACAATGTTTCGACAAAATCTGTGGAACTTCTTGTCTTGTCGTGCAAGGCAGTACTTGCTAAGTCTATGGTATGTTAGAGAGCCCAGAAGGTTTTTTTGAGCAAGTTTACCTATGCAAGGCAAAAAGCTGATAGCTGAGTAGGTACAGCATGAAGAGAGAGAACCGTAAGTGTATTTGAATTTTTTTTTTCTCGTGTCCTAAAAGGACTACAAACGTGATCTTCAGAGCCGTTGCTCTTCGTATGATCGTGTGCGGCCTGACGGATAATGACTTAAATGGGTAAATCCGACGAAGTATTTGTTCACCCTGCATATGCTTGTTCAAACCCTCTCGACTCCTCTACCAATAAATATGTAGGCACTATTTGCACCATAGGTATATAGGTACTTACGTTTCTCATTTAATTTTCATAAGCGCCAGTGACGGAAAATTTTCTCACTTTGAAGCAAAAACTGTGATTACTTACATACTTAGTTAACATGACAGCTACGAGAAATATCTAATCAATTAAATAAAGACAATGGTAATGCTTGGTACTTAAAATTTGATGTTTCTTTAGGTATAAAACAAGATTATCGTGATTATCATAACAGATAAGTATAAAAATGTAAAAAACAGGTTAAACCCTCGCTGACTGCAAAAACAAACCTTGACCTCAAAGTTGACGACTCAGGAATCCCGAATCACGACGATGAAAAGCCTAACAACGCTTGTTGCATTAAATAAAAAAATAGATAATTATATTAATTTACCTACTGGTACTCCTAGCTTGTGACTCTACCAGGGACGGATTTCCCGAATCCGAAAATAGTATTATTACAGCAGGTAATAATAATTGCGTAGCACACTAACAGTAGGCATGGCTTTCATTTTAACAGTTCAACAACATTCATTGCGTTATTTACGTTAGCAGACAATTTTTTCGAACATATGAAGCAATGAATTAGATTTTCTTCAAAATGATTCAGATTGTGTTTCGCAATTAGGGTGTTGGTAAGGAATACAGTCAAGATTTCAGGTAACTCGAGATCTTGCGTGGATTTTGAGGTTATTGAGATCGAGATATTACTTAGTTTTCTAAATATAACGAGCAGGTAAAAAAAAACATAAACATAGATAATTAAAACGACCTTACTTAGGATATCTTATTATATTTCGTTAATAAAACCATTACGCGAATATTGAGCAAAAAAATTCAACGTTTATACATATAAGTAAATAGCGTTTATACATATAAAATAAGTCCGAGACACTCGCTCAGAGAAAAATTTAAATAAATTAATATAATGACTGTGCCTTCTCAGTATATTTTGGAAAATCTTTTATATGCCCATAAAAATATAAAATTGTTTAAAAAATACAGTGATATCCATGATATAAATACTAGGAACAAACACAAATTTGTTGTACCCACAACAAGGCTCAAGAAAGTAGGTGGCTCGGTCAGATGCCAATGTATACGCTTCTACAATAAAGTTCCAAGCCCCGTTCAAGATCTAAGCCTTAATAAATTCAAATCATTCATTAAACGTAAGTTGTGCCAGAAAGCCTTTTATACCGTTAAGGCTTATATCGAGGACAAAAAGGCTTGGGATTAAGCTGCTTCCAATTTTTACATATTTGATGTTTTTATTTTTTTGTTTTGCGGTTGTTTTTTTTTAAATACACTTTGACATTAATGAATTTGATATATACTACGACATTTGCCTACTTTGTAAAGTATTCTATTATTTTAATTATTGTGAATGTGAAGACTATGTGGGTCATATTATTTTTAATTTTTCTTTCTGTTCTGTTAGTTTTTGTCATGGTCTGGCAGTTTGAGTAATTAATGTGGCCTACGCAAATGTTCTTTCTTTGGTATTGTTCGTCGAATCGTCGAGCTCTTTAAGTGTCGTGTTGAACTGCACGATTTCTGACAAATGCGTGCACTGACTGGACAGGTCCTCTCAAACCGTTTGGTTCTTTCTTCAAAAAACCATCTCAGACATCAATCTACATGGTCTTCATATGATCTGACCAAGATTATGTCTGGACTTTAAAAGAGACTGTGACCTCTGAGTTTGTTTCGGCCTTTCTTCTCAGACTAGGCAGATAGGAAACGCCGACATCATCTAGTTTTAAAATATGATTGACGTGTAAAAGTGTTTGTACAAACCTACTTACAAAATAAAATCATTTATCATTAGCTTCTGCCTGCGGCGTCACCCACGTGGGTGTCGGAAAATATCCCACGGGAACGTACTACCGGGATTACATTACATAAGTACCTTATGTGTTAATCCAGGGTATAAACTATCTGTGTCCTAAATTTGATCCAAATCCGTTCTGCCGATTTTGCACTAATCCGGAATAAACAAACGGAAAAAATTCTAAAAACTATATTTTCGTCAACAGGCTCGTTTCCACGCCTCATAGCAATTTCTTACTTTTTTTTAAATATTCAATGTACTGTTTTTAATTCGTTATTATTTTATTATAATATATGTATTGATATTTATATAAATAATCTGCACTATGCATACAAAACGCGACAGACCAGCACACACTATAAATACATTAATTATTACATTGAAAATGGCTTGTCAAGAAGCATACTTATGTACAGTGCGAAATCTACGACCAATTATACAGGTCGAGATCTCGAACGAGATTTCAAAAACGGGATCGTCTTTCCACGAATTTGAATCTCGAAAAAAGGCTCGAGATTGAGATTGTATTTCCAAATTACAGGTAGTTAAAAATGACCTGCATGAAACATCGGGGCGAGTTCTTGATACAGAACTAAACGAAAAGCACAGCCTAGAATAGTTACGAAGCAAGTGAAGCATGTAACTCGATACATTGTTTCTGCTGATTAGAGAGAACCACTGCAATTTAAGACTCATGAAAATAAAAACTTCACCAAACTTTTCACAGACTAAACTTACAACTGTTATTACTTACCTTCACACAAAAATTGCTGACCTCGTATTTATTACTATGTTTATCACTTTAGACTAAAATCCCCACTAAATTGAAACTTCACTAAGGTTCAAACTATCTAACTGTCACATAGACAAATAGACCTTATCGTTTGATGTCGTGCAAGTGACATTCAACCTAACGGTGACAAAGCAGGACTTACGAGATCGAGTCCTAAAAGATATACCAAAAAGTCTAACACACATAAAGTATTAGAAAATTAGAAAGAAAAAATTAATAGTTGTTCGCTCAACACTTTCACATTATGACTTCATAGAATGATATATGGTGTTCCTTTTAACTGACTTGGAATTTTTGACTAGGTATACCTAAAAGTCTCAATCAATCAATCAACTCAGCCTATCGCACTCGACTGCTGGACATATGAAAGGCCTCTCCCAGGCTGCGCCACAACACCCTGTCCGCCGCCTTCCGCATCCAGTCTGTCCCAGCCACCTTCTTAAGGTCGTTGGTCCATCTAGCTGAAGGGCGTCCCACATTACGCTTGCCGATACGCGGACCTAAAAGTCTAACTCATATACAATATTAGAAAATTAAAAAGAAAAAATATTCTTTCGCTCATCACTTTCACACACAGAATTACACAGAATTATATATGGTGTTCCTTTTAACTGACATCGAATTGTAATATAAAAAAGTTTTATTGTATTCAAGGGTAAGGGCACACCTCTGTCAATATATTTAGTTTTTTATCACAATCGTATAATTTTATGAGTTGCAAACCGGTTAGTGACTCATACGCAGATATCGGCCCTATTACCAACATCACTAGGGAATAATAATTATGATAATAAGATATATTTTATTATATATATACCTAACTTTTTACAATAAGGTGATAAAATTATAAATATTTATAATGAGTTTGAACCTCATGACATAGTTAACAGATTAAATAGTTATTGTTTATTTAATTATATCAATTATGAAACAAGTTATCTACAGTTCTTGAATAAGATCTTTTAATTAATCATTTATTACGGAATCTAAGCACTTAATTCAGAATAGTTAAATTAACTTTATTACGCAGGCATTGATTGCCTTTTTTGTTTAGTTTATAATGTCCTACGCCTCGGGCAAAAGCCTCCCCCAAATCCTTCTAGAAACTCTTTTCCCGCGCCACCTCGAACCAGCCCTCGCTTTACGCGTCCAGGTCATCTCGCCACCGCTTTCTAGGCCGACCTCGTCAAACAAAATTATCGTGAGTTCATTTATTTTAATCAAGAATTTTATGATACTTTAAAAATAATAATTTCCCTACAAAGAAAACACTCCGCTCTTAAACCACACGCGTCAGTAAACATATACATTATTATTTAATTTAAACCGTGAAAATCGAATCAAATAAATAATAATAACAAAAGTAGAACACTCTGCAGTTCGTTAAATCGCTAGTGATGTGATAAGCCCAGTGAAAAATATTTAATATAACGCGCGTGTTCCTACGAGCATCACAACACGCCGACCATCCGACCGACATACTCGTGTATCGATACTCTAATTGTGTTCCATTAGAGGTGTTACTCGTTTCTCATTTGAATTTAAAAATAGAATCTTCAGTGAACGTGTCAATATGATGAAAATAATATTCCTAGTGATGCTACCCTTGGCTTGGAGTTATGGTACGTTTTTTTTTTTAACTTTTATTTTATTTGCCAAATGTTTTAATTAAATATGACAGTTATATCAATTTCTTTATTTATTCATGGAAAAATCCAGTCGTTAACTAAATTATAATTAAAAAGTATTTAGTCATAGGTAGGTATCACAATGATTTTAGTTAACAATGCGGTTCATTAACTATTAAACAAGTTCCATCTACTTCTTCTGTATTTACTTGATGAACGTTTCCGTGTAAACGTATTTGTCATACACAGTCATACTCTATTGTTTTTGATAAGGAAAGTTTTTATCAATGCAGAAATGTCATAGGATAAAAAGGGAATGTTATTATTTCGCTACTAACACTAACATTTCATGATTTTGTATGTTTTTGTGATGTTATGATTATGTAACTTATACGTAGATTCTCTGAAATAAATAATCACATAAGCGGCAACAGGCCAACAATAAAATGTAGTTTATTTAATGTCTGCTTAAGTTAAAACCATGTACATACGCCAGCAGATCAAGCTACCCGAAACTGTCAATTTTTCCTAATCAACCTTAAACCTTAACACTTTAGCCATAAAGTTGAAAAACTATTAAAGAAATTTGACACATTGTAGTAGCTTAATGTGCTGGCGTCTGTACATTCGGCAGTGTCCGCAGTTGACCACTTTCCAATAAGGGTGAAAAGTATCACCCACCAATGTTGCCGAGTGTATTTACTATTTACTATCTATAGACCAGGAGGCCAATTCCCGTAATGAAAAACGTTCAAAATCTAGTCCCAATCTCAGCTCAGCGACAATCAATATCAAAACTGGTAAAAAATGTAGGGAAATTAGAGGTGTTTTTGATAGATTGAGATGAAATTGAATACCAAAGTTCTTAAAAATACTGCATTTGACACTCTGATGGCCAGTCATGTACTTAATAATAACTTATAGGAGCAATAATATTCGCGCATGGTAAACATTGCGTCAGGTCAAGATGCATTACGTCAGGGATATAAAAGGTATCATATTTGTTTACATGCTGCTCAAAGCCATATTTTGAAGAGGATCTTGATTGAGTTAAGTAGTAGTGGTTTGTAAAAACAATGGTTTTTCCAGTTGATTTAATATTGTCTAGCTTAAGAAGGTTTCATATAGCTATAAGGTCAAGGTCGTGATAAAAATGCATTTCTGACAACATTCCTGTCTGTTCTTTTTTATAACGGTGCGATTGTATCTTCGAGATTTTAAATAAAATCTTAAATTCATTAATTCACTGTCGGAGCACTAAAACCCCTGTTACACTACACGATATTTAGGTGATGTGTTTTTTTAATAGTGACCCTTCCTTCCTTTTTAGGGTTCCGTACCCAAAGGTTAAAAACGGGACCCTATTACTAAGACTCCACTGTTCGTCCTTCTGTCTGTCTGTGACCAGGTTGTATCTTATGAACCGTGATAGCTAGACAGTTGAAATTTTCACAGATGATGTATTTCTGTGACGCTATAACAACAAAAACTAAAAACAGAATAAAATAAATATTTAAGTGGGACTCCTATACAACAAATGTCATTTTTTTTGCCGTTTTTTGCTCGATATTAATAACGGCAACAGGTAAACGCTTAAAATATTCACAGAATATTAAGTTTATTAATAGTTGTATATTGACTTTAAAAATAAATAATAATAATTAAATTAAAATAAAAGGGGGGCTCGCATACAACAGACGTGATTTTTATAGATAATGGTTTTTCTTATTACATTATCATATTTAGGGAAATGGTCCAGTTTTGGAAGAAGTTATATACATTTTCAAGCCGACGGGAAATTCCATCGGGCACACAGCTTGTATTCATTAAATAGAAACATAATTACTTAGGTAAGGTAGTTAGGTAAAGATAGTTAGGTATATACCTACTTTAATTGAATCTACGTACGCCAAACTAAGTTACTACGTAGTAAACTAAATAACTAAGTACTCGTTAAGCATAAAATCTGTAGGTTTGGCCAAAGCTACCTATGGAGATAATATTAGTTTGGGGCCCGAACTAAGAATGAATGACAACACGATTTGACAGTTGTCCCTACTTACTCGCAATGTGTTATAATCTGTCCGAAAAAAAAATAGTATGGTTCATTACAAAGTATCAAATTACTTTCGGATGGACCCGTGTTTTTATTGACAGACTTAGAGGGTAGGCCAAAACAAAACCTAACCAAATATCGAGACAACTTTACTATACAGGCTGATTTTTTAAAGACCAGCCAAATTTAAGGATGTGGTACAGACCATCAAACTGAACAACTTTCTCCATGGGACCAACATCGTAATCGCGAATAAAAATTCAGCCGTCCCATACATTTAGCTCGAGTAGGTATTGAAGTTTCCTATGGGACAGTTGATAAAATTTTCGCGATTACGCTATTTGTCCCATGGAGAAAGTTGTTCAGTTTGATGGTCTGTGCCACATCCTTAAATTTGGCTGGTCTTTAAAAAATCGGCCTGTATGTGAGTCTAATATTAATGATGGTTAAAACCGCATTAAAATGCGTTGTGTAGTTTATAAGAACAACGCGGTCTCAAGACAGACTCGAAAAGCCTTTAATCCTACTAATATTATAAACGTGAAAGTTTATATGTATGGATGGATATTTGTTACTCTTCCACGCAAAAACTACTACGGATTTGGATGAAATTTGGCACACAGATGGTTTACTACCAGGATTAACATATAGGATACATTTTATCTTGATGTTCCTACGGGACCGAAACGTATGCGGATGAAGCCGCGGGGCCCAGCTAGTTTATCATATTTGTATAGAATAGCATTGTTAGTATTCTATTATAAAATCAGTCTGTAATTGCTCCACTTGCAAGTCAAACACTGAAACTACTCACACAGTGAAGTCACACTAAGAAAAAAAATGGAAGAAGAATATAAACAAACACACAATAGGTACAGCTCATATAAAATCACACGTTGTACAATGTATGAAAAATGTTTGTTTAGTAGCAATTACAGGAAGATTAAGTACTCAACGGGACCTGACAGCCATAACTTAAAACCAACTTAAAGTAGCCTATTTATAATTTCGTTAAGTCAAGAGTTAGGGACGTGAATACGAATGCGAAGTTATTAAGTTACATTTTGAATGTAAATAGAGATTTTTGGGATATTATACATTCTAGAGACGGGAAAACAGTAGCATTTGTAAAATTTATGGCAACGTAATTTTATTTTATGAGAGAATTAAAATGAAGTCCGTCTATGTGCCTTTTTTGGGAGCGAAAAGTTTAAATAAATAAATTAAACTAACGGCCTGTAAACTTAAAAAACCTGCTCGCGGAACTTGATAAAAATCATGATGCACAAAAAAGTCCGCTTTATTTTCTCAACTCAACCATCTGCCCAGTAGGTATATGAAAACCAAGAAACCGTATGTTCCCCAAAGTTTTAGGACAGACAGAGAAAAAACACAAGAATCATACTGTTGTCAAGAACAATAAAATATAAAATAGTAAAATCAAAAAGGAGTATTTTATGCGTCTCCAACACTAACTAACTGCTCTCAAAAACGGTGAAGGAAAACAATATTGTAAGGTAACCGGTATGTCCTAGAACCAAAAAATCGCAGCCATGTGAGATCTACCAACCCGCACTGGGCCCGCGTGGGGTATTATGGCCCACTCCCTCTTACAGAGATGAGGCCTGCGGCCCAGCAGTGGGAACATTATTGGCTGATTATGCGACGCCGGCAGCTCTCCCCAGTTCTACTAATCGTCACAAGACAAGCATACCTACATAATACTTATTATTATTTCTTCATAAATTCTACCTAAGAAAAAAAAACAGGTATCCTCAAAGGTTTAATAAGAAAAGGAAAAAGTCCAACGGAGCTTTCAGGTAGGTCAGCAAGTATGCTATTTGTATTCTTTTCTCCATGTCATCCATACCTGAGTCATATAGGTTCCACATTATACGAGTAATATGGACGAAATTCAGAGTTACAGTCATATCTAGACCTGATTATTATGCTTTTATTACATATGCGCAAACTGTCAGAATGATAAGCGTTCGATGCACTCGACATTTTTATTGATTTCCTCTTGAAGGGTTTCACGTGCCGCCGGGGCTGCGGGTTGTTCGAAAGAGATACCGTGGCCCCTGGCACAGGCAACTGAAGGAACACGGGTGGGTTTTAGTCAGTAAAAGTCTGACACTCCCTTCTGCTCCGCCCAGAGCGGGAGGAGTCATTTGATGATAAAAAAAAAGGGTTTCACGTAGGTAATTCACCACAGCCACGACACCTAATATCCACGGCCACGGCCACGACAGTTAATAATATTGTGCATACTCGTATCAACTACAAAAGGTATTCAAACAACAAGAAATTCGTAGCTTTTGTATAAGGTTTAAAAGTTTATTATTATGGTAGCGCCGTTAATCAATGTTTTTGCTACATCGAGAATGTAAAAGTCATTAGGATAGTGGAAGCGAGCACTATCCTAGAATGTTACATTGAATATAGTGTATAGAATACTGTGTCAACTTATAGGTTCCTTTGAAGGGGAAAGCGCCAGGGTAGCCCGCGAAATTAAAATTTTCTTACGTTTTTTTGCAATTTGCAGGTCAGTGTCTGTTTGTATGTGTAATAAAAAAATATTCGCGACCGTGACAAGTATGTATTTACAGATTTATAATCATTAAAGTCATCAATACAACCCTCTAAGTAACCTAACCCTATTGAATTTTATTTGAATTTAAATTTTATCAACTGTCCCATAGAAAACTTCAATACCTACTCGAGCTAAATGTATGGGACGGCTGAATTTTTATTCGCGATTACGATGTTGGTCCCATGGAGAAAGTTGTTCAGTTTGATGGTCTGTACCACATCCTTAAATTTGGCTGGTCTTTGAAAAATAACCCTGTATTTTTAAACTTTGAAAATTTAGATAAATATTATCATTTAAATTAAAATCTGCTACTAGTACACTGTTAACTACCTCAGTGGTGCTTTGACTCACTGATCAAATTGCCCAATACACACATAAGCTGTTATAAAGACTTTACCCTTGAGTCTATTAAGCCCATTATCGCTGAATAAATGGGCGCGAAGGTAATATTTTGACAGCGTCATGATTGCCAATAAACCCTTTGATTTATATATTCATTCATGTGAGAGTAGTGATGCTAAGCTTGCTTGAATTTCACTATCCTGTTTGAGTGTAAATTATTTACCTAATTTACTGATCATTCCTTTTAGAATTCATTGATTCCACCGATACGCGATGTCCTGAAGCGACATAATAAATATTGCAAATCGGAATGTATATCCTACTAATATTATAAATGCGAAAGTTGGTATGTTCGGATGTTTGTTACATAAATCACGCAAAAACGGCTGAACGGATTTGAATGAAATTTGGCTCACATATAGTTTATAACCTGTGTTAACACATAGGACACTTTTTATCTCGGTAGTACGATCCCGAGGGATAATTTGCGACCTCCACACGAGCGAAGCCGTGGACAGAACCACCAGATAACATCTCAAGTATTATAACTTCAGCTTCAGCACCTTATTTATTACCCAGATTAGCGTTAAGGAATTTAAAACCATGAAACCAAAATTTTATCGGATTTATAAATGGTATTATTTCATCTGCAGCTTAAACTGATAGAGGTGCTTATGTGCCATAGACTGTGACGAATAGTTTGATTAAAAACATCTTTGGTCACACTAATTTTAATATCATTATTGTGGTGGTAAAGGATCGGCTACACTTTCTGATCCTAATCAGCTCGATTCTTGCAATCGTTATCCATTAGGAAAATCTGCAGTGTAAAAAAAAGATTTTCAATCGATTTTTGGTCAAAAAACACTGTTCGATTTTGAACATTTTGGTCTGATTCCGGATCCGAAAATCAAAATGCATATTTTTAATCCTTATAAATCTTATGAATGTCAAATAGCTTCTGATAAAATCCTCGTAGTTATTTTTTGTTGCAATATTTCCACTCGAACAAAATCGCTGGGAGCGAGACTAAGTTTGGCGAAAAAAAAGCACAAATTAAAAATTAATAAAGATGGGCTCATTATTTAGAATTAGTTGACAGATTTATTAAACTTTCACAGTTAAACTGTTACGATAAGCAAATACATCATCGACGATGTCTTTCTTATTAGCAATAACTTATTTTAAACAATTCTGAAGAGATTAACGAAACGCCTGCAGGCAAGCTCAGTTCGCTAATTGCTATTTTAGTTATTTCTTAGGTATTTTTCTATTTACTAATGAATGATGAGCTTTGTCCGTTTGTAACGCTTTCATATTTCAAAGGATTTAGTTAAAAGTATGTTCTTAATGACTGAGGACTTCGTTGTTCACAGTTATTTAAAATCTATTAAAAATACACGCCCACGCATGCAAGAACCATTTAAAATAATTACTTAGTGGATTTTTTATTATGTGCGATTCAAATAACTTTATTCTCTTTGGTTTACTATTTGGATGGCTATGAATTTAAATTAATTTAGATTATAGTAATTTTAAAAAAACCGTATCCATTTTAAATTATGTTTATTGAAATCTCGAAAGATAACAATAATTTATTTTTTATTTTGTCAACACAGAAAAAAGTGTCATAAAGTTAAATAATTAATTGACTAGGAACTGTGTTTTAGATAAAAATAAAATAAATTAATGTTGAAAAACACTTATAGATTTTGTAAAATTCGTCTCACATCAAGAACCAATCAGATCAAAGATTTAATTATTTAGAAATTGATACAAATGGTTGTTGAGTTTTGATAGCACTGGTTACGTAAAGTTAGAAAAATTGAGGTTAGTTAAATCGACCTAGCAACACGCTAATTTAACAAATACATATAGGTATTAATATTGAAACTTACATATTAATCAACAAACTTCAGGTTCGCCAAGGGCGCCGTATGAAAAAGAAAAAAAAAAAAAATCAAGTTTCAAGCAATTAACAAAACAAAGGAATGTCTGACTACTACAATAAACTTGTTTGATCACAAGATAATACCTACAACTTACTACCTACTTATACCTCAAAGAATGCCTTTAAGATTAACATAAATATAAGAGAGTATGTTTGTAACTTGAGAATATTTAGGTAAAGAATACAATTATGTAGGCAGAGTTTTAATAAATTAATTTAAATAATATGCCTAATAACTTTTTTAAATGCCTCGTGGGTGTAGTGGCATTAGTATGAGATCCTGGGTTTGATTCCCAGGTCGAGTAAAGTGTTATTAGGCTTTTTCTATCAAGAATTTCTCAGCAGCAGCTCGGAGTTTGGATTTTTACCCGGTTAATGGCAATAGGCTCGCCCCCTATTGCAGGGTACTTAAACATATCTGACGAAATGTGGGTGTACTTGAGTAAGCGCTGCCTAACCCCCCGGGTATTACAGGCGTGATGTTATGTTAACTTGATTAACTGACTTGACTAATCGAAAAGTAGTTCCTACCTTCCTGTTCCTACTAACATACCTCTGAAGGGCACTACTCGCTGCGCAGTAGCCTACCCCTCACCCCCGCTGACCTATGAATTTTTAACTTGGCAGCGACTCGCCTCATATTCCTAGCCGTCATAAAGTTTGAATCGTTCTGTACCTACTGATAAGAGAAACACTCGTTAGTCAACAAGCCTTGCAGTGAAATACCTAAAATTTCACGGTGTTCGTTCATCTACTGTGCTCAAAAACACAAAAGCTTTGTTAAAATATTGTGAAAGTAGGTAGAGTTCGTTACACACGTTGGAATGCATATATCAGATGACAGATCACCCATAATCTTTGACCTATCACGTAGCACCCACATGCATGATGATACTTTCGATGTTGACAATTTAATTGTAGGGTTTTCAGTTTCAGTAGCTTCCTTTAGTCGTGGCTAAATAATAACAGCCGCTCGGGTCGATCGAGGGATAACAATGGAACACCACCAGATATTATGTACACCAATAAAACTAAGTAAGCTGTTAAGCTAAGCTCGGTTCGTGGATGGGTGACTATCCATTATCGAGACCGTGCCCCAAAAAGCACGTTGTCAATCGTAGATCTCTGACAGTCTTTCTTACCAAGGGGTATCGTATTGCCCAGATATTGGGTTGTGGAGGTCAGGTAAGCAGTCGCTTCATGTAAAATACTGGTATTCAGCTGCATCCGTTTAGACTGGAAGCTGACCTCAACGAAGTTGAATAAAGGCTAGGCAGACTGATTTTCCGTTTCAGTAGCGATAACTAATTAAGTTGCTTCAAAGGAAAACTGCCTTCCGACCTTAAATTTTTTCTAAAAGAAAAGCTCACTGGTACACGTCGTGGACTTACCGCAGACAACTCGTAGACTAGTTTCTTTCAGTAATATGTATTTTCAATCGTGCAATTACTGCACTGTTGTAATACACACAGTACTGTGTAGTACGTACACTACATCTACACATGGGTGTAGACGTAAAATACAACGAGTTTAAAGTAAAATTACTTTAAACTCGTTGTAATTCTCGACATGTGTAGTTTGGTGTTAGCATTGAGTTTTGATGATCTTCCCAACTCAGTTTTTCTACTATTAATTCTAACTTAAGTGCCAATTCTAAAACAGACAAAATTAAATCCTCGTTGAGGAAAATAACCACGCGTACAAAATCGATATAATTTTTTCACACTATGTGCAAATTGTTAAGTGTCTAGGTACACAAACCAAGAAGTCACAGTACACGTCTAAAATTGGTAAAATAAATACTTAGGTACCTACACGTAAGATGACGGAATCGTCCCATTGAAAACTTTTAAGTAATTTCTGTTGATAACATCAATCCTGGTTAGGGTTCATTGAACTTGCTGTACATGGAACAATTTTCATACATTGCTTGACTCTCATTGTGTATTTTGGATCCATTTTTGGATAGATCCTTCAAGCTCTAAGTAGGCAATTAGGTAGTCATATTCTGCCTAGCCATATCCCAAGGATGTTGTGTATTTGTTACTATATCGGCGTGGCTAGCTGACATATGGCAAATAATTTAATTTAATGTTCTGTGTTAAGGCACTAAATTACACAAACATTATAAGTAATGTTAATTACTTAGCATACTTAGTATTGTATACAATCAAGTATTTTCTAACTGAACAGACAGCAGTGCTGCTGGGGAGTTTGTTGTGCCACTTCTTCTTCCCAGCGAAAGCACTAGGAAGTGGTGAAGGGCGGGCGTTTTGGGGGACTGTCTTTTATAATATTGACGTTCGAAAAGTTCAGTTTCTAAGCCTAATTTGCATAAGTGACTTTTGATGTTGATGATTTTGTTGCGTGGCTTCTAATCTTAGCGGATGCGGATACAGATGAATACTGTATATACCTAGTATTTTACAAGGAGCGCCCTCAGGCTCTTAAATATATTATGTACTATCGCCAAAATCTATATCTGGCAGGAATACATAGTTCTTACGGTGGTAGGGACTATTCCTGCTTGCAGCGCATATTACTAGTCGACCCAAAAATGATCCTCTTTTGTTTTACTTACGTACGCAGCTGTGGGCATCATGTGCATGGGATTTTGTTTTCAAAATGGTCAGATGTAGGTTTTGGCGATAGTATGTAGACACGGAGAGATATTGAAATATAGATGTAAAAGTATACTTTTACAAAATTTTGGTAAGGTAAAATCTATTTTAAGAGAGGCCGTGTAAATCTCAATTTCTATAAGCAGAACTCGGTAGAAAAACCCATAGTAACGTTAATTGGCAGATTTATTGTTGTCCTTTGCATAATTTTACAATTTAACATTTTCTATTATAATACAACAACATTTTATTCATATATTATGTGCCTATCTCAAAAGAGGTTCGTTGAAAAGATGTTAAACTTTATTGTGATTTAATTGCCATTTAATTGCTTTATTATCTATGTATTATTCATATTTTACTTGGGGCACCCAAAAAAAGATGGCCGAAGATTACCTCTTTGCAAACGCACGCCATTTTCGTCATAAATCTTAACCAAAATATTTATAACGACTAAGGAACACAAAATATTGAGAGATAAGGCTTATTTTAGTCGATTCGCACGAATTACTCTCCCGAAATGGGCGAATCTTTACTTTTTTTTTTTTCTATAGGTGACTCGCACGTAGTTACTTTATTTGTGGGCGAGTCGACAACTCCAGAAATATGTATTTGGCAATTACTTAGCACATTTTGAATTTTATACAATGAAGTTAAGAAAACGGTACACGATTTATAATATTTAACTTTTATCACTTCTGTGCGCTAGTGTCCTTTTTTCTATACTGCCAATTGCCTAATACATATTTCTGGAGAAAAAAAAAATTATTTAAAAGTGACAATTCGCCCGTTCCAGGCGAGCAAAATTGTGCAAATCGACTATTAAGCCAATAATCGATAAAGTCAATACTTTCATCCACTATGTCCATTGTCTATGTCCGTCCCCCCCCCCCCCCCCCCCCAACGCGGTGCATCGCCTACCCGTGCACCTACCTACCTTGTACCTACTTCGTTTTCGCTCAGCGTTCTTTCTGACTTTTCATTGTTTTTGCTCGCCTCCTCCTAAGGGTCCTAACGTGATGTTAGGTAACCTATAGCCTTTCTCAAGAATTAGGCTATAAAATGAAAAAAAAAATCCGGCTGGTTGTTCCAGAGATCAAACTAAATAATAATAAAAACTTTATTGTTCAGAAAAAAACGGGTTGCACTCCGGGAGTGTCGGCAGAAGTGAAAACTTGAATATTAACGTTGTGCATTTTTGATATTTTAGAATGCAGTTCTCTCTCTCCGTCTTACGAATTTTCGATCAGATCACGTGTCCTGACGCGAGCTCCGTCTTACGAATTTTCGATCAGGCCACGTGTCCTGACGCCAGCTTAACATTTTTTAACCATCACAAAACCCTCCCTCCGTGTTACGAATTTTCGATCAGGTCACGTGTCCTGACGCAAGTTTAACATTTTTTACCCATCACAAAAAAATGCACAACCCGCTAAAGAAGTTTTCACTTCAAAAACATTACAATATTCGAATAGCACTAGCCTCCACACTAGGATTCCTTGTGTCGTCTTCTTCGTCTTACAAGATTATTAGGTACATATCTACATATTATGTAGGTAGGCTCATACATAGCATCGGTCGGTAAGATTTCTGAGGCGACAATAATCGAGTGTTCTTCCAAACAAATAAATTAATCAAATACGGGTATATGTATGTAGTTAACTTATGTATTAAAATTAAACTTGTGTAGTGTGTTGTATACGTGTGGTGATGTGTACAAACAATATCTTCAGCTTTATTATTAGTATAGATATATATAGATAGGAGCAGATAAAACCCAATCAGTTAATCTCTGTTCTCCACATCACCTACATAAATAATAGCAGTCCCAATTAAACACACGCCCAATTAAAAAAAAACATCCAAATACCTAGTTTCTTAGTTCACCTACATGTATTTTAAAACCATGACGAATGTCTCCAATTCTACATTATGCAGTATGCAACTGAATGGGTTGTTGTGGCGTCTGTTTTAGTATTCACAAGGCGAATTTACTTGTCACTCATATCTTTGGGAATTCGTTGTAAGTAGCAGTAAATTCAGACCATGTTTTTACCACGCTGACCGAGAAAGTACCTAGTAAGTAAATGACAATGATTTTAGGATGTTAAAGTATATAACTTCTGAAGAATTCCTAATGAGATGGACTAAGAGCAATCAAAGGGTTGACATTGCTCAAAAACCTTGGGTTGGGGTGTATAATCAGCCTATAATGTTCCCACAGCTGGGACAGAGGACTCCTCTTTGTGAGAGGGAGTGGGTTGTGGAGGACGGACGGCAATTCCTACTCCGTGTCATCACACGGATCATCTTCTAATATGCTTACCTAAGTATGCAGCATGTTACATTAAAAGATTCTAATAACCTAATGGAAAGGCTCGACAGATTGCTGAGGGGCAATTCTTGTAATTTTAAGAACGTTCACAGTCTGATCTCTGTCTCAATCTGTCAAAAAATACATCTGATTTCCATACATTTTGACAAGTTTTTGACATTTGTTTGTCGCCGAGATGAGACGGCGACTAGATTTTGAACGTTTTAAATTACGAGAATTGGCCTTCTGATGATAAGTATTTATGAAAGTTGAGACAGTCTTAACATTAGAAAAACAGAAACTACGACTTATTTTTGATAGAGCAAGGAGAACATAATATAACTAAATTAACTATAGGTTGAACCAACTGTAAGTACAGGTACGTATCTGTAGGTTACAAACAATACCACATACTCACCATTGAAACCGCAAGAAACAATCCAAGAGGTGAACAAAACATGAAATGATTCATCAATACAAACATCATTTTCTAGACAAAATAAATTTTCCACAATGACTCTAGTTGGTAATGAATAAGGTGCTAATGATCATTTCTGTCTCACGCAACAGGACATTAAAATGATAGATGGAGCGTTGACAGTTGCCACTTCATTTGTTTAATGCGATGAAGAGCTCACTCGTTTCGAAGAGGATATAAATGAGAGAATAGGAAATGCCAACGTTGCAGATGTGACAGTGGGCCCTTTCGAGGGACAACACTGCAATAGTCAAAGAAGTCGGGTGTGTTCTAATCTTCTAATGAATTCAATTAACAGCTTCTTTAGCTATTGTTTGTAATGACAGTGACAATCACCTTGAATTGTCATTCTACCATCCTGCTGGTTACAATCTTTTTGTTATACAAAATCCGTTAAGTGAACCAATTCCCGAATATATGTATAATAACCCTTTAATCTCGGACACAATCATGTGTATTTTCACACACAAGAATTGCAGACTCTATCTTAAAAATCTAAACTATTGTCGTTAGCAGAAATAAGATGACTACATTCAAGTAATGCTAGAACATTTCTTTAATTAGATGTTTAATTTATTTCACGTGTACGCCTGTAGCTAGATTTTGATCGTCGACTCCATTTTGCAGTACCGAGCCTCATTACTTTACTCTCATTATAATGACGTGATTGTTATCCTGAACAAGTAACATCCGGTGATTGGGTGTAAATTCACTTTGTTTTATACCTATTGTTTTTTGTTTATATAACAGAAGTACTGTTAGGATAAATTGATCTGTAATCAACATTAATTCTCCTCATACTTATATGTAACTAGTGTTTCACTAGTCTACATTCTAAACAAAAATGATTGTTGATTCCTTTTGCATTTTATTTAATGACTTACATTCAACTTATTATTTTCCATTGTCCACGCCGACACCATTATCTACTTTTTTACGCACCATTACATTATTTTCATAATTGGTTGTCAGTTTTGATCAAGAATACTTAAGTCCGCCTTTGTACAGTGTTTTTTTTTACTTATACATTAAGTTTTAATAAATAAATACTTGCCCAAATCGAGTGTTGTCAGTACGGGAACAATTCATTCATTCATAAGCATTGATGTATTAAAGGAGGCTCCTTTTAATACATAAATGTTCATATGTATCTAATAAATAAACAAACCTGCTACAATTATTATCATTAATAAAACCTATGAACATATACATATAGCGATGTCATAGCCTTGTAAAAGTTTGTTACAACACAGTTCAATAATAATAATAATATTCTAGAACTTTTAACTACGCCTTTCTTTTCAATTCTATACACAATGACGTCATTTGATATGTTCATGCAACCACCACCATTATTGTTTTTGCATTTAGCTCTATTGCCCACTTCACGCCTGCATCCACTAGTTTCATTGATTTCAGTACATAAGTCGCTGCCTAGGTGTTGACAACTTAAGGTTAGACGCTTTCATTTATAATTTCTTGAAAATTATTAATAGATGGTTTTTATTCCTTTGTTCATCGATCTTTATTCGTCAGTGGCTAGTGATTTTGAATTATAATATTCATCTATTTGTAGCCTTAATAGCTCAGTTTTTGTGCCTTACAAAATTTTCATGTGTTCTGTAAATTGATCTTCCAGTGTAAAATTTTACATCTACGTTATTGCATCAAATTAATATAATATTTACTCAAAAATTCTGCACCACAGGCTTCATTGAGTCGTGTTTATTTTTAATAACAAAAGAATCACTTTGCCATATAATATTCAAGTGCGAAGTTATGGTTCTGTAACTTTTCGCAACGTAATTAAAATCATAATTACAAAGTCCATAACAACCTATTACATTACAGGGATTCCCGTCGATTAAATAATGATCTCAGGCTGATGTGATGCACTTGAGTTTTTATACTAACCACAGTGCTAATAGATGCTGACGTTAAACGCTTTGACACGTTTAGTTATCTGTCTATAATTGAAGATATATCGACTTTTTACATGTGTACAAACACGTGATTTGTGTAATAATTTTTAAAGTAGTAGACTTAACAAATTAGCGTTTCAAATAAATGTATTGTTTTGATCAGTGATTCATGTTTGATGGGTTTTCCCCATTCAGTTTAAGTATCTACTTTTAGGCTTGAATTTATCGACTCAGAAATGTTATGAAATTAGTAATGATAGATTGTAACTACGTAAATTATAAGAAAGTAACAGTGATGTATCTATTGAAAAACAAAACCTGCACCCTAATTGCGAAACACACAATCAATCTCAATCTGAATCATTTCGAAGGATATTGCTAATCCATTGCTTCATAAGTTCGAAAAAGGTTACCTTCATAAAGTCTGCTCAACACGTAAATAACGCAATGAATGTTGTTGAACTGTCAAATTGAAACCGATTCTGATTGATTGTGTGTTACGCAATTAGGGTGCGGTTTTTGATTTAGATAAATAAGGAACTATTTTTGTAAATAAGCATTTATCTTCCAAAATTGTATGTCTTGCTAATGAATAGTTTATCAATTTGATTGTAAAAATTAATGGGTTCGAAATTGATTGACTCATTGACTCCATTTTAGTAAAGTCTACAAATGACGTCAATTCAATTAGGTACAATGATTATCATCGTAGGTGTAACTCTCCATATCTGGCATCTTTATTATTGTATGTCTTGATGAATCCTTTTCACTTGTTAATAGTATTCTGCCCACGCGCGGCTATTGTCAGTGCGTTTCCAGAATCATCAATAACCAAATGTTTATCTTCTCTGTTTCCAGGTGAACCAAATTCACAAGGAGGTGGAGCATTCGCGTACGTGGACTCATCAGGCAATAGGTACGGTGGTACATACGGCCTAAAGGACGGGAGGGTAGTCAGCAGTACTGGCGACGCGTTCCCTCAGCATTTCGCCGATTTCATCCCGTACCCTCAACACTTCGCCGATAACGCGTACCAAGCGTACCAAGGCGAAGACGACTTCGGGCAGAACTATTTCGCGAATCTCGAGAATTTGCTCCAAGAGTAAGATCTAAAACGTGTCTGAAGCTACACGCTTCCGGTGGAGGAAAAGCCAGGTCTTGATGGTGAAGGGGACTTTAAATGGAATCTGTGTACCTTTTTATGTTATAACTTTATGCTTAGGTATTTCAAAGTAGGTTAGATATTTCAGTAGGGAACACCTGAGAACTGCTTGCTTGCAAGTTTTATACAACTTTTCTCAGCCTTACAAAATTAGTTTAAGATAAGAATATTCACAAAGGAATATGCGGTCTTTCTACCGAATTACTCTCATTTTGTTTTCTAACGTTTAGATCTCGAAATAGGTAATATGCAGAAATGAGAATAAAAAGTTAAAAAAGTCGTTTCAACTTTTTAGCAGAATCGTCTTAAGATTTTTCTACTCCTACTTTTGTCTGACGCATGAAATATTACTTTTAATTAATAACTTGCATTTTATAGCGATAGTAGCCCACACGGAGCGCGGGTGAAAAGGTAAACTTTGACATTGCATGTGCGTGGAGTGTCTTTATAATCGTCATAACTTTCCAGTATTCCAATCACAATAATACTGCTTTACCTTCTCTAGTGCTTCCATCAGCTCTAACATTGCTTATTAAATCATTCAGTGTGAATTATTAACAATTTTGTGCTTACAGGGTGTTCAATAAGAATTTAGATAACCAGAGGCTAGCGTTCAACGCTGCAAGAAAAGCCTTTGACCTAACGTCAAATCTGGCTGGCGGCGGCTACCCTGGTGGCTACTCTGGTGGTTACTCTGGTAGTTACTATCCGAATCCAAACATTGCCTCCAGGTTCCCAGCATTCCCGAGTTTACCTGGCTTCACAATGCCTCGCCCAATCACGAATTTCGGAAATAGCGCTTACGCCAGCGCAGCTGCAGGACCAGGATATCAACATCAAGTAGCCTCGATATATCCAAGCAATCCAGTAAGCAGCTTTTTCTTTTATTTATCTATGAGAAAATCTTGTCCGTGTTTGCAGGTATATCGTTTTAATGATTAGATCACGATTTTTAACCTTAGTGCCTGCTTACCTGCAAACCCTGACTGTTTTTGTAGGATTTTTTATTCTTGTTTTATTTTTTAACTGAGAACCTTCTAAACAAAGTATTTTTGAGTTTCATTTTTTATCGTCAACAAATTAATTATTATTGTTTATTTGGTCAATATCATTTAAAGATTTATGATCATGATACGAGTACCTCTTCTAATTCGAAGCACGAAAAAGGTTATCCCAATTGAGTATTTTTATTGTTTTAGCATTTACACTGAGGCTTATATCGAATATTTATCGTTAACATAGCTATGTACTGACGTGGCCTTATCAGTCGTGACTTAACTGCACAAAAGTATAATTTCAATGGGCTTCAGTACCTGCTCGGCTAATATTAAATTCAATGTACCTTATTATTTACGTAAACAAAAACAAAGAGGTTGCAGCATTATACAGTGTGAGTCTTCATAATGTGCACATATCGAAATGATGAAATCTATGCTTAATTTTATCGACGGGAAAAATATAAATAAAAATCTAAGTATTTTTTTATTTTTTTATGAAATTTAAAAAAAAATTTGTTCGCTACTGTGATCCCAGTGTGAACAAAACGGTGTAACTTTTAAACTAAACGATCTATCGCGAAGAAACAAACTTCATAATGATCGGAAGTAATTAGGCGTTCTCATAAAATGAAAATTGTGGAAAAAAATCTACCCTCAATTGAAAATAAACATGTTCAAAATAAAATAAAATTCATAAAATTTCTCAATAAGACTATTGTACATTGACATGCAATTGATAAACATGCAATTTTTAATATTGGGTAGCTAATACGATGAAGAATAACTTAAAGTATATTGAGAAATTTTACGATTATTGTAAAAATTTATGAAAAAAGAACAGATTTAAAAAAAAAAAAAGAAACATGTTTATTTTCAATTGAGGGTAGATTTTTTCCACAATTTTTATTTTATGAGAACGCCTAATTACTTCCAATCATTATGGAGTTTGTTTCATCGCGATAGATCGTTTAGTTTAAAAGTTACACCGTTTTGTTCACACTGGAGTCACAGTAGTGAACAAAATTTTTAATAATTTCATAAAAAAATAAAAAAAATACTTAGATTTTTTTTTTATATTTTTCCCGTCGATAAAACTATGCATAGATTTCATCATTTCGATATGTGCACATTATGAAGACTCACACTGTATGTACACAATACTTTCGTGATCAGGAGGAGGTACTTGTTTTTCAGTTAACCTATGTGGTTTCAGCTGGGCATAGCTCTCGCCCATATTTTTCCACTTTTCTTTGTGTTGTGCTTTTAATACTTTTTTTTTTTTCAAATAATTGTAATTTGGTCCAAATTGTAATTTTATTCGGTTCTGTTTGATTGTTTTAAAATTGCTATAGATTTCAAAGTAGTGTGTCTACCAGACATTGAATTCTAAACGCTCCATAGTGCAATGGTATATTTTTCAAAAACTAAGAATCTTCAGCATTGCTAGCGCAATGAAAACTCACTTCCAAAACTGCCACACTCTTGGGTGTAGGACAACCATGAAACTAACAACATATAACTTTTCAGGGCAACCCGAACGTGAATCAATTCTCCGACACCTCAGCGCCAAGCGCTAACGGAGGGTTCTATTCAGTCTCCAGCAATTCATACTCTTCATCTTCCAACGTGAATGGCAAGGAATCATCCAACAGAGGGGCTGAAACCGTTGTTAACAATAACGGAAAGGTCACCCATTATAAAGTACAATCCTAAGCTGAAATAAACGATGTTTAAAACGCCCCGACTCGTATGACATTTATTTAAAAACATGGATCTCATGATACAAAAATTATTGGCGATGTTTCACAAAAGGATGAAATACTACTGTTATATAAGCATCCAAATTATAAATCTAGTATTTCGTTGTGTAGAACGAAAGAACAGAAATTATATTAGTGTTATGATTAGTTGAACTATTAAAAGAATATTTATAAATGAAGATGTATCAATAAAGTGATTATACGGTTCATGGCTGCTCATTTAAAGGTAAAAAAAAACTGTTGTAAAAACACTTCAATATCTGTAGATACTTCAATCGAGAGTGTTAGTCGAAGTTTTTGTATTTTATGACTCATCAAGACAAATTGTGAGTTGCTGTTTATATTGATACTTAATCGAATTATAGTTTGATTATGTATTACGTATTTTTTTGGGCTTCTAATCTATTTCCTCATCAGGGGTCTTACCCTTTTAAAGTTCATCTTTATTATAGCTCTGTTTTTTAATTGTGATAAAGCTAAATACAAACTGATAGGTATAATAATAGTTCTAGAGTATAATTTTAAACATAGACGTGATTTTAAATCTCTGGGTAATTGAAAACATGACTTTTTGCACATTTTACTTTGTTGATATCAGCGTCAGTCTAGTTTTTACAAAACTAACAAAAAAAGGTTCGTCTACCTTGCAGACGGAAGCAGTAATTAAGCACAATGATGCTTTTACATACTTTAATAATAAGGAATTCTCACCTATTGATGAAGAAGAAGATATGGATTTAATAACATCTGACGAAAACATAAGCATTAGCGAATACTTGGAAACGTGCCCACAATTATGAACGTCTCATTATTCCATGCCTTTCAACCTCTGCGATACGCCTCAAGGTCGCTGAGATAACATCTTCAAGTTTTTTCTGCACACTTACGGATACGGGATGAACAAAAACAATGACCGCAAACAAATTAGTTTAATTTCGCCAATTTGCCGTCCAACTTTAGTTTAGGAGTTGTTGTCTCGTATATCCAAGAATTGCGCCTTTGTACTGGGCGTTGTGGCTCTTGTGAACACCCTCTCATACCGTTTAACTCTCTACATTTCTTGCAATAGAACTCTTTCATTCCATCGTCTGTTATCCTCCTATGGAACTTTCCAGGAGTTTGGTAAGCTGGTCTACTTACTTTCCAGTCTGTATTATATTCTGTTATTGGTACTTCTTGACTCATCCAGTTGATGTTATTGTAGAAACTCGAAGGTTTCCATTGTGCAGGGTTCGATATATAGTTTGGGTATATATCGAACTCGTCTCGTATATTTCTATTAATAAATGCAGAGTCGGGGTAAAATTGACCCCTAGTCCTTGTGTCTGGTGTTCTTATTTGTGTAGTTTCAACTGATTTGTATCCGTTTACTATGGGAACTTCACCACTATCTTCCTTTGCTTCTTTGTGACCGATATTATACGACAGTGATCCTGTGTGACCTGAAAGTGTTGAAAAATATGGACATATTAGTTTAATTTACATTTGACAACCTGAAAGGCCACTGTCATAGTAAGAATCAACCTAACCACCTAAAATAGGACCTAATAAGTTGAGGCAGATATATAGCTATGAACCTAAACACCAATCGGTGGTTTTGGTAAATAGACGTAGGTATAGATTATCTAGCTAGGTATAGTCTGCACATAAACCCGCAAATGTCAACAGATAACTAAGTCATTATAATCAGGTCAGTAGCATCGACCTTATGCAGATAGGTGATAATTATCTGCGTTTAATTCTGTTTGTTTTTCGATCGATATGATCATTATCAATAATATCACCTAAGCATTAGTTCAAAACTGTATACTAGAATGTTGAATTTTAATGTCCTCATTATCTAAAATACCATCTGCATGTTGGCTCGGGTCAGCCGGCTGGAAAATTACGCTTGCGTCCATTGCCCCACTCACTCGAAAGAGATCCTACGTATTCTTTAAAAATGTACACTTAATTAAAACGGTAATATTTCCAACTAGAGTTGTACATTTTTTTTTTAATTTATACCATAAGTACGGATCCTACAAATATGATTGCCTCCTTGAAGACAAACTTAAAACACATACAAAAAAAATGGAAAGACATCCAGCCTGGTTTAATCGTGTGAAAATAAGTTTAATCGACTTAAAATCCGCGTAAAATCTAACCTTCATTAGAGCTGTGTAGTCCTCTTCTATTATTGTTTTTCAGTTTGGTTGACAGAACAATAGTATGTTGTACTTCAACATCTTCGTCTTCTACTTTAGTAGAATTTGTGACTGTCGATAGGGCCTCATCTCCACCAAAGTCCATCTTTGTTGAGACAGCATCACTCCAGCTGGCAAAGACTGAAATTACAGTAACGTTTTTAACTTTAATGATGTGTGAATGCTCTTATTAGTTTTAAATAGTCGCTGACTATTGTATTCTTTGTCTGTACTTTTTGAAAAGTTTCTTTAACGTTCTTTAAAACTTCTCTATATATAGAAAACTCCGTGGACATAGAGAACCAGATAACCAAATTAGGATCGTGAACATGTCAAAAGGTAGTCACTGCATTTTGTTTTTTTTTTAGTTATAACTTATAACCCATAAAGCTGTGCAGCTTAATGGATAACTTAAATCCTTATTGGACATAACGGACCGGACTACCAAATTATAACTTATAACCCATAGAGCTACACAACTTAACGTTATAGTAACCAGGAAATATTAATCGATCGCAAGCTATATGCAAATTGATTAAATGCCGCCGGATATTCAAATTGTGTAGATAAAGAATCAATAAAACAGAGTTATTTGAAACCATAATTCCAAATCAAACTGGCCTATTTATCAAAGTCAAGTAGACATTGGCATTGGCCTTGCTCTTTTCTTTCTGCTTGGGAAATTGCTCTACATTGTCATTGACTATTTTCGTTCCAAGGTCTTACGTTTCCAATATGTTAATGTCAATGATACCTTGGGCACAGAATAGGCCTTGGGCTTTTGTCGGTGCCTATTCAACGTTTGCTTTCCCTAATACTGATCTATTTAAGGTTGTATACTTTTGTTAATGTTAATCTATTCAAAACTAACAAAACTCATCTCATCATTACTAAAATTATAGGGCCGTTATTGTTTATAAATGACTAGCACATTGCCAGCGACTTCGTCCGCCCTGTTTTACCAATCTCATGCGAATTTCTGTATCTACACGCGTACCATGACAACCACAGAAACAGGTTTTGTTGACGGAAGAATAGACAACATGACAGATTGTAGATAGATTTCTACCGTCCTAAGCATGGCGATGAAGAGAAGAAATGTTTCTAACCTTCAGTCTACAATGTCAAGCATGACGACCAAGTTTTCTCTACTTTTCATACTTGGGATTAGAAACATTTCTTCAAATATTCATCACATTGGACTTAGACAAGAAACTATATTGATTTTAAAATTTGCTCCTCGTTGCTATGAAAAGAATAAATGTCTTTGTCATCATAGAACCGCGAGTGTACGGGTCACCCCATGCTCGGGAAGAAGAGATGTCAAGTTGGATAGTAAGAACTTTGTCTATTGTTCGTAGAATAGAGGTGGAATTGGTCATGCTACGCCTGCTGCGGGGTAATTGCGTAACTTCCATTAAGTTATTTACGTTGTTGAGCAGGAACATTTTCGAACATATGGGGCAATGGATTAGCAATATCCTTCAAAATGATTCAGATTGAGATTGATATTGTGTTACGCAATTAAGGGTGCTTGTTGTACGGAAATTCGCAGGGGATAGGGAATTTTCTAAGTTTAGGCTTGGGGTTGATGAGTCAATCAGTGAGCGAGTCAAAACTGTTACTTTATGTAGGCATTGATAGTCGATTTCTGATGATTGATTCAGAACGATTACTTAACAAATTAAAACGCCATCGATTAGTTTATTTCTAGTTTCTTAAAACAAAATCTCATCGTGATTCATGGTAATTGCAAACGTGAACATTGAGCCCAGTAAGGAAAAAGATATAAACGAACTAATTAACATGATAAAGATCTAGTATTGTAGATACAAAGAAAATTATTAAATTATGTTAAAGTTGATAAATAACTAGGAAGGAAGTGAACACTGAGATGAAAGCTAGGAAGAAAAGACGTAGGTATTTCGCCAAACGCCCTTATTCATAAACGGTGCTTAAAGTTAAGTAGCAACTCTTTAACCATACTTTTTTGATGTTTAAAACCTCACATAACTTTAATCATCATCGTAGATAAATAAAACCCAAATACATATTAGGGCCGAAAGATGCTGTTTAATGATTAAGGTTCGAAATTTTGCCAGGTTTTATACAAGATTCCACAAGTGCTAGTGCTGCTATATCAACTAGTCGATATTAAAATAAACCGAGAAGGTTCAGTAGGTACCTACATAACGAAGAAAATGTTGCAGAACTCTGGTTAAGATGACTCGGAACAATTGATATAAATACAATGAATCAAATGACACACAATGGGGATAGACACGACACATACACACACCCTCACACTCCACACACACATCACACAAACATACCAGATATTATACCATTCAACTACTGAAATCAACTAACATCTAGTCTTCACTTTGGAATTCGATATTTGTCTAGTTTGGGGCGCACTCGTAAATAATACTCTGTGACCTACCTCTATACAGGTAGTTAATTTTAAGCTCCTCATGTCGTGTCAACTTGTTGACCTGCTGTACTACCTAGACAAGGAACTATTTTCTATATCTATTTTCTAATTAAATAGGAAGATAATTAACCCGAAACCCATTAAAATGGCTCAATAATATCATCAGTTTCTTACCACAAACACTCAAACAGAGATACAACAGCCTTGTCATGTTGTCACTTCGCTCACTAACAATATGGCATCCTTCGCGTGCTACTACGTTTTATATAAACTACACGAAATTGCTCTAAATGATGTCGCAAAGGAAGCTGCACAATTACCCCTGTGTCGAAGCTATAAGAAACTTAAGACACCTGAGTGTAATGATGGTAGGTACTGGCTAATGTTGATTTGTCATGGTCTGAACGCACGCAGAAATGTTGTTTTATGCCAGTCACATGGCATGGTGAGGTGTAAAAAGTTTGACCCTTGTGCATGACACTGTGTAAGTCTTTAAACGCACTAATCCTTTAAAGTTAACTCTTTGGCACTAATGTTCGACAATGATGTGTTTAATCGAATCAAATCAAATATTGCACGCAGGTTTTAAGTTTGTAAGATAATCTGTGTCCTGCCACAAGTGTGTGAAGGGGTTTTGGGGGACTGTCTTATGTAACTTTGACATTCAATAAGTGCTGAAGATTGAGCCTTTTGAACTTTTGATTGATTCAAGTAGGCAAGTGGTATCAAAATACTACAAAATTAGCAACAAAATGGTAAATTAATTATAACAATTTTAATTTATCATATTAGGTAGTACCTACGTCTTGCACAGGTTAGTGCTTTCCAATGTAACTAGTAAGCAATAACACTTTTATTTTTATTATAAGATATAAGTTGATTAGTAATATTCATCTTTGACAGTCGTTACGGGTAGTCAGAACCCCGAAGATCTGACAACCAGTCTTACCAAGGGGTATCGTGTTACCCGGTAACTGGGCTGTGGTGGTCAGACAGGCCGTCGCTCCATGTAAAATACTGATGTTCAGCTGCATCCGGCTAGACTGGAAGCCAACCCCAACATAGTTGCAAAAAAGGCTTGCCAGATGACTAGTAAGAAAAAACTAACTATTTATAAGAAATAAACGAATAAATCAATCAATCTATCTTAATTAATATGGTGCCCACTACAATCAAATCATCATCATCAGCGTACAGCAGTCCACTGCTGGCCATAGGCCAATTCACGCCATCCAGCTTGATTCTCGGGAACTCTCGTCCAACTGCTGCCAGCTACCCTGCGAAGATCGTCGCTCCACCTAGCCAGAGGGCGTCCTACCCAACGTTTACCAATTCACGGTCAAACAGTGTTTATATCGTCAAGTAGATCCTCAGTTCAAGATAGGCCCTGTTTCTATGTAATCACATACAATAACGAATCGTTTGTATGCTAATTTCTAACTGGTGGTAAAAAGTGTTATTTATAGCCTGGTTTGTCTGTTGATGCTATTCACGAATGTTATCAGTTTACATCATGGTATATAGATAAAATATACTTGATTGTATAATGTAGGTAGGTACAGACCCAAGCATATCAAGCTACCCGAAACTGTAAACTTTTCCCAATCAACTTTGAACCTAATACTTTAGCGATAAAGTTGAAAATCTATTAAAGAAATTTGACAGATGTAGTTTGATGTGCTGCTGGCGTCTGTACACCAAAATTGTAATACAGCTCTAATACAATAAACAAACGATTAACAAACAAGAACAGTTTTTCGCATTGTAGGTTTTTGTTTTAAATATCCTGCTAAAAATAACATCAAAAAGTCAACGTCACGTGGTGTTCCCAGGCGGTCACCCATCCAAGTACTGACCACGCCCGATGTTGCTTAACTTCGGTGATCGGACGAGAACCGGTGTTTTCAACGTAGTATGGACGTTGACGAATGTGGTGCCGGAAAACATGTTCACTATCGCTGCAACTGTAATACACTATGTACCTATCACGATTTATAATCAACACAATAATTATGTAAATAATTACAGATCAGGTAATATCATGATTACTTAGCAAAATAAAGTAATTGGATATAATTAGCACCCACTGTGCAAAACAAATGCAAGATCATCATGTTTGTGCCATATTGAAATCAGCGCCATCTATGAACATACTTATGAACTACCAGTAGTAACAAAAGACTACTTACCTATTTTTTAAAAACAAACGAATATAATAATTATCAATTATTCTATCATAATTTATTTGGTGCCTACTGCAATCGCCAAGTGTGTTTAAATCGTCAAGTAGGTACTAAGCTTATTTAGGAACGGTTTATAATATTATGTAGTCACATAAATAAAGAATCGTTTGTATGCTAATTTCTAACTGGTGGTAAAAAAGTGTTATTTACCTATTTATATGTTAATTTGTCTGTTAATACTATTCACAGGATTTTAACTTACAGTCTACGTCATGATACATGGATATAGTATACTTACTTGATTGTATAGGTACACCAAAATTGTCACACAGCTCTAATACAAGAACAAATGATCAACAAACAAAATCAACGTGACCATGAGCACGTCTAGTAGTAAAAATATTGGGTAATTTTCTTTGCATTGAAAGAAAAAGTCATTAGTGTGACACGTACAGGAAGATCACAAACAACTTAAGACAGTAAAAAATAAAAAAACCAAATTATATAAAAAAAGTAACAAAAAGAAAAATGAAACAGTCATACAAAAAAAACAATATCCTGCAAAAATCATCAAAAAGTCAACGTCACGTGGTGTTCCCAGGCGGTCACCCATCCAAGTACTGACCACGCCCGATGTTGCTTAACTTCGGTGATCGGACGAGAACCGGTGTTTTCAACGTAGTATGGACGTTGACGAATGTTATAACGGAATACTGGTTCATTATCGTTTATTGAGCTAGCTTTATACAATAATTTTATAATTAATAAATCAATTTACGGATTAGAAAGAGTAAATAAGTTAAATAAATAAATAAAGATTTATAATTATATAAATAATTAACGGCTAGGTAAAATCAAAATTACTTAGGGCCTATTTTTCAATCATCTGATAACTTAGTTCGAGGAATAATTTTGAAATTTTGTCAGTTATTTCATATAAAAACTGTAAAACATCAATTTTATTCCTCGAATAAAAGTTATCTGGCGATGGAAAAATCAGCCCTTGGCAAAATAAAGTATGTAAGTGAATGCAAATAGCACTCGACCCTCAAGTTTTTGCGATGTTTGTATCAGCGCCATCTATGAACGTATGTATGAACCTTTAGGAGCAGACGACAGAGATAAATCGCTGTAAGCCTTCTGACATTTTTGGTAGATGTCACTGTAGTTTAACTTAAAACAGCAAAAAGATTTCGCCCAACGTGGGGCTCGAACCCACGACCCTGAGATTAAGAGTCTCATGCTCTACCGACTGAGCTAGCCGGGCTGGTAGCTATATTGTTGAAATTACTGTTTGATTTCTGCAGTAAATAAATAATAAATAGTCATTTAAGGTTTTTTGTTGAATCGAGCTTTTGCATTTTAACGAAGATGGGTAATAATGATATATAATACACGCAACAGTATAAATCAAGAATATAAAAATATCGGAAAAATACCAAAAAATCTGGCAGCATAGCGAGAGTTCATCAAAATTCACTTTATGCAATACCCACTGGATGTCTCCTCATTGACAGGTTCCACTTCTTGTCAAAATACCATGTACCTCCCGGGCTCGACCTAGTGACCTGGAGTCCACAACTTAAAATATTAAAATTATGTTTCCCTTGTAACAATAATTTTAGGAGTAAGTAAATAATAGGGGTTAAAGTATGAGTTTAACTTACTAAGTATATTTGTACCTAGTTATAAGGAAATAATATAAGAACACTATTTGGTTAATAAACGATTTATTATTATTATAATTTTCAATTTAAGTTTTTGTTTACTTTTCTTTTTTTTTTTTTTTCCAACAAATAAACGTTTCCCTTTATAACAACATCACAGTCACCGCCTCACCGTAAACAGTCTCAGAAGTCATGATATCTTGGCAAGCAAAGAGGTGTACAAAGAACTATAACTCTCTTCCGGGCAGATAGGAGCATGTTTGCCCGTGGATATTGCGCGCTCAAAGCTCAAAGCTGTGTTGTACCTCCTAGGGGGATTCTGGGGGATTGCAGACCGTATTTGAGATACAGGGTAACTTGCAAACGTCAAACGGACTTTATTTGACTTGGTTGATGGTATGGGTTGAGCGATTGTGAGGTGATTAGAATATTTTTCCGATGGAGGTAAATTGTGTCGCGGTTTATAAAGGATGTCGTGTCGTAATAATGAAAGATAGGTAAGTACCTAATTTGAATAAGAGGTAAAATCAATTTAAACTAGAATATATAAATAAAAATATCGTAACTTAAAGTAAAGTTTGAATAGGTAAATACTAATGTAGTTATGTACCTAAGAAACAGGAAAAAGCCTTATCGTTGTAGGTGATTGATCAACGTCCTGCTGCAGCTGTATTTATTAACATAGAGGTTCTGTTGGTCAACATATTTAGTGCCTACGAAACTCACAGACATTGAGAAAAAGTTTATATGTAGGTACCTACTGTCGGAGAGGTCACCACACAATTAAGATTAGGTTGGTGATTACCAAGCGTCCTTACTGTTCCTGAAGAAGTGAAAAACCCTGAGGTTCCAAACGAAATCGAGACTAGTCATACAACCCTCATAAGAACCCATACTTTCAGGTATACCTATGCACAGTTCGTCAGGTATGCTATGATTATGGAAAGTGAAACCGCAAGAAAAGTTGTGTTTTTCTTATGGTAAACAGGGGGAGGGGTACGGGTGACGCTTTCAAATTACCAAGATGCTGTGCTAGTTTCGTACAGTACACAGGTACAGTCGGCAGAGAAAATTTGTATATGGGTACGAGGATTATGTCTACGAGTAGTATTAAGCAGTCAAGATGGATTTTTTCGAATAAAATTTAATTTAATTAATAAAAAACCAACAGTTAATTTATCAAAGTAAATTACATTCGACAACATCCATCGGTTCACTCTGGTGACTTATAGCTCTTTTACTACTTAGTACTATCGTGAATTCAAGTTAGTTATGATTCGATTGATCTATTGAAATCGATAACAATGAATAAGGGAAAGCGCAGATACAAAGTTAGAAAGAAAAAACGATGGTGAGGTTAAAGATATGGTTTAATTAACCTAAGAATATTCGCATCTGGTTAGCTAGATGTCAACCTACTTATATATAAAATATATAAGTTGGGAAAAGTTATTAGAACTAGCTTGCCTATGTTCTCTATAAAGGTCCATTCTATTTGAATATTGAACGATTCTGCATTTTTTAATGAATAGGTACTGATAATTATTTGGCACGATAAGAATAAACAACTTTTCTTTTTTATTTCCCGATGTCACCTTTTAAAATAACTGCAGACAGACGAACGCTCTATAGGCTCGGTAGACCGGACAGATATTTCTTCACCCAAGTGTACAACCGGTGTTCACAGTACACCAATATGGCTGATGCAAATGGCGCGCTCGCAATCAGCGGAGTGGGCCCTACCGCCCCACACCGACACAACTTACCTTTACCTCATGCTCTTACGCTAAATATTGCATATATGCTAAGTTTTTCAAGGAAAACACTTACGCAACGTGGTCAATCGTGGTCATTCGTGGGCATACGTGGGCCAGTTTCCATTAAGGCACCGGTCGAATAAGATTCCAGACAAGTGCTATTGATAGCGGTTACGTGTTCAATTAGCTAATGCTAAAAGGATTCAGACCTAAGTACCTATATGGTTGAGTAATAAACATGCTAGGTACGTAACTGAGGCCTAAATCGTATAGCATAAGCATACCATACTTAATCAGTTTATAATGTCTCCACTGCTGGGACACAGGCCAACTCAGTAAGATCCCGAGTAAATAAAAAAATCGTATATTTTTGTATAACAAATACAGTATCTTAAGCCGTCAATCGTAACATAGATACTTACCTATTTGTATGAAGACCAGCTCCGCAATTGCAGAACACACTTTCATCACAATCCCAAGGCTTTTGAAGGAAATTCGTAATCCATTGCATCATATATGTTTGAAAAAATCGTATGCTCGACAACGTTAATAACGCAATGAATATTTTTGAATTATCAAAAAGAATGGCATTGTGATTGTAAGTCCATCGATCTGCCCAGCCTTTTTCCAACTATATGGTCGGCTAGTTCACCCTGATGCAGCTAAATAGGTACCAGTAATTTACATGAAGTGACTGCCTATCTGACCTCCGCAACCCAGTTGCAGGGCAGTACGATACCCCTTGGTAAGACTGGTTTTCAGACTTTTGGGCTACTGACGACCCGTAACGACTGTCAAAGATAACAAATGTCAGCAGGACCAACGGCTTAACGTGTTTTCCGAGGCACGAAGGGACCTTGTTACGAGTATGTCATTGTAAAGATGGTCACCCACCACGGACCTACCGCTACAAACGCGGTCAAGCATCGTCATTGTAAGGGTGTTACGCAATTACCCCGCAATTTTCAGAGTTTAAAAAATTAATAAGTCAACAAAGCGTCTTTATTTTACTTTAAAGTGTCGTTTTACAAAACTTTACCGCTTAAAAGTAGCCACAGTAGCACAAGAGCATAAACAAAATAAAACTCCGCCCCTAACATGTCAAACACGGAACCTTTAACAAATAGCTTAGCAATTTATAATTGTACAAAGTAAACTATTAAAAGTTTTGACAGCTGATCAGCAGCGCGTTATTTTATTAATAAGTTTTTCATAGTTCGCTAACAAGGCAAAAAATATCGGCATACACAAAGCGTTGTTGGAATTTATAGCATGCAAAATAACTGACTTGTATGTACAGACGCCAGCAAGTCAAGCTACCCGAAACTGTCAAATTTTCCCAATCAACCTTGAACGTTAATGCTTTAGCGATAAAGTTGAAAATCTATTAATGAAATTTGATAGATTGTAGTAGTTTGATGTGCTGGCGTCTGTACTTACGTACCCAGTTATCAGGCGGTCACGATTGGGACAAAAAAACGGACACAATGTAAATTCAATAGGAGATAAAATGGCGGCTACATCTAAGCATCTCTGCAGTTACCATGGTTTGGGAGTAAGATGGGATAGTGCTGACGTGTGTTTGTGAGGAACCTAAAAATGGAATTGGTTATTACCTTATAAGGCTTGTTTTCCCGACGAGTCAGGCAGAGGTGTGTACAGTCACGAGCAATATGTATACACTCGGCTTTTTTCAAAAGCGATTTACCCCTTTATATTTTAATTAAATTTTATGTTGTTACGAACATAGCATTTTCGAACCCATAGGTTTATACAGGGTTATTTTTTAAAGACCAGCCAAATTTAAGGATGTCGTACAGACCATCAAACTGAACAACTTTCTCCATGGGACAAATAGCGTAATCGCGAAAATTTTATCAACTGTCCCATAGAAAACTTCAATACCTACTCGAGCTAAATGTATGGGACGGCTGAATTTTTATTCGCGATTACGATGTTGGTCCCATGGAGAAAGTTGTTCAGTTTGATGGTCTGTACCACATCCTTAAATTTGGCTGGTCTTTAAAAAATCAGCCTGTATAATGTGTCGTATTTCAACGCTGCATTCGTTATTTCACGAAAAAATCGCAATTAAAAGTGGCCAAGTGTTGACATATTGGTGCTCGTGACTGTACCTATAGTGCAGCGGAAGTCTCATTATAGGTACACTGACGCCAACACCACCATATTATTTATTATTATAAATAATATGGTCATATCACTATCATTACTATTATAACGTACGACGAGTGCACACACGTCACTTGTTGTATGAGGGAACACCGTGGTGGTTTTAATCAGTAAAAGTCTGACAGACCCTCTGCCCACTGCAGGGCAGAGGACATCCAAGAGGAAACACCGACAAAAAAAAGTTGTACCTACAGGCTGGCAAGGACATCATCATGTGCTGAATCCATGGTTAAAGTTTGCGCGTCGATGTCCCTGCCAACCTGTATAGTACACCCAAATTTGGCCAGTTATGTTTAAGTCCCATATAATAGGGGACGAGCCTATTAACTTCCCATCAACCAGGCGCAAATCCAGACTCCTGGCTGCTATTAAGAAACTCCAAATGAAAAAACTCAATAACACAATATTACCTACGTCAAGCAGAAGAGAATTCTCAGTGAAATGAGTTTGATTTGACGCAGCGAAGAGAGAAATATTTGTCTGAAAAATAAAACTAAAGTGAAAAATAGACATAGTAAATTAAATAGGTATCTTATCGAAGTATCGTGTTAAAATAAAAACACTGAAAGCTTTAAAATCAAACAGCGTCGAATTACTCGAGAAATTTTTAAGTTAAAAATGAATGCAACACCTACAACAATCAATTAACTTATTGGCTGTAGGTAAGTTGAAACTAGAAACTGCCGGTAATAATAAGGCTTCCACCATTAATTGAAATATGACAGGAGGGTACAGCCCAAACCACAGCGTCGGGGATGCGCCGTGATAATATACGCAGTAAATTATTATAAGTTCACAGGTGGGTCCGCTACCCATCACTTTAATAAATACCTCATGTCTACACAACTTACAACACCATTGGTTGGTGTGGAAAAGTTCTTTTCTGACTGAATGAAAAATTATGGCTAGTCGATTCTTACGAATTTATTCGTACGAAACGGGCGAATCGTCACGTTTAAATTATTATTTTTTTTTTTCTATGGGCGACTCGCACGAATTAGCACTTTATGCAATAAAGTATAGAAAAAAGGTCAAGGTGCTAGGGCACAGAAGTGATAAAAGTTAAATATTATAAATCGTGTAAGTATTTTTTTATTAGCTTCATTGCATAAAATTAAAAATGTGCCAATTCGTGCGAGTCGCCTATAGAAATATAATATTATTTAAAAGGGACGTTTCACCCGTTTGCTACTTAGCTAATACAATTATTGAGGGCACTTTGAGTGCACGAAATGCATTTCAATTTAGTTTAGTTGGGTAAAAAAGTGAAAATATGTAAAAAAAAAATTGCACAAATAAAATAACTCCTAACAACACTATCTACTATCGCCTTTCTTTTCGCACAAAACTCAAGGTTTTTTCCTCTATACGTACATTACATTATTCTTCCAGTGAAATTCAATTTTCTCAACACGAAATGTCATGTGAGTAATAGAAATGGGTATGGCTCCTTTTCCTATTGAATGGCTTGCCAGTTCCTTGTGTTTCTATGTTGTTAGTTTTGAGGAAGAAATACACAACAAGGTGCTAGTACCTACTAGCACCTTGTTGTGTATTTGATGTAAAAAAAAAACTTTACTAAAAAAATTAAAAAAATACATCTTTACTGTTGGTAGGTACAGTCAGCAACAAAAGTCAATTAACTCTGTTACTTTTACAGATCGTCTAAATTGATACAAAATTACGTGATACATTGGTTTTCACTATTTCATGTAATAGCAAAGAGTTAATTATTCTTAATAAATATTCTATTACTACATGTTTTTTAAGAATATTTTGCTCAATAATTAAGATTTAAACAACTGAAGTGTTAACCGACTTTTATTGCTGACCGTACCTACCAACACTAAAGAAGTATTTTTTTCATTTTAATAGAAAAACCCTATTGTAATTAGTATTTTGGTATAGGTATAAGTACTTACAATTAATAATAAAGGAAAGAAGAAAGAAAGAAAGAAAGAAAATACATTTATTTGGCACAAACTAAAAGACACACAATACACCAGATATATACATCAGACAAAACAAACAATAAGATAAAAAAAATAAAAGATTAATAAAAAAATGTGAAGTCCGATGTAAGGAAATTATCAGGAAAGTGTGCCTCACGGCTGTGCCAAAAAGGCCCAGTTCAGCAAAAATGCCAGACAACTAGTGGCTGACGCTGGTTTTCAACTGGATCTGATGTGTAAGGTGACGGATGTAAATCAGGACAAAGGACTCGGAGAACTTACTTCTTGAACCGTGTTTTTTTTTTTTTCTGGCCTTTTATTCTAAGTCTTAGGGGAGGCTTTTCCCCAGCAATGAGATAGAATAGACAAGACAAAAAAAAACACCTTGTATAATACATAATATTCATTAAGATTCAAAGTCGTGTCAGCAAAATATGTATTGACATATTTGCTAACACAACAATGAGAAGCAGCAATAATTAAAAAAAATACTTTAAACAAGCAAATGTATTCTTTAAAGCCGTGCTAATGAAAAATCAATCTTCCACGACTAGAAGTGCTCCTTAAAAACCAATGAGTCAGTGATGACTAATCCTGCATGGCGGATATTCTTGCGCACCCTACTCCTAAGAGGGCGGGTCAAATGTCACTTATAACAAGTTATCTGTCAAGTTGAAAAGTAAGCTTGAAGCGTCAGACCGAATTAATTTAGTGGCCAATCTATCTTGTACTCTTATAAGTTCATAGCGGGGAACTGCTTCCAAAATTTGCAACGGGAGATTATAGTTTATCGAATTAAAGTATGAATTTATAAAACCATCGATTTCGATAGCTACGAGGTATCAATGGATGGATGGAAGGATGTTTGTTACTCTTTCACGCAAAAACTACAGAACGGATTTTAATGAAATTTGGCACACAGATAGTTTATACCCAGAATTAACACATATGTTACTTTTTATCCCGATATTCCTACGGGATCAAAACTTATGCGGGTGAAACCGCGCGGCGCATCTAGTATTATAATAAAATAACACTTGATATGATTTCCGTTTATACACCATTAAATAGGTATAACATTTTGGTAATTTTTAATTAAAATTATTAATTAAATTTATTAATTAAATTATTTAGATAAATTCATTTCAATACAAATGAGGATCCCCATTTCGCCACCGTTCAATTTATTCTGGACATAATATATTATGTAGAATGCGTTAGTGCTTAGATCATTGGCGGCAACCGCTTTGAGAGCACAGAACAAGTACCCGCCTATATTCGTAGTGTGAGATAAGTATCAGCTACATTGTTCTTGCCCGATATTTATGAGCAAATATTGATCGCTCGACACATCGATTAATTTAATTATGTTTTTATCTGACTGAATTTCTGGCGTAAGGTATCAAGCCTGGGAAATGTTTCGAAATTGATATCTTCCTTATTAAATTCGGCAAAGATAGGTACTTAAAAGCAAGGAAACCATGGATGGAATGTGTGAATGATGATATGGTTAGAAAGGGGGTGACAACTGACCGACCCCAAATAAATTGGGATATGGTTAGGAGTATGATGGTGAGGTACCTAAAAGCAATGGTGGCTCAATGCTAACGGCCCCAACTTACCGAGTTGTAGGTCGTGATTTCGAACCCAGACACGCACTTAAATTTGTGTATTTAATTTCATCACCACTGTTCTCAAAACGGTAAAGGAAAACATCGTAAGGAAGCATATCCTAGAAACAAAAATTCGAAGACAATATGTGACATCCGCCAACCCGTACGCCCGTGGCCGCGTGGCGAATTATGGCCCACTCCCTCTCATAGAGAGGAGGCCTGTGTCCCAGCAGTAGGAACATTATAGGCTGATTATGCTAATGCTGCGTATCGACCTCCACAATCTAAGTAGTGACTGGGTAAACCAATATTACTTGGTAAGGCTAGTTGAGACTTTTGGGCTTCTGAGTACCCGGAACGACTGTCAATGACAGCCGAGGGGGCATAAATGCCTTCTTTCTTATATCTATGCGAGGAGGTCTGTGTCCCAGCAGTGGAATCCCACTGCTGGAACACAGACCTCCTCGCATAGAACCCTCTAATAACAATATTAGAGACGTAAAGTGCTTGATTTAAAATAATCAAATATGTAACTGTTGAGTTACCACACTAAACATTCTTATAAGCCCCTAGTGTTGAATCCAATTATTGTACCGTTCATTTCAATTAGAAAGCATATATTAAACTTTTACTTATTGCGTTATTATAACTTATGAAAACCATATAATCAAATGAAATAATAATTCACCGTAAAATATTTAACGGGGCTTAATAACAGCCACACGGGTCGAAGGTTAAGCTATGATCGCCGCGGTATGTTCGTGGATGGGTGACCGTGCCTCTGAAAGCACGTTAAGCCATTGGTCCCGGCTGTCATTGACAGTCGTTACTCGGTGCTCTGTAGGACAAAAGTCTGACAACCAGTCCAATGCCAAGACCAAGGGGCTTGTGGAGGTCAGATAGGCAGTCGCTCCATGTAAAATGCTGGTATTCAGCTGCATCCGGTAAGACTGGAAGACGACCCCAATATAGTTGGCTAAGGCTAGGCAGATTGAAATGCACCGCAGAGTAAGGTCACCAGCTTTACAAGTGGCTGCGACGGAGGATCCCAGAGGTTAAATAAAAATATAGGTAATAAATAAAAGAAATCACTCACAAGTCTGGCCGTCCACTTACATTCGATAATCACGATCGTGTTTAGATAAAAAAAGAAAAAGAAACAATAATAACAAAATAAACAAGGCCCGTAATCACCTCATGTCAGTCGAATGATGAGGAGTAGGGTGACCAGCAGTGCTATTCTGTAGAAATCTCACCGTGAGAAATTAGATGAAGTGAGCTTAAAGTGAGCTGCTAATACTGTCAATCCCTAGCGTCAGGTGGATTGACAGCTCATGTCTAGCTCACTTCACCTAAGTTTTCACGGTGAGATGTTTACAGAATAGACAAGCTGGTAGTGCTGTGGTACTCTGAATTATGGGTACTGAAATATTTTGTTAGCCACAAATTTTTTTTTTTTCCTTTTTTTAGTCCATTTGCAGTCGGTCGTCGGACCATAAGCGAATTCGTTCCATGACAAATAGCGTTATCCAAAATTTTAAAAGATTTTTTGTGGTACGTTTTTTTTTTATATAGACACATTTTTTTTTTTGTTTTTGAACAGCTCCCAAATTCCGTAACACACTTTCAATCACAATCTGAATCGTTTCGAAGGATATATATTGCCAATCCATTGCTTCATATGTTCGAAAAATTTGTTTGCTCAACCACCTAAAAATGAACTGTCAAAATGAAAGCCATTGCCACTGATAGTGTGTTACGCAATTACCCCGCAGAGCATGATAGAAATGAGAACATATTTTCTGTTCCTATTTCAGTTTTATGAAATGCAATTACTTTCACATATGGACTATGTTATGCATTTAAAACAGTCAGTGTGAGACCAGACAGACCAAACCTTGAGTAAATGCTGCTGGATAAGGAATTCGGTGTACTGGGTAATGTGGAGCAACTTGGGAAAGTCAGATAACATATGAGTCTACGAAAATGATGCAACAACATCACAAGTCACACGTGACTGAAAACTGAAAAAAATCCCTTTCAAAATAATGTATGGTCACTGTACTTTTCACTTCAAAGTAAAGTTTACAAGTTTCGTAATGACATGACGTATGAGCGAGCGACGTCCAAAATACTTATTATATTTTATTTATTTAAATTATTAAGTGTTTAAGCACTTACGATTTAGTAACTGATTAGTTCTTTTTTTTCGTGTTTTCAAGCTGTGTTTTGACAGACGACATTTTAAGCTTCACGAGAATTGGATGACGGATTTGTTAGTGGTTGACTTTCTAATTACTATGTATTTAAGTCAAAGAAGGCATTTACTCCAACAATAAGAACCCTTTCCCCAATGGCTATAAAATAAACATTCATGAAAACCCGATGAAAATAAAAACGCTGACAGACCAACCTTTTACAGGACACCAATGTATTCCTTCAGTACGCACTGAAAACTAATGTTCCCAGCCGTCACAAAACAAAGAGAATACCTATGAATAATTAAATAATGTCAAGGAAACAACCATTTATTTGAATCTCGTAACTTAAGACGTTGGGGACTGCCACCTGCGCCAAATGCACTTCTGTAACTTTGCCTGTATTTACTTTCGTGAAACTATAAATAGACCTTATCTAAAAAGAAATTAAGGATGAATATTGGAAGAAGGATGTTGGCGAGGTATATCACAAAGTTGGTCAATAAGTTTGTAGAAATTCTATGCTGATGCAACGTTAGCCATGAAGTGTTATGGTGTACTACAGTTTACATCTAGTAGATAATAAAGGGGAGGACACCTGGGGCTAGTTATAATACTGATAGGTACTTACCGAGTCTAGCCAGCGCTATAGCGCTGAGTGGGGCTTGTAGAAAGAAGCATTCTGGATACGCTGTTTTTAATAACGCGATGCTGCAATCGCTTTCTTGGGGAAGCCATTTTCTCATGTAGAGAAGGCACGACGAGCATTGATCACCAAGCTTGCTCAAGGCGGGTTGGCGATTTCAGACTTAGGTACATTAATTATAAGTCCAGGTTTCCTCAGGATGTTTTCCTTCGTCAATGTCAGTGATGTCCAAGATAAACTTAGAAAGTGTAAATCATCATTCTCTCTTCCCTATCCCAATGTATTCGTGGTCGACGCAACATGTCTTTTTCTTCCATACTTCTCTATTAGTCGTCATCTCTGTAGTCACCCCCTTTCTAACCATATCATCATTCACACATTCCACCCATCGTTTCTTTGGTCTTCCCCTACTCTTATAGCCATCGACATTCATACTCAAAACTCTCCTCACGACATTTTCCTCATTTGTCCGTAACACATGCCCATACCATGATAACCGATTTCCACACAACTTTTCAGTTACCGGTGCCACTTTCAAATCAATTGAAAGTTCATTTCTTATTCTATCCATTCGTGTAACAACACCACACATCCCTCTTAGCATTCTCATCTCAGCTGCATGCAATTGCCTTTCATTTATCCCTTTTGTGGCCCAACATTTTGATCCATACAAGACAGCAGGTCTAATCATGGTTTTATATATCTTGCCCTTAAGTTTAAGGGGAATGCGGGAGTCGCAGATTGTTTCCGTGACCTGCCGCCATTTCATCCATCTAATGTTAATTCTGTGCTTAACCGTCCGATCTACTTCGCCATCGCTTTGCACGAGTGAACCGAGATACCGAAAGTCGGAGCAGACTGGGAGAAGTACGCCATCAAGGGCTATGGTAAACTTAGAAAGTGTAAATGAATTAAAAAATCGCATTGGTACTTGTCCAGATTTCCACCCACAATCTCATGCATGAGAGCTTAAAGGTTCACTGAAATTATCATTCATATCAGTTTCCTCCATATAACAACGCAGGGTCTTCAGACAGTATATCTCTGAAACATTACTTTTAATGACTGTTAAACATGTACCAAAGATTACACAAAGGCAATAAACAAAAGTCATCAAATTATATATACATTTAGCATTTAAACCCCCTCACAGTGTTTATAAGTGCAAATTTTGCCCATAATCAAAGTAAATTTTGCATAAAATCATCTAAAAGTCGCTTGAGCCAACAACTTTGGGTTGCTAGATAGGAAAATTGCGGTTATCGTAAATTTTAATCATAATTTAAGGAGGGCGATGAAGAAATACGACATAATAAGGAAGTAGGAGCAGTTGAGTACCCGACAGGGTTTGGTTAGCAAAGAGGGCGAGAAGGTAACTAAAGAAAAATATTGTTATGCATTATGTCGTTCCGGGAACTGGGTTATTTATTATACAAGCTGGTGCTAATTTTTTCACGGGGGTCTGAGTGAATTTTTGTTTACACTCTCCTTTGTCTTTTTATAATTGCGGTATCTAGAGATATTGTGTTTTTTTTTTCTGATTAAAGGTGTCGAAAGCTTTTGTAAAATTCACGTAGCTTTATGAATAGTCAATCTTCTTGGTTAAGAAATTTGTTTTGTTGGGAGATAAGTGACAATAAGCTAGCAAATAAGTAAAGACTTAAGTTTGGAAACTGAAGTCCTAAATCTCGTACCTACGCGCTACGTTCAATAGATTTTTAGCCACTTGGTCGTGTCGATGTGGCAATTAGCGGGATAATTGCGTATCACACTAACAGTAAGAATGGCTGTCATTTTGACAGCTCAACAACATGCATTGCGTCATTTACGTTGAGCAAACTAATTAGAAAAAAGAAGCAATATCCTTCAAAATTATACAGATTGTGATTGGTAGTGTGTTTCAGGTGTGACAAAAGTTTAAAAGATGTTTAGTTACCTTCCGTTTATAAACAAATATATCAAATCTCAACAATTTCTTCACCCACAAACCCTACCTCATAATTTCAACAAACAAATACTTCTATCCTCATTACACCTCGTCGAACGAGCTGCGGAGGCTGCAATTTAAAATCTCTCCGTTCACTCGTTATCCGATATTGATCCGACAAAATTGCAAATTGCATTCCTTCTTACCTGAAACACGTTCAGGCTAACGATCTTCATTTAAACCTCTGTTTATTTTATTTTGGGAGTCTATAGTGCGCTATTGTCAGGAGTCGAGTATTTTGCATTTTGAAAAATAGTAAATTTTTAGCTGTTTTTGTAGGAATTCCACAAGGAAGTATATTTGGCCCATCTTAGCTCATGCAAATTACGATTTCGTGCGTGTTTTAAAACTTGATGTTTATTATGTAGAAACTTTAAAATTAAACAAAATGCCCCCAATCTCTTGTCTTTTCCGTTGTTCTTAAATAAATGAGTACTTTAAAGGGGTTATGTAACTAACATTCACGAAAATAATCTAGCTGTGTTGTGTTGTGTGGTAGTTAAGCTTGAGCACAAATTATATAATAACTATGTAGACTCCACGGTCTCCATACAAGTACTTCTGTAATGAAGGCACAGGCAATAAGGCAATAATGCCTACCGGCACAAAAACACACACATCGGAAATTACCCACGATTTTTTACAAGAAGTCATTTCTTCAGAACGAGCTTGTTTGTTTTACCCATCAATACTTGGGCAAATTACCCGGGCAGACGGCTTATTGATTACTGTACTGTGCCCTGCAATTATGATAATGTTACGTTTACATACCAATTTAGTTGAGATTGTCTTATTATTTTTTAAGCAAATTATCGTCGTTGCTTGTTGTAAGTAAAGAAGGTGGTGGTTTCAATTCGCGTGTATGTTCGAAGGTCTTAATTATACTTATTGGAATTGGAGGTATTATTAATTAATTAAATGTAATGGGAATTGTTCCGTGCGTTTCCGTTGAAACATTATTCAATAAGTAGGTATGTTGCGGTTGAAACTGTTTCTCATCGCAGCATTTGCAGTTTTGTTTCATTTAAGTATCTACGAATCTCGTCGTTCCGTATACATTCGTAGGAAAGGATACGGAGCGACACTAGGTGTATGTACCTTATCTTTCTCTTTGCATTTTATTTTCGGGTAAAAAATATCCTTGATTTACTTACCATGGTCAAGATAAAGATTTATTATTAGAGAGTATTTATTGCATAACTGTGTACATTAAGTTCTTATTGATAAACATTACATTTTAGTTTCAACAGTCTACCCAAGTCGGACATGCAATAATATTTTAAGACATTAGGTACATAAAAATATTATTTTTTATCAAAAAACTCATTCAGATTATAAAATACATTATCAATTTACATTATTTTCAATTTATTTTTAAACATATTTCAATTTAATTGCTTAATTACTGGCGGTAACTTATTGTACACACGAATAGCAGTAACATAGGTACTTTTATAATACATCATATTGTTAATAACCGGTAAATTGATGATACCTTTGTACTCATATTATAATTATGTCATATCAATATGTATTTTTCTGTGTGTACATAAATAATAAAATAAATAAATAAATATATTTATATTATTTCCGAATGCTTTTTTTAGAATTTGATTTGAAATTAAAAAAATTGCATATTGTTTTTAAGAAATAAACATAATTCGAGTATATAAATACCAGTCAGTGTCAGGAAACCCTCCGTTCTGAAGACGTCTCTTAATGATTCGTTACTTTACTATATATGTTTAATTGTCATGAGACATTTTTCTTCTGGAGAAAAATAATAAAATAAAAACTTTTTAACAAAAAAATTAAACCGCCGAAAAAACTGAAAAGTAAAAAATAATAAACCTCTTTTATTTAACCTTAATAACTAAGTTCTTAAACTAATGTTACTCAAAATTACTTAGGTATACTTACATTTTCACACAACCCTGAAATCGTGAAAAAAAATCAGTTGATCCATACATTATGTCGAGTTATCGATTTCAGGGTTGGTCCCGTAGTAAAAGTTGTTCATAATGATGAGTACAATGACCGCTTTTTAGGATTAAAACGATCAAAATTAAACGGTGTATGTAGGTAGATATAGATTTTGTTACGGAGTTATTTTAAAATTATGATATCTCCTAAGATGTTGATTGAAATCAAGTGATGTCAAGGAGAATTTCGTTCACAATTAAATATTTGTGACGAATAACGTATTTATTTGGATAAGGAGGAGGGATTTTGGTTTTTATTTGTTTTATCATGTTGATAAAACACCTTCGCAAATAATGCATTAATTTCGAACAAATTTGGTTACCATAAAAAAGGTTATAGTGAGTCAATCTTAAAAGATAGACTTTTAATAAGGAACAATTCCATCATACATCGGAATCTCTCAAAAAGGAATCATTTTTCCCGTTTTTGCAACATGTTCCATTGATGCTGCGCTCCTATTGGTCGCAGTTGAAGCGTGATGTTCTATAGCCTAAATCCTTCCTCGATAAATGGACTATCCAACACAAAAATAATTTCTCAATTCGAACCAGCAGTTCCTGAGATTAGCGCGTTTAACCAAACAAACTAACAAAAATCTCTTTAGTTTAGATAAATCGTGAGGGTCATCACTCCGCGGAAAGTCTTAACACCGCAATTCAGAAAAATGAAGTATTTGCACAACGCCATCTATGGGTGAATGGATAAAACGTCTGCACAAAGCATGTTCACGCGATGAATGAAAATTGTAGACATAATTTATAGCCTATAGCACTCACACATAATGTACCTTTCTACCAGTGAAAACATCTTTAGAATAGGATCATTAGAATTGGATCATCTCCGGAGATTACCTCCTACATACATACATACAAACAAACAAAGAAACAAATTTTACCTCTTTATAATATTAGTACTTATAGATAAAGGGCCTAAGTACCTAGTTGGTTATTAATAATTTATTTCATCGTAAATATTGCCATCTACAAAATTACGGCTCATTTACGTCGCGTGTCGCCGTAGGGATGTCGCGAAACCTATTGTGTGTGTCCCCAATAAAATAACGAGAGAGATAAATAAAATAAACATTGGTTTAAATAAAAAATAAGTTGCGTATTGTTCGGAGGCGTTGTGCGTGGGAATGGCAGACGCCTAGGGTGATCTCTGTGAATGACGTTATTTAATAAATGATACTTTAGGTACATTAATATTATTTGATTAATAAATTTATGATAAGCAGATTTGTACTTACAGTGGCCGCCAAATGTTAGTTGACATTTTTCCACTTCAGCTGTGACCACATTGTGATTTGAAATTCTAGTTCCAAATGTTTGAACTGTACCCTACACATATAACGTTTTTATTGACGAATTCAACCTATAAAAAGAATTAAGTAGGTAATAACCTGATATTTTTTTTAATTTTAAATCATAATGTGGCATCACAAGACATGTGAAGTGGAAAAATGTAAACTAACTTTTGGAGTTCACTGTAGGTAGGTACATACTACATACTCGTATGTGCACTTCTAAAATAATTTTGTTTTAGAAAAGTCTCATAGTGGCATTGCTTTGATATGAGTTTTTGTTCATTCATCTTGCCAGAATAAAATTAAAAATAATTTAAAGTAAACTAAATTAAATTTATAAATCGATCAAATAATAAAAGTGTCCCTTAATTATTTTTTTTCCTATGATTGAAAAAATATTTCCTAATGCAACATAGGTTCACTCTTTATTCATTACTTATTTCATGGAGCATACAAATAATTGTATGCCCTGCCTTCAAAACCTCATAAAAAATAGTGACACGGCCGTTTCTGCATAATCGCATCAAAACTGTCACACATGTGTACACTGTAACATGACTTTTCTACCTTTCGCAGTGACACAGCACTTCATACAAATCTTTTGACATCATGCGACTAAACTGTCGCAGCTCCCCACATGACGCGACAGTTTTTTGCGACAAAAAATCGACCCTGTTTACCCTAACTTTAGTTATGGTCGATGGTAGCTGGATAACGATGCGACGCGAAGTAATTCGGAGGTGCTCGTGCATAGAATTTTTAAATTAAGAACGCGTTTGTCATGTTTCACTTATGTGATTAAAAATGTAGATGGCCTGATACACGTTTCCGTAAAGAATTTATTTTTATTTTTGTACTTTTTTTAGACGCTATTCAAATTTCGTGTTCCATGCAGCAATTTCGTTGGTTTATCTGCTTATTTTTCTAGTAAATAAATAGATAATTTTCCTACCTACTATAGTTTTACAAAAAGAATAATTGAAACTTATAGTGGAATTGCTAGTGAGACATAACAAACTATAGTTTTAAGGAGTCAGTCCCATCTTGCATTTTCCGGCCAACTATCTGCAAAGGCCTTGCAACTTAACATTCTACTTCCAATTTTGTTGAGCAGGACTAAAGGAAGCATTAAATAGATAAGACGCGGCTACCGTACAAACAGGGGTCGAAAAATAAACAAACTAAAGTATGTTTAGGACCCAGCCTGTCCACTCGAACAAATTGACGCTCAAAATCCAACTTGATTTTTAACAAGTTACTCGTAAATTATTTATTAAGTACTGCGTATAACGCGTGATGACAACTACATAATGCTTATAATGACTTTAAATGATGATTTTATAAATTTACCAAAGAAGGTAGGACAAGTCATGGTACGATGTCAATTTTTTTTTGCCTAAATCTGTGACACAAATACCCCGCTTCGCAGATTGCAGAAAAGCCATGGTTCTTCAAGTTGTTTCAGACGATGCATAATAGGTAAATAATATGAGATTTTAATGTCGATCTATTCTGTAAAAATCTCACCGCGAAAACTTAGGTTAAGGGAGCTGTCAATACTGTCAATTCCTATAGCACACTTATAGCTCACTTCACTTAATTAGTCACCTGTCAAGGTAAGAATTTTTTTAGCGTTTCTAAACGAATACGTCTCAAAATTAACCCACTGAGTCTTCCTACCATCGGATCTTCGTAAAATACAAAAGCTAGGTAACTAAGTAGCGAAACTTAATCTAAAACAAACCTTTAATAAACCCACAAGACTCTATGTAGTTACTGTTAGTACTGTAAACAGTTTGGGACGATCAATTAGGCGCCGGGCCCTGGCTGTATGGGGAGCTGTCTGTGCCCGACAGATACGGGCCGTAAACAAACAACAGGATTATGATTATAAATCCATTGGTTACTTATTAATGGGGCCATCCATCATTTGGGGGTTAATCGAAATTTGAATGAGTGCTTCGAAATTGAGTTAGGATTTTTTACGAACTTTATTATTTGGGAAATTTTGTTTTCTTACAATAGGTTTAGCAGACAGAATAGATAATGAGTATGCTTTATATTTTAAGCAGTGAGTGTCCTATTCGAATAATTAGTGAGGTAAAGTTTACAAGATTGACTTATAAAGTCATTGAGATGTAGCTACCTAACTAAAGTAGGTGTAGTTTATTGGGGCAGTTACGATAGTGGTATTTTCCGTAGGATGATAATTTCTACCAAACGCAGCGAAATTTTTATATAGCGACAGCGAAAGACGGCAGCATATAAAATAGCATCTAATCATAATGTTGCCAATATATTATAACGCAATATATAATGCGTTTGATTGAAAGAATCATCGATAAGAATACACCCATGAACCATTATTTTTGTTTTTCACACGAATGCAAAAACTGTGCAATTATACAAAAGCAACAATAGCATAACAGCATTTACAGCACTAAAATCACTCATCAACTGTGCAGATATCTGCAAAACATGAAAAAATAAACCCTACAAAACCGTTCCTCATTGATTTCCCAGTCCCCAGACATTCCCTATCACGGCGATCATCCATTTAACATAGGTATGTACTCGCCAACAATCAGTCTGCCTAACTTATGCATGCACTTGTTAGACTAGTTATCCGGATCTAATATTAAAATAAGCCGCAATTTGTGCGCTGCCGATACGGAACGATCAATCTACCGGATTGAACACACCCTGAACGTGGGCTGGAGAGGGATGGAGTCGTGGAGTGTTAATAATATTTTTACTAAAATAATCAATCAACTTTTTTTTTTTTAGAATTGAGTCGTGAGAAGACTCGCGATTTTATTTAGTTTCAATAAACTCTACAAAAAAAAGCTGATATTTTCTTGCCAGATAAAACAATAAAGATTTATTCTACGTTTACGTTGCAGAATTTTTATTGCTAAAAATTAACAAACATCAACAACAAAGTGGCCGCTGGGCGCCATGTCAGATCAGAATAGGGCTCCAAAAAAGTATTGCCATATATGGGATATGTGAAAAATGGGTGCCACCTATTTTTAGTTTAACTTAATTTTATAACAACAAGAACAACATAATATTAGTATGTATTTAATTAACAAACTTAATAAATATTGTATGCCACAAACTAAAAAAAGACACAAGACAAGACTCTCCACGCCATGCGCTGCCCAAAGGGCGTTATTCAAATAAGACGCGCTGCGTATCGCAAGCGACTTGTCGCTTGATGGATAGCTTCGGACCATTTTTAATCATCCCCTGTAAACCATTTACATAGCCATAAACACCTTCACGCTACAACTGAAATTAAACTCTAAACACTACTGTCAAGGTTCATTTTAGGTTTGCAAACTGACTTCTTGATGACTTATAAATTGAATCAATGATGTGATTATGTGTTGAATATGAATACCGCTGTCAAATAACATGTCCTGTCGTTTGCGTGTTTTTAATAAACATAGTTATCCACTTCAATAGTTTTTAGAGAGAACGCACATTTTAAAGGTGTAGCTCAAATTGAATGTTTCTACAATTTCTATCTCATAGCTATCCTATATACTCTAACAGAATGGTTAAAGTCACAAACGTACGACGAAATTGAACTTATATTAACCAGAATATGCTAATGAATAACCTGAACCCAATTATAATATACATCAGTAAATCAATCATTAACACACACACACCTACTCACACCCACATACACACACACTACACATACCTGAACAAGCTACAATAATTTTGTAACATCCTAGAAACTAAACTTTTTCTTTTCTTTATTTTTTTAATTGTGTCTCAACATTGTAGATAGTAACCCATGGGAAGTTGCGAGGTAACCCCATCACAAGTATCCTTATAACTTACTGGGGCCGCCTCAATGTTGTGCTGTAGAACAATAAATTGTATGAGAAACAATAATTTTTTTTTTTTTTTTTATTTCATATCCATATTTATACTAATAATAAAAGCTGAAGAGCTTCTTTGGACGCGCAGTAGCGCGTTCAAAGAAACTAACAAATCCGACTAATAATCTGACTGACTAATAATGACTAATAATCCAGAGGATTACTCTTAGAAATACCAGTCGAATTGGTTTTTTTTTTTGCATTTGATGCGCCAGTTCTTGAGGAAGGCTATATGCTATTTAACATCACGTTATAAGTTTAGGAGCAGAGGAGAAAAAAGATAAAAAGTCAGAAAAAGCGCTTAGCGAAAACGAAACAAAAGCGTGAGCAGGTGATGCGATGCGATGGGATATCGGGGGAATAAGAAATTTCACGCGGGCGAAGTAGCTAGTAATTAATAAAATAATATTTAGAATAGATACTGTAGCGGTATCTACATCGCCACATGCGAACAACGCGTCATACTGACGTCACGCAAATCCTGCATCTCGCAAGCAGAGTTTACCGCGCAATTAGCATATATACAAACTTCCCAACATCAATGGTTGGGCAATTGCCCGCCAGACACAACACCCGTCTGTTCGGAGGATTCTCCCTTTTCTATGGAGGATGAGTGAACTTTACACCCTGTTCCTCATACCTCTAATACTACGTTTTGAGCTACGTCTCAATGTTCTTGAATGCCGTGATAAAAAATACATTTAAGAAATTATCTTAACTGAACCTTAACTTAGTAAAGTTATAAGTAAATTAGTATTGTTTCAAACAATACCGCGTCCTTAGCCTTCCCGACTAAGATGGCTCCACGCACAGCGCACAGCCCGCTTATCCCCGGAGCACTTCATGCAATAGTTTAATCCACTAAGCCGCGCTCCGTCAACTGTAGATCGTAGAGGCAAGATGAATTATCTTTACTGAAACAAAGCCTTTCATTCGCATTGTTCAGAATTCTCGCTACGTGCATTATACAGCCACCGCTATTTTGCGACAAAACCCTCCATTACACGAGGCATTGTACCTCTACTCAATGCATGATTAATGATTGCAGACTTCGAAAACATATTCATTCGTGGGAGCCCCTCTATTCCGCTGTCTCGTCACTACAATGCGAGATATCGATATTTTTCCGCGAGACGCGAAAAATGGTGTGTTTACATCCGCTCGATTAAGCGCAGAGGATGGGTTTTTGAAAAATCGACGACCGCCGGAAAGATATGCGTCGCGTGCCACGAGCGTCTCATTTACATAACCAAAATTCAACTTTAATCTCCACGAAATACGCTTCAAAATAAATTGGTCTGCGCAACTTTACCCCGCACTTAGTGTTTTGCGAAGCGTAGCAAGGATGTTGTTTTATTGGAAACGGATAATTTATTTTGCGTATTTATTTTGTTGCGGCACGTCCCGGCGGATTCAATTACGTGGGAGCGAATTTAGTGGTCATGGTCATGTTATTAGTATGTGAGTGAAGAACGATTGAACACATTAACATATCCAAGTGTTTTTTCTGCGAAATTATAGGTAAGTTAGCTCAGCAAGGGAAAATACAGGTGCATTTATACCAGCTATTCATTTTCCCATACAAAAAGGCAAGGAAAATAGGTTAGTGGGAAACCTGCAATTTGTAAGCGATAAATTAGAAAAGCGTCGTTAGCTTAAGTGGCAGCACACCTACTCTGAAACCTTTTTATTTATCGCAGCAGAGAAAACGTAATTACATAAAACTTTTAATGGAGGATAATGTTGCTACAGGAAACCTGACAATTTGCTTCGAGTTTGGAAAATATGAGAGTCCAGGGTGAGGATTGCAAAAACAGAAAAGTTATCTCATTGGACGTAAAGCTACAAATTTGGGGAACGGGAATTCTTAACTGAATTAATTTTAAAAGTAGGACAGCACTCAGCTTTAAGCATTTTCGGCTAACGAAATTTTCTTGGAGTAATTTTCACTAGTAGTCGCTCCATGTTATTTAATGCGGTAGGTATGGCAAGTCTGGAACTCGACTGAGCAACTCCTAGACTAGACATTTCAACGAACTTGATCTCTTCTTGAAGAAGTTACAACTATATCAGACGAAGGCGAAACTCGACTAAATCAGTTTATCCCCACAATTTTTTCACAAAAGCTATTGTATTGTGCGGCTGTTGTTTACACGAAGCATTCTTTGCAACCCTTTTCGAAAGCTTTTCCTCCATACTTTCAAAAAGAATTATAAAAAGAACCAAACTTCTTTTGTTTCTTTGTTTCCAGCATGGAAAAGTATCATCAAGTGAAGTGTCAAGCGGTTTTGAACCATGTGAGATGTAATTTGCCCTGCACTTGAACTGCCCAGCATGTTGGTGGTACGGGCCCAGCCGGGCCATTCTGTAAATATCTCACCGTGAAAACTTAGGTGAAGTGAGCTGTCATTCTACCTGATGGGTGACAGGGATTGACACTATTGACAGATCGTTTTAATCTCACTTCATTTAAGTTTTCACGGTCTTTTTCTTCTTCTTAGCGTGTATATCAGCATGACCATCAAAATGGACTTGGGCCAGAATTCGGCTATGTGTTTGGCGCCATCATTAACGTCCATCAGTTCCTGTAACGTGCAGTTGACAGGACATGATATTAAGTTCCATTGCTTATGGAACAGCACCACATTTACACTCCAAGGCAGAGTCGTCTATGGATCTCCACCCGAACAATAGTTTTCACGTTGAGATTTTTACAGAATAGATCGGCAGGACTCCAGAATATTCAAGTGTCGTTTACAAAGTCAAGTCTATTAGGAGAGTCCGAGAGTTTCCGAATCCCGGCGGAAATTAACTGAGACCCGTGTCAAGCGACAATGTCCTTTCAAAACTATCCTAATGACATTTCAATGGAGTTGACAGAACTAAGTACAGACGCCAGCAGATCAAGCTACCCGAAACTGTCAAATTTTCCCAATCAACCTTGAACCTTAATGCTTTAGCGATAAGGTTGAAAATCTATTAAAGAAATTTGACAGATTGTAGTAGCTTAATGTACTGGCGTCTGTCCTTTACATAGGTCATTTGCATACAATATGAATCGGTTGTAGACTTAGAGATCAGATGTTGAAGATCTTCGGTTCTCTTTGTAGTACAAAGTTACCGAAACCCGAAAGCTAACGGGATTATATTGTTTGTTTTTGTTTTGTTCTAAAACGGTCTCCAGATTGTGGATAAATATATTATTTACATGGCCTTTCGATTGTTGATTTCTTCGTTTCGTGAATCATTCATTTGATTTTCAAATATCTGGGGGCACGGCAGTGTCCCCCCCCCCGCCAGACGAGCCAAAAACAACTACTACATACATACATTTTCTCGAAGCGTTTCGTCATATTTTCAAATCCTTAAAGCTTCCAACCCAAACAATGCTAGAGAGTTCAAATTCTCAGGATCAGATGAGAATAGCAGGTTAATAAAACATACTAAGTTTAATTTGTCTAGCACTTATGCTTTGGATTTTATTAATACGAGTACCAAAAATACGTCCATTTCGTCACTGATTCACTCACTCATCAGAACCTCTAGGGCACTTCCCGAAGTCCTAGGAAACTGAAATTTGGTATGCAGGCTAGGATTTGCACACAATCAACAACAAAAGTTAAGAAATCTGTAACTTGCACCCTCCAACGCTCAGAAGCCCATAGGAGTGTCTGTGCGACGGCCGCGAAACTGCAAAGCCGTAGAATAGAAACCTCTTTATTATGTATGTACACCATATAAATTACAGACATAAATATAGAAATTTTACAAAGGGTGACAATGGGCGGTCTTTACGCTAAGAGCGATCATTTAAAGACAACCTTTGGATGGATTTAAAAGGGGAAGGAGAGACAAATACTGTAGGTAGTCTAACCGTAAGATATAAGTTTGTAGAGCCTTGTATAGTTAAGGCTCGGCTTTACGTTAGATCTGATAACTCTTTAACAGTGAAAGCGTTATGTGGATCTTGGCAACCTACTTTATGAACAAACACATCAAGCTACTACAATCTGTTAAAATTCTTTCGTAGATTTTCAACTTTATCGCTAAAGCATAAGGTTCAAAGTAAATTGGGAAAATTTGACAGTTTCGGGTAGCTTCATGTGCTGGCGTCTGTACATGAAAAGTTTTAGGTGCGGTCTTTATTTACCATAAGAACAATGGACAAAATTTCACTTATCCTACGCTACATTAACACATATAATTAGGCACTTTGCGAGGCTAGCGATTCGCCTTTCAAAGCTAATAGCACTCTAGTGATAGTTTTAACTGAATAGCTCTCTTCCTAAATAAACGCTGCTTAAATTCACGTTATAAAACCCGGTGTGTCACAGGACACACACGGAGCCACTTTGAGTCAGTTTGGGTGGCCTTTAGCGACCCGACCAACTCCATGATTTTCATTAGCTAAGTATTTCTAGTTATCTACATTGAGCCTTCTTTCTGTCAGTGAGAAGTAGTGAGGAATAACGCGTGATTCGAGAGCAGTCGAGAGCTGTGGTGGCCCAGTAGTTGGAACCCAGACAGGTGATTTACTTTGTACACAGAGTAAATTATTTCATCACCACGACTCTCAAAACCGTGAAGGAAAACATCGTGAGGAAACCGGCATGTAGGTACTAGAGCCAAAAATTCAAAGACATGTGACATCCACGAATACGCACTTGACCTGCGTGGTGGATTACGGCCCACTCCCTCTCACAGAGAGAAGAGCTACATAGCTCTATCTTAATGCCTATATCCTATAATTCTATATAGCCCACTGCTGGGACAGGCAGGCTGATTACGTAAGCTTTCTTTCATCAAAAAAGGTGAAAAAGAAACAAATTAATTTTATTGCAATAAATATTTTAACTGCAGTCGGGACTCGAAGAGTGGTTTATAAATTGAAACATTTGCTTCAAAAACTTCACAATAAATAAACACAACGTCAACTTTTTACTACCATGGACCTCCAAGGCGACTATAGAAACGTTAAAACTATAATTAAAACTAAAGTGAGGTAGGTAAAAGTGGTGTTTGTCGTACAAAAGCGTCGGGAAAGTTGGGTAACTGCTGGCAGAAGTCATTTTAAATGTTTTTCGCCTGCGAAATTAATTTCAGGGGACCAACTGAGCTGAAACACTGTAAATGCTAAAGTGAAAAGTTTGTTTGTATAACTGATAAAGTTTGCAGCTTGGATATACAGCTCTCGTCATCTAGAATACAGTTCAGAAAATGTTTTACTTAAGGGTTTAGGGTCTCAAATCATAATAGCTATTGCAATACTTGTAGTAGACATACTTTTATATTCAAACAAGATAATATTTACATAATATAAGCTAATAGGCTTAAGCCTATGTCTATGTCTGTATGTCTTGTGTCTTATATTATTATTATTATAATAAATAATAATATGTATTTATATATAAAAAAAATATGAAGGGGGAAAAGAATTTCAAGGATCCTCTGCATCGCTGTCAACAGGAAAAGGGCCCAAAAGACTGGCAGCATTGCAGCCGATGCTGATTCTTTGGCCAAAAAAATGATGCCAGCCCATGAAGGTCACATGAAGAGTCGACCAACCGCTCGAAAAAGACAATAAGTCGTATTAGACTCATTGGTAGAAACATTAATTTCATGAAAAGGGGAAGGCTATAGTGGTCTTAAGAGGTTGTGGTTATTCCACATTTGCACATTGGTGCAGCATCGCCTGCTAATTTGGTTCGACTTGTCTTTATGTAGTCATCTTTACTATTCGTGCGTGCTCTTGTATATATTATTATTATAAGCCTGCATTGTCCGACTGTAGGGTAAATCCCTTCCTTTCCAATTTTCCCGGTCTACCGCGATTGTGGACCAATCCTTGGAGAAGGAGTCCAGCTCATCCCGCCATTTCTTTCTGGGCCTGCCGCGTAGTAGTTTCCTGCTATTTGGGATTCAATGAATGGTGGATTTCGTGTATTACTATTCCGATATGCGACAGATAGGGCTGGCCCTATCTGTCGCATATCGGAACGCATATCGGCCGCACAGCTGCTGGACTAAACCGGAATTGGGCTGGCCCTATTTATCCGTCCGCTATTTATGTTTCGGAACGAAGTATAGTTCTATACGATAATTATTATAGCATAACTGTTATACAAATAACAGCTATGCTATAATCATCATCATCTGCCTAGCCTTTTTCCCAACTATGTTGGGGTCAGCTTCACTGGAAGCTGGATACCAGTATTTTACATGGAGCAACTTCCTAGAGTACTACCTAGAGTGCTAACTCTAGGTAGTCGCTCCATGTAAAATAGGCAGGCAGGCTGCTACCTGCCAACAGATATCCTGTAGTATAACCATCTAAAACTAAGAACATAAGATAAGCATAATACTAGAAAAGATAGAACCTTGAGCTTTCTACAATCAAAGCCATAAATAAAGTACATCTAGGAAGGTTTGACTACAGAGGGTAGTGTGAGGGTTGATGGCGACCATTACAACTTCGCTCACAACATGCCGCCGATACAGTTAAATTAGGGATACGCTTGAGCCTTCCCATTGATTGCACAGAGAAAAACGAAGAGTGGAACCACTATTGCTTGAAAAAAATATATTTGAAGAAACTGTTTCGTATGAGTTATGTAAAGAAAGAAAGAAGGAAAAAGTATTTATTGCGACTCGTACAGGAAGATCACAAACTAAACTAAACACAGTCAAAAGTAAAAAAACAATTTTTTTTTTAAAAGTAACAAGAAGAAAATGAATCAGAAAATACGTGTATGTAGCCTTGAACAGTGTATTTATTTATTTATTTTTATTGGTTCACCAACAATTGTTTACACCGATTCTATGCTAAATGTAACTTGCGAAAGTGTGTGTGCAACAGTGCAACAATTAAAATTTATTAAAATAATATTATTAATTAACTTACAGGCATACACCGCATGCATAAAGAAGTTGTACAAAAAAATAATATTATTAATTTAATTTAATGTTAAGTAACCTAAGTATCTAAAAGTGCAGATGATGACAATAATGATATGATTAAAAAATGCTACAAAAAAAGAAAAAATGTCAGGTACTATTTTATCTAAACACACACCTTTTGAACCTTGATAACGAACAAGACAACATAAGCTTTCCAGTTATTAATCCAGATACTGGTTTAATAGCTGGCTAATTGCGTAATACACTATCAATCACAACCTGAACCATTTTGAAGCATATTTCTAATCCATTGCTTCATATATTCGAAAATTTAGTCTGCGCAACAACGTAAATCACGCAACGAATGTTGTTGAACTGTCAAATTGAAAGCCATTGCTACTGTACTAACAGTAATAATTGCGTAACATACTAATGTTACGTTATATAAAAAAATGAAGTCTCCAACCCCTTCCACTGTTCTCAAGTCTAGGCAGACGGGAATCATCGTAGAGCTAATCTTGAGGGCGGGCAGTCGCTTACGCAAATGTCATTCACGCGACCCCTTCACGCTTTTGCACACCAAGTATTCAAGACCTACCTTGCCTCCCTCCCTCCTCATTAATACAGGCGGCAAAGGGGAAATCGTGTGTTATACTAAAGCTCTTATCTGATTGGTCGTCCATAGATATGTGAGTAGAATTGGATTCGGCACAATCCTTCGTGATTGCGCCTCGTTCCATTTTCAAATCCTCTACGACCGTTTGTCGTCCGAACTCAAACGAGCATCGGTTTGTTTCCTTTGCGAAGCTTGAATTTTGAACGTTTAAATGCTCGACGCAGCTTTGACTAAAGTTCCTTTGGTACTTTGGAGCAGCTCATTCGTGAATTCATGAGAAACATCGCTTTTTTACAAGAAGTTTTCATTAAATAAAATAACAAACTCTAGAATAACTAGAAGATCTGAAAGATGCGACCTTCATCTAAAATTGAAAAGTTTTTGTATGTCGGTATTTAATGCAGAACGATTTTCAAAATTATCAACTTTTTATATGCTTGAGGTTACGAGGCTTTGGACTAAATTGTTTGTGTATATTTTATGTCTTTTTTATTTGTAGTGTGCGTTTTGTTTATGCAGAATAAATACTTTTTCTTTCTTTTTATATTTGTAGAAATAAATAATTCTCCAAATACGAAAGGTTATGCCTTCCCAAAGCATGTATTCTGTCTGCAGTTCCCAACTTACAACAAATAACTCCATTCAAATTATGTCGAACATTAATTTAACTAAGAACATTACTGCCAAAACTTCCGAATTACAAATTCCGGTGGACCATTAGGATAGTATTAATCAAAGGGACGATAGCCCCAAATCTAAGACACACCCTGTACCCTTAAATTGTATTGTCAAACCGACACATGCTCCGAAAATACCTCCTTTTGCTACTGTCAGCGACAATTGACACAGAGTAACAAAAAAACCACTTCAAAGTTATCCTACTGCGAATTTCCCAACAAAGCTTTCATCGTACAAGTTTAGTCTGTGGCTTAATGGTGGGCACACGTGCAAAACACTTGAAGAGGGAGTCAGGGAGTGTTACTAAAGTGGACCGCCACTATCACGTAATTAAGTGCCCCCGTCCGTTGTTCACCGGACCGTAAGGGGACACTGGGCTAAAATGGCTGAGGTATTAAAATAACAAATAATTTATACGAGGAGATCTCAACTTTACGACCTACAAGTTAAAGTTTAAAGCTGAACAGGTGTAGTTAGTGGAATAAGGTATATTTGGCAATTGGGGTAATGTGTTAGGCATAAATTACTAGTTTTCTTTGGAGTTGAATTAAGTACGGATGAAGGTAGTTAGTAGTTAGTGTCCGGCATAATGACTATGGCAACGGGTGAGGGGCTGCCATAATAGATTAGCGAAGGACCTATTAATTTGCTAAAACCAACCAAAAAGCCAACAGCTTTACTAAAGTACCGTATGTAGATTAGATCCCTTATCCTATGTTATGGCTGGGACAATAACAGAAGGCCCAATTCCGTAATTAAAAACGTCCAACACCTAGCCACAATCTCATCTCCAACGACAATCAATATCAAAAACTTGTCAAAAATGTAGGGTAATTAGAAGTATTTTTCACAGATCGAGACTGAGATCAGACTGTGAATGTTCTGAAAATTACGAAAATTGCCCCTCAGATCTCTTCTTGTTGTCAAACGAAATATACTTAAGTAAAGTTGGACTGATTACCTGGTGAAGGCCGCAGGAATCCGCTGGATGCGAGAAGCACAGAACCTGAACCAGATGGTGCTTGGGGGAAGCCTATGTCCTGCTGTGGACGTCTTCGGCTGAAATTATGATGATGACGATGAAATAACTATTATCAAAAATTCCAAAAAATACCTAATAATGTTCACGCCATTTCCAGATTTATTTCTTTTGGACGAGACTTACACCAAAATCCGTAATTCTACACCAAATCTAAATCTGCCACAAAAAATAAACAAGAGAGAAATCGTAATGCAACACATGAACCTCAAACCATAATAAAATAAACAAGGTTTTTATACAAATAAAATGTAATCGGTGTTAATAAACATTAGTTGTGAATTCACAAGCGTGGACGCATCCGGAGGTCGTATAAAAGCGATTAATATTCTACACGTTACCAGTAAGGATGGGAAAAAGAACAGGGATGATAAATAATAGCTATAACAGGGATTTGTGTTCTTGGAAAACCTTGCATAGAAAAAGTGACATAGAAGTAGAAAGATCAAAATTAGTGTTGAGTCCAGAATACCTGCAAACAAACTTGCAGTAGAGAATTCCTAGTGTGGAAAAAATACATCTTTCTTGAGCTCTTGAGCAAAAATATGCCTGCGAAGATACTGTATGCTAGTATATGCAAAACACCACATAATAATCTCACTTTTACCGCTTAGTGAAAACATAAAGATGGAAAAAACAGAAACTACACGCAATTCTAACACAACGTTTTCCCCGAAAAATGTGATCGTAGCAGTTCTGTTCGCAAAAAGCGTTCCGAATACCAGTAACAGGAATCCCAACTTCAAAATACCAGAACTAAAGCACAGCTCTATCGTTTGATTGAATACGTTGCGTGAACGCAATAAAATAGTGTGTACATGATTTTAACGTTGTAAATCGACTTCGTACAGGAAGTCGGTAGTTAATGCATGTAGTACAAGATAAAGATAACAGAACACATTCATTCACTTTAATTGATTTAAAAGCAACGATTAGACGGATGCACTGTGTTTGTGTCATCGTAGTAATATACTTAATTATTCAGATTTTGTTGTTATTAATTATGTATTCGATGGTTTGTTCTTCCCATCCCATACATAACATCACGTTTGTTTTTCCCGAAGGGTAAGGCAGAGGTATACCTTATAGAACATCAACATTGCGCCATGTTCCATGTAATAAGGGGCGAGCCTATTGCCATTAAACTATTTAGAATTTAGATCATCAACAGCTTAGTATGATTTATAGGATTTAACCGCAAATCGGCACGATAGCGTGGGACGCCTCTAGATAGATGAACTGGAAGGCGGAGAACCGGTTATTATGGCGCAACTGGGAGAGAAGCCTATTTCCAGCAGTGGACTACCCTAGCATAATACCAGCCTGTAATGTTCCCACTGCTAGGACACAGGCTTCCTACGAGACCCCGACGGGGAGAATTTTTGGTTCTAGGATATGCCGGTTTCCTCACGATGTTTCCCTTCACCGTATTGAGAGCAGTGGTGATGCAATAATTTATACAGTGTTACGTAAAGCGCATATATGAGCGCTGGGTTCGAACCTACGACCTACAACTCAGAAGTCGCGGCCATTACCACTAGGCCAGCACTGCTCGACTACTCTCTGTGGACGTCCACAGCCCGAGTCTATTGTATATTTTCATACTAACTACAATAGTCAAAACGACAAAGTTTTGCATAATATTTCTCTCTATATTCCAATTCGTTACGACAAAAAATCGTCTTAGTTTAATATAAGTATTTCGGCCACACAAACTCAATACCCGACTAATAACGTATCTCTTTCGTCCCAAAGTCTATCCAATTCCTATATCAGATGTTAACATTCACAATGGCTTATTTGACTAACAAACAGTATCGGACGATTATCCTACGTGGTTCTTGAATTATGTATGAGTCACTTCCTTCCAGCCCTTGCATGACTGACGTAATGTCGCCTACGCGTTTTGTTACAACAATACTTTGCTTTACGTGTTTCTGTCAGTTTGGTTGTGATGATCGATGTGGCGTCGTTCTGTTTGACATGTTTATCGTGATATTTTGGCTTATTAGAATAGAATAGAATATATTCTTCAACGCAGCTAGCAGTAGGAGTAAACTGGTAGAACTCGTCACGTAACGAAAAAGCAACATTCTCCCATAGTTTTCGAGGGTGCTGCAACCAATAGTGAGGTCAACATGAAAATCTAAGGTGGCAGCTGCGAAAACTTTCAAATTTTTCGCCATTGGTCTCGTTTTCGTGGTGTTCAGAACCTATACTACATGGCTCTGTATTAAAAACGCGTATTAAATTCACACTTTCTCTCTCTCCTCTCTCTGTCGCGAGTATCGCGTAAACAACTTCATTCCTGACGGGAACCCCTGACCGCACCTCGTGTATGCATAATAAATTTTATTTGTTTCTTCATCTTCAGTATCTAGGATTGACTGGATATCGACTGTCATCCCTTGGATGTTGACTGTCCAAAATAGAAAATATCGGATTCTATTGAATAAATAAATCCTTTGCTCAACCAAATTAGTGCCACATTCAATACTGATCAATAATGAATATAATTACCATTCACATACGCGGAATTTTTTGACGGCAATATTAATATAATTATGAAAATTGGACAATCAAATCCATGCATGCAGAATACGCGAAATACGAGCTTAGGAAATAATGGTTTAGCAATAAAAGCTCTTCATCCGAGAACTGATATAGTTTTAGATATAGAAGAATAGAAACAGCCAAGGAATTAAATAAGCTAACGTTAAAATCATCGGACGGTGAAGCTATAGAGCATCACCTTTGTACCTTTTTTTTTCTTATCTGTTTATAAGTGTGTACATAAATGATTAAATAAATAAATATAGTGAAATTATTTTTAGACATTAGTTTTCGTAATTAAGGGGGAAGCACAAGGGTAGCTCGCGAAATTGAAATTTTCTTACTTTTTTTGCAATTTGCAGGTCAGTATCATGTTGAGCCATCATCTGCCTAGCCTTTTCCCAACTATGTTGGGGTCGACTTCCAGTCTAACCGGATGCAGCTGAATACCAGTATTTTACATGAAGCGACTGCCTAAGTATCTGACCTCCACAACCCAGTATCTGGATAATACAATACCCCTTGGTAAGACTGGTTATCAGACTTTCGGGCTTCTGATGACCCGTAACGACTGTCAAAGAAAGATCCAAGAATGACAGCCGGGACCATCGGCTTAACGTGCTTTCCGGGGCACGGAGGGGTCGTATATAAAGACAGTCACCCATCCACGGACCGACCGTGGCAAGCGTAACTTAACCTGATCGATCAACCCGTGCGGCTGTTATTACTTAGCAGTTATTACTTAGCATGTTGAATATTGATTAAAATATGATGCTTCGCAAATCATATTTTGTTCAACTAGCGCATCCCGACCTGATGATACCATTTAAATAAACCCATGTCCCTCCCAGTTCTTTAAATAAATACACCAGAACCCCGTTTAAAAGCAGAATTTAATTGGTATTCAAGATAGTAAGTGTACTTACCTATCTGTAACACCATCAAATTCTTTTTGGAAGTACAAAACAAATCGCGTCCGCGGCCTGTAATCACACAAATTGTTCTTTAATTGCTTTCTACAAGCTTTTATTTAGTTTTTTTACTTCACATTAACGTACAATTAGACTGTTAAAGTATTAACGATGTGACAGACGGACGGACCATGACGACGCGTAAATGTTACATTTTGAAACGTAGAACAAGACCTGTGTGGAACTGTGGAGTCGTTTACTGTGTAATTTAAATTTATGAACTCGATTTCCTTCGCTGTGTTTTCTTTCCTTTTCTGTATAACAAAATGGAGACATAATAACTAAGTAAACCTGGAATAAACGGAAAATGTTTTCATAAAATTTTAACAAACGTACAAAAAAAAAACATCAACCTATGATGTCCCACTGCTGGGCTACGGTCTCCTCCATATTTTTCCACTTGTCTTTGTGCTGTGCTGCCTTCTCCGTCGAATCCACCTGAGTACTACAGCTGCTTAAATCCTAAAGTTTCAAAAGCTTCTCTAAAGTCCAAAATTGTAGTTTCAAATCTCATCAACCAAACATTTGCAGTTCAATTAATTGAAATAATATTGTATTGTTCCACACTGGTATTTTATAATTTAACATGACTTCTTTCATATCTTTCTTCTTTAATATCCTAACTCAAGTATTTCCTGCTAAATTCTAGAATACTTTAAAAACAGCTCCATACCTCTAAAACAATCCTAATAATTATATAAAAAACACATGACAACGATGACGGTGCGTCGGCTCCGAAGGCTTGTTTGTTTACCATCATTGTTTTATTGCACACAACACATCTTAGGCACATCTCCATACAATACGCCCGCGCACCCGGCCACCCGCCGCCCGCGCTCTCGTGACACCTCCTCATATTTTATTATCAGCTCTTCTAATTTATGGATTTGAGTTCGAATAAAGTTGGTTCGGAAAGGGCTAGTGTTACCTCTGAGGAAGATATAAATTAGATGTGAGATGGTGTAAAGGATCTTTACGTTGTTTGTGTAAAGTGTCTAGTTTCTACTCAACTAGGTATCCAATTTCTTCAAAGGTCAATTTTAAATCATAAGGTACGCTTTTCCCAAGGCCAGGTTCTTATAATTTACTTACCTAATGATTCAACTTTTACCAGCTCGACATAGAAAGCATGTAGGAACATATAGCATACATTAAGAGGTTCGATTATTGGTTATGTGCCTTGACAACAGCATGGATGGAACCAATTGTCATAAAAAGTTGACAGCCGTCAAAGTCAAGTCATGTATATCAAATTGGCACTTTTAAGGCATTTGAGAACGTCAAAATTCGTCCCAATAAAGATAGTTTCTAGGATCAATAAAGTAAAGGAACCGAACCAATTTACGAAGACTGTCGAAAAATCATCCAAAATTGTCAATCTCATTGACTATTCCGTTACAGTAACGACTTTTAGAGAGACCTTCAGTTCTCTCCATCATGCCACCCTGATTTTGTACGAAGATCACCGAGATCACAAGATGTTCCCTAATTGCAACAAATAGCTACATTTTTCACTATGACACCCCTGTTCTGGGGTGACGTGATCGATCAATTTGCTTGTACGGCTTCAGGCAGTAATGTTATTGGAAAGGCGTCGCGCCCATTAGGGTTGAAGTTGAAGTGCAGACAGTAGGGATGTCAGCAACTTTGTAAAATGTCGAGTACTGAACATAAGGGACTTATGCTTTATTCATTGTGTTCATTCATAGAATTGAACAGAAGAAAGACTTTAATATTGTGATAGAGAACAAGCAAAAAGTTTTTTCCTTTCCACCTTGGATATACTTAGTTCATTCATGCATTATATCATTGCTGGATTGTAACATGTAAACAACACATTAAAACGTACCTACACAGTACATCCAAATGTTAACAAGTTGACTAATTAACCCTCATGCATCAGATATCCGACTACCATTAAAATAACCGATCGTCCATCATCCCCTACCCCTTCACCTCTCAAGTTACCCGATCCCGATACTCGATAGACAGATACACATTTATGACAGGACTCGTGAATTATTCGGCCTCCATTTATTGCTTATCTGTGGATCTCACCGCACGTGGTATACCGTGGTCTGGCGTGATGTATGGCCAAGCCGTGACCACAGAGCAGCAGAAAGCGATAAGCCAACCACTTTTACAACCGCGTGAAATTTAATCGGCCATTTTAAAGACCCAATCAGTTCCGAATTCTGATTGCTACCACAAAATTGATACTTAAAAATAATTTGATGATGATGTTTGAACGTGAATTGGTTAATTAATTTTATGCATTTCGTCGTTAATTTTAAAGACCGGAAAGATGTGAAGATTATGGCTGTGATAGGCTAGTTTTATGCTAATGATAGAGTTATAAAATTGGTAAAGACAGATGAAACCGCTACCGATTAATTTCTTAGTAATAGGTGAATATGACAACAAAATTACTTCTAGTTAAAATCTTCTTCACGGGAATCCGCTGGATTCATGACGCCCAGGACCGGTCGATGTGGTGACGCTTGGAGGAGACCTATGTCCAGCGGGGAAATCGTGTAACACACTATCAGTAGCAATGGCTTTCATTTTGACAGTTCAACAATATACATTGCGTTATTTACGTTGTTGAGCAGAAAATTTTTGAACATACGAAGCAATGGATTAGCAATATCCTTCAAAATGATTCAGATTGAGATTATTTAAGGTGCTGGCTGGAGTGGACGTTGTTCGGCTAAAATGGTGATGATGTTGATGAATTGTAGGTATCTTTATTATGGGGAATCTCGCTTATCTTCTTGTTCTACTTCACCCGCTACCCGCTCAGCTTATGGAACCGCTGCAGCTCGTCGTCATGTAACCAAATACTGAAAAATTACGAGCGTATCATAAACGTGAGTGAGTCCTGCACTCCTCCTTGCATGACAATTATGATGGCAGTCGTTTTGTATCGCTATGATTTATGGGTAGCTCGCGTTCGGTGACCCTTGCTGCTTTTGGAAATAGGTCGTTTCCTAATGTGTGTTATTCAGCAGTTTTATGTATATATTTAGCTAAAGGCTTAACAATTTGTTTGTGATTTCCGGGTGATTTAATAGCAATAACATAGAATGAATAAAGGCTTAGCTACAGAAAGCAAATGTTTGTTTTGCCACCAATTTGGCACCTGCAAAGGTGGCTTTACATTAATCATACGATTTAGGATAAGAACATGCATTTTCAGTAATAATCCTACTTCCTACTAATATTATAAGCGCAAAGGTTTGTGATGATGGATGGATGGATGTTTGTTACTCTTTAACGCATAAATTACTTAACAGATTTTGATGAAACTATACAATAATATTAGCTTATACATCAGAATAACACATAGGATACTGTTTATCCCGATATTCCCACGGGATCGACACTTATGCGGGTGAAACTGCGGTAGGCTGCTAGTAATAGTATAATTTTCAGTAAAACAGTCGTACAGTCACGAGCACCAATATGTCAACACTTGGCAACTTTCAAATGCGATTTTTTCGTGACATAACGAATGCAACGTTAAAATACGATATATTACATAAACGTATGGGTTCGAAAATGCTATGTTCATAACAACATAAAATTTCATTAAAAAATAAAGGAGTAAATCGCTTTTGAATAAAGCCGAGTGTATACATACTTTTTCTCGTGACTGTACACACATTGAATAAAATAATAATATGGAGAGGAATGTATTCTACCCCTTAATATTATCTTAAACGGAAGAGTTTTATATAAAATCTGATAAGATTTTTTATAAAACTCTTCCATTTCTACTAAGAACGTTCAGGACACAACTTCAGTTCAACATTCATATTAACTTTAACTTATTCTTTAAAAACTTGGTGGAATTATGCAGGCAGGACAGCTAAGCCAGGTACGGAGCCAGCTATAACTTAGACGATAATAGAAGCAGGGTTACCAGGACCTCAGCCAGGGTTGGCTTATGTCTGGCATACTAATGCGAAACTAACAATCCTGCTGTCAGGGATACGTGAGATTCTTACAGGATTTGCATAAGTTAGGGAATTCGGAAGGTGTTATTTTTGAAGGATTTATTGGATCCGGTTTTCCGAGACCTTTTTAGTAGAAAAAAAAAGTATGATGCATCATATTATTCTGCTAGAAAACCCTAATCGAAAGGCCAGGCATTACAAAAGTGGCTGACGAAGGTGTTGCAGAGTTTTTGCGTCTTTATTTTAACGAGGTTACAGTTCTTCAAAGAAGAAAAAATGAAGCGAGGCGGTGGTAGTCTCATAGGCACACCAAGGAATAGGTGCTTTAATATTAATATTTTAATGTATGACAATCTATATAAATAAAAAGGAATCACCGAAATGTATGTACGCGCATAACTTCCGAGCGACTGCACCAAATTGGATAACTCTTTTTTTTGTGTTTGTTATTCGCAGGACAAGGTTTGTATAGAAGAAAATTAAATCGAAATCGGGATCGAAACTTATGCGGGTGAACCGCGGGGCGAAGCTAGTATCAAGATTCATTTCAGGTCATGAAAGAAAATAAGTCATGAAGTTCAAGATAGAAAATGGGTTTGCAATCTTATAAACAGCATGTGGAAAGTGCTAGACATGCAGTCGTCAGTAACCCTACGTGAGGAATTACCATTAATCATTAGGTATGTATGATAGAAACAGGAACCATAACCAACGACGTATCCACCATATAAAGCCCTCTGGTAGCACATTTTCCATACAAAAACCTCTCGAAAGGCCCCAACCACATAACAAAGTTAAGAAACAATAAAACCTCTTTGATTTACGAGGATATAAAACAATAAAACGGAGTTGTCTCCCAGTTCATTCATTAAGCCTATTATAGCCCCGCATCAGGACATTTTGATAAATGCTCGTACGCTCAAATTGTAATAAGTTTTAAACGGTCCACAATTAAAATGTACAGCGGATTGTAAATTGTCTCTGCACTTGACTCTGTGGCTCTGTAGGTACTGCATCTGGCTTGTAAATGTACGTAATTAGAAATGACGTGCGGTTTTATTCGGATTTATTTTTATTGCGTTGCAACTAAGTACTTTATGTTCTACCTACTTCAGCCTGGCAGGATGTAAGCTTTTTTTATGGGTAGGTAAAAGAACCGAGATACACCTGCACCGTGTAACACACATTTTGAAGGATATTGCTGATACATTGCTTCATATGGTCGAAAAAATTGGCTGTTCAACGACGTAAATAACGCAATGAATGTTGTTGAACTGTCAAAAGCCATTTCTACTGTTGGTGTGTTACTTAATCACCCCGCTGATCCAAACTTATGAACGGCTGCAGTGCACAGTAAGGGGAACAAATTGACACCCTACGTCTCTTTGTAGTGATATAGCCATTTTATGCAGCTGTCAAAGAATGACAGTTGTGTTTTGAATATACGGTCAATTTAAGTCTGTAGTCAACTTGCATAACTTACATTTGCCATCGTGTTGAAAGGATTATGGATCCTACATAGGATACGCTGGACGTAACAAAAGGTCGGAGGGTACGTCACTCGGAGAGGCTCCTTTCATGCACCGGTATCCGTGTTGTCAAATTTAGTGCTTAACAAATTTAAAAAACGATATACATATGTAAATGTTCGTGATATTTTTGCCATCGACACGCTAAGAAGAAGAACTTGTATAACAATTAATTTTCCTGACGTTTTGTCACCTGGGAAACCCCCAGGTGACATAAAGTTAGGGAAATTAATTGTTTTGCCAAGATGAAAGACGAATCCAAAATGTCCCTTGTAAAAGTCCCAGAAGAATATGAGTCCTGCTTGCAGTCCCTGAAGGGTCAGGAATTAAGTACCTATGTTTATTCAATAAACTCAGCCTATCGCATACTGCTGGACATAGGCCTCACCAATGCTTCGCTACACCACCCTGTCCTTCGCCTCCAATCTGTCCCAGCCACCTTTTTAAGGTCGTCTGTCCATCTATCTGGGGGGCACCCGACACTTCGCTTGCCGATACGCGGTCTCCACTACAAGACTCGTCTCCTTGACCGGCTATCGATCCTTCGACAAACATGGCCAGCCCACTGTCATTGCAGCTTGCTTACTCTGCAAGCTATGTCATTAACTCTAGTTCTTTTACGGATAACTTTGTTTCTGATTTTATCCTTCAAAGAAACTCTGAGCATTGCCCGGTCCATAACGCGCCAAGCGACCTTAAATTTGTGGGACAGCCCGACTGTTAGTGTCCACGTTTCAGCATCGTATTATAGCGGTATCTACAACGCCACATGCGAACAACGCGTCATACTGACGTCACGCAAATCCTGCATCTCGCAAGCAAAGTTTACCGCGTAATTAGCATATATACAAACTTCCCAACATCAATCGTTGGACAATTGCCCGCCAGACACAACACCCGTCTGGTCGGAGGATCCTCCCTTTTCTATGGAGGATGAGTGAACTTTACACCCTGTTCCTCATGCCTCCATAGTATGTTATAATATTTTACACTTGTGTTTATTGTAAACCTTTATTTCTACATACAAGTGAAGCAATTGTGTTATTTTAAGCCTTTATTGCTGCTCCAACGACACTGACACGATAATTCCTTAACTTTTACTGTCTGTACATTCGCATACCTTGGGTGATCGTTTCATGTTTTTCTCATTGTGCGTCGTGGCGGGTGTAAGTTACGACGTCGCATTTGTCGCGCCGGCGCCGACCGCGCGTCGCGCATGCGTGTCGCTAACGAGATCCTCGCCGGCGGCGCAAGTAGGGTTACCAGTTCAAAATTCAAAAAGTCCAGACAAAAAGCCGGACAGTTGAAAATAATTCCGGATATTTCACTTTTAAAATTTTGTTTTTTCAATAGGTAAAGAAAGGAAAATTCGGTTTATTTGTCACATAAATACGTGCATACGGTGCATATAACAAAGATAAGTTAACTCGAATAAAAAAACAAAACTTATCATTATCCCGAGCACAGAACAGAAATATTCGGCAGCTGCACGTGGCACTCATTGCACTCTTCATATTTAAAAAAAAAACCTCTTATGTAGAAAATTCCGTACAAATGACAAGGCCGGACAAAGTTCGGACGGGTGGCCAAAAAGCATGTCCAGATAAATACAGACGCATGGTAACTCTAGGCGCGAGCGCACCCGCTACTAAATAGGGTGTTCAGACTTTAATGAAGTTATTTTACATAAACTTCTGTTTATGGTATTAATGAGTTGGCCCTGTGTGGCGTATACTAGGAGTATTTAAAGATGGAACCAAAAAAAATGTTATTTTGTAAGAAAATGTTGTGGAATTCCGTAATTTGTACTTTTAACGTAATTATTTGTGTGTTTTACTCAACTACATCTGTTTATGGTCATTTTAGTTTTTTCATTAAAATTAAAGGAAGAATAAAATAAAATAAAGTTACCTTCCTACCTATTCTTCAAAAATACATAATACATAACCTAGGCGTGTATAATTGGCAATTTCTGTTCATTAGCTATAAAAACTAAAATTGATTTCCGAAAAAAATAAACCAACACCCTGAAAAATCCGCGTGCGCACCGCAGTCGCGTGCATACTGGCCCTGCGCCCGCACAGTGCAGCCGATGCAAATAGTTGATTTACTCGCCCACTCCTTCGAGTTTACACTGCGCGCGCAGTTGTTACCCCCTGTCAGTGTACCTTGGATAAATAATATTGTCTCCGGCAAGACGTATGGGTCTGCGAGCAGCCCGCGACTCACGCGCAATGAAATGAGTAATTGTGATCGAGAATAAATCTGAAACAAACCATTTCAATTTCAACTCTGAGAACAGAAAGATAGGGTCCAAAATTGAGTATGAAATATTTATTTTCATAAATTACTGTATCGTTAACAATATAATTAATATCGAAATGCAGTGAGAATAATGCTGTGAGATTTAAATGGATTCTCATACGTTTTGCAATTTAAATAACGATGGTGAATTAAAATAACAGATGTATTAGTTACAATGTGGGACTGAAAGGTAAGAAAAGCAAAGAGACGTGCAATCTAAATCATCTTGATTTAATTCGTTTAAGGGGGATGCTCTCAAAACGGAGAAGGCAAACATCGTGAGGAAACCGGCATGTCTTAGAATCAAACATTCGAAGACATGTGGTGGATTTATGGATTATGACCCACTCCCTCTCATAGAGAGGAGGCCTGTGTCCCAGCAGTGGGAAAATTATAGTCTGATTATGCTAAGGGGGATGCGCTAAGGCAAGCTGTGAAATTCAAAGTTTCTTACTTTTTTGCAGTTTGCAGGTCAATTGTATGTTGATTCAAATATGATTCGCGACCGTAACAAATATGGATGTACAGAATTATAATCATTAAAATCAACAAGCAGTACAACTCCATAAGTTAGAATTGGCCTCAAATGTCATGATTTCATGAAATAGGGTAATATGAAGAGAGATGTTGTATTTTCATGATTATAATTCTTTATATAAATATTTGTCATAGCAACGAATCATGTTTAGATCAATCAACATACAACCAGAGGGGTAATTCTCGTAATTTTAAGAACATTCACAGTCTGATCTCAGTCTCAATCTGTCAAAAATACCTCTAATTTCCCTACATTTTGACCAGTTTTTGACATTTGTTTGTTGCCGAGATGAGACTGCGACTAGATTTGAACGTTTTAAATTACGAGAATTGGCCTTCTGATACTGACCTGCAAATTGCAAAAAAAACGTAAGATAATTTCGAATTTTGCGGGCTACCTTGACGCTTTCCCCTTAAGCTCGCAAGCTTTGCACTATGTTGATTAAGGTATAGGTAGATTAAATAGGTACTTTACACATTGTTGTTTCTTCATCCTGGTAGGTAATTAAGTATTCTGCCTGGCTGGTCCCCAGAGATGCCTTTATACCTTTATACCTTTTACCGTTATCCATTTAGAGGTGGGTTTCACTGACAGGTGACAACTGACAACTAAACTTTATGAAATGTAATTTGAGCCAGCATGAGAGCCAGAACCCCAAAAGTGGAAGAAGATAACATAATTATAAACCCAACATAACATCACACCTGTATTTCTCGAAGGATAAGGCAGAGGTGCACCCATACCTATTACACCCACATTTCGCTGATTAAGTAAGTATAACATAATTATACATATAACTTTAAAAATCACCCTTACGTATAAACCCTTGAAGTAAGATGTTTCATGTCTTCACTAATCTAGGCAGCGGCTAGCAGTGGACTTTAATCAATTTTCGGAAAGAAATCCCCTCTCAAGATCATAATCCTAAAACTTTTTCAATTTCCCCGAACATCACCAAACTGACAAGAATTTCTTATCAGTTCCCACATTTTTCCTGTTATCACACTATCAAAAGTAATAATAGCTTCCGCTTCTGATCGCGTGTCACTTATTCCCCTTATTCCTAATCGCGGGATAATCAACAACAAAACTTTATGGTAGTCTATGGCACTCCACAGCCCCGCTTAATTGAATAGTTTGTAAACAAAATAGTTTTGAACTCATTTCATAGACCGCGGCAGAACGTCGCATGCCTTTGTCTGATAGAGATTAATTATTGACAAGTGGAGTTGAGAGAAACGAAAGAAAGCTTTTAGAAAAAGGTTGATGATAATTTACTGTAAATGTCAGCTTGTAATTATTTGGTGCTAATTGCGTAGGTATATATATTTTTGTTTCTCTTGGTTTTGGTAAATAATTTACAAAAAAAAAATATTATAAAAAAAATTAAGAATTAATTAAGATTTTAATAAGTATATATTTATGAGTTATGTAGGTATACATATATTTTTTGGTAAGTACACTACAATTCACTTGCAGTATTGTTTTTGACACACCACAGATTACTTGCAGTATTGTTCTCCTTGTCCCTTTATTATATCGAAAGGTATTCCTCTTCTTCTCCGTGTCGCTGCACGACTGTATTTTAAATTTTGTTTTCCCAAAGCTTTGCCACTTCCACGGCATTGTCGGTGGCAGCGCAGAGATCACTTTGACCTAGCGATAAGACCGCTCATTGTGTCAACAGTTACAGCAGTGGACATCTTTCAACTGAAATCATTTTCAGTTGAAAGACGTCCACTGCTGAACATAGGCACCGCATAGCACCGCCTTCGACCGGTTCTGAGCTTCTCGCCTCCAGGGGATTTCTGCGGCCTTCACAAGGTAATCGGCCCATCGTCAGAGGCCTTCCAACGCAGCAGTTTACATGGTGTGTATACCATGTAAATTGCTTGCTGATAAAAAGTATTCTATTTTTCGGTTCTAATTTGAGGCAACTGAAAAAATATAGACTAATATCGGTATCCACAAATCAACAGCTCTTGACAAAGCAATATTCAATTGTAAATTACCTACGCCACACGTACCATCAGTGACCATAGAACAAATATTTACAATTCTATGTATCGAACGCAATCAAGACCCGACTTTATTTATAGTCGAACAACAATAGAAAGGATTCAGAAGGTCGATTGTATTCATCGAGGTCCCATTCAATGTCTAACACATACTCGGTGAAGCGAGAGCGTTTGTAAAGGTTTGTTAAACAGTTAATAAAGAAATACAACTAACGAAAACTTAACTGAAAGGCAATTCCCGCATTTAAAAAAGTTCAAAATTAGTCGTCATCTCACCTTTAGCGATAACCACTGTCAAAAACTTGTCAAAAATATTACCTACGCTTGTGACAAATTTTCAAAAAAAAAATTGATGACATTTAAATTGACACTGAAATTAGATTGCAAACGTATACAGGAATTGCCCCTAAGATGTTGGTGATTGGAAATGACGTCACTGATGCTAACGACGTACTCTGATGTAGCCTTAGCAGACAACCCCCTATCCATCTTGCTGTCTGACTGAGGCATATCTTCCACCATCACATCAAAAAAAACTCGTCTCGTATCATCCTCAGCTTCAGGTGACTGCGATAGGTCTGAGTCGTGTTTTCAGCGGTCCTTCTTCATCTCCTTAGCGTATCGATGGCAAAAAGACCGAAACCGTTTGACCGAAATTCAGCAGCGCGGACTCCGTCGCAGACATCATATGATCATCACAGCACAGGTGACAGAACATGCGGCGCAAGATGGAACGTGGGCCATTGTCCGTGAGGAGATGCCGCGCACTTGAGATCTGAGCCGTCCATGAACCCCATCTGTAGAGATTGTCTGTGCTCCGGCCGACTTGGGTTCGAAGCGGTCCTTCTGATCATACCCGTTTAATGTCAGTCGTTCAGAATCAAATCACGCATGCTGCATCACGTGCCGTTAATGGCTGTCACCCTTATTATTGTGATCTGGAACATTATTACTTTTATTAAAATATCGATCTGGAGTATTTTTGGGGTCATGTTCGGTTTTGTATGGGATGTTGTGAGTAAAGCAAGATGTTTTCCCACCCGCAAAAATATCGGGAATTTCACTTTTCGCGTTTTACGTTTCGAATGGACTCTCCGGTAAGATCAATTCATAATCTTATGCAATTATTCTTTTCTCTATGGTAGCTGATGATGAGATGTCAATTAAGTTTACTTACTAAATCAAGATAATAGCTGATAATAGTGGCTGACCGATCGACAGTTGCGCTGCGTGTCGCGAGTTCGATTCCCGCACGGAACAAATATTTGTATTGCCTACAGGTAGTTGTTCCGGGTCTGGCTGTTTGTGTATGTGAGTTTAAATGTTTGTAAACGCACCCACGATACAGGAGTAATTCCTAGTGTGGGGCAACGTTTAAAAAAAAAAAACACATATCTATATTTTTTTTATCCGTTTTGCTTAGCTAATGGAATTTGAACCATACGACAAAACAGTTTCTGAAGTTGAAGTCACACACTGCCTAACCGTTTCACACCGTCTACAGCTAGCGTAACACAAAAATAATACTTTGGCTGAACGAAGCAACTTATAAACTAACAATCCCAAATACATTACAAAACCCACATCTGCAAACCAAATAAATAAAATCAAAATCAGCTAACAAGCAGTCTAAATCCCTACAACATGATCCCTGAAACAAATTATAATAATATAGGATACTTATCGGGCGTCAATACAGGGCGTGGTAATGAGACGGTCCGATTGAGTCGTCGCAGTCGCAGTCACGGGGTCAGGGGCGCTAATCCGCCCCCGTGCTTACCCTCGACGAACGGTGGTGAAGGCCGCTAAAATGCCGCTGGGAGCAGCTGTCGTAGAGAAAGAAATAAGAGTAATAAGTGAAATAAGGTATATGGTATACGGTGACCACTATAATCGTAGAACTTTTTGCAAATCGTGTAGGGTTATCGTCGAGTCTGATTGTGGGATATTATGGATAGACATTTGAAGACATAAGTATTAGGCTTAAAAAAGAAAGGGAAATGGTGTCCACATTGATTGTATAACTTTTTGCAAATCGTGTAATGGTGTTACTAGAGTTGAGAGTCTAAGTGGATATTATGAATAGAAGTTTGAAAACATATGTAGGTCATAGAAACGGCGACTACTATGGTATTGTTAGTAAGTAGGAGTTGCCAAACGCAAAGTGAAAGAATGGAGTATGAACGTGGCATATTACAGATAGACATTTAAAAATATAGGTATTAGGTTAACGTCTGATAAATCTAAACAATAACACAGCGTGCGAAGCGAAGCGTTCTGAATAGACGCGTATAAAAAACATACTGAGCAATCTAAACTTGTCAACATCTTTTTCTCATAGCAATGATTCATTATGATTTTGTGCCGTGACTCATCTTGAAATAATTTCTCCCGGCTGCTTAGCAACTTCATATGAAAATCACCTTGAATTATTTCATTCCAAAAACTCTTCACGTCCAAAAAATTGGCAGCAGCATAACTTCTTTCCAATAAATTTTAGCCATGTGTCCATTCATCTAGCGCCTTGTTATTTTCATACCCGGGACGTGACCGCGCATCCCTAATTCCTCGCCGTTCCCCGTCAGCCTGTGAAATCCAAAGGGGATTTATAATGAGGTTTTATATCAGCATTAGTGCGGGGCTATGTGAGTGGACTTCCGAAGAGGTCTTTTGTTCGATACGATATTTGGTTTGTGAAGTTTAGAACTCAGAATTGTGTCATCCATCGTCATTTTTAAAGTCAACTTAATCCCTCGGAAGGGATAACTCAATACAAATGATACTCAATCACATAGGTGTTAATTATACCCTGTTTTTATTATTCTGTGTCTATACTAATGGACTTGGAAAGTTGATTCATCATTCTAATGTCGATTAATAAGATCCGACTCACATGCCAACAACATGTCTGATACAAATTGTGTTTGGCCCAATTTGGTTAGTTGTGACTGGTTTAATTTCTTGACGAAATTTAAACCGTACGAAAGCAAGTCACGTTAAAAAATTAATAGTTGTCAAGACGGCATTTTAGCTGTTTATGCTCAGTGGTATTGACAGAATTAACGAGCACATCGTTAACGTTGTGACTGCGCAAGCGACTAATCAAATCAAATAAATTCGTTTGAAAACACGAGTCTAATAATGTTAGAAGATTGAGATTACTAACTAGCTGAAACTCTGAAAGATATTGTCAAGTCAATCTATTGAAGGTATAAAACATTCATTAGAAAGGACTACCCAATTAGAATGATCAGATGACTTAGAAACAAGATACAAATATTTTACATAATATAATTAGTTAATTATTTCGGAATAAAAAAGAACGAAAGAATTTACAAACACGAACAGCTCACAAACGAAAGCGCTATACATAATTTGTTGACTTTTCAATGTTCTTCCAACGTGCAACGGTACAAATATTAGGTATAAATATTAGGTAAAGGTTGTCTTTAAAAGATCGCTCTTAGCGATAAGACCGCCCATTGTGTCACCCTTTGTAAAATGTTATATATTTATGTTCTGTAACTTGTATGGTGTACAATAATGAGTATTCTATTCTATACGAATTATGTAAAAAATTGGCGTTGAGGGATTTACGTTACTTTCAAAGGCGTACATAAAATATCATCAGTAGATATTGGTATATCTGTGATCGTAGTAGATAATATTTAAATGTTTTTATACTTTTTATATCCTAATATTTAAAAATAGAATTTATATGATTACATTAAAATAAAGGAGATACTAATAAACTTTATTGCATAAAAGGTGTTGCAGTAAATACAGTAAAAACAGTTGCACTTTACAAATGAACACTAAATGAACACTGGTATACAACATAAATGGTTGGGGTAGTGTCCTCTTAGATAGGCTACATAATAGCCTGTAGTAGAAGTAGTAGTAGAAGTTAAGCCCATTCAAACGCAATTCCCATAATCGCTTTTTACGACGCCCATGGGAAGGCATGGGTTATCAAAATGCAACTCAAAGGACAATAGTTATGGGTTCAGGGTTACAATGACAATTCCGGTCAATTGCTTCTTTTGTAAAGCACCCAGAACGACAGTTACAGCACTCTATATGTTTTCTTTGTTCATTTCCAAATGGAAATTAATTCATATTCCCCACTTTTGCTCGGATCCTTCAGTTTATTAACAGTCTTCGTTGGCCGCAATATTTACAGCGTTGGCATTTTTATCTCGTTTGCGAACGAGGCTTACTTTCAAGTAAATTACAAAATAAAACTTTTCGAAAACAAAGTGGTTTGAGGAAGAAATATTACGGTCACGTTTATGAATGCCAAGACTTGGAAGTAATTCAACTTGGCCGAACAACTCGCCAAGATCGTTCCCTCTGATGATACTCCGACATTTTTATTTTATGAAGTTTTATGAGTGAAACATTCGAAATGTTTTCCGTTATTTCGTGCAAATTGTCTCCCGTTTATTATCGTTCTTTGACATTGTTTGGCGTACTTACGGTGGTACTTTGCCTTTTCTGTTTATTGCTACTGATATTTTTGGGAATCACGAGACACTTAAAGATGAAGCAATGACTTTAAAGTTAAGTGATTATCAAATACGTACAGCTGAGTACAGCATTTAAAAGCATTTAGCCGTTGGTATATATTACGAAAAACAATAAAAATAATCAGAGTCACTGAATCACTTCCCAAGACGATTCAATTTAATATCAGCATCTGTAAGAAATCACAAGTAGCAATATCACATTGTATCCCCAGCAAAATATTCGAAGAGACAATAATGTTTCATTGTTGCGAAAAGCAATTTTTCTACCACTCGTCTATTGAATGAGAGCTATCAATACAAGTAGGATGCTGTCTCACGACTGCCACAATTCAATAACGACTCTGACAATCCGAATGCAGCTGCAGCATTCCGGTCCAAGCTAACAGCGGACATTATTGGACTATGGTCTATGTATGCTGTTTCTGTTATAAGCCCCAAGCTAAAATCGAAATGTTAGTAAGTTTTTAGAGAAGGATAAGTTATTGTCATCTACATCTACACTTAACTTGTAATATCAACTTCACATGAACTTCATCAATCAATAGAAACATAAGAAAAATTTTATTTCGCGGTCAACCCTGGCGCTTAAATAATGTACCGTCACGAATCCAATCGTCCTTATTAATCATTAAATACATAATTATAGTGTTCAGGTAACTAACAGCTACAACCCCAACACCCTATCTTCCTTACACTTCAAAGCAACCAAAGGCCCGGTGTCTTCTAAGGACCCAGGCACCGATAGATAAGCAGGCACGAATCGGGAAACGGATATTGAATTATTTGCTCATGTCAACGATGAAGGATGACATGGACACGGGCACAGCAATCCATTTTGATAAGAAAATTTGTGTTTACTTACGATTTTTTACCATCAGATGTTTTTTTTAAGGGAGCAAAAACTATTTACGACTGTGATAAATTCTCTCTCTCTTGTCCAAAAACATTTTGTGTCTTGCCAAGATCACGTTTTCGTTGGTTTTTTTTTTTTCAAAAAGCTACAGGTATGTATATCTATTGTATCATTTCTATTCTTTTGCAAGTTTATTACCACATAAACTTTATCAATAATGGCTTTTGAATCCTCTTTAGAACCAATAGGGTTTTGGTGTAAATCAAATTTTACTACTGTTTTTATTATTATAACGTTATAACTAAAATGTCTGTCCACTTTATAGCTGTTATTTATGATTGCTAAAAATAAGTAAGCTGTAATATTGTCAGATAGTAAAGAGATAAGTTTTCATCAATAAAAATCTGACATTATTTAGTCACTTTTCTCGTAAATATACTTTAATCTAGGTACCCCAGGCCCTAACCTACCCCAGCTTTAAGAGTATCAAGGCGTCGCGGCAGACCCTGAAGAAAATGGCGGGGCGAGCTGGAGAAAACAAACGAGCAGTAGTCCATTTCAGCCGTGTATCTAAAGAGCTGGAAGTCATAAAGAGAGGCTTTGCCCAGCCGTGGGATGATGCAGGCTTACAGTAACAGTAGGTAAGTAATTCTCATAAAAAATAGTTATTTTATTTATATGAAATGTATATTAAACGTCATGAAACCTAAATATCGATACCCAAATTCCAATATCTCTTCCTAATCAACCGTTCTTAACTTGCACCACCATCTTCATCTAGTCTCAACCATTTCCCGACTCAATAATTTCCTTTGTGGTGAGTCCTATCGCTCCAGAACTTCATTGATTAAAACCGAGTGTAAATGTCACGGTCCATCGCCTGCCACTGGTAGGCTTTTGTTCATAGTAAGGAACTTTTTGTTTGTACCCACTGAACAATTGGAAATTGTACAACGCTCTACGATGACCTAGTGGGTACACAGATGGCTGAGATTTTATTAAAGTGGTTGAAAAAAGTGGTTGGTTGGTTAAAGTGCGGTAATTATTTTCTAAATGAAGTGCCAGAAGCAAAGAGTCGTTTCTTTCTGAAAGAACATGTAATTTACTACCGTATGGTATTTTGTGTAGTATCTTATCGCTGACTATATCGATAAGTTGAGGTTGAATGATTAGCACAACCATTGCCTTTTCCTTTTGGAAGTAAATCAGCTTAGCTGTCATCACCATGTTTGTTGATTTAGTTGTACTTCTCTAGTTTCGAAATTATAATATTTGAAGTTTTCAATTTCAAGTGATTAGTGACCGTTGTGTAAATGTCGTCCTATCCCAAAACAATGCATGAACAAACCAAAAAATCTAGTAATCCAATAACAACTATATATCCCGTATGACAACTAAAGTAAAGTCATGAAAATAAAGCTATACGTGCGACGATATCCCACAGTTGAAAGTTATAAGTGTTCGCACTCAACTTGAATAAGAATTAGTTTTCTCCTTATTCCTCTTCCAAGTTTTATGAAGGCTCTTGGGAATTGTTTTTATTAAAACGGACAAGTATACATGAGCGTATTATAAAATATAAATGGCTGATGCGGGAACGAGAGGAAAGAAGGAATGTAGATGGATGTTTGTTCCAAGGTTCCTCGGGTAAACGAGGCTTTGGGGATCGGCGTGAAGGATAGTTGGCGTAGTAGAGGCCTGAAATGAAATGTTTTGATTTATGTAGTAGTAATGCTGGAGTAACTTTATCCGATAATCCTGGGTTACTAAGTGATGGGGCAAATAGGGCTATAAACCATAAAGCAATAAAAATACAAGATGCTGTTACTGATTTGTCTTTTAATGAATGTTCAATTTATGATAAAGAACTATTAGGTGCAGATATTTTATGCAACAAAAACCCTTTCGTCTCCATTGCAAAAGAACCGCTACTCCATTCACAAATAGATGAAATACAATCATTTATACCGTTCAATAGCAAACAAACCCGAGCAGACTTTACATTTATCATTTCACACCCAGCGATTGTTCAGTCAATAGAGGGTGTTTAAACTTTTAACTGTATGAATGGAAGCCTACATTATTCACTATTTCGCGAGCTCCCCTTGACAGAAGTAACGCAATTTCTGTGCGACATGTTAGCTTTTTTGTACGGACTACGTTAGTAACCCCCTGTTGTGAGGACCCCTGTATTTCTTGATAACTTCATTGGGAATGCGCACGGCGAGTCCGGGACGTTGTTCAACAAGAATGGAACATGATTTGCGGTTTTTATTTTGTTAGCTGTTTGTTCTCTGAGATGTTCTAGTTTTTAATTGAATCTTCTTTTGTTTTGTGTGATGTCTGTTTTAAAGTTTGCTAACTAGTATGGCACCTGTGGTTTTTACTTTAAGGAATGTGTTTTTCTAGTTTAAAGTTAAATTATGTCTATCAGCCTGTTTGCTAGTTGCGTTCAACATCCTGTGTTAAAAGATTGTAGGAATAATACATGTGAATAGGCTCTCAGTATTCTAGGACATTAGTAAGCATTCCTTGTTTTAGTGGTAATTTTTTTTTAATATAAATTATTTACTACGAAACAAACACTTTTACACATTTCATAAACTTGCCAAACTGCGTGACATCTTTAACATTAGAATGTCACAACAAACTTCTCTATGAGTGTCGATATAAATTCGTCAGCAGTATGCTTGGAATCCGGAAATTCTAGCGTCGTGTCTGCGCCAGTTTGTGCAAAAAAAGATTTGTCACTGAATTTCTATCTACAAGACTTTTACAAACCTTATATTATAAAGGTACATTCGCGAAAACTTGCCTCAAAGACATTTGGAAATTTTATCTTTGACGTATTTGCTCTTATATTGCATGAACCGTGCTATGCACATATGCAGGTCGAATGCAGTTTGCTCCCCGGGGTCTAATTTTCGTAACCCTGCCCTGTGGGGACTTGACACGTCGCTATATTGTTTCCACGCGATGAAGTACTAGGTAGTGTGCTTGGCTATCATTTTAGTGTGACAATTTTGTTCACCTACTTACTTTTTCACAGGTGAAAGTTAGTTAAAGAAATTAAAATTATTTATTTTGATTTTGTGAAGCTATCCAACATGAATAAATCAGTGCTAATTGGTGTTGCATAAGTGTAATTAAAAAGATCTTATTCAGTTCACTTGAAGTCATTTAGTAGTTCCAAGTATTTTGTTAAACATACTAATCCTGCTCAAGAGCGATTATATACTGAGATACCTATGCTACTTCTGAGAAAAGACTCACTTGACGAAGTATTTATTTTACCTAAAGTTTTTATTTTCAACAAATATCTAAACTTTACATTATTAGTCACCTTGGCTTGCCATTGGATTGAGCTAGGTCGAACTATTAATTCAATAAATAAATTCTGGTCGGGTCTGACAGCTGTCTGGAGTGAGAACAAAACCCAGCCAAATGGACTGTTTCTTTATATGGGACCTTTTTTTATCTATCCGGCGAAATCTGCAAAGATAGTAATTTCGCCAACTGCTCTATATCCATAATCGTTTAGACCTACCCTAAAAAAGGGAAGACATCCGTTAATCTACGCTACGACTAGATGGTTGTCAGTGAATTGGACGATATCCCCCGAGGCGGGCAGACCCCTGAACATATTTCAAGAGCAGGATTAAAACATCTATAGAGTGCGAGTGCGAACCGTTTGCTCCCGACAGATCGCCTTAAATTTAAGAGCTTTCATGACCCGGAGTGAGCCGGGAAATCTTTTTAATCCCACATACGAACCATTTAGCAGGTCCGTGTTAGTTACAGATGTTTTTAATTCTATAATTTATTGCTTTTTTTAAGGCGACGAATTTTTTTGTAGCGCGTGATAAGTAACTGATGATGAATAGATTTTGTGATCGTAATAAAGTTGTTTGTTAATTGAGGACATTATGCGATCATAATAACCAACAAAATATGGACATTTATATGTATGCTTCATAGATATAAGGAAGAGGTTATGCTCAGTCTGAATTAAACTTTTATTTTTTATTATTGGATTTTGTAATCGTAATAAAGTTGTATGTTCATTTGGTACATTATACAAACCTAATATATTAAAAGTTTAATTATTTGTTTCTAAGTTACAGTGTAGTCGTCTTTCTTTTGAGTTCCACCATTCTCCATTCTGTTTCAAGTATTTTTCAGCGTCAGTGGCCCCGGGTGCAGCGAAGTAAGTAATCCTATAGCTTTATCTCGAGAAGTTTACGGAGCTTTATTTATGAATCAAACTTCTTTGAAATGAACTCCATCAGTTTAGTTTTCACTCACAACTTAGTTTTCGCTTATTTTTTTTCTTTTCTGGCAGTCTTGATTTATGACTACTTATGACTCCAAAAAGTTCCCATTACGAAAGCCTTTGTTAAAATACTTATAAATTCGCAAAATAATATCATCAGTCATCATCTGCCTAGCCCAATATGTTGGGGTCAGCTTCCAGTCTAACCGGGTGCAGCTGAATATACAGGATTACAGGTTAAGTCGACCTAGATCCTCTAAGAGGTTTTAGTTTTCATCATTCCTAGTTGATTTGACTATGAAACATCCCACCCCATAGAAACGTAGATTTTATTTAGTACATCTGCAGCATAACTGTCATAGACCTTTTTCGAAATATTCTTAAAAGAAAAAAAATGTTTATACAAATTTGTTTATTTTTTAAACTTTCAATCGTAGACTACTACCCAGTTGTTTCAGTTACCTTTTTTTTGTGTTGAGAGTAATAAACAAACTAATCTACTACACAAAAATAGCAAAAACATTATAAGTTAGAGGCACAAAATCTGAAAAAAAGGACAATTATACAAAAAATCTTCATTTTATTTAAAAAATAATCAAAATCCAATATGGGTTAGGTTTAGGGTGGGGTGTTTCATAGTCAAATCAGCTAGGAATGATGAAAACTAAAACCTCTTAAAGGATCTAGGTCGACTTAACCTGTAACCCTGTATAATATAATAATATCAAGTATCAACTTGAAAGATAGATTTTTAATTCAGAGCAGGAGAGATAAAAATGTGCCAGAAATATGCGTTCCAATCCACTAGATCCCACTTATTATTAATACGATATTAACACTTACCTATACAGGTAACTTTAATTTAACGACACCTATTCAAATAACAAGGAAGCTGCTGAATCTGTTGACGAAAACATAAGTAGCTACCATAATCTTAGTATAAAATTAGTGCGAGCAAAGCCAAGGGGCATTAACAGTGTAATAACAATAAATCTCAGCTGATTCGTCGTAAAAAGTTATATCTATTCCGAATATCAAACGAATTCACGCTTCGTAGAAGTACTAAATACTTTACATTCTTTTCTTTTAAAAGATCAACGGAACTCGGAACTGTAGTAGCTTTTGTACGCATTTTTGTTGGTATTTAGATCTAACTGTAGATCTTGTACTCAGCTAAGCATACTGAGAACAGTGGAAACTAGGAATGATAACTCTGACAAGCCAAAAAACATTCCAACGGTCTAAACTAGGTATTTATTCACAAAGACGCAACAATTACAATTTACAAGCTAACACTAAAATAGATTTATGTATGTTATATACAAGTATACAATAAAAAAAAATTAAGAAAAAGGCAGTAGCTCATTGGGCATCAAAAAATTCGTCCGCATCGCTGTCAATGGGATAAATGCCCAAAAGGCTGGCACCACTAAACTAATGGAAAATATGTTATTAATCCAGTAAAAATGATGGATATTTTTTTATTAAATTAAATTTAATAAAAAATACCCTTTAAAAGTTTTTGCACTTTTAATGATACACATTACAACACAAAACATTTTAAAATGATTGAGCCTTTTTTAACTTTCAGGTCTTATCTCATAGTTAATTTCACTGTTTTTTTTAATAGTTTTAAGAATTTATTTTATTTTTTATTACTGTAGGTAGGTCATGCCAATTAACGCATATTATTTCTTTCTTTCCTTTAGTATTTTTAAGACCCCAAAAATAGGAATTATTAAAGGTTCACAAAAAGGGGTGCAATCATTATATTACAGTCCGCCTTGGAGTGTAAATGTGGTGCTGTGCCACAAACGATGGGGCACTTAATATCGTGTCCTGCGTGTCCTGTCAGCTGCGCGTTACAGGAACTGATGGACGCTGGTGATGGCGTCAAACAAGAAGCCGAATTCTGGGCCGAGTCCAGTTAGATTGCTATCGACTCGCTAAGAAAAGGAGATTACAGTATGCAATAAATTAGGAGCGAAAATGGTAATTATTAGAGGTTCGATCAAATACATACATGCCTCAACTTATTAGGCAGCTCGCTCTTTATGGAACAGCATTTAATCATATTTTCAAAGACTCTTCTTGATATGCTACGGCCAGTGTCTCTATATTATCACCAGTGAAAACGACAAACAGAGTTCTTAAAAAAACTATATTGTCTATCTATTCATGAGGCAAACTTAGATAGGTAGTCATGCTGAGATACGAGCCTTTTGGCCTTGTATAGGACTTTCTGTTTCTTTTTGTTACTTTTTATACCATAATATAATTAGTTTTTTTTTTTTACTGTGTTTAGTTTAGTTTGTAATTTTCCTGTACGAGTCGCAATAAATACATTTTCTCTACTTTCTTTCTTTCTTTATTCTGTAAAAAACTCACGTGAAAACTTAAGTGAAGTGAGCTAACACTAGTATCAATCCCTAGCATAAGGTGGAACAGCTCACTTCACCTCAGTTTTCACGATGATTTTTACAGAAAAAACCGGCTGATGATGAGTTTACACACTTTCAAACCTCGCTCTACTCAAGTTCATACAAACAAAAGCCTGCTCACAAACCAAAATCTTTCACATAAACCTACATGGGCACTTGTGAAACGTCAGAAACTAGATACCCAGTTCCAATTGGTCGTTTCTTATAAAGAAGAGCTGGCGTGAAACTCCACTGTAACTCTTATACAAATTATAGGTACATCATCATCATTTCAGCCGAAAGACGTCCACTGCTGGACATAGGCCTCCCCCCAGTACCGCCACTTGGCTTGTACAATATTTCCAAATTACAGTGTTAATAGACATGGAAAGACAGTGTAGGCCTGTCAACAAGTATCAGTAGGTGACCATCATGATACCCCTAATAGCCCCTTTGAAACCAAAAATTGTTTATAAGATATTATTCTACTGAACTAATTTGGCGTCCCCGGCGACCGCTCACGTGTTAATTAAACATAAGCTGTATCCAGCAGTAATTAATAACCCACGATAAAGCACGACACTGTTCTACGTAAAAACGTAGCGTTTCGCATGACGTGCCGTGTGTGAAATAACCCTTTGGAGACTAGGGTTGGTAGTAGATCAAACAATATTTTTCACAACTAATTACTTACACTAGGTACTCAATTAAATGCGTACAGTGCGACTGACAAGAGAATGGGTTCTTGAAACCTGTCAGTTGTATACCAACGAATACGTTTTTTGCGAATTTTGAAATTGGAATTGGGTATTGAAATAATTGATTTACATAAATATTTACAAAATAGGGCCTAAACCTAGAGGTAGGTAAGAAATAATTGGATTCTACCTGAACTAGGAATAAACCCGTATCTCAGGTATCTCACTCAAGTGCTTATACATGAGTATTATCTAAAATTCCTACAAATACTTATACACTACAAGTACACACAATACAATTACTAGTTTGCTCCTTGTTTGCATCATCGTAAGACATTTTTGCAAACACATTCTATTATGATTTTTGCAATGTTACATTTTTAATAAGGTCGCGTTTATTTTATCATACAGAAAAATTTGCCGTGTCAACAAAATGTTAACATTGCATGTTTACTTATAATATAAATTGTTAAAACGAATAAAAACTAAAATTAATTTTACGAATTATAACTAGTAAAAGACAAAATAAAAAATAATTATATAACATAAAATAAAAAAGGCTTATAGATAAACTTACATAGGCGGTCTTACACGACGTCTTTATAATCTATAGAATTGATATATCTTGTCTCAGTTATTTTCTTTGCAGGGCATTCTTGATCGCCTGTTTTGTGGTTGCTCGGTTTTTTAAATCGCAAGCATGTTGCACAATGTGACGGTTCTGCATGTTTAGTGCACTCATTCGCCTGACGACCCTGTTCCCCACAATGTCCACACGTATAGGTAGCCTCTCGACAAGTCTTTGTAGCATGTCCATACTGTTGACATTTAAAGCACCTGGAAAAATTTGATCTTTGTTAGCTACTAAAATTGTCCTGACAGGTGTCAGGAACGCATTTTCTCTACTGACTGTAACTAACTAACTATACAAATAAATTCAAAAACAAAAGGACAATTAGATGTCGAAGTGCTCGTCCGCTGTCATCAGGAAACGTAGATTAACGTAACGAGCAGCCAAATTTTTCGATGGATTAGCAATATCTTTCAAAATGATTCAGTTTGTGATTGTAACTGTATTACGCAATTAGGGTGCTGTATTCTACATCGTTCCCTCATAAAATTCCTGGACTTCAATCAACGTCCGAAATATAATTTATAATCAACTGTTGTCAGTAAAATTTAAGACTACTTAGAATTCGAGGGCATGCCAAAGCAGCAAAGGTCGCTATGCTTGTTCATTTGTACATGACAGACAATTTAATAGCTCGGAAAACACGTTGAGCCGTTGGTTCCGGCTGTCATTCGTGGATCCTTGACAGTCATTACGGGTCCTCAGAAGCCCAAAAGTCTGACAACCAATCTTACCAAGGGGTATCGTGTTACCGAGCACCCTAATTGCGTATCACACTATGAATCTCAATCTGAATCATTTTGAAGGATATTGCTAATCCATTGCTTCGTATGTTCGAAAAATGCGTTTGCTCAACACCGTAAATAACGCAATGAATGTTTTTGAACTGTCAAAATTAAACCCTAAGCTACTGATAGTATGTGACGCAATTACTCCGCAGTAACTTGATTGTGGAAGTCAGATAAGCAGTCGCTTCATGTAAAATACTGGTATTCAGCTGCATCCAGTTAGATTGGAAGCCGACCACAACACAGTTGGGAAAACTCTAGACAGATGATGAGCCAATTTCATAACCCATAAAGAATTTTTAATTTTTTCTTGTGGCAACCCTAACTACACACTACAACATAATAAAGAGTCCCTAAGTAATTGCTGTGGAGAGCGTATAATTGCAGTTAAGTAAGTATTTATTGACACGTCATAACACTATTTAATTTTTAAATTGAGTTTAATAGTCTAGTGTGTGGGAGCCTTTTGTTGATATTGATCTGATGTGACATTAATAGTTGACTCGTTTGGTGGTAGGTATGAAAATGGTGGAGATATTATTGTGTTAATATAATTATAGACAACGTAAAGAACGATTACTTACGTAATTTTTTATATTTTTTTTTATTAAATGTTGAGTAATTGTTGTTTTTATTGGCCGCCTATTATATTTTGTAGTGTTCGACGTATTTTTAATGCTATTTATTTTGGTGGCGTACAATAAAGTATATATAAATAAATAAATAATTATAATGAAAATGGAGGACACTGTTGATTTGAAAAATCTTATTCCACTGATCTGTAAACTTAAAAATTGGCCCGTATACTCATTTATTTAAATCTATATACTTATCTACACTAATAATAAAGTTGAAGAGTTTTTTTGTTGTTTTGTTTGTTTGGTCAAGGCGATTTAACATCACGATAAGACCCTTATTATAGAAGTCGAGCCAAAAGAAGTGTATTTTCCCTCCAACCGGAAGTTACGCCAGTCTTTGGCTGCCTTATTTAAATGCTAATTAGAAACTTAATTAATTACAAACGACATAAACTAACTACACATTTATCATTACTCGTGTCAAAGGTAATAAACAAATAGAAAAAATTGTTAATTTAATTTAAAGAAACCACATTAGTAGCTATTGGTTAATACCTTTTTATGACCATTGGCTAAGTTATAACGATGTCTTTGAATAAGTAATTAAATTAACCTTTTTAGCATCTCTTTAGACCTTTTTTAGATTACTATCATATCTAGGAGAAACAACTTCGATTACCTACCTGAGTTACCGTCTAAATTCAAATAAAAAATATAATATTGAGAATACAGCTGGATCAAAAAATCACAGTAATTTTAGACACGCACATTCGCATAACTTTAAGGAAACATTACAATGTTCATAATCTCAGATTTGCATTCCATCGCCACTTAATCAGTTATCTACTTTAGTTAAATGTATTCTAAGTTGATTTTTGAGTGACCATTCTTAACAAAAAGGTCGTAAAAGTTTTTGGTTGCACCTTTTTATTCACATAATTTAGTGCCCACTTGCATTTTCGAGATATCGCCAAGCGGTAAGTCACTCTTCTCGTGACCAGGGGCTGGCCTGTTTCTTGGCCAAAGAATTACCAGCGCCATACAACGTGGCAATGCTGCCAGCCTTTTGGGCACTGTTTCTGTTGACAGCGATGCGGACGAATTTTTTGATGCCCTATGATTCTTTTGCTTGTTCTTTCACATGTACGAGTACATATTATTATTTTAAATGTAAGCTTATATAATATAAATATTATCATGATTAAAATATATTTTTTGTTCTTCTGAAAGCTTACTTGCGAAATGCCAATGCCTAGTAAAAAATAATAGATTTCCATTATTTACAGTAATAATAAATACACAATACAGCAATTACAATCAAAATCGCCATAAAAATAAACACAAGAAACGTTGCCAAGTTTTTAACAAAACATATTTACAACACCTTAGTGTAAAGTTGCAGCATGCGTGACCATAGAGAATGACATTAGGAACGGTAAACGGTTATAAAAGCTCCAATGAACGATGGCTGACCGACCGGCTACTGACGTTGTAAATTATCGTTAATCATCTTATATGTGCGTCAATCAAATAGTTTTATAACTACGAAGAACAGCTCAGTTTTAACTTTTAGATGTGGCATCTTTCAATAGTTCGGGGTTTTTTTTAGTATAGAGGACATAATTATACCATTACACACATTATTATTATTTTATTATACAGGCTGATTTTTTAAAGACCAGCCAAATTTAAGGATGTGGTACAGACCATCAAACTGAACAACTTTCTCCATGGGACCAACATCGTAATCGCGAATAAAAATTCAGCCGTCCCATACATTTAGGTCGAGTAGGTATTGAAGTTTTCTATGGGACAGTTGATAAAATTTTCGCGATTACGCTATTTGTCCCATGGAGAAAGTTGTTCAGTTTGATGGTCTGTACCACATCCTTAAATTTGGCTGGTCTTTAAAAAATCAGCCTGTATATTACCTTATTGGTGACGTTCTTCAGAAAGGTCTGGTGCGTAGTACTCGCGTACGTGTGTATGAACGTAGACGAAGCAAAAGGCGTATGTAAGAATCGTACCAGGGCTCTAATTCACTATGACCACTCAATGATTCCTTATTTCGAAACCACTTCAATTCCTTAGCTAATCACGCCAATTCCGCGTTCATTTCGCCCGGTTTCGTTCATTGTGTCATAGAGAATACGTTACCAGGTGGCGTTCTGTGGTTTCTGCCTACCCCCGTAGGAAGAAGGTGTGAGTTTATGTAAGTATGTATAGTGGTGCTTAAGAGTGTACAAGTATTTAATGTGCAATTTTATTAAAAATATCTATATTTTAATGAATGGCTTGAATTAGGACATGGTGTAATTTAAACCTTTTTCATCCACTAGCATCAGTTTAAATCATGTTCAAAGTTTTTAAATTATGTACATAAGGTAGTTTAAATAAAAAAATAAGATCACACTATAAAAAAAATATTAAAATGTCGAACGTTCATATACTGAAAACATAGACCTGAATACAGGAAGGCCTTAATACACAACGTACCTAACAGTTTTTAATAGGATTAAAAATACCACATCCAAAACGAACCCCTTATCCAACAGCAACTAACTCTATCATCTATCAGTAATTCACTATTTAAACATATTCTCATCTCTTTCTCCCACTTTTAAATATAATTAGAGCGGGACAGCAATACAAATAATTCATAGAGTACAGAACAATCAAGATGGCGTCTCCCACGACAATTACAACGGTGTCAAAACGGAAGCGGAACCCGATAGGGAACGGGAAATGGACGGAACCCTGGATTTATGTGTTTGTTGCAATGGCCATGTCAGTTCAGGGGCAAACAACTTTATTTATTGTAGTTATTTTATTGAGCTATGAAATTGTTGGGGCATATTGGTGTTTCCCGTGTGTATTTACAATTTGTTTATGGCACAGTCAACGGGTAGGTACTTTCATGTAGTTAGGGACTAATGAGCAGAGTCGTTTCACGCAAATTATTATTAAATGGGTACCAACATCAAATATTTTAGCCATCATATTTATTTAATTTTCTTTTTTCTCTCGTAAAAATAAAACTTATGTTGAAAGAAAGAAAAAAATAAGAACATAATTTGATGTGTTTATTTTCGTAACTCGCTGAATGCAAAACCTTATACGTAATAAATAGGTAAAGGTTAATTTTATTCAATAGATCATTGCATATATCTAATCTACTAGAGTGCGCGCGCGTCGATTGACCTTCGGGATTATATCCCTGCCAGTACTTTCAATCACTTTCGGCATAGTGGTGGCGATTATTTACTTTGGAAAACACGGAATACAAAACCTCTTTTTTAATTTATTTACTTAAAATCTGTATTAACATTAATTTACATAAAGTCTGCCAAACTGCATTTATAACAGATTGTCGGCAGTTGTTCTCGTCTAACAATAGATTACAAATTTAAAAATGAATGTGCTTGTGGAAATAACTTTATTATGCTAAGTAAATAAACTATAATAAATAAACAGTCGACATAAAAAATCTCACATTTTACAAATTTTCGCCGTCGTTTACAAACACATAAAAAAAAAAAAAAATACTTCACGCCTTCGTTTATAAATAAAATAAATATCTATTGACACATTGAAAGATAATGTTTTTGTAAAAAACTATTATGTGTCCTTAGATTTAACATGCGACATCAGTTTTGGAGGTAGCTCATTCACTAACGTAGGTACTACATACTCTTGACACTTGACATAAACGCCAAGCTGGCGGCAAACGATTATTTCCATTTTCGGCCGCCGGCTTATTTTGCGAGCACTCGCTCTCAACTCTACAAGAAAATATTAAATAAGCAATGAAATCCTTTATCCCACAGACCCACATTCAAATGAGCCAAAGATTTACGGGAAAAGTGAAATGACCTCTCTCAGCAGAAGTGGGATAATCTGGGAAATATGAGGGGTAAGGTCTATCAGCCCGCGGGCCTGGCCCGACAAATAGGTGGATTATGCTAAACTTACAGCGCTGCAGCGGCGATACGGCTATGGAATCCTTAAAGATGGTTACAGTTACAAGTAAAGATATGTAGGATGGGGGGCTATTTGCTCTGATAATAGATATTGGAAAGATATTTTTCGGCTCATATTTGTAAAAGGGGTAGGTAATATTCGTGTGGTGATAATCGAATTACATAGGGAATCCTTATTCAATATTAGCAATTATGTTCAATTTTAGATCGAATCTACATCGTTCGTAAATACATTTTTAGTCTTCCTACAAACTGTATGCAGGTGCCGTTCGGGGACTGAAAATAATAATTATTAATACCTTAACTGTTTCAGTGCGTTTACTGGGATTGCTCAGGTGTGGTTCGATCAAGCGCTGTTGAAATCGGTGCTCTGAGTGGATTACCTCTCTTTTATAATTTAACCATTAGGTTCCTACTCAGCCTTCTTCAGAGGAACAAAAAATAATAAAATCTAGATGAGCACTAATGAACAAACGAAAACTAACAACGTTGGCAGATAGAAAACAAAGTTTCAGCAAAAGTGTGCTGAAGCGAGATAATCAGTTGAAGAGTCTACTTAGCTTCACAAAATGCCAAAAGGAGATTTTCTTCAAATAGAAACCTCTCTATTATTTCAACAGCTACTTATATTGAAACACTAATCCTCTTTTTTATAAATGTTGCTTAAAGTTAACGAGACGTTTAAATATGTAGGTATGGTTAAATAGACGCTAATCATTACTTTGTAAATAAAGGGGTAAATATCCAGCCTCAAAGAGCTGTCAGCACGAACTGACGGGGTCCGCTAGAGCCGATGCCGCCGGGGCTGCGGGTTGTTCGAAAGAGATACCGTGGCCCCTGGCACAGGCAACTGAAGGAACACGGGTGGGTTTTAGTCAGTAAAAGTCTGACACTCCCTTCTGCTCCGCCCAGAGCGGGAGGAGCCATTTGATGATTTCCCACACAGAAAAAAAAAAAAAAAAAAAAGGGGTAAATATCCACGACGCACAATATTTATCTTTATTTGTAAACGTAAAGGTAAAACCTACATCACTAAAACGAATGTTCAAACAAACACACTTACACCAGACATGAACACAGATTTATTGAACATTTCACACAGTTCACTCTGATCGATTAGAGGATATTCGTTCCTCGTTAGACCCATTCCGTGGAACATAACGATCTCGAAGATAGAAATAGTGTACAAACACATACCAACATATTGGTAGCAGAGAAAACACGTGCTATTTCTCTCTGCTATTTCTCTCCCGGGATACTTACGATATGTCGACGAGATAAGTACCTGATAATATCACCTTATTCTCAGTCTGGAGGTAGTAAAACGCCCATTTTACTACTTCGCTTTGGGAGTAGCAAACTACTCGGTGGAAGGCGAAACGTACTCGTAGGTTGCGAATTTATGTACTTCCTATATTGTGTTACTTTATCGATAGTTGAATCTTTTACTCGGTATTGAATTACCTACTAAAAGTACAGCCGCCAGCACATCAAGCTACCCGAAACTGTCACATTTTCCAGATCAACTTTGAACCTAATGCTGTAGCGATAAAATTGAAAATCTATTAAAGAAATTTGACAGATTGTAGTAGCTTAATGTGCTGGCGTCTGTACATAAATGAATTTCTAGATTCTAAACTAGCACCTAACAGTTGCTTTCACTCCGTATATTAGATTTTATCGCTTGTGAAGAACTGAGAGAGTTTAAGATTTAGTTTTTATCGGAGATAGGGTGTCCAATTTGATTTCGATATGACGACGACATAATGAACACACAGATGATAACGATGCAACAATTAACGATACAACAAAGACAAATATATTTTTTTTTTTCTGGACAGCAAATACGGTAGTAAGGGTAACTGTCAAATTGTGTTATCATATTAATCATTCATAGTTCGGGCCCCGAATACTCATCATATATCCGTAAGTGATACAGCCAGACAGCGCACAAGACGGGAGGTTTGGAAGGAAAAAGGGGAGGCCTTTGCCCAGCAGTGGGACAAAATAAAGGCTAACAAATAAAAAGTGCTGCGGATTACGAAAAGCCCGTAACTACGGATACCATGCTTAAGCAGTAGACCCTCAGTCATGAGAGCGACAATAAAGTATTATCTAACGACAGAGTAAAGAAAAACAAAACACAAACTGTATTCTGGTACACTGTTTCTAAAAAAACACACGACGATACACAAACCAAACGCTGACACTCGACTGAAAAACAAATAATCAAAGTATAGCAATAATTTACTCAGTGTTGTGACATTCAGATAAGGAGTCCCTTGGAGCACTGTTTATTGTAAGGAAAGTCCACAAGTTACAGCTGAAACAATAATCAGGCTTGTTCTGAAGCAGCTAAAAATAACAGAGTCAAGATTTATTTTGTTGAAGTTTATATAAAATCCAATAAACTGAGAGTAATTTGAGCGAACTAAAAATAGAGTATGGAAATCGTATAGGAAACAAAATAAGTGTACCTACTCTTCGTTAATGATTAATTATTCAAAATTCAAAATATCTTTATTGAGGACATATGTTAGTTACAGGTCTTAACAATAAATTAAAGTTCTAATATGTCCTACCTAATAGGCATAGAATAATTATTAAGTGTCATTAGATTTAAAATTATTTTACATGTCTAATTTAGTTATTATAAATGTAAAAATATCATTATACAGTCAAATTACATGGTCAACAATTCAATCAATAATTCAAGAAATCTTGGATCGTGTTGTATGCTTTATCAATTAAAAAGTTACGTAATTTATTTTTAAATACTTGAAGTTCCTTAGTGCTCAGAATATCAGTAGGTATTTTGTGGTACTTATACTTTTGATGCCATGCCAAAGAAGCTTTTGTTAAATAAAGCCGTTTTGTGTGGTACATTAGAAATTTTTAATATATTTCTTCTCGATTTGAGTTTATCAAATAGGTTTTCATGCGTCTTTATAAATACGGCTACTTCATAAGTGTAAATTGCAGGAAAGGTCAATATTTTAAATTCTTTGAAATTAGTGTGAGCTTAAAAGAAGTGATAATCACATATTCAATGACTACTGACTTCGTTCACGTGAAATTTCTTGCTTTCCCGACGCACCTCATCGCATCGCATCGCCTGCGCGCGTTATTACTTCGTTTTCGCTTAGCGTTCCTTCTGACTTTTTCTCTTTTAGCTCGGCTCCTAAAAATCATTGGGTGATACTTACTAAACAGCCTACAACCTTCCTCAAGAATTGGGCTATCAAATACATTTTTTTTTTTCAAATCCATCTTGTTACGCTGGAGATTAACGCGTTCAATCAAACAAACAAACTCTTCAGCTTTATTTTAGTGTAGATAAGGGTCACTATATGTATCATAATAATATACTTTATGTACCATAATAATATGTTTTTGATAATTTGTCGTGTATAAGATCTCTTACTGTATTATTGTACAGCTAGCCGTGAAAACCTATAAAATACCTATAATATATGGCTTCATGTTTCTTATTCCAGTAGATTTTTTGTATTTATGTAAAGCTTTTGGTTTTCCATGAGATAAATAAATCAATACATAAATAATAACCACATAATCAATCATTCATACAGGATATAAACAAAGATTCAATAATCATTTTTCTATTTCCGTTTTCTTGAGTAGGTTACACAAATCAGGAAACTAAACGAAAATGATTCGACTTTTATTATTTCAATACATACGATATCCACTAACCAAACAGGATATTACGTTTTTAATGCCCAGTTGTATTGAATTTTTATGGAGTTAACCGCCAAATCGCATTCACATTCCGGGTTTGACACATGTCATAAATCTCAAATATTCGCGAGTCATATGTACCGAAAAGTGAAATAAATTTTAACGACTCTAAGAGTTATGGTTACGCTCTTCTCTTAACAACAAAAACTCCATAAAAGTGTACAGAAATGTTCCATAAACCTCGTTTGGCCGATTTTAGGAACAGATAGGGAGGCATCGTTGACTCAGTAACCTAATTCCGGACGGGAATGGCGGAAACAATGTTTGGATGAATAGAAATCAAATTAGGTATGTCGTGTTTCTGTGTAATCTAATCTGAAGCGCTCTGAGCTTTTAGATTAATTAGAAAATAAATACAAACAGTACGAATGTTGATTAACGAGATATATCACAGATATCGATTTATATACAGGATTTTAAACATTGAGGGGATGTTTGTTTATATAAAAAAACGTGTGTTGCCCCAGCAATATCACAAATTAATCCGTCTTAAGTAATAGTATATAATTACTCCGTCACGATATCATCATCATCAGCCTACAGCAGTCCACTGCTGGACATACGCCTCTCCAATTGCACGCCATTCAACTCGATTCTCGGTAACTCTCATTCAGCTGCTACCAGACACCCTGCGAAGATCGTCACTCCACCATCCTAAGTTTGCCGATTAGCGGTCTCCACTCAAGAACACGGTCATCGATTTAACGGCTAATATGGCCGGCCCATTATCACTTGCTGGCTTGCTTGTTCTGTGAGCTATATCGACAACTTTAGTTCTTTGCCTTTTGGATCACCTCAATCCGAATTCTATCCGCTAGTTTTATTATCAGTTTTTCCAAACGTGAACCAATAACTTAAAACAACCATTACAGGATATGTTAAAAAAGAAAAAACTATATCCAAAAGATATCAAAAGTCAATCCCTTGTAACATATTTCCCAACGTTTTGATGTCCTCTCACCTACCGCACATAATAACAGCCAAATAAATATCCCAATAGACGTAAAGCTTCCTCTATCGCGTGTAGTAAGAAATCGAGGAAACAACAACAAATGGAAATAGTATCGGAAACAGTAACGTTGGCGCAGATGTATTTAGTGGTCGCAGGCCGGCGTGTGCGCATGCTGACAGACAGATCGACTGACGACAACACACGGGCTGTGAGCGCGAAATAAGAGGATGCAGAAGACCTGCTTCTTGTGACACGATAAGAATTTGCTCACAAAAAAACGCAATAAATCAATCTGTGTTCTGTGCGTAGCTTATCTCCCCCAAGTACAACATAACACAGAATGTTTTAGAAATCTCCGTCTTGCATCTCCAGTCTGTCCTATACATAATAATACATCCTCTGAAAACCACACCTAATGATTACATGAGGTGCGGTTCAGTCTTTCAATTCAAAGTAAAAACAGGCCAATCTCAACTGTCTATAAACTAGAACTACTCGTAATAGCCAACGAGGCATGTTACAGGCCATGCATAGGCCAAGAAGTAAGTGGAACCTACTTGGAGTTTTAGCGGTCTTACTAAAGTTTCCATCATAATCAACCTATAATTTTCCCACTGCTGGGACACAGGCCTCCTCTCTTCGAGAGGGAGTGGGCTGTAATCCACCACGCGGGCCCAGTACGGGTTGGTAGAAATGTCACATTTCTTCGAATTTTTGGTTGTAGGACATGTCGGTTGCCTCACGATGTTTTCCTTTACCGTTTCGAGAGCAAGTTTCAATAAGTAAGATGTTTTTTTTGACACCTATTTCTGTCTACTCGCAATTCTGCAGGGAAACACAAATAGCAAATGCTTTACATTCAAAGTAACCTTTGCGTATACCTCAAAGGGCATGAAAAGTTATCGTTCATTTCATCGCCCTCGTAATACTTGGAATAGTGGTAGCTTCAATAACATTATAAGTTATGTCCTGCGGGGTAATTGCGTAGCACACAATATTCATTGCGATATTTACGTTGTTGAGCTGACAAATTTTTCGAACATATAAAGCAATGGATTAGCAATATCCTTCAAAATGATTCAGATTGTGATGGACACTGTGTTACCTATTTAGTCTGCTGGTTTGTTCTGGTATTCAGTCTCCCTCATTTTTGTCATATTTTCGTACGTACGCTCGCGCTTACCTTCTGCATATTTCCTATCTTGTGCTATGAGGTAAACTAGTGCCAAAGCTGTGACAATTAGGACCTCATACGGCGTAATAAACACTTTACTTAGATGCAAAATGATGCTGAAGCTACTTTGTGTTTTTCTACTGAGGTAAACTTCCTGCTGTGCTCATTTCTAGGCGCGGTTTTAGATAAGTTAACAGAGATGGGAGATGTCATCTTTAACTAGTGGTTTAATAGTGTCATAGTAACTTTTTGGTTTTTATACAGGGTGGCAGGGACATCAACGCGTAACCATGGACACAGTAGAGGCGCCAGCACATCAAACTCTACAATCTGTCAAATTTCTTTAATAAATTTTCAACTTTATCGCTTAAGCGTTAAGGTTCAAGGTTAATTGGGAAAAGTTGACAGTTTCGGGTAGCTTAACCTGCTGGCGCCTGTACATGAATCTGAATTTTTCGTCGGTTACTTAAAACATAATTACCTTTCATACATTTCCATACATTTTGACCGCGTAGGTATTGCAAATTTGTATTAAACAACATTTTTTTTTTCTTATACCTACTTGTTGGTCCAGAATCATTTGTGCTGAATTCATAGTTTCACTTTGCGCGTCGATGTCCCTGCCATCCTGTATACAACTTTAGGTTTAAATAACTTTAGGTTTCATACATCAAAGATGTGTTTATAACATGCAGAAACATTAATTGGTTAAAATGGTTTTCTACCACCCCACCAAAATGCATTTTTGGACGCTTTCTCGCTCTATATATATTCCACTTGCATCGTGGGCACAGCAAGGACACAAATCTAGCATCGAAAAACAGCCATTCATTCGTGATGTCATTTTGCTTACAAGTTTTGGAATCTAAGGTTACACAAATTGAGCATTGCGAAGCCAATAAATTACAACAAATAGTCTTGATTGCCACAGTTCGAGCATATCATGCTCATTGCTCTCAAGTGACAGGCTGATGGAAACGTTGCGACTTGCGCCGGGTCATTGAGCTAACAACAGTAGTGCGGTTCAGCTAAACGATGCTGATTCATGCGTCTAGTTGGAGGATGAGTGTCCTCTGTTGAGACGAGAGGTCGAATCAGAACTCGGCAAAATCCTTTCTGATTTTGTAAATGCATATCCAATCAAGTATATGGCTGAATGGATCTGGCACACAGAGTAACCATGAACTGCACCCTAATTGCATAACACACTATCAATCGTGATCTGAATAATTTTGAAGGGTATTGCTAATCCATTGTTTCATTCTGTTCGAAATATTTGTCTACTCAACAACGTAAAAATTCAATGTTGTTGAACTGTCAATATGAAAGCCATTCCTACAGTTAGTGTGTTGCACAATTACCTTAATAATTTATTTATTTATTATTAATTTAAATGAAGAAAAGAAACTTCCTCATAATGCGAGTTTAACTAGAAGCAAGTCTAGCCTAGCCAGTATTACATTAGTTCAAAACATAGGAAATAAATAAACTGATTATGGGAAAAATTACCTGACAAACTTTTCCCAAGAGTATACGAACTGCGACCAGAATATAAACTCTTAACGATTTCAAAGAAGTTACTGCATACTTTTTCCTCGGTTCTTGTTTGATCTCATGTAAAATTCTCTCCAACTTTTGAAACTAAAGCTCGCTCTGGAAACTCTCTGCTCCTATTAATCATCGGCGAATGCACTGCAGTACGCGAGCCGTTGATAATCTAATAAATTATCTAGGATACGGAAAACCGCAACTTCGAACCACCAGTTACTGAACCCTGCAAGCTTACAATGTACACGCTATTCTCGTCTTTACGAACCGTTAAATAGAGAACATTATGGCCTTCGATACACTTACTTTATGATCACAACAATGTTATAACATGTACTTAATTGAATTTATAGTATACGATCAGGCTTCAGATATTTTTTAAAGCCCACCATTTTTTCCTGTCTTTCCTCCTTTAATAATAGCGCGTTGTTTTTACCTCATTAAGGCAAGTTTTCTAGTGATATGAAGCCTTTATTTTATAGAATAAGGCGTAAAAAACTTTATTATAAATTTATGACACTACTGAGCAAAGATACTATCATGTTGTGTATCTTCGTGCTAAGCATTGATAACCCATGCTAGATAAAGATTTTTTAACCCCAGACGCAAAAACGACGGGTGTTATAAGTTTGACGTGTCTCTCTGTGTGTGTGTGTGGGGGTGTGTGGGGGTGTGTGTGTGTGTGTATGTCTGTCTGTGACATCGTAGCTCACGAACAGATAAACCGATTTTAATTTAATTTTTTTTTTGTTTGAAAGGTGAATTTGTCGGGAGTGTTTTTAGCTATGTTTGATGAAAATCGATCCAAGATGGCCGCCGCCACAAAATGGCGGATTACATATTTTTTCACAACTCCCTCAATATGGGTATCAAATGAAAGAGCTTGACTAGTAGAATACTATACACTATGATAAATTTCAAATCCAAGATGGCCACTACTACAAAATGGCGAATTACAAAAACCTGATTAAATACCAAATTACCTGAATCTTAAAACGCAAGAAAATAAAAGAAATGAAATAACAAGGAGTCCCTACAAAAAGCATGAAAAAAAAATTAAATTTAAAATTTAAAAAACCTTTTTAATTTATAAAAACTATTATGGTGTTGTGAGAACTATAAATATGATTATAACACCTGCCGATCTATTCTGTAAAAACGTCACCGTGAAAACTTAAGTGAAGTGAGCTTGGAGTGAGCTGTAGCATCCGGTGGAATGATAGCTCACTTCGCAAAAGTTTTCACGGTGAGATTTTTACAGAATACATATATATCAAAAGTATTCAAATGCTGTCGGCAAAAATAGTCAAACCAAAAGTCAGATGGACATAAAAAAACAATCGGCGAATTCGTAATCCGTTTGTTTTCCCTTTCTTTTAATAATCACACATAACATCATCACCATAATAACATGATCATGTCATCTACCTACCAGCCAAGATACATTACATCCAATTCCACCCACCAGCCTTAATAATTTTCCATCAAACCCTATTATCCCTATTCCCTATACAAAAACCTTTTCTGCTACAATGAGAACACAGCACGGATGGATTCACGACTCTCACATAAATAACAACGGTTGCCGACTCATAGTAATAAACGCTCTCTTTACGAAGGCTCAGGTTTCTGGTGCACGCGCGCTCGTCAGTCGGTGCGTACCCCTGCTTTATGGGGGGGTAGGATCCTTTCCTCTTTAGCTGAAAGAGTTATGTCTGTTCGTTTGGCTGGTAATTTGAAAAGATTTTTCGTAAAAAGACCCGTTTTAGGACCTCTACCTGTTTCTTCCGCATCTGATTGATTGTTTGAAGGTAGCAGTTATCTTGACTGCTTTAAAATGGATGTTTTAGACATCTTCCTGAGTTCATAAAAACCAATTCATGTTTTGTTTGTAGCTGTTGCTGGTTCTTCTTATGGTGAAGTTGTTAATAGCAGCATTCATTGGTTAGAAAAAAACCGGTAACTTTATTTTTAACTTTTCAAAAGTAAAAACTCTTTCACCACACATTAACATGAAACCTTGATCACGCTGCGCATGATTCCACGATAAACATCAAACTATCCATAAATATCCCTATAGGAGTCAAAAAGAGCATGTTCAAATAAAAGTAACAGGGCTAACATCCGTTCACTAATAAGCGTACGACCATTTTTGATTTGTTATTATAAAACAAACACATATGCAAATAAGAAGTTTACCACCCGTTGAGCTTTGGCACCACACGGGGCCTTCTTACAAGTCCCTTCGGTTAAAACCTCCCAATCAAAATACAATTCTACTTTCACTTCTTCAAAGTTTGTTATCCTTTGCTTTTTCATTGTGTTCCTCAAGGTTAAGTTCGTGTAACAAGTCCAGAATGTATGTAGACGATCTGACGGCATGCGGGCTGGGTGCATATATCAATTTCTTGCGGTAGATGATAAATTAACCGAGATATGGTTTGCGCCAGCGCCGAGTAAGTAACCATATATTTTATGAGTAACGGCTTGTAAATCTTGTCCGTATTTATTTTGTCCGGAGTGATAACTGGCTATTGTTTTTTAAGGCTTATCTGTGTTTGTAAAGAAGATATCACAGAATATTAATGTTTCTATGATTGGAGCTGATGAATAATGTTTGTTTGTGTAATGGATTTTTGTTTTGGGTTTTGCTTACTATTTCCTTTTATTGTGTGCTTCTTCGTTATATATTACCTACTTATCTTATAGTATTATCAGAACTACAGTAATCCGTATAACCTCAACTAGATTAAAATCTAATTATACAAATACAAAAACACCTATACGAATCTCTATATAACAATTTTCACAATCTAGTTTAACAGCTCTAACTTGGTTGTTAAAAAGTCAACTTAAATTCAGTGAAAAACATTGTTCGAAAAAGTTGGCTCCATGAAGAAGTTTGAGTTATATGGACTTTTCCTCCATATATAAAACTGAACTCACTTCATTATACCATAACCGTGATTATTCGCATAAATTCCACCAGCCTGCCCTACTTTACTTAACTTTTTTTACAGAATGGCTGGCGTTAGAATTTACAGCACTTCTGTTATTTACGTCCAATTCTAAATTAATGGAAGATTTTTCTTCAGAAAACATTTAATATTCAGACCAGGGAAAATTCTTAAGTCATTCCAAACCAATTTAGTGGGAGGTATTATTATTTTTCTCAATTAAAAGGACTGTGTATGATTTAAGGGGTCGCGCGCCGGACATTTTTGCGTCTCTCCGTAAAGCAATAAATAACGAAATTAGGAAGCTCCGTGCCGTAGATTCACTGCCATGTTCATATTGGGGGACCAGTTTTTTTGCGATTGAATGGTATTTATAGGAATTTCAACATATTGTAAGAGAGAAAAAGACCTCCTTCCCTATATTAGAACACGTCCAAAATGGACTCTGGAACATTTGGAAATTCCTAAAGCTTATGGTGTGTTGTCTTATCCTTGTTATGTAACATGTCTTTTTCTTCCATTCTTCTCCGTCTTGTCTTTGTCTTATCCATGTTGATAACATAATGTATTCATTACCATAAAATAGTGGCATAAAATAGGCGAGGTTTAATGCGAAAAATTGTGTTATGACTGATCGATTTCCTCTTTCCCGTCTTGCGCGAATCAATCAACGGAAAGGAAATGGATGCATCAAGTTACGATAAACAAGCTAAAGGAAATAGTAGTTGAAAATGTGGATATGTCAAACTTACATGATCATCATCGGATTCATAATAAATACTCATAAACATCCGTTTGAAATAATTCCAAGATATTGGCAGTATTCGACAAAATTGTGCTTATGTACAGACTTCAGAAAACATCTAGAGAAAAGTATGCAGAAAGAATTGCAGAGCACAAACAGCTATCCTTCTACTAGACAAGCGATATTAAAACAATTAGGGATGCAGCACATCTCTCAGTGTAGACGCGAGTTGCTGACGGCGCGTGGTACACGCTCCGGACGTAAATCATGTGAGAGGAATGGCCCCGGCTCCGGGCTACGACTTTACGTGCTGGCCCAGCAATACACAGGACTTTTGAGTCTTATTTATTTATATGGCACTTCAACGACTCTCACTCACTACGACCTACACAAACAAAAATCACATACAGTTTTAGGAATTGTGAGTTCATCACTTACAGAAGTGCACAGCACTAGTACAGAAATAAATAGTAAGTACAAGATATCGTTAGTTGAATTAAACAGTATAAGATATAAACGGAAGTAAAAGTAGCATTCAAAATTAAAATGAGCAATGTTCACAAATACGATCGAAAATACAAAAACAATTTAAAAAAAGCAACAAAAAGAAGGAGGCTGGCAGGGAAGGGAAAGGGAAAGGAAGTACTTAAATACATTTATTAATGGGTGACTCGAGACTCCGAGCTGGTTAGAAGTTTCGATCGGAATTGTCGCAAAGGGTTAGAGTAGATGGCGATGCTATTGGTTCGTGTAGCATTTTTATTGTATTTTCCCATTAGACGATTCATGGGTGCGGTGCTACCAAGGTTAGTACGACTTGCAGGTAAAGCAAAAGTAACGGTTTCGCGACTAGATCTAATAGAGTTCTGTCGCGGTACAGCTATACTTAATTCCGCCAAAAGATCGGGAACATTTAGTAAACCGTTTAAGATTTTATAAAGAAGGATTTGGTCCGTCACGTCTCTTCGGTGTTCAAGTGAACACATTTTAAAATGACTGAGCCTCTGATCGTAAGAAATATCCCGTGGACAGTTAGGGCTTCTAAAACGAAGGTATCTAGTGAAGCTTCTTTGGATACGTTCAATCCTGTCTACGTGAACGCAGTAAGTAGGGTTCCAAACTGGCGATGCATAGTCCAGTAGACTTCTCACTAGAGTATTAAAGAGCACCTCGAGGGTAGAGATCGTCTGGGAATCGACGAGTCTTCGCGTTAAGTATGTGATGTTATTATATTCACGTTTCATGTTATTATGGTCACGCAGTTTTTCAGCTAATCTCAAATTAGTCAAGGTAGGGTCACAGGTCTTGTGCGCTGCTAAAATATAGCTACGATCACCAACTCATCTGAAAAGCAAGGTGAAAATGGCATTAGACCTTTATTGCAGTTTTTATTGGAAAGTGATGAAAAAATCAGTTGATCCATACATTATTACGAGTTATGTGAACATAAATCTATGAATCAACTGATTTTTTTTTTTACGATTTCAGGATTGATCCCGTAGTAAAAGTTGTTCATAATGATGAGTACAATGACCCCTTTTAAGGATTAAAACGATCAAAATTTAACGGTGTATATACCTACCATACTAGTTGTTACTACTACAACACGTTGTTCAATTTAATTAAAGGTTACCATCATCGTATACAGGGTCAAATTAAAATAGCTAGCGAAACTCTGCAAACGTGATAGTTATATTATCTAAACACGATAAAGTAAAAATAAATAAGATTTGATGTTTTTTTTGGTGGATCGCTGGCATTGTTGGCATTGTTACTTGAAGTATGAGTTGCTTTCTTTTATTTTATCGTGCTTAGACATCGATACCCATCATGTCTGTGAAGTTTACACAAACAAAAACTGAGTTTTTAACCAGATATTTCAAGCAACTCCGCTAATTGGGGTCGATGACCCCACAAAAAATCATCAAATATATATTTTTTTGTTTTGTTTACATATCGATACCCATCGCGTCTACAGAGTTTCGCTACCTAATTTAATTTACCCTGGTATACCTACTGTTGTTTTTTTCGGAACACGACATTTTGAAGATGTATTTTCTTATTGAAATATGAACATAAATAATATCAAAGGAAACTCGATACCCATATTAGAAGCTCTTACACTTAAGTATGCATAAAATATTTCCTTTAGCAATAGCAATAAGTACTCTTATAATGGCCCATTTGCAGCCAAGTGTGTGGGAGTATGCGAATGGCGCTGAGCGATGCTATACGTATGCTAAACAGAAAAGGGTCTGATGGATGGCTATGATCAGAATTTGTTCCCATCCGAAACTATAAAAACGTATAAAGATATATCGGATGCTAAATTGAGAAATTCTTTTCAATAAACATTTAATCGAATGTTTTGAGCGTCTGACTGAAATTCGGTGACAGAAAAACCGGCAGTACAGACGCCAGCAAGCTACCCAAAACTATGAAATGTTTCCAATCAACCTTGAACCTAATGCTTTAGTGATAAAGTTGAAAATATATTAAAGAAATTTGACAGATTGTAGTAGCATAACCAACTACGTAGGTACCTTCCCCGTATAACTGCCCCGTTGGTCTCGTGGTCGCAAGCGACCGCTGAGCGTAGAGTCCTGGGTTGAATTCCCAGGTCGGTCAAAGTGTTATTGGATTTTTGCTTTGAGACTTTCTTAGTAACAGCCGGAGTTTGGAAGTTGGCGGTGTAATACCCTCGGAAAGCACGTTAAGCCGTTGGCCCTGCGCCTGATCTCTCTCCGGTCGTGTCGGATTGCCGCCCCATCGGACGATGAGAGTGAGGGAAGAGAGAGTTCACCTATGTCTGCGCCGAAGGTTGGTCTCCGCTGAGATTGGTCGTCAAGGCCGAAATTCGGTCTGGGCTTTATTTTAGATACCTACTTTCATCGTCTTAAGGCACGATTCTAGTCATAATTAAAAACTCATAGCACTTACTGAAGTCTAGATTCTTCAAGACAAAGTGTAATCATTAGCATGTTAAGTGAACATAAATATTTCTCTTTCATTATCTAGCTTTTCTCTCCAGTTTTTCTGTGGGAGAACTAAGATGAACTGTTAAGAAATATTTGAATATGCAAAAAGATAAAGTTTTTTGTACCCAGTCTATTTAAGCCAAATAGAAGGTCTGAAATTATTTGTAGAAGTAGATGATTATAATATGGTAATATTGAAGTTATCTAAAGATCCATTCCAAGAAAATGTTGGGAAAGGGGTATATTTAATCATTCCTTCAAAGCGTACACACTAAACGTCGGATCTCTCTATCAGGAAAGATGGGATGATGGGTTCCCCAAGCAAATTCGCTGACATATTACTGGCAATATTCGAGATATAGCGTGCGTTCAGTCAACTTCATAGCCATCCTTTAGGGTGCAAAATATAGCCATTTTTAAGGATCATAAACTGAACAGGGGTCGGGGTATGATGAATAAATGATGCAAAATGCAAATATTAAGTACCTATCGTGTGCGTAATATTTATTTCTTGTGTAATAAAATGATGGCTGGTTTATTTTTATTTCTGACTTTCCTTTTAAAACCATTAAAGTGCAACAGTCCCGATCATTCGGAATTATCAAGTTAGGCGTGAGGCCATCGACTTACGATTTTGGACAATCCAAAAAAAATATTCATGTCCATAAAATGTTCCAAAAAGAGCACTATTTATTTGTTTATTGAATACTTCAAGCACAAATGTACAGAGGCGGACTTAATGCTATAGGCATTTTCTGCCAGTCAACCTATGGGTGATGCAGAGACAAACAGTGGTAAGTTTAATAAGGGTATATCTTTTCTTAATTTATCTAGCCCATTAACTATCCCTCCAGTACCAAATTCACAATTAAAATCCTCTCCTCTTTGTCGTAAGGATCGCGTGAGGTTCAGGGTCTAGGGGTGCTACACAAACGTGATTTATATCCACCACTAGGGCTTCCGTGTCTTCACTTGCAGTCGATAAATCGTGAAATTAGAAAAGATCTGCGGATGAGTGATGACCCTGGTTCCTATGGGTACGGGACACATTATTCTTACAGGGTTAGCATAAATTTTATTATTTTAGGGCCTTTCACCTGATGGATTGCGGGGATGAAATATTTGAATTTATTTTTATTATAACCGTATAATAAAAATAAATTATGCTGCTGATTAGATTTTTTTAGAGTATTATAATAAAATAATACATATTTATTCAGAATTAAAATTGGTAAAATATTAAGTAACACTAAAATCTTAGAAATAATTTACAAAGGTATTTAGTTATACGTATAGAATAAGGTATATAATATTGTGTTAGATGCCTGTACCTACTAGGATAGAGAAACATGTATCACAGGCGGCAGGAGCTCATATAAAATGTATCAGCTGTTAGTTTTCCTAAAAGTAATAAACTAAAATTAATAAAATAATATTATACCGAATTTAGAAGTGTAAAAGAGTTATTTTAGTAAAATCATTAACCTACCCTCATAAATAGTGAGAGTCATATTAGTAGAATACCAAACGTAACATTTTTATACGAAATTATAGAAAACGTAAAATTAAAAAAAAATGTGTAAAAATACGTTTTGTATAATTAAAAAATATAATTAAAGCATTTCGAATGCTATATGCAATCTGCTGCATTTTCGGAATGCCAAAATAGTCTAGATTGTTTGATCATTTACCATCGTGCCTCCTGCTTCCTTCGAACTATCTAGTATTATACCTACTATGGTCTGACTAGAACAGCAGTCTCTTTGTCCGCGCTATATTTTATGTTGTTCAAGCACTGCATATTTCAACATTCAAATCTATATCTCCATACTTTACACATCATTCCTCTAAAATATCACCTACAACCTAACTACAATATTGGCTCCAATAATCTGCAATAAGTACACATGGTGCCAGCTATCCAGCAGATCTATGGATTGTAAACAAACACGTAGGGTGGCCATAAAACACCGTGATGTACGCCGTCCGGCTGTCTCGCGATATTTGCATCAATCCTACGTGGCACGTCATGACTATGAGGAGTTATTCTGAATTCAATGCTGGAAATAGTTTTGGTTTTAACACTGGCTGGAGGTGGTTTAGCTTTGTTGTCATATTTACTATTTCTCTGCTGTTCACTTTCCTTTTATTTGACTAGCGACCCGCCCATGCTTTGCACGGTTTTTCAATTTGACAAAACATCGATTTTCTTGATTATATGTATATTTATTATTATTGTATTGTATTGTATTCTCGACGACATATCAAGCTATAAATTTCCACGCATTGTATAGGGTTTTCGTAAAATGAGATGTCTGCTTATACTGTAAATGTATAGCTTAGTATGTCGCCGTGCGTACACCATAAACCTTTTGAAATATGCATCAAAATCCGTTGCGTAATTAAGATCGGCGGCGGCGACCTCTCGCGTCCGGCCCTCATCCAGGCCATGGTACGGAGCGAGAGGGTATGGGAGGCCGTCACCTCCTTCTGCGAAGCAGTAATGCTCGCGAAGGAGGAGGCGGAGCGCGTGAGGGAGAGGCAATCTCTGCACCCTCGCGCGCCTAGCCGCCGCAAGAGACGCCCTGGACGGGAGTCAACAGCCGACTCCCGGCCACCGTAGGCACGGGCTTGCGGGCGGCGAGCTATGGGCAGCTCGCCGCCCGGTAAGGACCAGGCCTGGGTCGACGGCGCGTTGTGTTCCACGCGCGCCTCAAAGAGCTGTCAGCACGAACTGACGGGGTCCGCTAGGGCCGATGGCGCCGGGGCTGCGGGTTGTTCGAAAGAGATACCGTGGCCCCTGGCACAGGCAACTGAAGGAACACGGGTGGGTTTTAGTCAGTAAAAGTCTGACACTCCCTTCTGCTCCGCCCAGGGCGGGAGGAGTCATTTGATGATTTCCCACCCAAAAAAAAAAAAAAAAGGCATACAGACAGACACGAAAAGCGACTTTAATTAACAATATGTATAGATTTGTATTATGTTGATGTTAAATTAGCCCCCTTTTTTAAGTACCTCAGAAGATTGAAGATAATCTGAGAAAAGCACACCATTCATACAATGATCATCGCAATGTCTGCCTGTGAAAACAAGATAAAAATGTAACTGCTAAAGAAAAGTTTTCCTGGAAATGCAGCCATTGAAATAGATTTATTACGAGAAAAATAATTATATGATAACAATATTCATTGCATTCCGATTTCCACTTTCCGTAACAATAAGCCTCACTCACCCATCATCCTTATAATTCTAAACTTGAACTCCCTTCGTGCATTTCCTGCCATTCTTCCAAATAATCTTAATTTTGTTCCGTGTCCGTAATCAACAGCCGTAGCAGGCGCCCCATGGTGGAGATTTGCACAACAATAGCTGAATTTGAATCACCTCTAATGCCTGTCGTGTTTCCAAGATAAGCCTCTACGAAAAGCTAAATCATATTAAAAAGATTGTTACGGTGAAAATTCTATTAAAAAACAGCTTTTCACAAAAGCATGCATAATAAGATTGAGATTATCTCCGACCTTATTTTAGTTGAAATACTTTAGCGAATGAACCATATAATTCCGTCCTTATTAAAATCACCTCAAACTATACACAGAAAGCATTTATCGACCGTAATTTCACACCCAAAATCCACAATATTTCTCATCGAAGAATAACAAACTCTATTGATACAATTCAGACAATGCAGCTCAACAATTCATCGATTAATACGCTCATTATTTTTTGTTGTAATTTCACACCAATTGTATTGATATTTAGCGGCCCCCGTGAAATCTCAAACGTCATCAAATACGTCTAAATCTGCTATTGTGTTGGATGGTGACAAAAAAAATTGTAAGACGCCATATGGCGGCTCTCGCGACAAAGCGTGTCGGATTAACCGTCGACTAAATTTTGTTACCAGATTGAATTTGACGCTGGATTACTGGGGCTTCGCATATGTACGTACAATACAGAAACTATTTGTAACTAATTGATGGACGGTTTGTGTGTATTGGACGGAGCGCGCGAAATAAACGCCGAAATCTGGCAGCCTTCCAGCGTATTAAAAAAATCGAGAGAATGCTGCCAAAAGTTTTTTACATATCTACTGAAAAGACATGAAGGAAAATAAAGGTGTTATGTGACGGTTACAAGTCATAAAGGAATGAAAACGTACCTAAGTCATTATAATGATAACATGAGTGGTAGAAATAAAACGAAAAATACGAACGCCACGAGTTTTGGAATAGGAAGAGCATCTTCACGTGTGTAAAGAAAAATATGAAATAACGCAAAAAAGCGACATCTCTTCAATAAATGAAAAAATAATTCACAACAGCTCGAAAGGCAGCAATATTTTAAATTAAAATATTCCATAATGACACTGGAAAACCATTTCTCATTTTAACAAGAGTTTAATTTATTTAAGTTGAAGCGAATTTTATGTAGCAGAATTGTCCCCCGCCGCGCCACAATAAATAACCAGCAATTATAATACACTTGAGTACAATAGTCAGAGACCTGAGGGGGCGTGAACAATACATCGCATGTGCCGGCTCACCAGCATAACTTGACATTTAGAGGTGGCGCTGCATGCAACGAAAATGTCAAGGAAATGTCAAACGCAGTACTTTAAAAAATTTAGTTCCATATTTCGCCGCGGTTCAGTTTATGTCGATCAGTGAACAGTTGGAAGGGCAACATTCGTACATTAAAATCATTACAAATCGGCATTGGATGGGCGCGAATTACATTATAACAAACAAAGATACGGACTATTTCTAGTGAATCGAGTTTGGAGCAGTTTATTGAGTTAAATCGAAATTATGTTCCTCTTGTTGCTAAAACAAATTGGTGCTGGCTGCGCCGCGCCGTATCGAGATGAACATTATTGAATTGCTTCAAAATATAATTATGTTTGTCGTAATTTAAATCGTGGTGAGTAATAATTTGTACTGCTTTTGTTTACAAATAGGAAATTTTTCTAATATTCTAAACACAATAAAACCAAAATGATGATTTATTTCTATGGATCGCTTTAGGTTTGTTAATAGCGTTTTGTTTTATTGCGATCCTACAGGTTATCTATACAGCGGGGTAGTTGCGTAAGACACTAAGAGTGGAAATTACTTTCATTTTGACAGTTCAACAACATTCATTGCGTTATTTACGTTGTTGAGGAGACAAATTTTTAGAACATTTGAAGCAATGGATTAGTAATATCCGTCAAAATGATTCAGATTGTGATTGATAGTAGGTATGTTACGCAATTAGGGTGCTGGTGTTTGGTAGAAGGATCGATACATTTTTTTGAGCAAATGGGGATGTGATTTGATAACACAAAATTGTTTTATTTTTCATATTTATTGTACAATGCATAAATATGTAAGCTGTCACGCCCTTTATGCCTGGAGGCTTTTATTTGGGTAGTAAGTTTTTATTTACATTTTAATGAGCAACTAGCTTCATCTTTTTGACTGACCGACCTTGACAATTCAAAAGTGCCTGTAATTGGTTTATTTGAAATAAATAGTTTGAGTTTAATTAATTATTTTTTAGCTTGACTACGTATAGTTTTTATTATATTTGTTGGTATATTGGCGTGGCTAGCTGACATATGGCAAATAATTTAATTTTCTTGTAATGTTAATTACTGAACATAGGTTCCTAGTATTGTCAACAATCAACTATTTTCTAACTGAACAGACAGCTGTGCTGCTGGGGAGTTTGTTGCGCCACTTCTTCTTCCCAGCGATAGCACTAGGAAGTGGTGAAGGGCGGGCGTTTTTGGGGGACTGTCTTTTGTAATTTTGACGTTCGAAAAGTGCTGATTCTCAGCCTAATTTGAATAAATGACTTTTGATTTTGAGTTTATTATGAATTTGTAAATTTAAAGTTTTCGTGCTTTAAAATAATTTTACAACTTTGGAAGCGTTGTCATTTGTCTTGTATAATTAACTAAGGAAACCCTAAAGTAAATACCTTAAACCAAATACAAACCCGTATGGTGTTAGTGCTTTGCATCTAAACTAAACCATCAACTGAACGTACACGACAAACCTTCAACTAAAAATCTCACGCTCCACCTCCTTCAATTCCTTTTCTCCGTAATTTCTATTTGTTTGCCTAGTCTAGATCTTAATAGCTAGTCTAAATAGCCTGTCCCGTTGTGTCGTGGTTGGAAGCCGCGTGGCCAACGCAGCGAGCCGAGCCAAGAGCACGCGCGGTCCACGGCTTATCGGGAAACAACACCCATGAACGTAGGGACGGCTCCATTGGCTTACGACAAACTGTTAATGCGAATTTAAAAAGTATCTGCGTTGGAATTTAACAAGTGATCATACAGTTTATATTAAGAAGATATTCCATTAACTTACAGCACCGATTTTGCACTGATATGATTTGAATAGCACGTGAGCGAATGGCACCTAAGATATTCCATTTACGGCACCAAATTCGTATTAAGGGCCGTTACATCTTCCGTTGTAGCTCTTAAATTAACTTATGTTAGATATCTTAAAGCACCTACCTACACAAGTGTATCCATCGTACATTTTAGTTGGCTGTTCACAAGATATTTTGTTAATTTAATTTGGCCATGAGACTACGAGCTATGGTGTCTCCAAACAGGCATTAATTAAATCAATGCATAAATACTCCCGACAATCTCCGAAGCAGTGACTAAAATGGATTAGCAACAGCGCTGCAACGAGGAGTAATCTCGTTTCAAAGTCTATATAATATCCAGATATTATACAAGATACTATTCGGTATTTGAGGACTTAGGGCAAATTTCACCAATGAGACTCAACGCGATCAGCACATCTAAACCGCGTTCAAGAACCTTCAGTGTCATCATTGTTCTGGAATATTGACACTGACAGCTCTTCCTCTTGGTGAAATTCGCCCTTAGTGATGGCTTCTATCCCCCAAAGTTACTATTAGTTGCGAAAAAAGACTGAAAAGTTCAACATTCAGATAAAATATAGCTGAAAGTACAATTCAGTGTTAAAATAACGCAGCGACAATGGACGTATGCTACAGTTGTTCGACAATAGCGCTCGTTACAGCACCTTAGCCCAGATTTACGGTCGCGAGCACCAGCAGGAACAATACCGGTTGTTATCGCGACTCGCGAGCGAATACTGAAATATTTAGTTTATTTTATTGTAGCACGCCCACGTCCGACGTGCTCGGCGGTGTACGCAGAAATAAGTAACTATGGAGTGTGGGGATGGACTTTTTTTTTTTAGCTATTGGAGTATGCAGTTTTACTGTTAATAACGTGTGTTGTTTTTTTATTTTTTTTACACTGGGGATTCCTATATTATCCTTAATACTTCGCGCGTGTACATTCGATTCAGCAGTAGATATTTGTAGAAAAACAAAGCCGTCCCGAAGCAATTACTACATTATAATATTTATAATATTCGATATTGCCGCTCGGCTGTGCCTATGGCGATTATCGCCGACCGACCAGTACCCTAATTTACTATGACCACACAATGATTCCTTACTTCGAAACCACGTCAATTTCTTAGCTAATCTCGCGTTCATTTCGAGCGGTTTTGTTGATTGTGTCAGAGAGAATACGGCCCCAGGTGTGAAACCTTACAGAAGATGGGCTTTTAGCGCCTTTTTATTCAGTAAATCGTCGTAGGTACATTTCATAAAGATTAGCTATAAGAAAGACATCCTCTATGAAATATAATAATCAAGCCAAAGCAACGTTGATCAATACGGCTAAACATTAACTCTCGTTTAACTTTCAAATTAAATCTCATTTCCTGTTAAAGCTTAAGTTCCTAAACTAAACATCCACCAGAGAGTTCAAAATTAGTTAAATTATATCGTATTTGGAACTCTACCAAAATCGGATTAACTATGAACGGAAATAAGCCTATTTTCTGCTTAAACAATACCTTAGTTCATCCCTTGAACGTAAACAGTACGAAATGTTGCGGTTTCCAGCACATGTACAACGTATCATATATATTGATTAAAATTTAATCAAATTGTGTGCGCTTCCCGTTTCAATTTGAATATAAATGAGTAGATAACATGGTTTGCGAACTTTAATTAATATTGCGACATTCGATATCGCCTAACGCATGGCGAAATCCGATTTGTGAATTACGGAAGCGTGCTGTAGAATTAGGGCGGTTTTACGAAGCCTTGTATGTAAGGTGAGTGTTTTTGCTAATGCGTAACACGCTTTATACGATGTATATTTTACGTAATTAACGCCTTTACGGGATATAAATAACGGTTAATATCCTTCCCTACTGTAGGTATAATGGAAGGGAATACTATGCATGATTTGTTAGAACAAAGGATTTATATGATAAGATAGGAAGTAACTAGGTAGGTATATTATATCTACCTACAAGCAGTTGAGCGGCTTGGATTTATTTTCGATTAGCATAAATACGACAAACCGACGTATTACAACCGTTTTATTACATAGATGCATTTGATATCATAAAACTTATTTTATCCTTTTATCAAAATTCGAATATACTAGGACCAAATAAGCAAATATTTGTTTTGAGAAAAGCGACGACACAGTTTCAGTTGTAAGTAACAAAAATATCACCATCATATTATAAGCAAAACTACTCTTGGACATACTTAGGTAGGTACTTAGGTTTCCAAGAATCACAACAACGACCAAGGTTAAACAAACCAGCACCCTGATTTCGTAACACACTTTCAATCATAATCCAAAGGTTTGGAAGAGAATTCCTAATCCATTGCTTCATAGGTCTGAAAAACTCGTCTGCTCAACAACGTAAATAACGTAATGAACGTGTCAGAACTGTCAAAATGAAAAGAACTGCTATCAATGGTAATTGTATGGGTAGCGGGATCGTCCGAAAGTGTTACCGCTGCCCAGGAACATAAAGGGCTAAGGAAGGAACACGGGTGGGTTTTAGTCAGTAAGAGTCTGACACTCCCTTCCGCTCCACCCAGAGAGGTCATTTGATGATTTCCCATCCTCAAAAAAAAAAAATGGTAATTGTATGTGTGTTACGCAATTAGGTAAGTACTTACCTCACTGTACCCAAAACTTTTAAAGCCCTACACGACGACACGAATTATACCCACAACTTTTTCAAAAACTCACATTTCCCAACCCGAACCATTAGAAGCCCACAATGATAGGCCAAAGGTATCAAAAGCACGTGTCGGGGTCACCGACCTATGCTAAATACTTGCTAAGTGAGCAATGAGCAGGCAATTACTTTAATCACCTCACACGTCTGTTGCTGCCTTGATGATACTGAGCTGTGGGGTATTATGGCTGCCGAGACTTGAGATTTGAAATCGGGATATAATTGGGAAGAAGATATATGCATTAATAAATGCATTTTCTTTCTTTCTTTCTTCTTCTATATGAAAATCTTGGTGAAAGATTTTAAGGTTGAAAGAATTTTAAGAACGTTCACAGTCAGAGGGGTAATTCTCGTAATTTTAAGAACGTTCACAGTCTGATCTCAGTCTCAATCTGTCAAAAATACGTCTAATTTCCCTACATTTTGACAAGTTTTTGACATTTGTTTGTCGCCGAGATGAGACTGCGACTAGATTTTGAACGTTTTAAATTACGGGAATACGGGCGCTGATCTCGGTCTCAATCTGTCAAAAATACGTCTGATTTCCCTACATTTTGACAAGTTTTTGATGTTTGTTTGTCACCGAGATGAGACTGCGACTAGATTTTGATCGTTTTGAATTACGAGAATTGGCATTCTGTAGTCATCGCAATGGTAATCGATGTAGATACATGATCAGCATATAATGTTCCCACTGCTGGAACACAGGCCTCCTCTATTCGAGAGGAAGTGGGCTGTAATCTACCACGCGGGGTAAGTGCGGGTTGGTGGATGTCACATGTCTTTGAATTTGTGGTTCTATGTGTTTTCCTTTTCCGTTTTGAGAGCAGTGCTGATGAAATTATTTACTAGATAATAATTGTACCAGCATTATTCCAAGCCTAGTCTTTTCCGAACTATGTTGCGGTTGCCTTAAAGTCTAACTGTATGCAGCTGAATACCAGTATTTTACATGGAGGAACTGCCTATGTACTGTAGTATCTATAACAATAGTTAAAAGTGATCACATAATTTATTAAATGCTTGGATAGATAATCAAAAATTGCATATAGAAATAACTAACTGTCTGGACTTTAAAAGAGACTTAGACCATTTCTTCTAAGGGGTATTCAAAGAGGAAATGTCGACTCCATCTAACTTATTTTGGTTTTGCCACGCCGTGTGATAGTAAATTCGATATCCTATTTTCTGAATAAACAATTTCATTTAATGTCACTTAAGTAAAGGTCTGCTTGGGCGTAGCTTCCAAGCACCAAGATTAAACCGAAAGAGGTTCTATATTTTCTCAATTTGTACGAGTATTGAATTATAAAAAAGATTTGAGAATGAATGTCGATGGCTATAAGAGTAGGGGAAGACTAAAGAAATGTATTTCCTATATCTATGAGGAAGACCAAAGAAACAACTGACTGTATGATATGGTTAGATAGGTAGTGACTACTGAGATGACGATTAATAGAGAAAGTATAGAAGAAAGGGATATGCTGCGCCGACCCCGACCCTATTTTAAATACAAAAAGTACCAATTTACTTCCCACAACCCACAATCCTAATACATCCACAACCCACATCCTATTAAAACAAAACAAACCTATTACCTTTTTTTATATACCATATCGTTTTACTCTCGTTCACTGTTCATACGACCTCCTCCCACGTCCACCATTGTCCCAGCACTGGAAGAACTATTAGTACCGAGCCGATCCTCTTGTGTACCCTCAGCACATACATAAGATATAAGAGCCTTACTTACTCGTATGACCTGCCTTATGCCATTGTTTCATTTTGAAGTATGATTCGACGCTTTAAAGCGCTGGCATCTTTAGTGAACTGATTTAAATCATGTTTTGTGTGTTTTAGGGCTGATGTTTCAATGCCAGATAATTTTATTCGAGGAAACATTTTGAATTTTTGACAGTTCTTCCATGCAGAATCTGTCAGGCGTCAATTTTATTTCACAAATAAGAATTATCTGTCGATTGAAAAATCACCCCTTAGTTGAAGAAAATGCTAAAAGCTTTAGTAGTTATACAGGGTATCTGTCCATTATAAAAAATTTAATTAAAAATTTAAAAAACCCCATACGTACTTACGTAGGGTCATAATTTCAAGATAATTTTTTTCTTTTATGGGGTTTCACGTTGTCGGGGGTTTTTTTAAATTTTAATTTAATTTTTTATTTCATGCTTTTTGTAGGGACTCCTTGTTATTTCATTTAAGATTTAGGTAATTTGGTATTTAATCAGGTTTTTTGTAATTCGCCATTTTGTGGTAGTGGCCATCTTGGATTTGAAATTTGTCATAGTGTATAGTATTCTACTAGTCAAGCCCTTTCATTTGATACCCATATTGAGGGAGTTGTGAAAAAATATGTAATCCGCCATTTTGTGGCGGCGGCCATCTTGGACCGATTTTCATCAAACATAGCTAAGAACACTCCCGACAAATTTACCTTTCAAACAAAAAAAACAAAATTAAAATCGGTTCATCCGTTCGGGAGCTACGATGCCACAGACAGACATACACACATACACACACACACACACACACACACACACACACACACACACACACACACACACACACACACACACACACACACACACACACACATACACACAGAGAGACACGTCAAACTTATAACACCCCCACGTTTTTACGTCGGGGGTTAAAAAGTAAGTTGGAGTCTCATATCCTACGAAATATATGGGATAAGTTTTTTGCGATTTCTAAATTTTCTAGTTCTCAAACCTCAGTTGGTCCGCTAGAGATTTTTGATCCTTATAAGAAACAAAACAACAAAATACCGCCAAGTGGTTAGTCAACTCTTCACGTGACCAGAGGGCTGGCTATTTTTTGGTCAAAGAATTAGCACTGTTCCTGTTGACAGCGATACGGACGAATGTTATGATGCCCTATGATTATTTTGCTTCTTTTTTCATATACATGTACATATTATTATTTTAAATGTTAGCTTATATTACGTAAATATTATGTTGATTAATAAAAATAACGAACAAAATCTTTTTTTTTATACCAATCTATCTTTGATTGTTATCAATAAAAGTATTTGTTAAATTGCCCATTTTCTTGCAGTCTGTATCTAGGTACTTTTTCACAAAATCTGTGAATGCCAATTAAATTATTTAAAAAAAGTTAAGTTAAAAAGTCTCCAAAGGCCGTTTGCCTATAGCTACAACGGTTTTAATTTAAGGTTACCTGCCAAAAATCCTTCCTGTATTTTTGTCTTGAGCATTTTATATCCTTGAGTTCAAATTCTCTTTATGCTAGATCCAGGGAACCTGAACTGGAGCAAGATCTTTAATATTTAAGCAGTACTTTCTTACTACTAGTTCCTGAGTAACCATGTATTCTTTATGATGCTCTCATAAATAATTAAACAAGTTGACTGTATACCCAATTCTGTCCACAGACCTACGGGGTAATTGCGTAACACACATACAATGGCAATCGATCGCAATGCCTTTCATTTTGACAGTTCAGTAACGTTCATTGCGTTATTTACGTTGTTGAGCAGACGAAATTTTGAAACGTATGAAGCGATGAATTAGGAATTTACTTCAAAATCCTCGATTATTTTATTTATTTTATAATCTCTTACAACTATTATTACAAGTACAACCTATACAATAGTGAAGCAAACCTCATAATAAAAACTTATTTTCTAAAACTTACATGTAATGGTATCCTTGTGATTTCACTCCGTGTACCTACAAACAAAAATGTCTATCTCCTCTATTATGATGGAAACTGTGCTGTTGGTGGAGTAAGGGTGCTGCAATAGGCTGGTGAATTGGTGTCAATGTGCCATACTTAAACGAGCCAAAAGAGTTAAATAACAAAGCAACTTCTAAAGCAACACATGACATGTTGCAACTAATCACCTCATTTAGGATCATAAAATTAAAGACACAAAGGAATTTTACTGAGTGTACTTTAAATATTTTAAACCTATTAGGCTAATCTGGCCAAATACGGACGCCTAAGCAAGTCTTAAAGTAGCCTTGCATTCCATTAATAAATAAAAGCTTACTAAGCCTTGACTACATTCTTATAATAAGTACTTATAATATTTCTGAAGAAACCGACCTATTTTTAGCTTGTAATAATCTATTGCTGGCCAGCATATTATAAGCATAATCAATAGGTAACGGTCCCACCACTGGGACACAGGCCTCGTCTCTGTGAGAGGGAGTGGGCCACAATCCACTGCACGGGCCCAGTGCGGGTTGGTAGATGTCACAAGTCTTTAATTTTTTGGTCTACGAAATACCGGTTTCCTCACGATATTTTCCTTCACCGTTTTGGGAGCTGTGGTGATAAATGAATTAAACAAAGTAAAGTGCGTGCCTGAGTTCGAACTTAGAACCCACGTTGTACGACACTGTTGTATATTAAGTTATTATGTGGGAAAGCAGCCATAGCTGCGATTGTTTCGATAGATGAAACAACTGGCATGACATAAGCCCCGCCCTCTTGTCAATTTAAGTATTTAATTAAATCACCAGTGCGTAAACCACTTCCGTGTGTATTACTTGCTTTCCACCTACAAACTTAACAAACACGAAAGTTGGGCCGGCCCGAGTACTCCCAAGATGAGGCTTCACCTGTACCGGTAACCGGCAACCCACATAATTCTATGTAAGCTCAAATAGATTACTTAACTCTATTATTACATGACACTAATGAATTTCCCATTTCCCGAACAAGGACAATGACGTATAGCGTGTAAGTTAGTATATCATTAACGGTTGAACTTAATTACTTAATGAGCTACTTACTTAGCTAGTACCTATGTAATCCGTTTTACTGGAACCACAGGTATTAGAACGCATAATTACATCAGTTGCGTTCGTAGCAACCAAATTACCATTCTTGGATTTATTAAAATACGAAGACTTGTAATTTTACATGATACTCTATAATCCACTAGCTAATCTAGTTAACTTTATTTTGAAATACGAAATAATTTCCGACAAAAACCAATGACTAATGCCAGCTTATAAATGTTCCCACTGCTGGGACACAGGCTTCCTCTCAATGAGAGGGAGTGAGCCGTAATCCACCACACGGGCCCAGTGCGGGTTGGTAGATTGTAACATATACATGATTGTGTCTTCGAATATTTGGTTCTAGGACAAGCCGGTTTCCACACGATGTTTTCCTTCGCCGTTTTGAGAGCAGTGGTGATGAAAAAAAAAGAAGTAAATTATTACATGAAGTGAAGCGGAATGGGTTCGAATCTATGACCTACAACTCGTAAATCACGGACGTTACCACTGGGCCGCCAGTGCTCACTCACATACTGACCCAATGCAAATAACAGAGGGTGTAGAATATCTCATTTACTCAACAAACCATTATCTACAAGACCTCCATCAACAAAGCTCACTAATAAATGGAACCTACTTTATCAACCCCTTTATATTCCCCCAGCATCCTACGGCTCATTAAAAAGAAAAATCAGGTCTCATTACTAGATATTTGTTACGACAGAACAATAGTAGAAATTCTAATAAAAATTCTGCCTTTGTCCGCACATCTGTAGGCAATCCCTCTTGCGCGGCGGATGTTCCCGTTTGTACTGAAAATGCTCAAATATCTGTTCGGTATTGTAGGCTTTTGATTTTATTGCTGCGATGTTTTCAGTATTGTATGGTTGTCAATAAACATACCTAGGAAAAGCATCTGTACTTCATCATCATCATCATCAGCCTGTAGCAGCCCACTGCTGGACATACGCCTCTCCTATTGCATGCCATTCAACTCGACTTTCGCAACTCTCATCCAGCTGCTACCAGCCATCCTGCCAAAATCGTCGCTTCACCTAGCCTAAGGGCGTCCAACCTTACGTTTACCAATTCACGGTGTCCACTCAAGAACACTTCTACCCCAACTTGCCCCAACGGTCATCGGTTCTACGGCTAATATGGCCGGCCCACTTGGGTGTAATAGAAGGTATTTTAACTTTAAGAATTTGGTTAACACTATTATCATTCAGGCTATAGACGATTTTTTTTACTTATAACAGCATTTTTCATTGTATTTTGTTTCTGCTTTTAATACCTATACAGTATACAGAGTTATTGGTAAAACACCAACAACCTTGCAGCACTAGATTATTAACATCATAAACAACAACTTTTGTTCTATGACTTTTTACAGAATATAATACATTTAACAAAAACAAACCTTTAAGATTTCGTTGTTTTATCTACCCCCGCTCCCCTCCGCTAAATTTTGTACTAGACACGACAGTTTGTTTACCTAACTAGCGCTTTCTTTTGCTTCGCATAGAGTTCGTAACAGAAAATCGAATATATCAATTCGTTGAATTGAAATATTTTTATTTTTGTATAAAAGTCTGATGAATTAAAATCTGATGACTTATTAAAATTCATAGAACAAGAGTTGTTGTTTATGTTGTTAGTCCTGAGAGGTTGTTAATGTTTTACCAATAACCCTGCATAAGTAGTAGCTTATAAAATACAGTTAAGCCAAGCTTATTACGGATGCACTAGGTCCACAGTATGTACTTATGAGCGCTTAACTTAAACGTAGATAAGTAGTACCTATTCAAGTTGATATCCGCAAGCGGTGAGTCACTTGGAACAATAGAGTTTTAGAACTAAGTAGCGCCTGTTCACACTAGTTAAGTGTTAGTTGTGCTAATTTGCAGATACGGGTACCTGTTTTATCACGGTAGCAAGCAGACACAAGTAATACATAGGGACAGGTTGCGCACAATAGTAGACTACTAAAATGATACATCATTGTTTGTACAACAGTAGGCTACAAAAATATAGACCTCTTTTTCTCTTAAACTAGAAGGCCAGTATTTTAAGAGACAGGTATTTAATGGTCCTTTTCTTAATTTTTTTCCGAATATGAATTTTTAATTTTTCTTCGTTTCCTTGGAAAACTACCATGCCGTGCGTTTTATCTTCACACTACAACAGGTATAAGTACTTGGCCTGTCTGGTTCAGATCTACCCACTCACCTGAGCGTAGAACAAGCCGAATTACGAGCAAGGATCGTAGCATACGGAGTTGAGTATTTTCTGCCCACAATGGAACCCTGCCGTAAAAAGGCAAAACTTCTATAAAGTTCAGAATGAAGGAGCGGTAATGTCTGTGGTTTGAGGTGTTGCCAGATAATATTTTTAATGCAAAAATAAGAATAATAAGTTTATGGTCAGAAACATCGTAAATGCAAGCTAGAAAAAAAATGCCTGTTTATGATAAAAGCCTTTCGGTTGATTTTAACGTTAGAAGCCTAATTTTTAATATTCTGTTTTCCTTTTGAAGAGGAGTCATGATACCTTATAACAGCGAAGGTTTAATAGATCAAATTAAAATCGCACTTCAAAATTTCAAAGCGTAGCGGAATCCATCTTAAAATTGTAACAGTAGCGCTCGCACAGCGTAACATTAGCTACTACGAATTCTCGTCACGCTATTAGTATCGAGCGACCTACAAGCGACGTGATAAGCCCCGTCTTCCGCTACCTCTTATCACGTCTAGCCGACACGCTGCATAGATACCGACGTGCAAGGATTACGTACATACACGTCACCCCGGCTGGGCTCAGAATTAGGAGACAATACATGGTGGCTACACTAAATTGTACAACGTGATTAGTAGTACAACCGTGAACCCTGGTTTATGTTGAAACACTGTCGAGGTAATCTATTCAGCGGTATACCTACATGCATAAATGAACTCTAATTATAGCAGGGTTATGCAGAAATTGCAAAGGGATTCATTCAAGCTATGATCTTAACAATGCTCCTTTTGCTTCTGCCACGTTCGTGCACTTTTTCATACAATCCTCGGTTGGCAAGAAAAAGTCACTACGATTTACCTAGTACACACGACGACACATCAAGCTATACCTATATTTCCAGTTTTTGCTTACCTCGCATTGTATAGGCTTTTCGTACAATGAGAAATCAGCTTTTACTGGAAATATATTGCTTGATATGTTGCCGTGTGTACTAGGTAAATCGACTTACCTACTACTTATGTATAAAAAAATCAATGATATTATTATGCATTCAAGTTAACCCCTCAGTGGTTAGCATCAAAGTTAAACATACTCAATCAAATCTATCGTTTGCGAACAAATACGCGTACAACGAAAACACTAACAAAACATGAAACAAACAAAATAAACTTACCACAGCTTCAGCAAACAATTTACTTAACACCAAACCGCAATTCATCATTTAGAAGAATAATTACATTTACGAACAAAATTCCTGCAAAATTAATAACAAAGCCCAACTTCGAAAGTTCTAACCAAAAAGGAAAGTTTTCAGTGCTGATTACAGTATTACAGAACGACAAACATAACTTTGCAGTTCACAGCGGCGCTGCTTGTTAAGGGCGGCTGTCAACGAAATGTCAGATTCAATACATTTTAATTTAGTTCCGTATTTCGCCACCCGCAAAGATAAAATGGTTATCACACACTTAAGTTGTATTGCTGATAACCAACGCGGAATTTAATTATTATTTCACAGTAATTCGCGCCCCCACTTCGTTAATTTTCCTTTAATTTCCTGCGGGTGTTTGTTTTACCGAAAATGAGGTAATTGTGCGTAGATGTAGGACTGGAGAGTCGACGTTGATTAATTATATTTACTCTGTTTACATAAAAACGGTTGAGTGAACACCTTGATAGTCTTACTTTGCCAAATCTGAGGGAAGAGGAATGAGCTTGAAACGCAAGTTAAGTCGTGCGAAGATGGCAGAGATCCAACGACCGGGGAAATGATAGGCATGAAATTGTAATAAAAATCCTTTCACAAGAGTTTTTCATGCGACTGTTAAAAAAGGGAGAGATTACATATATAAGTACCTACTTACTCCATTGCTTAAGTAAGTTGATAGGTACTGACTCAATACGTAAAGATGTACACCAATCAACATCTAAATAGTCTTTTACCAACTATGTTGGGGTCGGCTTCCAGTCTAACCGGATGCAGCTTGATACCAGTATTTTACATGGAGCGACTGCCTATCTGACCTCCACGACCCAGTTATTAGCTGGGTAATACGATAGCCCATAGGACTGGTTGTCAGACTTTCGGGATACTGACGACCCGTAACGGCTGTCAAAGATCAACGAATGAAAGATGTACACTTATCTTGTTTGAAATATGTTGATTTACTTAGCAATTAGATAGTAGGTCAGGTAGTAAAGTACCTAATAAGTCTGCTGTACAGACGCCAGCACATTAAGCTAGCCGAAACTGACAAATTTTCCCAATCAAGTTTGAACCTTATTTTTTTTTTTTTTTAAACGTTGCCCCACACTAGGAATTTCTCCTGTATCGTGGGTGCGTTTACAAACATTTAAACTCACATACACAAACAGCCTTTATGCTTTAGCGATAAAGTTGCAAATCTACTAAAGAAATTTAACAGATTCACCTACAAATACATCGTCCTTTAAAGTTTTGTTTCGGTAGGGTCGCAATAAACTGCAAACCTCCAAAATTTCCTTTAGATATAGCTAGCTACTTACATTCAAATTCGACATTCTCTAGTAAAAATCGTTACAGGAAATATCTTCCAATAGCATCGAACATTAAGCACATTCGTCGAATAAATCCCCTTGCCCCACCTGTAATGTTATCTCTCGCAATTTTCATATCCACAGTCATGTACAGTCGGCCAAGAAACTGTTCTGACAGTTAAGAAAAAACTTCTTGGGAATAGGAATGACAACTTCCCTGAAGTTGACTGAGAGGATCCGCCACGTCAATTCAAATAAGGAACATCCAAAGACCGAAAAGTTCTGCGCTAAGGGTTCTAGAGTCTTGTGCTGAATTCACGGTTACAGTTTGCGCGTCGACGTCCCTGCCAGCCTGTATAATACATACTCCATAGAACACCTTACAGCACTACGAATAAATGATAGAAACAATTCTTTTTATCACAGCCTATAATACAGCATATATATGTACCTACTGCCACACTGGGACTCTGACCTACGTCTCAGAGTAGTCAGGTAGGAAACGCTAAACTCATCTAGTTTAAAAAAAAAATATGAATGACGTGTAAAAATGTTTGTACAAACCTACTTACAGAAAATTAATCATTTATCATTTACTGTGCGAGCACCGAGCACCGCACAGTCCCGCCCAGTGCGAGTTGGTGCGAATATTAGGTTCTAGAACATACTGCTGGCTGCCGGCTTGTAATTTATGCAGGTGGCCCAGTGGGATCCGCCGAGACTTAGACATATTTGTTTACATTTTTGGAAAATAAATCGCGTATACAGATTAGTTATATTCTCCCAGCGGGCCCGGGGGATTTTATGCAAGTCATGTTAGAGTTAGGTCAAAGGGATATTAGGAGCAGTTGTGGCCCAGTAGTAACGCCGCAACTTACGAGTATAGGCCGTAGGTTCGAACCGAGACAGGCGCTTTACTTAGTGTAAATTATTTCAACATCGCTGCTCTTAAAACGGTGAAGGAAAACATCGTGAGGAAACCGGCACGTCCTAGAAACCAAAAATTCGAAGACATGTGACATCTACCAACCCACATTGGGCCCGCGTGGTGGATTACGGCTCACTCCCTCTCTCTGGGAGGAGGCCTGTGTCCCAGCATATCAATTTATGCAGACGAAAATTACGTACGTTCAAACGAATTCCATGCTAAGAGTGGCAGGACTTTGTTAACCGACTGTACCTACCCACGTGGTATACGTAAGTACTTGTATTATTTGAGCATGGCAACACATGTCGTATAAAAGGGCTGAAGAAAATGAAGTGTCGGCTTAGAGAAACCTTTGAAGGATCGCGGGAACTCATCCAGGGGAAATTGTGAAGGTTTAAGACATATCATGGGTTTTATTTTACCGTAGACAAATCGATATGGTCTGCGTGAATGGGGCGGACGGTTTGGTTTATTTTATGGTTATCTGGGTACGTGAAATATTCTTTTAGATATTGCAGTAGCATCTTGAAGCTGTAATTTGTAGATTGATCTCGAGGGGGGATTTTCGGGATGGATTTATTGGAGAGAATATCTAAAGGTTTGTTCTTAAGATACTAATTTGAAGATCTTCGTATTCCTTGCGGCCTACAATTACCAGCAATTAACAAAGATAGGGTTAGTTATTGTAGCTTACATATGTACACAAGAGTTCGAGTAAAAATAACAAGCTCTACCGTGATCAGTTGATCACTGTAGATAAACATTGAGGTATATTCTAAATTAACAATGTTCCATTCAGGACCTTTAGCCATGTGTGTGAAAATATATAATAAGGTTCCAAATTCTATTAAGGATATAGAGTATGAAAATAGATTTAAAGACAGTCTCCAAGAATACCTTATATTAAAATCGTATTACACTCTAAAGGAATTCTTGGACGATAAATAAATTTTGACATTCAAATTCTTCTCTGTACACAACACCTACAATTATAACTGACTACCGACCTGACATGTTATTTTTATGATTATTATTGTTATCGCTAATTTCTTAATTTAATTTATTTTTTTAATTTTAATTCTGTATTTTTAATTTTTATGTTTAATTTTTATTGTATGTTGCTGTGCCCTAGCAGGGTCCATAACTGTACCTTAGCTCTAAGCCTCATGTAACACCTTTTATACACATTATGGTTCGCAATAAATGAATATGAATATGAATATGAATATGAATATGAATATGAATATGAATATGAATATTTATTCAGTAGGTACTTACTTTCTTATTAGAAACTAGCTGACCCGACAGACGTTGTCCTATCCAAACCATATTAATTCATACGAGTACAAAAAACAAATATAATAAATCACGATCAGTTTCTTCCCGAATTTGAAAAGGTTTTCCGGAAAACTTTTATAATGATTAATTCCATTAAAACCAATTTCGGACTATTATGAACATTTTAAAATAAAACATAGCCAAATAACTCCAGAATTGATGCACGTGACCAACTAACAGCATTTCATTTTTTTATATAGGTAAGTAGATAAAAGATCGAAAGAGCTGGAAGTCATGGGGAGAGGCTTTTGCCCAGCAGTGGTATGATGCAGGCTAACAGTAACAATAATATAGATCAAAGATAGATGAACACTATGCCATTATCTATAATCAATAGTTATTAAACTGACAGCTCTACAGTTACAAATAAACGTCACACAAACTAATAACGAACTCCCCAAACCTATCAACTCCACCAAAAACAAACACATATTACCGAACACACATCCACCAACAGTTTACACTAATGAACCGCTAAGAGATGCACCCAATCTTGGCCAAGCTTCATGCCGCCATGACAGCCGATGGACCAAAACGAACGTGTCGACAGCCGACCAGCTCTCCCGTCACAAAATGGAGAAAAAGAATTCTTCTTCGGTAAGAACGCCAATACGGGAATATTAAAATCGAAATGTTCGTGTACCGTCTATGTGCGGTACTGAAGTGTCGTTGCTTTTGCTGCTATTGGCTACGTTTTCAGGTAAGTTTTGAAACGGTGTTCATTCATGATATGAATTGGCACTTTGGCAACTAATTACTGTTGTGCTTATTTTTATTAACGGCCGAACCCAATAACCTATTGACAGATCGCTACTGATGGTAGCCAGTACAATTTATAACTGCCAGTATAATAGGTATACAGATCGCTACTGATATAGATTATTGGGACGTTAAAACCAGAGATAGATAGGTTTTTCTACCTCCAATATGCCAAAACTGGTGATAAATAGGTTCAGCATTAAATAGTTCTCTTTTTTTGTAAAAACCATAAAAACAAAAGAAAAACGAAGATATGTTATGATAAGATATATTTATTTGCTCTGACATATTGTGTACACATACAATAATAAAATGCATGCATGATAACATAAAAAAAATAAAGCATCAGACATGTTTGCTACATAGTATGCCGTGCAAATATTATGTTTTTTTTTCGAAGCAAAAGGAGTATGGCTTTTTTTTCGAAGCAAAATGAGTATGGGATCGTGGCAGGTGGCGTTCTGTAGTTTCTGCCTGCCCCATAGGAAAAAGGTGTGAGTTCAGTATGTGTATGTATGCGTACAATATTTTACAGTAGCATGAAATACTTAGGTCAATCAAAACCAAAAGACACGTCGATTAAAACGATCTCAAACTTCAGCATCAAATCAATCCATCATCTGAAAACAAATTCCGAAGTTAGAAGTGCTCACTAAGCAAAAACATAATCTCCGTTAAATCTCCAAAATTAAGAGATCCGGATTTGAAAACAATCAAATTGATTCCGGAGACGGCGCCCGATAACCGGAGCTTTGCAGGTTCATAATCTTAACGATATTTCGGAGACTTATGGGCCGTTGAGAATTCATTATGTAAAGTAGAGGGGATGCAGGGTTTCACAATCCGCGTCCAATGAAAGGAAAATGAAGTGTCACCTCTTCGCGGGTAAACAGGGGTGAATGTGACCGGTAACACACCGCGGGGGGAGTCGAGTTACGAAACCGCGAGCGTAGAATGTTTTTCACCACTTTGGACGCTGTAGTGTTTTTTGAATCGTAATGCGATCATGTTCTGTTTTGAATGTCGGGTAGGATGTTTGGGAAACGAAATGCGAATAAGTAACATCGATTTTTCCATGCACCATCGTCGCGGACACTTGCGGTGGACCGAAAAATGGCCGATCGCCGTTGTACCTATAGTCAATGAAGCAGATGTTTTGTTGAACAATGGACTCAATAAAATATCAATGAGACAGTACATCAAGCTACTACAATATTTCAAATTTCTTTAATAAATTTTCAACTTTATCGCTTAAGCATTAGGTTCAGGGTTGATTGGGTTTTTTTTTTTTTTTTTTGAGAATGGGAAATCATCAAATGACCCCTCCCGCTCTGGGTGGAGCAGAAGGGAGTGTCAGACTCTTACTGACTAAAACCCACCCGTGTTCCTTCCTTAGCCCTTTATGTACCAGGGCAGCGGTAACCCTTTCGGACGATCCCGCTACCCCGGCAGGTAACAGGTAGGGTTAACAACATTTTTTGAATGATGAAGTAACAAAATACACTTACTAAAAATAAAAGCAAATTTCAAAAAAAAAAAAATACTCATTTGTACCAAAATAATTACTCGCTACAGAACAACCTGTTGAAAACCAAAATATTTTAATATCAATTCCTCACGACGACTCATCAATTCATTAAATCGGTCCCCGTCATCAAACTCATTACCAACACTTTTAATCTCGCTAACGAACCTCACGACACATCGATACCAGGAAATATTCATTAATAAATCTCACAATTTCATAGATGAGCAAGTAAATTGATTAAAAATGAGAATGATTGATTGCGCGTCCCGCTCGCACCTGACAGGAGCGATTTTACTACACGCGATCAATCACGACTGACAGTCGCGACAGGTCAGTCACTCACCGAGCACCGAGCTTACGCTGCAAGCATTAATGACATGATAGTATAGTGTCCGACCGAACTTTCGGCTTCGGCTTCGGCCAAAATGGGCCGAAGCGAAAGGTATTACTTTTAAATAAATAAGTATTATAAATGTAATAAATTAATATTATGACAAGTTGATAAAGACAAGACAAAACGGTTAACTTTAAAAAAACCCAACTCTCGCTTTCCCTCAGGCGTGATCGAGGTCAAGAGCAGGTCCAATAAACAAAAAAAAACCTTATTTTATTCACTTTTACCCAATCTTGAACTTTAGGGTTATTAAACCTTCGGCTCCGGCTTCGGCTTCGGCTTCAGCTTTGGCCAGAAATCAACCTTCGGTCGGACACTATAGTATAATGAGTCGAATTATATCGACATGTGTAATACAGCAGGTAATCATAATAATGATAATGACGTCAGAATTTTAATGAAACCGATACATTGTGGAACAAATGTCGAGCTCGAAATTATAAGTGTCATTTGCAAGCGTTTCCTTTTTGTTTTACGAGGCAATTAATGCGCTTAATAAATATTACGGAGTGTGTGCTCCTCCGCTTAATAACATTCATAACCGAACATTTAATAACCATTATAAATGAAGAACATGTCGCTTTATAATTTGTGATAATAAATACAAGCCACGAGTTACATTTACCAATTTGAATTTGTTATTCTAACGCTATAACTAATAAAAATAAATATGAAATGCAAGTTACTGTCAAACGGCCAGTATTATAATAAATATCCATAATAAAACTTATAATTTAAACGTTTATTATGTAAATTGAAACCTACATATTCAGCAATGTTCAGTACTAGCGAAAAGTTCATAAATAAATCACTAACATTCCACGGAGACTGGTACAAACTCTTGATTACACAAACAACACTAATGACCGTCCTGAAAGCGTTTTTTCGCGTTATGTAAATGAATATGATGATAGTCATCAATCACCGTTTCCGTGGACAGATTCAATAATTCCGCTTTTACTCTCCCTCCTTCAGAATTCTTTTACTAAGGCTCGAGACAAACGAGCGGATTTGTGCTACTGTAACTAAATATTTGAAAAGCACAACTCAAGTAACACACATTAAACCCGACAAATCTCATATGAACTAGTGACTGTTCATAAGAAAACAAAACTAAATCGGTACAGCCGTTTGGGAGCTACGGTGCCGCAGACAGACATTGGAACACAAGTTAAACTTAAAACAACCCTTCTTTTTCCGTCGGGGGTAAAAAATACACTCGGAACAACAATAAATATAATCGTGAATACCGCTGGGCGCTTACATGCAAACTTCTAGTTCGCGATCGTTTGACGAGTTAACGGGTATGTCTGTTTATTATCGTTCTACCACACGTGTACTTTGCAAAAGTTCCAGACTTGCACCGTTGCAGTCCCTAATCTGAAAAGTTAAAATATGTTGTTGTCAGCAAACTTCTGAAAGCTGACAGCATTTGCATACAACATTAAGAAGCTGCTCGCGTGTACCGGACCTTAATGTCAAGTGGGTAAATATTACAGTGTTCCGCTCTCCCCCACTTTCCTTATTGTTTTTCTTTCGCAGTTCGTTTAACTTGGCAAATATTGAAATATGAATTAAGTACGTACTTAGTTTGGTAAAGTGAGCCTTGTCATAATTTGAAGTAGAAAGGAAATCATTTGCCTCCATTATTTTTGTAAACCTAAACCTATACTTTAATGAAGCAAGAGCATTGGTGGCCCAATGGTACCGGCCGCGACTTACCGAGTTGTAGATCGTAGGTTCGAACCTAGTCAGGCGCTTTACTTTGTGCAAGTGATTTCATCACCACTCCTCTCAAAACAGTGAAGGAAAACATCATGAGGAAACCGGCATGTCCTAGAACCAAAAATTCGAAGACATGTGACATCTACCAACCCGCACTGGGCCCGCGTGGTGGATTACCGCCCACTCCCTCTCACAGGGAGAGAACGCTAAAGGCCGATTACGTATGTATGGATAATTTTTCAAACCGTATAAATACTGTGCCTACCTGAAGAATTTTAATAAACAAAATATTTACTCCGCATTATACCTAGTTACCGTTTTAATTTAGCTCTGCGTGAAAAATATAACAGAAAAAAAAGGAATGTGAAAAAATGCTAAGCCGCGCTGTCCCAATTACGCGAGTGTTCATGCTTAAATACGCAAACATTTTTTCACAGTTCTAAATGAGAAATTCCAGACTACCTGCGTTTGGAAAACAGCGGAGTTATTGTCGCGTTTTTCTCCTAAATTAGGCGCCTGCAGAATATATTACTAAGTAAGACGACTAATTACTTCTATTATTTCAGTCGTAAATAACGTACCTATTTATTTCTAGCACTGAAGAAATAAGCACAAATAGGTAACATACACAATATTCAGAGGTATTGAATCAAAAATAAGTAATTAAGAAAAATAAAAAGCACGCCTATCTTGTTAAAAAGTGAATGAAAAAATTGAACTAAAAAATTAAAAACAAGCTAAATGATTTTAGTGTTGAATGGGCACAAGGTAAGTAGGTACTAAATGGATATTTACTGTGCAATTAAACCGCCATTGTGCCCAAAAGTGGAAAACAAAAAACTAATTGACAATACAGATATTGGCCATCTGCCAATATCTGTATCGTCAATGTCAATCAATGTGAGTTGTCATTGGTCCCTGGCCCTGACATCGAGCAATAGACTAAAGTGTCATAATTTTTATGCTTGAGTACGAGTCTTTTGACTATGTGATCTTGTTTTTTTATTTTTTTTATTATTATTTTTTTTTTTTTGTATCTGTGCGTTTCGTTTGTGCAGAATAACATATTTTTCTTTATTTTTCTTTCTTCAATCTTTTCAGCGAAATCGGGGGACCTGTAAAGAACTGTTCCAAGGAGCCGTCTCCCGACTGCAATGAAAAGATTGGTTTTACGCTTCTAACTTATACCACATGGTGTAATAAAGAAACTCACAAACATACATGAACCCTGAAAACATAACACTCCTTTTTTGGGTAGTCGTGTAAAAACTGGTTATATTCTTGGAAAAAAAATGTTGCCACTAAAAACACGTTTTGAAAAATGGTGGACACAACCAGTTTTGATTAAATACCCCTGAATATGAAAATTCTGTCAAACAGAAATGTTCTTTTTGGCGAGAATGTGATAGAGTAGGTACCTAATGGATATCAAACACACGAATTGGTTTTCTTTTTAGGCTGAATAACGTATGCAAATATGTCATCTACTCGTATGTGGTCGTAATGTGGTTCAGCCAAAAAAATATAGGTCACCCTTAAGTACCCTTACGAGCATTTAACTCACTTTCACGTTGGCATGTCAAATGCCACATTTCCGGCTGTATCCTACACAAGTACTTACCTATGTATTAAGTAGGTTGGTAAACGTAGTACCTATAACTACCTATTGTAGTTTTCTATCACTAATCTTTAGCTACCGAAAAAACTAATGAACAGTCCTCTTTTTTTGCATAATAATCAGCCTATAATGTTCCCACTGCTGGGACACAGGCCTCCTCTTTGTGAGAAGCCGTAATCCACCACGAGGGCCTAGTGCAAGTTGGTAGATGTCTTCGAATTTTTGTTTCTAGGACATGCCGGTTTCCTAAATATGTTTTGCTTCACCGTTTTTAGAGCAATGATGATGAAATAATTTACACAAAGTAAAGCGCCTGTCTTGGTTCGAACCCACGACCTACAACACGAAAGTCGCGGCCATTAGCACTGGGCCACCACTACTCTCACTCTTTTTAATTAAAAAAAAACAATTAAAATGAAAAAGCAATAAAATCTTATCTGCCTGTTCTATTGTGGTATCTCAATTTAAAACACCAGTTTTATAGACTTCCAAACAGCACACACATTATTTTGATATAGTCTCCGATTTTAATTAAAGATCGCTAGTTGTGATTGTGATTGCTCTCTCTATCAGCTGCGGTGGGGTGGTGGTAAGATCCCATCCCATGGGACATGGGGTATCACTGATTTTCACCAGCAGACTCATGCACTCACTGATATTGTGTCGAATGCAGGGTGCATTCGACATAATATCAGTGAGTGCATGAGTGCGTTTTGGTTTCTAACTCGCGATATTAATTTTTAACACTTGCTGGATCCAAAATGTTCACGATGGATGTATTTTCAATTTCAGTGGAATTTACTATTGATAGTTGTTTTACATAAATGTATTAATGTATGTGTACCTACTGCTGAATAAATAGCCCTGTCTGAAGGCCTTAATTTCTTGAGGCATCCACAGGCAATCCCGGTTAAGCAGACGACAACCTCATAGGTTTAAATGCGAGATGCCATTGACAAAAAAAAACTGAATTAACAAATAAATAATAATAATCATCATCATCACTTGCCTAAAGATGTCCACTGCTGGACATCCCCCAAGCACTGCCACTTCGACCGGTTCTGTGCTTCCCGCATCCAGCTTATTCCTGCGGCCTGTACAAGGTCATCGGTACACATTTTGGGAGGCCTTCTGGTCTCCTGGTACGCGGTTGCCACTCCAGAACCTTTCGACCCCATCGACCATCTGTGTAACTACCCTTAAAGAAAACCTGGAATCGCCAAAGGCTTCGTTTTCCTCCGACTTGAGAATAAGTAACTATTCTCACTCAGAAGAGACTCGAAGAGCTGGTCATCGCCAAGACTGAATTTATTTTCTTTAATTTCTGCAATAAAAAACACAGTTGAATTTAATTACATTTAGGGCTGATTTTTCAATTATCTGATAACTTTATTCGAGGAATTATTTTGAGTTTTTGACAGTTATTTCATACAAAAGTTATCTGGTGATGGAAAAATCAGCCCTTAGTGTTGGTAATACTTATCTCTCAAATACATCAAGGGAGAAGTACCAGGGTAGCACACGAAATTCAAATATTCTTACGTTTTTTGAATTTTTTTTATTTATTGTCAATGGGCTCACTCTTGACCTCAATCCAGCCCAGAGGCAGGGATGAGATCTACGGTGGAATGAGCTTGCCCAGTAGAAGCCTATTCACCCTGAAGAGATTCGAGTTGTATGAACTCAGGAATGCAGACGTAGGCAGACAAGTCCACTCCTTAGCTGTGCGCCCATCAGAAAAGATGATGAGAAGCGCTTAGTGCGTATATATATGGTATATTTACCAAATAGGGGTGGTATCCCGCAGTGCGTCTGGACTCTCGATGGTAAAATGGTGAAGGCGGGATGAGCTCATGTAGCTCTTGAGCACACTCCCCGAAGTACAGTCTGTAGAAGACGGACAGACAGGCAACACGTCGCTGGTGAGCCAAACTGTGAAGCTTTGCCTCCACCAGCTTTTTATCGCCAAATTTGCCAGTCAGTGTCAGGTTGTATGTTGAACAAAATATGATTCGCAACCGTAACATATATAAAGTATGTATTTACAGAATTATAATCATTAAAATCATCAATACAACCCCTAAGTTCATATAATCCTATTAAATTACTTTTTTACATTAAATATCAATTAATTAATTACTAACGAACACAAAACTACACATACTTAACATGCCTCAACCATTATCTTCCACCACAAGATTAACGTAACTTAGACCCATACATACCACACTATCTTGTAATTTCCAATCGCTGTTGTTTCGACCGCCGCGTTATCAGCTGCCCAGGATTACGTTCAGACCCCAACACTGTTATCTGAACACAAAGAGACCCATCAGTAATTAAGGACCCCCATGTTAAGGACACATAACTTGAACTTCATTACGACCGCTAAAGTACAGGGCTGGATTTAGCAAAGAAAATTTTTATTTGAATTTTTGTGTAGGTAAATTAATAGGAACGTAAGCTTATACGAGTAAGTTATAAGAAATCAGAAGATGTATGTAGGTAAATATTTTGTTGCCAGCACCCTAATTGCGTATCACACGATCAGTCACAATCTGAATAATTTTGAAGGATATTGCTAATCCATTGCCTCATATGTTCGAAAAATTTGTCTGCTCAACAACGTAAATAACGCAATGAATGTTGTTAAACTGTCAAAATTAAAGCCATTGCTACTCTTAGTGTGTTACGCTATTACTCCGCTGGTTGTTACTGCCTTTATCTCATCTCTTAATTTAACTATGCAGCGCGTTCCCAAATTTCATGTTTATTTGATTCATATTCTAATTTTGGAAGCAAGCATCTTGAAGCGTATTGACGGACCGGTGGGATTCTCCGATGCTTGAGCGCTGGATGCGGCTGCACGCAGTGAAGTAGCATACATGCGTTCTGGTGTCAGATTGTTCTAAAATCTGTTTTATTATTATTTGTTTTGTTTACTAACATTAGCTCTTAAGTTTTTTCGTGTTACTAACAATTTATATGGAGAAATCTGAAATAAATTATTATTATTATTATTTAGTATCAACCCCCGACTCCCACCCTGTCTCAGCATTTTGAGAACCTCAATATTTCCCCATTTTCTTAACAACAATCGACTATTGAGAGTCGTAAGCGCTTATCGGATAAAATGTGCGACGTCAGACAAGTAATGGACTCATTCTGTATGGAGCAGTGAAATATTTAGCAATACGACCTCTTTATTGGCAATTTCTTATTATCTGGAGAAAGTGCTGGCCGTGACTATAAATATTGTGTGTGAGTCATGCACGAAATAGACGATGTTACTATTGTCTAATGGTTATTCTGGATGTACTAAAGAGGGTCTACTGGCTATACTAGAGTATGTAATAAATATTTCTACAACTTTTATTATATATATCTAATATCTTGACTCTAACCGTTTTGTAAATAACATGTCCTATTGAGAGCCGCGTGATCTGTAATGGAACTCAGGACCCTCCTATCTCAGACACCTTTGTGCATTCTGCTCGTATTAATCAGTGCCTTGAGATAAATAAAGGTATGATTATTAATAAAGCTTAATTTGTTTTCAGCGTGTAAGACAAAAGGATTTTTCAGTTTTTATACCAAATACATGGAAACCGTTCACAAAGCTTGGTGGTGTGGTACCTGAGGAAAATTAGAAAATCTACAAATCAAAAGATTGCCTGATGATATGTAGGGTTTAATTGAGTCCCGTGAGCCATAGCATAAATAGAACGCTTTATACTTATAATTTATGTAAATTAAGTTCTCATTCGCACACTGGATCTTCTACAGGAAAACTTTCCATATACGGCTCCATGGAAACCCGTTCAATTTACCTGCTACATAATATCATAAAAAAATATTAGATGCCACCATCTTGAAATGATGATCTATCATGTTATCCACACTTGAAGTATTGTTTTCCATGTAAGGAACGGATAGTGGCAACATGAATAAATACACTTCTCAGATTTTTTCTCACTCCATAAATGTAGGACATGAAAATAGCAAATTATTCAGAAAAAAGCTGGCCGATTAATATTTATGCTCTCTTGCAAGACTGCTAGTTAGAAGTAAAGTTTCTTATGCTGTGGTAATCCTTTTTAGGGTTCCGTACCCAAAGGGACGGCTGGTAGCTGGTATCCAAAGGGATGGCAGGATGGCTGGTAGCAGCTGGATGAGAGTTGCCGAAAATCGAGTTGAATGACGTGCAATAGGAGAGGCCTATGTCCAACAGTGGGCTGCTATAGGCTGATGATGATGATAACCCAAAGGGTACCAACGGGACCCTATTACTAAGGCTCCGCTGTCCGTCTATCCGTCCATCCGTCCGACTGTCACAGACTTGTATCTTTTGAACATTTTCACAGTGTGTAAGTAAGTACTACATACTATGGCTGCTATAACAACAAATAATAAAAATAAAGTAAAATCATTAAAGGAACGAGATCTTTTTTCGGCGTTGTTTTGTTTTACTAAAGTACTTACATAGGTATTAAAATAAAATGTAGTGTTTAATATTGTGCGGCATCGCCAGTACGAAACCCTTCGCGTGCGAGTCGGACTCGCGCTTGGCCGCTTTTTATAAATCCGGGCTTACTTAGGCCGTGTGGTGGTTGTCTTTGCCATATGGTGGGGAACACGTGCTGGTGCAATTAAGCTGAGCTCAGAAACTAAGCCTGTGTCTTAGTAGCTTAAAGTGTCGGGTTTTTGACAAGGACGATTGGATAGCAGATCTGTGGAGATGAGGGAAAACAGGCTTTGCGATATCCAGCATCACCAGCATGGAAATTCCATTTTTTGTACTTAGCTTGTGGTTTTATACAATATATTTTAGACTAGCAGCGCCCCGCGGTTTCAAACGCATGAGATAAGAAGTCAGTATCCTATGTGTATGATGTATGAGCTATATAACTGTAAAGTTTCATCAAAATCCGTTCAGTAGTTTTTGCGTGAAAGATATTACGTTATTATTATATTAAGTTAGCTTATATTATTTGAGTATTTAAGTAATTACTCGAAATTACTCCAAATTGTTAGTAGTACTAATTACTCCAAATTGTTAGTAGTACTAATTACTCCAAATTGTTAGTAGTACTAATTACTCCAAATTGTTAGTAGTACTAATTACTCCAAATTGTTAGTAGTACTAATTACTCCAAATTGTTAGTAGTACTAATTACTCCAAATTGTTAGTAGTACTAATTACTCCAAATTGTTAGTAGTACTAATTTTTGTATTGGTTAACTGTTTTGCTGTCGTTGATGCGTTCGTTGTTTCATTATTTCGAGGCCGCGTACTTCGGTATGAAGTTTGTCGTTGTAACGTGCATTCGTTGTTCCGTGATTCGTTATCAAATGTTTTCGTTGTAACGATATTCGTTGCTTCGTGCTTTCGTCGTTACATTATTCGTTAAGTATCGCAAACTTTCGGCGCTGCATTATTCGGCATATTTCGAATATGCCGAATAATGCAGCGCATTCGCATATTTCGAATTCACGTAGGTACTTAGCGGACTCGGAATATCGGGGTAAAAAGTATGTTATACCTAAACCATCTGTGTACCTTTTTTCATCCAAATCCGTTCAGTAGTTTTTGCGTGAAAGAGTAACAAGACATCCATCCATCCATCCATACAAACTTTCGCGTTTATAATATTAGTAGGATAGAATTCAGTAGGATAAAAATAAGAAAAAAATACAAACAAATTTAATAAGAATATATTAGGTACTTACCTACTATTTAAAAATATATTACTTATTCTCTTATCTACATAATATTCTACTGCAATCATAGCGTAGATGAAATTACTCCAATACAAACAACAAAATTAAATAACTCCATACTCCCTGTGAATGTTACCATGTAAATATGTTCCCATTTTTATGACCCAGCTCAGCATCCGCTAATTTATAGCCTACATGGGAATGTCCGTAATGCTCGTAACACATATAAAACACCATTTTAATGGCTCCGGTGACCATAGATAAAAAAAAATATAGCTAATTAATCGAAAGGGAACAGTGACAGTCCCGTCCCGCGCATTTTTGACGTCATTAGAAAAGACCACAACACATTTTTCGTAAAAAAAAAACTGACAAGCCCCAGGATCGACCAAGGGGTTGCCTCGGTAGCATTATGGGAACACGCAGTCGGCAGATAACCAAATAATGAAATACCGCACAAAATATCGCCAGTGCGTGCAATAAAACGATCGTTTCGTTTACAATCGCAATAACGATGTTTGATAAAAAATAAATTACCTCAATAATCGTGATAAAGTGGCAATTAAATTCAGAAAATAACACAAAAAGTGTCCGCAGCCGGTAGGATTCGAACCTACGCTCCCAGAGGGAATCTGATTTCTAGTCAGACGCCTTAACCGCTCGGCCACGGCTGCTGTATGGGAATAAGTGAAATGACGCTTCCGTTACCATTGAATATTACGTAGAATGTTATATCATATAAATAATGGATTAACATTTAAAAGTATTTAGATATTATTAACACCAATAAAATTATCATTGACAAACTAGACGGCATTTTATTACTATCTGCCTCTGAACAAAATTCTACTTTTATTTATTTACTATATTTTATTAGCTGGGTACGTTTCCGTATTTTGGCAATGAAAATGGAAGGCATGTACTTAAAACATTTATTTGTTTGTGCTCCTGCAATTGTCTCCACTCTAGTCTTCATAATCTAGACCCCAGACAATCCTAATTATATTCGAGTTATGTAACGTAGGTACTCCCGTTATGACCATAGGTACCTAATTACTTGTAGTGGCCGCAACATGCTGCTCAAAACACACCAAATCTCATTGGGAAACATAACTGCACGGTAGTTACTGTAATACAAACACATCATCACGCATCGTGCCGTATCGAGTCATGTTAAGTACTTTAGTACAGCATAAGTAAGTACCTACAAGTTACCCCTGCCCTAGCTGAAAGGGACTTAAAAATGAGGCGTGCCTAGAACCGTTCGCTCGTCCAACAGTTACAAAAGCAACATAAATCAAACAAGACTAAATTAGTATTCCTGCCAGAATCATTATCATTAATTCATTAGTTATGTAATAATTTATCTTCGCACTTTATCGATAATAGCAGTTTACTCGGCTACTGTTATTGTTATCGCCATTTAATAACTCAAACACAATAACAAATTGTGTTGTGTTTATTCAGGCGCTCATTGTAAATTCACCTTTATCAGCTGACATAAATCTTCGTTGAGACTAGTACAATATATGCCAAAATTTCGGCACTCGTTCGTAAGGCGCCGTGGCTTAGTTGGTTAAAGCGCCTGTCTAGTAAACAGGAGATCACGAGTTCGAATCTCGTCGGGGCCTAGAGTTGGTGAACCATTTTTTTTATATTTATGCAATATATTTTAAGATTTTTCATTGTTTTAATTTTTTGAGTTGGCTTTTCTTATTATTGCCAGGACCAAAGGTCATACTCAGCCCAGTACGTTGTAGATAAGACATATTGTTTGTCCTACATAAATAATGATGAATGAGTGTGTAGGTATTGTAAGTATGCATGTGTAGATACCCATTTACTAAAAAGATTCAGTGCTTATTGATTACCGATTTAATGGTTATAAAATAGATTTTCCTTGATTAAAGAGGAAAGTTTGCTAGTTTTTCTAATACAAATAGTGTTCATTTGTAGCACCGGAACTTTATACAGGGAGGGGTGGCAAAACGTATCGAGGTGTGTTATTTGTATGTAAGGAGACGCAGAGGCAATAAAACATGCTCATTTGTGTAAAAAATGCTACAATTTGTTTCTTGAACACGACATAGGGTGAGCCAGTGTGTGACTCACCCGTGTGGGTGTCGTACAAAACATGTCTGTGGTTGAGGAACTTGTATTTTGAATATTGGAGTGTCTTTTTTTGCACGGGTTTTTTATTATGTAGGTATTAGATTTGAGGAAAAAGAAAGGTGATATCAATTATTTATAATGCCTTAATTCGTCTTTCCTTTTTTGTCCGCTAGCGATCCTTGGATCTCAAATTATTACTTTGTAAGTTTGTAGGTATATTTTATTTCAAAGCAAGTTCAATTTGCCCTTAGTCTACAACAAAATGATGTTGAGAACGATCCATTGGATCAAAAGCTGTTGAATGTAGGAAATCAGGTCAAGGTCACGATGTTAAAATAAGACATCCGATCCTGATCTCAGAAAATAGCCTAGTCTATTCAAACTAATGTTTCAAATTTATGCTATTTCCAGTTAAACAAATATCAACTTTATTCTTATGGTTATTAAGTTGATTTAAGACTGACTAGCATTATTAAAAAGGTTAAAAAAAGGTTTGAAGTTGTAGCGTAAACTGAACTTTATTGTATAGGAATTAAAGTTATTTTTCCATAAACTCATATTTGTTTACATTTTTGGAAAATAAATCGCGTATACAGATTAGTTATATTCTCCCAGCGGGCCCGGGGGATTTTATGCAAGTCATGTTAGAGTTAGGTCAAAGGGATATTTGGAGCAGTTGTGGCCCAGTAGTAACGCCGCGACTTACGAGTATAGGCCGTAGGTTCGAACCCAGGCAGACGCTTTACTTTGTGTAAATTATTTCATTACCACTGCTCTCAAAACGGCAAAGGAATAGATCGTGAGAAAACATGTCCTAGAACGAAAAGTTCGGAGACATCTGACATCTACCAACCCGCACTGGGACCGCGTGCTGGATTACGGTTACGGCCCAATCCCTCTCACCGAGAAGAGAACTGTGTCCCATAAGTAGAAACATTGTAGGTTAATTATGCGTATGCAAAGGGATATAGTAGTAAGGAAGGGATGGTGGAGGCTTGGAGGAGCCGCAAGATACCCAGTTATGACGGAAAATTGAGTAACAAAAACACATTTTTTTAGATTATTAATCACTCATATATTCACATTTGTGTAGTCTTACAATATTTACACATGTACAAAATGTATTGCTGCCCCAAATAATAGGTCTCAGTATACATTATCGCTATCAACTCTATTTGGGAAACATTCGTAACAAAATTATTGACAAGAATAGTTCTAGAACTAGATAGAAGTTACTGTTTATGGACTTAACATGCATGTTACAATTGCTTGGAAATCGATAAGATAGGTACTTATTTGAATACATTATAATTAATTTCGTGTTTCAAATTATATGTAAATAACGGCAGTTTTTAAATTAATAAAATATTATGTTTTAGCAACACAAATGTTAAGTCTCACAAATGAGTTATTATTCGATTCAAATAATTAAATTAATAACTTTCCAATAATTAACATGTATAACCTCAAATCCTTATTGTTTTAGTTGTAGCTATTTTTATCAGTACTTTTCTACTTTTACATGATTCAATCATTAGTTACTGTTAAATAATTTATTACAAGTCATGTCAAGTTTATTCATTCAATCATTATAATAATTATTCGCCCATGTGGGTAATAATTTAACTATCTGGTTTTTAATCATGATTTAAATTACACGTAGATCATCTAGATAGATATTCCGAATTCCAATTTTATTAATTTTGTTATCTAAAGTGAACGAAGACAAAAAAAACTTTATTTAAATATTCAAAATGACAGCACCGATTATAAATGTTATGTCATAGATAGTTTATTACAAAGTGCCAGATTAAAACGACTGTTCAATTAAGAACCATAGACAAGGTATTGTAAGGCAGAATATTTTATTAAATAGTTTATGGGTAAAATTGTTTCTAGTCCAGTCTTAATCAATAATTATAATACTCTAAACACTTATAAACGTCTTGATAAACTCTGAGGCACATTCAATATTACGTATTATACAATACAGTCGCTATCACCTATAAATATTTACAAAATTTCTCTATTCTAATATGGCAGTATCGAGGTTCAAATAATATAATAAGTGTCAATTTTCTAACTTGAAACAATATGGTTTCCTACGAAGTAGTATTAGAGAACTGACGAATGGTATCAATAGTTATCACATATTTTAAGATTTGATAACAAGAAACTTTAGAGACGTTGTCACAGTATCACCTCAGTGTAACCATCCCTTGCAGTAGATCAACTCAAAAGGCTAAGCGGTGAGATTGAAATGTTAAAACAGAAACATGGAACTGTAGCTCTTGAAGGACTGCGATGCAACTTTTTGTAAAGTAGATGGTTACACTGTAGTAATAGGCCAATACGACTTCCGATTAGATTAAAACATGGCAACATTGCCGTTTTTGTATATAATAAAATAACGATTAATTAGTAGAACTGTTGAATTTTTGTAATTCAAAACATTCGAAGGAACGACAAACTTGCTCCATTCCATCCTTATCGAACTAAAAGTTGGTTAGTTGGTTTGTTTGGTAATCAAAAAGAAAGTTTTCATCTTAGATCAGAAATAACTTTAAAGATATACTGTTTTGAGTGTGATTTATCTAATAACTTAATATCTATAACTTTTTAGATAAATAAATAAAGTATTGGTCCATTACGCTATATTCGTCTGCCATGTACCATCGTGGACACTTGCGGTGGAACACTTTTCAACCTTATTACTATGGCCATAAGGATGAAAAGTAGTCGACCGCCATTGCCCGCAGTTGTACATATTTGTACCGAATAACACTAGGACTGAATGAGATCATTCTAAACATAGCATAATTGCTACATTTTGTACTTAGATGGAGCAATATATGGCTTAATTGAGGTACTATACTGCCCATAATGTTTCTTCACCTTAATTGGTAGTAATTTGAACAATTATCAACTAATTGTCGATATTCTGCCAAATACAGCGCAGTGTACCAGAAAGAGATTATTTACAGAAGAATAAAATTCTACCTAATGTTGAAAAATCGCGGCCAAAACAGTAGATCAATAGTGAACAAGTACTACAAGATGAAAACCAAATATGTGATAACTATGTCAATAAAATAATTTACAAATCAAATAAACGCATAATAAAAATCAGTCTCTTTAACAATTTCACTGTACACAGTCACTTTGTCACTCACTCCACGGTAAGGCCTCACGTCCTTCTATATCTCACTATAGTTGACTTTAAATAACACTTTATTGTCGTCTTTGGGATGTCGTTAAGAGTTAACAAGGAATGCTTTACACAAATCTCGTGAGTTGCGTGTGGAAGTCTCGTAAGAAGATCTGTAGTTGCGGCAACGTCGGCCGATCGTCGGGCGACATCGCCCAACAGTACGCCATTACAGCAAACCTAGAGAAAAAAACAATAACATGAGAATTCAACCTCTGGCGAGTACTTCAGTCATTGAGGAGAATGAACTTTATATTAGCAAGCATAAACAACACTCAAGTACCAAAATACTATTCCAATTGGCTGCGGCCCAGACAGCAGAAATTTACGTGCCGAACAAATCATACCAGAATAGTGTTAAAATATCGATTCTGATGCTACTTACAGTTCATCAGGGCAATTGGCTGGCTGCTGCAACCGATACCCGTCCCTCAAGTACGCGGCGACCTCGAACGGGTCCACCTCTGCGTATGGTTGATGTGCCAGGGTCGTTAGTTCCCATAGCAACACTCCTAGAGCCCACACATCGGCCGCTGGACTGAACTGTCTCTTCGTGAGAGCTTCTAGCGCCAACCACTTGATTGGCCTGTTCTCGTTGTCACCGAGGCAGTGGTAATCGGCGGGGAACAGGTCTCGTGAGAGAGCGTTGTCCGCAATCATAACCCGGAGATTTTCGTCAACTCTATTGAGAAAAAGATTGATTATGAATATATCTTTAGAGAAGTGGCTCTGTTATTCAATTTGGAGCAAATATTTTAAATTAAGATTTTTTCATCAAAATACAAAAGAATACTTACATGCAATTCCTAGCAGCGATATCTTTGTGTAAGACATGCTGTGAGTGGAGATATAGCAATCCATCTAATGCATGGAGTGCCATCCTGACGACATGCTGAGTCGTAAGTGGCGGCGGTGGCGGAGCACCTCCTGCTGCGCCCCCCACCGTAACTCCTCGACAAGCCAGGAGGAACTGCTTCAAGTTCCGCCAGGTTGAATTCCAGGGGTACAGTAGGAATGGAGCTGTCTGGTCCTCGATGCTAACACCCAGTACTGATAATACTCGTTCGTGGTGAAGCCCGTATAACATGCAGCCTTCTTGAAGTAGCAGTGATACCTACGAAAGACATTACCTATAGTTACTAAATGAGGTTCTTCGTTTTAAGTTTTAATTTGGGTTTCTGATAAAACTATATTCCTAATTTCACCAACTTTAATATTGATTAAATTATTAATTATTACAGGCAGATTACAGAACCATTATTACCTGCACTTGAGAAGCGTGTTCCGCAACAGTCTTCACGAGCACCTCCTGTTCCCTTCCATCTTCATCAGCATAAGTCCCTCTGTACACCCGCCCGAAGGTTCCCTCCATGGCCACAGAGCGCAACCTCACTCGGCATCGTTGTATCGTCAGCTCCGCTATCCTTTGTTGTAAATCCCTTGCCTTCTCCTCAGCCGCCGCCACGGGCAGTGAGGTAGGTCGGCGGTAGCTGGTGTAGCTGGCGGCAGATTTGCAAGAAGAATCCGGTAAGAATGCATGAGCATCTTGTTCATCGCTTCGTGCTCGTCGCAGCTTCCTCGCACGTGCTCTACAAGCTGCAGCAGCCACTGCAGCTATCAGCAACGCTCCGCCAGCGCAACCAGCTCCCGCGTAGAATATATCCGCAGATGTAGGCGCATGTGGTACACTATCCACTCTTACGGCCGGTCTGGGAGCCTCCTTAAGACATATCTTTTTCCGTCTGAATCGCAACGTAGAGGACGAGGGACCCGTCGACACGTTCAGAAATATAATAATGTCCACTTCAGCGGCGACCGTGTGCGTACAAGGCAAGTCCACTCGCCATGTTTGCGGCTCGGTCGGCACGAAGCCCTCATTTGATATATTGACAGTTGGCGGGTGCATGGCATTCTGCTGGTCCGTCACGTCCACGTGTAGCGTGTACGGCAACTGCAACAAAAATAATGATTCGTGACTCAAGCCCACCAAAACTTTTGCTTATAACTAAGTAGAGTCGACACATTCCTAACGGTACAATCACATCACAGTGTAACTGTATCAGTACGCAATTGACGGAGCTCGGCACGCAAGGTGACCCTAAACGGTCCATCTGAGCATCCACAGCCGTGTCAGAAGAGATCAAATGTCGAGAGTAACCCACCGTGAGAGCACGAACATCGCTCCTTTATCGGATGAATAAACGACATACTTTGTTACCGTTGGCCATCGACTATATTTGCATATGTAGATGTCGGGTCGTTCGATGTGGTTTATGTTTCCCTTATGTGGATGACATGAACGTATTGTGACACGCCGCGGGGAGGCATGCTGCACAGATGTTGTATCTCTCGGCGAGTTTGTTTTGAAGCCGGTTATTAAATATTATGACCATAGGGCGCTCATTATCTAACTAATCATCAGGCGGCGTTACATGAATTGTTAAACAAACAGCATTCGCCGCCGGCCCTTTGGCCGGCTCATCAGACATGCATCACAGAGGCAGCGGCTCGTAAGTGGCGGACCGCGGCGCTGGGGCGCTGCGGAGGTGCGACACCGCGACCGCTAATTAAATATTATCAGTCGGCAGTCGGTGCGCACAGACAATGGTGGCGGGCGCTCATCGGCGCTAGTTAACCGGTTCCCAAATATTTGCTCTGCCTAGTCAAAGGCGCCGCTGTATGAATAAGGGAGTAGCGGTGAAGTGAGGGGGAATCGCAGATCTGATAGTGGCGGCGCACAAAGCTCGCCGAGATGCTGATAAGGAGCTAAGGGCTCGGCCGCGTGATCGCAACCGAACCATACTCAGCACTTTGTTTATTTTTCAAATACTACAAAGCAGAGCGTCGACGATTTCAAAAGAGTTTAAGTAAATTATTCATACATGTAAATCCTGAAGCGTTTGGCTTAGATGGTAGGCGGCAACATCTGAATGATATTCGTTATATTAAAATGCTGTACATATGTAGAGTTAATATAGCTTACGCCATCAAATCCTGCAGACGGCGCCATGAATACATTCAATTTGATGAAGCGTCCCGTAATCTGGCGAGCGTTCGTATGACTTGCAAATAACATCCTAAACAAGCAGATGTCTTATTGACAAGTTCACCGAACTTGTTTGCGGGTACTTCGGATGCTACTTTTGTTGGCTGACTATTGAATATGTAAAGTGGACGTCGCAACTCGCGTCGCTCCCGATCAAAATGCAATGCCGCTCAAGGCTCAACTGATTTCTTTTAGTCCGTGTCGCCGTGTGTGCTGACGGTTACGGATAAAATAAATAAATGCACATAATATTTGGTTAGAGATGCAGAGCCCGGGATACGTAGTGCATAATGTGGTACTGCGTCGTGATCAGCCAGCGGCGGCATTAGCATGAAAAGCGATGCAATTTGAATTAGAACCAAACGAGGAAAATGTAAGGAATATTCGAGAACACAGGACAATCAATCAAAGACAGCAGATGTTGTTTATAATGATTTTTATAGAAACTAAAAGAAAGCTATCTAAACTCGGGTGAGGGCTGCTGAATTACCATAAGAATGGTTAGGTTTGCGGGGCTGCGAGTAGACATGAGATCCTCTATCCGACAACTTGAACGAATTAACTTTCGTCTCAAAGTTAATTGCTTTGACTAAGGTTGTTGACGCTGTCTCAACAATAAAGTAAAAAAGTTCTTAACAAAACATTTCGCTAATTGCGTGAATAAAGAGTTGTTGAGTGGGAACGTGCGAGACTCGATGATCGTGATCAATTTCGCATTCGTTCCGTGTCGCGTATTACCATAATGGTGCGATTGTTTCATCAAATCAATTGTTCGTTAAACCAACACACAGCTCTATTTCTATCAACCGGTTTTTAAACTGGATAGCTTTTACGTACGAGCTTTTTCAACCGTTATTTAAATTCCGATGTAATTGTAGCTTAAAAAGTTAAAACCAATAGTGTTACTATCCGTTTTACGATTTTTTTTGCTTTAAAAACTAGCGCGAATTGAGGATCAGGTTAGTTCATAAACATTCTCATGAAAATTAAATATCGTATAAATTTTAAGTCTCGACAAGAATCTCGAATAAAACTAGATTTGATTAGAGATTAGTATGAAATTGACCGCTTATTTTAAGTATACCTACTCGTAAATTAGCTTATAATAGTAAAGGTATCGTCATCAACGTCTACTTCTTTAGAGCAAAGTAAATAATTAATAAAATATTTTGTCGGTTAGCCCAGGTTCATATTCTACATCACCATTTTTAACCATCATTATCATCACCTTTTTCGTTTTCGAAGAGTAAAGTAAGTAATATTTACCGGTTTCCTGGTAAGACTCTGCCAGGTGAAGTGCAGGTCTGCGATGGTGGCAGGTACGGGCACCACGAAGTTCAGCGCGTACTCGTTGATCTGACCATCTCGCACGTAGAACAACTCCGCCGTTAGACCTGGGGACAATGAAGAAGGAGGTTATTCATTTGTCAAGTTGATGTCATCTAAAGAGGCTAAAATGGAATGGGTTACTGGCTAATAAAAGAGAACATGATAAAACTTAGATGTGTATATTGTGGATTTATGTATAGTAAACCAGAAAAAGGAATACGCTTTATATGATATACGAACGGATATTATATTTCTATTCATAAAAATCAAACAAAACTTATCAAAATATATTATTATTCTCTTTTATTGACTTCCCTACTACTACACGAGAAATACGACGCCAGTCGGTCTGCCTACTTTCAAAGCTTTTCTAAGCACTCCCGAATCTATTGAGAGTTCACAACAAATCAGGTCGCGTCAATATCGAACAATTCGAAGCAAAAAGTTTTGTACGCGAGCGTACAATGAGGCGGCGAGATCAAACGAGCTACCTCAAAGACGCCGCGAACGACGCCCGCGCCACCTGTCCACAAATCATGAGAACCTGGTTTAGAGAGAAAAAAACGTTCATGGCCAAAAACTGACTACTGAGAGGTTTTTTGCTCGCGAAACTTTGGTTGTGTTAAGGAGTTTCTGGAGTTGGCTCCTATCTTAACTTCGTGATAAACTTTAGAGATTTGACTTGATTTGAGTCTGTAAAGTTGTGATAAAACTTGGAGCCACCAGTTTATAATAGACAATTCGTTTAAGTTCGTATCCTCTCTTATTTATTATCTTCCCCGAGGAATAAACACAGTTTTAAGTGTACACAGGTCAAATTGGAAACTCTTGAAGGACGTTCATGGCCAAAAACTGACTACTGAGATGTTTTTTTGCTCGCGAAACTTAAGGAAACTTTCTGGAGCAGTGTCCTATTTTCTATGTTCTATGTTATGGGTTTGGTTTCCGCACTTAGTCCTTCAAGTGCACCGTTGTGCGTGGGCCATGGCGGCCGTAGGTGTTTATTCCAACCAGCCCACCTCCCTCCAGAAGCCTATTAAGTCTCCTGGTCTGTTGAGAACATCTGTGTAAGATTTGGGTGTTCCGAGGGTTTCCGACCTAATCTGGGTGACGCCTGTGCACTCAAAGAGCACATGCGCAACGGTCTCCTCAGCCTCCAGGCAAGCTCTGCACAGGGGGCTGTCCGTTATGCCTATCGTGTGGAAGTGTTTGTTTAGTGAGCAGTGTCCCGTGATGGTCCCCGCAATCAGGCGCAGACCTTTCCTGTCCAGGCGTAATAATCTTTTTGTTAGCTTGCCATCTAATGATGGCATGGCTTCCTTGGACTGCCTACAGCCTGGTGACGAGGACCACCAGTTCTCTGCTTGTGTGTAGGTGTGCTTCTGTAGCCACCTGCGTAGTTGATTGAAGGGGATGGGCACGACTGGTTCCGGTCCATAGACTGGCGTGCTGGATGCCCTTCTGGCTAGCTCGTCAGCCGCGTCGTTGCCTAGTGAGCCACTGTGTCCTTTTATCCATTGTAGTGTCACTGTGTTGCGGTCCGATACAGTTACCTGTTCAAGCGCCTTGTGACATTCTAGTATTAGATTTGATGTGATGCATCCCTTCTTTAGGGATTGGAGGACTGAGGCGCTGTCAGAGAGTATACGAACATGAGTGTCTCTAACTCCCCTGGCTGCTATGGCATGGGCCGCTTGTATTATACCCACACACTCTGCTTGGTAGACCGTGTTGAGCATTCCTAGCGGGCTGGATATGTTTATGTTAAGGTCGTGTGAGAAAACTCCGACTCCAGTTCCGCAGTCGCAGCTGTGTCCTATTTTAAATTAATGATAAACCTTAGAGATTTCTGTCAGTAAAGTTGTGTTAGTACTTGGAATCACCAGTTTATAACAGACAATTCGTTTAATATTTCATATCTTCCATAAAAAGAAAGACACTTACGTATCGTCTCTTATTATCTTCCCCGGGGAATAAGCACAGTTTTAAGTGCACACAGGCCAAATTGGAAACTCTTGAAGGCACTTATATTAATAACAAGTGAGCTTTCTTGATTGTAATATTGTTAACCCATTGCAGACGGGTATTCGTTTACTTTTAAACTTTTAAAGCTTACACAAGGATTGCATGTGGCGAATAATTATAATGAATTTGCTTCGAGTTGTTAAAATTTACATGCGTGTGTAAGCCTTTCACGTATTCCGCGATAGGTGGATAGTCTAACGCCAATTAAAGTTTTTACGGAGAAGGTATTACTTTTCTCACCTATGCATATTATAAATAATTTAAGTTTGAGTCTGTCTGTGTGATCGTGTTGTTCTCTAAAAGGATTTGATGCAGTTTTCCCCATTATCCAGAGAGTTCATTCCGAAAGGTTCATGTGTGAGTGTGGTGTGTGTGCGTGTGTATCCCTTCGTATCGAACGTGGATCCAGCTATGCGAGACACAATGGCTTTTTAATTGTTTCTGTAATTAATATTAACCTGTAAAATTTCCATAAAAAAGAAACCTAGATTTTTGTCAAGTCGTAAAAACCGTGCGAAGCAGGGGCGGGTCGCTAGTTACACTTAGTAATAAAATCAACAAAGGACGAGGAAAACAATCATACTAATATTTGAAATACCTAAACTAATTCAAGCACAAGATTTTGACAGCAATTTTTTTTTCCAACTGGTCTTCAACGATTGCGTGACAATCGAATTAAGATCCCTATAAAGGGGCGACGTGACAGGTCGACGCGATTCTGGTAGCACAATTTGCAAGAAGTTTTCACAGAAATAGCTCTACTAGACTCGCTTCGCACTGTCGCGTTGCGTGTGTCTGCGGGGTCCTTAATTTAGCCAAAAAGTAAATGTCCTTAACCAATCCTCTGCTCAAATCATCTAATGAGCTACTGTAGGTACCCACATATAAGTTATAATATAATATCTGTCGTACTGTAGATAACCACCACCTAATATGAGCTTCCTGCGCCAGAGTCATTTCTCCGAAGTCGCGCAGTTATTATACGTGGCTCGTTAAGGACCATATCAAGTTCCAACATCATTAACTTTATGATTTTTACGGTACATTTTTTTGGTATCAAGTTGCGCCTGAAGTTTATGTCAATATTGTCGCCATATCCTTGAGAATGTCCTCTTTGGTGTGAAGATACAGAAAGATAATGGAATTTATAATTGAAATGAGTCAACGATGGCAAACAACGTCGCCAAAATGAGATGTTGTTTAACAATATCGAACACCTACAATCAAATAAGTCAGTCTGTTTATAACACAATTATTGAATTCTACATCCTGCTAGTCATTAAATGAATATTTGATTAAAATCTTAAGTAATAAAAATAAAACGAAGCAACCTCAAAAACATTAATTCCATTTGTTGGAAGTGTCATAATCATAAACACGTTTACATATTGTGACCGGTTCTATAACCATGGCACCAGGATCCTTGCAGTGGGTATGACAGCGGCGTTATTAACACTATTATCATTAAATAATACCGTCCTATCTAAACACACTGGTAACTACACAGGTACGCATGCAAATGAGGCTCCCAAACAGGCGTTGATGCGATTATATTAATAATTTTAACGCTTTTAATGGGTATTTGTTTATTCGTGGCGCGATAAAGGCGATTAACCGCTAACGAGTGACGATAAAGAACGATATAATTTGCATACGCGCCGCGTGCGTCGACTCGACGCGACAAATCGCTGCGACTTGCGCAGGCGCTGCGCTGTCACGGTAATATTACCGTGGCTGTGTCCAGTTTTATCGCACCGTTGTTTACGACTGTACCTATCTACACTTTAATATGCAGTATTTTTTTATTTAATTGGCTTTTAAATTTGAGAAGATGTAATTTATTGATTTAAAGATTTTACAAGGTATTCTGGTTGTTGCGATACTAAAATCTGAGATAAAAATTAAAATGATAAAGATCAAAACGTTGCGACAACATTTTATGTAAATATTAAAAAACTGATTTTTAAATTCATAAATATTTCTCTTAATATTCAGATGATCCAAACGAACTTAATAACATAAATTAATAATGCATAATATTTATACGGCAATAAATTATTTATAGTTAAAACCGAATCGTGCTACAATAAAGAGGTTGAAGAACTTTCTAATAGAACACCTAATTTATTAACAAGTTCTACAACCGGTGTCGCTCGCTTATCTGGTGAAGATATCTCACAAAGTTAAGCCAATACCTGAACACAGTTTTAATAAATTATTTCCACGAAATCGAAGTTCGGTAAGGTAGTTTTGGAGTAGGACAGACGAGAGTTATCTAAACTTTTACGAGAAGCTATAAAAAATAAATACGTATGACATAAAGCTGTTCTGTTACATTCCCACATAGTAATAAGCAGCGGGAGTGCTACCGTGCGCGGCGTCTTTGATGCCGCGGCGGAGCAAAAAGAACTACTTGATACGACAAATAACTAGAGATAACCGGCGCCCGCCTCCACCGGCGCCCGCTTTTTCTGCTTATTCAAACTAATTCCCGCCACGCTAACGGTGCTACGGAGCTTTTAAAACTTCTTATCGCAGATTCCTACATGCCTTGTCCCCGAAATTCTAATAATAAAATTTAATAAGTTGAATGCCGACAAAATGGTGCGATTCGCGTGCTCCTCACTATTGACGCGTTCTACATTCGCACCTCCGAATAAAGCCTTCATTACAGTCGTACAAAAACCCATTTGTGAAGAATAAAATAGAAAGACGCACAATGGACGCGTTGATATTTCGTATAGAAAGTTCCCCTTCGAGGAATGGATGTAAAGATTTTAGGGCACACCAGAAGCTTTATTGTGGAATTATGCGGACGAGGCGTGCAAGAAAATAAAACAAAGTGCAAAGGTGTCGATGGCATTATAAAGGTGAGAATAGGGACGTGCAAATGTGTAGGTAAACATAACAGTCGACTTTTATTTGACCTTCAGATCTTGACTAGGTAGATTAGGTGACTGCAGATCTTGACCAGCAGACATAAAAGCGAAAAAGCTTGAAACTATAATAATCTTCAATTAAGAGCTCAGCGTTAATAAAATTTATAGCAAAACGAGCCTTTCTAAAATAACCATAAACTATAAATCACCCAAACTCGTTTCGGATAACGTATTAATTGTATATTAAATATGTTAATGATAAATTGCTGCTGTAACCCCTAAGCCTAATTAATTATTCGATAAAATTACAGAACAGCACATCACTAGATTCACTAGGTATAACATAGAGTTGCGCGTTTACAAAATGCACTTCAGTTCGCCGACGCGAGGGTTCGTTTTATAGGCGGGGAAAAATATCGTCGTTTATTATTTCTCCCACACATTTGCATTATGAAGTACATTTTGTACGAAGGAGGGAACATACAAGCGGCCGGAAAACCGCTAAATAAATAACTGTTTAACATTTTACAGCATTACCTACCACATCCCATAACGACGTGTGATAATAGATGCCATAAAACACAGTAATGTGCTAAGAATAGATAGTGGACATAAAATTAAAGACGTTTTAGGTAGTACAGACAGGTTGCAACAGCGGTCATTTCATAGGTGTTGTCAACGTTTATGGTGTGAAGTATCGAGTATGGTTATCGGCAGCCACGTCTCGATATTCTTGTATGAACTCATAACTAGTTTTAACGCTACTGTTTCTATCTTTATAGAAACAAGATATTTCCAGCACGGAACGTCCCTAAGAAACATTGACATTTTTGTGAGGTGACATTTAATTATCCCTGCATCCAATATAATGTTTCCATTACTCAGCGCACAGACGCGCTGCGCTAGACAGATTTAGCTGATTATAAATCTGCGACACGAGCACACGACACGAACCAAATTTGTCGCCTTAATTGTAAACAGCTATAAAATATCGGATAGCAATGCGCTCGAGATAGTCGATTTGCTCGTAAAAGACGCTCGTAATCGGTTATTTATGGGCACTATATCGATGTTCGTAAAAAGAGAATATGTTCTACATACACTGCACACTGCTACACTGTTCTACATATCCTGACATGAATTGTAAAAGTTACGAAGAATTTTATGTTTCTCCAACAATAAATTGTTATTTTCCCAGAAACGATATGGCCTGAATGCAGAAAAGAACTTAATAATAACGATTTGTCTTATGTAATGTAACACATCGCATGCTTAATGGAACACTGACCCATTAGTAGATAGGTCAGATGTGATTTCCGTTTTTTTTTTACTCAGATCTCATCAATAGTTAATCATAGACGTTCAAAATACAAGCATTCATGATTAATATAAATCAGTTTTATTTTTATGCATCAACAAGTAGGTTAAGTCCTCATAGCAAGATCTCCTTTTGCGATTTCCCAAAAATTGTCTTTTTTGAGTTAAGTCAGTATTCCATTAAGCATGCGACATATAAGCTGTCAAAATAAAACATGTGGGAGGAACAAACTGATAAAGCGAAAAGGTTTCGTGACCAATTTGGATGTGCAAAAACTAACAAAGGCCCTTTAAAAAAATAAATTGACTACATTATCGACAATTGTCGGGGAACGCACGATTCATCGCACAGCAGATACTAAAAAGGTAATATATCGCATTACATTACTTGGCAATTGGACCGTAGATAATTGCGTAATAGCATTTGTCGAAAAATGTCAGTCAGAAGTGTAGTCAGGTGTAAAACATTGAGGCATTTGAGGTTTTCGGAGTCACCGTGCCGGAAGTGAGATGGGGTAATGCGATCCACCGTTGTTCGTCCGTCAGCCTGCCTGGGCTTTGTCCCTAACAAGATTTGGCCGAACGTCTTGCGATCAAAGCTGATCAGCGACACAAAAGCCCTGTGAAATGAAAGTCTGTATGACCGGACCCGAGGCGCAAGGGCTAATTTTTATAGATATCACGAAAAAAGTTCAGACAGCCTTTTGATTGTGGAATAAATACGAAAATAAAAATGTTTTTTACACCTTTTGTCCATTTTTTTGGACGTTCGTGGTATACTAAAGACTGATGGATGATAAAACAAAGAGCTTTAGATTTCAAGGACAGGTTTAGGCAGTTTTTGTCAATAGTAGAGTATATATTGGACAGATAACTTCGCTGCTAAGCAATAAGCGCACAATTTTCTTGTAAATCAATTCCTTTAATCGTCCCAGGCCAATTTACAAGGTAGCGTTATACTGGACTATGGTAGTAATACTACTAAAGCTATATAAAACGGATCCGAGTGGAATTGAGTGAAAAAAGTGTGCATGCGTTTGAGGATCAATATTCTCTGTCTCGCTGAAAACTACATATTTTAAGAAATGGTTAGATTGTTGTAGTACTTTTGTATACTTTTTTACAAGATATGGTATGTAAATACCAGGAGACTTAAGTAGGTATCTACATTGAAGAAACAACACTCGAAAATATGCACATTTTTACGTCAAAATATGATCATGAGGGAAATAATAAAGTAAGCCTTGATTGTATTGAGGAAAACTCACAAGTTTTCCTCAATACAATCAAGGTGCAGCGGCTACGAGGGGCGCAGGAGATGTAGACAACATCTTGGAGCAGGTAATGTGTGCAATAATCACCACCATCCCTCACCGCCGCGCTGTTACATGTGCCGTTTACCCCCGACCTCCCCTTCCCATTTAATTACACAGTAATGCAACAACACGTGCATTCATTAAATAAATTTATTGAAGTAATCAGAGCAATCGCAACAAATTAAGCAAACAATAAAACACTGCTGTATTCACAATTTCACAGTTCGTACACTTTATTAAAAATAAATTGCAGTTTTTATTGCAACGATTAAACCAAAGACTATCTTATCTACCGATCAGAAAATTACGCAAACAGAAATCTTAATAAAAAAAAAAGTTTACCACGCATTTGTAATGAATTAATTCGAACGAAAACGACCGATTAATTGAGGTATAATCACCAATAACTGTGATATGCGTGCCATCGCCCATATCAAGCAAATTAGCCGCGGTTTTTCTTTTATCTCAAACAAGTTCGACTGGAACGACACCATCGTTCCATCGGTTTACATTGCTGCTAATATTGAGTACGCGGTTTAAATAAGCGAAAGCTGCCAGCGATACTCGAATCGAGCGATTGATTAGTCGACCTCGGATTTTAAAAATACCCCGCAGCGCATTGGCGCGTTGATTGATGCGTCTTTTTGCCCGCGTTCCCCTCAGCCGTAATCCCGACGAATTAGTTTGACAGTCGGAATCTTTTCCTGATTTTTTGTCTATGGTGGTAGAGTGGTACCACATGTTTATTGAGATTCTGCCCCTAATGATGTGCAGCGATACGGAAACAGTGTCGATTATTTACAGCTTTGTCTAATTAACTATAAGTTATTTTATATTTACATGCGGGCATGAGAATGTTGGATGTTGTACTTTGAGCAGCAATTATCAAGCGTGCGTGCGTTAACGATATAATAAATAAGTGTTGTAATGAAATAAACAGTGTGTTTACGATCAGTGCGGCGAAGTGTTGCGCGGACAGATCTACGAGTCGTAGTAGTAGGGAACGCACCTGACGCTGAATTATTGCGAACACGTAAACATTATCGTTACATTACCGTAAGTACGTTATATAGGAACATCAAAACAAACTTGCCTGTCTTGTGTTTATGCTGTATAAAGATGAGGTAGATGGCGGAAGGCTAGGGTTACAAAAACTCTATCCGGTTTTGTAAAACTGTAGTTATAATTCCGGATCCTATGATAAGGTGTCGAGTTATGAGGCTTTTTTTTTTAGAAAAAACGTGCTCACTAGGAATTACTCCTGCATCGTGGGTGCGTTTACATACATTTAAACTCACATACACAAACAGCCGAATATTTGGCGAAGGTTTATTGATACAGTCTACTGAACACATTACCAGCCCCAGCAGTCTCGACATTCATAGCGATCGCTTTACGACCGAATTCGGTCGCAAAGTCCTGTCACTCCATACATTACACCTGTCAATCCGAGACTGCGACCGAATTCGGTCGTAAAGCGATCGCTATGAATGTCGAGGCTGCTGGCTGGTCCTAGGAGGCAGAAATTGTGACGAATTCGTCACTATCGACATTTTTTATAGGGCCCACCAGCCACCTCTACAGAACTTTTTAAGGCAAGGTTGCAGTATTTTTTTAAACCTCTGTAAATCTAGCAAAATATGAATTTTGCACAAAAAGAAAATATTTTAGGAAACTTGAACATATGGTGAAGCGCTGTGTGAAGATAGAAACGTGAATTAAAATAATTGGTTCTATAACAAAAAATCATAAAGATGACACTAAATCGCTATTTAAAACGTGTACCTTGAACAGATTACATCATACAGATAATAAGGGTGTTTAGCCGTCACATAAAGTGCCCTATTGACCTAGTTAAATGCGAGCTATTTTGAAGATTTGTCCAGCCAGCCTGAGTCACATTCAAACGCTAGCATCGGCTAGCTCGGCACCCGGCGCGCGCTCGCTCGTTGCGTCTATACGCTCGAAACATACCTATTATGCGGGGAGTGAGGAAGTATTTTCATACACACACACACCACTACAACACGGCCTTAAACATGGAATTCTAGCAAAGTTTTTTTAATGTCGACCTCGCCAGTAGATTCTAAAGAGTCAACCCTAGAAGATTCGCCAAAAGCTACGTCGGCAGAAGTGTGAAAATTTATGACATCAGGTGTGCTACACTTAAGAGGAAATTAAGTTCAACTTAGTTATGAGCTCGAATCCTCTGCTCATGTAATATTTATAACTTTACACTACTTCAGCTGAAGTCTGGTTCACCTAAATATTTAATAGACGAAATTCACGACATCCTTAGGATTACAATCGAGACATGCGTCATGCTGTTCCTTATTATTTAAAATAAAAATAGATAGAGACTGATAAGAAAACTAAAATGGAATTTCTAAATTGGTTGAACTTCGAAAAGAGGTTGAAAGCTCCATAAATGGCAACTTCACATACATTCCAAAGCCACAAGTTTACATAAAGCGATAAGTGGGCTCGCATTTCAATCTAGTGTGTCAGAATATGTGCTTCTACAAGATCATGCTAATCCCAGTCTAGTTACGCGAAGTACAGACCACACGGAGTCGTGACAACATAACGCGACCACGCTTCGTGTTCGCCCGCGGACCACAAAACCGCAACTAGAACTTAACACCGCTATCGCTTCGGGAAACACTCTAATAGCAACGCTGAAACATTAAATTGCCTGTCTCAGCAGCTTTGAATGAAACATGAAACTCGTACAAAAAAGTAACCCATTTCACTCGACAGCTCCAGGCAGTGCGATGTGACAAACAGCACCACGTGAACTAGAAAAAAACTGAGCACGAACACGGTCGTGACATGTTTGTAAATGTTGCCAGATTATAACCAACCCCTCCGCATGAATTTGTGTCTTGTATCGTTTATATTCCAATTACAGAGTCAGTCCACGTGCACGACAGTACACACGACGACGAATTTCTCGGGCTTATCTAATAGATTACCACGATCCTTCCGAAGAGGTTATCGCACGGTAGCCCTGCTGTTAAAATCGATGCCTTATCGTCCGATATGATTTGCTTTTAACTTATCGTCACTTGATAAGAAATACGTGTACAAATATCCGTTGGCTACTGGTTTCCATTTATTTGGGAAAACGTCTCGCATCGTCAGATGTACAAACAAACAGCTGCACCGGACGGAGGGCCACCGCGTTCCTGAAAACTCCCATTAGTTTGTGTCAGGGCAATTCAAATAGAAACTGTGTGCGGAGTGGAGGTGTCCAATAACAAACCACACGAACACGCTTGTCAAACAAGGCTCACCAAATATTATCCGACCGCCACACTGTATTATGTCGTGGATTTGTACTAACACATCCAGTGTATGGGACAGAAGCACGACGCGGCGACTGTTTGCATTGGAACTTAGAAAGGTTATAATGCTCGCCAGGAGGAAAATATTACACAGAACGGACAAATTTTTTTTTGATATTTTGACACCAACCGTGCGTCTGTTATTTTATTTATGTAGGAACGAAATAAAATGAAAAGAATGAAAACAATACGGACGGGCAGTTTAAAAAATCGTCTGTTGAACGAAGGCTTGAAGAGAGCCGTTTGTGAAGTGCTCTCGACGAGGGCTCTCCAAACGAGCGTCGACGCCAGCCAGCGTGCTTAACCTGCCCTGTTTACACCCGGCGAACACCTACGTATCGTATCATATACACTTGTAAACCTGAAGCATGAAATTATATTTCACGTTAAGGACGTCGAGCAAGTGGATCCAAGACCATTAAATACACGTAATTGAACACCCGACCCCGTCGAATAAATTAAAGGCAATCAAAAAGAATCGCATACACGATCTGGAATTATCGAGTTGGCAACTGTTCAGAATATAATTTGATCCACGGCTGCTCGTCGCCGTCAGTCATAATGGAAATCATAAAATTTAAAACATCGCCCGTAAAGTAAACAATGGGCAAAAAGAGCAAAATTTATAAATGGTGGGTGTAAGCGAGGCCTGCCCTCAGGTGCCCTGCCGTGCACTCGTGTTATTTCTCATCTCAGCTCTTATAAAATAAAATTTTAAGTATCAAAGCATCAAGCGGTTGGTTACCGCGTGAATTGTGGCGGAATTCTCGGCTTCAGGGAGAATTCACGAACTCGCTTGTGAAGTGAAGACTTTTGCAACATTGGTAGACACCGTTTAATACAAGATAACTTTCCTGAAGAATTTTAACTGCAGTCTTCTATAACCAATAACCACATAGGAATCTGAAGTATGTGCCCTTCGAACGAAGGACCTTTTTGCCCCTTTTAATACTTTTTTGTCGAAGCTACATTACGACCATGACAAAAAACGCCACTTCGTTATCTGTCAGTTTATACATCCCCACAATTTCTGTATAACAAGCTATGCAGCCAGCAAGTGTAGAGGATGAGGTTATTTAGCTATTTAATTACATGGTTTTCCACGCCTTCCGTCACGGGACAGTTTCCGGGCACAGCGACAAAGCGACAATGCTCACCGCTCCGATCACAAATTGGATGTGCCCCTCACTAACTAGCCGTGTTCGATGCCCAACAAACCAGAACAAGATTGGGCAATCAACACTAACTACAAATGATCAGTTTTATATCACTCCAGAGCCTACCATTACGTGCGATGCGCTTGAATATTAACCAGCTAGATATACTTAACCACTTGATGGATATTATCCACCAGACGTGTAACGTTAGTAGCTAGTTAAATTCAAATGTGAGAATGTTTAAATATGCATATGATTTGAATCGAATAACAAACAAAACAAATTCAATTAATTTCCCAGCCATCGCCCCAGGATAACATCTGTTTTGAATATAAAATACACCAACACGTACCGTCGTCGTCCCTTGTTCAAACCCCAATAAAATTGAGACCCACACAACTGACTATAACAAAAAACAATGTATAAAAAACGCCTACACGTACGTACATCTTAAATTTTGATCTAACGACCCTGAAGGATCCATTATTATTAATAAATCGATGTCTAAATAAAACATACGGGCAACATAAAAATATTGAATAAAAAAGGAGGATAAGATTTTTTTCCATTACGAGACATTTATTAACACGGACGCGCAGTGGATCGAGATAAAACAAACATGGCGGGCGGCGCGCGCGCATATAAACATGGAGTTTATCGTGGGAGGCTGTCACAACACGCGCCCATTGGGCATCGCTGACGCACCGGTGAAAGCTAAGGAGACACCCTACGATATAAGACGAGATGATGTTATCTCACACTTACATTTCAAGCCTACGCATCGCCTACCTCGTCGTCATTTTAGTGGACACAACTTCAGATTCCAATATTTCGATAATCATTAACACACTTCGATAGTCATCAACTTCATGAATCGTTGGGCAACCACCACAAATATTTACTATATTGACTTTAAACTTACTAACTTTTACCTGGAGCTCGAGTCCCAGCCATCACAGGCATACCTAATCAGATTTCGGTTGTAGTTAACAGATTCTAAATACGGGCTCTGAAACTTCGGGACATATATTTTTCAGTTTATAAGTATAGCGTTTTCTAACACTCTTACATGTCGAAATAAGCACAATCTATGCAACCAGAGATTGAATACATAAATAAACTACATTACAAACTATCACCACTAGAGGAGAACCAATTAACTTCATAAATAGCCTATTCAAACGTAACAAGGTTCTAACAGGGCGGAAAAAGCGGCGCGGACGCTGCGTTTATCAACAAAACAAAACAACAAAGAAACGAGTCGTGATCTCCATCACAGATCCATCATCGAGTGCCGGCTGCTAAGATGGATTGCCCGTATTATCCCAACAAGCACCTCCGGATAACCGACCGAGTTTCAATTGCCGACAATCTGTCCAAGTCACCTCTTTGTACAGCGATCCAATTTTGCTTGAAGGAATAACTTGTAGGATAGCTTATTCCTATGAATGGCTCTAATAAGAACGTTGCCGTGAGATCCGTCTGGTGTCTTAATAATGCAGCAAGTGATTTACGTTTACCGCATATAGATTGCTGGGATATCCGCAACAATGAACCCTCGTGCACAGCTGCACTTCCTGCGAAACGTTTGGCTTCATTTAAAAAAATATTAAAACTAACTTTACATCAAAAGACTTTTTGGAGTTAGTATTTTAATTAAGAGTTCTTATTAAGAATTATGAATGAGTTAATTGATATTATGACTTGGGAACGTCGAGGGGAATCCACCCGTCGCAGGAGATGTTACCATAACTTTATAATAACAGCATGCGGTGTCTATAAATCAGAATTAAGGACGTAACCAAGGGAGATTTCGTTTTCGGCGTCGATTAAAGTCGACTCGAAAACAAACAGGATCTCAGCCACGCCTCTCGTTTCTTTTTTCAAAGCCTTCGGGCGAGTCCGAGTATTATTCCACCTGGTTGCTGCCCATTACAATTAGACGGACTTCTTTTAAAGTTGCTACCGGTTCTAACATAACCGTCAAACGACACGACACCTTATTTTTAACGTATTTAAAGTCACGAGTCACGAAAAGGTTGGACAAAAAGAAATAAAAACTGCGTGCCAGACCACGCAAGGTTGCGAACTACGATCAGTTAAAACAGTAGCGTTCCAAAAACAACACCGAGAAAAGCGCATTACAGACGAAAATAAAAACCAAATAAGCGGCGCGGTCTCGCCAGTGTAAGAGTAAAAAAGTTGTGCAGTAGATTTTTAAATGATCAGGAAAAGTAGAGCTCCTACCAATCGAAGTGGACAAAAGAAAGAATTAAGTCGAGACGTTAATGAGGGAACATGTAGAAGGGAGCAGTCAGAGCAGTCTCCCGTGAATTATCTGATGTTCTAAACTCGAGCGAGCGGGTCTAATGGTAACGGCCGACCCTAACAAGTAACAACGCAAACAAAACTGCACATTTGGATTACAGTACCCACCGGCGAATGTTGAAGAGGTATTAGCATACTTATAGTCAATATTCATCTTTCGCACGACTCTGCTACACCGGCGAGCTGGCAAATAAAACATGCAGTAAAAGAGTAAAGAGAAAAGCAAACATTTCCATTCGGAATATTCTCGTAAAGATTTCCGAGTTGGAATTGAATTTGCATTTGCAAAAAGAGTGTGCAAGACTCGGTGCGCCCACACCTCGCTCACATTAGCTCGCGTACTTGCATTCCTCTTCATAGCCACACGACACGTCCCCACGACCAGCTAGCTACACGACGGATTTTTTCTTCACAGGGAACCTTTCTTTAATTTACACATAAGGTATAATATTGGTATAAAACGTAAAACGCATTTGCGACGATAAATCCATATCGACTTTTATAGCACATTATTTGCATGGGTTTTATGTCTTTTTTTCTTCAAGACAGAAACGTGACCGTAGAGCGGAGGCGAGCATTTCCCCGATCACGACGGTGCGATGCAATCAGACGACAGTGGGACACTCGTACATGGTAATGTGGGCACAGCGCACGAGATCCACGATACACTCCACAGACACAATTAACCTAGCAACTCTGCATACCTTTATGCTTTAACGTTCTTCAAATCTTACTGGTATTTGAGGACTGCTGATTGACTGGAGATTAGGTTTCAAGCTTGTATTACTGGATCTTGGAGTTGGACTACTGTATCTTCCAGTACTCCAGTAGACATAGCTAGCATTCTTTTGTTTATGTTTTGGGAACTTATTTTAGATAAGACTTAAGTAAGTATTGAAGGATTCGATGATATAATCTATCAAAAGTTATACGATCATTCATAAAGAAACCTGTATTCCACTCATTACTCAATAAACGTAAATCACTTACCAGAAACCTCATTAAGCTTATTAACACCATCTCAGTCTAAACTTAATCCGACAAAATTGATGGACGAGGCGAGGAAATGACGTACGACGGTACTGCAGCCATGTTTTAAAAATCCACACGCGGCCATAACGAGTCGAGTTACGAGCGGTTAAATAAACGCAGTCTCCCATTACTGCCATTTAATACGTACGATTGCCTCGAACCAACTGAGCCAGAAATAAAGTTTAACCCGAACGTGAACGTAATCGCATTGAGCGACATTACGAATTAAGGAAATGAGTTTTACGAACGTACCGCTGTAAAATAAAATACAATAAATAAATCCAAACGTTTATTTTGTATTCTATTGAGACTTGCATGAATATCAGTTCGAGAATATTGAACAGATACATTTCGACGCAACTCAGCGATATAATATTCTGAATTCCTTCGTTCCATTCCCACAATATGGTTGAAACTAGAATTTAATCGTATTTTGGGTATTAGTATGGCCACCTTTAGCATCTAATAACGACCTCTAGTAACCAAATATTAGTCCACGCGCACCTTCGAACCGAACGGATTCAACCAATGTTTGTTCTCTACAACTGCTTCCCAAAATTGTATTTTCTTATTCAACAGCTTCTACCGTTCAACGCCCGCGAGGGTGTCGCGATGTTTGACTAACCTACCTCCACAAAGCAAACACCAACTTCTCATGAAGACAGCATTCGTTTATTTAATTAATCAGAATTCGTTTTTTCTTTTCCAACTGGCAATAAAACAAATGACATATGCTCCCAAAAAATGTACAGTCAGTATAATAATAAATTCAAGATGGAAATAAAATATCCAGTTACGTCGGGTGATCGGGACGACTGTTAAATGTTTATTTATTAGTTATTACTTTCTTAGTAAAATAAACATTGGACACAATGACCAGTTTGGTTGCCTAATGTAAACAAAACTAGAGGACAATACGCCAGTGTCGATCCCCAGGGATCACAGTGACAAATTTGTGTGTATTTTATTGATTCAATAGTGACTAGACGTTATCTAGTCGACTGCTAGGAACTCACAGCGCATTACAATAACCCTTATTCGGAGTAAGAATGTAAATTTTGGGGCATGCGGGTCCTCGCAGCGGGCCCTGCGCCGCGGGGGGCCAGCCCTACAGAAACACCATGACTCGACCCATCTCTACGCCATGCTGCGAAACATACGAATTCACTTTGAGACATGTTAAGATTTACTGTCCAAATCAATCTATGTCATATCTTTGGTTTCTTAGAGTCCTGTCTAAACAAACTGGAGGTCCAAACAACGTCACATGATGCAGTTTATTGTGATGCAAAGATAACGTTCGATGCCATTTCATGCTGTGTTTTAGGACAACTTTTGGGTGGTCGTCCCTTTGATAACGCACATATGGGTAAGCGAAATAAATTGTCACCTCTCCTGATCTTTTAACAATAATAACCTGAATGTCTTTCCTGTGCACAAATTCAACGAAACCCTATTGCATTAGCAATAAACTTGAATTTTCATTGGAAAACATAAATCCAGGGACACTTTGGTTACCCATCGACGATAAAACTTAAGTGTGCATTCGTCAATTCTACGACACAGGACTATAAAATGTTATTATTTAGGAGCTCATAACTGGAAAGATTTACTGATCATAAAATAAGGTGAGGTGACCACATCCCCACGAATAAGAATTCCTTTATTCATTGTTGATCCTAGAGGAGTCTCAAGTGGCACACTGGCAGTGCGCCGCTGGGCCGTTGAGCAAGTCTTCATTTACAGGCACATGATGGATTTGTTCGAGTGGCAGCTATATCCGGTGCAAGCAAATTTAACTCCGAATAGCCGTGTTTATCCAGGGGTGCACTGAACCATTAAAGCTCAGTTGAGTCGTAACAACGTCGACCGCGTTAAATTCTTCAATACTATCATAATGCTCAACTTTAATTGCTTTCTTACGAACCCATAAAAATCTAAAGTGGCTGCAGTTCAATATTAAATATTGAACTGCAGCCACTAAATTTTACGAGTCCGGTTAAAATTTTAAGCGTAACGTTATTAAATCGAAACAATTACCACATTAGGGAAGAGAATTTCCATTGTTCAGTTCTAGTGCGCGTTATGGTGTAATATGAATATCGGCACTATACATTAAAGCTATTTTAACGTCAAAACGTTTAGGGCTTTATCGACACCCATAAACTTGATCACAATAGGCGTTGTGGCAAAAAAGTTAAATACAGTCTCGACCCCATTGATTAATTTGTTTCACCATTAGAATTCTCTTCACGGGCCACAAAAATGTCCCGGTGGAGAGCATCCCAGCTGAATTTTGGGGCATTATTTATGGTGTGCCATTCTCTTCAAAGGACTGTATGATTTACAGCCGGCCGTACAAAAGCCACTGCCTTATTATGACGTGTTGGCCGTGCATTGTGCCAGCATATTTATTCGTCCGTTTGTGCGCGATGTTTGTTTATTTTCCGTCCTTCTTCGTAAATACTGTATTGTCACAAAACTACGACACAATTGAGTGGGACCATATTTCATGGTCCTTAATTACGACAATGTGAATTGAGAAAATGTTATACCAACAAAGCACATTTTGAAACTTTTGTCATGTCAAGCCTTTTTTAAATTCTACATTCAAGATGAAACATTGGATACTGGGGAAAAACTAGTACTTAAGAGAGATTGGATGGTCAAACAAAATGAGTAGATATACTAGTGATCCGTGAAAGTACTTAAAGTTATCGAGTTGTTAACTAGGAAAAGAATGGCGTTCCATAATGATAGTATGTGGTATCGTGTTTAGAAGTGATTAGCACCACGCACAAGCTAAGCGGGAGTGTACACAGACAGAAGCTGGGAGAGGCAGGTATACTCGGTGCCTCGGTGCTGACGCCAGCCATGTTTGCTCCCGCGCGCCCACTGTCCGTGTGTGGTCCCTAACTATTTCATATTATAAATAACCAAACACCAAAAACAGGAGCATTTATTTACGTATAAGTAATGCTTTACCGATCAGGTCGAACATAAAACCCTTCACCCATTAGGTAGCAAATAGTCTTACTTAGTTTACGATGTGTGAAATTTTAAGATGTTAATGTGTCTTCCTTCACACTGTCTCTAAGTGCATTAAACAATTTAGATAATGTCTCTGAGAAGGAGCTTTGCAAATATTCAAAACATTACGAAGCTTTTAGTAGCGTAGTGCCCGTAGAAAGAGAATAACAGCTTTGATTCGTTTAATAATGTGCGTAAACAGACATAATATTACATTACATTAGACACATTTATTTGCACATTTACTCCTAAAGCAGAGCTGGGTCGCGTTCGCCACCCGGCCGCCTATTCAATTACGCTGCGTAGCCAACAAAATTGTCACAGCATTATCCCTAATGGCACATTTTTGAGCTCCCACAAACACAAAGGAAATATAAAATACTAGTCGTGTGCCATCACTACGGGAGTTCTAATATTGTGCTCGTCGCATCATAGTCGCGCTGTGAGATACTTCCTTCGTGGGCTATTAAAGCAGTCATTAACTATGGACGTGGGATTAAGGGTCAGCGCCGGTAATCCTCAGCCTCAAAACAAACACACAGCTCATCTTTAATAACCGAACAAAAACAAAAATGAGCCGTAATGTCATTAGCTAAAACGTTAACGAGTGTCCATGTCGGGGCGGCTGCTATTTCGGTTTGGGCACATTCCACGCGCTCGTACATCATCTATCATGGTCGGAGAACTGTCAGGTTTTAAACTGAGCTTAAACTGTGTTCGGTGCTGGCTCGTCGGCGGTGGCAGTTGATGGACGCGTCGTGACGGCTCGCCGACGTTCGCTCACCAGCCGGAGGGACGTGCACAACATCTGACCTCTCTCTATCTATGGCACAATGCTACATGCGCTACTGTTCAGTGCATTACTCGCGGTAATTGTGCTAGTTTTAGTCTAATATTATCGTCACCGAGTGGCGGAAGCAACTCATCGGGCGGCCGTTGCACCTCATCTCGCTGTGACACGTTTTTCAGGCGCATGCCCATTGTCCCAGTCTGATAGCACTCCCCCATCCTCCCGAGGGAGATTTGCAGTAATGGGTATTTCACAGATTCTACTATTCACAGGCCTCACTGGATATTCAATCGAATAAAAACTTTAGAAAATTGTTTAAAAAATTCAAACATTGTATAAAGGTCGTGTTACTTATAATTTTTTGAGTGTACAAACATAATCGCATCACATACTGAAAAGCAAACAAATCTGAACGAACAAACTTCTAAACTCAGTTAGAGGGTCACACAAAAAGCGACTGCGTGCGACTTGCGCTGGCGCAGCATCGCTGATCGATCGAAGCTTTTTGTCGCGTTGACATCTCCATCCATTCGGGCAAATTGCCGAGCGGGCACAAAACCGAGGTGTGATTGAGAGGTCGACCCTCGCCGATGCCCGAAACCATTATTTTGAATATGTTCAACTATCGATCACGCGGAGAAAAGTAATTTTAGAACGTTGATCTTTCCACATGATATGTACCGCGTACAGCTTAAAGATTTTTCATTGTCAGTTCGACAGATGAACGAGCTTTCGAATCTACACGTTTTTGTTTTCACTGTATACATTAGCATAATTTTTTGTTTTACATGCAGTTATGAAATGGTTACTAAAGTTTTTACACAGGAGAGTCGTCGGACTCAACAAAAACGCATTTAGTTCTTGACCTTAGCCTGAAAACAACAGATTTCTCACTAGATTATGCCAAATTGACTAAGCGCCAGTCAGAGATTCAGTACACATTAGCCGTGCCTTCTCGCAGTTTATTACCCGGAGTTTCGCGTTATTTATAAAAGATCTATTTATTCAGCTGTCGACTGACCTGGATACATTGCCAACTTGTCACTATTGGCTGCAGGCCGTCTCACGGTTCACTTTCTGTTTTGGCGTTCGGATTTACATTTTTGTACTTTTATGTTTTTAATTGGAGCTTTGGTTGGTTAAAAATGATAGACAAGTTAATAACGTTTTACACTAACAAAAAACAAGAGTTAATTAATGAAGCTAGTAAGGTTTTAATTAATTTTCATCTTTAATTAATTGTAAAAATAAATATTAAAAGTTCAGTCAGGAAGATTCCCCGTACTATTAACACATAACAATCTTAACGTACAGCTGTCCATTCATAAATAAACATGAAAAACGATTAAAGTTTGTTAACGCGCGAAACTAAAAATATTTCACCACCATTGCCTGGAAGTAAAGAGCAAAATTGCACAAAAAACTATTTCACCATCGTCATAAAGATACGCGAATATTATGCATGTCTGCATAACGAGATGTGTTGCACCTTGTAAGTGCGTGCCTCGTAAGTGAAGTAAAAACTTGTAACGCTTTAGGTGGTGAGAACGAGAATGCACGGTAGTTTATGGTACATGGTTATAAAGTTTCTATTCCATAAAGACAGGGCCATAATGCCTGAGATACACGAGGCTAGTTTGGATAGTAAGCTAGTCTTAGTAAGCTAGCAAGCTAGTAACTCTGGCTTCGTGTATACAGAACTAGCTTCATTTCTATGCTGGTAAGCTAGCGTCTCAAGCTAGGATAATTTAATAGGATGGGGTTCTATTTTTTAAGCTAGTAGAACCCCTACCATTGATTTTAGTATACTGGTTTTTGTACTAGCTTCATGTGGCCAAAGCTAGTATTCGATTGGCTAGTGTGCAGTGACTACGCGTTTTGTTTTTCTGACCGCTACCACGTGTTGTACTGTACTAGTTAAAATTATCTGGGCCCCAATTCTGTATCTTAATTATTATTCCCCGCGAAATCTTACCACGTGCATACCACATCAAAATCGTGTCTTGTAGAAACCCCAGTAACGGCAAGGAATCGGAATGTCAACCGTCCGGACATGTATTTTGACAGTTCAAACCACGACAACATCGCGTTCGTTTCGCGCGTTTTCGTTAATTGTGTCAGTGATTAACTAAGGACTTGACGTGATTTCGAAGTAAGGAATCATTAGCGGCCAAGTCCAATAACCTATTCACAGATAGCTACTAATGAATGATAGCCAGTATAATTATAACTCTCAGCATAATATAATCATACAGATCGCTACTGATATAGATTATTGGGACGTTAAAACCACAGATAGATTTCTACCTCCAGTATGCCAAAAGTGGTGATAGATAGGTAATAGGTTCGGCCCTAAGTGGTCACAGTGAATTAGGGCCCTGGACATCATGTAAACTGTACTAGTATGTGTCAAGTCAGGATAGAATACCGAGGTTCTAGTTTGCTGTCCTAGCTTTGAATAACTAACCTCCTGTAACTTGGGCATAATGGCGGGAATGCGGGAGTGTGGGACTCGCACCGCACGTGCACCGATTGCTTTGTTCAGTTAGCAGAGTTTAATGGACACTGTGTAATAGTCTATTAAATGCTTTGTGTTTACTGATAGTACCATGATAGTACTATCACTATAGATTGGCTATTAGATTGGGAGTTTGGGATTGCGTAGAGCATCTACGCATATCGTTATTTACAAAAATATGAAGTGACTGAAAATGAAATAGGAAATATCAGGGTTCAATGATATACTTATATCACGATATAAAATATATCAATTGATATTTTGTGGATATTTATTGAAAAACACAACAAAAAAAACATCAACACAAAAGTTGGTTATGTAAGACTGGTTATATTATTATTCACATATTCAAAGACAAAATTTTTGTTACTTTTATAATAAAAACGTCAAATAATCAAACGCAAACTTTTATTTTACAATTGCATCTTTTTTATACACGCTTTTTATCAGATTTTTATCGGATATAAATAGCGGATCATATCGGATATTTTGATAATTATTATAGAAGAGAATAGGTCTTTATTTTCACAGAAAGTAGGTAAGCACAAGTTAGATACGTTAAGTTTAAAAAGATAGGATCATTACTAACTACCTTAACTAAGGCAAACAGTTTTAGCTATAATAATAAAGAATCATATATTTGATTTTAACGTACTCTGGTAGTTTTAGACTTCAAGCTAAGAGTTAAGTTGGGTGTTAATTCTATAACGAAGCCCGTATCTGTATATTGACCGTACACCGCAAACCGCACTGACTTGACTGATGGTTGAGCCAGGGATGGCGTAACAAGATCCCGTCATCGAGATGGAAACAAAAAACAACTTCAGAACTGATAGGTGTTTTTCTATAGTTTTCACTTAGGTACTTATTTACTATGCTGGTACAAGATTGAACACATAAAGTAGAATTTATCATTTGTGAAACATTTCTTTACACAAATTACAATGGCGGACATTAAAAATCTGGCCATTCTATTGAAAGTTATAAACGTTTTGCATTCGTCGAAATTTCGTATTGTATCCTTGACGATTACTCTGTGGTAGTATTCAATAAAACGCCTCTATTTAACACATTGAAATGTGACAATAGCCAACAACTGCAGCAAAATTAACAGATAATAGAAAAGATTGCAAAGGATGAATACACTTTATTGTCATATATTTTTTGTCTTTCTGGGCCATGAAGTGCAAAAACTGCGAGAAGTATTATGCGAAGTTGATGGATCTCCTGTATTGAATCGATCATCCTCGTCGCAGGTGATTGCCTTGTAAAGACTATGTATGAAACAATAATAGTTTTAAGGTTTTTACGCATGCAATAAATGTGTGGAAAATTCGGCAAACAATAAATTAAGGTCCTTAATTGTTTTCTGTGTCATAAAATTTACGAATACAAACTTATGAACCATTGTTTAATTAAGAAGGCGAGATCTAAATTCAAAACCAACATGTCATTACAAAGCTGTTACATTAGAATTTGAGATCCCAACAGCATGATGAATGGCAAAACAACATGCCTTTAATAATGCTATGACAATGACTAATCATTAAAATTGCATGAGGTGTCGACGACAATGGATTGCAGGGCTTAAACGATTAAAGCTAAGCCGACGTCAAGCGTAATTGAAAATAACGAGATGCATATTCATGTAGTGCACATAGGTAGTAAGTAATCCGTCTGTCGCCCGCGGCTTGCTGCATGTGCACCTAATTCTATTTCTGCTATCCAGTCTGCGTCGACAGGGCTTTCATAATTGCTTTTAAATGAAACCTTCCATTCTACAACCAACATTTATGCATTCACAGTTCAATCATCTGGTTTTATTGTTGGTTGATGTAGATGATTAACGCACTACTCGACTGAAATTACTTGATCGAAGTAAGCTGCTATTACTTGATTAGCATTCTACGCCCATGCCATCCTACTTCTTCTATGTTATAAACTACAGCACTCACATCTACATATCTCTTACAGCAATAGCTACACCAAGGCTGTGATTTGCTTACGTCTTGTAATTTGTTATCTCGTAAGCATAAAATCGTGCTGATACATATACACAATTTGTATTTTTTAATTAACCACTCTCATTCTGAACACGTAAGCGTACCGTGTTTTGCCTAAGCCGCACCTGCCCGCGGGAAACATATCACAACCCACAGATTAAAAACTGCTACCCAACCGCCCATGAAATTAAATTTATTTAGGACCCACTCCACATCATCCCGCGTGTCAACTGTATTTACATAAAGAATAGTTTCGAGAAGGACGTGAGCCCATATTTATATTGCGCCGTCGCTGGCTGTTTATTGAAATATTTCATTGTTAATTCTCTAAACGACGTCTTCGTTTTGGGGGACGAGATCCGAATGGCGCGGGCTGAATGCAGCATTAATAGTATTTATTAAAATAACAATGACTATTTCTAACCGTTTCTATTTATTCTATTGTCGTTTCTATACCTGAATGGTGAAAGAAAATGTTATCTCGTAAGATGATGCCCCGGATGAGAAGCTTAAGCTTTGGACTGTTACGATTCACACGCAGACCAGTTTAATGCTTGTGGCACTGATAGATAATATTGGTATAGGTCTAAGAAAAGAGCGTCCTTTAGATAACAACATAAGATAAACACGACCGGAAATGTGAAGAAAACAAAAAAAAGGCTTTTGACAAATCGTAAATGTTTCAAATGCAAATACTTTTTGAGTTTCTAAAAAGATAGTCCAATGTCAACAATTCTGTAACCGTGTGAGGAGGTTACGGTGACTAGACGGAATCCTACACTGCATCGCAGTATCGAATAACGCAAGGTTTTTTGTTATGCACCCACCACAGCTCTAGCCATGTAATCCTAGACGATGGTACAAGATATTTTTACCTTCGTCGGATGCAGGAATTCAATACCAAGTACCTAGATATTTTTCTAATATATCAATGTACAAACATCTAATTTAAAGTACTGTTAGAAAAGACTGGCAACGTAATGTATTCTGGCAAAAATACTGTGGTTACAGAAAGCATGATTGCCGTAATCAGTCCAACTGTTCTCATTTTATTTTGCTTTAGTTTATAACACCGCAAAATTGCTTTTGTTCTCGGATTCAAACCAAACTTTCAAATAACCAAGCATTATAAGTAACGAGTTGTAGTTATCTTGGCTGTATCAAGCGAGGAAATATTATAGGTTTGCGCCTACGTTCCTGGTTGGGGGCTGCTCGAGGAACAATGCGCACGGTCACCTTTCTTCAGATGCAAAATAATGGTACAATTCGTAGGGATTGTGCGTTTTATAAAGTCTTGTGGTTTGAGCGCTTAGTTGAGTATGTTTATATTGCAATATGGTTTAAATTGCAGTTTGATTCGATTTTTAAAACGAATATCATGTCTGACTTTCGTAAAATTGTATAGTTAGGAAGATAAAAGGCTTAAAACGCTGAACTCTCAAGACTTGGATGTTTTTTGGTCCGTAAGTTCTACAGAATACAGATGAACGATAACAGGTGACCATAAACTATCCTGTCGTCTGATACCGCCTTAGCTCGCCAAGGGCGCGGGCGTCCCGGATTAGCAAGTAGCTACGGATACTGCAATCATATTACAATTTAATGTTAATATAAGTATTATTTGCTATTTTGCTAAGGTGTCGCAAGGCTTTTTAATTTGAGAATTCGTAAATGATAATAGCGTTAAATTAATTTACATTCTGTGTCGAAACATCAAACACGTGGGCGTCGAATAAAACTTCAATATCCATAAAGCGACTAGGTAAATAAAATTGGATTTTGCCATCTTGTGGTTTCTAATCAAAACGAGGTAAAATATGCGTCCCATTTCCATCGTGTCGGATTACACATTTTAGGCGTCGAGTTTATTGGCTGTGCTCCATAGAATCTCCATAAATGTCATCTGAAATAAATGACATGTAGCCACGTACCCGCAGAGCTGATCGAACCGGCTGATACGTCGCGCGGACCATGGAAGCTTTACCAGATAACGCATAAAGATCCGTGATATGTTAATTTTTATGTTATTATCGTTGGAAATAAATTATCTTTCGTAAAGCTGCGGAGGTTACAGAACCGTGCCGTTCCCAACATGTGTTTGTTCTACGTAAGGTAATTTACATACATTTTTAATTACTTACTGCTCATTTTTTTTACTTTCGTCAAGTTAACTATCCTATTTATCCGGTAAGAAATCGATGGTCCCGTTTAGTCCTTAATATTGTTTATTATTATTCTAATTTTTATACAAGGACAAAAGGCAGATGGTTCTTTCGTTGACAAAGATCGATTGCACTCTATGGCTGAGGCAGGTTGTTACAATAGGAGGGGACAAAAACTGGCTTATTGTATAGAGCGTCACATCTCTAAGCTCATTACCTGCGTGCGCGCACGGGCCCTTTCAAAAATGTCACTCCAGCTTACTTCAAAGCCATAAATGACAAGCTCACAGGTATTAGTTGTGACGTTCGTCTAATTATAATCGTGCGGATGAAGTTCTTGGCCATAGAAACAATGTTCCCGTTTGATACGGAGTATTTTAAACTTAACCGACACCGACTATTTCACCGTTAGTAAATAAAAACAGAATTTACTGTTAATTTTAAATCCCCGTTAATCCAAAATAACCGCAAGTACCTATTGTAATTACAAAGCGATTTTGTTTGATGTTTTCTATGAAAGTGTCTAGCGTCATCATCATCTGCTTAGCCTTTTCCCAACTATGTTGGGGTCGGCTTCCAGGCTACCCGGATGCAGCTGAACACCATTATTTTACATGGAACGACTGCCTATCTGACCACCACAACCCAGTTACTGGGTAATACGATACCCCTTGGTAAGACTGTTTGTCAGACTTTTCGGCTTCTGAAGACCCGTAACGACTGTCAAAGACCCACGAATGACAGGACCAACAGCTTAACGTTTTAGCGTACCAAATTGGTAATAATAATTTTAATTACAATTCCTAGGTAGGTACTTAGTGTTAACTAGATTCGTAATATATAAGTATATGCTGTTAGTTAATACTTTATACTAGTGCAGTTGCCAACTTTAATGTTATTAGTTACCTAAATTAAATTAGGGATGTTTAAGTAGGGATGTAAAAATAATATAAAAAAGCGGTTGAGTTTTTAATGATAACAATAATGCTTAACCATTTCTATAAAAAATTGCCCAAAAATAACAACCCTAAATTCTATTTACTTTTATCCAACTCACTAAATAATAAGCTGGTATGTTTTTGTGGCCGCCACTGCACTGTAACCAAACTCAAAAATTATGTGTGTTCCAGGTAAACTTTAAAGAATGTTTGCATTTCAAGCATGAGGCACAATATTTTATGCTTAGTTTGATCACTTTTTGACCCTGAATTACTGTATTTACAGTTTTGTTAGTCTGGTAATGTTTTACAAACTGATAGTTTATTTTGCTTTTGAACACTGAGAAGGCGTTTGTTACCTAGGTAAGTAACTGCTTGCACCAATTTATGACCGATTTAACGACGTCATTAATAAAATTAAGTGAACCGTGATAATCAGCTAATTTAGCACCGATAGACATAGGTACATACCGTACATAACCTATAACCTTCACGCTGTAACGAGTTAGTAGGTAGGTACTCTCGATCATGTTTTCCAGTTTATTTTGATTTGTATGCTGTTCTAAAAGTAGTTTTACGATTTGATTTCGCACACATTAATTTAGCTAAAAACAAATTACGTCAACTATATCATTTTAAACATTCTAATAGCTTATCGCACCAAACCGGCATATCACTACAGAATCGATATCAACGATAACACTTGCAGCTACGTGCACCTGTTTCATCGATAAGGGCAAATACAATTGAACTTACCTAGTAACCTCCACACTTCGGCGCTACTCAGGTAAACATTGAGGTGTGCCAGGCACGCAGGCAACAACAACACGAACACCAAGCTCCTCATCCTGCCGGCTCTGACCACCACAAACGTCTCAAAGTACCAACTCCAAGTCCAACACCACGGTAAGTTCACCAACACACATTTGTTTCACATTTTCATCCACCGTCCCAACAAAATCAACGATGCTGAGTTCTCGCAGATACAAGATTACACACTCGAATAAAACGTACAAATCCAACAGGAAAACCAAGTAAACTCGCGAATTAACACATTAATCTACGAAAGTCTTTAATTTTATTCATGAATAGATGTTTTAGTTTCGGTTTCTTATCAAATTTTGTTTATAAACATTGATATTATCAATGTTACTTTACGAAACAAAGCGGCACTACCTCCGCGCACCACGGTTCCTGTCAAACTGGTTGTTTGTGTTGCGTCGCGTCGCCGCGTGCGTAGCTGGTGGAGTTCTATGTGTGCGTTTGTGAACGAATATTTTTGTATGAGTGGGAAAAGAGATGACGGAGCGACAAGGCACAGTCCACGAACTTTTAAAAAAAACTACTAATGGCGTACACTAGATGGCGATTTAAGTAATAATTTTTTTTCAATATTTATATATAGCTTAGTATTGTAATACTGTGGCTTAGTTGTTGTAATGCATTTAGAATTATTTGGAAAATAATATTGGAGTAAAGCTATGCTAGCTATGCTAAGCTATGTTTTAAGAATAGTATGAGCATACCTACCTGTTATAAAAATGTAATAAATTTGCCCAGCAGTGGAATAATCTTTCTGATTATCAAAAAGAAAAAAGTACTATCAATAAAATTGCCATAAATAGGTACCTACTTATCTACTTACAGTCAATAGATAGGCAGGTAGTAATGATGGTACATCATCCTAAACACCCGAGTCCGACTGTGTTACCGAGTGCCTAGCAATACAAACTCGATACTAATCACGAGTATCGACTGAGATAGGTACTTTGGTAGTGCTAACGATGTCTGTTAACGGTGTGGGACCACCCACAGACAGCCACCGTCTCATAATGAGAAGCTCATTGTGACTAACAAGCGTGTAAACAACTCGATATCGAATCACGAACGAGTTACGATCGATGGGGTGTGAAAGTCGCTGCACTTGCCACTTGCATCAATACTAAGGCGTCGGAAAGCGGCCCTTTAGTGGCTTTCTGCTTCCGTTGTGTGTCGATGTCCTTAAATCACTGTAAAGTTAGTGGCGAGTTTGTTTCGTTTGAAAACTAAACATTATCTGATTATACTGATATTATCTGATTGAGTTTTATCTCTATCACTATCTTCAAATAATTTAATCTTTATCATTATCTGAAAACCAGTGCTGGGGCTCTGTCTCGCATATTATATGGTCTTAGCATTATGCTGAGCGATGGCCGTTTTGCGTGGATGTATATTACCCCCCCAACTTGTTTTTTGTTTGTGTTTATGTTCTTCCTCTGCGCCATGTTTGCCGCAAATAAGCGTAGAGGTATTTTAGTTTTTTTCTTTATCTGACAATAACCTAGTTTTTCCTAATAACTAGATTTCTTCTCTTGATTTTTAATTTTGAAATCTAGGAAATAGGTTCTGATTGTTATGATTGAATCTCGAGTTCCCATATTTCCATTAAAAAAGGTATAAATAAACCTTGAAAGATTTAAAAAAATACATTACACGTGCCTCAGAGAACTGCTTGTTAGTTCATCAGCATAGTAACGAAACTAACTTTATCACCGAATAAAACGTAACGTAATTAAGGCACATTACTTTAACAAGATCGGCGGAACAAGGCTCTTGTTTGTTTCTGTCCGCAATTTTGTTCCAAATTATAGAGCACGCTCGCCGCTCCGCGCAGTTTGAGGCACGCCTCTCACGAACCACCTCTAGGGCCACCAAAAGTACTAAGAGTCCTCTGACGGTAACTAAATCTATTACCAATATTATAAAGCGGTGACATTTGTTTTTTTGTAAGTTTGTATGTAGGGGTAATCTCTGTAACTACCAGTAGGATCTGAAAAAATCCTTTGGATTTGATAGCCTGTTTCTTGAGGAAGGCTATTTAACATCACGCTATGATCCTTAGGAGCTGAGCAAAGAGAAAAAAATCAGAAAGAATGCTAAGCGAAAACAAATTGATAGTGTGAGCAGACGATGCTATGCGACAGGGTGTCAGGGGAACAAGAAATTTCTGTTGTTGTTAATTGTCGCTGGCAGAACCTAGAGATACGATGAGCTTACGGTCAATTTCTCGAATAAAATTATCACATAGGTACTTAATCAATGTGACAAATTGTCATCGCGCGTTATCTACTGCGATTGGCTGTTGATAAATCTTTCAACCAATCACAGTAGTTTACACGCGTTTGACAATTTATCACATTCATTTTGCGGTAATTTTGGTTTGAGATACAGCACCCTAATTGCGTAACACAGTTTTAATCACAATCTGAATCATTTTGAAGGATATTGCTAATCCATTGCTGCATATTATGTTCCAAAATTTTCTTTTCAACAATGTAAATAACGCAATGTATGTTGTTGAACTGTCAAAATGAAAGCTACTGTTAGTACGCAATTACCCCGCTGGTCCTTAGCGGCTCTAGTCTGACATAGGTTTCTGGGGCAGTACGGACGTGCTAAAGCCACCATTGTTCCGAAAAAGGGATAGTGCTATTCGTCCTGTATAGCTCCATCTCATTAATTAGCTAATAGACTGTCGAACTCATACAAACAGCTGTGATTAGCTGACTGAAAGAACAGCAGCCAACCAATCACTTGACATTTATTTGACAATCTGTTAGCTAGTTTGTGTCGTTAGTAAATAGCTGCATTCAATGTGATAGACAGACTTAGACCATCTGTCTGATGCACCGTGGCTTATCGCCGATTCCTATCATTTACGGACCGTTATTGGTTGAAATTACCTCTGTTACCTCTAGACTTACGAGCTGTGGGTCGTGAGTTCGAACCCAGGCAGGCGCTTTACTTTGTGTATTTATCATTACTGCTCTCAAAACGGTGAAGGAAAACATCGTGAGGAAACCGGCATATCTTGAACCAAAAATTCGAAGACTTGTGACATCCACCAACCCGCACTCGGCACGCGTGGTGGATTATGGCCCACTTCCTCTCACAGAGAGGAGGCCTGTGTCCCAGCAGTGGGAACATTATAGGCTGGTGTGATTAACCTCTATGATTAATCAATTATTATTAATTATTCTTGTATCTTTACCAGTAATGAAGCAAAGACCTCATAGTTTTGCATAGTAGACCCTCCCATATGGAAGTAGCTATCACTGGTAAAATTAGCTTACGTATCTATTTATATGCCCAGTTTGGCAATAAAAAATGCTACCATTGGTAAGCAAAACGATTCGTGTTTGTTTATAGGAACCGAGCATGATCATCAACCGGTTGGTACTTGGCAGTAAATCGGCAACCCTACTCACAAGTTCACAACTCGATAAGTATAGATACTGACATGTTAGGTTGTCCATAGTTATTTTCACAAAAGATACTTATACATAAAGCATAATTATGTTACATATTTTAATTTGTGTGAATTTTTTTACGTTTTATTTTGGTAGCACTGTAAAAATAACCCGTTCATCATCCTCAGGCCGGTAAAAAAACAGACTAGAAACTATCTTGTATATTGATCAACCCTTATAATCTCCTAGACTCATGTCGATGCCCAGTTCATAAACTAGAATTCCTTTTATACGTTGACCAGACTCTGAAAAGAGTTGGAAGGCTTGACAAAATTATGTCCCACAAGAGATGTTGTCGTGATGATAATAGGCATTTATTTGTACTACTGACATCTATCTACTCATGATCCAAACAAGTTGGACACGAGTTACACATTGTTCAAAAAGATAACACTAGATGGCGCTGGTTTATACATATAAAACCACTAACAACCGTTGTGTTCTTTTTTTAATTATATAGTACTTATACTTAATAAGCACTTTATTATTGTATTTTAATATTATGAAAATCATGTGTATAATTTAAAAAAATATTTAAAAAATCAAAATGCAACAGTTTGGTGTTGATACTGATTTCCTTTTTTAGTTACGGTTATCACATCTTCGGTAGTATAGTGGTAAGTATCCCCGCCTGTCACGCGGGAGACCGGGGTTCGATTCCCCGCCGGAGAGAATCTTTTTGCATTTTTTTTTTGGTTTTGCATCAAAAAATTAAATATTCTCTAAATAAATTTTCACTTCTGTGCAATTGAAAATGATAATTTGCAATTTTCCAAAATGAGCGGTTTGGGCGTCGATATCTTAGGTAGGTAGGGAGACCAATTTCGTCGCTACGGTCATAGACTATACACGCTACAGTCATAGTTTAGCACTTATTCGCAGTGCGAGTGTCCTGTAGACCTTAGCGCAGTCTGCAGCTTACGATGCGGTATGTGGAAAAAAATAGAACAAGGCGTAGAAAATCTACTTGTTCTACAATCTTGAACTCATTAAACCTATTATACTTTTGTCTTCTTACATACTGATAACTTGAGGGAGGAGGGGCTTGTGGCTCATAACAGCCGCATGGGTCGATCGATCAGGTTAAGCTACGCTTGCCGCGGTTGGTCCGTGGATGGGTGACCGTCTCTACAGACTGAGACCCCTCCGTACCTCGGTAAGCACGTTAAGTCGTTGGTCGTCATTCGTGGATCTTTGACAGTCGTTAAAGGTCGTCAGAAGCCCAAAAGTCTGACAACCAGTCTTACCAAGGGGTATCGTATTACCCAATAACTGGGTTGTGGAGGTCAGATGATCCATGTAAAATACTGGTATTCTGCTGCATCCGGTTAGACTGGAAGCCGACCCCTACATATTTGGGAAAAGGGTAGGCAGGCGATACTGACATACTTACTTAGGTATTGCTTCTGTACGTGCATTCCTGCACGTCGTCTTTTTTCCAGTGTGATAGGATCCTCGGGACACTGCAGTCGCAATGGGTTTTAGAACAACTGGGGGCCTACTCCGAAGTGCAAAGTGCGAATGTTCGGATCGGAACCGACCGAACCAAACAGTAACTTCGTAGCAGGAAACGGCCGAACATTCGGCCGATACTACTTCGTAGTAGACCCCCTGATTTGTCTCGATCCAGGAATAGTCATTGATCATTGGTATACATAGGACATAGTTTTGTAAGCAGTCTAGCTTATACTTTACAGTAAGATATACAGAATGTTTATATTTACATATATTTTCAGCAATATTATTTTCATAGAAACATAAACGCTGACAATTTATGCTTAGGTATACCATAGAAAATGGAATAACGACTAGCGCCGCGCAAACTGCGAAGTGCATGTAGTCAAACAGATCGAAGCTCATGTCCACGTCTTCTGATTCAGAATCTTCCTTCTTGGTCTCTTTAATACCTGCTAGTTAGTACCTACCTAGTTTATCTTGGCTGTCAGCGATACATGTTGCCATGGGCGTAGCTAGGGGGGGCAAAGGTAGACAATGCCCACTCTAGAGACTTCATTGCCCACACTAGAAAAATCAACAGTATTGATGAATCACTGTGTAAGCGCTTTTTATTAGGGTTCTGTGCCTCAAAAGGAAAAATCGAAACCCTTATAGAATCACTTCGTTTTCCATTCGTCTGTCTCTCAAGACCCTTTTTCTCAAGAACGCGTGGTGGTATCAAGTTGAAATTAATTTCAAATACGTAGGTCTACTGTCTCTTGGAGTCCTAAAAAGAACAAACTTCTAAGTCAACGCAAAAATACGGCCACTTATATGCGACATATTTTTATTTTTGCAAATAAATCAAAGCCTGTGTATGTTATTTCCCATTGATCTAGAACCATAAAATGATTATTATGATCTATCATTAAATGACTGTGGTTTTCGGCTGGAAGGCTGCCCCCCTAGACAAAATCTCAAGCTACGCCAATGCATGTCACTGAAATTATTTTTGAATTTAGGGTGTCGCCCTAAATCGCCTCTCACAAAATATACTATTCGGTAATCCTTATGTAATACTTTTATCTCGATATTTATAGCCTAATCACCGACTCACCAGTCACCAGTAACCGTGACCCTGAAATCCCGCGGCGTCTGAATTCTTTCTTTATCCGACTAGCATTCGGCGGCTATTTTTATATTATCAGTTTTTCATAACATGCGTGTGTATCATTAGAGATACTGATACACACGCATGTTATGTTATATACCGTGAAACTAGTAGGTGGTCTCTTTCGCAATGATAAGATTAGCAAATTTTCTCGTTAGAAAACGAAAATGCCCCAGTTTTAATATCATGTGTGTTTTGTTATGTAATTAGGAATAATTATTTTCTAATCAATAACGTACGCTCTTCGCGATAAGAACGCCCTTTGTGTCACCCTTTGTAAAATTTCTATATTTATGTCTGTAATTTATATGGTGTACCTACATAATAAAGGGTATTCTATTCTATCGGACAGCTGTTAACAAATAATCTTTATCAGGATTAGGACTTAAACAACAATGCGCGAATACTGTGATAAGGAATGGGGTGATATTGGTTGTGTAAGATGCCTGTGGTTTCCGATATTACTCCCTTCTAATAATGATACTCAAGATGAAGAAGAAAAAAAATGCATATTAGGTATTCCAAAAATAGACTTTTAATATAAAATTTCATAAAAACTTTCTTTTCCATAATAAATACGTCTCGTCCTTTGGTGGATCAATGTTCAGAACAATAAAACCGATTATCATCACTTGTTAAAAACATAAATATATCATAGAATTAATAGAAAAAGTAAAGGTATAAAAATCAAACTAAACAATACATTTGCCGTGTGATAGTGAGTATAAAATTAATTCTAACATCATATAGTAAAAAATTACGCGATACATAAAAGCATAATTATAATTCGAAATTAAATAGACATTTAAGATTAGAAAGGCTACGATTATGGCACAGAGGAACTATCGGGAGCGTGTCGCGCGCGCTCACTTCTCTTTGGGCTTCTTTTCCTTCTTGCGCGGCGGCGGCACGGGAGCGTCGGCGCCCGCCGCGCCCGCCGCGCCCGCCTCCTTCTTCACCACTTTCTTTATCACCTTCTTCTTGGGCGCGTCCGCGACAGGCGCCGGCGTCGGCGACGTCGGAGTCGCAGGGGCCGCGGGGGAGGTGGGGGTCGCGGGCGGGGTCTCCGTGATGGAGGACTCTATCTGCGCGGCGATGGAGGACTTGCCCTTAGCGGGGGTCTTGACGCCGATCTGTGCGAGCGAGATTGCGCCGACGGGCGGCGTTGGCACCTCGGGCTCGTCCACGGACAGGCGCGCGGGCGAGGTGAGAGCGGGCGGGCTGGCAGCGGGCGGCGCGGCGGGCGAGCTGACGGTGGGCGTGCGCAGCTCCTGCGCGATGATGTCGGAGGCGAGCGCGGCGGCGTCCTCCAGCTCGCTGTCGGGCGTGGGCAGCGGGTCGGCGGCGGCGGGGGGACTCAGCTTCAGCTTGCCGGCCGGCTTGCGACGCTCCTCGGCTACACAACCAATTCTCGCCTTAATTCTCTCGAGCGATTAGACGTGGCGTTAGTATGGCGGTCACATTAGAGAGCAAGCTCGGTTAGGGCCTGGAACAAAGTCGAGGGAAAACATAGCTACTAGGTTAATTAGAAACGATGCAAGCGGAAAGTTAGGACTGTGTCAGTTTAGTGGAGTCTCAAAGCTTCAATGGCCATTACAAGGATTATTATTTTATTTTTGGTTTCGGTTTTCTGGCGAGGATAACGATCCATTAAACTTGTAAATAGCTCGAAGTTATAGGTATGAATAGAATTATATATTACATTATAATTATTTTATAAATAGGTTCTACGTGTGTGAACAAATTGTGTGCATCTACGTGAAGGTGTATCGCTATGATAAGCATTGAATAATGTTCCTTGCAATGTATGAAACAAAAATGTAAAGCATCGGAAAAGATCTGTTACAATTTCGACATGTGGAGAGATTGAGAAAATTGTGACGATCTTCATGGGTGCATCACACAGACATGCGAAGTTGCACCAGATGATGGTATCGGGTGCAACCGCACAGTAACAACTTATTCAGCTGATTAACTCGGCATTTATCACATTAGGCGAAACGCCATTATAATAATTTCTCCAGAAATAGCTGAATGAGTGGTCGACCAAACGTCCCTACGATCTGCATCTACTTGGACGCAACCCAAAATCCACAGAATATTTCAGTCGAAAATTGTGTAAACAACAATGAAGAATTTCAATTAGACTAATGTACGTTTAATTGGTGAAGAATTGAATCAGATTGGAATTCATTGGAAATGAAAAAAGTCGTGTATAAGATTGTAGACTTCACAAGGTGGAAGCTTTATTAACAAGCATATAGTCCTCCACCGTAACCCAAATTCAGCGCAAATATGAAGTTGCGTTGAGTCCAAGTAAAATAATTATTATTACCTGATCTATCAAAGCCGCGTCTCTTGCGCTGCCTCCTCGGAAGCTGGGTGAAATAACAACGAATTTTGAAACGTATGCTGATAAAATAAACATAAAACCAAACATCACAAAACGGCACAAAAGAAAACATGTGGGCACATCGAGTTACGTGACGCCCGTCAAGCTGTTCACATACATCAGCGGACCGAGCCACGTAACAAGGATGCAGCTAAACTATAAACATATTAGTAGAAGTCTGAAAACTGCAAAATGAACTCGGTGAGAATTGACAGTGCAAAGCTGTTAACCGTCGGAGGCGCCATCGCCGTTGTGCTGATACTCACTTTTGGCGGCCGGCGCAGCCTCCGGGGACGGCGTCGTGGCCAGCGGCGGGCTGTCCGACACGGACGGGGCCTTCTTAGGGGTGGCCGGGCAGGCCGGCGCGGGCGCGGCCGGGCCGGGTGAGGCCGGGGCGGCTGCGGCCGGAGCGGGTGAGGTCGGGGCGGGTGAGGCCGGGGCGGCTGCGGCCGGAGCGGGTGAGGCCGGGGCGGCTGCGGCCGGAGCGGGTGAGGCCGGGGCGGGCGAGGCCGGGGCGGCTGCGGCCGGAGCGGGTGAGGCCGGGGCGGGTGAGGCCGGGGCAGGACCGGCCGGGGCGGGTGTGGCCGGGGCGCGTGCGGCCGGGGCGGGTGCGGCCGGGGCAGGTGTGGCCGGGGCAGATGCGGCCGGGGCGGGTAACGCTACTTTCGGAGCTGCAGGAGCAGCGGCGGCTGCTGCGGGAATTTCAGTCTTTTGCGCCGCCTTCTCTACGACGGGTACGGCTACTGGGGCCTTTGGAGCTTCGACCTTAGCGAGTGCTGCCGGGGCGGTACCTGCTACGGGCGGCAGTGCTGCTACAGGCGATGGTACGTCTGGGACGACGGCTTCTACGGATACAGGAACTGCAAGTGGAGATTCTTCCACTGGTACAGGTACAGGCGACGCTGGCTTCTGCACAGGTGCAGCCACTTCCGCGGGCGCGGCGGCCTCTACTGTGACAGGCACGGGAGCTGCTACGGGTGCTGCGACGGGAGCTACGACGGGTGCCACGGGTGCAGGGACAGCCGCTATTGGCGCGGGCGCGGCACTCTCTGCAGGGATTACTTCCTTTGCCACTTCCACTTGTCCAGCCACTGGTTCCTGTACGACCTCACCGGACTGAACGACCACCTGTTGGGGAGCAGGCTGTGGGGCGGGTTCCCTCGGGGGTGACTGTTTAGGTGGTGAGGAACGGGGCTGGCTTAGTGTTTGCGAGATCTTCGCCCAAATGTTTGCAAAGGAGTCGGCACCCATGTAGTCAATGTTCCCGGCCTCCCAGCCCTGGCGACGCGACAGCTCGTCCAGGGCCTCGCGTTGGCCGGCTCCGCCCGGCAGCACTCGCGCCAGGTTGCCGGCAACACCACTCTGTAACAGAGGTTAGGTTTATGTAGTTTCAGCTCGTGTAATAGTAATGATATGACTACATTTCTACTAGGTTTTTTTAAATACATTTCTAAGGAATAGTGTTAATAACTAGTTAAGTAGGTGCGGATTACAATCAAGTAGTGAGCATGCAAAGCTTATCTACAAACTGAGCTTACATTATAGTGGCAAACACTTTTGCATTAAAGCTTTTTTAATAAGATAAACGTTTTACCTGTGGTTGTCGAGGGTAATTATTTCTGGGTGTAACTTACTTGGACTTCAGAGTCGTTGGTATCCAGCGGGTCTTCCTCTGGCGAGTGCAAGTCATTGTCTATCGGTGATGGGGAGTCGGGCGGGGGGGAAGGAGACGGATTGGGTGGTACTTCATGCGAGCAAACTTTTCGACCTCGAGCGTCGACGGTAGCTCTGTGCCTGAGATAGAAGCCATCGTACGGATGCCTTGGCACTATGTCGTCGAAATCGTCACTTTCAGTCTCGGAGACCTCTCCATTCACCATTCCTTGTTCTTTAGAAATATCAATGCTGTGCAGTCTTCGACTACGGCGAGGGCGTTTCTTTTCTTTTAACACTTGAACATGGTGTACTGTTATCTCTTCATTTATTGCCGTTTTTTGAGGAGCGAATGAAGTGGGATTACTATAGGTGTGTTCATGTTTTTGTTCATCGATGTGATAATGTGCTGTTTCTTGTTCATAGTGTTGCGCGTGATTGTTATTATTGTGCAGTTGGACATGTGAGTGAGTATGTTGGTGATGATCATGACTGTGAATGTAATGATCATGACTATCGTGACTGTGATGACCATGATTATCGTGACTGTGATGGTCATGATGTTCGTGACGGTGATGGTCATGATGATCATGATGTTGATGGTCATGATGTTCGTGACGGTGATGGTCATGATGATCATGATGTTCATGGTCATGATGTTCGTGACGGTGATGGTCATGATGATCATGATGATGATGGTCGTGGCCCCAATTGTGATCGTGTTCTTGATACCAGTGACCTTCATGGTGATGTTGATCGTGTCTGTGTTCATGTTGTGTCTCGTGTGGCCAATGATCTGTGTAATGCGTTTGACTATCTTGATTCGAATTATGTTCTGTATAAATGGACGGAGGTTCTTGTGCCTGATAATCCCAGGCGTATTTTCTAATTTCTTCGTGATCTTCTACTCTTCCTAATTCCACATGATGGCTAGGTGCATCTTCTATATTTGGTGGTATGTTTCCTCTATAAATTTTCCATGGATCGTGGAACTCTGTTACGTCTATCTGTGGCTCACACGCTTCTTCTTTATTTTGTACATCGGGGTGATGCCAAGCAAATTCCGATTCCGGGTCCGGAGTTGGCTGATAGCGGAATTGGTGTCTCACGTCTAGTGGAAGTAACTCCGGTTGCGCTTCATGTGCATCATGTGCCCCCACCTCAACCTATCGGTTGAAGTGAAACAACTCAGTAGTATGCATGCACACGAACACTTGAACTAAGCTTCGTGCACTTGCTATCTCACTATACAGTGCAAAAAACTTTGTCCAAGCGGCTATTTGTTTCAAAATAGTAATGCGTCACTAAATAAACATACTGGCGTAAACATAAACAATCGTTCTGAAGCTTTGCAAGAAGAGTCAACAAACAAAACAAAAACAAAAAACTTTGGATTAAGAATAGTACAAAAGCAAATGTGTTTCGGTATGTTTATAAAGATTCCGCGGTGAGTATTCCACCAAAATACCAACACCATCTACTCCGTCCCATACAGATATTAAACAAACCGTGCAAAAGCAGATAAACATATATTTTGTAAAGTTAGAAAATGTTAGTATTTTGGAGAAACATTATGTCACACGGGTAAAAGAATGCTTCAAACAAAAGGTGCGTCAAGTAGCAGTAGTAGTGCACAAGCGCAGAGTGCAAGCTATTGTTATAGGTAGTTACTGTTTAGTCACTCAGGGATTCACAAGACCTAATACGATGCTATATTATAAAGAAAAAATATTTAAATCAAATAACCTACATAGAGATAAAATTGTGAAAGCTAAAGTTGAAATGTGTAAGTCTCACCTCTGCAACTTTAGAGTTAGAGTCCTTCCGTGAATGCTTGGAAAACATGTTGTAGTGTTCAGATCGGAGGTTGTAATGACAATGGATCGATTTACTGGACCGTACGAGGTACCCCGAGATACTCGCGGTCGCGACAAACCGCAAACAGACGGGTTCGATTTCAACAATGTGTAACCGATATGGAAATTAATCTAGATCAATCGCAATATGTAATACTTAAGAATTCTTGAGGTTACAATTTGCAATACAATTGAATATATTATTTTCGTGGTAATACGATATAGGAATATAGATTTCACTGGTTCTATTTCGATTCGTTGCATCTAAACAAGTCCGTGTACATATGACTAGGCGGACTAGACATTGTTTGGCGTGTCTTGTGTTATTTATAGGCTCATTCACTTTCCTATTTGTGTTCTTAGAAGATCACCAAAGCCATTATAGAATCATAGATTACCCCAGCCTGATTTATTGAAGAATCTTATTACAAACTTCTCAATGACTTACCATGCCAGTGTCAAGCTGAGAGTGGACTTGTCCAACGAAGATGTCCCACCATAGCTGGAGGAGGCCACGGATGTGCTCGGGCGCATCGACGGAACCGGACTCGAAGTTGAACTGTTGCAGCCAGGGCTTGGCGGCGCCGATGAAGTGGATGATCTTCAGGTTCTGCCCGAAACTGAAAGCGGAAATTAGTAAGAAAGACTGATATTGCTTGAAGTGAAGTAAGTGGTCGTTTTGGACGAAGAAAGTTTAAGAGGATAGATAACAGTAATACACGTCATAGTATCATCATCATATCAGCCTGGAGTCACCCAATGCAAAGTATATGCGTCCTTTCCTTTCTGCCATACTTCCCCCTTCTGTGAGTTACTCAGTGTTGTGTGTACATCCAGGTGTTCCCGCCGCTTTGGTGATATCGTCGTCCCATCGCGCTTTTAGACGTCCTTGGTTACTATGGCCTAACTTTGGCCACAATTCACATATACACATTTAGTCGCACCTATTTCTAATGGAGTACAACAATCACTCTGTCAATCGATCATAAAGCCATTTGGCAACTGTTCATTGAAATCATGTAGACTACAGAATACAGAAGTATGTTTAAACACAAATTCAAAAACAGAATTCTATTTACCACTGATAATATGGTATGATTAGATAGGAACCAACCCTCTCACTGTCATTTTGTTGTTTCCTTGAATTTGGGTTAGATAACACAAATAACAGTCATATGCAATATTGAAAAACATTGCTGGATCATGAATAATTTTAGCCTTCTTAGCAAGATTTGGAGTATTGAATACAAAATGTACTTTGTGACGTATACCCATAAGTGAGTTTGCTTGCGACACTGTATTCATGATTGCCAACGTCAATACCGGCGTGCGAATGCATCAGGTATTTTCACTCGTGCGGATCAAAGCGGCAAGATAAACGGTTTCTTGGTTGTAATGAAGTTTCTATGAGACATTTTGTCTTGTAGGCAGTTTGTACAAAATAAATATTTTGATGTGGTTTTCAATCGACGTGCTATGCATATTTTGGGAAAGATACTTTTCGCCAATGTGCAAATTACGTATTCTAACATTCGTCAGCCGACTTCAATTAATTTTTGGATGCCATGGTATTGTCTCTTAAAATAATGATTGGAAATAAAACAAATCAAAGTAGAAACATAACTCACTGTTTCAAAGCGGGCAGGTACGAGTAGAAGGCAGCAGAAGTAACGTTGTAGAGGAAAGGCAGATGCTTGTTGATGTCTCCACGCGCCCAGTCGGAGAAGAAAGAGTTCAACAGACCTTGGTCGCCACCTGTTACCGAATATCAATGATATTACACGCTAAAGAACTTGACAAATTACCATCACTAATAACGTGAAAACACTCGATCTAAAAGTAACACATTTCATATAAGTTTTCTTGACAGTTTACATAAAAATATGATGAATTTCAGCTGTATAAATAAAAAGTGCTTTGCGAATATCCGCTGGAAATGATACAATATTTTCTGGGAAAAATAACGTTGCAAAATGTAACAGTCTTCAGGCAATATCTAAGAGCACAGACAAACTGCTTAGACAGTTTTTTTTATTTAACAATGATCTTCTTAGCGTGTCGATCGGAATTTAAATTGAGTCAGTTCAGAATTTGGCTACGAGTTTGGAGTCTTCCACTGATTGATGATTCATTTCCTACGATGAAGATCGATCATTATCACAATGATTACAAGGATCTTACCATCAAAGCTGCCGCGCTCCTGTGCGAAGGTGATGAGCTTGCTAAAGGTTTCAGCTGACGGGGAGTACACGAACACTCCGGAGTTGAAGCAGTCGGGCCAACCGACATCAGGGGATGCTGAGAGCTGCTCACGTTCGAACAACTCATCGCTGTTTTGGACAACCTAGTGAACGAGATTATAGTTAGGATTTCATATAATATCCGAAGTTTTTGGCTCGAGATGATCACACTAGCAATCCTTTTTGCAATTGCTTGCGTTCTAGTAACCAGTTTCGAGAAAAAATTTAAGACAAACGTCTTAAATTTTTTCTTTTTCTTTAGGTATGCTTAAACAAGCATACCTAAAGAAAGGCATGGTTATTGTAGATTCTGATTTCTGAAAGTCTGATCTCTGGATGTTATATGAAGATTTAATGAACAGAGTTTGTATTCTAAAGATGAACTTCTTCAAGACTCAACTTCTAAACTTGCAAGTCAGTGTCTAAATATCTCAGTGTTTCAAGGCCTATTTGCCTTTTACACATCTGGTTAAAACCAGAAGTATGATTAAGCACAATTTAGTATATTATTGCATGATGTGATCCTATCCTTTTGACCTTTATCATCTCAACAATTTTTATAGATCTAATCAAAATTACGAATTATAATGCTCTCATTATACAAAGATTTCGTTGTTGATCTACGTGAGGAACATGTATAGCAAATAACTGGTATGTTTATCAAGAACTTTTTATCTGCTCATGGATAAAAACGCGAGTTGACTCAATAACCCGCGATAAATAAAAACTCAGCGAGTCAATGGATTCTATCGGGACACTATCTTTAGGTTGATTATTGGAATTAAAAAATTCATAAATTGAAATTTTCTACACGTATATATTATGTAATTTCATGATATAAATGGTAACGGCATGCAAACATCGTGTAACGATAGTTTTGCTTTCACAACACATGTGCTACCTTCAAAAGAACTGAAGAATGAAAGTGTAAAATATTGGAGCTGGTCCAAAATTGTCGAGAACAAAATATTTGGGCCACGGTTATGCGTCTCGTCATCTCGTGTTACTGCACTAACGTCGACATCCGGTAACATTGACTTTCTTATCGCATAAACAGTTACATATCGAAATAGAATTAACGACTTTTACATACGCTCGTTAATAGGAAAAATCGAAAACGATTTACAACATTTAAAACGTGTTGACGCAAAGTCTATAGCCGAGGGTCGTGATCACGACACGCTCGTTAAACATTTGCAGATTTGGCTGAGACAACTACAGTCCACAGTGTTAAATGTTTGACCATTAATTTAACATACTCTTAATCAAAGAAACCACCTACGTCTCACTAATAGTCTTGAGTGTTGAGTCTGAATACTTTATGATAGGACATAAGTAGTTTCATCAATTTGAAGCGACTGTTACTACACAAGAATTGATTGAAGCAATCGCCGGCCAAACGACGTTTATCTGATATTCCTCTTTGATATTGTAAAAATATTTACACTGAAAAGTTTGATTTACCAATCCAGATCATCTCGACGCTAAAATGGGATGGATAGTGACGCTAGGACATGAAACCGTTTAATAGATCGTTGCCGGCAAACAGCAAAACATGTACGATCTAATTTAGTTTAATTCATTAGAGCTGTCGACGTTACAGGACGCTGATTAATTAAACTTTAGAGAGAAGACAGATCTGTCTGAGACAGCTGCCAAAAAAGCTCACCAATGTGTCGGCATCCAGGAACACGCACTTTTCGTACTGCGTGAGATTCCAGCAGTGGATCTTAGTGAAGGTGATGCCAAGCTCGGGGCGCTGCAGCAGAGCGAGGTGTGCCGCGTCCTGCGAGTCCAGCACGTCTACTGTGATCACCTCGGCGAACACTGCGCGAAGACGCTCTCTGGGAACACCCAACATGATAATATTTAAACAATTTTTTCATACTACTACTAAACCAACTGCACAGCGGAGATGGAGGGTAGCCATCTCCGCTGTGCAGTTGGTTTGAGAACATATTGTGTGTAGGTTGTTAACCACTTAAGATCAATTGTCAATGATCTTGATCCCCACGTTATCTGCTGTTGTTGTTATTGCACTCCCAGAAAGAATCATACCATCGTGTTTTAAGTAAAAAAATTCAAACTATTTTTTAAATTTCAAACTATTTATTTCATGCAATTTTTTATAACATTTTTATACATAAAAATAATGCTCAATCTAATTGCAATAAGATTATGTGCGCTATAAGCTTATTTTAGAGTTGCTCACTTATAATGGGCTAGACACAGGCTGCGAACCTACACGTTGACATCCTCCATTCCATACTTCCCCACAGTAAAATAGACTTTTAGGATATTTTTTATTTGTTGAGGTTGTTGAGGTTTTTGTCTTCTAATTTTTTGGCAATTTTCTTTGGTAGTTTATTTAGAATGTCAGGAAAGGCGTACGTCCAGGCTCTCTTACCATATTCATTATTAATCTTTGGCAGTTTATATGTAGGCAAGTACGACAGGTTACGAACAAAGTTTGGTCTCTTTGTTTTCTGCAGTTTATTCATAAATACAGAGTAATCAGAGGCAACAGCCAATTTAACTTTGTCGAACACATATATGATTTTACAATATTTAAATAACATATCATAATCTGGTTTATATTTAAGTTTAATTTTATATTGTATCAATATTTTTAACATCCTTATCTGTATATTATAGATTTTTTTAAGATACGTTTTATAAGTTCTTCCATAACTTGTTAAACCATAATTCATAACAGAGTCGGCTAATGCCATGTACAACAATCGCAAGGTCCTATAAGGCAATTTGTGCTTTAAAATGCGTAATTTAGACATTATAGCCCTAAGTTTAGTGCATACATAGTCTACATGTGGGCCCCAATTAAATTTATGATCTATCTTAGGCCCCAGATAGAGATGTTCTTTAACATTTTCAATAGGCTTACAGTCACAGACATCTAAGCACTGGTGCATACATTGGTGTTCATGAGCCACAACTCTTGGTGTTCCTCTATTTCTTAAGTATAGTGAATGAATGTGCATGAGTTTCGTTTTTTGGTAATCAATTGATAAATCAACATCATGAGCCCATTTGCATAGTAAGTCAAACTCACTTTGCATCAGCCTCTCCGCAGTACTCACGTCTCTGTGAGCTGTGATAACTGATAAGACATGTGTCGTCAGCAAATTGGTAGACAGAGGCATGCTGGAAGTGTTACCCGGCTGCGATTCCCTGTCAATATTTGCATTCAAATCTACTGTAGGTATGTCGGTATTTGTGTAGCCGGTCTTACGTCCACAATGAATACATAAAAGAGCCAAGTGTCCGTGTGTGTCCATTTCTGACTATTGACAGATGCATACATTATTCACTTAACTGAAAATTGTGAATGGCAAAGTGCGAAATAAATATAATGGTACAGTGATAATGGAGTATGACTGTGCTTCAACAATCATACCTACAATCATCAATAATGGCAATTTAAAAATAGGTGTTATCTTCGTACACACACTGAGATCCACCAGTGTTCACTGACTACTTTTTATTGATTTTCAATTAATGTTCATTTAAACTGCGAACGCGAATGGCCTGTGATTTATAATATCCACAGCTGAACTTGACTTCTGATCAATTAGTCCCTCTGAAATGTATGCATTTGTAATTAATGATTTTATCAATCGTTACAAAAGCGATAATTTTAACGGTCATTAACCGTCCATATTCGTATATAATAGGTACTCTATCCATCCGCAATTTAATTGACATCTTCACATCCCAATTTAAATCCTGACTCCTCATTTAAGTCATGCTCTCCAGTGATAGTACCAACCTGCGTTGTAATAGAATGTAGAAAATAATAGGTGTAGGAAATATCGATGTTTACACACAATTTTTTGTCTTGTCATTCAAAACTAAGAATAGGGTACCACCTCATCTCGTGGGTGGCACCGTGGAGTACTCAGAGAATATTTATGGGATGAGTAGGCGACAACATCCACGTGTGCGCAGCGCAAGCAACGTCAGTGTTGGCAGGTAGAAGCCACCTCAATTAAAAGCAAAAACTTACCGAACCTTGGATTAAGGGAGGGATTCGTCATAATGGCACCATGAGGTCCTTTTCACCCACAATCAGAAATAGCAACGAGAAACAAAAAGTTTGCATAAAAAAATTAGTTGAAGTACCTCATAGGCTCAGTGACGGATGGTGTGATGAGTACCACGGCAGGGTACGTGGAGCCGACGCGGCGCAGCGAATGCGCCAGCACCAGGGCTCCCAGACCGTAAGAGTCGTTTGTGGCTAACGTCACCCATGCTCGATCTGCACACAAAACAAAACGGGAAGACTTAAACAGCGTTGTTTTGTCAACAGTGGCATTGCAGGGTCACTGCCTTATTGATACCAGGCGCTGATTTCATAATTCTACATTATTTTTAAATTGGGTTTGCTAGCCGGCTACCGTTATTTTCGAATATTGCTGCTCAATGGGCCTCACCTGTAGCACAGCAATTCAGACTGTTTGTCAAAGATGGCCACTATTTGCACTTGCAAATGATGCGTACAGTAGCTAGTAGGTTAATCACACATATAACCGAAATTTTGTTTTTGCGTATGATATCTATGTCGCATGATCATGACCAGGAAGTCACTATGAAAAGTAGATAGGTACAGGAAGGAACTACAGAATATCATTGCAAATTGATAATTATGTTACACTTGTTTATGCTCCTTGATTTTTGTGTTATATTACCGATAGCAGACAGGACAAAAAACGCTTTTGCTTCTGGTATTGCTACGAGAATAGGCAATGAAAATCATAGCCTAATCCTCATATATATTATAGCCTACTATACAAAAAATATCACAACAGCCAATCTGTTTAAAAATTTACTTTTATTTCAGATTAAAACTGTTACGAGCTGTATATTGTTAGGAGTTTAGAGGACAAATTAGAGGAGTTCAACCAAGCAAGCCCAATGTGATTTCGCTCGCCAGAACATTAAAAATAAGCTAAGTCTAGGGCTAGGACTGCCGGAGCATGTAATTATGACCTATTTTGAGTGCGCCTCCTACTCCTCTAACATGACGTTGTCAAATGCGACATTTCCATGTGAGTTTCTTCATTTGTAACCAAGACTGGGAACTATTAGGTAGATTACTCTAGGTAAAATTAAATCAGCATTCGCAGTTGACTTCATAATAGCTGTCATTACAAGACTATTGTCACTTGACATGTATAAAATATATTCATATATATGGATATATTTTAGACTCAAGTAAATAACAAAAACTGATACGTTAGACTGTAAAATGAACTTTATAGTCTGACTGTCACACCATTAAACAGGTTATTTATAAATCCGCATTATTATTTATGTCTAATTTACAAACGCACGAGTTTATCCAGTCACATTTCTGGTCTCGCCTTTGGTGCCAAAGACGTAAATATCTAAAATAACTGGAGAAACGCTGTTTTGGAGGATTACGTAGATCTGTATTTTCGCGATCTACTGTCTGTTCATGCCGGGGCGTCGCCGTCGTCATCGTAAAATGCTATGAGGAAGTGCGCAGTTTCTTCCTCTTGAGAAAGACGCAGAGCATCTACGTAGGTATGTTATGTAGTAGCTACATATATATAATATTGGCACGTGCTACGAGAGTTGGCGCCGTAGATGCGTATGCGCACTATGATTTCTTCACCTGTCAATATCACCACGTGTTCATACTGTTGTCTCGACATTCAGTCTAAATGGGAAACATTTATTGTCTAGTCATTTATTATCATGCCTTGTATAATATTGGCATGCCTTCGATTTATTAGACTGTTTTATTTTTGCAACAAGGTACGATACTACATTAAGACGATCAATAGAGCCAAACTATCATAATTAATTACTGGATGTATTATTTCGGATTTTAATATGGCGTAAAATAACGTCTCAGATTCCACAAAAATATTCACCGGAATAGCTCCCGGCGTTCAGTCTGCGTGGGCCATTACATATACCACCATGTAATAGACAAGTGCCGCACGTTCAGTTCCGAAATAGCGCGACACAAATAAAATTCAAAATAAAACTACTGTGTAGCGTTAGATATTTGGTGTCGAGCCCGTCCACGCCTATGTATTCCACAATTAAACTCGTAAGTCTTCTCTATCAGCGCGAGCTGCGTCTATGTAGTGACGTTCCAGACAGTAGGACATTCCCCACATGCACAAAACGACTATGTATGATTATCCAATTGCCTGCAAATATATATGAATAGGTAGATTCAAAGTGAAGTCTTTTATTAGTTTGTCGCTTGTGGTCTCACATTCAACCACTCCAGACGTTCAGTCTTCGTTGATTTAAAGAAACTTAAAACATCCTCCAAGTCGTAAAACTATCAAAACCTTGCATTGATTTTATTTCAGGAAATTCCGTCAATGTTCGAGGCCAAATTTTTGTGGCCAGAAATCTGCTCAGCTCATTACATGTTTTGACAGCATTAATGGTGTATCAACATCGTAAAGCCACGACGATTTATTTTCAGAAATGTCAGTTTGATAGACCAGCTACTAGCTAGCTGGATGACATAACAGGAAACCTAAAATAATTTCGAGTTTAATAAACGCATGGAAATGTTCTCCTGGCAAAAGGCACCCCAACAAGGCACTCGAGAGTTGAGATGCAGGATCAGGCGCGCTCGGGAGCAATGTCCCTGCGGTTTCTATTTAGGTGCGGCCGGTCCGGCGGGATGGAACCACGCGGGCAGTCGACCGTTTAACGGAATAAAGGAATGCAATGATGACGTGTTCATCTTTTTATATTGTCACACATACCTATTCAAAACTAGGAAAATCCTCACCGTTTGAAAAAGTGGCCTTCGTGATCCACACTTTCTAAGTTCGCATCTGTGATGCGCACGCTATGCGCCGTCAGCGAAATGCATTTCACTCGGCCAATATTCAATTTTCAGCGTTGTAAAGTGAAAACCGAAGACTAAGACTTGTCGTTAGAGAAAGTGGGACTAGTTTGCCAAAGATCCGGGTTTAGTACGAACGAAACCCATAAATCTTTCTAGGTATTGTGCTATAAAACTAAACGACTCCGTGTTCTGCAAATTCCAATTCCTTTTGAACATGCAATAATAACTCACATTATATTCATAGCTGCATCCGACCCCTTTGATAAAGTTAACTAGGGACTATCGACTGATGGAATATTGCTATTGTCTCGAAAGTTGATTGCTAAATTGCATTCAAATGAGAACGGTAATACTATAGCAGATTGGTATATACCAAACCGGCGCCAGTTTAGCCGCAATCAGGTCGGGTGAACCATTGTGGTTAGTATTGAATATCGAATATCACGCTAGAGTACAAGGCTCAGGCGCCAGTCCAGCAATACTGTAATCGTATTATGTCACTTGGTAGATGAATATATCTAGATTTGGGTGGTGACAATTAACAGCCCCACAAACCTGATACTTAAATGTACTTTAGTGTCCCAAGTCTATCATAAGGAGGCAATGCCCTTCCAATTAAAGACCAAATTCAATATGTACCCCCTTTTTCAAGTTTTACATAATTTCGGTAGCCCAATGACCAAAACTGCGATTAGGATTTATGACAGAATAATGTTCAAGGTTTAAATGAAGCTATAGGTGACTGTGCACAACGCTGCAGTTTCCTTTTAACAGTTCATATCACGTAGTTGATAGGCCGGTGTTTATGAATGTAGGTATTTGTAATAGATAACGATACTCTGTTTACGATCTCTCACTGCTGAATTGCTGATACGAAAGAAATTAAACGTTGGGTAGAAGAATATAATTTATAATCTTTGGCTGCTAACACAGAATGACGTAGATGTTTGTGGGGTCAATAAAGATATCGGACACATATACTAGACCTGAATAATTCAAGGTTATGCAGCTTCCTCACATACTTTACACAAATATTATAAATATTATAATAAATTCGGATAATTCTGTCGATATAATTAAAGATAACAAGTTTAATATAGACGTCATGGACCGTGGTCCATGACGTCTATATTAAACGTTATAGTCGCATTTTATTGGGAAATTGTGCGTTGTACGCGAGAAAAATGAAATTAATGTTACCACTATTACAGCATCAATCTTCGACTTACATAAACGAAATAATATTGTGATAATTATACTTTCTAGGGAAACTGTGAAGTGCTGATTCTCATAAGTCATAACTCTTGATTTTGATTTTTAAAATAAAAGTAGGCAGGGTCCTGTTGTTTCAATAATGATTATTACAACATTTTCCTTGAAGAGTTCTTATTTCATAAAGTTAATTGATAAAAATCAACTGGTTAGTGCTAACGAAATAAAATATTAATTGGAGTAGTTTTAACATACCTATCTATTCATCGACACATTCATCAAGTATTTTTAACTACCTACCTTATTAAAATTTACAAAAGTATTTAAATTATGTAGATAGTACAACAAATTCTACTCAATTACCAATTGCGATAGTTAACGTAAGCAATGCATGAAATTGAGAAATTGTAATAAATGCCGATATTAGATAGAGCACTATTGAAGCTTACTTGACATTTTGTGGCCGGGTGTAGTCTCGTGTGTGACAGTTCCAGTCACCTCTGATATCACAAACTACACGCGCTCTTCGCGCAGCACTAGCTAATGCACGCAGCGTGCGCGACCGGCGACCGCGACCCCCTCGCCGCGGTGATACCCACACTATCTCACAAACGTCATCGTACTCGACACACACATAAGGGGGCGACGACGCATGCGTAAAAATAAATAAGATCAATCTCAGCTATGTTTTCATGAATATTCTTATACATGAAAGCGACATCTAATTAGTAGGGAAATATTTTGAAATAATAAATAAAAAGAAATAGTGCTATTTTTTTTCATCCACTTTTTAACTGGCAACTCCCAGTCAAGAACAACTCAAACAGCTGCTCGAAGCGATCGATAGATGTCAGTGGGTGTCGCTTTATTTTCGTTGCCGTATATAGCATAACGGTATCCGTAGTAAAATCATTTCATTGTAGGGATGTTAGTCGTTTTTAGAAACATCGATTTAATTAGTTGTGTCCACTTGTATCACTACGACAGAGATTCTTATTATAGCTTTGTTTTAGATGCTAAGTTTGCATAACAATCAAAAGTGAATTGTAGCTTCATTTAGTCCAAAAACAAACCAAATACTCAGAAATTGGACGACGCTTTTGACAAAGAAATCACCAAGTACTTGTTTTACCACCTGTTTCATAGATAAAGACTGACTTTAATTACGTGTCGATGATTTTGGGATATGTTTGAATAGGTACTTTCATCGGTATTTTGTGAGTTCTTACTTTTATCGATGTTTTCTAAACACATAATACATCCCTACATCGCTATCCAATAGTCTCTTTCATACTCAGGGACGTTCCGCGGTCTTCTTTGATATTATTGTACTCAAAGTCGGGTCGATGAACGAATTAGGCAAAAAATGACGGTCAATTATGCAATACGATACAATTTTGAGTGTCCGTAAACACGGATTTGTGTTGGAAAACAAAGAAAGGACGTTTTAAACGAAAAATGTCGTGAACGGCAGGTTAGTGTTGTGTTTGTTTTCGGTGTTTCGGAGGAAACGATGGCCAACTCCCCGACTAGTATAGAAACACAAATAGACAGTTTTTTGGAGCAATTTAAGAGAAGTGCGTCAAAAGCGATGGAGGAGAGGATGGAGTGGCCTGATGGTCCGTCGCCAGGAGGTGTCGTCAAGTCTCGCAGTAGCTGCTTCGCCCTCGACGCAGCAGCTGGTGAGTAATAGACCTAGACTGAAATAGCTGAACCTTCAATGACATCATATTAAACAGCCGATCCTAAAATACTGGCAAAATCATAAACATGCACGGTCTACGCGCTTATAAAGGAACAAGGAAGCAAAAGCTGATGATAATAAAGTAAAATGATTTAATTTGTACCTACTTAGATTGTACAACAAAATAAAACGAAACCTGATTAACAGATCACAAAAACAAACGCACAAACGTGGGCAAATAATTACGAAGAAAGTGTGTTTGACCATTTCTTATTAGATTAGTCATGATTCTTACGTACCTACAATAGTAAAGTATTATTAACTATTGTCACATTTATTTAATCTTTTTCTAAATGGATAGGTACTTACTATTTTTCAAACAAATACAAAAAGAAAAGAAAAATACTCAAAAGGCGGTTCGTTTCCACTGATGACAGTTAACTTTTTTTTAGGGTGTGTGACCTTGTTTTGCGTTGCATGTAATATTATCTCGTCTTTACTTTTTTACAGCTTTATTATTGACTATGAACTTGTTCATGCATTCTATTCAATTATTAAAATTAGTTAGGTAGGTATGCAATCTAATACAATGAGACATAGCATAATAGTCTATAAACAATTTAAGCGACATTGTAGGAAATAGAAGCACGGATGTCGAAAGGAAATGACTTTAATAGAACAACCGGTGTCCGTGTGGTTGTCTACTTCTGATGTAGGTACGAATATTCAAATTGAGTTTCTTTCTTAAAAAAAAAGTTGGTCTTTACTATACAGACATAAAATAAATGTCAGGGTTGTGTGGCAGTTGAGTTTTGTTCCACGTCGTTGCGGACCCTCTGTACGTCGAACCCTGCTTTAATTGTGCGTAGATTTTTTCCAGACTATTTTGTCTGATACAGGTATCTGAAGCATAATAATAATAAAAAAGATATATTGAATCCGGGTAATAGGCGGCCCAACCGGCACAAGTACCTTTTACCTTCAAGAATACATAAAAGTGCAAAAGCTTACGAAAGAAGGTTATTGATTGGCATGGCAGGTTTCAAGAATGAAAAAAAATTAATGTACCTACCAACGAAATGATAAGGTGGATGATGAATTGATAATGATGACCTATAATTGTAGGTATATGGACGTCCACATACTTACAATTACCATATTAATTATTCACACATATGAGTGAATACCTATTTAATAATAATGCCGTTCTAATGTTTAATATTACATATTATTCGCAAATATTCGCAGCTAATTGAAGTGAAGATGTTTTCGTTGCCCACACGAGAATTGACGTCTTTGGATTATTTGGATTTTTACACCACATTACCTGTAGTAGATTATTCACTAAGAGGTTAAAGTAGTCTCTATGTCACGGGTCATATATTTAATCCTGAGCGTAAAGACGCCCAGAGTTAAGGCTATAATTCTGAGTGCAGTTAAGCTTCAAGCTCGCCCAATGCGAAGACACCTTTATACCCGAGGATAATAGTCTACCAATCGTCTTCTGCAAGGTAAACAAAATTTCTCATACGAATTTTTGTTGGAGGTGATTGACCAGCGAGCTATATAAAATTCATAATACCTTATTGTATGTTAGGTTTGAATTTTAATTACATTTATAATTTGACATTATCGAGCAGGTGATGTGAAAACTTTAAAATTCAAACAGCCTTCAACGTATTTTGTGTAAAAAAAAACAATTTCGTACATTTACCTGAATGAAAAATTAAGTCGAACTGTTAACTTTTTAATAACTTAGTGACTTCTTCTTAGTGACAATATTCTTCCATAAAAGTTAATATTATTTACTGTATTTATTACGTGATTATCTGCCAGTCGTTGCAAATTAAAACGTTTTTTGTTTAAATTTTGCCGCGCTGGTTCGCGACATGAGCGTCGATACGGAAACGCGTCCTCAGCGCCGTCTGGTGGTGGCGCACTGTACAAATTACGTGTTCTACGGCGTCCTCCGATTTTATTCACGGAAAGTGTATCGCCATATTGCTTCCGTGAACTCAGTGAAATATTTGTGCATTTCTCTTTAATTATGACTGTAATATCAAAATGAAGTGAATTAAAATAAACCACAGTCTGTTGGAAACTGTGGGGATACGTTTTTATGCATCTCAGTCTCTGAAATAGCGTGAAATAGGTGAGTTTTATTCTTCCTTTGCTATGACTATATGGCCCAATATTCCACGGGAGTTCGATCCGCTATGCGATAATGAAACTTAAAAAATGCGATTAAGGTTAATAATTGCGCGGTTTTTGTTATGTTTATTTACATGAATTTGAAAAGTTATCGCGGTTTTTCTTGTATTGTGTCTTGGGGTAGTCGATTCTCCTAGCGGTCGGGGCGGGTTTGTCGTGTGGCTTTGTACATACACGTATGTACGTACATGTGATTTGATGTGAACGATCGGTTGTAGCGTCGAGCAGGCGGAATGTCGTTCGAAAAAATGGAAGTGGTGAATCCTGCTGAGAAAGAGGCGAGTGAGGTGCTGCATTCGCTGCTTTCTGTGGAGCGGCGAAGCGTGGACAGCAAGGAGGCGATAATCGTGTCCATACCAGCGGACCAGAACGGCGGCGGCGAGTACGGTGAGAGTGCTCAGTGGCACACTCCCGTCATGGGCCAGCACTCTGTCTTTGAGATGGGAGCACAAAACATGCAACAGCATAACTACAATGGTCACCAAGAGCAGGTACTCACATTACCACACCTATTTATCTAATTAGGCATACATCTCTACATTGTGTTGCAAAGGATCTTCAGCCACTAAAGGAACAAAGCTGTATAATCACCATTTTCGTTAATTTACAGGTTTTGTGGCAAGGACACACAATACAGGTGGAAAATGGTGCTGCCAATTTGCAGAACATACCCGGAACCTACAGTATTGAATTTGAGCCCCATGTCGAAGGTGAACCAGCAGACATGGAAGTTGATACTAAACCCAAAGTTGAAAAGAAGACTGGCAAAAAAAAGAAAAAAGCTGAATCTGATAGTGATGAAGAAGTTCTCGACAATAAGTTGGAAGATAATCCTACACAGGTGAGAAGTTCTTTTGTTTTGTTATGGCGTGATAGGATTTTACTTTTTGAGGTTATCTTCCCAAAGTTCTTTTAACAAGAGCATCTTATTTTAATTGTGCCTTGCAAATTATGATACAAATAAACTCTACCTTAATTGTGATCTCTTAGAGCTGCCCCTGTTGGACTTGTGTACCAGATTTATTGTAACTCAAGATTTATATTGATTTTGATTTCTCTCTCCCCTCGAGATTGTGTCCAAATCAGCATTGTCACCCTTTATGTATAACTCTGTGTTAACCTGACTCCTCGTGATATCACTTATATCTGTGTATCTCTCAATTACTGAATTCCTTGTCTCTAGAAACTGTCCCACATACTAAGTGAAACACAGTTTTGAGTTTATATTAACATTGCGATAATGCTATTTCAGGTCAAAGAAAGACTGAGGAGAGGTTGCGATTGTAAAGACAACTGTTATCGAGGACTTAATCCAGAAGCAGTCTATCGACATAGACTCAATATTGCAGAACTTACTAAGAGTGAACATGATATGTACCTGATGGGTATCACAATGGCAAGTTTGGCTAATCCAGCTGAGACTTCACGGCACAAAGTCAGGAGGAGACTGAGAGCATGCTATGTTTATCAAGGAAGGAAGGTTTGCCTAGAGGCTTTCTTGTATCTAGAGAATGTTACTCATTATCAGCTGAAGCGGATCAGGCAACACGTAATGACGCACGGTGTCGCCCCTCGGATACACGGCAACGTCGGTAAGAAGCCATATAACACATTCACTCTAGATATTTACAAACATGCAACTAATTTCTTGAAGGAATATTTGAAACAACATGCAAGTTCACCTAAAGATATTCAACCATCTGGGGAAAGTGGTAAAAAAGCCAGTAAGACTGTCATCATTCAAGGAGACTCAAGGAAACATTTATTCGAGGCTTACAAGGAGTATGGAGAGATTTTAGAGCCAGGTGTAAAACTTATGGGCTATTCAACTTTCCGTGCATTCATGAAAGACCAGTTCCCTCATGTGAAATTTGCAACAAAGAAGCAAGATATTCCGAAAGACATGGTACCATTCCGCAGTGGTAAATGTATGTCATATGATAAAAACAAGGATCCTATTAGACTACAGCAGGAAAAAGAGAAGTCCGATGCTAAAAAGGCAGCTATGGAGGCTAAGAAGAAAGAGGAGCATGATAGAGAACAGCAGGCTCAACAACAAGCTCAGCAGCAGCAGCAACAACAACAAGTGCAGCAACAGCAGCAACAACAACAACAACAGCAGCAGCAGCAGCAGCAACAACAGCAGCAGCAGCAGCAGCAACAACAACAACAACAACAAGTGCAACAAGTACAAGTTCAGCAGCATCAACAGATGCAGAACCAGGCCCATGTTGTTATACACCAGCAGCAGCCTCAACAACAGCAGCAAATGCAACAACAAATGTTGGTGCCGCAAGTAAGCCAACACCAGCAAGTACTCACACAGCAAGGTGTACAACAAGTGGCACAGCAACATTGTGTACAGCCACTGGGAGTCTCAGAGGAGAACGGACAGCCTGTAGAAATGGCACAGCAAGTCATACCATTGGCTGTAGTCCAACAACCGCAACAAGCCTATATTGTGACTCCTGTTTCACACTTCCAAACTCGCGTTCAGGGAACATGGTACAGGCATTGACCGCCGTTCACAGCTACCGCATAAGTTTCAAGTAACGCAAAACATAATGTAGCAGATGCAAACATTTGTACGTAACCTTCGATCTCGCGACGACTGAACTGTGAATTGGAACGGTTCCTGAAAAAATCTGGTTAATTTGAAACGCCACACGTAACTTCGGCAATAAGTTAGCAAGGATAGTTAGGCAACACCTTTTCAGTATTGGTTGAAAAACTAATTTAATAAAACTATCTGTAAGTATAAAAGTTAATCATATTTACACCATTTATATTAGCAACTAGCTGTGTAGTTTATTTTAGAAATATGTAATGTGGTTTTTCAACACAAATAACTAAAATTATTTTTATTATGAGTATAGATAGATATTGTGTAGAAGCTTCATGGGCTGCCGGTGAGAAGACCTATGTTTGAGGGGCCCGTACATCCAAATAAACTGTTGTGCGATAGTAATTCGATTTAAACTGTAATGGAATTGTGTCCAATCATTTTTCGCACTCAAAACTGCAATAGTTAAGTTGGATGTATGCAGGTGAGAGATGGTAGTATCTGACTGAGAGTAACGAGCCAAGATGTTTTAGACATACAGTAATATCACTATTCATAACCACCAAATGTTCTCAAGTAAGTGAAATCATTGTAATTTCTTGTTGAGAAATAAATTTCTGTAACCATAAATGCTGAACATTATTAATAAACGCGAAGTAATGTTACACCAGTATTAACTAAGGTTCCACCATAAATTTTTCGAGGTTTAAGTCTGGCATAACTTTACAACAAGTTTATTAATAAGGGCACTAGTGCTTGTTACTCTCATTACTTGAGTCATGAAGAGGTTGGTTATGACAGCTAGCAGTTTTGTAGGAGAATGTTTTAAAATAGCGATCAATCTATTAATCACAATATTATGATCGACAAGTTATTTTCGTGTATCAAAAAAGCAGTGCCTTCATAATATGACGTGGATTTTGACATAACTTGTGCGATAACTTGTGCATTATAATATGGGATTATAATTTCGGAATTAAATGTTTAGAAGGTAAAGTAATAATAGGATTTTAACGGAAAGTGATGTATTACAGTGCTTTAGTACAGTTTCAATAGAATAACCAGATAACCAAATTAATTATTTTAGTAACATAGATTTTTTGGGAAGAATAAAATAATTCACATTCTTTAAGGACACAGTAGAAGAGTCAATCTCAAGTAGTTTGTTTTTCTCTGATTGAACATACATACATATCAAAATATAAAGCATGTGCAGACATTTATTGTGTGTACACAACAAATTATCAGCCATGCCTGTGTTCCCGTTAAAAAAATGTTGTTGTAATAGGAGCTCGCAAACAATGTCGCTATTTCTTGCAATTTAGATGTTACTATTACTGAGGCGGTTTGAAGACTACCTACCATTTTATTCTGTACCATAACATAATTTTAGTAAATTTTTAACACGCTTCCAGTACAGTGTTTTTAATCTTTAGTGCAGACCAGCAATAATTCACATAGCAATACTCTTGAAAGTCTTATCTAAAGAAATAACAAACATAATGTTTCATGTGATTTCGATTTAGTCTCTATTTACTTATCAAGTTATCACATTTTAGATATTTAGTATATCACAACAAAATGACGCTTATTATAAAGACAAATCAAAGAGATGCATTTGTTCGGTGACATCAACAAGCGCACTTAGTTTTCTAAAACTATTTAATTGTCGATCAAGAAGGCTGACTTTCAGAATGCTGAGTTACAAGACCTTACTATGAGTTCATACATTATTAAGGTTTTATTTAATAAGAGCAGACAAAGTTAGGTAGTTATTTTATTACACTAGAAGCTCTGGTGTACCTAGATTTAATATCACAGTGACCAAACATTTCAATAAAATCGTTATGAAGAACCATGTGATTTTCATACAGACATACTGAAAACCCTTGCTGATTTGATATTAAACATCGCATGTAGTCTAATTTTGCGCTTAGACGGCCAATTAAATGACCAATTGTGGTAAATATTACATTTCGGCAACATCAAGCAATTAAGGCAATTCCAAGATTATATAGAAATTGCCCGCATAGGCGCATGTTAAGATTACAGGTTTTATTTTAATTACTTTTTTTTTTTTTCAATTTATGTACAAATGGCTCTTGAATACTACAAATACAATGTAATAGTAATGAAACTAGTGCCCTGTTTATCAAAACTTACAAACATTGTAAAAAATGCCAAGAAATTTTCTTGTAAAAAATTTCAGTAATACAAATAATATCAAAACTACACGTGTAAATTACGGGTTACAAGTGTCGTTATTTATTTAACAAGTGTATTTTTACACTTGTATTTGTGATTTTGTTCATCAAAAAATCCTTTGTAAGTTACAACTTGTAAAAAATCGTGGCAAATCCTGAGAGTGTCCGGCGACTCTCCATTCCATCTCACAAGTTTACTAGTGTCGTGCTTAGTACCATAGTCAATTTATAAATTCGATTTTCTTTTTGAAAATGTGCTCAACTGCTTCAAGCTCGTCGAATAAAAATGTGGTCAAGTGATTCCACTTGACCACATTTTTTTTCGAATATTATAATTTCGGACCTGAGAACATAAGTATAAAAAAATAAATTGACTATGGTCATATGCAGATGACCTATGAATTTAACTTTTTTTCTTTATTACTTCTACTCTACTACTTTCTATTAAATAGTCTTCAAATAATCAATTTTAAACGGGAAATACTTAGTTTGTCGCTACTACTTTATTTTTATCGTCCCGTCCATACTAGGCACAGACAATAATTATAGGTACTATTCAGCCATGCGTTTAAGTAGAGCATATGCAAACATACAAAAAAACTGCGGGAAGAGAATATGGCGGCATAACTTTTTGATTTTAGAACTCACAAGTTTCTACTTGTGAGTTCTACAAGCGTTAAATTTTACATACCCTGTAGATTTTTTGATAAACGTTCTTTACGAGAACTTGTACGAACTTCCTTGTAAAGTGTTACTTATAACTTGTAAGTTTTAATAAACAGGATAGGTCTATAAATAACCTTTTTTAGTTTCCTATTGTTTTTATCAAGACTCCAAATATTTCAATATGGGACGAATGATTTATTATACTCCCAACAAGTCAGTCATGAACTGTTCAGGGTTCCCTGGGTGCTTAATTTCAAAACTTGAAAGTTGTAACATTTTCAAAAAAAGATTGTCATAATTTTGAAAATGTTACAGATATTCATAATTTAATTCAATTTTAATATGTGGTGAATCTAGAATTATATGTAGTGTTCAAGAGAGATTTGCCGTCGTGTCTGTGCATTACAGCATTGCAAATGTCACAAGACAAGCTCAAGGTTTTAATGTCATTATAGACTACATATTTTATAGAATTGTACACAATTAATTGGCATATTTATTTATCCCAACGATATTTTACTTATAACTGCATTATTAACGGATAAAATTTCTTTTACTGATTGTATTCCTTGTCAAGTTTTTACTGAATAAATCGATCCTCGCGATGACAAGACTTGTAAGAAGTTTTCGAGCTGGAGACGAAATTGAAAATCTCATTTTATTTTAAAATAAATAAGATAGATATAGCGTAACTTATGTATAACTGATAGAAGTGTGTAATCATAATCAAATTAACTATAGACAGTACAGAAATGTGCCTAGAAATTATGCTTATCCATGTATTTTTATAGTGCAATAACATGTAAGATTCGGAGCAATTTTATGAATCCTCGATAAATTCACAATATTCTTATAACTAACAACAGTCCAGAGTAAAGCCGAATACAGCAAATCATGATGTACACCTTCATCTTGAACTTTTCAAGCTCAGAAACAGTTATTTGCTTCGAATCGTAGTGATTTGCCCTTAGCATGATATTCGGCATCTATGTTCCAAAATTATTACCGTAGGAAGACATGATGTGATAGAAATTAAACTTTTTTACGCTACAATATGTGTTTCAATTAACCCGTTTAAACCAGGGCTTAGGGACTATAGGTGTGATCGGGGTCGAGGCTCCCACGCCATCCTCCAATAGACCGGTGCTGAGTTACAACCGGAGATTGTCCGCCGGGGGTGTACGTTCGTCGCACTCGTTCTGCCTCGGCTCATTGGTCTCCTGCAGCCGGCCACTTCACTCGACAATTTAATAAATCCTCCGCGTCGTTCATTTGTAAACAAAAGTCATTGTTTCGGCCCCAACCGGACAGTTTGACGATGGCGACTTGCCTTAGCGGGCGCGCGCGGTGTCATCTCACTTCTTGGTGACCTTTGCGAAACTCGATAAAATATGAAGTTTTGGAAGTGTAGTACTAAAAGCCAGCGACGAGCAGCTGCTATTGGTAAGTGCAAACTCTTTCTTTTGTTTTGCTAAGCAGCTTGAGCGCTAAATACCTATTTCGTTCGTAGTCAATAGTCGTAGCGTAGGTCAATATTATTGACGCACAAAGTGCATCTAATATTATGATTAAACAAATATGTTCCTACCTACTTGACGTTATTAAATTAACCCAGTTTCGGACCGGTTTGCTGAAACAATATCTGTAATTTGTCTTGATTACGGACTGTGGAGAAGATACAGTTCTACGCATTGTAAACGAGAAGTCATTGAACCATCAATTGACTATCTTAATTAGTGAGAAGTACCAATAGCGAAAAACGTCTAATTCCATATCTACAGCAAAACCTGTCTTGTTTTCTCAGTGCTAATACAGACATTGTGTTCTTGGAACTACCTACATATTAGGTATTAATGCCAATTAAATAGATGTGATGATATAATTAAATGCTGACCTTCTCATCGAACTAGTAAATACCTGACAAATTCTACACACAGTGATATGAAATAGAAAATAATAAACGCAGAATGATAAAAATAAAGATGATTTCATTATCTATAAAATGATTTTTCTCTCATACCTTATTATGGGAAACACGTGTCCTAATCGAAATTAACCATCCTCGAAAACTGAACCAAAATCGTCCATGAACCTGAAGTTGGACCTTATTATTTTCTACTTTTTGAGTTCACAGTGGAAAACCACATTTGTCTTAATTTACATAAATGCAATTAACAACCCAAGATTAACACCTGACAAGTTACTGGGTTGTAAACAGTGTCACAACTTGATCATAATTTTCTAGTTAAACACAGCGAAATAACAATTTGTCATTGTTTTATTTGGACAAACTAATGACGACCAAACTTCAGGAAACAAAGGTTTATAGATACTTTGCCATGCAGGTGTAAAACAAACAAAACGATGGCTACTGCACTTCAACCACGTACAACATAGTGATTGAAGTTGTATACCTACCTATTAATTTAAAACAATCAGGTAACCGAGCATGTTTAGTCATTGTTTCAATCTCGTAACACGTTGCGGTCATTTCTATTATCTTTCCTTCCTTGCGTCAGAAGGAAAATCTTGAAAAGCTGGAAATGAGGGTCAAGTTACCAAAATACCAATAATTTAATGAAGTAGGTACCTATTAAGTTACTAAAACTCCTATTACACTACGCAATATTCAGGGACCCTTCCTTAATATTGCGTAGTGTGTGTAATAAGGGAAATGGAGGAAGGGTCCCTATTAAAAGAACACATCACCTAAATATCGTGTAGTGTAATAGGGGTTTTAACACTTCTAGTTAAGACATCCAATACTTGTTCACGCATTACGGCGCTTATATTACCTATTCAGAGGAACACCCACCAGTAGGGCAGTAGGTACCTACCTAAAGGAAACTTGTTTATTAGAAGTCAGCATGAAGTCCACAGACGGTCAGAGCGTGACCGCCAATCTTTATTACTTTGTGTACGAAACGAACCTTTCTTTTTGTGCTGTTTCAGTTAAGCTCATTTATTTCGCCAAGGGCGGACAGATGTGTGGGGGAATTAGGCGTTTATATTACGAGGATCCGGTTAATTCACAGCTTTGTGACAAAGATAACCGATTAGATTGCCTAACCTACATGTAGTCGTCTGTCTATCTACCTTCTCTCGCCTCATCACCCGCAGTCCATTTCTGGGCAAAAGCTTCAATCCAGTTGAGCCACACCACCAACTGCTTCTCTATCATCATTGCCCTCTTATTTTTTTCATCTCCATCTATTTGTATTGTAGTCTCTTCTCGTTTCAGAAGTCTTCCTTAGCATGTTCTTGCCTTAATTGTCATCTTTCATACAATATAATCCACAGTGTCTTTGGATGAAAAATTGATTCACCAACGTAAGTATTAAAAGAAACCTATCAAGAAGGTACCTAATTTCGGAAGCCAAAGATAGAGACTTGTAAACGACGGCAATGCGAAAAAGCACGTCTCCTCATCCCAGAAATTCACCTTTTAAAATCAATACGAACTGTATTGATTGTCAAAAACGAATTTTAGACACGTGCCAATCAGTTTTATAAAATCGATGCACGTATGTTTGGGCATATCGATGGTAGTGACGTTTACGATATATCTATACAAGCAGGCTAATGCTGGCGGGGACTGTGCCCACTACATAGATTGGCAAAGCGGTACTGGCTCCAGGCTGATTGCTATGCGAGCCACAATCCGCCAACCATCGGCCTTTGTTTGCGTTTCACATTGTCCCATCCTTCCTTTCCGTTCCAACTTTTACTGAATACGAGGCATTGTTTGATTTTCATTAAAATTTCATTGCAGTTTATAGCGGACGGCAGCAATATTTCGATAATCAAGTTAATTGATCCGTTATGCTTATGTAGGTACGTGTAGGTAGGTAGTTTCATCACCGGGGAAAATTAATACCAGACGGTGCCTTTTCGGTAAGTTTAAATAAGATTGTAAATTCTTGTTGGAACTTATATCCACCAAAAACTGAAGGTTCTGTCGGTAAAGGTACCAGTGTATCAATCTTATCAGATCTAGGCTCATCTAGGTAGGTACTAAATAGAACGTCGCCGGGGAAAAGCCTTAGAGATCTACTGAATCGTTTTTGTTTTGAAGCAAATGAGAGTTTTGTCTTATTCACTTGCTGATTAATAAGTATACTTACCTATCACTGAAATCGAAAACCGAGTTCACAAACATTAAATTTTATTGCTCGAAATGGCAAGCACTGATCAAGCTCCTTCCTTCTGTGAGAGAAGCCTGCATTGTGAAAATTCAGACGCATGAAGAGTTGCTACTTAACTAATAGTTTTTAGTTCAGCTTCAGGGGTTTATTTATAAACGATAAATAAAGTTAAGTGACCTTCAAACGTCACAAATGTATACCTAGTTAAACAGTCGCTAATTACTACTTATCTTTAAGCAACGTTTATGAATAAAGGGGTCAGTGCCTATTGACGAACGATTTAGCTAGAAATTCCCATTTGTCCAATACCTACTCGACATTGTAACGCGCTGTAACCACATAACGTTATCTATCAGATAGAGGTACCTACCTATAGATTCTGTACCAGTCGTGGCAATGAGCCCCTGTTATTGTTTAGTAATGTTAACAACAGGTAAGTACGGCTATCCCAGAGATCGTACACCAACGTCGATGAGTGGCGCGAAGCACGAAATGAGGGCAAGAACTGAAGTAAAAACGTTTATTTGCTTTTATTTTGTAAACAGTAGAACAGACATTTCTGTAGAAACTGAATTTAGTAAACAAAGTTCATTTGAAAAGTGGATGTTAGAAACTGCTTGCAATTAGGATGCCTATAACAAAAATGGATTTAGGACTTACACAGACACAAGTTAAGCACTATCTAGGCCATTCTAGGCTAAAGGTTTTTAACGCACATTGCCATAACGAAAGAAATCTTCCTTCAAAATAATTGTAGCTGTCAAACTAGGACCCAATTTTTTTTTTGAGATATCAGATTTGTGTTTGTGTGCGTGTATTGAGTTATTAAAATAATGTAAATATCAAGACATGGTTAAACTAACTACGAGTAGGTACTCCACTCGTAGTTATTTTGTAACCCAGGGTCCAACTGTCCACCACAAAAATAGCAGAGTGAGCAAATATCACAAGACAATTGAATGGTCGCATATCTTCAGAGACACACACACATTATTATTAATTTCGAATCCAGGACACAATGCCCACGTTATGAATACAATAGACCATCGTCCTAGTCGACAATGACCGGTTCTGACGTAAGAGCTTAGCCAAAATTAAACATAACTACATTCCAGCTATGGAAACAAGGTTAATTTAATAAAGAGTATTCTATTCTATAATTTAATATTATGCTTGTCCCTAGTTCAAAAGTAACATACATTTTAATTCTAAACAAATGCAAGGCTGAGGCAACACAATAAAACTTACAATCATAAAAGTATAGAAAAAGGTCCATAACTGTCTATATTTCGACTTTTAATTGTATTCAGTAACTTGACAGTTCAAAGAAAAATAATGTTCTAATAGTGTTGGTTGTAAGGAACGAATAATAAAAATGGTTTAATTTAAATATTCGTAATATTTTCGTAATCAGTCGAATATTCGAAAAATTTTAACAAATCCCAATATGTACTGGAAGACAAAAGACATTCAAGAGTAGCTGAATAATAATAATAAATTAATAATCAATACGTACGTAGGTACCTATTGATTATTATTATTATTTAGAATGTAGATTCTAAATAAGTTGTACTACTGAGAATCAAAATATACAGGCTGATTTTTTAAAGACCAGCCAAATTTAAGGATGTGGTACAGACCATCAAACTGAACAACTTTCTCCATGGGACCAACATCGTAATCGCGAATAAAAATTCAGCCGTCCCATACATTTAGGTCGAGTAGGTATTGAAGTTTTCTATGGGACAGTTGATAAAATTTTCGCGATTACGCTATTTGTCCCATGGAGAAAGTGGTTCAGTTTGATGGTCTGTACCACATGCTTAAATTTGGCTGGTCTTTAAAAAATCAGCCTGTATAGGTAACAAATACCTAGGCTATTTTCCTAAAAAATTCTAGTTAGTCCGTCAGTTAGATTATCAAAAAATATTGAACCCGTATTTTTTCTTTTGTCAATTATATAAAAAATTATGAAGATATCGCCCGTTAAAGTTCCGCGTGACGTCACTTGCTTGCGACACTTTTGCAAGCAAGTGACGTCCTCCTAAATTTTGACGCGCTTTATCTTTGTAAAGTTTGTAATTTTTTGTTTGATTGACAAAAGAAAAAATACGTGTCCATTATTTTTCGATAATCTAACTGTCGGACTAAATACTCGTATACTTAATTATTATTGTTTTACCCAGGCAACTGCCCTATTCTACAATCTTTAATAGTGTAGGTATAACGTGTTTTTAAGACAAGTTATTAAAAAAATAAAAAGTTTACATTTAAGAACATTATTTAAGTTAATTCAATTTCGTTCATTCTTGTACCACCTCACTATCTTTTTTAGGGTTCCGTAGTCAACAAGGAACCCTTATAGTTTCGCCATATCGTCTGTCTGTCTGTCTGTCCGCGGTTTAGCTCAAAAAACTATTGGTACTAGAAAGTTGTAATTTGGCAAGAGTATACACGTTAATAACGCTGAAAAAGTGGTAAAATTAAATTTTGAAAAAAACAATTACTTAGGGTACCTCCCCTACATCTAAAGTGGGGATGATAATTTTTTTTTCGTCCTTCCCATAGTTTGGGATCATTGGATAGGCCTTTCAAAAATATTAGGGGTTTGGGAAGACCGTTTTTTGATTAAGTAAACCGTTCGTGATTTATCAAGCTTTAAACTACCAATTTTCGTTAGAGTCAAGTGTCCCCCCCTCTACCAACTAAACGGTTGTAGTTAGAAATTCATATGTCACGGGAGTAGTACCTATATATAACGAAGTTTAAAGGAAAACTATCACACTCAAGTGGGCTTTACAAGTTTACGAGTAATAGTCGACCAATTTCAATTGTCAGGCCTGTTGGTCTAGTGGTTAGTGACCCTGACTGCTATGCCGGAGGTCGTGGGTTCGATTCCCACCCAGGACAAATGTTTGTGTAATGAGCACGATCATTTGTTCTGTGTCTGGGTGTAATTAATCTATAATATTTATGTATTTAGAAATATATAAGTATGTTTATCAGTTGTCTAGTACCCATAACAAAGCTCTGCTTAGCTTGGGACTAGATGGCGTTGTGTGATAGTTGTGGAATATTTATATTTTATATTTATATTGTATTAGACTCGAAAATTCCGAACAACTCCTTAGAAATGTCGATAGATGGCGCTAAGCGTCAGTTTTATCGCGCTATTGTTTCATTCCTAAATATTTTTTATAAAAAAAAAACAGTTGCTAAACCGGCTATGACAAGTCTCATCCAATATCAAAAAAAAAAATAAAAAAACTTTTCGTGCAAAATTGTATAAGTATAGGAAGTCAAATTAGGTAGGTAGTCATGTTTGGCTTTTAGTTAGAGCATGGTACGAAACTATCAGTCAGCGAATACGACCCGCACTTGGCTGCTATACAAAAACTACGGAATCCTACACTGCGCGTGGCCCGACGCGCACTTGACCGGTTTTTTTTTTGTCAAAATCTGATAACCGTCAAGTTACTGAATACAATTAAAATTCGAATATAGTATTCAAACCCGGGAAAACGAAGTGGCACAACAACCTCCCCAGCAATACGTCTCTGAATGTAGGGATGTCTACGCGTGCGCCCTCACCCCTCGGCCAGAGTTAGCGGACTTGGAGGACCACCTGCTTTAATCAGAAAGATCTGACAGATCCGTTCGCCCGCCCGAAGTCGAAGAAGATCATGATGACTCCACACTTGAAAAATTCACATTTCTGTCTGTTTCGTAATTCCACATGATTAATCTCAAGAATCAGTTTGGTAGACGGGCCATTCATTTGTAAAGGATTTGTACGTTACGGAGCAGCTGTTTACACGGGAATAATTAGTCACTTAGTTAACAAACAAAACTTTCCCCTCATGTTAGTATGATTTCAGGACTGCCTACATCAGGGAATTGTTTACGTGATCGGTTTGAGTAAAATAAATGTAGGTAAACCCAGCCTGGTGACTAAGTCACACTACTAAGATATACCATGCTTCTTAGGTCTTGCAAGTGAGGCCCAGTAAATTTTTAGGGGGTAGAGAAGGGTAATTGATTTACGATAAATAAAAGAATCGTAGGGAAACCATAATAACCGCCAACACACACTGAGCTAGTGCAGCATATATAGTATGTTGGTTGATTGTGTTTCTATGAATTAGAATGACAGAAGACTTTGCCCTGCAGTGCGATAGTAAAATTAGGGACATCAAGAATAGATCCTATGATCGTAGATCCTGCTATCTATTATCATACGATCTATTTACACAATCAGCCTGTATTGTTCCCACTACTGGGACACAGGCCGCCTCTCGTTGAGAGGGAGGATCTATTCTAACGGCCTTAATTTTATTGCGATCTACGATCATAGATTTACTGTAATTTGGTAAATCGATGATCGAAATTATCACGGCAATGTGCAGACATTGCCTTGGTAATTTGGTAAATGCGAGGACTATTCCACTGTGGTCGTTTCGATAACCGTTTTTTTTTACAGATACGTTATGGATTGGGTTGGGATATATAGACCATGTATAGTGAGTCCTAGCCGTGCCTATTAATAGTTTTAATCTGCAGCCATATGTAAACTATTATTGAATGTGCTCAAACCGCTTGCGTTCAGGCTAATAAACTTTCGTGCGGTATTTTAGTGCAGACGTCCTAACGAGTAATCCAATCAGGGTCCACTTCCTAGACGAGCTGTAAACAGGTGCGAATACGAAGGTGTCGCCATGTCGACTAACTGCCTATAAATAGAGATGCGGTTAATGATTCTACTTGAAAACACTTCATTTATACAGAAGGTGATTTTAGGATTGTGTACCTACACTGCCAATGTTAGTTCCAATGCTTAAAAAAAAATGATCTTGAGACACTTGCTGATCGAATTGCAGAAGTATTCAAATTCCGATCACTTGCCAGTTTAAAGCCTTGTTAAGTAGAACAGATTCAACGAAACTGGAACGAATGACAACTTACAGACAGACAGAACAGTTAGCTAACAAACAACTAATTTCTGTCTCTTGGATACATAGTTTTCTTCATTTTCCGAATTGCGCTCTGGGATATTTACTGAATACACAACTTTCGCAATATTAAGACGGATACATTGATGCCATAATACTTTTATTTTCTTTAACAAATAAAAGGGTAGTCTGATAAACAACGGAGGGCTGTACTTTGTTCTGTAATATTAAAGGCCAAAGTAAAATGTTGTTCCTATTTACTGGACAATGGCTTACAAAATGTTTTATTTCTTGCTGTAGTAATACCGAGATAGTGCTGGAGTTTCTCATTTGGTTTTTTAATGGTTTGCTTGCATTCCATGATTTCCATATTATTCTGCATGCACTTCGATCCGAAGATAGTTTCGTTAGGTGGTATGCATAATTATGCTGCATCGTATCTTGAATGTATACTGGACAAACCTGTCCAAAGTCAGAAATATCTAGGTTCTAAAGCTTTTTTTCTTTAAAGGGCCTATGAAAAGAATGATCCTTGTACTGGATAGCAATCATACTTATCGCCAAATTGATTATAAATTTTAATTTGGTATCAATTATCATAGATAGCATTTGCACACTCATTAAAATTAGTGATCCGAGCAGGATGCGAATCCGGAATACCCGGAATTATTTTATGTCTTATTTTTAATTTTGTAACAAATACAGGTAATTGCATAAATTAGAAAAACATAAAGAAAAATGGTCATGAAGCTTAACTTATCTTGCAATTATTAGCATTAAAATGTTCAGCTTATTACAGCGTTTGTGGGCGATGTGGCGATGTGCTAACAGCAATTTATGACTTCCATACTTTATATGCCGTGGCAATCTTTAAAGTCAATACATTTCAGCCTTATTTACATTCATGAACCTGTTTATTCCTAAGGAACGAATTTCTATATCGCGTAACATATACCTGTAATATGTGTCTTCTATAGGTTCATTTGCATCTCAAAAAACACGTTGGCTCCCCATTCCTTAGCAATTTCAAGGCTGTACGTGTGCGGAGTCTATACATAGCTCATTTATGTAAATTGTACATAATTCTATTGAAAGTACTTCATAATTTACCTCTTTCATTACATACGTTTCATACACAAATAGCTATTCATCGTGTCCTTAGTTGAACCCTTTGTAGAAAACGTTCTACTTCAATTCAAGGCGTTCAGTCTTGGCAGAAGTTTGAAGTTTAGTTTGTGTCCCATTGCTGGGCAACCAAAACCCCTTTTTTAAAACCAAACCCCATTATTTTGTACGATTTTGGCCATGTCCATCCTAGTAAACAGTACTTAATACGTCCAGAAATGATTGTGGGTGTAATCTTTTTTAAAGTTACCCCATCCATTAATTTTTATGTTCTGCAGAAAACACAGTTACTGGGCCATTTCAGTTTTAAAAATCTTACATTACAATTGTTTTGGCACTGTGCCAGATAGGTTATGTGATAGGCTCGCACTTTACCACATTGAAACCTAATGCGTGGTTTTGGCATCATTTCTGCGTTTATACGATTTTTTCGGTTTATTCGTTTAATAGTCACATAGGTCCCTGAAAAAAATGTGTCTTTTGGCAAAGATTAAAGTCGTTAGATTTGCCCTCACCGTACTACAAGAAGTTACGTTAAAAAGTGCCCATTCTGAGAATAGTGAGCTCACACAATTACAATGGCGTGTCCATGGCAATCAAGCCTCTGCGACATTGTCTGTGTCAGAGGCGTCAAAACGAAACCGAAACGACGCGGCAGGGCGAATCTACGATTGAAATCTTTGCGTTTTAGTCTTAACTTGACCTAGTGCAGAAGTTACAGTATTAAATTTAACTGTATCTAGTTCGTCTTGTATGTATAATTTGACTTTATTAAAACAAAGTCCTGATCCGATAACACGGAAAATATCATCCATGTTTTCACCTCCTGCATCAGACACATCTTATTTATGGTAAGCTGAGTTATAAAGTACTCAACGGTAATATGTTTACAAAGTTAACTGACGTGTGAAAGACACTGACCATCGGCGATTTTATCTAAATAAGGTAAAAATTTACTTTCATGTATTGAAATGCTGGGCCGTCAGGAAGACGGATTAAAAAAGATTGCATGTAGGCTGTAGCAGAGATGAGAATGTAGAGATGGGTGTGTGATGTGAAAATAATAGATAAGGTAATGAGTATAAGTATGAGAAAGTTTAAAAGTGGCGCCAGTTACAGAAAAGTTGAAAGGGAATCGTTTGTCTTGGTATAGGCATGTGATGAGGAGGGGTTTTAAAATGACGCTGTATAAATGTTGACGGATGTAGAGGGAGAGAATACCAACGAAAGATGGATGGATTATGTGAGGGATGATATTAAAGAAAAACGAGTGAATGATGTAATGACAACTAACGGAGGAGAATGGAAGAGAGAGACGTGTTGCGCTGACCCCAAGCAACATGGAACAACGGCAGGAATAATAACATTCCTCTATCGTTGATCACTGCAGTGAAAAGGCCTATTATCATACAAAGCAGGCAATAGCAATAGAGGAAGATGATGATGAGGTAAGAATGTACTTTCTTCTTGCGTACCTTCAACAACTGCTAAGCGGTCATCATCATTACCTTGAAGAACTTTGCCATCTTCATTATATGTAATATTATCAATCTAAGTTATTTCCCTTGCAAGTAACAACCTATCATAATGTATAGTTGTTTATAATAATAACGGTTCCTTGTATTATGTCTATCATTAGTATCATTAAACTGCAATCCCAATTCGTCATAGTCGCCTTAGTCAATGCTTCCTGGTGGCTGATGAACTAGTGCTCACTTTGTCATGTTTATTCGTTCATCGTTCACTGAGCATTGCATATGAAACATTTTAAGCGCGCGAGTTCCCTCAGTCAGAAAATTTTTGATGGAATAAAATTTTACACATCAGAGGCAGTATGTGCAGGATATAAATTCCGATGATTTGTTTATGTGTTCAAAGTTTAAATGTTCTACCCGAAAATATGTATTCCCCTCATATTCGAATGTTGGTTTATGCTAATTAAATCCCATAGTTGTGCAATGGGTGGACGGGTTCCAATGACCTGTTCCAATTCAGTTTCTTTTGTGTCCACACATTGTTTACAGTATTTCAGAGCGCTTTTGTTTTAACAACAAACTAATTTTAAATTAGCAAATCCCAAAACGGTTGATAGTCTGAGTGTTAGTCTGAGTAGAGCGACACGACACGGCGGCGGGGGACGTTTGTTTCGTGAACTGATAAAGTAATTGTTGTGACGCTATAAGATCGGCTCTAGTCTGTGTGTACATTTCGTCACATGCAGATTACATCACATCTCACGCGTCGCATTCAGTGTAGATGTAGGGCGGCGCGGCGGGAGCCATCCCATTGCGGAAGGACGGCCGCGCGCTCAGTACGCGCTCTGTTGTCACCGACGAATATCCGATCCGCTCCATTGCTCCACGCGGCGCGAACGTACGAATTTTGAATTTCGAAATTCTGCCGGCTCCGAAATAGAAGTGCTTCGTGTTACATGTGATAGAAAAACGAGTGATATGAAAATACGATTCGAGGTGCCAAACAAATTGGAGATCACTTTCGGAAGAGGTACATAGTGTTATGTTATTTTGTGCTTTACTAATTGTTCATTACCATGTTGGTAATGCAGGCGCTGTCGAGACTGTCGAAAACAGGTAACATTAACACCTTTCTACATTGTTTTTAAATTATTTCTATTTCATTAATCATTTATATTTAGTTAACGTAACCAGTTTTGTTGAACTCTACGCGAATGTTGGAGAAACTGGTTACTGAGCTTTTTCAGTACAATCAGCAACAGCAACTACATACTTTCATCGGCATGTTTGACCACTTTTATGAACTTTGAAAGAGCCGATATTGTAAAATAAATAGAAAATCTTTACCTTTATCCTTCGAAGGGATTTTAAAAGCTCTTTGAGGTATCGTTACAATTTTCTACCTCACGTAAAGTCATAGCGTAACAAGGGTAGTTGACTGAAGCGAAAACGAGGTTTTGGCAAAATAGGCTAGTCCCTTATTATCCGTAATTCCGTAGCATATTACAAGTATGTAAGCAACGTAACTCGTTTAAAAGAATCTATGTAAAGGCTTTGTAAGCGGCGCCGGCTCTACGCGCCTACGCGGTGTAATGCTTCCTTTTATAATGTTAGATTTACTACTCGCCACATGTAGGGCTTCAACTAAACTATTTGCATGAATAGTTTCATTAGCCGTAAGTCATGGGACGTTAGTATATACTACAGTATAGTGCTTTGAATGACCAGTACAGCCTTTGATGTGAATGTAAGATTTATGTCGGGCAAACATTTGAGCTCGAGTAGCAGCAGCCGTGCGGGATGTTTGCTCTCCAACAAGACCGGTGCGATCAGGTAAATGTGTGTGACGGCCACTCAATAACCGATCCATTAACCGTTCAGAACGAACGTTAAAACGACAAACGTACGGAGAGGCAATTTGTAAGTATGTATGTTATGTATACGTACTTACTTCGAACTGCAAAGATACTTCACAATTTTTGTTTGAAAGCTTGTCAATTCAGCGACAAAGTCAATAGCTGGTAAATGCTACTGTCAAGTATAGCAACATGAGTGTCCGTCACCCCGTCAACCACTTCCCTTGATCGAACCTCTACCATTGAAATGTGGACAGTTGACAACGGTCTTTTGTTCATTGAAGAACATTAATATTATAGAATTGCTTTATATGCTGCCGACCGAATACTGCAGATACCTAGGTATAGAAGACGTCCTGAAGCTTTAAAGGTGATTTAATGAAAACCTCCACTGTAGCCCTGCTACTCTGAGGACACTGACTGGCTAATACACAGCATGACCTATTCTTATAGACATGCCGCACCGAAACAAAAGATGATGAGGAAAATTCTTAAACAAAAGCGAACAAGTTTAATAGGAAATGTTAAGTTAGTTCGTGCTTTAATACCTGCTTTCTATCCGCATGTTCACGGTTCTGTAATGTTCATTTCTACTGCATGCCGTGGAAGCTTATCAACATTTCAGAGCTATGGCTATCCGTTGCCTTTTGTAGTTAGACCGAACTGTCATACATTGCGGCCATCCGCATTTGAGCTCATTGTTGAATAATTGAAACACCGACTATTCTGTTTGAGGCCTCGTCTGTGGATGTTGGAGAGCTGGGTCGGATTTTGAATACGTCATAAAAGGATGATGTTTGCCTTAACTTCTACGAAAGAAACTTGAAGACGAACTTTTTTCATCATCATTATCGTTCACAGCTTCAAATTAACCACTGGCTGCTACTGGTATAAAACATTATTTCGTTTACCGCCAACTTTCTCTTGTATCGTGCTAAAAGTTTCTAAAGATTTACGGATCAGCTAAAATAACCGCGAAAACACGATTGGAGATCAAGTCTTTAACTCTTTAGTTATTCCATGAAGTCGGATTTCCATTGGATGTGTGCTATAGAAAGTAACGGCAGGCTGAGTCCCCTGTGTGAACGAGACACTTAATTGAAAGTCAGACACTGTGATGAATCATGATGAATGTACACCAATCGATTTATTCGACCCTAACGTGAGAATTGGGTCTGATAATCCACTGTTTATCATATCGCCCTAATTCGCTTAGTAATCCGAATTTCCAACAACATGGCAAAAATATATATAGCGATATCTAACTATATTTTCGCGTTAACCATACGCAGTCATGCTTTACAGGAAACCTGATAACATTAATCATCTAAACTGACAGACGACAGTACAATTTGGGATCGCGTCGAAAGTTCGAAGCTCACACAAAAAATCTGGCCTGGAATTCCATTCCCAAAAGTGTAATTAAAACGAAATAAAAAAGCCCTCGATCGTACTCCGAGTAAGGCCAGGAATACGTTAGGTTATATACGTACAAAGAGTATACATATGCATGACACAGTGGACACAAAGCTTGGTACAGAAGTACCAAGTAAGTAGTAGACGTTATCTGGGCATTGTGCGCTGATGCGACCCTGACTTAGATAGCTAGCTACTCGTAGTTCACAACGCATCGTATCGATCACACACGACTAGATTAGGCATAATTTCTAACATGTACTTCGCCTCATTAAGTCTTCTATCCGGTTGCAGACACCGTCGAAAAGGCATTGTTACCATTGAGGAAGTACCGATATAAATATTTAAGAACCGATGCTGAAAACTAAAACACCATCGTTCTGTGACCACTAGTTACAATAGGCCCACTATACCTTTGTATTCATTGACTTGTGGGATCGAAAAGCAATCATGCCGGTTGGAAAACTTTACTGTCCAAGGAGCTGTTTCTTCTTGCATTCAGCGTCTACAAATTTCGTTAGCAAATCTTATTGCTCCAAAGCTAAATTAAATCTAGCGGTCTTTGGAGACGTTTACTTAATTCAATCACCGACCTGCCTCTCGTTATTTATCCAATACGGTTCCAATCAAAGGAGACGCTCTTATCGTAACTGAATCTTCAGAAAACCTGACTGGATTTTTAACCCATTAGAATCTATTGAATAGTTTATGTTCAGCGGTATTAAATAAACGGCCGTAATGTTCAAACTTCAATAGACGAGTCTATGTAGTCGCGGCGCAGCGAACCTTTTGTAATAAGAGTAAAGAAAGAATTTCTCATTTGGCTTTAATTATATTTCTCTTTTTAATTTAACTTTAAATACAACCATCAAAGAGGGTTTAGTGAGTCATGTCATGAGTTTGGCGAACTCCAAAGCATTTCGTGAAAAATTATAAATCCGTATTTACAAAAGAAATGTTGAATTAGTGAAGAACTTCCGGTCTGTTACAAGTGCGCAATGGCAAGGTCGACGGAGTGACAATGCGCGGATACGCGGGCGCCGGCAGAACCACTGGGTTCGACCAAGGCCATGATTTGTCATCTGTACAAATATTACGTTTTTCACAAAATATGTATGTTAATGTTTTATTAGTAAGTACTTCGGCACCATCATATCGACATTTTTGTTCAAAAACATTTAGCTTTATCCTACCTTTTGGATCTTCAAAAAGGATTCCTTATAAAGAAATCAAAGGAAAATCCAACGTTTTAAAGTAGTTATCTGTCTTGCCTTCTTGCGCAAGTTTTGAAGAGGCAGTAAAGGAAATAGGTTAAGTAATGGGCCTCACAGCCGATGAGTTAACAACCTGTCGGTCGTTCGCAGTGTTTCAAACAAAGTGTTACTGCTGAATATGACTCAATCGTTGAGAACAAAACACTGTGGCGCAGTATTGAGTACTGGGATTATGGTAGATAAGGATGTGCACTGATAAGTGTACAAAAATCAATACAGCTTGTGCAAGTTTAGTAGCGAGGACATATCTACCCACTGACTATTCGTATCATTAGGTATCATTGCAGCCGATAGAAGACCACTGCCAGACATAAGGCATTCTGAAGAATGTTGTCCAGTAGTTACTGGACCTGATTATTCATGTGATATTTTAGAATAAATGATTCGTGATCAATTGTGGCTCCATCTAGAATTCGAAAGATATAATAACGTATTCAGATGATAGAGTTATACACTGTTAAAATTCGTAGAGATGAGACATTCAGACGCAGATTAACCTTTGAAGTCAACTGAGTTTAGTAAGCCCTACTTTAATGTTTATTAAACATGTTCTATATCGAAAATAGAACATGTTTGTCTGTTCTATAAGATTATCATGATTTATATCATCATGTTCTATGTTCTATGTTACGGGTTTGGTTTCCGCACTTAGTCCTTCAGGTGGACCATTGTGCGTGGGCCATGGTGGCCGTCGGTGGTTATTTCAACCAGCCCATCTCCCTCCAGAAGCTATTAAGTCTCCTGGTCTGTTGAGAACATCTGTGTAAGATCTGGGTGTCCCGATGGTTTCCGACCTAATCTGGGTGACGCCTGTGCACTCAAAGAGCACATGCGCGACGGTCTCATCAGCCTCCATGCAAGCCCTGCACAGGGGGCTCTCCGTTATGCCTATCGTGTGGAAGTGTTTGTTTAGTGAGCAGTGTCCCGTGATGGTCCCCGTCATCAGGCGCAGGCCTTTCCTGTCCAGGCGTAGTAATCTTTTGGTTAGCTTGCCATCTAATGATTTTATATCACCAGTCTCCTGCCCTCATCCCAATTTATTCGTGGTTGGCGCAACATATCTTTTTCTTCCATACCGTAATTCTCTATTAGTTATCATCTCGATCACCCCGTTTCTAACCATGTCAGCATTCACACAGTCCATCCATCCTTTCTTTGGTCTTCCCCTACTCTTATAGGCATCGACATTCATACTCAAAACATTCCTCACGATATTTTCCTCATTCCTCCGCATCACATGCCCCCATACCATGTCATTGTCATGATTTATAGGAATATAAGTAATATCTCCTTCCCGTGAGCCATTCACATTCTCAGTTTTGTTTGCTGCACCAATTGTTTCCAAGCCTCACCTATTGTTCCAGGTGACATAAACACTAATCAAATGTTTTCTTTCCCATGGCAACCTGATTGTTTTGGTTGCAGACGTGTTTTTGTACCTACCGTTTATTGAATTCAGTTCGGTGCGTATGGGAATTTTCGGAGGATCTACTTTTAGTAGTACGTTCTGTGAGCATTTTCATGTGATTTGCGACCTTCTACTGTAATAAATGCAACGTAAATAATATTAATGAGTAGTTAATCAAGCGTAATGAGTAATGTTTCATGTGGGTGGTCTGTCCATTACATAAACAACGTAAACGCGGGAACGATAAACTTATGATCGAGCTTGAAAACATTTCCTTTTTCATTCATCGTTTTAATAATCGGTGCATGTTGTAGGTGCAGTTCATTATAACTTCTGTCAGAAAGTCCAGTTTAGTTAAAGATCGGTGTTCCAGTCTGTTTGCCTGCATTCCGTAGCGCGGTGGCCCCGTTTGCCTCGCCATCGGAACCGAATCATTCGGATGTCTGCCTACATTCCGACCGCGTTTAATCTGAACTTCTGTTTTTTGCCAGCACTCTTCCACGGTATTTAATAAAAAGTTGTTTGGCTCGAGCGTAGTTTACCCATATTTTTCATTTTTCAAAACAAAGCTTCCTCTCGTTCATCATACAGCATACTATGTTCCATAAATATTTTGGTACGGACGTCGACCGATTGAACACGGATCATGGAGCATCGATATCCATATATTTATTAATTGTACAGTACCTAGTTCCATTATTTCATAAGTCATGAAAACCGAAGCTGTGAAAATCCCATAGTTGCCTACCTAAAGTGTGATAAAAATCCTTCCTGATAAGATTCATACAATCACGATGAAACGATACATTTCACGATAAAGTTGACAGATACTTTACTTAAGGCATGGTGCGTACAAAGGGTTACCCAATCGAAGATCTTATTGATAGAGAACTGATGATAGCGAATGCTGTACAATGTCGGACCGTCAGTTTCGGTTCAGAGCGCGCATTATACTGCGTGTAGCGTTCCGTGCACCTTATTGCTTCGTGATAAGGCCACGTGCGTTTAAGGCTAAAGGGTGATGTGATGTCAGAGCGTGACAACTGTAGTGTTAGTGTGGCCGCCAGGGGCGCGTGCTGTCGCGTGCGTCGCAGGATGCAGTGCTTCGGATTCCAAGGTAAAGCCTTTAATTAATAACGAACGGGCACGCGCGACAATCACACATTACCATGCCTCGATGACGATTGTTATCAAAAACCACGCGACATTCAACCAATTTTTGTGACTGAAGAAACGCCACTGCGCAGTCGATTTGTTTTCAAACATTGACGATTGAAGATTGCCGATGCGTAAAATTGATTTTTCGCTTAGTTTTTCGATTCAATGACGTTAAACACTCCATTCAACTCGCTGTGATTGAAGACATCTTCCGATGAACGTTGATAGTCAGAAGGCGGGAAGCGCACAAGCCTGCGCGCGCGCAGACGGATGTGTCGCATTGTGTTTCGCGTGTGGATTGCACAGATGCGACTGAGTTTCTTTTTCATCAAGACCGAGAAAATAGGCAAGTGATTATGTATTGCTTCAGTTTTTGTTAATGTTTTTATTGTGTGCGAAGTTTGCGTCACGAAATACGCACGTGTGAGGTTTATATGTGAAGATTAAAGTATATTAAGTGCTGCTCGTGTATCGTGTTACGCTTGAAGAAATTGTATTATTTAAACGTGTTAATAGAAATACTTCCCAACTGTGATTATAGCATATTGAGTTATCATTGTGAATAGGTACGGCCTTTGGTTAGCTGGAGAATTTTAGGAATGTTATACAGAATGTGGTAGTTATAGGTATATGAAACGTCTTTAACCATGGGTTAAGATCAAAGCAACGCTTGGCTACACGTTTCGTTTAGGAAATTTCGATTGTGAACATTTAGCGACTATGTAAATAGTAACGGGAGGATAAAAACGCCTTTATATTCAAGCAAACCGTTACCCATTCCAATAAAAGAATGGAAATATGTACATTATTGAGTCATACAAAGGAAAATAACTGATTAACAGTTAACCACAATTTGTTTTAGAAGCGTGATAAGCAGGTGTACTTATCACGAATATTTGAATTTAATGTAGGGTGCTTATTAACTATACGTAGGTAGGTAACGGTAACGTGCTAATATACCTAGTCTTGCCATAAATATTGTCACGAAGAAAAAAAAAATTTTTTTATTGCAAATAATATTTATTACTTTTACAGTGTGTTAGTTTAATACATAAATATAAAACAATTTAAAATATAAAAAGCTTATTCGAAGTGGTCTCCATTGGCTGCAATACAGTCCTTTAAACGTTGAGGCCAGTTATCAATAGAAGCACGCACTCTTTCCATGGGATAATTCTTCACTGCCAATCATATGGATCGTTTTAGGGACTCCAAATTATCATGGCGTTTAGAGCAAGCCGTACTCTTCAAAACTGACCATAAATCATAATCCAGCGGATTAAGATCGGGACTAGACGACGGCCAGCGTATGGAGAGTAAAAAATTGCATTTGGCTATATACCAACTTTGTGTAATGCAATCACAGCGATTCGGTTCTCTTTATCACCCCACTCCATTTTAATATCGCAAAATATTGGACAATGTATTGGCGCCAAAATTAGAAAACTCAATGAACAATCATATAAAAATGACAGATTCCAAATTCAAATGTAATATCTTTCTTATTTTTAATTGTAACAGTATTTATGGCCAGACTGTAGTTTGACATTACATTTTGATTGGATTCATATGTAATTAGTAAAGTACATCATTATAAGTTACAGTTCTATTAAGGGGGATACACTAAGGTAGGCCTGTTTTTTGCAATTTGCAGGACCCCAATTGCGTAGCACACTGTCAAGCACAATCTAAATCATTTTGAAGGATATTACTGATTATTTTAAAAAAATATCATTGCTCGAAAAAATTATCAACTCAACAACGTAAATAATGCAATTAATGTTGTTGAACTGTCAAAATGAAAGCCATTGCTATTAATAGTTTGTTACGGAATTACCCCGCAGGCCAGTGCCAGGTTGTATGTTGCCGCGGTCGTAACAAATATAATTAATAATAATTCTGTAAAGTCAGAATTATAATCATTAGAATCAGCAATACAACTTCTCAAGTTAGAATTGGCCTCAAATGTCATGATTTAGTGAAATAGTCATTCAATAGGGTTATATGAACTGAGACAGATGTATTGATAATTTCTATGATTATAATTCTTTAAATAAATAATTGTTTCGGCCGCGAATCATATTTAGATCTACATACAACCTGATACTGACCTGCATATTGCAAAGAACGTAAGAAAATTTGTATTTCGCGGACTAACTAGCATTTCGCCTTAGAAGAACAAAATAATGTGCCTCATATACAGTCATGAATGAATACTACCGGCACCCTAATGGCCTAACACACGATCAATCGGAATCGGAATCATTTTGAAGCAAATTGCTAATCCATTGCTTCATAAGTTCGAAAAATTTGTCTGCTCAACACGTAAATAACGCAATGAATGTTATTGAACTCTCAAAATTAAACCGATTCCGATTGATCGTGTGTTACGCAATTAGGGTGCTGGTTACCTAATTTCATTGAATTCCGTTGCAATGTTAGTTATTTATGATGAATTATAATCATACCTTCACACAATCATAACTTTAGGTACCTACTTCAAAATACGACGACAGCATGGGACATAAGTATGCACTGCACACACATAAATTCCAGATAGTGTATGGAGTTTTTCCGTATGTGTTTGTCTACTTATTTACCTTAATTATTATAAATTAAAACTGTCACCTTTAAATATGTACAGACGCCAGCAGGTCAACCTACCCGAAACTGACAAATTTTCCCAATCAACCTTGAACCTTAATGCTTTAGCGATAAGTTGAGAATCTATTTAAAAAATTTGACAGACTGTAGTAGCTCGATGTGCTGGCGTCTGTACATTTTAAATGGGCCTCATCGTATAATTTATAACTGTTTTTTTAAACAGATGTCTGTAGGGTGGGTCCGGTTCTAATCATCATCTTTTCCCAAATTATACCAGTATGTTACATAGAGCGACTGCCTATCTGACCTCCATAACCCACTTACTGGGTAATACGATACCCCTTGGTCAACAAACAACCCGCACTGGGCCTGCGTGGTGGATTACGGCCCACTCCCTCTCACTGAGATGAGGTCTGTGTCCCAGCAGTGGGAACGTTATAGGCTGATTATGTAAGACTTGTCAGATTTTCGGGCTTTTGACGACCCGTAACCACTGTCAAAGAGCCACGAATGACAGCCGGGACCAACGGAGGCGTGGGTCCGGTTCTACAGTAACTAGTACAATTTAAGAGAAAGTGAAATCAGAGTCAACTTAATTAAACTATAATAAGAGACCAATCTGTATATTTAAGTGAGATTTCAATCAAAGTCCACGTAATTTATTAGCAGAACCAGGTAATTAGCTAGCTATACTTATTTATTTTCACTCTCTAAAAATAAATTAAATCATTCTGCTTGGTAGATCCTATAAAGTGAGATTTATAGCGACGTACAGACGCCAGCACATCAAGCTACCCAAAACTGTCAAATTTTCCCAATCGACCTTGAACCTAATGCTTTAGCGATAAAGTTGAAAATCTATTAAAGAAATTGACAGCTTGTAGTAGCTTGATGTGCTGGGGTCTGTACAAAAATGTCACCGGAAATAGATAATTGCCGGACTTTTATTTTCTCAGTAGGTATTATGAACTAATTAAGTTAAGACGACGTAATGACAATCTGTGATCGAAGTTTGCTGCACAATGATCGCAGACACGATAACCGGATCAATCGTTATTGTCACAGAGTAGCCATTGTTGCAGACCCATTGTGATATCCCATGCCTATCTGATTGGCCATTGACACCATGTAGGTAGTTAATTTAGCCTAACGTACATATATACCTGCACCCTAATGACGTAACAAACTATCAATCTAAATCTGAATCATTTTGAAAAATATTGCTAATCCATTGCTTCATATTAGGGGTTAAAGTATGAAATTGCCGATTTGTACTAAAAAATTGAAATTCTTTTTTTTTTAATTTAACATAAGTATTTATTTAATCAAAATAATTACCAATATTATCTATACATTGCTGCCATCTAATAGGAAGGTCATTTATGCCTTTGCGATAGAACTCTCGTGATCTAGATTCGACAAACTGTGTGAAAGCATTTTGTACTGCCTCCTGATAAGAAAACTTTTTATCACGTAGAAAATTGTCCAAATCACGAAAAAAATGGTAGTCCGTTGGAGCAAGGTCTGGCGAATACGGAGGGTGAAGAATGGTTTCTAATTGCAGTTCCTGTAGAGTTAAAACGGTTTCTCGTGCTGTATGAGGTCTCGCGTTATCATGGAGCAATAATGGTGAAGATCGATGCATGAGTCGAGGCTGTTTCACTGCTAGTTTTGCTATCATTGTTCGAAGTTCGGCACAGTAGACATCTGCCGTTATTGCTTGACCAGATCGGAGAAAGCTATAGTGAATAACACCATGCTGAGACCACCAAACAGTTACCATTACCTTTTTATTGGTAAGCTTTGCTTTTCCATCACGAAAGCGCTTAAACCAAAATCGCACGGTGCGTTCATTAGCAGTCCCCTCTCCAAACGCAACATTGATATTGCGAGATGTTTCTGCCGCGTTAGTTCTGCGTCGGAACTAGTATTCAAAATTAACTCGAATTTTCGAAGTATCCATCTCTCTTGTCTAAGCTGAATAAAAAAACAACTGAAAGTCGATAATCGAATGTTGCACATTTTTTAAAAGAAGAACTTCACAGGTACCATGTGAAAAAAGTTTCACTCAAAAATATTAAACAAAGAAAGTTCTATGTCCATTCGAAGTACCTATTACAATGAAACGGCAATTTCATACTTTAACCCCTATTATATTCGAAAAATGTGTCTCCTCAACAACGTAATTAACGCAATGAATGTTGTAGTGAACTGTCAAAATGAAAGCCATTGCTACTGATAGTGTGTGACGCAATTACGGTGCTGGTTTATCACCTTTCATTTCTTTCCCAGCATTATGCTCACGGGTGCCCCTTATAACGAGTTATCCCCAGCCAGTGATTTCCGCGATTTGTGTTTGGCACGGGTAGTCGGGTACCTGGGATTCAGAGATCCGCATTCAGCAATGCAGTACATTCCCGTTGATTGATAACAACTGCATTCAATAAAACATGGCCAATGGAAGAACTAAGTTTATACAAAACTAGCTTCCACCTGCGACTTCGTTCGCGTTAAATTTCTCCTTTTCTCGATCCACCCCGTCGCATCGCATCGCCTGTCCGCACTATTACTTCGTTTAGCTTAGCGGCCTTTCTGATTTTTTTTCTTCTTAAATAGCATTCCTCAGGAATTGGGCTATCAAATGAAAAAAGATTTTTTCAAATCCGACAGGTGGTTCCAGAGATTAGCGCGTTCAAACAAACGAACTCTTCAGCTTTATTTTTAGTATACAAAATGACGGTACTCCTCAAATCCTATCCAAGATCTAAGATCTAAAACAGACGTAACGTTGTTCTACATTTCTTTCAGCGTTTAAACCACAAATCTTCTTCAATTCGTTAGCTAGATGGTAGAATATAAAAACATGCTCTGACATAGATTGCCCAGATCTATATTTTATAGACACGCACGTTACGTCAGTCCGTTAGCACTGTATTGATAGAACTCGGAGATGAAATAACTTTATCTCGCCAGGGGATTGGGACGTTGAGATAGTTCTATTGCTCCGTAATAGGGAGCTATCAGGATGGAAACGTTTTATTACAAGGGATACAATAGTAACGAGGTTTTATTTTTCAAATTACAGCGTCCAAAAAAATGGACCTTCATAAACACACAGCTTAGGATTCTGAATAGACGTGTCGAAAAATTTCTATACAACATTTCGCATAGCCGAAAGATCCCTAAAGTGTTAATCTGAGGGGTAATTCTCGTAACTATAAGATCGTTCACAGTCAGATCTCAGTCTTAATCTGTCAAAAATACCTTATTTCCCTACATTTGACTAGTTTTTGACATTTGTTTGTCGCCGAGATGAGAGTGATGTGATGACTGATGGGACTGCGACAAAATTTTGAACGTTTTAAATTACGGGAATTAGCCTTCTGATTTCATTATAATCACATTAAGTAAGTAATCCGAGACTTAAAGAGAAAGCCAGAACTACTAACACACTTATAGCAACATCATGACTACATAAGGGATCCCCGGATTGGGTTGCACGCCGCATAGCAATGAGGTCGGGATGGCAGTTTAAGAGCTCTTTGGCCCAGCCACAATACCGCCCATTAATATGATGCTGACAACGCTGCCTCCGGGTTATCTGCTTAACTGAATAAGCTCAGGCTCTCAACAGCTGTTCTTGAATATTGATTATTAAATAAGGAAGGGAATAAGCGCTTATTTAAATAGTAAACGCCCATTACGAAATCTAAATTCAAGAGAGGCTCTTAGAAAATACTCTCGCTTGTAAATGTAATTGATTTTCTGCCAAGTGTCGTTCACAAAAAATATGGAAAATTCACGTCGGAAAAATTACCAAAATCGCTGTAGTACCTACCTAAAATTGGACGTACTCTCGTGTTTGGGGAACGTTATCCCTCAGTCTGTTATGTATATTTGATAACTGTCGGACCAGCCTAATGGTGATTATCATTAAGGGCCTTTAATGACGGCACTGGCCGAGTAACGACGACAAAGGTAATTGAGGATTCGAAAAAACGTCAACAAGATGCTCATGACTTGAGACCTCTCATTATCTCATCATTTAAGATCAACGATCTAAGCCGTAGACGATCGAGTTTAATTACCCGAAGGATGTTCGTATCCTTTGGAGATGCTATCTGCAACGTGAACAAAGGGGACCTAATACTCCTTATTATAGTTTGTGAGGCCGTGGGAATTTGCGCTATAACTGGAAACATTGTTCGCGAGGAACTTGGTTTTGGCTACAAAGACGAAGATTATGTATGGTAAGAATATTGTTGGTGGCAACAAAGTTAGGCGAAGTAATGAAGTAACAAAGAAATATTAAACACACGACTGGTCTACCAACTTTTCAAGCTAAACAACCCAACTCAAGTTAATAAGCAGAGTTTAGGGTTTGGTACACGGAATATAGAAAGAGGTTTTGGATTATTTGCTTGGGTGGAGAACTGGAGACGTTGAGAATTTAACGATGATGCAGAATTCGCTGCATCGATAGCATCAAGAATAATCTGTTGTTTGTGTTCAATTTTCCCACAGCATAATGTATCAGACGATATGTTCATCAACTCTGTCATTTGTATGATCGAGAATCCGATTACGATTGGGGTTCCGTCGCCATCATTATAACTGGGCCTCGTAAGTGACTCGCAAGTACTCGCAACAATGACGATGATTTGAATACCACGTTTGGATCATTAGAGTAGCGTACATCGATGGCTAGGGGCCGCATATTGCGGAAGTAATTCCGCCTGGATGGCCGTAATATCAGGTACCGAGCAGAAATACCGCAAGAAATATTTTCTTATTTACATAGTATTAAATTGTTGGGTGTCGCCCGTCGTTTAGTAACAATATCGTGAGCTCTCGTCAGCTATTGGACTCTTCCTACCCTATACTACATTTCTCCTGAATTGTATAAAGCATTTTACTGCGTATTTGACTCGGCGAAGCCGTAAAATGTAGGTGATAAGAAAATCGTGTAAAGTAGCAAAAGTAATATCTTTTACGGACAAAAGTAGAAAGAAAGAAGCAAAAGTAATTTCTTTTAAAATTAGTGTTTTCCAGTAAAAATACATAAACTATGTTCCTTGTAGCTAACAATTGTTATGACTGACTGACCTTGTGGAAGATCTCTTGAACTGTTATGTAACTAATGAGCCGTTCTGTGTTGTGTCTGCTTCAGCATTGTTGGTTTCATAATGCATGACATTGCTAATAATATACCATCTGCATTTTATGTTGTTATTGTTTCCTACGAGAATTTATAAGGTACTACATGTTCTTGGCTTCTTGTTTAGTGTTCTTACTTTCTTAGACAACGTAATTTCAGTATCGTGTGCTTATTATCGAATTGTAATTAACAATGGTGGCCCCGAGCACAGAGGTATCGGCCCCAACTTATGTAAGAGTTGTTGGTCGTGTGGTTTGAACCCAGCCAGGCGCATTATTTTGTGTAAATAATTTTATAACACATTTGCTCGTAAAGGGTCTCTTATTTCACCAATTTCAATATCGTATTGTATCTCATTACGTACTTGTGCTTTATTGTAATGTAACGCACGGTTTATCAAGATGCTCCATCTAAATCGAACGGTACTTTTATAAATCTTAGCAAAGAGTTTTTATGTCAGAAAAATGGTCAACATTTTATGAATAAAATTAGCTTTGGGAGATAAAATATAATAAATAATCACTTAATTTTTTAATTTAATTAATTTTTACAATAAATTACAACCATCTGTAACAAAAACACAAAAATATTAAGTTACTTTATTAGTAATACTGGCTGTCTTTTGTGCCTTTGTCTTAAAAAAAAGCGCGCGCGCATCTCTAATTTGTGAACAAGTAAAAATTATTCCGCGCGCTTTTTCTTTATTGTTTTAAGAAAGTCCGAGTTTTATTTATTTCCTTGCAAATATATTATAAAACGTCGTATGACATACGTGCGCTTTGATAATTACAGCCTCTGCTTTCTAGCAATATCGCCTCGGCTGTAATTTTCAACTTACCGCACTTGTATCATAATGTACTGTTATCACCACTGCTCTCAGAACGGTGAAGAAAACATCGTGAGGTAACCGTCATGTCCTGGACCAAAAATTCGAAGACATGTGACGTCTACCAACCTGCACTGGGTCCCAGTGATAGATTACAGCCCACTTCCTCTCGAAGATAGGAGGCCTGTGTCCCAGCAGTGGGACATAATATGCTGATTATGTAATTAACAATTCACATACTGAAAGTATGTTGTATTATCTTATCAACCTTTGTGAAATGAATAGCCTGCATAACTTTTAATATAACAGTTACATTTATGGCATAAACACGTAAAAAAATAAACTGACGGAAATTCTACGCAATACGTACATGACTTTAAGTCCTCTCCACAAAAGGTGTGAACCTCCTCCATAAACTCAGCATTTCGGTAATGTTTACATTTACTTAACAAGACTACGTTAGAGTTGTAAAACTTTATGTAAACAAATGCTATCTAACTTCGTTCTGGTTGATCGCAAACGGTAGTCTTACGTAGCTATTTGTGTATACCACAATTTATACAAACATTACGCATCTGCTAAGCGTGTAAATAATGTTTTCAGTTTTCACTCATGACTTCCTTAGACTTAGATTCTATTCGTAATGTTTAACTTTATGCATTGAGAGTATGAGACGAGACTGTGAATGCATAATAATTCATTTAGAGGAACAAAAAACGTGTGTTTCAACTATTGTGTGTCTCCTGCAAAATTATGAATGTTATGTGTCTAAGTTGGTAGGTACATATTATGAAACAGTGCACGTAGCCCGAAACAACGGGATAGTTATCTTCTCTTTGTATTTACGTTCATGTTGACAAGTTTTCAGCTTCGAGGTATTCAGGCTGAAACTTTACGAACTAGTCTAATTTCACAGCTCGTGGTATTGTTGTTCTAATGTTCTGTATAGTTTTCAGATGATAAACATGTTAATTTACTGGAGGTTTTGATTCTTTGACTTTTGGAGTCTTGTAAAATTATTACCTACGTGCAAAAATCATAAATTGACCCCTTTGAATGCATGTAGGAGTTAATCAGACTGCACTGCAATGACTGCAAGTCATTCATTACTAAGTGGAATCTAATGTGTAAACTGTAAGGTCAACTGAGTAAAGTTGATCGGCCTCGATTTTTTTTTTTTTTTTTTTAAAAAAAACGTTGCCCCACACTAGGAATTTCTCCTGTATCGTGGGTGCGTTTACAAACATTTAAACTCACATACACAAACAGCCAAAAATTTGCAAAAGTTAAATAAAATTGTCTCTTAAAACAAAGTAAGTACAATTTTACACATTTCCGCATTTATCTCGTTTAATATACATAAAAGCATGTGTAGAATCTTTTGTTTGGGTGTGAACTTGCGATTCTTCGCCTCGGCTCGGAATCAATTATCTTGACCTTTGCGCGCGAGTCGCGCGGTCGACGAACTTGATTTGAATAATGACCGTTGGCAGTTTGCACCATGTCTTGCCAGCCTTACAGCAGTTTATTGTTGCCTGTGTGAAATATGAACAAGTAGGTATTAAGATTTCAGTTACCATAAATAAATAATTAATGAATTAGTTCCGCTTCTTGAAGATGTTTTAGTACAATTAAGAAAGTTACAAGAGCCATTTTTTTTTAAGCATAGGCTTCAATTTGGCACTTGGCAGCACACAAAACAGTAAACAGTGCCGAATGACTACCTACATGTAAATTCCAGATAGGAATATTTTCTTGTTACATGCTTTTCAGTTCATTTTTCCATACTCGCATTTTAGTTTTAAACATTTATTCTAGCTTTATTAGGAGCCATGCCAAAATTCTTTGAACCATAAAATGTAGGTAGGTATCTACTTCGTACAAAATCTCCGGACGAATAAATTTCCTTTGCGGTTATTCATTCAAGTTTAAATAATGCTTTTGAGGTGTAATTTTACACACAAAATTAACATACAGGTTTTCTTGAACGAAGCAGCGAAGCGAGGGAGGTGTCGGGTATTAAGGACGTAACACCTAGCTACGTAATGATACCTAGGTGACTTATAGTGCCCTGGTACAATGTTAGGTATTCTGGTCTAGTTAGTGAACCATTAGATTGTTGCGGTTAGTGCTTACCACGGCTAGATTGAGTAACTGTTTGCGTATATATGATACATTTGTAGCAGTTATAGCTAGGAGCGCTAAGGACATCCGATGTGTTGCTTTGAAATGCAATATTCCCACATTTCAGCAACATCATGCTTCACATGGCTATGAAGAGATCTTCACACCATACATAGGTTTCTATAGGTATTGAGATATTATACAGGGTGACAGGGACATCGACGCGCAACCGTCCCCATGGATTCAGTAGAAGATTCTGAACGCTCCTGAGTTAAAAACTTTCGTCGTTAAAAAAAAAAATTTGCTGTACATACATTTTGACCGCGTAGGTATTGCACTTTTCTATGAAACAGTTGTTTTTTAACCGACGAAAAATGTCTACGCTCGTCTAGAATCATGTGCTGAATCCATGGTTACAGTTTTCGCGTCGGTGTCCCTGCCACCCGTATGTAGGTCCTATGATAAAGTGCTTACACCTCTACACATTGCCACTTACTGTTAATACAAAGCCTTTTGAGTCTTTCTTTGCGCCATCCAAAGCTACCGCTCAAAGTACCGCTCCCGAGCCTATTTGGAGCATTCTTGTAAAATTGGGTCGACCTTATTTCATCGTCGACGTTAGTACCCGCCGCGCTCTGCTGCAGATGTCTAGACTTTAGCCATTTGACAGTAGGCTTGGTCCATTTAAGCAACATCTTTGCCAATAAAGTTATGATAGGACTACGAATCAACTAACAAGTAATCCGAAAGTTTTCTAAAGTAAGAGTCCAGAAAGGCAACAACAGAAGGCGTTTCAAGTAAGTTCTCCGTGTAACTTAACCAAGCCTTACATGATAATAGTGTCCCTAACTCCTAACAACGACCAAATCTGGAAGTTAAACTATTATACCTACCTATACGGTAAAAGGTCTTTGTGCCTAATACGTTCAGGTAAATGGTCCCCATTTGTCCGGCATTTATTTATCACATTGTGTACTTCGCTCTATTGAGGTTGAACCATCCCTGACCTGCGGGCTGTGTTGGTAAAGTAATAAAACCGTTTCAATGGATAGCGATACTGTTGTGTGGTTGTACTTACTATTTTAGGACGTAGGTAGTACAGTGTAGACTGCTTTAAAAATGCCTACTAAATACTTCTAGATTATTCTCAAGTTCTCCTCAAAATATGCTACACTTCAACATTCTTGTTCTTCGTGTCGCTGGCACGACTGTACCTATATTAAATCTTGGTTTCCCAAAACTGCGCCACTTCCACACGCAGAGGTCACTTTGACTACATGTTTTGGGACACTGAGGGCAGGATAGGAGGTGGAGCATGGTTTGTGATATAGCTCCTTACTTTATCATTAAGTATTAACGTTATAATACTTAGTTAGTACTTAATAATGCCCATCATTTTCTGCAAAGCCCTTGACATTAAACCTTCTCCGTCAAAGTAATATAAGTAAGTAATTTCGGCGATATTATCACGGTATTATTATAGTGAGGCATGCGACAAAAAACGCAAATCACTGTTCCTCTTTACACCGACATTATTTTACGACGTTATTGGAGACCGAAAAACGTAAGCACGTTCATATTTTAATCAATTCCTGAAAATCCATCTTGATAAATCCCCCATGCTGTAGCTACGGGTACCAAGTTCTTTCTACCCTGTGCTATATAATTAATTGTTAAACATCACGCGATCGCGCTTTTTGTAACTAACTTTATACAGATTGCTTACACAGCCATTTGCTACAAGGATAAATTGGTATAATTTATTTAAATACCTTCCCAAAGTCGACCACGAAGTTGAAGGTTTCTAACAATATTTGTTCATTATTTTTTCTTTATTCTTTTGCAGAGTGAAACGTGGAAAATTAAAAGATTACACTGATCAAAGGGTCCGACCGGATTCATCTTCATTTAAGTAAAATGCTTTGTTCAAGTTAGTGTAATGCGCAGTTAGACTTTTCTTTGTGTTTCTCTTTATGAGGTTGATACGTATAGTTAACGATTAAACTTAAAAGCACGTACAAATTATTGGAAAATACCTACCTAAATATGTTACAAGCTACAACACTGTTTTCCTAAACCAAAAATGGGATGTTCAATCTGTCATTGTACCAATATCTGATGAATCCACAGCTCCGATCGGAAAGTTCTCAATTATCTGAAAACTCAAATGAAGCGAACCTCTTCAGTACTACCTGATTAAAGTCTACTTTACTGAGAACTAAACGAATCCTCCAAGTTAACTCGTTAGTGCGGCTACTCTTTCAACTTGACAAACTCATTAGTCAACCGGATATTCAACATTTAAGTATTATAATATAAAATTATTAATTGAGACAAACTGAAAAGGTAAACTATTATTCGGGTGTAATTAATATTAGGTAGGTATTACGTAAGTAATAAAGTATCAGTGGAAAATGTTACTGACCTTGTATTATATTGAAACTGTTAAAGTAAAGCAAGCATTGGCTTGTTACATATCTAGATAAAATCTAACTATCGACTGCCGAAATTATCGTTTTGAAGCAAAACTAAATGTAGACAGGTAGGTAAAAAACTATAACAACCGTTCAGACAACCACCCACTTTTAAAATAATACCTTTGTTTTAAACTAACACAAAACAATATCTCCCAATAATTTTATTGTTATATTTGTTATACTTAGTTATTTACTTTCCTGGGTAAGATAATCTATTGCCAACTTCCATACTAATATTATGAATGCGAATGAAACTCTGTATGTTAGTTTTTCACGCCTTAACGGTTGAAAGGGTTGCGATGGGCACACAGGTAAACGATGACCTAAGTTAGGACATAGATACTTTTATCCCGGTAAATATTACGTTCCCGTGGGATAATTTCTAACCTCACGCCTGCGAAACCGCGGGAAAAGGCTCATTCTTCATAAGCAATGACACAATTAATGACGTCCAATTTTTTTTTATCTCCAGAAGCGGAGTGCGACGGCTGCGGTGGCGATGGCGACGAGGGCCGCAACGTCAGCGAGTTGCTCCTGCCGCAGTATGCGCTGGCGACCGGGGGCCTGGCCAGGGACCACCGGCCCCTCATCACCTTCCCCGACAACAACAACTTCCACATCATTATGCCTTCGGAGTACCGGAGGCTGCTGCTTTACCTCACCTCTGTGCCCTCGTAAGTAATGTGATACAAGATCCCCTAAATCATTAATGCTAATCTACAAAGGGAGTTCAACATTATCAAACACGCTTCAAGACTCCCTCCACGCAGTGAGTATAAGTCCTGAGACCACCTCGTCTTAGTCCCAGCAGCGGAAATATTACAGGCTGTATAACAGTGTCTCTATAAATCTTGACATTCATAAACTTTTAGGGGTTTATTTACTAACGATGATTAAGTCAAGTTTCGTTGAAACGTCAATTCACAGTCGCCAATCACTACTTAAATAAAGGGGTTAAAGTCTAGGCGGTCCTCGTCAGTTTCGATCAATGATTTAGTCAATTATCGGAAAGAGGCCAATAGATTTTAATATTTAATTAAATGACATTTCTGAATAAGGGGATCGAGAGTCCTTAGTCAGTGGCGTGACATTGCTAGTACAAACAGAGTTATTTAAAGTTGTGTCCTACAATGTGTATTGAGGACCGTAGGTAGTTTTTTTAAACAATGGACTGGACGACAATCTTGTGAACTTTGTCTTTACTTCGACATTGCAGACTTGTACACGAACTGCATTTTTTAGCTGGAAATACTTTTACAGCTTACCCACTCGAAATCTATTACTGTCAAGAATTTGAACTGCACGATAGATGTATATTGTGTTACGGTGCAGCCACATAATTTCACTAGCTCTTTAACTAGTTCACTGCCAACAGCTGGTCGATTTATTTCTTACAGACTTACCTTACTACCTACTCCAATTCTTTTGTTTCTCAATATTTTCCATAAACTCTTACGTGAAAGCCATATTATATATTTTTTTACCATGAATCACTTTCATTTTATCTCCCGTTGTATGTCATTTTTGTGACATTTTTCTGCTTACGCTAAAAGCGTAGACCACCCACAGAGAATCTTCCGCTTCATTGAACGCTACAACGTTTTGAGTAATATAATTAATAATATTGTATTGTATTAGCCCGTTATTGTTTAAAAAGTTTTGTATTTTATATTTATATGTATAGCTTCTCCTTATGGAAAAAATATAAGATTACCATGAATAGCGTCTGCGTTCGACATAAGCAGGAAAGTTTGACCTCAAATGTTTCTATGCCTACCTATTTATCGCCTGACGGTTACCACTAACTGAAATATTAATGGGTCTTTATGGGTGGTTAAGTTCCCAAGAGACCAGTGTATTAACTAACACGAGTTCGTTACAGACAGTTCATTAAAATTGTAAATTAACTTCAGAAATAAAAGTGCTCGCAAGATCAATCATGAATTCAATATTCATATTTAGCTTATAAACTGGATAATGGATATTAGGTAATTATCTATTTAAACCCTGTAAGTAGTACCTACTAAAGTTAATATAGCAGCGTTCCACAATTTGATAGATTATTTAGTATCACGGCCACATGAGAATCGATACCAGACAGAACTCATAATTGATTGATAACTAAGTAAATGATACTTAGCTGGCATCACTAATCAATATCAAGTTTCATTATTCATAGATGATTTCTTTCTTATTACAGGTTATTGGAAGCAGATATGGGCTTCCACATTATAATAGACAGAAGAAAAGATCGATGGAACTCTGTCAAAACAGTATTACTAAGGATCTCAGTAAGTAATAATTAATTATCTAAAGTCAAATTGGCGTTTCAAAATTCGCCAAAGATGTAAGCAACAACGGCCGCTCGAAATTGTCTATGATTTAGTGATGTGGTGGTATGAATTTTAAGTTTTGGTGCTATCAATGTTACGATTTTTTTTAGTAGTGTTTCCATCAGTATTTTTTATATTGAGATATCTTCATAAGTTAAGTTAGTTAAGTTTGATTTGAAAATCGACAAACCTATACGTTATTTAATGAGGAAAAAATACCGCATCTTTATTAAGTAGAACGCGGGTTAGCTCCAACAGCATCTTGAAAATCCTAGCCGAAAAACACAATTATTGTCAGTATAACAAATGAGAGCCATTCAATTGTTTTTTTTTTTTTTCAATAAAGGTGTATTAAATACTCCTTGTACAAAAAGTCGATATTTTTTATGTCAATCACTGGCATTTCAATGACAAGATAAATTTAGACGAGGGAAAAAAGGATGTCAGCCGTATGACGTTTGTAAAAATTCAAAATCCGTCCCAGTTTTAACTTTTATTGATAAATATGATAGTATATTTAAAAGTTTAGAAATACGCACAGGGTGTAAAAGTGAGTGTGATAATACGTGTATCCTATTAATTGCGTATTTAATCAGTGAGGCGTAGATATCGCGTTCAATTCCCAGCCAAGTTCAATGTTATTGGTTTTAGCGAAAGGCTGCCACTTCCAGTATACCTTACATACGCTAATTAAAAACTAATTATTTTAAAAGTAGTCTGAAAATACAGAACAATAAGTTTAACCACAGAATAGTAGTTATATGTAAAACTAGGACACAATAAGAACTTTAATGGAACTTCCATGTAGGTAGGGATATAGTATTGTTATAACTGTAAGTAAATAATTAATTGGAAGTTATAAGCCGATATCTACAAATATTTTTTCCTCTGTTCCAGGAATTCTTCCCAGGAATAATTCACGCTGTGTACGTCCTTCGACCAGCAAGTTTCTTACAGAAGGCGCTTTCAGAAGTCAGTAGTAAATTATTTAAGGAAGAGTTCCGGTTCAGGGTGCTAGTCTGTTCGTCAGTCGAGGAGTTGTACGAACACTTCGACAGATCACAGCTGACGCCAGACCTTGGCGGGGAACTACAGTATTCACATGCTGAGTGGATACAGCAGCGGATAGTAAGAACTTTTTTATCACCTGCTCTAAAATAATCGTTACAGATATTTAAAATTCTAATGACAGATCGTTAAATCCCAGCATGGTTATAATGAGGTCACAGTGGCGCCATCTAGTTGTTTAAAAGTTAACTATCAATCCTAAATCGCGCTATCAAAGTTCTCCGAACAATTTTAACATAGCCGGAGAGTTGTGTTAGTTTGGTAATGTTCAATGATGTATATCCTTGCGCACCGAATTATTTGTGTGGAAATATGGGAAATTTCATACAGCGCCGATCGCCTGTGTGAAATTCTGAGAACAATTACCTGAATTAACTATTAAAGTTTGTAATAATGCAAATTTAACAGTGATTTAAATTAACATTATTATTTGAATAGAATGTTCATCTAGTACCCAATTGGTTTTTTGTAACTGTTTACTATTTAGTTAGTACCAGTTTAGCCTAAATATATATTTGTATTTCAGGCTCTAGAGAAATTTTCTACGTTAATGAAGGAAATCTCAAGTAAATTGGACGAGTTTATGCATGAGATTGTAGACTGCGATATGGGAAACGACCCGACACAAACCAAAGAATTATTAGACTGTCAGGAAAATAGGTAACCTAAATAACAACACTACATTTTTCGTAAGTGTGTTCGTTGTTTTCCTTGTCGTAATACGAAGTTTTATGTTAATTATGTTTCTGTTTTAGGTATAAAGCTTTAAAAACTGAACTATCGTCGGCAACGTCGCAGGGCGAAGAGTTGCTGACGCAAGTACGGAAACCAAACCTTACTTATAATATTATCAGCCATGTCGCTGCGGTTGAGAGGTAATTTTACTTATGTATTTTAAGAGACAGATATTAATTATTCAGCGTCCACACCTAATATGGCTCCGTTTAAATAACTTAGCCCAAGTTTCTATGCAGATTAAAAAACAAGATGATTAAATATTAAAAGACAGGTTATAGGAACCAGTTGTGGACTGGAAGTAGTAAAGAGGGCGATGCAGGGCTAGGCTGACGTTCAATTAGAGCAAGTCAATACTTCTAGAATACCTAAGTTATGGAAGTCATTATTGGCCATCAGACAATTACCTATGTCAACCTACACAGGTCAACTAATAGACCTTGACCTTTAGTTATTTCTAACGATGCAAGAAAGCTGGAGAATGAAAATTAATAACGTATTGTTTCAGATTACTGGTGCAACTGGACGAGACTGAAAAACAATTCGACAATTTCTGGCAAAAACATTCCACAAAGCTAAACCACTGGCTGAAGTTTCGAACGTTTTTATTAAACTTTAAACAGATGCAGGTAACTTACCTACGCTTAATTTAATTACAAATCATTCAATCAGAGACAATTTTGTATTGTGTTTTTTTAAATTACATTTTTGCTAAGAGTTTACCGGTCGGAACTGGAAATGCGACGCCTGTTTATTTCTGTTTCGAAAGTCAAACATTGGTGTTCGCGGTGAACACACTCTGTGTGATTCGTCAGGGTCTTTTGCTGGTCGGAAAACAAAGTCTGAAGCCCTGTTTGAAACCAAGTCTGAAACCGCCCTATTGGCGACTAAGTCCGATATATCCATACATTTCTCTTTACTATCCATACCTTCGAAATTGCGAATATCCTTCCTCTTCTGAGCGTCCAGTTGGAATGTTAACTTCTGTATTTTTCGCGACTTTTCTTCTAGACGCGCCTTGAAATCCTCCGCTTGTTTACTCTTTTTATTACATTCTGATTGTAAATTACTGACCTTTCGTTTGCAAGTTTCAAGTTCCGCTTTTAGTTTTTGAAGATTCAATGTGTTTATTTCTTCCATACATTGTAGTTTCTCTCTCGCATGTTTTGCTACGCTCTCTTGATATAACGTCTCTTGTTCGACCTGATACGCCCAAAAAGACATTGCGCGCATAGCAATGTCCATGATCGTGTCGGGTCTCATTCCCGCCAAAACTATTGATTTGAATGTTTCATTAGGCCTAAGATCAGCTTGAATCACATCAAACTTATCACGTAATTCGGTACCACATGCCGGACAAGTCAATGCATTTTCGGGAGTTCGTTTGAATTCTCTTTTTCCGTGTTCAACACAAAATGCATGCGAACAAGTCGTTACCCACGCTTGATTTGATAGAGACTTTCTGCATTTGCGAAAGTTGCACACAATTTCCATAGTCATTTTATCACTTGTTGTTTTTCATTACAGTATTATTTTTATTAAAACTTGATACAAATAAACACTTTTGCTTACATTATTAATTTGTAAATGGAGGTTAGGCATATGTCAAATTGTTTTTTTAAATAATCTAAAGGGTATGTTATTATCCCTCCATGTTGCATGCGAGTTCGACCTTCTTGTTGCTTTTGTTGTTTTTTTTATTTTTTGTAACTAAAGAGGATTTATAGTTCACAAATTAAAATTGCGTCATTTAGATGTTCAGTTATTTATTTAATCATGCCCATAGAACCATAGTTTTAATAAGATGTTATTTTATTGTAGGCTACTTTAGACAACCATCTAAAAGAAGCATGCGACATGACTGAGGTGGGCGAGACAGCAATCAGGGTAGACAGCCTTCTACAAGAGGCTGGCGACTTTGAGAAACTTTGTAACTGTGATCTTGATACAGCAACCTCAGTTATTGACGACGGTAATGTTTTATGAATGATTTCATATTATTTAAAGACAGCAGCAAAAAAAAAACAAAAATATCTTTTTATTCAAATGATTAAAACTGAAAAAAAAATACAAACTGAATAAAACTACAAAGTCGCCGTCGCGTCGCGCGTCGATGCAATCTCTGTATTGGAAACTGGCTGCAAAGAAAAAGAAAAATAAGGCTCGGCTCCTAGCTTCGATTTATGAATTGAAAACAAATGCAGCATTCAACATTGCGTCCAATAATATTTTTACACAATTAAGATTTTGTTTTTGATAAATAATTATTGTATTACTATTGGGATTTCTTGTTAAGAAAGGGTATGTATAATTCATTATCCAGTAAATAATTATATATTTTTGCAGGAGAGAAATTAATGCAAGACCCGCTAAGTCAAGTTGACCACATAGAATCAAAATGCGAAGAACTAAGACGAACGAGCGCTTTGCTTTTGGAAAAAATACAGAAACGAAATCTACTTCTGACTAAAGCCAGAGAACTTATGGACAGGATAGATAAGGTAAGTTCAAATATGTATAAATCTAACTATGTAGTTTATTTAACATAGATATAAGTTATATATTTCTATGGTAGGTAACTAGGTACAAGCTAATAATAAAATAGTATATAAAGAAAAACATGTATTTTTAGTGTGGCCTTTCAATAAACGTTACATATAAAAATTGAACACCAAGTCGATTAATTTCAGCAATTTCTAACTTTTCTTATTTGAAGATTGTTATTTATTTGTTACTACAGGGTGTTTGTGCATTTAAGATTTATTATGTCTATCACACTCACCATAATATCTATTATATCATAGCAATTAATGTATTATTGTCGCTGGGAAAGTCCTAGTATTATCATAGCAAATTTAGAATACCAACTATTTTTACAAAATCATTGTAATTCTGAACCTTATGTCATTGTATTTAAAAGTTACACAACATGACTTGTGATTTCTACCGATTAACCATATGTTTGCAGATTTTTTTATTTGATATTTTCTTCAAAACAGGCGAACGAATGGTGCGCAACAGGCGTGGAAATCTTAGCAGGAGAAGGAGGGTTAATAGCAGTGGACAAATTGTTAGAAGACGCTACGAGCTTCGGACTGACGGCTCCAGACCAGTTCCGGGATATGCTGATGCAGTCTGCTACACAGGAGACCAGGGCACTCGTTACTCAGGTACGGTGGTATTACGTCTTAATTATGCTGTAGGGAAAGATAGCCAGGCACCAGTGACCTATAGCTGAAGGCAAATTGTTTGAGACACTTTCTGTCTTTATTTTCCAAAATTTTCACTAAGCCTTTATTCTAAAATCTAGAATGAAATATCAGTTAAAGCTTGCGATACGGTAGCCCGCGAAATTCAAATACGTACTTACGTTATTTGCAATTTCCAAGCCAGTGTCAGGTTGAATGTTGATTAAAATATGATTCGGGACCGTAACAAATATGGCTTTACAGAATTATAAATAACTAGAATCAGCAATACAACTCCATAAGTTAGAATTGGCCACGAATGTCATGATTTCATGAAATAGTCAAATAAATATTTATTACGGCCGCTAATCATATTTAGATCAATATACAACCTGATACTGACCTGCAAATTGCAAAAAACATAAGAAAATTTGAATTTTGCGGGCTACCCACAAGCTTTTGCCTTAAAAGGTATGGAATCTAGGCCTTTGGTTGCGCTTTATTCTCATCTTTGTCGGACTTATGTCCAGCAGTTTACGTCTTTTGGCTATAAAGATGAAATCTCTGGTATTTTAACCCTCTGATCTGAGAGTCTTTTGACCACTCTCTTATACTGATCTCTACTAATAACTAAAGTATTCTCCAGGTGGCACAAAGAGTAGAAGACGTTTGGTTGATGGTGTCTGTGAAACGCGCATCTCTTCAAAGAGCAGCTGCGAAGCCGGCGCGACCGGTGCAGTCAGTTCCACCGCAGAGCGCCGCCATAGCTCCTACCAACCACCAGGTTAGTGATAAACAGTATTGTTCACAGATTTTACTGCATACCAATTATATAGGCATAGGTACTTTGGTAGGTACACCCAGGGATATTAGGTGTAAAGCAAATTCTTCAATTTGGTTTATCTACAATCTTACCCTTCGTTAATTTGCCGTGTTATATAGCTAAAGAATGACAGGTGTCATTTAAATATACACGGTAGCAGAAAAATTGTAGACAGGGACATCGACGCGCAACCTGTAAGTAACGATGGATTCAGCACATGAGCTTACACCCCACAGCGTCGAAATTTTCGTCGGTTATTAAAAAAAAAATATTGCTGTTCCATACATTTTGCCCGCGTAGGTATTGCACTTTTCTATAAAACAGAAGATTTTTTATTTTTATAACCGACGAAAAATTTCGACGCTATGGGGTCTAAACTACAGTTACAGTTACGCGTCGATGTCCCTGGCACCCGTATAGTGCTACCAGTGCTTTCACCGTTAATTTACCTCTGATTTTGCCTCACTGTCTGTGATCTTTATTTCTGTTGAAATAAGGTTGCTGTTGGATTGCAGCCACTGACAAGTCTGTCAAAATCATAGTGATTGTTATTTTCGTTACAATAAGGTCGCTGTTGGGTTGGTGTTGTCAAAGGGAAAATAACTGGGAAAGGGCTACAAGGATATTTTCGCGCCTAAAAATTACTTTGACAGGGGGGCGTTATTGGTAAACATTTATGAAATTGTATTGACAAAACAAGATGGTGGCATTTTGCGTTAGTTCCGTTTTTGGCCACGCGCTAAAAGAACCTTGGAGCGTTATTGAACTTATAACTTGTCTTGGTAGTCAATTTACTAAACAATAAATTTCCCTAACTTACCATCCGTGTATCAAAAGGGAAAAGCGTTAATTAATTAAGTACCGTACATCTGCAATGTAAAACTATCTACATATCTAATTAAGAAAGTTTTCATTGTTGTCATCGCTCGTCTAATGTTTTATTTTGCATAAATCTAAATCATTTTGAAGGATATTACTAATCCATTGTTTGATAAATGTTCGAATTATTTGTCTGCTCAACAACGTTAATAACGAAATTAATGTTTTTGGATTGTCATAATGAAAGCCATTGCTACTGTTAGTGTGCTACGCAATTACCCTGCCGGTCGCTGCTACCAAGTCCATGTTAACAGTTACCTGTTGACCTGTTGATATCGTAGATTGTGTCACCATAGTGATCTGCAATATAATCTGGGTGAACATGATTATTATAATATTCAAGTAAGTAAAACCGAGCAGTTGCTCGCTGCCTTAGCCCTTCTCTTTATGCAATTTTTCCTCCCTCCCAATGCATTGTTTTGTCACAATATAAATAGGTTGGTAACAGAAGTGGAATAGAATACACTCGGCTTTATTCAAAAGCGATTTACTCCTTTATTTTTGAATGAAATTTTATGTTGTTACGAACTTAGCATTGTTGAACCCATACGTTTATGTAATGTGTCGTATTTCAATGTTGCATTCGTCATTTCACGAAAAAATCGCAATTGAAAGTTGCCAAGTGTCGACATATTGGTGCTCGTGACTGTACTCCATATAAATTTTACAAGAGTTTTTAAATGGGCGGTCTTATCGCTAAGAGCGATCTTTTAAAGACCTGTCAACGTTTGGATGGATTATAAAGGGGAAGGAGTGACAAGTACTGTAGGAAGTACCTACCTATTTATCAGTCTCCAGTACAAGGTAAAGGTACAACGATATAGCGTCTACATAAATAAGGAGTCAGGAAATTCTAAGCCCATCCATAAACACTGTCTGACCGAGAATCGCACTTAGGCATATTACATTAATTAGCTTAATGCCTATTAAAAGTATATTATTCTTACAGTAATATTTTCAAAGTCAAGGTTTTTACACTTCCTTCGTATGTTACGAAAACAATTGGGCTGGCCGGAGCCGGTGCCTAATTAAAAAACATTTAATTAATTAGGCGCTCGTCTGTCTACTAAACGAACACCTAATAAAAGCAAGCATCCGTAGAACGCGTATCTTTCGTCATAAAACATGATGTAATTACGCCAACAATCAAGTGCAGTGTTAACGCATGCGACACGCTGCGCGACCACTTTCTTGCGCGCGCGTATACGCGCATACTCAAACATTGTGACTGTGACCGATACGCGCCGCGCATTACAAGGAAACTAGTTTAGCTACCTGTTCTGCCTGCCTACTATGAAAGTTGTCGGGATACTTGAGGGTCTGATTGTTTAAGGATTTTAATTGTATGACAGGTTTCTCAAAGAAAGTTGACTTATGACGCTGGGCGGACATGAGTTGAAAGAGTTATTTTATTACTAATAAGCACTCCATCATACTGAATGTATTTATTTGTCATTAAATCTAGCTTCTTAATTCTATTAAAGATGATGATGAGTTGCGCAAGAAATGTAAAATGACCGCGCATTCGCAAAATGACCCCCAATTAGCGCTACCGACCGCTAAATATACTTTATTAAATACCATAATTGACTCTCTAACCAATAACTCAGGAAAGCCGCCAGATACGCTTCCGGCTATAAAATATAGTCTCGTTATCGCTAATGAAGACACGTGAATCGCGCGATTTATCGCAAATCGCTCGCAAAAACGCTAATAATCTGCGCTATCGTGTAGAAAGTGCGCGAAACCCACAAAGGTCGCGCACTGCGCAGTGCGCATGTCAAAGCGCAGCTTTCATACCGAATGGGTTGTAATGATGTGTCGACATCTGTAAATTTATGTTTTCTATTGTTATACATTTTATCTTATGACAAAAAATTAAGATTAACGACTAAATACAATCAAGAACGAGTCAACAGTTTTGAAACTAGGTCAAGTCGCTGAAATGATTCTAATTTCTAACTTAAAATAAATAATGGTAGGTATCTAGTTACCAAAATCCAAATAAAAACTAAGCTAAAGGTAAAATATTTTGTGGTAAGATGCCATAAAATATTAATTAATTATTTTATACCACCTACTAAAATAAAACTTTCTCCGGTTGAAAATGTAGGTATTCACGGATAGAATTCAGGAAAGTTGAAAGAACTATCATAACGTTACGAATCACGACAAATTCCATAAAATGTCGATTTCCTACGTTCCGTAGCAGATATAATCTAAAAGGGAGAAATCGACAAAAAACCTGTTAAACTAGTAAAAGGATCGCGTGCGGCCGCAAATACACCCGTTTCTTAACAAAGTTTGATTTCCTTGGGGAAATTGAAGTTTCAACGGATAGAGGTTTTGCTTTCGATGATACTTCCTTGTCAATAAGATTCTGTGCGAGATATAATATAGTACTTATATCAATAGTGCTTTACTTGTGTTTATTAAAAATAAAAAATAAAAATAAGCTAAAACAAAAATAGAAATTTCTTCTTAGGCTTTTTTATTTATTTATTTAATACTTTACACACAAATGTACAGAGGCGGACTACATACTACATACCTTTATATGCCTTTTTTCAATTTTTTGTGCTTACGGAGCTAAAAAACCAAGGAAGTAGTCAACTAGGCATAGTCAAGAGACATTCGCTAATAATAAACTTAGCTTTATAGCAGCCTTTATTAGGTAGATATAATCATATACATATAACTTTTAACTAGGAGAAGACGATCAACCTACTTAATTACCATAAAATGCAATAAACGAACATAATCTCAGAACATAAAATGGCGTGCATAGTTTTATTTATCAGTAGGTACTTTGTCCGTGGGAAATTTCTTGATATGACACTAGGGAATACTGTAGCTTCCCATTAGTGAAAGAATTTACATAATTGGACTAGCTCACACCTGTTTATAATAAGTATAGATTGAGCCGTTCACCCATATTCTGATCTAAACACTCCGAACGATCGGTTTTTTCAATTCTTCCTTTCCACATCTGAAAATAAACATTGCTTCCGCGACTATTTTAAAATATTTCTTCCGTTTGATGTCTTCGTAACATCAACCTATTGACCGATACACGTAACAGAAACCAATTTTACGTCAAATGCAATCCCCCGATGAAAAAAGCCTAATCGTTCATCGAACATAGATAAGCCATGTTTGCTTTGGTGCGGACTTGCCTCTTATTTACTTTTTTTATATGAAATACAGATATGAAACCTCGGAATTGGTGCCTTGGCTATATTTTAAGAATTTGGATCTATACTTACAACACATAACGTACCATCACGTCTGTAATCCCCAAAGGGTTAGGCATAGTTGTATCTATAGTAACACCCATTTATGTTTAAGACCCTTGTAATAGCCATACCATGAGTAACCTACTTAGGTAATAATATCACACGAACCAGCTGGATAAGGTGCCTACTTATACTTTTCATTTCACATTCGCAAAGATCATAAACATCCAGATTTTTAATTTAATCAATAAATTGATAGTATTCCAAAATGCAAATATTCATCAATTAACTAGTATTCTAGTCTCTAGAAGCTTATTCGAGAACATTGTATTGTATTTCGTTATTTCAACTCGTTTGTTTATTACGTTGTACCTAATACTTTTGAACGCTTTCTTTTTGAAGAATTTTAGGAGGTTGAAGACAAAGTACGATGTGGTATTTATTCATGTACACGAGCGTCATAACAATCAAACATAACGTTTTCTCTTTATGACTAGTAATAACATTGCGTAGATCCATGAAAATATATTGTTGTGAATATACATATGTATATTGCAGACATTTTATTCTTTTCTGTAATAAAACATCCGAACACAATATCTATAGAAGCGCCCAGAAGTTAATTTAATAGAAAAGCTGAAGCTACTGCAGTCAAGGAAATTAATTGTTTAACGGATTGACATACCTACTAATCACGATATGACGTGTTATAGCCATTTCATACGACTGTCACAGAAAGACAGTTGTAGGTAAATTTAAATATACCTACGGACGATTTGAGTTGATAGTCAATTTACTAAGCAATTATTTTCTTTGACTTAGACTTACATAAAGCTGTAATAGTTGTTAGGCTTATTCAGAACAGCACTCATAACAGTAAAGCCACTGAACTAACTAGTTAAAGATACCACTCGACATTTACAGGTCAGCAGCTGAACAGCTTTAACCTACAATCTTGAGCTGACTGATAAACGAATATCTATAGCAATAATAAGTATTGGTTGTTTAGTTATTATCATTATAAACGGAATAAGGTAAGGTATAGATACAGACAGGTACAGAAGGCGGTAGTTTTGGTCAGGAAAAATAAAGTAGATACATTTAGACTTCACGATTTGATTTATTTCATCATTGTGTTGTGTTAAAGAAGTTTACGTATCTCGTGAGATTTAACTGCCCAAAAACTTATTTAGCCCATCACCATGTTGGCATGAATTGAAGACTGAAGAAGCATTTGTAAACACGTTTAAGTAACTAAATTTGTTGTGTTTTAAATTGGAGGTACCGATTACTTTGACTTTGAAAGGTAGAATGACATTAATTTTTTAACAGGAAGTTAGTTTTATGTTTGACGTTTGCAAAATGGGACGCTATACGCTCGACCAAAATTGGGAAATATTAAAAACTTACTTCCAAAGTAGTGAGTCTTTAACGCAAACTGCAATAAATTTACGTGGAAAATTTTCGAGAAATGATCGGCCTTCAGGTCAGTTTGTGCGTTAATTTGTGAAGCGAGTTCATGAAAATGAACTGTTATTGGACAAAGCAACTCGTGTACGTTCTCGTCCAGTGCGTTCAACCGGAATCATTGCTGCTGTGGCTCATAATGTGCAAGAACATCCATCAACATCAACTCTTCATCGTTCTCTGGCACAGAACATTTCTCGCACTTCTCTGAGAAAAAAATTGCATAAAGACCTCAGTATGAAGGCTTACAAACTTCAATTGTTCAAAAAACCAAAGATTTTGAAAATCGAATAATTAGCCGAAATGCTGATGACACTTGGCCGCCTCAGAGCTGTGATTTAAGCATGATTTGAGCCCTTTGGATTATTTTCTGTGGGGAACCATTAAGGATAAATGTTACGCAAACCACCCAGAGACAATTGAAGCGTTGAAACATGAACTCGAAGTTGCCATTGAAGAGATTCAAGCCGAAACAATTGAAAATGTACTGAAAGATTGATTTGATCGGATGGGGTACTGCCGAGCCAGTCGTGGTAGTCATATGAATGATATTGTGTTCCATTCTTAAATGACAAAGTTCAACCTATCCAATAAAACCAGAAATTTGAAAAAATAATCAGTAGTTTTTTTTTATAGCCGATTCAAATTTTAAATTTTAAATGGCCCGTTACAAACAGAACGCATTTCCTTCTTCGCCGTTTTAAATATTTGTCTGCCGATGTTTTTTAAGGACAACTTCAGTGGCGTAACTATACCCTTTGGGTCCCGTGGCAAATTCAAGGGATTGGTAGCGCTCTCCCTCAATGTAAAGAAGCTCAACCAACGTTATAATTTTTTTTTACTGGGCTTTCGCGCGCGAGTTCACCCCTTCAAAATGGAATACCTGACTGCTTCTTGTTTAGTGGTCGAAAAAAGTTTGCATTTCTATACTTAGGTATGTTAGGATCTTCCTGTGCTCATGGCCCTCTCGGTTCGGGGGCCTCCTCCGGCTAGGGGCCCGTGGCTTTTTGCCACTCTTGCCACCCTACGCCACTGGACAACTTCCTACAACAACACACGCACGTTACAAGTGTTGGGATAAAGATGCATTTGTGTTTACAAATGCTTTGCGGTCAGAGCACGCATTCTGGAGAGGTTGCTCTATGTGGATCCCTAACCACCAATGTCTTAGAACTTACCACCTCGCTGCGAGTGTACCAAAAACTATTTTCATACAGTTTTTCTAAGGAAGGATGACCCATAGAATTAAACCATTGAACAATCAGCCTTAATTTAACCTCGTCACGAATCACGTTTACACCCATCAGTATGTACATCAAATGTCACAAGAGTACATAATATTTATGGCGTTGTATTGTATACCATGGTGTACCATTGACAAATAAGTCGCGCAATAATATTTATGGTGTAAGTGAAAGTGCAGCATATAATAATGGTCATGGTGACCATGAGGAGGTGGTGCAATATCCTTGATACACTATCGTAGATAGCTTCTAGCGAAGACGCTGCCAATACAACTATTTTGATTGCATTACCGAAGTGGTCAGTAGCCCCAAAGGTTAACTAAGGCGGGCGACGTAGAGACGTATTTAAATTGAGGTAGAAATACATATATAGCCATAATATACCTACCAAAAGACATCTCTTAGGTATTTTACAGGAATGTTTCTTTTTTAATATTAATTATTCTTCTTCACATTCTTGATGTCCAAAAATATCATAGGTCCTATGATTCGTATAAGTAGTCCTCCAGATTGAATTTCGGCCATGGCAGCCAATCTCAGTGGAGACCAGCCATCTACGTGGGAGATATTACAGTGCACAAGTGCATGCGCGGACACAGGTGCACTCACTCTTCCCTTATTTTCATAATCCGATGGGACGGCAATCCGACACCGGGGGGTGATCAAACGCGTCCTGCGTTTGATCACCAACGTCTTTCCGAGACACGGGGATATCACCCCGCCAACTTTCAAAGGCCGGGCTGTTACTGAAAAATAATTATTAGTATTAGTACATAGAAGTGCGGAGTCCTAAGAGCTCTTGAAGATTTGTGAGAAATTTAGTTTTATTCCAAACTCTCGAGAGGCTGATAAGATAAATCACAGCAAATTCCTTTAGCACGTAGCGAATAGTAATTGTTCGAGAATAATTTGCGAATGAATATTCAATAATACGAGTAGTTATTTGCGTTGTAAATCGACAAATTTGCAATAGAACGTTCTGTATCTATTAACACACTTTATCGTTCCGCGTTCCATTGACCCAATGTTCACGTTTACATACAAGTTACCATGATAATCACAGTACTCACAAATATAATAGGTATATACCGAATGCACCTAAGATTAATGGAGAATTAAACTATCTAATGAGACTAGTTTCAGGAGAGGATTGCTATATTTTCCGTAAAGTAGAGGTAATCGAAAAAAAATACTCACAAAAAAAAAAGCTACTGGCTGAATCAACCTGCCATGTAAGAACTTAGTAACGTTGCAAAGAAGTAACATAAAATGTGCAGAATGTAGGTAAACGTCAGATGTGAACCAATTGAACCGGTTGTATCTGAACGTCGTCCTCGATGCATAGTTCACAACAGCTGCGTTTGCGCACTGTGAAGCAATCGAAACCAATTGAATAAAGGAACCTCGGGCCACTGCACCTATTTGGAAAGATCACGACCCTTGCATTAGCCGTCCTCACTTCTTGCTGGCGCCAAAACACTCACTTCTATCCTTTAGCTTACCAAGTTACTACACATGTTTGACATTTGATCTCTCAATTTGCAAGTTGCAAAACATAACGATGTTACATCCAAACTTGTATTGATAACTGTATGTTGTGGTCCTTCATCGCTCCATCAAAATATTGGAGACGATTAAATGTTGACTTGAGTTTTAATGAGATTTCATAACGGTGCAGCCTCGACTGTGCAATTAATAAACTGTACTTGTGCTTCTACTTACATAGTAACGTTGTTATCGCCTTCAAGGAGTCGCAAAATCGTTGACCCAAATGAATCGAATAAGGAAAATAAATAAATTCGTTTTCTAATTAACTCGTTAGTTAAACAGCGATTTCAGAACACATCCTGCTTATTTCCATTCTGAAATTTAAGCTCTGACTAAACACTCGTTTGTTTTTGCTTGTCATATTACGTAACAGCCTTTCCAATACTGGCTCCACTTCCCGCTTCAAGGAATGCTGGCATCAAGGCAAGTTGGTGACAGGACCGATCCGACACCTACGGTGATCGATCACTTGTATATACTGTAGTAGATAAGTATTTGTATTGCATTCGAAGCGTGGGAGTATCTCCCAATTTAAAAACACATCTGACCCAACATAATGTAGGTAATATTATTTTAATGTGTGGGCTTAAGCACATTATCATAATATTAAGTTATTAAATTGTAGAATTTCAAGGTCCAACAGTTTCCTTGCGTTCAGAAATCGCTGCACTTGAAACAATTTACAAGTTTTCGTTGTAATATTTTTATCGATTTGATATTCTTAAAGTTATTTAGCTGGTGAAATATAAAAATCCATAGCCAGGTGGCGCTTTAAGATTCCATATAAAACGTGCCCAGCTGTTGCGGGGTGAACGGACTTTATGTGGTTCGGTTTACAAGTCTTTTGTAATGCAACCTTAATCCTGATAGAGATAGGGCTTATTTTCATGGACCTTTCCCTTATATGGCTTTTCCTGTCATAGAAAATTACATTCCCGATTGTACAGGACTCCGCTTAATTGAATTTGAGATTCCTTCTATGTGAAACTGACAGAGGGGTCTTGGGAATAATGTAGCTTTGTTATTATGTTCTATAGCCTCGGACGGCCTGGTTACATAGTAAATGGTAACATTCCATTCCCAAGGTGAGCAGATTATGGTTTAGTTAGTGTTTAGTACGTTTACAATTCAAAAAAATATCTTATGTCATGTCCGACAATAGATACGTAATTCACTCCACAAACTTGTCTGACATTATGTATGTATGCCTTGACTGGTTATTCCTCTGAGGTCTTGAGAAAAAAATTGAGACTGATTAGTGTTTCATTTCAAATGTCAACCACCAGTAATTTTATTATAAATTATTGTTTGCAAAGTTTAAACTCATCACAAATTTTTACAACACATGACACTAGACTCCTCGGGGAATGATACTGAAAATGAGCTTTTGTCTTGTCCAGTGCCCATATTTGCAGAATGCAATAATTTGTAATATCTTCATTTACAGCAAAATATTTCTCAGTTAATTAACCGATCATAAAACACCTGCATAATGCGAGATTTTCTCATTTACAATACCATTGCACTTTTTATTCAAGCTTTTCCGTTGCTACAATACCAGTGACACAATGTAGAATGAGCATGTTTCTTTCGGCTGCACCTGTTTCCTGTCAGTAGCTGATGCATGTCGCATTGTCTTCGTTTTTGTCCCTTTTCCGTTGCTTTGTTAAACTGTGGTCGATTTATGAGTGATCTATTATGTTCGTGTGAGTGCACTCTGAACATGAGCTTGAATTTTACGTGGGAAACATATAACTTCCCAGAATTTATAATAAAACAATCATGGCCCAGATCCGTTATATTGTACAGTTTCTATACTGTCAATGTGAAATTACACAATATAGAAACCTTACTTGTGTGTAAACATAATGATTTCTACCGCTTCATTAAGGACTAGAAGGTTGATTTCTTCTATGTTATCAGCTGTTATGTAATACATCGCCCTATTGCAGTGCCCAATTGTTTTGAAAATGAATGAAATTGCTTTTAAAAATTTAAAAGTTACGGTTCATTCTTTCGTTTTTCCATTTAAAAGCTACCTAGGCGTAGCTAAAGAATCACGACTACGCGTTTCCAAACCGTATGTCTATTTTAACAACCTCGTATTTCCAAGTTTGTAATATAAAATGTTTCAAGTCATCCGCAAAATCTCCAAGTATGATGGCGTGTAGCCTAAATGCCGTTCGCCCACTTTACGACCGTATTTAGCGTGTATGGGCTCTGGTCAGTTAAAAAGACCACTTTAGTAGCAGCTATTTAATACTTTATTTATTAACTGATATTCATTAATATTGGGTATCTGGTCATTGCACAAAGAATCAGGACGTATGTGTCATCTTCTTTGTTTGATTAGGATTAGGTAGATTTTTGAGCGGAACATTTGACTTGTACACTGTGTAGGTACTGGAAATTATGATTATTAAGCTGCAGTTTGGTAAACTGTGTTTGCGTATAGTAGGTAGGTAAGTCTAATTTCGTAAGCATTAGATTCATAATTAAATCTGTAGCTACAACCTAAACCTACCTGAGTAATGAACTTGCCTATAAAGTGCCTAACCCATTTCTAAATAAATTAGCATTAGCTTAGTTGATTGTTAATTTAAATCGTTGTTTAGCAATAAACAGCCAACAGTTTTCGTTTCACTCCCTTTGTTTGCCACATCAAAAACTATAATTTAATCCAATAACATTATAAGAAGCCCAGAAAATGTAGTGCGAATGGATCGAAAGCCATCACCCGAGTTTTAGATCGGATAAGCACAATGTCAATGAGCGAATGACTTTGTGTAACAATGACAAAAGATATGAAAACTATCACGTCCGTTATGTGTTTGTATATTAATATTAGTCAGTCGGCAAAGCACGTTCTCCTTCGTTCCACCCACATCGGACATTCACAGTCGCTGTCTTTGCAGGAGCTCATTTGCAATGTCCTAATTTGACTATCGCAAAATGAGAAAACTTTCTAAGAGGTACCTATTTATACCTCTTAAGTTGTCCCTAACTTTCATATTTAACATCTATTTGAACGTGCTGCACATATCAACTAGCAGTAATGATATAATTAACATATAAATAATGCCGCACTAAAACTAGACGCATTGGCTGAAAGACAATGAATGCATAGGTGAAATCGACATGATAGGCTTCGAAGAACACATCAATATTTTAAATAGTTTATCAATGTTGTATCGATGCGTGATCACGATTTCTAATTACCAAAATAATTCGATCAAGTTACTATTTACGCGTGTCTATCAATCCCCGGCCACGATTTGAAGTTCAATGCTGCAGACAGCAGCACCAACCAAAACGATGACTAGGCATATCTTTACAAAAAAATTGAATCTGGTTTCTGCATTATCATCGCATCGTATTGATACAATACAAGCTCACGTATGTCTGAGTGCTACTAACACACAACTATTGTCCCTAGGCGTGATTTTTTAGTTGCCTTTTAATTAAGTTTTTTGTAGGCGGTTTTCTGTACGAACCTTTAGGTGTGTATTTGCCACATGGCAAATTGTTAGGGCAAATATGGACATGGCAAGCACAGCCGCTGGCGCAACGGTAGAGCGTTTTATGCGCTAGCGCAACCGGTAATTTACGAGGGTTTTCTGATCACACCGCTATGTTTAGAAGTAGTACCTACCTACTGGCTTCATCAATTAGCAAGCTTTTATTGCCGCATTCCGCTTTGCAGTTTTATAAGCTACAAAGTTGCTGCGTTTGCATTTTAAGAAACCAAAGGAAAGTCTTTGCCACTTACTTTCAAATACATATAATTGCAATACGTTTGAGCTCCAGTGTCCGAAAAAATCCGAAGCACGTACAGATGGTGACACGAAAAGAGACCGCAGACAAAATGCGGACGCCTCCAAATTTGTGGTCGATTTAAATGAATAAGTTAACCCTGAATTGTGGAACTGCTTTAGTCTGACAAGATTTCAATAAAATGCTTTGTTTAGAATCGAAAGTGTTTATCCGTTTGGCCGTGATGAAACATCAATCAATCAATCAATCTACCTAGCCTTTTCCCAACTATGTTGGGGTCGGCTTGCAGTCTAACCGGATGCAGCCAGATATTACATGGAGCGACTGCCTATCTGACCTCAATGGATGTTAAATGACAAAACGATGGATTAAAATCACTATGTTCAACGCTTTAATGGCATGATTGCAAATCGAAGGTCACTCAACAACATAAAGCCGGCCTTTTTTGTGCATTGAACGATATTATGACCATGACCTTTAGAATTTATAAAATACTTCAATTTCGTTGATCACTTATAATTTACCGCAAGACTGATATTGAGATTTGCCGACTTGAGATTTAACACGGGGGGTTTGTAATTTTTTAACAGGAGTCAGGTAACCTAATCATGATTAGGGTCTATTTTTAATACATTTTAAGATAAAAATAAGTGTGCACGCTCAATTTAATGTCTTGACACAGTTATTGTCTTTAACTGTATACAAAGTAAGGTATCCATGATGCAACATAAAGCATTAAATTACTCAACTGCTTCTGTTAATTAATCGTATTACCTCATTTATATTAGTTTCGTTCTAAGCACTTTAATTCGTGGGAAAACCATTCTGTGTGCAATTCGTGCGAACGTCAGTGAGGACATGCGAATTGTTCGCATAAATCTAAAATAAAGTGAAATGGAACTCCAAGCCGGTGACACCGATGTATGAAACTGAAGCAAAGAATGCGTGTTTGCGTTAGATATTTGTCAACAAAGCTTTATATCGCATTGAATTAAAAATATTTACTGCGTGATCGTCGGGTTGCTTCGGCCATTCAATGATTCAGTTCCTTTATGGACGTGACAAGAAGTTTATCGATTTTTGTTTATGGATTTTTGTGCAATTCTTGGCTGCAGTGCGTGTGTTTTGTACATACAGTGCATAAGATAATACAATTATTTAATATTTATAATGAAAATTCCCAAGGTTCTTCCAGGTTTGCTACCCAATATGATTGATTACCTACTATATTAAATCACGACCATCATGTCTTTTAGACATCCTGTTTAAGTATTGTTATTGTTTTCCTATTTTAGGGCAAAATCGTTTTTGTTGTTAAGTACTTATTTCATAGTTTATTTTGAAAATCAAAATATCTTTTGGTCTTCGCGTTGATGGAGGACTTCCTTACCAGAGGAGAGTGCCAGGCGCGGCGGGTTTGCGCGCGTACCAGTCTGCCCGATGAGCCGTAGCGCGGCGGTCTTGCCGCCATGCTCGCGTAACCTTAGCATCGTCACTGTGTATTGCATACTTTTCGACAACATTTTATGTTTAACATTTTTAGAGTGAACTCGGAAAGTTAAGTGAAAATTTTCAAAGTGGAATTAATATCTGTGACGTTCAAAGTTCAAACAGTGCATGCAGTGAATATATCCAAAGTGTCAGTGACATTTTATCCAGTGTTGAGTGATGAATTGGGACGCCTACGCGAATTACATCATTTGGTGATGTTGACTTCTTTTCAAAGGGTTCCAGTGTTTTAAAACGTTTTATTAGTCATTAAGAGTGTCGTGAACCGGGAGATCATCCTGATGAAGCGTTCGACGTGGGTGGACGTGGAAACGGGCGGCCGCCTTGGCTGCAACGGCGAGATCTTCTGGAGCGAATGCGCTGACTGCGATTGCTCTTACTGCAACCCAAACTACGTTTGCGTGTGTAGTGACAAGGTATTATGACTTACTGTGGATATCCTGACACCTACTGTACATACATTCATAGTGTACAGTTTATATTGTTGCTTTTGTAACAGAAATATGTCTTTTTCAATAGCAAACTTGCATTTGAAACGTGCTTTTGAAACAATAGACAATAAACATTTTCAAATATGCAATTTAAGACTGAAATACCTCCTCGTTTATTCCCAACTGCTGCATTGCAGTAAGTCTGTAATTCATATACACAGTAGAAGGAAAGGTAACACACTGATAAAACAAAGTTTGAGCATCGTTATCTCTTTTCGTAATGGGCAAATATTTGCTAACTCAATCTTCAAGGTCCGTCGACCTTTCAAGTCGTGTGAATTTTTATACAAAGTAATTATAACATTCACAGTTCCCATTTTGAAAGGTTGCAATTTTTTGGGTAAACTATAACATTTGACATAGAAACCTGTCTATAAATTGTAAAGCTTATATAGATAACCTACTTTCGTGCGTATGGTACAAGTTAATGTACTTAACGTTGAGAAAAACTATTGAGGCAAATCACCTCTGACTCGAAGTCTGATGAGGCATTGATGGCCGCGGAACTTTAGCACGCAGCCACGGAACTTGTTTCTGACATGTGGATATATGCTCATATGGTAAACTTTTGTGGTCGACGTAACGCCGCAAGCTACGACAGCATTTTTTGTCTAGTTTCTTGCATTGCTATCATGTATTCTTTTCAGAGTATTTTACCATGCAGGTGGTAATCCGTTTGCATTTAAGACTGAAATGCTTTCTAGATATTTGACGTGAATGCCTATATTGCCCATTAAGAAACCACATTGTCGCAAACGGATGTTATCAGTGCACATGGTGCAAATGTAGATCAAATGCTGCCAGTTCGTTGTCTTCTATATCCACTAAAAGCGCTGATTTATTCTTTAGCGGAGATAAATCAAGACTACTGGATTGAAATATCTGTACATATTTCCTCTTCGTTTCATAAACCTCATGAATCTTGTTCCCACTGTTCAGGCTTCAAACAAATAAATGAAAGAACTTTTAAAGATACCGCAAGTTTATAGCATTGGTGACAATCAAGATATCTACAAGAATGGAATTCTGAAAACTTAAGCAGTAACTCTGCTGTCAAATGCCATGTCAGCTGTTGTGATTGGTTGAGCAAAATAATAAAAACGAATCTTAGACTTTGACATGACTTTTCGCATCAGATGAAATTGAATTGAGTTTCAAAAAACTCTCCGAAGATGCATTCTACACGGGCGTACAAAGATCATCAGGATGTCTGGCTTCTTTAGCAACGACTAATAAACGCGTTATATATTTCTAAGTTCTTGTGAAATTATTATTTATAGCACTTATTAAAAATATTTTATTAAGTTCATCGTCCCACCTTGGAATTAATGCAGAGTTACTTCATCATTATTGTATAACCATATAAGTCATGCCTACCAAATCTGATAATGCCGAAAATGGTCTGTACGCCCCATAAATGCACAGATATGTCGTCTGCGAATCTTATGAATCCTGTATATTTCAGAAAATTGGTTTGTTTGGTTTCTCCTTGAAGATGTCTTTCAATGTGGTGAATGAAACCCTTGACAAAAAGACGTCTAGTCTCATATATGTTGCCTTTATGTAGTGTCATATACAATGCCGCTTTACAATACACGACGAAAGTGAAACTCAAGACGAGTTTTTTCTTGCCTTCCTCTGGCTTTGTTTAAAGCGCACACCGCACACGTGAAACGAGCTGTTTTACCCGTATGACGCTTGGGAAAAGCTTTTATGATATTGTTTATCGATTGTGCGATAGTGTTGCTGGGAACCTGCTCACTTCAATCTTTCTCGTGATTTACGATGATGATAGTGCTGTAAGACAAGGTGTTTCATTTGTATTACGTACAATTCTGATTGCTGTGTTCTCAACAACGATGTGGATCATTTCTTACTCAAACTTGATGTTATTTGCGTTGCTACATTCTATAACTCGTATCTCTATGCAAGTTGATGACACATTTTCCTGCATTGATATTTTTTAAAATCTTGTCAAAACTTTTTTAGCGACGCTAATAATTTGAACAAAGTTGGCGTCGTCTCATGTAATTCAAATCATACTGCTAGTTTCATAAAATTTCAATTTACCTAACAGAAGATACTTTGCAGTGGGTTTTATAAAATGTTTTCATAATTATCGCGTTATTGAAAAAGTTATGTGGTACACTCTCGATTAACGAAATTATTTACTGTTTATTAAATAGTTGTCAGGCGAAACTTTGCTCTACATTTTCTTTATCAAATAGGTATTTGTTTCTACAATAATAATTATGTATACTTTAACTGTTGTTGCTGCATTCATTGATTTCAATTGGTTGAGTATCGGTTTGTTAGTCCACGATCTTATCATTGGTGATTTAGCTTTATTGCTTTCTAAGTCTGTTTGTAAATTCGACTAAGTTTATTTAATTAAATATTCTCATTCCATTCAATTTAATTGAAATTTGTTCTTTAATAGCGCTGGTACTCTTTGATAATTATCGTCATGGTAACCTGCCTTTCTGTTACATTTATTCATAGGTTCCTATGAAACTTGAATGTTGTCCTACCGTAAAATTTTGTATCAATAGTAAGCATTATTCCGAGCTTAGATAATAATGAAACTCATCAACATCTTGTGAATGTCGTCATACAATAATTCTCATTCGTTACGTATTATTATTCTTCATTCAATAGTAATTGTGGTTAACGGTTCGTTAATGGACTACTGACTATATGTACTGCTATAATCTGCCCTGTTACCTCAATTAGGTCGTCAAGTGCATCTTCACAGTACCCTAACCTACTCATAAGTCATAACATATTATCAATAGGGACAATTGATTGCTTATGTTTGTTTGACTATTGGTGTTGACGTGTTGTTATGAAATAAATCGGCATTTATTGATGTCAATTGTTTTATAATTCACTTCGAGCATAACGATTTAACTCCAGAACAATAATTATGATTCAAAAGGAACATTAAACCTATTTATTTTATGACATCATTTTGATATTTGATGACTGCGTTGGGTCTTTAGAAGGTACCTATATAAATCGCTTAAGGTGATTTATATATCTGCTATATTATGTATTTCAATGCTAAATAGCGGGGTAATTGCGTAAAACATTAACATTGGTTCGCAATTAGGGTGCATGCTACAAAACTTAAAACTTTTCGTGTCACATACGTCACACACAGTTATTTTGAAATTGTTCATCTCTTTTCCTTATAATTACTCATACTCATACCTATAATATAATAGTTTGTCTATAGGTACAGTGTGTGGCTGTATAGTATGATTGGACCGTTTCCTCAGTCTGTTTTTGAGATAAACATTTTGGTCGTTTTAAACAATTAAATAAATAGGCAATAAGAGCTACAAGAGCTTGCTTCCTTTTGGTGTTTATCTATGATTTTTGAAACAAATAATAAGAAAAAGGAACTGAGAACCGACGCGAAAATCAAAAGAGAAATCGTGATTATAATACTAATAACTTTTATTGTATTATCAATAAAATAAAAGTCGCATCCAAAATTATCACACACAACAGCAGGCTGATTGGGAAAAAAAGATAGTTCCGATGGTATATACCACTTGTTCCGGCGTCCGCCGTATCGAGCCGTGAGACGTCAAAACGGTACGAGCTAGCAGTTTTCTGATTTCTAATAACTACATTACCATATGTTGGCCTTTCACGTTCTATGTATTGGATAACTCACGCGATTTTGTATCAACGAGATGAATACATTGGCTTTATACAACATTTCAAAGCAGCTTTGTCGAAATATATTTTTTGATTCTCAACATCTGCAAATTGTTTAATGACCTGCACTGAAATTGCTCTCAATTTTATCAAACAGATTTTGATTTTTTATTTGCTAAATATTATTGACAATTTGGTATCATAGGAGGAATGAAGTTAAAATATAGCAAGTATTAATAGATTATTAAATGACAAACAAGGAAAGTTAATACAGTGTTATTTAACTCTAATTCATCAGTTTTCCTGGGCAGCGGACTGTCCACACGCGTGTGCAAATTACATTATTTATTTAAGATATAAAATGCATACAAAAAGTGCAAAGTGAATACTTGTAATGAAGAATTTACAAGGTTGCATTGTAGTGAACATGTTTCCGATTTTGGGGTTACAGTGTGAAAGTAAATATTCGCAGCGAATTAATCATGAACGGGGAGTGTTGTCTATGTTTCTAGATCGTTCCAATAAAGATCATAATTAATTCTCAATTGATCTGCATACGACTGCATTATGACAATTTTGAATCTTTCTTTACTTTAAATTGCCTACAAATAGCTCTATGCTTAACAAATATGATGCTTATGTATTAAAGCTAAAGAGGTGGCGAAAAATGTGTTCTGATCCAAGTTTAGAAAAGAATGACCTTTTTGTTAGCTTGTGCGCAAGCACAGCAAACAAAGAACTGTTTAGCGTCCATAAAGGTGCTAACTACATGTTTGAGAAACAAACACGCATCGCCATTAACACATAGCTTTGCAGATAACGCGTTCACTACCGGTGTTATATTCATTCTCAACTCAATGCTCCTGTACTGTTCGCATAATATTCATATTTTAAGTGCCAAATTATGAAGTTGAACATTCTGCAATTTAATGTGTAGGCAAATTGTACAAAATAACCAGCATACGACCTCGATAACGTTTTAATGATTTTATACGTTAAGAATGCAGCATACTCGAAGTACTGCAGTAAAACAATTAATTAATCCAAACACTGCAGTGTTTAACAAAACAGGACAATATTTTGCATCGTTTCCGCCGCGACAAATGATGATAGCCGATGTGCCTTGACATTATTTGCCTCGTCAGATATGATTTGCCCAGATTTACTCATTGCTGTCTATTCACAACCAAAAGTTATTTGACTCTAAATATTAGATATATTATAAGTATCAAGTTATAAGTTACATTTCGTTCTTTGGTAATCTGGTTATTCTTAATAGACTATTTATCAAATAGCGTGTTGGATATTATCGAGTACCAAGTTGAAAACACAAACACGCAGGCAATGCGTGTTTTTATCCTGTTACACCTAATATTATTCAATGTTTATTTTTAAATACAAACTTGAGTGCATAATTGAAATCCGTTTAAAATTATGATCTACACATTCCTGATTAATGGCAGCTCTATATCTGGATTTATTATTGTTTTTGTTTACATGTGGCCGGGCGTTGCCCTTTCAGGCGCTCTTTACGAGATAGCCAGGCTAGCTCAGCCTCCCTCCCATACTCCCATCCCAGCTCTCGTCCGCCGGGGTGCGGTGGTTCAACTTGTTTCAACTAGGCCGTCAAGGATGCGGTTGTGGTTAAAAATTCTTTCTTAGCGGCATCTTAGCCATTTTTATGAGCTTGTCTACGGGTTTCATCATTTTGTTTTTATTAAAGCTTTGGCTTTACATCTTTGTCATATTATTAAACTGCGTCTGCAATTCACAATTTGAATATTCAAAGTATTATTGAAGCTATTGATTGCTTCAATAACATTTTGAATATTGTCTATTATTGAATGCAGAGGAAAACTTTCTTAAACTTATACATGCTATGAAATCTTTTATTGTTTCATCTATAAAAATGAAAACAATTATTTTTCTATCAGATTTATTCTTCTTTGCACGTGCTTTCGTGTCTAGTAGTAATTCTACAATCGTTTCCTGTGTTTAAAACTGGACAATCACACAAATTACCCGTTCAGTTCGTCGTGGTTTAATTGCGAACTCCGATTTCTCACCAGTAACGGAATACGTTGGTCCAAGTGAAAGTTAACTTATTCGACTTCTGGGCTTCGACTTAAACATTTATCAATTTTAATCATAAATCACTGGGCCGCAAAGAGGTCGTATAAAAATTTCACTCCATTGGAGGCGTTTCAAATTGTAACCTAGGTACAATCCCTGTGTCTTTTGAATCGTTTTCCCTTATTTCCTTTTTACTAGGCAGTCTTCTTACAACAGTTTCATCTCACCGTTTAACGGTAATTTACCCATCCTTTAATCCAGCTTCTTTTCATACAGGCAAAGAAGCAGATTTTCATTAAATAATGGATGCTTGAAAATTCTCGGCCCACATTTAATCAATTTAAATACTCGTTCAGTGCTTGTGCGATCAATATACCGTTGTAAGCTTATTGCGATCGTACATGACGGCTTTGAGCTTTCGTGAATCTTTTGATCTGTCTGCTGTAAGTGACATAAATCTGTACCTACATGAATCTGTAATGAGTTCCCACTTCCCAGCGTAACTGTTCATAGCGTTACATGAGCTTATTAGTGCTGATCTTCGCAGAATCAATTCCATTGTTGTCACGGAGCTAACGGGATTGTAACCATACGTTGGTGCACCGCAACTTTTTACACGTATACTTTACGACGCCATTTCCCTCGCTGCATGTGTCGCAGGTTTAACGGATGTGATCGTCGCACTCCATACAGCAAAACCGTCACTACTAATGCACGCATCATGTTCACGTTTAGCATTAACGACTGAAAGCAACTGCATAAATGACAAAAGCATGTCCATTAGTAATTTTCAATTGACCGTAGAAAGTGGTTGTAGAACTATTTCGCCTCTCGAAATGTCACCCGGAAATACTCGTATAGCACATTAGCCAAGCAAGTTAGGTACTCTTATTTCATCTGATTATGTCCAAGCAATGAAACACGTTTTTACAATTATACGAGTACGCTTCCTTTCTATTTACTCGTTTACGTACATTTTAGATGCCGATATATCTTTTAGTAAATAGTTGTATCTGAAAAGAGTAAAATGATGCAATTACTTTCTTGTAGTCTGGATTAACAGACCTATCATGACAGCAATGCATGAAGGTATTGGTTACGTTCTAGAGTTTGCAAAACGGGTGAAACCAGTTCAAGAAAGTGTATGATTACGTTAAAAGATACTTAATGGAACATGCGTGTATGTATATGTAATATATGGCTGTAAAACTATGGGTTACCCGTAACAAAGCCCCGTTTTTCTAGCTATGAATATTCAAATGTATGACCTGCAATTATACGTTTTTATGAACAAACGTGCTTTCATAATATATCTTGATTTTTCTTCCAATACTTTGGTTTACTTTTAGTTTTTTGGGAAAAAACTGCTCTATCGTGTACTTTTCGAGTCTTGGATCAGTTAGGAACACTAACTAGAAATCGTTCATACCTTCATTTTACTTATGTGTCTAGTCCTGTGGCCTGGTTGTGTTTTCGTTCGGTCCTCTTGGTATCATGTTCAACAACATTTACCAATTCAAACCACGTTGACCCCATACAATCATCCAACTTTCATCATTCACCCTAATATTGGTAGTCGATATCTACGAATGCACGGTAGACCCTCAGTAACTGTAGAGATATTGAGGGTCTACTGTGTATTTATATCTCGGCATTCGAGACTTCAAAACACCGGTCTGTGAAAGTCTGCCGTAGTGCCTCGTTTTAGGTCACAGTTCAAGCCAATTATATTTGTCTTTTCTACGTATATGATGTAACTGAACTTCCGTGGTACATCCTAGCCTATGTTTTATGTATTCAGATAACTCCAATAATTAAATATTTCGTTTATGACACTGTTTTGAAATCTAAATAATTATGATTATTGTGTAATGATTATAATAAATAACGGATGGTGATGAGATAAATACGAGTTAAGTTTATGATGGTTCAACATTGCATAACGTGATTTACTTTTAATTACTTATGTTTAGTTCGCCTCCGTAGTATTTAAGTAACATAGTTTTACCTTCTATAAACAAAACGTTCCTTACAAACATTTTCATTCGATCTACTAAACTATGACGACGATTTGTCTCGACCAGCGCTGTAGAGAGTATTTTGCGAATTCGGTCGTTGGCTTTTCATTTTATTCAAATCTGAAGGTCGTCCGTATGTCGGCGCGCATGTAAAGTTTCGAGTTTCTACAGCGCTGTCCCACTTCCTGGCTCGTTTCCGCGAGACCGGTTGTTTTGATTACTCCGTGATCGAGACTAACAAAAACATTTTCGCGGAACGGTACGAACGAGCCCACGAGCCATCATCCAGGTCAATCGAATTCATTTCCGACAGTTTCGATATTCTCGTCATCCGTATGTTGATTACTTGCCATATTTTTTTCATAACTTTAAATAATGAAGAACTGACTACTGATTTTGTGTAAGTAATAATATGATAATAAATAAACCTTTATTTTTGGTGTTTTCAATTATTCCAAGAGATGATAGTTATAGCCGGTCGACTTCATCACATCAAGTGCTGTGGCTAAAAACCAGCACTGGGGTTTTGTCTTACATAGAGTCGTAGCATTATGCTCAGCAATGGCCGTTTTGCGTAGTTAGATGTGACGCATTTTTTCCCCCAACTTGTACTTTTTTGTCCTTTTCTCTGTGTATATGACAGTTATTGTAAGTATCATCGTTGTCGTGAATCTGACTTAAGCCATTTGAATTATGGAGACTAAACAACAATAGTATAGCTTGATAAAACGTCAGATTCATTATGCCGATAAATCAGAGAAACACTTTCACATTTTTAGATGACCGTTAGGATGTTCAATCAAAGCCGCTCGGCGAATATCAAATTATGTTAATTTATAATTCCTGAGATTATAAATTAACATGCTTAATTAAATTCCACTATCAATATTAAGTATTCAACTGGTTACAATTATCACTAATTGTTACCGAAAGAATACACTTCGACCCCATTATAAATCTAACACAATTTACTTATCTGCAAATAATTAGATTACTTACTAAATTATCTTTATGAACTCATGTCATTTGTTTGTTTATAATTAAAATGCATTACCCTTCATTCTAAACTCAGTTCCATATGCCACTCGGAGTTTTAAAGAACTAGCAATGTTGCAATGACGTCATCAGGACCAACAGAACTATCGGAAAGTGACGGTGTTGTGACGAACAATAAAGTGTCATTGACATTCAAAATGGGAGTCTCGAGTAAAAACTCGATACCTGCTTCACCGAGGTCGACTGCAGCATTAACAGTCGAAATTGGGGTCTTGGATAAGAATTCGATACCTGATTTACCGAAGCCGAAGTCATCATCGAAGTTGGAAATGGAGGTCTCGGATAAGAATTCGATACCTGATTTACCGAACCCGAAGGCGGCATCGAAGTTCGAAACGGGGGTCTTGGATAAGAATTCGATACCTGACTTACCGAAGCCGAAGGTGGCATCGAAGTTTGAAACGGGGGTCTCGGATAAGAATTCGATACCTGACTTACCGATGCCGAAGGCGGCATCGAAGATTGAAACGATGGTCTCGGATAAGAATTCGATACCTGACTTATCGAAGCCGAAGGTGGCATCGAAGTTTGAAACGATGGTCTCGGATAAGAACTCGATACCTGGCGTACCGAAGCCGAAGGCGGCATTGAAGTTCGAAACGGTGGTCTCTAGTAACAACTCGATACGTGTTAAGCCGAAACCAAGGGTGGCATTAAAGGTCGAAATAGGGGTTTCGGGTAAGAACACGATACCTGCTTCGCAGAAACCAAAGGTGGCATCTACAGCCGAAATTGAGATCTCGAGTAACGACTCCACATCTACTTCGCCGAAGGTGGAGATCAGATCTACTCCTCATTTAAATCTGCCCAGGGTGAAGAGTTTTCAAATGGGATGGGCTCAAGTTGTGGAAGAGCTGTCATGGAAACTTAACTCAGTGAGTGTTTGATCGATGTAACTAATGTATCGTCACTAACCTGGCGCATTTGCCTATTTATTTAAATTGTATTGTTGAAATGTATATCACTACTATCCAATTATCCATGTTTTTGATCCCTATTATATGTATATTACCTATTACTTATTAGTTCTTCTTTATTCACCTGTGTTCCTTATTTTGATTAATGCACGCCTCTTTATTTATTGATTTGATCGTAAAATAAAATACAAGATAACGAAAATGTTACCACTGCCGTAAATAAGGCATGCAAACATTTGGCGTACGTACCAAATGTTTTCATGCTGCTATTTTTTCATCTCACACAATGCTCATCTCGCCTCTCCGTAGAAAGAAATGAAAGGTTAATTAACATGGCCCATGCAAGTACCGAGTACAACACTAGCGTGTGTTTAAGCTTTTATCATAAATCTCATCCGCAAGATTATGAAGTTCCTTCCTGTTTTGTATAATAACTAGGTGGGCACTAATAACTACATATCACTGAAACATCGTGTGACGCTAAAATTGTTATCTACCTCATTACCTGCTAAAATTGTATGAAATACTAACACAATACGGACATTCAAGATCCTTGTTTGTGATAATCTTACGTGAAGTCTAGATTCAGTCATCACAGGCTAAGTAGATGAAGTTCCGTAATCATACAAAATTTGTTGTTTCAGTTTTTTGATTAAGTATGACCACTTAGTACAATAATACAATTAGTAATTCATAATATATAGGAAGAGCATTATAATAAATATAATTCCCATAATTGTGTAGCTACTTAGGTACTGTTACTTGATTAATTTAAATGTGTAGTATACATATATGTGCACATATATGTGTAATATCTTCATACTGTTTACTACTGTAAACAGTATGAAGATATTACAAAGGATACATTAATCTTCAGTCTCAAATTCAATTTTTTCATCGTAGTAATTGATTACGTTGTCACGATTTGTATACATTTGAATTTAATTATGTGAACTATCGCATTCATAACTAAAGAACACGATAAATATCACATCTCAAAAAAAAAAATCGTGCTTTGAGTATCGATTGCACGCTTACCCAGTTACCTAATAATCTATTTTGTGCCTACTTATGTAACTTATTTGGAAAAATACGAGATACATAATAATAAACAAAAAATCTGTTTCCAAATAAGGTATCCACGTCTTACATCTTCAAGATAGGCGTTAACAGAAAATAGTATATTAATTATGAAGCACCTACGGTGAAACGATGAATCAAATTAGAAGGCATGAATTTATACTTTGCAGATGTCTTTGCTAGGGGATACAGTAAGTAGATGAAGTAGGTACATCGAGGTCAACATACAGTTTTATAAATAGTAAATCAATGTAGTATCTCAAACGTTTAACGTCTACTTAGCATTTAGATAAATCGTCTGCATCATGCGTTGTCCGGTAAATGTCTTCCAATAATTGCAAAATATCACTTCTACGAAAGGCATTAATAAAAAAAATTAAGATATTATATAAATTCATTCCTTGTAAAGCAACATGAGTTCTATATAGCCGTGATCACAGTAACGGTCGGCGTAACGGGAGAGCGTTCCAGTTACACCACGCACTTACAACTGTTGTTCCTGGGAATATGTTGAGAAACTCGCGATTTGGGCTTCATGTCATGTCATAGTTTAACTAGTTAAGAGTTCTATGTGTAAGAAAATATGTCAGACTTACCTGCAACCACTCGGTACTGTTTGTTTTCTTTCCGTTCGACACAGAGGTTAATGTAACGCATGCGACTGCCATCTCCATACCTTTGAGGTAATACGAAACGATAAGATTATTATCATATCATTGATTTAAATATTTTATTATGAATATAGATCTTTAATAATCGGAGACTACAATTATCTAATAAGCATATTTCTTCAGTCGCTAATGTCTACCATGATTGTTACATATCACGGAAGTGAAAGACAGTGCCGAAGAATTAGAATAAATGTAATTATTTGCATATTTTGCCACTTATTTGGAACAGCTAAAAGTTGTGTTTTGTATTGCTAAAGCTATTCAGGCGTTGACACTAATTTACTAAGGTCATTTTAAATGTGTTAAGCGAAACATGACGGCAAAGCTTTTTCTTATACAGAGAATGGATGAAATCACGTCAATAAAATGATTGCCCAATGAAATTATATTAAGAAATGTGGAAACTATTAATTATAATCCATATGAAAGAATAATAATAATAAGTAAGCATTGATAGTGCGTTCTCACTGGACGATTTCCCAGAGACTTTGCGTAGACGCAGCGTAGGCGCGCGTAAGCATGCGGAGGCGCGTATCAGAAAGCTGTTTGAAAGGGGACGAAAACTACATATATACTCATATATATTATATATATATATCCACTTAACTAGCAAGCTTTGAGTGTCAGAATGATTACTAGTTATTTACTGTGTATGAAAGAATCTATGAAAATGGTGTGTAGGGAAAGGATGTTATGAAAGAAGCACAAAAAAACAAGACTAAGCATTTATTCCAATAGGCTTGTAAGTTAAATACGTTAATGAGAAAACTAGTTGTCCGTTCCAAAAGTAGATCATCGAGGAGAAGAAGGACGAAAACTGCAGTTCGGCAGCTTGTTTTAAAGTATTTTACCAACACATTCTACATTAGCATAAATTAATGTTGTCACATTAATCTCACTGACCATTTCTCAAACTTATAACCACTTATCATCGGAAAAAAAACAAAACCTGAATATTCTTTAATTGGAATTAACACATAAGAACAAAAAAAAAACAAAATTTCAACGACGTTTCGGAAAGATTGTTGCAAATTAATATGCATTCGGCCATCACCTTAATTCGTTACTGCTGTTTCGGCCCTAAATTAACTTATTTTCTTCGCGCTTCCCATTTATGGAATGAGACACCTTTTAGACAAAATGCGCCAAATTATCAGGCATACATTAACTTCGATTTTAAATGTGGCCTTGGACGACCGAGCTTGGGCACAAGCTACTCTTCCCATTCGTTTGGGAGGCCTCGGCTTCCACAAAATTTCTAGTATTAGTTTACCGGCTTTCATATCCTCGGTCCACGGCACTGAGAAATTAATCAGGAAAATCCTAGCCTCCACACTGATTAATTTTGATGTGCCCTGCTTCACCGAGGCTATGGATGCCTGGAGACTCACTTGACCGAACTCAGATCTACCCGATAATCCATTTTCCCAGAGACGGTGGGATGAGCCGCTGCAGAGTAGTTCAGGATAATTGACTTAACACGTCTGTTACTACTGCAGAGCGTGCACGCCTGCTGGCTGTGGGTAAATGGGAGTCGGGTCTGTGGCTTCATGCACTTCCGTCGTCGAACATAGGCACTTTGCTCGACGACAATACTTTCCGCCTCGCTGCTTCCTTACGACTAGGAGCACCATGTTTTTCTCCCCATCGTTGTCACTGTGGCGAAGTTGTTAACAGCCTCGGACACCACGGCCTGTCTTGCAGCCGAAGTGCAGGTCGCTTAGCGCGGCACGCAAACATTAACGACATCATTCGACGAGCTCTTGTCACCGTCGGCGTTCCAGCTGTATTAGAACCCAATGGATTGGCACGCGACGATGGCAAGAGACCGGACGGCATGTCTTTATTTTCATGGAAGGTGGGGGTAGGCCTTTAGTGTGGGAAGCAACTTGTGTCGATACTCTTGCGCCATCCCATCTTCCAGGGTCGGCGTGCTGCACCGGCGCTGCTGCTGCGGCTGCAGAAAACCTCAAGCGGCGTAAATATAATAACCTTATTAATAATTATATTTTCGAGCCGTTTGGGGTTGAAACCCTCGGGCCGTGGGGTCCGAGTGCGCATGGTGTTTTTAAGGAAATTTCGAAAAAACTGGTTGACACTTCCCATGACCCAATGGCTGGCTTTTACTTTGGCCAGAGGATAAGCATTGCCATACAACGTGGCAATGCCGCCAGTGTCTTGGGTACATTACCAGTCGACAGCAATGTGGATGAATTTTTCGACGCTATATTTTAGTTTGTAAATAGTTTTAGTTAATTTAGGATATTATTTTGTTATTTTAGTGTTATCTTGTAAATAAAAAGCACTGATGCAACAAACAAATACAAAAAAAACACATAAGACATAATTATAACACAAACTGAAAAACATTGTTATCAGCAATAGTTAGAAATATAATTAAGTAGCTTAGGTACGTGATTGATTGTAAAGTACAATTTTATAATTATGTTATCATTTTTTAGATGAAAGTAAGATAAGTTTTTTGTATTTATAAGATTGACTCACAGATCACAGGTTTCGTTCGGAATTGTGTGGCTGTTTGTGTATGTGAGTTTAAATGTTTGTAAACGCACCCACGATACAGGAGAAATTCCTAGTGTGGGGCAAAGTTTTTATAAAAAAATAGAAAAAAAAAATAGATTGTTCGTCTAGAAATATTGCGACATACAGTATACAAACATAATAATATACTGACACGCGCGTAGCGCTCGTAGGCACGCGTAGTGCTCGTAGGAACGCGTAGGTGCTGCGAATTCGTTGCGTAGGGCTGCGTAGAAGCTGCGATGGTGCTGCGTTGAAGACGCTACGGTAAAGTGCGAACGCTAATTAGTTACGTTACGGCTTTATAACTAGATCATAAAATCACAACGAAAACGAAAGAACAGAAATAATAAACTCTGGGTAGATCCATTGTAGGGTTTCCGTTCAAGTGACTGAAATTACTATGCTGTGTGTACGAAAACTTGAGTAACAGCGGCGTGAACGACATCAACACCATAGCTTTACTAAACCGAACTACCAAAACAGTAACGACTCTTCTTACTAAAGGATGGCTTCATATTACTGTGTATAGGTACGTACATTGTAAACACTCATTGTCAATTAAATAAGTGCATCACACACTGAGTTCATCGAGTCCATAGTGAATCACAGCATACGACGTGCGCGCACCCGCCGCGCTGCAATTGAACGCATAATATGGTCAATCAGTTCAAGTGCATTTACTGTCGTGGGTCATGGATTAATAAAGCCGCCATATTTTCATTTACACCGCATCAAATCTCTCTTACGATATGATAACAAACCGAGAACAATCTGGAATGTGAATTATAAATGACATTATTTTTTTTTTCCTAATGTAAATCTGAAAATGAAATTCAGCTAGTAGTAAAATGTTTACTGTGAACCAAGGTTACCCTTCACTTGCGATGTTTTGCCCTTTATTTACACTTAATTTTATTGGCATATATCAAAGCAAACCACTTTATTTTATTATCAGCTACCAAACAAACCATGGTTGGGCATGTGATGCGGAGGAATGAGGAAAATGTCAGGAAAGTTTTCCCAATCTATTTGGGGTCGGCACAACATGCCTTTGACTTCCATACTTCTCTATTAGTCAGCCATCCAGTTTCATATGGGGATGGCTATACGAGTAGGTAAGACCAAAGAATCAATGGATGGACTGTGTCAAAGATTATATAACTAGAAAAGCATCAGTGCATGGCTACCAAGATGACGACTATAATACATGTTGCGCTGAGAGAATGGTGATGATATCAAAGCAAACCACTTTACAAAAATAGGTAGGCAAAAATATAGGTGCCTAAACATAGGAATGATTCGATCTAGATGTGTACAACCATTTAAAAAATAATGGCTTTAAAAATGCCTTGACTTTTCACGCGAAAGTAAACGACTCTGACATTATACAACGACTACTTTGCTTTTACTGGGGAGTAACTTTAATGTGTTACTGTTAGTACCTAGTTAGCGGTAATAACCAAAGAAATATAGGCTTAGGCATTATTTTACTCGGTCTATAAGTAATGGTTGCTTTGGTTGAGTTAAAACACAAAAGTATTTATAATTAATTGTTTTTGGAACATGGAATTGATTTTAGATCTAACTAGAAATAGATATCTGCGTACCTACAATTAGAAGTAGAGTGTTCAGAATTACTTTCTGTATCTTGGTATTTGACTATGTATTTATTATTGCATAGTTGCTTGCAATGAAAGTGACTATCAGGAATTGATTTAATAAATTTCGTGATACAAACCCGATTATGGATATGGATTATGGGTTTTTTTTATTTTTATTTTACGGAGACAAAACTTATTACTTCAAATAATAATTAATACAATCATGAATATAATCGAAATACATATAATATATGAGGATCTCAATGTATGTACATTGAGATCCTCGTATATTATAATGTATGTATACCTACCTACCTAGTTCACATATTAATATCCCTCAATATAACAGGCAGGATAAAATAAATCGGCAAACAAATGAATATTTTTTAATTACATGTTAGTAGACAAATATGAATAGGTTATACTTAATTATAATGAATCATTTATTCGCTCTACTACAACGTCATGATTAGGTACATAGTGGGCATGAATACATATAGACGGGATAAGTACCTAACAAGCAACATGAACGTCATTTAGTTTTAGGTAAGTAACCTATAAATGGGTATAACGTTTTAGCCTTGATCTCTTATACCAAAACCTATTGTCACGGCCATCCGACCGCTTCGCTTTCAAATACAAAATTATAATATTTCCCACCAGCACGTGCTCAAACTCTTGTCCGAATCGTACACAAAACAAAGGAAATCCACAGATGTTTCTGAGGAACGAGATAAAAAAGAATATATTAAACCTCAACTTGAATATTTCAGATCAATAGCATTGTGTACAAAACGTGTAGAGAGAGACTCTTGGAGGTACGAAGATGTTGGCAGGTGGTGGTGGCCTACAAACACGAGCACAGACATGTAGACACACACATACCCACACAGACGAGTGTTCGTACAACGTGCTTGGTGTAGTGATGCCGCACGTAGCTGCACGCCGCGCCGCCCTTTATTACCGTTGTACTGCCACCGGCAGGAACACTGCTCTACTTTGAGAACTTATGATTTTCTGAAAAATACTACTAGTATTTACTTATTTTTACCTTGGTTACCTACACACAGTTAAATTCATAAAGAACTTTTGAGTACTATAAGTATACCCGAATCGCTTTAGCATGGCAATAGCGGTCATTGCCCATTTATTTATTTATATATACTTTATCGTACACCACAAAAATACATAACAAAAAATACATCAAACACTACAAAATATACAATGGGCGGCCATATCGCTTTCTGCGATCTCTTCCAGGCAACCTTGGAATGGACAGTGATTTTCCTGGACATAAAATGGGACTGTCGGTGGCCATCTACAAGCATTCTTTGTTTCTAAAACTGAAATTTAGTCCGTTAGCGTCCTGAATCAATATTTATCGTGATCTTCACCATTTTCCAATAACGTAAAACCATACATAGTAGTTTGTGTTCCTATGGAGAGATATTACGGAAAGGGGAATCGCCGCTATTGCCACGGTAAAGCGAGAGGGGTGTAGTATACTATATCTTTTGACACGCTCTTATCTTGTTAGGTAACATTCTATTTTAGCTTTTAGAGTACTAATAGGCTACTAATAGATTAAATCAAATGGTCATCGATCCGTAACATTTTCAATTCACAACATTCTATCTGTGTCTACACGTCCGTCTATTACACATCTCAGCTGCCTATTACACAAATGATTGATCTTGTTTATCTGCTTGTAACACAAAAACAAGCATCTTCAGCTGTTACATAAGATAGCAAAGCTTTTAGAATTGATTCGAATGCAAAAATTTTGTTTGCGCAATTGAAACGGGTGAAACCGCAAGTCTGAGATATTCTTTAAGGTAAATGACTAACCCAACCCAATACTTATTGTAGCTTTCGTAAAATGTGATTTCGTCAATAGTATAGAATATTTCAAAACTGACGCAACACTTTTATTACATTTCTTACTATTCACGCTCAAACGCAATTCTATAGTTCAGACACATTTCCTCATACCTAAAGTCATCTTTTAATCTTTATAAATAGCACGTGCTATTTAATTTCACGTTGGATCATCCGACTGAATTTACAACCTTGCATCTATTCCCGTATAACATGAATATATTAATAAAATAAATCAAACTTAAAACGAGGCTACATAGTTGACAAGCTTTTTAAACGGCTAACCGTCGATGTCCATTTTATAGCCGTATAAATAAAGTAGAGCATCTACCGTGCCAGTTTCACTGCACAAAAGTGGAGGCTACAAGTTTTTTTACGGTCCCAACGTATTCCCGCGGCCCCTTCTCATCCCGGCCCAGTGCCATCAGTTCCTTATTCTTACACACGTTTAACAGACACAGACACCATGTGCTCTGGTTCAACTTTCAACAAACTGATTACGCCCAAAAATATTCTAGAAAACACTTTACAGTGGACAACTTGAGTGATTTTTGTGATACGTGTGTTTATTTTTGTGATAACAGTCAAGTTGTTAACTATGGATACGTTAAACGTTGTGCTCAAAACTGGATATAAAATTGTTAAAGATTTTTCAGAACAACATAAACCTGTAAGTAATTTAGCTGCAAATGTCGTCCTATAAAGTTTAGCACTCAACAAGTTAGCTGCTCACCTTAAACTCTTCACTTAACTGTGTGCTCAGCTGAATTCCAATCTTGAGTAACAAGCTTATTATTATTGTCAGTAGATTTCACACAACGGACAACGGTTTACACGTTTTATGCGTCTATTGTTACCTGGGTATTACATATTTTTGTTGAGAAAAGCTCACTAGATTTGCTAATACCAACACAAATTACTTACCTAATTATTTAGTCTAACCTACCAGAGATTATCCCTTCCTTAAATTCTTTTTCGGTTGCTAAGACATGTTCAAGTAACAGACCTTTGCCCTAATCTTTTTAAATTTTAAGAATGTCAAGACGAACGTCGTCGACATCTTGGTTAACAACAATAAAAATGTCAAAAAGTAGCGCGTCTCGAAAGTGTTTTCACAAAAATTACGCATTAAATGTAAAGCATATCACATTAACTCTAACAAGATGGAATGAAACCAACGCTTTATTGTTTAATTTATAGGTTTATTTAATTTTGTGCATTTCATGAGGCTTTCAGAGGTACTCACATATTTGCGCAGTTATTACCTATTGTGAACAAATTATTTTTAACATGTAGTTATTTAGCTAAAGTGTTGAAAAGACTATCCTATTGTTTGCCGAAAACGGTGAATACATCTATTCTGTTGTTTGAAAACGGAGATTACATACACTTTATGTACCTACGTAAAACAACGGAGTTCATCATCATCAACCTAGAGAAGCTATCTATTTGTTCTTACAGTGTTTGGTTCAAAATTGGTCATTTTCTACCACAGACACCTATGTTTCATATTGAAAGCTTAATTTATTGTATATGAGCAACAAAGGAAATGGGATAGACAACTTTACATTCGAAAGAAAGTGGTGCATAAGCTTTATTTACAATGACGAAGGAAAAGAAAATCGACTTTATAGACCTTCTCCAATAATTGCTTCTGTCTTGATTTTTCACGTAGTTCTGTAGCCAAATGTGTATATGTACTAAATTATGCCTGTAGTTGGTACGTATCTATAGAATAGATTTATGTTCCTTACCAAACTTTCCTTAATGTAAATAGGCCGTACTTAACCACAATAAATTATATTTTATGTTATGGTAGTTATATTGCATATACCTACTTCTAAACTACATGTATTGTATTGTACATTTAATCATTACGATGATGCAGTACCAATTATCGTTTTATTGTGATGAACAGATGGAGACTTCAGGTGGTTCGGAGAGTTCGGGCGGAGAAGACGCAGAGGCGCGGCGGGCGCGACGCGGTCATGTGCTGGCTGAGCTCATGCAGACCGAGCGCGTCTACGTGCAGGAACTCGGCTCCATACTCTCTGTGAGTTCCCACGCTTCTTACACTAACACAAATAACCGTAAGAAACCCGTCAATAATAGCTTACAACTAGAAGCGATGCATTAATTCATTAATCTAATAATAAATCGGATACGGAATTCTACAACAGCTGACAAATCACATCCAGCGTTGCATTTTTTGCGGTCCAGATGCCAGGATAAAGGATATAACTCATTGAAACGGATGCTCACACTTTTTGTCGCCTGACGTCATGCGCCAAAATGTCTATATATAAAAACAAAACCGTTAGCCTGTTGAACGAACTCTCTCATAGTGTCAGAATTGGAATACGAAGCGAAAGCAAACACGCCTTTCTCTGGTGCCAGGACCACGGAACTCAACAGTGGTGATAGCTCTGCCCAATATGGCTACGCTTTTATATGACACACCACTTAAAAGAACATTATAAAACCCAAAACTGTCTTAACCGGCGAAATTAATCATAATGTAGCCACGCGAGGTGCATGTCATTAATTAGTAAAGAAAGTCATATCATCATAATGCATCGTAATAATAAGTACCTAGCTATAAAACTATCCAAACTAGATACACACATGTAATACAGTAGTAAATAACTTCCTGCTGTAGTTATCGTCATAAGTATCACAATAAAAGGGCCTGGCAAATTGCAGCAAATAATTTATGGATGTTATTTAGATCAAATCAACGTACTGACACGGAAGATTAGTTCCAATAAAACACATACATATCTCCATGCCATCGCCGCGCTCTGAAAAACAAATGTGCCACTGCCATGTATGTAGTGCGTGCGCTAAATGTTTGTGTCCCTCCCGCCGCACAGCTCGAGGCGAGACAGCTCAGTACGTCTATCTAGTGCACTGGATGCACCGCACGCAACCGACTGCGTTAGCCCCTCGAGCGGAACGCAATGCATGCTACTCATTCGCCAGCTGCACGCCAGTGCAGGCTCTCGGTCGCTTGTTATACTTCGCCTCCCTCTGCACCATGAAATATGGAAAATACGACCTCCATAAATCTTCCGCGAATCTCAGCGTCGGCACTTCCTACTCGTGGTACTACAGAAAAAACGATAATCCCACCCCGCAGAAGAAGAAACGACTCGCCAGAGCCGCATCCGACTCCACACTCTTCAGTGACTACGCTAACCAAATATCTCTGTTCGAAAGAGGGAAGCTCCGTGGCAAAAGGTGTAAGAAATCAGTGAGTGATGTGGGAAGAAGTAGTCGTGTTAAATATAACCCGCGTAATATTAAACCGGTGCGTATGGAACCGTTTACTGGAAATTTCTTTTACGGCAAAACACTACCCGGCTACGAGTACATGCAAAAAAGTGAGGAAAAAATAACTTACTTACCGGATTCCGACGCGGTCACTGCCTCCGAGGACACAACCGGAGAATCTCTCACGACCTCTGCACATACAGTACTAGATATTCCAGAATTGGTAAAGAATCCTCTCTATGGGTGCCTAGATGTGGATCTATCAACACCTGAATATTTTTCTAGCTCAGTAGTTTCAAAAGATTCCCAGTTAAAGTCATCCAGCTGTACTGAGCTAAGAAATACAATGGAAAGCAGTAAAGACTCAGGGGATATCCTAACAAGTATCCTCAAAGATTACAAAAGAATAATGAAAGAGTGGAACCACACTATAAAAGATCATTGTTCATCAGTGTCTCACTGCACGCATAGCAGTAAAAGAGATTCAACAATTTGTAGAAGAAGTAACACCGATAGTTACGTACGCAGCTTACACTCTACATTGTCATGTCGGAAATCAAACAAATGTCTCAAATCTACAAGCAATAATCATTACAGTTACGCATATGCTTCTCGAATTTGCAACGAAAAACAAAGCAACGTTAATGATAAAAGAAAGACACAAAGCTTAAATCGCAACCAAACATTTAGTAATTGGACGTCGACGCTACAGGTGTTAAAGAAGAAGACTATGTTTTGGAAGATCAATCACAGTTTGACGCCCTCAGAATGTAAATGCTTGGAGACCATCTATGAAGACTACGATAGACGCTTGCAGGACTGGTGTGATACTATTAGCCATTGTACATCACTTCTCAACCCGGTACACCAGTTTTTACGATTAACATTAGATTCCCCATCTTTTAATTTTGCTAAAGTTATAATTATTTTACTTTTTTCTCCTTTCAGGGTTACAAAGAAGAGATCGAAAAGCCAGAAAATCAGCACCTGTTACCTGCAGCACTAGTTGGACAAGCTGATGTGTTGTTCGGCAACTTACACGAACTGTTCACATTCCACCAAGACGTGTTCCTAAAAGATTTAGAGAAATCTATTTCTGCGACAGAACTCGTTGCCTTGTGTTTTGTTGAAAAGGTACGTTCTTTTACCTTTATTTACAATCACGTGTGCTTCTCGTCATAAGATCTTTATTAATTTGTAGGTAATTGTTTCCTCCGTAAATACAATTAAGCCTTCATAATTCCGGTTTCCTGTATTGCTAAATAGCAGCCTATTTCAAGGAACTTACGGATCGCTTCCTACAATCTTTCCGTTTCCACTTAAAATTACCCTTTCAACACTTATTAATTCAGTGCATTATCCGATCTTGCAGTTACAATAATGTTTTTACCTAAACATTCCCACTTGTGCTGTTTAGTTGGTTATGCACTAGTAACCATTTCATTTATTCATACCATTCATGACTGACTTCTGCTAAGGCGCGTTTTGTAAATAGTTTAGTAGCAGTAGTAGTTACCTACTGCTAGTCTAAATTAACTCATTGAATATTTTTCAGTAATAATTAAAGAGTCGGTACTTTTATGCTTCTTCTTTATCAAAAGATCTTCCTCTTATTCATTTTTTTTTTTCATCAGAGGGATACATTCTTCCGGCTATACAGCTACTACTGCCAGAACATCCCACGGTCAGAGCGGCTGCGCGAGACACTTGTGGACACACATCTATTCCTACAAGCTTGTCAGCTACGACTGGGACACAAGCTTCCTCTCGCAGCATACCTGCTGAAACCGGTGCAGCGGATCACCAAGTACCAACTGCTGCTGAAGGTCAGTACTACTGGGTAACATTATAATAGTAATAGTAACCAACAGCAATGCTTTTTGTCTCTCCAGCTTTCTGCCGGCTCCTTTCAGCAACGATACACACGAAACTAGTTTTCCCATTGTTTAAAATTGAGCATAATTTTTCATGGTAGCATTTATTGGCTCTCACGCCTGGATAAAAGGCCTCGTCAATCCCATAACTTCTGTCAAATTCCCGATGCTCGTTTCATTCCGTCTATTCCCAAAAAGATGCCCTATCATCGGTATCTTCGTTGTGTACCTACACGATTTGCCGTGACTCCGTCTAGCTATGTCAAGCAGAATTTAACTTACATTCTCGCCTTACCTAAAAAATATCGATCTTCGTCGATAAGATTAGATTTTCGCCTTATGCTCAGTGAATAAGTAATGAACTAATCATGACTAATCCTTCGCACCTCGCACCGACTATACCTTCAGACGCTGCCCTTGTGCGGTTTACTGTCATTATAATTTTTCCTATTTGCAATTTTTATTATATTCCAATATGGTAAACTCCACCCACAATACTATTCACACTTTACCGTTTTATTTTCCATACAGGAAGGATTGAGCTAAACACTTTACCGGTTCGTTTAAAAGCTTATCATGATGTTTTGTTTGTAGGATCTGCTTCGGTACGGCGAGTGCGGGTCGATGACGACGGGTCTACAATCAGCGCTGGATTGTATGCTTGTGGTACTCAAGTGCGTCAATGATTCTATGCATCAGATCGCCATCACTGGCGTCCCTGTAAGTGAATTGAAGAATTACATCGAGTCTATTCGCTAGCTGTTGGATTTAATATTCCTGATTATGAAAAAAGGGCCTTGTTGCTGACTGTGCTATTTCATAATATATTCGCCAACAAATAAATTTCATCCAAATTCGTTCGGCTGATAACGTGTAGGTAACCAAATGATTTAATATTGGTCCATTAAAACTATTATATCAGATGAAACCGGATAATGTTCTGTAATGTGCTATAATATAGCCAATAACCATCGTCTCTTTCTGCCTATCCTCTAGGACGGATCGAATTAGTAAATTGAGCATTTCCGTGTCAATAGCAATTTTAGAATCTAGTTTGAATATAAATGATTCTCCAACGATCTTCGAAATCGATTACATTATTAAGGACTTTCGAGGAACTGAGGTGGAGCGTGAAATTATGCTAAAGAATACTAAGGATACCATCATCTTGCCTTTACCATTATCTTTTCGCACGCCATCTCATGTTTTGGTAGAAGATAATACCCAAATACTTATAACCTTGTAGGAATTTACATGTTTGTAATAAATAATTTGTAGTTAATAACTTAATAATACCCTCATAGGTTGAAACCTATGAGGGTATTATTTAGTTATTAACTACACGCTAATCTGAGCCTTATAATATGAGTATTATAAGGCTCAGATTAGCGTGCAAAGTAATAACGAAATCAAGGTACAGTTAGTCGAGCATGTCATTATAGACCTGAAGATTAGCTCATTAACGTATGCATGTTTGCACTACGGCATGCGATACAGTTATAAACTCAATTACCTGCTGATTTTCCTGCCACTTTCATAAGATTGATGGGTTTATTGTATGAATATTTCTAGTTAAAACTAGCATCTTGCTTATTATTTCAATTAAGTTGCAAATAAATTCACGGCGCTGCTTACCTAATCCATCCTTCCTTCATGGTTCACCCAGCTTTTCCACCAATCAACCAGAAGCCTCTAAATATAACGGCCTGTTTCACCACCACCAACAAATGTAGTAGATAATTTCATACACATTTTAATCCCTTTTTGGATCTACCTGGCTGATAGTGCCCATGCGTACATTGACATTGAAATAAGCCCTACCTAAGTTTAATGTTGGACTCAGCTTCCCGCACTTCTATTTAACGAAACAATTGTTATTAATCGAGGAAGAGCGAGGTTTATCCCATCAGAAGTATCTTCGGATTACTTTCTGGGAAGCCCCGGCAACTTAATTGTATAGATTTAAGATAATAAACACATTTTTTTTTTTTTTGTTTTTGCTCATTAATACGATTCAACTCAAAATGGTCAGAGGGCATATGTCTGACCATTTTGACTTGAATCATATTGAAATACTGCAAAACAGATATCACCAAAATACTCACTGAATACCATCATGATATCTTTATTCCCAGGTGGACCTAAATCAGCAAGGCGAGCTGCTGATGCAGGGCTCTTTCTTGGTGGTATCGGAGAACAAACGTGACATACGACTCAGGATACGTCCGCGGCGGCGACACATCTTCCTCTACGAGAAGGCCATGCTGTTCTGCAAGCCTGGCACCAAGAACAGTCATAATAAGGCCACCTATCACTTCAAACATGACTTACAGGTGAGATAATAGTAGGCTAATTCGCACAGGTTACTACAGTGTTGCCACGTAAAAATAATGCGATTTCTTTTGTTATGCTGATGTGATTGAATTAAATGATTTGTATTAGTTGGTTTTAGTTGATGGTTGGCTCGTTTGTGAAGCTTGTTGAATTCTTGCTTTGCCGTCACGTAATTTTTTGCATGTTGTGTTAGCCTGTAAGTAAGTGTTGCACTTATAAATGTATCAGGAAATGATTTGTTAAATGTATTGTGTAAACAATTGTTGGCTAACCTAAATAAATAAGTAATAAAGATCAGTTGAGTAGGTTCCGGCTAGTTACCATCAGAAGTCAGAAATTGATTTTGGGAAAAGATTACTTAGAGAAGTAGAGAGTACCGTGGGGTATTCTGTAAGTAGTGGGTCGGCGTTTGGTATATAGGTATCGTTGATATCACTGAAATTCTACCTGTTAACGCCGTAAAAAAGAAATGGCGTGCGGACAAAAGTGCACGCCGCGACAAGGACATATGCTTCTGTCAGAGCAATGTAATAATCAGAAGTAGTCATCGAACGGCTGCCGCGAAGTGCGTACAAATGTTAGAATTTCTTATTTTATTTGTTACTTCCTTTATGTTATAACAGTTGAAAAGAGTAAAGAACAAATTGCAAAGAGTGTAAAACAATGTAAAGGATGCAGTGTTACATTGAAGAATCGATGAATAACTCAATAATACGTCGTTTTGCCCACGCAGATGTCCCAAATCGGTCTGACGGAGTCGGTGAAGGGCGACGTGCGCAAGTTCGAGGTGTGGCGCCAGGGCCGCCTGGAGGTGCACACGCTGACGGCGGCCAGCGCCGACGTGAAGCGCGCCTGGGTGGAGCGCGTCAAGCGCGTGCTGCTGGACCAGCTCAACGAGCTCAAGGGCGAGCGCGGGCGCCAGTACAGCGCGCAGCACAGGTACGCACAGGCCTGCGCACTGTGTCTTGGCTTCACTGTTGAGGGGCAATTGTCGTCATTTTAAGAACATTCACAGTCCGATCTCAGTCTCAATTTGTCAGATATACCTCTAATTTCCCTACATTTTTAACAATTTTTTAAAAATTGATCGTCGCTGAGATGAGATTGCGACTAGATTTTGAACGTTTTTAATTACGGGATTTGGCCTACTGATTTGAAGACTAAATGTGTATATCAGTAATGTGATGCCACGACACCATAAGCTAGTGCGGAAAAAAAAAATACACGAATGAAAGTTTCAACAAGGTCGTGTTACTAATGTATAAAATATAGAATTATATGATTGTAGAATTCAAAATAAGGATCAATATAACAAATGAAATTATTTGAAAAAAAATGCTGCTTTTGTGTAAATTGAATTCCGGTGGCACAGTAGAGTTATTATTTATTTAGGATCTCCCATAAAACATCTACACAATACATGACACATAAATAATGAGTATTAAGTAGGCGTACGCGTTCAGTTATAAGAAACTACAGCATGCATAATAAAACTAACAACTTGGCTAACATAGTTAAAATATTAATAATAGTTTAAAATGTTTAAAGGGATACTGAAAATGATGCTCCACGGCGTCCGTTATCGTGGTGGTAATTTCGAAATATTTTTTAATAATCGCAAACGTCAGAAGACGTTAGCACTATAACACTATATCTTTGTCATTAAACTGAGGCTCACAGCAAAACTTACAAACCTTGTATTCCCACAGAACACTAATCCAAACCAGCTCGTGGGAGCTGGCCCCGGGCGCCGCGCTGCCCAAGCCGGGCGCGGCCGCCGCGCGCGCCGACGCGCACGACGAGCCGTGCTGGTCCACCGACCCCTCGGACGACGACGACGAGCCGCCGGTACGTAGGCCGCGGTCAGGCAGGGGAGCCGACCTTGGTTGACTAAGGCCGGGTTCGAGAGCTGACAGTGTCAATATTCCACTACAATGATGACGCTGACGGCTCTCGAACGCCATGTAGACTTTCTGATCGCGTTCAGCTTTATTTGTGAAATTCGCCCTGAGATAATCCATAAAAAAATGAGCTAACATAGCCGTCCATTACGTTAGGTGGACGTCTGCGACGGGCTCTCAGTTTTGTTTAACTTACGACCCGCGCCATGTATCGGTGCTCTTTGGTTCCCAGAAACAGGCACGCGGACCATCCGTCGCGAATGTCCGCCTAATATAGCGGACGGCCTATGACAATTTTGAAGAGTAAGAGTTATTAAAAATTACTTAGTCAATCAATATTTCCGAATAATGAAATTGTTAATGCATTTAAATGTTGATCTGATAAAATTAGAGCAGGAATTAATTTGTTTTGTTTTGTTAAATGTGACTTGTTTGGGGAGTCTATGTGTAATGACGGTATATGGGATTGAAAAAAAGAAATTTACCTGTCAATAAATAATAACTTATGTTCACAGTAAATGTCAGTAATGTCCTCTCCGGTAACGAATACTAACATAGGACTGTAGTGCTTACTTTCGGGGTAGCTTTACTAAAACGTGGGTCTCTTAAATTAATGCCAACTAATTTTGGGTTTGCAGTGTTGAGTGAAGTGAAACCCACTCTTTATGTAAGTGTAAAGTGTATTTTTAAAGGAATGCGGGCTGAATAGTCACGGGTAGCGCATGACAACGCTGGCAACCCCACGCACATGATGCTTCCCGATAACATTACTGTCGAAATTATGGATACGGGATTCAAATATTGGTCAAACGGTGGTAGAACATGCGCATCGTCAGAGAATTTGCAGTATCTGCTTACTTAGATCTAGTCGTGTAAATTATGTAAATACTACAAATTCTCGATATACGATTAAAAACATAACGTCCTGCCCTAGTCCAATAGGTTTCACGCCCTCACAGCATAAAAGTTAAGTTAGCCATCATCGCTTTTAGTTCCTTTTAAATGATTTAGCGACACTAGCACTGAAAACTTATGAATTTAGTAACTGCACGGTCCACGAGGCACCTCACATGTACCAACACTTCCCGAGAGAGGTGTGCTACTGTCCGGGCGCCGTGTAACGAAGACATGCTCAAGTTGTATTGTTCTACAGGTGACGGAGGCCGTCGCAGTCGGCCTCAACGGAACCATCCACAGAATGGTTCAGTTCTTTTCAGTGGCCGGCTCCGCACAAGCCACATCCACGTTTTACGTGTCACAGTACTGAATAATATAAATGTTTCGAGCATACAGCCAGTAGAGGCTTTGTACATAATGAAAAGACTGAGTTTATATCCAAAGCTTAAACTATCTAACCAAAGAGAACGTGGATATTTCGATTGTTTCGCTGAACATTAACTATCGTGTAAGTCATGTTTTGTTTGTTATGTCACTCATTGTCAGTGTGCTTATTGATTTTTATGTTAAATTATGCGCTTGCTTCGATTAAATGTTATACATCAGTGTCGATAAATATTATTATTTTAATCTTTGTATTACAATATCATAAAACATTTAGCGGAAACACACTGTATATTATGTAATACATACATATACATATATCTTCCTTATTATTTGTTACGTAAATATATTTAGGTGAATAAATATCTCGCTTGATTCAAACTGCGCAATCTTGTGTGCACTATCTAGAACCAATGAATAATTTAGTGCAGCCATGTCTCGTATTGATATCAAAGCGAATCTTCGTATATTTATAGTTATTATTCAAAATTGATGTCAGTCTAAGTACCTAATTACCAAGGAGGTTGAGAAAAGACATAAGTAGCGTGATTGGACACAGTTGAGCACGGCATCACAGCTTGCATCATTCACTGACCACCGCTTTGGACGTGCAATCAATAGCTTTACTGTAATGTTTTGTTTACTTCAGTGTGACACGTTTTCTGATACTACTTATACTATGTATTTATTTTATCTGAAAATTGATTTCTTACATATTATGAGCTTACAAACTTATTTTAAATCTGAGATGTTACAAGTTTAAATAAATCCAGAGAAAACTAACCTTCGTGCTCTATATGCTCCACCCACTGACACATATTACACGATTGTTCATTATAGGTACTTTTTTTTTTTAATCGACTGATGAATAATTATATTATTTTGTTATTCATAATGTAATTATGTCAATTAATCTGCTTACTTAAGTTTTATTACTCACAATTTACCGACACGATAATTAAATGTGTCAATACCTTCAATTTATAGTTATAGCTTACAATTCAATAAGCTCATAATATGAGAGTCAGTTTTTAGATTACCTATACATTAGCACCCGAATCAACTGGACTTTGGACGTATTTCTCTGAATATTTATAACTATACTATATATTACTGGAGTGTTAAGTGCGACTATACTTTACTTGGAAACTGTCTATATTTATATATTATTATGTAATATCCACCTACGTTTGATGTCAACATAGTACTATATCTATCTTCTAAAAGTATTTTATATTCATGACTGTCATCTTTGTCGTTTATGACTACAATAACTGTTTACCTAACAATTATTTGATTAATACATTAATTTATGAGTGTTATCTAATGTTCTACTAATCGCTTTACTAACATGCATGGTCTGGTCAAACACAAAACTACTACCTAGTACCTAGATGGAAATACAAAAAGGAAACTTTTTGTACTCACTAAGTACCTACTTACTTTACAGAATTTAAATGCATGTTTGTGTTCTGAGTCAGAGTCAAATTACTGTCAAATATCTAGCTCATTTATGAACAACATACCATCAAAAGATGACTGAAACGCTCTTTAGCTTTTAACAACCAGAAATTCTTAAATCGAGGGTAGTCTGAATGAGCGTGACAAAACTTTAAAAGGTTCGCATTATAGCCGTTATGAAAATCTCTGTGTGATATTTGACTTCAATGTGGCTCTACGCTCTCTGTTTGACCAGTGATGAAGGAATGCATGTTGATCGATGTACAGGATGAATGGTGTATTTATTTACTACATTATGATTGCTACAGTCATTATAACGCTAGAATCACGACAGTACACAACACACCTTTTTCTGGACCTACATTGGAACCAAAAGTCGAGGCAACATTAAAACATGTAAAAGAGAAACATAAACTGGACTCCATGAGATCTTGAAGGGTGCTTTTAATTCAGCGATTGTTGCAACAAGACGGAAGCATAGCATAAGAATAATCAGCCTATAGCATTATTATCATTATTCCAAAAATTCTAAAAGTCAATGCAAGAAAAGGATGGTGGACCCGTTTCTCCACCACTAATAACGACCACACATATTATACCATTTTGTAGTTCTTGTCATGACTATAATTGGATATAATAGGAAACTGGTTCATTAAAAAAAAAACGTTATAAAGTATAGGTATATTTCCTTTTTTTACCACAATGGCATTCCTTTGCAGGATTTGTCCCTAACCAGCAACACTATCGCTGGGGACCAAATACAAGATGATTTTGTTTTGTTAACTCTGTATAGCGATAGTGTTGCAAAACCAGGGTATGAGTCAAATCAAAGGAAATTACATTATAACAATTCATCAAAATACAGTCACGAAAAGAGCTTTAAGGTCATTATAGGTCAGCAGGGCGCGGTCGGGTCAGTTAAATTGTAACCCATTCTCCTTTATGCGCTCATGCCTTTCACCTACATTAAACAGTTACATCACCGCGAACAAGTTTCTCTGCCAAAAAGTTGCAACAACCATTGAAATTGAAAGGATCCTTAGCTACAGTGAAACATCTCAGTAATACATAGCAAGCTAGAGAGTAGAGTTGTGTGCACAAGTGTAGTAACAGGTGTGTCATGTGTCAGGCGGTGGGGTGTGCGCTGGTGGCGCTGTCGGACTACACGGCGGTGGGGCCCAGCGAGGTGTCGCTGCGCGAGGGGCAGCACGCCGAGCTGCTCAAGGTGGGCTGCGCCGGCTGGTGGTACGTGCGGCTTGCGGGTACGTAGCTACGCGGTGTGTGGGTTCACATACACCTACGACCATAATCGTCACCGTGCTGTGAAAACCTCGTGATTGCAATAAACATTATTTTTTAGGAGAAAATAAACACTTTCTGAAAAATGGTCGTCGTTGACGTTCTCCGAGGTTCTTAATTATCACCAATAGAAGGTGAAGCATCTTAGAGCTGTACCCGTTTGTTCTAAATATTTATTACGAGGTTTCTTCTACACAGCAAATAAATAAAAAGTAAAAGAGGTTTTTAGTGCACTGCAACGATTTGTAATACATTCCAATTTTGATGTTATCACTCTTAAAAGTGAAAGTTATGATATTGACCAACATATTGCAAAATTGGGACTGCACTTTACCGAGACTGACCGACTCCAATAAGATATACGGATTGGCGGTCTACCGCTAACTTTGGTCGATAGGACTCTTTGTCTAGATAAACTATGTGAAATGCGCAAAGGTGTCATCATTTTGGGAGTAACTTTAACCGAAAATTCTAAGGCCGCTTGCAGAACCAATCACTAAATGCATCTGGCGCTAAACTTGTTTAAAACGTCACTCAGTCTCTGTCGACTTCAAACGATTGACAGAAATGGAGCCATATTTTTAACACGTTTAGCGCCAGATGCATTTGTGATGCCAGCGGGCCTAAATCATTGCTTATACCGACTTAGCATATCTAATGAAATGCTATTGATTAACAATATGTTTGTTTCCCCAGCGGGTCAGGGCGAGGGCTGGGCGCCGGCGGCGTACCTGGACCAGCGCAAGACGTCGCGCTCGTCGTCGCGCTCGCACGACCGCCTACACGAGCACTGAGCCGCCGCGACCCTCCCGGCCACACCGCGGTACGGTCGCACCGTCACACGACACTACCGGTAGTGGACTACTCGGCTTATTGTTCCAAAACGACTTTATTTGGCGGAGTCTACGCAGAGTTTGGCAGAAATCAATTTAGTGCTCTTTTTTTGTCACCTCGAGACCCCGGTCAGTCACCGAGTTAGCTCGAAATATGGGTATGTGTAGAAGACCTGACCGTCACTAAATCTGGTAAATTTTTAGACCAAGTGCCTCAGATAGTCTTCTTCGTAATCATATTCGGTTAAAATATTGGTAAATGTGTAGATATTAAAGTTGTATTCCAGCACCAGTAGCGAAACGCCCCGGAACCCCACTTGTTAATATTTTTCAATGTATGTAAATGTTGTTCTAAAAAGCTTTATTATAAATTAGTTTTAGCCCAAACGTGTTGTCGTTACGATTATCCAAAGCTATATATAGTGGCGTAGGACGTTGTTAAGTAGCTGTGACTGGTATCGTATCATTTCTGTATATAATCTACGTTTATTTTTTAACTATAGTTATTTATTTGACGCTAGTTGAGCTTTCGGTGTTCATACGTGTTTACGTCTCAATTCCCCATGACAGACCCTGTATAGTAAGTACTGTTTTCCCCTTCGTAGAGATCTACGAGTAATTTACTGTCTTTTGTCAGTGGTAACTAGTAAGCTACGTCTCTTCTATGGTCGACCATTTTCATATCATTTGTTATTATCATATCTCAGTATCTTAAAAAGTACGTCATTTGGTGCAAATAATACGTTATTATAATTAAATTAAATATCTAAATGATGGAAATTTTAATATTACTGGTGTAATGCTTCGAGGATTGCACTTAAATGTTAGTGTGTTTTGCTAGTCGGCGTGAATTATTTTTACGATCTAACTAGGTACTATCAATTTAGCGTATCATGAAGTTTCGTTTGCTTTTATATTTTTTGATTATATCACTTTATCTTACTTTTGTTTCGCCTCAGTAACATCTCATTGTTGTAATGTAAAGTCAAATCTACATATAAATTGTACCTACTATTATAATAATTGTTCTTTTGTATAAAATTACGTTTATACTTATTGATAATGATCACAATTACACTGAATCGGTCCATTTATTTTGTGTTTTATTTACTTCCTTTGAGCTTGCATACTATCATTTTTATGTACCTATTAGATATATCATTGATAACCTTTTATCGACTTGCGCTGTTTACATTATTATGAAACACTAGTTTATACTAACTAACTATTTAACACGAGTAACAACTCGACAAAAGTAAACCATGCTGTTGCTGGGTTTATAATGATCATTGCTGTTAACTTATACTTTGATTATTGCGGACAGTGTTATGCTGATGACTAGGAGATAGAAGACCTACATCCGCACTACTGGAACGAAAATCAATACAAAAATGAGCTCATAAAGTGTCAAACCTCATCTAGTTTTAAAATATGATTGACGTGTAAAAGTGTTTGTACAAACCTACTTACAAAATAAAATCATTTGTCATTTAACCAGATAACATGAGTTTAGTTTTGACACCTCGTTGGATTTTCGTTTCAAAATCCGGGAGTTAGTATTTGAAACATCACAGCATTTCCGTAATGTTAGCATGGCTTTGCGTTTAAGTAAGTACCTTCATTTCCTCCTATGAGTGAATGTTATATTGTTATACATTTGTTTTTAAAAATTATTGTAAATAGTAGATAATAACCGTGATAGGTCAGTGCATGTGTCTACCTACCGTCGTTTAGAAGACAGTTTTCTAAATAAAAAAATACGCAATGTTATCCAGCTTATAGATTTAAGTATCTACCTATGTACTGAAATTATAAACTTTGTAACTACCCTACCTACCTAACTAACGTATCTAACGTTTCAAATGATGTTAAATCTCGATTCCATATAGTGCAAATATTATACACGGCTGTGAAATTACCCAGTGATGAATTTTATAAATTTTTACCTATAATTCACTCCTATTTGTAATAAAATTAGATGGTAGGTACCTTAACAAATACCCTATAAAGGCCATCGTACACCTTAACGACTCGACACCAGCTCTACTCAAAGTAAATCACATGCACATCACAGAATCCGATGATAGTTAACAACGCGTTATATACCTACTTACCTAACCTATTCGTTGATGACGCGTTGTTGACTCGGGAACGCCCGCCGAGTTGATGCTGAACCGAAGGTTGACGTTGAGACGTGTTGAAAAAGTGTCGAGTTGATATAGTGTGCGAAGGTGCGATGCAGTGTTTTTTAGGGCGATGTACGAGGATATACGACAAAAAAAAGCATTTCTCTTTTGAGTAGGTACAGTGACATCGCCCTACCAAACAACCTAGGCAAGCCTATGAAATAAATAGGTATAGGTAACTTAAATATTATTAATTACTTTTGAACTCTATTTAAATCGAGCATAGGGCGGGTAGGTACGTCTCGTCAATCGTGAAAAAAAAAATCAGTTGATCCATACATTATGTTATGCGATACCTACCTAAATTTATGGATCAACTGATTTTTTTTTTACGATTTCGGGGTTGGTCCCGTAGTAAAAGTTGTTCATAATTATGAGTACAACGACCCCTTTTAAGGATTAAAACGATGAAATTTGACGGTATATATCAACGGTGATAAAGTTAAGTATTCAATGTCATGAAAAAGCCTGTGGTCTGGACTAGAGTACAGCAGCACTAGAGTTCTGCTCACGGCATGATATAGGCACCAACTCACAATACTCGCAGTTGAAAGCAGTGCTCGAATCCGTTACCTACACGAATTATCTTTCCGGTCAGCATCCGCCTTTACGGATTATCATAGCGTAATACGTAATAAGTATATTATTAATGTATTTAAGCACATACCTACACTTAAATGGCACCCATATACTGTTGAAGCCTATAAAAGGTTGAAGCACACTTCATATTAAGTGAGTTTTATACTAAGTTTTAAATATTAATAATAAAAACTAATATAGCACGTGAATTTATTTACGTAGTATGGCAAAAAGAATCCCTTAAGGACAATTAACCAGTTCAGAATTAGTCGCCCGCAATAAGTACCTATAGTAAAGCAGGAGCGACTTGCTCTCAAGCCAGAAAACGGAACTTAGCTGAACTTAGATTGGCTGTGCAATTTCTACTTGGTCTCATAACAAAGTGAATGTTTGGCAATAAGAGATGGTCAACTTAAATAAATATAAAAGTTGTTGTTCTGATATTTCATTTCCGTAAGATAGACTCTAAATGCCTTCATAATAACCTACATACAGGTGATGAACACCTAGACACAAACTCAGTCTTTTTCCAAGAATGTAAGTGGTAACTACAGAATGCAATGGAAGATATTTTCAGTGTGGCATTCTGAAGTTTCTGATATCTCCAGATTCAGTATCCTGAAGATATTCATAGGACATATAAATATTATGTATGTGTAACCTGATATAAATTAATGTGTATTAGCCTTTTTTCGAGCTTACCATGTTGAGTTAAGAAGGTACTTTCTGAACAACAAAGTTAATGGAAACCAATAAAGTTCTAAACACAAACCAGTTTTTCATTATTTTACTCCCTGTATTTAAAACTGCTGTATTAATAAAGCACATTGCTGTTATAGTACAACAACTGTAAGCAAAGTATTGTGTAGTAAGCAATAGTCACACATCTTGCTATAATTAATCAAACAAGTAAGTCCATGATTCCAGTCCACTGTATTTGTTCAAGAAAAACAGTCTCTAAAATAGATATAGATTCACAAAACCAAACAAATGACAGTTAACACACTGCAATATGGAAATTAGATTTGTACAAAACATGTTTCCTTACATACTAAGTTACTGGGCCGACCTTTGCCTTTGAAAGATCCTAGTTTTGAAGATGTTATCGATCTTGCTAAACACTTGCTCAGAAGAGCTAGCGGCATCTATCCTCCAGTGCAGACCTTTCCTCATATAATAATCCACAAGGGGTACAGTCTGTGCATGATATGTCGCAAGTCGCTTTTTCAAAGCATCTACATTATCATCAGACCTTCTTATCAGGCGTTCCCCAGTGACATCATCTACCATGGACTTCTTGGGTGGATGGAACTCTTCATGATAGCTACGACCACTGGGTGGATGAATGAGCCTGCCTGTGATTCTGCGTACAAGCAAGCTATCCTGAATGTCAAACTCAATGACAGCATCCAGAGCAGTTTTACGTTTTTCCAACAGGACATCCAACTGCAATAAAAATAAAGTGTTTTTTTAATTATGTGGCTAATTAGTTATTTATCACTAGCATTAATTTCTTGATAAGATAATCTTATCATGAAATTAAAAAATCAGTGAGTTCCAGTGTAATCATTTTACTATTTTACTTCTAAGCAGAGGAATTTAAGCTAAAACATTTTTGTTAATGACCACATTGTATGAATACTAAAGTGTATTAATTGCAATTATTCCTATATACTATAATAGGTACTTAATTAACTTCTAAAACCAATGAATAGTTTAAAAGGCAGATTGAAAATTTAAACATCTACTTACATAACAACTATTGCTATAATAAGTTTAATACACTCATCTTTAATATCAGGGAATGTCAAACGAATGTAGTAAGATGACAAGACAGTAAACAAAAGATAAGAATAAAGTAAAACAAACTTCACCTTTTGAGCTTGTGGCACAGTTCTAGGGAAGCCATCAAGGAGAAAACCATTCTTACATGAAGGCTGATCTAGATTCTTGTCAATCATGTTTACAACCATCTCATCAGACACCAGTTTTCCTTCATCCATGATTTTCTTGAGTGAACGACCCAACTCTGAGCCTGATGCTACTTCTTCCCGGAGCATGTCTCCAGTAGATAAGTGGCAAACACAATATTTTTCCTTAAGTCGAGGAGCCTATAAACAAAAACAAGTTAGTTATGTTAATATAATTATCTGTAAAAAGTAAAACCTTTTGCTACACTTTTAACTGTAAACAAGTTCATAATTCTATTATAATCATCAATAAGACTCAAAGACATAATATTCGATTACATAACATAAAAATAATCAAGGAAAAAAATTGCGTTAATTAGTTACCTACTTATTAGGGGACTTCATTTATATAAAAGGTAATGGACTAAAGTTCAAAGATCACAGAGTTATCTTACCTGAGTGCCTTTCCCAGATCCTGGCGGTCCAAGAAGTACCGCCCTGATGCCTATGGGGTCATCGGGCTTAGGTTGCAATGCAGTAGCTGCTGGAGCCATGTCGCTGGTCAATCAAGCACCGGGAAAGTAAAGCTATAACCAACAAAAATCCAAATGTATAAATGAGACCTAATCCATACGCCCACCTATAGTATAAGCATTACGTGCACTGCTTATTATCTAAATTAAGTCGTATATCGATGAACCTACCAAATTAAAATTGATAACTTCGAGTGAAGCTGCCGACCCTCATGTGGTGACGTCGGTCGATAAATGTCAACAAATGTCAATAATGTCATTCACTTGCAAATAAACAAAATAAATCTAAAGTCACACAGAGCCAACATGTATTTAGAAAAGAACTGAATAATTTCTAACTATAAAACTATAAATTCATAATTTCAATGCTTTACTATTTGTATTGTTACACAATATTGTTACGATGATAAACAGATCCGAAAGCAAAAACAAAACGCGTTCCAACGTTCCAACTTTCACAGTAATTTGGATTTGAATGATCTCTATTATTTTTTTATTGTTGCAATTCTTTACGTATTCTGGACCTTTTCTCTTGTTACAACATACAGCCGGTTTACATTGGGTATTATTTCAGAGTGCCCCCGGATTTTTTTTATTTTTTAGTTTTAAAACGATCAAGAAAGTAAACTTCTACGTTTTTCAGAACCGTACTTTTTTGACAATGACAAATAACTTGACATTATTTTGTCAAATTTGACTTGACGGGTTGACGGTTTATTCTTGTAACCTAAAATGCCATGGCTGTCTGTAAATAAAACTGTTAGAATTATTTACAAAAATAAAGCTGAATAGTCGTTATTTCTCCAAAAGTAACATTTGTAGCCATGGCCGCAAACGGCATAAGGTATGTATACTAAAATGGATTCTTCTGTAATGTTACCACATTTGTTTGCCAGTTTACTATGGACCTATATTTTACAGCTATTGGAAGCGATTATGGCGCTGGACCACATCCGAGAGCTTTTCCAATGAGGAATTAGCTTCTGTACTTGGGAATAAAGAGGTTGTGGAAGGCCTGAAACAAGGTCTTGCTAGTTATAAGCCACACAAAGCTGAAAGTTTTTCACAACTGCAAACCAAACATGCCGATCAAACTAAACTGTTGAGTGTGGTACAAACACTACAAAACTATATCGTAAGTAAAACGTCTACATTTATCGGTACATATTCACTTCAGTAATTATATCATGAAGTTCATTGTTCACTACTGTGGTTTGTTATGAATTCATTAATTAACTTCTCTCTGTTTATAGGATGTGGATTGCTTTCAAATATGGGAAATTATGAAGAATTACCTATGTGATATATCCTATGGTACCCCTGCCAATGCCCTGAAAAATGTTGCATTTGTTGATACCAGGCCTGTGTTCCTACTGCCAAATGTGTGGACCTTCTACTATGCAGAGAGATTATTTGTGCTTAAATTGTTACAATACATAGTACAGTTTAGAGATGAACCCAATCATATGTATAGTGAGCAATTCAAGAATATAATAAAAGAAATAGGAATTCAAAACTTGAAAATGTCCCTCATATCTCAGTTTGATAAGTTATTGAACACAGCACCTCCTTCAAGGAGAATGCAGAAAGATTTCTCGAATGAAAACATTAGACAGGAGTGGGCAGACTGTAACTTGCGGGAGCAGTTGGCAATCTTGCAGATTCTGCTGCATATAGCTGAAGAGGAGATATTCACTGAGTCTGAGTTCAACAAGCTATTCACATTGTTTAGGAAGCATGGGTTTGGCAAGAGCCAGGGATACAGTGAACTGCTGGAGGAGAGGCACAGAGAGCCATGCATGAGAATTATGTACATGGAAGTGTGCATTTTTATGGTTATTGCAGATGGTATGAAAATGTAAGTAGCATTTGGTTAAGTCTTACAATTTCATCAACAAGCATACATCTTTGAGAACTTTTTGACTGCTTTTTGGTTTTAATAAAAGTGACCTACACCATGTTCAGACATAATTGCATTATTCTCTTAATTTTTTACTATAAGAATACTTAAATTGATAATCTATTTCAATAAGCAATAAGTGCACTTTATTTTGATGACAAACTAATAACAACTCCATTTTGGATTACCATATTTCAGCAACAACTTGGCTACATGGATAGACGGTACTAAAGAGTTGGTAGAGTGTGAGCTCACTAAACTGCATATGACAGCTGAGCACAGTGCCATGCTTATCACTTGGATGATGCTTACTCTACAGGTATTTAAATTTTCCCTGGTTTAAGATATGCCATATATATTATACACTAGTGGACCCTGCAGACGTCGTCCTGCCCAAAAAAGCAGCACCACCGACTGAGTCCAATTATTGTGTATTCAAACCCTGTCCTGACAATAACAAACACAAAAAAGAAGAATTATCCAATTTGGTGCAGTCAATCAGAAGTTATGCACGTACATACATATTGGTGATTCATTTTTATTTATATAGTATTTTATGTGGGTAATGCTCCGAACAGTATATTTGTTTCAATTTAGGCAAATGAAAAAATCCTTTAAAGTTTAAACAATTATTGATAATCCTAACTAATATTATAAATGCGAAAGTAAGTTTGTTTGTTTGTTATGCTTTTACGCTAAAACGGGTGAACGGATTTCGATGAAATTTGACACATTTGCACACCATAACCTAGATTAAGACATAGGTCACTTTTAATCGCGAAATTCCCATGGGATCGAGACTTATGCGGGTGAAACCGTTGGGTGCAGCTAGTATAGTATATGTCGTGGGAGAAAAGCACCTGACTTTGCAGCACATTTTAAAGCATTATCTGCCGTTTTCCTTCAATGCCAACATTTATAGGGTGTAAATCTTGATACCTTAAGGACTGGTCAAACTCAGGCGAATTTGACACATCATTTTATTTGTTAAGAACTCACGCGAATGTTCGCTTCGTTTTATTTTCGCTCGGCTCCTAAGGATTCTAGTGTGATGTTAAATAATAATAATAATCTTTATTCATTCAGACTAAAATGAATAAATAAAAAAAAATAAAAAAAATAGCCTTATAGCCTTCGTAAGGAATTGGACTATCAAATGTAAAAACAATTTTTCAAATCTGACTGGTAGTTCTAAAGATAAGATTATTCAAACAAACAAACACTCCAGATTTATTATAAGTATAGATAGAAGATGTAATGATAATCTATTTCAGAGTGATCAACATGTAAAATTATTTGAGAGTCAATATCAACACTTTGGAGCCACCGCACTGAGGATGCAAGTTTTTGAATTCCTACTACAAATGCTGAATAGCTCAGTTTTTTCTGTAAGTATGATTGAAAATGTTAAGTAATTGTCCTTTTATAATCTTTGTCATACGGCAGTATAAATAACTATCCTTCATTAAATTCCAATGAGGGCCGATTTTTTGATCCATAGTTAACTCAACCAATTGTTAAAAATAGTAACTAATGGTTAAATATTGGCAAAATGTGTTTTTTGTACCATTGTTAGTTTATCTAATGGTCATTAATGGTTATTTTTTTAACTAATAGTTAATTATTTGACCATAAGCAATATTATATTATATTATATCATTAGATAAACTAAAAATTGATCAAAAAACACATTTTGCAAAAAATTTACTATTAAGTAGTTACTATTTTTAACGATTGGTTAAGTTTAACTATGGATCAAAAAACCGGCTCTAAGAAACAATATTTTTGGAAAAATAACTTACATTTTTCCTAAATATCACTAAAAAACACTCCTAATCACACATTCCTACACAGGACAAATCAAAATGCTCGCTAATCGCGCGACAGCGAGTATTCCGACTTTTAAACGACCTATGTGACAAGTTTGACGGAGACGGCACCCTCAGCCACCAGGTTGGGGTCATGCAGCTCTGTTCCCACCTGCTGGCATCTCCCGAGATCAACTGCCAGTTCTGGAAGCTGCACAAAAGAGATGAGAACTGTGGCGTCGTGTCGTTGTGGAATACTGCGCTTGAATACTTCCCGTATAATTTTGGTGCTCTATCTATCTTGGCGAGTGGACTAGCTGAGGGTGGGAAGTGCAGTGTATTGAATGTGAGTATACATACATATATACAATTTTTTTTATTGCTGGATCTCTTATCGTTCAAAAGGTTTGAGTTAGCAACCCTGCTACACAATACGCGGTAGTCTCGTCTTACATTATTTTGCGCCCCGTTACTCACATCCAAAGCTCAGTTTACATCGCATTGTTAAGTATTTCCTACTGTTCATAAGTGCCCTAATCTAATAATAACTTTATTGTACGCAGCTACTATCTGAACTCAAGAACCTTCCAGTCTACACAGAGATTTACAATCCAAACGCAGTTCCTGTGATGTCACTTCAAGCCGATGACGCCGTCATAGGCAGAGAGTATTACCCCCTCGGAAACCCATCATATCGCATCGAGGTTGGGTCTAAAGCCACTCTAATGGAACGAAAAGACGCTACAATGATTCATTTCAGAACCCCATATTCCTACTGGACAGTTTTCAACAGTGAGATTGAGAAAGCATTAGATCGGAAGCAACATCATCAGAATAATATTAATACGACGTTGGAAAGGATCTACCAGGGTACCAAAGTGTTGAAGGGGGTGTTGTCAGCATTGGTGGAAGATCGGGAGATACCGAAGAGTCTGGTTGGACCCAGTGAGGGAGTGTTTGATGTGCTTGTCAGGTTCATGAGGGCCGATACGCCGCCGTTAGCTCTGCTAGTGGAATGTCTCGCCGTTTGCACTGCCTTGGTGCCTGTATTTCCTAAGGAGATTCATTTGAGGTATGTATTTCTTATATAAGTTGCTCAAAGCCGGTATACATGGTGACCTATATAGATGGTTTTCGTCTTACTTTGAGAATGGGAGTCAGGCTGTGGTTCTCCAAGGTTACACTTCGGGTTGGACCTCGGTCCCCTCGGGTGTACCTCAGGGTTCGGATTTGGGGACCTTGCTTTTCACTATGTTTATTGCTGATGTTGTAAACTGCTTCAAGCACTCTTACGTGTTGCTATACGGGTGTCTGACGACATAAAGGTTCATAAGATTATACATGATATCTCTGATACTAACCAGTTGCAAGCTGATCTTAATAGGTTTGAAGAATATTGCAAACATAATTTGCTACAGTTGAATGCCTCTAAATGTTTTCATATGACCTTCACGCGCCAGAAGTCTATAGTAAATTCAATCTATAGTCTCAACCGACTAACCTTGGGCAAGGTTAACAGCATTAGTGATTTAGGTATTTTACAGGATAGCAAATTAATATTTGATCAACAGTTTGACAGTATCGTGAGCTGGGCCCGGGCCTCGAAAGCACTAGGATTTGTAATCAGAGCCCCAGCCTGTTTCCGTTCTCTGGAGCCGATTAAGGTTTTGTACTGTTCGTTCGTGCGCAGCCACTTGGAGTATGCATAACAAGTCTAGAACCCTTAATATAGGATCTACAATTCGCGCATTGAGGGTATCCAGAAAAAGTTACTGAGATATCTTGATTATAAGACACACCAAGTATCCATGCCACTGGATCGTAGGCGACTCATTAATGATGTGTGTTTTTTGATTAACATAACGAATGGCTCGATCGACTGCCCTGAATTATTGGAAAAGTTAGCATTATGCACTAACACTAATAAGTAATAGGTAAATCGGGCTGGTGTCCGCAACTCCACGACAATGCGCGTATTTTGCGTACGGGTGGGAAAATCGATCAATCGATCCACCCCAGCTCCTCGAGGAAGGCCAGCAACGCTTTGATGTTACTGACCGTCTCACGTAGGGTAATGGCTGAGGCGGCTAGGGAAATGCCCATGCATTCGACCTGGAACACTGTGTTGTGGACCCCCAATGGTGTGGTTATATGTATGTTGAAGTCCTCCGAGAAGATTCCAGCACCCGTACCACTACCTGTTTTGGATCCATCCGTGAAAATACGCAGCTCTGCAGGGCACAACCCCTCGCATCGGCGATCCTCGTGAAGTTGGATCTTGTGTTTTTTATCAAAGATCAATTGGTTGGGCACCCGATCGTTTATGGCTTTCGTAATGGGGAACTCCTTGTGGAGTCCCTCGAGCAATGTGGTGTGTGGTGTTTCACTCTTACCCCAGAGATTAAGTGTGTGAAGACGTACTGCCGCCATTGTCGCTTCCTGTTGTATGAATAGATGGAGCGGTGGTAATCCTAGGATGGCTTCAACTGCTGCAGTCGGAGTAGTCCTCATGCAGCCCGTAGTCGCCATGCAGGCTAGTCTTTGCATGCATTGTAGTTTGTTGGAGGCTGTAACCAGCTTGGAGCGGGGCCACCAGACCACGGCCCCGTAAGTGATCATGGGGCGGATCACTGCGGTGTACAGCCAAAGTATAATTTTAGGGGATAAGCCCCACTTCTTACCAATCATTCTCCTGCACTGCCAAAAGGTAATGCAGGCCGTGTTTAGTTTGTTTTCTTTATTAGACTACATGAAAGGCCGCTTCTAGGTGTGCCTTCTGTTCTACTAATTATAGGCGTAATGCTTTTCTTATAAGAAGCGCTCGAAGCTTCAATGATGTATCTTCTGAACATGATGTTGATTTATTTTGCAATAAGATAAGCACAGCAAGGATGCTCTTAGCCAAAAATTTTTTTGTGAATGATGCGCCGGCCAGTGGTTCTTAAACGCATATGTAGCAACATAAATACTTAAATAAATAAAACTAACCTAACCTACTTACTTACATACACAATGTACTTTATTGTTCGGCATTAAGTAACCGATATGTTATATAAATGTGGAGGCTTGTTATTAGCAACTTGATAATGTGGTGTTGTTACCTATTATTTGTAATTAGCCTGTAAGCCTTTTTAAAAGTATCTAAATTTTTCATCACCCCTAAAAGCAAATAAAACTAAAGTTAAGGATGTTCTTAAAAGTATTTCCGTCGCTACAATACAACTCAAACTAACAGCTACTACTTAAAAAAGTATGCAGACTCAAAGTTGAGTTGATTTTGAGTATTTAGCCATTAGTCATCACAACTACTTTAAGACATACACCTACCCGCTGAGTTTCTTAAACATATTTTCTTTCTTCCTTTCAGGCTGATAAACACAGGCCTACTACCTCGTGTCATGAACCAAAAACTGTCTCACATTGAATACGCGAATGGAGCTTCCTTCGACTCAGCGGCCGTAGGATCCTATTTAGTAACGATAGAACAACTGAGCGGCACTTACAAATTCTTGGGAGCCTACATAGATCTGCTGTGCGCATTTCTTGAGGTATGTTGACCCTTGTGTGAGTTACTCATCATTATTTCAACCTATGAAGATGTGCTGAACATAGGCCATCTAGTAAACTCATTCCATTGTGTCATTTTGACGAATTCCATGCCTAATAAATTGTGATCCCTAAAATAATTATTTAGAAGTCAATGCTGAGTGTTATCAAAATAAATATAAATTTTCAGCAGGCCTCACATGACGACCGCATTACTACTGAGGTCATCCTCCCTGGCCTAATACTAATACTCCGGGAAGTATTCCCGAACGTGTACGGCTGGCGTTACAGCAATACTCGCGAGCGTCGTGACATGATACAGCGTTGCGCACATTTCTTAACGCTCGTGTTGCAAGACCCGAAAAGCACTAAACCCTGCAACTTGTTGCTGAAACAAACTTGTGTTTACAGTTTGTTGCATACTGAGAACGCATTGGAACTTTTGAAGTTTATTTCTGTTGGTAAGTATCATTTAATATTAATGATGTCTTTAGCTGAACTTGCAAAAAATTAAGAGTAAGAACAATTTCCTCTGGTTCTTTTAGGAAATGATCAACTAGAAAGTGTAATAAGAAACGAAACAAACTGGATATCAGGCACCGGTTCCCAATACATATCAACGATACAGCGCTGTGTAGCGATCGTCATTTTCGCTTTACGATTAAAGCCAATGGTCACGGAAGCCACCGAAGTGACGCCTCTGGAACATCTGATCTTCGCGCAGAATAAACAGAAAGACTCTCTAAAGGTCGTGCCTCGAGTGACCAGTTATATTAATCATGCGTTTAATAAGAGTTTGCCGGTGCTATGCTGTCGACTGCTCAAGAGATTCGCTGATGTAAGTTACGAAACCTAATTCAGATAAAAAAAAAGTCTTTGTTGATGTTCTCTATTTTAAATAGTTGCTTTGCTGTAAGACAACCTACGGTAGGTTGCCTTACAACAAAGCAACAATTTTATTCGCCAAAAAATAGCTATTCCTGATGTTCTCCTGTTAACATATTTTCCAAGATTTCCTTTTTAATAATTTTGAAGATTTTTTATTTTATTTATTTATTCCAAAATTTCAAAAAGATATCAAGATGTAATATTTACATTTCAGCGCTTCCAAATGTCTCTATTCGCATCATTAGATATGACTGCCTACCAGGTCCGAGTGATGTTCCTCGACCGCTTAAGAGACGAGTACGAAACAACAGAACTCAAAGTAGCCATTTTGGAATTCGTGGCCACTTGTGTAGGCACCCAGCCAGGACTCACTGAAGCCTTCTTTATGATGAACCATGATCATAAGATGGATACAGAGGAAGAGGGTACAAATAAGAAAACTACGGTTGAAAAGAAACCAGAGACAGATGAAAGTTTTGAAGGCATTTTGGGTTATATGGCTGACTACCTTGGGACCGTAAAGAGTGTTAGTATAATTCTTGCCTACCTTTACTTATGTTCATCATCATCACCATCTGCCTATTTTGAAGTTGGCTCCTAATCTAACCGGATGCAGGTGAATACCAGTATTTAATATGAAGAGACTGCCTATCTGGCCTCCATAACCTAGTTTCTGGGTAACATGGTACCCCATGGTAAAACTGGTTGTCAAACTTTCGAGCTTCTGACTACCCGTAACAACTGTCTAAGATCTACAAATGACAGTCGGGACCAACGACTTAACGTGCTTTCCGAAGCACGGAGGAGTCTCCCTGCCCCTATCTATATTATTTTGCAACTATTTTAATACATCGTGTATTTCATTTCAGGACCCCAAACTACTTCACAGCCCATTGCTTTCATGCATCATGGCTCTGTTCCATGCATTATGGAAGAACAATATGCAAATACTTGTAAAGAAATTACGCGAGAACCCCAAATTTTGGGAACACCTGACCAGTCCACTGTTCAGTGAAATACAACCGGGGCTTAGAACATATTCGCAAATTTTTAACGTTATTGGAATAGAGCTTTTCGTCTCAAGGGACAAACTTGAGCCTAATCTGAAAGAAATGCTAGAACAATTTTTCGATACAAACAAAAAGCATTTAGATAGATGGATTGATTACATATTTTCCTTCAACTGTAGATGTGAGAGCGACGATGTGGTCGACAAAGTGCCTATCTGGCTTGGTCTGTTGACTTCGTGGAAAGATTTCATCACTATATTCTGCAAGTGCCTACCTATTACTTTGAATATAGCACACAAAGCCAAAATGGTTGCGCCCTGCATGAGCGCGCTGCTAAACGAACTCGACGACTTAAAAGATGGTCGTCTAGTCGTTATTTTAGCCGAGCTGTATGTCATAATGCTAGCAAATTGGAAAGACGACTGTTTCGATAACAGAAAGTCAAGTGCAAAACAAGTGGACAATCTGCTGACCAACACAGCTATTGTTTACGAATGTCTGCACCCGAGAGCGATTCGTGCAATCCTCTCAATTTGCACAGTAGCCATAAGCAGCTTGGACTATGAAATAAAGGCTAACAGTGTGACTGCACAGAGTATTATAAGATCGGTCACGAATATCAATAGTTTGGAGCTTGAGAAATTATTAGATGACATCAAAGATGACCCGAAACTTCCCGAGCCGAAAGTGAATGGTCATCCAGTGAACGAAAACATTCCGCCCGTGGTACTATCTCTGGCGATGTTAGAGCAATGTTTGGATTTGTACGACGATATGTTCTCAGGGTTGTCACACTGGTTCCAGTCCAGTAGATTCATCAACAAGATCCTTTGTTGTCTACAAACATGTTTGCAGAACAGGCGTCACTACCACACGTCGTTAGCTGCCTTACGGTGTTTGACGGCTTACTCTAGAGGGCCGTTTAATAAAGACTTGTTAATGAGTGATGTAGATCAGTTTCTTTGGCTGCAGTTATTGCCGCCGAAGTTTGATGGAGGTTCAACCTGGAAGCCTCAAGAATGGTGGCGAGTTTATGCTTACAGTTTGGACTTTATTTCTATGATGGTCATGAAGCATGGACAGTTCTTCGCCAGTGATGCTATAACGTTCGTTGGAGTGCATTTAGAGCACCTGATTGAAGCGGTGCTCTTGCCAAGGCAGGTGTTCAATATCGACGCTCTTAATTTGTGCGCGTCTACACTAAATCTGGTTGTGCAGTTAGTTAAATTTGAGGCGAGGTGGCGTATCCAGAATATTACTTCTTTGACTGGGATTATGGTAAGTCCTAGACCTGTTTGTGGTATACAGGGTGTAAGGAACATTGACGCGCGAACTGTTTCCATGAATTCAGTACATGATTCTAGACCCCACCAGTCTTGAAATTTTGCGTCGGTTATTTAAAAAAACTGGTTTGAGGTGGCGCGGGAAAGGAGTTCAGTTGCCCAGCAGTGGGACAGTACAGGCTAAAGAAAAAAAAACAGCTGTTTCATACAGTCGGTGCGTCGATGTCCTTTATAACGTTTATATTACTACCCAAAAATGGCACGATATTAATATTTGATAATGTTATTTCTACAGCGCAGTATAAGTGCGTGTCTGTATCAATGCGTGACGCTGATGATGCGCTCGCGTCGCTCCGCCGACCCCGCGCTGCAGCCGCCTGATGACGCGCACAGTCAGACTCCTAACGTGCTACACAGGTGAGAGAATACGAAAGAAAGCTTATTAGCTGATCCACTAAAACAATACGACATAATTGAGAAGAACCAGAAATACACCTTATAAAAAGAATTTGTAACGTCTTTGTAAAGTATATTTTTGGTCAGCTGATTTTAACTTAAGATTAAAAAAACCGTCGAAAAAAACTTCGCTTCCAATGTTAAATTTTAAATAAACGCTTATTTTAATTCCGTCACCAGAACTCTGGAGATCCTGCACATGGCAACACTCTGCCTGCTATCCTTCAGCCCGGAACTGCTATCTCTCCTGGCCGACCCAGGGCTAGACCTAGAGCGCTGGCAGCCCCTCGTCGAGCTGCACTTTGGAGCACCCAAGATTTCCTACGAGCCCTTTCCGCAGCTCACCTTCGGAACTTTGGTGTCGGCCATCTGTTTGTTGACCAGATCTCTTAATCATGTAAGTAGTCAGTAGTTATCATTTATTGTTAGGCAAAGGTTACGGGTTGGTTAGCAGAATAATTGATTTACTTACTTTTATTTTGATTAGGACTTCACCAATCTAATATGTTTCTAAAAAATAAGTGTAATAACTACTTACGGCCGCCTTCGTCCATTCTTTAGATAAGACAAAAGTTATATTAAAATTTATAAAATATCAAATCTCTTTTCAGCACAATATTGGATTTGAAAATAAACTACTTCTTCAGTATTAGCGCACCCCCAAAAACCACGGAAAGCTATGACGAAAAGTTTCGTATATAATATCCTCCCTTCGGCGATACAGGATACAATATGTTATTTTATCTTTGTAATCTCAGGCGTACCACACCGAAGAAGGCAGCGGCTCCCGCTCCCCGCGCGCGCGGCGCCGCGCCTGCTCGTGCGGCAGCCCGGCGGCCGAGCGGCGCGCCAACCGCAGCGAGTCGCTCACCAGCATCTCGTCCGCCGCGTCGCTGCCCGCGCTGGACGAGCGCCTCGTGGCCGGCGCACTGGACGCCAGCGCCACGCTGCTCGCCTCGCAGGTATAGCGCGACTAGGTTCTTTAGACGCGAGGCCTAAATCAAAACTAATGCCGTCATTTTGTATTGAACACATTTAAGTTCAAGTGACATTTCACAAAACACGTTTTTGGCGTCACTCGAAACTAGTTCGAAGTTTAAGCAACAAAATTCGAAGCCGAGATTCATCCGTTTATTTTTTATTTTTTTTGCTTCTCAGGCCCTGCTCGCAGTCCGTGACCCCAGCGTGCCAGCCCGACACAAGCAACTCGTCCGTCGTGAGCTGAGCTCCGAACTGACCATGTTCCACGACTTCGTGCGCAAACGCATCCTGTGCGCCGCACACGCGCGCCCTCACCTCGTGCGCAACAAGCTCGGCGCCTGGCCGCTCACCGCCAACGAAGAAGAAACTAAATGCATAGAAGAAGCCAGAAAAGAGGGAACCGCCTGCATTTGTGATACTGACGTGGACAGATCGCTGCCCCCGCCTCCGCCTCCTAAACGTGCGGCCCACGACTCGATGCGCGAATACATACTTCGAAAACATTACCTTGTCAAATGCGCTCAAACACCAACCAAGGGCCCGCCGTCGCCTGTTTCCCATTCAACTCCGACTTCTGATAAGAAAAAGGAAACTTCTCGAAGTTCAAAGCGTGTGTCTTGGGCAGAGACCACTAGGGACAGCGATGAAATTCTAGATAGTTCGTTGCAGGAAATCGAAGAGCCTGCCTACTCTAATTTAACTGATGTACAAATTAATAATGACGAAGATTACTTTCACTTTATGTCGGTAGTTTTTCTTTACATTTGTCAAACGGAGTTATAATTTTTCATGATTAATGTTAAGTGAATGAAATAAATAAGTTTTCCTTTTTTTTCTGCTAAGCTGTATTTTTATTCAATAACAAACATCATCAATAGTTATCATCCATCGGTGCTTAAGAAAACCCTCCCCGAGGAGCGTCGTAGATCATAATAAAGCGCCTGGCGCACCCTGGTGTCACCTGGCACTTGGTAATGCAGAGTTCAGATGGCCAGTCTTCTTACCACGATGAAAAATGAATAAAAGGGAATCATCGTTTCTTGGTCATCAATGTCTGTCGCCCTCCAAAATAACGTACAAAGAGGACCTATCACTACAGCCCGCCCATTCTGTAAAAATCTCACCGTGAAAATTTTGGTGAAGTGAGCTGCGGGCTTACCACCAGCTCTTATAGCAGGGCAGAAGTTGAACTGCACTGCTTTTTTGTTCTATGACGTAAGTACAAAAAAGCAGTGCAGTTCAACTTCTGCTCTGCTATACGAGCTGGTGGGAAGCCCCCTTATCATTACAGAATATACGGCTGGTCAGTTGCCAGTAGCTTAGATCATCTGGCTGGTGACGGGCAGCAGCGTCACCGGTGGGAGTGACCCCGGTAGCCACGAACAATGTACAGAAATACATGTAATACGTCAAACCGTACAGTTTTTGAAAATATTTCGGATAGTCGTAAAAATTCAATCTCCCTAACCCTTCGGGGTAAACAGGCGTGATGTTATGGGTTATTTATGTTACTATAATATTATAAAACTAGAGGAGTCCCTATATACGAGGGTGAATCAAAAGATTCTTGGAATCAATATTAAAAAATGCAAAGATTTAAACAAAAATATTTTATTTTTCTACATAATCTCCCTCCAATGCAATGCATTTAGAATAACGCGTTTCTAACTTCCTTATTCCTTGTGAAAAAAATTGTTTTTCTTGACTCTCGAACTCCTCTACGACAGCCATAACCGCGTCATTATCGTAAAATTTTGGGAATCACTTTGGGCTAAGTCCGGAGAATATGGTGGGTGGTCAAGGAGATTGAAGCCAGCACAGCGGATTGCGTTGAGCACAACTTCCGATCGATGAGCAGGAGCGTTATATTGAAAAAACAACACGCCCAACGATAGTTTTCCACGACGTTTTTCTATCATCGCTTCACGCACTTTCGGGATTAAATTTGCATAATAGGGTCCAGTAATCGTCTGGCCTTTTGGCATGTAATCAATAAAAAGGATTCCTTCACTATCCCAGAACACTGAGGCCATAAGTTTGCCAGCGGTAGGAGCAACTCGAAATTTCTTAATGGATGGAGAGGATAGTCGTTTCGAAGACATGCTTTGTCTCATATTTTCAGGATCCAAATGGAGGACCCACGTTTCATCCATTTTTAAAAAAAAAAATATTTTTATTGACAATTTGCTCACTCTTGACCTCTAGAGACAAAGGTGAGTGGTGGTGACAAGGCGACGGCAAAAATTATCCGAATCACGCTGGAACATTTCGAGATTACGCTTAGAAACCCAACCAAACGTCGCTTTTTGTTTTCGTCGGTTAACATTCGTGGCACCCAAAGAGATTTAAGATAGTGAATAATTTAATGTCTTTGGTGGCACCCATCTTGCAGACACTTTTTTTAACCCCAGTGAATCTATTAAAATGGATTGAACGCTACCAAATGATATCTTTAGGATCTCAGTCTTGCATCGTGGTCATTCGCAGTGTACAGACGTGCTCGTTACCAATATTTAATAATTCACCTACTTTAAAAATAGTGACCTCTTTTAGTGCATTACCAACGTAATGCAACTGTAAATTTGCTTAGTGTGTAGTTTCAGTGAATAATGGACACGAATTAGTAAAAATGGATAACAGCCCCTCCTCGTCGTCGTAGACGACGTCGCAGAAGCCAGCCCTTGAGTCAGTCACGGCCGATGTTGTTTCAACGCCCGAGATTCAAAAATGGATGTCAGCCATTGAACAGCACTTAAATGAAATTTGCGCTATTGCCGTGGATGGCAAACTCAACTCGAAGCAGAAATGAAAATTTCTACCCTGTGCCGTAAAGTAGGATCTGGAACCTCGCAAATGGCAGTCCTATACCAGTCGCTCAAGCAGAAAGCCATTCACGCGTATAACGCGGTTGATGCCCTTCAGGAAAAGCGCGACCTAACGGACCATATTTTGGAGCTCAAGCAGACGATTAAGGACTCTGGTTCTGCGGGAAATGCTTCGTTTGCTGATATGGCGAAGAAGGGAGCAAATGATTTCATTCGACCGAACAATTTAAGCTCTGTAGCGATTTATCCTAACGATAAATTGAAGTCAAGTGACGAAACAAAAGTCCTCGTGCAAAAAATCATTCGCCCTGATCAAATGAAGTTGTATGTACGTGGTGTCCGAAAGACCAAAAATGGAGGCGTTATTATTAGTACAGAGACCAAACATGACGCTGGATAACTCAAGCACGCAGTCCAGCTCTCTACATCCGGACTTACCGCCGACGAACCAAGCAAGCGCAAACCTCGGATCGTGGTTGTAGGTGTGCCGACTACTTTGGCTGAAACTGAAGTTTTCAGGTGCATTTATAAACAGAACTTAGCCGACAAGTTTCCAGCAATGCCTATGGAGTCCTTTTTGGGCGTGGTTAGTCAAGTCACAAATCTGGGAAAAAAGATACGTCGACCTGTAACTACGTCATTGAAGTTACAGCCAATATACGTAAAGCCCTATTATCCCAATCAAGGCTTTTTATAAATTGGACGTCATGCCCAGTTAGGGACTTCACCCTGGTTACCAGATGCTACAAATGCCAACAATATGGCCATGCAGTAAAAACATGCAGAGAGCTGAAATCTACTAGTGGTCACTGCGGTGAAGAAGGACACCCGATGTCAGAGTGCGCGACGAAAGTTGACACACCGAAATGTGCGACATGCTCAGGCTTTAAAAAGCCCAATAACCACAAAACGGGAGGTGCTGAGTGCCCTGCTAGGAAAATAGCGGAATACAGGTACCTACATCAACTCTATCGACTACGAGGGTGCCTAGAGCGTCATGCTTAAGGCCAGACTTCCGTGATTAATGCCTGCTGCTGACTCAGCTAAACACTACACTGGCCTACAAATACTCGATTTTCTTTATGTTTAAGCACATTAGTTGCGCGCAGCAAACCTCGAATAAACACATTGATTTAATGTTGTACAACATTGACTAGCCCACTTACCAATTTCTGCTGACGCAAAATCATATCATGTGTGTTTACCTATGTAGGTTATAAAGTGCAAGAAACTATTTTACGCAAACTAAATAATTACGTATATAAGACTTTTTGTTATTTTGTTGTTTAATGTAAATAGTATTTAAGTAAATTAGGTGTAAAATAACTAATTAATAAATTTTTGTCATTATATCAAGACTTCTAATGTTAAATATTGTTAAGAATTTTATTGTCCTACAATTACCATAAAGTATGCTCATGCCGCCTGTGATACAGGTTTATCCTAGTACAGGCATCTAACAATATTATACCTTTGTAAGTTATTTCTAAGACTTTATAAAGTAAATATTTTACCAATTTAATACTGAATAAAATATTATTATTATATTATTATTATTATAGCTATACGTTTTATAGTTATTCCTGTCTTCCAAAACCAGATTCTCAACCAATTTTGATATTTTCCTCCGTAACGGAGGTTGAAGGCCGCCCAGAACGCGGGTCATCTTTACAGCTTGATTTACCTCTTTTAGATTCAATCACCCAGTACGCAACCGTAGAATAGGGTACAGCATCATCCCCTAATGTCTGCTGAATGTCAGAAAAAAATTCCTTCGTAGACATTTTTTTCAAACTGAGATATTTTATCACCGCACGTAACTCACTTTTATCCATAATTTTGGGTTTTTAGCAACTCGTTGCACAAAACAATTTATTACGTGCGAACGAACTGACAAAAACAAGTGACAGTTTGCATAAATATTGTGTGATTGACACTCTTTATTTTGAACCTCGAACTTCTCCCAAAAAGTATTTATTTAGAAGCAATTCTAAGAATTTTTTGATTCACCCTCGTAATCATGGCATTACTTCATATCCAAACAGGGGTACGGTAAGCATAAAAATGTACTCTGTGCGAGCTATGAGAAATGGCTGATTTATGGTCTAGCGTGGCAATATTGGCTAATTTATGTATAATTATGGTGAAATGATTTGTTAAAGGTAGCTACTACTTGAAATGTACTGTATAACATTGATTTACCCAGACACTTAAAAATGGATGTGAAGAACCGAGGTAACCAACCCTCGTACAACGGATGGCCGACGGGACCGAAACGTTATGTGTGGCGCTGGTGACCAGTGCGACTTTGGAAATCTTGGATGATGAAACAACTTACAAGCGGCCGCAACTGATCAAATGATCGGTTGTGTGGCCAAAATTATTCTCGGTGCGGCCAAGATTACAGCCGATCTTAAAAATGTACAAGTCGTAGTCGTGGGCTCGTGACAGCGTAGAACGCCATCAAGGTCCATTAGTGTAGTCCTGTATAAAGGGAGTCAATTACTTATCTACTATAAAAAATGTGTTGAAACTATGTACTGATTTGAAACATTTATTTTTGTTTTTATAAATATGTGCATGCTAGACAGTTGAGGTTGAGCCAAAAAAGAAGAGGAGTTTTAGGCCTTGCACTGGGTTAAAAAAACAAAAAATATTTTATGAACTTTTGTTTAGTTTTTTTTTTTTAATATAAAATAACCTAGTTTGGTAGATTTTGAAAAAAAAGTTAGTTGAAATTATTATTTTTTTGCGAACGGCAACATTGTTAACATGGCCGCATGTTGAACGAAACGATTTTCTTTACTGTTTGCCAAAATAAACTAATATAGGCGTAATTAGTGAGCGGATTTATGTAGATTGCATAGCTGAAGAACTAATTTGCTCGTGAAGTAAAGTAAGGGTAAGAAATTCAGTGTGAACCAAAGTATTTGACGTAAGAATTTTGCGGTGTTTATTTGGTGGCAGTTCGCGATATTTATAGTTTGTTTGTGTCACAACGGCAGTGGTTCGTGAAGATGATGCATCACCCGAACATGCATCATCAGCCGATGTCGGGGCACCCGCCGCAGCACATGGGCGGGCACCAGGGAATGCCCGCGCACCATCAGATGGCTCCACATCAAATGCACAGAGAGAACAGGCACGTAACACTAACTAGGTAGAGTAACGTTCGGCTTTTCATTATTTTATTTGTTTGTAATGCTTCGCGCCAAGATATCGCTGTACACACAATCATATCACAGATCGTTTAGTAGCAACAAACCAAAGCTATACGCTTCGTATTATCAGTATCAGAACGACAATCGTTATTCGTGCACATAAATAGGTCAAAATAGTTATTAGCTAAGATTGAATTATTATGCTGTTATCCTACAGTTGTTGCAATTTTATAAATTACCAATAAGCCACAACAGGTCTATGAGACAAATGTTGCACTTTCCTGTCAAAAGTTGTTTATAACCTATCTATTGTTTACTGATAATTATTGTATCTGGAACACTAGCTAACAATGTAAGTACTTCTAAACAAATAAATTATTACAAGCTAACCTGTTGAATGACTTGCTCATTAGCACCAAGGAATGGAAACAAACAATGTTTGCTGAATATTCAAGTAAATTTTTCTGCCAAATGATAACTTTCACATTTCTTCTATGTCTGGTTATTATTATCAATATTTTATGCTCTTCCAGACTGTTGTACTTAACATATACAGAAAATCAACAAGTAAAGCTTAATCTTTCATGAGGTAATAATTAAGATGTAACTCATATTTAACACAATTTCTTGAAAAACAATACTGCTACAATACTACTTAATTGGTCACATAAACTAATAATTAAACTTACATCCCTAACCAAACCAACAATCACTTTGCAACCACATTTCACTGTCGTTTTACTTAATTTAATTACTAAATGATTTTGAAAGAATGAGTCAGCCATTATTTACCCTATAATAAACCAATAATTCAGTTAATCATAAAGGATAAAAAAGTAGGTTCTAATACTATTTCTTAACACATTATCCGCCGGTAACAGTCACTGCTTATCATGGGCTTTCTCCAGCCACTTGGTGCTGAATGGTAATACAGACGGGCACTCAGGAGCTTACAACCTCATGTTATGCTGATGCATCAACTTGTCATAATTCTTTGGTTGCCTATGATAACATAGATTTTAAAACGTAATTAATGTAGGCAGCCGTTATTATGACACATCAAGTTTTAGAAAAAATATTGCATTGCCATTTTTAGAACTGAACTTGATGTACCACAAATGTAATAATAATCTTTATTAGAACAAAAACACAATGCACTATTTGATTTATGTACGAACATAGCTATATGAGTTAGAATCCATGTTGTAGCTAAAAACAGCCACCTCCATGAGGAAGACTATAGTGTTCTCCCCTGATACCGTATCTGTAATTATAACATTTTTACATGACCCACAAGCCCACACTGAAATAGTGCAGCTTGTATTCGTCCAATCCCCAACATTTCACGGCCAGCGGTTTAGCTATCAAGCTAGCTATAGGGGCTACCAGAGTTGGTAGAACCTTCATATGTTGCCAGCAACACTAACATTCTGTTGCAGTTGTATTTATTTCCAAAATGACAAGACCATTATACATATTCTTGTTCTTTGTACTAATAAATATAAAAGTATTGACTTTAAAATACTCCAATTGTAACCTGACTAACGGTGCAACTAGATTGCTGTCAAACGACGACATTAGGATGCCCAAATAGTGTATCGCATGGCAACCGGATTATGTACTATCGCCAAAATCTTTATCTGACCACCGTAAGGACTACTCCTGCTTGCAGTGCATATTATTAGTCGACCTAAAAAGAATTCTCTTTTGTTTTACTTACGGACGCAGCTGTAGTCATCATGTGCACGGGATTTTGTTTTCAAAATGGTCAGTCATAGGCAATCAATATCAACTGGTAGACGACTATCGTTTAATCGTTTTTCGCAGAGCTTGTTCTGAATTGCAGATTAGGACAAGTAGTATAATGTACTAAGGACATCATCTATCACCCGCAGTCTAGTTGCACCTTTATGAACTTTGGCGCCAGCGTGCGTGAAAAACCTTAACGATAAGCGTAGCTCCCCTAATTTTATATTAGTAGGGCAGCAGCCCATTGCATGTAGTAGGGCAGCAGCCCATCGAACATGTAGAATTCAAATCTATCTCAAAAAAGTCTTTTAGTAATGTAAAGTGTTGAAACTGTTGAAAGTCTCAGAAGGTTCATATTACAAGATCCTTGCAGTAATAATAACTGAATAGGAGTTGGTTACTCGAACTTTGACACTATTTAATAAAATAACACTGTCTTTATCCGAGAAAAGAGTGGCGGTCGCATTGATATGCAAATATTGTGTAATTTGTTGATATGTCGAGGGTCTTTTGCGGCGCCCTTTGTCGCGGAATCTGGTTGCGAATGAAACTAACAAAGGAACATATGACGACGTCTCTATTGATGCGCGGGGACCGAGTTTTTGAATGCCAGCCGACCTTTCTTCCTTCAGACTAATATATCAAGTCCATTGACTACTGGACAGTTGAAATAACAGTGTCTCGCCAACTGTGGAGCTGGACATATTACTTTCACCGAGCTGAGCCGGTGCTGCGACAGTAACTAGCGGATATTTTGCGACTATCGGTCTTTTTAGGATAAGAAATTGTGATGTATACAGCACTGTGTGGTGCTTGTGATATTGCTTTATTGACTAATGGTAACGTGATGATAGTGCGCGATTCTGACTGCGTTTCGGTGTGAAGGGTGCCGCTGGGTCCGGGGCAGGCGGGCGGCGCCATGGGCGCGCATGGACAGGCGCTGGGCGGACTGGGCGCCATGGGCGTGCCGCCGCCGCACCACACGCCGCAACGACCACCTCACCCCATCAGGGCTATGCCTCATCATCCGCAAGCACAGCACCACTCCGTTCCACCGGTGAGAGACTACTTTGCAATAGAATACAATTTTAAGTTTAAGCAGTTTCGGCGAAACGACAAAATGTTCGCATAATATGAATGTAAATGTTGTTTTGGATGCACGTTACCGAATTGTTAAACTAAAACTTTGTCAAATGATGAGTATAGCGCAAGTCGTTAAAAGATTTCTGTTTGATCTAATTAAACCGGATTGGCTGGAAAATTGACCATGGAAAGGGGCGGCAAACAGAACGGAAAAGTAGTTCTGACGGTGGACTGCAAAAAAGTTACGAAGACAAAAAAAATCATCTGTATAAAAAATATACTTTTGTCGAGACAGACTTCTGTCTAACAAGATGAAAGTATGAGTTTTCCATGTATTTTAAGCGCATGTTTCCCGAACTTAACATGCCCAGTATCCAATACTAAGTTTTTGTCTGCCACTTCAACCTTTTCCAAGCTAAAGTAAATTGGACTCAATTGTAGACTCTGAAATCCGTCCTTTGGTAAACACAAGACAGGTGTCTTTCAGTTGGCTTCGGTTCAGCTAGATGGTTGATTATTCCGCCAACTGTCAGTCATTTGAGTACCAGTCATGGTAGCATTTGGATTAATTCTAAAGACCTGACCTACTGATTATAGCAACCGCTTATTTCGCCCCGTTAGTTATTAAACGTTCTTAACTCTGTCAAAACTTACTTTTAACGTGTTTGGCGAATTCTGCCGATAGAACCTTGAAATTGTGTCTAATATCTGCGTGTAATAGTTTTAGCATTTTTATTTAAATTTTTAGTTATGCATCGTTTTTACTGTCCGACGTGGCTCTAAATGAATGTAGACGGCGCGGCGGTATGAATTTTCTCTGAATAAAACTTCGATCAATAATAGTACTAGGTTAAGGATCAGGAACAAAAATAAGTCGCTCAAGTGGCCACGTTTGCACACACGTAAACATCTACATTTCTTAGAAAAAAGCTTAATAATATTAACAACTTCAGTTTATTATAAACCTTAATGCTTAAACATAAAGTTTAATTACCATTGCAAAATATATTTAAAATGTCGCTTGAAAATAAAGTCATCAGTACAAAAATATTTATTCTAAAATGAAACTTGAAAGTCTAAGTAATAAGATTAAAAACATTTTGTTTACAATTTCGTGCCTATTCTATTGTGGAACTAGACGTAGTTCTTGGTATTACATTTCAATGCTCAGAACACAGTAAGTATTGAAAGACGTAGAGTTGCAGAATATTTTTTTTTGGGTTCGTTTTTATTCGGTCAACAATATTTGCCACCATACAGCCGATTCTAAAAAGTAGTAGATACTATTTTACATTGCCGCTAATACAACAAATAGGTAATAAAAAAATAAAATAAAGTAAAAAAAATTAAAGGGATTCAAGAAACGTTTTTTCGGCATATTCTTTATACATAAGTATTTGAAATAGTAATGTAGGTATGTTTAATTACCTTCAAACAGATTCAGCTTGTTATAAAGCTGTCTTTTAGAAGTAATTTTTATTTGAGCGGTTTTTTTTTATAAATAAAATGTAATCTTACATCAATGAATTTTTCTATAATTGGTTTAATATATTCTCGAATTTTTATAAGGGTCACTAGGAAATCTACAAACAAAAATAACATTATAAAATAACAACACTACTCCCTGTTCAAGAACAGTCGATGTTTGATACAACAGTTGCTGCGTTGTAGCAAACATTGGCCAAACAATTATAACATTAGCTAATTTAATTATATTTACTATTTAATTCTGTTTTTATTTTATGAAAAACTGCTTAAAAACTTACCGAAAAAAAGGTATTCCTTCCAAAACTTTGGTGTTACGGTGGTTATTTACACAGTTTTTGAACGCGCACAGCGGCATTTTGACGTCTTAATTTTGGCTATGATTGGACCATACTAATTTGAAATAGGACCATAAAAGTATTCGTGATCTTATTTTTCGGGCCGTTTTTGAAGCGCTTATCGGGAATCTAGTACTATTATTGATCAAAGGAATAAAATTTTTTTTTTTCGGTCAGACGAAAACGTAAATAGAGCGCGGTTAGTTCATGTTAGTCACTATTTTTTCAATACTTTTATAAAGCGAAAACTACTGTGACGGAAGTTCCGCGTACATTTAATGTTAGTTCTCTTTTTCGCCACGTCCATTTACATCCATGTCGGACTGTATGAGCCCTTCCATACGTTCTTGTGTAGTGTGTTGTAAGTAGTAATGTGTTGACGTTGGACAGCAACAAATGAAGGCGCTTCGCCGGCCGTACGCGGTGGGCGGCGGCTACGGGCCGGGTGCCGTGCTGCCGCCGCAGTACGCGCAGCCGCCGCCGCTGCAGCCGGCTGCTGTGCCCATCGCACACGCAGGTACCAAACAATTAATAATTTTACAAACACTGCGGCGCGCTACGAACTTGTTGAGGTCGGCATTATTCAGCAAAATAGGATATAATTATGTAGGTATCTTCGGAAAAAGCCCCTCGGATTAGCTCGAATTTTGCCGAGTCGACCCGAACACGTCACCCGAACATTTTAAGTGAGGGAAGATGTCGAACGGACTTTGCCAATCGGCACGTGTAGGATGAAAGCATACAAAAAATTACCTGAAAAAGTGTGCAGCACCTTGAGCTTATATTACATGTGACTTAAAACATAACTGCAGTCTAAATGCAGGTATAACTACTATAGCACCACTGCCCAACCCTTTGGGGAATAAAGACATGATGTTATGTTGTTGGGCACTAAAATGACCCCTCATGCGCCTGGGAAGTTTCGTGATGATCTAACGAATTACTTATATAAATTGTTATTTTCAACGCAAATCATGAGTAATATTGTAATAATATTGAAGTTTAAAAACATTAAGGTACTTACATCGTTTTTGCGTTTAAGCTAATGAAATGTTCTATATCCTTCTAGTAGTGTCAACATCAACAGCGCCAGGCGTGTGCCACGTGTCGGAGCCGTGCCCGGCGGCGGAGGGCGCGGCGGGCCCGGGCGCCGCCCCCGCGCCGCTGCCGCCCGACGACAGCGACGCGCTGGACGACTGCCCGCGCGGAGAGGCCAACAGTAAAGAGAAGACCCCCATGTGCCTGGTCAACGAACTGGCCAGGTACAATAAGGTAACATTATAAAACTTCCACTTTTTCTTAAAATTAATATAGTTGTAAGTACAGACGTCAGCAGGTCAAGCTACCCGAAAGTGTCAAATTTTCAACTTATTAGAAAAAGAACACACACACACACACACACACACACACACACACACACACACACACACACACACACACTGCTGCACGCTGTTCACTTTGAACTTTAGAATGTGGTTTTTTGTGACTTGTCGCTAAGTTATAACAGCCGCACGAGGCGATCGATCAGGTTAAGCTATGTTTGACGCGGTTGGTCCGTGGACCCATCCACGGACCAACCGCGTCAAACATAGGCCATCTTTTCATAATAAGACCCCGCAAAGCACGTTAAGCCGTTGGCCGCGACTATCATTCGTGGATGTTTGACAGTCGTTACGGGTACCGTCAGAAGCCCGAAAATCTGTCAACTAGTCTTACCAATGGGTATCGTATTACCCAGTCACTGGGTTGTGGAAGTCAGATAGGCAGTCGCTCCATGTAAAATACTGGTATTCAGCCGCATCCGGTTAGACTGGAAGCCGACCCCAACATAGTTAGGAAAAGGCTAGGCAGATGATGGAAATGCCATTTTAGCGGCTGCCTACTGCAGTATTTGTATTTATTTATTTCTCAGTATTATGGAACATTGAAGTCTTATATTAAACATTGTTTCACACATACTACCATTGCTGGTGCAGAAATATTAAAAGCTGTACATGCAGACTGGTTAAGATTTATCAAAAATGCATTATTTATAAAGTCAAAATATTAAGAGTTACATCTAAAATATATGTCGATAATATAAATCATAATGTCAAAGAATAAATCATAATGTCAAAATATAAATCATAATGTCAAAATATAAATTAAAATGTCCAAGATTTCATAATAATATCAAAGTACTACAGTCTAATGTGATACCTATTCTATATAGCTGCCAAGTAGTATCTTCATCAGTCTTCATGTTCCAGTTTAAAGGGTATATGTGCGCGCACCTGAGATACATATCTTTGAGATAGTAACGCACTTGCGATCCGTCTGATATTACAGTTTCATAGGCAGCGGTGACGACTTACCACTACTTCGGCGGCCTGTTTTTTTGCCAGCCTATAACATTAAAAAGCCTCTTATAGCTTGTTAATAAGTTCGAGCTAGATTTTTGGTTCTAGAATTTCTTAGTCAAAGTTTTTAGGACTCCTTATAATTTAGTCCTGTCCACCTATCTATTTGTCCTGTAAAATCTCTACTATTTTCAATCTATGAAAATTCTCAGGTAGCTGTTTTCGATGAATCCAGGCATGTAGGTATTTTTTTTTTCAACCTGTAGTGGCCGACTGCTGGGCAAAGGTCTCCCCCATAGCTTTCAAGTCTTCCATTAAAATTACGATAAGTAAATGTTTTTGTGTGGCACTCCCGAAAATACTTACTTATTTTTACGGTCGGTAAAATTTGCATTGTTAAACTACATAGCAAAACCAAACACTTTGCGTTGTCCGACTACGTACGTGATCGGTTTTATCCAGATTTCGGATGACACACACGCTTACTTAAAAAAAATTATACATAAAATTATAATTATGCTTATACATATTAGTCATTCCATTATTGCATTTAGGGATTCAGGCAAAGCTATAAATACATCACAACATCCTGCACGTTGGCAGTGTGGTTACTTGGCTAGAGGAGTATAAATGTTATAAAAAGGAAAACAGTACTATTGATTTTTTATTACGTCTAAAGAACGTCACAAGTATAGATTAAAGAGTGATTATCAATAAAAAAATTGATACCTCTACAATTACATAGTATACATACTATAGTTAACTTATATACAACACTGCAGTTATCAGTTTAAAAATGACGTCAATAAATACATACGTGTTTTTAGATTTGGCGACAGTAGAAGTGCTTGAAAGAACCAGGATAACTGAACTGAGCTTGTTAGCTGTACACCGGAGTCAGTGCCTAGAAACGAAGGAAGGAAAGCAAAAGGTACCAAACAAGGGTGAGACATTCCAGTTCTACGGAAAAGGTAACAGGAATGATGGCCAACCTGAGTTTGATATGACAACTTTTTATGATATTATGAGTTTTATCGATGGAATAGTAAAACCTGTGTGCTTAATCTCCTATAATGGAGATCGATTTGATTTTCCTTTATTCAAGCTAAAGCTTCAGGAGTTGAAGGTCAGTTTACCTGATGACGTCATGTGTGCCGATAGCTATACCGGTTTTCGTTATATAAAAGAAAATATAAACTGGCGAACTAATGTCAACCCTAGTACATCAAATTTTATTCGATCAAGCAACCAGGAAGTCGTTCAAGATCAACGTCAGGGAAACAGTAAAGATTTAAAGAATCTTAATATGAAACATCAAAATGAAACGACACCATCTAAAAAATCTACTCAACCTACTCTGGGACGTATTTTTACAAAGGTACCAAAAAATAACATACCTTCAGACATGGGAAATGCTGTAAGAAACTTATTCAATGCTAATAATAATCGAGTTTCAAAAGAACTAAAGGATATTTATAACGAAGTAGTGAAAGGTTTTTATATACATCCACACCCGCCTGAAAATGACAACTTGATGATGTTTAAAATATCACAAGAATTTGGCATACATTTTGTAAATTGGGTAGACATAAATCAACGACCTTTTGCTGAGGTTAAAGCTCAAAATGTCCGGATTAATAGAGAAGAAAGAAGTTCTAAACGTCAGCGCACGCTCGACTGCTGGCTTAGCACCACCGCAAGTCCGAAGAGAAGTCGCAGTGGAGAAACATAAACAGAAATCTGTTTATGCCGCTGTCTAAACAAACAAGAAGTCAGCTAAATAATATGGTGGGCAATTTAACAAGTAAATAGAGTTATGTGAATGGTTGATAGTGTCCATATAAAATCAAAATGTAATAACAATGCATGCGTGATGTGGGTGGCAATAGCAGTGTAAAATAAGCTGCGTCAATGACTCGACTATATTTTATTTGTGTACATATTTTACCACCTACTGTACTGTTTGTATTTTCTTAACACACTGTTCCATTTCCGCAATTAGAAAGTGAACCTTAACTACATAGACAATAAGTAAGCAATTCGCCGTATAAATACAGTGTAAGGGTTTCTAGTTTAACGACGGAAACCCTAAAAAAAAGTTTTTATCAGCTTATCTACATGATGTATTTTTTGGAGATAAAAGTCCTTTATCCGGACTACCAATTCCGTGTCATTTAATAAGATTAAATTTATAATAAGATTAATATTGCATATAAGACTATGGCAATATCGATAACGATGAAACTTCAAAATTTGACAACAGTTATCAGTATCACTTATCACAGTATTAAAAATGACTCCGATAGAAACATACGTATTTATGGATTTAACGACTGAACGAAATGAAGTGAAAAACATAACCAGGATTACTCACGTGCGGCTGTTAGCTGAACACCGGAGCCAATATCAAGAAACGGATGACAGCAAGGTAGCACCTGAGGAGCTCACATTCCAACTCTTCAGAAAACTTAGTGATGATGACCAACCCTCGTTTGATATGACTACTTTTTACGATTTTATTAGCTTTATCAATGGTAGCGAAACACCTGTGTGCTTTATCTCTCATAATGAAGGTGATTTTGATTTTCCCGTACTCGAGCTACAGGAGCAGCTTCAAGAGTTTAATGTCAGTTTACCTAATAATATCACGTGGGCTGATAGCCTTACCGCTTTTTGTTATATACTGGAAAATAAAAACTGGAAACCTAATACAAATCCTAGTACGTCAAATTTTAATCGCTCAAGTCACCAGAAAGCAGATAATCTACAAGAAGAAACAGGCTCATACAAACTAAAGGAAATTTATGAACAAGTAGTCACAAATCCTCATAAACATGTATACTCACCTGAAAGTTACAACATGATGATGTTTAAAATATCACAAGTATTTGGCAGATTTTTTGTAACCCGGGTAGAGCAAAATCAACGATGTTTAATGGAATTGAAAGCAAAAGATGTTATTATTAAAGATGATAAAAAAACCGGCCAGGAGACTGGTCGGCTCACCAAACTTGGTATTCGTACCAAACTACAGATTTCTTCTACTTCTATGTGCTAGCCCCAAAAGTAAACATTTAAAGGATTAACTTAACATTAAGGGTGTAATTCCCTCACTAGTGCCTGTTTAAAAAAAAAAAGAAACAGAAAACACTAAAATACTTCAATTAAATACCTACCACTTATGTATATTAAATTTGCTGGCAAATGTACGGCTACTGCAAAAAATAATAAATAAAATTAGTCACTGATAGTGTCCTTGTTGATGGGAAGTAAAAATAAGGACGCGACGAGTAAGGACAAAAGGCATGTAATCATTTTACTAGACGACATACAATTCGTTGAAAAATACAATTTCCTAGCACATCTTATTACATTTATTTGTCAGTGCAGCCTGCACTGACAAATAAATAGAAAGGAGAACAAAATGCACATGGAAAAATTAATAGTAAACACTAAAAGAAAACTAACAGCAAGATCCAACTGAATTAAAAACAAAAAAACGTGGAAATATGCTTACTTCCCACGTTAGTTATTGTTGTTATAGTAGTAAAGACTAAAACATACCAAAGAGGATTAAAATGAGTACTACAAACTAAAAGGCAAAATGAAGAATACCATAATCAGAAGGAAGGCAAAGGAAGTGGCCAAGAAAGTGCTTGGCTAAATGGAATAGACATATTATGGAAATGGCCTAGACAATAGGAGACTTCCAACGAACCCCAAAAAAGAGCTCTATGCAAAATAGTCACGTCGCGGTGATCCGTTACGCTGCTTTTGTGTAAAAGGAGGACAAGCCAACAACCACATTTTCGCATTTAGGATAGAATAGAATAGTAAAGAAAAGGAAAAAAAATCAATTCCATTCCATTGTAAATAGAATAAGAATTACATTGTAACTTAGAAAAAAAGAAAACAATGTTAGGGAATACAATTAACTATACAGACAGATGTGTTGCTGGGGAGTTCGTTGCGCCACTTCTTCCCAGCTTAAACACTAAGAAATGGTGGTCAATCTCTTTTCTAAAAAATGTGCTGATTCTCAACCTCATATGAATAAATGATTTTTCTAAGCTAATTTTGGAAAAGTTCCTCTTGCTCTACCAAGTTAAAACTTTGTGAAGTATTTCTCTTCCAATCGTAATACATTTAATAAGTAGAGCTAACCTGATGCAGCCAGGATTGTTTCCGCATGTGAAATCGTTTGCACTTTGAGGTTGTATAGCGAAATGTAAACCAGCAGTTTTTTTTTAAATTTGGTAAGTGTAGTGATCTAAGAGATTATTTATATAATTTTTTTTTTTTTGTAAATCGTCGCGGATTTTCGGTGTTAGCACAAATTTACAATTGGAGTCCGAATTATAGATGTAGATTTAATATAATGTACTATGTAATATGTAGATAACGTGTATTTTAAAGAAAAATAAAGTAGTGTAACAAAATCTTCCAGTGTTTCTCTTGTGCCCCGCTATGCTTTATCGTTATTACTACCGTACTGACTTTCAACAGTCTGTTCAATGGCGAGAGTTGAAAATTCAACATTCTACCTCCTCCAGTCCTACCGTGATGTTAAATAGCCTATAACCCTCTTGAAGAATTGGGTTATCAAATGCAAAAAGATTTTTTTAAATCCGGCTGGTAGTTCCAGAGATTAGCGCGTTGAAACAAACAAACTCTTCAGCTTTATTATTAGTATAGATTTAGCCGCCAATAAACTTCGTAAAGCGAGGATCGCTAATCGGCTCGTACTTGATTCTTTACTGACTTACTTAATCGAAATGATGATAAGTACTGGTGAGATAATCTTATATTATCAGCTAATAGCATGGTTCGTATCGCAAAATACTTTTGTCATTTTATTTTGGTTGTTTTTTTTCTTGCTTTATTTATCGTAAGGAACGCATACTGTGCAACTACGACTTGCACTTCCGGTCTTTTATAAGTGGTTGCAAACAAGCAGGCGCCTGAGGTTTTGTGGTCACCGCTAGGGAATGCAATCTCGAGTCGAGATTGGGAACTCGAAATCTAGCGTACCAAGTCTGGTATCGAGATTGGGCATTCGAGATCTCGCACAGCAATCACGCGAGATCCAATTCTCGTAATTTAACGTTCAACATCTAGTCGCAGTCTCATCTCAGCGACAAACAAATGTCAAAAACTTGTCAAACTGTAGGAAAATTACAGGTATTTTTGACAGATTGAGACTGAGATCAGACTGTGAACGTTCTTAAAATTACGAGAATTGCCCCTCAGGTTTTCTAGATTTTCGTGATCGAAATTTGGCCTACTTTTTGAAATAATGCTTTCTTTCGAGATCTCTACCAATATGATCGAGAACTGTGATCTCAAGATCTGCGCAACTACTACTGTGTATTTGAATAGTCGCTAGAATCGAACAATCACTCTTGGCATTTGGTTAAAAATCTAGCTCATTTCTTATGTTGATGTACTGTATATTGACCGTTTAAATAGTGTTCAAAATTAATACAGATTTTTTTTTTTTGCTATGTATTGTTATATCATGCTTATAATTGTTAGTTTTAAGGTACCTTAAACAAGCTTAACTGCATAATGGTATAAAATAATCCAGACGATGTAACAGAAATTGATTTTCGTACCTCGAACTGCACCCTAATTGCGTAACACACAATCAATCAGAATCGGATTAATTTTGACAGTCAACAACATTCATTGCGTTATTTACGTGTTGAGCAGACTTTATGAAGGTAACCTTTTTCGAACTTGTGAAGCAATGGATTAGCAATATCCTTCAAAATTATTCAGATTGAGATTGATTGTGTGTTTCGCAATTAGAGATTTTGTCACGTTTTCTATCATCTTTTTCAGATTAAGCATCAATATCGCCTCACATCAGAGACGGGACCCGCGCACAAGAAAGTATTCACAGTAACACTCCGACTGGGTGATACTGAGGAATATACTGCAGAGGTGAGTGCGGTTTGAACATCTTTTTCCATACTAGACTGTTCATGTCTTTAACTTAATTCTCGGTTTTTTTCTCATGGCTAATAGAGGAAGTCACATTTATGACGATAAATTCGTAGATTTAGTAATCACCATCTTAGATTTTAATTTTGTCTTTTCTTCTCTCTTCTCTGCTGCAGCTCTGTTGATCTTATACATTATTAATCTACTTTAAAATCAGAAGGAGATTCCGTCCTGAGTTGGATAATATCTCGACTGAAGTATTTTATGATGGCCCCAAACTGGAACGGACCGGGGCCGCCTTAAAGCGGCTCCTGCCCAACCTGAGGGGGCCAAACGCCTCCTGCCGTAGGCTTTACGCGGGGGTCGTGCGGTCCATGACCCTATATGGGGCCCCGGTGTGGGCGCGTTCACTGCGGCTGCGAACCGCACACTATCTGAACGCGCCCCAAAAGGTGGTAGCCGTAAGGCTAATCCGGGGGTACCGCACGATCTCGGGCGAGGCGGCAAGCCTCCTTGCCGGACTGCCGCCATGGGATCTGGAGGCGATAGTCCTCGCGCGCCTGTATGACTGGCGCGCGGAGGCACTACGTCGGGGGGAAACTCTGCACCCGCGGCAAATCGCGGCGGAGCGGACGGACCTCCGGCGCGATCTCATGGTGGCATGGAAGGCGCAACTATCGCAACCTAGCGCAGGGCACGCCACGATAGCGGCGATAAGACCCCTCTTTGAGGAGTGGCTAGAGAGGCGTCACGGCGTTCTCACCTACCGCCTGACGCAGGTCCTCTCCGGACACGGATGTTTCGGGAGGTTCCTGCACATCATCAGGCGGGAGGAGACGCCCGGGTGTCATCACTGCGAGGATCGCCCAGAGGACACGGTGGAGCATACGGTGGAGGTCTGCCCCGCTTGGGCAGAGCACCGCCGTGTCCTCGTAGAGGCGGCGACCTCTCGCGTCCGGCCCTGGTTCAAGCCATGAACCGGGGCGAGAGGGAGTGGGAGGCGGTCACCTCCTTCTGCGAAGCAGTCATGCTAGCGAAGGAGGTGGCGGGATGGGTGAGGGAGAGATCCTCACGCCTCAGCCGCCGCGGGAGACGCTCCGGGCGTCGGGAGCCGCGTGACGACTCCCGGCCATCGTAGGCGCGGGCCTGCGGGCGGAGAGCAATGGGTAGCTCTCCGTCCAATCAGGACCAGGCCCGTGCCGGACGGCGCGTATGTGTTCCACGCGCGCCTCAAAGAGATGTCAGCATAGTTGACGGGGCCCGACAGGGCCGAAGCCTGCCGTAGCGGTAGCGGGATCGTCCGAAAGGGTTACCGCTGCCCTGGAACATAAAGGGCTAAGGAAGGAACACGGGTGGGTTTTAGTCAGTAAGAGTCTGACACTCCCTTCCGCTCCACCCAGAGCGGGAGGGGTCATTTGATGATTTCACATCCTCAAAAAAATAAAAAAGTGTTTTATGATTGTTCTGTTAATGTCGATAAAACAAAAAATGTCTTAACTCTTGAATTTCATGTAACTACTAGTTAGGTTCATGAAATTGTGAGTTTAGCAATTTTTTTTTTTTTGATAGGTTTATCATAATTTCATATCGATATCTGTTACTTTTGCGACGTTTTGCTAACTACTTTAATTCTACCCTCTAGTTACATGCCTTTATTTCTATGTTGAAATAAGCATTTTTGGTGTGTTTTTAGGGCTCGTCAATAAAGCGCGCGCAACACGCGGCGGCGCAGGCGGCGCTGTCGGCGACCAGCTTCCCGCCGCCGCCGCCGCGTGCGCCCGCGCCGCACGCCGCGCACAACCCGCACCACCGACACGCTGGTACGTAACCGTCAGCTGTGGCCGGCCCGGCTCAACATTCTCCTAACGTATTTCATTAACAGAAAACAATTTTTCTGTTACAACACACTGCGGTCCTTTACAGTTATTTTATCTTGCTTCAGTGTCAAAATTACACAAAATTTTATTGTCTTTGTAGTAAGAGTACTGTTGGGTTGTTGCCTCTAATAAGTTTGTCAAAATTAAAATGTTTACTTTCAGTGAATCATGTTGCAATAAGATTGCTGCTGTCAAAGGTAAAATAACTGTGAAAACATCAACAGACTCGTTCCACTCACTATTGACTCGTATTTTGTGTTATGCTTCCTCGGTTTGGCTTGTGTCACTCAGGTCTTAAGTTAATAGACGCGCTATCGAGGCGAAGCAAAGACAAAAATACTAATACGATTCTTTATAAATGTTGAACCCTTTAAAATAAAAAGTATCGGTAAATCTACTAACTCTCGTTACGGCGCCATCCTTCCGGCGATCTCTCGCAGGTCATAAATCTTTCTACGTCCGCTTACTAAAAAGGAAATCGTATCGCTCCAGGCGCAGTGATGCCGACGGTGGAGCTGAACGCGCTCGCCATGAAGCTGTGCCAGCCGGCCGTGTACACGTCCATCCCGCCCGTGGCCGGGCCGGCGCGCCTGCTGCGCGCGCGCGGCGCCGCCTACCGCGCGCACGCGCTGCTGGCGCCCGCCTACGCGGCGCCCGCACTGCTGTACCGCGTGCGCGTGGCCGTGGGCGGGCGCGCCTGGCTGGGCGAGGGCGCCACGCCGCAGGCCGCGCGCCACGACGCGGCCGCGCGCGCCCTGCGCGACCTGCGGCCCGCCACGCCCGCCGACGAGCCGCCGCCCGCCGCGCACGCCGCGCACGCCCCGCACGCCGCGCACGCCGCCCACGTCGACGCAGAAGCAGGCTAGTGACCGCTGGCCTATTATACTGACGCCGACGTTTGTGGCTATTGCAGTCTTATATCGTGCGATTGAACGGTGCGAGGTCTAGATCACGCTCCCACGTTTTGCAATCACGCCTGCTACTAACGTAGCGTATCTTGACACGAACTCCTGGACCAGAAGATAATTACCTATAATAAATTTTAAACTTTAATATCTGAAATACTATGAAATTATTTATAATGATTAAGTAACAGTTATTGCACCTCCTATTTTGAGTTGGCGCAAGTTTTAAATTTCATCCTGTATTTTTCTTCGAAACACCTTGCTTGTTTACAAAAACTGCAAATATGAACTCACGTTTTTTTCTCAAAGAACGAAATAATTGAAACACATTTCATGTAAGGACTCCTTCCTGCAATACCTCAATGAAAAATAAAAGTTTATTTGATATTACATCATTATCTATATATTAAAAATGAAATGCCGTTCATTGCTAAGCTCATCACTTAACAACGGCTAAACCGATTTGACAATTTGTTTGTTTCCTGGAAAATTTTCAAATTCAGGAACAACTGAACATCCTTTGTCCTATGGGTTTTTTTTTCAAATTTATTGAGATAAGACAACGTCTGTCGGGTTAGCTAATTTCATGTAGAAATAATCTGTTTTGGTACTTTCAGCAAGCGACACGAACGCAGACCTACTGAGCTCCGAAGTGAAGTCACCCGTGTCACTGGTACACGAACTCGCCCTCAAACGTAACCTCTCCGTGCAGTTCACCGTCAAATCCGAGCGCGGCCCGCCACATATGCGAGTAAGTTTTTAAATAGAAACCGACCTAACAAATATTTAGTTTTCGGCAGAAAACCAAAATGGATATTCTGAACAAAAAGTGCCGTAAAACGAAATTCGGTTGTACCTACTCTAGTTTCAAACCTTGAAAATTACCTTAAAATTACCTTGTACGGGCAGTTTGTCCGTACAGGGAGATGTAGACTGTTGATGGATACAGAAAATAAAATAAATCGATCAATCAGTAACGTACACAGAACAGTGGTTCTGTGTACGTTACTGATTGATCGGTTTATTAGGTAAAATGAAATTATATATACATAAATTAGGATACTTGTGGTGGGCGCGATAGCTTATTCAGCGAATAAGCAAATGCTTGTTAAGGTAAAAACTAACACAATACATTTCATGTAGCGATGATTACGTTGCGCATTTTGCATGGTAGACATAATAGCACGCCGAACTACATTTCTTGGGTGAACTCTATTCGAATACGACTTTTGGCTAAAATGATGATGTTGCCAGATTAAATATCTCCAAGGTATTTGATACACGCATCAGCTAATTAGCTGCTAGTGCGTGATCACTTGATCAGCATCTGCCTAGCCTTTTCCCAACTATGTATGTTGGGGTCGGCTTCCAGTCTAACCGGATGCTGCTGAATACTAGTATTTTACATGAAGTGACTGCCAATCTGACCTTCACAACCCCAGTTACTGGGTAATACAATACCCCTTGGTAAGACTGGTTGTCACTTTCGGGATTTTGACAACCCGTAACGACTGCCAAAGATTCACGATTGACAGCCGGGAGCAACGGCTTACTGTGCTTTCCGAGGTACGGAGGGGTCTTGATATGTAACGATGGTCACCCATCTATGGATCAGCTGCGGCAAGCGTAGCTTAACCGACTAACCAATTATTAAATAAATTATCACAGTCACCATTCAAGGCTCGTATCATAATCATTTGCAGGGCAAGTTCAGGGGTCGTATAATGAGGCAATAGTGTCATCATGATTTAGTTGCGAAAAATGGATGGCGCTATCGGTCATGTATAGTTTCGTTTTTCTCTAGCTCTGAACTATTTTGGTTATAATACTTCATAATACGGCTCCTGATGACAGTTAACAGTTGCAAAGCATGTGTTTCAAAATCGCTTGACACTTAATTATGTATCTGTTAAATATTAACCTGCTATATTTTGATTTAAAAGTGTGTCCATGAAGTTTCTTGCCCGTTCTTCTAAAAGGAACCTACTACACTGGAATGGGCGACTAGCTTCATCTTTCTGACTGAACCCTTGACAACTCGAAAAGTGCCTGTAATTATGTGCATTTGGATTGAGTGATCTTTTTTTATTTCATGACAAAATGTGATTGTACATTTAGTCAAAAATAGTCAAAACTCATAGCCCAAAATAAAAAAATTGTCACTCTCAAGGGTCTTCAGTTATTGCCGAAAATGTGGATCACTCAATTCAGACATTTTGCAAAAGCGGCTATGAGCTAAATCTCAACAAAAGCTTACTCTACTGACTAAAATTATATCTTAAAAATTTGTAAAGAATTTGTCACAACATTTTTTAAGCCCATCAAGGCATTTAGACCTTCTTCCAGGTATCTTTGGACAGTATCACTGGATCACTCAGTACAGACACCATTTTGTCTGAGAGATCGTTGTAATAAGGTTTCGGATGACTTTTTCTTTTCTATAGATCTATTGTTTATCCTAAAATGTACATGTTCCGAATATATTATATTTGTACAATAAATATCATAACACAAATACCTCTTGTTAAAAATTTATGAGTAACTCAATGTTTTTAAATTTGCTGAACTGAGTGATCCATAAGAATACTTATAGGTAACTTACCTGTTTCGTATTGATTTACACAAACTACGATTAATTTTTGTACAACTTTATGACTAAAGTTTTACATAAAAATACTTTACATATACAGCTTAATTTACGAGATATTACATTTTTAATTTTATTGTTAGAGAAAAGTGTAGTAGGGTGACCATATAATATGAGATCATTGGAAATATAACTGATACAGTAAGTACCCACCTATATAATCGTCAGTTGTTATATCAATTAATGTAACCTGGACTTAACTTGACTTTACAGGAGAGGCAAAAAAACTAAATTCTATTCACAAAAATAGTGGTAACCTTTTGTGTTTTCATCCTATTGCAGTGCTGTTTAGAGCATTTTTTTCTTAGAATGTTGTTATCTGAAACAAACCATAATGAAACCTATTATTGTATTTTCGAAGATGACATGGTGGTTACGTTATTTTTTTTTTAAATATCGTGTTACTATAACGTAACTTATAGAATATACAATCTAGTTTAACGTATATCACACAGTTTTCAAGGCGTGGACATACGTTGTGATAGGTTGATTGTAGGAGTTACTTCACTTGTACTAAGGTCTAATTAAGAATAAACTCTATCTTTTGATTAATTCAAGGAAAAACTTCGTTATGAATACAACAGTTGCAATGATAGAAACATAGTTTAATTGTTAAGATCACATTCACCTTAAATTGCCCATCTCCCTTCCGGAAACAAAACGGAGAAGATCACTGGCGTTCTATTATTGCGGATTCTCACTGAATTAATGTATATTTCTCTATGCCAATAGTACAGACGCCAACAGGTCAAGCTACCCGAAACTGTCAAATTTTCTCAAACAACCTTGGACCTTAATACTTCAGTGATAAAGTTGAAAATCTATTAAAGAAAATTGACAGATTGTAGTAGCGTGATGTGCTGGCGTCTGTACTTTCTAATTCCATACTAACTAAACATTTGACGACAACACTACGATCAGTCTAAACATTATTTTGTGTTTATTATATTTTTTCTATAGGCTGTTTATCGGTTTTGTCAGTGCCAGTTTAAGTAAACAAACCCAGCGCGCCATTTTCCATACAAGTTAATATTTAACAATACAAGTCTGTTTTCTTCCTCGCAAGTGTGTTGTAAAACGCCGGGAAATGAAAACAGCAGCTTATAACTTTACATGTTACCATTCAATACATACAGTTAAATTTAATGAAAACAAAGCAAATTCCTTACCATTCAACGGCGAAAACTGAACAAAAAACACTGCAAATTGCAATTACAGAAACGATTCAATTCAGAAACAAAGTTGTCTTTTCCGCAAGCCAAAACACAGACCTATAAATAGTAGTCTATGGCACAGACCGTATCACAAAGCATGTATGGACCGTATTGTACATTGTACTCAATCTTTGGGTTTAAAGTTTTTGATCCACCCTTTCTGGTTAGGCAAAGGATTCTAAGTACATACAGCCTATGGTTCGACTTTTAATTATATTCAGTAACTTGCCAGTTGAGGGGTTACCAGATTTCCCGGCCACCGTAGGCGCGGGCCTGCGGGCGGCGAGCTATGGGCAGCTCGCCGCCCGGTAAGGACCAGGCCCGGGTCGACGGCGCGTTGTGTTCCACGCGCGCCTCAAAGAGCTGTCAGCACGAACTGACGGGGTCCGCTAGGGCCGATGCCGCCGGGGCTGCGAGTTGTTCGAAAGAGATACCGTGGCCCCTGGCACAGGCAACTGAAGGAACACGGGTGGGTTTTAGTCAGTAAAAGTCTGACACTCCCTTCTGCTCCGCCCAGAGCGGGAGGAGTCATTTGACGATTTCCCACCCAGAAAAAAAAAAAAGGGTTACCAGATTTTGACAAAAAAAGATAGTTGGTCGAACGAAATTGAATGAACTGAAATAATGTACTTGCATGCATAATTTTTTATTTAAATTTAATAACTTGTCTTATAAACACGATACACTATTAAAAGTTGTAGAATTTGTTATATATTCATATTTATTTATTTATATTTTTGTTTTTCAGCAGTAATTTAAAATAAAACAACTTAGATATGTATTGTTTGTTCATCTGAATCAGAAAGAAACATTAAAAGGCTTCATTATGGTTTCTTTCAGATAACAGCATTTTAAGAGAAAAATGCTCTAAACAGCATTGCAATAGGATGAAAACACAAAAAGTTACCACTCCTTTTGTGAATAGAATTTCGTTTTTTTGCCTCTCCTGTAAAGTTAAGTTAAGTCCTGGTTACATTAATTGATATTACAACTGACGATTATACAACGTGTCACGGAAAGGGTATATTCATCCGAAAGGGACGGCTTCTTTGGATGATATCAAACGATATTGGAAGGGTTTCAACTCAAAATAAAATACTCTAAAAATTGATACCAAATTTTCGGTTTCTTAGGTTTCGTAAATTCAAATAACAAACGTGTCACCGCACTACGTAGGTCAATGACTTCAACTTTAGTTGCCAATATTACGATAAATCTCTTCCGTAATTCTGCGCGCCTAGTATCGAAATAACCTACTGCAGGCGGTGTTCTTTGTCGGCGCGAACTACATGCCGTCGCCCGTGCCGACAAAGGGACGCAATCCCTTTGGCGGCTTTTTCGGCGGCGGCGGCGCGCGCGCAATATTATACCATACCTAATTTACCGTGATGTAAAAATTAATGCGTAATTATTGATTTACAGTTTACTCATTAATATCAAGCCAGAAATTGCACGTAAAAACTGAGATTCAAAATTTACGTAAAAAATCGAAACAAAGTTTAGGTTGGTTAACTGGTTTCATCCCTTATTATTACTTATTACCGAGTAAACAGTAAAATCTTAAAGCTTTGCTTAATTTAGTAAATTGACTTACATTTTTAAAGATGGGGTTCGATTTGGTGACCTTGGTATTGTATGCACAAGGCCGCTCGCTTGTTGATGGACACCTGAACATTGCGTAGCATGTCTGGTGTTATAGTCCGGAAAGCGGCCTCAATCCGCACTTTCATTTGGTCCATTGTATCACACTGCACTGCGTACACTACATTTTTAATGTACCCCCACAAAAGACCCAGTTTGGTGCAGACGTTGTAACTTCCGACTAAAACATGCTGACGAAGGCAGCTGCCGACGCTCAGCATCTGGTCTACCCTCAATAAAACGGCGACGGTACAGTTCTCGGGCAGCTCGCACATTACCATCTTCTGCTCCGACACACATCATCATTTCGTAATATTCGCTATTACTTAACATTTTGCAAACACAACAACAAAAAGTAAATTAGGTGTAGTCGTACTGAACTGATGCGCGTATCACAGGGATAAAAACGAGTGCACTAGACACGGAACAGAAGTCGACTGACGAGGAAAACAATAACAATAATGCTAAATAAAACTCCTATTCCCTGCTATCCTGGTACAGGGTAGCTGTAACTATTAGTGTCCACTACATAGATATAAGTTTTTTACATTTCTATGGTCCACTACTATTAAAAAATATTGTTCAATAATTCAAGATTACTTTACATCCTCTTAAGAGCGTGTTAACATTTTACAAACGTATATCGAGAACTTGGGAGATTTTGAAGTGATTTTGGTCATATAATTTATTATTTTAGCTTCTTTTGACTTCGATCATCGTAATTATCATATATTTATATTTAAAGTCTATTAACAAAAACTCGTTCAAATTGGATTTTTGACTACGAAAACAGAGGATTTCGAAGGCGCGATTTCCAGATGACGCGCGAAGGCTCAATTTTGAAGTAATATTACAACAAATATTATTACTAAGTAAGAAGGTAAAAGGTATTCATTCGAATAGGCATACCCTGAAATTTAAAATGCATTGAGAAAAGTTCGATTTTTAATTCATTAAATTGTATTTTTATCACGTCTAAGAAAATATAAAATCGAGAAATCGACTACAAGAAAACACGTCATGTCTCATAATCTAAAAGTAATTTGGCAACATAAATAATTTTATACGTAAGAAGAAATATAGTACTATTAATGTGTAAAAAAGAAAAAATATCTGTCTTCAATCATTTATGAAAATAATTTTTCAAAGTAATTATAAAATCGGGTGCATCGAGCGGCCTAAATCAGTCGCGCTCTGGCGCTCGTCGACGCAGGGCCTTTGTCGATTGACTTCCCGCCGCCGCGGAAGCGCCACGCGTGATATATACGTAAATTATAGTGCGACTAAATATTTTTGATCCGTAAGTATTTTTTATTTTATTTATGAATTTGAATGATGTTTAAGTAATATATTAATTAGGTAAAGTGGAACTATGTACTTAACTTGTAACTTCTTTCTCTACAAACTTGTTATTATTTTACTTACAGAACATGGGTAGAATAGACAAAACATATTACATACAGGTCAAGTATTTATGAAGTCAGATGTGACTTCATAAATACTTGACCTGCAACCGTAACCATTTCTTTTTTAGAATGTATTACTATTACTGATTAAATTTAAATATAAGGGGTAGGTACCCCACAATGAAAAATATTGCTTAATTTTATCTTCCTTAATAATTTTCTTTTGTTTTTCTTTCAGATCAAAATGAAGAGCGCCTTTGATAAATACTCTAATCCCCAGTGCATCCTCAACTGTAACTGCTGTCTCACCTCCTACTGTGGTTTATAGATCCAAGGAAAAGTCGGTCGATGCCCCTTAGACATATAGTTTTATAAAACGTCAATTAAGTAGGGATAGGTACTTATACAAATAAACAAATGAAATGAGTTTATTTTTATAAGTACTCACCTAATATTATTTTCTTCATCCATATTTTTGTATAAATTTAATTAAAATACGCTAATTATCTACAGACAGGACAGTATTTTTTATTTTCTCCGAAAACCTCTAGCATTTTATTTAAAAAAAATATAGGTACGCCATATCTACAGATCAAGATCGTTTAGTCGTCACAGCGTTGCAATTGTGTGCCGTACATGAGGAAAATTGCACACACGCGCACTCACTACGCGGCGTCGAGCAATAAAAACCTAAAACCCGAACGCCTAAATTTGGTACAACGCTCTTAATAATCTGAACTAAACTCAGTAAATCTAACACACTAGAGCAAACTAATTACTTAATTCAAATTCAAAATTCATTAATTTTTTTTTTCGGGATGGGAAAATCATTAATGACTCACTCAGCTCCCGCCCTGGGTGGGGGGCGGAAGGAAGTGTTAGACTCTTACTGACTAAAAACCATCCTGTTCCTTCAGTTGCCCTTGCATTCCGGGGCCGCGTTATTTCGTTAGGACACTCCCGCAACCCCGGAAATTTCCGCAACTCCGGAAAATCATTCATTTCAATTAATTAAAGATCATTTATTACGGGGCCGCGTTATCTCGTTAGAAGTCTGAATTAGAAGTTGTATTACCAGGGTCCAGGACTTGTTAATTGAAACTACACGGACTGCAATTGGTTCACGTATCCTAAGACCCTAACACACACATTATGATGCTCCATTGTGTGTGTAACGACTTAACCCTTCATATGCCGGAACGTAGATCCACGCGAGACACAATGGCTTTTTAATTGTGTCTGTAATTACGGCATTCAACAGGTTAATCAGGGTTCTGTGAGCAAACGATTTTCAATTCGGCAATAACAATTCCTGTTACTCATGCGATCCTAGTACTTTATTAATTTCTTTCCACAGTTAGATGCAGTTTTGCGACATTTTTTATTGATTTCATTTGAATTATAATAAAGACTAAACGTGCTCAAACCAATAAAACCCATGTACCACTCAAACAGCACCGACAAACCGTGAACTTCCGATAATTCTTTCGGTTAGTCCTACAAACAAAAATTATGCGTGCGTGCTATTATTTTGTAATTTAAAAAAACTATTAACTTGTTAATAGTTTTCGTCGCTATTTATTAATAAAAAAAATAACCTTATTTTAAAAATTATGAACGGAACCCATTTGATTTTATTTTTACTGGGAGAAGAATAAGTTGTGAAGAGGTGAATTGAAATGACGTTTTGGGTTCAGTTGGACATAAATTGTTACTAAATCCTTTTTCTATTCTAAGTTTATTTAAGCAATTAATTCCTGAATGCGTAAGGATTCGATTTTTATGATCAATTCAATGGTACGAGGTAACGATTTTTCGAAACAACTCCTGGATCGTATGTGTAAAAATTATTATGATAAGGGCTCACAATAGTTGAAGTTCATATTTGCCCAAAGTATTGTGCTGACAAGTGACAATCATAAACAGCAAATCGGTAGGTTTATCTATTTCAAACAAGATCAATTACATACATATGCCGACATTTTTTAACTGGTCCGCATTGTTATGTTAGCACTAAGCGAAGATTGCAACATTTGACGGTTTGCTAGAAGTTTTAATTTCGAATGACATAGCTGTATGCTATAAATTACCTAATCGCTCGGCGTCGTATTCTGTATTAGTCATTGTGATTTTAACCGGCTACATCTGTACCATCTGAATGAAAGTGAATTACGCCGGAAAGGTTATCAATTATTATTTATTAAAAGTTTAGACGTCATACCTACCTGACTGGCAACTGTACACAAAATAAAATTTTGTTAGATTACGATTTTTGAATGGATTTTTAGAAGATCGATTCAAGAGCACGGGATTCGATCTGTGAATCGAATAAAACATCGATTTAAAGCAAAACATCATTCATCCTTATGGCCACCAAAATAATAGGTAAGAATAACGTTAGGAAATTTACTGGAATATTGATTTTGAATTAGGTATTTACTGTGTTGTAGGTACGATGGCAAGGTGGGTGGAAGATTACTATGTATCTACAAAGTAATCTTCTACAAAAGGGCAACTACGTAAAAAATCAACAAGTGTGTAAATGATACGTGACAATGCAAGCAGGTATCTAAATATTATTTCGTTAAATTTAGATACCAAGACCAATTAATTGTATTGTAGCTAGTTCACAAACATAATCAAGGTTTAGGAAAAGTCAGTAATAATATTTTTTAAACAAAAATTAACATACGGAACCTTTTATTCAGAATTACCAGGAGTAAGAGGTTTATTTTTACTTACAAATAGTTCACTGACACCGATCAGCTGACTTAGTGCTAGTGATGTGCTTATTTCAATTTGAAAAGTTCGGTTTCTGGTATCAATGTATTAATTAATCTCATAACTTCCGAAAATGTAGAGATAGGATTAAAAAACTCTTCCGATATCGTTTGATATCATCCAAAGAAGCCGTTCCTTCCGGATGAATATACCCTTTCCGTGACACATAGTATAGGTGGGTACTTACTGTATCAGTTATATTTCCGCTGATCTCATATTATATGGTCACCCTACTGCACTTTTCTCTAACAATATAATTAAAAATGTAATATCTCGTAAATTAAGCTGTATAAGTAAATTATTTTTATGTAAAACTTAATCATAAAGATGTACAAAAATTAATCGTAGTTGGTGTAAATCAAGACGAAACAGGTAAGTTACCTATAAGTATTCTTATGGATCACTCAGTTCAGCAAATTTAAAAACATTGAGTTACTCATAAATTTTTAACAAAAGGTATTTGTGTTATGATATTTATTGTACAAATATATTCGGAACATGTACATTTTAGGATAAACAATAGATCTATAGAAAAAGTCATCCGGAACCTTATTACAACGATCTCTCAGACAAAATGGTGTCTGTACTGAGTGATCCAATGATACTGTCCAAAGATACCTGGAAGAAGCTTTAAAAGCCTTGATGGGTTTAAAAAATGTTGTGACAAATTCTTTACAAATTTTTCAGATATAATTTTAGTCAGTAGAGTAAGTTTTTGTTGAGATTTAGCTCATAGCCACTTTTGCAAAATGTCTAATTGAGTGATCCACATTTTCGGCAATAACTGAAGACCCTTGAGAGTGACAAATTTTTTACTTTGGGCTATGAGTTTTGACTATTTTTGACTAAATGTACAATCACATTGTGTCACGAAATAAAAAAAGATCACTCAATCCAAATGCACATCCTGTAATTAGTTTAATTGAAATAAATGAGAGAGAATGAGTTTGTTTGAGTTAATATGGTAATCCCGTAGGTATTCATAACGGCGTGCACGGTGGGCGACATGGAGACTGAAGGCGAGGGCAACGGCAAGAAGGTGTCCAAGCGCCGCGCCGCCGAGCGCATGCTGGACGAGATGCGCCGGCGCTGGCCGCCCGCGCTGCTGCGCGCGCGCCTGGGCCACGACAAGCGCCGCCCGCAGCCCACCAAGAAGAAACCGAGGAATCTCATCAAGGTGACCATACCTACTTTCATTAAAGCGCTAGTTTTTCTTTAGTAAAAAGTATTTTGCCCACCAGTGGAACAAAACGGGCTAAGAAAACGAGTGCGGTCGGGGGACAGGAGCGAAAGGTTCTTACGCGATACTCGCACGCACACACGCTCGTGTATGATCGCGTTTTTAATACCATCTAGTATGACTTTTTAGAAGCTCTCTTATAGTGGTTGCCATCTTGAATTTTCATTTTGACGTCGCTATCGGCTTTAGCACCCTTGAAAACCATAAAAACCCCACTCATGTCATTTTTTAAAGTTTTTTTCTCTGCTAGTCTTGAATTTTTATTTTAACCTCACTATCGGCTTCAGCACCCTCCAAAACCATGAAAACAAGACCCACGACGAAATATTTGAAAAAATTTGCAACCTTAATCTTGGATTTACATTTTGATCTCACTATCAGCTTCAGCACCCTCGAAAACCATGAAACTTCTCTCTCTCACAATTCATTAAAGTAATACGATCTAGGTACCAATATTAGCTAAGTAATAAATTACCTGAGTTTGACTTGGCGATGTTTATTTCTGCAGGAGGGCAGTACAGGCGGTGTGGCAGCCGCTGGCGGAGCCGACAACCCTATCTCCCGCCTCGCCGTCGCACGCCACGCCGTGCGCGCGCGCAGCCCGCAGTACCGCGTGCTGGAGGAGCGCGGCGCGGCGCGGCGGCGGGAGTTCCTGGTGCAGTGCGACGCGCCGCCGCACTCCGCCACCGGCCTGGGGCCCAACAAGAAGACCGCCAAGCGACGCGCCGCGCACAGTACGTATCTCATGTGACACTAGTACTATCTGAGCGCAGACTGCGCAGGGAGTTCCTGGTGCAGTGCGACGCGCCGCCGCACTCCGCCACCGGCCTGGGGCCCAACAAGAAGACCGCCAAGCGACGCGCCGCGCACAGTACGTATCTCATGTGACACTAGTACTATCTGAGCGCAGACTGCGCAGGGAGTTCCTGGTGCAGTGCGACGCGCCGCCGCACTCCGCCACCGGCCTGGGGCCCAACAAGAAGACCGCCAAGCGACGCGCCGCGCACAGTACGTATCTCATGTGACACTAGTACTATCTGAGCGCAGACTGCGCAGGGAGTTCCTGGTGCAGTGCGACGCGCCGCCGCACTCCGCCACCGGCCTGGGGCCCAACAAGAAGACCGCCAAGCGACGCGCCGCGCACAGTACGTATCTCATGTGACACTAGTACTATCTGAGCGCAGACTGCGCAGGGAGTTCCTGGTGCAGTGCGACGCGCCGCCGCACTCCGCCACCGGCCTGGGGCCCAACAAGAAGACCGCCAAGCGACGCGCCGCGCACAGTACGTATCTCATGTGACACTAGTACTATCTGAGCGCAGACTGCGCAGGGAGTTCCTGGTGCAGTGCGACGCGCCGCCGCACTCCGCCACCGGCCTGGGGCCCAACAAGAAGACCGCCAAGCGACGCGCCGCGCACAGTACGTATCTCATGTGACACTAGTACTATCTGAGCGCAGACTGCGCAGGGAGTTCCTGGTGCAGTGCGACGCGCCGCCGCACTCCGCCACCGGCCTGGGGCCCAACAAGAAGACCGCCAAGCGACGCGCCGCGCACAGTACGTATCTCATGTGACACTAGTACTATCTGAGCGCAGACTGCGCAGGGAGTTCCTGGTGCAGTGCGACGCGCCGCCGCACTCCGCCACCGGCCTGGGGCCCAACAAGAAGACCGCCAAGCGACGCGCCGCGCACAGTACGTATCTCATGTGACACTAGTACTATCTGAGCGCAGACTGCGCAGGGAGTTCCTGGTGCAGTGCGACGCGCCGCCGCACTCCGCCACCGGCCTGGGGCCCAACAAGAAGACCGCCAAGCGACGCGCCGCGCACAGTACGTATCTCATGTGACACTAGTACTATCTGAGCGCAGACTGCGCAGGGAGTTCCTGGTGCAGTGCGACGCGCCGCCGCACTCCGCCACCGGCCTGGGGCCCAACAAGAAGACCGCCAAGCGACGCGCCGCGCACAGTACGTATCTCATGTGACACTAGTACTATCTGAGCGCAGACTGCGCAGGGAGTTCCTGGTGCAGTGCGACGCGCCGCCGCACTCCGCCACCGGCCTGGGGCCCAACAAGAAGACCGCCAAGCGACGCGCCGCGCACAGTACGTATCTCATGTGACACTAGTACTATCTGAGCGCAGACTGCGCAGGGAGTTCCTGGTGCAGTGCGACGCGCCGCCGCACTCCGCCACCGGCCTGGGGCCCAACAAGAAGACCGCCAAGCGACGCGCCGCGCACAGTACGTATCTCATGTGACACTAGTACTATCTGAGCGCAGACTGCGCAGGGAGTTCCTGGTGCAGTGCGACGCGCCGCCGCACTCCGCCACCGGCCTGGGGCCCAACAAGAAGACCGCCAAGCGACGCGCCGCGCACAGTACGTATCTCATGTGACACTAGTACTATCTGAGCGCAGACTGCGCAGGGAGTTCCTGGTGCAGTGCGACGCGCCGCCGCACTCCGCCACCGGCCTGGGGCCCAACAAGAAGACCGCCAAGCGACGCGCCGCGCACAGTACGTATCTCATGTGACACTAGTACTATCTGAGCGCAGACTGCGCAGGGAGTTCCTGGTGCAGTGCGACGCGCCGCCGCACTCCGCCACCGGCCTGGGGCCCAACAAGAAGACCGCCAAGCGACGCGCCGCGCACAGTACGTATCTCATGTGACACTAGTACTATCTGAGCGCAGACTGCGCAGGGAGTTCCTGGTGCAGTGCGACGCGCCGCCGCACTCCGCCACCGGCCTGGGGCCCAACAAGAAGACCGCCAAGCGACGCGCCGCGCACAGTACGTATCTCATGTGACACTAGTACTATCTGAGCGCAGACTGCGCAGGGAGTTCCTGGTGCAGTGCGACGCGCCGCCGCACTCCGCCACCGGCCTGGGGCCCAACAAGAAGACCGCCAAGCGACGCGCCGCGCACAGTACGTATCTCATGTGACACTAGTACTATCTGAGCGCAGACTGCGCAGGGAGTTCCTGGTGCAGTGCGACGCGCCGCCGCACTCCGCCACCGGCCTGGGGCCCAACAAGAAGACCGCCAAGCGACGCGCCGCGCACAGTACGTATCTCATGTGACACTAGTACTATCTGAGCGCAGACTGCGCAGGGAGTTCCTGGTGCAGTGCGACGCGCCGCCGCACTCCGCCACCGGCCTGGGGCCCAACAAGAAGACCGCCAAGCGACGCGCCGCGCACAGTACGTATCTCATGTGACACTAGTACTATCTGAGCGCAGACTGCGCAGGGAGTTCCTGGTGCAGTGCGACGCGCCGCCGCACTCCGCCACCGGCCTGGGGCCCAACAAGAAGACCGCCAAGCGACGCGCCGCGCACAGTACGTATCTCATGTGACACTAGTACTATCTGAGCGCAGACTGCGCAGGGAGTTCCTGGTGCAGTGCGACGCGCCGCCGCACTCCGCCACCGGCCTGGGGCCCAACAAGAAGACCGCCAAGCGACGCGCCGCGCACAGTACGTATCTCATGTGACACTAGTACTATCTGAGCGCAGACTGCGCAGGGAGTTCCTGGTGCAGTGCGACGCGCCGCCGCACTCCGCCACCGGCCTGGGGCCCAACAAGAAGACCGCCAAGCGACGCGCCGCGCACAGTACGTATCTCATGTGACACTAGTACTATCTGAGCGCAGACTGCGCAGGGAGTTCCTGGTGCAGTGCGACGCGCCGCCGCACTCCGCCACCGGCCTGGGGCCCAACAAGAAGACCGCCAAGCGACGCGCCGCGCACAGTACGTATCTCATGTGACACTAGTACTATCTGAGCGCAGACTGCGCAGGGAGTTCCTGGTGCAGTGCGACGCGCCGCCGCACTCCGCCACCGGCCTGGGGCCCAACAAGAAGACCGCCAAGCGACGCGCCGCGCACAGTACGTATCTCATGTGACACTAGTACTATCTGAGCGCAGACTGCGCAGGGAGTTCCTGGTGCAGTGCGACGCGCCGCCGCACTCCGCCACCGGCCTGGGGCCCAACAAGAAGACCGCCAAGCGACGCGCCGCGCACAGTACGTATCTCATGTGACACTAGTACTATCTGAGCGCAGACTGCGCAGGGAGTTCCTGGTGCAGTGCGACGCGCCGCCGCACTCCGCCACCGGCCTGGGGCCCAACAAGAAGACCGCCAAGCGACGCGCCGCGCACAGTACGTATCTCATGTGACACTAGTACTATCTGAGCGCAGACTGCGCAGGGAGTTCCTGGTGCAGTGCGACGCGCCGCCGCACTCCGCCACCGGCCTGGGGCCCAACAAGAAGACCGCCAAGCGACGCGCCGCGCACAGTACGTATCTCATGTGACACTAGTACTATCTGAGCGCAGACTGCGCAGGGAGTTCCTGGTGCAGTGCGACGCGCCGCCGCACTCCGCCACCGGCCTGGGGCCCAACAAGAAGACCGCCAAGCGACGCGCCGCGCACAGTACGTATCTCATGTGACACTAGTACTATCTGAGCGCAGACTGCGCAGGGAGTTCCTGGTGCAGTGCGACGCGCCGCCGCACTCCGCCACCGGCCTGGGGCCCAACAAGAAGACCGCCAAGCGACGCGCCGCGCACAGTACGTATCTCATGTGACACTAGTACTATCTGAGCGCAGACTGCGCAGGGAGTTCCTGGTGCAGTGCGACGCGCCGCCGCACTCCGCCACCGGCCTGGGGCCCAACAAGAAGACCGCCAAGCGACGCGCCGCGCACAGTACGTATCTCATGTGACACTAGTACTATCTGAGCGCAGACTGCGCAGGGAGTTCCTGGTGCAGTGCGACGCGCCGCCGCACTCCGCCACCGGCCTGGGGCCCAACAAGAAGACCGCCAAGCGACGCGCCGCGCACAGTACGTATCTCATGTGACACTAGTACTATCTGAGCGCAGACTGCGCAGGGAGTTCCTGGTGCAGTGCGACGCGCCGCCGCACTCCGCCACCGGCCTGGGGCCCAACAAGAAGACCGCCAAGCGACGCGCCGCGCACAGTACGTATCTCATGTGACACTAGTACTATCTGAGCGCAGACTGCGCAGGGAGTTCCTGGTGCAGTGCGACGCGCCGCCGCACTCCGCCACCGGCCTGGGGCCCAACAAGAAGACCGCCAAGCGACGCGCCGCGCACAGTACGTATCTCATGTGACACTAGTACTATCTGAGCGCAGACTGCGCAGGGAGTTCCTGGTGCAGTGCGACGCGCCGCCGCACTCCGCCACCGGCCTGGGGCCCAACAAGAAGACCGCCAAGCGACGCGCCGCGCACAGTACGTATCTCATGTGACACTAGTACTATCTGAGCGCAGACTGCGCAGGGAGTTCCTGGTGCAGTGCGACGCGCCGCCGCACTCCGCCACCGGCCTGGGGCCCAACAAGAAGACCGCCAAGCGACGCGCCGCGCACAGTACGTATCTCATGTGACACTAGTACTATCTGAGCGCAGACTGCGCAGGGAGTTCCTGGTGCAGTGCGACGCGCCGCCGCACTCCGCCACCGGCCTGGGGCCCAACAAGAAGACCGCCAAGCGACGCGCCGCGCACAGTACGTATCTCATGTGACACTAGTACTATCTGAGCGCAGACTGCGCAGGGAGTTCCTGGTGCAGTGCGACGCGCCGCCGCACTCCGCCACCGGCCTGGGGCCCAACAAGAAGACCGCCAAGCGACGCGCCGCGCACAGTACGTATCTCATGTGACACTAGTACTATCTGAGCGCAGACTGCGCAGGGAGTTCCTGGTGCAGTGCGACGCGCCGCCGCACTCCGCCACCGGCCTGGGGCCCAACAAGAAGACCGCCAAGCGACGCGCCGCGCACAGTACGTATCTCATGTGACACTAGTACTATCTGAGCGCAGACTGCGCAGGGAGTTCCTGGTGCAGTGCGACGCGCCGCCGCACTCCGCCACCGGCCTGGGGCCCAACAAGAAGACCGCCAAGCGACGCGCCGCGCACAGTACGTATCTCATGTGACACTAGTACTATCTGAGCGCAGACTGCGCAGGGAGTTCCTGGTGCAGTGCGACGCGCCGCCGCACTCCGCCACCGGCCTGGGGCCCAACAAGAAGACCGCCAAGCGACGCGCCGCGCACAGTACGTATCTCATGTGACACTAGTACTATCTGAGCGCAGACTGCGCAGGGAGTTCCTGGTGCAGTGCGACGCGCCGCCGCACTCCGCCACCGGCCTGGGGCCCAACAAGAAGACCGCCAAGCGACGCGCCGCGCACAGTACGTATCTCATGTGACACTAGTACTATCTGAGCGCAGACTGCGCAGGGAGTTCCTGGTGCAGTGCGACGCGCCGCCGCACTCCGCCACCGGCCTGGGGCCCAACAAGAAGACCGCCAAGCGACGCGCCGCGCACAGTACGTATCTCATGTGACACTAGTACTATCTGAGCGCAGACTGCGCAGGGAGTTCCTGGTGCAGTGCGACGCGCCGCCGCACTCCGCCACCGGCCTGGGGCCCAACAAGAAGACCGCCAAGCGACGCGCCGCGCACAGTACGTATCTCATGTGACACTAGTACTATCTGAGCGCAGACTGCGCAGGGAGTTCCTGGTGCAGTGCGACGCGCCGCCGCACTCCGCCACCGGCCTGGGGCCCAACAAGAAGACCGCCAAGCGACGCGCCGCGCACAGTACGTATCTCATGTGACACTAGTACTATCTGAGCGCAGACTGCGCAGGGAGTTCCTGGTGCAGTGCGACGCGCCGCCGCACTCCGCCACCGGCCTGGGGCCCAACAAGAAGACCGCCAAGCGACGCGCCGCGCACAGTACGTATCTCATGTGACACTAGTACTATCTGAGCGCAGACTGCGCAGGGAGTTCCTGGTGCAGTGCGACGCGCCGCCGCACTCCGCCACCGGCCTGGGGCCCAACAAGAAGACCGCCAAGCGACGCGCCGCGCACAGTACGTATCTCATGTGACACTAGTACTATCTGAGCGCAGACTGCGCAGGGAGTTCCTGGTGCAGTGCGACGCGCCGCCGCACTCCGCCACCGGCCTGGGGCCCAACAAGAAGACCGCCAAGCGACGCGCCGCGCACAGTACGTATCTCATGTGACACTAGTACTATCTGAGCGCAGACTGCGCAGGGAGTTCCTGGTGCAGTGCGACGCGCCGCCGCACTCCGCCACCGGCCTGGGGCCCAACAAGAAGACCGCCAAGCGACGCGCCGCGCACAGTACGTATCTCATGTGACACTAGTACTATCTGAGCGCAGACTGCGCAGGGAGTTCCTGGTGCAGTGCGACGCGCCGCCGCACTCCGCCACCGGCCTGGGGCCCAACAAGAAGACCGCCAAGCGACGCGCCGCGCACAGTACGTATCTCATGTGACACTAGTACTATCTGAGCGCAGACTGCGCAGGGAGTTCCTGGTGCAGTGCGACGCGCCGCCGCACTCCGCCACCGGCCTGGGGCCCAACAAGAAGACCGCCAAGCGACGCGCCGCGCACAGTACGTATCTCATGTGACACTAGTACTATCTGAGCGCAGACTGCGCAGGGAGTTCCTGGTGCAGTGCGACGCGCCGCCGCACTCCGCCACCGGCCTGGGGCCCAACAAGAAGACCGCCAAGCGACGCGCCGCGCACAGTACGTATCTCATGTGACACTAGTACTATCTGAGCGCAGACTGCGCAGGGAGTTCCTGGTGCAGTGCGACGCGCCGCCGCACTCCGCCACCGGCCTGGGGCCCAACAAGAAGACCGCCAAGCGACGCGCCGCGCACAGTACGTATCTCATGTGACACTAGTACTATCTGAGCGCAGACTGCGCAGGGAGTTCCTGGTGCAGTGCGACGCGCCGCCGCACTCCGCCACCGGCCTGGGGCCCAACAAGAAGACCGCCAAGCGACGCGCCGCGCACAGTACGTATCTCATGTGACACTAGTACTATCTGAGCGCAGACTGCGCAGGGAGTTCCTGGTGCAGTGCGACGCGCCGCCGCACTCCGCCACCGGCCTGGGGCCCAACAAGAAGACCGCCAAGCGACGCGCCGCGCACAGTACGTATCTCATGTGACACTAGTACTATCTGAGCGCAGACTGCGCAGGGAGTTCCTGGTGCAGTGCGACGCGCCGCCGCACTCCGCCACCGGCCTGGGGCCCAACAAGAAGACCGCCAAGCGACGCGCCGCGCACAGTACGTATCTCATGTGACACTAGTACTATCTGAGCGCAGACTGCGCAGGGAGTTCCTGGTGCAGTGCGACGCGCCGCCGCACTCCGCCACCGGCCTGGGGCCCAACAAGAAGACCGCCAAGCGACGCGCCGCGCACAGTACGTATCTCATGTGACACTAGTACTATCTGAGCGCAGACTGCGCAGGGAGTTCCTGGTGCAGTGCGACGCGCCGCCGCACTCCGCCACCGGCCTGGGGCCCAACAAGAAGACCGCCAAGCGACGCGCCGCGCACAGTACGTATCTCATGTGACACTAGTACTATCTGAGCGCAGACTGCGCAGGGAGTTCCTGGTGCAGTGCGACGCGCCGCCGCACTCCGCCACCGGCCTGGGGCCCAACAAGAAGACCGCCAAGCGACGCGCCGCGCACAGTACGTATCTCATGTGACACTAGTACTATCTGAGCGCAGACTGCGCAGGGAGTTCCTGGTGCAGTGCGACGCGCCGCCGCACTCCGCCACCGGCCTGGGGCCCAACAAGAAGACCGCCAAGCGACGCGCCGCGCACAGTACGTATCTCATGTGACACTAGTACTATCTGAGCGCAGACTGCGCAGGGAGTTCCTGGTGCAGTGCGACGCGCCGCCGCACTCCGCCACCGGCCTGGGGCCCAACAAGAAGACCGCCAAGCGACGCGCCGCGCACAGTACGTATCTCATGTGACACTAGTACTATCTGAGCGCAGACTGCGCAGGGAGTTCCTGGTGCAGTGCGACGCGCCGCCGCACTCCGCCACCGGCCTGGGGCCCAACAAGAAGACCGCCAAGCGACGCGCCGCGCACAGTACGTATCTCATGTGACACTAGTACTATCTGAGCGCAGACTGCGCAGGGAGTTCCTGGTGCAGTGCGACGCGCCGCCGCACTCCGCCACCGGCCTGGGGCCCAACAAGAAGACCGCCAAGCGACGCGCCGCGCACAGTACGTATCTCATGTGACACTAGTACTATCTGAGCGCAGACTGCGCAGGGAGTTCCTGGTGCAGTGCGACACGCCGCCGCACTCCGCCACCGGCCTGGGGCCCAACAAGAAGACCGCCAAGCGACGCGCCGCGCACAGTACGTATCTCATGTGACACTAGTACTATCTGAGCGCAGACTGCGCAGGGAGTTCCTGGTGCAGTGCGACGCGCCGCCGCACTCCGCCACCGGCCTGGGGCCCAACAAGAAGACCGCCAAGCGACGCGCCGCGCACAGTACGTATCTCATGTGACACTAGTACTATCTGAGCGCAGACTGCGCAGGGAGTTCCTGGTGCAGTGCGACGCGCCGCCGCACTCCGCCACCGGCCTGGGGCCCAACAAGAAGACCGCCAAGCGACGCGCCGCGCACAGTACGTATCTCATGTGACACTAGTACTATCTGAGCGCAGACTGCGCAGGGAGTTCCTGGTGCAGTGCGACGCGCCGCCGCACTCCGCCACCGGCCTGGGGCCCAACAAGAAGACCGCCAAGCGACGCGCCGCGCACAGTACGTATCTCATGTGACACTAGTACTATCTGAGCGCAGACTGCGCAGGGAGTTCCTGGTGCAGTGCGACGCGCCGCCGCACTCCGCCACCGGCCTGGGGCCCAACAAGAAGACCGCCAAGCGACGCGCCGCGCACAGTACGTATCTCATGTGACACTAGTACTATCTGAGCGCAGACTGCGCAGGGAGTTCCTGGTGCAGTGCGACGCGCCGCCGCACTCCGCCACCGGCCTGGGGCCCAACAAGAAGACCGCCAAGCGACGCGCCGCGCACAGTACGTATCTCATGTGACACTAGTACTATCTGAGCGCAGACTGCGCAGGGAGTTCCTGGTGCAGTGCGACGCGCCGCCGCACTCCGCCACCGGCCTGGGGCCCAACAAGAAGACCGCCAAGCGACGCGCCGCGCACAGTACGTATCTCATGTGACACTAGTACTATCTGAGCGCAGACTGCGCAGGGAGTTCCTGGTGCAGTGCGACGCGCCGCCGCACTCCGCCACCGGCCTGGGGCCCAACAAGAAGACCGCCAAGCGACGCGCCGCGCACAGTACGTATCTCATGTGACACTAGTACTATCTGAGCGCAGACTGCGCAGGGAGTTCCTGGTGCAGTGCGACGCGCCGCCGCACTCCGCCACCGGCCTGGGGCCCAACAAGAAGACCGCCAAGCGACGCGCCGCGCACAGTACGTATCTCATGTGACACTAGTACTATCTGAGCGCAGACTGCGCAGGGAGTTCCTGGTGCAGTGCGACGCGCCGCCGCACTCCGCCACCGGCCTGGGGCCCAACAAGAAGACCGCCAAGCGACGCGCCGCGCACAGTACGTATCTCATGTGACACTAGTACTATCTGAGCGCAGACTGCGCAGGGAGTTCCTGGTGCAGTGCGACGCGCCGCCGCACTCCGCCACCGGCCTGGGGCCCAACAAGAAGACCGCCAAGCGACGCGCCGCGCACAGTACGTATCTCATGTGACACTAGTACTATCTGAGCGCAGACTGCGCAGGGAGTTCCTGGTGCAGTGCGACGCGCCGCCGCACTCCGCCACCGGCCTGGGGCCCAACAAGAAGACCGCCAAGCGACGCGCCGCGCACAGTACGTATCTCATGTGACACTAGTACTATCTGAGCGCAGACTGCGCAGGGAGTTCCTGGTGCAGTGCGACGCGCCGCCGCACTCCGCCACCGGCCTGGGGCCCAACAAGAAGACCGCCAAGCGACGCGCCGCGCACAGTACGTATCTCATGTGACACTAGTACTATCTGAGCGCAGACTGCGCAGGGAGTTCCTGGTGCAGTGCGACGCGCCGCCGCACTCCGCCACCGGCCTGGGGCCCAACAAGAAGACCGCCAAGCGACGCGCCGCGCACAGTACGTATCTCATGTGACACTAGTACTATCTGAGCGCAGACTGCGCAGGGAGTTCCTGGTGCAGTGCGACGCGCCGCCGCACTCCGCCACCGGCCTGGGGCCCAACAAGAAGACCGCCAAGCGACGCGCCGCGCACAGTACGTATCTCATGTGACACTAGTACTATCTGAGCGCAGACTGCGCAGGGAGTTCCTGGTGCAGTGCGACGCGCCGCCGCACTCCGCCACCGGCCTGGGGCCCAACAAGAAGACCGCCAAGCGACGCGCCGCGCACAGTACGTATCTCATGTGACACTAGTACTATCTGAGCGCAGACTGCGCAGGGAGTTCCTGGTGCAGTGCGACGCGCCGCCGCACTCCGCCACCGGCCTGGGGCCCAACAAGAAGACCGCCAAGCGATGCGCCGCGCACAGTACGTATCTCAAGTGACACTAGTACTATCTGAGCGCAGACTGCGCAGGGAGTTCCTGGTGCAGTGCGACGCGCCGCCGCACTCCGCCACCGGCCTGGGGCCCAACAAGAAGACCGCCAAGCGACGCGCCGCGCACAGTACGTATCTCATGTGACACTAGTACTATCTGAGCGCAGACTGCGCAGGGAGTTCCTGGTGCAGTGCGACGCGCCGCCGCACTCCGCCACCGGCCTGGGGCCCAACAAGAAGACCGCCAAGCGACGCGCCGCGCACAGTACGTATCTCATGTGACACTAGTACTATCTGAGCGCAGACTGCGCAGGGAGTTCCTGGTGCAGTGCGACGCGCCGCCGCACTCCGCCACCGGCCTGGGGCCCAACAAGAAGACCGCCAAGCGACGCGCCGCGCACAGTACGTATCTCATGTGACACTAGTACTATCTGAGCGCAGACTGCGCAGGGAGTTCCTGGTGCAGTGCGACACGCCGCCGCACTCCGCCACCGGCCTGGGGCCCAACAAGAAGACCGCCAAGCGACGCGCCGCGCACAGTACGTATCTCATGTGACACTAGTACTATCTGAGCGCAGACTGCGCAGGGAGTTCCTGGTGCAGTGCGACGCGCCGCCGCACTCCGCCACCGGCCTGGGGCCCAACAAGAAGACCGCCAAGCGACGCGCCGCGCACAGTACGTATCTCATGTGACACTAGTACTATCTGAGCGCAGACTGCGCAGGGAGTTCCTGGTGCAGTGCGACGCGCCGCCGCACTCCGCCACCGGCCTGGGGCCCAACAAGAAGACCGCCAAGCGACGCGCCGCGCACAGTACGTATCTCATGTGACACTAGTACTATCTGAGCGCAGACTGCGCAGGGAGTTCCTGGTGCAGTGCGACGCGCCGCCGCACTCCGCCACCGGCCTGGGGCCCAACAAGAAGACCGCCAAGCGACGCGCCGCGCACAGTACGTATCTCATGTGACACTAGTACTACTACTTCATACCGATGTCTGAAGAAACAAGCTGTTCTCTTGTCAACTTACACTACGTAAATTGATGCCACGAAACGCATCTTAAAGGCGAAATTGGCCAATTGCGCCGACCGAAATTGTGTTCGCGAAGAGCCGCACGGCACAGCGCGAAATATTGCGACACGTATCGATTTATTCCCATCTGCCTCTCCTCAATGGGGATAAAAACTCCCACTGCCACTGACTTCAAATGTCGCTACTATCAAGCGTCTAAGAATTTGACATGGCTTAGCTGTATACATTACATAATGTATATATTACATCTATACATTTTTTTTTGTAAACAAGCGACTTCTTCTACGCATAATTAATTAATATGCCCCGTTCCATAGCTGTTGACTGCAAAAATACGTGGACCCCTGTATTTTCCAAAGATGTTAAAAGGCAAAAATAGTGGGAGAAAGCTCTCCGAAAAAAAAAACTGAAATCCTATATTTCGTCATGTTATTCGATGATTCGAATGGGAGAAATTCGTATACAAGTGATGCTCCCAAGAGAACTAAGTCCGTTTTCATTACCTAAATAAAGGTGTATTTGTGCGATATTATCATATTGGATCAATGCTAGAATTAACTCCATTATAAATATTATTACGTTAAAAACGTGGCTATAAAATTTTTCTATTGGTTTTTTTTTATTCCCTCTTGTTTATGTCACGAAGCATCTTCGGTCTTTATTACATAATCAGCCTATAACGTTCCCACTCTGGGACACAGGCCTCCTCTCTGTGAGAGGGAGTGGGCCGTAATCCACCACGCGGGCCCGGTGCGGGTTGGTAGATGTCACGTCTTCGAACTTCTAGGACATGTTGGTTTCCTCACGATGTTTTCCTTCACCATTTTGAGAGCAGTGGTGATGAAATAATTCACAGTCGGCCACATGCACTTGCTAGGGAGGGACGTTGTGCCACAGACAAAGTGACGGACGTGTACGTTGAGTCGGTCACAAAATCGGTCATAAGAATCGGAGGAAAAATCGGCCCGATTATCGGTGCTACAAAATGTTGTGGGTGGGCAGCCTTACGCAATTTGCGGTAGGAGTTCACGGGTAGAAATCTTCACGTAAGGAACAAGCGTTATGCGTGCTCCATGCTATTTTCTTTCGACGACTTTGGCGACAACTTTATGAGAGCTACTAAATACTTAAACTAGATGGCTCTGTAATTAAAATGCCTATTAACTTCACACTTTCTGAGTGTGTGTGTGTGTGTGTGCGAATATCGCGTAAGGAACTACGAACCTGACAGGGGTCCCCGAAAGCACACGTTTTTTTTTCTTTTCTTACTATAACAATAACCCACAAAACCTTTCACAAATACTAACTAACATATATGTTACCCTCAACAAACGGCTGTATATGAACGTTGCAGACGTGTTACTAGCGATGGAGATGAGCAGTAAGCCGACGGAGCAGCTCAGTTGCAGTCCCGACCCCGCCGCGCCCAACGACGCCAAGAACAACGGCGACGTCAAGCGAAAAGTAAGTTATACGCTATATGTATTCAGAATCTCAGATAATGATTATGTTTAGGAACGTAAGCTCAGGCCCTCGCCACGAATCACTATGTGTTTAGCACTAAAGGTAATCAAAACATCGTTCTGTTTCATCTTAAAACGATTATCGGAAACAAGGATTTTTGCAAGAAAGAAGTTTTTGCCTTATTTTGAATTTTGACATTATAACATAAAAATAATTTCTAATTCGTAAACTTTTTAAATTAAATACTTTGTAAGGCATTTTTCGATTTTTGTTATTGTTCATTCTTTTCATTGTTATGGAAATATTTGTACGCCGATACTTACGGCTAAACATGATTGAACTCAAACGATGTAATATCTTGCATGCTCTTGTATGTAAACAAATAAAGAAATCTTATCTTAACGATGTTTTGAATTCGTTTCGCGATTTGTGGTGCAAGTGGGCCTCAATGTCATTGTCTGGGTCGACATCGGACGATCCAATTTTGGATTCGCTCTCCACGATCATGGAGGGCTGATCATTTATTTTATTTTAAATAGAATGAAATGTACTTTTGAATGTTAAAACTTACAATAACATAGAATTGATTTAGTCGCCCCTTCCAAATGGTAGTTTCATATGGAGAAGAATTGGCAAGAACTCCACCGTTACTCTTTTAAAATGTTTTACAATATTTTTTATACACATTAATTATATGTGAAAACGATGCATGTAGAATAAAATTACTATACCACAATAGGTACAAGAATTCAAAAAGAAGCCATGACAGATAAATTAGTTATCAATCAAGATACATGATGGCGTCTTTAGTTCGAGAGCAGTGGCCACCACTGCATTGATAACGGCCTCGACTTACAAGTTGTAAGTCGTAGGTCCGAAACCCAGGCAGGCGCTTTACTTTGTGTAAATTATTTCATCACCACTGCTCTCAAAACGGTGAAGGAAAACATCGTGAGGAAACCGGCATGTCCTACAACCAAAAATTCGAAGACCTGTGACATCTACCAACACACGCTGATTACAGCCCACTCACACACACGAGGCCTCTCTCCAAGGCAGTGGTTACATTATGATGATTGATTATGATGATGGGCTGATTATGCCTTTAGTTCCGATTATGATCACGCGCCAAAAGATATATAGCCGCTTTAACTATAACAGAGCAATAACATACGCCTTTCTTAATAACCTCGTGTAACATAATGCTCGTGACGTCACCAGGAAGGTGAGGTCTGCGGCGGCGGCAGCGAGGTGCGACAACCCGTGCCCGGCGTTCTGCTCATGGACTACCACACGAGGACCGGCCAGCCGCAGCAACCTAACGGTTAGTATTATTTACTTCAAATTATTTACAATCAGTGTGCCCTTCGAACTTCCATGCCAACTTTCATTCTCATTTCTTATTTAACCCCTTTGGGGGATGTTTTTTTTTATCCTTAGTGTTTATTTTCGTTCATGAAATGCACTCTGGTGCTAAATTTCATGCTTCTTGACTTGGGGGTTAAGGCTGTGCATTGAATTTATCGGTGAATTTAAGATTTTTATTAAGTATATATCTTATATCGATCATTACTGGCTTTTCTTAAACCCTATGCGAAACGGTACTTTTTTTTTTAAACTTTGCCCATGACTAGGAATTACTCCTGTATCGTGTGTGCGCTTACAAACATTTAAACTATCATATACAAACAGCCAGACCAGGAACAACTACCTCTAGGCAATACAAATATTTGTTCCGTGCGGGAATCGAACCCGCGACACGCAGCGCAGCAGTCGATCGCTCAGCCACTGCGCCAACTGTGTCGCCACTTAGATCTCGGGCTTGCTCTATATACAGTACTCTTGCGTCTAGTAAATTAAGGTAGTAAGGGTGACCAGACCAGGACGGGGAATACCATAGACATCTAGACTGTGACTCTACTAAGTATACATACTGCATTATTTATGGTGTTGCAGGTGTGAGCGAGACGAGTGCGACGGGCGGCTCGGGCGGCAACACGCCCGGCGCGAAGGACCAGCTCATGTATCTGTCGCAGCTGCTGGGCTTCAGTGTACAGTTCTCAGACTTCCCCAAGGTAACGGACGTATGTTTAGTTGGTTCTCTTCTCACGCCAATCGTTGGCGCGTATCAGCGCGTTTAATCAGCACCGACCTGTCAGCTGAAGTCCCTTTAGACTTTCAGTACAGACACGAGCAAAAGTATGTATACATTCGGCTTTATTCAAAAGCGATTTACTCCTTTATTTTTAATGAAATTTTATGTTGTTACGAACATAGCATTTTCGAACCCATAGGTTTATGTAATGTGTCGTATTTCAACGTTGCATTCGTTATTTCTCGAAAAAATCGCAATTGAAAGTTGCCAAGTGTTGATATATTGGTACTCGTGACTGTACATAACGCTGGAGACGTACAGTCAACAGCAAAAGTATATGATCAAAATCATAAATTCAATACTAATGAACGGACTTCGCGTCAGAACTGTATGGTGTCGAAGTGATTCAAAAGTATGTAATTGTAAATTATACCAAACATTTATTACTAGTACAGCCACACAGTTCTGACGCGAACTCCGTTCATTAGTATTGAATTTTTGAGTTTGATCATCTACTTTTGCTGTTGACTGTACCGGCGCCGGACCGCAAGTTTGTGTATACGAATTAATATCGCGTCAATGCGGCGCACACGAGGTTCCGGTGCGGCCCCGCGGGACGCGCCGCCCGCTCACACCTAGCCTCGCAGCGTGACACGGCATCCCAATCTTGCCTCGCAGCGTGACCTAGTCTCGCCGGATCATCCTCAGTTAATAACATGTATAACATGACTGTTTTTATTCGCAGCGCAACCACGGCGAGTACCTGTCCCTAGTGTCGCTGTCGACGGAGCCGCCCGTCATGTGCCACGGCGGCGGCGCGTCCACCGCGCACTCGCACGAGCAGTGCTCGCGCGCCGCCCTGCGCGCGCTGGCGCTCATGGGGCTGGACGCGCCCGCGCACGCGTACGTACTGCGCTCTGATGCGACATGTAGCACACATACATATGCACCCACAATTCACAACCACCCAACACGCGAGATACACCACACAAATATAAGTGTTGTATAGCATTGGCCGGGTTAGAACATAAAACGTGAAGAAGTAATCCAGTTGACCATGTCCCTTGTTTAAATATTCCCATTTCCATTCCAGGATCCAGAATGTCGGTGGCACGCCGCCCAAGGCGAGCGTGGTGAGCAACGGCATCGCGGAGTAACGCGTTGCACACGAGCAGCTAACGTTCACCTGTCATGTCGCTTACCTCTCGATTATATTGCAATATTAATTCATGTGAATATCTCACAGCACGAAATGTTCGGGACGACGCGACCTCGCAAAAACTCAACCTTTTGACTGTTTTGTGCCGTTTCCGGCTATGACATATTCACGACGTTTTGTTTGATCTCGAGTCTTGCAGCAACTTTTAGTTGATTTCCTCTATGAATTTTCATATTATTAGAATTTCAAATGTATATTTTTTTGTTATACATAACGAACTGTCAGAAACTATTTAGTTATTTTATTTTTACTTCTTCTGGAATTATGTATCGCTCACAAATTAGGATAAAGTTTTCTATTTATTTATCACGCTGAAGAAATTGCAATCATTCGATAGACGTGATTCTGTTATAAGCGCAGCGCTCACCTGTCATGAATGATTAAATTAGTTTATAGATACACGTTAGCCATAAACGATCTAAATATCGCTATATTTACTGGCTATAATATATACTGAAACTTGTCTGTTATTATATAAGCGTAGTAGTAAATAAAGAAATAAAATATCATTAAAATTATGTAGGAACGAATATTGTAACGAAACTGGGGCTGTGAAGCCAAACCAAAACAGTTTCCTAGGGACTGGACAGCGCCCCGCGACGCTCGCTGTTTGAGCTGCGGGCCGCGCGCGCTGCACTGGGCCGTGTGCACTGCTGCGCGGGCGCACGTAAACACCGGGCGGTCGTGGCCGTCCCGACGGACGCTAAAGTTACATCATGCGGCCATGGTGTCACCTTAGTTTAGCTCTACAGTAGTAATCGCCGTGGCCCTCGTCTCGCTGTAGCTTGTAGGTGCGCGGCTCTCTGTCTCCAGTATTTTCTACGGTTCTTCGGTACTATTCCTGTATAGTTAGGATATACACGCGGGGGCTACGGCGATTAGAACGATGTTTGGCCTCGATTTTTAACTGACTTTGTAGTGGATGAGCGTGTAAGAATAGTTCCCCCGACCCTAAGCTATGAAATGTGTAATTCTAGACTTATGATGATAGAGTACATGTAGCTGACACGAGTAGCGATCGCAGCTATCGAGTAAGTATAAAGGTTGAAGGTTGCTTGTTATACCTAGGCTCTATGTAGCCTATATTTAAAGAATGTACCACGTAATTGTTTAGTATAGCATTTTATTAATGACGTTCTCTCTAGGTGTTTAAATAAGGTAGTAATACAATTGATCGGTACGATATTTATGTATTTTAATAATAATCTTTTGATTAATGTGTGTATGTATCGTTTAATTTGTGTTGTCGTGAGGATGCGATCCGAGCGGAGGACCCAGGCACCGGTCAATTGTATGTTCAGGAACAACCGATTGTACATTTCATTGTAATGGGTCCGTGATCACACGAAAACGTATCGTAACCGTGTCTTTTACTTTTACAACTGAATTGAACTGTAGTCTATGTACTAAGCATATATAATCACTAGCGATGTGTTTACTTCTTCGTTTGTATGTTCAAACGATTTTAAATCGAGGCCATCGATCAATTTCTTCATGTTCAAAGTTGCACAAGTAACTAAGCATAAAGAAATTAACTTATTATTGGATAAAGAAAAACGCCAAAAGGGCATTAAGAAGTTTATTTATTTTGTTGTAAGCAACTAATATTTTATATTATTACGTAGGTTGGAGCAAGTCCCAATTGGATTTCGTGCTTTTAGCAACTGTACTGTAAGGATATAACAATAAAAGTTGATATTACATTTTGTTTTCTTTTCGACAAAGATCCTCCATCATTGACCTTGTACGCTATTTACAAAAATTAGAAAGGAGAATCCAGACAGGAGTAATACTTTAGACATGGTCACAGATAACCAAGTATACCTAATTGGTCCTACAAAAGTTGACAAATCTGACAATAAAGATGCATTTATCAGCGCCCACGTCCACAAAGAATATGGTTTACAAAAATCTGATTAGTCATGGCCGATTTTCGCCAGTAGAGCGATAATCTAGAATTATAGAAGTATAATATTTTTTTTGTAAATACCTTTTTTATAACAAGCATTTTATGAACTCAAGTAGGTACTAAATAAAACTTACGTTAACGTGCGTGACCGTTCTTCTTACACTAAGATAAGCCTCAAGCTTTCAAGAAAATATTAAGAGTCTATGTAAATGGAAGTTTTATTTAGCACTTTTGAGCTCATTAAAAGCTTGTTTTATTTTTTAACAAAACTTTTGGTACTTTTAATCATTATTTGTTTAAATATCTGTTCTATAACCTTCACTTGAAAGATAACAAATCCAACGACCCAAACACCTTTACACAAATTATGGTGTGAAGCCAACGGAATTGCACTATCCAAGTCATGCCATACTTCAGAACGGGCTATCATAATTTTTTTTATTTTTTTTTTAAAAACGTTGCCCCACTCTAGGAATTTCTCCTGTATCGTGGGTGCGTTTACAAACATTTAAACTCACATACACAAACAGCCAGACCCGGAACAACTACTTGTAGGTCATACAAATATTTGTTTCGTGCGGGAATCGAACCCGTGACACGCAGCGCAGCAACCAATGGCTTAACTATTGCGCCAACCGTGCCGTCAATTAAATGCGTATACAAAATTTCGTGCCTGTGCTGTCGATCGCTGAAGAATTCTCTCTTCTGGTACCAACCCTGGATCCAGCAGCCAGGTCGTGGTGGACTTTAGAACGGACTATCATAATTAAATGCATAAAGTGTTGTCTGTGCTGTCGGCCGCTGAGGACTTCCCTCTTATGGAACTTTAGAACGAGCTATCGTAATTGAATGCGTACAGCAAAATGTAGTGTCTCTTGTGTTTACCGCTTGGAGTTTCCTCGTCTTCAGCCAATCCTGGGTGTAAAATCGGGCCTTCGAAACAGACATGTAAAATGTCAACTCCGTAGGATAACAGGAAGTTTTAATTCAGCTTACAAGATTTGCCCAATACATACAAATTATCTACAAAGGCAAGTTAAATAAAAACTTCAAAAATCAAATGCTGTTAGTCTCGCAAATAATCAAAAATGGCTCTACCGATTGTGATTAAATTTTAGTAAGTTGCGTGCGCACCGGAGAAGGATCCTTACAAAAAAAGACATTGCAATTGCACGTATGCATTGGTCGGTGTGGAATACAATTATGCAAAGTATAAGTTGAAGTCGCAATTACAGAAATACATTCCCCTGAATGAAATTTAATATCGAAACGAACCGCAAGAAATGAGTTTAGGGTTGTGGTGAGTCGCCCTTGACACGAAATGTAACACCTGTGAGAACATGGAGCGGCAAACGGTGATTCAAATATGTTATGTAATTAAAGGAATGGATGTTTGTGTATGTGACTTTAAATGTTTGTAAACGTACCCACGATACAGGGAGTAATTCCTGGTGTGGGGAAAATTAAAAAAAATAAATGTGTTGATTTCAAGTCGAGTACAGGCTTAACGTATATGCACAGTCTGGCCATAAATACTGTTACAATTAAAAATAAGAAAGATATTACATTTGAATTTGGAATCTGTCATTTTTATACGATTGTTCATTGAGTTTTCTAATTTTGGCGCCAATACATTGTACAATATTTTGCGATATTAAAATGGAGTGGGGTGATAAAGAGAACCGAATCGCTGTGATTGCCTTACACAAAGTTGGTATGGAGCCAAAAGCAATTCTTAAAACTCTCCATACGCTTGGTATTAGTCAAATGTTTGTGTACCGGGCTATTAGTAGGTAGAATGAGACCTCCTCTGTCTGTGACAGAAAAAGATCTGGCCGTCCACGTAGTGTTCGTACGAAAAAGGTGGTCAAAGCAGTAAGGGAAAGAATTCGAAGAAATCCTGTCCGAAAGCAAAAGATTTTATCTCGGGAGATGAAGATAGCACCCAGAACCATGTCGCGTATTTTAAAAGATGACTTAGGACTTGCAGCCTATAAGAGACGCACTGGTCATTTTTAAACTGATAATTTAAAAAAGAATAGGGTGGTAAAATCGAAACAACTACTGAAGCGGTACGCAAAGGGAGGTCACAGAAAAATTTTGTATACGGATGAGAAAATCTTTATAATTGAGCAACATTTTAACAAACAAAATGACCGTATTTATGCTCAAAGCTCTAAGGAAGCTCCCCAAATAGTCGACAGAGTGCAACGTGGGCATTATCCCACTTCAGTGATGGTTTGGTGGGGTACTGTTAGCTATGAAGGAGTGACTGAGCCATATTTTTGTGAAAAAGGTATCAAAACATCGGCACAAGTGTATCAAGATACCATTCTTGAGAAGGTAGTTAAGCCCCTTAAAAACACCAAGTTCAATAACCAAGTATGGTCCTTCCAACAAGACTCGGCGCCGGGTCATAAAGCTCGGTCCACGCAGTCTTGGTTGGAAGTGAACGTTTCGGACTTCATCAGAGCTGAAGACTGGCCGTCGTCTAGTCCCGATCTTAATCCGCTGGATTATGATTTATGGTCAGTTTTAGAGAGTACGGCTTGCTCTAAACGGCATGATAATTTGGAGTCCCTAAAACAATCCATACGATTGGCAGTGAAGAATTTTCCCATGGAAAGAGTGCGTGCTTCTATTGATAACTGGCCTCAACGCTTAAAGGACTGTATTGCAGCCAAAGGAGACCACTTCGAATAAGCTTTTTATATTTTAAATTGTTTTATATTTATGTATTAAACTAACACACTGTAAAAGTAATAAATATGATTTGCAATAAAAAAATAGATCATCCAATTCGGGGTGGAGATGCTTACAGGGATCCGTAAGTGTTTAGTGTAAATGTATTTATACGTCGGAGTTATTCGTTTATTCGGAACGGCAGCGCCATCTCGTGGCACTCGACAGAGTCTAGCCTGAGTTCATGGGGGGACGAGAGCTACAGCTACAAGAGCCGTGTGAGCAGAGCTCTCAGGATCATCGAAACATTGGACATCGTACGAACAACATGTGCATAGAAACTGTCTGCGTTCCGTATCGTTGAGTTGGGTACCTAGAGTTTGTGATTCGCTAGTGTGACTAACTTGTTCGTAAATTGTAATCTGATTTGAACTGCAACCCGTTTTTTCTATTATGCTATAACCAACACTACCCATAGTACGCCCACAGTAATTAAAAAATGCCTGATGCTAACGAGAGACAGACATACCTTCTCCGACATATACAATGTGCAACTGAATTAATGCACATTATGAAAGTAGTTTGTTCAGAATCGTTTACTGAACTGAGTTTTGTCATTTTTAATATGGGTAATATTTTTTCCCAAAAATAATTCAGACTACGTAAATTACAGTCACTCCCGCTGAACAATAAAAACAAACCAAAATACAAGAAGTACCTACCACGCTAGACCCTTATACGTATGCGACTATGTGAGTGCGTAGATTTTTAATGTGACCACAATTTTTTCCCACAATCAGTATAACTAATTTAATAAATAAGCAATGTTTTATACATAATAGTAAAAATCCAGTGCATGTATTATGATTAAAACATAATATTCTAAGGTTTTTGGTGGTGTGCCTCAATTCCGGGACATGAAATAACAATGTTCAGTATTAATAACTTAAGTGAAATATTTAAAAACCTATTAGAAAAACATATAACAGTTTGCCTATTTTAGAATTGTGAAGGATTTATATGACGGAGAAGGCATGTCTGTCTTTCGTTAACATCAGGCATATTTTAATTACTGTGGGCGTACTATGGGTAGTGTTGGTTATATTGCAATAGAATAACGGTTTGCAGTTCAAATCAGATCACAATTTACGAACAAGTTACTCACACTATAGGTACACAACTCAACGATACGGAACGCAATTGACAGTTTCTATGCACATGTTGTTCGTACGATGTCCAATGTTTCGATTCTCTCGAGAGCTCTGCTCACACCGCTTTTGTAGCTGTTGCTCTCGTCCCACCACGAACTCAGGCTAGACTCTGTCTAGCGGCACGAGATGGCGCTAACGTTCCGAATAGTCAAACGAATGACTCCGACTCGGCCAACCTGCTATACACACGTCCTCGTGTGCTAATCTGTAAAGAAACATACCCGCAAAGTATCACATAGCTCGGCCGCTTCTGGCCACATTTGGTACAGGCAAAACACAATGAAAACTCGAACAAACTAACAATAGCAGAGTTCAGAGCATTACCCACTATTTGATTCCCAAACCTCAAGATTACAATCAAAAGAATCAACTAAGATGCATGTGTCTCATACTATCTAGTAACCTCCAGTTACTCAACTCGTCAAATTCATTTGCGCATCCTCCTCGGATCGCTAAGTCACTCCTGGACTTTATGGTTTCTCACGAAACCCCACACAACACACACAACTTAATCTCTACTCTGTTTCATCAACAAAACTGTCATTATCCTCAAATTCGTTAGTAATACTCTGATCCAAACTATCATCGATAACAAAAGTTTCTTCTAAGCCTTAGTAATAACTGGTCAGGAACTGTATCAACTTACTGGTAGACATAACATTACTCTCATACTAACTGCAACTGTCTCAGAACAAAAGAAAGCGTGTGTCCTTTCGACCAACCCTTAGGTCTGGCCCGGACGATACCGTCGTGTTGCGATCAACTTTCCACACAATATTAGGGGTTAAAGTATGAAATTGCCGATTTGTAGTGAAAAATTTAAATTCGTTTTTTTTAATTTAACATATTTATTTAATCAAAATAATTACCATTATTATCTATACATTGCTGCCATCTAATAGGAAGGTCATTTATGCCTTTGCGATAGAACTCTCGTGATCTAGATTCGACAAACTGTGTGAAAGCATTTTGTACTGCCTCCTGAGAAGAAAACTTTTTATCACGTAGAAAATTGTCCAAATCACGAAAAAAATGGTAGTCCGTTGGAGCAAGGTCTGGCGAATACGGAGGGTGACGAATGGTTTCTAATTGCAGTTCCTGTAGAGTTAAAACGGTTTCTCGTGCTGTATGAGCTCTCGCGTTATCAAGGAGCAATAATGGTGAAGATCGATTCATGAGTCGGGGCTGTTTCACTGCTAGTTTTGCTATCATTGTTCGGAGTTCGGCACAGTAGACATCTGCCGTTATTGCTTGACCAGATCGGAGAAAGCTATAGTGAATAAGACCATGATGAGACCACCAAACAGTTACCATTACCTTTTTATTGGTAAGCTTTTCTTTTCCATCACGAAAGCGTTTAAACCAAAATCGCACGGTACGTTTATTAGCAGTCCCCTCTCCAAACGCAACATTGATATTGCGAGCTATTTCTGCCGCGTTAGTTCCGCGTCGGAACTCGTATTCAAAATTAACTCGAATTTTCGAAGTATCCATCTTTCTTGTCTAAGCTGAATAAAAAAAACAACTGAAAGTCGATAATCGGATGTTGCAATTTTTTTAAAAGAAGAACTTCATAAGTACCATGTGAAAAAAGTTTCACTCAAAAATATCAAACCATGCAGGTTCTATGTCCATTCGAAGTACCTATTACAATGAAACGGCAATTTTATACTTTAACCCCTATTATTAACCTGGACCAGACGGGTGTTTCCTTTCGACCAGCTACTGCATGGCCCGGATGACACTGTCCCTTTTATGTGTGTAATGTTTATAGATTAGTGACCTAATAGCCATGGTATGTGCTTTACTACTCGGTGGATGAACTCTCCTCACCGTCTTCTACGTTTAACTCGCTAGGAACACTATTTAGAGGCATCTTTTGTTTCCGATTGTGAGCGTAATTATACGTACGCCTGGAGTTGAAGGCTTTTAGAGTATTGATTCAACCAGGGTAATGTAAACAAACTTTGATTATCTAATCATAGCGTAAATTATCAACCAGAGCCATGTACCATCGTTATCCACATTAACAATCATTTTTATCACTAAGAGCCTTAGACACCTGGAAACCCACACACGAGTAAACCACTCTAACGCCACGGCTCTCCAGCCGACCAGCAATCGCATTGCTCTCACACATCCAGCGCATGGATCCGTGTGCATCACCCTGTGACACCACACAACTTTACTACGGCCGATAGAGAACCCCTACTCGCGTGCTTCCCATAATGTAGGTTTACTCATCACCACTGTGATCACTATCTACTTCGACTGGTATATGACCTACTGGCATCTTTCTTTACCTATCGTGAGCATACTTGTAAGGTTAGAATTTAAAGCTTTTAACGTATAGCGATTACCCGCCAAAACTTCCGCTATCTTAAACGAACCTCTTAACTTCCGATCTAACTTAGTCTTATAATCAGATTTTACTCTTCGTTTTCCAATACCACGAAATCGTTAATCAAACATTTTGTTATAGCTGCCTTTGTTCTATCAAATCTAGCTTTCTGTTGTTGACCGTTTAAAGCTGAATTTATTACAAGAGCTTTAGGCAACAAAAACTCTGTCGCAGACATGTTAATCGAAAAGCCTAGGTTTAATAATTCACGTACTATCATAATATTACTTTGCAAGTAAATGTCGGGTAGATCATAGTAATAAAATCTCAAGCTGTTTCTCGCTAATCGCAACACTACATATGATTTGTTCTGTACTGAATACACATGTTTGATCAATGCCAATCAACGCAACAACGTTATTAACACGTTTGCCACTTAATTTGGCTGCACAACTCGCTTTTACTAACGAGCATTCAGCACCAGAATCGTAAACAAAACAATACAGGTCACCTTTATTTTCCAATGTGTCTGAGGGTAGTTGTACGACGTCCACTCGCTGTTCACGACTTCCAGCACGTTGTCCACCATCCGCTTGGCTTGGCTGCCACTACTCGTGCACCCGGCTGCGATATGTCCTGGTTTCCCTCACTTGCAGCACACGAAAGGCTTCGCTCAGATTCTTAAAGACGTTCCATGTCGTTCGTTGGTATGCTATTTGCGATAATCACGTTGATGCTGCTCCTTTGTACGTCTTACTGATGGCCACAAGTTGACCACCTTGCAGTGAATTTTCGGCAAAACACAAATCAGCTGATGTGCACTGTTACGTTTGCACACGCCTAATACTGCGTGTTCTAAACACGGGAACGGGATACGTCGAAATCAAACGCCGGTTAGAGACAGCCTTTTTTTTCAAACATGGCGGTAGGCGCAACAGTCGCGTCATTCGGCAATGGTATTTTTGCATACAGCCTATGCCAATAATAACATGTACCATGCTTGCGCATCCGTATCTCCTTTGTCTAGGTCGAACTTGGACAGATCCACACGATTTCAACACATGTTGCACTGTTCGCATGCTTGCATTTTGTTTTTCAAATTTCAACGGTCACTTCACTTTAAGCGTTCTCATTTTGTGCATGAACCAACACGAATCCCACTTCTGATGACAGAGAAGGTATGTCTGTCTCTCGTTAACATCAGGCACATTTTAATTACTGTGGGCGTACTATGGGTAGTGTTGGTTATATTGCAATAGAATAACGGTTTGCAGTTCAAATCAGATTACAATTTACGAACAAGTTACTCACACTATAGGTACACAACTCAACGATACGGAACGCAATTGACAGTTTCTATGCACATGTTGTTCGTACGATGTCCAATGTTTCGATTCTCTCGAGAGCTCTGTTCACACCGCTTTTGTAGCTGTTGCTCTCGTCCCACCACGAACTCAGGCTAGACTCTAGTCTAGCGCCACGAGATGGCGCTAACGTTCTGAATAGTCAAACGAATGACTCGCAACATATAGAATTAAGATGTTTGTCAGTGTTTTTAGAATCAAAATGAAACAAAGAGACAGTTGTTATTTTATAAAATAATAACAACGTCGTAGAAAGGAAATCGTTTTTTTTACTTTTCGCAGAAACCTTACAGTAATTTGTTTATTTAATACTTGTTTCTGCAGGTACACAAGAGGTACCAAATCTACTTATAGAGTGCACTTAGCTAGCTTAGCTTAGTAACACATTGGTTAGCAGTACACCCGCGGTTCTGACATCAGGATGGCAGGTGTACCTAATTTTTTAAATATCATTGTGCGGGTGTAGGTACACAGATTTTCAAGAGAGGTACGTAAAGGTACACAGAAGGTACCAAATAACTGCAATAAATTTAGGCAGATCTGAAAAGTACAACCGTGGTTCTGATGTACATGATTTTTCAATCGACATATAATTTTTATTAGTGGAATAAAATTTACGTCTGACAGATTTTGTATGAAAGAACTATTCAAAATTATTCCTCGGATAAAATTATCTCCATCCAGATCACTTTTTTTCGAGGAATAAAATTGAAGTTTGACCGTTTTTGTATGAAATGCTGTCAAAATTTTAAAATATTCAAACGCCCAAATAAAACGCGACATGCAAAAATAAAAACAAAGTTTTATTAATAAAAATAGTAGCAATGCGTAACAATATCACCAGTCTTAGCTAAGACCCCGAGGTAATCATCGAGACACTGTGGTTGTTGCTATATTTACATAATACTTTAGCGTTCATCTCGTTTAATACTAGTTGTGACGTATGGCAGGTGGGTTCACTTGATGAATTTAAGGCCGAGCGCTTCGCTCATGAAGCACAAGATGTCCGTGTGCTCCTCGATCTGAAATATAGGTATTACAATCGTAAGTGGAAATAGAACCAAGACATTCCTGTCTTCGAATTTTGTGAAGAAGACTTATTTAAATCATTTGGGTTGAAAATTATACAGAGTGATAGTATAGGGGAGTTGAGATGAATATGAGTTCGGCTCGAGACATCATAGTGTTATGCACACGCGTTTGGCCATAGGAAGGAGTCAGAAAGATACGAGCTAGCTGTAAACACAAGACTCATTCCGGGAGCTCATTAGCTGTGCGTACAGCAGTAGCCAGGCCAGGATGATATAGTTTAATGTAATACTAACAATTTTCGTGGTAGGTTTCCCGCCGCCATGGCCGGCCTTAGTGTCGACGCGCGCCAGCAGGGGGCGCTGCTGGTTGCTGTCCTTGGCTGCGTATTGTAGCGCCGCGATGAACTTCAGCGAGTGCAGCGGAACCACACGGTCGTCGTGGTCGGCTGTCAGGACTAACGTCGCTGGGTACTCTGTGCCTGGGGATAATAGAATACTGTTACAGTATCTGGACGTAAATAAGACACATACAACGCTACAAAGTTATTTTAGCGCGTGGCGAAAATCTGAACTAACGTCGCCATCTTGTTTTGTCAATAAAATTTCTGTGACACGATTTCGCCGCTAACTAACGAAGCTGTGTTGACTAAATACAAAAAATTATATACGCTCGGAGTGGTTACATTTCTGTCCACCATGTGATTATGAGACTACTCTGACCATATTATAAACAGATTTTTTTTAAATAATTATTTACAAGACAAAACAACTTTGTTTTCAATAATAATAGTTACCTTTTAGGGGTTTATGTATGTTGTGCAGCGGTGAGTACTTGAGCAGGTAGTCGAACTGCGTCTTGTTGTCAGAGCTGCCGTAGTCCGACACCCACGCGTGGCCGATCGTAAACTTCTGGAACCTTAGCATGTCCAGCACTCTGGAATTGGTAACATTAGATGTTATTAAAAACACGAAATAAATACAGAAGTTCTTCTTGTCCACTGATTGCGGCATCAGCGACATTCTTTAAGTCATCAAAGGTTCAACTGAAGGGGCACTGAGAACCTCCCCGCAAGTGGGACATGGTCTGTATGTAATACGTAAGTTATAATAACCGTAAAACATTATTGATAAAGGATGTAAGCAATGTTCATGTACAGTTTAAATGTAGCACCAAATTAGAATTGTGATCACGTCGACTGCCAAATATTTGGCGGAGGCCGTAAACAGTGTCACGGCTACAACTTGTAGTCTAGGACGATGGGCATAACCGGGTTAAGCGTAGTGTTTATTTTAGTACAAGCCTATCATTTTCCCACTGCCGGTCAAAGACATTTTCTTGGTGATCTTCGATAGTACAAAGAATTATTATTATATCACTCACCCAACTTGCACGATGGCCGCTCCATAGAGGTCGGGCCTCTGGTTGATGCAGGCGGCCACTAAGAGGCCTCCGTTAGACCCTCCCTGTATGGTGACAAGTGAGGGACTGGTGTAGTTCTCATTAATGAGATACTCTGCGGCTGCTTGGAAGTCATCGAACACGTTCTGTTTGTTGAGAAGGCGGCCCGCGTTGTGCCATCTCTCGCCGTACTCTCTGGGGCAAAACACACAACTGATAAGCACCCATTTCATCCTCAATCGGCGATGGTCGTTATTTTTTTATTTATTTCACTAAGATCAGCAATAACCACGGCGGGGAGGCGACGTAAGGGGGGAGAGGGAGAGGGGGAGGGGGTTTGGGGTTGGGTGCTCGTCGCCTAATATTACTGATGAAAAAATATATTTTATGTATGTCTTACCCTCCACCACGGATGTTGGGTATGGCGACGATGCCGTTAAAGTGTTGCATGAAGACGAGTCGCGTGACGCTGAAGCTCGGCTGGATGTTGATATTGAAGCCGCCGTAGCCGTAGATCAGCGCCGGGTTGGACCCGTCGTGGCGTAGGCCCTGTGGTAAATAAACAAAATATTACTATTTAGGTACTCGGGAAAATAGTTAAATAATATTAGGAGTAAACCATTTTTAAAATGAACGCCCCTCCACAGCTTGTTGCATACACATTTCAAATGTTTGTATAGTAATTTTAGTGGAGGGGCGTGCAGTTTTATCGTGGTTTATCTCTGCTTATGTGTGCAGTACTTTAAGAACTCATTGTATTATGTTAAAAAGATACACAACAAACAAAGAAAAACAAACACAACAAATAATACAAAGAAAAATTACACGTACAATAAATTGAATAAAACCGTGTAGTCTAAGACCAAGATTTTTAACATTAAAAAATCCCTAGTATATGCGTCGATATTAATACCTTGTGTAACAATAGATTCTAAACTATTATGACTTGAGTATTTAAATAAGGGCTGATTTTGCCAACGCCAGATAATTTTATCGGAGGAATAATGTTATTTAGATGTAGGTTAAGAATTAGGATATAGTATGTAATTATATAGTATGTAGATTAAGGATTTAGCATGTAAGGCCACTCTATCGCATTGGATCGCAGATCTGTAATGGTATTTGTCGGTAAGATTTGCGTAAATCCTACTAATATTATAAACGTGAAAGTTTGTATGGATAGATGGATGTTTGTTACTCTTTCACGCAAAAACTACTGAACGGATTTGGGTGAAATTTGGCACACAGATGGTTTATAAACAGGATTAACATATAGGCTACTTTTCATCCCGATATTCCCACGGGAGCGAAACTTATGCGGGTGAAACCGCGGGGCGCAGCTAGTAAATAATTTTGAATTTTCGACAGTTCTTTCATACAAAAATTGTCAGACGTCAATTTTATTCCACAAATAAAAATTATCTGTCGATTGAAAAATCAGCCCTAAGTGGATCAAGTTTGATATCTATAGGGTATATGTCGCTGCAAGTAGTAGTTGTGATGAAATGATAAATTACCTTTTTGGAAACGATAAACATAGGAACTTTAGTGCCATCTTTGCTAGTGTAGAATATCTGCTTGGCCTCGTACTGCGACGCGTCGAACTGTTTCACCTTCACCTCTCTGAACACCTGGAAATTTACAGAAAAATACTCGTTAGAACAGTTGCTCGATAGCTTGTCAGAGCTGTGGTGGCTCACAGTTGTAACGAACGCGACCTACGAGTTGTAGGTCGTGGGTTCGATCCCAAAACGGTGAAGGAAAACATCGTGAGGAAACTGGCATGTCCTAGAACCAAAAATTCGAAGACATGTGAAATCTATCAACACGCGATAGGCCGCGTGGTGGATTACGGCACATTCCCTCTTGGTGAGAGGATTATTGATTGGGGTCTGTTTACGTACTCGTTAGAATATTATGTTAGATTTTATATATCGCATGCTTAATGTAATACTAACTTAACTAAAAAAAGACGATTTTTTGGGAAATCGCAAACGAAGATCAGCTATGAGGACTTATCCTACTTGTTGATGCATAAAAATAAAACTGATTTATATTAATCATGAATGTTTGTATTTTGAACGTCTATGATTAACTATTGATGATATCTGAGTAAACAAAAAACGGAAATCACATCTGACCTATCTACTAATGGGGCAGTGTTCCATTAAGCATGCGATACATAGATTCAGAATAATAACTAATTGAAATGATTATTTTCTGTATGTATGTTATAGGGCTCGTTCAAAGGCCTAATAAATCCTAATGCGAATAAGGCCTAATATACTGTAGCGGTATCTACAACGCCACATGCGAACAACGCGTCATACTGACGTCACGCAAATCCTGCATCTCGCAAGCAGAGTTTACCGCGCAATTAGCATAGATACAATTTCCCAACATCAATCGTTGGGCAATTGCCCGCCAGACAAAACACCCGTCTGGTCGGAGGATCCTCCCTTTTCTATAGAGTATGAGTGAACTTTACACCCTGTTCCTCATACCTCTATACTGGTGACCCCGAACATGAACGTCAGCGCAGCCTTCGTGCAAACACTTCAGCGTGACGTCATCATCATCACTCCCGCAAGCTTTAGCGGCGAGTCACCCAGCCAGCCAGCATCCACGGCTTCAACGGGTATCTTGACCACCAGCATGCAGCGTCCGCGCATACCTGGTCATCACCCTCAGCCTCATCAGCAACCTCGGCACAGCACACTGCACTTTCGGCCGGTCAACAAGCAGAGCACCCTCTCCTGGTCGACGCAGCAGCCAGCCTCAACCCGGCGCTGTACATCCGACGCACTGGAATATAACGCAGCGCCACCCCGACTCACTGGGGACAACTCCGCAGACAGTTCCGACTCACCGTGAACTATGCGGCAACCGATTCCGACTCACTGGAACCTCAGCTGGCCTGGCAAGCATCGCTCAGCTGGCCTGGCAAGCATCGCAAGATACAAGACTCAGTCCACTATCGACCTCCGGTCTCCGGAGGGGAGTGATGTAGCGGTAACTACAACGCCACATGCGAACAACGCGTCATACTGACGTCACGCAAATCCTGCATCTCGCAAGCAGAGTTTACCGCGCAATTAGCATAGATACAATTTCCCAACATCAATCGTTGGGCAGTTGCCCGCCAGACACAATACCCGTCTGGTCGGAGGATCCTCCCTTTTCTATAGAGTATGAGTGAACTTTACACCCTGTTCCTCATACCTCTATAATACTTTAGGCCTTATTAGCATTAGGATTTATTAGGTAGGATTTTTCCATAGTCGGATAACTTTGGTTCGAGGAATAAAATTGATGTTTGAAAGTTTTCGTAGAAAATAATTCAAAATTTCAAAATTATTCCTCGATAAAAATATATGATTATGTTATATGATTGAAAAGTCGGCCCTCAGTACAAACGTTATAGTGTACAGTTCAAACATTTGGAAGTAGAGGCCATTGTATGTGCAGGTATTGCTTCTTCTACCAGGTTGGCGTTTACGCATAGTAGGGTCTACGTGCTCGTATAACTGACACTAGATAATAACCTGCACCATTTTCTTCAAGCAAAACCACAAAAAAAAAAAACAAGTCACTCACGGTAGGCGTGTACGGTTGCTTGGTGAAGTCAACGTGGTAGATGACGCCGGGAGAGAGGAAAGACATGAAGTGGTAGAAGATCTCTGAATGTTCCTTCTTGCCTGAGAACCCGACTACAGAACCCACGTCCAACGCGAACGTTTGTAGTAGCTCGCCGGAAGTCATGTTGTGTAGTTGGAGGACACTCTAGAAAGAAATTAACGAAATATGTTGTTTTTAAAATGCTATCAGAATCGGTATTTATTTGAAAGATTTGTGGAGACAGGGTTGGATAAACACTGTAGAGTTGCACATTTATTTAAAGTAACTAATCATAATTCAAACGGATTTATTTAAAATGAACTAAAAGAAGTGCGTTTTGAACGTTTCAATTGGTATTTGTTTTGACCATCGACGAGACATAGAAATAGCAGTAAATACAAATCCTTATTTTATAACATAGCAATCATTAGTCTTACCAAGGGTTATCATATTACCCAGTAATGGGTTGTGGAGGTCAGATTGGCAGTCACTCCATGCAAAATACTAGTATTTAGCTGCATCCGGTTAGACTAGAACCTGACCCCAACATAGGCTAGGCAGATGATGATGATTTTATATAAATAAAGTCTTAACACTTTATCGTCGCGTCAAAAATCATAACGACTTTCCTTATCCCTTCGATCGTGGATCCACGCGAGACACAATAGCTTATTAATTGTTTCTGTAATTACAGCATTCAACCGGTTATAAGCCAGTTTGTAGGTAGAGGCTGTACTACATATATCACTAAGGTTTGCCGGCAGTTTGATCAATAATACTGTTTGTGATAGCAATTAACGGCTGACAAGATGTACAACCTAAAGTAGGAATGAAAAAGAATGTACCTTCACATCTCTGACGTAGTGAATGACCAGCTTGTCATTGTCTACAGCTGATGCCCAGTCCAAAACGTCGCTAGGATGTTCCTGTAACAAACACGTGGTGCATTAGGTAGATATAACCTTATTACACTAAACATAAGATTCAATTTTCAATGTTGTATCACAGGTATCAGCACAAACGTAAGCATTCAAGCTAGATACAGCTTTATAACTCTGCAAATAGGGTACAGTTTCCGTTGTTTTATAAATAAAACAAAGCATTTTTTACACTGTTCAATCTGAATTCAACCATAATGCACTAAAAAGTTTTAGTCATTAAGAAGTTTATGTAGTTTACTTACAGGTATGAGAGTCTGCCAGTTCTCTTCGGCGGGGTTGTGCAGGTCTATCTTGACGAGTCTGTAGTTCGGTGCGTTCTTGTTAGTACGGAATATGCATACAGAGCCTTCGTTTGTTACGTACTGAAAAAATAATTACGATTATTATAGTATTTAATTAAATATTTTTAGGCACTAAAGTATTCTTAATTAATGGGATCGACTTCGATGGAATTTATTATGCTTAGGTAAAGAATAATGAAGTTTCCGCTCAGGAAACTGGAAACAATCGCTCGATTCATTTGGGCCTGATCAAAACTCAGATTAGTAAATCTGCTTGGCAATTCACCGTGAAAGCTGACGTGAATAATTTTTGGTTCACCAAAACAGCATTCATCGCTCATAAAAGTTTGACGTTTCAATGAAATACGAAGGTATAATAATATGACCAAGGGGTAATTCTAGTCTTTTCCTTAGACAAGTTGAGGAATGATATCTTCTTTCTTTTAAACCAGATTGTGGTACGGGTCTTATCAGTGGGTCTTACCTCATAGTCTGCCTCGAACTTGTGCACGATCTGCGTGAGGCGTAGCTTGCCGTTGATTTCGGGTTGTTTGCTGAGGTCTGCGTAGAACAGCAGGTTGTCGCGACAGTCCTTCACTGGAGACACGATCAGATATCTACCGCAGTCTGTCACCTCCGCGCCGCTGTAACAACGGAGTTATACTTATGTGGTGAGAATCATTATTATTGCTGTACAAAAATATTTTGTCGCATGACCAAAATAGAAACTAACGCCGCAATCTTGTTTTTATTTAATGCAATATCCCAAAACATGATCACAAATGTTTACCAACAGCGCCCCCTGTCAATGTCATTTAAGGTGGATGAATCAACGTACAACTTAGTACTGACTATCAAATTGCAAAAAACGTAAGAACATTTGAATTTCGCGGGCTACCTTGGAGCATCCACCTTAAGTGCCAAATGATCCTTGTCGCAATTATAGTTCACACGGTCTGCGACATGTTTAATAACCCATTCGCTGTGCCTAGCCTATATTGTGGTCTAAAATCATTATCATTAGCCTAAGCCTCTCGAGACTATTGCACGCCATTAAACTCAATTTTCGGCAACTCTCATCCTGCTACTACCAGCCAGCGAAGATCGTCGCTCCACCTAGCCTAAGGGCGTCCCACCTTACGTTTACCGATTCGCGGAGTCCACTCAAGAACACCTCTACCCCAACGGTCACCGGTCTAGAATAGTGTATAAATAATGTTTATTTTAGGCAGTTGTGGCGCTTAATAAACCCTTAAATTATTGTGATATTTGTTTTACGCCGATCGGCGTATGCTGCACTTGATAAGGAAATTAAAATACGTGGATAGGCATATGACGTAATGTTGCATGAAATGAGTTAGGTATTATTTTATTTCATTATAGAACTATGTGCCTACCAAAGTACCTACCTACGTTACAGCCTATGTAACTTGATGAATAAATACGTGTTTTATTTGATATAGATTTAGCAAAATTACTCAATTACATCAAAGTAGCGAATGATCTTCCTCCATAATTACTACAAGCTGTACGTTTGTTCAAAGTGTCCTAAAAGCAATATCAACGACCTTCATATTTCTACAATTAATAGAAAATTAAATTCTACAGAATACTGAAAAAAAATACAAAACAGTAAAAACGTTACGCGCGTTTATCTTCACTGAAGTACATCTGAGTGTGAATGTCACTGCAGATAAATTGAAAATATTAATTACACTTTGAACAAACATCATGCATGAAAAGAGCAAATTTCACAAACGAATGACGTATAATTATTAGCATTTTTTTTTGCACGGCAAAGTGTGTGCTGAAGGCTAACAAAAAAGAGTGAGCGACTAGAAATCACGGTAAAGTTCAGTACCCCTAGCATGAACATCCAAGAAAGGGGTACAGTCACAAGCAAAAGTATGTATACACTCGGTTTTATTCAAAAGCGATTTACTCCTTTATTTTTTAATGCAATTTTATGTTCTATCGAACATAGCATTTTCGAACGTATAGATTTATGTAATGTATCGTATTTCAACGTTGCATTCGTTATTTCACGAAAAAATCGCATTTGAAAGTTGCCAAGTGTTGACACATTGGTGCTCGTGACTGTACTAGGACATGGTTCCAGCATCGACAATGAATGCTGTTTATAAGTGTTATAACAGCACCATGACATAATCTGCCTATATTGTTCCCACTGCTGTGACACAGGCCTCCTCTCTTCGATAGCGAGTGGGCTATAATCTACCACGCGGGCCCAGTGCGGGTTGGTAGATGTCACATGTCTTGGAATTTTTGGTTCTAGGACATGCCGGTTTCCTCACAATGTTTTCCAGTAAAGCGTCTGTCTGGGTTCGAACTTATGACCTACAACTCATAAGTCACGGCCTTTACCACTGGGCCACCGCTGCTCTCATCTGCGCACCATGTAAATCAGCGTTATATTGAAAAATGTATGGAAATAGTTGGTGACGTTACTGAGAAATTATATTTATTTCTGTAAATTAGCACACGTCAAAAATTAATTATGTTTTAAAACTAGATGAGCCCGATGTTTCCTATCCGACTACCCTGAGAAGAAATACGGAAACAAATCAGAGGTCACGGTCTCTTTTAAAGTCCAGAGATAATCTTGGTCAGGTCATATGAGGAGGATCATGCAGAATTGTGTCTGAGATGGTCTTTTGATTAAAGAACCAAACAGATTTGAGACGTAACATAGATTTATTCGTGCGAGGGGTTCTGATACGACTATTGTCATATAAAAAAAATACTCGATCGACTAAACTAAAACGTGTGTATACTCACATCCTCCACAAAGGCTCCTCGGGGAACTCAACAACGATGACGTCATCAGCTTGAGGCGTGTTCAATCGGTGGTAACATAGCTTCTGGTCGCGGTTCACTTCAGTCTCAGAGCCGTCAGTCTTGCCAGCCTGGTCTGGGTATCGCTGTGTAGAGGAAACTTGAGTTAGATATATCATTCTGGGTATGTCGAGACTTTCAGTTCCAGTCAGGGAGTATATTAAGAATATAATAACATTGTCAAACGAACATGCATGCGTGTATATTTTTGCGTTGCATAAATTAATCATTCTTTACAAAAGAAAAAGCCTAAGACTTTACATTAAAAAAAAAATACCAGAATCCTGTTTCTAAACATGGGTCTCGACAGAATTTATTATAATATTAATGTGGATAATAAAATTGTACTCCTAACAACCTATTCAAAATATAAATATATAATCTAGTCATCTTTATTCATCCTACACAAAATTACGGCTTTATCCTCGATTTCTTACGTACCATACTAGGAAAAGATTAACCAAATTACAATTCGCATCACGTCAACAACCACAATGACTTATGCAGACACCTGCGCAGGCGCAGCTCAAGTTGTTATTAGGAAATAAACGTGATCTTGATCATCAAGGTAAGGAAACAGGAATATTTAATGTTTTCCTTGCAAGAAACAGACACTCACCGAATAGAATAACCCTTTATTGTCCTTGGTCCACGACATTGAAGCGAACTTTACTTTTTTTAGCACCTCTGGGTAATCTTCACCTGGAACATATAATTATTTATTGTTAACAAAATCGTATCAAGAAAATCTACACTTTTTGCATAAAACCATCTTAGTTGATGAATTAATGGTTACAGCAAAAAAAAAAACTAACAGATATCGTAAAAATACCATTCTCAAAATATTGTTAAGCTTTGAAAAAAAAAAAAAAACAATTAAAAAAAACCACTGCAAAGTAAAAAATAACTCGAGTTTCAGAAGTTGGTGTCTTTGTCTTTGGTTTTCTTTCATTTTTTGCCACCGGTATCCGAAACTAAAGTTATTAGTCTTTATGTAAAAAGTTTCTTATTTTTCCCTTTTTTTCTATGTGGTTGGTACCCCACAAGAATTTGAGTACCACTACTAACTATATTATAATCAACACAAAGCATATGGACTAAAAACATTATTAAAGCTAACTCATAAACTACTCAAGCAACGATAATAAAATGTATATGGAATCAACGCACAAGGCTTTCTCTAATGAAAAAAGAATCACGAAAATCGCCTCGGTAAATTGGCACGTTACGTCAATTTGCCGTGTGATAGCCATTCATTGCTTATAACAAACAAGTGCGCTGGACTTCATACTATCGATGACAAAATGAAGACATTTGATTTTCACCATTTTTGCGCTCGAGCAACGTGAGCGTCCGTGGAACTAATATTTTTGATAGCTATTTTTACAAAATGAGCATACTCTCAGGATAAAAATGTTCTAAATATCTCGTACCAAACACAAAATACACTAAAAAGTCTTATTCCACGATTTAGACCTAAATCATAAGAGACGTACCAAAACAAAACGACGGCCATTAGCGGCAAAGTGTAAATTTTAGTTCCTGAGACGCTCGAGCAACTATAATTTCGTATAGTATATTTAGTCCAGCTTACTTGTATAATATAGGTCAGTGTAGCCATTTGATACAAATGTCAAAGAATGACAGTTGCTAGTTTGAATTTACAGACAATTTAAGTTACTAGTCAATTTGCTGAACAATAAAGGCCACGAAATGTGTGGAAGCTGGTACCCGCTCCAATAGGAATAATTTATATATCATTAGAAAGGTATTAAGATTTAGTACAAGAATTCCAAGGGTCTTTGGTCTTGATTCCTTGCCCGATCAGAGTAATACAGAGCGGAACTTGACTCAAAGCAGTAAGGGAAGCCACCTTATCCGTTGTAACTACAGAAAAAAGTTCTAAAAAGACTGTCCTTAACTTTTTGAGTAATTGAAAAATGGTACAGTCAGCTAGAAAAACGTTAATTCTTATGTTTTATTTTTAAGATGTCAATCGATGCCGTTTCGTATAAGGATTCAAAGACTGTCGGTCAAACTAAGGTTAGACCTAGAAATAGTACTAGAAAATTCACTAATGGCAAAAAACTTTTCTAGTACCTAGTAATGTGTGTATGCTTAAACTGATATGTTTGGTACAATATAACTTTAAACGGACTAGGATTTGGAGTTAGGCACCACCTTCTATTCAGTTTAAAAAGAGCTGTCCAACGATGTATAACACATGGCTATTGAAGGGGGGTACCAAACTGGGCACCATCCTTTACCCGATTTTACATGCATGAAAAAAAAAAACTCACCGAATGTATAACCTCCTCCTTTTTGAAGTCAGTTAAAAAGAGAATGGATTCTTCAGACGTGAATTTATCGCAAGCAAATAATGAATGGTAAAGCCAAATTAAGGAAAAATATCGTCGTAATGTTATCATCACTATCATTGAGAGGGTTACAATCTGCATTTAAATTCCACTCATTCACCAGGAAATCAAAACGTTAGTTAATGAGGTTAAACTTATAAGGAAGAAGTTGTAACTTTATAACTGCCTTCTTATAAATCAGTTTAGTCGTTGAGTTTTTTACTCAGGTTATAAGAAGCATTCAATCATTCAGATTAAAATCCATCTGCCTAGCCTTTTTCCCAACTATAATGAGGTCTGCTTCCAGTCTAACCGGATGCAGCTGAACATGGAGCGACAGCCTATCTGACCTCCGCAACCCAGTCGCTGGGTTATTACTCAGCGACTGGGTTGCGGTGGGGCGATACCCCTTGGTAAGACTGGTTGTCCAGACTTTCGGGCTTCTGACGACCCGTAACGACTGTCAAAGATCCACGAATGACAGCTGGGACCAATGGCTTAGCATGCTTTCCGAGGCATGGAAAGGTCTTGGTCATTAAATCATTCAGATATCGAAGTATAACATTGAACAGTCGGGTAAAGCTCAGTCTTTGGGCTTCTGATTACTTTAAAATGTGTTTATGTTCGGTTCGATCAAGAGATCGTTGGGAGATGAATGAATTGCGTGTGGCAAATATAATTGACCAAACTACTAAAACGAATTAACCTTACCAGTATGTAAAGGATAGCATTTTTTGCCATAGTCTGTGCAACATTTCGACTACAGTCCTTACACAGTTAATAACCTCTGACACCAGCAACCCAATAGCAACCTTATAGTAACGAGTATAAAGATCAGTCATTTTGACAGAGAAACAAAAACCAGGGTTAAAATATATTTGCAATAACTGAGGCTGTTTCCGTATTATCCCTGCTTAACAGCAGCATCCTGTCGTCCATTTTCAGTTAAAAACTACATGAAGCCACACTCAATTTCAATCCACCCTGATTCTTACCTGTGGCAACATCCTTCAGATGTATAGTGATCCAATCAGAGCCGCTGGCGGACAGTCCGTACGCGAAGGTGTTGCCATCCTCCGTGAATCGACTGCCTGAGAGGGCAATGGTGCCGTCTTCAGATAATGTATTGGGGTCCAGGAAGACTCGGGGCTCGCCGTCCAGGGTGTCTTGTACATATAGGACACTGGAAGAGTAAGGTTTGTTAACGATGTTATTTGACAGGGTAGCCAAAGAGTAGATTGTAATACTCGTATTAGGAATTTAAAGAATAACAATGGCGCCGATTCCCTTTTTCACAAATTAAACTAAATTTAAGTTCAGTGTATCTTTTTCTTTCTATTTCATTAAGAAAAGGACAGAAGATAAATATTAGTTTAGTCCTGTCAAATTAAGATACTACATACGACATTTTAGATACATTTTTATTAAATTAATTCATAAGTTAATAAATGGGTTTGTTAGTCACAAAGCAATTAACAAAAGGACGAAACCCTTTTTTTTTATGTAGAACACATGATTTATACGCAGCAACACGAAAAAGAATAAGAAAAAAAAAATGAACTTACTTCTGATTCTGCAAGCCAGTATTTTTAAAGAAGAAGTATCTAGTCCCCCTTCTAAAGGGGCATGAGTATTTGGGATAGTTCCAGAGCTCAGTTAGTCTCTGGTTGATGGCAGTCTTCACGGGACACGCGTCCAGGTACGGACGCGTGATTCTGTTCTCTGCGTCTATAAACTCTTTGGTTTCGTTCGAGTCGGGATCCTCTAGCCAGCGATACGGATCCGGGATCTGTTGGTGATATAAAAAGATGAATTAAAAGAAAATATATTTTTTTTAAAACAAGTTTTTATTACTTGTTAATAAAAAGAACTAAAAAGAAAAATAATGAAGGTGTAATATGCTAAATGATCTTTAATGTTCTATCAAAATATAACACGCTTTTATTTATTTCTTATCAGGTTTAAATTATTGTTAAGGTTTTAGTTCTTTTTATTAACAAGTAGGTAATAAAAGCTTGTTTTCAAAAGTTTTTTTTTTCTTTTAATTAAATTTTTAACTTTTTAGTATTTTTGATGCGAGATTGACTACGGCGTAGTTCGTAGCGCGTAGTAGTGTTTTTCCGTTATATGCGTTTACTGCACTTAAGCTACCTGTACATCATCAGACCCTGGTTACCATCTAGCACGAAAGTACTCGTCAAGACGAATCATACGAGCCCAAATTCGGTGGGTTTGTGTCGTTGAATTACCGAGTTTCTATGACCATCTTCCAGCTCCATCATCAGACCTTGGTTACCATCTAGCACTAAAGTACTCGTCAAGGCGGATCAAACGAGTCCAAACTCGATGGGGTTGTGTCGTTTAACTACCGAGTTCCTATGGCCACCTCCCGGTTCCATAATCAGATCAGCTCCATGTCATAACAATTTTGCATGTCGTCCGATTTACACATGCATGCAAAATTTCAGCTCAATCGGTAACCGGGAAGTGGATCAAATTTAACTTGCAAGATTTGATTACAGACAAACATCGGGACAGGTGAAACTAAATAAAAGCTTTGTAAGGGGGTGATGTGTGCCGCCGGGGCTGCGGGTTGTTCGAAAGAGATACCGTGGGCCCTGGCACAGGCAACTGAAGGAACACGGGTGGGTTTTAGTCAGTAAAAGTCTGACACGCCCTTCCGCTCAGCCCAGAGCGGGAGAGGTCATTCGATGATTTCCCACCCAAAAAAAAAAAAGGGGGTGTTGTGTGAGGAGATAAACTAAAGGCGCAATACAAACATTAACAAAGGTTTATTTCTAAATATTAACTGATTCTAAATTACAATGTAAAGATCCTAAGCGAAGTCCCTTAGCGTCGTATATTATACATAAGTTGATCGTGCGGTTTCGCTAACGAAGTCAACACGATCTTTTCTTAATTTTTTTTTTTTTTAACTTTCCCCACTCTAGGAATTTCTCCTGTATCGTGGGTACGTTTACAAACATTTAAACTCACATACACAAACAGCCAGACCCGGAACAACTACTTATAGGTCATACATATATTTGTTCCGTGCGGGAATCGAACACGCGACACACAGCGAGGCGGTCAATCGCTTAACCACTGCGCCAACCGTGCCGTCAAGGCCGTCCATCGTTCAGGTTTAATAGCCAAGAGCCTCGACCAACACCTCAGGAGGCTCTCGTTGGGCAGCTGGATCAAGGGCTTGATTCAGAAAGCGGTACTTCTGGACACGGCCCGCATTGTTAGGAGGTTCCTCTCTCTGGAACCCTGACCGCATGGTGGGCTACAATTTTGAAATGTTTTTATATTTTTTGATATTCTAATATTTAAAAATATAATTTTTATTTAGCGCTGATTTCTCAATCGACAGATAATTTTTATTCGACGAATAAAATTGACATTTGACAGTTTTTGTATGAAATAACTGTCAAAATTTCAAAATTATTCCTCGAATAAAGTTATCAGATATAAATAAAATATTAATCTTAGCTTCTAGCTCGCTCTTCGTCTGTTTAAATCTACAGTATAGTAATTACGAATGGTATAGAACTTGATCACTGTAATTTGGTTAGGTATTCTAAACAAGAAATATAGTTGCTTAGTTTTAAAATTAACATAGTAAATTGTGCCGATATCTATAATAATATCAATAATAGTTGTTTTCTTTATAACCGAGTGAATTACTTATACATAAATATACGAGCAGGACACTGATAAACTTGCTTGCTGACTTAATAACTTTAATATGTACATACCACAAATACCCTTTAATTGCAATAAATATTTTTATTATATATATTTTTTTAACTCGTGGGTTTAATTATAAAAGTCAACGGGCTAATTGCGTAACACACTAACAGTAGGCATGGCTTTCATTTTGACAGTTCAACAACATTCATTGCGTTATTTACGTTGTTAAACAGACTTATTTTTCAAACATGTGAAGCAATGGATTATCAATATCCTTCAAAATGATTCAGATTGTGATTCATAGTGTTACGCAATTAGGGTGCTGATATTTATTTTGTATTTTAAACTAATATTTTTACTTATTCTTAAGAGGCATTTAATTTTTTATGAAAATATCTGTCTGCCTTACGAGGAAATAAACATTTTGTATGTTTTTCATAACTTTTTGTAAGAAACCATTACTCACGTGCAAAATCACGTGTAAGTGTGCAACGAAACTGATCATAAATTATATTTTAATTACTGTTTTACTGCATTGTGAACAATTTGTCATTTTAAAGTTCCCTTTGTAATTTAAAGTAACGAACAAAACAAAATGATGTCGTTATTTTAAACTGTTTATGAATTTATGACAAATTTGTATTAATTGAATAATTATCATAAATTGATGTGTGAAGTGAAAAAGCTGCATAAAATAATCGTAGAAGACAACACAACGCAATACCTATTTAAGTAAATCATCTATATATATAAAAATCAATTGCTGTTCGTTTGAGTCGCTAAAACTCGAGAACGGTTGGGCCGATTTAGCTGATTTTGGTTTTAAAATGTTTGTCGTAGTCCAGGGAAGGTTTAAACGGAGAAAATATGGAAACATTGCGAGGAAGATAATAAAAACCATAATTTCATTTTCCCATATAAACTGTCCTACCTACACTTTCCTGTCAAACATTTGACGATCGTCCCTTCACCGGTACGGTAGACTCGAATTCTCGAATTGAAGCACGGATTAAATTAAGGATTTTGAATAGTGTAGGAGTAGGGTACGAGTAGGTTAGGAGTAGAGTAGGAGTAGGTTAGGAGTAGGCTAGAAGTAGGGTAGGAGTAGTGTAGGAGTGGGTAGGAGTAGGGTAGGAGTAGTGTAGGAGTAGGGTAGGGGGTAGGACACCACGCGAACGAAGTAGCGCCGGGCAGCTAGAAATAATTTATATGGCAAAACTACGTTTGCCGGGTCAGCTAGTTAGATATAAAAAAGAAATAAATAGATAATAATAGTATTTAAAATAGGTATTCTATAATGAAGAAATAATTACTAAATACTTCAAGTGTGTCCAGTGAATATTGCTGCCATTACTTACATTTATATTTAACGGCGACAAATCAAGCTATACCTTTCCAATTTTGGCTGACCTCTCATGTATAGGCTTTTCGCACCATCAGAAATCAGCTTATACTGGTTATGTATAGCTAGATGTGTCGCCGTGTGTACACCACAAAAATACATAACATAAAAAAACTAAAAATATACAATTGGCGGCGGTGTGGGAAAATATAAATGAACTTAGATTTTTTGCATTAAGAGGCGAAATCGAAATTAGTATTGTGGATGTTTACTATAATATATAATTAGGCAAATAATGTAATTTAGAACTGTAACTGCGGAAGTGGCAAAACGATGTTAATTATATTCAATTAACTTTTGTTATATGGATATATGTATATGCGGGCTTTACAGTAAAGTATTACGGTTTCAGTTTACAGTTTTAAAAACAATAATTTTAGTGAAATATGCATTGGTGGATTTATGTTACCTATCTATAAAATTAACACACTTTCCTACTTTTAGGATTGTTGTTAGTTGCATTTTCACCTTAATGAAAGGAGGGGTTGAAATTAAGTCAACAATTCATATTTAAGATAAAATTATACCTACATTAAACTGTAAGTTTTCTGTCTTTAGGCTATCGAATAAAATGGCCACATTCCAAATTTTTTATTGAGTTTATAAATAATTTTTCGAAGCTAAATATATCAAGTTTTCTGATCAGAAAAATAACAACAAACAATTTAAAATATCAAGGAAAAAACCTGAAGTCACGTGCTTATACGCAATCTGAAACCCAATCGTAGAGGAAACTTTTTAAATTAAAAAACTATTTTGTTATTAAAAGGGGTCAATGTACTATCATTGTGTGATCGTTGACAAAAACAAGCCTTTATGTTATTTTTCAATAGAAGGCCCCATTAATATTGAACACGTTTGCGATATGCTTAGAGAATATTTAATACAAGGTAAACCTACGGTTCCTAGGGTTGTCAAGTTTCCCATAATTGCTCGTCTAACAAGTTTTTCATCGGAAAATCAAAATCGGATAGCAACTGCTTGCAAGCTGTAGGCAGAAAATCCGGTGTAAAAAATAAGAATTTGTCATTAATGGTATTCCCTGTCTAGACTGCTTGCATTTAATAAAATAAATAAGAAAAACTTACATAAAAATATTCTGACTACAACCAAAGAAAAAAAATATAGATACTCCAACCACTGCCGAGTCCAAAGTAACCTCTACCTATGCAGAATTACTTTAGACTTTGATTGATCAAAAGACATCAGAATAATAACTAATAAAAAGTTTATTTAGCCTTCAGTTAGAGATGGGCTATGAAGCTCCAATAAATCATCATTTACGGAATGAAAAAAAAAAAACGTATGCTTCGCGAGTTCTGATGACGTATGTTCATTGTTCATGTCACAATAACATTAGTGAATTAAGTAGGTACGACATGTTTGTCCAACAACTAAGGAAGGACAAAGCCAAACTAAAGAAAAATAATAATCCATGAAGAATCCGTATATCCAAACGTACGAAATGGCCGGTAAAACGATTCTGTGGAATAAAGGTTCCCCCGCAGACAGGCGCTACGCGACTATGGTGAAACAATATCTATGAAAACTTCATGGAAATTGTTTTATGGGCGTAGCATCGCGCCTGTCTGCGGGAGCCTTAAAAGATGCGACTTCGTTCGTGTTTTGCGCTACTTCGAATCGTGATATTATAAAAAAGGTTTGATTAAAAAACACAGACATAAATAACAATTTGGACACACATACATTTATTTTGAGATAACATGCGATCGAGTTTTTTTGATGACTGAAACAGTTATTTCATTTCTAGAAATCATAAATGCAAATCGACATTTTGTAGCGAGCGGTAGATCTGATTTTATGAAACGAAATCCCGTTCGAAAACGAGTTTACAGGTTTTGAGATTTTTGAACTTTTAATGTCTGTTTTGTGTTCTATATACTACGTAGTAATAAAATAGAGTTATAAATTGTACTTGTGTTTAGATTTATCACTTAGTTTTTCAAGTCTGAAATCGCCAACCTATCTTGAGCAAGCGTGGTGATCAATGCTCGTGCCTTCTTTGTACGAGAAGAGCCCTTTGTCCCGTCTTTAGACAATAATAGTGGGATAACAATAATTTATTCTTCTTATAACAACAACAGTTATTGCTATTCATCATGATATCAATGAGATTCTAGTGGCAGCCCTGCCGTCTGACCTCTACAACCCATAGGGAAAGGCTATGAGGCCGAGCTGTTTTTGCTGTCCATCCATTGAATAAAATATTAAAGTTTTATCTCACGATATCAAAAAAAATATATAAAGTGTCTATGTATCTGTTGAGATACCAAGAAAACCTTTCATTTGTCGGTCAATATTGTTAGGTCTATAGTTCGAGTTTGAAGACTGAAGGAATATAAGGAAAAATAAAAATGGATGGAATAAGGGTTTAGACGCATAATGACCAATATTTATTGGTGAAAATAACGCAGAAGGACCAAAACGCGAAATAACCAACACGCAGAATAACCAATACGCAAAATACCCAATACGCAAAATGACCAATCTCAATTACTCATATTGACCAATCTTCTTGTTACGCATATTGACCTATATTAATGATGCAAAATGACCAATATCAAATATACGCTTACGAGTCAAAGTCTTTCAGTTACAAGGAGTGACAAGGGAGCTTTTTGCGCTCTTGCTGCAGGATAGGTCATGGTGTCCGAGGCAGTCGACAGCTTCACCGCATTGACAGCGATGTGGAGCTCCGCAAGGAGCGCCCAGACGCAAACATGTAGCGAGCCGGAATGTGGTGTTACCCAGCATAGTCCCTTGGGTGATGGTAGCTCCTGAAGCCAGAGGCCCGACTCCAATTCTCCCACAGCCAGCAGGCGGGCACGCTCAGCAGTATTGGTGGACGTATTAATAAGTTTAGTTTCTATTATTTTAATTATTTTGAATGTGAAGACTATGTTGGTCATTTTTCTTGTATCTTTATCTCTCTGTTCTGTTAGTTTTGTCATGGTCTGGAAGTTTGAGTAATTTATGTGGCCAATGTCCTTTCTTTGGTATTGTTCATCGAATCGTTGAGCTCCTTAAGTTTTGAGTTGAGCTGCACGATTCCTGACAAATGCGTGCACTGACTGGACAGGTCCTCTCAATCTGTGTGGTTCTTTCCTCAAAAGACCATCTCAGACATCGATCTACATGGTCTTCACATGATCTGACCAAGATTATGTCTAGATTTTATAAGAGACTGTGACCTCTGAGTTTGTTTCGGCCTTTCTTCTCAGACCAGTCAGATAGGAAACGCCGACCTCATCTAGTTTTTTTAAATATGATTGACGTGTAAGTGTTTGTACAAACCTACTTACAAAATAAAATCATTTATCATTACCATAGAATATATAGTTTTTTATTTTATTTACTAGGTATCATTTCTCTAGCCTTTTCCCAGCTATGTTGGGGTCGGCTTCCAGTCTAACCGGATGCAGCTGAATACCAGTATTTTACATGGAGCGACTGCCTATCTGACCTCCACAACCCAGTTACTGGGTAATACGATACCCCTTGGTAAGACTGGTTGTCAGATTTTCGGGCTATATCAATTCTATTGTCCAACAGTGGACAACTGTAGCCTATGGATTGCATTAGTTGGTCGTTTCACCTGTGTATTGGTCATTAAGCGTGTTGGTCATTTAGCGATTGGTCATTTTGCGTATTTATGACGGTAACCATCATTCGTCATAATACGAATTAGTCAATATGCGTCGTTACGAATAAGTTAGGTAATATAAGTTATTCCATCGATAAAGGTAACACCTGCTGATCAATCTAAAAACCTAGTAGTGCGTCATGAAAATTTATTACAGAAAAAACTGTATTTGACTCCTTTCCAAATCGCGTTGAGCTAGGCAACCTTCTCAAACGCGAAATTGCAAATTGTTCGTTGATCTTTTATATATAATTAACCTAATAGTCGAGTCTATACTCTTTGATACAAACAGTTACTAATTAGGCAAAAACATCGTGCGGTTTTGGTTTTTTTTTCCTCTTAGGTTCTTGAAGATATTCTCATGACGCCGAGCGTTGATCCCGGATCTTCAAGAAGTTATAGCGATTGGCAATCATAACTTTAAAACTATTATTTTTAGTTTAGATTAGATAAATGTTTGATTATTCAGAAAAAAAAACTAAGAGTTCGTCATCTGCCTTTTCCCAACTATGTTGGGGTCGACTTCCAGCCTAACCGGATGCAGCCGAATTCTAGTAAAAAAACTACCGAGGTATCTTCATTTATTAATAGACGAAGAAATAAAATACGTAAATGGCCAATTATTTCGGCATGGCATTCGCATATTATTATTGGCTCAGGTTTTTTTATGAGGTTATACCAACGTCCTCACAAGTAAATATTGCCATTTTTTACAGCAAAGATCGTTTACACGGAAAAGCTGTCAAAACATTAATAAAATGTCCCTAAAAACACCGATTCGAAGTTTTTACGAAAAAATGTGTAAGACCCAATCGTAATAATGACTACATATGACACTTGCAATAAAAATAAAATCATAACAAGATCACCTGACCGTGAAATTAAGTTCCCAAAATTTCTTACATACATTTTTTATAAGGCTCGATGCATTGCAGTATCCTTCAAAGTGGGTCGATCGTTTCGTATGGAAAATACGTGCCTCCAAGGCATTCAATACCAACGTAAACAGGTATTTATGCTAATGGCCGGTGGAACGAGCTTTTATAAAAGCAGTTAGCTAGTGGTTTTAGATTATTATTTACTTCAAAGCTATCATTATTATTGAGCGTAATCTTTGAAGTTAGATTCCCTTTTTAAAAAAAATGTTGTCTCGATTGTCTGATAAAAATATTACGTGTGATCATGTCCATCCTCGTATTTATTCTCATGACCTTTACCTATATAGCACTGATTATATGAAAAAGTCGTATAATAACGTGGCGATTTTGATTAGAGACTATTAGGGGAGCAAGTAGAGCGTTCGCGGCACTTCCATTGTATACCTTGTTGTGTCGCCTATTAGTACTTCTAATCGATTACTCGTACCGTTGTGTTGTGCCTCGTTGTCGGATTTCCCGACAATTAATGCGCTAATAAAACTCTTTAGTAAGTAGTTGTTTACATCGATGGCTTATTGTCTGCATTCTAAGATATAGCCTGCTTAAAGTGGATGAAACAGAAGTTATTTTGATTCGGTTTAATCTTAACTTTAATCGATACTGTTTGTTTATAATCATACACAACAACAAAGGAGTTAAAGGCTAGTGTAGTGAACTTTAGATACAATACCTTAGTGCCATGGTAGTCGTCGACGACGGTCTCATCCCTCCTCGCCTCCGGGTAGTGGAAGATCATTTTCTCCGGGGCTGAAGTGGATGCGCCGGCGCACTGCAACAACGCACACACTGACACAACACAGGCATACTCAAAAACACGCATGGCGAACCTTGCGCGCTCTGACACTCGGTACAGACTGGCCGCCTTTGAGGAAACCAACGGCTTATATGGTAACACCATCAGAGCCAACCAACCGTGTTTAATAAGTTACAATTCTCTTTCTGGCGACACAGCTCCGCAAATACAGAGCTTTTGACGCTCTTGTTAGACATTCTTGCTATTTTTCTATCAAATATTTGACATGATTGGTTTTTTTTTTTTCTATAGACAGCCAGCTAAGACTTCTTTGCAACCAAACAGGTTTGTTTGAAAAGTGGAATTTAAGTGATAACTTTAATAACTTGAGCGTAAACGTGGGATTTAAAAATATTTGAATACGTTATAATTTGAAGTACTTAAATAAAAAACCTTTTCGCATTCATAGAGGCTGACTTATTGAGATGTAAAGCAATTAGCGATGGATTCTTTAATTAAACATTTAATTGCTTATTGCCCACAGCTATATCATGAGGTTTGCTTACGTTCCCAACCCTTAGACCCATAAAGCTGAATTTATCACGACTACAATTTCACTGACATCCATACTACTTTAAATCGGAAAACAGGAATGCTGCATAGAAGCAGACATAGAAATAGTGCTGCTTGCTTAGAAAAGCTCTTTCACAACTAACTGTACTGATTTTGCCCGTAACAATACCTTCATTTGCGACAGTACCCTAATTCGGCTATAGTGATTGTGTTTGGTAAAAAAAGGTAATCTCAGTGATGCCAAATTGGCGTCAGGACGGAAGGCTGTCGATTCCTGTCATGCTTGTTTGACAGTTTATCTATCATCTTCATCAGCCACAGGATGCCGCATAAATAAAGCCGAGTGACGTTTTGAATAGGTGGATATTGGGTTGCTCCTGGTAGCAGGCGCGGTCCGGGGGGGGGGGGGGGGGGTCGTGACCCCCCAAAATCATTCAAGCTGTCGAGTCTGCATGATTTACTTGCCTTACTAACTTACTACTTGGTGAGCCCCCCCCCCCCCCCCCCCCAAATCTTGGGCTGCGACCGCGCCTGCGTGGCAGTGGTATTCATAAATAAATGGTGTCGTATGGAATAACGGCCTGAGGTCCGCAACTCCACGTCCAAGTGTGTAGTCCGTCGTAAAAAAGGGATGAAAGAATGAGATGGTTTACATTTTTACAATATCAGACTTGCTCCTACTGCAGTATAGAACCTCAGATTGGCAGTGATCCCATGACAGGCGAATAGGGCATCGATAATAATATAAATAAAACCGTTTCCAACGCAATTTCCCTGCGTATCTTTTTGTAATTGGGGATTTTATGCAGTCATGCTTGTGGTTTCCCTGAGTAATCAAGGATATTAATGAATGAGGGGTATAAAATGGTCAGACCTATGACGTTGTACAGAAACTTGTTGTATTCATTTTCTTCCCTTTCTTTAACTAACTTTGCGAATTACCTGAAGCTATCCACCTTTATTGTTTGCTGCTCGGAAAGTTTTTAAGCTTTCTTGTAAGTGGATTTGGTGCACACGACGACACATCAAGCTATACATTTCCAGTTTTAGCTGACCTCGCTTTGTATAGGCTTTTCGTACAATGAGAAGTCAGCTTATACTGGAAATGTATAGCTTGTGAAATGTCTGCTTTTTTGCCTTATTATCCTCTTTTCCTCCAAAATATATTGTTTAAATACAAATGAAAAAAAAAAAAAAACTTTTTTTTTTGCTGCTTAATAATGTCGTCGTGCGTACATGGGTATGGCTGCCCCATGTCAGGTCAGATGAGTTGTGGGAACCACCGAGCGAGTTCAATTGAGCACTAAAGCAGACCAAGGTGGAGACGGCCGAGCTTGACTTCTATAGGGATTGACTCGCATTAGCAGAGAAGCAGAACTGTCTGATAAAGGGAGTAGGAGAGTGTGATCTGCAGTGGGACGATACAGGCTGGTCTATTAACATTAAAATTTCATTAGGTAAGTACACACTACACAAAAAAATCTAAGAAATACACCTATTGACTCAATCACCTTAACTATTCCAAAGTTCAATTTCGTAATACTGAATCATAGGCTTTTCTCTTATAAATTCAAGCATGTCTATCACCACGGTGGAGCATACGGTGGAGGTCTGCCCGGCTTGGGCGGGGCCCCGCCGTGTCCTCGTGGCGGCGATCGGCGGCGGCGACCTCTCGCGTCCGGCCCTCATACAGGCCATGGTACGGAGCGAGAGTGAATGGGAGGCCGTCACCTCCTTCTGCGAAGCAGTAATGCTCGCGAAGGAGGAGGCGGAGCGCGTGAGGGAGAGGCAATCGCTGCACCCTCGCGCGCCTAGCCGCCGCAGGAGACGCCCTGGACGGGAGTCAACAGCCGACTCCCGGCCACCGTAGGCGCGGGCCTGCGGGCGGCGAGCTATGGGCAGCTCGCCGCCCGGTAAGGACCAGGCCCGGGTCGACGGCGCGTTGTGTTCCACGCGCGCCTCAAAGAGCTGTCAGCACGAACTGACGGGGTCCGCCAGGACCGATGCCGCCGGGGCTGCGGGTTGTTCGAAAGAGATACCGTGGCCCCTGGCACAGGCAACTGAAGGAACACGGGTGGGTTTTAGTCAGTAAAAGTCTGACACTCCCTTCTGCTCCGCCCAGAGCGGGAGGAGTCATTTGATGATTTCCCACACAGAAAAAAAAAAAAAAAAAAAAAAAAAAGCATGTCTATCACCATTCGACACACCCAGTACCGTTCTTGTTCTTATCATATTATACTAAGTAATATCGTTATCGCACGCAATTACATGTTAAATCAATCGTGTTTAATTAACAGAGAGCTCAGTTTAAGATCATGGACCCGATTAGCACGCACGCTGACATACAATCTATATATCCAGACCGACCGCTGCAGTCAAGTTTAATTCTGGCGAAAAATATGTTTCTCTTTTCGGTCGTATGTAATTAAAGCGCATAGAAAAGACCAGCGCCGGATATCTGTAGCAATAGTTAGAGTGCAGTAGAAGAGACTCGTAAAAGCTACGGTAGAAAAAGTTTGCCCGGCGCATCCTATGTCTGCCGCCAGCTGAGCACACGCACAACCAATCTGTTGAAATCCCGATTGATTAAACTTTATACCATGGCATCAACTACCATGAATCTTCTCGTATGTATTATATAGTTCGTGTTGCCATTATACAAGCAGAAATATAAATTGTTTTTAGATGCTTGATACTCATTTTTCGTGTTTGTGAAGTGTCGCCAATGAATTTAAAAGATTCCTGTCTATTAGCCGGAGTTGTAAAACTCAAAGCCTGCACTCATTAGGACCTCAGATAATATAGGGTGGCAGAGACATCGAAGTGCATTCTGTAACCACGAATTCAGTACACGATTCCCAGACCCCGTAGATATTTTTCGTAGGTTGTCAAAAAATTAAAAAAATCTGCTGTTTATTACGTCCAAAAGTACCCCCACGCGGTCAAAACGTACAGATTTTTTTTTTCAATAACCGACCAAATATTTCAATGCCCCTGCGTTAAAATATTTCGTCCAGAATCATGCACTGGATTCATGGTAACAGGCTGCGCGTCCCTACCACCCTGTATTCTATTACCGATGTATTAATAGTTCAAGCTACTTAGGTACGTGTCGTTGTTATGGACGGTTACGAAATGGGTGAAAGTGTTGTGTTGATATAATATTATTTTGTTCGTAATACACGCACTATACTCAGTTGGTTGTTCGTTATTATTTCATATTATATTGCGTCTCGTACAGTACGTGATTGATAACTAAAGTAAATAAGCGATAAACGCTCTCAGCTAATGTTTTGTTAGATATGAACGGTATTGTATTTGGAGTGGAGACTAAAGCGCGATAGATAACGAAGTAATTGTCGCAATTGTAGTTGACTAGAGTTCATTTAATTGGGCTAACAAAAGAGCTAATATTATGGTGTGAAATTATAGTTATCTCTTCTTCTATGTAATAAAAATGAAATGTTGTTCGTTGGTAAGCGCATCACTTGAGAAAGGACCGACCTAGCTATTTTTTGTTTTAAAATGTCCGAAATAGTCCTAATTAGGCTTTTAGGGAAAGAAAACTTGAAAAATTTGCCTGGAAAGCAGACCAGTCCCGTTTTATACAAAGTTCCCGGCCAGCGTAAAAAAAAATGGATTACCCTGGTCGAGGAAGTCCTCCCTAACATTTTATACTATCGCGCCGAATCTCTACGACCATTCCTTGAGCTGTTTTTTAAAGTTGAAAAATCTAGTTTAATACATTTGAAAAATTAAATATAAAACTACCGTTTGGCGAAAATAAATGAAAGCAGGTGACCTTAAACAAGTATTACCTACTATAAGTATATGAAAAGAAATTTCTGCGAGGTTTTTTTATAACAATTTTTTTTGCATATTTAGTTCTAAAATCAGGTTTTTTAAATGTAAGTACAAAACTTGATTTTTGAACTTTAAGAAACAGCTAAAGGAATGGTCGTAGAGATTCGGCGCCATAGGAAAAAAATTATAAGGATTTTCCTGACGAGCGCAATACATTTTTTTTCGTTGACCGGCCATTTTGGGTTCAGAAGAATTTTTTAAAGGAGAGCCTCCTTTATAAAATTCGGAAAAGCTAAAAGTGCTTTTTCTGTTGAATTTTTGTATGAACTCAAGACCATATTGAAATTTTGACAGGACAATGTTTGTTAAGTCAGGTAGGACGTAATAATAACTTGGCTTGGCTGTCCAATGATCTGATGATGATGATGATAGGAGGAGCCAATTTGCAAAGAGAAAACTACTTCTTTGTTTTAAATGAATGTTTTCAATGAATAGAATCTTATCTTTATATTCATGTGTTAGGGTGACAAGCAGATTATTCTTACTGGATTTATTTATAGAATGTACCAAGGAAATTCTCCAGGTATGTCAACTATAGTGGGTGAATACAGCATAGCATAGCCCATTGTTTTAACTGACCATAAATCATAGGATATCGAGTAAGCCTTATTATTATGCAGTTAACGTAAGAGGTTGCATGTTGCAAGTTGTTCATACTTCAAATTATACATATTTAATTTTAATATGACAAAGTCTTAGTTCTGTATATTCTATCATGTTTTGAGTTATTAAATGGTTTTGTAGCAAAAAGTGTAGATTACGAAGAAAATAATTTAAAACTTTTGAGGCGAAAAACTACAGAGATGCTTTGTTAATACTAATTGTAGCACAGAAGTAAGAGATAATAGTGGAAGGATATATTCTATGGAGTATTTACTGACCTGATTGGTAATCTTCAAATATGATAGATGTGAAGTACTCCCAACTAGCTTGCAAGATTGAAATGTTGCATGAGCCGGTAAGAAGCAAAATGAATATGTGACAATTGTAGCATGTAGTGTTAAAAACTTTCTAAATACCCCCATGGGAAAAATAACAGTTGCTATTTTGAAGCAGTAAAAATTAATTTATCAAATCTTGTTACAAGATCAACTACCAATATACATCATGAAATAGTTGGCAGTAAATTCAACAAATTGCCAATTAGAAAAAAATACTAATACTAGTAATAATTGGAAATTATTCAGAGGTCATCATTGTAGGATGGTGGATTAGTAATTTTCTACTGTAATGGTGTTAATAATTTGAATAGGTCAGAAAGAAAAAAATAATCTTTCTAAAACAGGGTAAATAAACAGGATTTTAGTAGGATTGTCTACTAAAAGTCTTTTAGTTCCAAATTTATACAGGAATATACATTATATTGAGCTGAATTGGCACATATAGAACAAGGTTGATCATTAATTAAGTATCATAACAGACCCCTAAACAGGGGCGATGTGTTTCTCCTTACCAATCAACACTATAAGTACTTGTATGTGAATCAAATAGCACTTCCACTAAGGGACAATAGCGAAAATGGTTAGTTAAACAACCGCAGCATGACAACAGCACAAAGTAGATTTATTGAAAAGGAAATAAGGTCGACAATAAGGCGCACAATATAACGGATTTGCCACTTATTGGAAACATCAATAGCGAACGAAGTGACTGACAATTTTCTCAAACAACTTTAAGGTTATTTTGACTCTACAAAACTTATCTTTGTAATTCTGACATAAATCACCTATCTTCAATGCTGCAGCGGGAAACTGGCACACCAAATAAGTAGGACATTATGTTCAAATTCAAATTCTTATCGTAGAAATCACTCACATATTGCGCTCAAGTTAACAATGTAAACAAAGATAACTCTTACCAATATCCTTTTTTTGGTAACAAAATTTGTTGTAGTACGTGCACAAGTGAATATTTTCCGTTGTTGGGTCGTAAATACGGGTATTTTTGTAGTAATACGGCAATGATTGGCAAAAAAGCGACGCACCGCCATGCAATTTGACATTTTAACGGCGGTCCTGCCAGCCATGAAAATAAATAATGATGTCAAAATAAAAAGTTTGGTAGATTTTAGTAGATAAATTGATACGATAGTATCAAGATCCAGTTCAAACCTTTTTATAGAGATTGCTTATCACGGATCATTATACTGATAATTATTGTCCCTATCTTTTTTATTTGGTTGATGTCCATGTGCGCAATGCGTAGTGCGCAGGGTGCGTTTGTGTCTTCCTGTACATTCCTAGGTTGTATGGAAGATATCGCTATCAGCGTTAAGACCATCAATGAACCTAAATTATTGATTGCATTGTGTCAAACCTTGGTACATGCTTATGTGCGTATTAGGCATACCTTTTGTACAAGAATTACGGATAATTTTAAAATATAGCATCATGCCTGCATTCCCCGAAGGATTAGAGGCATAGATGTATCTATAATACACACACATTTCACCAGTATGTTTAAGTCCCATGTTACCATGTAAAAGGGGAACGAATAATTTTGTTCCTGCTAATTTGAAATAACCGGATAACACCAGGGGGCTTCCCACCAGCTCATATAGCAGGGCAGAATTTGAACTGCACTGCTTTTTTGTTCTTTGACTTAGTACAAAAAAGCAGTGCAGTTCAACTACTGCCCTGATAATATCAGGGCAGTAGTTGAACTGCACTGCTTTTTTATATTATAAGAGCTGGTGGTAAGGCCCCGCCCCGGATCTAGGAGGGGACAAGCCGGGGCCCGTGCCCCTGGCGCCAACTTCAGGGGGCGGTAAATTCAAGTACGGCAGATAAGTGCACCACCCAGCGCATCGCAACTTGGCGATGAATGAGACGCGCAGCCGGCAGCACCTATTATCTTTCTCTGTGGGTGCGCACTGAGGTGAGATAATTACTACGTAAGTAGCGTAGGCATAGGTAGTCGAACGGTATGAGCGGGTTGCGCCCGCGCGGTGGATTATAGCCCACTCCCTCTCAGAGAGGAGGCCTGTCCCAGCAGTGGGAACATTATGGGCTGATTGTGTAGCGGGGGCGCTCTGCCGACGCCTATAAGTGCAAAGGTGACACGATTTCCTTTAATTTTTTACAATTTCAAATTTCAATGCGGCTTATAAGTTGAGTTGGTCTTGTGGTCACTAAGGTAGTGCGGTGTTCATCGTTGTTTACGTTCGAAACCAAGTTTAACCTAAATATAGCTTTTTGCTCAGCTTTTTTTTAAATTATTTTATTATACTATTTTTTACATTTCTTTAATGGTCGACGTAGGGTCTTGTCTTTTTAAACTAACAGTTTGTATATAACTAAAATTAAACAATTGCAAGTTTCAAATGTTTATTATTTCATTAAAACACTTAGGTAAGATAAAGTAAGTAAATGCTCATATATATTTCCAAATTAATATACATTTTATATTAGTATGCCATAATCAAATCTAACCATTTATTATCATTAAAAATGGCATGCTTATGCTGAAAAGTTTGTTATCGAGAAAATGAATTCATCTGAGAAATGCTTTACAGATTTATAGCTGCCTATATGTAGTGAATAAACATGTTATTTAAATAGAAACAATCTATTTATAACAATAACATCACCACATAATCTGCAAAATATTAATGGTTTAACAATCAGTCCATTGAGCATTTACTTACATGGTGTTTAAAAATAGAAAATAAAAAAAATAAAATTTAAATATTCCTGGGCAAAACGGACCCTTTCTTCGCGATGAGCAGGTGGCAATGAAATTTTCTGTGCCGGTTTATAATTCCTTATCCCAGCAGCGTGTAAATGCCTTCTCACTGTTTCCACTGAAATATTGTGGTTTATTATTGCGGTTACACAAATGGGCAAAAATGGATTTTCAACATGGCTTGAAACAATTGTGGCGCTCGAATTCGGGACTATACTTGATGGCTTTTGCTCCTGGACGAATCCGCTGAACATTTCCATTGTCTCCATAACGTCTTAGCCATAGACTGACCGTATTTTTCTAAAACAAAAAACAAACATTTTTGGAACCGTGTATGTAACTTGTAAGGTGTGAATGTAATGGTAAAATAGCCAACTACGCGTTCATTAATCACAATCAATAAAATAAAATAGGTATAAAAAAACACTTACTGCTATATTAAGTCGATGACCATCTCTCTAATTCCAACATTCTGCTCATGTAAAATTATGATTTTATGTTTGGTATAGTCATTAAGTTGCGACATGATGCTTTTTAACAACAAATTGCTTAAAAATACTTAACGAGTTATAAACGATTTACAAATGTGTGTGCGCAGTCACTGCTATTAGGCGTAGTGTAACTTTTGTCACTTAGATGAATTTATTATCTACCTCACGAAGCAAATTTATGTTTTACTTCGTATCCAACCATTTTTGGTAAATATAAATTCTGTAAACTTAAAGTTTTTTAATTTACCCACCTGTTTACAAGATAAGTTATTAGGCGTAAATCATATTGGTCGTTCTTTAATAATGCAAGCAATATTGTAGAAATGAAAACAAATTAAAAAAGAAACTGATAATAGGTGGACTGTGTTTTCGAACCCACATGTTGTTCGTTGCCAATCCAGCATCAAACCGCTAAGCCACAAGAACTTAAAGATTGGGTTGTAATTATGTAGTGTGACTTAAAAGCTTTTCAACTTTAATGTCAACAAGATAATGATTAAAATAGCTTAACAAAATGATATATAATGCCGGTGGCTCCGACAATGTTGGGTGGGTTTACCTTAACGTTACGTGTTAAAGATTAAATTTGTGTGTCTGTATTGATTGTATTTGTTCATCGAGTCCTCGAGCACTTGTCTGTTAAGCTCATATAAATTGAATATACCTTAATGTTACAGGCAGAGGGTCCAAACTCGTTTGTTTTTAGGGTGGGTCAGATAATGTTGACAAGAGACTGTACACATCAGATTAACAGAATGACAAGGCAACACGCGTTTTCGAGTATCCACAGAGTGGATAAACGGAATAACCATGCATGTATAACGTGTATCCATTGACCATGCCGAATACACACATCCCGGGCCATTTTTTTTTCTGTGATATAAACTCAACATTCAGGGACGCGACAACTAGAAACCAAAATAAAGGGGACGTACGCAAGGGCGATTTTTTTTTATCGCGCACTGTGTTTTTAACACTCGGCATTGAGAATCCTACAGAGCGCATCCCAGCTCGTCAAAAAACCGCAAAGCTGAAGTTTAATTCTGGGCTCTAATTTAAGCAATGAGTTGAAAATGCAGGGCGTAATAAAAAATCGCCTGTCCGAACAAAGAGCTTCGGTACTACAAAAAAACACAACATTAGTTACTCAAGGAGCATAAATAAAAGAAAAATTGGGAATTCATATCGTTTATTTACTATGAGTGGTCACAGCGTCCTACACGAGCAACGTAACCCGCCGTCCGTCGTAAGGCACTAAGTAAGAAACGGACGCACTGGACATAAATAATCACTACATTTCAAATTAACACAAACTAATCAATCGAACACTACAAAAATATAATTCTTACTATATCAATTAAGTACTGCTTTACGGATCAACTTATAAAATTGTACTGAAACAGCCACAATTTTATAAGTGAACCTTTGAAAATCTACTAATTTGAACCCAACACAGAAGATATGTTAAAATTTACCTCATGATATTTACAATGTTATTCAAATAATATGAATAGATTTGGTTCTTTCAGGACTTCTAATAACTCTAAAACTAGATTAGTAATTAGACTGTAAGAAAATCTATAGTATTGTCTTAATACTGATTTTCGGTTATTTTAGTCATAAGAGTTGGATGTGTTACATTGAAATTTTATTGCAATTCTTGTTCAGATTTGGCAAAATGGAATGAATCAGATATAATATTGCAATAAGAGTTCACTGTACACTCCTGGATATTTATTTTAATATTATACATATGATACTATCTTAATAATATTTTAATGATAAATAACCAAGACGTATGTGCTTTAAATACACCTACATGAAATAAATAATTGGTGTAGATGTTATATTGAAAATTTACCGAGTTTTTGTTTTATATTTTCAAGACCTGTTAAGTGCTCATAAACACGCTGCTAAACACGCAGCTGTCGCAGCTGTGCCAACCAGTGTGGACGGCTGCAGTCGCCTCTGCCGCTGGCAACGTGCCGCTCGTGTATACGAGCACCAATACGACAAATGCAGATGTATTCGCAGCACAAGACTTTCATAGACCAGAGGATAACAAATGTATAAAACAATAGATTGATTTGGCTTAATGATGCACTAAGTGGCTTTGTAAACTAATTATTTAGCCGATATAGTGCATTTCGTGTCATTCTAAATGTATTCTTAAATATCATAACAAGAGTATGGAAGAGAATAATGGCTCATGACAGTGTCAACGTGAACTAAAGCTGCTGTCATACTAGGCAGTCTAACAGTCGTCTTGAAGACCCAGACAAGAAGCGACAATTACGCAAAAGTCGTCCAAAGCAATGATGCTAATCAGCCCTTCTGTACACCACCGGTCTTTAAGACCGAATTTGGTTTTGCAAGGCATCAGAGAGCTCACGAAAGGAATGAATATTATTCTGGGTCGCTTTCGCCGGATACGGTAACGAGGACTACAGAGGATAGGCAATCAGTATACAGCTTACTGTATGCAATATGTATCGCGTAATGTGAATGCTATTTTCAAAGTAGGGCGCTCTTTCAAGACCAACAGTTCCGAAACTATAGCTAGGTATGACCGCAGCCTTACTTGTAAAATATTTTTGAAATATCAGTGTCACCAAAAGGAAGACAGCTCAGTGCTATTATTTTCTATTCCAAAGTGTATCTAACATATTTCTAACAATTTGAAGAATAGACGAAGAGGTGATAGAATTTGTTTACAGTAAACAATTAAATCTTAAACCTTATTTAAAACATGGCAGAACTCCGCAAATATAATCACAAAGTGCTTTTAATGTAAACAAGTGATGTTACGCAATTCCTAACATTTAATTATATAATTGAGATCATTTAATTAGCAATATTTAAGTGATTTTCATTTAAATATAAACACTGCGATTAATAAATCGAATTTTAGCATTCATTTACACAATAAAAACTCAAAATGTCGATTTTTATTACTAAATAATTAAATTAATCATGACTACGCAAAGATTCTACACCTATATCAATTTTGGTCTCAATTTTCACTCGAATTTAATATGCTAATATGCTTGTCTTGTAATTTTAATAGAATAAATATATTCTTTACAAGCTAAACTTAATACTGTCTAACGCACAACTAATCGGTACTGGACTTAAGTTAAAACATAAAACGAACAAACATTCTAATTAAAAAAATATGCTCTATATTGATCCTTACGACTTCAATCATAAACCGAGTTGCTGAAATAATTTAAGTACATAGAATAATTAATTTAAATTTTTCACACCTGGCTTCTAAAAGCCGGTAAAGTGGCAACACTTATTATAAAATGGTGGTTGCTATTTTCGTCGACCAATCATAACTGTTAAGGGGGAAGTACTAGGGTACCCCGCACCGGTACTATTGATTGATATTTCATGAAATAGTCATTCAATGGGGTTATATGAGCTTAGACGGTTGTATTAATGATTTTAATGATTATAATTCTGTAAATACATACTTTTTTCGGTAGCGAATCATATTTTGTTCAACATACAACCTGACACTGACCTGCAAATTGCAAAAAAAAACGTAGGAAAATCTGATTCACGGGCTACCTTAGCGCTTCCCCCTTAACACAAGATCTGACAGCACAGCAGAGTCACCAATCAGAGAGTTTATCAGGTTTTCAGAAGCAAGGGTTGAATCTCCCAAATGTGTCGATTTGGACTAAAAGTTATTGTAGACAATGCTATACTTTGCGTCTATTTTAGACAGCACACGCGTAGTAAACGTCTTTAGATACAGAGACATAGCGACAAAGATGGCAACAGTGAGGATATAAAAAAAAAACATTACATTTACAAGCTGTTCTTGATAAATGTCATGTTATTCAGTTTTTATTAAAAAGGTCCGTCAAGTTATTGTTTAAAAAGTTTTTTGATACTGCAATTAGTTGAACTTAGTTCTCCCAAAATGAGCCAATCAGCAATCTCTTATTACCTTAGTTAATTACGTCAATATTCTAAATGTGGTATATTACTATCTAGTAAACTGTCCAGTATACATTCAATACTAGACAGAAGGAAACAGACGAAAACATTGTGAGGAAATCGGCATGTCCTAGAACTGTGGTGCGTGATGGATTACGGCCCACTCCCTCTAACCGAGGGAAGGCCTGTGTCCCAGTAGTGGAAACATTACAGGCTGATTATGTACTAGACAGAATAGATTTAAAATTAATCGGCGATAACTGTCTAAAATAATTAAAATTATTTCAGAAAATTTTGATGAGGGTTGGTTCGTTTTGGCAGAACAAAGCTCAAATTATCGACTCAAAACTGTATTTTGCCAATAGTGAAAGCATTTGGAAAACTTGTCATACTCCCTCTTATCCATAACTGTATCTAACAATGCAAAGGTAAACTTCTTTTGATTTTCACCAATCCCTTTTATACTGACGCATGTTCACTTTTCTTAAATATGTAAAGCTTCACGTATTCTGGCAATACCACAGTCTACCTATTACATAATCCTTAAAGTAGGTCAGTACAGGCGTATTATCGCAGAACATTCATGCTGTAGAAGTGGGCGGAGCTTATATCCCGAGTCGTTGTACTACAGCTTGGGACCGTACCTTTAAATACAAGATACACTACGACGGTGCCATGTGTTTAAGAAAAGCTGTCCTGTTCACACTCATCCCAGCTGTCACATTCATATTGATCGCAATCATAGTCGATGTCGCAGGCCGCATGGCCGGTCGCGTCTGAACTGATATCAGTCAGTGCCGCTTCGGATACCGGCTTTGATGATATGTCCAAAATCTGGGGAAAAAGTATGTTTAAAAAGTTTATTATGATCTGTGGAAAGTGTACAAGGAATTCTTGAGTCTGTTGCATGCAATATTTTTGATTGATTATGTTTATTAATTAGAACCAATAATTCGAAGACATGTGACTTCTACCAACCCGCATTGAGCCCGCGTGGTAGATTATAGCCCACTCCCTCTTGAGGAGGTCTGTGTCCCAGCAGTGGGACTATTATAGGCTGATTATACTTATTCTTATTGACGAATCGATCGTTTATTGATGATATCTAATTAAGTCCGTAGAGGCTGATTAACATGTTTGTAAATACTCCATATTATATGCATAGCGATTTAATATGCTATGCTGATAAATTGTATACAGACAGATAGTAAGACCAATTGTTTTTAATCTGCACAGTGACTCTTACAACTTGCCTGTACTTTCACGATATTTCTACACGCTAAAAAACAATGAAAATACATTGTTAGAATGTGTTTTATTCCAAAATATATTTCCAAAACATTTTTTCCAATTGATCTATAGATAAACAATTGTATATTCACTGTTACTGTGTAAAATATTGACATGCGGATTAATCAACCAACACATATGGAGTAATCAAAACGAACCGAATAACGAAACCATAGAGCAGTAGGCCAATTCCCGTAATTAAAAACGTTCAAAATTTAGTCGCAATTTCATCTCAGCGACCATCAATGTCAAAAACTTGTCAAAAATATAGGCAAATTAGAGGTATTTTTGACAGGTTGAGACTGAGATCAGACTATGAACGTTCATAAAATTACGAGAATTGCCCTTCTGGTTTTGAAGTAATTGGTTACGCGTTATCGCTTAATTTGTTCACTATTCCATGTTTATCCCCTCTTTTTAACTTCCATAGTACACATTACATGGTCTACATACATCGGCAGAAGACCGAAGGCTATAGTTGTCGGACTGCGCATCTCTGTCGGCTGTGGAGAGCGCATGCAACGCTAAGGAGTTACGTTTGGGCTCTTCGCGCGATAGGTTCTTGCCGTCTGATCGAACTGCCACTTCTGAAGGATTTGAACGCTCTGGAAATAACAAAAAAAGTTATAAATAAGAATTTTCGGTAATAATTAACTGCGCAAATGGTCTGCATGTGGATAACAAGCCATAACTAACAGACTGGTGCAATTATTTGAATTAATTATTGTAGTTAGCGCGCATTAGGAATGCAGATGGATGGAGGAATGGAGTGGAGACCGCGTATCGGCAAGCGTAGTATGGGACGCCCCCTCCCTTATTGGACGGACGACCTAAAGAAAGTGGCTGGGACAGACTGGATGCGGGAGGCGGAGTACATGTTGTTGTGGCGCAGCCTTGGAGAGGCCTATGTCCAGCTGTGGACTGCAATCAAAAGTTTAAGAGAATGCCGCGCTTACGGCGGTCAGGCAGCCTATAGTCTGATTGCAGTAAGCACGGCCATCTCATCTCTAAGACTTCATATTTTTACTGTATACTTGTATTTATTGAGTTACTAGCTGCGCCCCGCGGTTGTACCCGCATAAGTTTTGATCCCGTGGGAAAATCGGGATGAAAAGTATCCTATGTGTTAATCCTGGTTATAAACTATCTGTGTGCCAAATTTTATCCAAATCCGTGTAGTTGTTTTTGCGTGAAAGAGTAACAAACATCCATCCATCCATCCATACAAATTTATGATATTAGTAGGATTAATCATATAAAAGGTTTGGAAAGACAACTTACCTTTTACTAGTGGATCTGCAAGTGATACTTGTGATCCGCTACGAGGCGAGCCTAGACTACCGCTGAAATACATTTCAGGATTCGCCTCGTGCCGATCTGTAAGAAAATTTAAATTTGCATAAAATGTTTAAACAAACTTCTTTTTCAATGTTGTCATTGGAAACTTCATCGTAATGGTAAATTATTTATTTTCTGTAAGTAGGTTTGTACAAACACTTTTACACGTCAATCATATTTTAAAAGTAGATGAGGTCGGCGTTTCCTATCTGACTAGTCTAAGAAGAAAGGCGGAAACAAACTCAGAGGTGATAGTCTCTTGTTTGTGCAGACATAAACTTGGTCAGATCATATGAAGACCATGTAGATCGATGTCTGAGATGGTCTTTTGAGGAAAGGACCACACAGATTGAGAGGACCTGTCCAGTCAGTGCACGCATTTGTCAGAAATCGGCAGCTCTACACAAAACTTAACTTCAGTGTTGCCTCACCAACTAAAAAGAAAAGTATTTTATTTTCAGCTTCTTTCTCTAGGTTTGGTTTTGGCATAGTATCATTCCTAGCTTTTTCATAGCTATGTTGAGGTCGGCTTTTAGTCTAACCAGATGCAGCTTGAATACCAGTACTGTACGAGGAGCGACTGTCTATCTGGCCTCCACATCTCCGTTACTGGGTAACACGATACCTCTTGGTATAACTAGTTGTTTGGTTGAACGATTGTGAGCCTGGCACAGTCCACCGCAAATCGGTGTTAACACTTTGCTGACTTAGCGTAGTACGAAATTTCAATAGAATAAGAGGCAAGGGGGTCTACTCCGAAGTAGTATCGGCCGAATGTTCGGCCGTTTCCTGCTACGAAGTTACTATTTGGTTCGATGGGTTCTGATCCTACACTCCTACACTCTTTCGAATATTGACTATGGTCCCGACCCAACTGAGCCAATCCGAACTTTTTTCGCATTTTTCAATAATATTCGGTTCGGCCATGTGTCGGTCCGATTCGAACATTCGCACTTTGCACTTCGGAGTAGGCCCCCAGCTTATATTGGTTTTTGTAACCACTGACGTGCTGTCTGCTGAGGGGCTTTTGTCTAAGCAATAACAGCCGCACGATCGATCAGGCTAAGCTGCGCTTGCGATAGTTGGTCCGTGGATGGGTGACCATCTTCACATACCAAGACTCCTCCGTGCCTCGGAAAGCACGTTAAGCCGTTGGTCCCGGCTATCATTCGTGGATCTTTGACAGTCGTTACGGGTCGTCAGTAGCCCGAAAGTCTGACAACCAGTCTTACCAAGGGGCGTAGTACCCAGTTACTGGATTGTGGAGGTCCGATAGGCAGTCGCACCATGTAAAATACTGCTATTTGGGTGCATCCGATTAGACTAGAAGCCGACCCCAACATAGTTGGTTAAAGGCTAGGCAGATGATATGACGTGCTACTGTAACTACACAAATAATAATAATGCATCTTACCACAGTCAACAATCTCGTGGAACACGTAGTTGGCAGTGACGACGGGTTGCCGTATCCAGGGGTGCGCCATCAGCTGCGTTATCGTGCATCTGTTGGCTGGCTCCTTGCACAGCATCCAACGGAGGAGTTGTTCTAAATCTGTCAAGTAAACAAATAACATAATGACGCATAACGTGATACCTGATCAAACATAAATTATGTCAAAAGTGCGAGTTTTCAAATTTTCCAAAGCAATTTTAATATTTGTATAAAATATTTTAAGTATAATATTATTATTCAAGAAGTAAAATTTCAATCATATTGCATTATCACGTCGTCATAAGCACAAATTAAGGTGATTGACACTGATTAAAAGACTAACTAATGGAGTCTTCCATGGCAACGCTAAACCTGTGCACTTTTACTTCTAAAGCAGATTCGTGAACGTCATGTTCGTGAACGGGCGCCGTCATTAGGGACTGGTCAACTCTTTGCTGCCATGGCTTATTTTGATTTAATTAAATTTTTAAATTGTTTTTTTTTTTATCTTTTCATTACGGACGCTTTTAACGTTCTGCATCGTTCTCACATGCATAATTTTGAACATGAATGATGTAACCAATACTTTGTAACAATATTATTATGATTTAAAAGAGTGTCCATGGAGTTTCTTGCCCATTCTTCTCCATAGGTACCTACTACGCTTTGGAATGGGCAACTAGCTTCATCTTTTTGACTGACCGACCTTGACAATTCAAAAGTGCCTGTAATTGGTTTATTTGAAATAAATAGTTTGAGTTTAGATTCATGAAATAGTTAAAACAATTTTTACCTTCAGAAACCACCTGCGGAAACGCTAGCGGCCCTTGTATTGTATCCTCAATGTCAGAAAACGGGTTAACATAGAATGTGAGCACATACAGGGTTATCCCCATTGACCACATCTCTAACTCAGGGCCCGCGTATCTGTGAAATGAAGGAAAGTTTCGTATGAGGTCATATTGTCATGTAAACAAGTCGGCTGTTGCCATTAAAACCATGTTTGGCCAAACACTTGACAGCATGTTTACTATTGTAACAAAAGTGGGCCAAGTATTGTGCTCTGAGAAACTCCAATCGTGCCCAGACAACCTGAAGAACTCATTCTACTTAATTCGATTTCGGACTATTTTTAATTAAGTACAAAATAAGAAGGTGCCTATTCTCATTAATTATTCAATAGAGATGTAAATTCTAGATCAATATTTTGCGATAAACACAGTCAAATGACTTTAAAAAATCTAAAATCGTATCCAAACAGTGAACTTACTTGTTCCCAGCTAAAACTTCAGGGCTGCAATACTCTGTGGTACCGTAGAAGGTGGAGAACAGCGTGTCTTTGCTCATAAATGTCGCTGAGCCAAAGTCAATGAGTTTGACGTGGAACTTGTTGTCTATGATAACGTTTTCATCTTTTATGTCGCGGTGTAAGATATTTAGGGAGTGAAGGTACTCGACTGCTAGTCCTATCTGTAAATAAGAATAGACACAGTTAGCCTGTTTAGTTATTAGGTAAAGAGGTGTAAAACAAATACACCTTGTACACCAACTTTGACATTATAAAAAAAAAAAAAATATGAAGCGGTAGTACGGTATGAAGCAAAGATCGATCGGAAGTAACACAAAAGTCTCGCAGTACGTAGCAGATTCAGGATGTCCTGACTTTCATTTTTATACATTGAGATAGTGCGTGGCCTTTTTGAAGTAATTGACATATAGATAAATACCTGTCTAAATATGTAACTTAGCAATGGCTCGTCGAGCCTCGGTCGTCGTTCGATAAACTCGAACAGATCCATACCCGCGCCATGCTTCTCCATCACCATCTGGAAGTACTTCTCGTTCTCGAACACGTCTACCACGCTCACCTGCAAAACAATGTACACCAAAATTGAGGACTCGGTTTATCATGTTTTACATAACGCTAATTAAAAAGTGCGCATCGTGGTCGCTGCGCTTCGAGATCCAAAAGGTAGCATCAGCCGGCACCCATTAGCTTATGCCAACTGCTGTTTTGCTATATTCTTCGTTGTTTCCGCTCTTACTGCGTTAAGCGGTAGTGGATACCATGAAGCCAGACTGTTGCCAGCCAGCCATTGGATTTCCAATTCCATTGTCCTGGATTTAGTTTTTCGTCCTGGACATGGTATACACGCATAGTACGAACCACCGTTGTTTACGAACCGTCGGTAGCTTTAAGTCTATTCTAGATGCAGTTGGTAGGTAAATACTAGTTTTTTCATTTTTCAGGTTTGACACTACTATTTAGTAATACATTCTAATACTCACAATGTTAGTATGTTTAAGCGTGAGCAATAGACTCAACTCCAGCGGTACACGCCGTCCGTCGGGCCCGTCCACCCAGAAATGTGTGCCCACCTTCTCTTTGAGTATGAACTTGGCAACTGTTAGTAATCTGTCAGACCGACGGTACGCCATCTTGACGCAGCCGTAGGCGCCTTTACCTGGAAAGGTTTTGTTTTAAATCTGGGTTATATTAGAGCCACAACAAACGAAATGTCATACATGGGGCATTTCACGTGAAGCGGACGGGAAAAAAAATTACAGATTTTGGATTTTGTTCATAATTGGGTCAATTGTACTTCCATGGGACCTGAATAACGAACGTAATATTTTTATTTATTTTTTGTCTAGTTGCGGATTTATGCGACTTCAGAGAATTATCAAAATTTGAGGAACTGATTTTTCGATAGGTATTAATGAAGTTAACCAGATGGATTGAGCAATGAGTATACAGTGTTTATTTGTGAATATTAATTGTTTTTCATAGAAATTGATTACAATTTGTTTTTTTTTTTTCTTATAGTAAACCGGAAATTAACATAAAAAATCAGTTTTTTTTCAACTTCGCATTTTTATATTTTTTATTTTTACCTAAAAATATACCTTGTAGTATAGAAATATCATGCGAAAAATTTCAGAGTGGTATCTCGATTCGTTTAGAAGATAGATGAATTAAAATACGAAGGTGCCATATGTCGCGCAGTACTGGGCGGTTCCTTAGTGTGACTCGCTTCGTACGGTTTATATCATAACTCATGAAAGATTGTTATATAACCATAATGAAAACGAAAATTAAATAAATTTATTATATGTAATTATCATTATTAAGTTATAATAATCAATCAAGTAAATACAATTTAGTTTTCGATTACTGCTCGGAAGGGTAAAATAAAACATTGAAGTGCTGAAAAAGATGTATTATTTATTTCGTAATTTTAGCTATTTTACAGCTCGTGGAATAACTTGTACGTTTTACAATTATGCCCTCAGACGTTGGTACAAAGGCGTGGAACTTTTTAGTCCCTGGAATGGTGACAGCGGTCTCAAATCGCGGTTGCAAAAATAGTCTTTGTGGTTGTATCTCTTCTTTGGAACAATAATAAACTGCAGTTTTCGTTACAGCTGTTTTAGCCCAATCATAGTAGTAGGGCTAGTAGTTGCTCTATTTGCAGGCAATTGAAGGCTTGCACGGGCTGCCAGTCTTTTGAGATTCCCGCCAAGACCATCACATGGCCCCTTGCCGTGTGAGGTCGCGTGAAAATGAATTTCAGCTTCAGTGGTAAAATCTTCTTTATAATAATATACAGGGTTATTTTTTAAAGACCAGCCATATTTAAGGATGTGGTACAGACCATCAAACTGAACAACTTTCTCCATGGGACAAATAGCGTAATCGCGAAAATTTTATCAACTGTCCCATAGAAAACTTCAATACCTACTCGACCTAAATGTATGGGACGGCTGAATTTTTATTCGCGATTACGATGTTGGTCCCATGGAGAAAGTTGTTCAGTTTGATGGTCTGTACCACATCCTTAAATTTGGCTGGTCTTTAAAAAATCACCCTGTATATTAATAAAATTAAATCGCTTTTTAAAATGTTGAGGCTCCATCTGTACTATATATCATTTTAGTTACTGCTACACCTTTATCTGAGAGATGTTTGTGTAATAATTTCTGAAAAGCGTAAAACGAAGCCGAATCTTGTTTTAAATCATCCGCTATCGGATTGTACTAAAAACCTGACATCAATAGCGTAGCTTGTTCATTATTCCAATGGAATGATTGAGCGGTATCTTGTACAACGAAATTATAATTTTCGGCAAAATCACATTGAACCAATATTTCACCCTCAGCTATTGTCTCTTTTAGCCTTTTTAAGTTCTTGTTGTTCACCGATATAGGCATGCGGCTTTAAGTTATCCAAAGCATTACAAAAGCTATCAACGAAATCATCTGCGGGAAGCACTTGGGTGATTATCGAAAAGCGATCTGTGTGATTTGATTTCCATCAAAAACCATTTAATGATTAGGCTAAAATAGCTATAACGGAAACTGCAGTTTATTATTGTTCCAAAGAAGAGATACAACCACAAATACTATTTTTGCAACCGCGATTTGAGAACGCTGTCAACATTCCAGGGACTAAAAAGTTCCACGCCTTTGTACCAACGTCTGAGGGCATAATTGTAAAACGTACAAGTTATTCCACGAGCTGTAAAATAGCTAAAATTACGAAATAAATAATACATCTTTTTCAGCACTTCAATGTTTTATTTTACCCTTCCGAGCAATAATCAAAACTAAATTGTATTTACTTGATTGATTATTATAACTTAATAATGATAATTACATATAATAAATTTATTTAATTTTCGTTTTCATTATGGTTATATAACCATCTTTCATCAGTTATGATATAAACCGTACGAAGCGAGTCACACTAAGGAACCGCCCAGTACTGCGCGACATATGGCACCTTCGTATTTTAGTTCATCTATCTTCTAAACGAATCGAGATACCATTCTGAAATTTTTCGCATGATATTTCTATACTACAACGTATATTTTTAGGTAAAAATAAAAAAAATAAAAAAATGCGAAGTTGACAAAAAACTGATTTTTAATGTTAACTTCCGGTTTACTAAAAAAAAAACAAAAAAAAAACAAATTGTAATCAATTTCTAAGAAAAACAATTAATATTCACAAATAAACACTGTTTACTCATTGCTCAATCCATCTGGTTAACTTCATTAATACCTATCGAAAAATCAGTTCCTCAAATTTTGATAATTCGTTGAAGTCGCATAAATCCGCAACTAGACAAAAAAAAAAAAAAATATGACGTACGTTTATTCAGGTCCCATGGAAGTACAATTGACCCAATTATGAACAAAATCCAAAACCTGACATTTTTTTTCCTGTCCGCTTCACGTGAAATGCCCCACATAACAAAGTTCAAATTATATTGCAACCAAAACTGGCCCCACTTAGCCACGGGCCCCACTTAGATTTCCGTGCTATACATAAAAACTCTCCTGAATAAATGCTCTTTGAAAGTGAAAGCCGCATACAAATCCTTTGTGTGGTTTAGAAGATCTAAGCGATGACACAGACAGACACGATGTCAAGATTACTGAAAACGCTTATGTTGATGTATAATAAGAAAGAGTTAAAAATGTAAACTACTTATAAGATGAAATATCTTGATCTTTTTATTTTTTGTTATTTTTTTTTGTTCTGAATATAAACCACGTTATTTAGTAGAAAAGTCCGATAGAATACAGTCAGAAGGAAATGTGATGTCCAATTAAATTCATTCAAATTATTTAATGTGTGCTTACCAATCTGCTTGAGCGTAACATAATGTTTATTGTATTCGCCGGACACTTGCTCGTCGCCACACTGACTCACTAGCGACATCGACTGTGGCCTGCTGCTCGCCGACTTGTTACCCTAATAGAAAAATAAATAGAGTTGATTTTTTAATGCACTTTTTAAGGAAAGGTAGCTACTTGAATTTATTGAAATTTTGTATACGCTTACGCTTGCTCTTTGGGTATAATATAATGATATAATATTATAAAGATAATGAGATGGTTACATAATTGGTGAAAGATATATGATATGATAAAAAATTATGATAACTGTTCTGCAATAATGGCATTTAAGTTGAATTGAAAAACGATTACATTTGCGGAGCTATTTTTTGTTTTATCTTGTTTATATCGATACCCCCATACGTCTCGAAGTTTCGCCAGCTTATTTAATTTAACCCTGTATCATCATCTCCCTAGCCATTTCCCAACTGTGTTAGGGTCGGCTTCCAATCTAACCGGATGCAGCTGAATACCAGTATTTTACATGGAGCGACTGCCTGTCTGACCTTCACAACCCAGTTATTGGCTAATACGACACCCCTCGGTAAGATTGGTTGTCAGACTTTCGGGCATCTGACGACCCGTAACGCCTATCACAGATCCACGAATGACAGCCGGGACCAACGGTTAAACGTGCTTCATTTAACCCTGTATATACTGCTCAAATGTAGTACTATTATGTAACTAATACACAAGACATTACTATACCACAGTGTTACTAACGAGGACTAGCGAGTTGTCGGCCGTGGACGCGACACTGGACGCGAGCGTGGTGTGTCGCACCGTGTCCTCCAGCTGCACGCCCAGCCACACGCAGCGGACACGACAACCCGTGTTTAGCTGCATGCTTGATACTGTGTAGAGGACATCTGGAATAGAGCGACAGTTGTGTTACAGTCAGATTAAGAATTATTTTACATATTTTTTTTTTTTTTTTGTTGGTCTGTCTAGTTCGCCTAGCATTCGCTAGTGAGACGTGTCACTCCGCTCAGCAGTAGCGTCAGTCGCCCGCTGGACTTGTCCCCCTTCTGTTGATCCCCTTGTAGCGGTATCTACAACGCCACATGCGAACTACGCGTCATACTGACGTCACGAAAAATCCTGCATCTCGCAAGCAGAGTTTACCGCGCAACTACCATATATACAACGGCCCAACATGAATCATTGGGCAGTTGGCCGCCAGACAAAACACCCGTCTGGTCGGATGATCCTTCCTTTTCTATGGAGTATGAGTGAACTTTACACCCTGTTCCTCATACCTCTATACCCTCAACTGTCAGTATAATTGGGTTTTTACAGAAAATTCTCAGTAGCAAACCGGTGTGGTGAGTATGTGCCAGGTTATTGACAATAGGGGCGCCCCCTATGACATGGGATTTATTGGAAACGGCAAAGACTTTTTTTTATCAATGTTTACATCACAGTACTCACTAAGATGTGTGCCATCCTTGTGCAGTACCACCCCCCGGTAGGTGCCGTCCCTGTGTTGGCAGTCGGTCGCGCACTCGCAAGGCTCCGCTTTGTTTCGCGAGTGCTGCGGCGTTGACGTCATTACTAACGTACGCACTATGCGCTTTGGTGCGCACGGAGTTTCGGGCACGTCGTCTGTGGAAAGAAAAAGTTGGAGACTTCGGGTTTTTGGCTCGACTGAACTGACTGAAATTGAATAATCTCTTGTAGCAGTAATTTTCACACATAACATTACGCCTGTTTTTTCCAAAGGGATAGGCAGAAGTGCACCTTTAGTCTCCTCTCACAGAGATGAGGCCTGTGTTCCAGACCAGTCCCAAGTGTTCATGTTGTGATTAATCTGTCGTTGGGCGGTGGACGAAATCTCAACCCTGAAAAACTTGGCAAATCGAATCTTCCACAGATTAGATTTGCCAAGTTTTTCAGGGTTGACATTTTTACCTGTTTCTTAGTGCTTATTAAAAGGGCTAATTTTAAGGGCTTTTTTTAAGGGCTGATTTTTCCAATGACAGATAACTTTTATCCGTGCAATAAAATTGACGTCTAACAGATTTTGTATTGGAAAACTCAGCCCCCAGATAAAAAAAACCGGCGTTAAAAAATTCAGCCCTAATGATAAAAAAATAAAACACATTTAGCTTACCGGAATACAATTTCCTAGGTGCAGATTCAGTCTGTGTCTCCAAATCGTTATCATTACTCAAGCTATCAACGCTTTCATTACCGTTGTGCTTCGGCAAGTCTTCAATTTCACAACCAGGGGGCGGCATCTCGTTTATAGGAGTCAAGAAGTCTGCACTCGTCTCATTCGAGTCACAGAAGTCTAAAGACAAACTCGTCTTATCATCTTTCCCTGGTAGATTAGCTTTTAAGGACCTATATTTACTTGAGTCGAAGGAGAGTCTTAGAGAAGGATCATTAAGCCTTACTCTAGGAGTATTCCCAGTTGGAGTTACCTCCTGAGAATGCTGTGACGTATAGTAAATAGAATCAGATTTCTCCGCAGGCTTGGCAATAGGCCTCGCAGGGTTACTCTGTTCAGAACGTAGTATATTCTCGCTCCGAGACTTCGATATGCTGCTGTGACAATAATTTTCGTCGTCTATAGAAATTCCTGACATCCCGGATGTGACGTCAGGTAGGGCGGATATGTCGTTTCGTTGTTCCGTAGTACTGATGCTGGAGACCATGTCTTGCGTGGGGGTGGGGGTGTGGGTGACCATGCTGCAGGACTTGTCGAGACAGAGGGCGCTGGACGATTTCTCTCGTGTGGTGGACAGGATGGATGGATGGACGTTTAAGGACATGCAGGCGGATTTCTGGCTGCCGTTGAATGCACCGCATGAATCGTCGTCGGTGTCTGATGCTGGAACAATTAATGAAGAGTTTATATTTCGTAGAGTAAATAGTATATGCATCATTTTTTAAATTTTACTGTTATTTTTCTAGTTTGAAACTTACAAAATTATACATGGGAGAAAATAATAAGGTTTTTATTTTCTAACAAGGTAAAATAAGCGCTTTTGAACATCATTATTTTTATAGTTTATTAAAATTCTCAAATGTCTTTTCATGTACGGTCACCAAAGGAGATAAGTAACCGAAAAAATATCCGTCGGTTTCTTACTAAACTTCAAATATATCCGTCGACCCTGGTTACTTATCTCCTTTGGTGACTGTACACAAAGTGTGTCTGAGAAAATTCCGACTAAAACCCGCGAAAAACAAGAAACAATTCAATCAAATTCTCTAACTATTTCTCATCTGTATTTTTTTATTTATCATTTGTATTTTTTTCAACATACCTGACGCATTATCATCATTATTGACCGGTGACAGAGTCATATTCCTGTTTCTTTCAGGCATCTTCACAATATCGGCGGCCTGACAGAAGTTCTGTATGACATCCTCAATGTGATGGCCTATGACTTCGGTGTGCGGCTTGCCGAAGGTCAGCATGGCAAAGTGGTGGTTACAGGCGGTTATTATACCGCTCTCGTCTACTACTAGGAGACCGCTGACGTTGTAGGTGACCTGAATGATGTCGAAGGCTTAGATTTTTATTGAATGGAATTGTTGTAGAGACAATCTCCAACCAGTGTTCCCGTCAAGTTGAATGGAAATACTGGACTTTATGAAAGTAAAAAAATGACAATGCAGCTAATCTAGATTTTGGCTAAATTCACTTTTTCAGTATACAGGGTAGCAGGAACATCGAAGAGAAAACTGTAACTATGAATTCAGCACATGATTCTACACCCCCTAGCGTCGACATTTAAAGATGGTTATCAAAAAATAAAAAAAATTAGCTCTTTAAAAGAGCTGCTACGCGGACAAAATGTATAGAACAGCTAATTTTATTTTTAATAACCGACGATAAATTTCAACTCGGTGGGAGGAGGGGGATGTTCAGAATCATGTACTGAATCCATGCTATTTTATAGGTTGCGCGTCGTTGTCCCTGCCATGCTTGAAAATATAATGTGATCAAAGTATTTTAATTTATTACCCTGACATTGACTTCAAACACAGGTCTGTATGACTTGACACCACAGACAGTAGACCACAGGGAGTTGTCTGTGGTATCTGGTTTTGATATCCACAAGCATAGCGGGAAACACCCGCCGTCCAGCGTTCTTCCTGTAAATAATTATATTGTTTTACTGTGTTTATTTATATTGATTGCTTTTGATCTCAGATGGGAGTCATGGACCTTTTTTAGGATTATTTTATACTAACGTAACATCACACCTGTATTGACCATAGTAGTTAAAGGAGTCGTTATATCTGACCACCGTAAGGACTATTCCTGCTTGCAGCGCATATTAGTAGTCCACCTAAAAAGGATCCTCTTTTGATTTACTTACGGACGATGATGTGATCATCATGTGCACGGGGTTTTGTTTTTAAAATGGTCAGATATAGGTTTTAGCGATAGTACCTCTCACAATGCATGGATTTATGCCAAATACCAGATGCTTTAAGAACATAAGTAGTTAGCATTTTAATTTTATTTGTCAGAGAATCAAAATAAATCCGCTATGAGTAAGGTAGCCTAGGCGCTTTAGGCGCGTCAGGCGAAGAACTTGTAGCATGTGACTTGAAAGAACTGAAAAGTTAACTATACATAATTATATAAAGTCTATTCAAATGTATGTTTCAAATTGATGTTATTTCAAGTTAAACAAATCTCAACTTTATTTTAACGGAATTAAGTTGATTTCAGGGTGACTAGCACTATTGAAAAAGTTATAAAAATGTTTGAAGTTGTAGCGTAAACTGAACTTTATTGTGTAATAAACTCACATTTGTTTACATTTTTGGCAAATAAATCCCGAATGCAGGATAGATTAAAATTGATTGAATTTTTTTGATAATTCCTTTACCTGTTAGTTTCTGCTTAGCCATATTCCTTGGCATTGGTGCATCATAAGAAGGCAAGCGCGCGTTAGGTATGAGTGAAGCGAGAGGCACTCCCACTAGTTTGTCAGGCGACTCTGCCCCGAATAGAGCAGCCGCTGAAGCACCCTCGCACGATAGGACTATGCCTGTATCGGCTTCTACTGTTAACTGGAAAAAGAAATAGTTTTTAGCATGGTAGTAATTATGCTTTAATCAGTCAATAAATGTTTGACATCTAATTTTCAAAACCCCAAGGTTTCCCAGAAGAGCGTTTCCATTATATTTCTAACGGACGTTATGAAGATCTGTCATTTCCACCAGTACTTGACATTAAGGTGCCAAAAAACACTTTGTATTTGGATATTATGACCGCATGCGGCGGTCACCGCTCTTCTAAGAAACCGTAGACCGTCTTTGCGACTGAAACGCAACTCGATTTTTATTTTTATTAGAAACGGAATTTTATGATAAAGTTTAAAGTTTGGAGTCGTTTGGGATTTCGGGGATTACGTTAAACTCAAATTCAAAGCAGTTATTTCAATTGAACCATTTATAAGCACTTTTGAATTGTCACGAGTCGGTCAGTTAGTCAGAAAGTTACTAGAAGCTACTAGTTAGGTTTCTTAAAGTATTTTTGTCTTGTCTGATAATTTATCATAATTCATTTCTACTACATTTGGGTAAAATTGCATTATTCATACAAGTTTTGAAATTCTCCATCACAACAGATTTTCTGACCATGGACTTGATCAGCCTGTCAAAACCAGCGGGGTAATTGCGTGGCAATGGCTTTCATTTTGACAGTTCAACAAAATTCATTGCGTTATTTACGTTGTTGAGCACATACAGGCTGATTTTTTAAAGACCAGCCAAATTTAAGGATGTGGTACAGACCATCAATCTGAACAACTTTCTCCATGGGACAAGTAGCGTAATCGCGAAAATTTTATCAACTGTCCCATAGAAAACTTCAATACCTACTCAACCTAAATGTATGGGACGGCTGAATTTTTATTCGCGATTACGATGTTGGTCCCATGGAGAAAGTTGTTCAGTTTGATGGTCTGTACCACATCCTTAAATTTGGCTGGTCTTTAAAAAATCAGCCTGTATATTCTTCGAACATATGAAGCAATTGATTAGCAATATCCTTCTAAATGATTCAGGTTCTTATTCATCACTATGAATATGAACCTGATGTCAAGCAGCCTAATTGCGTAACACACTTGTTACGCAATTAGGGTGCTTGACAAAATCAACCCATGATTCTTCTTAGCGTGTCGATAGCAATCTAAAGGGACTCGACCCAGAATTCGGAAAAAACCACGATTGTTTTTAATTAAAAACTTACCACAACATTCTTACAGTTGACAGGCTCAGCGACAACTAAGCATGGCCCATCATTATCCAGCTGTCTTATCCATAACGACACCTGGACTGAACCACCATCCTTTGATATAAGTTCAACTACCTGCAACATAATATTTATATACTTGTTTGACATTTATGAAAAGGTCAACCGTTTATGGCAGCTGTGAGGAACAGGCCTAAGAATAGAACTTATCCCTTTTTATATACAATGTGTAACTGAATTAATGCACATTATGAAAGAGTTTGTTCAAAATCGTTTACTGAATCGATTTTTGTAATTTTTAATATAGGTAATATTTTATACCAAAAATAATTAAAACTACGTAAATGACTGTCACACTTCCGCTGTACAGTCAAAACAAACCAAAATGGATGAAATACCCACTGAGCTAGACCCTTATACGAGTGCGACTGTGTGTATGCGTAGATTTGTAATGTGACCATAATTTTGTCCCACAATCAGTATAAGTAATTTATTTAAAAAACAATGTTTTTTACATAATAATAAAAATTCAGTGTATGTATTATGATTATAACATAATATTCTAATTAGGGTGTCTGGTGGAGTGCGTTAATTCCGGGACATGTTGTATACAAGAGATGCAATATTAATAAGGGGGCATTAAAACAGTGGTGCAGCGTAGTGCTTGGGGGTTGGGGGCGCCCCGAGCGGCACCTTTTAGGGGGCCGCAAAATTTCACAGTAAATAATAAAATATATTTTGTAAATATTTGAATTCATATTTTTAACGCAACTATAAATTCGGATCGATTGAAAAGAGCACGGAATTTTTCATTACTTATTCTGTGACGAATTCGGGGAATCCCCTTAATAATACCTATGCACCTGTTATATTTATCAATGGTTGAAATAAGAATTTTTGTAATAATAAACGTGATTGTAAAACCAATAAACTTTTTTATTTAAAATCTAACCTGTATAATGCAAAACAATGATGACTGTTCTGGCCGAAAAGTTCTCTAGAGTTAATGTATATAATGTATAGTATTCATTAAATTGAATTACCTAATTAAGAGGGCGGCAAAATTGTCTTCCGCCCCGGGAAGCAGATACCCACGCTACGCCACTACATTAAAATAGCCTCCATGGGTCTCGATACTGACCTATCCATTCGCATCTTGACAATATAGAATTCAATGCCTGCGTGGTTTAGCACTAACTTCTGGGTTGGTTGATTTGGTATTATATTAATCTGGTTATGGTTTGGTTGCTGGTTTACGATCACTGATTTAACGATATGAAATAATATGGTAAAAGCAATCTATATCTACACTAATAATAAAGCTGAAAAGTCTGTTTGTTTGAACGCGCTAATCTCTGGAACTACCGGTCGGATTTGAAAAAATCTTTTTGCATTCGATAGCCTAATTCTTGAGGAAGGCTTTAGGTTACTATAATCACGCTAGGACCGCTAGAAGTTGAACAAAAACAAAAAAAGACGCGTGAGCAGGTGATATGATGCGAAAGGGTGGGTCATGGAAACAAAACATTTCCATTTCCATTTTTAGAATCTAATATTGAATACTGCAATTAATTGCAATTATAAAATGATAAATCTAAGCTAAATTAGCACTAAGATGATTTCTTTAATCTTTTTTTATCTCATCTTGTGTATTTCCCTAAATGTATGTATCGCAGATATTACCAGATAGTATACCTGTACAACTATCAATAGCGTAACTCAAACCAAACCATATCAAACAAACCGCAAAATCAGTCTATACTGTCCCACAGGACACAGGTCTCCTCTCTTCTGGAGGGAGTGGGCTAACAATCTACCACGCGGGAGTAACAGACAGTCCGCTGTGCAGGGCCTGCATGGAGGATGACGAGACAGCGGCGCAAGTGCTGCTAAACTGCCCGGTGGTCGCCACGTACAGGGCAAAGTACTTCGGTAACCCAGATACCCTACGTGAGACGGTCAGTAACATCTAGGCGTTGCTGACCTTCCTTGAGGAGCTGGGGTGGATCGAATTATCGATTTTCCCACCCGTACGCAAAATACGCGCATTGTCGTGGAGTTGCGGACATCAGCCCGTATTACCTATTACCACGCGGGCCCAGTGCGGGTTGGTAGATGCCACATGTCTTCGAATTTTTGGTTCTAGGATATGCCGGTTTCCTCAAGAAGTTTTCATTCACAGTTTTGAGGGCAGTGGTGATGAAATTATTTACACAAAGTAAAGCGCCTGTCTGGGTTCGAACCCACGACCCTCAACTCGTAAGTCGAGGCCGTTACCACTGGGCCATCACTGCTCTCAAATGAACAGCGTTACAAAGAAACTGCTAATATTTTTACCACAACATGCACTAGTTTTTCCACCAACATTAATTTAAACAATAAAAGTATCAATGAGGTTTATCCGGTATGTGTTAAACTGATATGCTGTTCCGTTTACGTAGACAAAAGCAAAAGTTATTTACCTTTCCACTAAGCAAAACAACAGTCCCATCTTCAGAAGTATCACAGTCTTCTGGCTCATGTAAACTGAACGTCTTACAGTTCCTGTTGCGGAGAAGGTCTGAGAAACGAAGTCCACACAGCTCCCCTGATGAGTAGCCCAGCAACGAACAGGCTTTGTTGTTTACTATTAGAATCTGGAAGTTGTTATTAGGTAAAGTATTTATTAAGAAACCATCTTAGAGTGTGTTATATTCTCTATGGAAATAATGCTCATTCTATATTCTAAGATTATTCAAAGAGGTTGCTTTGAATAGGTGTGATTGTCACACCTATTATTATATTATTATACACACATAATATTACTATTGATCATTATTATTTTAATAATATATATAAACAAACCAATGATTGCTGAGGGAAATGGTCAGGTACTCAGGAGCTCTACATAAAACCTATGCTGTATGGCTAATGCTAAATTCATAGAAACAAAAACGAATTATTTTGCTTTCAATGGTAGCATTTTTATTGCCAAATGGGGCATTTAAATAGATTCGTAAGCTAATTTTATCTGTGATAGCTAGTTCCACATGGGAGGGTCAACTATGTAAAGCTGTGAAGTCTTAAAGATTTTAATTTTAATCAATAACGGTCCGTAAATTATAGGTATCGGCCGATATGCTTTTATTGACCAGACTAAAAAACACACTCTTACAAGGATAATGCAATGACCTGAAAAAAGTTTCATCATTCCTCCTTACCTTAGAAGTGTTTGGTTCAATGGTGAAGACAGCCTTGCTTGGGTTGATAGCCTGTTGCAAGCGTTCAGTCTGAGACGGTGCGGGAGATCCTGCAACTTCAGTCGCTAGGGATGTGTTGAATCTGAGCCCGTTTGGCCCATCCACTGTGGACAATGTAAAGGATGGGTTTGTCTGCCATATTCAAGATGTAGTTGATTGATTTGATTTTATTGGTAACTGTTGCCACAAAAACCAACAGAATCAACCAACAGTTTTGATAAACAAACTATGCTCCATATACATCCAATGTAGTTTTTTTAGAATGCACTAGTTAAATGCAATTTTTGTGTACAATAAGTATCTGACTAGTTAGCTATAGATTTATTTGAACATCCTATATTGATGGAGACCGCACATAAGTTATGTTAACACATTCTTCACTGGTTTATTTCAGAATACACTAGTTAAATGCAATGCAATTTTGGTGTACATTAAAGCACATATTCAATACATCTATCTAGTTAGAGATCCATTTGAACCACCTATATTGAAAGAGACAGCACATAAGTCATATCAATCCATTCTTCACTGGTTTACTGACAAATATCAAAAGGCAGCACTATTAGCTATTACACAAACCTCTAACAAGATCAACAGCTTGCTTCAGTTTGGTGGGTGTCTCCAGTTCCATGGTCATGGGTCGCGCCTTGCGGCTCAGGCGCGGGAAGCTTTGGTTACCTTCAAAGGAACAGTTTCTGAACACATTCCGGAGATAGCGACGGGGTTTTGCAGTTCTACAAGAAATTATGGGATTAAAACACTTTTTGGTCACACAAACATAAAAGTTGTTTTTGTTATAATTTCACCATAACAACTGACTATAGACAGTCATATTTGTTACAAATAGAGAAGGCAAATATAAAATATATGAGCTTAGGAGAGGATTAGTGAAATGCCTGAGTTATTCAATATGTTATTTACTTACCTGCATTTAAATTCAACTTCAGGAAACTTTTCAGGGGTAAGTAAATTTGGACTATCATCCCTGGCTTCAGTGAAAGTGAGTTTTGATTTCTGGAAGACACGCCAAGAACATTCATCAATAATTCAAAGACCCTATTTAATTTTTCTATAAATAAATTACTTACTAGTCGCGGCGTTATATTTAGATGCTCGGGCGAGTAAACATCCACAAATCTTCCGAGTCTAGGCTTCACAGGGGTCAAGCTAGGCGAATCCCCGACACTATTCCTAGAATACACAATTCCTGATATCAAAACACCTGAAACTCCGATTGAAAGCTTGCTTGATAAACTAAATGCTAAGAAAATGCTAAAGGTCCGCTTTATGATTTATTTACATCGTTCTAACTTATTTTGGGAAGGAAAATCAATACAATAAAGCGCGCAAGTTCAAAATATGAAAGGAGGAGAAAAAGTTTGTGGTACCACTTTTACCTTTGGTAGTTTAACAAACCAGCGGATTCCATTCTGGGAAACCGCAAATTAAACGAGATACGATAATGTTCGGATAAAATGAATACGACTTCGAATATTCAAAATGCACCGTTGCTTGAGTTTTCAAACAAAAGAAACAAATTGAACAGCTGTGTCGGTTGTCAAACTCAGAGTATGTTTCACTTTAAAATTTTTCGTGATCGTAATATTTTATGAATTATTCGATTTTGAGTATTTGTTTTTAGCTACAATGATTAAAATTTAACTCACAAATGCGATTAAATAATAAATAAGTACTAAAATGATTATTGAAATATCTTGAAAACTGTGATTAACGCCACCTTTATCTTGTATCTCGTTTTATTATCTATCAGAGTACTCTACAGCTGATTTTATGTATTGTTGATAGATGGCGCTAAAGGCTTGTAGGTAATTTTACTTAAAAATCGTAAATACAACGAAAAAATTAAAAATCTCAAAACTCACAATGATAACAAGAATGTAAAAAGTTGTTATACGTAAACTTGTTATTTTATAAGATTTGAATTAGCAACCATAGCAGAAACTATGCGAAAATTTCAGCCATACTTTCGACTGGGAGCGTGGCGTCTCCTGTAATCCGGCTTCTCGGAGGTCGGAATCGGAGGATGGTTTGAGGTCGGGGGTCCTGGTGCTGAGTGGCCCATGTTGACTGGACGTCCACACTAAGCCCGGTGTAGATATGGATCCCCCGGAGGAGTCTGGGGGATGCAGGTCTACTAAGGAGGGGCGAATCGGGCCAGGGGGGAAACCCAGCAGCCAAAAGTCCCCGCATCGGGCAGTAGTGGGATAGCGGCCGGGAGTGGGCGCTCAGTATCAGCCTGACCAATAAAATCAGACCCGTTTCTTTTGCAAATTTTTTTGAATTTTTATTTTAAGATTCTCTTGAGTGTTTGTTTACTTCTTTAGGCATTGTTAGGCAAAAAATAACCATTTATCTCACATCAATAATTAATACTTACTTATTTAAAACCTTCTAAACTTACTGGCATTCATGCTGGAGATGTCATTAACGTAGGTATACATTTTTTTGTTTTACTTCTTTCAGCACTTAGTGAGGCGACTAGTTTTTTTTTCTAAGGAAAGTGGTCAGCTATTTATTTTGTAAAATTACTAAGCTAGAACCTGTTTTGTGAAAAGGAAAGGTCTTTCGAGGTTTTCGAACTTCAGAAACAGGATGGGTACGTTTTACCTTCATATTTTTAACCTATTTAAAAAATTTGAATATTTCCATTCTTCACTCCTTTGCATTCTCAACTCATGAACTGAAACAAAGAATGAATGAAGAAGTATCTAATACAAATTATTTTGTCAAGGAATGAAAACGAAATGGATCAGAATCAGACGCAATTTGAAGAATATTGCATGATAGAAGTTTATTACACGACATCCCATAACGACATGATGAAGGTTACCATTAAAATATCACTTTTTTATATAGCTACTCGACTTTTCCTGGAACGTAATACGGGTAAGTACACCTATGTTCCGGTTACTGCGTGCACTTTCAAATCCCAAGGTCCATAAAGTGGCACATTCACGTTTCAAATCCGGATTATAACTCTTATTTTATAGGTCATAAGGGCGATTTTTATTGTATGTAAATGAACATGTTCCTATAAATTGTAGATTAATTGTTATTAACTTATTATAGATTTAGTAGGGCGTTGTTTTACGGATGTTGGTGGTTTTGGCTCGTAATTGTGTATAATGAGAGACTGGCAGGTTTGTGTAGGCACGATCTCGAATGTAATGTGAACTGCGAGTGAATAAACATTTATCTAGTAGTATGTACTTTCAAAATGCTGATTTTTTATTTTCGCAGAACTTTTAGGACTAGACTAGCAATCGATACACACAGACTTCAGAATTGAGTACCTGCGTGTACCGTGACTTAATAAAATACTTAGGTTAGGTACTATCTATTAAAACTTAACCCAAACACAGTGAGTAACATCAACAAGCCACATGAGCTGAGCTTTTGAAGATGTCTGAGGAAATCTGAGGGGGACGGCGCGAACGCAGTCCCCACTACCAAAAATAACGCATCCGAGTTATCCACATTAGGGATAATCGCAAGGGTCAACCCAACCGCAGTGCAATGGGAAGGTCTCGCCCTGGGGGAACCGCCTTATTGATCACGGTGTCCCCTATGCCAGGTAAGTATGAATTCTGTGCGGAAATTCACGAGGGTCGTTCAACGACGGAGAATCTTGACACCGCGATTCAGAAACGTGACGTAAATGTACAGCGCCATCTAGTTAGAAATTATACAAACTAAACGTGTCGCGACGCCGCGCGCCGCTCGCTGCCAATGTTACACGAGTTTATTATATCGATCGACCCGACCGACACCGGGTACTTATAACAGATAATTTAATTAAAATAGCTGCTGAGGTTGTGTGAAATCGGTTGTTATGTTAAGGGCAAAGAATAATAACCACAGAATAAGTTACATTATCTGTATGAGCATAGACTTGGACATTTGGTCTGTGTGAAAGATGATATGGCTAGAAAGGCAGGGTATATATGGAAGAAATTGTATTTACATAATATATTTTTTTGTAGGTGCGCTGTGCTTTCCTATAATTTAGACATACATGTGAGATTTATAATTATGACAAGGATTGTGGGTTTAATACTGTGTATATATACCGCATGACATTTTTAACGTCTGGAAAAAAACAGGGTATAAAAGGTAAACGGAGTAGTAGTAGCCGATTGCATAGATATTTCTTTCTTTTTAACCGACTTAAAAAAAGGAGGAGGTTCTCAATACGACTGTATTTTGTTTTTATGATTGTTACTTCAGAACTCCGTTATTTATAAGCCGATTTGCAAAATTCTCTTTTTATTTGTAAGGATTTATTTTCAGATTGGCCCCATAGAAATAACATCAAAAACGGTTCAGTAGTTTTTATTTATATTATAATCATTAAAGTCATGAACACAACTCTCTAAGATCAAGTAATCCAACTGAATGACTATTTCATGAAATCTGGACATGTTAGGATTATGCTACGAGTAACTTAACAAGTTGTATTACTGATTCTAATGATTATAATTCTGTAAATACATATTTTTTACGGCCGCGAATCATATTTTAATCAACGTACAACTTAGTACTGACCAGCAAAGCGCAAAAATCGTAAGAAAATTTGAATTTCGTGGGCTACCTTGGAGCATCAACCTTAATGGATTCGGCCCAGAATTCTGCTACGTGTTTGGCGCCATCACTAGCGTCCATCAGTTCCTGTAACGCACAGCTAACAGGACACGCAGGACATCGTTTGTGGAACAGCACTACATTTACACTCTACGGCGGAGTCGTCTATGAATCTCCACGTCGACTGTAATAACCATTACGAGTTATTTTGGTTACTCAGATTGTCCTAGTTCTTATTCCAAGAGTCGCCAAGAGACAAAATCAACCAAGAGGAAAGAATGGCACTTGCTAAATAATCTTTAAAGTGCTCTGTCAACGGTTGAGTAACCCATAATCCTAAGTCTAGACTCTAGACTCCCCGGGCGTGCGTAGGCGCTCTATTATTATATTTTAAATTATTTATTTAAAGTTGCGAAAGACTTCGAAAGTACAGACACAGCACATCAAGCTACTACAATCTGTCAAATGTCTTTAATAGATTTTCATCTTTATTGCTAAAGCATTAAGCTTCAAGGTTATTAGGAAATTTGACAGTTTCGGGTAGATTGACCTGCTGGCGTCTGTACATTGTGTATTTGCGAAATTGACTTCGTTATCGAACCCATTGTTGGATGTAATAACGTTGATCAATACTGTTATAGGCAGTTCGGTATTTTTTAGATGTTCATTTAATTTAGTGTTCATTGTTGGAAATTGATTTAAATAAACTTGAATGAGCGATGGACGTGGGTAACTGATTTAAATGTCTTGTAAACTATACGGGATTCAGTTAAAGATCAAATTGGAAAAATAGAATAAGTAAGTTTTAGAACTGGAGTTACCAACATAGCTTGCAGAGTAAGCAAGCTGAAGTGGCAGTGGGCTGGCCATGTTTGTCGAATTTCCGATGGCCGGTGGAGCAGACGAGTTCTGGAGTGGAGAACGCGTATCGGCAAGCGTAGTGTGTGACGTCCCCCAGATAGATGGACCGACGACCTTAAGAAGGTGGCTAGGACAGACTGGAGGCGGAGGACAGGGTGTTGTGGCGCAGCCTGGGAGAAGCCTTTGTCCAGCAATGAAACACTATAGGCTAAGTTGATTGATTGTAGGTAGTTTTCGGAACCATCGAGCCTTATATATTAAACAGACGCAATACCAACTGAACAAAATCTAATTTCCAAGTTTCTCTATATATCAACTTAATCTGTCGATTAGATGTAAATTAAGGATGAAAGCTCTCAAAAGAAGGTGAAGGAAAACATTGGCACGTCCTAGAACCAAAAATTCGAAGACATGTGACATATACCAACCTGCTTGGGCCCGCGTGGTGGATAGCACCCTGGTTCCAACGTAGTCTCGAAGAGAGGAGGCCTGTGTTCCAGCAGTGGCAACATTACAGGCTGATAATGCTAAAGGATGAAAGCATTCTTGATAAAGAAATGATTTGAACCAACATCAAGGTTTCCCATCAGTCTGGTTCGTAATTCCAACCAAAATTCCTTTGAGCTTGAGTAGATATAGGAACTTCCAAAATCCTGTACTTACCTGAAAGAGTCTAACAATATTTTAGTAATTAAAAAAAAAAGAATATGAGTAGTTATATGGGTAGAGAGGCAGGCCAAGGAAATGATGAATGGATTGTGTGAAAGATGATATGGCAAGAAGGAGGTAACAACTTAGATGACGACATATATAGATGTATGGAAAAAAAAGACTGCGCTCACAACAAATAAATTTGGATAAGGGCAGTATAACTGGCTTTAATGTCAAACATGACCTTTAATTTGTTTAGGAGAATGTTCTGTTGAAAAGTGAGATGAGATAGGTATATTAAGATACATCATTTAAGTACGTAGAACTGCAATAATATCGTGTAGTGTACATCATTATGATGCGTATATCGTATACTACCAATACCAAGCACTTACCAATAAATCATTCAAATTGACCCAATATAATTTAACCGACAAATCCAATGAATACTAATGTTAGTGCATTTAGGTAGGCTTAAAATTGCATTTGGATCGGACATTCCGTGGGCTGGCGAATGGTAGGCTAACCTTTGGCTCGGCGTGACATTACGTTCACCGTAGCGGTCATGGGACAATCATAAGACGTTGTAATGTAGGTAAGTGTAGTAGAAAAGATTGTCGTAACTCGTATGTCGTGCACTGAATAATTAGAACGGTTTTTAATTGTAAAGCATGGAGGTAAAATAAAAATAAAAAATCAAAAGTCATTTCTTCAAATTAGGTGGAGAATCAGCACTTTTCGAACGTCAAAATTACAAAAGACAGTCCCCGAAAACGCCCGCCCTTTCACCACTTCCTAGTGCTTTCGCTGGGAAGAAGATGTGGCGCAACAAACTCCCCAGCAGCACAGGTGTAGGGTTTAGGTGATGGTGTTTTAACTTTTTTTTTTTTTTGGGTGGGAAATCATCAAATGACCCCTCCCGCTCTGGGCGGAGCAGAAGGGAGTGTCAGACTTTTACTGACTAAAACCCACCCGTGTTCCTTCAGTTGCCTGTGCCAGGGGCCACGGTATCTCTTTCGAACAACCCGCAGCCCCGGCGGCGTGTTTTACCTTCAAGCCTGCACCACTGATATACTTACCAAAATTCAGATTTTTAATTTGTTAGACTAAAATGATAACGATCCACCTTTTTTATCAACATGACATTAATGCAATGATCGCAGCTGTAATTTTGGTCTAGCAAATTAAAAATCAGTTTAGTTAGCTGTCGTCAAAACCATTATGCAAATAAACGATAAAAACGAAAACGAATCGATATTGGTAATCATTTATTTTGTTTATATTGGTGATAATTTTGGTAATCAAATCAAAATCGTTTATTTGACTAAAATAGACGTATAAAATCATGCTGGGGGGCGTCCCACACTACGCTTGCCGATACGCTGTCTCCACTCCAGCCGAACGATTCTGTAAAAATCTCACCGTGAAAAGTCAGGTGAAGTGAGTTTAGAGTGAGCTGTCAATAGTGTTAATCCCCAGCATTAGTTGGAATGACAGCGCACTCCACGCTCACTTCACCTAAGTTTTCACGGTGAGATGGATACAGAATCGCACTGCTGGACTCGTCTGCTCCACCGGCCATCGGTCCTACGAGAAACATGGCCAGCCCATTGCCACTTCAGTCTGCTTACGCTGCAAGCTATGTCGGACGACCTACAGAAGGTGGCTGGGACTGACTGGATGCGGAAGGCAGAGGACAGACTGTTGGGGCGCAACCTGGGAGAGGCCTATGTCCAGCAGTGGACTGCGATAGGCTGTGTTGATAGGTATAAAATATGTTACAAATTAAAATTTGTGCAAACACCGCTATATAGTGATGACATGATGATGGCAAATATTACGTCCATTCCATGGTAACAATTTGACTTTCAGTGTCTGTACTTCGTAGTAGTTTCATAGTTCCAAGAGTTACTTCCTACTGGTGGGGTAGAACGTTTCTTGTTTGAGAGAGTTAACTCCTTAAGCCCGAAATCCGTAGTTTTGGCCCAAGTTGCGAGACGTTTCCTTATCCGAATCCTTTACGAACATAAGATTAGTTCGTGGTTCAAACTAAGAAAGAATGACAACGCGATTTGAAAGTTGTCCCTCATCCCGATGTGCTTTTACCCGTCCGAAAAATTTAATTTGTCAGTTGTTTTGACGCATCTACTACTTTCGAACGGGCCCGTATCGTCGTTGACGGACTTAAGAGTGTAGATCCCAAGATTCAAAGATGGAGAACTGAGCAGCGTCAAAGCACCGATGTTCGTGACTTTACACTTTATGACACTCATGAATTTACTAATTACTATCCAATGCCATCAGAATATCCCCTATCAGTGCTGCTCTCTGGAAAGTCAGCTAAGTCATGACAAGCTAGGTCTTAGGAGAGGTGAGAGGAGAGTTGTACAATGTGTTTAGTTAGGCAGACGCTAATCATTACTTAACTTAGAGTAACGTTTTTATATAAGATGGACAATTGGATAGTTTTACGCCACAATATCAACAACTATAATAGCCATTTGTTTCATTCGAATGTAAAACAACGCTGTTGCAAGTCGACCCTCAGCAACGTTAACAAATTATACTACTTACTGCTGGTATGATGACTTTGTAATTAAAATGAATGAAGACACAAGGAAATGTCGTGGCCATGAGCATGTTAATTTCCCCAGTCTCCTTTATTTTTCTTGTTTTGTACATCCATTTCCTACTGTTTTGGTAAATCCCGCTGTTGATATCCTTAACCTAACCTAACCACACTTGTTCAGCTTTTGTCCATAGAAAGCTGAACGAGTGTGACTAGTCCCTAACTCATCTGTTTATCTTTTAAAATTCTAGTGCCAACATTCAATTTCATTGAATTCAGCAGGGACATCGACGCGCAAACTGCAACCATGGATTCAGCAAATGAGTTTAGACCCCATAGCGTCGAAATTTTTCGTCGGTTATTAAAAAAAAAATATTGCGGTTTCATACATTTTGACCGCGTAGGTATTGCACTTTTCTATGAAACAGAAGATTTTTTTTTTGATAACCGACGAAAAATTTCGACGCTATGTGGTCTATGGTCTAAATTCATGTGCTGAATCCATGGTTACAGTTTGCGCGTCGATGTCCCTGCCACCCTGTATAATTATGTTTCATGGTCGACTATATCCGAAAGCAATGAATAAATAAATTAAAATTTAATTGAAATTGAAAATTTAAAGGCAGTCTTTGCAACATAGTGTACAAAATTCGTAACGTAACAATATCGAAAGTAAAATAATATACCAAACATTATTTCCGTTTTGCCAATTTTGTGTGCAATTTATCTGGTCGATTAAACAGCAGATCAGATAATCGGCAAATACTTTAAGTATAATTAGATTAGCAATAAATAACCTATAAGATTGTGTAACATGTATCGGTTCATCGATCACGAAATTGACACAGATGTTATTCGCTTAATCATTTTCACTTTCAATTTGGGCTATCTAGAGTTAGCCACTGCTACTGCATATTCCTATAATGCGCAGGTAAATAAGAAAAATATAATAAGAATAATTTTGTTTTAGTTTTTATTAACAGCAACACTGGTCAGAAGACTCATAAAGCATTTTCATGTTCAAAAAGAAAAAAAAGTCAGGTAAGACACGACCTGCCAGTATTTAAATTTGGAATAGGTGCGCTGCTACGCTCTGTTAGAAGGGAAGAAAGAAAAAGTATTTATTAGGACTCGCACAGGAATATCACAAACTAAACTAAACACACTCATAAAGATAAACATAAAAAATAAAATCAACAAAAGGAAAATGAAAACAGAAAATCCTGTACGAGGCCAAAAGGACGCCCTATCTCAGCATGATGTTCATATTTTTCCAAATATTTAGGAATATTTGCGCTAAATGTCTAGTGAGCTTGAAGTGAACTGTCATCCCATCTGATGCTACGGATTGAGTTATCACCTTGAGATTTTTACAGAATAGACCGCATGTATTGTAAACACTATGGTTGAGTGTTGGAAGAAGCGATGGATGGTCTGGGTGAATGATGATATGGTTAGAAAGGGCCATAGATATATATTTTTTTTTACATTTCTATGGCCCCTACCGAGATGACGACTAAAAGAGAAGTATGGAAGAAGAAGAGACGTTGCGCCGACCACGAATAAATTGGAACAAGGACAGGAGAATTATGATGTGGTCGGAAGAAGGTAGTTAACTCCGCAGAAAATTATAAAAAATCTACTCCAAGTATTAATTCTAATGCAAAAATAATTGCTCTATTTAGATGTTACTAAATATAGATACCATCTGCAAATCTGCACTATTTACTTATTGCCACAGGGTATATAATTAAACTAAGTAATTAGACAGTCATACTTAATATATTCGTACATGCAACGAGTGTAATTAGAATTACGATATGAAACTATTTCTTATAGAAATGATGATGTAACTCCTTACGATTGATATAAAAGCAATTAATTGTAACACATTAGATAACTGGACTGAATATGTAATTTGTCTATTGTTTAACTCTAAAATGGAGGCAGATGTTCTAACGAAATGGTGTGTTTCCATTGCACTAATTGGAATAACTAAAATTCAGAATCATTCATCGTCATCACCATTGGCAGCCTTGTTCCAGCCCCTGCTGGGTACAGGCCCCCTCCATTCCTTTTGTACCATGCTTCCTTGGTTTGTGCGAGTCTTATTCAGAGTGTCAATCTTAATTCCCCGTGTTTTTAAGAACTTGCGCATTCTAATCTCAGTCTCTATTTTATTCTATTTTTATTAATTGGCAAGCGATGTCGACCATTCTGACAAATTAATTTGACTTGTATAATGAGATCATAATTATATTAATAATTTCTTTTTATATTAGATTTTTAAATTTTTTATTTGTATTATTTACTATGATGAGCTTATGACACTATTTGATTGTATTTTATTGTACCTTTTAGTTTTAAGTTATGGTCTAATCTAAATTGGATTGCTATATTTGATGTGCGTAATGGACGAATTTAAAATCACTTGATGCTGTGTAGCGTCCTACGTTTTTATATTTGTACGCCGTTCAGGCAAAACATGACTGTCAGATAATTTGATGTAACATCTTGCATGCCATGTGTATGTATACTCATGTTTTGGACAAATAAAAATTATCTTATCTTATCTTATCTTAATGTCAAAATCGAGTTGGAAGTGCGCATGATAAAAAAAGAACAACTAAAATTCTTCGATGGAGATACACAATGTACTAATTATACAGATGGGTTAGTACAGGTATATCAGTCTCAAACTGTCTAAAATGTCTCTGACTTACCAAATTTTTTTAAATTGATTGTCGCTTAGATGAGATTGCGACTAGATTTTGAACGTTTTTAATGGGAATTGGTCTTAAGGTCTTACTCATAATCTTCTGAATGTCACCCGCCTACCTGGCTTCAGAGCTGAGCTTAACTAATAGGGGTTAAAGTATGAAATTGCCGTTTCATTGTAATAGGTACTTCGAATGGACATAGAACTTTCATGGTTTGATATTTTTGAGTGAGACTTTTTTCACACGGTACCTACGAAGTTCTTCTTTTAAAAAATGTGCAACATCCGATTATCGACTTTCAGTTGTTTTTTTTTATTCAGCTTAGACAAGAAAGATGGATACTTCGAAAATTCGAGTTAATTTTGAATACGAGTTCCGACGCGGAACTAACGCGGCAGAAACAGCTCGCAATATCAATGTTGCGTTTGGAGAGGGGACTGCTAATGAACGCACCGTGCGATTTTGGTTTAAACGCTTTCGTGATGGAAAAGCAAAGCTTACCAATAAAAAGGTAATGGTAACTGTTTGGTGGTCTCAGCATGGTGTTATTCACTATAGCTTTCTCCGATCTAGTCAAGCAATAACGGCAGATGTCTACTGTGCCGAACTCCGAACAATGATAGCAAAACTAGCAGTGAAACAGCCCCGACTCATGAATCGATCTTCACCATTATTGCTCCATGATAACGCGAGACCTCATACAGTACGAGAAACCGTTTTAACTCTACAGGAACTGCAATTAGAAACCATTCGTCACCCTCCGTATTCGCCAGACCTTGCTCCAACGGACTACCATTTTTTTCGTGATTTGGACAATTTTCTACGTGATAAAAAGTTTTCTTCTCAGGAGGGGCAGTACAAAATGCTTTCACACAGTTGGTCGAATCTAGATCACGAGAGTTCTATCGCAAAGGCATAAATTACCTTCCTATTAGATGGCAGCAATGTATAGCAAATAATGGTAATTATTTTGATTAAATAAATATGTTAAATTAAAAAAAAACACGGACTTCAATTTTTCAGTACAAATCGGCAATTTCATACTTTAACCCCTAATATTTGCTTATTTTAATTTCATTAATCAAGCTTCGATGTACACGAATATTTAATACATTAATTTGTTTTTTTAATTCCAGTTCACTTGACAAAAGCATTAAGTCACACACTTCGGCGTCGGTTAGCAAAATATCGTGCAACAATGGAACAGCACCACATCTAAAGCAACCCAATCGGAAGTACATAGCTACCAGAGCATAGACAAAAATAATTGTTCCATAACCAAAATATATCCGTGATAGCTTTCGCGTGAAAGCGACGTGCACGTGGGCCGTACGATGGACCGCCGAAGATTAATGGTAACTTGATCGATTAGACGGACTTTGTTTTATTTCGAGTGGGTGGAAGTACTGCCAAGATAATCAAACATAATCAGTGAATAAGCTGGTACTTTGGAATAGGTATATGGCCATGATTGCCGCCGTATAGAAAATCAGCTTATGAGTCGATTCGCACGAATAATATTAATAAAAAGTGACGAGTAAATGGACCAGTAAGCCAGAAAATCTGACTTCTACACGCTTGTAAAATTGTGGATGGAGAGAGGCTATTACAATTTCACTAATAAATACTATTATTTAAAGTATCAGAATATGATAATATGAGAAAGTTTAACAGTTATATTGAATGATATAGCAAGAGTTGGTATAACTACTCTGAATGTAGTCTCTGATACATGAATTTATAATTAACCAGAAACTGTGTAGGTCTGTGAAGGAAATGGCGTAATCTAGCGTACAATATTCCTCGACGAGAAGAGAGAGATTTTGAGGCTGGAGAACTTTTCAGAATATCTTCTTTTCATCAACGAGCAGGCGCGGTTGCCCCCGCCCTTGGGCTTCGACCAAACTCCGTGTAAAACTTTAAATTAGACATACTTAAACATAGTTATACAGCCTGTAGTAACCGCATAGTAGTCATTCTCAAAGTCAAAGTCAAACCATTTATTTCAACTAGGCACATAAAAGGCACTTTTGAACGTCAAAAATTACAATAAAATAGAATTGATTCTAGTTGCCCCTTCCAAAAGGTAGTTTTCGTATTGACAAGAATGGGCAAGAAACTCCACCGTTACTCTTTTAAAATGTTTTACACGGTTTTGTATACATTCATTATATGTGAAGCCGATGCACCTCTTTTTTTTTTTTGTTTCGCGGTGGACATCCTCATCGACCTCCTGCATCGACAGAGGGGTATGCCGGTACTCTTACCGGCTAAAACCACCGTGGTGTTCCACCTCTGCCTATGGCCGGGGGTGCGGGGTTCGCATAAGCATTCACCGCTCCCCCGACAGGCCTTGACCCGCTGTTCTTCTGCGAGTCCCACCTCCCCGTGTGGCCATTCCCACAATGGTCGCACCTACTCTGGAGTGGCGGGCGTGGAACACTGCGGCGTCAACTCGGGCCTGTCTGGTCAGACGACGGATGCCCCTAGTCCGCCGCCCGCAGGCCACCTCTCATGGAGGTCGCAGATCGTTTTGCACCCTTCTCGGGCGCCCGGTGCGTCTCCTGCGGGAGGGGAGAGAGGATGCGGCTTCTCTCTCCCACTGGGCTGCCTCCTTTGCTGACATGACGATGCACCTAGAATAAAATTACTCTCGAAATGGGGGCCCATTCTTGAGTTTACGGAAAATAGGTGCCACAGGTTTTCAAAACGCTTTCACGGCTTGAGGAATCCCCACTCCTCCCTCAGGGTGAAACATTTGCGCCCCCTTTAACGAAAACTTAGATCCGCACCAATCAACGAGGATTTTCAGATGTCTTTCAACGAACCAACAGTGGTTATATATGTAGATTTATAATGCAATTCCGAGCGCTGACTTGCCTATATTTAGTAGGTAGGTATTTAATGGTTGAGCTGGATGGTGCTGTTCCACGCGTTATGTTCGTGAACGGGCGCCGTCGGTGGAGACTGCAGGGTGTATTTTTAATCTTATATTTAGTTTTGTTTCTTCATTTGTTTTTACATTGTTCTCACATATCGCAACAAGAATAATGTACCCAGGATTTTGTAATGTATCTTGATTTAAAAGAGAGTCCTTGGAGTTTCTTGCCCGTTCTTCTCCATAGAGATCTACGTTTTGGAATGTGCCACTAGCTTCAACTTTCTGACTAACTAACCGACTATTTGACAATTCAAAAGTGCCTGTAAATGGTTTAATTGAAATAAATGATTTGAGTTTGAGTTTATACATTATTTGGGCAAGGCCTTTTATAAAGTCACAGCATACAAATTGTAGCAAGGAAGAGAAACCTTTACTGGAGGCTGTACCGGCTATTATCTCGTGTAGTCGTAAAAGTCAAGTGAATGTCGCTGTTTGTGTACTGGAGTGATCTTTATCTTGATAGGCTGTTTTGCAGACGTACTACAGTGCTCATGACTTGACACTTTCAATACGTCCTCGCTTAGTTATTATAAAGGGTGGTAGGAACATCGACGTGCAAACTGAAGTCATGAATTCTGAGTTCCCCTGCGTATTACATATATATAGCCTACCTGTTAATTCATAAGAATCTTGAAATCAAATGGATTTTGCGCTCTTAAAATATAAGAAACATGGTCTGCTAAATTAATATGATAATTATTACAATATCAAAAGCATGGTTTCTTAAAATAGCATTCTGAACAGAACTTTTATAAAATTAAGCAATCAATATTTGATACTCAATGTATTCCACACGTATTGCAGGATAATCAACATAATTTCCATGAAATCTTTTAGCAAGGATAAATAGCTAATAAAGACAACAAAAATATGAGCCTTACGGCTTATAGTAGAGTGTTAAATTCTGCAGCGGTGGGAACAGACTTCCTGAACTGCTCGGTAATTAAAAATTAAATTGATCACGTTTTAAAACGTTATGACATTTCGGAGATGACTGAGATCGTTTCCGTGTCAATATTGGTATTGGTATTAATTGCCTTTTTTGTGGGATTGCACCCTGCACTTCCTGGTGCCTCTGGATTGTTGTGATTCTTCTCTGTAGTGGAATGTGGAACCGAAATTTTAATGTGTTTTTCCTCATAACTTGAGGTTTTTACATACAGACTAGCTTTTGCGGCTTCGCCCGCGTGGACACTGACAACTCTTGAGCGCAGTTTAGATGTGCTGATCGCGTTCAGTTCATTGGAGAATTCACTTTTAGTGCCTACATCAAATAGTATGAGGAACACAACATACCAATTTATTTTAATGCTGACCCCAATGGTAAAAGGCTAGGCAGATGATGACTTTCCCCGACCTGAAAATCGAACCCAGGACCTCATGCGCAGTAGCGCTTGTGACCACTAACCGACGAGGCAGTAATGTCAAGAACACACGTAAAATAATCCCATTACACAATATTGATAAAACCTGTCTTGTTTTCAATTAAACACTGATGTTGATGAGTCTATAATTAAATCGCCTCATCATCCGTAATCTGGAATGTTATGTAGTTCGACGTAATAGTTTCGTGTTATCGTTTTAATAACACAATTTAAGGCGCTGCCCAAACAAAAAACTGAGCATTTTACGATGTCTAGCCGAAAAATGCTAAGTTTTTCATCGCTTAGTTAGGCGTATTGGTATTACGGCCATTACAAGCCAGAAAAACTGAGTGAATTTTCAAATGTCAAAGAAAAGACTTATTCATAAAAATAAAATAGTATCATAATAAAACAATCATAAAACAGAGCTCAAAAAACTTTTATACGTCACAAAATTTTTAGCGTAAACTATCATATTTTATTTAATGATAATAAAGGGAATTTAATCAACTAAAGAAAGACTTAAAAATTATTCCACTAAGCTGTGTATTTATTTTTTAATTTAATTAAAACTATAAAATTACTTTTATTTTGGTGGTCATTCAATTCAACTAACATCAAACTCATCGCTGTTTTGAATCTTATTTTGTAGCCGCGATGCGCTATTGTCAATTACCTAAAAATTTGCTTCATACCCCGCCTTAATTGAAAGCTACTAGGCCTTTCTGATAGAACGTGTTACACATATTAAATAAATAGGTTCATGTATAAACTACTTGAGTCATAAACTAGACCGGATGCTATTGGATATATTTCACAATATCAAATCCTTATAAAGGATTACGTTCTTGTACTTAATTGTAGCGAAGTTTTTTGTTCTTTCCGATAAAGTTTTCGGTACTAAAATCGGTACGTAAGTTCCGGCAACTGCCACCAATTCTTTTGACCACAGTAAGGTTCGATGTCTGCTGTCAGGATTCAGGACAGCACAGGTCGAGATCCAATCGACTCGACTATCCATTAAAATATTTTGAAGTGGAATTAGCCCAATAGATGGGAATTAGATAAGAGATCTTGAGGTTGAGATTGTCAACTTCATGCGTTGCCCAGCACAAAGCACGAAGTTGAGTTGCACTCATCAAACTAGCATTTATCTTAGTTCGATTCCCGGGTCCCCCGCTTCCAGGTGTGAAGCCCCCGTGCCTCGGATAGTACGTAAAGCTGTTGGTCCTGCGCCTGATCTCTTCTCGGTCGTGTCGGATTGCCGTCCCATCGGGCTATGAGAGTGCACGTGTGTTTGCGCACACACTGTGCACAATATAACATATTAATGGATGGATTGTCACTATTGACAGCTCACTTCAAGCTCACTTCACCTAAGTTTTCACGGTGAATTTATTACAAAATAGATCGGCAGTCCCTTTGATCACCAACACGAACGCAAATAATAGAAAAAAGCTTCAATTTCTCGGATTAATACAAAATAATCGATCCATGACCACCCAAAATAAACACTATTATGGGTAGTGACGACTCTATCCGTACTATTATATTATAGTCAAGTTGTTTCGCAAACACGTGACCAATGGATTTTCCGATGGAAACGGTTGTATAATAGATATTGGAGCACTATTGTATAGTCGTCCGGTGTTCTAACACTGACTAATAGCTTTATAAAATGTCTATTAGCGTGTAGAACCTTTCTATTGTAAAATTGTGACACTTTTACGTCATAAGAATCGCGGTGGTGTATTGTTTGTAGACCACGGATATCGAGGGATATGCCTTGGGGGCGTGGCACGTGCCGCTTCAATATTATAAAATTGGTCTTAAATTCGAACGGCGGCTGTACGCTTCATTCAGTCGCTTTGCAATTACGTATACGTAAAAAACTAAAATACCGAGTTGTGCAGTAATTATATGTAAAAATAGGTCAAATACCATCAACCTGAAGACAAATGGCGTGTCCTGCCACCAGTAAGTAAACAATTAAGTCACTGTTTTATATATTAAATCAATTTTTAAATGTTTTACTAACTTACGTCCGGAGCGACACGAACTAGCCCGAGCTAGCCCAAATCGGATATCTATGTTGAAGACCATGCAAGAAAGTTTAGTAGGTAAATCATTATTAGTGGCATTGATAGTGTTTATTGTTTTCGATGCTGTATCTTTTAACAAGTATTTTTAAATGCCACCATCTCAATCTTCTTAGTCGTTTTGATCATTCCAATAATTTAAATGCGCTTCGACCAGGGGTTTATTTAATAAGAGCGACGTTTGTAAGTTTCTTCCATATATAGAATAGAATAGAATAGAAAACTTTTATTTCAGACAGGAGTCCATAGGGTTAGTAACAATTTTACTTAACTTCTAGTGTTAGTAGGTTACAGACACAGATGTACATACAATTAAAACTCAGCGTGGAGCTGCATCCACCTCCGCAACATCGGGGAATCCCACCGATCTGCGAACACACTGAGAATACTATTGGTGCCGTCGCGAACACGCGTCATCAGGGATGCGCATCTACTCCTAATAATGGCGGTAAAACCATTAATATTATATTTATAGGTGTTGGTTATATATATAGGTGTCTGCTTTTTGAAAATTGGTCAATTTGGTCAAGTTTTGCATTGTCAATTATATTAAATCGGCCCCAAAACTCGACCGCATTGACAGCGACCGACAGGTCCCTTAAAGCAACCTGGGTTGGCGCAAAGAGCAGAGCAAGAGGTGGGACATTGTTCTTAAGCTTCATGTCCTTTTCATGATAGATCATCTTTTACACAGTTAAATCATATTTTCTTTGCTCTGCCGTTTTTCTTATAGTACATATGTTTACCATTTATACTTTTTGTCACCTACTCCTAAAAGCTAAGTTTTCAAGTTTCCGACACAATCATATTGAAGAACTCTTAACTTTGTTCTTTTTCTGTATAGGCATTTTATTTTGGCTTTCATGAACTCTCATTTTATATCATGGCGACGTAAGTAACCTATGGAAATAATTTTACTTTGAACAATACGTCGATTGATACATATTTGCGAAATATATAACTTGGGTGTGGCCTTTGTCCGGCAACGTATTGCCCTAGGCCGTCGGTTCAATAGACAATTTACCTCGGTGCATATCAAAGCACCTAATGATCTGACCTATGTAAAGACCTTTAAGCGCAGGCCACACCGCCAGCTGGCGTTCACATCGCGAACTACAGAGATAAGCTACCGAAGTATGAAAAGATGTGAAACGATGCCTCGCTCGGCTCGCCCGCCTGCCCGCCAGCTGGCGGTGTGGCCTGCGCTTTATAAAGAACATTTTACTAGGTGCAGACATCTTGATTATGTTATTACAATCGGAATGTAATTAGTACATAATTAAAGTCATTGACATTGTGCACAGGTCAGTGTGCATTATGTCACACTGGCACATAGTAAAACAAATGAATTGTTGCTATGTTGAGATAATCGTGACCCCTTTTGAATGGTCATGGTCTTAGATCTAATATGTCATTCAATACTTATAGAAAAAGTAGCCTTTTAACTGGTTTATCGTTTATTTGAACTAATTTGACAACAAGCTTTAAAAAAAGGACATGAAAAATACTGATTTACTTAAACTTAGAAAAGGGAGGTGAGGCTTTGCCCTGCAGTGGGACAATAGAGGCTAGTTAGATTAGATTAGACTTAAACTTATTCAGAATTTAATTTTTTTATAAAGAAAAAAAACCGCCTTCGTACAAACACGAACTCAAAAGTGAAAAATGATAATTAATTCACTTCACTTTACATAATAACTTGTCTTAATTTGAAAACAATAATTGAAAATCCAATTATAAAACCCAAATAATACCTCCATTTATGAAGTCGGTAATCAACTCCCGACAACTTCGAAATTCTGTCAAATCTAATTTGACTAATCAATTTGAAAATAATTCGAATCAATTTTTAGACAAGAATTATAGTGTTTTGACAACTATGCAAAAACATGATCCTTTGAGAGAGACTGGCGTACATACTAGGATACCCTGGGTGACGGTGACGGATCACCAGGTCATTATATAAGTAGTTCCAGAAAAACCATTTCTAAACCAAAGTGTCGAACACATATTCCACAATAAATTATATAACAAACGATAAACAAACTAAATTTAAATCCTACAAGCAATTAACGATAAAATAATCACTGCAATGAACCTGTTATCAATATTGGCAACGATTTGCAACACCGTCCACCTGAGTCCGGGCCGTGTATAAGGTCCGTAGCCGACATTCAATGAAATAGTTCAGTTGATAAGGCGGGTTGCACAATAGACACCTTTCACTAGGTTGTGTAAGTGTCCGGCACTCGGACAGTGAGACGGTGCACTTTTCAAGGTCGTATTAATCATTCTATTGACGTTCTTACGTTTCTTTAGTTTATATTCAGTTCGTATGTAAATTAGAGTTCGTTATGTGCGGTTTGTGTGACCTAAGTTGTTAAGCTGACTAAAAACTTACCTGCTCCGGCATCTTTGTATACAATAAGAGGTTTATTTATAAACGTTGCTCAAAGTTAAGTAATGATTAGCGACCGTTTAACCGTACATTTTTGACGTTTAAACGTCTCTTAACATTAAAGTTTGTTTTTTAATCCCAGATACTATTCTGACAGTTAATTATTTTGTGTTTGTGTTTTTTTAGTATAGAAATTTGACATTACACCTGTCAAATTAGTATCTTAGTGTCTGGGTTTGAAAAACCAACTTTTAGCAACGCTTATAAAGTTAGCTACAGTTTTCTTTTGCGCTTTTCGCGGAACATCTATGTCCGTTCACCTGCACCCTTGATGATGTGCTGATGTATTCTGTAAAAATTTTACCGTGAAAACTTAGGTGAAGTGAGCTTCTAGTAAACCGTCATCCCATCCGGTGCTAGGGATTTCCTCTATTGACAGCTCACTTCACCTAAGTTTTCACGGTGAAATGTCCTACAGAATAGAACAACTGAACAACCTCTCTGACGCGTGACGCCGCAATAAACGTCGCCACTGGGTCCAAACAGCAAGCAACACAGATGTCCCGTCGAAACGAAAAGAAGAAGAAGGATCATCATTCTATTCACGCTGGTTGCGACTAGACTCAAAACTCAAACTCAAATTATTTATTTCAAATAAACCAATTACAGGCACTTTTGAATTGTCAAGGGGTCGGTCAGTCAGAAAGATGAAGCTAGTTGCCCGTTCCAAAGCGTAGTAGGTACCCATGGAGAATAACGGGCAAGAAACTCCACGGACACTCGTTAAATACAAAATATTGGTTAATTTTAACATAAATGATTGTTAAAATTATGCATGTGAGAACGATGCAGAACGTTAAAAGAAAAAAAATGAAAAGAAAAAAAAAAAATTTAAATATTAAATTAAAATAAGCCATGGCAGCCAAGAGATGACCAGTCCCTACTCCCTACTGACGGCGCCCGCTCACGAACATGACGCATGGATTAGGTACTACATACACAAGTGTGCTTTTACAAGGACATCACCCTTTACTAAGGACATAGGTGTGTAGACCCGCCCTTGCTTCGAACGGTTTTTACGACTTGACTAAAGATTAAGATTTCTTTATTTAAGAAAGGGCTGATTTTTCAATCATCTGATAACTTTATTCCAGGAATAATTATTAAGAAAGATTTGACAGTTATTTCATACAAAAACTGTCAATCGTAAATTTTATTCCTCGAATAAAAGTTATTTGGCGATGGAAAAATCAGCTCTAAGTTGAATGTTTATGTATTTTAACTATAAATTATCTAGAATAAATTCCCTAAGTGCTGATGAAAACCTTATCTAAATTCGTAGCATGGTTTAGAAGAACACCGCCGCGATTACACAGACAGACACGAAACGCGACTTCGTTTTAATACTATTTATTATAGATGTTGATAAAAACTTGATTCAGTCAAACGTGCCTACTAACTTACTGTCATTTTGACCCAGCCATGACCCTAAATCCGTCCACTGATTGGACGACATAAAGGACCAGTTTAAGATAAATTGTTTCCTTCTACAAATCTCTTTTATTAAGCCAGTTTAACGAGGCGTTATGTACAGACGCCAGCAGGTCAACCTACCCGAAACTGTCAAATTTTCCCAATCAACCTTGAACCTTAATGCTTTAGATATAAGGTTGAAAATCTTTTACAGAAATTTGACAGATTGTAGTAGCTGGAAGTGCTGGCGTCTGAACATAACCAGGTGTATTAAACTGTCGTACAAAATCAAAGGACAATTAGGGTTTACACTCATGTTCGTGGTCGCTTAGGGAGCGGGCTATGCTCGGAGTTTTTTTGAAGGATAAAATCAGAAATTAAATTATCCGGAAAAGAACCGGAGTTACCGACATAGCTTGCAGAGTAAGCAAACTGAAGTAGCAGTGGGCCTGCCATGTTTGTCGAAGGACCATCGGCCGGTGGAGCAGACCAGTCCTGGAGTGAAGATCGGTAAGCGTAGTGTGGGGCACCCTGCAGCTGGATGGACCGACGACCTGTCCTCTGCCTGAGTAAGATTTAAAATTACGTCGTTACGTTAGATAATTACGTACTTAGCTGTTGGTGTCTGATTGAACTCAAAGCCTCAAATTAGGGATCATTTGTCATGCAAACAAAATAGCAAATCTGACTAAGATTAGGCTATAATTTACAGTGATTAATGATCTTTAAGTACTTCATACAGTTCGCGTTATAAGTGTTAATTCATATAATTAATAAAATAATAATAAATCTGTGTGAAAGGTCACGGTGTGGTTCGGGGCTTAGCCTTGCGCTTGCGTCGCATTTGTGTCAAGCGTGAACTGATACTTTAATTAGAGGTGTAGATAAGTGAACAATTACTGTGGGCGGACGTCATTTGGATTCTTGAGAAGCTGTATTTAATTGTACTGATTTGATTTGGTCAGTTAACCTCAACAATTATCTAATTATTGTTTGTTGTGTCTCAAAGTTTATACCACCACCATTATTAGGCCGCCCGTTGTATGTTTAATTTATTTTGTTGTACAATAAAGTACTTATACAGAGTGACAGGGACATCGACGCGCAAACTGAAACCATCAATTCAGCACATGATTCTAGAACCCCTACGTAGAAATTTTTTGTCGGTTTATTTTTCTTTGCCCTATATTGTGTCTCACTGCTGGGCAAAGGCCTCCCCTTTCTCCATCCAAAGTTCCCTGTCTTGAGCCATAATCTCTGGTCATGTTGGCCCTGCAAACCTCGTTAGATCGTACCTGTTAACCACCTTCGCCGTGATCTACCTCGACGGCGATGTCCTCCTTCAGGCGTCCAGTGTATGTCGATCTTTGCCCATCTCTTCGGGTGCATTGGCGCGACGTGTCCGGCCCACTCCCACTTTTTTCTCCAACATCCGCTACTTAAGTTATGGAGCGCAGCGTGGTATTTCTAAAAAATTTTGTAGGTTTTCTAAAAAAAAAACTGGTGTTTCATAGAAAAGTGCGCGGAACAGATTTTTTTTTTCTAATGGCCGACGTAAAATTTCAACGCATGGGGATTCAGAATAAGGTACTGAATTCATGGTAACAGGTTGCGCGTCGATGCCCCTGCCACTCTGCATAGGTATAAATAAATCAATTATACATGAGGATGATACATAAATATTGTAGGCTTTTGCTTTCGGCTCCATAATCATCGTAAATATTTTGTTTGTTTTTCAGTGCAAACTTAGGGCAGGTTGTTTCACGTTTACGCGACGCACGCGTATACGTCAAAAATGGCGCGAACTATCGTCAAACCAAAAAAAGCGTTGTTTCAAATTACAATTACAAAATAATGGCCTTGCCGTACGTCAAATAATAATGAGTATGTAATCCTTATTATTTGACGTACGTATGTTACGTTAACCAACCGTTTGAAACAACCGGCCCTTAAGTGTGACTGTCAAAACGTTGACTTATTAGGGCCCTTTATCTTAAAAGCTCGTTTAATGAAACATTATTGTTTGCCTCATTAATTACGAACCTTTTATGTTCATGTCATTGCTTTGAAACTCCCCTAAAGGCCTACACTACGAGTATAAAAGACTTGTAAGAGTGTGAAATTCAATTTTGCATTCAAATCATACATCAATGGCGCACAAGCACAATAGATTTACTATCGAATAGCGTGTTCTATTCACATTGTTCGCTTTTATTAATACGTTTCACTAATTCTGACCGTGTAAATCTCGTAGCCTTAGCTATCGATAAAGCGTATACGATCCAGTATCGATCATTGACATGCCTATAATCGATATACTCAACAGCAAATATGACGAATACAGATCGTGATGGAAACGGCATTGGGCTATTACTGTCTTTGTTGCGCGTGCCCCGGATTCGAACGACATTAGGTTCAAGAACTCATATCATAATGGCAACTTGAACTTTTTTAATGCGTGTCGAAATTATGAAGGCTTCATAAAAAAGTTTTAATAATGACTTCTTGATTTAGGACTTTTTAATTCAATTATCGATGGTGTTACGAAATCTTTTGTCAACGATCACGAAGTTACTACGAAGTTACACGAAGCAAATGTAATCGACGTCTATTATGTACTCGTACGATATATATGTGTCTATCTACCATTGAACTTGTGTGACTTTTGCTTAAGTTTCGAAACTTACGCATTGTCATGTCAAAGGTCATGAGCGAATTTTATTATGAACATTAGTGGTGAGGTGCCAACTTTTCTGTTTAGAATATCGGGGGGTGTGAATGGGGTGATGAAATCAGCCTTCTGGTCGACTAGGGTTGTGAAATGTTCGTTGGACAACTTTGTTAGCGTGTGTTACCCGTTCTTACGTATCTCTTGTAATGTTGTTGTCGCGGATTCGATAATTGACCTCTTCATTCAATGTCGCGTATTGTTTCAATTGATTTCACCTTCAACTGTTGATAATAATTTAAAAATACTCACATTAGTGGTAAATGATATTTAAATGATAAAAGAAATTAATTTTGGTGAATTGATAAAAAAAAAAAATACTGTAACACGTCCAAATTAAATTGTTTTAAAACAGTTTGAGTTCGGTGTTACCTAACTGACTACTCTGAGAAGAAAGACAGAAACAAACTCAGAGGTCACAGTCTCTTTCAAAGTCCAAACATAATCTTGGTCAGGCCATATGAGGGCCGTGCAGATAGGAAGGAGCAGTGTTAGAAAATCAACAGCCAGAAGGATGGCTAACCAACAAAAGACCGTGGGTAAAACCGGGTCCAATTTGATATAACTTAGAAGACGACCCATTTGTCAAAAACTTACAAAATTGACACTTTTTAAAGCATGTAGGTAATAAAGCGGAAAACTATGGGACAGAATAAGGAAATTGTCGGCTTTCACCTGCCGCCTGACGGTTTTATTAAATAGACCCCGTGGATGAGACCCATACTGACCCGGGAAGCATGGCGGAAACGGGAGAAGGCTCATACGGAGCAGTGATTGGAGCAAGGCTGCAATGATGACGATAAGAGCTTTTTACGCAAGACTTTGGTACATCTTAATGCATTAAGTCAAAGAGTTTAATGAGTATTCTGTTAACATTGGCGTTTTCCGTGTCAATTACAAATGTGAGCGCTTAATTTCGTCGAAACAATAGGCTATATACCGTGAGATGCGGCCGGAACGCAATTTTATATATTTTTCACTGTTTCCATTGCATTACGTAAGTGTTCTATGAAACCATTAAACACAATTGAATCTGGTGTAAAATTTTACAGTAACAACACAATTACATATGTTTGGACTTTAAAAGAGATTGTAACCTCTGAGTTTGTTTCGGTTTTTCTTCTCAGTGTAGTCGGATAGGAACCACTGCCATCATCTAATTCTTAAAATATTACTGGCTAGGTTTTGCCCGCAGGTTCGTCCACGTGGAAGTAAAAAAAAAATCACAGTATGAAAGAACGCAATATAACGCAATAATTACCTAAAAACAAAAGAAATTCGAGAAAAACAATCTCAAACTTTCTTTTTTTTAAAAGCATTTACAATGTTTGTGGCCAGTACGTACGATAATATTTACAACAGCAGAAATTAAACCCTTCTTTCTGCGTTCCTCTGCCGATGAGTGTATACTATTAAACATACCCAATGTCACTGGACAATAGTGTATCATACTCCCTGAGATTACTACCAAACTTACAAACTTTACCTCTTCATATGTAATATTAATATGGTATAGACGTGTAAAAGTGTTGGTTTAAACCTACTTACAGAAATAAAATCATTGATCACATCTGTACCTTTACACTTATGCAATAATGGTAACTGAAGGCAACTTGGACCTATAATAACCGAAATGCATTCATATTGGTGCACTACAATTTGTATAATGACGTTTTCGCTTGAATAACTGCGTCTGTAAACCGCTAATCTACCAAATAGAAACTATAAGACCTTGGTGTTACCTAGAATGGAAGCTAAGGTTTACTAGGCGAACCTATAAACTTTCCGACGATTATTTATGATTCAAGATTGATCTTAGTTCTGACTGCACCCACTACTTAGTTATTTATAGTTAGTTTAGTAGGTACTTCATATTATTTGTTAGTCCGCTATTGGTCCTATTTAACATACTCTCGTGAATCGGGTGAGTCAGGAGGCCGTACAGTCGTGCTAAATCTGTGGCGGCATCTACATCGCCACATGCGAACTACGCATCAAACTGACGTCAAGCAAATTCCTGCATCGCGCAAGCAAAGTTTACCGCACTCCCTTCTCTGTGGAAGATGAGTGAACTTTACAACTCATGCTTCTATAAAGCTATCATTGTTCCGATTGTGGCAAAGAAATGGTGTTATTCCCTGAATTTCGCTCTGTAAAGTTCTATCTCTCCCTCCATTCAAACAGTAATGATTCTAACGACACGACACGACCACGAACACGACCCCAGGGATGGATTTATTTATATTATTAAAATGCAACATAAACGGTACAAAAGCGGACTTGCATCCTGGATACATGGCATTGCATCCTCCAGCGAGGTAATTGCCTAACACGCTAACAGCAGCAATGTCTTTTATTATAACAGTTCAACCACATTCATTGCGCTACGTTGTTGAGTAGACAAATTTTTCGAACAAATGAAGCTATATCCTTCAAAATGATTCAGATTGTGATTGAACGGAGTTACATGATTAGGGTGCAGGCTCTGGCTGATTCTTAATATTAAACCACGAGGTTTAACCTAAGTGTTTATCCAAGTCTAAATCTATATGCATAGACCTCATCCATCGCTTTCCATCAACCGTGATCGAGGTCAAGAGCAGGCACAATTAGAATTAAAAAAAAATGCTCCATTTTCGCAAAACTTGTAAAGAAAACAAAACTTCATTATCGTTCAGAATAATGGACACAACTCTTGCGCATATGGTTGCCAGTTCCTATTGTTATTGTGTCAATATCTAAGTGTTTTTGTACGACGCTATATTTCCCATATTCGCTGGTAACTCGTGTGAGGTAACATTAATGAATAGGGTATTATCAAATGTTTGTAATGGCCGATTGAGTGAGGCTGACGAAACCGCGCACGAAACGCTTATTTTAACTTGAAATGTGGTATAATTAATAATAATAAACAGCTATTTGTACGCATTGTTATGTTAACCGATGATTTGTTGATGACGAAAGCCTTGTGCACTAATCGTGGGCAACGGGCTGGTACGGAAAATGTAAAAAAATGTGCTAGACTTTAAGTATAGGGTAACGGTAAGTTGGGTAGTATCGCCTGCAGTCTGAATAACATTGGTTTCACTTCGAAATCACGTTAGGTCATGTGTATCTGTGCAAATTCGATTAAGTATTAAATTATATGGCATCTCAAAATCAAAATTAAAAGTCATTTATTCAAATTAGGTTGAGAATCAGCACTTTTCGAACGTCAAAATTACATAAGACAGTCCCGCAAAACGCCCGCCCATCATCAGGTCAATTTCATCTCGCAAGTCAATTCATGAGATTGTCGGCTTGCCTGTGGGGGTGCCTCAATAAATTAAGACCTCCAACCATAAATTAAGACCTGGTTTAAAAAAAACTAAGCCTGGGTTTAAAAAAATCTTGAAAACTAAGCGACTACACGCTAAGGGCACTCTATGCTCTGTACGCTACGGACCTTGGAATGGGCGTCGCTGGAGGAGCCAGCAAGGAACATGCTGGATCGGATATGCGCTAAATGCGATTACGAAATATGAATTGTGTATATTTATTTTGGGCCTGTTGTACCAATTTTAATATGGAATGATTATAATGCAAGCACGCCGTTGGATTTTCAACCCTAGGCTCAGTACCGAGAGTTGAAAATCAAAGGCAGTTTTATTTAAACATGACATTTAGGTGTCGCCTAGTGGTAGTGAAAATGAGCGTTATATTCAAGTACCTTCTTAAAATACTAAAGTCGGTAAAAGTTTTACTTAACTTAATGTAACACTGACAATCCTGATGTTTAGGTAGTTTAACTAAATAATTAACACGAAATAGAAATCAGCACGATTTAACATTGTACACCAGTTTGTTCGTGTCTGTTGCTTGCATAATCAAGAACAGGGTAAATCATGTCTTTGAGTTTACACAAAAAACAGAAACAATAATAGCTTTTTAAAAATCGATTACGTAAATCGAGAACACGACTGTTATCGAGTGAAACGTCTCATTTGTTAACTTCAGTCATTATTTGGCGGAAGATTTAGGTTCACGTTTCGTTTTTTAGTTAATTGCGTGTTTTTTACGGATCTGTTTTGTTATTTTGAAACGGTTTTGTTGTAGCGCAGCAGTGGTTAACGAACATTTTGATTTAGACAGTATTGATTGGTGTTTCGTTTGCATTGTTGTTGCAGATACAAGTTTTTTAAATATTTTAGATTTGCCATTAAATTTTAAATCAATTCCAAAGACATATTAGATCATTATGGAATGATGGATGTCCATCACCTGCCTAGCCTTTTCCAAACTATCTTGGAGTCGGCTTCCAATCCAACCAGATGCTGCCAAAGACCAGTATTTTACAATGCAGCCACATATCTGACCTCCACAAACCAATTAATGGGTAACATGACACCCCTTGGTAAGATCGGTTGTCAGACTTTCGGGCTTCTGACAAAAATCCACGAATGACATGGTCCATGTGATACCAAGTTATCGTGAGAAGTGGGTGTGGTTTAAATTGAGAGCATACCTACTTAGAGTCCTAGAGCCAAATCAGCTTCCTCGACTTGACAGCAATTTCCTGTTACATACCTTTTGAAAGATATTTAGGTACATTTCCTGCTAAAAGCCGAAACATTTATTACATAAGTTCCTTCCACTGAAAGCCGTTCACGAAAGCAATAAGGACATCTCAATGAACTTATATGAGTACCTCATACTGTCACGTATTCTGGTTATAGATTGGTGTTTGGTAAGTTGGTTTGTATTGTTGGTTTGTCAGATAAAAGTTTGGGAAGTTGATATAAAATATTATACAGGGTGGCAGGGAGATCGACGCGCAACTTGATACCATGGATTCAGTACATGATGCTTTGAATATTCTGGTCGGTTATATTTAAAAAAAAATTGCTGTTCCATAAATTTAAATCGCGTAGGTATTGCACTTTGCTATGAAACATCTGATTTATTTTTGATAACCGACGAAAATTATCTATGCGAGAGCCTAGAATCATGTGCTGAATCCACGGTTTCCCTTTGCGCGTCGATGCCTTGCCACTCTGTATATGGTAGTATAATTTTACTACGTTTCCACATATATTATCGTCGCTCTAGATGTGACACCTCGTAAATACGAACCTGTCAATTTTCCAGGAGAGACAAAAAACTGTTTTGATAATTATATTTATTGCATGCTTTTGGTTATTTTATTGAATATTAAATAAAATACCGTATGTTTTCTTGTATGTGGACAAAAAATCACCGTGGCATGCTTGGTGTCTATTAAACTTACAAGGTCCCACCTTACAAAGTGCTTCAAAGTCTTGTTACGAGATGTCACTAAAAGTCAGTTTTTTAAGTGAAGTAAACCTCCTGTACCTACAAGGTATCACCAGAAAGATGGAAAATTGCGTGATGGATAATTTCGCAGCAAAATTTAAATTTGAGCAATAATTGCAGTTACGCGGTATCACATCTAGAGCGACGATATATTGAACCATTTTGGAATTATGGTTTCATATTTTCTCAAGTAGGAAAAAAATACGATTGTTGGACTGTGTCAATGATGATATGGTTAGAAAGGGGATAACTGTCGAGATGTCGGCTAATAGAGAAGTATGGAAGAAAAAGACATGTTGCATCGACCACGAATAGATTGGGATACCGACAGGAGAATGGCGATTTTCCCAGGAAGCTCACTCACTTCTCTCCACAATTTTAGAGAAAAGTGAATGAGGTTTAAAGTAGCAAATAGCAGTAGTCTTGACAGCAATTTCCTGCAACAAGATTTTGTGATACATTTCCTGCTCAAAGCTGTAGCATAAATTACATAATTTCCTTCCACTGAAGGCCATTCACGAAAGCAGAACATCTCAATGAACAGTTGCATCACTTTAAAAAAAACATTTAAGTAACGTTATCATTTTATCAAACGTGTACTCATATTGTCACGCAGAATCCACACTTCCTTCATAACATGAGAGATTGCACTGATATGCCTCAACCCGGATGCGAACTTGCTACTCTCCTGGTAACACAGGTGTTCGAATGAGTAGTTAGGTACAAGAAATAGTTCAGTATCGTCTCATTCATTTTCTTTTAGTTATTCATTCTGAGGTATATGGATCGTTGTTGTCGGTGCCAGATTGTAGGGAAATGCTTGGGAAGCGGCAGGGGATTGCAGCGGGGTAGTTACCTAATACACTATCAGTAGAAATGGGTTTCATTTTGACAGTGCAACAACATTCATTGCGGTATTTACGTTGTTAAGCAGACACATTTTTCGAACATATGAAGCAATGGATTAGCAATATCCTTCAAAATGATTCAGATTCAGATTGATAGTGTGTTATGCAATCAGGGTGCAGGTTTGTGTATAATGTTGCTGTCAAAATTACTTTTGACTGCATAATCAACCTATAATGTTCCCAATGCTAGGACACAGGCCTCCTCTCGGTGAGAGGGAGTGGGCCGTAATCCACCACGCGGGCCCAGTGCGGGTTGGTAGATGTCACATCTCTGCGAATTTTTCTGGATCTAGGACATGCAGATTTCCTCATGATGTTTTTCTTCACCGTTTTGGGAGTAGTAGTCATGAAATAATTTACAAAAAGTAAACCGCCTGTCTGGGTTTGAACCTACGACCTACAACTCATAAGTCGCGGTTGTTCCCACATGGCCACCTGGGCCCGGTGTTGACTGTGACATGTCCCATGAGCCCAAATCCTGACTTTGGGCTGTTCCTGAGAAATTCCTTTTGTTGTTCGGGTATTTTTTAAATAAGTACCTGTAAGAAAAAAATACAAAAATAATTATTATTTTAATTATTTTAAAATTCAGTAATGTACCTACCCATTCAGGTATTTATTACAATCAAGCTATCAAGATTTTAATATCGAGTTGATACTTATCTAGTTAAATATTTCATTTTACGGTGTACTCTATTACTGGATTAAGAATAAATGGAGTGTATCAGCGCTTATCTTTCCGCTCTAATTAGAATAATAAATTAAGGCTAAAGTCTCTTTCGAAAGAAAATATTTAACCCACAATTAACTTTTAAAAGGCATGTAATTGTACAATCGGATGCTTTAACTTGCTTTATTTTCATCCAAATTGAAGACAATAACACATACACCACCATTTTTTTTGAACAATCTATGTCGCGATATATATACTCAAATTCAAACTCAAAGTATTCATTTCAATTAAATCATTTACAGGCACTTTTATCTAGGAGTCGGTCAGTCAGAAAAATGAAGCTAGTTGCCAATTCCAAACCGTACGAAGAAGAACGAGCAAGAAACTCAATGACGTGTAGACTTCAAAGACGTCCACTGCTGGACATGAAAAGGCCTCTCTCAAGCACCGCCACTTTGACAGGTTCTTTGCTTCTCGCATCCAGCGGATTCCCGCGTTCTACAAAACCTTATTATAAAGAAAATATAAAGCTCTAGGCCGACTCTTGTTTGCCCTACCCTCTGATAAATATGGATACTCTATAAAATATAATTAAGTAAGCTTAATGAATGTCACAAGCATTTATTTTTTCTGCAATTCAATTACAATTAATATGAATAAATGTAAGAGGCATTCTTCTCATATGGTGCTCGGTAAAAAATCTATATGTAGGTACAGTCAACCGTAAAGCTAAGGTAAGGAACCTGACCCACCGCTGACGAGGAAACGATTAGCTATAAACGTTTTTCTCGCTCAAGATACGTACAGAAGATTGTAGGTCCCGTGTAAGTAAAAGTGGTACATATAATATTAGCTTTCGCTCGCGTGGTAGGTATGTCGATAAAAAGTAGCCTATGTCCTTCCCTAGGATGCCATCTATCTCCTTGTCAAATTTGATTGAAATCCGTTCAGCGGTTTAGGCGTGAAAAGGTATCATACAGACAGACAGACAAAATTACTTTCGAATTTATAATATTATTAGTATGGATTAGTTCATCGCTGACTGTTCACACCGCCGGCTAGTAATCGTTTGTCGGAGCGAGAAGAGCTATCAAAGAGAATACTCGCTCTACGACGCTCGCTTGGCGGTATAATCGGGCACGCTTGGTACCTACATATGCATACCAGCTATTAAACGCTCGTCACCGTGGTGCACTCGCTGCTCGTTGCTCACCAATTGATTTTAAGTTTCTAGCTCTAATCACTTCTTGAGCGGAGGGACAAGTGCCTAAACAGTGTTCAAATAAGTTGACATTGACAGCGCCTTTATGTCATAGCTATAAAGGTGATTTTCGTAGTGCAACTGTAACTGATGTCGGGTTGACAGTACGTTTGATGGTTACTTGAAGGTACAAGTTACCGGTAAGGTAAAGGTATTTGGTATCTTGTCTACGCCGACAGACGAGAATGTCGCAAGTACCTTTAATCGTCTTGTGGGGTACCTAAATGTCCGCTGTCTGTTTTTTTTTTGTCAGGACGCGTATTTTCTAATGTTGGTAAGTTTATTTAACCTCCGTTTCCTGAAAGTTTACTCAAGGTTGACCAAGATCAGGAAATTTACCGTCAAACATGTACAGACGCCAGCACATCAAGCTACTACAATCTGTCTAATTTCTTTAGTATATTTTTAACTTTATCGCTAAAGCGTTAAGGTTCAAAGTTGACTGGGAAAATTTGTCAGTTACGGGTAGCGTGACTTGCTGGCGTCTGTACGTAGCTGCTGTGACTGACTGACTAAATAAAAAGGGCCAATCGGATCACTTGATTTGGATTTGACGAGAGAACAAAATGGAAAGATTTTCAGAAATGGGGTTCAGTAAATGTTCTAACGTAGTAACCTCAGTTCTTGCCTTCGTTGGAAAAATAATAAATTCATCATCTGCCTAGCCTTTTCCCAACTATGTTGGGGTCGGCTTCCAGTCTAACTGTATGCAGCTGCCATGAGTACCAGTATTTTTAACCCCCGACGCAAAAACGACGGTTGTGATTAGTTTGACGTGTCTGTGTGTGTGTGGGTGTGTGTGTGTATGTCTGTCTGTGGCATCGTAGCTCCCGAACGGATGAACTGATTTTAATTTTGTTTTTTTTTGTTTGAAAGATGAATTTATTGGGAGTGTTCTTAGCTATTTTTGATGAAAATCGATCCAAGATGGCCGCCGCCACAAAATAGCGGATTAATTACATATTTTTTCACAACTCCCTCAATATGGGTATCAAATGAAAGGGCTTGACTAGTAGAATACTATACACTATGACAAATTTCAAATCCAAGATGCCCACTATCACAAAATGGTGAATTACAAAAAACCTGATTAAATACCAAATTACCAGAATCTTAAAACGCAAGAAAATAAAAGAAATGAAATAACAAGGAGTCCCTACAAAAAGCATGAAATAAAAAATTAAATAGAAAATTTAAAAAACCCCCGACAATGTGAAACCCTATAAAAAGGGTTTCACATTGTCGGGGGTTTTTTAAATTATTAATTTAATTTTACATGGTGCAGTCGCTCTATGTTGCATTGTGTGTTTAGACTTTCGGGCTTCCAATTACGGCCAGGACAAACGGCTTAACTTGCTTTCCGAGGCTTGTAGGGGTCTTGGTATGTAAAGATGGTCATCCATCCAAGGACCAACCGCGGCAAGACTTTTTTTTGTTCCGCCCTAGCTTAACCGGATCGATCGACCCGTGCTGCTGTTATTACTTAGCCACAAGGGGGCTAATAAAAACCTAAACAAATATTTAACCAAACATTTTTTATTTTTAAGCACTTATAAATCAGACACACTTCGTTATCAAAAGATATTTATCACCGTATCATTAACTATAGGTATTCAAAACTAAATTCTGTAACTATCAACGTGTATTAAATTTTTTATCATTCTCAAGGAAGTAATAATTTCAATTTAGATAATATAGTGTTTATTGTACTAGGTTTCCTAAAACCGCGGCCCGTCTCGGCAGTCTAGGAGACTGGTGGACCTTGGGCTTAGGCAAGGCGGACATTTGACCAAAATTAGAGCGTTCTCGTGTCATACGCCTATGTTCAGTGCTAACATGCAATTATATTTAGACGTGTTATTTATTATGTTACAATAATTTATAATAATAAATTGTATTTCAATGGTTTTCCTTACAAAGGTTGATATGAATTTTTAGAGGTATATACTAGACTAATTTGTGGGTGATTAGTCAGTAGTTTAGCTTTGTATGGTGTTCATCGGGTGTAGGTAGGTACAGCAAACAGCACTAAATTCTTGCTAAACGTAAAGACAAAATAATCATCTCAAAGCTGTGAGCTGCTTCGGTTCAACGAGGTAGGTATCTTTGTGTGTGTTCTTTGTTCTACATAAAGCTAGAATTAACTATCTGGATGTATACATTATTTACGGTCTCCCTAGCTGGTTTTGCGACAAGCACAGTAAGAAATAAAATTAAAAGAAAAAAAAAACTTTTTAAAAACAAGCTTTTATTACCTACTTATTAATAAAAACGACTAAAAAGTTAAAAATAATTTAAACCTGATAAGAAATAAATAAAAGAACAACAAAGAACATTAAACATGAACACATGGAACATTAAAGAACATTTAGAACACGCTTGTAACACGCTTTTATTTATTTCTTATCAGGTTTAAATAATTTTTAACTCTTTAGTCCTTTTTATTAATAAGTAGGTAATAAAAGCCTGTTTTTAAAAAGTTTTATTTTTCTTTTAATTTTAAATTTTGTAGTATTTCGATGCGAGATTGACTACGGCGTAGTTCGTAGCGCGTAGCAGTGTTTTCCCGATATATGCGTTTACTGCATTTAAGTTACCTGTTCATCTTTAGTCCCTGGTTACCATCTAGCACCAAAGTACTCGTCAAGACGAATCAAACAAGCCCAAACTCGATGGGGTTATGTCCTTTAATTACCGAGTTCCTATGGCCATCTTCCAGCTCCATCATCGGACCCTGGTCACCATCTAGCACCAAAGTACTCGTCAAGACGAATCATACGAGCCCAAACTCGATGGGGTTGTGTCGTTTAATTACCGAGTTCCTATGGCCATCCTCCAGCTCCATCATCAGACCCTGGTTACCATCTAGCACCAAAGTTCTCGTCAAGACGGATCAAACGAGTCCAAACTCGATGGGGTTGTGTCGTTTAACTACCGAATTCCTATGGCCACTTTCCGGTTCCATCATCAGATCAGCTCCATAATCATTTTGCATTGTCATCTGATTTACACATGCATGCAAAATTTCAGCTCAATCGGTTGAAGATATCTGCTTCAAAATTGAGGTGCAAGAGTCCACTACCAGTTTAATCTTTTTTTTTATGCTATGTATTTTTGTGGTGTACAATAAAGTATATATAAATAAATAAATAAATGATCTGATGCAGCTGATAACCAGTATTTTAAATGAAGCTTCTGCCTATCTGACGTTCACAATCCAGTTATTGGGTAATACCCTTTGATAAGACTGCTTGTCAGACTTTAGGGCTTCTGAGGACCCGTAACAACACGAATGACGGCCGGGACCACCGGCTTAACGTGCTTTCTGAGGCACGGAAGGGTCTTGGTATGTAAAGATGGTTACCAACCGCGGCAAGCGTGGCTTAACCTAATTGATCGACCCGTGCGGCTGTTATTAGTTAGCCACAAGGGTTGAAATATTACGTATAAAGTCTTTTTTAATAGAACAGCATATTAACCTTACTAATTATGACATACATAAAAGTTTTTTCTCTCCTTTACTCTATCACACGCTGTCTACATCTCTGTATGTATTGTCCTATCTCAGGTATGCTGGAAGAGATTTCTTATGAAATAAGCATCACCTCTGTACCCATTTTTTCTTGTCTGTTTATATATGTGTGTACATAAATGGTTAAATAATCAGCCTTTAATGTTCCCACTGCTGGGACACAGGCCTCCTCTCTTCGAGAGGGAGTGGGCTGTAATCCACCATGCGGGCCCAGTGCGGGTTGGTAGATGTCACATGTCTTCGAGTTTTTGGTTCTAGGACATGCCGGTTTCCTCACGATGTTTTCCTTCACCGTTTTGAGAGCAGTGGTGATGAAATAATTTACATTAAGTAAAGCGCCTGCCTGGGTTCGAACCCACGACCAACTCTTAAGTTGGGGCCATTGCCACTGGGGCACCACTACTCCATGTAAATGGTTAAATAAATAAAAATAAAAGTTATTATAATCCATGTTATTTTAGGTTATCAATTAATATCTCAGGCTTTAATTAATAGCCATCAGCTTTACCTTAAGAACAGTATACTTAAGCAGTCAACTAATATTGAAAGCTTAGGGTCGTGTTACAATGGCTGACACAAACTTGTGTATAGGTATGTCATGTAGACAAAATGCGTGGCTAATAATTTTACAACGTGTGTTATGACCTTAAGTCTAAAAACTAGTCTAGTTTACCAAGGTCCTGTTAATAATGGTTCCATTTAATAATATAAGTACCGAACAAATAATGTTCGCTGTGACTGAGATTTATTGAAATTGTTACAGTTCGTTTGACAATCAATTACATTAATGTTAATTGTATTCTGTTGCATAATCAGTCTATCATGTTCCCACTGCTGGGACACAGGCCTTCTCTCGGTGAGGGATTGGGCCGTAATCCACAACGCGAGCCCAGTGCGGGTTGGTACACGTCACATGTCTTCGAATTTTTCGGTTCTAGAACATTCCCTCACGCTGTTTTCCTTCACCGTTTTGAGAGCAGTGCTGATAAAATAATTTACACAAACTAAAGTGCCTGGCTGGGTTCCAACCTACGACCTAGAACCCGTAAGTCGCGGCCACTTGGTTCCGTTCGATTTACGCTATTTTGTTGAGGTGCTTTGGAAATATGGTAAGTATCGATTTCATGAACCCTTTTTTTTTTTTGGGTGGGAAATCATCAATTGACCCCTCCCGCTCTGGGCGGAGCAGAAGGGAGTGTCAGACTTTTACTGACTAAAACCCACCCGTGTTCCTTCAGTTGCCTGTGCCAGGGGCCACGGTATCTCTTTCGAACAACCCGCAGCCCCGGCGGCATCGGCCCTAGCGGACACCGTCAGTTCGTGCTGACAGCTCTTTGAGGCATTTCATGAACCCTCATATATAAATTCAAATTTTAGGGTTCATAAGAAGGAGATGGACCTATACACGATGGATCCCATTTTAGCTACGTATTTGAGTTTCTGAAACTCCAAATATATTGTATCGTTAATATTAACATTTATGCAAGTATATGCATTCAAAGCATAAAAAAGTGAAAGGATTTAATTGATTCTTTTATATTTAGGCGGCGATTCATCAACGTCTTTCAACACTGCTTCGTTTAAAGTAGTCCATCTTAGCATCTCATCAATAATTCAAGGCTTCTCATTGGTACAATTAGATTTTATATCTTTCTAACATTTAATGAACAAGGACATGTTTGATTATCCATTGCATTTATCAATCATCGTCCTGCGTCAACAACATGAACCAATTTCGAAATGCCAAGGCGTAAGACATTACCAGCTGGACTTATGTTACCGGCTAACGTAACTTGAGCTGCCGAAAACTATAGCTAACCCTTTAGTGGCCAGTATTTTTAAGGAGCCAAGGAGGCGAGGTAGGTCTTTAATAAATGGTTTATTTACCTAAGTGTCCAGTTCGGATTTTATATGGCGTTGGTTCTCACAGTACCTATTAATATGACTATTTATTTAAAGGTCATTCTAGAATAGTTGCGGCTTGAGATACAAATGAATTAGATCAGATTAGAAGTGACTTGCAATTAATATGGTATTCTTAAGCACGCAAATTAAACGCTGTTTTTTGTTCAACGTGACTTGGGTTTTTTTCACCGTTTATGCCATAACAATTAACCGTGAAATGTCCTCTGCGGGACATTGGTTTTTAACCGGATGGTAAAGTCATATTCTCAACGCTTTGCAGACAGGATTGTTAAAATTCTTTCGTTTTGTTTAAATTCTTTGGATTCTATTGAAATATATAAAAAAAAACACTATCCTTCATTTGTTTTTAAAGCGGTTCATTATGAGGAGGATCACTATCGTGTTTAGCTCTAGTGGGCAAATATCAGTCTATAATGTTCCCACTGCTGGGACACAGGCCTCCTCTCTGTGAGAGGACATAGTGCGGGTTGGCGGATGTCACTTATCTTCGAAATTTTTGTTCTAGTCTCCTCACGATGTTTTCCTTCACCGTTTCGGAGCAGTGGACAAATACAACAGGTAAAAATAAACAGGTTTACAAAATCCAACCTTAATCAATATTTTATTAATTAAAATAAATGAGTTTTTAGTTTCAATCATTACTATATTAATATTACACTAATACGCAGTATATTTTATTACATTTTAATATAGAATAGCATTTAAATGTCTCTGCCCGCAATTTTAAGGTTAGGAGGCTTTCAAAAATCGATAAACACAAAATAGCGGCCTTTATTAAAATTTTTGTTGTTGTGTTAAATAATATTAATGTAATAAAACTCGCGATAGCTGAGGTAATAAATAAAATATCAATCAAATTTGGGACCTTGGTACACGATACATTTTTATGGGCTTGGCATAACATTTTATTGATATACCTACTTACTTATATATTTTTTGTCTCTTTCTTATCAGGTACGCCATCTGTGATACAATTTTATTTTAATACTTAACATTTAAACACCTTTCGGCAAAGTGTTGATGAATTTAATTGAAACTGGTTCTTACCGCCCGAAGGGAAAATTAATGTTATAGACATTAATGTTTGTGTACAAATAATTTTTATGATCCCCAGCGGGTAAATTGTTGCAAATATTACATCGATATTCATTTCTTTAAATACAAAATAAATGTAACAATTTATTTATTTATCTTATTGCCTTCAGATATTCGAACTTTAAAGCCTTCCTGATTGTTTATCTGCAAAAATGTAAATTAAAATACAGCAATAAAAAATTAATTGCCCCCAGATATTTAAACTTTAAAGCCTTCCTGACTCTCATCTGCATAAATATCAATGAAAATACAAAAAAAAAAAAACTAGAAAATTGACAAAATAAAAACACGCTGAAATATTTAAAAATCTACGCACTGTATATTGTTGTCACATATACTGACCAAAAACGCCACAATTCCATGCAAATTGGTTCTCAACCATGCCCAATTTTCCATAACGATCTTATCGTATCCAGCGTTAAATGCTCATTGGTACAGATTTTCCAGCACAAGGGAATAAAGCAAGACACGTCATGTTCAGAATGTCTAATTTGTATTGCAATGGGCAGGGCTTAGGCAGGTTGGCTAAAGGTTAAGTTATGTGGGAACTGACGCGTCCTTGGCGATGTGGTTCACGGTGATAATGGACGTGATTAATTGTCTAGGTAGTTGACTTGTATGATGGTTTTTTGGTGTATTTTGAGGAGGTTAGAGATCCATTTAGGGATAAGCTACTGTTGGGCAATGATTTTCATTGTTCTTAAGGAGTAGTTTCGAATGTCATCTTAGAATTTTAGGGCAGCTATTGTATTATAATACTATAATGAATCATACTATGAGATGAGAATGTTGAGATGGATGTGTGGAGTGACGAGAATGGATAAAGTAAGAAATGAGTATATAAGGGGAAGTTTGAAAGTGGCGCCAGTGACAGAAAAGTTGAAAGGAAATCGTTTGGCTTGGTATGGGAATGTGATGAGAAGGGACGAAACGCATGTGACTAATAGAGTGATGAATATACATGTTGATGGATGGAGAGGGAGAGGAAGGCCGAAGAAAAGATGGATGGATTGTGTGAGGAATGATATGAAAGAGAAGGGAGTGAATGATAGCGTGACGGTTGACTGGGGAGAATGGAAGAAGAATACGTGTTGCGCCGACCCCAAGTAACATGGGATAAGGGCAGGAAGATGATGATATTGTATTATCATACTTGCTGTGCCCGAGACTTCGTTTATCGTGGTTCGAACTCCAATTCTTTTTCTAAAAGAATAATATTTTAATAAAAGTATACTATAACATCAGCTATTTGCATCTGAATGTCTTGTCAAAATACTTTAGTAAAACGCTGTTATTTTGACACTACAGACAGACACTTCAATTTTATTTATTTGTATAGATATTTGGCCTTGATCGCAAGCACTGGAAGTCATGGGGAGAGGTTTTCGCTCAGTAGTGGGCTGATATAGGCTAACAGTAACAGTATAATTATTATCATGTTCCTTTTATTACTTATATTGTAAACAAGATTGTGAGCTTAAGTCAGAAGTTGTGAGTATACTGGTAAACCATTTTAACATAATTTGACAAAACGGTAACAGGGACGCGAAAATAGACATGCGTTTTATATTCATTCTGTAAAGTTCAAAGCCAGACATAGGCATAACGCCAAAGATTCTCCAAAAGATTAACAGGTAGACATTTAACAATATACAGGGTTATTTTTTAAAGACCAGCCAAATTTAAGGATGTGGTACAGACCATCAAACTGAACCACTTTCTCCATGGGACAAATAGCGTAATCGCGAAAATTTTATTAACTGTCCCATAGAAAACTTCAATACCTACTCGACCTAAATGTATGGGACGGCTGAATTTTTATTCGCGATGACGATGTTGGTCCCATGGAGAAAGTTGTTCAGTTTGATGGTCTGTACCACATCCTTAAATTTGGCTGGTCTTTAAAAAATCACCCTGTATGTGTGTTTATATGCAACTCGTTTATGAACTACGGCTCTACGACTGCAAATCATGTAACCTCCACAATTTATATTCCACTTTACGCTGCGTTAATACCGTAATCTAAACTCCAACATGTTGCAAGTCCATGCGACACACATGCAAATAGGTGCTACAATTTATTAATACCAACATTTCACATTTAGCAACGCACCAAACTCGAAAATTAATGTCGCACGGTGTACCGCGAATTGCGTCAATGAAACCAGGTCCCGAATTAATGCAATAAAATTTACTTTCGATTACAAACAAACTCGATTTCCATAGTAGGGCTTAACAATGGATATGCAATATTATTTGGGTCGTATTGTTTGTTTCATAATGCTCGATTATCATTACAGTCTTAACAATATATGTAATCTTTCATGACCGATAGTTCCGCCCGCCGCGCGCCGCAGATTGCCAAAACTCTATACAAAAAAAGATATTGTCTTACATTCCTTCTTATCTCCCCTTTCTTTGTTCAGGAATCTGAATGTAAATCAATTTGTAATAAGTATTTAGCTTGTGTTGACATTCTTGCATAAATACTGACGATGAACTGGATTATCAACTGAATTGATTTCCATGCAAATCGGCGCATTCGAGTTTTAATTCACTTGAACAGGTTAAGGATTAAAAGTGTAAAGCATGCAATACCCAGAATCAACATTATGCTCCGAAAATCTGCATTCTGCTGAGTTCGAGTATGGTTTCCGAGCACATGACATTTTTTGTGAAAAAAAAAAAACGGGTTGCACTCCGGGAGTGCTGGCAGAAGTGAAAACTTGAATATTAACGTTGTGCATTTTTGATATTTTGGAATGCGGTCTATTCTCCCTCCGCCTTACGAATTTTCGATCAGGTCACGTGTCCTGACGCGAGTTTAACATTTGTTACCCATCACAAAAAACTCCCCCTCCGCCTTACGAATTTTCGATCAGGTCACGTGTCCTGACGCGAGTTTAACATTTTAGCCATCACAAAAAAAGTGCACAACGCCGCTAAAGAAGTTTTCACTTCAAAAAAGTTTCTCTGCCCGTTCACCTTTTATGTGTTTTTGTCCAGACGGTAAAAAAAGTCAGCCGCCATATACAGGGTCCAACGCGATCAAAATGTATGGAATAGCAATTTTTTTTTAAATTACCGACTATTAATTTTAACGCCCCCTGTCTTGAAATTACCTCGGTTCAGAACCATGTACTGAATCCATGGTAACAGGTTGTGCGTCGATGCCACCCTGTATATTCTTAGCGGGATCGTCCGAAAGGGTTACCGCTGCCCTGGAACATAAAGGGCTAAGGAAGGAACATGGGTGGGTTTTAGTCAGTAAGAGTCTGACACTCCCTTCCGCTCCACCCAGAGCGGGAGGGGTCATTTGATATAAAATGATTTGCCTGTACATAATGACTGAACACTAACAATCGCCGTTTTCCCTACACAAGTACGAATAATCATCTTATCCGTTTATTAACTTTATATGACTTAACAAATTACTGACAGTTAAACATAGAAAACTTAATTATCAAAGTACCATTACGAATTATCTAATATCCTGTGATTTCAATTAGTTTTATGATTTCCGAATACTAGTATTTTTTGCTTGTATGATTCTGTATGGCCTTGGCAGTCATACTTTAATGTTGTCGTCTGAATGAGATAGGTATAGGAAATGGCTTATGTAGATCAAGATCAATGTTGCAGAAATTGATTTGGGTTCTGTCGCAAAAAAATAAAAAAATAGTAAAGTGTGGGTAGATTAAATTTGGTGTTCGTATAGAGTCAACTTGAGGGCTATTGGAAAATGGAAGAGAAAAACATAGCATAAGCATTATCAGCATATAATGTTCCCACTGCTGGGCTACAGGCCTCCGGTCTTCTAGAAGGAGTGGGCTATAATCTACCACGCGGGCCCAGGGCGGGATGGTCGAAAAACATGCGTGTACGGGCTGATTTTTCAATCGACAGTTTTTTTTTATTCTTGGAATAAAATTGACGTCTGACAGATTTTGTATGGAAGAACTGTCACAAATTCAAAATTATTCCTCGGATAAAGTTATCGGGCGTCGGAAAAATCAGCCCTAAATCAAGTAATATAAGTCAAGGGAAGAAGAAGATGGTCGTCTTTAAAAAATAGGAGCATTGATTTTTACATCATAATTTACTGGATGAACTATCTATTAAAGTTATTTTGCCCATAACACTTATATTTCAACTAGGTTTTAGCCCTAAAATATTGAAAACGATACTGAAACTTAATTTCAGTATAATTCTTAGAACTTATTTTATATAATTTTCATGAACAACATATGCGGTGATTTTCTTATGTTACCTTATAAAATCAGCGAATTTAAGAATATTCTATACGAATAAAATGCAAATGGAAGTTTTGGAAAAGCTTTAGAAAATGTGGAATCATATCCACTTTTCAGTGACCTATCTATAGTCTATACATAAATTAAAGTCGCTTTTTGCGTCTGTCTGCGTCACCGCATTGTTCTTATAAACTACGCAAAGGATTTTAAAGTGGTTTTCACAGTCATTTAAAGAAATTATTCCGGAAAGTTTAATAGGTCTTTCCCCATGAAATTGCCGATTTTTGATACTTGCTATTGTGAAGATTGATATCTTTCATTCTATTTAGAAATTCAAATTAATTTTATAATATACTCGTAGTATGACATTTTGTTTTTCAAAATCAGTTGTTCATTTGTTTCCCCGCCGTTCGTATTTTTGTAAGAAGAAATGTCGATGATTCATCAAGTCGAGAAAACCGTGTGAAGCAGGTGCGGGTCGCTGTTCACATAGTAAAATAACAATTAAGATAGACGGAACTCACAAAAGTCAAGGGCTTGCAATTGCTTAGAATTTTATATGGTCTAATTACTAGAGCAATTTTGGGTACTTAATTGATAATAAATAACCGGATTTTTCTAATGCTATTTCCTCAAGTCTGTCTGGTAAATGACCATAAAATCTAAGACACGCAATAACGTAATGATACATGCCTATATGTGGTCTGGTATATTGTTAATTTATTCAAAGATTTTAATGAAACGCCATAGTAACTAATTTTAGATGTCATTATTATTTTGATTGTTGACTGCAGATTTGTACACCCTTTTCTGTTTTATTAAGTACCTGGTACTTGTTGATAGGCCTACACTGTCCTTCACTGAATTAGAAAACATTGTAACAGCCAATTATTTTAAAAAGAGTAACCATGGAGTTTTTTGCCGGCTCTTCTCCAAGCGACTTTCCAAACGACCAAGCTTCTGACGTTTCATAAGTGCCCAGGTAGGTAGGTAGGTTATGTGAAATAAAATATTTTGATTTGATTTTTTTGTGTGAAGGTGCAGGAAGGAGCATGGTTTTTGTGTAGATAAATTTTATTATTGCAAGGAATATATTTAGAATTTAAGATGTATGATATAGTCTGAAATTCAAAATATTACCTACAGATGGCAATACTGTCATCTGTGTCGGCTTGTATATCTTTTTACAGCCAGGAAAGTAAATTCTTAAGCAAATTGTCTAAGTCAATTTGTCTTGTTATAAGTATTTCTAATAACTGTCAAAGAATGACAGTTGTGAATTGAACTTGCGGACAATTGAATTTGGTAGTCAATTTGCATACCTACTGGCCTTCTTCCTCTTAGCGTGACGATGGCCATCTAAATGGACTCGGCCCAGTATTCGGCTACGTGTTCGGCACTAGCACTAGCGTCCATCAGTTCAGCTGACAGGACACGTAAGACATAATATTAAGTATCCCATCGTTTGTGGAACAGCACCACATTTACACTCCAAGGCGGAATCGTCTGTTTAAAGACTTACAGGTTACTTAAGGCGACTCATGACCTGCAGCGAATGGTTTGGGTAAGGAAGTACTGTCTCGCCATAACTTCAGTCTGTCTTTTGATTGTTTGCCAGTGAGTGGGACGACACACTTTAACAAACTGTTTCGGTTTACCTACTGGTACCTACTATCTTTCTATTGTTACGTTACTTAGCCTTGCACGTACATTATCGTGACAAGATAATGTCACGGATTTTCTTGAATCTGTCTTACAAAATGTGACAAAATCCGTGAAACATGCCGTGCATGTAGTATGTGTTAAGCATTTATCATTTTTATTGACTAAAATGACACGGTGTTGGCTAAAACTGGCCAGGTTAGCAGAATGCACGAAACAGTTGGCCAAAGTTGTTACTCGCTAGTTGCCTGAGAGACCTCGCTGACGCAGTTAGAATGTGTTGCAGGCTGATGGAAATAGAGCAAAGTATTAGAGTAATTTGGAAGGTTTTCAGCATGGGGTAGCTTCAGAGTTCACGATAGTACATACCTACGTTAATGACCACCACAAACTAGTGCCTTTCAAAATGCCGACGTCGACGATTGCGACTTACATAAGTAAGGCCCGATGCTCCTCAAAAGTAACATGCTACAAACTCAAATGCCCAAATAAAAAAAAAATCCTTTATAAAGTATCACAATTGGTGATACTTTAATTCAAAATTATTCCTCGGATAAAATTATTTGGCATTGGAAAAATCAGCCCTTAAGCTGCTAAGTAACTATACAATTAAGAAATTTTCTGATAACGTCTTTCTTATTGCCCCTTTGTAGATACCCAATGAGTTGCCAGAAAGTCACAGCACTAGTATTTGAATGGCGTTCTGTGCATGAATTACTAACGCGTTATGAGTTTGTGTTTGGTTGCGTCGTGGGGCGTTGTGGACGGGTTTAAGGCTAAACACCAATCCGAATGACAGGGCGTCAATTCAGAAGCAAAATTAGTCTACGCCCGAGCTTTCCAGTCGTTATCCAAAGATACGATATTCACTTTCCTACAACAACATCCACGTATGCAAGGTTACACACGTGTTTCCTATAATGATCTAATACTAATTAACTCGACATTTAACATCTAAGCTGTAATTAATCTTCCTTAACGGGCAACATCTTAATTACGATCAACTATTATATAAAATATAGATGTGAATTGATAAATGATTGATTGATTGATAAAGTCATTTAGCATCTTGCTCTAATGCACCCGCTGAAAGATTTCATTTCATTCATTTCATTCATTATGATGTCTGGAAGATAAAAAAACTTGCGAAATAAATACTGCTTACAATTGTTGCATAAAATACCTTTAATCCAAAAACTACTCTGACAAAGTGTAGCCCCAATTGGGAAAATACTCCATCCTGTAATAATATACTGCTTAGGGCTGATTTTTCAATCGGCCGATAATTTTTATTCTGGGAATAAAATTGACGTCTGACAGTTTTTGTATGGAAGAACTGTAAAAAATTTAAAATTATTCCTGCGATAAAGTTATTTGGCGTTGGAAAAATCAGCACTTAGATATATAAGTAGGAAAATAAGTAGAATTATAGGAAAGTTTGCGAATTACGACGTATAAATTACTAGCAGCGTCCCGCGGTTTCACCCGCATAAGTGTCGATCCCGTGAGAATAACGAGAAAAATTATTCAATGTGTTAATCCTGATTATAAACTATCTGTGTGCCAAAGGATATCACCAAAATCTGCCCAAACGAAGTACCGAGGTACACTTAGTTGCATAAAATACACTAGATTGCACTGAATAATATTGCATTTATATATTTTTCTTATGGTTACCCGGGGACGAGAATAAAATAACTTTTAACGTAATAAAAAGCTCGCAATTATACAAAAAATGATGAAGATATCGCCCGTTAAAGTTCCGCGTGACGTCACTTGCTTGCGACATTTTTGCAAGCAAGTGACGTCACGACCCCCCACTCCCAAATTTTGACGCGCTTTATCTTTGTCATTTTTTGTTTGATTGACAAAAGAAAAAATACGTGTCCATTATTTTTCGATAATCTAACTGACGGACTAAATATAATTATTATTTTTTTACCCAGACAACTACCCTATTCTTTACTAGGATTTCGTAAGAAAGTCTCGCCGATTCCCTTGTTCACAAACTAAACTAAATTTAAGTTCAGTGCATACTACCTGAACGCGCCCCAAAAGGTGGTAGCCGTAAGGCTGATCCGGGGGTACCGCACGATCTCGCGCGAGGCAGCAAGCCTCCTTGCCGGACTGCCACCATGGGATCTGGAGGCGATAGTCCTCGCGCGCCTGTATGACTGGCGCGCGGAGGCACTACGTCGGGGGGAAACTCTGCACCCGCGGCAAATCGCTGCGGAGCGGACGGACCTCCGGCGCGGTCTCATGGTGGAATGGAAGGCGCGACTATCGCAACCCAGCGCAGGGCACGCCACGATAGCGGCGATAAGACCCCTCTTTGAGGAGTGGCTAGGGAGGCGTCACGGCGCTCTCACCTACCGCCTGACGCAGGTCCTCTCCGGACACGGATGTTTCGGGAGGTTCCTGCACATCATCAGGCGGGAGGAGACGCCCGGGTGTCACCACTGCGAGGATCGCCCAGAGGACACGGTGGAGCATACGGTGGAGGTCTGCCCCGCTTGGGCAGAGCACCGCCGTGTCCTCATAGAGGCGATCGGCAGCGGCGGCGACCTCTCGCGCCCGGCCCTGGTGCAAGCCATGGTCCGGGGCGAGAGGGAGTGGGAGGCGGTCACCTCCTTCTGCGAAGCAGTCATGCTAGCGAAGGAGGTGGCGGGATGGGCGAGGGAAAGATCCTCACGCCTCAGCCGCCGAGGGAGACGCTCCGGGCGTCGGGAGCCGCGTGACGACTCCCGGCCACCGTAGGCGCGGGCCTGCGGGCGGAGAGCAATGGGTAGCTCTCCGTCCGATCAGGACCAGGCCCGTGCCGGACGGCGTGTATGTGTTCCACGCGCGCCTCAAAGAGATGTCAGCGTAGTTGACGGGGCCCGACAGGGCCGAAGCCTGCCGGGGTAGCGGGATCGTCCGAAAGGGTTACCGCTGCCCTGGTATGTAAAGGGCTAAGGAAGGAACACGGGTGGGTTTTAGTCAGTAAGAGTCTGACACTCCCTTCTGCTCCACCCAGAGCGGGAGGAGTCATTTGATGATTTCCCATCCTGAAAAAAAAAAAAAAAAAAAAAGTTCCGTGCATCTTTTTCTTTCTATTTCATTAAGAAAAGGATAGTAGATAAATATTAGTTTAGTCCTGTCAAATTAGTCAGCGCCTGGCGTAAATTGACGTTTTTTTAGTAGCCATGTTTTTAATCACGTCCAAAGACTACAATAGTATGATCACGTCTAAACTGTCTATGGAGTATCTTAATTTGACAGGACTAAACTAATATTTATCTTCTGTCCTTTTCTTAATGAAAATAGAAAGAAAAAGATGCACTGAACTTAAATTTAGTTTAGTTTATGAACAAGGGAATCGGCGCCTTGTCTTCCTATTAGTTGATTGTACAGTCAACAGCAAAAGTAGATGATCAAAATCAGAAACTCAAAAGTAATGAACCGAGTTCGCGTCAGAACTGTGTGGCTGTACTAGTAGTAAATGTTTGGTATAATTTACAATCACATACTTTTGAATCACTTCGACGCCACACAGTTCTGACGCGAACTCCGTTCATTAGTATTGAATTTCTGATTTTGATCATCTACTTTTGCTGTTGACTGTACGTATAACGCGGAAGACATAGAACCATTTCAGTGGAAAATAATTTCTTCGTAGAAATAAGAAACATTAATCAACAAAATTTCTATATCCAACCAAAAGAAACAATCACAATGGTTTTTGCATTTATTACAAATCACAATTAATTACTAAACGTCTACGCAATGACAATTGCGGCAACTCAGTAAATGAATCAATCAGTCAGTTGAATCGATCGTCTGCTACTCTGTAGTAGCTGTCGTAATATCCTGTAATTAAAACATTGTGATGTTTTTGTTACTTACAAAACAATTATTTACTTAAGTACATAATGGTGTGGTAATGTCAAGCGCATAGTTATCAAACAGCGGTGCTATTTGTAAATCAGATTTTCTTCTATTTCCTAGTTACAGTGAGAATTTTTACGATGTTCTTCTGCTTAGCCCTTTTTCCAACTAAATATGTTGGGGTCGACTTCAAGTATAACCGGATGCAGCTGAATACCTGTATTTTACATGGAGTGACTCTGTTACTGGGTAATGCGATACCCCTTGGTAAAACTGGTTGTTAGACTTTCGGGCTTCTGACGACCCGTAACGACTGACAAAGATCCACGAATGACAGCCGTGTGACCAACGGCTTGAAGTGATATCCGAGGCACGGAGGGGTCTTGGTATGTGAAGATGGTCACCCATCGTCGGAACAACTGCGGCAAGCGTAGCTTAACCTGATCGATCGACCCGTACGGTTGTTATTTATTAGCCACAAGCCCCCAGAATTTTTACGTTATTATAAATGTAAAACACCAAGTCCTTATTTTCCGAAAAGCTAGACGAAGGCCCTACACTGAATACTCGCCTACTTAGTGGTGTTTAATCTTTTATTACAGGGGACGAATTTATTACCACTTCTATTATAACACAGTTTAAAAGTTTCGGCCTACTGCAGGGAGAGTTTGTTGCGCCACTTCTTCTCAGCTGAAGCACAAGGAAGTGTTGAAGGGCGGGCGTTTTGGAGGACTGTTTGTGTAATTTTGACATTCAAAAAGTGGAGATTCTCAGCCTAATTTGAATAAATAACCTTTAATTTTTGTCTTCAACATTTTTAAAAACCAACAACAACATCCATCATTTTGTAAGGTACAGATTGATAGACTTTGAGACGGTAGTTTGGCACTGCTTATCCATTAAAAGACATGCTGCAACGACTGGTAGGTAAAAACTACTGGTACACCTTTGCTCGTTGGGTACAATCATTCGAGTTGAATTCAAGGCGAGTTTACAACACATGCGTGTGAGTGTCGCAACATTGTTGTTTTGGTGGTCAATTCACATTTACCGAAACAATGTTGATTGGTACAGCCAGCATGTACATCAATGATTAAGTTAAATAGAAACATACTTGATTGAACACCGACTTTGTTTGTTTCAGCTTTATAATTAAAGTAGATCAGATTAGACTGAACAGAAAAGTGTGCACGGTACAAAATAACATATACAATACAGTATTTTGAAATTGGACATCACAGAAGCCAAGTACTGTTTTTTTGACGCTAAGTTAGTCTACCCTTTCTATTATTCTCTTTTCACAAAGCATGTTTCACTGAGATATTTTCCAGTATATAAATGTTGTTGCTGTCGGTACCAGCATATTACAAACGAATTAATTACACCCTTGTGCTGTCGATTGGCTGAACGAATCACCAAGCCCTTAATATCACAACACAGTATTTATCGAGTTTTGTCTAAATGTTATCGACAAGTGCCGTGAGAAATTCCTATGGCTTATCTTTGTTTGTGATGTTGTTTGATCGTCCTTCATTCTGAACTGCGTTTATAATTATGTGACCAGGTAGGTTTTAGATAAAAGGAAATTAGCTTTCATTGAAATCGGAACCGGATTTGAAAAGCCAATTTTCCAAGCTAAGTTTCTCTAAAGGCAGACCAGCTAGGGCTTAAGTCAAAAGCTCAAAATCAAAAGTCATTTATTTAAATTAAGCTGAGAATCAGCACGTCAAAATTACTTATGACAGTCCCCAAAACGCCCGCCCTTCACAACTTCCTAGTGCTTTCGCTGGGAAGAAGAAGTGGCGCAACAAACTCCCAAGCACCGGTAAAAAGTCAACTAACACTTTGAACTCTCATTCAAAAGAGAAGGCTGTGTGAGGGGTTTGAAATAATATAATTGTCATCTCTAAAACTTCAGCCATTCTACGGCTATATGGAACTCGGACAATAATCTATTATATTTTTGTAGTTTATTGTGATGCCCTAGTTTCCCGAGAACTCATGGAAATGCTGCAAGAAAGCCGCTCAGTGTAAAATTACTCGTGTACGCTGAGCTTTACGACACTAGGAAGGATTACAACCATAGATGAACCTTGTGCCATTAGTTTCTTACCATCAATAGGTGTCCATTTCAAGCACAGGACAATATTATACGAGCACAACACAATGCAAGGCATAAAGGCTCCCGCAGACAGGCGCGACGCGACTCTAGTAGAACAATTTCTATGAAAACTTCAAGGAAATTGTTCTACCAGAATCGCATCGTTCCGTTGCGTCGCCGTCTGCGGGAGTCTTAATATGGTGTATTCTACCAATTCGCCTCAGTTACTCAACGAAGACATTATTTGAGACCGTTGCTTCGCAATGGCGGTATCATCATTGTCCAACAGTAATAAGGTTGGTCGTGTATTTTGTATCTATTGTTATTTTATTGCGAATGGTCGCGATGTGTTATTAAATGGATGGAATGTAAAAAGCGTTTATATTGTTGAGCGGGCTCGCGGTTTTCGGTACTTATTTAAATGCGCTTTGAATGGAGCTGACAGAAAATTAATAACGGACCTACCCTGCGTTCTCAAATTCGTTTCAAAACTTGTAAAGTGGCATGTTTTTCGAAAAGTAACTTTAATACCTACCTACACATAGAATACAGTTTACGCAACAACTTCTAACGTTTGAATATGCACTAGTCATTCTGAAATGCACTTAAGTTACATTAGCATAAAGTTCATATTTGTTTAAGTGAAAATAATATCAATAGGAAACAAGGATTTGAACATAGTTTAGAAAGATCTCGTTTTAAAAGTACCGGTAAAGTTCTGAGTAAGATGAAAGGATTATATGGACTATATTATGGACTACTTTCCTATGATCGTAAACATTTCGTTTCATCACCATCATCATCTGCCTATAGCAGCCCACTGCTGGACATAGGCCTCTCCTATTGCACGCCATTTAACTCGATTTTCAGCAACTCTCATCCAGCTGCTTCCAGTCATCCTGCAAAGATCGTCGCTCCACCTAGGGCGTCCCACCCTACGTTTATCGATTCACGGTCTCCACTCAAGAACACATCTACCCCAACGGTCATCATTTTGTTTACCTGTCCGTAAACATATTTTTTTTTAATTGTTGTGAACGTAGTACAAACGCCAGCACAACAAGCTACTACAACCTGTCAAATTTCTTTAATAGATTTTCAACTTTATTGTTAATGCATTAAGGTTCAAGGTTGATAGGGAAAATTTGACAGTTTCGGGTAGCTTGACCTTCTGGCGTCTGTACCATAATTATTATACAGAGGTCATCTACAAGTTATATTAAAAACATAATCTAGGAACCCAATTCAGGATCTAGCAAGACAGCGACTCTTGCCACCACAAAACAAAGGCCACACAAATTCTGTGTAAGAAGTCACCACAAACTATGAAAAAGCCACACAGATTATCATAAACACCCCTGAAATTAGCTCACCAATTAAGAGGAAGACAGATGCACTAACTTCCTGAGAAGAAAATGAAGATAAGCTCGCAAACTGTGTAAAGTCAATCTTCCTTAAAAGGAATTGTGGTTCCCGAAGTTAGTTTTGGTACAGCCGTGATCTCATTTCCTTTGTTTGAGGCAATTTGCCCCCAGAAAAGGCAAGATAATTGTCTACGGTTAGCAGACCTCTATGGCTGCAAATAATAAGGCAATTTTGTCAGTTTTGCGTTTAAATAGTTTGTCTATGTAAATTTTGCGTTGGGTTCCTAATAACTCAACTAAAGACGAACCAGTTATGCATTTTATGGGATTGCGAAAAGCGGAACATGTTATTTTTCGTGAATGATTAATGTGGTGATTACCAATTCGTATACCGAATGTACAGTCAGGGAAATTAATTGTTAAGCAATTTTATAGCCTACGTCAAGTTGCCGTATCATAGCTATTTTATACAACTGGCAATGAATGACAGTAGTAATTTGAATATCGGGACAGGCAATTTAAGTTGGTAGTTAACTTGTTGAACAATTGATTTCCCTGACTTTAGTATAATTATCATACCCAATAAGGCAGTTGTACTCTTCCTGCTTGAAGTACGAAGTACTTCTTAATCTTTCAAATATATTTTTTTGTAACTTCCACGTTGTACTGGTTTAAACCAACCAATTCATTTACTCAGTATGGACCATAGCCCACTACCGATATTGAGAAACCTTTATGTCCGGCTGTGGAAACGATAGGTATAGCATTGCACATAAATGAAGCCTTGACGAGTCCCACAGCCAATTCCACGGCTTATACATACGATTAGCACCTCTGAGCCAAATTGTGTATAGTACTAACTATTTAAACTGTCGGCAACAATGAAATATCGCAATTAGTTTAATGTCTAAAAATTAATGGCCATGCAAAAGCAAGCGAGGACACATTCCATTGTTACTGATACCTTTTAAAATAAAAAACTGAAAGTTAATACATACATTCAAAATGTATGTTATTATGGACAGTTTAAGCCACCGTAATTTGCAAGTACTTTTGCTCTGACCTATAATAAAACAGGTTAAAAATTACTGTACCTACATTATGGAAAGATTACGGAAATTTCATGGAAATGAGCTTAATATAAATATTTTACACTTTAAGCAGTTCTCAGTTGCATTTATGGTATTTTAAATGAATTTCCGTGTAGTTCCCTTAAGACGTTCGGTGGCTGAAATTCAGATAAATTCTGGTATCTGTTTATTTGAGTGCTTTAAAACCTCATGTTCGTTGTTGGAATTGGTTGGTGGTATTAACAGCCCAATCACATCTCATGAGATTTAAAACTTTTAAAATTGAAACAGGTTTTGGAAACTAGGAGCAAGTATCTCAGTTTTTAAATTTCATAACGTCTATAACTAGGGTGGGTAAATGTGTCTTGTAAGACACAAGCTAGCACACTAGCAAAGCATTTCTATGACTAATAATGCTTGTTTTCACTAACAGTAGCGCGCTGTTGGATTTTCAACGCTCGGCTCAATGCTAAAAGTTGAAAATCCAACAGCGCGTTTTTATTTAGGCATTAATTTCGTTATTTATTCGGTTTTGATGGCAAAAATGCTTCAATAAAAGAGAAATGAGCTAGATTTCTTGAAAAGCCATTAACCGTCTACAAATTTTCTTATTAAACTCGCAGTTAACCAGGGCTGTTAAAACAACAATCAAACAACAAAGCGAAATTAGCTCGCGGACTTATTATGCCCATAAGTGATAATTACAACCCATATACAACATACTTTAGATTGGAGATAAAAGTACATTGTGGCAATAATGCCGGTGACCGCATAATGACTTGTCCGTATCCAGATTACTATTATTAGGCAGATAATATACTAGGCTAGGCAGTGGATACGACGTGACATAATGTAGACATAAATTCTTATGTCCGAGACTAGGGGGTCTACTCCGAAGTAGTTTCGGCCGAATGTTCGGCCGTTTCCTGCTACGAAGTTACTATTTGGTTCGGTCGGTTCCGATCCTACACTCCTACACTCTTTCGAATATTGACTATGGTCCCGACCCAACCGAGCCGATCCGAACTTTTTTCGCATTTTTCAATAATATTCGGTTCGGCCATGTGTCGGTCCGATCCGAACATTCGCACTTTGCACTTCGGAGTAGGCCCCCTGAAGTAGACGGCTAAATTGTAAAATAAGGTGAAACTATTCAGTCAATCAATCAACTCAGCCTATCTCAGTCTACTGCTGGATATAGGCCTCTGCCTCTCCCAGACTGCGCCACAACACCCTGTCCTCCACCTTCCGTATGCAGTCTACCTCAGCCACCTTTTTTTAGGTCGTCCGTCCATCTGGGGGGCGTCCCACACGCTATCAAACTTGAGAGTTTGGCGAGTAAATACAACAAAATAATGTATGTTAGAGAATAAAAAATAAAAAAAACTACGCTTGCCGATACGCGGTCTCCACTGCAGGACTTGTCTGCTCCACCGGCCATCGGTCCTTCGACAGACATGGCCAGTCCACTGCCACTTCAGTTTGTTCACTCTGCAAGCTATGTCTGCTAACTATTCAGTGCATATTCTTTATATCGTAACCAGCGACCCGCCCCTGCTTTGTACAGTGTTTGTGACTTGATAAAAAATTGAGATTTCCATAATTAAGAAACGCACAAACCTTCCGGAATAGGTCTTCTAAATGATGGTGATAACCGCTTCAAAATCCGTTGCGCAGTTAAGAGAAAAAAAGAAGAAAATAAGTTTATTTGACCCAGGTTAAGCAATGTACACAATATTCACACAAATACAAAGAAAGGAAAAACAGAAAAAAACTTAAAATAGTATTGTGAGCCTCACGGCTGCGCCAAATAAGAGAAAAAACACGCTCACACATGTAGAAAGGAAAGTCATAAGTCATAAGTAATTTATTTCATAACAATATAGGTACATTGTGTTGAAAAATTAAAAAATAACATTAGATATACAATTGCAATTAAAATAAAATACATTAAATACATTTAGAAAAGTAAATAAAAACAATAACGGTCAATTAAGAATTCAAGATCATAAATAATAAATGTCAAAGCAATAAAATCAATTATAAGTTACAATGTCATATGTCATCTAGGAATTCATTGCCTTTCCCCAAAAAAAAGAAAAGTGACCTTTATTATATAGAAAAGCGATTTTTATTAAATAACCACAATTTAAACGCAAATGCACTAGTGCATTTTACAGGACAGGTACCTACAACACAGATGTGTCTTATTCAATTCAGTAAAGTATAAACACTTGTTATAAAAACGACTTCAAATAATACATATTGAATTTAAAAAATGCGGATGTAAATATTTGGCCATATTTAGCCCATAGCGTACTTGACCGCAGGCAACTACATTTTCATTAAATTTAACCGTGGTTCGGAAGACTAAAATGTGCTCTATATTTTAACAATTACGGTTAATACTTGATCAACATGTTAAAAACCTAAACTATTTTGCCGTTCTCTTAGAACAGCCGCCTTAAATCTCAGTAATATGTAACACACCTAAAAATATCTACGAAAACATAACTTTGGCACAAGAACAATGCAATCTTAATTTGCCATTCAGTTCAGGCCTATTTCTCGAATATTGTTGTAACAGCAAACAAAACTTTGTCACTTCAACGTTGGTGATAGTTGAAAAGGCTCCCCCGCTGACGCAGAGGTCGTTCGCAAGGCCGTCACTGGCTATTACAATTATAATGTATGATTAATTCCTCGGAATCAGGTCCCAGTAACTAATGGAAGAGTTAATGAGTTGATTGGTTGATTTTATATGAAATTATAAATGAATGAAAATGTACTAAGCTGATAATGTTATGATTGGTAGGCTAATTTGTGTTTAGGTCTGGATTGAATATATGTATATTCATTTGAACGATTTTTTTTCTCCAATGTCTATCGAGTGTCAGACTGATTGTTTTCAAAATCATTTTGCATTTTCTGCATCAAGATCTGTGACGGTTGTTAATAAAATAATATTGATAAGAAAGGCTTTCGATAACAGATGTGATTTACCTATACCTAACATTTAACACATCAGCCGAAAAAATCTGGAACAAAAAAAACACTCAAGACCAAAAAATACTATTCCAGGATGTATCAGACGATCCAGAATAATCCCGCACTCTAATTGCGTACTATCAATCTCAATCTGAATCTTTTTGAAGGATATCGTTAATCCATTGCTTCATACGTTCGAAAAATTTGTCTGCTCTACAACGTAAATACCGCAATGAACGTTATTGATCTGTCAAAATAAAAGCCACTACTGATAGCGTGTTATGCAATTTACAATTACCCCGCTAAGCCCGGTTACAAAATGCAGTTACTTCATACAGTTAACGTAGTCAAACCAAAACAGCCCTACTATTAATTATTTCCATGTCTAAAACTTGTAATGCATTCAGAAAAGCGTCAGAAACGTTTTAGCAGCACTTTGTGCGCTTAATAGCTGCTAGGTACTAAATAAGGTCGTTGCCAAAGAGAATTGAAGCAGTAATTAAGAAAATGCTTTGTTTCATGACCTCAATCTTAGTAAATGAATGTTCATGTCGATAGAATGAGTTTGGACAAGTTGTACACGTGGAATGTTTAAAATTGTTTTACATTTATGCAAAACAGTTTTAAACATTCCACATGTGTGGCGTATCGTTTAATATATTTCTTTCTCGTGGACTGAAGTTGGTAGATTTTCCTTGAAAATGTCAAAGTTAGGTTAGGTTAGTCATTCCTTTTTTTATAGGTTTTTGACATCTTATATATATCTATAGATTTTTAAATACTTTATTCACAAAGACGCAACTATTACAATTTACAAGCTAATACTAATATAGTTATATACAAGTATATAATAAAAAAATAAAGAAAAAGGCAGTAGCTCATTGGGCATCAAAAACTTCGCCCGCATTGCTATCAATGGGATAAGTGCCCAAAAGGCTGGCAGCATTACCACGTTGGATGGCAATGCTAATTCTTTGGGCTAAAAATGATGTATGTATGTTATCCTTGTTCAATAAATCACTCAGAGTATCTATTCTTAATTAATTAATTTAAGTATCCTGTTAGTCATTCTATATTTTTCCATTCAATAATAAGTGATAATAGAAGCTTGAATTCTATGGAGACAGTTTTGGGTTCATACTGTACCCAAAACTGAAAATCGAATTATGTGCCCTGACAGGATACAGCAACATCTTCACATCACACATCATCTGTCATGAGTAACTTGTGCATTCGACTGTTGCTCTAAATCAACTGAGATAAATCTTCACATTCGCACGAAGTGTCTTTTTTTTTTTTTTCTTGTTGTTTTTTTTTTTTTTTACCCTATATTGTGTACCACTGCTGGCATAGGCCTCCCCTTTTTCTTTCCAAACCTCCCTCTCTGGCCATGTTGGTCCTGCAAACGGTGATGTCCTCCCTGAGGCGTCTAGTGAGTCTTGTAATAACTAGGCCTAATGTAGCAGTAAAGTAGAATAAGTTGGTCATAAACTTAACTGTAACCTAAAATGACATGACGAACATTGCCCAATTTGCGCAGGAGCCAAAGCCAACTACGAACTAGCTTTAGCCGACTCCATCACGACTCCGCTGTAAAGTTTACAAAATAGATCATGTTTTCCATAACCAAACGTGACAGTCATCACCTACTCGGATCATAAGCGCAAGAGACGATACAACTCGACGTGTGGAATTCGATAAGTGATCTAGTATCACGCGCGAACTTGCGCGTGCGACTCTTTGAAGGATTTCCGCATAATTCACGAGGCAGCCTTGTAGTTGCAAGTTTGTAGGTACGGGGTTATGGGACTGATCTAATTTCGATTTGGAATTACATGTCGAAGTTTAATAGGTTTTTTTGTGTACGTGTTTTGGGTGGGTGCGCCCATATTGTTTCTGATTAAGGATTTGTGTTTGTTATTGTTCCGCCTTTTATTGTGAAACAGCACTATAAGATATGATATCAAAATTAACTTAACAATGACCAATTCAAGCATGCAAACTAACTTCCGAAACCTTAAATAAGAACAAGTGATGGAATCCATCACTTGTTCTTATTTAAGTTTTATTATTTTTTGTACTCTAAACACATTTAACAATATTTTTTTTAATTATGACATATAGTACCCATATAACTAAAAACGAATCCAAAGACTAAACAATGCATTGAAGTTCTCTACTGATTTACGAAACACAAATGGTTAGTAAAAAAGTAAATTAAGAGTATATAATAAGAGTAGGTACTCTGAGTGATTTATTGAACAATTGATGAAATTATTACAATACATACTTTAATAGAAGCCAGTTTTTGAAGACCTTTGTTGACACAGCAGTTGGGTTTTTAAAGAGGTCTTGTTGCCTGGTCGTCGAGAGATGAGGCCGAATGATAACAAATTACTTAATTATTATTTCGACAATGACTTTGTACTTGTAGTGTCTAAGTGATTGGGTTAATTTCAAAATTGTTTTTGAAAATAGGGGCATATTCAACAATAAGCTATGCTAAAAACATTTTTAGAGATGAAATTTAGATAAGCTTTAGAACATACTTAATTTAAATTATTAAAATAACTAGAACCTCTACTTAGCTATCTATTTATTTTCTTTATAGGTCACATGGACCGTCTCCGAAGGTGATCTGGAGGCCAATTCCCGTAATTAAAAACGTTTCAAATCTAGTCGCAATCTCATCTCGGCGACAATCAATGTCAAAAACTTGTCAAAATTGTAGGGAAATTAGAGGTATTTTTGACAGACTGAGACTGAGATCAGACTGTGAACGTTTTTTAGAATTGCCCCTCAGATGCTAGTTTAAGAGCCAGAGTGTGTTTTAATTATTTTTCAAATTTATTTTTCACCGGCGTGGCGTGTTTTTATGGCCATGTATGGACGTCAACGAAGCAAAGGGGGTAAGGATCGTAGTAGGTGGTGTTCTGTAGTTTCTGCCTACTCCCATGGGAAGAAGGCTTGAGTTTATGTATGTACTTTTCAAATTATGACTAGTTGTTTTCCTGTTTCTTTGCCTTTCTATCCAACACAATCCATGTGGTAGGTGTGTTTTTTCATGTAAGTAATTATTTCCTATATCAATTAGTGAGGAGGTCATACACCACCAAACTGCGTCAAAGGTCAAACAGTTAAAGCTAACAGAACTATTGGTAGGTAAAACTGAGTACTCACTTGTAACTAGTAAGTAATTGATTGAGTAAGGGCAAATCGAACTACAGTTTGCTACGTGCGTTCGCTGTCCTTCGACCGAATTACTATCAATTACAGAGAATAGATCGTAGGCTTTAGCGTCTAGTTCTACGAACATGGCAGGCGGCGAGCAATGGGCAGCTCGCCGACCGGTAAGGACCAGGCCCGGGTCGACGGCGCGTTGTGTTCCACGCGCGCCTCAAAGAGATGTCAGCACGAACTGACGGGGTCCGTTAGGACCGATGCCTGCCAGGGCTGCGGGTTGTTCGAAAGAGATACCATGGCCCCTGGCACAGGCAACTGAAGGAACACGGGTGGGTTTTAGTTAGTAAAAGTCTGACACGCCCTTCCGCTCAGCCCAGAGCGGGAGAGGTCATTTGATGATTTCCCACCCAAAAAAAAAAGGCTTTAGCGTCTAGTTCAGGTTCTAGGCAGTCATTTTAATTTAATTAAAATGACTGCCCGTTGGTCTAGTGGTCGCAAGCGCTACTGCTGAGCTTGGAGTCCTAGGTTCGATTTCCAGGTCGTGCAAACTATTTTTGGGTTTTTCCATCTGCAATTTCTCAGTAACAGCCTGGAGTCTGGATTTGTGCCCAGTTGATGGGAATAGGGTCACCCCTATTACATGGACTTAAACATAACTGGTGAAATGTGGGTGTACAGTCACGAGCAAAAGTATGTATACACTCGGCTATATTCAAAAGCGATTTACTCCTTTATTTTTGAATGAAATTTTATGTTGTTACGAACATAGCATTTTCGAACGTTTACACACCACACGTTTATAAATAAATAAAATAAATAAATAATCATTTATTTCAAGTTACCAAGACTCATACACATTATTAATTATTACAACCAGTCACATTGATAAAATAAGAATAATGCGCCTATAATGTTTATGTAATGCGCCTTATTTCAACGTTGCATTCGTTATTTCACGAAAAAATGGCAATTGAAAGTTGCCAAGTGTTGACATTTTGGTGCTCGTGACTGTACTATAGGTACACCCCATCATCAACAGCCTACAGCAGTCTACTGCTGGACTTAGGCCTCTCCAATTGCAAATCATTTAGCTCGGTTCTCGGCAACTCTCATCCAGCTGCTACCAGCCACCCTGCGAATATCGTCGCACCACCTAGCCTGAGGCTGCCCTACCCCACTACTGAGAAAATCCAGATGGTAAATCCAACAACACTTTACCCGAAGCGGGATGCGACCTCATTGCTAAGCGACCCCATGTCACTAAATTAATTAAGTTCGATTATATATATTTTATCTTATGTTAAATTAGGTGCGCCCCGCGGTTTCAGCCGCATAAGTTTCGATCCCAAGGGAATATCGGTATAAAACCTTTATGCTAATCCTCAGTAGTTTTAGTACCTATACCCGTATCCTTCAGTAGTTTTTGCGTGAAAGAGTAACAAACATCCATCCATCCATCCAAACTTTCACGTTTAAATATTAGTAGGATTACATAAACGTTTCAGCACCCACAATACACCAGCCCCAGGGCACAAAGACTTTATCAGCAGCCCCAGTAAAACCTATGACAAAACAATTGAGGTCATTTATATTATGTATCAACAATATCGCGGCATATCTCACCTAGTTATCTGATCTACTTATTATACAACTTGTGCCCAAATATTTGGTAACCCACAATTATGTAGGTGCCTACTTGTATGATTATCATAATACTTACTTATAACAATTCGGTGACTGTGTAAAAACACCACTTAGTGTAATGTAGGCCTTTGCTATTTTACGTATGTGTAACGGTACAGTCTTGTTCAAACGTGATTTTGAAAGCAATTACGGAAAATGCTTTTTGTGCCATATTTCTTTCTGCAATCTACAACCTGCCTCGCCTGTTCCCAACTATTTTGGGGTCGACTACCAGTCTAACCGGATGCAGCTGCATACCAGTAATTTACATGGAGCGTCTGTCTGACAGACAACCCACGATACATCTTGGTAAGACTGGTTGTCCGGCTTTTGAGCTTCTGACTACTCGTGACGACTGCCAAAGAACAACGAATGACAGCCGCGTGCGTTCTGAGGCTCGGAGCGGTCTCGATATGTAATGGATGGTCCACGAACCGACCGCGGTAAGCGTAGCTAAATCTTCAATCGAACCGTGCGGCTGTTATCAAAGTAGTTAGGTTCCATTAAAATAGCCTTACAAGGAACGATATTTAAGTACTTGCATCCGCTTTGGCAATGACGCCGTTCAAAACATTAAGGGAGTCTTAGTGGCCAAACATCCGGTGCACTCTAGACAGTTAATGTCGCTACTAATTTTGCTGACTTGCAAATCTTTTGATTGTACCATGAGCATATCCATTTCAATCGCGTGTAATTGGAGACGCCCATGTCCAGCAGTTGATTGTTTTATTTTTGTACAGCTCCTACCGACACGACGACAGCCAGTCTATTCTGTAAAAATCCTTATATCACTGTGAAATCTTAGGTGAAGTGAGCTTTAATTTAATAGGTGGAATGACAGCTTACTTCGTGAATCATATTTTTTTTACAGAATACATTGGCGGAAGAAAGTTCTGTAAATTCACGTTACGATGATAATGTGGGCCAATCTACATCGCCACATACTAATTACGCATCATACTGACTTCACGCAAAATCCTGCATCGCGCTAGCAGAGTTTGCCGCGCAACTACTCGTAGCATATATCATATACAACGTCCCGACATCAATCATCGGGCAGTTGCCCACCAGACATCACACCTGTCTGGTAGGAGGATCTTCTCTTTTCTATGGAGGATGAGTGAACTTTACACCCTGTTTCTCATACCTCTACCTAAATAAATCCGAGAACTCTAAAACAATTTAAAATGTTTTGAGTTATGTAACTTGTTACACCGACTGTACTCGCAATTATTTTGCTCTAAAAAGTACTAAAAATGTTAAAGATATCGTAATTGCTCTGAATATTTAATAACTCTTTTAAAATTATAATTAATTACCGTGTATTGTCTAATCTAATAAATAAATAAGGCAAGGTGTTGCATTTGTACTTAATCTATATTAAGAAAATATTTCGTAGTTTGTTGTAAATACATTCCAGCTTAGTTTGTTAATTATATTGTGGGATATATTGGTTTTAGACAGTGCAAACTTCATTTCATAATCTTCGATAATTAACTCCAAACCTAATGTCTTAGCGTGATAAAGTTCAACTTTCAATACAACCAAATAAAATAGTACCTTTTTATGAAAAATAAAAGAACTAAGAATTCAGAACGCTAAAGTAGATAGTTGAGTAAGTGGCCTTAAATAAATTCAAGTACCTATAGGTATTAGGGGTGAGCCGCCGTACCTAAGTCAGATGCTACTGCTTCGATAATTAGCTATTTTAATAGTATGACGATGACGATGGACAATTTCCTCATGTAGCAGTAACCGTTTATAGACTGAAACGATAGATATGATGATGTCACATATTTTGAACGAAGCACGCCGCCTTCGTGCTAACTACCGCACACACCGATGTCACAATCAAACTATTCTACCAATTCTGAGTAATGAATTTAAAATATGCCACTCACAAGGTACTTCATACGTGTTAAGAGTATCAATGTATGAGTAGGTATAGGAAAAAACTTTCGGCCAATCTTGAGTAGTTCCGTATGTAAAGTCGTGTCTATGGAAATTCCCAAACACATATAGCTATGTACTGTGTAATACCATGATTTACTATTTATATACACATAAGCTACCTCTGACCTTAGCAACAGGATCTATTGGATTATGCTAATTAGAAATAGTGACGTTAAAGTATCTTATGCTACTTCATAAAATTTTATGGAGGGGTTTATAGGACGTAATTGGTAACTTACTTGCATAAATGAAGTAAATAACTTAGAAGCCTGCTAGTATATGTCCCAGCTTGTGTGACCTGAGGGGCAATTCTCGTAGTTTTAAGAACGTTCACAGCCTGATTTCGGTCCCAATCTGTCAAAAATACCTTTAATTTGCCTACAATTTTGACAAGTTTTTGACTGATTATCGCTGAGATGAGATTGCGACTAGATTTTGAACGTTTTTAATTACGGGAATTGGCCTTCTGATCAATAATAATATGTTCTATCAGGTAGCTTTTTCTCAAGAATTTGGCATAATTAAAATTATCCAGTCCAATTTACAGGAGCGCGTCCCAGTAAGTAAGTAGTGGCCGTATATTCTTGCACATTGAGGAACAGAAGAACTGTGGCTGGTAAGCTGTACGGAATAGCTAAATAGTTATGTTATTACTTTTCACTTAAATAATTCCTGCTGTTTCATTCATTTACTACCGATGTTGTCATCAACAACATAAGGTCCGAATCCCAAATGCGATCATTTTCAATCATGGGTCTATGTATGTCAGTAATTCGGGCAGCGTGACCGTGATCGGCTATCATCGGCCATCGTCGGCAACAGTCGGTATTCGGTTCACTTCGTGCGAAAACGAAAGTGTTTCGCGGCCTACATCGCGTTTTTGGGTGGTTGCGTAATGTTGCACTGGCGCATTGCCTGTTTCGATCGAAAGTGGAAGTATTGGAGTATTCGAGGTTTCTGATCTGATTGAAGAGAAGTCTTTTGACAATTGTATTGTATTGAACAAATGAATGATTGTATTGTGAATGGATTGTATTATGATCTGAAGTAAGAAATATAATATTTTTGATCCAGAACCAAACTCATCTTTTACCATCAACCACAGATTTCTACCTTAAGACAAATCAATCGAGCTTTAATGTTCACTTGCGATCGAAAAGGAAGTTTTAATAGACATCCTGGACTTTCCTTTTTATTGAATTTGGAAGGAAAAAATAGTACTTTTAAGTATTTAACACGTGAATTATAAGCTGAAGTTTTATTAGAAAGTGGAAGTTAAGCGTCGTTTAAGTTATTGAATTTAATTGCAGCAATTATTGTGGAATGATTTCCGAGGCTAATTCAGGGGAAATTTACTGAACATCACAGGGGCAATTCTCGTAATTTTGAGAACGTTCACAGTCTGATCTCAGTCTCTATCTGTCAAAAATACCTCTGATTTCCCTCCATTTTTGACAAGTTTTTGACATTGATTGTCGCTGAGATGAGATTGCGACTAGACTTTGAATGTTTTTAATTACGGTAATTGGCTTTTTTTTTTTTGGGTGGGAAATCATCAAATGACCTCTCCCGAAGGGCGTGTCAGACTTTTACTGACTAAAACTCACGCGTGTTCCTTCAGTTGCCTGTGTCAGGGGCCACGGTATTTCTTTCGAACAACCCGCAGCCCCGGCGGCATCGGCCCTAGCGGACCCCGTCAGTTCGTGCTGACATCTCTTTGAGGCTCGCGTGGAACACAACGCGCCGTTGACCCGGGCCTGGTCCTTACCGGGCGGCGAGCTGCCCATAGCTCGCCGCCCGCAAGCCCGCGCCTACGGTGGCCGGGAGTCGGCTGTTGACTCCCGTCCAGGGACGGTAATTGGCCTTCTGTTAAGATTTATGCGAATGTGTGTGTAACTGCGATTTTGGTAATAATAAGTAACGCATAATAACGAATCAAGTATGTAGGAATCTGAATTTTTATTATTGTTAAAATACGATCTCGTTTGAAACCAATGTAAATAAAACGAATTCAAATCTGCATTCCTCGAAAACGTTATGAGTCATTTTTAGGTCCTTTTTGGGCAACCATTTCTTATCAAGTTTAATCAAGCACGAATAAAAGTTGATATCAACTAATTAACATACTGGTGAATACAATTAAAACGAAGGTATGCCTCGCGACCATGAACTCTTAGAACATCTTATTATACCATAGATGACTTCATTTATTTTTAAATAATAGTAAAATCGCAACGTTTTTTTGTCTGTCTGGTAGTGCGCCTAGAACTGAGGGGTAATTCTCGTAATTTTAAGAACGTTCACAGTCTGATCTCAGTCTCAATCTGTCAGAAATACCTCTAATTCCCCTACATTTTTGACAAGTTTTTGACATTGATTGTCTCTGAGATGAGATTGCGACTAGATTTTGAATTTTTTTAATTACGGGAATTGGCCTTCTGAGTAACTACTGATCTGATTTTCATAACTTTTGTTTTAATTTGTAGATAGATTTTCTGGCTGAGCTAGAGTATAGTGTATTCCAAGCAATGATCTCAATAGTCCCCAATTGCATGGGATTTAGGCATAATTGGTAAAATATTTTTGTACTGTTAACATCTCTACCTACCCCTTCGGGTAATACAGGCGTGATGTTATGCTTAGTCCACACGAGTGAAGCTGGTGACAAAGTTAATTAATTGTGGGTACAATAAAAATGGCAAAAATGTAAAATAAAATGTCTTGTAAAATATTTGTTTGGACTTCCATACAAAAGACATCAACGCATTCACATAAACTTGAAAACCTACGTAAATCGAGAAAAGTTACATTTCATTCAATATATTGTGGTTTCCTCTTTAGTAGAGTCTTATTTATTTTAATAGCACCAATAAAAAGCTTTGCTATATGGTTATTATGACTTCTTTATAAATATATCGGTCCATTTACGGGTAATAAATGCCGTAAAGATTTAAGTATAAAGGTGCCGGAACCATTTCATAATATATGATTTTATTCCCTTGGGGTTGAAGTCTTGTTTTCTTAGTTATATTACGAGTTACCATGTCCAAGATGAAACACGTAAATTGATTTTTAAAGGAAATATCGCACACCTTTAAATTAGCGTAAATAATTGCTTTTAATTCGTTACAAGGAAGTTAATTTAGACACTTTTATTAATTAATGGTTATCAAATATTTGTATAATTATCATAATTTAATTATGAATTTTTAATGCATGTTAGTGTATGTGAGTTCGAGTAAGCTGTTAATTCAAGGTGTTGGAAAAGAAGATATACTAATATGTAAATATTGATTGTAACTTAAGCACGGTTATGTTTTTTTTTAGTGACATAAGTTTAGCTCATTGTTATTTATTTCTCATGTCTTAACCTAATATGATAGTGAGGCTATCTATATAATTAGATCTTTAATTAATCCCTTGATCATTCAAAATTCATAGAAACAACTGTTATTAAACTATCTATTTTGCGTTTAATTACAAAATATTTAAAAACTTGCAAAAACATTTCGGTATCATATAAACCTGCGATTTTATCGTTCAAAAGTCGTTTCAGACCAAGCCATTGTATTACAGAATTTATGTTCAGAAAACGTTCAATTTCGAATAATGCAACGTTGCTAGTTGCTGTCTACAATATCTACTGGCCGGTCAGTCGGAATGTTGCATTATCCCGCCCAACTCGATATCCGCCTTAGCGCCAAATCCCTGACATTTCGCTCGTTTCCGTAACCCTTGGGCGAGGTCTCATTGTCAGCGGTATTTAGGGCCTTAGACTGTAGCGGAAGCGATCCAATCACATAGGTATTTGTGAGCTTTTTACTCGACTGGTCCAGAAGGAAGTGTTATGTTTTTGAGTATACTGAAACAGCTTTAGCATCCATTCATGAAGAATACATCTATTCAATATCGTAATGAATGAACAGTCATCGTCTGTTGCTTTGATCTCTATACCTAAGGCTGAATCTGAATCACGTAATATCAACGTGAAATGCAACAGAACCTTCACAGCCGGAAAACCAAACACTTTACTCTAGGACTATGCCAAAGGAAACTCAACTCTAATACAAGTGCCTTACACTGATACCTTACTCCTATTCCTCTAAAGTTAATCTAAACGCTGTCACCACCGCCCGACCCTCAGCCTTCAAGTGTAACAATTGTATCGCAACCCCCCACCACAAGCCACTGAGGCCCACCGGCGCAGGCGCACCTCGCCGCGCCAACGATCACTCTGCGCACACGCGCTGAGCTTACGCGCGTCCCCTGTGTAATATGCGTCGGTGGTGATAGTGCCAGTGTTGTGTACGATATCGATTTTGTACAAAGACCGTGATCTGTGCTTATACTGCAACCATGAGGTCTTTCAGCGCTGTAGCGCTTCTTACTTTAGCGATAATAACAGGTGAGATTTTTTTTTCGCTTTTTCCGCTGAAAGTTGTGTTTTTTTAGTGGGTGAATTTAATTGGTCTAGCAGTGTAAAAATATGCAGTCATGAAATTGAATGGTGTAGGAAGTTTAGAATGTTTGCGCACGGCAACGTTGTCCGGCTATAATTACTTTTTCGTACGAAACTTACGTAAAATAATTTCCCAATTAAAAAGTATTTTTTGGTTGGTAAAATAATTTCGTCAAATAGAGTGCTCTGAATATTTATAATCTACATTTCATAGCGTCATGTATTTTGTTTGGAAATTGTATAAATAATGCATAAATTACTATTTCGGTCATTCTCATATCACTTTCAATGCCAGCCAAGCCAATAAATAAATGTTTATAAAGTTAACATTTCGCAACAGTCTTAAATATAAAACAGAAGCCTGCTAAAAATTCTAACAAAAAGTCATACTTTCGAATTATAACTTCAGAAGTTATATATTCATTTATATTTTTTAATCACTTTCGTTCTCTATAACCAGTTGCGTTTGCGACGCCCGAGGTACTGTCAACAGAGTTTTCATTGCGCCCGCATGGGAAAAATGGCGGGAGAAAAAGTCTATATCTCTATAGCAATACTCCATGTAGCAATGTTCTTTTTTTAATATCGTAACTAGGTTCATAATCTTAGTTCATTTTGAGACACAAATATGGTGCCTAGAAGGAAAATATCCTGAGGTAATACGGTCTAAAACCGCTCGCAGCACGCAAGTGTCAATGTCCCTTTTCTACAATAAAAAAGGCCTTTGCCCTGCAGTGTTACAATTACAAGCTTACTTCATATAAACAGTAAACTGTTTACGCATTGTAATTCATAAGTATGTTTATAATTGCTATCGTATTTTTTGCGTAATCTCCGCTTTGTTTTTTCAAAGAGGCATGCGCGTACGTTGCCGTAAACATTTACCGCGCACAACTGTCGGTGAAAATTTATAATTCATTTTCCTTTTTGTGATTGGCTGGCAAACATATTAGTTGCCTATTGATACTTGCAAACATTATGTAACGATGATTTGTTGAAAAAGTCAGTTAGAAATGATTACCAAGTCTTTGACATGTTGTTAGTTCTTTCCTTATGTCTGCTGCGTTCTGGGGGTCTAAAAAGGCCACTTTAAGCAATACCTCTAAAATATATTCATTTCCTGAATTTCCAGCAAATCATTAGCAATTCCTCTAATTTTCGTAAAATTTCATTTCATATTTGGTGTAAACATTGCCGCATGAAAAAAATAAAAACCGTAATTTTATCGGTAAATTTTTAATTACATTTTTTGTTAATCAGATTGTTTTTTTGTTTTTTATTTCTACAGTTTAAATATAATTTCATTGTGATATGAATTGCACACAGATCATATCATGAATTGTCAGTTTGTGACCATTTTACGATTTTTAATATGATTCATATTGTTATCCTATTATGATTCTGCCAAAGTGGCCTTTTTAGGCCCCCTGTTGTGGCTTTAAGTTTAGTAAATATTTTTGTGTCTGTCATTCGTGGATCTTTGACAGTCTTACGGGTCGTCAGAATGTCCGAAAGTATGACAAGCAATCTTACCAAGGGGTATCGTATTACCCAATAACTGGGTTGTGGAGGTCAGATAAGCAGTCGCTCCATGTAAAATACTGGTATTCAGCTGCATCCGGTTAGACTGAAAGCCGACCCCAACATATTTGGGAAAAGACTAGGCAGTTGATGAATTATTTTTGTGTCTGTCTGTTAGTTTGGTAATTTAATCCCGGAAAAAAAATAAAAAATAAAAGCATGTCGTTGGGTACCTATATAATTGATATTGAGCTCAACATTGAAAAGGTAGAGAGAGAGAGAGAGATATGTAATTGTTATGGAGCCCAAAATATCAACGATACGTTTCCTGTATCTCCATCAAAACATGCTAAGAAGTCCCATAATCACTAATGGCATATTGAGTGTTAGTCATAAACTTAGGTACATAAATATTATATACATCATTCAGCACCTTTTTTTGAAGTCTAGACTGAGGAGGCGTAATAAAAACAAAGGAACATTAATAAAATATGGCGTAATAAATATAAAATTAAGAAAATTTTATGGTCATGCAAGATAGAAATGTGAAAAAAAAATCTATAAATTCTTTAAAAGGTAAATGACATAAGTGACTCATAGACTATAGAGTTCCGTAAATGCTATTCAAATGTCTCTGGGTCAATGTGGCAAAAATGTATTGTTATCAGTTTTTTTTTGCTATAAGATACTAAAACTCATACAATAAATTAAGACTGTGGGTACCGTGTGAATCCGGTTTGAAATTTATATTTATACAATAATAGATAATGGGCATTCAAATTATGCTTTTAAAGTCCCACGTCCGAAAGATCTTGTTCTAATCTTGATTTAATATAATTTAATTTATTGATAAATTTGAATTGTTGATTTTATCCTTGTGATATGCGAGGCGCGTGTGGCGTCTGGGCGTATCTTTATAGATTGGATTATTTTAATATAACACGAAACTTGCATGTCTTTGGTTTTATCTTGGAACTATTTTGTTGTTTTTAAATAATTTTGGTGAAAAATGAACAGATTAAAATAGCTCATGGTTAGCCAGGACTCCAGGAGTGACATGTTCTGTTTTATTTCGCTAGAACTGAAAATCAAGTATGATCAGACAAATATTTTATAAATTATAAATAGTTATTATAGATAGTTAATTATAAATTATAGTTCATGTTCTAATTCCAAATTCATTTACAATTATATAGCTAGATGTATATTTAAAATTATATCACGACAACCATGAACTAATTCTACGTATTCTTTCTCCACCGATTTTCCGTCTTTTCTGCCCCTTTGTTCTTCGCGTTACGCCTCTCTACAACACAAACCACAGTGTAAAAAAATTGTTACATTCACAGCCATTTTTCACCAGACGACCGACAAAAGGCATAGTTACTTAATACACACACAGACATTATTCTCGGTGTTTTTGTTATGCAAACAGTTTTTCCAGTGGTCGTTCTGGGTTCTGTAGTGCACTGTGGCTCATGGTCACTTTCCCGCGTTGCTTGGTACTAGTGGCGACTGTGGCGAGTGGCACTGTTGTTTTCTTGGCAAATCATATTGATGTTATGTGGCTATATGTAATACGTGCGTAATGTGCGTGTGTTTGTTTTGTCCTGTTATGAATTTTAAGTAATTAGAAATGGGTTATCTTTCGACTGACTAGTATCAAAAATGAAACAACACCTAATTGCTAAGGGATTATGAGGCTTTGGAAGTACACAGACATGTTGTACCTAGTATTTTTATTGCTAGATAAATAGAGTGGATGTAAGGATCGTAGCAGGTGGTGTTCTGAAGTTTCTGACTAGCCCCATGCCATTGGAAGAAGGAGTAAGTTTTTATAGAACTGATCTGAACTATGTGGAAAAATCGCGTTTATGCTCAGACGTAGTAAAGAATGTTTTGGAGCCATTATCACGCAAAATTCCTTTGCTGTCTTAATCTTCATTAATTCACCGCAATGTTTGTCTCAAACACCGATGGATATAACAGCAATAGCCAAATACTAAGCATTACCACATTAGTCGTAGTAGTAGAATTCTTTTATGAAAGAAGAAGGCTCGGCATTACACACAATCGGAATTTTACATAATAGTTCTTAAATAATATAACATAAGATCTAAAACACACTTGCTAAACAAATTTTATAGCCATAAATCCTACAATAGTCGTTCATTAATGTCGGCCAAGGCTAGTGCAGTTTCACAAACGATAGCATTAGGCATTCGTAGCATGTCTGTCTGTCTGTTTGTCTCGTTCTAGACACAGATGTAGGAACAAAGAAATCTGGGTCAGTGTTTCTTAAAGTGGAGTATATCCCCTGGGATTGGTGGCAAGGTCGAGGATAGTAAAATAATGTGCTTAGTGCATCGAGTTTCGAAGTGAATCACATTATTAATATTAGTCTTCCAACTTTCAAGATCTTGTAGTGTATTTGTAGACTGTAGCTTTTTAGATCAATGTAATAGTACTGTAACTGTATAATTTTCTTTTATTTAGTTTTTTGGATCAATTCAATTTGATAGCACTATAAAAACTTATATCATTTTATTTTCCTATGCAAAATATTTCGTAATCTAAGTATTTTTCTCGGAAAGAAAAATTTGTTGATTGAAAATCTTTATACAATATTACGCAATAGTTAAGCATTTAGCGACATAGGACTAAATGTCGAAATTTATGTGACTCAAACTGAATTCTAGGTCTACATATTTAGCACCAGAAATCAGTGATTTGGTCTGCATAAGAATGCTAGTTAATATGTGTGTAGTTGGCAAATAAATCGTGTTAAACGATAGAAGGCATAAAACTTGAGTAAACTTAAGTACAACAATTAGTATGAATATAACGTGTTTACATCGCAACATAACGTGTTTTATTAGCTCATGAAAGTGTGGCCAAGACATTAAAGTGCCTTCAAGTACTATTTTCCTGTAAATTAAATAAATAAATTACGCAATTCCCTTTCAGTTTTTATCAATTGAGTAAAATTGGTGATTATGAAAGATAGGAAAAGTTTATAATAACAAGAATGCCGATTATTTGAAATTCGCTTTCTTTGTTGAGTGTAATCGAATCTGTCAGTCTGACAGTTGACATGACACTGACATAAATCTTTGTGTAAGCTCTTTGACTGCTTAAACTTTTTAAGTAAGCGGTTAGAGTTTAGATAGCAGTGCCACCCAGCTTCGTCTGCATAGGTTATTGTCGATTTCCTTTTTGCTTTGGCTCGCCGCCATAAAATATTAAAAATCGCTTTAGCCATGAAAAACAAGGTACAAAACAGCCACCACGACTTACTGCTGCATTTGATTTCAAATGTCAAGATTATTAAGTTATCTTACAGTTTAAGTACAAACGCTAGCAGGTCAAGCTATCCGAAATTGTCAAATTTTCCCAATCAACCTTTAACCGTAATGCTTTAGCGATAAAGTTGAAAATCTATTAAAGAAATTTGACAGATTGTAGTAGCTTAATGTGCTGGCGTCCGTACAAACTAAAGAAAACTATTCTATCCTTCACTATTTCTAGCTAGCATCTTAATCTACAGAGGTTAACAACATTTTTGCTATACATTCACACCTGACCAACAGCAGGCGTTAACAACATTCTTGTTCTAAACTTGAATCGCAACATATTCGCCAAAAATGTAAACAAATATGAGTCTATGGAAAAATAACTTTAATTCCTACACGATAAAGTTCAGTTTACGCTACTACTTCAAACATTTTTATAACTTTTTCAATAGAGCGAGTCACTCTGAAATCAACTTAATTACCAATAAAATGAAGTTGATATTTGTTTAACTTGAAATAACGTAAATTTGAAACATAAATAAAATTTGAATTAAAGCTCAAACACGGTTCGACCACAGTATCTCAACGAGCGATATAACCTTACGACCTGCAAGTCGTTAGTCAATGTCTGTAGTCTATCGTAGCTGTGTTGCCATTGTCGGCGCCAGCAGCTCGCCTTCGCGAGAGTTATAAAAGACAGGTGTCTAAGTGATATTGATGTTTTGTGCTTCTAGAGTATCGACCGGTATTATTAATAGACTTCGAATCTGAGGTTATTGTCCTTTAAAACGTTTTTCTATGTGATCATGTGAGGTGTTTTTGAGAATGTTTGTTCTAGATTTATGTTGTCACAAAATGTTCTACAGGCACATACAGACACCTTTCTTTTCTTTTTTTATCTTTCAAGTAAAGATAGGATAAGGGTATTTTCAAGGAATCTAGGTTTTGGGAAAAGAAGTGCTCGTGTCAAGAACTATTTTCACAAAATGTAATTTTGTTATTTATTATAAGCCTGTGCTGTCCCACTGCAAAGCAAAGGTCCCCCTTCCCTCTTTCTACTTTCCCCGGTCTACTGCGATTGTGGCCCAATCCTTAAATCCTTTATAAGAAATAATAAAATAATTTAAATCTATTAATTACCAAACACGTGTGTCATTATTTTAAAAAAATAATATAAATTAGTTATATAACCAACACTAATAAAAATATCGACAGCAAAGACACACGACCGTGACGCTCACGCACGTTTTAGTCATGAATATTACCATAAACTTTATGACAAAAATGTCGAAGGGGTCAAGGTTGATCATGGCATATTTTATAGTTAATTTATTAAAACAAGATTAGGTCATATACATACATATTTCCCTTATAGGCTACAGCAATTTATAAGATAACAGTTTAAAAATATCAAATGTATGGGTATGTGTAGGAGTTCCTTTGAGCAGATTATTCGGAAAAGGATTTATGCTTTGTTTAATTAATTGTACAGACAGTTAAAGGTCAACCACTGTTGTGACTGACGCAAATGGATGTCTAAAATATCACAAATTAATAAAATAGGAAATAAACAGTAGTACTTGTTAGTCTTTCGTCTAGACGAAAAATGTTGTAAATTATGTTACGACTATTTGTTATGTCTGTAAATACGGTCAATATGAAATGTTGTCCTTTTCACGTACAACAGCTGATATTTGTATCATTGTACCGATGCTGTGTATATTATTTTGTGTTTATCTATCTATCTTTCTATTTAACCCGTAATAAACGCATTTTTCTTTCTTTCTTTCCCACTGCTGGGCAAAGGCCTCCTATTACCTTTACCACACACGTCTGACCACAGCGATTGCGGGCCAGTCCTTTCGGTAGGAGTCAAGCTCGTCCCTCCATCTTCATATTTTATGTCAGTTAAACTTTATAATTGACATTATATTCGTGCGATCTCTATCATTCTGATTTACCGTAGCAAGTGTGCCCTTAAATGTGTTATGTGTAAATCAATTATTTTGTGTATAAATCTATTGTTGCAATACTTGTAGGGTTAGCAGCCGTTAGTTTATTGCTTCACAGTATTGTAAACTTTAAGTTTCGACATCTTAACTTAATTGCTGTAACCTAACCTAATTGCGGATACGTTTATTGACCATTGGAACGTTAATAGTTTTTTAATAGAGTTGGGTGAGAGTATAGTTTACTTAACCTTTATTGACTAATAACTCAGTAATAAAATAACGTAATTAAAATTGAGTGTTAATATTTTAATAACTTAGAAAATGTAATATGGTAGGTATTTGAAAAGAGGCTTATTGAAGTTGATAGTGTTTTAACGATTCTTCTGCGTCTGTATAATTTTAGAATATATCTTTCTTTTTATTTTCAAAAGTAACATGCGTATTGTAATGCCGTACTCATCAATCAATATTTAAAGACGATTTCACATTAGAAATTTCAGTAAAGTAGAAATTTCATCAATAGACACCCACATAGCTGTGACCTTCCATCATAGAGACAGCTTCTTTGCAAAAAATCCTTCCAAGACACTGCAATGTTATTAGTATTTATGTTTAGTTATATAATATGTCAAAGTTTGCCCAATATGTTGACGATAAAATTTGCATAAGAGCATGAGAATCGTGTGATGGGCAGATGTCACGAATTGATAATTGTATTCATTGTTCAGTGAAGTCATTGCACTTAGTGTCCTAAAAATCTATAATCTATTGTCATTCAATGAAGTGTGTAATTTTTATCTAGAACTTGAAATTAATTTGCAAAGATCTAAAAACAATAAAAATCTTTTCGTAATGATATTTGCGTCTAAAGTCACTACGGTCCTATTAATCATTATTTTAGAGAACTTTTACGCCACATTTAGAAATTTTGGGACACCCAAAACCTATAAGGTCGTTGAGTGTAGGTGCTAAATTATTTCGAGGACCTACTACGAGGTCATCAAAATACTGCAGCATTATACAGGAGTTGAGTCGGAGTTTATCACAAAAGCCATATTTCACAGACGACGTATCATGTCATCTCTAATATAATCAGATGTTGGATATTTCAAAAAACATTGTAATATTAACAAAAAAACCTAGGTGTGAACAAGCCTGATGATATCATGACACAATCATCCATCGGTTACGACCATCTGACGAATGGACGTACGGTTAACTTTAACACGCGTGTAGGCTTTATTGACACAGATTTAACGACAACCTTGTGCGTTTGTCATTAATTATTGCGGGCATTATGTGGTAGTGGTATTCTTACGTGTGTTTTGTAAATTAAAATAAAGTTTAGAGATAATATTGTCAAAAAAGCTCCTAAATCAGCCTCTCGTAGTCCACACCTGGACAGCCCTCTCCACCTTTTCAAGGTCGTCAGTTCATCTAGCTGGGAGGCGTCCTACTCTACGCTTGCCCTTACGCAGCCTCCACTCTAAGACTCGTCTGCTACACCGGCCATAGGTCCTTCGACAAACATGGCCAGCCCACTGCTACTTCAGCTTGCTTACTTTGCAAGCTATGTCGGTAACTTCGGTTCTTTTCCGGATCATTTTATTTCTGATTTTATCCTTCAAAGAAGCTTGGAGCATAGCGCGCTGAGCGACCTCATAATAACTCAAATCTGAAGGCCAATTCTCGTAATTTAAAACGTTCAAAATCTAGTCGCAGTGTCATCTCGGCGACAAACAAATGTCAAAAACTTGTCAAAATGTAGGGAAATTTAAGGTATTTTTGACAGATTGAGACTGAGATCAGACTGTGAACGTTCTTAAAATTACGAGAATTGCCCCTCTGGTATATTGAAATAGATACGAAATCGAGAGTATGGATTGAATACCTGCAAGACTTTCATTCTTTTATAAAATTAAACAGGCTCATACCCAGTTCGTTAAAGATTTATTTTTTAATCTTTTTGTGATTTCCGTAACTGCTACCAACATTTTAGAACGCCACTGAATACATAAACTATAGTTCAATTGTCCAAGAATGACTTACAGACAGTAAATCTAACTTCATTTCATTAATTACCTCGTCAAGTTACATGTTATACTTAAGTAGAAGGCGATCATTATCGGTTACATAACTTACGTAGTCCGACGTAAAGTCACGGAATTGTTATTTTTTTATTGTTTCAACGTTCCGAGCACTTTCACGGTCATGAATGGTGCGTGGTGTGGGTGACTTTCTTTTGGAACGCAAGAGCATTCAACAGGTGTTTTTCCACTCGCGCGTTGACCAGGTGATGCAATGTCACCATCGGTAATTATTTCGGCTAATCACTGCGATTTTGTTTTGCGTAATCGATTACGTAACGACAAATCGATTTTTGAACAGTGTTGTCAACTAATGACGCGAGAATTGTTTTATAAAAGGTTGATTTATTTTTATTTCTGTTGAGGATCGAGTTTCAATTGAATGATTTAATGCATTTGGTATTGAAATGAACTCCAGTGTCTATCATGTTTGCGGATTATTTTAAGCCAAAACTTGTTAAAATTAAGTCAAATTGAATGTATTAAATTAATGTCATGTAAATATTGCAGTCTGTTATTGTCTATGTCAAAGGTTAAGGCGTAGAATATGTAAAGTTGTCAGATAAAGTTTCTAGTCTTTTATGTGCATATATTGTAGAAGTAGTTATAGTAATATCCTTTAGAATTTAATTATAGAAATGCAATATCTTTAATTAGATTATAAACATAGTTAACTAAAGGTACCTACATGACGAAAGCATCTTGAAGACCTGTTCTTGATGAAAATATTATTTGAAACGTGTAAATACATGATAGCCAAAATATAATTATTGACACCTTTATGCAAAAACGAACCCCTAATATAAATAAGAAAGTAAATTTCGAAAAAATATATAGTTTTTTACATTTTAAATATTGTTAGGTCCCTATACCGCACATGTATATTTCTTTAAATAGCTAGACCCGGAGATTAAATATCCGGGTCCATATACTTCAAAATAGGTAGTGTTTAACATCAATAAAAACATAACACAACATTCAGCTACTTTCAAGGATATTATTATTAACAAGATTGTTTACAATACAATGTTATTTATTTACCAATATCACAAAAAATATCAAATTATTTCGTCTATAATGTAGATTTCATATATCTATACTTTTTTCATAGAAATCGCAGTAAACTCGAATAGGGAATCGTTTATTCTGCATATATAATACAAAATGCACATTATAAAATACATAATGTGATCTTTTTAACTTAAAATGTCATTGAATCTGGAAAAATTAAAAGTAAGTATATTTAAATTGACTACGTAGTTCATTCAGTCATCAGTTTAAAATCTTACACGCGGCAGTAGATACATATTCTGCAATGAGAAGCAATAAAATATTATATTGACATAATGTCATATTATTGAATTTTCTTTCCGTTTCCCCTATAATAAAATGAAATTACTTAATTGATCAATAAACAGCACTTACGAGCGCAACGAAAGGAACCCTGACAGTTTAATACGATATCTATTTCCTTATCAATAAAAGAGATCTGATCAATCCGGTTCGAACAGAATAGGCTAAATAGAAAGGATAATCAGTTTCCTGATGAATACTATGCGCAGAGTTTCTTTGACGGATAAAATCAGGAATTAAGTTATCCGGAAAAGAGCCAGAGTTGCCGACATAGCTTGCAGAGTAACCAAGCTGAAGTGGCAGTGGACTGGCCGTGTTTGTCGAAGGACCGATGGCAGCAGGGCAGACGAGTCCTGGAGTGGAGACCGCGTATCGGCCAGCGTAGCGTGAGACACCTCCCAGCTAGATGGACCGATGACCATAAAAAGGTGGCTGGGACAGACTGGATGCGAAAGACGGAGGACAGGAAGTTCTGGCTTAGCCTGGGAGAAGCCTATGTCCACTATATCCAGCAGTGGACTGCGATAGGCTGAGTTGATTTTGAGTTGACTGTAATCCACTTCACGCAGTCGTTTAGGTGAAAGTATTTGCAAATAGCAAGTATTAACTGCTATCAAAATGAAAATCTAAAAATAAACTTAACGTAGCATTCAAAAGTGCAAATGACAGATAATCTCAGATCCGTTAGAACGTACAACATTATTCATTCACTTGTGAACTCAACAGTACTTGACAAACAGATGACCCGTAAGTGCTAATGAGTCGTACTGTCGCGAACAGTAATCTGATCATGCGATGTTTGTTCAGTAGTGTAGTTACGATCTTTGACGAGACAGTGTGCTTCTCTTAAGATGTTACGTTTTGCGGTTATTCAAGGTTCAAGTGTTGTATGTTGAGATGTAACAGTTTTGTATACGTTTACGTATTGTTCCTCATCATTTACCTAGTATCTTCACAACTATATTGGGGTCATCTTCCAGTCTAACCGGATTCAGCCGAATTCCAGCATTTGACATGGACCGACTGCCTACGTGCCCTCCACAACCCAGTTACTGGGTAATACGATACCTCTTAGTAAGACTGGTTGTCAGACATTCGGGCTTGTGACTACCCGTAATGACTTAATAAAGTTCTACAAATGACAGCCAGGGCCAACTGTTTAACGTGTTTTCCGAGGCACATCATCATTTCAGCCGTCATTTCGCCATTAAAGACGTCCACTGCTGGACATAGGCCTCCCCCAAGAACCTCCACTTCGACCGGTTGTGTGCTTCTCGCATCCAACGGGTTCCTGCGGCCTTAACGTCGTCGGTCCACCTTGTGGGAGGCTTTCCAACGCTACGTCTTCCAGTAAGCGGTCGCCACTCCAGATCCTTTCGGCACCATCGGCCATTGTTCTGCGAGCAATGTGCCCTGCCCACAGCCACTTAAGCTTGGCAATTCTTCGGGCTATGTTGGCTACCTTGGCTCTCCTGCGGATCTCTTCATTTCTGATGAGAGACACGTTTACTTCAATTAAGTACATAGTTAATAATATAATTGTTCGATATGCCCAAAATTGTTCTGTGATTCATTTGTTTAGTCGGTATCAACACCATTGTATTGTAATATTTCAATATACTGCTGATTGATACGCCTATTACGACCAATGATAATTATTTGTGTTTGTTTGTTTCATCAATTTCTTGCTTGTTATCATACTTAACGCTTCTTGCTTGTTATCATACTTAATTAACAGGAAGATAATCGCTTAGATCAAATATAATTCCGACTGTTTTCTACTCCATGATTGAAGTGCTAAACGTAATTATTTGGATTTATTTCTATACACACTATTAAAAAAACACGTTTTGTCGAATGACCCAAGTTTCCGCTTCACAATAAAAGATATTTTTTTACCGATCAGATTTAGTAATCAAGGTTGAGATCAATGTCAATCTAAGTATTTCCCGAATAAAGTTCGGGCCAAATCATATTTCACGCGATGAAGCTCGACGATGAGCGTATTATGACTAATATGCAAAGTCAGTGAGAAATCTTGTCAGCCATACTCAACATTATGTTGAGGAGAAATGGGCACTTTCGCATTTCTCGAGATCGCGCATTCTTACGTAACGGAGATGTCATCTAATTACATCTGAAGATTTTTGTTTGTTGAGTAATGTAGATATAGTCGAGCTCGCAATTACTTTACCACTGTTGACAACAAGTCCCAGTAAATTGAACCTTCACTGAGGTAACAGACTTGAAGACTTAAAATAACAATAATACAGTACGCTGCCTCATTTAATGGAAAACGTTTAACGGGCCTCTGCGAGTTGGCTTCGGCCCCTCGTAAGCCTTCCAAAGGTTCGGGACCCTGGCGTCCCTTTGCAAGGCTAATTAAAATTTGTGGCCTCCTACGGCAAGCTGACATTAGCCCAAAGGGCAGGTGGTCCGGCATCAATATATAAGGAAACAACCAAACCATCTTAAACACCAAATCTTCTCTTCTCTTCTTCTTCTTCTTAAATCTAAAGCAATAAAAGGTGAACCTTAAAAAACTAATTTACCTTGTCATTAACAAATTAGTTAGATGAATATAGCTATATCTTAATATTGCCAGCCAGCCAAAATTTCAGCAGAAAGAGCTAGGGTCGTAGGGAGTTGGAGATAAACCCAGTACTGTTCCGTTTTAAATGTTTAAATTAAATAACAAATTTACGATATAACCTTCCAGTTAGATGAATGTTATTAATTAACCGAGATATGTCAAAGACAGATAAAAATAATCATACAGTACCCGGCCGTTAATATGGTTAACACCCAATAACATTTTGTCGGACCTGCGAATCGAGCCCAGGACCTCATGCTCAGCAGTGGCCCTTGCGACCACTAGAACAACGAGGCAATATAGTTGTCATAAATTATTTACTGTTCAAGTTAATAAACGGTGGGAACAGGATGTAATGTAGTGCAGTGCATTTATTTCGTTTTATTTACGGAAGTCTTACGGTTTAAGTTCGTGACGTGCCAGAGGTGTTATTTGTATTAATGCATTTTGTGTCTCTCATTTTTGTAAAGGCTTTTGTAAGTGCCACTTGCCAAATATCACTTTATTGATCAATTTATTATGTTCTAGCTTTTTTATAGCCAATTCTCCCCTCAAAGAGTAACTTCAAAAATTATTATAATAGTTGAAAATTTATATGGCATGTGAATTGAACCAGAAATAATTCCCATTTTGCTTTCCTAAAAATATTATTGAACACTCTAATTTGTATAGTGATTGCTCTTTTTTTTTACCTCAAATAATTCAAATTTTGGGGTCCTAAAAATACTAAATAGCCAGGCAACTGCGACAACTAGGATGTAGCGCTCGCCGGTCGCTCCCACGGCATACTCGTAGCTCACTTCGCTCGCTCGGCTCGCGCCCGTTCTGTCACAGTTCTAACCTAACCTAACCCATTTCGTCGAAGTAGCTTAGTTACTGCGACCAATTTTGAGCAAAGGCCAGAAAGTTAAAAAAGGCTTATTTGTTAAAAAAAGGGTATATCATTAGAAGCCCAAACAGTTGTTAGAGGTTCATACATTTAAAATAGCGTACATCATTTGAAGGTCAATAAGATCAATAAGGTCAATTTTAGAGTAGGTATCAGTGAGATATTTTCCAATTAATATTTAATCAATAATGTGTTTATTAAAAAAATGTGTCATGATTTTGACATTTTGAAAAGAACATCTAAAATTAAAGAAATACTTTAAACACGATTGACATATTTAATTTATTTAATCTTGAGTGAATTTACCGGTCATTCAATCACACCTAATTAAAACTGTCATCTGGTTGCGAGATTTTTAATTAAAGTCAGAATATTTAAAAATAAAATGCATCTTTTAATTGTAGAAAGATATATGTTATTTACATTTGAATAATATTGACTTATTTTGCTTTATTTGAATCAGCGGCTGCACCTGGTTGCAACTCTTAAAATATAGATAAGATTTATTATTGATACAGTTTTGGGCTATTAAATGACCATATAGATACTCTTGGATACGCACGTCCCAGTACGTACTTGGTCAGATTGACCTGACAACCCTAAACCCACGTATGTACGGATGTAAAAATATTGCGGCGGGATTTTATCGCGCACTGAATTTCCAACTCTCGGTGTTGAGCCGCGCCTTGAGAATCCAACAGAGCGTCACAAAACACAGTTGGATTTTCAACTCTCGGTACCTAAGCAGTGCGTTGAAAATCCAGTGTGCGAAAAAATCGCCGCAGGAAAAACGCGCCGAAGTTCGAAGACATGTGACATCTACCAACTCGCACTGGGCTGGCTGGGCTGGGGGTTATAAAGAATATTCTATTCTGGGTCCGCGCGGCGTGGTACGTTATAGCCCACCCCCTCTCGTAGAGAGGAGGCCTGTGTCCCAGCAGTGGGAACATTATAGGCTGATTATGCTAATGATCAATGCTGCAGTCTCTGCTCATAAAAAATATTCATAAACGTAACAATACTGCAGGGTTGTCACAGTCTTATTTTCCCAGCTCACCCATACAATTAACGTCGACTTTTCCATAACGCCTCCACGCTTTATTCTCCAAGTCTCTCATGGAAGTAGTAATACAGTCAGAGTATCAATCAAGATGCTTCTTATGGAGCACTTCCTACATTGTGCAATACTTGTGCAGGTAATTAGTACCGAGTAACGTATGTATTCCGTTTATTGAAGGAAAGAAAGTGTCGTTTGGTAGGAAGGAAGCGGTTTACTGCCGTTCTGCTAATATATGCACATATTTGTGGCACACAATTGGTGTATTTGCGAACGGTAATTTTATTGGTAGGTAGGTAGGTGGTAGTGGGACGGAAATGGGTTTAGTGAGTCGAATGGTGTGGTAATATATAATATCGTTTACTGCGCATCACACATAAAAATACACACAAACCAACCTAACGACAACTAATAAAGTTTACGGGGCTCAACACATGTTGGCACGTGCCTAATAAAGTGGCTGTCCACCTTGTCAAGCAATGTCTTTAGGGTGCTGTTGGTGCCTCTCTCTCTCTCCTCTCTCTCTATTTATTATTGAGGCCCTTACTTTCATTATGGCATGAAAATCGTCAAACACATTAATGTCTGCTTGGTAGCAGCTGCGATGTAAAATTATACAATACTAGCTGCACCCTGCGGTTTCACCCGCATAAGTTTGGATCCCGTGGGAATATCGGGATAAAAAGTCCTATATGTTAATCCTGGTTATAAACCATCTGTCTGCCAAATTTCATCCAAATCCGTTCAGTAGTTTTTGCGTGAAAGAGTAACACACATCCATCCATCTATCCATCCATCCATACAAACTTTCACGTTTATAATATTAGGAGGATATAGGATATCGTAATATTGAATGATTCTCGTATAATAGGGATTGGTTTCCATCACAAATTTCGCAGATGCAGCCTGTAGCCTGGATTTGTACCCGGGTGATGGTAATAGACTGGCTCCCTATTACATAGGACATAAGTATACATGGAGAAATGTGGGTGTACTATAGGTACACTTCTGCCTAACTTAAAACTTCTGCCTAAGGATTACAGGCGTTACGTTATGTAGGCTTATTCAAATAAGTTTAGCAATGAGTATGATGCGATTATTTTGATTAATAAGAGCCAAAACATTTTTCCATAAGAGTTTCTAAATAATCTAAAATTTAACGTAATACCGCTCAAGCATAATATGCAATATTTCGCTATTGAGGACAGCTGCGGTTAAACTCATAAATATCCTATCTATTTTCGTATACTTATAAAAGATAAAAAATCAGAAACCATAAATCCTTTACAAAATATCTCATCTAGTGGGTAACGATTTATTGATGTATGGGTTTTACACATAATATTATCATTACTAGAAACCTATATTTTGGTAGATTTTTTAGTTCATCAGTTCAAAACATATTTTTCTGATTTATGTACTGAACAAAACACTGTTTTTAAAAGACACAATTCAACAGATTTTTTTACTATGGCATAATATACGGTTTAAAACCATTTATTTTGCTCAAAAAGAATACAATTATTCACTCATAACGTATCATCGAATTGCGGTATATTTGCCCTTTGACCCGTTCATGTATTTTATTTACTCCTAATGGCATTTAAAGTAGAAACATGTTATTATTAAGAGTTTATCTGCCAATATTATTTATTGCTACGGCCGTACCTACATAACGGTTTTAAATTGCAAAATAGATATCTACGAACCAGGTGTCATTTGCTTTTAAAAAAGAACATGTAAGTGTTTGACTCAAAAGTTTGATAGAAATCATTAGATTGTTTTAACTTCAAGTCGCAGTATCTTTCGGGGTATTCCTCTATGCAAATGGCGATGACAAAAATGTGACACGTCAACGAACGAGTTTATAGTGACAAAGTCTAAAAGTGACCAACGTTTTGATGGTGATCGTACGCACAGCTACACATCAAACTATACATTTCCAAAAAGCTGACTTCTCATTGTACGAAAAACCTTTAAAATGCGAGGTCAGCTAAAACTGGAAAGTTAGGTTGATGTGTCGCCGTGTTTATGTACCTGAATCTTGCATTTACTTCACTCGAATATTGAAAGTTGTTACTCCTTCGGGACGCGAGACAGGCTTTTTAATTGTGTCTGTAATTACGGCATTCAACAGTCATCGACCTCAATATCCGTTTCTATATTGAACAGCAATAAAGAAATAAGCAAGCATCTGTTAGGTTTATGCCACTCAACAAATTTGCACACCAACCACTTCCATCTTTGCATGTATTACAAACGCTGACCCCTTGCCAAACTTGAACCTCGAAAAATGTGTGGTCAATCTGAAGGTTGTGTTGATTATAACTTTACTCCGTGTTGATTTCTAAGGGGGTTAGGTATGTAATACGGAACCAAAGTCAAAGTCAAATCATTTATTTCAAATAGGCACATAAAAGGCACTTTTGAACGTCAAAAATAAAATTGATTCTAGTCACCCCTTCCAAAAGGTAGTTTTCGTATGGAGAAGAATGGGCAAGAAACTCCACCGTTACTCTTTTAAAATGTTTTACAATATTTTGCATACATTAATTATATAATTATATGTGAAGAAGATGCACTTAAAAATAAAATTACTATTCCACAATAAGTAAAAGAATTAAAACCCCCTTATTAATATGAAAACTAGTGAATTATAAGCTAAAACTACGAAATATAGTCAAAGAAATGTGACTTGCGCCAATAATACTGAACTATGAAGAAAGAGCTAACTCATACACGCAGCGTACGTGTGTGTTCGTCTGTGTGCTTACGCTTGTGTCGTTGCGTTTTCACCTTGTTGCAAACTGGAAGTGTCGGCGATATAATAAGCGTGATTTTTCCAGGGAAATTTTTGTGCAAACGTGTTTGTTAAGTGAATGTTGACTAGGTTGTAAGTAAAATATTGTTATATTGTTGTTGTTAGTTTTGTGTATTGTTGTTTGAACTCTTGTTAGTCGGATTTTGTCTGCTTTGTAGGGTGTTGTTCGGATAGAACACGTAGAAAAATGCAGGATGGACATTACACACAGTAGGTATACTAAATTGTGTTAGAAAACTTCAAGAGTATTTATTTTAGTATCCCAGCGTTAAGCTAGACAGTCCGACGTTTCGTTACCAAACTACATTATCAGCTAGCTTATGCACAAGTCCTCTTAATATCAGTAATAGCCTGTATTTATCTTCAAACATTACACAACATGGTCAAACTGTGAACAATACGAAGAAACTTAAAACATTTGCATCTCTAACGACTAATCCTTCCAAGGTTACGTTTTAGCGTATTTGGTCACACCTTACAAACATAAGCTAGGTAATCATTTGATTTATATCAGATTTGTTTATTTATATAGATTGCCGAGACGGCGGTGTCACTATTTTTGCAATTATTTAAATATATATGTTGATTTTTTTATGTAAAAAATCCTAGATAAATCTAAAGCATCGCTTGATCTAATAAAATTTTTAGATGATTTATTTCTTTGATCTTTGAGAAATTTCGTAATTTTCGCATTGATTCAAGATCACCTAGTGCATCTTCATTACTACTTAAGCTTCTGTAAATGCATACTCGTTTATGGTTCAAGGACTTTCTAGATAGTCGACGATGGTTCATTAGCAGACTGAGGTAGAGTAATGAGTTGTAGTAAGATATCTAAGTTAATGACGCTTGGAGCAAGAGTAGATTGGGATCGGTTTAATAACAGAAGGCCAATTCCCGTAATTAAAGACGTTCAACAAAAACTTGTCAAAAATGTAGGGAAATTAGAGGTATTCTTGACAGATTGAGACTGAGATCAGAGTGATGTTTTTCGATCAGTGGACCTTCTAAGCAAAACTTTAGGAGTGGTAAAACATCCTTTTTCATATATTTTCAAACATCCATTACTTTGTCGTCCGCGTGTCGTTTTTTTGTTGACAATCAAAGTTATAGCATGGCAAAATAATAGCCTGGCAAAATTATGGCTTATAGCTGTACAAGGACCTGGCCAAATTCAGAACTAACGCCGCCATTATATGGCGTACATGATAAAGAGTATTATTTACCATTCTATCATGTTTTTCAATACATTTCAAAAACATATTTATAAATTAATGTTTACCAATACTCAACGTCATTCGAGCGCCACGGTTTAGTATTGTCAATCCTACTTCCTACTAATATAATAAACGTGAAAGTTTGTATGGATGGGTGGATGTTTGTTACTCTTTCACGCAAAAACTACTGAACGGATTTGGATGAAATTTGGCACACAGATAGTTTATAACCAGGAATAACATATAGAATACTTTTTATCCCGATATTTCCACGGAATTGAAACTTATGCGATTGAAACCGCGGTGCGCAGCTAGTAGTATCTATAAGTCCCTTTAAAGAGCACGCAGGGTTTGATGATTAATGGACAGTGTGTTCCTTTAAAAATTCAAACCTATTAATAGAGATATAGTTGTCACGCAAAACGGCCATTGCTCAGCATAATGCTAAGACCCTATACGAGAGAGAGCTCCAGCGCTGCTTTCAAGAGATTTTTTTTCTTTTTCTTTTTAAGATACGTTGCTCCACACTAGGAATTACTCCTGTGTCGTGGGCGCATTTACAAACATTTAAACCCACATACACAAACAGCCAGACCCGGAACAACTACCTGTAGGCAATACAAATATTTGTTCCGTGTGGGAATCGAACCCACGACACGCAGCGCAGCAGTCGATCGCTCAGCCACTGCGCCAACCGTGTCGTCATACATACATAGAGCAGATATACAACAGATAAACGATATATTTAGATAACTGCAGCCTTACCTAGAATCAGGAAACCACAGAGTCAACCAAAACCAATAATGTTTACTTACTTTACTTTTTTGCTATTTCAAATTCAACATCTTACAGTTACAGTACAGTTACAGGCTGTGTACAAAGTACAGACGCCAGCAGGCCAAGCTACCCGAAACTGTAAAATTTTCCCAATCAACCTTGAACCTAATGCTTTAGCGATAAAGTTGAAAATTGATTAAAGAAATTCGACAGATTGTAGTAGCTTGATGTGCGCCGTCTGTGCAAACTTCATATTAAACCATACTAGATTAACCCGTCGCCTCATTGACAGGTGAACATATGGGCATTTTAATGCACATATTACGAAACATCGTCTTATGGCGATGTCACTTATCACATCTGTCTCCGGGTATACCTCCAGTGTTAGCAGGAACGTTCAGAACTACTTTCATCAGATCTACTTGAATATAGGCTGTAGGAGCGGTTCCCTAGCTTCCTGAATTAGGTGACTTTTTTCGTGTTTGTTGTGCACATAAATTTACACCTGCTGCCAATTTTAGTGTAGGAAGTCGGTGTCAAATTGGCGTAAATTATTGTGCAATAAATATTGCTTATTGTGTATAGTTGGCAAAATATTTAAGTAGGTAAACAGGCTATTAAATGACACCTGTATCTGAGATTTGGTAGCGCGTGCCATGAAAATAAGTATTTATTTTTAATTATATTTTCAAACAAAACCTTTTACAGTAGGTATGTCTATTGTATTTTCCACGTGAGAAATCACTGTAATTGAACCGATAATAACTTAATTCAAATACAGCTTACAAAAACGTTTTGTTGTCAAATCTACTGCTAAATAACCATCTGCATCAACCAGTAAATGTCAAAGCGTAAAATTAGTTTTAAATGGACGGATAATGATGGCGTCAATGACAAAGTTTGCATTATTCCGTTGCTAAATACGTAGTTTTATTGCAAAAATATATTAATATTAAAAACACGTGGTTCTGACGAGTCATCAAGTCTCGATCGTTTTTTGTTTTATAACAAAATTGAAATAAAACAAACAAGTTTTTGAGGCAAGTCAGTTGGTCAAGTAATGAGGGTTTTTTTTTAAATGACGTTCACTAGGTGGCAGCACTGATACGTCAGGTCCGATCACCTATCAAAAGTGTCAATGCGCCTATATTTTCTTTAGTTGTGACTGAATGATGAACGAATGAAAGAACAGAATGATGCACGTCATCAAATATTTTATATTTATCGCAGAAATGGAAGACCTCTTGTTAAAATTTCGCCAACTGATGTCATGAATTTTCACGGAATTCGATCGAAAATCAATGGTCGAGTAACATCGAAAAAAAAGTAGATCAACATTTACTCAAAGAGTGTTCTCTCGTTTACGATTGTCATTCGATTAAAAAACGGAATTCATGTTGACCGATTTAAATAGTGTCGTCAGAACACACTTTACTCTGAGGAAGATCACCTCGATACGTGAAGGCTGTCACCAAAAAACTGCGTTCTGTCTGTTTCGTATGTCTATGTGAATAAGAGAATTGGAAATGATACTAAATGTAGGTAATGTTAGAAGAGGTCCGGTTTGGTGATCGACCGATATGGATATTAGTCAATCTGTTAGTAAAAAAATAGTGTAGGTATTGCTTTCTTTTTACGCAATTTTCTTAATAACTCTTATGTTGTTCGTGATAAGATTGATTTTCCAATGATAACGTTAGTCAGAAAAATGCCTTAGGAACTTTCCTCAATGTTTGATAATATTTAGTGAGACATGAGTGACGTCATGTTTAGGCTTGGGTTTAACTATGATTTAGCTAATGTTAACTAAACTATTAAAAACATGTTTTTGTACACCACACCTTATAATTTATTACATACATTGATGCGCTAAAACATTTGCGTTGTGTTTCGGCTTTATAAAGCGATGATGCAATTGTTAAGAAAGCTTTATTCATTTTATTATATTAAACGTATTTGTAATCACCTCTAAAAATACTCAAAGATTTCGCTAGCCAGTGTTTGTAGGTATATTTGTAAAACAAAAATTTTGATAGACTGTAAAATTGTGGATGCTTTAATAAATGATAATTCTTCCTATTTAGAAATTTAAAGTTTCTTGGGTAGAATAAATATTAATAAACAACGACGGTTGCTTACGAACAGAGAGAAGGGAAGAACAAGAAAGAGAGTTCGGTAGAAGTAGGAAAAGAAAGATAAATAGATAGACATGATATTCTTTATTATGTACATCATATATATACCAGAGGGGCAGTTCTCGTAATTTTAAGAACGTACACATTCAGAGGGGCGATTCTCGTAATTTTAAGACCGTTCACAGTCTGGTCTCAGTCTCAATCTGTCAAAAAATACTTCTAATTTCCCTACATTTTTGACAAGTTTTTGACATTGATTGTCGCTGAGATGAGATTGCGATTAGATTTTGAACGTTTTATACGAGAATTGGTCTTCTGTTAGAAATGTAGAAATTTTACAAGGGGTGACACAAAGGCGGTCTTATCGCCAAAAGCTTCATTGAAACAAATATTTAGCAGTGGATGAATAAATCTCAAATATTATTTCGTGAAATCTGTTACAAATTAGCACCCGTCTACAAACAAAAGGTTTTGATTTCGCATTTTAATTATATTTTTTTACGAAGTTCATCATTCTCTTTTGTACGATAATATCATCTGGGAATGTAAAAATATAATGAAACTGGTGCTTATCTCGTTCAAATTACAAACATCACTATAATTATCAGCTCTTACAACAGTCAATTGAGAATTTCTACAACGCTCATTTGGCACCGCCCAGCAGTCTTTATGCCTCGTTAGTCGAAAGACGCTTTTCTCTCTTACGATGAGACACTATGGTCAGCTCCAAAAGTAACTGATGAAAGTGTAAACATCATCATCATAATTAACACATCGGCTCATCATCTGCCTAGCCTTTTCCCAACTATGTTGGGGTCGGCTTCCAGTCTAACCGGATGCAGTTGACTAGTACCTTACCAGTATTTTTATATGGAGCGACTGCCTATCTAACCTCCACAACCCAGTTAATAGGTAATACGATACCTCTTGGTCAGTCTTTGGGGCTTCTGACTACCCGTAACGACTGTCAAAGATACAATAATGACAGGCGGAACCAAAGCTAAACGTGCTTTCTGAGGCACGAAGGGGTTTTGGTATGTAAAGATAGTCACACATCCACATCGATCCACATTTTTCATCAATCATCGTAGGATCTTTGGGCTAGATGTTATGACCCCAGAAAGACTACAAGTCGATGATGCTTATAATAATTTTAGTTTTAATATTTGAGAACTGTATATATCCCAACTTACTTTACTTAAGTTATCTTATTTAATTCTGTCGTGAAAATTATTTAAATAAAAAAAAACTATGTAAATAGACATAGAAAATAAAGCATATATTGCAAAACTGTGCTGTGCTGTATGAGCTCATCAATTAGACGAGTGTTGCGCCTGCGCAGTGCCGCTAACTCGCTTTGTTTCACACTCTCACAGGTTGCGAATCTCTGCAATTAGTTTTCTTCTCACAGAATGTTTGTAACCTCTGCCGCGATGACTATGGTTAGGTTTTGATATTACAGCAAGTGACAGGGAAGGACTTGGGAGGAGGGATGATGCTAAAGTAGTTTTTGATGCTAAAGCAAAAACAACGTTTGAATTAATTCTACATTTTAGCGTGGTCTTGGGCATCGGTTGGTCTGCCTGCAAGATGTCCTATTAAACTTCAGAGAAACCAGGTGGATATTTTATGCAAGATTCACTCTTGCAAAACCAAAGACATCGACATTAAGATTGATAATATTATACTATTTAGCTCTCACCGCAAATCCAATGTTACACTATGAGAAAATGCTAGTCTGAAGACGACTGTTGCAATTCCACAAAACAATACCACCGAAGCAAATTACAGAAACAAAGCGCGATCAACATTCACATTTTAGCACCCTTGACCAAATCGTACCATTCACTCAATCCGGCCCTGAAGCCAGGTGTAACAAACCGTTTTCCCATAAGAAATGCGGTTGCGGCCCGCAAATTGTAAGGTATTTGCGTATGGATTATGTGGAATTAAAGTGAGGTAACATAAGCCCGCTTTGTTGTTGAAAAGTCTGTTTGGTGTAGGAGTCTGATTGGCTAATCCTTTTAGGACATAATTGGTTGAAATGGAGCTGGGATTTGTTGAACGTTATGATTGAATTTGTAGTTATTGTGTGGGTATTTTATAAATTTTATGTTACTGTTATTATTAAATATGCCTTTGTCACAGTCTGCTACATAAACGGGAAGTTAAGGAATAAATATCGAATAGAGAAACTTACGAATACTTACTACTAACTTGAGAATTCCTTCATGGACTATAATACTCCTCAGACCGAACCCAAGCCACTTACACATTAACATCACATGGTAAACAGATTGGTTATCTTGTTATGATGTCATGATTATACTTAATACCCACTTAAGGCACCCACTGCATGTAACTAGGTGGTTTCAGAAACCACAATACACATAACTATTTCTCAGTATTTTCATGCAAGTAGTCAGATTCCAAGAATAATAGTAATATTTTAAAACTTCTGGTACATGATATTTTTGAGTTATTCCTTTTAGAGCACCGATTTCAATGGCACTTGACCAAACGCCACCTAAGCTATTCCACTAACTGCACCGAAACAAAATTTTGATAGGTGCGGTTCGCGGGAACATTATCGAAAAATAAAATACACTCCCGGACTTCTAAATCGAGTCGCCCTGCACTTTTTTGTTTATTCCATCTTCTTAAAAGGCCGTGAATTCAAATTAGGCACAATGTAGACACCAAAATGGTGCCCAGTATTTCGGCTTCACAACTGTTTAACTCATCTTTTTTAAATATTTTGGGCCTTTTATACCTTCCATGGAAATGCACGCTGGCTCGTGGCCGGAAGGGAGTGTATTTTCATTCCAGTCACAGCACCTATGTTAAAGAAGTTTCTATCATCTCTGTCCATGCTTTCATGTGTAAAACAAAAGACTGAATGTTTAATTTCCAAAGGCTTTATGTGACTTATTTCACTTTCTAATAACGACCTTTTGTTTTTGTTACAGGTAAATACTTTACTGATCGTGTAGCCGTGAGAGAAAATCTTATTCGAACGTTAAGGTATGAATGGAAGGAAAAATTCGTGTACTTTCGTATTGTCACCTTAATTAAGTAATAAGTGTTATTTACCTTGATTTTTATTTCCCAGGGGAGAAAGTTTATCGTACGTTTTGTGAGAAAGAATTTTTATCAGATAATCCGAAGGTCATTCAACCATCACATAATCTTTTATTACATGGACTATGACTGTAAGATTTTAGTACCATCAATAATATAATTGCTGGCCTTACATACATACATCATCCTATAATGTTCCCACTGCTGTAATCTACCAAGCAGGCGTGTTGGTGCGGGTTGGTAGATGTCACATGTCTTCCGAATTTTTGGTTCTAGGACATACCTCACGACGTTTTCCTTCACCGTTTTTAAAGGGCAGTGTAGCAGGCAGGGTTCGAACCTACGATTTACAATTCATAATATGATCTGTGTGCAATTCATATCACAATGAAATATCATTTAAACTGTAAAAATAAAAAATAAAAAAACCAATTGGATTAATAAAAACCGCGATGAAAAATTTACCGATAAAATTACGGTCTTTATTTTTTTTATGCGGCAATGTTTACACCAAATATGAAATTAAATTTTACGAAAATTAGAGGAATTTCTAATGATCAGCTTTTAGAGGTATTGCTTAAAGTGGCTCTTTTAGGCCCCAAGTTCTATTTATAGAATGTACAGTACCTGCAATCTCTATATTACGGTAACACATACATTATAACAGTATGAAATCTGGTATTGTTACTAGCGTCAATAATAGTACGTTTTTATTTCTGGTTTTGATTTACGACGCAAGAAAAGCCTCTAAGTGATATTTAAAGCTAGTTACATAAGCGCCCTTTAAAGGCTCATGTGGCAATTGACTGCAGGTTTAGTTGAGGCTAAAGTTCACAACACTGGCCAATGATAACATGCAAGTGATTATATTCTTTTCTAATCCCGTAGGAACCTGTGTATCGTAGTATAACTGATAGCAAACGCTTTAATCAAACTGCCACACCACTGCCACTGCCTGCTTGCTTCTTCATTTGTTTATTTATGTCTTTCACCCGAAGTGAAACGTCTGGACACAAAATGAATCAGAAATGAAAAATGAATTCATTAGTCAACCGAACCCTCCCACAAGAGAGGAGGCATGTGTGTCCCAGCAGTGGGAACATTATAGGTTGATTATGTAGTCTACCGAACCTATGATATCGGGCTCGAGCTCCGTATGTTCGAAAAATGAGATGAACAAATGAGGTTTATATATATCCGTGTAATGTTTTCGGTGTCGTGTGAATGTGGAATGAAACAAAAATGATCATTCACTCGAGTGACGACTGTGATATTTTGCCAGCGTAGCGCACAAGGAGGATTACTTATTGCCAATATATTATCACCTATTCACCTTATATGAATATCAAACTGGTATATTAAATACGACGTTTCATTTAAACAATTAGGTATATAGATTATGAGTGAATGGTGTATGATTGTAGAGGCCTATGTTTAGCAGTGGACTGCTGAAGGCTGATGACGATACAATTTCGTGGAGTGAAAATGTGCTCAAACATAATGGCCGAGTCCATTCCTGTAAGGGTCCCGTATATGACAAATTAAAGATTACAAAAGTCTTAGGCTTTCTGTTTGTGTATCGGAGTCGGATTGGGGTTCCGTAAGCACCCTTTGGCGCCAAGAAAGAATTAATTACACAAAATAATTATTATTGTACAAAGTATTTCCCACGTCATTCACACGAGTGAGGTGGTACAATGCCTTACAAACCCAGTGTTTTGAAACCAACTCGCGCGCATTTTCCCATCTTAAAGGTTAATAGTTCTTTAAGATTATCATTTATCAACACCTTTATGTTGTTATGTTAGTGATGCAATTATGAAGACGTACTATTTAGTAGGTTATTTATAAATAAATTGATATTTTGTAAGTGATCGTAAGTGCGGTTGCGTGATTTGAAAGAAAATTTGCGGGCTAATGTAGCGTTCAATGAGGTGGCGGTGGCGACATACGGCTGATCAAATGCCATCGCTCTGTGTCCGACATACTTTTTAAAATATATACATAACAAACAGCACGCCTGTAATCCCCGAAGAGTCAGGCAGAGAAGAACCTATAGTACACCCATATTTCACCAGTTATGTTCAAGTCCCATGTAACGATTTATGAACGAATTTTTATATTATCATTATTTTTTATTTCAATTATTGTTTTTATTCTTAACTTTTTCTTCATGTTTATTACCCATCTTACATACTTCAGTCTGTTTTAGTTTATATTAGTTTTAGTTTAGCTTAATATACTTTTCAAGGCAGCAAGATATATAATCAATGCTATGTACGCCGAAATTGTCATGAACATTAGTCCTTTAGTTATTAAGATTATTCTGTTGCTGCTGTGCTTTTCTTAAATAAATAAATAAATAACGAAGCGAAAAAAAAAAACCTGTTAAAGTCTATATGTGTTTGTACATAATCATAAATCAAATTAATAACGGTACTACTTAAATCGATTTCCTTGGTAAGCAAAAACGTCCTGAAAGTAATAAGAAAATGCGAAATCAAGGAAGATAATGCTGCCAGCCTTTGCACTTTTCCTGTTGACAACGATGCGAATATGATTCTTTCCCCTTTCCTTATTTATATACCTACTTGTACATATTATTTTAAGACTGTTTGGTTTTACATTATGTAAATGTTATTTATGGAAGATAATTATTCTAAATGTTGACTTTTTCAGTTTAAGTCCGCTTAGTAGTAGTTTAAAATGCTCCTCTTTCTTTATTTAAAGTGTGAATGTGTGTTAAAATGCATTCGCATTTCTCCGAATAAAATTAACTTTCGATCTCAGTTTGCATGTTAATTTTTAAGGTCAATGCTACCATGACCGTCAGAATTATAAGGAATTATCATCTTTATATAAAGCCTACTGGTTTGAATCTAACGGTATTATCATAAGCTAAGGTTTAGTTATTTAGTTTATTCGAAGAAGATTTGTATTAAAATCAAGTATTGTAGGGATAGGCTTCTCATTCGTTTCAAATTCTACGGAAGTAAGTTTGTAGGCAAAAAGGCAGGGTTATTCGAAACACACTGGCACAGTAGAACAATGGTTTTCATTTTGACAGCTCAAAAACAATCATTGCGGTGTTTACGTCGCTGAGCAGACACATTTATCTCTCTCTCTCTCTCTCTCTCTTATATAAAACGTTGCCCCACATTAGGAATTTCTCCTGTATCGTGGTTGCGTTTACAAACAGATAAACAACTCACATACACAAACAGCTTCAGCAGATTTCTCGAACATATGAAGCTATATACTTCAAAATGATTCAGATTGCGATTCAAAGTGTGTCACGCAATTAGGGTGCTGGGTACCATTTGTATCCTAGTTGACTTGAGTAATGTTTTCATCCTACTAAGTTGAAACATAATTATATCGTTTTTCAAGCATGACTTTGAATTTTTCATTTCCACATGATTCTAAATGCAATAAGTGCCTTCTTTTACGGAGTTGGAGCTAATTTTTTATCACATCCCCTGCTATTAAATCTTATGTAAACTGATAAAGTGATTCTATTTCATTTAAGTACCTAATAGGCAATCATATTCACAATGTAATGTAAAATTGAACAGTATGAATTGAATTGTCTTAAAGTATCCGGTGATAAAATCTAAAGTTATTATGACGTTATCCGTTTGTAGTTAAGATATACAAAGTATCAGGTTTAACATTTAGCCAGTATTTCAAAGGAAATGTTAACTGTAAGGCCACTAACCTTTCTCTGATTACAACATTATATGAACTGAGAACGATGGTAATTATTGTTTATAAACTGATGAAGAAACTTTAAAGGATATTAGGGAGAACTGCAAGTAAGTAAGGGTTATTGAGATCGATAGTTAGTTAGGTAATTGGTTTGGGTAACTGGGTTGTAGAGGTCAGATAGGTAGTCGCCTCATGTAAAATACTGGTATTCAACTGCATCCGGTTAGACTGGAAGCCGACCCGAATATAGTTGGAACAGGCTAGGCAGATGATGAGCCGATGTGTTAGTTATGTAGGTAATCAAAGTATTTTACGCTGCTTATGAATGTTTAAGATCCGGAATTTTATTAACAATGCTTTTCTTTTTTCGTTTCGTCAAGAATTAATAACTTTTTTAAGTATCAATAATTATTATTTTCGAAGAGGGATTAAGGGTGGCCGGGGCTGCGGGTTGTTCGAAAGAGATACCGTGGCCCCTGGCACAGGCAACTGAAGGAACACGGGTGGGTTTTAGTCAGTAAAAGTCTGACACGCCCTTCCGCTCAGCCCAGAGCGGGAGAGGTCATTTGATGATAACCCACCCAAAAAAAAAAGGGTTCCTTTGTGTTATATATTAAGTACAACCACGAATAATTAAGTTTAGTTATCCATGTAGCAAAACAATGAAAAGAAAACACAACTGCAAACACCACTGTGTTGGCGATTTCGGACCTATTAGCTGTCCTGATGATCAATGCCAGCGGGGTAATTGCCTAACACACTAACAGTACCTGGCAATGGCTTTTATTTTGACAGTTCAACAACATTCATTGTGTTATTTACATTGTTGAGCAGACAAATTTTTCCAACATACGAAGCAATGGATTAGCAATATTCTTCAAAATTACTCAGATTGTGATTTGATGACGATCTTTCTTTGAATGGATAGAGGTCTTCGCTCATAGACAAACTCCTTTATCTACCTATGCCTTCGCCCTATAGTAGGTCAATTACAGATGCCATTATAAGCCATGCATATATACCCATAAAGCTAGCATAGCTAATGATATATATAGTATAATCAGTAGAGGTTGGAAACTTTGAATGCATGAGTAGGTGTTCCCGTTCGAAGCAGTTAGATTGTTTGTAATCATAAATCATTTTGCAACAGATCATTGCTACTCGTGTTAATGCCATGTGGTATACACATGCATTACTGGCTATGTACTTAGCTTAGTAGGTAAGTTAAGTTGGTAACAAGTTTCAAGTGACAGCGATTTAGTCCTACTGGAGACAGGGAAATGATATAGATTGAAAAATAGAGCAAACGCAGCCTGCTTTTGCTCTATTTTTCAGACTGAAAGCGCTGAAAATGAAAGCTAAAATAAAGAAAACAGCTTTAGTTTAATAAATAATTATGTAGGTAGTACAGGTTTTCTTACCTAAGCGTTTTACGCCTGCGTGCGAATATATTTCTAGATAGGCTAATAATGAATCTCTAAAATTATTATAAAGATAAAGTTAGTAATTTGTTTACGGAATGAGAAATATTTAGATGCCTTCGATGTTAGATAATTATGTGTATAGTATCGTAGGTATAATCATCTTCCATTGAATGCAAGTTGATGTTAAATGCCTTGTAAATTGAAAAATTAAAATTAATATCGAAGAAGACCTTGCTCGCAACATATGATACATAAAACTAGCAGATATTATCAATATATCCAGCTCATATCTTGCATCGGCCTCGCATTTCGTAACTAGCCTACAAGAACTGGCCGACAGTCATACATTACCGTGAATTGAGCTCAAATACATGATCACATGCATGATAAGGTTGCGCGTAGACCTGAGACAAATTTTACCCCAAATATTCTGAACCTGTTCCAGATTGTCACATGCAGTCCTCCCCTTAGTGACACCTAACCGTACGGTCCGTACCCCACAAAGCATGCCCTAATCGCGTAGCCGCTTTCTTTGTACAGACAGCACAGCAAGCAACCCGAAACTGTCAAATTTTCCCAATCAACCTTGAACCTAGTGCTTTAGCGATAAAGTTGAAAATCTGTACAGCAGTGGTAACAGTACCCTGATTGCGTAACACACTACCAATCACAATCTGAATCATTTTGAAGGATATTGCTAAACTATTGCTTCATATGTTTGAAAAATTTGTCTGCTTAACAACGTAAATAACGCAGTTTTTGTTGTTGAACTGTCAAAATGAAAGCCATTGCTTCTGTTAGACGCAAGTACCCTACGGATCTTGCATGATAAAGACATGCCAATGACATGCATACCCTAAAGGAAACATTAGAACAGTCATCAGAGCCTATATTGTCCCCTTTTGCATACTATACCTGTTCTGCTAAAAACACCAGTCAAAACTGTTTTCACTATGCTGTGTGCACTGACTTATAAATGTAATCCTATCAAAACTAAACATAAGTCAGTATACTTGAGTAACATTATTAAATTTTAGTGCGTTCCTGTCTATTTTAATCACATCGTTATTTTCAAATTATTGAGAAATCTGTTCGTATTGAATTTCAATGTTATTTGGCATTAGTAGGTTAATCAGTTGAAATATTTAATGAATGTTGTGCAGGCAAATAATTATTGTAAAATAATTGATTTAAAGTAAGCAAGTAATGGGTTTTAATTGAATTCTAATAGCTACTGTAATTTTGTTGCTTCAAATGCCCATGAAATTAACATCGGTTTCACGCCATAATTATTTTTTACCTAAAGTTTATAATTCACTAGGGATAAAAAGTATTCTATGTCTTAATCCAGGTCATGGTCTACCTATGTGCCAAATTTCAGTCAATTCCGTTCAGCCGTTTTAGCGTGAAAGCGTAACAAACAAACATACAAAAAAATCAAATCTTTTCTCGTTATAATATTTGTTTAGATAAACAAAAATAAGGAATTTTCTGTTTATGGTCATCATTAATACACTATTACAGAAAACAATAACAAAAGAAAGTGAACCCATTAAAAGAAAATTAAAACATAACACATCTATTTATAACGTTACCGACTGCTACGTACACAAGTTTTAAATTCAACTCACTAATCAAGGAAAAGAGATTTTTACTACGTATTATTACATACAGTTCAATTAGGATTCAGTTCACCAGTGGTTATGAAACCATTCTGATTCATACGAGCCACCCATCTTCTATACTGTGTTCACGATGTAGTTTCCAAACATATAAACAAATAAGTATTTTGTGGAAAAACCACTTTAAAACTGAGACATAAAGTTCCGTTTGCACTACGACTTCAAACATTTTTTGAATTTTGCAATTGCACTAGTCATTCTGAAATAAACTTAATTTATACCTGCATATAGTTAATATTCGTTTAAGTGTAAATAACATCAATTGGAAACAAAGATTTGTATAAACTCTACTGAGAAACACACTCGTTCAAGGATGCGTGCGCGCATAGTTCGTAGCATTGAGAGTTGCGCAACTGTTGTGACACACTTTAGCACGTAGTTTGTGAGTTAGAATTGGTGTTCAGTGACATATTAACATGCATTTGATGATGTGTTTATTGTTGTATTTGAGCTATTTGTTAATTTATTATATGGGTTATCGTGATAAAAGATAAAAGTGAATTACCATATTTACCTCCTCTTTTTTTTTGGTTGGGAAATCATCAAATGACCTCTCCCGCTCTGGGCGGAGCGGAAGGGCGTGTCAGACTTTTACTGACTAAAACCCCGTGTTCCTTCAGTTGCCTGTGCCAGGGGCCACGGTATCTCTTTCGAACAACCCGCAGCCCCGGCGGCATCGGCCCTAGCGGACCCCGTCAGTTCGTGCTGACATCTCTTTGAGGCGCGCGTGGAACAAAACGCGCCGTCGACCCGGGCCTGGTCCTTACCGCAAGCCGGCGCCTACGGTGGCCGGGAGTCGGCTGTTGACTCCCGTCCAGGGCGTCTCCTGCGGCGGCTAGGCGCGTGAGGGTGCAGAGATTGCCTCTCCCTCACGCGCTCCGCCTCCTCCTTCGCGAGCATTACTGCTTCGCAGAAGGAGGTGACGGCCTGCCATGCACTCTCGCTCCGTACCATGGCCCGGACCAGGGCCGGACGCGAGAGATCGCCGCCACGAGGACACGGCGGGGCTCTGCCCAGGCAGACCTCCAACGTATGCTCCACCGTGTCCTCCGGGCGATCCACACAGTGGTGACACCCTGGCGTTTCCTCCCGCCTTATCCTGAACAGGAACCTCCCGAAACAACCGTGTCCGGTGAGGACCTGCGTCAGGCGGAAGGTGAGGGCGGCGTGGCGCCTCTCTAGCCACTCCTCAAAGAGGGGACTTATCGCCGCTATTATTGCGTGCCCAATATTTACCCCCTTGAATCTAGTCATCATGTTGAGGCTAGCTGTAATGATCTGAACATAAGTTTTACTCCCGTGCATGTCCGACAGCACATCAAGCTACTACAATCTGTCAAATTTCTTTAATATATTTTCAACTTTATCGCTAAAGCATTAAGGTTCGAGGTTCACTGGGAAAATTTTACAGTTTCGGGTAGCTTGACCTGCTGGCGTCTGTACCAGGATTACATACAGGCTGTGGCGGTCAAATTTAGGCACTAAATGTAATCAAATGTTGGCGCCGATTCACTTGTCCACAAACTAAACTAAATTCAAGTTCAGTGCATCTTTTTCTTTCTATTTCATTAAGAAAAGGACAGAAGATAAATACTAGTTTAATCCTGTCAAATTAAGATACCTACTTCATAGACAAGTTAGACGTGTTTAAAAACATGGCGACTAAAAATACGCCAATTTACGTCAGGCGCTGACTAATTTGACAGGACTAAACTAATATTTATCTTCTGTCCTTTTCTTAATGGAATAGAAAGAAAAAAATGCACTGAACTTAAATTTAGTTTAGTTTGTGAACAAGGGAATCGGTGCCATTGCTGCCTTAAACGCAGTGCTGCGAGAGTGAACACAAGACAATATTCGCTTTCCAACAAACTAGTTTATGAAGTCTTGGACAGTATGATCTGCCTGCTTAGTGCAGCATTCTTAACGATGAAGCAGATATACATACGACTATGTACCTAGGTGGAAAGTGTTCTGACGTGTATCATAAACATTTTCCGCTACCGTTTTCCCGTCATAACATAACAACAGAAAGAACCTTATATCACAAGTAACTATACATAATAGAAGCATCAATCACCCATCTCAAAACGACGTAATAATCATAAATATTCACACAAACATACACACAGTATTGTTTCCCTTCCGACAGCTCTCGTGACAAAGTAACACACACACAAACAGACAGACAAAAACTCAGCGTATGAGGTAACTTCCGAACTGTGTGAAACCTCTTTATCCGGTGCTTTTAAACAATGGGTAAGAACAATAGACAAAACTTAAATAACTTATAAGTAGGTTGGTAGGTAGATACAGGTACTTTTTAATTAATTAGTATGTGTACGGAAATTGAGTATTGTGATGTGTGTATTTAAAATTCCATATGATTAGCCTTGGTGTTGAGGTTGCTAATAATAGAGTTAAATGAATTGCCAAAGAGTTTAAAGGTTCTCTTTGATCGTTTGACAGATAAGTACTAAAAGTCTATTCAAGTCCTTGTTTTCAATTGATTTTAGTACCACTTCAACGAATATCAACTTTATTTTAGTGTAAATTAAGTTGATTTCTAAATGACTAAGTGTTCAAAAAGGCATACAAATGTTGGAAGTTGTACCCCAAATTGAACTTTAAGCGTGGGTTTTAAAGTTGTTTTTCCAAAAACAAATATTTGTTTACATGTTTGGAAACTAAAGTATGAACGCGGGACAGGTATTACTGATTCTAATGATTATAATTCTGTAAATTCGTATTTGTTACGGCCGCGAATCATATTTTAATCAACGTACAACTTAGTACTGACCAGCAAATTGCAAAAAACGTAAGAAAATTTGAATTTCGCGGGCTACCTTGGAGCATCCACCTTAACGGTATGAAATGACGAAAAGAAAAAAATTAGGAACAAAAAGAACAAGTCGCGGGCAAATATGCGTCACATCCACGCAAAACATGCATCGCTAAAGATAATGCTGTGACCATAGGGTCGCTGTAGCTGATTACCAGCTGGCTCTGTCTCGCATAGGCGACACAAAAGGCGCTGGTAATCAGCTACATCTTGCGTTTTGGTTCTATCACCAAAACATTGAAGGTTTTTATATGGATCTTCAATGTTTTGGTCCGTGTCATACCTAATGTCGCGCCATATTGAGTTTTTTTCAAAATGGCGGCCACGCATGTGGCATAATATAAATCGATAGCTAACATCAATACAAACAGAAAACAGTCAGATGTCGATATATATATACTTCAAGCGTGGCCGCCATGTTGAAAAAAAAAACATCTTTGCGGAGAGGTAGGTATGCCATCTTCAAAGCGATTTAGCATAGATGCTACCAACTTTCAGGTGTTCATAAAGACCGTTTAAAAATAGACATCTTTACCGACATATTGATCTCTTAACAAGCAAAACACGGCAAATTCCCTCAGATAATTATCGAGGAAACCAACTTCACCAGCCGTTCCGGATGCCAACCATACCAAACTGTCGTTGCTGGGAATAAGTTGATTTGATGTAAATACCTTCAAACACATCACTAGCGGCCACTGTAGCGTGTCCACTTCATCATCCATATTCATCAATGTCTACAGTAGGAAGATATAGTAGAAGGAAAATTGATGAAGACATAATAGACTGTTAACATGAAAATGATTTTGTTCGCGTTTTGTTGCCACGTCAAAAAATACAACGTTCGATGGAAAAGGAATTGGTAAATGTTGAGGAGTGTCCTTCTTACAGAGATGAGGTCTGTGTCCCAGCAGTGGGAACACTACAGGCTGATTATATTATGCTAATAGTTCTTGTTAAACTTATTCCGGAAAATTAAAACTCGTGCAATCAAAAAATCTGTCTAATACAAACATTTATATCCAACAAGGAAATGTAAATCTAAATATTTTTACATCATAAATTCTTCAATAAAATCGCACGTGTTTTAAATATTACCAATTAAACATCATAATTACAATCACAGATTTATAACTTCATAAAAAATAAAATTTAGATGAAATTCGTGACTGTATCATCATTAAATGGTAATTAGTGGAACATGATCAACAAATTAACCACGATGATGTAAGGTTTTACTATACCTAAGTATCATATGTATATTAAAAGAGAGCTTGCTTTGTAAACTGAATATGAAGTTTCAAAGAAAAACTTAAAAGAACAAAAGTGACGTTATCACATAATTTTGATTCCATCGATGTGTCAGTAGGTAGATACAAAAATATAAAAGCCGAAACAAATTTCCACAATAATTTTCTATAAAGCTCTGCTATTTTTCAATTTAAACATAACTCAAGTAAGAACATGTGATAAAAATCTCTAATTAATTAACAATGAAGATGCTTCACTTACGCAGAAGTAGAACATTGTTCGGAAAACCAACGTCATTGTCACATTATTGCCAGCGCAAAAAAACGTACATACCAAAGCGTATGGTGAAAAATACTAACCTCATTTCACTAAACTCGAACAAAAAACTTATAATTGCACACTTATTCACTTCATTACCTTTCTAGTTAACGCATAAGCGTGTTTATCAATACGCCTTTTATGTAATGATTTACAAAATACGGTTTGGCAAAAGCTAAAATATGTAGAAGTTTACTTAATGAGACATTTATCACGTTGCGACATGGACTGTTAGCAGTAAATAATTATGCATCACCACCCACGTGACTGTCAAAGTAGAGGCTTCGAAAATACGAGATAATAATGCTGGTCGAGATCATTATTTACTACGTAAAGGTATCCTTAATTCTATGTGGACCCTGGGAATTTCAAGTAGGTACTCGAAAATTGAGGCTGGGCTGGCGCCTACGTAGTTGAGCGGCGACTAAATTGCTCGCTACCATTGACTTGCAAATGAAGTTGGTGTGAAAGATGTGGAAGTATATTAGAAATGTCAAAATAATAATGAAAAGAAAGAAAAAATATAGGTTTATTTTCTGTAAACATGACGCAGAGAAAGAACACGAACATAAAAAATAACAAGTTGGGGGAAAATATACGTAACTAGTTCATCATGATCTTGTTGGCCTTGTTCCACGTTGGTCGGGGTCGGCGCAACACATTTTCTTCTTCCACTCTCCCCTGTCAACCGTCAGTCACGCTATCATTCACAAATGTCAAACTAGAAAAGCCACAGAGTATGAGGCATTTCAAAACTTACTGATTTAATTTTATCTCTTCTTGTTTCTCATGGTAATAAACTCATCAATATTTTAATTTATCATCGTCGATGTCCTTTACGTATCAGCCCATAATGTTCTCACTGCTTCGACACAGGTCTCCTCCCTTCGAAGGCGCAGTGCGGGTTGCTAGATGTCACATGCCTTCGAGCTTTTGGTTCTAGGACATGCCGGTTTCCTCACGATGTTTTCCTTCACCGTTTTGAGAGCAGTGGTGATGAAATAATTTACACGTACTAAAGCGCCTGCCTGCGCTCGAACCCTCGACCGCAGGCAGGGTTATGACCATGCTGTTAGCACCCAGTGCTAACAGCTTGCTAACTCGCAAGCTGTTAACACTGGGCCACTACCTTCCTGCCCTTTTCAGTGTTGTAATCATCAGCAGTTTTGATCACACCCATTTTCATTAGGCAACATCAAGACATGTAGTCATATAGCAATTTCTATATAGGTACTTTAATTATTTCTAATGCGATCCGCAGACTTGAAGTTTGTATTACCATTAGTATGCATACTACTCAAAATGAATTTAAATTCAATACAAATAATGATGGCCCGGCCGTTCATTAGGTCGAGTCTAATTTAATTATAAGTTTGTGCTAGGATTGAGCGTCTCTGACTAAATTAAGGCGTATCTAAAGGTCAACCAGGCCACAAATACCACAATTCAAGTGAGCCATCGGTCATCGCCTTATAGACGCTCGACTGACTATAGCCTGCGGCTATGCCTGGTCTACAAATAACGTAACAGCTTACTATTGAATGTAGGTTTCCTCCAAAACGGTCATTATAACAAGTAAGGTGGTTTTGTGTAGAACCGGTAGGTCTATTCTTGTTTTTAACCTGAAGGCCAATTCTCGTAATTCAAAACGATCAAAATCTAGTCGCAGTCTCATCTCGGCGACAAACAAATGTCAAAAACTTGTCAAAATGTAGGGAAATTAGACGTATTTTTGACAGATTGAGACTGAGATCAGACTGTGAACGTTCTTAAAATTACGAGAATTGCCACTCTGATTTAGGTTGAACTACATTTTAGTTATCTAAGAAATGTTATCATATTTTAACGAAAAAAGTGATGAGTATTGTTTCTTGCCCTACGCATACCTACGAGTACAGTCCGCCCGTCGAGAGAATGCGCTAAATACCTAATAAAGATCAAATTCGCAAAACACGTATTCGTTTGTATGAAACTGACGGGTCACGAACGCATTCTCTCGACGGCCGGACTGTAATAAATGTTTCGGTAGATTTCTGACTGGAAGTGGTGACTAATTTTGAAATTAATTTTAGTTTAAATGGAGATATTAAAACTTTACGATCATAACAGAGACTTGTGACAATGTTTTAAAGCATCTTTTATGATTGTTGACCATTTCAAGGATTTAACTAACTTAAAACACATAAATAGGACTTAGGTAATCACAATAGTACTCCATCAACAGTATTTCATTGGTTTCTACGTAATAAACACCTTTAACATCGTCATTTTATAGAAGTACTAGCCTAGACCTATTTCAGCCCGCGGATTCATTCACATGAAAGACGTAAGATACGCGATATATTAAATTAACAGGCACATTTTTAGAAGACCCCCTTGACACCCACTGCGTCGTATCGCGTCGCCCGCCCGCGCTTTTACCTTGTCTCCGCTTAGCGTTGTTTCTGACTTTTTTGTCACTCTTTGCTAGGTTCCTAAGGATCTTAGCGTGATGTTAAATAACCTATAACCTTCCTCAAGAATTGGGCTATCAAATGCGAAAATATTTTTTCAAATGCGACTCTTAGTTCCAGAGATTAGCGCGTTCAAACAAACAAACTCTTTAGCTTTATTATATTTGGTATAGATTCGTCTGCGCCTCACTCTGCACTGTGACCTCTGCTATTTCGTTGTTCAATTTTATTGAATTCGTAAATCGGACGCGCCTTAGCAAACGCCTTCCTACTGACATTACACTACTGACATGCCTTAGGCACGCTACAGACCGGACACGCACATCATTTGGTCCCACATCTATTACTTCACTTCATAAACCTCTCAAATATTTATTTTACAACGTGTAGGTTTGAGCGTACATATCATCATAATCAGCCTTTATAGGCTGATTCCCAGTCCTGCCTGGCTGCCTTTATAGGCTGAGTCCCAGGCCTGTGTCCTAGCGGTATCAGCCCAAATTAACGAGCTTGTAGGCTGTGAGTTCGAGCCCAGGCAGGCACTTTACTTTGGGTAGTTAATTTCATCTCCACTACTCTCAAAACAGTAAATAAAAACAGCGCGAAGAAATCGGAATCTCTTAGAACCGAAAATATCAAAAACACACATCTACCAACCGCACTGGGCCCTCGTGGTGGATTACGCCCCACTCCCTCTCACTGAGAGGAGGCCTGTGTCCCAGCAGTGGGACCATTATAGGCTGATTATGCTATGTGTTTGTGTATTTCGATGACTCAAATCCTTCTGCAGAAGATCTTGTATATCTTTTTGACAATTGTACTGAAATTTGTACTGTTTATGCAGAACATGTAGATAAGTGCTCAGCTGTCCGTGACTGTGTAGTATGCCTTACAAAACGTTACTGGCTTACATACTACAGTTTACGGTATAACTTAGTTGCAAAACAAATTACCGGTAATAACGGTGAAGTGCCGTGAAAATCACTCAAATGTCGCCACTTTAGGTCATGTATGTAGATAGTTTCGTTTGCACTTTGAGTTTCATGTACCGAGCGAGTATGAGACTATTGACTTCGAGAGTTTATCTCCAATCAATTTGTAGGACCCAACTGATGAAGAAATAATGTAGATGAGTTGGGATGATAGTCATAGATACATTAATAGAAGTATCTAAATAGGAATTCGATTAGAAAATGGCTGGAGTTTTAGTTATCAGTTTATCACTATAAAACTGAAATCACCTGTACTCGTTTGGATGGGATGGTGGCTGTGGACGGCGATGAATTGATTTGTTGGTCATATAAAGTAGAATTATTTGATGTTCTTCAGGATGGTCAGGTGCGTAGTCCTAGCAACCGGCGTGAATGTATGACCAGATGGATGAACGTAAACGAGGACAAAGGATCAGGACCAAGGGATCGCAGCAGGTGGCGTTCTGTTGTTTCTGTCTACCCCCATGGGAAGAAGGCGTTTATGTGTATAGTAGCATTTTAAAATCAAAATATTAAATGATGTTAATGCTTAACAAATAAATAATGATTCTTTAAAAATACCAAATTACCTATTCAAGAATGTGTAAACGATATTTTGCAATAAAATCCTCCGAACGGGTTTCCATAATTAGAACCCCAGAATGCACAATAAATCTCTATTAATAAGAATGTTACAATCGATAGGAAGATGACATCAAGTAGGTATATTAGTCATTACAAAATGCAAGAAGGATTTTAACTTATGAACTTTAAAAAATCTTATAATTCTTACGTCACTCCACAATTTATGAAATTATTGAGCAAAATGGCTTGTCCTGTTTGGGTCATTGCCTTTGTCAAAAGGGTCAAGTTAAAAAAAAAAAATTGTTGGTTTTTGGTACAAGAATGCTGCCAGTTGCAAAAAAAAATTGTGGTATAAATTGCTACTTAGAATCGAGCCTGTTTAAATAACGTATGCGAAATTTAAAATAAGAAGAAAAGACGTTATTTTAGAAATTACGCAGGCAACCTTTTATTTCAAATTATTTAGCTTTAGGATTTCCACTTGTTTATATTATAAAGATGAATTCGTACTAATGGTTAAGGTTTCGTTCATTTACACGATAAGTATATTGTATTTAACAGAGCAATAAACCTTAGTTCTAAACCACCTTTAAAGTCTTTGAATGCAGCTGCTGTGGCTGGAATCCGATAGACAGCATCTTCATCATCACATACTATATAACAATATCTATCAAATAACATAGTAGGGTTGAACCTAAACCATAATAAAACTGTACTCCCTTTCACTAAAATTTCTATACAAACATTTGAAATGTGTATGCAACAAGCAGTGGTAGAACGTCCATTTTTAAAATGGTTTATCTTCACCTATTGGGGTCATTACAATTACATAAAGATACGATGTTGATAAAATTAACGTTATTCTTCTTAACTAACTAACTAGCCTGTATTGTCCAACTGCAGGGCAAAAGCCTTCCTCTCCCTTTTCCACACAATTCTGTCTTTTGCGAGTGCTGGCCAGTCCTTTCGGTAGGAGTGACAGCTTGTCCGACCATCATCGTTTCGGCTTGCCGCGATGGCGTCGTGCGTTTAGTTGGGAGTTCCTAAATAACCTTTATTATTTAGGTACGAGTACCTACCATGATCATAAATACTAAAACCAAAAAAGAAGATATTCAGGATGTCATTTTGTTGCAAATAAAATAAGAAACAACTAAAGAAATCAGAAAGTAATCGATTTTGAGAATTTACAAAAGGCTTAAAATATTCTTCGTGTTCAGGAGAAATTCCTTTACATGTAGGTACCAAATCGTATGTGATTTATTGAAAGTAATGAGATATTTTAGGTCTCAGCATTTAGGGTTTGATACACTAATCTTGTTTCTTATGGAAGGGCAGGTCAGTGGACTCAAGGCTACCTGAGCTCTCAGAATAACGTCAAAGAATGCAATTTAAATTAATATTTTATTTGGTTCTGCTAAAAATTGGTGATTTTTACTCAAGTTGAGCGAATAAAATGGTAAATTAATTCTGACCGTAAGATCAATAAAACATAAAACAGCTGTCTCCTTATTTCATCTATCTACGGTCTGCGGGGTAATTGCGTAACACACTGACAGGTAGCAATGGGTTTCATTTTGACAGTTCAACAACATTCATTGCGCTATTTACGTTGTTGAGCAGACAAATTTTTCGAACATATGAAGCAATGGATTAGCAATATCCTTAAAATGATTCAGATTGTGATTGAAAGTGTGTTATGCAATTAGGTTGCTGAAGACGTAATTCTATCGAAATTTTGCCAACGATATGTCAAAGATTATCACTATACCAAGGGTGGAGATTCTATTCAAGGTCGTTACAGCGCTTAAAGGAAGGCTATTTCTAATGATGGTCTTCTATATATAATATAAGATTATATATAAATTAATTAACATATATAATAGGGTTGCAGCCTACTCATCTAACTTCAATGGCAATAGAATTGGATTCATTTGACATTTGAGGCTTCCGAAAGGTCAAATGTAACAGACTTGGATTTATGTTTGACACACAGAAGCGAAAGGAGGTAATATGTATCAGAATAGATTGTCTATGCTCATAGAAAGAACAAAGGTTTAATGGTGAAGGGTGACAGAAAAATAACGAAAAACACGAAAATTAACGAAATTGCCATCTTCAAATGCGTGGGTGATAGAATATAGATCCTGTCATCATTCATCAGTGTCATACTAAGTGCCATACTAAGGACCAATTTCACCAATGAGGATATAATAGGTCAGATAGGCAGTCGCTCCATGTAAAATACTGGTATTCAGCTGCATCTGGTTAGACTGGAAGCCAACCACAACATACTTGGGAAAAGGCTAGACAGATAACCACAACATTTTTATAGTCGATTTCGCACAAATACCAAACATAACTTACATCACTCAACAATTCTACTTCGACATACTTTATTTGGAACAAACAAATTCAAGTTAATAACGTCGCCTCAGGGCAATTTCACAGCACATAAAAAAATATATGTTAATTATTAATCAGCAGTAGGAAATGCCGAATCCTCGAGACGTTTTGTCGCAAAAATATTTGTTACATAAGAGACATCTGTTGCCTCGAAACTATAACATAAACAAAAGAAAAACGACTCGTCCGTAGTGTAAATGAACTCATAATGGCGTCTAGTTTTTGGGTGAACTCGTTATAAAGATAAAAAAAAAGTTTATTGCGCCCGCGGCCGCTAGGTGAATCTGTTAGCTACTATTTTTAGACGACCAGCTGATTTGATGTAACCTGTTTTTATAATCTAGTTTTAGTTTTGTTATTGTTCGATTACGGTGTTTTATTTCTGAAGAAATATTTGTTTTACCTCATAATCATATTAGGTAATGAGGATTTTGTAATAACTTGATTTAAAAGAGTGTCCTTGGAGTTTCTTGCCTGTTCTTCTCCATAGAGATCTAACGTTTTGGAATGGGCAACTAGCTTCAACTTTCTGATTAACTGACTGACTATTTGACAATTCAAAAGTGCCTGTAAATGGTTTAATTGAAATAAATGCTTTGAGTTGAGTTGAGTTAAGGACTTTATCTACAAATGTGTTTCTTCGTAGTTTTTTACTAGCTACATGTAAATACCTATGAATATTATATAGACGAGCAGGACTCACAGTGTACTAGTGTTTACTCATTATCATGCAATTATTCTAATCGTAATTAAACGTCCTTATAATTTGATTAGTGGGTGCTCATGTAGGATGCACTTCTATTTCAAGGTGCTACGTTATGATGCACAGTTAGATCATTCTAATAGTTCCCTTGATTAACAATCTAGATAATACACAATGTGCTAAATACTCAATGTTATGTGACATATTAAGTGCAAAAGTATAATAAAAATTTAACACCATGTTATATTTAAAATGTAATATTTTGGCATAATCTTTATAAGTTACATTTTAATAATCCCAACGCAACGCGCATAGGACTGATAGACAATTCCCATATTTTCAAGAGCGTTTGCATTCTAATCTCTGAATCAATTCTTCAAAAACACCTCTAATTTACATTCATTTTTGACAAGCTTTTGACATTGATTGTCGCCCGAGATGAGATTGAAATTGATTTTGAACGTTTTTAAGTACAAGAGTTGGCCTTCTGGGTTATGTCCTAAAGTAATGTACTCATGACTGAACTATGTTCCCACGCTACGAACGGTGGATCAGCCCTTGTCCCAACGTATATCGTGCGTAGGACTGGACTAAATATGTAACGTACGGAGGACTACAAAAATATATCCGCATCGAAGGCTTTACATTAACATACAAACAGTCTCGCTGTTCTTGACATAAAGAGAAGAAGACAGAAGATTTGTTAAACGACCCTAAATAAATTGGGATAAGGCAATGAGAATGATATATGTATGTAATTAGGTATATTTTATATTTATAGTTTTAATAGGTTTATGCATATCTTTATATTTAAAATAGGTACTGATTCCTCAATTTTCATGACTGCACCTACCACTGTTTGTCTCTGCATCACCCAAAGGTTGACTGGTAGAAATTGCCTATGGCAATAAGTCCGCCCTGTGCATGTACATATGTGCTTGAAGTATTAAATAAATAAATAAATGATGAGTCTCATTGTTCGTGATGAAAGGATCTAAAATTACATTTGATTGAGATCGAACTACCTCTACAACTAAAACTAAACAACCGCATGCTGACCAATAATAAAAAAGAGAAAACACAGGATGCACCCGAGGTTAATATAATTGTTAAATAAACATTTAATTAGGTAAGTCTGTACATTTTAACCTTCTCGAATTGTTGGTCGAGGCGTATATGAACGTTTTAATTTCCTTTGTAGCCCTGACACGAGTACGAGTTGCACGAACCAAGACGGTGGTATTGATAGTAATTGTTCTATCTGTAGGTTATCTAATGATTTTGAAGAGAGATAAGGTGTGAAGGTGGATATTTAGTTTGCTACGGTCTGTGGCTTTTGAGTGGTTACTATGAGGTTAAGTGGTCAAATTGTTTCCAAATTTAGGTAAAATAATTTTCTTACTATTGTAGACACCTTCGCTTAAGATTGTTAATGGTTTTGCTGACTGCTTCTTTTGAATTTAAAGAAATTCTGACATCATTAAGGCTCAATTTCACGATGAGATTTAAATGTCTGTTGCATAACATCAGAAGGCCAATTCCCGTAATTAAAAACGCTTAAAATCTTGTCGCAATCTCATCTCAGCGACAATCAATGTCAAAAACTTGTCAAAAATATAGGGAGGTATTTTTTAGATAAGATAATTTTTTTAGATTGAGCCTGAGATCAGACTGTAAACCTTTTTAAAATAACGGGAATTGCCGCTCTGTTAAATCCTGCTAATATTATAAACGCGAAAGTTTGTATGGATGGATGTTTGTTACACTTTCATACCAAAACTACTGAACGGATTTGGATGTAATTTGGCAAACAGATAGTTTATGAACAGGATTAACACATAGGATACTTTTATCCAGATATTCCCACGGGATCGCGAAACTTATGCGGGTGAAACCACGGGGCGCAGGTAGTCAGCAATAACTCATTCCGTCTTAATAGTGTTACATGATGCAAGTAATTAAAATTCAATTATATTATATGCCACAGGCAAGAAACTTGCATCATGTCAATGGAGCACTCGGTCCACTCTTAAAGTACGTCAGATCGAATAATAATATTACAATTAACGACATTGTAGCTTATTATATTACATGGGTAGCAAACAGCCGCAACATAAAATCTTTCTTTTCATCTCATTTGTCTTATAAAATTTCTTAAAACTTAAGATGACAAACTAAAATCTCAAACTGGATTTCGTATTTTCACTTTCACGTTCAGTGTCAAACTTTTATAGCCGTGTTATGAAGATATTATTAAACTTTTACTTGTAAGTTTCACATTTACAGTTTCGTGACTAGCTTGGCAAGGGCAAATTCTGGGGAACCTTTTGACCCCACATTTTTTATCAGGTATAATTTTTTTCACGCAGTTTTGTTTGGATGAAAATAATGTGCGTAATATTATTGCTAACGTAACCAGATTGCATTCTACCTTTGTAAAAAAGTTCAGCTTCAATATACATTTGTTTGAATAGGTAAGTAGACATATGACATCAACCTATCAGACGGCACGGTTGGCGCAGTGGTTAAGCGATTGACTGCTGCGCTGCGTGTCGCGGGTTCGATTCCCACACGGAACAAATATTTGTATGGCCTACAAGTAGTTGTTCCGGGTCTGGCTGTTTGTGCATGTGAGTTTAAATGTTTGTAAACGCACCCACGATACAGGAGTAATTCCTAGTGTGGGGCAACGTTAAAAAAAAAAAAAAATTCAGCCTATGTTCACACTGCTGGGACACAGGCCTTCTCTCACTGAAAGGAGGCTGTAATCCAACACGCGGCGTCCAGTGCGGGTTGGAAGATGTCACAACTCTTCTCTTTTGTAATTTAATTTTCTATAAAATGCATAGAAGCCTATATTACAGGAAATACTAAGCCATACATGCGACAGTGAGAACCACGCTTGCAAAGCTACAGTTGTCAACCCAGCACACCACTAATCACAGTTCAATTGTGCATTATATTATACCTCATATAGAAAGTATCTTCACATCCGTTCATATAACAAACAAGCGCTTGATTAATCGCCTTATTATTAGTGTATTCTTTCCGCGACCGCCATTGTACAATGGCCGCCGTAATGTTGTCATGCGCACTCGGTGAAAACTCTTACGCAACTGATTATGATCTGCGACAGTTTAAGAGGATTTCGGGGGAGAATTTCGACTTTTATCTCTCCGCTGTTTGTGTTACTCTTATGTCTGTGATAATAAAGGTGGTTTTAGAAGTGTGCAGTGAAAGAAAAAGTTTGTTGTTGTAAGGTTTTAATGCTGACATTGACATGACTGGATTTCAGATGAGTAGTCTTATTTGCATTAGTGTCTGTAGAGTTTAAATGTACAAGTAGGGTTTATTAAGCAGTGAAATATTAAAATTAAAAGCTTTATAATAAATTAAGACCTCAAAATATATATTTTTTTTAAACAGATCTGAGAATTGTTGTTTAATAAAAGGTCCTTAGGAACTTATTTTGCTTAATTGCGGTTTTCAAGGAACCAAAAAAGTGTATTATTTTATAACAAAATCCAGTATTTATTGTATTTTTTAAGACACTTTAGAATTGGTCTCTAAGATATACCAAAGTTCCATAAGAGGAGTGCTTACGTACCGTTTTAATGTTGCCAATAGAATTTTATTGATATGTCTACTTTCTCGAGAGTTTTTATAGAATAATAATGTTTTTTTTTTCATTATTTTTAAAGTTATATTTATATGTCTAATACATAGCTGTGTTTTGATAAAATATTTATCTAGTTCTGTTTGATTTGTTGTGTCTTGTTTGATTTCTCTACATCCATCAATGTCAAGTTTAAGTAAATAAATAATGTATATAAGTGTTAGTTTTTTGCTTCAGCTTTTCTAGTCCTCGTGATGAGAGTAGCTGTCTATACAAATACTTAGAAAAAAAAAAAACAAGATATAACTATCTAAGTGATTTATAAAGCCGAATAATATTGCAATCATTGTGTATCTAAGCAAAAATATATCTACACGGCAAGTTAACATGGAATCAGAACTGCCCAGTAAAAAAATAATAGTTTCAATTCTTCTCTGTTCGTTATAAATTAAGATTTTACAAACCCAATCAACATAAGATCATTTATTCATTCACTTTGAAATTTAACCCTTTTTTTTTTTTTTGTGGATGGGAAATCATCAAATGACTCCTCCCGCTCTGGGTGGAGCAGAAGGGAGTGTCAGACTCTTACTGACTAAAACCCACCCGTGTTCCTTCCTTAGCCCTTTACGTACCAGGGCAGCGGTAACCCTTTCGGACAATCCCGCTACCCCGGCAGGCTTCGGCCCTGTCGGGCCCCGTCAACTACGCTGACATCTCTTTGAGGCGCGCGTGGAACACATACACGCCGTCCGGCACGGGAAATTTAACCCTTAGAGCGATTTCGCACTAGTCCGTTCCGAATCCAAATTCCAGATCCGAGTTCAATCCGAATTAGGAATGTTTTAAATTTTGACGGACTTAGTTCGGATGTAGTGCGCAACCCCTCATACAAATAGTGCTATGGCTACTTCGGACCGTCATTTCTCGGATTCGGATCGGATGCAGTGCAGAACCGCTCACAGCCTAAACCTCCAGAAGCAGAAGCATATAGTTTTGCACCAGAGTTCATTATGTAACGAAGGTGAGCACCAAGAAAGGGTTTTAAAAATGCATCCCCTAAAGAGGAGTTCCTTCGGGCGCACGGTTTGTCATAAATGCAATAATATATTCATTGGTCAATAGTTTCGACTAAATTAATTGTAAAACCTCCGTAACCAATCTCAAACCGTGACCTAGGCACTATAAACTGCCTTCTAACACCACAGAACTACACTATTTATTTCAAGTCTTACCAAAGAAAAATCCACTCAATTGTTTTGGTTTTAAAGTTTAATTTACACTGATTCGTTCGATGATTGGAAAGTTTTGCCACTATCGATGCTTAAGGAACTAGTGAGGTGACAAGTTAAATGGCGTAATTAATGTTGTCAAGGTAATTATTGACTATTTGCAGTATTATGAGAAATAATTATTGTATCGGAAATAGTGACATATGCACGCGTTATTTTGATGTCAAATTGTGTTGATCTAATGATATTGAAACATAAAATTATGAGTGGATGTGAGTTATGAGTTTATGACATTTAAAAATAAACTTCTGTGTAAGTTTTTGTTCGCTAACTACCTAATATTTATCCAATTATTCATATAAGGATTTGGCAGGCGTGGGTCGCACTTTATTTGCATTCAATTGATTCCTCGTTAGTCTAGTGGTAGCAAGCGCGGCTTCTGATTATTTTTCAGCTCGGGCAAGAGTTATTCGGTATCTTCTATTAAGAATTTCTTCTTTGTCTAATTCTTCGGGAAAAAGAGACGTTATATTACGCTATTGTACAGACACCAAGCACTTCAAGCTACCCGAAACTGTCAAATTTTCCCAATCAACCTTAAACCTAATGCTTTAGCGATAACGTTGAAAATCTATTAAAGACATTTGACAGATTTTAGTAGCTTGATGTGCTGGCGTAATTGCCATTAATTATATTATGTCGTGACGAAGATTTTTTTTTGTATTTAATTCCCTTGATTATATGTTACTCATCTCATGGATGAGTTAATCTAACAAGATGTTGTTAGTAGTAATGCGCTTAAAAGATATAAGGCAGTTCGTTAATTCAATATTGACTTACCTATCAATAGAGTTGTATGTAAACGAGACCATAATGACATCATTATTAGACAAAAACAAGAGATTTCGGTTATCCTTATACGTTGAGTTGTTGGAACTACTTATTTTATGTATTATGAAAGACTAGCTGTACCCTGGGGTTTCACCTGCATAAGTTTCGATCCCGTGGGAATACCAGGATAAAAAGTATCCTAAATGTTAATCCTGGTTACAAACCATCAATGTGTCTTTGAAATTTAATCCAAATCCGTTCATAGTTTTTGCGTTCAAGAGTAACAAACATCCATCCATCCATACAAACTTTCACGTTTATAATATTATAGTACGAAGGAAGTAGGGTAGTAGGGTAAGTAGAATTAGACTTTTGTGTATTTATCACTTGCATCTTGCGTAAAATCAACAATAGTTTTTGCTCACCCACGAGGAATCTTTTAAGACAAAGTAAGTCAAGGGCCTTTAGCATGACGTTGGAATTAATTACAGAACCACCAACCTTTGTTATAAAACTTAAAAATCCAGCTTCAACAAAAATCATGACACAAAATACCTACAACCTTTTCCTTGCCCTGATCTTTTTGGCATAATTTATGGCGTATTATCTCAGATTTATAATTTAAAATACAAGTGACCAGAAGGCCAATTTTCGTAATTTAAAACGTTTAAAATCTAGTCGCAGTCTCATCTCGGCGACAAACAAATGTCAATAACTTGTCAAATGTAGGGAAATTAGAGGTATTTTTGACAGATTGAGATTGTGAACGTACTTAAAATTACGAGAATTGCCCCTCTGAGGCTGGGTCGTTCTTTGGCCAAAGAATTAGCATTGCCATTCAACGTGGCAATGCTGTCAGTCTTCTGGGCACGTTTCCGGATGACAGCGATGCGGACGACTACTTCGACGCTTAAGTGTCCTTTATTTAGTAAGTTAGTTAGTCATTTAATTTAGTATCTAGTGTAAATAGTTAGTTATCAATAGTAGGTACTTATGAACACGCATTTTCCTTCTTCAAATCATTTGACCACATGACTAGGAATGTCCCACATTTTGTTTATGAGTCTGTGATTTTCAGTCCGGAAAGATACCCAGTTATATAAAATAAATACAGCCAGAAAGGCTTGCCCACTTCAATGATGCGTAGGATAAATTACAGCGTGAAGTTGAGATTACTTTCTATTATACAATATTACTTAGACCGCCCACTGTTTTAGCTAAATAATATCAATCGTAACGATAAACAAATGAGGGCTATGTAATGAGGGTCATGAACTGGCATAATATTGGGCGTAGGATGCGCTTAGCTAGATGAAGTAGGTAATTATGAAGAAACCAGCTGAAAACCAGAATAGTACGGAGTACTTGATGTCGTAGAAAGATCTCATCATCATTCTTTTGCTCTTATCCAGATTTATTTGGTGTCGGCGGAACATGTATTTTTCTTTCATAATTGCCTGGTAAAAAAATAATAATTATATTTAGTCCGTCAGTTAGATTATCGAAAAATAATGGCCACATATTTTTTCTTTTGTCAATCAAACAAAAAATGACAGAGATTAAGCATGCCAAAATTTGGGAGTAGGGGATCGTGACGTCACTTGCTTGCAAAAGTGTCGCAAGCAAGTGACGTCACGCGGAACTTTAACGGGCGATATCTTCATAATTTTTTATATAATGGACAGAAGAAAAAATACGGATTCAATATTTTTTGATAATCTAACTGGCGGACTAATTAGAATTTTTTAGGAAAATAGCCTATTCTCTATTAGTCGTCATCTCAGTCCCCCTTCAAGTCATATCTTCTTTCACACATTCCATCTATCGTTTCTTTGGTCTTCTCCTACACTTATAGCCATCCACATTCGTACTCAAAACTATCGTCACGACATTTTCCTCATAACTCCGCTTCACATGCCCATACCATGACAACCGATTTCCACTCAACTTTCGGAGAAAAATCTATGTTGAAGACTTCGTGTAATTTTATGATTAGTTTCATTTTATCATAGTTGCATGAAAGTCTATGCCGTCTGAAAAAAAACAGGCACACATTCAAGATTCTATAGATAAAAGTATAACTTCGGTTAAATCTGAATTTTAATATAATTTAACAAAATAGAGCGATAAAAAAATTAAAATATACAGACCGATTTGTCATACTACACAATATAGGATAGTAATTTTGCATGTACAAATTATTAAGTAACTGTCAGACGGTGTCAAGCCTTTCTCTTATCTATTAATTTACATCAACTTATTAATACATATTATTATTTATTTGGGACCTAGTACTAGATAATTTGAGCCATTAATCAATGTCAAAACTTAAAACAAAAGAGAAACAGCTGATATTCAATTGCATTTAATTAGTTTCTGAATTTGAATCTACATTTCGAAATCGCTGTCCTATTCAAATGAAACCTTGACCTGAACTGTATTGTTAAGATGATCTACTATCTAGATTTTATATTTAAGCAAACAATAATGCTATTTTTAACACTTCACTTATAATCTTGAGAGGATCTAATTTCCAGCAGTGTCATTCTGTAAAAATCTTATCGTGAAAACTTATGTGAAGTGAGCTTGAAGTGAGCTGTCAATAGTGTCAAAGCATCAGGTAAAATTACAGTTCACTTCATCTAAGTTTTTACGGTGAGATTTTTGCAGGACAGATCGGCAGATATCAAACTATTTTGAGTTTGAATACCTTTTTAAACGACAAAGAGACAGATGACCTCTGAGTTTGTTTCGGCATTTCTTCTCAGAGATCAGTCAGCTAGGAAATGCCGACGCCATCTTGTTTTTAAAATACTGACCAACAAAATATTGACGTGTAAAAGTGTCCTAAAAGATGTACTTACATAAATATACATTTCGTTACATTTCAAACAAATAATCAGGTTTCCTACTACTGAGTACACTGTTTTTGGTTGCTGTTCGGCAGGAACTGAAAACAGTGTAGCAAACGTAATTAAATCCAAAAAATATCGATTACAAACAAACGCATTCCGAGGAAGCCCCTAATTGAAACAGCAAAAGACAATCGCAATAATAATTAATGACTGCTAAACAAACACTCAATTAACGAGCTTGTAATCGATTAATTAATCGAAGACAGCGATTTATCGCGTCGCACCAAAATTAAGTTCGTAAACTGGTGCAAAGTGTTATGTTGTAAGTGAGGGCCTTTTATTGGAGTCAATAGTCGATACTAGAATCGAGAACTCATTCTAATACGAGCGGAACAAATCGATAGTTATGTCAATTATGGGTAAAATTTATTGTGAATTGGGGTTAGCCTATAGTCATTCACATTTGTATGGAAAATCCTGGTCATGGTTTTTGTCACGTCTTCTTTGCGAAAATTCTTTTTACACCACTTTGTATTTCATAAAAAAAAATCCCTAGTCTATATTGTGTCCCTCTGCTGGGCAAACGCCCCATTTGTCCTACCAAACCTCCCTTTCTTGTGCGATCTATGGCCATGTTGCCTCTGTAAACGTTACGTTTTTTACGATACTTAGTGCCTGATCTGATCAGGCACTATGTATCGTAAAAGACGTATAGTAAAAAATATATAAAATGATGAATGAGTTCGGAATTTGAAGCAAACATTCTATCGTGTAATGTCTTACTGATTCTGCTACATGGTTTTTAAACGGTAATACTAACGATATTTTATTATTTTTGTTACAGGTAATCATCATCAATATTAGTTCCAACAGATGTTCTTTAAATGTAAGTAAAATAAGTAAGACTCATGTGAGCCAGTCTAAAGTCCGGTCGCGGAGCAGGAAGAATTTCGTACAGTGACCTCTTTGCCTACTGACAGTGGTCACAAACATTTTTGTATTAAGTGCGGTTTATATGAAATTTTTGAAGGAAAAAAATATATATTTACTAGCTTATTGAATAAGCTAGTAAATATATATTTTTAGTTATTATTATATAAATTATTTATTTTGATATTAGTATGAAAATAGTTATAAAAATCGAGTTATAATTACTTATTTGGTAGAAATAAAAAAAAGGAAAATTCAAAAATCAGAATCCGAGTTCTCTGTATCGGAGTTACTGCTTTCCGACGACGTCTCGCCTGTCACATTTATCACAAAATAATCAACAGTTTTGTCTACATTATTATCTAGTCTAAGTCTAACAAACCTTTTACCTAGACTTAAGCTATGTGATATTGAGTAATGACAGGCTGGCTGCTGTATGAGAACAAAAACAGATGTGTTACTTCAAGATAATTGCTAGCTTACAAAAACTATTATATACTATATACACTTCATTAAAAAAGTTTAGAAGAACAAAAAAATTATTTTCTACTAATTGTATTTGTGTCAAAAAAAATGTTAGCCACACTTTAAAACAATGATAAATTACTACTAAGATATTTAAATGTAGACTAGACTAGAAACAATGTGTTAGCCATTACAAATTGTAAAATATCGTGGCAATCTTTCATTCAAAACAACTGACAGGCGGCACGCGAACCAATTGCGCAACAATCAAAACTCAAAATTCATCTGTTACATTTCTTAAACGGAAAACAACAGTTGCTATTGATAGCTATCTGTCAGATACAGTTTCTTTTATTTTAGATAATAAATCAATCTAATATGGAGCTTAAGAAGTCAGTGTAACAACTCTTTCAGTACTGACAACCATTATTAATTAGACCCTCTTTGAATGCGTTACGTAATTCAGCAAGTAGGTTAGGATTTAGATTATCTGTGGATTCATTTTTCTAATGTGTGTTGTACAATTTTAATTTTAAACAATGGAACACGCGTGTATACTCTTTGTGTTGATTGCCAGGTTGAAAAAAATAATGTTGGCTTAAAAAAAAGCAAATTTAATATTGACGTTATGGTGAAATACTGATTGAAATACGAGTAGTTTGAGATTATTTTTCTCGTACGCTTTTTCGCATGAACGCTTCGTGTTTTTTTCCTGCAATTTACAAAAAATACTTAGTGTGGAAAGTCGTTGTTTATTAATTGTTTTGACAACTGTAAAATGTCTATGTGCAGTATAAGTTTTCTATGATTTATTCTTGAGCTCTATTTACGTGCCGTTGAGCAAGAGTTTGTACCAATTAGACCTAATGTCCAGCATGTCCTACGGCTCGATCGTATTGATAATGGCCGTTATCACGACTCCAAGGTCTACGGGCGACTGTTAGGCATTTATTATAAACAATTACTTGGCCCACTTTGCTATAATAAAGGACACGACACAATAAATAATAATATAGCTAACAGCTTGTGACCATAAAATGGTGGAAATGAATGTACATATGACACTTGAAAGGAAAAAATTACTAAGCGACATAGGGCTAAGTTTACAGGAGAACAGTTTTAAGTAAAAAAAAAAACATTTATAAATTCTTGTAATCATCCTCTAGGTGAAGTTCTTACTGTTTGGAAATCTTATTTTATGATTTGAATCAGAATTTAGTAAGCCAAGAAAATTACGAAATAATTATCGGGCATGTAATTACGGCCTAAATAGAGGATGGCTGAGTACCAGCAGTGGGATTATTATAGGCTGATTATCGTACGTTACACTTAATTAAAACTTAAGTTACCATGAAAACGTTAGATATTATTGAAATTAGACAAGGAGCGTATCTTCTCAATTTCTTCATTTTAGCTTTGATAAGCAAAGATAGTGTTGAAACTATACTGTTACACTGTTTATCGTTAGACTAATATCTAAAGGTATAAAACTTGAGCACAACCCTATTATTAGAACACAACACTAAACCCAAAATAGCCATACAAGATTACCAGTCTCAGATTTCGACACGTATTGCCCCATACGGTAACAGGTACATTGTCACTTAATTCGTACCATGCTGAACTAGAAATACCAGTTCCGAATCAATTACATTATCACGTCACTACGGTCAGACAAGAGTTTCAGCAAGACATTACATAAAATGAACTTGTTCCAATTAACCTGTGCTAATCGATTCGGGTTGTCGCCCGACTCGATTCAGAAACGTTTGCGAAATATCGATTATGTTATTATCGATAATAGGTAGTGAAGTGATTTTGTTTTGTTTCAATTTGTGGTTCGGATAAGAAGTTAGTTGCTGAAATAAAAAATTGGGTGTTACGGTTTGTTATGGCATTTTGTACTTGTAACAGAATTTGTTACTTAATATTGTGGAATGGTCGTAAAGTTCTGCAATTCTTTCAAACATACTATGTTGAATCAGAATGCGGTTTTTCGCATTATTTTCAGTAAATACCTTTTCTATACAAGTCTAAGTTGATGAGTGACTGTTGTCGTAAATATTTCCGCGTGAAAATCATATGCATAAACGCATAATCAGAGCAAAACGAACGCAATATGCACATTCATTCTAATAAGGCACGCCAATAAAAATAGAGAATACTACATAATGAATGAGTAATATTTTTTCAATATCTACGATACAAATAATTGCATATCTCGATACTACTTTTACGTAAGGAAAATATCGACAATTCCGCAACAGTACAGTCTTAGATCTGGACGAGATATCGACAATAGGTTACGAAACGTGTCCCGTTGCCAAAGCCTTTCCTGGTCAGTTACATTTAAATCGATATTTATCTTTCGCCATCACTAAGGTCCGAAGTAAGGCACATTTTGTTCGGTAGTAGAAATATGTAACCTGCAGCGGTTTGTGTTAAATAACACAGTAGTTTACTGGACCTTAGCTGTGAGTCAACGGTTTCTAATTCTATGCTGAACTTTAATTTCTTCCTGGTAAATTAAATATGATGGAATATCAATTGGAATTTCCCTCTATACCTGAATATTCTATAAAAATCAACAAAATATGCTCTGAATTCTGTATTTGTAAGATACTTCGATATATCTACCATCAGTTCAATAAGTGAACAAATATTCAATCGAAGCGAGTCATACCGATCTTTTTGTTAAAATCTTACCGCAAAAACTTTAGTTTAAGTGAGCTTGAAGTGAGCTGTCAATAGTGTCAATCCTCAGCATCAGGTGGACTGACAGCTCACTTTATCTAAGTATTCGCGGTGAGATTTTTCCTTTTCAAAGATTTATTACCCAGATTTCGCCCAAAGCTACTAATGAAACTAGTTCCACAGGAAGTTTAGAAAGATAACTTCAAGGATATCTTCTTTAACCTCGGATATAATTGAAACTGGTTCCGATTTCCGTTAGTATTTGTTAGCTTCTCCACAACCACGCGATTGTCGTGTCTCTCTCTATGTTGTTTGTTAACAAGAAGGTCGTATGTGAACGCATTGAGGGCATGTTGACCATGTGTGAACTATGTTATTATCAAAGGTTTTTGCTAATGTCAATGTTACATAACGAACCTATGTTGTATTCGGTTTTGTTACGAAGTTCTCTTGTTTGAAAATGTGCTACTTGATTCATTTGTTTCTTTAAAATGTAAGGTTCAGATTCTTTTGTAGTGTTTTTCGTAATTCATCCTTCGATTTCGGTTTCAAGAATTTTATTTCTCTAAAAGAATTTTACAATATTCACTTACAAGAGAAACAAAACAAAAAATCTTATTAGTAAAGACTATTTACATTATTTATATCCAGTATCACTTACAATTATAAGGCTTTACAAAATTGTTTCTGCTGAATATTTTTTTAATTTAACTTAAAGACGTTTATAGATTTTGATCTTTTAATATCATTCGGTAAACTATTATGTCATTTGGCTCCTTCAAATCTTATATTACATTTGTTATATTTTTTTCTTAGAGTAGAGACTTCTAGAGAGTTTAATTTACTGCTTCTTGTGTTATACTTGTATTTTTCTATTGAATGATATTTGAGACCGTGTACTGTTTGTTATTATTTGTAGACTCCTTTTTCTTATTAATTTTAGTGCGTTACTGACCTAATTCTTCGTTTAGATCCTCTCCATTTTCTTTCAGTTCACCAGCTTCTTTAGAAGTAACATTACGTTCTCTCATACAACTTGCAACATCCAACATTATCGTACCCCGTACCCTATTACTACGAAAATCGCCATAAAACGATCTACAATGTCCACAGTAACAAGAAACGTCCAATAAGGTGGTTTATGTAACATTGGAAACTGGAGCAATTGCTTCATGAACTTACACCACCTGACTGCTAAGGACTTGACGCTGAGATAGTGCGCACGCAGTTTTGTCTGCCGTAGACAGAACAGTTTTTTATTGAGTGCCGAGTCAATTTTAGACCAGTAGATCCTTGTCTTTGAAATTATTTTTGGTGCTACTATGGATACATAGAATAAAATCAAATCAAGAAAAAAGCAAAGAGGCAAAGCCCTATGTTGGTTTTCATGACAGTATTAGTCTATCTAAAGCCAGCACCAGATAAAGATAGCTTCAAATATTTAAACAGTGCTTGAAGGTTTTGCAAAACGCAGAGTGCCACATGATATGAGTTGAAACTTAGCACAAATATTGAATTTCCATCGCGACTTTGCAGTTGCCGTGAGCTGCATATGTGAAGCTGTGCTGGCGCTCGAGTTAAAATGAAAAGTAATTTACTCAAACTAGGCTGAGAATCAGCACTTTTTGAATGTCAAAATTACATAAGCCTGTCCCCCAAAACCCGCCCTTCACCACTTCCTAGTACTTTAGCTGGGAAGAAGTGGCGCAACAAACTCTCCACCAGCACATTTTGTCTGTACAGTTAGAAGTATAGTAAAGACAGTCTTGACTCAAGTCTACGCACACTCTTAAGGCAGTCAGTTATAAGCAGTTGCTATGGTTACTTCATTTTCATATTATACATTAAAGTATTCGTATTAGGTGTATCATGATGTGGATCATAGTCTTTTGGAATATGTAATGCTATTGCAGTTTTTGGAGCGTTTAAAGTTTCGTGGAGGTTTGTTGGTCAGATTTTGGGTGTATTTGGAGCAAATGTAACTGTTGAAATCGTGATATGAATTCCTAAATTCTACTGCACTTTCTGCTTATGTAAATATTTGAAATTTATCGTCGATGTTTTTAATAGCTTAAAAAAAAAAAAATATGAATTATAGTATGTGCACTACCAATGCAGTTAAAATAGTTATTACCTAACATAAATTTTTTCTCATCGTTTGTACCAAAGTTTTACATTTCATCTGTATTTATTCAAGCAATTTTGATGATGTAATTTTTTTATTGATTTTCTTAAATCGATATCAGAGTGCCATCGCCAATTTACAGAGAATTGAAAGAAAAAGCTGAATCGATTTGATCGCATAGAGAAATGTACGTTTAAATATAGATCGATTGCTTTTATGACTTTTATCGTTTTTGCGTCGATGTAATTACAAATGTTGGTTACGCAAGTATAATTGAACTTTAAAGTTACAAATAAACGATGTAAAGCGATTAAGAAGATCAATTATTTTACCAAGTGTAATTGAAATAGTTATTTGTAATATATCTCGAGTAACAGGTAATTAATTTGAAAGTCATAAATTAATTAAATATTTGTAACTAGATGTCCAATAAAAAGATTAAAAATAATGAATCCCTTAGGCTAAAATACCAAACGATTATGAAATCACAGAAAAGGCAAGGACGTCGCCTATCGCCTATACCAATACAATACAATAACCGAAACATTGCAATAAGCATTAAAGGAGTTCAATACATCGAACTCAAAACTCACTGACACTAAACATTGACACCATATTAGAACATTGTATACCAAATCAGGTAAAAAACGTGATAGAAGCAACTATACATACCCGCATTCTTAAAAAACTAAGATCAGCTAAAAGAAAAAAACATGTATTATAATAAAAAGCGTGATATTCAAAAACCTTATGCAACACATCAAGACGTCTTTGTACGAAGGGCGAAGACCATATTCGTATGAATACTTTAAGAATTTCATAATGTGAATGATATGGGACATCAAGAAGATGCTACGCCTCATTTCTCGCGATTCAAGTTGTATGATTCATTTTATTATTAATTGGTATTGGGTAAGTGTAGTGGCAACATTTCTTGCCAAAGCTAAAATTTCCCATATTCTTGAAGGGAATACCAAAGAGAAGATTTTTTTGAATTTGTTAAAGTTCCTCAAATAAGAAACATAATAACTTATTAAGAAAGGATGAAAAGGTTGACTTGAGGCAATAGATATTTTGAAAAACGTCATAAGCTAATCCAAAAATGGATTTGAATGTTGGTCCTTAAAAGAAAGAGCTGAAAGTTGCTGCGCTTCATGCATAATCACCCAATCTCACTGTCGGGACACAGGTCTCCTATCTGTATGTGTGTGTCAGTGGGAGTGGGCCATTATTCACCACGCGGGCCCAGTATGGGATATCATACAATGTCTTCGGGTCTGAACAGGAGCGTAACTCTTGAGAAGAAGAAGAAGATTTGAAAGATAGACTTTACAGATACAATATCAAAGATACTACAGTTTGTCTAATAGATAAAGATGAATGCTACCTATATATTGTTGTATTAGTTCATAAAGTTATGTTCACAACCCGAGGAGAGGTTGTCGACCCGATGTGTACAAACAAGACCGTAACGAATTGCGCACTCAAGTCTACGAAATACACATATGTATGTGCATAAGTATATGGGGAGATGTTTAAACAGATGAGGAAAATAGTAATATTATTATAAGTTTCAAAACATATTAGCCGTAGAACCGATGAACGTTAGGGTAGACGTGTTCTTGGGTGGAGACCGCGAATCGGTAAACGTAAGGCCCTCAAACTGGGTGGAGCGACAATTTTTGAAGGGTGGTTGGTAGCATCTGGATGAAAGTTGCCGAGAATCGAGCTGAATGACAGGGCTATGTCCAGCAGCGGACTGCTGTAGGCTAATGATGATGATGAAGTTTAAAAGTAATTCGTGAATATATAACATGGAGGCATTACCTATACTTACCAAAGTGTAATATTCTTTTGATGCAAAAGTTGTCATTATTTTCGTAAGATATTCTCGAAGTTCTTCAAAAGAGCTGTTTATATCATTCATTTTACTTACTGAATTTCTCCATCGATTTATTGAGGCGATTGATCATCATCATCGTTCAATTTATATTTTTAGTGGTAGTTGAAATTTCTTGCATCAGGACCTTTTGTAGTCCGATTAATTCAAAAGACATTTCAATAAATCCTTTTTGGAGGATAATGGTTGGAACAGTGCTTTTTTTTTTTTTGAGGATGGGAAATCTTCAAATGACCCCTCCCGCTCTGGGTGGAGCAGAAGGGAGTGTCAGACTCTTACTGACTAAAACCCACCCGTGTTCCTTCCTTAGCCCTTTATGTACCAGGGCAGCGGTAACCCTTTCGGACGATCCCGCTACCCCGGCAGGCTTCGGCCCTATCGGGCCCCGTCAACTATGCTGACATCTCTTTGAGGCGCACGTGGAACACATACGCGCCGTCCGGCACGGGCCTGGTCCTGATCGAACGGAGAGCTACCCATTGCTCTCTGCCCGCAGGCCCGCGCCTACGGTGGCCGCCTCCCATTCCCTCTCGCCCCGGACCATGGCTTGCACCAGAGCCGGGCGCGAGAGGTCGCCGCCGCTGCCGATCGCCTCTACGAGGACACGGCGGTGCTCTGCCCAAGCGGGGCAGACCTCCACCGTATGCTCCACCGTGTCCTCTGGGCGATCCTCGCAGTGGTGACACCCGGGCGTCTCCTCCCGCCTGATTATGTGCAGGAACCTCCCGATTGGAACAGTGCTAACACCTTGATTGATTTGTTTCCACGTTTTCCACGATATGTCAACATATTATTTTTATTTTCAATATAATTTTGATGTACGATGTAATAAATATTATGTCATTTAGGTTTTGTGTAGTTACAACTGAATTGCGTAAATCGTTGTCACGGATTAACAAGCAAACCGTGAGTCTTGCGGTTAAACCTACTTAACTCCTTTGTCTACGGTTTTATATCTCAGGAAATGGTTTGGTATGTTGTTTTCGAAAACCTTAAAATATTTTACCTTTTTCAAATCTTGAGAAGGTCCTATGTGAGGAAACCTATGTTAGTTAATCATATGCTTTATTATCCTACCTTTAATTTCATCTGCATCAATCAGGCAGTTAATCCATTTTGAATTGAATTCAAAAGGATTCATCCATCCTTAATTTCTTACCCAGCCATCTGTACAGGATCACAAGGCTATATGATTTCGTCATTTGTCAAGTTGTCTTTCTAAGCATATTCACTTCACTTATTCTGTCCTTTCTCACGAAGCACATTATCGTACATTACTTCAACAAAATTGTTTAAATGGCCAGTATATTATTCTGAATAGGTACCTACTTAGCCTTATATGTTCGACGTTGGACCGCGTTCACACTAAACGTATAGTTGGCCGCCGACTGTGAGCGTCAAGTTCAAAATGTATGAGAAGACGTCAGCTGTCGACTGACTGTCCTTTGTTTTTCATACATTCTCAGGGGTGCTACACACATAATAATGCCAACTGAAAGTAATTAGTAGGCATGCATAGAATTTTCGTTTAGTTTCATCTGGCTGAGCCGACGGGCAAACTTCGCTTGGCATTTACCGTCGCTTAATCATGTTCGGATCGCTTCGGCACTATTCGAACTAAGCCGAGTGACTTTTGCCGGGACATATGTATATCTAAATTAGTCAATTTTGCCGCCAAATGGTTGTATAGCACCTCATAGTTGGTGGCCGGTACGTTAGGTTTGAACGCAGACTTACCTCGGCATAAAATTGTCACATTGCCTATGGCAACTTTAGTACCCACGTTTGTCCACATAACGATAGGTTTTGTCACGAATTCCTAGCACCTATGTATTATATAATATAATAAGGGTCGTGATCGCTACGTTTAGTCGGCTGCAGTATAGCCTTAAGGTATTTTCGTAACCCTAGTTCTGAGCATGCTAATGCTAATTCTAATACACGGCTGGTATGAGGTGTTGAAATTTCCGCTGAGCTGCAAATGTATATGTTTTAAGAAACTACTCTTATTTAGTGCTAATGAATGTTGAATAGGACATAGAACAAACTTAGGTACTCTTAATATATGATCTGCCTAGCCTTTTCCCAACTTATGTTGGGGTCGGCTTACAGTCTAACCGGATGCAGCTGAATACCAGTATTTTACATGGAGCTACTGCCTATCTGACCTCCACAACCCAGTTACTGGGTAATATAATACGGTACTTTTAATATATTATGATTAGCAGAATTTTCAGACAGTACAATATTGCCTGATATTAATTCTTAGTTAATATCAGGGGTATAGTATTACCCAGTAACTGGGTTGTGAAGGTCAGATAGGCAGTTGCTCCATGTAAAATACTGGTATTCAGCTGCATCCGGTTAGACTGCCGACCCCAACATATTTGGGAAAAGGCTCGGCAGATAATGTTGATTAATTCTTAGTTACTGAATTACAATTTCTTAGATCGACACTTATAATTTGATTTGCACCGATAACATCAAACTTCAGAGCAGTATGCAAAAGTTGGCCGTTGGCTTAGGTTGGCCGGAAATTCGGAATCGAGAGAAAATTCTTCGGTAGAAAATCCGATATTGGAAAATTCTATTAGAAGATAAAATCAAGAAACTCACACATTAATGCCTAGGGAAGCTTTTTATCATTAAACTGAACTTTCTAATAAAAATACTACATTGATCAGTAGGTATCTACAGGTACGTAGAATTTTTGCAAGTTCTTGGACACACAAGTACCAAGTACCCAAGTCATTGTTGTGACGGATCATGATCAATTAATTGTTTCGAAAGCTACAAACCACAGTTTCGCCAATAATGTCTGTTTATTATAACAATACGATCTTCCAACATATATTTACTTAAGAATACATATATTAAGATAAATATACAGGCGTTTTATAGTCGTAAATTCAAGGGTTTCTGACGGATACGTGAGTGTGCAGTATCGGATCTCTCCGGCTATTCAAATACGCGTTGTTTGCAGAGATTTCTTTGATGACTTTTACATTTTTAATGACTTCGGAGAATCAATATTGTGATTGTAATTTTATATTTGCTGATACGTAAATCAAAATAACATGTAACGATGGGCACGTGATATCTATACTTTTAAGAAGATTGACTTTTAATGAAACTTTTTTAAACTCGCTAAAAACGTAGTTTTAACAAAAAGACACATACAACAAAATAATGCTTAGTAAAATGAGAAAGTGTATTCTTATTTTACGTAGGGCTGATTTTTCCATGGCCAGATAACTTTTAACCAGGGAATAAAATTGACGTTTGAAAGTTTTTGTATGGAAGAACTGTCAAAATTTCAAAATTTTAAGTTATCAGATGATTGAAAAATCAGCCCCAAGGGCTAATTTAGTTGAAGGTATGGGTATTTTTGTAATCTAAAGCTCAATATTATAATATCTCTGTATTTCTCAGTAGCAGCGCGGAGTCTGGATTTGTGCCCGCTTGATGTCAATAGGCTCGCCACCTATTTCATCTGCCAAAATGTGGACGCACTGTAGGCAATTCTGCCTACCCTCGTCGGGAAATACAGGCGTGATGTTATGTTATTATATCTCATCATCTGCCTAGCCTTTTCCCAGCTATGTTAGGGGCGGCTTCCAGTCTAACCGGATGCAGCTGAATACCAGTATTTTACATGGAGCGACTGCTTATCTGACCTCCACAACCCATACGAGACCCCTTGGCAAGACTGTTTGTCAGACTTTCGGGCTTGTGACGAACCGTAACAACTGTCAAAGATCCACAAATGACAGCCACGACCAACAGGTTAACGTGCTTTCCGAGGCACGGAGGGGTCTTGGTGTGTAAAGATCAACCATCCACAGACCAACCTAGTATCAAAAATAAATAAATATATTTATTTACTTTAGCTGCACGTGTTTCATGAACACAATAATTACAAGTTAATGTTTTATTTAAAAGTCAGTATGTTTCTATTTCATTGAGATTACTGTTCCGCGTCTGTTTATCACGCGTGCTAGTCTTCACGTTTAATGGTAGAGTAAGGAAAACGATTCGGAGATCGCGTGTGACTAGATGTGACAGATGAGAGGCAATTATGGTTTCCGTCACGTGTGTAGTTGGATTGTTGTTAGAATTAGAAATTAAGCATGTAGTTTGAGTACTTAACCGTAGAAGTAGGTACTAACTGTCCTATGAAGTACCAAATGTAAGTGACCAAATGTAAAAAAATAAATTAATAGTTAATTTTTTTTTATTTACTGGGTGGGTAAAAAATTATATGGGAAGTTTTTTTTTTGTTTCATAGTTATGTTACGGGCTTTCCTATTAATATTAATTCATTTATGAAAATAAGATTTTATATAAAAATATTACACCTTATACATAAATACCTATCACTAATTAATAAACCATTTCACGATTGCTCATAGAAGTAAATAGTTTTTTAACGTGAAAACTGTAACAAATTACCATTCATGTTGTCGTGGTTTTAAAAGAAGTCATAAATAGAATTTCATCTAAGAGTTCAGCCAAAATCAAAACTACTAACTAATTTATCTATCTACTGATCACTAAACAGATACACTTTCTCGAAATCCCCCTGTCACATCCAGCACATCAACATAGACTAATCGTCGCTCCCCGGTCGGGCGCTTCTCTCCGCTTTCCGCATCGATCCAGCAAGGAATGCATTTTCACTGCCCACCGTATCTCGATATCACTCTTCCGTAGTAAGATCTTAACGGTGGTTAACTCGTGTGGTTGTTACTCTATTCGCGGTAGGAAGTTACCATGACCGCGAGTCCGCGACAATATAGGCTTTGATGATTACATCTGAAGTTTCCTCTGGGTGTGCATATCATGGGCATGTCTTTAGACAAAGACCCGTTTTAGGAAAGAAAGGACACCATTCAAGTGTCGAACATTTTATACTTAAAATATAAAGTGCCACCAGAAAAAAAAAAACTAATTTCTTATGGGAAATAACATCTTAAGCAGTTTTTACTATTACAGCGAAAGTCTAAAATTAACCTCCCGGCTGCTATTTGAGATTGAAAATGCCAAAAACCATATTTTTATAACAAATGTTACATGCATAACATTAAAAAAAAAAACAACTTTTAATTGAATTGGACATCCTGAACATGTTTTAACTATAAATTTGTTATTTAAAATATGATTTTTGGCATTTACAATCTCAAATAGCAGCCGGGGGGTTAATAGTAGATTTTCGTTATAATAGTAAAAATTGCTCAAGAGATCATTTCCCATAAGACATCAGTACTTTTTTTCGGTACTTTAATATTTGTGTACGAAATGAATGATGTCCTTTGTAGAAATCAACAACGTGTTTGCGTCTAGCAGGGATTTAAGATGGTTGTAATGCTTTTTTGAAACAACGCAACGGCCAGTCCAGATGAGCTGAGATTTACTTTAATGTTTTAAAATGTATACGTGACTCATGGTACGTAACTTTTATCATATGTTAAATGGAGTAAGGTTTTTCTTAAGTTATTCTATCTTTTAGTCGCCTTCTAAGCTGTCTGATCCCTTTAGAGTATAGTGCTAACACTATAGGGAGCAGACAGATTAGTTAGCAAGTGACTCGAGTGAATGCATGTTGTAATTCTTCAGAGATAAAGTGCCTCAAGCTGTGTGTGGTCTAGTTTGTTTGAATGAGCTAGCAGGTGATTATTTTTAATTCCACTTCTCTATTTGTTAATTATAGTGTCAGAGTCAGTTTAGTGTTATGTAAATATTATGTTGACAGACCGAAAATTTCAATGTGTCTATTGTTTCATTGGAACCAGCGAGCAATTAAAAATACTTCAATGTAGAAGCATTTCTTAGAATTAAAAGCAGTAGTTTGTTAAATGAGTTTCAATTTGAATGAAAATTAAGTGCCTTTGATAGTAACAGCAATCATATTAAAATACATAATAATTTCCAATATAAAGAAGATTGTAACCAATTACAAATTTCCATTTCAAACGTCACTATAGCCACTATAATGCTGTTTTAATTAAAACTAAACGTGTAGCGGGTAACGACGGCCCGCGCACACGACTATTATGAAATCGCCTTCGGGTACTCTCGGGTTACCTCGGCTCGAGTTACCGGAGCCTGGGAGGCTGAATTATTGCATACAATTTATAAAACGTGAAATCCCTGATGTGTTCACGCGATAAGTTTGACTTGACACCCCTATATTGCATGCAACGCTTTGAGGCTTTGATGCAACGCTCATGCAATTAAATTGATCATATAAAAGTATTACAGTTCGCGCAATGAAGTAAGGTTGTGCTATAATTTTAGTGTAAGCGAATGTAAGATACAGAAATACTGACTGAATGTTTATTGCCACTGTCAGCCTGGTATTTGGTATCGTAGTAAACTTAGTGTAGGCATAGAATTGAATTGGTTGTTACGAAATTAGGCTAGTTAATCTCATTTGGTAGTTTAAGACATGGTTGCCGTTTAATTTAGACGAAAACATAATGTTGTTGTTAGGTTTCGAGCAATTTCTTCACTCCACAAACAACCGTGACGATTTTGGAAATGTCAATTAATACGGTAGCCAAATTATCTGTAATTCCGGATTTTCGTAAAATATATTTGATTATTTGACTATAATTTTTTTAATTCAATATTGTAACGGGCATCGGAGGAATGAAGAAAATGTCGTTCAGAAGTTTTGTGTATGAAAGTGGATGGCTATACGAGTAGGGGACGACCAAAGAAAACATTTCTTTGGACGGACTGTGTGAAAGCTGATATGGCTAGCTAGAAAGGGGATGACTACCGAGATGACGACTAATTGAGCAGTATGGAAGAAAAAGACATGTGTCGCCGATCCCAACTAAGTTGGGATAAAGGCAGGAGATTAATGATGACATATGATTGTAATCGGTCGCGATAGGTTACCGATGACCGGTGGAATTTAGGTTCGTATTTATAAAAGCCCTAAGGTTTAGAATCCTTTACCGTATATCTAGATTCAATTAAATTGCATTCCAATCATGCGTCAGTCAACCGGTAATTAAATGTAGATTCAGCATTACGCTAGGAATGTGAAGTAAATTAAAGGATTTATATCTTCGAATATTTCCATTAAAATAGAATAAGTAATCGATTTTGTGCAACGTAAATCGATTTTAAATTCGAAAGAGGATAGATAAATCTTGATCGATCCAAAATACGTAGATAACAAGTAATCCAAAAAAGATTATTTTACCCATGTCATATACCCGGAAGACTAAACGAGTATCTGAGGGATAAAAAATAACCGGATCTCATTACAATTGTCGTTTCAATGTAAGTTTGTGGCAAAGGTATAAAAACTGTGGAGCCGACCAAATCTTTCGCAACAAGATTATGAACATTGCGTATAAAGAATATAAAGAATACACTCATTAGCTGCAATTAAAACGATTCCATAACTGTGTACTCTCGGCTTTATTGCTTCCTATGTGAACGTAGTCGAAACCACAATACGAGGTCAAACACCCATGTGTTATGGTCAATTGACTGTCAAGATTTTCAAGATTCTGTTCCGCCGGAAGCTGGGGCGGACGCACTAACCTTGCAACGTCGTCTTTGTTTATTTAATCTTAAACCAACAGTTCTCTTTTCATAACAGTTGACAGATCTCGAACGGCTACTTCTGAGATACAAGGTCGTAGCGACCGGTTTGAAAATTAGAGCTTTTATGAGATATCGGTATTATGCAAAGATTTTGATTACGTTATAGATTTGCCATTAATACGTTGTAGTGACGTGCGCTGTCAGTAAAACATGTGTTTATGTGTTAAGATCGCAACCCCATCATTATGAAGCTGAGTACATCTTTACTATCTCCTCTGCAATTATTGAGCTTGTCTGTAATTAATGTTCACATTCAATGTTCACATTCAGGAACTATTAAGTTTAATAACACAAGGTATTACTACAGTCTGGCCGTCGAGAGAATGCGTTCCTGACACCTGTCAGTTAGACAATTCTAATCGCTAATAAAGGTCAAATTCAGAAAACACGTATTTGTTTGTATGAAACTAATAGGTGTCAAGAACGTATTCTCTGGTCGTACTGTATATATACTTTTTAGGTATATACAAAAGTATCCGTAACTGCACTTATTTACGTATACAAAAGTATACATAAGGCTTCGGTCAGCCGGCGAATGTCATGTAATTAAAGACCTCGACGTGGATGTCGTGATTACGACTCTGACACGTGTCACCTCGCATCTATGTTCTCATTTCAATCAGTTCAAATTAATCGGACATTTATAAAGGCGTAAGTACCGCATCTGGGCAATCGTGTGGTCTGTCAGTATAATTTAACTAGTATCGCATCAGATCACTGAGAATGTATACCAAAGTATTGTAGTGTTTTGATATTGATAACATTTCGACTAGTTTCATAATTTACTGAGGTAACCAATGCCGGTTCTCCCGATATTAATAAGCTGGCTTCAATTCATTTAGATCATTCGCTAAAACTATTAATATTCTATAAAAATTGCAAAACATCAAGCCTTAAAATTCAATTAACTCAAACTAAATTAGATTTGTTTATATCATAAAAATTCGTATGCAAGCAGTCGCCGCCACAATGTTACGTCGAAAGGCCGGCGCGGGCTGTCGTAAGGGCGTGCGCGCAGAATATAGGAGTACCTACTCGTTCGTCCTACTTACTGAAATGTCAACATCTTTGTTAAGTGTCAATGAAATGTTAATCAATTTGTTTTCTGTTACAGGTAATTATATACATCAATTAATGAAGACAAAACAAGCATTCGACTTAAGCATAATCGAGGTCGCGGTAAGTCAACACTCATTAGTTGAGTTGCATCTCGAATCCGATCAGAGCGTAAATATTTTAATGTAATTACCGTAAAGGTAAACTAAATATCCGGAATAAAATTAAGTTTCTGCATTGTACACTTTCTTACAAAAACACAGATTGCTTAAAACAATTTACAAGTTCTTGAATGTAAATTTGTATAGTCCCCGTATAATTTTGTGGTGTTGATCCAGTAATTTAAAAGCGTGTACTTGCATGATGGTATGCGGAAGTCCAGTTGCTAATGACGTCTGTCCAAGGCCTTGGACACGCGAAGGTCGGAGACGGGTTCCATCCCTAGCCTTTCACTAGATAGGTACTTGGCTGATTGATGTAATTCAGGTAGATTTATAGGTCTATTTTAATACCAGAACGACTGTACGAGCCTAAGTCATTTTTATTGGTAGTAAAATTGACTTGGTTAATTGGATTAATGAATTTTGTCCTTGCATTTAAATACTTTTATTTGTAGGCAAGACAAATAAAATTTCCCACTAGACTTGTCTTGTACAAGTCTAGTGTCGTGAACAGAAAAGTGGTATTTTGGAATTAATGTTTGATCAATTTTTATCTGATGTACAGACTAGCACATCAAGCTACCCGAAACTGTCAAATTGTCCCAATCAACCTTGAACCTTAATGTGTTAGCAATAAAGTTGAAAATCTATTAAATAAACTTGACAGATTGTAGTAACTTGATGTTCTGGCGTCTATACTAGGTACCCGTAATCAGTTTGAGTTAGTTAGGAAATTCCTTTAGGGTACTAGAGAACCAATTTCCATCTCCATTATAATCACCATGATGTAGGTATTGGAATTAGAACAGGAAATAAACTCAATCGGATCACCGGAAGTAGCTCTGACAAAAACTTATCACAAGATGTGACATTTAATTAAACAATAACAAAAAATAAGCTTTCCGACGACAGTCATTTCAATTTGTTAGGTGTTACTTTATTACATAGGTACACTTGATTCGAGATGCATTTACATCAAGGTAAGGCAGTTTACTTAGTTCCTTGCATAATCAAACGACTGTACCTACTGCCTAGTGTACCTACATGAATTTGTGTCAATAGGACTGTGTCAGAAGGTTTTAATTTATCTTAAACGGTTATTTGAGACTTAAACAATTCCTTTAAGTGATTGCTTAACTCTTTATTTACCTGAAGACAAAGTGACTATTAGATAATCAGGTACCTACTCTTAAAATAGCTAAAGCCTGAGGCCATATGACCGTATCCAGTAGTCCTATAAAAAACCGAATCTTAATGTCAAACGATCGAAACCTGATAAAACCTGGTAAGAAACTGATTAAATCATTCGGTAAATCAATAGTACTACTTAACATTTAAAACAATGCTGCATTTGGTAAAAGAACCTAGTTAAATCTTGCAACTGCTAAAAGATCACTGTAACTGAATGATTAAGACTGATGAGCTTTATTTTACGATAGTAATGAACATTCTAAACTAAACTTTAAAGCAAATTCCTTCGGAAAAATTATTATCATGATAAACGTATTGTCTTCTTTTTTTTGTGATCCTTTTACTCAATGATTCTTCATCTTTAAAGCCAGTCATTTTACCGACATTCCCAACCATAAAAATACAGCTTCATCAAACTTTAAACTTCGTGAAGGGAGAGTGCCTACAACATATATTTCATAATCCTTTGAATCAGACATAGCCTTTTATCTTTTCAACAAAAACGGACGAAGCCAACGAACTGCTCCAGTGTCATTAACTTCTGAGCCATATTCTTGCGTTAAAAGTGAAGGAATTTTGCGGTCATATATTTTCCCAGGCAACTTGGTTTCCGCGTGGCAACCAACCTTACAAGGCGTGGCTCGAGGTCGTCTAGTCCACTCACTTACGACTAGCCCACATTTAACGATACAGACGCATAAAACACGTCGTTTGGAAAATTCTCGTGCACCCACATGTTTGTGTGTGTTGCGTACGTAAGGACCAATAACTATGTAGTTATTGGTCCTCATGGACATAGTAACAATGGGTCTATGTAGGTATGTCTTGATCTGTATTGTGCAATTAAAATCAGTTCAATACAAGATGCAATTATATACGACTAGTATGCGTCAAAAACGTGATTATAATTATGTATATTGAGTAATTATCTCAGCATGTCATTGTCAATGATTATTACTAACTACATCGCGTTGCTAGATATAATTTCTCGCACTGCCACTTATTATGCAACTACAACATAATTTGAACCAGTACAGCAATTTAAATTTGTCAACATTCAATTAGTTCTAATATACATTCATTGCTTACGATATATTCATAAGTAATAAGGGGATATTACAACAAATTGTTTGATCAGATTTCAATCATGTTCAGTAAAGCTACTAAATCTATTGTCTGTCATTGCAGTGCATGCTTAGGACTTAATGTAACTAACTTAATAGGTCAAGTAGCTTATCGTGACTGTAAAGGCCGCGATTCAGATCTGATAGATTTAAGGGCATTGTCCACGTTTGGCATTTATAATTAGCCTTCAAAGCTGCCGATGAAGTAAATTGCTTTGTGAAATTGATTCGGTATAAGAATATATGCGTACAGCATTTCTATGTTTATTTCATTCTTGGACCTTCTCTCTCTCCCTTCATCAATCCGTACCAACTCAATACAGACTTCTTTTACATTGCATTTTTCTTGGCTTAAGGCCTCTCGCATGTCGCCCTGCGGACTCTCCGTCCGCTTACCGGCCCATCGTGCGGCTCGACGAGGTGGGCAAGCTCTTTGAAAGAGTAATTGCAGACCGCCTTGCCGGGCAGCTGGTGCGGGTGGGGCCGGATTTGGCGGACAGCCAGTTTGGTTTCCGCAGGGGGCGCTCTACTGTGGATGCCATCATGCGCGTGCGAGCCCTCACGACGGGGGATGCTGTGGCCCGGGGTGGGGGTTGTCTTGGCGGTGTCTCTAGACATCGCCAATGCCTTCAATACCCTGCCCTGGAGTTGCATCAGGGAGGCACTCGGGTATCACCGGATGCCGACCTACCTCCGTCGCATTGTCGAGGCCTATTTGACGGACAGGGCCGTCATCTACCCCGGTCACCGGGGAGAGTGGAACCGGCGAGAGATGTCGTGCGGTGTCCCACAGGGATCGGTCCTAGGGCCGCATCTGTGGGATATCGGGTATGACTGGGTGCTGCGCGCCGACCTCCCTGATGGCGTCAGCGTAGTTTGCTACGCTGACGACACGCTGGTCCTGGCGCAGGGGAGGTCGCACCAGGCGACGGCCGAAGCAGCGACACGCGGGGTTGCGACAATCGTCGAGAGGATCCGGCAATTGGGACTCGAGGTGGCATTGCACAAATCTGAGGCCATGTGTTTTCATGGTCCTCGGGACGCGGCACCGTCGGTTTCACAAATAACGGCGGGAGGGGTTCACATCGGCGTCGAGCTGACGATGAAGTACCTGGGACTCGTCCTCGACAGCCGGTGGAATTTCGTGGAGCACTTCCGACGTTTGGCTCCCAGACTGGAGCGGGCCGGGGCTGCCTTGAGGCGGCTCCTTCCCAATCTAGGGGGACCAAACGCCTCCTGCCGGAGGCTCTATGCGGGGGTCGTGCGGGCCATGGCCCTTTACGGGGCACCGGTATGGGCGCGATCCTTGAGGCGGCGACCAGCTCGCCGGTTGATCGCGTCCCAAAGGGTCATGGCTGTCCGGCTCATTCGAGGATACCGCACGGTCTCCGCTGAGGCGGCGAGCCTCCTTGCCGGATTGCCGCCATGGGATCTGGAGGCCAAAGTCCTCGCCCACATATGGGAGTGGCGAGAGGAGGCAAAACGCCGGGGCGTTGTTCCGCTGCCGCGAGAAATCACGGTGCAGCGGACAGAGCTCCGGCGGGATCTCATAGCGGCATGGAGAGTGCGATTGTCGCAACCCAGCGCTGGGCACGCCACAATTGCGGCGATAAGTCCCCTCTTTGAGGAGTGGCTAGAGAGGCGCCACGGCGCCCTCACCTGACGCAGGTCCTCACCGGACACGGTTGTTTCGGGAGGTTCCTGTTCAGGATAAAGCGGGAGGAAACGCCAGGGTGTCACCACTGTGGGGATCGCCCGGAGGACACGGTGGAGCATATGGTGGAGGTCTGCCCGGATTGGGCGGGCCCCGCCGTGTCCTCGTGGCGGCGATCGGCGGCGGCGACCTCTCACGTCCGGCCCTCATACAGGCCATGGTACGGAGCGAGAGTGAATGGGAGGCCATCACCTCCTTCTGCGAAGCAGTAATGCTCGCGAAGGAGGGGGCGGAGCGCGCGAGGGAGAGGCAATCGCTGCACCCTCGCGCGCCTAGCCGCCGCAGGAGACGCCCTGGACGGGAGTCAACAGCCGACTCCTGGCCACCGTAGGCGCGGGCTTGCGGGCGGCGAGCTATGGGCAGCTCGCCGCCCGGTAAGGACCAGGCCCGGGTCGACGGCGCGTTGTGTTCCACGAAGAAGAAAAGAGCTGTCAGCAAGAACTGACGGGGTCCGTTAGGGCCGATGCCGCCGGGGCTGCGGGTTGTTCGAAAGAGATACCGTGGCCCCTGGCACAGGCAACTGAAGGAACACGGGTGGGTTTTAGTCAGTAAAAGTCTGACACTCCCTTCTGCTCCGCCCAGAGCGGGAGGAGTCATTTGATGATTTCCCACCCAGAAAAAAAAAAAAAATCGGCCTCTCGCATGTAATGGTTCAACAAAGCTCGCTTTGACCTCTATGATGTGGTTGACCCTAGTGCAGGCTTGCCGTAAAGTTTCCTATTCACTTTATCGACATAATCAACATGTTAATAACATCTATGAAATGTGAGGATACTGCTGTCCAATCTCTGCCGAAGGCTAGTCTCCGTTGAGATTGGCTGCCGTGGCCGAAATACTTTCTGGAGGAATATTTTCTATTAACTTTAGCTTTGACATCATTTATCTGTCCTTGTCCCACGTTGCTTGGGGTTGGTGCAACACTTTTTCTTCTTCCGTTCTCCTCTGTCAACCGTCACGTTATCATTCACTCCCTTCTCTTTCATATCATTCCTCATACAGTCCATCCATCTTTTCTTTGGTTTTCCTCTCCCACTTCATGCATCCTCATGTGTACCCATGACTCTTTTACCTTTTACGCCACCCAAAAAATATTGGCAGTTAAACTGTCGAACTCATGTGAAATTTAAACACAATAGATACTATTTATAACGGATTGTCGAAAACCATAAAAAAATGACTTGCATAATAAATACGACGTACTATGACACTTCCGACAAACTGTAATTGTTAAATTTTATGTAAGTAGGTGCTGCGTGTGCGCATGATATAACTTGATTACCTAATGCACACTACAATATGTTATATTGTTAGAGATGTGATGGACGACCGTAATCTTGGCTTTATTATTATTTTCTGCACATTGTTATGGATGTTTGCGAGATACTCTGTTCGGATGATAAGTTGGTTCTTAGAGTCTAGTTACTAGGAAGATTAGTGTTTAAAATATGACCAAAGAAGAAAGTGGTCCTTCGGGAGTTTAATTTATCTCAAGTATCCGGAAAAATATTATACACGTTTATTTTTTTCTTCAAATAAAAATATTTGAAGAAAAAATAAACGTGATTTTTCTCAGTTTTTTATTTGCCAATGTTTGAAAGCCGATGTCTTTATTTATATAGTTAGCTGTTAACGGCTGTCTGCAGATAATTGGAGGTCAAGACTAGACCAGAATAATAATAGTTGTCACGGTTATCAAGACTGTTAAAGATAGAAACATTCAGTAAATACCGAATTCTAAACAATAAAGTTATAGTTCTTTTAGAAAACGATTTTAACCTTTACATTATTCTCGGAAAACGAATTTTGTGCAACAGGATTAAGTAAGCAATCAGAGTTTGTGGCTAAGTAATAACAGCTGCACGAGTGGATCGATCAGGTTAAGCTACGCTTGCCGCGGTTGGTCCGTAGATGGGTGACCATCTTTACATATCAATACCCCTAGCTCCATGCCTTCGAAAGCACGTTAAGCCGTTGATCCCGGCTGTCATTCGTGAATTTTTTACAGGCGTGTCGGGTCGTAAGAAGTAGCCGAAAATCTGATAACCAGTCTTACCAAGGGGTATTATAGTATTACCCAGTAACTGGGTTGTGGAGGTCAGATAGGCAATCGGTCCATTTAAAATTCTGGTATCTACCCAGCTGCATCCAGTTAGACTGGAAGCTGACCCCAACATAGTTGGGCTAAGCATATGTGGAGTTACCTACAATACAATAAAGGGATCAAATTCTTACACGACATTATAACATACGTCAGAAATTGAATGCACGACCTTGTCAAATAACTACAGTGGCAGAAACGAGCTCATTTTGTTAAAGACAGATTCGACTAACAAGCGTTATGTTTCGAAATGTTTGCAATGCTAAATTATCCTTAATGACAGCAGAATTGGGTGTATATTATTAACTGATCCAAACATAGTGTAGACGAAGGATTTTACAAGAATAGGATTTATTATATACATTAATATGTGTAAAGCTCTCATAAGTGAAATCAAGTTTAAAATGTACAAATGTTTGAAAGTATAATTATAAATACGAAAGGGCCTCAAGATTAATCACACAGATATTTTGATTATCATACCGATATTAATTACAGTCAGAGAAATGGAAAGTAATATCATTTTAATGTAACGTTTATAATGTTGTGACTTTCTTACTAGAAATTCCTTTAATTCTTACAAAAAGTCATAACACGGCTTCTACGGAACATTGCTTATTAAAAAAATACTTTAGAGAAAAAAAAAAGCATGCCAGAATTACTTTACATTGTATGGTCTTGTTCGTGGTTTTTCTTCCTCTATAGAAGAAGGTGTACCGACCCCAGCACATCAAGCTACCTAAAACTGTCAAATTTTCCCAATCAACTTTGTACTTAATGCTTTAACGATAAAGTTGAAAATCTAAAAAATAAATTTTACAAATTGTAGTAGCTTGATGTGCTGGTGTCCTAACTTATAACGTGGCAATAATATAGGGTATTACTCAATCAGAAAGGTCGTACCTACTTATACAGCTAAGTGACACTTATGGAGACTACTTGGTAGTTCTTGGTTGATAGTCGATCTTTCAAAATATAAAACATACGCAGTGCAGTTTAAAGATCTCTATCTCGTGATTCTTCTCATAAAACAAACCAATAAACTTTCCATATCTGCAACCTATTGGCAAAGTAACACAAAGTTCATGATCAGAAGTCACATAATGCGGTTAAATCATAAAGCACGCGGTTGCTTCAGACGGACCATCTGTTTGCATGTTACAACATTTGGTCGGGTTACCGTGATGACGTAGCCAACTTTCACCTTCTGTGAGACATTTGCCCAGCGGCATTGAACTTGGTGCTATATTGTATAATGTTTGAGTTATGATGACGTCAGAGGCCGATGGTTAATAGTCGTTTGGTGGAGGCTATAAATAGAAACCGATGTTGTTTGGGCAGGTTTGGAAATGAAGTAAAAGTTTTGGCTTAAGTGAGAAGAAAATTTTCTGCTATAAACAAGGTGCAGACGACAATACGACAATAAAATAAACTATGTATGTCTGACGCCCAGTCTGAATACGAAAATTCAATCGAATATATATCCCATAATTTTGTCACTATAGCTAGTCAAAGATTGGCAAAACCCATAGTCGGCCCATATTTAGTTTTGAATAAAAGAAGAGGCAGTAGGAACATTATAGGCTAATTATGCCTAGGGCAGGTCTACTATGAATTAAAGTTTGATTGTGAACGAAGTTAGAGCTAGGTTGGGGTATTCATAATGATGTTTGGTTTTTCCTACAAGTATCTTATTTACACAAGTTTCCCGGCGCAATCAAATACATAGTCAAATAAACTACCTTAACAACCTGAATGAATTTAATTTGGCAACTTGTTCAGATCCTTAAAAGGAGTAGTTAATTCAAGTAACCCAAAACTAGCTGGTGTAAAAGCAAATCGCATGCGTGTTCCAATGATGTCGGTACTGTGGTAGTACAGGAATGTCGTCATATACCTAGGTACCGAACGCTAATAATTTACATTACTTTACTTTAAGGTAAATAAATACCAATAAAGATAATGTAAAGGTTTTTTGTTAAAGTTACCGTTGATTTCTTGGCTGGCCAAATTAAGACTCCCGCAGAAAGGCGCGACGCGACTCTAGTCGAACAATTTCTAAAATTGTTCTTCTGTCGTGTCGCACCTGGCTGTCGAGCGATACTTAGTTATGTTATTTTCAAGTAAGCAATTATATGCGATTTGGGTCTAAAGGATAAATAATTATTAAAACGAGCCCACAGTAGCTATAAAAACTTAACACATAAATGATTGTAAACGTTTTGCAAGAAGTGCAGACGAAAGTGATTGTCTCTACGGATAGTAATTATTCGTAGGATTCTCTTAAATTATTTAATTCACTTTTGTTTTCTTACCAGAGCATTATGAATTATATTTATAATTATAATAATTTAACGGTTAAAATGTTAGCATTCATATAAATAAAATACTAATTATTCGCTTAATAAATTCACACGGACCATAAAGTTCTCACGCTACTGTTGCAAAATACTGTCTGTCAAGAATTTAATTATGACTGTTTTGTAGAAAATTATTAATTGTTTCTTCTTTAATTTTGCATATATCTTAACGTAAAATTGAATTTTATTAGTAAAATCTTGCAATTGTAATGTTAGGTACGGGTAGTCAGAAGCCCCAAAGTCTGACGAACAGTCTTACAGTAGCTGGGTTGTGGAGGTCAAATAGGCAGTCGCTTCATGTAAAATACTGGTATTCAGCTGAATCTGATTCGACTGGAAGCCGAACCTAACATAATTGGGAAAAGGCTCGGCAGATCGGCGATTGTTCTTTACATATTATATTATTATTTATATTATTATAAATGCTGATTTTCATTTAGGACCACATGGTAAAGACAACGGACTCGAAAAAATAATAAGCCCAATTTAAATTCTGCATGAAAGGAGGAGGTCATTCTGAATTTCGAATGTTGCAACACTTCACAGCTTGTCTGAAATCTGAAGCAATACATAAGGTCTTTATTAACATAAATATACATAAAATACACGTATCGTAACATTTATCATTGCAGGTAATCGGAGCACTATCCTTCAGAAAAACTTGCAAAATTACGTGACTTACAAAATTACAACAGTGGAACCATTTTTTGTAATAGGACCTTCAATTAAATGTTCTACAAATTTTACATATACTGTAGCACTGTTTTCACTTCGTTACAGTTTTAGCAAGTGTACATTTTAACGTTGTAATGTAACTTGACATGCACTTTTTACATTCATATTTTTGTAGACTAGACTTGAAAGTAAAGTCTAAGGTCAGAATTCTAGATCAAAAACATTAATAGCTTACCTTGACAAATATTAGAATATTGTTACTGTGAGACCTGTCAGAATGAATTTGAAATGTCGTATAATCAAGATAGATTATTATTGGAGCCTGAATAAATACTGCACCTTGTTGATTGAATAGCGTTGAAGACTAAAAAGTTTATAGAAAAAGACAATACTTTTGAATCTGCGAAAATAGAAGAAAAAATTTGCTAAATGAAGTCCAGCGATCAAACAAGTAATGGAAACAAAAGCCAAACTATTACCTAATGCTCGGCCGTTGGTGTGTTAAATTGCAAAATAAATTAAATTTTCATTCGTTTAGCACTGGCAACCAGGAGACAAAACTTAACAGCGCCTGTATATTATACAACCGACACCTCTTAACGATCCATTGTCTTACAAGAGCGGAAATTATAATTTAGTTCCGCTTCCAACACTACGGATTCTTACAACATCAATTAAGCCTCATCTTTGAGTTCACTATTGTATGTTAAGCGTCGATAGGGTCAGTCCATTCATTGCTATTCACCCGTCCAAGGTTTAGACACATGGCCTCAGCTTCCTGCGTTACTCTTCACGCGGACAGTACAATGCGTGTGTAAACCATTGTCGGCATCGTCTTTGCGAACAATTGGAAGCTCTATCTCAATGACATCTGGCTCTAGCGATTCGTCTAGCATGTCGCCTGTAGGCTGTACAGCCGTGAAGTATAGACGAGAGACATTTGAGTGATCGCCTTGAAACTGAATCAAGTTAATCCCTTTGAATTTCGGTTGATTTGCCTCGTATGTTACTAAAGGGATTTCCATTATATTCTCTTGTTTTCTTACTCTTTATGTTTTATTTTTCTTTAAGCCTTGAATACTTATTCGTTTCCACTAAAAACTATTCCATTTTCTTTGTCGTTCTGAGATCTGTCTGATTTTGACGACACGGTTGGCGCAGTGGCTGAGCGCAGATTCCCGCACGGAACAAATATTTTTATTGCCTACAGGTAGTTGTTCCGGGTCTGGCTGTTTGTGTATGTGAGTTTAAATGTTTGTAAACGCACCCACGACACAGGAGTAATTCCTAGTGTGGGGCAACGTTTAAAAAAAATAAAATAATAAAAGATTAATCATTGTCATCACAAAATTGACAGCACTTAGTAGCTGCAATTTACTGGTTTTCGATATAAATCGAACGGTTTACCTTGAAACTGATACATTAATTGCATCCGGAATATTAATTTAAGTAATATATCCTCTATTATCGATCGTTGTAAATAATCCTAAAACAGTATCTTGATCCGAATCTTGCGAAGCTGTCATGTCTGTGTTGAATTATTCATTGTAACCCACATTTTGTATTTGTTTTACTTTTTTTTGTTTAAAATCACCGTTAAAGTATGTGCATACTTCAAGTATTGTAGCGGTAACTACAGTAACAATACGTGAATGTATGAAGCCTTGAACAGCGCCTCGGAGCATAGCTTCGCAGTGATTCGGAAGAGAATTTGCAATGTCCTTGCAAAATTCTAGCTTCGTCATCCTTTTGGGTTTATTTAAATTGGTCTTAAGAAATCTATTGGTTTCGGTGTTTTTGACTAGATTATTCAGCAATTACTTTAAATAGAATCATGATAGCAAATTGGTTGCATCCGCTTTTAGGAATTTTGTAACCTTCAGGCAATTACCTATATGTATAATTTTGTTTAGATTTCTTTCTGGTTAAGTTAAATACCTAACTGTACAAATATGATCTCCTGCTCTCAACTTGACACCACGCCCAGTTTTGATCCCGTTAAACACTAAAAATGTCCATTTGTATTCAAGCCACGAATTCGACCTTTTCAAACAATGACGTATGCCAAATGTGATGAAGGTAAATAAGTCCTTTAGCTGCGGTTAGATCTAACTCGCCGATTGCGGTTGACTGCCAATGCTCTGCTCAGCTGACTATAGTTTACAGATTGTGCTAACGACTTTTGATTTATAACTTTAAACTCATTACTTGACCGATGAACGTGTGATCTATGATTGCTTTAATCTAACGTGCGTAGATTAGGGACATGTTGCTTTAATGTAACGTGCGTAGATTAGGGACATGTTGCTTCAAAGCTTCGTCATATTTCTAGACGTTACCCAACTTGGTATGGTCCAACCAGGGGCGTAGCTACCGCTGTATCAGCTGTATCAACAGTACGGGGCCCCTGAGCTACAGGGGCCCCCGACATGACGTGTATAAGCAAACATTTTTTAAATTATATCCAAAACCTAAAATTCTTGTTGATAAAGATATTTATTTCTGTAAATTGTTTAAAAAGGGGGCGAGTACCCAGATGAAGACTAATAGAGAAGTATGGAAGAAAACTGTGTCTGCCGCATTGGTCTAGTGGTCGCAAGCGCTACTGCTGAGCATGAGGTCCTAGGTTCGATTCCCGGGTCGGGCAAAGTGTTATTGGGTCTCGGCTTACAATCTAACCGGATGCAGCTAAATGCCAGAATTTTACCTCCGGAGCGACTATCTGACCGCCACAACCCAGTTACTGGGTAATACGATGTCCCTTGGTAATACTGGGTGTCAGACTTTCGGGATTCTGACAACCCGTAACGACTGTCAAAGGTCCACGAATGACAGCCGGGACCAACGGCCTAACGTGCTTTCCGAGGCACGGAGGGGTCTCGGTATGTTAAGATGGTCATCCATCCACGGACCTACCGTGGCAAGCGTAGCTTAACCTTAAATCGAATCGTGCGGCTGTTATTACTTAGCCACGAGCCCCTCACCTTCTAAGTCAGTATGCTATATTCTTTATTTTGTAAAAACCTTACCCTCTGTAGCTTCACAGTTGGGTAAAAAGGCCCCCCAAAAAAAATTGATACAGGGCCCCATTAGGATGAGCTACGCCACTGGGTCCAACTTCAGTCTGGCTAGGCGCAAAAGACTGATTAAAAAACTGGTAGTTTCGTCATAATTTTTAAAGATGTCTATTTAAATGAGATGACAGGAGTCTGTTAAAAGCTTTGTACAGTCCTTCCACAATTATTTTCCCTTTGATTTTGCATCACTGTCAAAATCACAGTGATCTTTATTCTCATTCTAATAAAGTTGCTGTTGGGTTGCTGCTATTGATAAGTCTGTCAAAATCATTGTCATTATTCTCGTTACAATAAGGTTGCAATAGGCGACCATGTGTCAAGTGTTTAAAGGGAAATTAGCCAAATTACTTAAGCTGTTCTTTCTCAAGAGTTTGTAAACTATATTTGTTTATCTATTACCTACTTTGTAAGGCTATTAAATGGAAATTAAGTGTCCGCACTTGTAAATCTGGATTTCTGTTTTGTACTGTTTGTTCCGTTCTCACAGACAAACCGTGAAAACGGTTTGTGGGGCATAGTTTATAAGCAAGACTTTTGTAAACTTACCATTAATAAAGAAATATATATATATAATATACTGCGACTCGACGACATTTAGCCTGACAGAGTGACATGTCTGGAAATATAAAAGGCCCGCCTGAGACAAGTGTCCCGCCGATGTATAACAAAGGTGACAAGACACGATACATTGGATACAAGGCTTCATACATAGTGCACTATTATCACAAACATAAACTTCTGTCTCAATGTTAAATAAAGCAACTGCCTTTACCGGTGTTAAGGCAAACAATCCAATTAATTAAGATTGCCAAAAGTCATTCGCTGTCATTTAAACCTGACCGCAGCATTACAATGAAGTTTAATTTCACGATTGTCGTCTTTAATGTACAGACACCCAGCACATGAAGCTACTACAATCTGTCAAATTTCTTTATTAGATTTTCAACTTTATCGCTAAAGCATTAAGGTTCAAGGTTGATTGGGAAAATTTGACAGTTTCGGGTAGTTTGACCTGATGGCGTCTGTACTCGTTTACTGATAAATGTTCGTGGACCTCAGTACGATTATTTTCTTCTTCGATTTAAGCATTATTACGACATTTTTGAGTGAATTTATTACTGAGTGACACGTTTTCATAATAATAAAGTCTGATGGTTATGTCTGCAAGGTACCTACAGTTCAAAGTTATTTTGCGTAAACTTGTTAAATTATTGATAAAGATTTTTTAACGTTTAATGGTTGCTAATACAGTGAAGAATCCTATCTAAAAAGCATTTTTTGGGTTTATTAAAGATTTTTAAATATTTAATGAAGGATTTCCATTTAAATGATGACTTTTCTTTACCCGTTTCTCTTACTAATTATTTCTTTATTTTGTTTCAGGTAAATATCTTTAGAACTTGAATGCAGCGTGAATTAAAACATTACATCAATACCATAAGTCTATTAAGTAAGTAAGAACTTGTTTTATGCGTCGGCGCAATTAAACGGCCGTTAGGCAAATGGCTACCTTGATCACCTAGAACTATGTACTGTACATTGTACATTCTGTATTGCGTCAGATACATTCCTTTAAGGAGGCAGTTACTACGCAAAATGACAAATGGGCTTACAAAGAGTCAAGTTAGGATAAGAAGAACGTCAAAGTTAAAGTTGAAGACACGGTTGGCGCAGTGGCTGAGCGATCGGCTGCTGCGCTGCGTGTCGCGGGTTCCATTCCCGCACGGAACACATATTTGTATTTCCTACAGGTAGTTGTTCCGGATCTGGCTGTTTGTGTGTGTGAGTTTAAATGTTTGTAAACGCACCCACGATACAGGAGAAATTCCTAGCGTGGGGCAATGTGTAAAAAAAAAAAAAGATTGACGTATTAGGCAGAAGTGTGCCTATAAAGTACTGCAGGCTGGCTTTATTTAGCGCGGGTTCCACTCGAAAATCATGCAAGTTTAGAACAGGGTGTCAAATATTTTATTAGGTTTTCTTGTTTAGGAAATGACAGTGCTAGTTTAGTTTATAAGCTTAAAGAAATCGTATCGTCTGTTTGATTCCTCCCGGTACCTTGAAGGGCTCGTCTTGCCCTTCATAGTCAGTAATGTTTATGTCCCATGTAATAGAGGACGAGCCTATTGCTAACAGCCGGCCACAACCCTAGACTTGAGGCTGCTACTGAGAAATTCCGAATTGAAGTACCCAATAACACTTCGTCCGACCAGGGAATCGAACCCAGGACCTAATTGCTCACGCATGATAGAAATAATTATGATGATTTGGCTCATTCTAACGAGAAATAAAATATTAAGATGTGTGAATATATCAACACACTTGGGTCAAACCTACTCGTAATAACATAAACAACAGCGCTGCAGCAGGCCTCAGCAAACTGCACCACGCAATGAAGCGCTGCAAACATCTCATGATTGAATCGTAATCGCATAACAATTGTTACAATCGATAAAAAGTGCAACAAGTGATCATTATTCATTACATCAGCCCACCTAATAACTCGATTGCAGTAATCGTTCACTTTCACTCGGATCGATGATTCGATGCATCGGACGGCGGGCGCCGCAATCAAAGGTCGACCGACCGAGACCATTTCTTTAAGATTCGACAGATAATTTCAATATGTTGAGTAATTCGATCGATGAACGTCCATGTCAAGATGGAGGATAAAATGTTAAATGGTTATTTATAAACGTTGTTACATTATGCATCATTTCCTTAACAATTTCAAATCACCTATCGAAATAGGTGATTTGAAATTCATTTTGTCGATGTGAACTTTACAAACGTGTTAGATTTCATATTGAAGTTAGTAGTTTAGTTGCAAATGGTTAGCAACATCGAATGGTTCGAAAAACAAGTATCTTGACTCAAATGACGATCGTTCAAAATATAAAGCAGTGGAGCAATTCTCGTAAAATTAAGAACGTTCACAGTCTGATCTCAGTCTCAATCTGTCAAAAAGACGTCGAAAAATTTAACTAAACTTGCGACTGTCAAGTGATGTAACACAATCCATACAGATCTCTAACCTCGAACCATATTCATCGCCACACAAAAACGAAACAAACAAACGAAAGCGAAATTAATAGAAACAAGAAAACAATCAATCCGCGGCTCAGTCATAGAAAATAGAAAGCTGTATCGAGACGAAGAGGTCGCTAATGCACACGACCTCCGGCGCACGCGCAGCCTCGACCTTGTCGGTCATTAGAGTTGCGACATCGAGTACTGCAACCCTATTATCTAATGTCGATGTCGCGGGGAATCGATTACGTGAAATCTTCGACCTGAGAATCTGAGTGCAAGGCTGCGGGGTTTATAGGTCTTCTAGGTAAGATGGTACAGGTGTATCTATGATGTTGTAACCATTGTGATATTTGAAAGATGAGGAACTTGAACTTGGTGGGACGCCATCAGGCTAGGTGGAGCGACGATCTTCGCAGGATGGCTGGAAGCAGCTGGATGAGAGTTGCCGAAAATCGAGTTGAATGGCGTGCAATAGGAGAGGCCTATGTCCAGCAGTGGGCTGCTATAGGCAGATGATGATGTAATTGAACTTTAAGCTACATACAATTTTAGTTTTGTTTGCTTAATGTTGGAACACTATTTACCTACTGAACAGCTTTAAACCCAGTTTTCCGAACAGTCGGGTAAACCAGTATATAATCAAATGTAATTTAATTAAGCGTTTTCTCACCTAATCAAATCATTAATCTCGTATGAAATACACATACCTAAATCCGATAGTATCAAGTAGAACCATTGCCAGTACAAATTGCTTTCGATCCACTAACAATGTATTTTTCCATCAAGAATCGTTAGTCACATTGAGACAAAGTGTAGCAATTCGACCTTGCTAGTAAAACTCGCCGTAAATGGTAAACGAGACCTCACCCGTTTGATCGATTGATATACCCATTAAAAATAAGAACACCAAAGCTTTTGCAATATGGAACAATGTATTGATAACTAGTCTCTCAATTAAACTATCTCTAATCTCAGGACAATCGAATGACCACTCAATATCGATTTAATGCCATCAGATACGTTTAATCGATTACTCGGTTGGTAGCACACAGATCAACAGATACAATAAATTATGCTTCAATAAACGGAGAATTTAGTTTTGATTAATTTTCAAAATCGTCGATTTCCTGCTTAGGTTGGATGCCTATCTTAGAACAGGTTGCTCATGATATAAGAGTAGCTAACTGAAGTTACAACATTGGACTCCATTTAATCCGGTTGGCATTACAAAATAATGTATTCATCAAAAGTTCGATAGTCGTCAAAATCTATAGCAATATTCGAAACATCATGCATGCTATTAACATCACTCTTTAAATCGGAGTAAAGCTGATAGTTGTGTGCATGTTTTTGAAGATGTTATTTGGAGCGCAGTCAAACGTTCTCAATAAAGTGTAACACTGTCTGATAGATTAACATCTATTAGTTTTATCTTCTTTTCCTTTTGTTAGTTCGTTTCACTAAAACAATATGGGCTCAATATCACTATCAACGGTTACTCCACCATGTGTGCAGTGTTGAAATCTGAAAGTACTTTAAGGTTGCAACGCATGTATGTAGGGTTCTGTTCATACAAGAGTCACAATCTCTGATGGAAAACCGTACTTGCAATCTTGATTATTTATACAAGGTACTCCGTCTTGATACTTAACGAAATAAAAGGACTTGAAATCTTCAGTGCATTAAGAAAAACTATCTTATTATCTTGGCTTCTCCTTACTTTTTATCCTACCTTATCTTCATCAGCCACAGGCCAATCGATAAAAACAAAAGTGATCGCTTCACTTCAATCTTCCTTTTAGACATGTCTTTACATCTCCCAAGCTTCATAAGTTAATGCAATATCGCAACATGTCGACCGCGAAACATTTATTAAAGTCCGTCGACCCAATCGATGTTTATGATCGATTATATCTGAGTCTGACGAATCGATTCCTCGTGTCACTACATCACTAGTTAACGATTATATGATTGGCTCGTTATGATGTTTGTTTTTGTCTGGTACCTACACAATCTCGGGTAACGTCCTTAGGTTTGTGGTTATTGATGATGTGGTGTAAAGTTCAGGGTTTTAATGGGTTTTTGTGGTCACTTATATACATTTTTGAAGCGAGAATCTCGTTAGAAGTTTCCTATAAAAGCATACTAAATGTAATGATGTATGCTTGTTTCGCAAAACTATTTTTTAGGATTCTAATCTCATTTTACATTTGCACGGAAAATAAACAGAAAATCATACAAACCACAATAATATCCTTTTCTATGGGAATACACATCCTTTCATTACTGTGTGCATCATCTCATTTCCAAAGCCACTCAAACAAGTCGATTGCATCCATGCATCCGAACGCAATACGCATCAGCGGAGATGCATCAAAATGATCTGTCGATCATCCGGTCGCGGTTCGTTGCCCTCAATAAAATGCATTTGCGGTTGCATCAACCGCGTCAGGCAATCAGATGACCGTGTGTACTGACCCTTATCGCGTGGTACAAGAGGAGGAAAGAAGCGACTAGATTTATTACGGAAGAGTGATTTGGTTTCCTATCTTTTAAATGCTTATGTAATATGATTGACTCGTGCACTTGTTAGATGACTACCTGCTGTTAATAATTATTTTGACTGTCAACAAATCGGTCGTTGCTCTTGTAGTTGATAACTCCATTTTAGTGTTGGGTCTGTGTTTTGCGTGATATTATTGCTTTTATCTTTAGCAATTTAACCGTTAATGTGCAGGTAATGGTTTTGAATTTGATTTGTCATAATGTAAGCCGCTCGATAGATCAGCAGTGCGATTCTGTAACCATCTCACCGTGAAAACTTAGGTGAAGTGAGCGTGGAGTGAGCTGCCATTCCAACTAATGCTAGGGATTGACACTATTGACATCTCACTCTAAGCTCACTTCACCTGACTTTTCACGGTGAGATTTTTACAGAATCGATTGGCTGGAAGTCAGTTCACTGTTGTAGCGTGTAGAAACAGATGACTTTACCAACCAGTATTTTTCTTGTCTTTTATCTTTGAAAGTTTAGTGTTATTTTAATCTTAATCCAGTCCCTTTCAATTCACTCACTTGCTTTTTCCGTGTTACATTACAGGCACGTAACGTACACGCAATTTTATCACGCTTTCCGTTCATCTTTTAAGCCACACAAGATGAGGCAACCCTTAAGTACAATCATAAATAATAATGGCGTAAGTAAATCATAAATATACCAACTACTGTGTTCCGTGGGAAGTGAGGTGTGAGAAAAACGCCTAAACGCAACGCGCAGTTCCTAATGCTCCAGTATAATGGTGGATTACAAATGATACAATGTAGATGGTCATTGGTTTTGCCTTTATTTGTTTACGTGTGACTGTTTCCTTGTCTTTATGTTTGTCTCTCGAATTAGTGATGGGTGCGGAATTACAGATACGGATTTACGGAAGCATGTGAATTGGATGTTTTAACACTGATATATTTTATGAAGGTCAGGGGTCGTGGTTAAGTAATAATAGCCGCTCCGGTCGTTTGATCAGGTTAAGCTACGCTGGTCGCAGTCGGTCTATGAATGGGTGCACATCCGTGCCTCGAAAAACACGTTAAGCCCTTGGTCCCGGCTGTCATTCGTGGATCTTTGACAGTTACGGGTCGTCAGAAGCCCTAAAGTTAGCAAGGAGTATCGTTTTATCCGGTAACTGGGTTGGGCTGGAGGCCAGATAGGTAGTCGCCCCATGTAAATTACTGGTATCCAGCTGCATTGATTAGACTGGAACGCGACCACAACATAGGTGGGAAAAGGGGAGACAGATAACGATACTGTGACCGGTTACTGAAAAGTTGTGTGGAAATCGGTGGTCATAATATGGGCATGCAATGCGGTTTCATGACGAAAGTTTTGCGTATGAACATGGATGGCTATAAGAGTAGGAGAAGACCAAGGATACGATGGATGGACTGCGTGAAAGATGATACGGCCAGAAATGGGGTGACAATCGAGATGACGACTGATGGAGAAGATTGGAAGAAAAAGACATGTTGTACCGACCACGAATAAATTGTGGTAAGGACCGGAGAATGATGAACGTAATTGTTGTATGGTACTATTTACTTTGTAACTGGAGGCTATTGATATACCTAACTACATTCAGGTGTCTTTTCAAGTATGTACAGACGCCAGCATATCAAAGTTACTAAAAAGTGAATTAAATTTAAAAAGCATTTCACAGAATTACTTGTAGATAAATGTTATTATTCTGTGCAGGATTTATTGAATGATATTTTTTTGTAATATCTTTATTATCCACTACTTTGTCCATTTGCATGCTATATTAAGGCAGAATGTACATGGATGCTATTATATAATTTGAAAACATATTTTTATGTACCTACATTCTAAGCAAATAAAGACCTATTCAATTCTAAAATAGATTTTCAACTTTATCGCTAAAGCATTAGGTTCAAGGTTGATTGGGATTTGACAGTTTCGGATAGCTTGATGTGCTGGTGTTTGTATTTACAGGAAATGTCACAGACAGTCAGTTGTAATCATGTTAAAGTAGAAGCTTAAGTCTAGGAAGTCTGCTTGTGGAACTCTTCCGTCTATTAAGAATATGATGATAATATTTATTTCTGTCGTACATACTGCTTACGAGTATAAGTATGGGTGCGGTAAAATAAATAAATACCAAAGTATTGAGAAATTCTTGTTTATTACATATGTAAGGAAACAAACATATCTTATAAACACGGTACATAGGTAGTGTATATAACAAATTCATATGGTAGTATTTTGGTCGTAGATTGCGCGTATTGATGCGAACGTTTAAATTATATGAAAATACAGGCTTGCCACAGCGGGGTTTCTTTTTCATTCATATTTTAATGCTAGAAGTGATAAACGAAGTTAGGATTAGGACACTGCTTATTAGTTTTAAAAAATATAGTTATACACATAATTTGTTATATGGATAGCCAGTATTAATCAAATCTTATCTACAATAGAGAATATACTATAATTATCATACTCCGTGATAATAAAACCAGTAGGTAAATAGAAGATTATGAAGAACGGGTTTATAAAATTTCGACTAAATAAACAATGAAACTCTCGAGTACCAACCTAAATCTATAGTCGAGATAAGATGTTATCAAGCGTTGAACCAACATTTTAAACCATAAAGCTCAATTACCTTAACAGTAAGCCTCGGTTTCTTTATAATTACTGTCTTTGCGTCAGAATTAATTAGTGGCACATGATACTTTGAGCAATATCCGTCAAAGTTGGTTAAAAGAAGGGAGGCGCGCCATACACCGGGCTTACAAAGAACGTTGCAAGAAATGTGTGGAGTGCATGTATGAATAATATTATCAAACTAGCTGACCCGGCAAACGTTTTTTTGCCATATAAATTATTTCTAGCTGCCCAGCGCTACTTCGTTCGCGTGGTGTCCTACCCCCTGTAGGACACCACGCGAACGAAGTAGCACACTACTCCTACCTTACTCCTTCTCTACTCCTACCCTATTCCTACACTACTCCTATCCTACTCCTACCCTACTTCTACCCTACACCTAACCTACTCCTACCCTACTCCTACCTTACTCCTAACCTACTCCTACACTACTACCCTACTCCTATAAGTAAAACGCCGATGGATTGATAGAACTATACATGAATTATTATATTCGATTGCCATCTTGCGGATCTGTGGATGGAACAGAATAATATAAAAATCGCGATTAAAAAACAGGGGTTGATCGTATAAGGGTGAAAAAATTTGGAATTGTATGTATTTATCAAAGCTAAATCATGCAAAAATAAAAACAAAAAAATTTGTCCAAAAATAAAAAAAATTAAAGTTTGGGGTGGACCACCCTTAACATTTAGGGGTATGAAAAATAGATGTTGGCCAATTCTCAGACCTACCCGATATGCACACAACATTTGATTAAAATCGGTCCAGCCGTTTCAGAGGAGTTGGGCAACAAACACCGCGACACGAGAATTTTATATAATATTATAATATTAGAATATACCTAGTGGATTATTTTAGAATATATCTAGACGGATATTTTTTGGGGAACCCAAGCAGAATTCTACATTATAGTAGACTTTTCTTGTTCACGACACCACCGTAGAAGGTCCTAAGATACAGATCAACAGCGGACGCAAATCTGTCTAGCCTTTCCCCAACTATGTTGGGGTCGGCTTCCAGTCTAACCGGATGCAGCTGAATACCAGTATTTTACATGGAGCGACTGCCTTGCTGACCTCCAACCAACCCAGTAACTTGGTAGCACGATACCCCTCGGTAAGCCTAGTTGTCAGACTTTCGGGCTTCTGGCTATCCACGACTGTCAATGAACAACGAATGACAGCCGGGACCACCGGCTTAACGTGCGTTCCGAGGCATGAAGAGGTCGCGATGTGTAATGGATGGTCACCCATCAACGAACTGACCGTAGCAAGCGTAGCTTAACTTTCGATCGACCTGTGCGACTGTTCTCTAACCCTATTTTGCTATCCTCCTCTTTTATAGTTAACCATTGAAATCAAAATGGCATTTTATGTCAAAAAGATTGATTAGGGTCAATTGAAAATGTCTTACAATGACCTACACCTTTGAAGACGAACATAGAATTCATCTTTTAACTTAGCGCCGTTCTCCTAGCAATGCTGTAACATTAGGTATACAAAATACTAAAGTAACGGTATGAAATACAATGTAGAACATACAATTTACAGCACATGAAACTCTGTAGCCCTAGGGCTGGCGTTAATTTGATACATGTTACATTAAAATCAACGGTCTCTCATTTCGCATTCTTGCTTACGACATGGCAATACCAATCATGCGTGAAGTTTGCCAACCCTAGTATCCGTTGTTATTTGCATTTGCATTTCATGAAACTAATTACTTTAATGAAGTAAAGTAAAGCAAAAAAGTAAAACACACATAATTGATTTTTAAATAGTAGTTGTGCTATGAAATTGAACTGGGGAAATTTTTAATTTTCTATGTTCAAAGTCTTTTTTACGTGTTTACAGTGTATGGTTCTGAATAATACTTAATTGTGCTCTAAATCTATTTTACACGCTTTCATATTTCAATTTATGATACTGTAATAAATTCAATTAGAACCTAGCGGGCGATATGTCCCCCAAGAAATATGATTTGTTACAGTTCAAAAGAAAATTAATATCAACTACCTTTTCGCAATGCAACTGCCGCTGTTAAAAACTGTTATTATATTGTGCAATAGTTATTATTCCTTTCGTCAACGAGGTAGTTGTGGGCTTAGAAAGCGATAGTGGCCATGCATTTCCACCTCCGAGCAGTCCGGGGCTTAACGAATGTGAAAACTTGCAATATAGAGGATTTAGTTCTTATAGTACCCGCAGGGTGGCTCTCTCAAGGTCGTTCTCGATTAACGATTAATCGGACGCGTACGTCAACAGCTTAACACTTATGAAATCGATAATCGATTTCGGAAAATGGATGAGAAATTAATCGTTGAATTCGATTCTTTCCGCCATCTTGTTCCCGTCGAATTTCGTAATATAGTTAGATATTATAGTTTATGAGGTTTATGAACTGTTCTTGTTCCTGTTGCTAGAGTTAATTATTAATTAGGCTGATTAGTTAATTATTCAACGAAAAGTGAAGCAAATATTTATAAACGGTTTTAATTAGACGTCCTTGCGTCATAAAGTTGTATACCTTATTTCTTTTCTTTCAAATATACTTTTTAGACATAGAATTATACCAAAACCAAATTAAGATGCAACACTCACAAAAAGACCCTACAGCCTCGTACCAGATCTTAGGTCAACTTTTTACCATCAAATTCAACCTCACGTTCATTTAATAGTCCTTAAGTTTTAATCTAGACGATATTATTGTACGAAATCGAGATCAGTAGTGCAAATGACCCAGATTTTGTTGTATAGCGGTTATGAAAACGTGCCCGCGGTCGCACGAGCGGTTGAATCGTGATGTCTGCGCCCGAGTCGATTGTCTCTGCATTGTCTCTAGCCTTAGGAATGGTGTAAAGATAAATATTGGGTCGCCTGTGGTTTATTGTTTGTTGTGTAAATGTCGGTAATGGGTTTTATTCATTAGTTTCTGAGAAATGAAGAGTGAATTCAAGGATCTGTGGTGGGTTCAAATAAAATTTGGGAAATCCTAGATCCGGTTTGATTATTTCAGTTTTCGTGGAAAACTAAGTTATAAAGAAGTGTGGTAAGCTGAGCTTATTCAGAGATGGGCAGACGAAATTGATGCCATCGCGGGCGAAATCTGGACGAGGCTGGCACAGAAACGTATTGTGCACAAGAAAAGAGAGGCCTAGGGAGGAGCAGTAAGTGAAGTCGGGCTGTGGATGATCATGATGATGTAGCGGTATCTACAACGCCACATGCGAACAACGCGTCATACTGACGTCACGTAAATCCTGCATCTCGCAAGCAGAGTTTACCGCACAATTAGCATACATACAAACTTCCCGACATCAGTCGTTGGGGCAATTGCCCGCCAGACAACACCCGTCTGGTCGGAGGTTCCTCCCTTTTCTATGGAGGATGAGTGAACTTTACACCCTGTTCCTCATACCTCTATAATGATTATTCAGGGTAGGTAAACGGAAGCCACACTTCCCGAAAGAAGAAAGGGGAGATCAATACCCAGCAGTGGGATTCTGGGGTGGAATGAAGATGATGATTACGTAATATCAATATTACTATCTCAAGTAAGGAACATGCAAAACAAAACGTTGCCACTATTCATCTCTTAATTGTCAGTTAATAGGGCCCGTATTTTAAAACGTTCAAAATCTAGTCGCAGTCTCATCTCGGCGACAAACAAATGTCAAAAACTTGTCAAAATGTAGGGAAATTAGACGTATTTTTGACAGATTGAGAATGAGATCAGACTGTGAACGTTCTTAAAATTACGAGAATTACCCCTCAGATTAATAGTGTTAAAGTTTTGTCTGACAGTATCGTAAAATCTGACAGGATTGTACTTACCACCGCTTTAAAAAAAAGAGAAGAAAATCATTGCTCCACATTATTATTTCATCCGTATCTGTAATATTAGTTGTCTTTATATACGTATGTAAGCTCGTTTCATTCACGAATCTCTATTTACTTCTCAGTGTTATTTACTCGGTAACTAATGATTACGTCGGAAGTGCGTGAAACTCGGGCGCATCGGCGCGGGCGCAGGCGTCACGCCCGCCGCGCTAACGCATGCGCAAATTACACAACACTAACATTAGGGCCTTATTATACCAGCTCATTTATTTTGTAACGCTATTATAGGATGTAATTATTTAGGTAATATCAATGTAATTGTTGAGGTTATGTTTGTGGGTGAGGTAGTGTCTAGACGTTATGTTTATGCGTTCGATGTGTTTTATGATTTTTTCTTAATTGGAAAGCACTTTATTTGCCAATCTTTTTGTCCATCTTCGTGCTGGCATCACTGTATTTTATATCTTGTTGGCCCAAAAATTCGCCAATTCCACGGCGTCGTCGGTGGCAGCGCAGAGGTCACTTTGACTGCATGTTTTGGGACACAGAAGGCAGGATAGGAGGTGTGAAGAAAGTTTTTATACCCGACTGCCCTAAAGAGGGCCGTACCTTATAGAGGGCACCCCTATAAGGTATGGCCATCAGCGTGAAGTCGCTTAGTTTATAAGTTTTAAGCCCTGGCTGTAGGTCTTAATTTATAAAGGCATCCATAGGATGACCCGGTTAAGCAGCCGACTACCTTCTCCTGTTTGTTTTTTGTGAATTGCATCTCATTGTAATTCACAAGAAAAAGACTGCCTCAGAAGGAGGGAAATGTTTTTTTCAGCGTCGACTTAGAATAAAGTAGAAATAATTTATTTATACACGTAGGCAGTGAGGATCGGTACTACAACAAAAAAAAACATCAATCTCAGAGCTCCTTAGATGCCATTACAACATAAATGTACCAACACATAAAATAATTACTTGTGCAGCCTTACAAAGACTATTAGCAACACGACACTACTTAGTTACGACAGCCCTAATATAATAAAACAAGCAAAATTAATTGGGTTAGAATTTATTGCACAATGATACGCCACGCACCGAGCAATTGGTACGCAGTGCAACGACAGATCACTGTGTAAAAAACACTTGGCAAAAAACTGGTCATTCTAAGCTTTCCAACGGCCAATGCCAGAGATTGACAATCTTGTTTCGCAACTTCCACTTATTCAACGTAATGTGTCTTTGCCTGGCTCGTTGGTCTACAGTCCCCGAGGTGTCAGAAACGCATTCTCTTGACGGCCAGACAGTTAGTGCGACAATTCTAGTAGCTAATAAAGATCAAATTCGCCAAACACATATTCGTTTGTATAAAACTGACAGGTGTCAAGAGTGCATTCTCTCGACGGCCAGACAGTCAGTACGACAATTCTAGTAGCTAATAAAGATCTAATTCGCAAAACACGTATTCGTTTGTATGAAACTGACAACGGCTAACAATACATTATCTCATTGGCTGCACTGTTAGGCTCAATTTACACTGCCGTGGAACGGAGTGGAAGCGCTTTTTTTTTGTACAAAGCATAATGAACTTTATGTCAAAAGAGTAACGCACAAATTAGATACACACATATGCACAGGCGTATCTTCTGGAGAATTATCGCGCACTCTCGGGAATGCCGACAGCAATAAGCTCGTATCTAGTTTGTACGTTAGACAATTGACATAAAGTTCATTTTGCTATGTATAATATCGCTACGAAAACTCGCTTCCACTCCGTTCCGCGGCAGTGTAAATTGAGCCTTATGGTCGTAAGCGCTTGTGCTGAGCATAAGGTCCTGGGTTCGATTCCAATGTCGGGCAAAGTGTCCTTGGGTTTGTCCAGCAGGATTTGCTCAGCAGCAGCTTGGAGTCTGGATTCGTCCCCGGTTGATTGGCAATAGGCTCGTCCCCTCTTACATGGGACTTAAACATAACTGCATTACCCTTCGAGGATTAAATGCGTGATGTTATGTTACGTAATGTATCTTTTTAAGTCAAATGCGTAAATAATGCTATCTTTCTAAGTCTGGTGGATTAATCGATATTAGTATTCGATGCATGTAGGGATGTGCTCGGATTTCTATTGTTTACGTAAATCGATAAAACGTAATGTGACTTTTATAGTGCATAAAAGGAAGATATAATTTATTTTCTATGGTCAATTAAATCGTGGACAGATTTCTTTCCTGCTTTAACAAGTGTATGTACCTTTTCTATACAAGGTTTCTTTATATTATTTCCTATTCCTGTTACATTTAAACTGACTGTGTCTGTTACTGAACAACAATGATTCTCGGTAATCGATATTGATCTGGTTAAAGAGCTTTGGCACCATTTCCTTTCGATTAGTTTTTTCTTTTTAATTGTGCAATAATTGTTTCCTCTGCCTTACCAAAGCTTATTAACACGAATCTTACTACAAAATACAGACGGCAAGCTATTTAAACACTTAACAAAGTGTTGTAAAAGGTTTGAATGGCTTGCCGTCTGCACCAAAGTTTGCTGTTTTCAGTGGACAAAAATATTAATACTAAGATAAGATGACATAACTGTATTAACTATCACACCTTCCACTTATCTTGTATCCTATTGTTACCTTTTGCATAATAGGTAACACTTTAGTTAAAAGCATGAGGGTAAGCGTAACACTTCTGCGCCCGTATGTATTCCGGTAGCGTATAGTCGCGACCACTTTCACTGGCCATTGTTGATTAATTCCCGAATTGTGCGGCGACTGTGGGTTGAATCTAATGTTAAGTAGAGCGGTACTGTTGGTAATACCGTATGGTACGAATGGGTTAATCTGGTTTCGATTAGCCCTTTTCTTTTACCCGACTGCGCGTCAACATAGGTAAGGTTATATTTTAAATGGAGGCACTTGCCAGCTCTAACAAGCTCCAGCACAATAATTGTGTAATACACTTTCAGTCACAATTCGAGAGTTTTGAAGGAATTTCCTAATCTATTGCTTCATTGGTTTGAAAATTACGTCTGCTCAACAACGTAAATAATGCATGGAACGTTGCTGAACTGTCAAAATGAAAGGCATTGCGATCGATTGTATTTTTATGTGGGTTACGCAATTACCCCGCAGGTTTGATAGCTTGCGAAGTTGCGAAAGGCGTCATAGAGATTTGAGTGTAGGAATGGGCTCATCTTTTAAAGCACTGAGCATCTCGAAATTATCATACAGTATAATTTATAAATTCAATTAAAAAAAAATCACATCATAATTATACCTAAACTCTATACGTTTAAAACAACGAAAACAAATCGATATAATGAATTAAATTACCCCGATGAACATCGGAGAACGTATCATCGAATTATAATCGAGTAGTTTTATCGATTAAAAAGTTTCTAATTGTTATAATAATTGTTTTTTTTTGTGAATGGAATGGTTATGCTTTACAAAATTTAAGAAAAAAGAGCTTTTATTGGTTTTAACCGTTACATAACTGAAGAGATTTGGCTTGTGTAAAAAAACGTAAGCAGGTGTATTTCTGTGTATTCAGCCTTTGTTAAACTGATATCTCTCATATCTTGAGGTGAGACAATTAATTATATTTTAAAGAAAAGGAAATAATGGTTCATTGTTCTCCTCCCCTTCATCATTGTTAAACTGTAATGCTGCTGTATCCTTATTTAACTCATGAAAGTAAGTAGGTACACTCGACAAAGTTGACGGTTGACCATTTTTCTCCCTCGTCTTAGATATGCTCTTAGTCACCATTTCAGGTGAAAGACGTCCACTGCTGGACATAAACCTTCCCCAAGCGTCACCACATCTTCCGGTACGTGGTCGCCGTGCCCTTCCTAATGCTACTTAAGCTTGGTCCTCCATCAACTCAGCCTATCGCAGTCCACTGCTGGACATAGGTCTCTCCCAGGCTGCGCCACAACACCCTGTCCACAGACTTCAGCACCTTGTCTATCCCAGCCACCTTTATACCTTACCACCTTTTGTTCTAAGTAATAAGGTTGAAAATTGGTCAGCCGCAAATTCTGCTAATTGTAACTTTTACAGCCGCCATGATGTATTTAACATTTATAGCTATTTATTGTTCCTCTTACTTGTAGAGCAATAATGCTGCAGTTCCAATTAATTGTAAAAGATTTTGTCCTCCTTACATAACACAGACTACAGTAGTTTAATGTCCAGGCTTAATATAATAGGCTTTAATGCATATCCATTTAAAACTACTGCAACGTTTTTTTATTGACGTGCAATGGACTTTTATTGCTTAGTCGATAAGGCTGATAATCGAAAGGCATCTACGCATGTTACAGTTACGGCTTATGCAAGAATTCAAATTATCTCGAATCACGTACATAAACATAGCAAGATCATTCTGTCTGTCCTTCCGTTTGTCGCAACTACTTTCTCTATACGTGGAGGTAATGGTAAAACATTTGTGTTCGTAGTCGTTATAAATACGATTGCGTGTGGCGTAATGTGGGGCAGCCCTAGGGCTAGGGATAATGCTGAGCGGAAAAATGCGACGGAATTTCACGAGCGTAATTCCGCTGATTGTGGCAATGTCTCGGATGCGCGTTTTTCCGCCCAGACACTTTCGGAAAAATTTCACTAGCGGAATTATTCTTCGGAAAATTTTCACTAGCGGAATTACTCTTCGGAAAATTTTCACCAGCGGAATTACTCGTGAGTGAAAGTCAAAGTTAAAACATTTAGTTCATGTAGGTTATTAAAAAGTACTTTTGAACGTCATAATTTACAAAAATAGTGAAAGAACAGTTTATAAAAGAACAGAATTCATTTTAGGTGCCACTACCAAAAGGTAGATTCTGAAATGATTCTTGGTACTAAGGGCTCCAAAGGGTAATTTCGTTTGGACAAAAATGGGCAGTATCTTGCCCATTTTTCTCCAAACGAAACCATAGTTACCTACTACATACATATTTTGATGGTTTTACAATATTTTGTATACATTAAATATGTGAAGAAAAACGAGAAAGAGAAGACGGTGTTAGACGGTAATTCAACTCAGATTTTCTCTTGCCTAACGTCAAGCAGCCCTAAGAGTACAGTCCAGCGCATAAGTGTGTCAATGTTTTAATTAAATTCCGTTAAGATTAGATGAGTAATTATTCGCTAAGCAAGTTTGACTAGTATACTCTTAAATGTTTATTTTTAAACATTTAAGTAAATAGTTTGGTTACTAAATGTTGGCCTTTTTAATGGCTTGCTGATGTAACTGAGCGTGGAGCGTATCTTTTTGATGTATCGGATGTACACACTATGGGTGGTTTAGCATGATGCATACTAATTTTTAGGTTGATTTTTTACTTAATTTTTGGTTAGATAAGTGAGTTCTTGACTTACATGTTTATCTAGTTAGTGCTGCTTAGAAGGTGATGATGATGTGCGTTGATAGGGCTGTACATTACAATTTTGCAACCTCATCGTTTCCTACTCAGTTCTTTTTTCCGTATTTTTACTGAGTTTTTTTCCTTTTCGGAGCTCTTATTCTGCTATTTTTATTAAGAAGTTATTTAACAAAGAGATTAAGATGTGATAGACTAAAACCGATGTGCACCACAAATCACTAAACACATTTAAGTGCTAAACATATTTGAAACGATTGACAGAAATGGAACGATGTTCAAATTCGTTCAGCGCTAAATGTATTAAGCATTTTATGGTGCAAGTAAGCTTAAATCACAGAGAGATTTTCTTAAAAAAAAAAAACAACAAGAAGCATTTCTATTCTGTGCTTGTTATTTTATGCAAATAAACTTGTCTTGCTCTAACTATTGAATACTTATAATTAAGTAATTTACCTAAACACTTCCTTCCTTGCCTCACGCAACATCCCTCAGAGGCGTTTCACGTCTGTCTGTTGCATTCGTTACGTCTTAAAGAGTAAAAGTATTTCCCAACGTAATTACAAGTTGTACAACAGTGGAGAATCGTGCATATTTACATGAACTTAAATTGGCATCCATCGGCCGACAGTACCGCCATTACATATCGAAACCCCTCCGTGCCTCCGAAAGCATGTTAAGCCGTTGGTCCCGGCTGCCATTCGTAGATCTTTGACAGACAATACCGGTAGTCAGAACCCCAAAAGTCTGAAAACCAGTTTTACCAAGGAATATCGTGTTATTCAGTTACTGGGTTGTGGAGGTCAGATAGGCAGTCGCTCCATGTAAAATATTGGTATTCAGATGCATCAGGTTAGACTGGAAGCCGGCTCTAACATACGAGTAGTTTAGAAAGAGCTAAGCAGATTTGATAGGTCGACAGCACCGCAAATCCGTCGACTACCGATCGGCTGTACATCGGCCTAGCAATTTTCCGTTCAGAAAACGATCTATGTTACAGTTCTGTTACGAAACGCTTTTGTTTATTAAGTCATTTTATACTGTCGAAGTGTGGAGCAATGTTGCCGTACTGTAAGTATGGCACATTTATTAAATTGTTAAAGTGGTATTACGTTTGTGCGGTAACTGATGATAATTTGTATAAGGAAGGCGTATTGTCACTTACGCTATGTGATTTGTAAGGATTATAACAATCGTTACGCTCCTCGACTATGGGTTACATTAGGAAAGTGTCGTCATAGTTTGTGCTTACCGTTAATTATATAGATTTTTATCCTTTTACTTAACTAGGTCAAAAATGTTTCATTTCAACACGATTTGCTGAAATCCGTTCTTGTGCCGTTTCTTAGTAAGCAACACATAAGAAAAGGTATCCTATAGAAAAACCCAAATAATATTTGGTTACCACAAACCGAGAGCACAATAAAAATAATGATTGAAGGTTAGTCCTAAAGAAATCTGCGAAATATTGCGAAATGAAATCTGAGCCTACGCATAAAATAATTTCAATTCTTTGGTTTCTTTCTTCATTGTCATTTCTTTGGTAGCCTTTATTCAATAAAGCAATAAAGTTTATTGCTACAACCGAATCTGACGTTACCTAATGGGAATTGACCGGTGTTTGCCAATTATCGGTAAAATATGTTTGCACAAAATTAACAGCATTCATTTGTTTTATAAACACTTTTGTACTTATCAGTACTTAAATGAGACTCGGCATTAAATGTTTTGTTGCTTCGACCGTAGCCGAAAACATTGCTATGCATGTTTATCGATATTATTAATTAATTTGCTGCATGTTTTATTGATTATTTTTATCAAAAGACTTTGTATAGCTTGTTTAAAAAAAAACATTAATTGGTTCTGTTTTGGTTTTATTGAGATTCCATTTCGATGAAGTAAGTTTAAATTAATTACTGTTTGTTTTAATTTTATTTCTATGGTATGTTTTACCCAATTAAGGTGAAAACGTCAGCGTAGCCTGCCAAATTCATATTTTATTGCGTTTTGTCGCACAGTGCAGGTCTGTATCCGGTCGTTTGTATGATTAGCAGCCTTAACAAATATTTGTTTATAGAAGTATAATCATAATAATCATCAATACAAGTCTCTGAGTTCATATTACCCTATTGAATGACTATTTCATGAAATCATGACATTTGAGGCCAATTCTAACTCAAGGAGCTGTATTATTGTTCCTAATGATTATAATTCTGTAAAGTCATAATTATATTACGATTGCGAATTATGTTTGAATCAACATACAATGTGACACTGACCTGCAAATTGCAAAAAACGTAAGAAAATTTCTCTTAAGCACAAATGCATTCATCTATAAGCATGCATAATGTAGTATCTACTCTCAAGCATATTCCGCTATGTCAAGCAGAGTACCTTACACAATAAATTCCTTATCTATACAATTTCCTCATACAAGCATTTGATAGTCAATACGGTTCGAAAATACTGTCAGATCAAATTAGCATAAGCTGAAGCAGATAGAACCTGGTTGTTTTGCGCAATATCAGAAATACGTACTTGCTATCGTCTTACTTAACTTCACTATCGCCTTACTCAACCTTACTATCGCCTTACTCAACTTTACTATCGTTTGGACTAAATCTGTCGCGAGATTTTCACGCCGAGTCACGGAGGCGTAAGGTATGGGCTATGAATAGGGCTGACATAAATTTGATTACAATGCTTTAGATTATTTTGGTGATAAAAGTAATGTTGTGTCATAAAATTAAGTTGTTAGGTAAGCGTTGTCAGACAATCGAAATAAGCAATCGTTTTTTTAGATTATTCATAGAGCAATTTTTTTTTTAACATACCTAAAGAAGTATTTTATCTCTTTATAATATAAGTATGGATTAAAAGCTACAAATAAAATAAAAAAATATTGCAGCTATCTATTATGGCGCTCCATTTTGGGATCACAAAATATTTATGATTTTATTTTTTACTGCGTCGTTGGCCTACTGGTCACAAGTGCTACTAGCATGATAACTGAGCATGAGGTCTTGAGCTCGATTCCCCCGGAGTCTGGATTTATGCCCGGTTGATGGCGATAGGCTCACCCCCTTTTACATGAGCTGAAACATAACTGGTGAAATCTGCCTAACCCTTTGGGGATTACAGGCGTTATGTTATTTTATTTTGATTGTAATCATGCATTGTGTGATTGAGTGTTTTTACAAGGGTTTATACGCGGCAGCACCAAGTATTCCAAACCACACGAATGTGTCAGACTTAATGGACCATATTAAAATGCAATAAACTTCCTTGCTCGCAGTTTATGGTTACGGCACTAACATAATATATCCGTCAACACTATTGAAATGTTACTTACCGTGTATGAATGATTGCAGTTCCATTCATAAGGTATTTAGAGCAACGAGAAATACATGCCTCGTGGGACTGGTCTAGGGGTTGTAAGCATTACTGTTGGGAAGGGAATCCTATGTTTAAGCCCTTGGTCGGGTGTACTGTTTTTTGGGTTTTCATTACAAAATTTCACAGTAGTAGCCAGTAGGTCCTCATTTTGGCCAGGTTAATAAAGCTGCCAACTTAAAATGGAACTGGGCTGGTCACATCTGTCGCGTGTCGGAGGAGCTATGGGCTAAAGTAACCACACAATGGGTCCCAAACAGCAGCAAACGACAACGCGGCAGGCCCAGAATGAGATGGCGGGACGAGCTCGACTCTTTCCACAAGGATTGGCGTTTAACATCACTGGATAGGGACAAGTGGAAGGAGGGAGGGGAGGCCTTTGCCCTGCAGTGGGATAGAAATGGCTGAATTAATAAAATAAAAAAATAAATAAGGCTTGACCACTATGGAAACACAAACAAGTGAATCTGGGTGTATGTTCCTTTGCACCTTGGCACTTCTTTGAGGAATATCTACAAGAGCATGACTATTGCATGGAACTTAAACATAACCGGCGAAATGTGGTTGTACTATAGATATAAGAAATAAGTTATTTTTTCTTATATTTCTATTGATTGTACTGTATTCCTTGACGGGCTAGGCAAAGGTGAACCTACACCACTGCCTGACCCTTCAGGGAATACAGGCATGTTGAGGAACGCGTAGTTCTTACTTACCTATAATTTTTCTTTTCTTTCGACTTTTTACGTCTCTCTGACAGCCCTGTCCTTATAAACTTTGAGGTCCATTGCCATTTATTTATGGGTTCTAACATTTGAAGGTTCTTGATTGACGTGACATTTCTGCAACATGTAATGATGTTGTTAAGGTTGTTATCGACGCAACGCGTTGAATATGAATGATACGATCGGATCTACAGTTCTTTTGATTAGACCTTTCGAATTTGTATCGCTGTTGTGATTTAAAAGGGAAAATTGACGATACTAATTGCTCATACAGTGTTAAGGTCAGGTTAGTCCAGGTCAACATTCCCACGGGTCCTATTTTTAAAGGATTTTGGTGGAAGATTTTCTATGTTATGTTGATTTATTGTTGAACCAGTTTTTAAATTTATATATTTATTTATGTTATTATTTAAGTACACATAGTAAAATAGATACAGATACGACATATAAGTTGAGGTTAAAGGTACTGTTTATTACTTAAAAAAATTCTTCCAGCAGACCTGCAAAAATAGAAATGAAAGAGAAATATAGATAATGTATATATAATATAGATATGATATGTAGTTTGTGAGAACAAGAACAGAAGAATATGATTTTGTGACGTGATAGTGATGTACGATGAACAGTGGATAAAGCTGTTTTTGTTTTTTTAATTTTATGAATTAATAATTGTGACGTTGTGTTGATCAATAAGTTAAACCTTTCTTACCACAAACTGTAGAGGAAGAACACCGTAAAGCAACCAGCAGTTCAATTCTGTAAAAATCTCATCGTGATACTTTGGTGAACTCAGCTGTCATTCCACCTGATGTTAAGGATTGACACTATAGACAGCAGACGTCAAGCTCACTTCACCTTAATATCGGCTGAACGTAGATAATAGCCAAAAATCTAAAATACCTACGATGCAGTGAGTGATTGGTAGAGTCCGCACAAACTAAGTCTGCGCGCTGCCAAAATCGGAAAAAATCGTTTGCCACCATCTCGAAGTTTATTTCAAGTGTCAAGAGAACACTCTCTTGACACTTGAAATAAACTTCACAGCACACGCTGTGTTCCATGTTTTCCAAAGTAAATATTCGCCATCATTATGACGAATGTGATTACAAGTGCTGGCAGGGATATAGTCTTGAAGTTCAAACACGTGCGCAGACTTAGCTTGCGCGCATTCTAGGTACTTGTTTCATCTCTATATCAAGAGCGTTTTGCTCTGCAGTGTTACAATTACAGGCTTGCATAATTAATTCACATAACAAGCTCTTAGTATCTAACTACCCACCTGCTTTCCAGACACATTCTAAACCAGAAAAGTACAAATCAGAAATGACCTAAAACACGATTACTTAACGTCCTCAACTAAGTTATTCCTGTACCTTACACAAGAGTATGTACCTACTTTAGATGGTAAGTGTTGCGATTGAAATATGGCTGACCAATTCCAGCGATAAAGGAAATTATTTCCATTGAGTACAAGGCTTTTATGTAAGGGGTATGTAACTAAATCGGTCTTGTTAGTGGGATAGTGTGTGTCTTAAGTAGGGCTATAAAGTATTAGGCAGTGGCCCAAGCTGATGAAAGTTGGCGATTGTTTCATCAGAAAACTAAGCAAGCTTTTCTTGAAGGATTAGGCTCAGAATTGTAAACGTCAAATGGATGAAAGGATAAAATAAGATTATAGTAAGTCGATCTTCCGATAGAGTTAAATTTTTTAATATGAGTCTGACTCAGTATTATCTGACATTTGCAGTATGTATGCCTTGAATCTTAAAAGTTTTGGGCTATACTTTACTAGCTTCGGAATGTGAATAAATGCATGACAATTATCATTACGAATGTCATTACAGTAGTCATTCTGAATTTTAATCAAATTGGCTTTTGGCCTTCTATCGACAGACCGTTGCCATTTTTGTCTCATTTTTTTCAGAGTATCTTCCTACCAGATAAGAAGTTCTACTGTTACCGCACCTATTTTATCAAACTTGCAACAACCACTTTAGAACGGTGGCGCGTGCGCAAGAACACGTAAAAGACGCTTATCAGCGAAAAGGTACCGTGCACATAACAGTACTGCTTCTTTAATGGTCGGAGATAATAGACACTATTGTTTTCAGTGTAGTGAGGCATTATCTTAAGTACGTAGGTACTTAGGTACCTGTTCGTTGTTGGTCAAGAAGGATTTATTGGCGGGATTTTATTTGTGATAGGGAAAGGGTGTTTAAGTGCTCTTGTTTGTGCAGAGCAGTGTCCAGATAAAATACAGGGCAATACCTGCAAGGACCAATAGAACCGATGACCCTTGGGGTAGACGTGTAAGTGGAGACCGCGAATCGGTAAAGGTAAGGTAGACGCTCTCAGGGTAGGTGGAGCGACGATCTTCGCAGGATGGCTGGTAGCAGCTGGATGGGAGTTGCCGAAAATCGATTTGAATGGCGTGCAATAGGAGAGGCCTATGTCCCGCAGTGGACTGCTATAAGCTGATGAAGATGATGACCTGCAAGAAATTAAAAAATGTAACAAAATTTTCAACATTGTGCCACCTAATCGGAATTTATCCAGTAGGGTGGAATATGTTGGCATCTATTTTTATATCTGCTGTACCTAATAATTTTGTAGTTACTTATACCTATTTATGTCAGCAAAATCATCAGCCCATGTACGCACGAGTGTGTTTTTTTTCGCGCACTGTATTTTTAACGCACTGCTTAGCGCCGAGAGTTAAAAATCCAACTGTGTGTCTTTTTGACGCGCTGGGATGCGCTCTGTTGGATTCTCAACGCTCGGCTCAACACCAAGAGTTGAAAATCCAATGCGCAAAAAATCCCGCCGCGATATTTTTACGTCCGTTCGAACATGGGCTTATAATTTTCTTCTCCATACATTGTATTGTACCTATGTGTACGACACGCTTGTTGCATCACATGAAAAGATTATCGTGTATAGAAATGTTCCTGTTTTAAGTAATGTTCAAATTTGCATTGCTGTCGTGCCAGCGACACGAAAAAGAAGGAGTTACGTTCATACAACTTAATAAAATAATATAAGCTCTTACCCACATGTTATATTATGTATAATTTAGCACATAACTCGTGACTTAAGTAGGAGCTATCACGAATTCACAATCTTTTCCACAAAGAGATGGCTCGAGATGACTTCTTAGTATGGCCCACGCGTCTGCCAAATGGTTCAACGACTTTTGAGATAAGATGATCAAACTGTTTGATAGCATATAGGATTCAAGGTTGAATGGTGTGTCAAGAACACAAAGTAAGTCGAAGTAAAATGATCTTTGGGCTTGTAATAATATCATTATCATTCTCCTGCCATTTTCCAATTTGTTGCAACATGTCTTTTTCTTCCATACTTCTCTATTCGTCATCATCTCGATAGTCACTTACGAGAATATTGGGTAATTTTCACTGAGAAAATTAGGAGACATTTTCTTTTAGCGTACCGATTGAAATTGGGAAATGGTAACAGGCCAAGGTGTTTGCGGGTAATAATCTTAAGGACGTGTGACTATTCAATCAATCAATCAACTCAGCGTATTGCAGTCCACTGCTGGACATAGGCCTCTCCAAAGCTGCGCCACAACACCCTGTCCTCCGCCTTCCGCATCCAGTCTGTCCCAGCCAGCTTTTTTAGAAAATTCTTCTACACCTGTGACCATAATCACATTTGAATTAAAATTATGTCAGTACCTACCTATAATGTTGTTATTATAATAAAATTAAGTTCATCATCGAATGAAAAAGAAAGGCCTTTTTTTACATTATGTACAATCTCTCCATGCATTGTGAAAGTAAGTATGACCGAAGAAATTATATTCCAATCATATATTTTGGTTGAGCCTTACCTACTATCGTTTTCATTTCAATAAGATCCGTGTCATGACTCTGTTAATGATTCAATGATATACATACATGTGCATTGCAAAAAGAAGAGTTTCAAAGAAAGTAAGTAGTGGTTCGTCTCACTTGAGACGACCCGCTACTTACTTTAAAACTCTTGTTCTGTGAAACAATTCACTGCTTCACAATTCTGTGAGACAAGTAAGTACTTGTCTCACAGAATTCAGTAGAACCATTCATTCGAATTATACACTCCCACATTGGTGTTTTGTAGCAGGTATCTTTTGAACCCTAACAATTGGTCTATTATGTATGATAAATAATTTTATTTCTGTATGTAGGTTTGTAAAACCACTTTTACACGTGATTAGATGAGGTTGGCGTTTCTTATCTGACTACTCTGAGAAGAAAGGCCGAAATAAACTCAGAGGTCACAGTCGCTTTTAAAGTCCAAACATAAGCTTGATTAGATCATGTGAAAACTACGTACGTAGATGTCTGAAATGGTCTTTTGAGGAAACAACCACACAGATTGAGTGGACCTGTCCAGTCAGTGTACGCGTTTGTATGTTCAGAATTAGTAATTATTTTACCAACAGACGAAGAATATATTTTAGCAACAGCACTAGGGTTTTCTTTCACTTTCGTACTAAGTAGGTAGGCACATGTATAGCCCAGTCTACTAAGCGGGACAGTGCCTGCCATATTGCAAATCAGATAGTAGCAATTCCTTTTAATTTTCTTCCATACAGCCCATAAATTGCAAACCTCCTACCTAATTTTCGCGACAATTAATTTCACCGAGTCCCACACTACCGGTCCTTATGTTACACAAGCAAGAATGCTCTAGGGCCATTAAAATGCAAATGAACCTAGTCTATGCATAATATACGACAGTACGGCAATTAAGATCAAGATGCATTGCAACTGTATTCAATTCTGTGTTTACCTGTACTTAGACTTGCTTCTTTTAGGTCTAGTGCGCGAATAATTCACGTTTAATAGATGAGTGGACTGTCAGTTGGAAAAGTGAAATCTTGGTAAAAAAAAATAAGTGATGCTAACTTCGCTTTTCCCGGTTCGGCAAAATTTAATAGGATTTTCTTGACAGAACATTCTCATTTATAGCTTTTCAGTCGGTTCGGAGTTGCTATTGTGTCTAGTCAAATAGTGTTTAGTTTCTTCCTTATAAAGACCTAAGACCTCAATCTGTGAGTGTATCTCTATGAAACCCTAATCCAATATAACATTTCTCCTTTCCAAGTATTTACAACAATCTAAACTGCATAATTCATTCACATTCCCGCGCTCCAGTTCTGTGCGCGCCTGTACTCGGTACAGCCGTCAACACTCGTTCAAAATCCAATTACATCAATTTGCCAGAATGCAAGCGTAACATTGCAATGGCGTAATATTATGGAACACTTTATGGAATCCGGAACACAAAAGTCTATAAATTAAATGTTTCGCGCACGGACGGCGAAGTGCGCGAGCGCCGAACTGCGTGCTGAAATAGTGCGAAATAAACTGCTTTTTATGACATTTATTTGTGGAAACTGACTAGACAGTGATTTGGAAATTAAAGATATTTGGTAATATACGTGTCTTCAATTAAATATTAATTAAAAAAAAAACATTTTGCTCAGCTTTTTAAATAGCACCTTTTAGAGTCTAATAAGTAACATTATTTATAAAATGACCAATTAGGCAATACCTTTGATGAAATGGATTTTCGGAATGTCCACTATGGAGGTGGACTAGGACTCCCTGACTATAGAGTTAAGGAGTCTTAGCTACTCTCTTAATATATTCCACCCTCATAGTGTTCAACCGTTCTAATATCGTTGCGATTTAGGCTTAATTTACACTGCCGAGGAACGGAGTGGAAGCCAGTTTTCGTAGCGATATTCTCTATTCTCTATTCTCCAGAAGATGCGCGACCTGTGCGTATGTGTGTACCTATCTAATTTGTGCGTTACTCTTTTGACCTAAAGTTCATTATGCTTTGTACAAAAAGCGCTTCCACTCCGTTCCACTTTAAACAGCCGTACACACATACGCACAGGTCGCGCATCTTCTGGAGAATTATCGCGCATTCTCGGGAATTCCGGCAGTAATAAGCTCGTATCTAATTTGTACGTTAAACCATTCACTTAAAGTTCATTTTGCTATGTATAATATCGCTACGAAAACTCACTTCCGCTGTGTTCCGCGGCAATTTATATTGAGCCTTATGCTATTTTCACGCATTCTTGCACAATTTACATGCGTTAATACGTATTCCTTAAAAGATAAACAGGCTTATTTCCTATCTCGGATTTCAGCTCCAGTTATCCAACTTAACGGCTTAAAGCCTAAGTATAAATCAGATCCAACATAATGAGAATCGAATTAATTCAACGTATATCTAAATAGCCATCGCCTTCAGTATTGCATAACGCCATCCGTACCGCTTTTTGTTATGCTCATTCTAAGCGTTAGTTCTGGTCAGTGTGCAGTGAATTATAAGATTAATGTGCAGGGATGGCGGACTGTTTTGTATCTATGTGCCAATTTAAAGGAAATGAAAATTGTCTGGGGAAATTAAGGCAAACTATATACTATAGGAGAGGCCTATGACCAGCAGTGGACTGTTATAGGCTGATGATTATATACAAAAGATTTATTTACTGGCAAAATTAATACCAACGATCTACTTACTTACCTAATAAAAAATCTTAAATTCATTCAACGCACAGCCTAAACTATGGGATCTAGAAACTTGAAATGTTGCGAAAGAGTTCCTAGTATACCGAAAGTGAGCACTAAGGAAGAATGTTTGAAGATTCGTCCAAAAATCACGAAATTCTATACAAACTTTCATCTCTAGAATCTACGGGAAATTCTAGAGATGAAAGTTTGTATAGAATTTCGTGATTTTTGCCGATAGAAAATCCCATCGGACACATGACTTGTACCTACTTAATAAATCCCTTATTACGGACGATTTCTAAGACAAACAGATATGGAATTTAATTTAAAAAAAATGCAAGTCATATTTATATTAATCATTAAAAAGGAAATGAAATTCTATTGTATTCGCTACTTCAATCAATGCGATACGCAGACTTTTCGCAGAGATACGCCAGGCTGTATAGAGGTTCGACATCCCTGAACTAAAGAACCAGGCTTACAATCTTGTGTTCATGATTGTGAGGAAATTATAGCATCGCCTGCAGTTACTTAAACGTCGGAAGATATACTTGAAACTGACACTATTTATTTCGAAGTCTTTCAATTGAATCGATTGCCGCTTATTATCAAAAGTTACTCTATATAATGCCTACAAAAGAACTACTTATAGCAAGATTCTTGCTTGATGGTACCGCTTTTACGTAAGAGCCTAGTGATCAAGTGTTACTTACGATCTGTTTTTGCAATTATCCGCCTGGTTTTGAAGTCAACCTGAGACTGCACATGAGCTGCTAACCGACCAGGTGCTATGGTGAAACTTTTACAAACGAAAGCTATCGTCACTAACTGGACGCCTGGAGGAGGACACCGCTGTCGAGGTACATAGACCACTGCGAAAGTGGTGTGATGGCAAAAATAAATTAGATTTCTGTAGTTCAATTTGTTTAGTTTGGCCCACAATTTAGCAAAGCTAACATTGAAAAAAAAAAAACATTTCATCTCTTGGATTCTTGTACTCCAATTGCATGCAACTCGTTCTCGTAAAAGGCTTTTAATTCATGACCAAAAATTAATTGAAACAATAAATAGATTCAAAACTCGTGTGCACACATCTTTCCTTTAACTTTCTACAAAATCACCTGCAAACTAAGTAACTACATAACGTGCTAAACCCATTGTCCATTTTACGGCTAGCTCATAAACCAATGATTAATGATACGTAACACTTTACTCCCGATTCGGCGCGCGCGCATTATTATTTGCGATCATAGATCGTGATCCGGCTATTTGTTGGATATGAAACTGATTATATATAGTTAGCATAAAAGCTATTTTATAGATATCTAGGTACCTACATGAGGGATACGGTGTTCTAAATATTTGAGATAGGACATTAAATATGCGCTTACGACTAGGCTTGGTTTATTGTTTAAGACATCCATTATGATTTTGCATGTTCTAGTATTATGTAGGTAGTTTAGTTTAATGCTATTAATAGCTATTATTTTCATGTTCAAGTAGGTATTATGTTGCTGAATATAAAATAGGATAATAATATCCGCTTAGTGTTATTCGATAAATTATTGTGATGAATCTTATTTGAATTTTATCTATTACGTAAGACATTAATAAAATTGTTTTATCCTTGAGGTTTCAGTATATTGTTCACTTTCAGTTGTATTTATGAAATGTTTTTATTTGTTTCAGGTAAAAATGGCATCAAATCAAGACAATTCGTTTAGGAGTAGTAAAAAAGAAAGACGGAACATAAAACAGGTTTTTAAGTTACACGAGTGCTTCGTCATTCTATCTTCTCAATCACCCCTATATACTTCTGTATGGTATATTTCTATAATGATAAGCTTAGTCCAGTAAATCAGTATTGAAGTAGTCATTGAAGATAATCTGTCGAAAATCACCAGAAGTATGTTAACTTTGTGATACAATTTTATGAAGGAAACTTTCTTAACGCGTGAGAAAACAAAATGCAGTCACTGAAAAACGTAAACATGACTGGATATCGTGTCAGGTAGTGCCGAGTGTCGTGTGCGTGTTCTGTACTATACTTACTGTGATTGTAATTAATTATGCTCATCGTATTACTTACAAAGTATTCAGCAGTACTTTTTGCAAGGCGATAACGAAAAATATGAAGAATAATATTACGAGTATCTAGCATTAATGGAGTCTAAACGAAAAGGCGACGACCTAGACGCGCACCGCAAGGGTTGGATCGAGGTGGCGCTAGAAAACGATGCATGGAAGGATTTAAGGGAGGCTTTGCTCAGCAGTGGGACAGTGTAGGCCAAATAAAAAAAAAACGAAAAGGTGATAGTTAATTAATAGTGCATCCCAATGAGTCGGTAATAGGTACCTTGCTGACTGGCACATATTTTTAATTTTACCCACGCTATGAGCTAATTTCATCTACGACAGGAGACCAAGCTTTTGTTCATCAATGTTTTTCATGATAGTTAAGTAATTTTAAATAACATAATTAAAAAGTTAAGCTGCTTCCACGAAACACGGTTTCTGTAAAAGTTGTGAAAGTTAGACCGCAATGGTTCCGCAAAACCAGAATCTTGCGATATATTTAATGAAGGAATTAAACCTACGGTTAATGAGCTGGGAAAATTCTCGGGTCTTACACATATAGGTACGTAATTTACAAAATAACCTAAACCCTAAATAGGTAAAAAATACAAAGGAACGCTCACGTTACTAGTACCTTATACTGGACCCAAAAAAACTGTAACCATGGATTCAGCACATGAGTTTGGACCCCATAGAGTCGAAATTTTTCGTCGATTATTAAAAAAAATAATCCTGTTCCATACATTTTGACCGCATAGGTATTGCATTTTTCTATGAAACGGAAGATTTTTTTTTTGATAACACTGGTACCTTATATAATTGTGTAACTTACTTGGAATAACAATATTTTTAATTTTCGTAATATTAAAAAATCGATTATTATTAAATTATTAAAAGCCTGTTATATCCCACTGCAGGGCAGAGGCGTCTCCACTCTCTTTTCAGTTCTCTCTGTTTACAACTGTTAAGGACCAGTTCTTCTTGACGGAGTCCAGCTCATCCCGCCATCTCTGCCTGGGCCTGCCGCGATGTCGCTTGCCATTAAGAGGGACCCATTGGGTCGTGAGTCTGGCCCATTGGTCGTCTGACATGCGGCAGATGTGTCTAGCCCAATTCCATTTTAGTGTGGCAGCTTTCCAAGTGACATCAGTTATTTTTGTTATGGAACGGATGGTCGTATTCCTAATCCGGTCTGTTAGTTTGATACCCAGAATACTTAATAATATTTGTCAAAGTCCATGTTTGTCCACCATATGTGAGGATGGGAAGTATGCACACGTCAATTAGTCTCCTCTTAAGGGACAAAGAAAGATCACTCTTCATTAGATGTTTTATGGCCCAATAGCACTTCCAGGCATTTTTGGTGCGTCTTGCAACCTCTTTGTTTTTTCTTGCCAGGGATCTGGGAAAGAGACTATTTGACCAAGATAGAGATACTCATCGACGTATTCAACCATAACCGTATTCTTCCCACCCGTCAATGTTTCCTGTGATACGAGCTGTTCGTCATCAACTTGGTCTTTGACATATTCATCTGAAGTCCGACCTCTAGGCTTGCCGTGCTAAGATCGTCTACCTCAACTCGGAGGCTGTAAACGAAAATCGATCGGTCGTTCGAATCGATTAAATCGTCTAAAAATAACGCTACGCTTCTATAGTTAAGATGAAAGGGATTGTCATCCCGAGGGTGTTACGCAATTTTTAGAGTTCGGGCCTCATTCTTACAATGGTTGTTGACCGGCACCCTAATTACGTACCGTACTATTAATCTGAACCATTTCGACGTATATTGCTAGGTAATCTATTGCTTAATATGTTCGAAAAAAAAATCTGCTCAACATCGTAAATAACGAAATGAATGTTGTTGAACTGTCAAAATGAAAGCCATTGCTACTGATAGTGCCATTGCTACCTGTCAGGAAGTAAGTGGGATGATTCCACATGGCGCGCTTTCAGACAGCATATTTCAACTGTACACTGTAAAAAGTACTAGATCAATTGATATGTTTTCCATCCCTATATACTATATATCCACCAAGTCCTAACGTAACATAAGCACGTTTAATTCGAGCACAGTTAAGTGTCCTAATTATCTGACAACTGACAAGCCACAGTTTGTCACCTGCAGATTGATCACAAGGCTCTAAAGCCATTAGTTCTAATTATCTACAACCACTTGCTCAAGGCTCTTTCTACACTTGTGAATAATTACAACACTTAATTATATTGTTGGTCAATGTTGTGTTTGTGATTGATAAGAAAAACGTTAGTTGTTGGCTTGATTGTGTATATTTACGAAATAAAAAAGATTTATGTATGCGTAAGATGATATTAGGTTGAATATTTATTTTTAATTCTTGCAACGTTTTATGACGTAGTAAGGTCCCTAGTGCGGTTACCAAATTATCATTAGGAAGATCATGTTCAGCGCAGATAAACTAAAAGACTGATAATAATATAAGCCCCTTTATTCATAAACATTAATTAAAGTTAAGTAGTGATTAGAGACTGTTTCACCATACCTTGTTATCTTTAATCATCTTTTTTATATAAACCCTAAGATTGTTAAAGTAAACAAAAAAGTCAAAGACTAATTTGTAGATCACACCAGAGAGACAGTTCCCGTATTTTTAAGAACGTTCGCATTCTAATCTCAGTCTCAATCTGTCAAAAAATCAATAAATTTACATAGATTTTTGACAAGTTTTTGACATTGATTGTCGCTGAGATGAGATTGCGACTTGAATTTGAACGTTTTTTAAGTACGAGATTACGCCTTCTGAATGCAATTCAAGAAGAACTGCATTGATATGTTTCGTACATACTGTAGTTTGACTGCAAAGGACCAGTGTCTTTACTTACTTGTCTCTAAACCATTTAAAGGTACTAAATAATTCTGGTAAAATAATCTGTCTGTACCCGATAATCTATCATATCCTTCCTTTGAATTCCAAATTCTGTACCTAATGTGGACATCATTAACTAATTCATAAGAAGTCGATCGAAATTGCTGTCGATCGACTATCGAATCTTTAATTGGTTGAAGTTTTGTCAATTCCAAATTAAAACTAAGTGCCTAGGCACATTTTGATTGATGTGGTATGTTTCGACTCTTTGTAAAAGTAGGTAAAGTAAAGAATCTGAATAATCTGTTACGTCAACCGTGGACCTACCATCTAGGCTGGATGTCGCTTAGAATATATACTTTGTCAATATACCCTGCTTCTGTTCCTAGATAAGCTGAGATATTTAGATAAGGAGTACATTACTGGTACTGGAGAATGTGATCTAGGATGGTTATTATGTTGGGCTATCCAGTAGGTATATGCAATGTAAGGAAAGACATAGTTGATAAATTACTCATTGAATACAATTCAACATAACAACCACCAGGTGTGCATAGAAACGTAACTGATTGCTTTACCTGATACTCTATGAAAGGATGTCCTATCAATTATACAGAAATTGCAGTAAATACTTCACATAATAAGTTAGCTTCTCATTTAACATAGACTTGTGAATTATTCATAAATCTCTGAATGTTTGTAATGTGTTTTATCTCAGGCTGTCACTGTACTGTAGACTTCGTTGTTGGGGATTGTTTTCACTGTCATCCGACGTTATAACATACTATTCTGGATTCTACTTGTAGTTTGAGTGACGCAGGACTAGCGTTGAAAAAAGCAGGAAAACTTCTCGTTTCTTTCCAATTCCGTTGCTTTTTTCAATGTTTCATTCGAAAGTTTCAAGAAAATTTGTCAGTATATATTTCAAGTTTTTTTTTCAATAAAACCGAAAAAAACCGAAAAAATGAACGAAACGGGAAACTTTCATGTTTTTTTTTTATTCAAATCCGTTCTTACTATATTTAACTTAAGATATTCTATGCTTTATCTCTTTCCATAATAATACGTACTAATAAAATGGAGGGTAAAATGAAAAAATATATCGGCGAGCTAATCGCGCCCGCCCCCACTGTTGTGCATCTAGTATTTGAGCTGTCACTTGCACAAATAGTTTTATCAATTTACGTGCTAGTTCCGTTGCAGTTTGTTATCTTAAACATCGAATGCAAATAGTGCAATTGTGCGTTGTGTGATATTGTTTACTTCATAATGCCTCGCAATAAAAGTTGTGTTTGGGATCATTATCAATTAACAAAAAGAGATGGCAAGAAATATGCAAAATGTGTATTTGTACAAAAGAATATGCATATGCAAATGCTACCGTATGTTTTCTATTCTTTTTTGTTTTGTATTTCACCTATTAAAATATATTTCAATTTCAATAAAACTTGTTTTTTTCAACTTTTCAAAACATCAAGCGAAACATTCGAAAGAATCCTGTTTCTTTCCAAAGGATACCTTCCGTTAATTTTTCTATGTAACATGCGAAAAATACGGAAAAAAACCACAATTTGTTTTTTTTCGTGAAAAAAACAAATTGTTATTTTCGGCATTTTCAACGCTACGCAGGACTGATGATAAGCCTTTCCAAAAGTCTAATCAAGATTTCTTTCTATTCATTTTTGGTTTTAGGACAGCTGGTATTCAGCTGTATTTGGTTATTGACACCTACATACAAAAAGGCTAGGCAGAATGATATTGACAGCTTGCATAATTGCAAAAAATAAAGTTAACTACTGTGTCAAAAGTAATGTACAGACATCTGTTCATATGGAAGCATTTATAATCAGTTTGATTGAGCATTTGTATTTTGTACAGGTCATAAATTAAAAAACGGTAGCTAGTTATGAAAATTCTATGCCTAAAAAGAAAAATCTGCAAATAATTCCATACCACAATTATAATCCCGTATCGAATCGCACAATGTAATCGCACTTCCAGCTTGAATAACTCAGCCGTGCCGGATACACGGCAGGTGGTGTCTTGCACAATTTACGCACGGTCCCTTGCAGACGCTTGCAGGCTTGCACATTTCATTCTAATGTTACCGCCCTGCAAGTATTGTGACAGGGTAATGTAACACCCGCGTTTGTGCAAAGTAAAGTAAAATAGTGCTGTTTTAGATGAGATGTTTACTCGTAATGATTTAGAGGTTTAATTTATAAGCGTTTGTAAAAGGATGTTCCTTTTCTTAGACATTTTATTGTTTGGTTTATAGTGCATTAAATTATGATAAGTAATTGGGAATTCACGTCAGTTCCATTATTGTAATGATTTTAATTTAAAAATGAATGGATTCTCATTTTATCACATTTTATATCAAATAGAATTTTAGTTTAGACTAGCTACTGCTCGCGACTTTGTTCGCGTGGAAGTCGTATGACACTACAATTAACTAAAATAGCAGCCACATTTTTATAAAAAAATCCTGGAAACTACGTTTTAGCAGCCAAAATACGAAAAAATCTGGTGACGTGGAAAGCAAGCGACCTTCAGTTGTCCATGTGGGAAGCAGCTCGTTTCAGTTTACATATTTGTACGTGGACCCGCGAATCAGTCAGTTGCCTCTAGATTTTGTTTGTTGAGAAAACAATATACGGCACGGTTGGCGCCGTGGTTAAGCGATTGACTGCTGCGCTGCGTGTCGCGGGTTTGATTCCCGCACGGAACAAATATTTTTATGGCCTACAAGTAGTTGTTCTGGGTCTAGCTGTTTGTGTATGTGAGTTTAAATGTTTGTAAACGCACCCACGATACAAGAGAAATTTCAAGTGTGGGGCAACGTTTTTCTTAAAAAACAAAAAAAAAATATGACTGTTTTGCTTCCAAAAACAAACATATTGTTTCCTCATCCTCCTTACCGCTATTTGTACATATCATTACATAACATCTTCAGACACAGCGGTCATACTTAGTGCAGTACCGTTGATTGACACTGACATTTTAAAGAAATTCTATTGTAACGGGTCATAAGGTAATGTCCGATACACTATGTATCTCTTTGTGGTTATGGGTAAGTAGGTATATAGGTCGCCTAATGACATAATGTGCTATGTAATGGATGTAATAAAGACGGATATTAGTACATTGTAATGTGTAGGCTGTATACTTAGTTGTTACGAGGCAATGATAAGTATAACAGAATAGATTTTTGTGAATGTGTGTTTGATTGTTAGATAAGGAAAAATGACGATTTTTATAAACTTTTTGAGTCGATCTTGTCGGTGCGTTTCAAGTTGAAACTATTGTTTGTAATGTACGTATAATGAATGACTTTACAGTTTTTCCTAAAAGCCCCAAAACTTATAGGAAAATTGTGCCTGTTAGCAACTGAATTTTATGATTTCGACGACAAATTCTTTTGGTAATGCTCGTAAAACTCACCTGTTTCTTGACTTATAATCAAATAAGTAATTTTAGAGTCTTGCTAGATGCCTTGATTGAAAAAAGAAGCACGTTTTAAAACCATTTGCGGAGGTGTATAATAGCTTTATTTTCTGTTATACAAGTTATTTGAATAAAGATAATAAAATATATCACAACAAAATTCATGAAAAAATTGTTCAGTTGACATAACAGGCCACAAAGAACTTAAAAATAAAATAAATAAGCGACGACAACGACTTAAATAGAAAATTCAGTGCATTTATTTTTCTATATTCGAAAAGACATCTGTATTCTTACCTAAAACCAAATAAAACATAAATAATCAGTATTTATTACATAAAGTGACTGTAATACTGAAAGCGTGCAATAATTTGTTACAATTTCACAGATGTCCCTAACATCTGTGAAATTGTTGCTGAAAATTTGTAAAAATCTAGAACCATTTGAATATATAAATGTTTAAATTTTCCTTTAGCTTGTTGTTGTAATGTGATTTGTTGTGCAGCACTCGTAAAATCGCTTTATATTGGGAATCAAAACTTTATGCAAGTAATTGATTTGAGTTAGCAATGTTCCGATAAAATTAATTCAATTCTGTTCCGGTTTGCAATACGATGACGAATTAATAGAATGTAGAATTTTATAGATGCATATTTAGTAGATAGAATAGAAATATTGATTGAGGTTGTTAGGTCAAAATATGCAGATAAATCATGAAAGAATAGACATTTTCGAGAGAAGAAACGTGCCTTATTCCATGGTCTTGACCTCCTCAAAATAACAGTTAATGAGGTAAGTAAATAAGTATAAACGTGATTCAAACATTTGTTTATTTAACATATAACCAGAGGGGCAATTCTTGTGATTTTAAGAACGTTCACAATCTGATCTCAGTTTCAATCTGTCAAAAATACCTCTATTTTCCCTACATTTTTGACAAGTTTTTTAAATTGATTGTCGCTGAGATGAGATTGCGACGTTTTTAATTACGGGAATTGGCCTCCTGATATGCTGCTATGAAAAAGTTATTCATACTCAAAGCATTTACTTTAAATAAAACAATTACAGGCACTTTTGAATTGGCAAGGAGTCGGCCAGTCTGAAAGATGAAGTTAGTTTCCCATTCCAAAGCGTAGTACGTTCCTACGGAGAAGAACGGGTAAGAAACTCCTTGAATACTCTTTTAAAATCAAAATATTGTTATTAATGGGTAGACAAAAGTGGACCCTACATACGTTAACATTATACAGTTCAATATTGTATTTTACTTCGATGGTCCTAGTTTAGCATCTGTGACTTCAAGTGACAGCTATGTGACCAGAACCCAGCAATGTATAAATATGTAAGCTGTCACGCCCTTTGTGCCTGGAGGGTTTTATTTAGGTGGTAAGTTTTTGTTTACATTTTAATTTTAATTAATTATTTTTTAGCTTGAGTACGTATAGTTTTTATTATATTTGTTGGTATATTGGCGTGGCTAGCTGACATATGGCAAATAATTTGATTTTATGTTCTGTGCCTTTTAATGTTAACTTAACACCCTAGTATTGTTTACAATCAAGTATCAAGTATTTTCTAACTGAACAGACAGCTGTGCTGCTGGGGAGTTTGTTGCGCCACTTCTTCTTCCCAGCGATAGCACTAGGAAGTGGTGAAGGGCGGGCGTTTTTGGGGGACTGTCTTTTGTAATTTTGACGTTCGAAAAGTGCTGATTGTCAGCCTAATTTGAATAAATGACTATTGATTTTGATAAAAAAAAAAAACATCTCAACATGATTTTTGTCAGTCTACCAATGGATCACAAAACGAATCGTTTTGTAATACAAAAACCTAATTTAAACCACCATCGGAAAGACCAAATGGCATCACCTTACTTATCTCTATTTCGATAACCTATAAACTTTGAACACGGATTCGCTTGCCAATCATAGCAAATGAGGTATGACAGTTAGCTATATCGGTCAATGGGGTCACTTGACGGCTATGGGGTATTATATAATTCTTATATCATCATCATACCATATTGTCTGTAAGTGTTGCATACCCATAAATCAATGGTTGAATTGTAATAAAAGGAAAACTGGTGTGTTTAACTGACAGTGGGCTGGCAGAAACTGTGTCGACTGAGTAACGGCTATCAGAATTTAAATCCTGTTCCGGCGATCTATATATATTTGTGAGAAATTGTGTAGAATATAGAACGCGTATAAGGCTGTATGTTAGTAAGTGCTCTTCCTATAAAAGAAAACAATACACAAATATTTAGGTAAGAAGTTAGCATAAAGCATAATTAGCCTATAATATTCTCACTGTTGGGACACAGGCCTCCTCTCTTCGAGAGGGAGTGGGCTGTAATCCTGTAATAACCTACCTCTAGTCTAAACTAATACAATGAAATGTTAAAAGCTAATCCTTAATAATATTATCAGAAAATATATGTTTATATTTTATCAACAAGAACTATTAATTTGAGAATGAAAAATATGATAATATTTTTAATAAATTAATTTTAAATGATTAATTACAAAATTTGCCGCTACGTGTTATGATTAATTTGACCTATAACAAGATACTTAGATACTAACAAAAAATTTAAAGATATTTACTAATCTTCTAATAATTATAGTTATATTCAAAATTAATAACCATTCAATCATGTAAACAACATTACTAATGTTCACCTAATCAACGGAAAAAATATTACTACCAACTTAACTTTGGAGTAAAAATATCATTACTGTCTAAGTGGTAAGGTCGACTTTATATACGAAGAGGTGCAAGAAAAATGTAAGCTGTTAAATGCTATTGTGAGTTATCGTATATTTGATCAATATGTCGTAGGTTATGACCGTCGTAAAAAACATATAAAATCTAAATATTATAATATAAATGTAATTTTTATTTTAGAAAAAAGGACTTACTCAAAACGATTATGTCCGGACCTGTCAAAATGCTCATTTTAAAGCCTAAGACCCTTACCGATGATATTGAGTTTCTTGAAGCACATTTTGACAGTGAGACGGGTGAGACTAAAGAGGGAAAGGTTTTGTCTGAGCCAGAAAACCATACATTTTAATGGAGAAGCAATCACACAAGTTTCTCTCTGAAGCAAATTGTCAGATTTACAGCTGAACTGAAATTTATAATAGGGGTTAAAGTATGAAATTGCCGTTTCATTGTAATAGGTACTTCGAATGGACATAGAACCTTCACGGTTTGATATTTTTGAGTGAAACTTTTTTCACATGGTACCTATGAAGTTCTTCTTTTAAAAAGTGCAACATTCGATTATCGACTTTTAATTGTTTTTTTATTCAGCTTAGACAAGAAAGGATGGACACTTCGAAAATTCGAGTTAATTTTGAATACAAGTTCCGACGCGGAACTAACGCGGCTGAAACAACTCGCAATATCAATGTTGCGTTTGGAGAGGGAACTGCTAATGAACGCACCGTACGATTTTGGTTTAAACGCTTTCGTGATGGAAAAGCAAAGCTTACCAATAAAAAGGTAATGGTAACTGTTTGGTGGTATAGAGGTATGAGGAACAGGGTGTAAAGTTCACTCATACTCTATAGACAAGGGAGGATCCTCCGACCAGACGGGTGTTTTTGTCTGGCGGGCAATTGCCCAACGATTGATGTTGGGAAATTGTATCTATGCTAATTGCGCGGTAAACTCTGCTTGCGAGATGCAGGATTTGCGTGACGTCAGTATGACGCGTTGTTCGCATGTGGCGTTTGTAGATACCGCTACATCACTCCCCTCCGGAGACCGGAGGTCGATACTGGATTGAGTCTTGTATCTTGCGATGCTTGCCAGGCCAGCTGAGGTTCCAGTGAGTCGGAACCGGTTGCCGCATAGTTCACGGTGAGTCGGAACTGTCTACGGAGTTGTCCCCAGTCAGTCGGGGTGGCGCTGCGTTATATTCCAGTGCGTCGGATGTACAGCGCCGGGTTGAGGCTGGCTGCTGCGTCGACCAGGAGAGGGTGCTCTGCTTGTTGACCGGCCGTAAGTGCAGTGTGCTGTGCCGAGGTTGCTGATGAGGCTGAGGGTGATGACCAGATATGCGCGGACGCTGCATGCTGGTGGTCAGGCTACCCGTTGAAGCCGTGGGTGCTGGCTGGCTGGGTGACTCGCCGCTAAAGCTTGCGGGAGTGATGATGATGACGTCACGCTGAAGTGTTTGCACGAAGGCTGCGCTGACGATCACGTCGGGGTCACCAGTATAGAAGTATGAGGAACAGGGTGTAAAGTTCACTCATACTCTATAGAAAAGGGAGGATCCTCCGACCAGACGGGTGTTTTTGTCTGGCGGGCAATTGCCTAACGATTGATGTTGGGAAATTGTATCTATGCTAATTGCGCGGTAAACTCTGCTTGCGAGATGCAGGATTTGCGTGACGTCAGTATGACGCGTTGTTCGCATGTGGCGTTTGTAGATACCGCTACAGTGGTCTCAGCATGGTGTTATTCACTATAGTTTTCTCCGATCTAGTCAAGCAATAACGGCAGATGTCTACTGTGCCGAACTCCGAACAATGATAGCAAAACTAGCAGTGAAACAGCCCCGACTCATGAATCGATCTTCACCATTATTGCTCCATGATAACGTGAGACCTCATACAGCACGAGAGACCGTTTTAACTCTACAGGAACTGCAATTAGAAACCATTTTTCTCCCTCCGTATTCGCCAGACCTTGCTCCAACGGACTACCATTTTTTTCGTGATTTGGACAATTTTCTACGTGATAAAAAGTTTTCTTCTCAGGAGGCAGTACAAAATGCTTTCACACAGTTTTTCGAATCTAGATCACGAGAGTGATCCCAAAGGCATACACCTTCCTATTAGATGGCAGCAATGTATAGATAATAATGGTAATTATTTTGATTAAATAAATATGTAAAATTTAAAAAAAAACGAATTTCAATTTTTCAGTACAAATCGGCAATTTCATACTTTAACCCCTAATATTATGACTCGTTCATTTTATCTAGTCACGGTTCATACTACGAAAATCGCCAAATTAAAACACGAACGGTTGACTTGACAACCTGATTGCTCTATATATAATTAAAAAACGAATTAGTCAGTGATGTTATCTTCTAAGACGAAGGTGTAAATTTATTTAAGTAATGAAATAAATTATAAATAAGCTTACCCGCTTCACATTTAGACAACTAAAATTATTTTGTTACTGAACACAATATTACGTTCGTAGCAAACAGTAGGACTGTTTGCTACGAACGTACGGGCAACGCCCTAAAATTATGGTTTTGAACAATCGATCATCGATTTGATGCATGTAGTGGTATGTAAATGTTACTGGCTGGTTGAATATAATGTAACACTTTAGTTAGTCGATAATCGGCCTTATTAGAAGGCTAAACGTCACCCTAAGGGCAATGGAGGGGCTATGCTTGGAGTTTCCCTTTGTGATCGAATTAAAAATGAAGATATCCGCAGGTGAACCGAAGTTACCGACATAGCCCGGAGAATTGCTAAACTTAAGTGGCAGTGGGAGATAGCCGACGGGGCCAAAATGTTCTGGAGTGGCGACCGCGTACCGGAAGACGTAGCGTTGGAAGGTCTTCCATGAGGTGGACCGATGACCCGGATTCGCTGGATGCGGGAAGCACAAAACCGGTCAAAGAGCTTGGGGGAGACCAATGTCCAGCAATGGACGTCTTTCGGCTGAAACTATGATGATGAATAATACCTTCTTTAGTAGAATGTAGATTTTTTGTTGATTTAAAGAGCGCGAAGACAATGTTCGGCGCACCCTGCATAGACAGTCTGTTAGACTGACTAATTTCTTTGTTAAAGGTCAATAAAACTTCAGACATGACTGAATAAACTCAAATAAATTATAATTAACATCGACACAATCATACTGACACCAATACCAAATGACCTTTTAAGTTTAAATTCATTTCACACTTACACACTTAATACTTTCGAATGTACGGACGCCAGCTGGTCAAGCTATCCGAAACTGTCAAATTTTCCCAATGAACCTTGAATCTTAAAGTTTCAGTCATAAAGTTGAAAATTTATTAAAGAAATTTGACAGATTGTAGTAGCTTGGTGTGCTGGCGTCTGTACATTACAGAATACATTACTTCAAAAATATATAATGATCAGTTTTAAATGTCCGCCTGTATGCCTATTACTCATATTAGCATAGAGCTGTCAATACCATAACTATAGGGTGTGGACACATGTTATCAAATGTATAGATAATATAGCGTTACTTTGTCTTATGTAAGTTGTTATTGCGATAGTGTTGTGATAATGTTCGATTTGGTGTAACAGTTCCTGTGGTCCAGAAAGACTTGCGAAAGACTATAAAATTAGATTCTATTAACGAAGTTCAATCAATGACAGTACTCCTTGTAATACGGTCTTCAGTCTCCAAAACTTGATCCTTAATCCCTGGTCTACTTCCTAAGCACAAAATTCGTAGTTTTGGCAGAAGATACGGGCGTATGCCACTCCGTGTCACCTGCGGACATAAGATTAATTTGGGGCCCGAACAAAGAATGAATGACAACACGATTTGTTGCTACGCTACGCCGTCCGAAATAATAATATAATAAATAATAATATAAAGATAAATAATCGGGTGTTGGGTACATTCCGAAGTTTCGAACTACTTTCGAACAGGCCAGTATCTTCGTTGACTAACTACCTGAAACGTCGCCGGATATACCTTCCTGCAGTGTATCCTCGTGGATATCCATGAGGATACACTGCAGGAAGGTATGGATGGATTCTTAGGGGTTCCTTATGCAATAAAAGAGTATTCTTTGATTGCCAAAGGAATTCCTAAGAATTCAGTCATGTCTTCCCAGGTGATACAATGATGAATGACTGTGATTATATGACCATGTGGTGTATCTTAGCGTGAGGCTATTTCTGTTTTGTTTTGTAACAATTGCAATACCTTCAAAATATATCTACTTGAGCCATCAGCGGACGACCACCAGAAGGGCGTGTCTTGATACTAAATAAGTACCTGTTACATACTTTAGCGTTATTATAACATTGCACAATAAAACTCAAACCTGTAGACGCTTAATTTATGTGATTTGAAAGCGATACAGTTCTATCCTGTCACGACTTTTTCGTGATCGACCAGCTGATCCAATTCCGTCTCGAAATGACGGAACTACTTTTGTTACCGAATAATAATTGTTATTAGATTATCTGTTACCGGTATCGATATATGTGTGAAAGTTAATCAAGCGTTTGCTGCTGACCGGTTGTTGTTTTTTTTTTTCTGTCGGTACAGTACCGATACCGATACTAGTGTTGAACTGTTGATAGCTAGAATTGTCGTCTGATGAAAGATATGTCAGTCATTTATTGGTGGTATTTATATACCTTTCATGTGACATTCTGTCTCATAGCTAAATAAATAATTATCGATAATAGTTGCTCAATGCTGTATAAAACAAATAGATATTAAGTTAAAAATTTATAAAATAAAGAAGCGCTTGTCAGCTAGAAACTATTTGTTGAATAGTTTATTTACAAAAGTAAACTAAAAATACCAACTTATAGATTCACTTCCATAAAAAACAAACAGGAAAAATTAAGCCTAAATAAAAAGTAAGCCTAACTTATTGCTTTTATTTATGATTGTGTTTTGTTTATACAAGAGAAGAAAAAAAGAATACACGATTACACGAATCCGATTTATATTGTAATGGAATAACAATACAACTTTCTATAAATATAGCGCTCTAATAAAACAATAACAATGTTTAGACAGCTATCACGAGTCGCTTTTAGTTTGGAAATTCACCAAGTCAGGAGCGAGGCGCGATTTCCTAAACATAAAGAAGAGCTGAACAAAAAAATCGTTGTTAAAGAAAAATGCAATAGGTTCATTTGATGCAGTGAATCAGAACTTCAAATATTCACGTTACTAGTTTTTAGTTCATCTCCAGAAGTTGGTGTTAAAGCTGTCTATTTCTAAAACAATCCTTTATTACTACACTAGTGACCTGCCCTTGCTTCCCACGGTTTCTAAGACTTGACAAAAGTAGTTAGTTAGTCGCGTAGTTTAGAATAACAACGCAGTCACACAAACACACGAAAAGCGAGTCTGCTTATACTACATACTTGTATGTATAGATAGATAGGTTTAGAACCAATAAATTATAGTTATAAATCAAGGTACCTAATCTCCTAATACATTTAAAAGGCCTTTTATGAACCAATGATATTAAAATCTATAGGTATTATAGCCATTTAAGGCCCACAGCCCACCTACATTTCTGCCAAACATTTGACCTTTATAAAGTCAAAATACCTAACAGTCTTATTGCGATAGTCACGAATTCGCGATAGTCCGCGGTCACTGCATGCTGTCAAGAACTATTTACTTACATAATATTTATCAATATAAAAAAAAATTGGCAGAGGCACAGCGTTTTACCTACTTGATAAATTATCGCTTGATTATTGTGATGAACGTCAAGTGTGACAGCCTTGTCTGATCCACACAGTTCCGCTTTGAGTTTATTACTTACGCCATAGGCGCTGTAAAAAGCGTTTTTTTAAAGACTAATGATTAAATAGCCCATAGCTAGATGTTCTTGAATTTTTTTGTATTTTTCGTAACAATTGGGTTATCGAACTTCAAATATAAAGGACTAGCTGCGCCCCGAGGTTTCACCCGCATAAGTTTCGAACCCATGGGAATATCGGGAAAAAAGTATCCCATGTGTTAATCCTTGTTATAAACTATCTGTGTTCTGTACCGCATTTCATCCAAATTCGTTTAGTAGTTTTGGCGTGAAAGAGTAACAAACATCCATCCATCCATACAAACGTTCGCGTTTATAATATTAGTAGGATAGGTTAAGAGATACAGACTTCCGTATTTGTTTATACATACATTACATATTAAATTTGTCAGTAAATCATTCGCTTAAATTAAAGAAATCAAACTGTCTGAATAAATCCATCGACCATCTTCAATCAAGTCTATTTTTCTGCACACTAAATAAAATGTCCACAAGCAAAGCATTTCTCCAACCCGCTCGCCGATCATCGCTCGCGCCGACCCCGGCAGCCATTCGGCATTATTGCGATAGTCACGCGCGGTGTCGCTGTCTGTCGTTGGGACCGGGCACTTGTAGCGCATGCGCCCACTTGTCACGGGGAATGTAGGAAATGTCGAAATGAATCCAATTGAACGCGCGCAGCACGGCCCAACTGCCCGACTAGCTATGAGGTAATGGTGAGTGGACAATGGGATTTCGTATAGAGATTACTGTTGTCTCGCAAAATTGTAGGGTGCCTTTTGAGGCTAGTTTTGAGTAAGTGGGTATTTAAAGCAACTACACAGTTTGTCCTTGTTTTGACATCGTTTAACTTATGTATTCAACTGCTGAAGCGTTATTGCCTTTAGCTGCCTACAAATTTTCCCGGTTGTTGTCGATTGTCACGTGTTTTCTTTAGTAGGTACTTACTTCTTCACTTCATGACGAAGAAGTACACACGGCGACTCATCAAGCTATAAATTATCTTCTCGACTTCTTATCGTACGTAAAACCTTTTCGTACAACGAGAAGGTAGTTTATACTGGAAATGTATAGGTTGATGTGTCGCCGTGTGTACTGAAAAAAGTATGTGTCGATTTTTTAAATCGACCAAATCTGTAAGCACCTTTCGACATACTGCTTAGAATGTGTTATTTCAGTATACCTACTGGTAATATACTTTCCTAGATATAAAAAAAATCTGTTGATTGAGTGGCCCAAATGTTAGAAACTAAGTTGCATTTTCGACTGACAATCAAACTGTTTCCGAACCATTTTCATTGCAAAACACACTTCTCAAGCCTTCTCTATCTGTTATTCAGGACAAATAGCCAACCTTACAATTGACACCTAACACCGTTCTCGAAAATACCAAACACTGTACCACAGTTTCTGGGCGATACAATTTCACAACTAGCACCTTTCCTACATTACTCCATAGAGGCATAGTCTATTAAGTTACCGACCTGTCTCATTAAGTCACTTTTAGACTTGTCATGTTTATGACCAAAGTGGTACTGCCTGACCTATCACGAGTAATTAAAACAGAGACTACAATGGTAGTAAGAATCCTGACTGGAATTGTGGCACCCTTTCATTTGTTTTGTCTTGTTGTGAAACAAGACAAAACGACTGAGGAATTAAATTGGGTAATATGGAACAAGAACAACACAATATGACGACATGGTTGGCGCAGTGGCTGAGCGATCGACTGCTGCGCTGCGTGTCGTGAGTTCGATTCCCGTACGGAACAAATATTTTTATTGCCTACAGGTAGTGGTTCCAGGTGTTGCTGTTTGTGTATGTGAGTTTAAATGTTTGTAAACGCACCCACGATACAGGAGTAATTCTTAGTGTGGGGCAACGTTTTTTTTTTAAAGAAAAAAATATATATAATAACGTCACGTTTATAACCCCTAAAGAAACTAAAGTGTAACATTTTTTCGACAATTACGTTTGTAAGTTTTTGCCACTTTTACAAGAATTTTGCGGTATTGTATTGGCGGGATGTTGCAGTTGTAACACTAATAGCTTGGAATATCTACATGAAAACTTACTACATACCTATGTAGTCCTTGAAACAACTTTAAATATAAAATAAACAAGGTTATGAACATTAGTGGTTTACATCAAATATGTAGGCGTGGTTTTACCGTTTTTGATAAACTTACCGTAAATACCCAATTTCGTTTGTCACACATATGACTTAATGAGTCGTAAGCGAAAGGTGTGAGCTTTACAATTAACAGCATTATGCTAAAATGATGCGTCATATTACTTAATTTTCAACCAAACAAAAGTTTCTTCACACGAACTTATCATTATAATGCTTCGAAGGCTATCAATCGAAGAGGGGCTAACATTTAAGGTTGCAGCGAAGATTCCCATGGTCTATTGTGTATTGCTAAATATTGACGGTATAGACATTTAGTATAGCCTATTGCAGTGATAGGTATCGTCACGGAAAAATTTCAAGCGCTCTGTGGAAAATGAAGCAAGTAGATGGTTGCTAGATGTAGAGAGTATTCATTGTTATTTTTAGATCAACAGTTTGCCGAGTGTGACAAAGTTTATTTATTTTTTTAATTACTAGCAGGGCCCCGCGGTTTTAACCGGATAAGTTTCGATCCCGTAGGAGTATCGGAATAAAAAGTATTCTGTGTTAATCCTGGTTATAAACTATCTGTGTGCCAAATTTCATCTAAATCCGTTCAGTAGTTTTTGCGTGAAAGAGTAACAAACATTCATCCTCACAAACTTTCGCGTTTATAATATTAATAGGATATTTTAAGAGCTACAGACTTCCGTTTTGTTTATTTCAGTGGTTTACATATTCAATTTGTCAGTATCATCTGCATAAATTGAAGAAGTCAAACTGTCTGAATAAATCCATCGAAAATCACTTTATATTAAACTATTATTTTACTTCACTAAAATAAAACACTATATCGATTGAAATAATCTTGATACGTCTATAATACCTAAATATTAATAATTTCTAGCACCAGTCGTGACTGGCTGTCAGCTGATTTGTGAATGTAAATTGAGATTGGCTGCCCTTTGCACACAATAGGAATTTCAAGTTATCGCATTACTTAGTTTGGTAAATTACCTTACTTAACTGTAAGATTCATGTGCTGTTCATATTTTATTAACTTATTGATTTTCTTGTTAACCAAATATTTTTTGACGTCAATAAGTAAGTAGATACTGTAAAGGTTGTCTGCAAAAGTCGACCTTATGTTGTGCAGGGTGGTATCAAAATAACTCTGGTTGCATTCGAACATTTAAGCGAATTTAAAATGAGCTTCCAAATTATTTATAGTTGTTTTTTTGTTTCGAAAAACAGTGATAGAATAGGCACGTTGACACGTTCACTTGGAATAAATGTTATAATTATAACGTTGTATTATTTTATAGCCACAACAACAACAACAATATTCATTATAGTTTATTCTTCAATCTGAGTCGAAGTACAGTTAAAACAAATGCATATCTCCTCTCATAAGACGTCGTGAAAACGACATATATTCCTTTTTATCTCCACCGTACCTGGCTTTAAAACACTCTATAAATATTTAACTACACGTCCATGCAGCAAAAAATAGCAAAAAGTTATAATCTCGGCTGCAAAGTGTGTCTCTAATAAAACCCTTTTTTGTCTTAATTCTACGCTTGTAACATTGCCATATCTTGTAGAGCACTGACCGCTCTAACATTGAGCTGAGAAAAACTTATGCCCGGGTTACACGAGGCTAGTTTTTCAAGCTAGTATAGCAAGGCTGTGTTACTAGGCTAACAACCTAGTAACTCGTCTCGTATAGGGTGTTAGCATTATACTGAGCGATGGCCGTTTTGCGTGGATGTGACGCATGTTTTCCTCCAACTTATTTTTTTTTTTGTGTTGTGTTCTTTTTATGCGTCATGTTTGCCGCAAACAAATGTATTTTCTTTCTTTCTAACACTAGCCTCATACATTTTTTTTGTGGTTTACATTTCGCTGGTCAACCAAGTTTTTCGGCTGCTTAAACGGCCTTTCCTGTGGATGCCTTCATAAATTATGGTCATGACCTCGGGCATACAGAACTATGCACATTTTTAGGCTAGTGAGCTAGTGAAAAATATAGTAACGCAATTTTCGAGCAAGTAGCACCCCCATCGCTGATTTTACTATCCTGGCTTTGTGTACTAGCCTCGTGTGGCCGGTGGAGCTAGTATCCAACTGAACAATTTTACTCTACGGACTAAGTCACTGCAATGCTATTGGCCTAAAATTGTCTAGCAGCGTGTAAACAGCTCTAGCTTGTGCCAAGCTAGGATATTACTTGTTTGCTAGCCTAGCTTCATGTAAGTCGGGCATTTAAGGCACAAAAAGTATTATATTAAAGCCTTACATTAAAAACTAAAAAAACTACCGTAGTATATGCACTTTACCTTGCATTTACACAAGTCGTAGTATTTAATTTAGGTACACCCGGATATGGAACATGTTGCCTTGACATTCACAAGAGAGAACTGTCAAGGAATAAGAGCTTTTTATTGTAAAAACAAAAAAATGCACAGTGAAACAAAATGACAAATTCGCTGGACAAAAATTATGAACATGATTTGTGATGATAAAAAGGATATGAGGATAATAAAGATATAAGATTTGTTAGTTATTTGCATTTTTTTTTCGTTTTTTAGACCGGTAACATTTTTGATATTTTAATTAACACCAATCTTTACATCCTACAGATCTAATCGATAAAATAGATGGCGTTTTAGACAGGGGTTTCATTAAAATGTTATTTGCATGACTGTTTTTTAATTGCCGAAGCCATATTATTCTTTTATGACAGTCATGTATTTTAAATTATGATTTTAATATTATTCTAAATTAGTAAGTTAAAAGTTATTTTTGGAACATATTTGCTCCAAAAAAAACTTTTTGTATCATTTCGGGGCTTAAGTTAGTAGAAATAATGTGACTCGTCAAACTCTAAGGTATTTCCAAGGATGTATGCGTTAAATACCAGAAACATAGGCACACCTCTGCCTAACTCTTTGGGGAATATAGCCATGATGCTATGTACGTATCTATGCCAGAAACATTAATCAGATTTTGAATGAAATTATTCTCAAGAAGAATTGCAAGTTCTGTCATTCTCTAGAAATTATGACTAGTGTGAAGTCTTCTCATAATCGAGGGCAAATCAAGTAACTGTGTCATCAACAAAGTTGCACTTTTAAACCTTTTAAATTTTTACTTAAGATTGCTACAGCACTGTATCAACATCATAATTTACATATAAATGTTTCATCTCATCGCTATAGGCATTATCTTGAGCATCACGATCAGCCACCCACAATACAGTTAAGAATCTTGACATTTTGTCGAGTTCAAAGGAAACGATATTAAAAATAATTTGCATATTACGTGGGCAATATCTGCTTGGAATAATCACGTCTAATAGTGCACTGAGGTTTTAAATTTATCTTCGCATAGACAAAAAACAAAAGCGAAAACATTTTTGTTCTTTTGTCTGAGGATAGTAATTTGAAATAACTTATTTTTTTTAAAGATGGTTGTTGTACAAAAAATAAAAAATCATAATTTAAATAATCGGTTTCAGTTGGACACTGGCCGAAAATAAATAAAAAGCTGTTTGGGTGTAGTTGATTTATTGGCAGTATGCGAATTCCGCTCATGACATTATAGACGTAATTGTCCAAGGTAATGATTTAAATAGAGCAGGAAGTTATTACGAGTAACCGCTAGGCGCTAAGTGGCCATAAATTCACTTTTTGTAAAACAAATTAGATCAATTATTTAAACCACAAACAGACAATATTAAGGGGATATGTGGCCTTGATTTATATTGCAGTTATGTACGTTTTTATAGAAAATGTCATCTAACTCCACAAAATGCCAAGGCAGGCTGCTTGTCACAAGATAAGTGTCCCATTATAAAGGTACCTAAACAAATATGTTTCTGGGCGGTCGGACATTTTTCTTTCACACTGACAAATCAATGATAAAATATTGTACCTACTGTTTATTTTATATATTCTACATGTTTATGTAAATTTGTGTACCTACTTGAGTTATGTTCACAAAAGTAAAATAAAATCATCGCCGCAATTCTTGCTGCAATTTTGTGCTGGTTTAAAGACAGCGTGAGAGCCATCATTAGCACTTGATTTTACCGACGTCCTTCCCATGGCCATAGTCAAACGAACAGTACTATTAGCAGTTCTCGTCTAGAACACTGCTGCATTTATTACTGCTACAGCTATTACGCAAAACAAAAGAATTACGTGTGCTTAGAACACTTGAATAACCTTTCCTTCACAAAAACAACAGTATGGACCTTGAGACATTTTGAAGTATCGAATGTTGCAACGTAGAGGCATATTTTAGAGTAGTCGTGCATAAAAAAAAGTGAAAAGGCGGCTATTATTACGATACCGAGGCCGTACACCGAGACAACTAAAGTAACGTGAAGGTACAAGCGATGAGTGGGAGGCGATAATATCGTACCTCACGATAATACCATAATAAATGCTCAATTTTTTCCAGAAAGTGCAGATAGTGGCACACTGTGTACTTTATGTGGAGTGAAACCTTTGTTCCATCCGCACAAAGTTTTCTAGAAGCAAAAAGAATGAAATGTGTGTTGCATATGACTTGATTTGTTACCTACTGTTGATGCAAGTAAAGGTTTTATTTTACTTTGTCTGTCTGCACTCCGTTGTGTTACTATGATAATCTGTAATAATGTTTTAAAAAGGTAGGTATAAAGTCATATTTGATCTATATCTATGGCCAAAAATATATTATAGTTGTACAAGCATCATGTGGCGTGTGGCCAAAATTGGAACTAAAGCCGCCATCTTGTTTTTTTAATACAATGTGACAAACCTTTATCAAAAATGTTAAGCAACAGCGCCCTCCTGTAAAATCAGTTAAGCGCCAAAAAATCCTTGTAGCACTTTATCTAGTGTTTCAAGTGCTAAATAAAGTATTATTGCAATTTAGTAAAAGCTTTTGTCCACAAGTCTATGTCTTGCACAGTGTTCAAAAACACGGACGCGGAAAGTAACGTCATGTCGCAACGAAGTGCAATGATCGACCAAATCCACGCAGTTCTGTGTGAGTGCCATGTATAGTCTATATTTCGTACTCTGTATGTGATATCACGACAACGTCTATGTTCTAAGCTCGACTGAATGGCAGGTAATTGATTGTGTTAATTTAAATGTAGCAGTTTTAAGGCGAAAAAAATTTTTTTTTTTTGTTACCTTTGTTTACTGAATTAAAAATCTAAGCACAATTCTGACCCCTAAGATCGTGTCCATAAAGGTGTATAAAAATTAAACGCAAAACCATGGAGAGTAAAATCAAAAGTTACCATTAGCCAGTCTTGTATTGTTAAAGGTAAAGCAGAACACAGAAATAAAAGTGCAGGCACGTTAAGATAAAACCTAGATTTGAATAAAATGTTAACTCTCTTTTTACTATCTAGAACCCAGATACACTAATGTAGAAACAATGTCTGCATTTAAAACATTTTACCGATAGAGCACGCAATCTCTTGAATGAAAAAGTAAGAAAGAAATTCACTTTTATTTTCATTGAAAGAGTATCATCGGAATTTTGAAGTAGGCGCCATACACAAAGAATTAACTGATTCGAAATTTCATTTCAAAAACATATTAAATAACATCAACAAAAAAATTTGGGCGTGTTCCGACATTATTGGAGTAACATTTCCTGGGGCAATGTTGCCACATACAACTTGCGTTCAAAACTATTTATATTGCGGCAATAAACAGAACGTGCATGAATTACTCTTAACGAGAACATTAGCGATAAATCGTTCACAATAATTATTAAATAAGAAGCAATTTTTATTCCTGCCACGTGAAAGATATAAAGAAATGTTAAGCAACTCGTCCACAATGCAGCAAAACAAAAATTGACCTTAGCTATCCACAAACGCGCACTGGGCCCGCGTGGTGGATTATGGCCTTCTCACAGAGAGGAGGTCTGTGTCCCAGCAGTGGGGACATTGTAGGCTGATTATGCTAGGTACTCAGTACGTATAATGCACTAGAATTAAGATAGTGCACTAGAACCAAAATTAAAATATTTACTCTTTAAGTTACCAGTATCGAACCGATCAGTCCTTTGAATTCATCTATTATTACGCGATACTAAGTTATCACGTTCAACATAATTTTCGTTGTCGTACCGCTACAAAATCACAGTTGTGTCAGACAGCACGATTGTTAAGTAATCGATGTTATTTAATCATTGAATCGAGTTATCGCATTCCGTTTTTAATATCTTTAATCGAGTGTCCGATTGACTCCAGGCAACGATTTATGTTCGAATAATCGATTTGCTGTGAAGTTAATTGGATCATGTTTAATCAATTAGCTGTAGATACATTTGACGTTTTTTCAAAATATTGATAAAATATGAAATATCGACTGTCAAAATAAATTAGATTGCATGAGACATTCAGAAATCTCGCCCACGTGACTGTTGTTGTTAATAATGAATTTATTGTTAGTGAGAGGTCCAAGGTCGATTTTGACGTATCATTATCTATATTGTGCAGGCGAACCACGAATGGGCAGTTTGGCGAAGTGATATAGGTTGCAGATAGGAATTAAAGCTAAAAGGTCAACGCGCCACAAAGGGCACGCGATCACGATTTTAATGTATTGTTCATGTGTACAGAACATAAAATTTCTGTTCTTGCCTAATACTAGAAACACAGACACTACTACAAACTAGTCATAATTGCAGCAATGTCTAAAAGTAACGAGCCACTGACCTCTGACTTAGATCTAGATGCTCTAAGAAAGATCAGAAGATTCTAAAGAATTGATCTCAAATGTTTCTTTGAAATGTTTTGATGTCAATATTGACATCAATTGATTTAAACAACCTTATCTCACGTCTTTGTTGTTCAATCGAGTACCATCTCTAATTACATGTCTAGAGAACATAAATCGCACTGGAAACATCCAACACTATTTCTTTCAGCATTTTGATCGTATTTGCATTAACTACATTAGCATTAAGAGATTACAGATATCATAAATCATTCAATACAATCACGTTTGTCCATGCTCGCCTACTCATCCTAGGAGTTGGTTCACCCACCTATTGACTATCCTGGTCCATTTACCTCCCACGTGGTCACATACATACCTGCCGTCATGTTTCCTCTGGCCGGCTTTGATGGTGTTGCCCGCTGTGAAAATCTTATACATCCAGTTAACATAGATGGCGGGGTGATCACACATTCATTCTACTTGATGTATGACTTTGGCGAGCTCAACATAATTCAAGCATTGTTTGTGAAAACATATTTCATTCATACTTGAGAGTTTCCTGCGCAGATAATTCTTTCAATTGTTTGACAATTCTTTGGTAATTTATTTCCGAGACACTAGCAGACATTGAAGTAACGTGTTTGCTATGAAACAGCCAGCTTCTATGTAGGTGTTGCATAATTAATTTGTTTTTGCTTCTATCCTAATTATAGAGATGGGATTTTTGTTTTGTTTCAAGTGCAATTTAAATCTGTTACTGAGAATTCGTAATCACAGTGGGTGTAAGTAAATGCATTCAACATGCTGCAGAATGCAAATATGCTCGCAACACTTGGCGATATTCGACGTTTCACCGCCCACAGTTATCCTGTATTTATCGCCTAATAGTGTCGAGTTTCTTTTGTGATTCCACAAACATGGAAACGCAATTGCGGTAGGATAGGAAGAAAACGCTTGAGAATGTCGGAGTCAAAGATCTTGAAACGTCGGATCCGAGTTTATTTAGAGCATCGAGTGTATCTACAATGGTTGGAGAATATTTCAACACGTCGTATTGCAATGTGCAGATTAATCGCCTATTTCCCACACAACCAGCCATTATTATGGATCTCATGCTTCTATGGTTCGTCCACGGCGAATAATTATGGATTTATTATAGTTTGCAACACTTTGGAGCCACGATCAGGGAATCTGCTGATTGATTAATAAGCTAATTCGAGTATAGAGCCGGTCGTTGCGACAACTGGGTCGATTTCGTTGTTCACTAATTCCAGAGTTGGTTGCGTTTTGCCAACGATTTTGCCATGGTTTAGCTAACCATTAAGGTGGGCGTGTGTCTACTTTGCATCCGTCGTTTGTACGTTGCAACTGTTGAATGCAATTACGGATTGACTTAACCCCCTTACCGTTTTCATTGCAGACATATTAAATTGTCCGTCCAAGACTTCCTGACCAAAATTACATAAGGAAGTTTTTTATTTGATTTATTCGGAGAATGACCGAAATACAATGTTTTTTGCGTCACATTAAGTAATGACTTGACAAAAAATTGTCCTGTAACAAGTATCGAAGGTCGTCAATCTCAAATACGGACTTCGAATTTGCATACAAAAATTATTGAGGCGTAAAGTAATTCTAAATATGCTTGAGGCAAACAAGTTATGTTGAACAGATTGTTAGGCTAAATAAAATTGGATGGTTATCGATATAACACTAATATACGATTGATAAACATCAAAATTATACGTGACTGAACACTAAGCCTTAGGGTACTTGAGGCAGCGCGTGCGCGGATCACGGCCCGAATGTTGACGGTCGTGTGTCGACACTGGGATATTATCTGACGATGGTTTGATTCTTATATGTAACATCTTAAGGACGTTTCTTGTCTGACAAGTTTTCGGATTAGCTACTTGTGGGAAACTCAAGCATTTGTTCGACTATTACTATTGTTCGCAGATTGTATGTAGTTGTCTTAAACACAAGGTTATCTTGCAAAACGTATGGTATGATGGCGGCTTATCTAGATAACGTTTGCTTATTACCTTTAGAGGATAATTATTATTTTGTTTGGTTATTTCTACCTGTGTCTTTGGTATTGTATGCAGATTTGGATGTAATGTGTCTATGGAATAGTTCTGTGGGTGGAAGGTGCGCCATTGAGGTGCAAACTTGAATAGGAGTAAGAGTGAAGTTAGGCGCCGGCGGCGCTTGAGCCCTTTTAGCCATATGAAGACCGTATTTATGATATAACAGCGAGCGACAATATACAGGGTGGGGACGTTAATACTACAATTAATTCAATTTTTTACATCTAGCAAATGACGTTTTATTAAATATATAATATCAAATTAGTCTTGTTAGTCGGCTGATTGGCCAGCGACGGAGTAAATATTTATATCGTGAACACAAATCATTAGTATTGCCAGTTTTTTCATTTATTGTCGTCCCGGCATGGTATGAGTAAGTAATTTTAACCATAATCGAGACTATAATAAGAATTTTTAAACACAGTTTAAGAGAAAACTTATACTAAAAAGCTTTTTTTATGTCTAATTCCTCAAGTTAATTCGTTTTTTATCAGTTTTGAATCATCCATCCAGACAGGCGCTTTACTTTGTGTAAATTATTTCATCGCCACTGCTCTCAAAACGATGAAGGCAAACATCGTGCGGAAACCGGCATGTCCTAGAACCAAAAATTCGAAGACATGTGACATCTACCAACCTGCTTGGGCCCGCGTGGTGGATTATGGCCTACTCCCTCTCATCGATAGGAGGCCTGTGTCCCAGCAGTGGGAACATTACAGGCTGATTATGCTATCAGTTTTGAATAATCCATCCATCCTACCTCTACTGTGTTGTACCTATCTTTAATTTAAATTCCATCGGCTTAGTTTGTGGAACCGTTCTTATGTAGCAACACAGTTTAGGTAAGTAGGAATTCTGCTTATTACATAATAAACGTAACGCTTGTTTAATTTAACGTGATTAGCAGTCTGTATCGAGAGCAGTACCATATAAAGTGACATAAGATCACAATCATCTTAACAATGTGTTTGAAGCCATTATACAAAGAAAGTATACAATACTTTAAGCGCTGTTATTGCTCTGTAGATTTATGTGACTTCACACCATCTGTGAGTAATGGTGGTTATGTTTTTAGAGTGTAAATTCTTGTGTGTGGAATAGAGCTTGAATTATGGTTATTATTGAATGAATAGGTTTTATTTGAGCGTAAAAGTATCGCTACGATAAAAATGAAACTATAACTGGACGAAGTTAAAACTTTTGTTGCGTAGAGAGGTGGGTAATCTATCTATATACCTGACTAGTCTGTATTTATCCCACTGCAGGGCAACCCCCCTCTCCCTCATAGGTCTTAAAAATCGACTATACTTTCATGAACAGATCCTATTAGACCACAAATATGTAGAAACCCATTCCAAATTGCTTTGATTGTTTGTTACTAAGGGCCGGTTGTTTAAAATGGTTGGTTAACGTAATATACGTACGTCACATAATAACGATTACGTACTCGTTATTATTTGACGTACGGCAAGGCCATAATTTTGTAATTTTAATTTGAAACAACGCTTTTTTTGGTTTGACGATAGTTAGCACCATTTTTGACGTATACGCTTGCGTCAGGTGGACGTGAAACAACCCGCCCTTAGTAGGTAATACCATTTTCTTTATAACAACCAAAAATATTGAACTGTCTACTGAAATTACTAGGTCTAGTGTGTTAAATAAGATTAAGTTGAACATTAAGTTAAGTAAGATTCAAGGCGCATTCCTAAGCATATTAGCAGAACCAACATCTGATGCAGCAATATCAATTGTTGAAAATATAATTTCGCACCAGTGACTCTTGCCCTTTCCTTTCTTTATAAATTATTAAGGATGTAATTTAGTTTAGGTAACGTTGGGGCTCTCATGTCCATGGAGATAAATGCCCCTAAATAAATAAAGACTAAAAAAAAAAAAAGTTAAGTAAGATTAGTGCACACCTAGAAATAAATGAATACACACTTATGCAGATTTTTCTGTACTGTATTTACCTTTCATTACAGACAAGGACTATTTGCTCACCTAAAGACACGCAATTAAATTTAAATAATAAAGTACACAATTGACCAAGAGCAGCCAGACAGACAAAAAATAATAAAGGAGCTCTACAAGCCTTAGCTACTTAATATCTTAATCCATGCGCGAGATCCGCTGTCTGTCCTAAATCCCACGTAATTCGTGATACAATGACAACGTGACAAAATTGACTGCGATTTAGATAAAAGCTCTTAACTCTCGGTTCCTTTTCACAACACTGATAACAACATCGTCATGTGAATTTAAATAAGTTACGAAAATGTACCTACGTGGCTTAGGAGCTTGTGCTACCTTTCTGGTAATACCTAAGTGAACCATGCGATAGGATAGAAAAGACGGAACTTTGTGATATGATATCTCCCTTATGATATCGATGTCTCCCTTTTTACAATCGTCAGAAAACTATAATGCTTAGGAAATGCGTTCAATCAGCTTAGCCTATCACAGTCCACTGCTGGACATAGGCCTCTCCCAGGCTGCACCATAAAACCTATTCCTCTGCCTTCCGCATCCAGTCTCTCCGAGCCACCTTCTTAAGGTTGTCGGTCCATCTAGCTGGGGTGCCTCTCACACTACGCTTGCCGATACGCGGTCTCCACTCTAGGACTCGTCTGCTCCACCGGCCATCGGTCTTTCGACAAACATGGCCGGCCTACTGCCACCTTGTAAATTTGTTAATACTGTACAAAAGAGTATAATTTTACTTCTAAAAAATAACATTAATTCATGTTTATTGACTTGCCCAACAAGCACTGCAATAAAATTGAGAACCTTCAGTAAAATTGTATGCATACATTTCCTTTTGCCAAGTAGTCGGACCACTGTGCGAAACAGTGTTCAATGTGCTGTGCAAAGTTTCTCTAATTACCAACAAATTACCAACTGATGTAAGAGTATGTAACGTTATTATATTAGCCTCGCTAACTTCAAACGTTACACAGCATCAATTGCCAATATGTTTTCCACCATTATACGTTAAGAATGTGGAAAAAAAAAACAATCCCCATTGTTACGGTAATTTCATATTACACAATTGAATGTGCTATAAAGCTGACGATTCAGACTTTTGCACATTTGCGCAATCAATTAGGTACTGCGGATGGCGTAGATCTGATAAACGGATCACTGTGTAAAGATAGTTAAGGAATTTGATTGCAGGTGTACGGTGCATGAGCTTGCAAGGACCGTGAGGAAACTGCATAGTTTAGTGCAGTGATAGGGCTAGTATCGATAAAGTACGCATTAGTAGTAACGTAACAAAAATATGTAACAGGGTTTTAGTCAAGCTATTAAGTATTTTAAAAAAATGGTTAAAACTTTTTGTCTGATGGCTAATTCACACAAATCTGTTCTATAACTAATAACATTTTGTCGACTAGCAAAGACAAACCGACTTAATGCACTGACGTCACAGGAAAATTATCAGTAAAAAGTATTTGGAAAAGTAATCGATAGCACTTGATCGCTTGAAATTGAAAAGTATTTCGAACAGAAGTATAAGTAGTCAAGAAGCTGGCAATCGATGTAGAAAGCAGATGACAAGAGTGGTAAGAGCTCGTAAGAAGTGGAAGAAGAACAGAAATATCGATACGTACAATGTAGACATTGATACTTTTTCGAATCCCTACTTTAGTGCTAAGTACGGCCATTAAGGCTCGCGTCGGTGATTTCTGCTTATTATCCCGATTAGTATGCGGTTATCTTAAAGTGTATCGGCGACGGTCTCGTTCTTCGTGCTATTGCAGCCGCTTGCGACAATTGTTTCATATCACTTTCGAAGCGTTTCGAAGACAATGTAATGGCTATGCGTGTTGCATTCGATATACCTTGCGATATGCTATAAGTGTGATCGATAGTCAATTGTGGTCGTTTATGCGTAATTTGGTCTAATTTGTGATCAATGTCTTCGATTATAATAATAGATTTTTCGGTTACGTTAGGTTATTCATTGTTTTGAAATATTTCTCTACCATGTTTCTATTTTTTTTTTAAATTGGATCAGTAACTACATTTTGTAAAAAGTAACTCGACAAGCTCAAATGGGCACGCGTTCTGCACTTTGAACGTACATATAATATACTTGCATCCTATCATTTTCCATTTCCGAATTCCACAACTTAATTCCGTTTTCTAATTTCAGAATGCTTCGGCGCCCACTCCGACCGGTCGCGGTCCCGATCCGGCCCGGTCCGAAGCGTACCCGTAGCAGCCGACATCAAGCGTGACGTCGACTTCGACTGTCCCGAAGAGTTCGGTTATTACCCCCACCCCACCGACTGCACATTATACTACGTCTGCGTGTTTGGCGGCGCACTACTCGAGTCATGCACTGGTGGCCTTATGTACAGGTGAGGAATCATCATCATAACAGCCTACCGTAGATACTTCTCAGTAGGTAATGGTCAGTTTTATTGCCATGGTCATTACGCTTTGCAGACGGCCTGATGATCACGGATTGTTGTTGTTGACTGGCAGGAAGAGTTTGCTACCTGTCTAATCTTTCAGCTTCACTGTTAACACACGTAGGCCATAAAGATGACTATTCTTAGCTTGGACATCACATACGAAGCAACGTATCCAATATTACATACAACTACTATCCCATTTCCATTTTTAGTAGAACTACATTTCATACCAGCCAGTACATGTCATGTTATAAATGGCTCGAAGTTTTCTATACTAGGTGCTAGATCTAGCAAGATATCAGATTCTAATTAATTAGAAAATACCATTCAAATAACAAACATATATGCGTGACAATATTAACATTATTCATATAAAGAGATACGCTGTCGGGTTATATGGGAACATCTTGTTAAGCGTGAGAAATTCACATCGAAAAAGTTTATTTTTAATGAAGATAACAACACAGCGCTAACAATATTGAAATCGTTGTATATCATGACTTTGAGGTTGTTGGAAACTTAAAAGAACACCAATGACCTAAATGACTTAATGATTTTATGCTTTGATTTGATTCCAACAAACCAACCGTCCAACCAACAACCAACCAATCGACCAACCAACCGTTGATTTGTTGGAATGAAGTCGTGTCATGAACAGAGTATGCCATGTTAGATATGAATCAAGCCTGCCTCCTTCACGCGTCAATTCTTGCTATGTAAATGTTAAGAGACGATGAAGCGTAATGTCCCACGGCAGTAGGTACAGGTACTATACTTTCGATAAGTGGCTTTTGGTCGTATTTTTGTCCTAAATATTATTTTAATGTTTTCTAGCCACGAGCTCCAAACGTGTGATTGGCCGCGCAACGTAGGCTGTGACGGCACCAGCGCGGTTGGCGGTGAAGAGCTGGAACGGATCAGCGAAAGAGACCCGCCCCCTCGTCCGCCGCCACGCCGCACACCCCCGCCACCGCCGCCGCGTGCTCAGCCCAACCCCGTCATCACCTCAAGAGGACAGCCTAAATTCAGCCGACAAGAATACGAAAAGGTATTTAAAAAAATCGAGTACAAGAGTCGGCGACCTTATGACTGTCCTTTATTGAATGGAATATTAATAATATTTCACTTTCATTATAGCAACAACAACTGTACGAGGAAGTAGATGACCTACCACCAGTCGAGGAAATTGAAAATGACAGGCAACAACGCGTTTACCGAGGACAACCTCCTACTATAGGACAAGTTCAAAAGGATAGAGATGGTTACGCAGCTCAACAAACCAACACCGGAAGAAATTATAACTCTAACATTATTCCCGCGTCCATTCCTCAAAACAGTGGTAAAATAGGCTCCTTCTCATTTGGCTCCCAAGTCGATGAACGACGAACTGCTACTGTTACTCCCGCACCCCAATCGTACAGGTAAGTCCTAATAAGAGTATAACACAAGACGATATATCGACTATGAATAAAGAATTAATAGATAGTGTCGTTATTTGCAGTGAAGACAAAAGTGACACCGTGACTGACTCTTCTAATGACAGACAATTAGACATTGAGACGAATGAAATTATTACTAATGACCCGACTGAAAAACCAGTCTTGAGAAAGAAAAGGGAAGTGGTAGGAAAAGACTTAGTTGCTAATGAAACTAGTACAACAGAGCCAGAAAAAATGTCTAAAAGAAGTGACAGTGGCGAAGAAATGGAGTATGTCGAAATAGATACTGAAGATGATGAAGATGGTACACCACTAGATGATACCGAAAGAGGAAAGAGACAAGTCAGATATTATGTTAAAAATGGCTACAAGTCTCCTGGGAAGAATTGGGCCCTCGTAAAGCCATATAAAATAGTTGAATACCCACAATACAATACTAATGTTCAAAATTCTAGATACCAGCAGGCGTTTAATGACAACCCAAATAATAACAATTATTATGATACCCGCCGTCCACAATCCTACAATAATAATTTATATTCTACAGCCAATCCTTTTTTATCTTATCAAACAGGCAATTTACAATCGCAAGGACTTTTTAAACCTAGTTTACCAGACCCATCTAGTCAGACGTTAGCTCATAATCCTTTGAATGCTGCAACCCAAATAATAACCAAAAGTCCCCCTATATCATCGCTTAAGAATGGCCAATTCACTTCATTAGCTGGTGGATTTTACAATAATGCTCCCAAGCTAGGTAACGTTCAGTACATGAATCAATATTTTTCATCGACGCCATCCAATGTGAATCATCAAAACAATCCGATCTCATTTCCCGATTCATCGCATGTTCCTAGTACTATTGTTACGGGTAAACCTGTCCCAGTGCCAACATCGCCGCGGCCCCAAGAAAACTACAGAACTCAAGAACAAGAAATGAATAAATACCAGCAACAGAACCAACATCCAATTAACAATAATCAACAACCAATTAGAAACGTAAAGGTAATGCAACAACATGCTGAGAAAAGACCGTCAGATGATAAAGATTATGACGATGAAGAGAATTCTAGTGAAGAAGACGATGAAAATTCAGAAGAAGACGATGAAGATGATGATCATCACCCAGCACCACCCTATGAATTCACACACCCAAGTAATAGGTATAAAGATATAGAAAATCCATTTGCTAGCCCTGACTTCGATTTTGACGCATATTTGTCCAAATTAAGCAATGGTGAGTATACAGTTGAAAACACAAATAATAGTCCAAGAGGAGCACCCATAGTTAATCCCACAATTGAAGTAACAACTGCATCACAACTTGGCTCTCGAGTACCCAGTTCGACATTAAGCTATATAGGAATGAGTACACCTAAACCTTTCACTGTACCTTCTGGACCTGGTAGCTCAGCAGCAACATTTGTTAGTAGTTTAAGACCATCTTTAGCTCCGATAAAACAAACACAGTCATACGACCAAGGAATTCAAAGACCAGAACCGACCAGACAATCCTATCAACAACAGCAGCAACAATACCAACAGCAAGAGCAGCAGCAACATCAGCAGCAACAGCAACATCAGCAACAGCAGCAACATGAACAACAACAGCAACATCAACAACAACAGCAACATCAACAACAACAGCAACATCAACAACAACAGCAATATCAACAACAACAGCAACATCAACAACAACAGCAACATCACCAACAACAGCAACATCAACAACAACAGCTACAACAACAGCAGCAGCAGCAACATCAACATCAACAACAACCTCGAAATCAAAACACATATATTATTAGACAAACTGCTGGTACTCCTTTAGATGCTAACAGACCAAAATTAAAACCACCAAATTTCAATGACGACCGCCAGTTACCATTAAGTTATAGCTTCAACAGACCAATAAGTAGCACTCCTAAACCAAATCAAGATAATAAATTGAAAGGAGCTAGCCCTAAGCCATACTTGCTAATCTCTGGGACAGCCGCACCTATTATTGTGTCAACACCGAAACATCAGTACTTAGTAAAGCCTGAAAAGATTATATCACTTCATCCACATATATCAGCAACCGCAAAACCGTATCTAGTGTCCTCTATCAAACCCCATAATGCTTACATTGCACTAAAACATTCCACACCTAAGCCCCTGACGACGTTAGCCAATCAACAACTTTCAACTTTACAACAATATTGGAATAATCCGTCGACTCAATCTCCATTCCGTGCTGTTTCATTCAAACCAAGTACACCAAAAAATATTCAAAATTTAGGAGATTTGTTTTCGCAAGCCATAAAATCGACTCAATCTCCGGTAAAAAATTATAGTAATCATCAAAATGTGGCTAATTCGTACAACAACCAACAACAATTCATAGGCAGTCCCATCACTACCACGACTAGAGCACCACCTAAACGCAGACCGATACCAAAGCCTTCTCCAGAAATGAATGATTATTATTATGATGACGAAGATGAACAATATTACTATGAACCTGTAGTCAAACCAAAATACATGCCAAGTACTGAAGTGAAACCACAAAGACCACCCATGGCTCAAAATTACAAGGAATATGATGATAGTTATGAAGATAATTCTGCACCAGCCAGTGTTAGGCCAAAGCCTACAAGAGTACCAATGAAATACAATAAACCAGACGGTGCCACTAAAAATCATAACGATGTATCTATTGTGACAAAATCTCCAGTAAAAGATTTCAACAAAAACATAAATGGAAAAATTCCTATCCCTGTGTTAGTAGACTACGGTACCCCTACTCCGCATACTCTGATTCGTCCTGAAGTATCTAACTACCAAATTATACATCATATGCCTCGAAACAGAACTGTTATGCATATAAGAAGACCAGTTACTGAAAATGGTCCTAACACTGTTAGGCCTCCCAAATATTTGAACCAAACGACTTTGCGTCCCTATACTGTTAGGCATAGGTTAGCTAAGCCGACTACTCTAAAAGAAACTTCCCAAAATGAAGATAAGCAGACGAGAGGAAGAATGAGACATCCGAATATTGTTGCACAAATGATATCGACAACTCCTCGTGACAGCCACAACGAAGAGACTAGATTTACAAAGACTAAACATGACGGTAAAACAAACAGGTAATTAGAAGAGCACACAACTTTATAATTACTAACTATGAGATGTACTGGAGATGACTCTTCAAACAACTAACTTACACTTTCTGTACAGAATTCTTCGGTTATTTGATATCTATCGCACTAAACGTATTCTGACTAAACTAACATTGACTATAGAGACTTTGACTGTAGAAAAGACTGACCAACTTGCTTTGTATATTGCGAAATCAACTGTACATACAATTAAGTTGAAAAAAAAAATTTGAATATGTGAAAAGTTTTTGACGTTTATTGAGATTTCAACAGAACCAATGGTATTTTTAGCTTGGAACCGACCGAAAGCGTAGCTCCAGCTTCCTATTCAGCAAGTCCCCGTCCGAAGATGTTGTACAACGGATCTCAGAACTACAGTCCCGATCAATACGACCCCTTCTATGCTGTTTATGATGAAGATGGTGAATTGTACAAAGATACAGGTAACATTATAATAACAATCGTAAAGGGCTTCAACATTGTTTAAATTCTATGTTTGAAACGTGTAAATATATTAATTAGGTGGATTTTAACTTTAAATGGAGGTTTTCGCATGGTAATCTCGTCATTGCAAAAGTATTTCATTCGTTCCAAGTTTGTTTAATGATTTTATTAGACTACTATTCTATGGTTTGTAACAGTCTAACTACTTGATATTGCAGCATGACTTTTTATAAACTTATTATAGGTATAATGGGACTTCTTTTCCTCATTTCCTATTTCAAATGGATATTTTTAATAAGAGGTCAACTAAAAACTAATAACTATGAAATTTGGTATTACATTTACATTTGTAACAACGATACTTATCCATATTTTATAAGAAATGTAAATATGACTTTAATTATTATTATTTAAGACGTTATAAGTCCCGTATTATTTTAACATCGAACTTCATAATTCAAGTGATGGCAATGTTTTAACGATTTCAAATAAAATTGAGAAGATTTGGATTTCATTACTGATAATTTAGTCTTCAACCCTATTTACTAAAAACGATGACCTCTAAGCCAACCTATTTCTTAATACTAGAACACCATATTATTTATAATGCACACCTATAACCTTACAACTTCATGCACGTAACCCACTAACTGGTATTGGCAGACTACGTTCAGCAATATAACACGGCCTCGCTCCGCCCAGCTGTGCAGCAGACGTACCGAGGTACCCCTCCCCCTGCGCCGGCTAGGCGACCTGTTGAGACCTACACACCAAGACCAGCGCCAGTTGACTACGATGATGAACTTATACGACCACAGGTAATTTTTGATTATGCTTTACTATCTATTAATCTATGTAAACAAGAGAGCAATATACGAATAGACAAAAATTTACTATGTTCTCAAAAGCTATTACTGCTTACTGCCCTATAAAATTGCTCAATACTCTTGTAGTTTTAATATCGGATTCAAAGAAAATTGTTTTAAGGAATAATAAAATAAACACAATCTTTGCGATATAATTAGTTAAACTACTAAATACTAATTAAGCCAAATAATATTTCAGATAAACAACAACCAGAACCAATATCAAGCACCAATTCGCCATTCGACTAGGTAAGTTTTAAGTTCAATTACTACTAGATCTTAATAATGTATTAAACCGAATAAAGCCAAATGTAAACGTAGCAAACCAATTAACATGGAAATATTGCCTATGATCCAGGGGCGAAGGTAATGAATTGGGATACGATCATAACCCAAGCAGCGGGAGGACGACAGTGTACGAAGCTACCACTTTTAGCACCACTCCTTCCACAACCAGCACAAGCACAACAACACAACGCCCTACTACAGCACCCTACACTGAAGCAATGACCGCGTCTCGATATACCCCAAGGTACTACAAAAGATCAATCTTCAAACGTAAAATCATCCCGGCTTAAATCATTCTCTCAAAATTGTCATTAACATCATTCTATCATCTTACGTTTTCATCTAAGTCTCATCTCTCGTTTGCAACCTTTCAACTGATTCAAACTTCTAACTATTTACTAATTTCTGTCCTTCTTTTGTATCGGTCTTAAGGTTGTTCAAAATTTCATTTCAGTATCTAGTTTTATCAGTACTATTTCTTTCTCTCTTTTAATATTATATTGATGTAATTATGTAGCTTTTGTGGTATCTTCTGTCTCAGTAGTGAACACTAAACATATTATAACTTGTTTCCGTTTTCACTAACTTAACTAATTTATCTGTAGAAACGAGACAGTTTTCCGCCTTTTAAAATAAATATTTATATAAGTAGTATTGTTTTAGAGCTTCAATTAGAAAGATTTTTTTGCTTTGTATTCAACAGATCATCCACAGATGAAAGTCCAATTCCTGAATCCTCTTCAGAACCTTCTGACGAGATCTCATCGTCGATCCCTACCACGCAACCACCAACCTTAAACTTTTCCTCCCTTGCCAAACCTTTTGAAGCGACTGACAATTTATATAGATTAAAAGAGACATTACCTACGACTGAAACGCTTGCAACCGCATCAAGACGTTCTTCTGAAGTGACTAACAATAATAATAACGTGGAAGTGGTAAGATCCAAGTCCAGGAACAATAAAAAGGTGTCACTAACATCTGGTTTTTCTATCAGGCGTAATCCTAATAATGCCGACAATACTTATACGTTGACTGTTCTAACGCGACCACTGGAAGATTTTGATAGGGCCCGTAAACCAAGTAGTCGAGGTGGTAGCGGTAGCAGTAGTAGGCAAAGACAGTCTGATAGGTATTATTATTATAGTACTAGTAATGGCAAAGAGGCATCCATAGAACCAACGTCTGCAGAACCGGCGTCTGTAGAACCGGCGTCAGTAGAACCAGTAGTTGAAACCGATAGTAAATACGAAATAACTTCCGAGAGCTCAAAGCGTAGAAATGATTATGGTTCTGACAACAGCGAAGATGACTACGATATTCCTGTTTATGTAAGACCAACGAGCAGAACAATACCCGTAAAATCTAGGTATAGAAGCACCACCTTGCCCTCCACTACACCTACGAAATATTATATCAAAACACGACCAACTCCATTTTCTGCAAATAATCAAGAAGTTGTTGACTCCACAGAGAATTCCATTAATACCGAAGCATTGATTGAGACCGGTTTGCAAAATGCCCGTGTTAGCGAGTTATCAACCGCAGCTCTAAATAACACACTAAATGAGGAGCCACCTACAAGAGAATACGATAGATCTCAATACACTTGGAGCGAGCCTTCCATTTCACCTTTCAAAACATTGGATAATTTACGCAACACATACAGGAACGCTGATACACGTGACTATACGACCTCTACCACATCCACAACTGTAGCCACAACCACCACACGCAGGACATCCCGACACCGCAATACTAAGAAACAAAAACATTCGCGCAAGCCTTCGTACTATAGTTACCGAGTAGAAGACGAAGTTGTCCCGGACCAAACAACGCAAATATTTAATGGTAAAGTTAAAACTGTCATCAAAGCATTCTTGAACAATTTCGGAAGTTCCTCTGTACCACAATTTACCGAAGAGTTTTCAACTACAACAACGACAACATCAACTACACCCAAACCTACTACAACCACACATAGACATGAAGAGGATGTAGTTAATATAGGATACCAGAAGAAGCCGTTGAGGTATGTGGATGAAAAACCTTTGCGCAGCAATGTGAAGCGTCTACAAATTATAACGGAGCCTTCTGTTAGTAGGTATGTTGCACCGAGTGCTGAATCTATTAGCTTCACTGAAGCGGAGAGCGACATAAAAGATTTTTCATCAACGACTACAACTATGACCAGCATGAGTAGCACTCCCTTCATATATGCAAACTTGCCAACATCTCCAATAGTACAAAGTTCAACAAGTGATTATAGAAACATACCAAGTAGGGACTCGTATCAATCTAAATTCAGTAGTCTTATAACAAGTACGCCAGAAAATGAAGGCTCGCACAAGTTCCAAAACATTATTAACGATGTTCCAGCAACTGAAAGCAATATTCGGGATGTCGATATTAACGATGAAGTAATTAAGTCAACTGCATCTATTGTGGAGGATAGAGCTACGGCTGAGACTGATGGGCGACATAATAAAGTCGAAAGTGAAATCGCATCTACGACAAGTACTACGAAATCGACTACGACTATGAAGTTCGACCCAACGACTTCGACGACTAAAAGCATATCCTTTCCACCGCGAGCCTCACGAGTCAATCCCGCCATAAAGTTAGCTGCGACAAACCCAGGAGGTGGGCGCAGGAGTTACCAATCGTCGTCCAAATGCTCATCAGACAACAGTTTGCAAGCGAATCCAAAATGCAACGAAATCAAATACCAGAGGTACAAAACTCGCCGGCTAGTAGTCTAAGCAGCCTGAAGTTATCTCACATTACTTATTGAGGGTGGAGGCTTCGTTTATTAAAAACATCCTTATTTTCTGCCTCGCGAGTAACTAGCATGAAGTCAAACATCTTATCCGACAATCGTTTAATAGCACCTACATCTAAACTCTTTCGCTTAACATACTGTTCTCATTGGGGGACTTCATGTCGGTTGAGTTGAATTTCTGAATTGTTAACTCCTGACGCGACCTTTCCATTTCCTGCACACTATTGGTATTTTGTGTAGTTTGTGGAATGTTTGTAGTTAAGATAATTAGCTATTTGGGTAGCAAGTTCCTCAATGTAGCTTCACGTAATCGTATTGCACCACATTGCAAACTCATCATTAGTGTAAGTGCACCAGAATCATAAGTGTATCGAAATGTGTTCGAGTTTGGTACGCTACTGCATGTTGTGTAACACCGTTATTAACATATTTGTGGTATTATAATACAGACAATCATGGAGCCACGTCTGGTGTTCAAATCTTTAGATCACTCATACTTGGAATAAAACATTACATCATGATGAAAATTAAAATTTACTTGAACCATTATTTGAATATAATTTTGAAAATGCTTCGTCTTTAAATTCACGCATACTAACTGAGGGTTATATGAGCGAACGTGTTGTTCAGTTGGTAATGTACTATTTGCAGGCCCACCAGTACTCGAGGCCGTGGTTCCGCGCACTATTCCTCCGCGAGCGATGCGCAGCCGCCACAGCCACCCCCGAACAGAGGAACACCACCAACGTTAGAATTGAATACAAACTCAATCATTCATTTCATTTTCACTTCTTTTTACTCAATCATCTTGCTTTATCTGTTATTCTTTTTGTAATCGTTATACATTATTTGATTTGTCATAATGATTACAGAATGCAAGTTATTGTCAGGATTTAAAAAGTAGCATTAATTGTTCAAATCCATATTTATCACAAATTATAAAAAATACGAATCATAATTGTTTATAATCAAAAGTAAAACTGCACTTGTGCACTTCTTCTCATTTATATACACACAATAGCATGACTACATCTTGCAGCACCTAAAACCGTTTTTGTTCTGAGCAGCCGCAGCCGACCAACATTGAAACCGTCGACGGCTATTGTCTCGAAAACGACTGAGTTCGTTGACGTCTATGCTCACCCACCGAGCAGGCCTGACCCTGTGTACCCACAGCCCACTCCTGACAAGACAGCAGCTAAGTGCAGGAAGGACGTCTGCCTACTACCTGACTGCTCCTGCGGTGGCAAGGAAATACCTGGTACGTTAAGGCTTTGGTTCTTCCAATAATAACATTTTAATGGTTCTTTTATAAAGTTATTTTAATCATACATACTATACTCGGAAAGCTGCCACGCTTAAATCTTCTTCTTAGCGTGTAGATAGCAATCTAAATGGACTTGGCCCAGAATTCGGCCACTTGTTTGGTGCCATCACCAGCATCCGTTATTATAACGCTTAAATGGAATTGGGCTGGACACATCTGCCGCATGTCAGATGATCAATGGGCCAAACGTACGACCCAGTGGGTCCCGCTTAATGGCAAACGACATCGCAGCAGACCTAGACGGAGATGACGGGATGAGCTGGACTCCTTTAATAAAGATTGGTCCTTGGCAGCTCTAGATAGAGAGAGGTGGAAGGAGAGTAGGGAGGCCTTGCCCAGCAGTGGGACATTAACGGGTAATAAAAAATAAAAATAGACATACATAACAGCTCTATAACGTTCCCAATGCTGGGACACAGCCTCCTCTCTGTGAGAGGGATTTTACTTTGTCTAGAGAATATTTTATCGACTTTAAATATTTAAATGTTTGTTGTAAATGGTATTTGTGACATAGGAAATTTGCCCGTCAGCGAAGTACCACAAATGGTATTGATAACATTCGACGATGCTGTGAACGATTTGAATAAAATGTACTACGAAGAACTTTTTGAGAGAGGGCGAAAGAATCCGAATGGCTGCCCTATTACTGCTACTTTTTACGTCTCCCACGAGTGGACGGACTATAGTCAAGTTCAGAATCTTTACGCTGATGGCCACGAATTTGGCTCTCATACAGTGTCGTAAGTCAATGAGCATAGAATTCTCTCTGAACCTATCGGCATCTTTGGTAGACTACAGGTTTGCCACTAACAGGGTATTTACGGCCATCTCTATAATACATATATTAAACACTATCTAATAGTATATTATATTGATACTAATCGTTTTTTATTTTTTTTTCTCTTCCGCAACTCTTCCGTCCTTCTTGAAACCTATTTCTCTATCTTCCTCTTCCTGGCACTACTCACACACCCACACGCACATACTACATCCCGACACAGCCGACATGCCGGTGGAACAAGTGCCTCAGATTGTTCTTCTGACCTTCGACGACTCTGTAAACGACTTGAACAAGGGTCTGTACGCTGATCTGTTTGAGAAGGGTCGCGTCAACCCCAACGGTTGTCCGATCTCCGCGACATTTTATGTGTCCCACGAATGGACTGATTACAGTCAAGTACAGAACCTTTACTCCGCTGGACACGAGATGGCATCACACACGATTTCGTAAGTTTATGGACTACTCACTACAGCACATTAATTTGACAGTTTTTGCACCAAGGACATGTACAGTTTCAATTACGACTCAATTTTACTACTCCTATTCTAAATTCCTGCCTTTGAATTTTCTATTACTCTGATTTCTGGGTTTAAATTAATTTTGTGGAGTTTTTTTGTTAATCTTTCAAAATATTCTTTGCGATTTAATTTTTTATTCTTTTAATTCTACTGTAATTTCTACTTCTTATCTTCAATTTTACTCAACCTATGGTAGGATAACCAACTAACGAAACTTAATAATGATTTTAGACATAGTTTTGGAGAACAGTTCTCCCAAAAGAAATGGTACAGAGAAGTGGGTGGACAGCGAGAAATCTTGGCAGCATACGGTGGAGTTAAGCTTGAAGATGTAAGAGGCATGAGAGCGCCTTTCCTTTCCGTTGGAGGCAACAAGATGTTCAAGATGTTGTATGACGCTAACTTCACCTACGATTCGTCGCTGCCCGTCTATGAAAACAGACCACCTAGCTGGCCCTACACTCTTGACTACAAGCTGTTCCACGATTGTATGATACCGCCTTGCCCAACAAAATCTTATCCAGGTAAATGTGAAAGAAAACTTGTTTATTTTTTAATTCAGAAACTTGGATTTTTTACATTCAATGCCACTTGCTCAATATCAACTTTAGTGTTATGTAGTCTAAGTTCATTTTTGTGTGAAATATAAGGTCTAAAAAGGAATTTAAACTTTGTTATGTATACGAACAATGATTTATTTGTTCTTAAACTTTTTAAGTTATCTGAGGTTCTAAATTAGAGTATAGTTACATATTTTGATGTTGATAGTATAGCATTGGTAAGTAATTGTACATACTAATGACAATTAACTTGCATTTACAGGTGTATGGGAGGTTCCCATGGTGATGTGGCAGGACCTGAACGGAGGCCGTTGTTCCATGGGTGACGCCTGCGCCAATCCTCCCGAAGCCGAGAACGTATACAAGATGATATTGAAAAATTTCGACAGACATTATACTACCAATAGGTAAGTTATCAAATATTCCAGTCAACCAACGAAGAACAATCAGGAACCAGTAAACTAGAAAACCAACTCCAGAATAACCGAAAACAAAAATGCTGAATCTTGATATTATATGATCTTCCGATCAATTCTGTACAAATCTCACCGTGAAAACTTAGGTGAAATGAGCTGTCAATCAAGTCAAGCCCTAACAGATGGCAAACAGCTCACTTTACCTGTGTTTTCACGGTAAGATTTATATACAATAGACTAAATGTGGTATCACTGTGCTATCAAACTGAGTGAGAAGAGATAATACGTTTTGACTTTCACTATAAGTTAGAGTTAGAATAGAGACAACAAACACATGTATTCGAATTGAGAATCTCCTTCTTACAGAGCTTGGTTCTAATTTATATACATACACACTATCCTACACCATGCCTATGTTGCCGTGGGATGGATACAATAATGTAATTAAATTTTAAGTACCTCAAACTAATAAAGGTTTCAATAATTTCAGGGCACCCTTCGGTCTCTACTACCACGCAGCGTGGTTCACGCAGCCCCACCACAAAGCTGGCTTCCTCATGTTCCTGGACTTCATCAACCAGATGCAGGACGTTTGGATCGTCACCAACTGGCAAGCGCTGCAGTGGGTCAGAGACCCCACTCCTATTAACAGGCTTAACAACTTCCAGCCCTTCCAGTGCAATTACCAGGTGTGTATGATCTTCTACTTAATCTTCATCATCTTCCTGCCCTTGGCTCATGTTACTTGGGGTCAGCGTAATAAGTTTTCTTCATGTTGCTACCCATTGTTTAGTTTTGAATTGATGAATGTTTTCTCTTACGGAGGTGACATTATCACTAAGAGGATTTTAAATAAATAATGTTTCTCCAAGATAATCTAAACCGTATCATAAATATGCCTCAAACTGGGTAATTATCCACATCAAAATGTAGGTATTTGTAAGTTTATCATTAACTCCTTATATTTTTATATTCCAGGATCGGCCGAAGAAATGCAACAACCCTAAAGTGTGCAACCTCTGGCACAAATCCGGAGTCAGATACATGAGGACATGCCAACCCTGTCCCGAAGTGTACCCCTGGACCGGGAAATCTGGCATCAGATCTTCACGCATAGACAACGATATCGGAGAATAAGCGGATAAGTTACTATAGCTTAATAATACTACCACCCTCGATATACGAGTATATGTTGAGTGTTGATACATCAGATGTGTCAAAGCTAACGAGGCAAGAAAGGTTTCGTTTGTGTAATTCACAGACTCATCAGTAGAAATTGTTTTGTCACCAACTGAAGAGTGCCATTTAGATTTTGATGGTCACAAAGCAAACTTTGACAATTTCATAGTAACGAAAGGTGTTCGTTATGATTCTCTAAAATACGTCCTAAATGTATTGAAAACTGTGATATTAAGTGTTTTCAATCGTCTAGCGTGAAGATAGCGTCGATTTCATTAGGTTTAATTGCATGATCTACTTGTAACAATACTCGTGCAATGTTTTTTGCAATAATTATATTTCCTATTTTGTGTTCGTTTTAGTTTGTAATACTCTTTAAATTAATGCTGATGTTTAGTTAGACTTTTTAATTTGTCATATCGTGATAATAAAGTTACAGTCTCCAGTATTTATCGCATACATCCTAAAAATGATTACCATTTTCCGAATAATTTTAAACGAAAGCCATATTAAAATTTAGAAAATATGTTTTTCTAATCTTGCCAGCTTCGTGGTTGACACTGCCTTTTTATAATTTGTAAATATAGAATATAGTTGTTAGGTGGTAATGTTTAGCTACGAGTTGTATTACGTACGTTCTTAGCTGTGTTTAAATCAAAGTCTTCCGTCAAAGTCCCTATTATGATTTTTCAATTGAATTCAAATACACATGTAAAGTTTTGGTTTGGACAATAAAGTTTGTAGTGTGTAGCATTGTGTAGATGTCTGTCCACATCGCATTTGTGTTCATCTGTGATGTTGCACATGTCTATACAACTGTTCATTCATTCGAGGACGTATTACAATACATAATTATTGATAGGAGAATTCCTGTTTGAGTCATAGGTTTCCTTGTTTCCGTGACTTCATTCTTCTAGCTTACCTTTCTAGACTACTATACTATGACTCCAACAATAAATTCGTTTCTTACTCTATTAGGATTAAAGCTTTGGTCTGCTATTGCAACTAAAGTAATTGGAAGCGCTTGCTACGAATCTTATTTAAAAGTTATTCATTATTTAATAAGCCCTACTGTAAATATAGGATTAGTATTTAAAATTGGTAGTTTCACTTTTTTATTATCGTCTCGGCTAGAACCATGTATCTCGGATATGACTGCACTGAGGTAGTGCAAAACTTTAGAACAAGTTGATTTTGTATTTTGTATCGGCATCATTATTTATATTATTGTACAAGAACTGTAACAATTTTGTGACCAGTGCTGAATAATAAAATGCTATAAATACGTCTAAGTTTTATTTTGCTTTCCCTTATAGTATGAAAATTTACTTGCAGTGCTCTCCAAAAGTTAGTAGACATTTTTCCACTTTAGCTGTGACATAATGATTTAAAATTAAATAAATAATCAGGTAAGTACTCCTTAGGGATTACTTGATTATTTTTTATGAAAATATGTCATAGGAAATTGAATTAGTCAGTAAAACGTTATAGCAGTTCCAACATTTGGATCACTAGAATTTTAAATCATAATGTGGTGTGTGTGGTTGGAGGCTACTGTATGTGTTCGTTTTATCACATTTCACCCTTAGGAACAGGAGTTTTTTTTTACAATAACTCCGAAGGAATATGTGTTTCTGTCCTTCATAAAAAATGTACCAAGAATGAAGAAAGAATTAACTCCACGAAATAAAACTAAAAGTCAAGGTTACGACCGTGACCATAAAGAATCCGCAGTGATCATCAAAAATTAAATTTCAATCATAACACCTGTGTTGTGATGTTTCGTAGACCAAGGTCAATGAAAGCCTATAAAAAACCTCACACATGAGCAAACGACTCAAACATAATTCAGATAATATGGCAGTCTCTTGGTTTTGTGCGGTTATTCTTGCCTATTATGTTTTTGGTGCAGAAGTAGAGGTAGAATATTATCCCTCTCAATCTGTCTTAGACACGCGATATAAAGTAGACAGAAAAAGGGAAATAAAAAGTAATGATACGCCTGAAAATTTATATACTAACAATACCAGCAAAGACATTAAATGGAGACAATTCAAACAAGAAGAAAATGAAGACGATGGAGAAATTCATAAAAGAGCGCTAGATCCAGTGTTTCACGGACATCCAAAAACCAGAGAGGAACTATGGAATGAGCGCTTTTTAAACGAAACTTCATTTTTCGACCAGACACCATCGCTTACGAATTTGATACATAATATATCTTTGACTTATTTAAAGGATTGCACACCAGTAATACTTTACGATAGTCAAGTCAAGTCCAAGGAAAGTTACTTGGTACAAAATCTTCTAAAGGGATTTCCAATGACTTTTGTTCATGGATATATCAATGACAGCGGTGAATTAGTTCAGCCTAAACTATTACACGCTAACTCAGACTGTCAACATTTTATACTCTTCTTGACGGACATAAAGATCAGTGCAAAATTACTGGGCAAGCAACCTGAGAACAAGATTATAATAATTGCAAGGTCCTCTCAATGGGCTGTACAAGAATTTCTAGCAAGTGTTAATTCAAGAATGTTTGTTAATCTACTTGTAATTGGGCAGAGCTTCAAAGAAGAAGACGATGCGACTATGGTAAGTAAAGATTTGCAACAAAGATTTGTTAACTTTTAGAGGTGAACATTTTAATAACAATATTGAACTGCCTATCTAGGAATCACCATACATTCTCTATACGCACAAATTGTATACAGATGGATTGGGTGCTAGTCAGCCTGTAGTGTTAAATTCTTGGACACATGGCAAATTTTCAAGAAATATTAACCTTTTTCCTCCTAAAATGACTGAAGGTTATGCTGGTCACAGATTTGTGGTCGCTGCTGCTAATCAGCCTCCTTACGTATTCAGAAGGTAATTACGAAAAATCAATCACTGAGGTTCATCCCGATTTCTATACATTTTACATTTCTTTATTACTGTTGTTTAGAATAAAAGCAGATCTTGATGGTGGAAATCCTCGAGTTGTATGGGATGGCGTTGAACTACGGCTAATAAAATTGTTGGCTGAAAGAAACAACTTTTCTATAGAAATCATAGAACCGCAGGAGCCTAATTTGGGGTAAGCCAATGACATTAATTTTATTGATGTATTTGAATTTGAAATTGCTAATGAAAGATAATTATTTGTTAGGCCTGGAGATTCGGTAGCTAAAGAAGTAGCAATGGGACGAGCAGATATAGGGATAGCGGGAATGTACCTGACCAGCGATAGAGCAAGGGACATGGATGTGTCGTTGCCGCATTCTCAAGATTGCGCGATTTTTATAACACTGATGTCGACGGCTTTACCCCGGTAACTGCTTATGACGTCACGCATTGCAACTTATCTGTACCAATTTTTATCTAAGGTTAATTTTAACCAATACCTATGTATATATATATATATATGTATATACTTCCCTTTTAACTAATTCATTGTTCTAATGGTCGCAAGCTTAACTGCTAAGCATGAAGTTCTGGGTTCGATTCCCGGTCTGGTAAAGTGTTATTGGTTATTCCATCTGAAATTTCTCAGTACCTAATAGCAATAGGCTCGCCCTCTTAAACATATCTCCTCTGCTTAATCCCTCGCGGATTACAGGCGCGTTATCATATACCCATATTTATATTTTTTTCAGCTATCGAGCAATTCTCGGTCCTTTCCACTGGCATGTTTGGGTTGCTTTAACGTTCACCTATCTTTTCGGAATGTTTCCACTAGCTTTCTCCGACAAACATACACTAAGGCATCTGTTGCATAACAGTGGGGAAATAGAAAATATGTTCTGGTACGTCTTCGGAACTTTTACAAATTGCTTTACGTTCCTCGGTAAAAACTCTTGGAGCAAGACGAGTAAAGTAACAACGCGGTTGTTGATTGGTGAGTTTATTTTCATTATACCCTGTCCATTAGGTTCACCATTTTTTGACAGCTGTCTTAGAACGTACATATTCCAGATTGTCGATGGTACTCTTCTTTGATATTTTATATTGTTTGAGCCCAGTAGGTGGCCACGTTAATTGCGGCATCAGTGGCATTCATTAAGTCATCCAAGGTGCAGGTGAACGGGCACTTAGGGCACTCCAGCAAGTGAGGCATGGTCTGATTAGAGGCACCGCACTCGCACTGGGTATTGGATGGGTCAGTAATCCCCCATTTCCACAAATTGTGTCTGCAGCGCCCTACTTGGGTACGCAATCGATTGAGAGCTTTCCGTATAGGCCACTGCAGATCACGGCCGAGAGGCAAATGTTCCTGGGGTTTAACGAAGTAGGGAGGTGGTGGATGCTTCCCACAATTTGCTTCTCTCGATGGATGGTTTGTCCTGGGTGGCCTGCGTGGATCGTAAGAAGCTCTTGCGACTAGACCAGATTAGGTAAAAGTTAACTTTAAAATGCGTAATGAAATGTTATAAACTGCCTTACCTTATTGAATTATCTTATTTATGGCTTCTTACATTATAATACCGTACGTGTATCAATCAATGTATTGTGTGTTGCTGCAGTCACTAGTTCCATCTGTCAAAAAACAGTTTACCTAATGGGCAGGCTATAAGATAATAATCTGCTTCAAATTGAATATTGATCTCTTCTATAATGTCTTTATGTTCAGGTTGGTATTGGATTTTCACAATTATTATAACGAGTTGCTACACTGGTTCTATTATAGCATTTGTAACATTACCAGTGTTTCCCGAAACTGTGGATACAATAAAACAGTTACTGGCTGGATTTTACAGAGTTGGTACTTTAGGTAAAAAAAAATGGGTTTTTCAATATTTTTTTCTGTGGATTTTTAACTAAAATTGCTTGTAGTTTTAAACAACATTACGAAACGTGTGACTTAAGTAGTCCATTATTGACGGTGACGGTCTAAACGCCGTGCATTGAAAGACTACTTATTTAGGTCACACGTATCGTATGCTATTTTATAGTTAGTGTGATTTAGACCCGCACTTAAGTCATGCTTTTCTGTGTAAAAATGGAATACTTAAGTCACAGATAAACATGTCTTAAGTGTGGGTTTAGGTCACAGAGTCCTATAAATGTTATGAATGGTTTTTACACAGATCGAGGTGGTTGGGAAAAATGGTTCTTAAATTCATCTGATCCTAATACCGCGAAATTATTGAAAAAACTTGAATTGGTACCGGATGTGGCAGCCGGAATAAGAAATACAACCAAGGCTTTCTTTTGGCCTTATGCGTTTCTGGGATCCAAAGCTGAACTTGAATATATTGTGCAAGCTAATTTTACTGCGACGAAGTAAGATATTAGTGGTGTTTTCTAAAACTTTTGGTATTCACTAAAATCTTTACCAAATCTGACTTAAAGTAATTTCATGATATCAAATAAGTGCAGCTACTTATTAACCTACCGATTAATTTAAATTCTGTACAAGATTGAATCACCAGAACCATCATCATAATCATTAGAACCTTTAGTACTTACAATCGATGAATTTCAGGTCAAAGCGGGCAGTCCTCCATATTTCCAACGAATGCTTCGTTCCATTCGGAATAACGATGGGATTTCCTAACAATTCCGTGTACTCAGCGAAAATGAACTTTGATATAGCTAGGATAATCCAAAGCGGCCTTATTGATAAGATTACTGACGAAGTACGCTTTGAAATGCAACGAAGCATCACTGGAAAGTTACTCGCCGTAAGTATTACTAATTGAGTTGTGCTCCTTGAGTTCTGAGTTGAGCTGCGTGATTACTGACAAATGCGTGTACTGACTGGAGAGAATCTGAAATCGGGAATCTGTGTTGTTTTTTCCTCAAAAAACCATTTCAGACACCAAACTACACATGATCAGACCAAGATTATTCCTGAACTTTAAAGGAGACTACAACCTCTGAGTTTGTTTCGGCCTTTCTTCTTAGAGTAGTCAGACAGGAAACGCTGACCTTATCTAGTTTTTAAAATATTATTAAAAGACGTTTAAAAGTGTTTATACAAACGTAGTTACAAAAATAAAATCATGTATCATTTAATTAAATACTGACACAAGCATCACTAATAATTATGATGCAGTAAACCATGTCTTATGTAGGTAGGTATTTGAAATAATAATAACCGTGCATGGTACCTGCAAATAGTTCTATTAATTAGTTACCCGTATCAAATTAAAAATACAGTCAAAAATTCAATCGTTTACTGAGGTGAAAATTAATCATCTCACCTATACATATCACATCATATCATATTACATTATATTATATCCGTCCACATTTTTGTTAATAATAATTGCAGGCTGGCAGTGGAACAATAAAAATACCATCAGCGGAAGAAAAAGGTCTCACTCTAGAAGATACACAAGGAATGTTCCTACTCTTAGCAGCTGGTTTTATCATAGCTGGAACAGCTCTAGTCTCAGAATGGATGGGAGGCTTCACAAGAAGATGCAGATTTACGAGAAGAGTTGATACACCTATCAGCGTTAATTCTAGAGAACACTTAATTCCTACGCCAAAAACTGATATTGATAGTGAGATAAAGATTATAGGAGACACTGAGAGTAGACTGAACTTTGATAGTAGACCGTCTACTGCTGTATCCACGGATACTTTAGATGGTCAAGTAATCAATGTTACCGAAGATAATATTGATGTACATAACACTTTCAATGTTGGTAGATTTGATTCTAGAAGGTCAAGCTCGTTAGATCTGGATAGAGAAGTTCGGGAGATATTCGAGAAAGATTCGAAGAGGCGTAGATTTGTTTCTCATGATATGGAGTCTTTAGATGAAAATGGAAGCACAGTTTCTCATGCTGCCTTTGGTGATCCTATAAAACATGATAAATAAGAAAATTATAATAATACATTATCCTTTAGAGGAGTACCTTTGTGAACCTTGATCACATAAATCGCCACATTATAGACCAATTTTCATCAAAAAGCTGAAAATCACATACACGCCATATTTGTGATGGTTGCGAATCAAATTTTGTACAACATACAACAACGCAATTAAAATGTTAGTGGTTATTTTATGTTTTATTGTGTATGTTCTAAGAACTTCATGTCGGAGATGTGTGTTTTCATTTTATTGTAATAACTTCATCGCCATTCTGTATACCAAGCCACAAAGTCATCAAACGTAGTAGGGAATGCTTTGTATTGTCATCTGTTATTATGATTTTTCTTACTTATAGTGTTGTTAATAAATTAAGTATATGGGTAAGGTGTAGCTACAAAATAAAGAACGAAATTTGACATCCAACTCTTTATTATCCTTCGAACAGTCATCAAAATAATTTATAACAATTTTCTAACACTGTCGATAAACATTAATATTTCATTCAGCCACTGAGATGTTTCATTCATCATACAATTATAATACACAGGGCAGAAATGGCTGCCTCAACACAGTGATACAGCGCCGTATGACCTACATTAATGCAATATTTGGCCCGGCCTTATCTTAAAAAATAATTACACAATTATGACTTAATATTCCCGAGACGCACCTCCGGAAAACCGTCGGCGTACCCTCTCATTATCAGTAAAAATATCGATAAAATACAACAGATTTTGCATTCTTTGTAAAATTCAAACGAAAATATACCTAATACCTACCTAAGCATTTTGTTATAAATGTATTGCACAACTGTTGTTACAAGAGAAATTAATGTGAAATCGATTTGAGTATTCAATAAGGATATGTATTATATTCCTATATTCTATTTGGATTGTTCACGATACCTGTGGTGCAATAGCAACGAGACGGGAAACGTAAACACATCGACATCTACTGTGAAGAAGTTCAGCAAAATTTTCTGTTATCTTATGTCTTATGACTACGTATCTTTTTAAATGCAATGAACTAGATTATAAGTTAACTGAACAAGCCCTTTGCTATTGTCACACAGTGAGATAAAATACAGGTAAATACATATTACGAAAGTAGGTACATATAACGAACAAACAAACGCTTTTTACAATAACACACAACACGGTTGTGCGTCCAAATGAATAATTATATTTATATATTTATTAATTAATTAAACTTGAAACTCATTCCCGATAGCAAAGCTCACAACCTCGGAAATTATGCTCCCAATACCAGCTTAACTGTCGTATAATATACAATATAGTCGATACAATAGTCTGTGCAAGCGATAAATACTTAACGTCCGTTACTTTATCTCTCTACGCGAGTACAAAGGAAACTTTACTTATTGTAAACATTTTCATCCGATAACAATGTGTTTTTGTGCAAAATTGCGTTCATTGATTTGGCTATGACCTCATACCAGTGCGACTGTACTGTGATAGGTATATAGGTTACAGTTAACGTGTTTGATATCGTACAATGAAACACTTAATTATATCATACCATGTTCTACAACGGACAAGTAGAAATGAACTCTAACAAGAAACAAGGATTTCGCATCATCGCCGAACATATTGAGCAAAATTTTAATACAAAACACATCGACGCTTCCAGAGAAAGGAACTTTTAGGAACGAGCGACCGAAAACAGCAGATAACGCAATTGTAGAATCTCAAACTACGGGGCCCAGAGGAGAAATTTACAAAGATCGCCACGCACGAACAAGCAGCAAGGATCGCCCTTGTACAAACGACCAATACAAAAGTGTGCGGCGACCCTAGGGGTGTTGTAACAATGAGCGGGCCCAGGGCTGTAACAGTGTAGGTAATTATATCACATTAACAATTTAGTCTAACATTCAAAGTGTACTTACATGATCTTTATAATATTTCCCTATAAACGGGACAACATCCATTATGTTTCGGTAGTAAAATATTAATTCGTTAAACCTAACCGTGTACTTATTTTACAATGCGAAAATACATTTTATTTTTTAAATATTCTTATGCGTTCAGACTTTTGAACTTCAAAATGGATAACTCCCTGTACAAATTTTAACAAATGTACATTTAACATTTTGTTACTGTGATTTGAAGGTTTATACTAATGATATTTTATGATGCAAAGTTGTTCATTATACTTACACTTAATTATATTTTTACAGTTATAATCACATTTATACAGTTTGACTGACAAACGTGGTACAGAAATATATTATAGGTATCGTTCTGACCGTAGTATGCGCGTACAGTCAAGTGCAAAGATAAAAAGAGTTAAAATCGCGGCGTCAGATGTCACACTCTAAAAAGCAGGAAACATTTATTTTATATTTATCAGGACATCCAACATATATCTAACATTTATTACTGTTCTTACTTTTGTCTCTGACTGTATCCAAACATTTACTATTGCGTGCTACGACCAGAACAATTGACATCATCAAATGACTTAAGATTACCAGGATGTGAATATTAAAGCAAAAATGCTATAACATACAAATTTTGGTACAAAATGGTATATTTAGGCACTGTGAGTAAGGCAACTACAGTGAGACGATTTGGGGAGAGGAGAGGGTGTCAAGTGATTCTTTGGGCCTTTCGTGCAGGCCGTGCCACAAAGAATTGAGGTGTTAGGATAGGATAGGTTGTTAGGATACGTGCTACAGACAGGAGGTAAGGAAAGCAACATCTAAGGAAAGCGGGGCGATGAAGGACATTATGAACTATGGACGACACAATGTTCAGTTTCAGACAATATCATCTAAAAATAGGGCGGATCGTGATATAGTGCATATAATAGTGTAAATATTTTAATGTAAAATATAATTTTGTATGTGCTTAAAGCTGACTCGTAGGTATATTGTTCTGTTACAATAACTACTAGTATTAACTTTATTTAAGTAGAAATAAAACAAACTTCAGATCACATTAACAAAATTAAAAGTAAATGTACTATCAACAAAGTTGTTCCATTTATTTTTGTAACCCATTATAGCCACTAAATAAACCTTACTTAACAAGTAATTACATAAAATATGATATTCAAAATTGACTCGATAATATTTTGGTCTGCAACGAGATACGACCATACATACATACAATATTATGAACGGGATTTATAGTATAAGGTATGATCGAAGCGTAGAAACGTCAGAATGAAACTATATCTGCAGTGTTCTTTTTCCGAACATTGAACAATCTGCAATGCTATTATTTTGGTAATAGCTCAAAGCAAAATCCAGAAAAAGATGCAATATATTTTTGACTCTAGTTCATTCTGTCTCTCAAACTTAACTATGTACTCAAGTGTCGAAATGTCAAGAATTCTAAATTTTACGATATAAACTGTGTTTACTTACAAAATCTGCTTAGAGTGCAAGTGTTATCATAAGAAATTTTAAAGCTTCGTGTGGTACCTTTATATACTCATCTCTAGCTAACATTACCTACTTAGTTACATAACATTCGTTCCTAACGGGACGTGTATACATATTATGTAAATATCATTATGATTTCTCATGTATAAATATGTCAATAGATAAAGTAGATTTTACAATACATATAATTTATTATCTTCTGTGATGACACTACGACTACTAATTTACAGATTCAAGTTCGGATGTCACACTATTAATATAATTTTTAAAATGGCACAAAAAACGTTTTAAAACACTAACACAAAAGTCAACAGTCGTTTGTTTATAATATAGTCTTCCTCGCACTTCACATGTTGTGGTCCGTGTCCATGCACTACACAACTCCATCTAGCCGCTTCTTGAACGCACAAACTTTAACATTAGTGCACTAGTACATGTTACAGTCACTAATCTTTAAATTGACTAACTTTAAGCTAAACAGACAATGGCACGGATTGCACATATAATGTCGTCTATTTACAGGGGAATTCAATATCTATCTATATGTACTTAATGTTCAAAATTGTTCTGAAGGGCTGCTATTGTACTTAATTTTAACATTTAATCTTAATCTTTAGTGTACTCGTGTGCATTACAATAATTAATTACGTATTATTAGAGGGTAGTGTAAAGTTGAACATTCAATTATATAGGATCTCATTAGAGATCTACGAATATGTAACGAACTAGTGTGCCCAGAGAGTGGGGCTGGATTCTCACAGGAGAAAGTTAGTCGACCGTGCCATCAAAAATTTAAGCACCGTTTAATTTGGATGCACCTTTCCTTATCAGACTTTTGGAGTGATAAGATTAGCACTGTGCCGCGGGGGTAGTCTGTTCAGTCCAGATAGAGCATGTCGGGTTGGAGGACGGTCACCGAAGCTCGATAGAGAGAAGGGGCCGCGTGGCGTGCGTGCGGGGCCTCGGGGCCGCGCGGGGCTTAGCAGTGCGGGTGCAGGGGCCTCGGGTACGAGCCGAAGGCCTCATAGCCTAGCTATGTGGCCCAACCCTCGATTCGCGGCCGCTTCGTGTGAGGCTGCTCATAGTCCAGAGGGCCTGCACTGGAGTGCCGCATGTCCTGGCCAGCTGGAGAGCCCATGTTGCTTGAGGATACTGAACCTGCAACGTGCCGATACACTGTAATTGGTAAGGTTAGTATTGGTTAATAGGTTTCAAATACATTTTAGTTACTAAATATCTCATGCGATTAAGCAATCTAGCTATGTTACATACTTTTTGAAAATACAAATTTTAAATTCACTGCTGTCTGTCAAAGGCGTTGCTCGAGTATTTCCCGTTTCGTTGAAAGTTTTTAATAATGCTCATAATTCCCCATTAATTTAATGTGTTCCATCAAATTCATGTTGCAGCTCAAAAGCAAAAACAAACAACTAAGGGCCGAGAATAACGCCTTGCATAAAAACTTCAAACAGGCTTTAGCCAGCAGTGGATTGTCACAGACTAAAAAAATTCAAACACAAGCTGTTAGCAACACAGTAAAACAAATACACACCATCAATGACTCCAGAGAGATGAGCGGGCTGTGGCGCAGGAGCAGGCGGCGGCGCGCGGTGCATGTGGTCGGGCGCGCGCGGGGGGGACACGGGCTCGGCTTTGATTTTCACGTTGCTGGGCGACGCTGCCGGGGGGGGCGTCCCACCGCCGCCCAGTACTGGCAAGCTGCTACTGTTGAATAATTGAGAAGATTAGTGACTCTGGAAAATGGAACAAGACAAAGGAGGGATCATAAGTTTTACAAATTATTTGGTAATATATTGACTTCATGAAGTAAAAGGGATCAAAGAATTTTTACGTTTACATTGAGACATGTAGCCCAAGAGAAATTTAATACAGAGCAACGCCTAGATACAATAAAAAAAATGTTTACCTACTTGCTTTCATAGATTTTAGCATATTCTTTATGAAAACCTATGCATATTAATTGTAATAAATTGCAGAAATTATTCACATCATTTTTTACAGCTCTCTCATTGAACCTACGCATACCAAATGAAAAATGTAGCACTTCATCAAGCGCCAGCACACTAGTACCTGTCATAACGGCAGTACGTTAACCTGATAAGCCCGTATTAGCATTATGTTTAATTCATAACAGCCAATTAGAAACATGCAAAGACCTAAAAGAACCCGTAGCAACCGATAAAGTTAATTTATGTTGTAATTATCTGTACTCGATTGGCGCAGTCATGCGTGGCGACCAAGTGAAAGTAGTACTTAATTTAACAGTAGGAACCCCCCCTCTGTCGCCTTGTTTCTGTACAGGTGCGGGGGACAGAGTAGGTTATGGATACTGGTACTGCTGTTAAGTCTGTGAACGATACAGTTGCAGATTTTGGTGCAACGTTCACCAGCTCCGATAGCCGTGATCGTCTAGTGGTTAGGACCCTACGTTGTGGCCGTAGTAACCCAGGTTCGAATCCTGGTCACGGCATTGTTGACACTGTTACGGGGAGCAATTTTTTTGGATTCTTTTTAGGTGGGGTGGCCAGATTAAGTAACGAATATTTTTTTAAAGGAATGGATTACCAGAGAAGATTGTCGTTTGACACAAAAGATTAATTAAAATCAAAGATGGAAATAAAACAAGCGTATAAGGTTTTTTTCCAACAATTTTGGCAGCCTTCACCACTGACTTCAAAAATAAATTGGTTGCTTTTATTGATGATCAAAACCACGCCATCTTTAGAAGTGTATAAGAATTTCTTTGTAGCCGAAAATCAAGGGCAATTGGAGCAGTAGTGAAAGGAAATAATGTTTATTACTTTCGTAACAACTCGTACAGTGGTCAGTTGTTTCACTGATTCTGTCACCAGTTCCGATAGCCGTGATCGTCTAGTGGTTAGGACCCTACGTTGTGGCCGTAGTAACCCAGGTTCGAATCCTGGTCACGGCAGTGATTACACTGTCGCGGCGGAGCAAAGTTTTTGGAGAAAAAACTAAAATTCTGCTTGTCATTACCAGGAAACCTAACTTCTTGCAAGTTTCGGTGATTTTACAGAAACTTTAGACGGCTATCATGCTAATGTTCACTATGCCCGCTTCTGATAACAATTTCATTTAAAATTTTTAATGCCCTTTGATTATTTCCCCTCCTTTACACTTTTACATATTATTATTTTACATATTATTAAGACTACGGATTAAATAAACCAGAATAGCTAAATTGATTTATTAATTTGGAGGTATAACAGCATATAATAATGACATCGATGATTTGAAAGTTGATAGCTCATTTAAATGCAAATATTTGACAGCTATATAATACTCGTAAAGTTCCTACATATGACTGCAATAAATAATCATCCAATAATAATATTTCATATACTTCCATTTATCTGTGAGATGATTGAGTGCATATGAAGCTGGCAGCGTTTCCTCTTTGCATAGCCAAACTTGTTTATTGATATAGGAAGCCATCAATCTGCTGATTCCTATAGTCTGATCATGATGTTCAATATGTAATTGATCTATTATTTATTTGACATTGTTTAGAATCCAATGGTAAAATGGTGATAGAGTAAGTTGGTATTTTAAACAATCTAATGATTATATATAAGGTTTATCTATTCATACACGAAGTAGTTAAAGAGATACGCCTATTCTTAGCCTAAGATATTGGCGAACTCATCCCAAGTTTGTCAATATCGAAAAAATATTAGAGAATTGTTTTAATTTAATGTATTTTGTTTTCCCTTCTAGTCTTACACACGTTGTCTACATCTCTTTTTATCTACGCTCCTATCGCAGATATGCTGGAGAAGATTTTCTTAGTAATAAGCATCACCTTTGTACGTTTTTTAGTTCCTTACTTCTTTTTGTTTCCTCTTTTAATAGGTAAAGTCAGCCCCATCATTTCCTTACGCAAGTTACTTACAAAATTTACTTAAATTTAATGCATAATTTAATTTTAATTTTTTACATAAATGTTGCCTTTCAAAATTATTGCGAATACTATCTATGAGGAGGTGTTGGACATCCTCTGGTTTATCACAAACAATACAATTAGGTGAAAGGGATTTCTTCATTAAAGAGGTAATTTTTTTTTAGTGGTACATGTCTAGATCGTATTCCAAAAGCTATTTTAAGTACTTGCCTACCTAGTTTAATATAGGTAAACCACGGTATCCGAGGAGGCTCACATTGCATAGTTTTGTACCATATTCCTTTTTCTCGAGATTTGATGTCAAAAGGTTCTTTCCACTTTTGTTGCCATGTTGTCTTGCCTTACTTCTTGTCTGTTTATATGTGTGTAAATAAATAAATAAACGACAGTTAATATTTTCTTTCATTTAAAAACACGCCATCTCTTATGATCTATAAGAACTTCAATGATCTGAATAATACAAGCAAGGGCACCAAAGTCGAACAGCTGCAAAGAAAACTGGTCAACGACTTTCACAATGCAAAGCGATCATTCATTTTATTGATACAGACACAGCATCCGATAGCCGTGATCGTCTAGTGGTTAGGACCCTACGTTGTGGCCGTAGTAACCCAGGTTCGAATCCTGGTCACGGCAGTGATTACACTATCGCGGCGGATGCTTTATCATCTTTTGTTTTTTTTTCTTCTTAATTGGAATTTGATGGAAGTTATAGATTTATTAGCTAAGATAGAAAATATATTATTATTGTCGTGGTTTATGAAAATAGATTTGTGGAAGTCTTGTAAAATATGGATGAATGCCAAAAAAGGTAGTTATATAGTGGGAAACATTTTAGTTATGGATTCTCGTGGTTTTTGTTGTTTGGCCTAGCTTCTAACTGGGTGCCCATAAGTATGCCATTATTATCATTATCAGCATTTATAGATGAATATTTCGTACCTACTGGTCGAATCTTCGTCCCCATTTTGGAAATCATCTTAATTTGTATCGCCATCAAAATAATTCAAAAGAACATTTTAATAGTCTCTTATCGAATTGCTTATCAGATTCAGCAATTCACTTACTGGGCACAAAAACTCTTCCAAATTAATTTGAGTTTTTTATTCCTTTTTTCGTTGGTTTAATACGAATCCAATCTGAATCTGCTCATGCGTGACGGCCATTCATTTGACACGCTACGCCTCCCGGAAGACAATCTGATGCCAGATTTTATCTCGCGTTGGGTCCTTGGCAAAGTGTCCTTGTATTTTTTGCTAGCCTTCCAATCTTTTGAAAACTTCACTGAATTTATGCGTTTGGTTATCTTTAATTTTCAAATTAATCGTACTTTTTATTATAGGAGGATAAAACTTTTCAGGTTTGAGTAGTACAGACGCCCGCACACCAAGCTACTACAATCTGTTAAATTTCTTTAATAGATTTTCAACTTTATCGGTAACTGCCAAATTTTCCCAATCAACCTTGAACCATAATGTTCAAGGTTGATTGGGAAAATTTGGCAGTTTCGGGTAGTTTGACCTGCTGGCGTTTGTACCTAACAATAACTGCTTTAATTCTGACTTATAATTTTTTTTTACCCTGAAATAACTAACAATTAATTTACAGTTCTTATTTTATACCAGCCAAATTATTTATATGTTTCAAATCAAATCAGAGTCCTCCATGCTCTACCGTCACATGGGCATGCAAAACATATTAATTTTTAATTATTATTTAATTTACACGATAAAGAAAATAGTATTTTAAATAACAATTAGTTTCATATTGTTTAATTATTATTTACTGGATTGCAATGCGTAGCAAGCACTGGATATTTTTTATTAATACTTTCAATATGTGCCATCCAGTTTATATACAATATATAGAACGCAACTAACTATTTACACTAGGTACTTAACTAAATGACTAAGTAAGTAAACATACAAATAAATACAAAAAAATCCTTTTGTTTTTTAGTCACTTAGGCGTCGAAGTACTCGTCCACATCGCTGTCACCCGGAAACGTGCCCAGAAGACTGGCAGCAATTCCACGTTGAATTATTTACTTACTTTTTAATCGTAAGTTTTCAATAACAAACTACTTCTAACGCTTCGAATGTGTATGAGTAACATGTATTTTTCGTTTTTTTGTTCTTACACGTGTCTCTCAATGTGTTTTTGATTTTTCTTTCTTTGGTTTGGTTTTCAAATGCCTTCACGTGGCAACCGGCAATTTAAATTCGTTTAGTTGTTCTTTTTTTCATCTAAATTACTTCGGTTGAACGCAAGTTTTTTCTTCATCTAGGCAATTAGATAATTTTATGAGTAATGCCGACACAATAGTTACAACTACTGAAAATGAAGCTCCTTTAAACATAGACGAGAGGCGTGATGATAAATTCATAAAAACTTTTTGTACTGCGAATTAATGAGTTAATTTGGCATTTTAACGCCGTTTTTGCTCACTCTGGCGCACGCAACCGTGAATGTTCATGATGTAACTGTTTTAAAGAGATTGTTGTTTTCGGCAGTGTTACCAGTGGTTCCGACAGCCGTGATCGTCTAGTGGTTAGGACCCTACGTTGTGGCCGTAGTAACCCAGGTTCGAATCCTGGTCACGGCAGTGATTACACTGTCGCGGCGGAACTCTCTTTTGGTTTTTAGTTAGTTTGTTTACGAAGCTATTCGGAAACAATGTTGTTGAAGATGGATTTTTTTCATCATAATGTAAAATTTTATTAATTTGTTTCTGAGAATCTTTGTTTGTTAGTCTAAACTAAAAGCTTAAATTAGAGGACAACAAGCACGCGAATCATTATCAACAGAGTCCTTTTTTTAACAATTCATATATTTTGTCGATCAATAATAAGTATAATTTTCAACTCAATACTGAATTTGAATTTAATCATTAATATTTCCAAAGTAACAATTAATACTTTTTTTTATTGAAAAAAAATCGAACTCGGTGGAAGAGATTTCCTTGAATCCCTATTAACACGATCAGGCCGTATATACGACTTTGGGCTGAAATAACGAAGTATATGGATAAATAAGTAAGTATGAATAATTCCATGAAAATTCATACAGTTTACCCATACATTCACCACCTCGTACCCAACGCTAGCCCACAGACTGATCGCATCAAAAGAGTCATAAGCGACACATATAAAGAGTGGTATGAAAGTGATCACAGACATGTACCTGTTGTGCTGTAGCGTCTGCAGCTGGTGCGCCCCCCACGTCAGTCCGATGCCCATGTCCGAGTTAATGCTGAAGTCTTGTGGTCCGAAGTTGCCGAGTCCTGAGTAGCCGAGAGGTGTCTGGAAGAAGAAAGAGATTGGGTCACTCTAGTGAACACTTAAGATATAAGGGCGAATTTCACTAACAAAACTGTACAGGAACAGCACATCTAGACCACGTTAAAAAGTTGTCATTTTCATCATTGTTACGGAATATTGACACTGACAGCTGTTAAACGTGATTTAGATTATGCTGATCACGTTCAATTTCATTGGTGAAATTCGCTTAAAGATATTGTATTGATAATATTGAATAAACCGTCAACACAAAACAAAACAGATAAAAATTCAAACTCAACTAAACAAAGGTCCTAATAATGCTACTATTTTATGAATCTGCTGTGGTTCTAATTAGAATCAGATCTGATAATGAATGTTAACTTAAATACATTGATAGTAGCAAATTAAAATTCAAAGAATCAAGCAATAGAAGCGAACCATTAAAATTATGTATTTATTATTATTAATTTAACACTTTATTGTACACTACATGAAACAAAAAAGACAAACGTATTTAAAACTAGTGTACAAAAGGTGGTCATATCGCGCAAGGTGATATCTTACAGACAACCTTTAAATGGACTGAGAGACAGGACAGGCCTTTTAATTTTTTGATTAATTGGAAGGCCTTCAGGGCATTAGGATAGGGTTAAACAAACGAAAAATAATAAAAAAGTGCCTCACAATCACCTCTCCAGCATAAGAGATATCGTCTTGCGGTGGTGGCATAGAGCTGGGTATGACTACGCGCAAGTTATTGTGCCGCGGCGAGTGATGCGGCGGCGGTGCGTGCCCGTGCGACTTGTGTCCATGCCGGTGCGGCGATGGCGCCGGCCCGGGCGACGGCGATGGTGTGCATCCGGCGTCTAGTGGAGATCCTGAACCTGGGTAGCCGTTGGACATTTCTAGCATTCCGCCGCTTGGATATACTGGAATAGAAAGAAGGTTGGAGTTAAGTAAAGATGACGCAGTTGGTCTTAGTTTTTTTAGGATTGAAGTAAAAATTTAAGGCATCCAAAGCTAGTATTGAAAACTGATTTCAGATATCTACGTTATTGCTAATTACTGTGTGCAAAACCAATGATAATTACTAAAAGAGTTTCAAAAGACAACCAGATGTAGTAAAAAATAAAGCTGAGAAATTACCTGAATCGGTTTCCGAAGACGAGGGCCGTGGACTGATAGAAGTATGCATCTGTGGACTAGCTTGCAGTAGTGATTGATCGTAGTTGCCAACTGGGACGCTGACTGGCAGATTGTAATTGCTTCCTGCCACGCCCACACCCACTCGGCTCCCGTTCAACTGGTTCCTCTGCATCATCATTTGGAATTCCTCATCAATCTTGGAATACTTTGCCTCGGTCCTCGGTGTCAGATTGTACTCGGGCTCAGCCTCAGGGCTGTCCGGGGACATCACTCCGTTCTTATGCTCTTTCTTCGTTAGTGCCTGTAAGTGTCAGCGAACACAGCTCAGGTGGCTTGACGAGCCAAACTTATAAATACTCTACTCGTACTGTATTAATCTGGCATGCATTAAAATCCAGTTAAATTATTAGAATACACCCTCTATACACACCATTAGCGTTATCACTTATCAGCTTCAATCGCGTTAAACGTAATTGCTACCGTTTCGTTTGTTTAGATTTTATCACGTCAGTATGTAGTGGAGGGTTCAAAATAAAACAGTGCTTTCAATAAGACTACAGTGTAACTAGGTAAAATTGTACGTGTCAAAATTTTTTAGCGTACATTTGTGTGGTGTCGAACGCAATGATGCAACACTGACTATACCCTTGTATTACAACATCGGAGTCAGGTAGGCGCGGTTAATTCAAATAAACACAAAATATATTTACAAAACCCATGCTGGTACAGGAAAAAATAACATAAATATTTGGGGTATCTAGTCATAAACTGTTAGTATAAAACGGGGTGTCTGGTGTTTTGTACTTCATCCTTTTTTCTAACAGGAAATAAACATGCTGTTACTTTGTTGCTCGTGTTTGTCTATGCCTATGTGTATATTGATGTGATATCGTTTACACAAGGTCTTTGGGTACGAGATCTACATCTATAAGAAATCTAGTGGGGTTCGAACAACATTTGCTTGTTTATAACAGGGATTGTTTTAGTATCAAATGTATGCATTAGGGTATTGTGTGTAAGTACAAAGCACGCGGTTAATGGGATAAGTCAATTTTGCATGGACATTGCATTGCGATCACGGGCACACAGATGACGCCGTACTTAATGTACCTCGATGATGTTGCGGTTGGTCAGTGACTCGTGCGGCTCGTTGTATTCCGTGTATTTCAAAAGAACCTGCAAAGAAATAAACATAATTGGTTGTTGAAATCTATCTTCCATTATTTAAAAATCTATTTTCCTTAAGAGCTTGTACAAAAAAGCCGCTCGCCTGAGATATCTCCACAAATCATCTTCATTGGTTAACTGATTATGAATATTTTCAATTTATCTTGGTTTTTCTTTCATAGCAACCATATTTTCATTTATTTTCTTTTTGTGTTTACCTATCCATCTTGTAAATTGCACACTTAAGGAATTTAAGTAAAACCTACAATTTAGTATCTACACTATCTTAATAGCAACAGTGTTGTTCACTCATACAACATTTGTTTGAAAAAATATTCCTTGTTTAGTATAATGTGTAGTTAGTTTAACATAGCCACCGTGACGTTACATCATTAAATACAAAATTACAAGTAGTGGCAGATCATTTGACTCAACCGTATGATCTTTATGGGCGGTTTATTCAGTCAGCGTTGGCTGTAAACGATAAAAAAATGTTAATGCAAATAACCTGAGTCTAGCTGGTACTACCAAGACTTTTATTAAAATATAAAAGCTTAGTTATAAGTGGGGCGTGTTAGCCGTGTAACGATAAATTACTGCGAACCACGTTAGAAGAAATTAATTCCATTACTGTTGGAATGAAATAATTTTTCCTTTAAAACTCATAACTTACTTCAAATTACAAATACGACTTTAAAAGAAAACCATATCGAACAAAATGCTAAGCATTCATCTTTCAACGTCATGAACAATGTTATAAAAACTATAGAGAACAGGAAGCTAGTAAAACAGAATTTACATATATAATTAATAACGAAGATTTACGTTAAGAAATGATAATAAAGAATGAATTTACATAATTTGAACCACACTTTAGATTCTTTGATAATCTAGAATACAACGTTATAATAATTCAATTGTAAGTCAATAAATTCACTAAGATGACATATAGAAATGATGACATATAAAGATGCACACGGTGTAAACATTCAACCCAAAATGGATAAGTAAGCATATAGAAAACTAAAGCAAATTGTTTGGTAATTGAAGTGATGTATACTAGGCTACTGTCCAATTAATTTTCTCTAAAGAGAATAGTAAAAAGAATCGTAAGCTCTAAACATAGATACTGTAAAAACGAATGAGAAGAAAATATTTGATATATACGAAGAAAAAAAGGAAATTTCACAAACCTTGTCCATATCAGTGCTGGCATATTGGTAGAGTTTGTTGTTGGAGCTGAAGATGATGAGGGCGATCTCACAGTCACATAGTACGCTAAGCTCGTAGGCTTTCTTCATCACACCAAATTTACGCTTGTTGAAGGTCACCTGGAACATTCAGATGACTAATATAAGGAAAATGAAGGAACATAAAACTATAGTAGGTGGTTTTGAGAAACTAGTGACGGTTATGGGGAAGTATTTTTTAACAGTATATAAATTTAATATGTTTCCAGGGTTTCTTTTCCGGTGTTTTTTTCCACAAACCACAAAGTTCATAAAGCAATTACAGAGTTTTTAAATACCACAACTACTTTCATTTCAAAGCATGACTACACAAAATATATCATTAAACTATACGGACTCTTCATATTGTAATGTCGATATTGATAAAATGAAAACAAAAGCGATTTATTGGGTCACGGACGAAATCAAATAATTACTACTGGAACTCATCAAAGTTATTTGTCATTCGGTATGTTTTAAATTCCAATATTTCAAGCTATTAAATAATGAGCAAATGTTCGTACCTATACATCATCTGCGGTTAATTTGTAATTTTCCTTAATACACTAAAAAAATCGATAGGTGTTCTGGTAAAGTCATTTGTTTAGGACCAACTCACTATTTGTAAATACTGTACATGTTTCCTGTTATTTATAGGTACCAAATGTGTCGTCTGATTGCAGAATGATCATATTTTATTTTAAATACCATAAAGAACAAAGGAAGTTGGACCGCCGAAAGCAAATTGACCTTCGCAATTTTAATTTTCCATGTCTGCTGCTGGTATTACTAGACCACATTCAAAGAGCTTCTCTGCCTCTCTTCTAATTAAAAATGTGCTTTAAGAGAGGGGCAGATGAGGAGTGCTTTGTAGGGTCATAATAAACTGGACAAGGTTGATATACAGTGTAATCGTATAATTAATAAATTACAAGCGGGAGCGGTCGTTGTCCCGTCGCGATAATGTTTTGCAGTGGGAGTGTTGATAGGCCGCATCTGTTAGGTCATGCCTCATGGTAAGGTCATTTCACTCTCCTCCAATATTATGTACGAACTTTGTATTGCACGTTGCACGTATCACTTTTGGTTTCGGTTACAGTTACATAAGCTCAAATATTGCTATGGGCAATGTTGCGACGTTATACCATCCATCATCCTTCTGAATGTCGGTTCGGTTTCAAAATTTAATAATAATCATTTTATTACCTATATTTATCATACCATAGTAGTACGTTTAATGGAGTTTGCCAAAACTGGCCTATGAAATTGTGCGTGCCACTGCCACTTACCACATTACAATTGGAATTCTTAGTGTAAAAAGAAGTTTTTGTTAAAAATTAGGTACCAACCTGTCGATTCCGTTCGTCCGTAATCCGGGATATTTGTATTTTCTTCCGACCCATGGTGGCAGCAATCTTGGAAGGGGATGCGGGGAGCGGGGGCGAGAAAAAGAGTTGCCTTTGGGCTGGCTGCTACTACGGACGTCAACAGCTGTTACCTGCAGGCGAACAAAACCAAACATGAATACTAAAATCACAAAGCTTAATTCATAAACACTTCCAATAAAACACATTTCCAAGTAAACGATAGTGATAAATCATAAAATGAATCAATTCTTAATTGTGTCCCTTATTACTATTGTCATAAAGTCGTAGCAAATGACGATTTATTAAGGCCAAAAGTTCTCGTCATCACGCTTGTGCTATGAAGCCATGGTCGTGATTGTGACCATAGCGAAACAAGGCCGATGACAGATATTATAGAACTGAGTGACGTAACAAAAATGCAAAGATAATTACGTAAACAGAATAGTATTTTGGTAATCGTATAGAGTATTAGGTAAGGCTCCTTATGGATAAACAGCTTTGCTTATCTTTTAGTATCGTTAGCATATACGTTTGGTTTTTCGATATATCTATAATCCGGCAGCTGATGTCCATCATAACAGAATAACAGAAAAAAGCTATCTGTCACTGTTCTCAAAGCATTATAGTCGGTAAGTGATTGTTTTGAATGTATGTTTCCTCATGATTGTTTGTGACTGGTGATAAATAGGGTAAATGTATAATAAATAATGACGTGTATTATAATATTCAATCATGCATAAATTTGTTTAAAATTATTGTAATCATTTCTAATACTATAACTGATGTATGATCTCCAATTGATACCGGGCTTAATCATATTTAGACTCTTTTATGATCAAAAGTAAAAAACTTGTTATCAAACAAAAAAGCACATTTAAATGACAAAGTAATAACGAACTTTATAGATATAAATTAATAATAGTATAAGCTCCAAAGCAAGGTCAGAGACAAACCGACCGGACATCAGACATTCCTACTACGTGCCTAACAGTTAAGTGATAATGTTTACAACGATTACGTAATCAGTGGTGGAACAAGCTTTATTGGACTACTGGGGTCCGATATAGTCTCTCGGTAATCTATGAGTGCGAAAGGAACGTAATAAAATAATGCTATATCGTTATGCAAAGTAGTACTTATAGTATAGAGAATAATAAGTAAATAAGTAGAAGTTGTTTTTTTTAGATATAAACAATCTTGTGAAGATTACCAACGCAAATGATATTCAATACGTTGAGAGTGTGAATTACTAGGTGTGTCAAAGAGAGAAAATATTAATATTAAAAATGGAGGAAATAAATAGCAGGGATCAACTATCTAGTGACAGTGAATTTAATGAAAATAACAACAAAATCATTACAAGGATACAAAAGGTAACATTATGCACATTATGACTATCCGCGAATCTCTTCAACTTGACGCTGTCATTGACGGTATGGATATCGTACCTAATATCGACATACATAATTCATGGTTCGCCTTTGTTAAACAATAACGATGAAACAAAGTAGGCGTTTTACGTTCAAACATTACAAAAAGTATTTGGCACAATCCCAAATGAGAACTTTATTTTCTTGTGGATCAAGCTTTCGAAGAATGAATGGAAGAAATGAGAATCACAAAATGGTGGAGGACGCCAAAATTTTAAACTCAAAATTTTGACACAAGAAAGTTGTGTTCGTTAAAATGAGACAGTTAACAGACACAGTGCTCGTAACAGGAAAACGTTGATTACCAATGTTAACATCACAGTTAGGCAAAAAACGGGGTCATGTGGGCTGATAGTAGGGTCATTATGCAAATCTGTGTGACCTGCTGTCTTCTACGCGCTTTATGGTAAATTTAATGTTTCACTTTGTTGGGACTAGTCTACAGCGATGCTATTTGAACTATTCTATGTATTCTGCATGGTGACTACTTTAGCAGTGAGTGCGGACGGATGACGGATGTTCCCTCGTAGCATGTAAATTGACGGATTTTGACAAATGTGGTATTCATCGATCCGTTTTTGTAGCAAGTGTTGTAGTGTTTTTCTGTGTGTCCTTGCTTGCGTTAGCGTTGGCGGGTTCTGTATTTTTACCATCGTTAACCATAGAACAGTGGTTATTGCAGTACTAGTACAGCTAAATTAATCAAATTTGAAAATTTCAAGCCATTTCTACATTGGTCATTCTCATTTAATTTATGCGTAATGTTGATATTCTTCTTGCTAATATCCAAATCTAAGAAATCATTGTTTTTTTCTTTAATGCATTAAATAGGAAGATAAAACAAGTATAATTTATGTCACATAAGTCGAGGATTCTGTCATTTATAAAGTAAAACTTGTTGATACCATTGAATTTGAAATTAATTTTCCGCGAGACGATATTGGAATATTTTATACAGTTTATTATTTGCGTACTTGCGTGGGTGGTGGGAAGCAATATTTGAAATGGGGAGGTAGACAAATTTATATTATGTTTTAATAGCTAGGCGTATATTTATGTTAGTTTGGTAGGTTTTGTAACTTTTATGATTAAAACCAAAAACACACTGTAAGCAACTTACAAATTAAATTCATTCATTCATAGTAACGAAGAAGAGAAAGAGATTAATTTTACTAACAATAACTAAACATGAAAAGAAAGACCAATTATAACTGAAACTACGAAAACGAATACTAATGTAAATGTATCTGTTACAGTACCGTGGGTGGTGAGGACAAACGACGCCATAACAACAGTACCAATATTCATAGAAACACATAACCTTTTGTGCGCTTTTGCTATAAATATAATAGTAATGATCCCTGAATCGAAGTATTGTGTCTACGCATACGTGGACGATAATTAAACAACGGTTAAGGGACACAATGGGGACGTAAAGGAAAAAATTAACTATGAGGTTAATTAAACAATTGATCGCTCCCGATATTAGAGAACACAATATAGGCGAATTTGGTAAGCAATTAGCCGATAAGAATAGGAAAATGATGGATTATTTAAAAAATCATCACTTAATGACTTCCGGCCTCTAATCTGATTTTAATGAATTACAAATCATTATCAAACCGGATTAAGTATTAAAACGCGAAGAAAGATTTTAAACTAGGCAAATAAGTAACATTAAAGTAAGTAAGTTGGTAATAATAAGTAACATTTTCATCTTATACACAAATTCAAGAAGGTGCTTAATGGACCTAAGTTACGAAGCCTACTTGACAAGGAATTACACTGTAGTTATTCGCAATTTCATCAGAGTTGACGTCGGGTCTGTTGCTATTAATGTTATTTGTTTTCAGTTACTTGTCTTCAAAAATTCCCACTGGAATTCGGTAGAATTCGAACGGGAGTTGCTTGCAAATCGGTTATCTAACCGATTTGCAAGCAACTCCCGTTCGAATTCTTCGAAAGAGAAAGTAGAGTATTTTCTTATTTAAATTTGAGAACTGTCCTAAATGATTGTTCCTTTGTCTCTTCAAACTGTTTCTACTTCCTGTACTTATGTCTGTTCTAGAGCTGTCTTTTGTTTATCATTTATTGATTCATTTACTTTCTCTTAAGTTTTATTATGATTTTCAGTTTCAATTAGCACAACGTTGCGTTTCTATACACTTAACGAGAAAAGAACACAACGATACAGAAGTAATTTATCGCTGATCCACAGCAAACACGCGAGGGTGCTACACGTCAGTGGTCGCAAAGGGCGTTTGTTTCTTGCAAGGTTTCATGATACACACCTTAGTACCAAGCTTACGGCAATAATTCTGCTGTAGTCGTGTTAATCACATTATCGGTAAGCAACATCTCACCGGGAATATGACGTGCATTAAAATGCAAAGGAAAAATATGTAGGTATATAAAAACAATGTTATCAATATTGTTGTTCGTTTCAAATAGTTTATTAGCAGGTAAAATAGTATATGGTATTACATCCTTGATTTCGTTAATACCTATGATAGTTATTTTGTGAAAATAATTAGCACTGATATATGTATTGTTTTGACTTTTTGTTGTATTATCTACTTTATTATTTTTAGCATCTTCGCATATTGTAATATCAAATATAGTTTGAAAATTAAACTCTGCAATGAATCCAATTGCAGAGTTTTGAGAATAATGTTCAAAAATTTCCGAAGTTACAAGGAGACATGAACACGAATATTCTATATCTAACTTCGACACTACCGTCTTCAAAGTTCACGTATTATACATATATTATATAAGTATGTTAAAGTTCCTTCAAATAAATAGTTTCAGTGATACGGACCCTTACCCCGACCCTAGTCGCCTTAGTTTTCTTTAAGTGCGTGATGTGAGGCACTGTTTACGTGATTAAGTTCTAGGTTGCTTTTTATGTGACCTAATTTCATAATTCATCATGTTACAAGAAAATAGCAACATATAAAATATATGCCAGTGTTTATTTTTCTACTTAAGTTGCTTTAAAACTTTTTATATGACTAGTAGTCTTCAATTTGGTGAGATATCTCATTTATTTGTAGTTCGAGTGTATTCACATTATCAAACGTCAGATTGGTTTAGATATTGAATTTCAGATCATGATAATATCCTAGGTACTTAGATACTAACTAACTGTTTGATGTTAAAAATAGCCCCCAAATATTTTGTTTCAAAATAAATGACGTCTAGTTAGCTCGTAAAACTGAAATTTATTGCATGGAATATTTTCTTTGGAAGCAATTAAAAGTGAAAGCGAAAAATGTTTTCGTTTTGACGCCTCGCGATTAGGACTTGAACAGTCTAAATTAAAGTGTCAACATTGTATTCCACCATTTTTCAGTTGGCAACAGAAAGATTTTATTATTTGCGCTACCGCAAAATTCCGATTCTGTTAGAGTGTGAGTTGGTGCATGAACGTTCCTATGTGTGCATGAAATATAGTTCACGGTGTCATGTTTGCCCAGTTTCCCCCATTTCACTGTAGTGTGCGTTGGCTTACGCATGAAAGCTTGTCGGTGTGTGATTAGTTGAGCGTGTGTGCGTTTGTGTGCATTTAACTGGCATTGCCCGTGTGTAGGTCAAAGGGTGTTTGTAGGGGGTGCAGGGTGGTGCGGGGCAGGGGGGTGTCAGGTCACTGTGTTTATAGGTGGCTTGTTACGCGGCACTTGCGTCTAATCATGCATTATCACGTTCCCTCTGCGGGTGATTACCATGTGGTCTAATTATTATCAGCTTCGCCTACAGATAACCAAAACAACGTTACTTCGATGTAATCATTCTGCTGCAAAAGGTATTTAATTGAGGTAAACTTGATTTACCTCAACATTTTATCTACCACTCGATAACACATCCCGACTCTATAAACAGGACAACATTTTGCTTTAATCACAAGACCTAGTGTTAACTAATCAATGTGTTTTGTGTTCAGAGTGCCATATTTTCCCCATATATTCCTAACTCTATTATCCCTAGTGACTGACAGCCTCTTGAACTACCTACAACAATGTGTTCATAAAAAAATCTATTAGCTTTGTTGTTTCAAACTGACCTCAGCTTTATTTACTTTAATTAAATGAACTGGAAGAGAGTGTATGCAAATTTAAGTGAAGCCTAAGCATTAACGACGACGCAGTCTTTCCCTTTTTTCTCACGGCTCATTAAGTTTTTTTCTTAAAAGGTTAACATAAGCGTAAAGCCGTGAACTGGCCTCGCTCAGAGGTAAATAACTGAGAATATCTTTAACGCAACACTCAAAAAGGAAAGCCTGGACCATAGATTAATGGGAAGAATTACCCCGATAAGCGAAAAAAGAAGAAGAAAAAAAAAACAACGTAAATTAAGAGCGCTTGTTTTTCTTGGAAATATGGAGTTCATAGCCCTCAAATTGGGGTAGTAAGGAAGTGGGATATACCGTGAAGAGGTAAAATTATTTATATACTCACCCCGTATAGACGTAGAAAAGTGAGCGAGTATTCTGGCACAATTTCCCCGAAACGTATTTAAGATTATGTCTGGAGAGTACATTATGATCAATGTAATGGCCCTTAGGACATTATGGCGTGGCTTTAGAAAGAAATATGAGAACAAAACAAAATAAGTGTTAAATGAAGCGTGTATGCACAGATGATTCTGCCTTCTCAAGATCGTAGCCATGATCTAGATCTTTACAAGTCAGTCTATGTTAATAAGAAAAAGATGAGCACAATAATAATTTTCTAGATGCTGGGCTAGAAACAGATAATAATGTCAATCACAATATACATAAAATCATCCTTAGTAAAAAATATTGTAAATTCAGGAATTGCGATTGCCGACCTCAATTCCATATCACGAGTGAACAATTTTAAAGAGGAAATTTTACACGTGGCATGCTTCAACGATTTCCTGAATCCAATAACTCTCTACCTATATTTACTCTGTAGAGAGCTTTCAACAGGAATGTTTCACTGGAACCTTGGAGTGGGAAGTGCAACGACAAAATAAATATACAGCTGGTTAATAGCAAACGTTTTATATTGAAAGAGAAATATTAAATTAAGGTAATCGTTAAAAAGAAGACTAGCCTCTGTCAGCGATGAGCAATCAGCGATTTTTTTTTTGCGGATCAGTATTCCTATTTTAAGTTTATAATGACACGGTTAAAATAGTATGAACAAAATTGTAAAGTTATTTGCAACAGAATAAGTAATAGAGAAATAATTTAGACTGCTAAGCAAATTATGCCAAACGCAAAACACGCTCACATTAATTAACTGCATTCAATTTCAGATCGTGGAATCCTTAAGCTAATATAAAATATCACCACATTTACAATCCTTATTGGGCATAACTGATATATCATGCTGTTTACATAATTACCTAGGATACTTGTATAGATTCCAAATATGGACCAATCAGTAAATTGCCCCTTAAAATGAACACGGGAGAAGAACATAAAGAAGGAAACATTAATGACGAAAATAACAACATTATGAATGATACACTCTTCTACTTCTTCGTGTCGCTGGCACGACTGAATTTCAAATCTTGTTGGCCCAAAACTTTGTCACTTCCACGGGGTCGTCAGTGGCAGTGCAGAGGTCACTTTGACTGTATGTTTTGGGACACAGAGGGCAGGATAGGAGGTGGAGCATGGTTTGCCACATAGCTCCACAATAACACCCTACTGCCGTTCCGTCAAGGTAGCCCCACTTTACCAGGTTGGACTTACATCTTCTGACCGGGGTCGGTTGCAGGCAGCCCGTGATCGTACGGCAGGTCTCGTTTAGAGCAACATCTACTTCCTTGGCGTGAGCGGAATGGTGCCACACTGGGCATGTATATTCGCCCGCGGAGAAGCAGAGTGCTAGACCAGTAATAGTCCGGAGCACCTGAGGTGAAGCACCCCAGGTGGTTGAGGTTAGCCGCCTGAGCCAGTTGTTACGGGAACCGACTTTTTTCTTAGTTCTGGGGGGTGCAAGAAAGGAGCCTCCCTGAGCGACGGTAGAAATCGATACCAAATCCCCCAAACGTCCAGCGCACCCTGGATCCCTAGCACTCGGTAACGCAGAGTCTAGGTGACTAATCCTTTCACCACGATGGCACGAACTGGTCTTTCTCAAGACCCATCCCAAACGGCTCTTTTAAGAGTCAATCCCCGGACCTTAACCACTCCAGCCCTTTGTGTTATTTCAATGATACACTGAATCTTGAAGTTGGTCCCAAGGGGTATCAAGGGGTCAGTTAGGTAGTCGCTCCTTGTAAAATACTGGTATTCACCTGCGTCCGGTTGGACCGACCCCAAAGTAGTTGTAGTTGTGGTTGTAGATTGACTGACACAGAATCTTCAAGTTAATTAATTAATTAAATAATGTTTATTTATCCAAACTAATACATAGACTTAGAATTGAATGGCGTGCAATAGGAGAGGCCTTTGTCCAGCAGTGGACTGCTATAGGCTGATGATGATGATACATAGACACAAGTTGAGCACAGTGGTAGACTACTAAAATGATATATAATTGTTTGTACAACAGTTGAAGGCTACGAAAGATCTATATAAACAATTTAAGCCCTGTCTCTTAAACTAGGAGACCTTTATCTTAAGAGACAAGTTAAAGCCCCTCCGGCTAAACTAGTAGTCCTGTTTAAAGCTCATAAAGCCGAGACAAATGCTTTTAAATGGGATTGTGACACAGATCAAATTTTCAATAATGACACTCACTTGGGTAGTAATGAAAAAATCGGCAGTCAAGAATCAGAGTGCGTGGGCGAGCGGTTTCCAGGCACCGCGCCTACGGCAGCTCGAAGTATATACATACGTCATATATACGTCGCTATAGGTGCGTCTAGGTACAGAGCTTTGTAGATATTCCAGGGGTTTCAGTCTGTAAGTTTTATATCTTTATCGGATTTGCACGCCTTTGATTTACTCTCAAGGTGAAGATTCCGAGAATTATTTTTTTTTTATGTACGAAGCGAGTGTGATGTTGTCTGAATATTTCTTTGAGAAGACTTCGATATGGAAGGTGATGAAAAAAAGCTGTTATCCAAAAAAGGGTTTCTAATGAAAATTCTCATAAAGTGGTGGAGTAATCTTTAAGATTAATGTAACGAACAACTTTTTAAATTGCATCATTTTTTCTGAGTTCTTAGTTGAATTGTCTAGATTTTGCAGTAAGTAAGTAAGTAATGTTTTCCCCACTTCCCACCTAAAACATGTGGAGAATAATAAGAAACTGATTCACTCGCTTATCTTTTGTTTGTAGGTCAATATGGGAATTTGCCAAGTGTTACAGAGACGTAACAGAAATCATAACGGAATGCTACGAATATTCACGATAAACTGTGCTAAACTCGAATACACCGGTTTTTAAACTGTGCTAAACTGGAATATACTGGTTTAAAAAAGTACCTTTATCGATTTTATTACGATAACGAGAATTTCTAGTAGTTTATCTTAAGCTTAGCGCTACTTATTTTATTTTTCAAATAGCATAATAATAAAAGTATTTGTAATAACTAATAATAATTATTTTAATATAAACCGACACAATTACCGAAAATAGTAACAAACAAAACAAACATACGCAAAATATGAGCACTGTAGCTACAATATTGGATCTGAATATCTGAATAACAATACCAACAAATTCGAAACTGCATTAAGCCACAGACTACAATATCTATCAGAGGTGCTGGCACAGCTTGAAAAAAATATCCGTGTATATTTTTAGTCAAATCCAAGTCCAAGTCACAAAGCGAATTTGTGATTGGCTGAAAAACGTTAGCCATGACAGATCATTTTTGACTGTTATTTTCCATTGTACAAGTATTTTCGACAACCCTAACAATAATTGGATTAAATTGCTCGGTTCGATGCAAAAATAAGTAAAGATATTGGGCTTTAATCCATGAGACAAAGGGATTTGTGAACACTTACTATTGCTACTACTTAACTTCAAATATTTTAACAAAAAACTTAGATTTTTTAAACAATACTTTTAAAAAGATGACAAAGGCGTCATTTAATAATTAGCGGTAAAAGTATATGTATAACGATGTAATTTTTTTCTAATAATTAGAATATTATTAAATCAAAGTTAACAAAAAAAAAATCACTTAATAGTAATTATAATAAAACCGTAGCAAATAGATATTCCATTCACTATAAACCAAATCCTATCCCCAATATGCGTTTGTATTGCTGTTATTTTCATTTCACTGCGGAAATCCCGGATGCAATAATGCTGGCATGGCGGGTGCCACAATCTGGTTGCTATAACAACGCCTCGTGGAACAAGATAGAGATGTACCTCACAATATTAGAGAGCCTTTCTCGGTCAAGCCCTAGTGCTGTCAGGTAATGAATTCAATTATAATTGCTGTTAGTTGAGTTGTATGATGTATAGGGGAAAGTAGAGGAGTTATGATATAGGAGGAGTTACTACGGTAATGAAAACACCTTAGGTAGTTTTTGTAATAAATATACAGGATGGCAGGGATTCAGTACATGGTTCTGAACCGGCGTTGAAGTTATTCCTGTTTCATATATTATGACCGTGTAGGTATTGCACTTCACTATGAAACACCTGATATATTTTTGATAACCTGGGCTACGGGTTCTAGGACCATGTTCTGATTTCATGGTTACAGTTTGTGTCATTCAATGACCCGGTCAGCCTGTATTCATTAAAACTGTATTTAAAATAAAATAGGTAATGATTTAAGCCTATGGGTACAGGTTGACCTCCTTACCAATTATCAAAAACGCCCGAGATTAAAATCTACCTACATTAGACAGATTTTCCGCATTCGGAATCTAATTAACTATTACGATTTCCACATCAAACTTAACAGCTAAAGAAAAACGACACACAAAATAAAGGGATCATGACTAGAATAAATCGTGAATAAACAGTCATAATCCCTGCATTTCGATATAACTCAAACACCTGTTTTGCCCACCCTACCGCGCAACTAGTCGCAACGGTGCGGTTCGACCTTGTGGCTGCAGGGGGGAGGTAGGGTGAATGGGGGGTACACCCACGCGTTTATTATGTCCAGAATCCTAATGTACATAATGTGATATCGCGATGGAGCCTCGACTCAATCAGTAACGGTTTGTTTTGACAGTAATTTTGTATTGAGAAAGGAGAAGTAAATGCGTGGGTTTCGTTGGAATAATTTGATTAGAATTTTTGTAAGAAAAGCTTCGATATTTGGCAAGGAGAAGCTCTACTTAACCTTCTTAACTTATGTTGCATCTTGATAAATAAACACTAAAATATTCTACTACTAATTAATTCTACTTAGGGCAGATTTTTCAATCGACAGATAATTTTGATTCGTGGAATAAAATTGACGTCTGACAGATTTTGTATGGAAGATCTGTCAAAAATTCGAAATTATTCCTCCGATAAAATGACCTAGCGTTAGAACAATCAGCCCTTAATGAAAATCAGCTTTTCATTTCCAAGTATTCGAATTGGGTATCCATTTAATTTGATTGAATTCCCAGTTCGACTATAACCGCAAAGGTGGGTTGCACTGAAAGGGTGGCACTTTGCACATCCCACGCACACACACACATAAATACACGTGCATACTAGGGATGCATGGGCGTGTGCCGGCACGTGTAAGTCCTGCGGATTTAATTGTTGCCTATGGAAATCCGATAATGATATTAAGTGAAAATGCAATTATTTTGCGACCCCGGGAGCTTTCCACTGCTTCGGAGAATTTGTTTTCGTTTTTTAACGGCTATCTTTTTTATGCCAGTGCTTTTTATTGAAACTGTGGTATACAATATCAGAAACAGATGTAGAGTGTGTGAGACAGGTTATTTATTTTCAATATAGCCTCATATGAAAAATATGATAATTATCTTATTGTATGTTAAAAGATGTACCTTAGTAAGTAGGTACAGACGTCACCACATCAAGCTACTACAATCTGTCAAATTTCTTTAATATATTTTCAACAGGTCAAACTACCCGAAACTGACATTTTCCCAATCAACCTTGAACCTTAATGCTTTAGCGATAAAGTTATCTGTACAATACAATGTAGGCAATAAAGCCGAACACAAGACGACACCGGAAAATTGTATCCAGTGCTAAGGAAATGTGTGAGAAAATACAGAACTGAGTATCAGAAATGTAAATAAATGAACGAGTAAAATTAGCCATTTAGTCAGTATTACTGGGTTATTTGCAAGTGTGACTTGTATTTATCGCCACAAAGTTGTGGTTAAAAATGTAATGTTTTATTAGATAAACTAGCTTCTGCCCGCGGCTTCGCCCGCGTGGATGTCGGAAATTATCCCACGGGAACATGCTACCAGGACAAAAAGTATGTCCTTCGTCATGATGCCATCTATCTCTTTGCCAAATCAGAAGTTCAGTGGTTTAGGTGTGAAATGTAACATACAGTTTCAAGTAAAAAATTGAATTGCCCCTTTTTGCCCCGTCAGGCGTTAATTTTCGAAAACTTTACATACTGATTATTAATTATTTTCTGTCAAAAGTATTAATAGTGAGTTTCGAGATAATTGGACCGCGCGCTAAAATTCTTCCATACAAACTTTAAACTCCCTTTTAGGGGGTAGTTTAGAAAAACATAAAATGGCCAACTTCATAATTTACTTAGATTAGTATTGGTGCCAAGTTTCAAGTTTATTAACTCAAGGAATGAGATTTTCCATACAAACAATATCCCGCCATTTCACCCTCTTAGAATTTCGAAAAACCCTTTCTTATTGGATACCTACTCTTCACTCAGAACACACCCTCCAAATTTCATGTCTCTAGGACCAACGGTTTAGGCTGTGCGTTGACATATCAGTCAGTCAGTCAGTCAGTCAGTCAGTCAGTCAGTCAGTCAGGACTTTGAATTTTATATATATAGATGTAAGGTGCGCCTGTTAGGTAGGAATTAGTACCTATTTGCAGTCCCATAATTTAGCAAATATTGGTCTAGTGTTTTGACACTTAGTGTTAGTATAGGCAAATGCAGTTTTATGTTTGATATTAGAATGTTAATTATTAATGCAGTCTTACCAAGGAGTATCGTATTACTCAGTAACTGGGTGATGAAGGTCAGATATGCCGTCACTCCATGTAAAATACTGGTATTTAGCTGCATCCGGTTAGACTGGAAGCCAACCCCAACATTGTTGGGAAAAGGCTAGGCAGATGGTAATTAGAATGTTAATTATTAAATAAAGCTTGGTATCGCTTTAGTTATTATTTAGTACGCAATTGTTTTACTAGCCATCGCGCATGACTATACCTATGTGGCGCATATTCATAAAATGAATATATTATCTTCATTTTTTTTTTTATTATATAGATAAAAAAACATCGTGAGGAAACCGGCATGTCCTATATAGAACCAAAAATTCGAAGATTTGTGACATCTACTAACCCGCACTGGGTCCGCCTGCTAGATATATAGCTATAAAAAAATCAGTAGAAGCCAAAACTTTATAATTCTACACAGCTGAGCCTTCAAAAACGTTTAAATTAATTATAGTTGGAAAAAAACCAAATTAATCCTGAGCCCGTTATCACGTCGAATAAACTTGCCTCGGGAAACATATAAATTACAATATAATTCCACGCTTATAAGGAAAACGCTGACATTAATGTCTACAACAGGGTCTATCCATGAGTATGCGGTGACGTATGACAAGATGTCATGAGGCCAATGGTCGTTCTGCACGTTGGAAGAACAAATTAAACAATAGACGGTGCGAATGATGCTCTACATTTATTTCCAAGAACCAACATTCAGTTAGAATCCCTACTTAAATGGCTTAGGGCGAATTTTACCGATGAGAATGAACGCGATCAGCACATCTAAACTGCGTTCAAGAGCTGTCAGTGTCATCATTGTCTTAGAAGATTGACACTGACAGTTTTTGAGTGCGGTTTTGATATGCCGATCGCGGTTCACAGGTGAAATTCGCCCTTAGTATAGTAATATTCGTGTCAATTGGAAACAATGTTTGATAATCTGGAATGACAGGTGAGTAAGCTAAAGTCTGTCGTCCGGTTGAAAACCTAGAATTACTGTAGGTTTTGTTTTTTTTCCCAATCTAACCAAGTTATTCCATTGTCCCACTTATTCTGAAAACAATTTGCTATAGAATTATGAGCACTATGCTTCGATAAGCGCTGGTAGTTTTATAAATTTATGCAGAAACATGTTTTGTAGTACAAAATATTAAATTAAGTTTCAAACGGTCTTGTTTATTGAAGCTTTCTATTATTATTTCTGGGAATACAATCTATAAAGCTCAATCGTCTGTGAATTTTATGAACTTTGATTACAAATTTTTGTTACCAATTTTTGTGATTATTTTTAGGGCCAACATTGGCTAGTTTAGATGAGAAAAGTACAGATCCAACCTTGCCGCCAATATTTAAGAAGACGTAGTAGGTAATTGACGCACCTTTTATTTATCGAAACTAATAATTAGTCCAATGTACCTAATGTACCTATACAAGGTGACACATTGGGGAATTTCTAGGATTATTTATTATTGCATTGTATCCTATGTCTATACAGGATAAATATACAATTTAAATATGTTGGGAATTTGAAATAAATGATGTGTAGTGAATTGTATTTATTTATGTATTGGTGAAGCTATTTTTGTATTTTTTATTTATAATATTTTTTACAATTGTTTAGTGAAAAAGGTTTGGAAACAATGACAGGGAAAGCAAAAATCTATATATGTGTTTATAAGTAGTTTTGTTTTATGACAACCATTACACGCTGAAATTGATTGAAAGTCGTAACAAATCCATTTCTCAGAGTAATTATTTCAACCAAGTTTTTATTAAGCTACGTATTTCTATTATTTCAACAAATTGTGAAATTCCAAACGCTTTTCATAAAACGGAATCATAATCTGCCTATAATGTTCCCACTGCTGGGACACAGGCCCTCGATTTGGCCGAAATCCACCACGCGTCATCGTCGATTTCTTTTTTGGTTCTAGTACATGCCGGTTTCCTCACGATGTTTTCCTTCACCGTTTTGGGAGCAGTGGTGATGAAATAATTTACAAATTACAATTTGAAACGGTACAATTATGACTTTATTATTGACATATTGTTAACCGTATTTTTTATTAATCATATTTGGCTAGCGTTATCAGGCATCGTGCCAGATCGAGTAGTGCTGTTGCCAAATTTTGGACATCCTCAGACAAAGATTGTTGACTTGTATGAACGACCTTCACAGGTGGAATGGATGGATAAAAACGAGAACAAAATCTGACTACGACTAGACTCGATAATGAGACGTAGTAAATTATTTACCTACATGATACAAGTAACTACCACAATGGTTTTTCCAAAGCTTCAGCTTTTGAAAATGAAATAATATGTAACAAGCTGGCAGTATTATCACAAAGGTAGTGTTTTCCCATAGTTTGTCTTTTTGTTTTAGTATATTTGTGTATATTTTATTTAACATACACAGAATAATTACTATGTTTACAAGCTAACACTAATATATACTATATACAATTATATACAAGTATATAATACGAAAAAATATAGAAAAAGGCAGAAGCTCTTTGGGCATCAAACAATTCGTCCGCATCAATGTCAATGGGATAAGTGCCCAAAAGGCTGGCAGCATTACCACGTTGGATGGCAATGCTGATTCTTTGGGCTAAAAATAGGCCAGCCTTCTGGTCACGTGTAGAGTCATCCAACCGCTTGGCGATGTCCCGAAAAATTCGATGAGCACTTGGACCCCAAGGCCCTAGTGTTTCAACCCCAAGCGGCTTAAACATATAGCTCCCAATAAGATTGTTATATTTGCGCCGTTTGAGGTTTTCTGCTCCAGCAGCAGCTGCCCCAGCACAGCCCACCGTGCTAGGAAGATGGGATGGCGCGAGGGTGTCGATATAGGTATATTCAATTAGGTCACATCATCTGCCTAGTCTTTTCCCAACTATGTTAGGGTTAGCATCTAGTCTAACCAGAGGCAGCTGAATACCAGTTAAGCCGTTGGTCCCAGCTGTCGTTCGTGGATCTTTGACAGTCGTTACGTCTGTAGCCCGAAAGTCTGACAACCGATCTTACCAAGGGGTATCATATTACCCAGTAACTGGGTTGTGGAGGTCAGATAGGCAGTAGCTCCATGTAAAATACTGGTATATTTAATTAGGTATATAAATAATATTTGTAGTTTGTAACCGGTATGTGTATATCTTTAAATAAATATTTTAGCCTAATTTTTTCGCAATTGCACGTACTACTGTTTGTCTCTGCACCACCCAAAGGTTGACTGGTATACAATGCCTATGGTACCTTACCACCTTTGTACATTGCGGTGCTTGAAGTACTAATAAATAAATAAAGCAAAAACCTGGAATTCACACTTTTAGAATTTTAATTAATGAATCTGAAAGCTGTTATTTTGACATCACAAACAAACACTTCAACTGTATTGATTTGTAATATAATAATATATTTTTAAATGTTTTTATAATTTTTTTTATTTAAAAATATAATTTATATGTATTGGTAGAAATAAAGGATATAATAATAATATGAATTGAATAATAATATATAATAATATGAGAACCTCGTGAAAGCCGAGAAAGATAAACAAATCAAGTATCTTGACTTGGCTCGCGAGGTTGTCGACATGTGGCATGTGGACTCAGCAATCATTGTGCCGATAGTCGTGACAGCCAATGGGTTAATAGCCAAGAGCCTCGACTAACACCTCAGGAGGCTCTCATTCGGCAGCTGGATCAAGGGCTTGATTCAGAAAGCGGTACTTCTGGACACGGCTCGCATTGTCAGGAAGCCTCTCTGAAGCCCTGACCACCGGTAGCTTGGACCCTGTTCCCGATACCGGTGGACTACAATTTTTTATATTTTTAAATGGTTTTTTTTTATCTTTTCGTTTATAAAAATATTTAAAAATGTAGTTTGTAAGTATTTACGTGAAATAAAGGAAATAATAAATATGAATTGTATAAGATTCAAAAGTCGTTCGAATTATGTTTAAATCGCGCGTTCGTGCTTCAGCCTCTGGATGAAAATGGTCTCGCATACTTTTCTACATAGTCACAAACAAATGAAGATCATAAAACTAAACAGTGTGTTCTACAAAATTATTGTTTGATCTTTGGCTGTATCAAGATTATTGCCATTAACTTCATTACCTACATTCGAAACAACTAGACCATACTTATAAAAGACTCTATTTACATCTCAGTACAATGTTTTAGTTTATAATTATAAGCTGGTGCACTAATTACATTAGGTATGACCTGACCCATCTTATTATCCGACAATTAAGCTTTGTTCGACCACATTATTGCTTTATGTACCGTTATAATTATTGCCAGAAACATAACATCATGCCTGTATTCCCCGAATGGGTCAGCAGAGTAGGTACCTTCATCCACTTTTAAGCCCCATTTCCATGAAAACAGGGCGGCGAGTCTCCGGAATGGTACTGAGAAATTCCTGATAGTAAAACTCAATGACAGTTTACCTAACTTGAAACATCCAGCGGGGTAATTGCGTAACACACTAACAGTAGCGATGGGTTTGATTTTGACAGTTCAACAACATTCATTGCGTTATTTACGCTGTTGAGCAGACAATTTTTTCGAACATATGAATCAATGGATTAGTAATATCCTTCAAAATGATTCGGATTCAGATTGATTGTGTGTTACGCAATTAGGGTGCTGGATCTCGCTGTCAGCAGTTGCGCTGGGGCCACTAGACCAGCGAGACAGCCCGTAAATAGACTGTTTTCATACATGAGAATAAGAGCAGGGTTGTTATTTATGTTTCCTTTCGTTAATTGATTTCTGCTTACGTTTTCTACACCAGTTTGGCTCACGCATTGGCTTGACTGTTCAAGTTGTACTCGTTAATGTACAAAATGCGTTCTTAAGTGGTACTTAAGGCGAGGATTTAAATTTATTATAATTGTTCTCACGTGATACTCAGCAGTATTCGATTTATAGGTTTCTCCTAGGTATGGCAATCATTAAAGCTAGATCGTCTCAGTTTGGAGTATAGTAAAATATACTCAACCATTAAAACATACAACCACTAAATTAATCTGCTATGCTCCGTACTTTTCTTTGTTTCTACTTCGCCATCGTCTTCATAATTATCTTTATTTTTTTTCAAAGAAGAATTTAAAAAAAAAAGTTATCTTTAGTTATTCAGCCGGTCGCGAGGAAACCGGCATGTCCCAGAACCAAAAAAAATAATCGAACACATGTGATATCTACGAACCCACCAGCTCCACCAGCAGATTACAGCCCACTCCCTATCGAAGAGGGAAGGCCTGTGTTCCAGCATTGGGAACATTAAAGGCTGATTATGTATTCAGCAGGTTGCCGAAGAAGGGGCGTTGGCAGACAATGGCCAGGTGGGTGGACGACCTACAGAAGACCGCGGGAAACACCTGGATGAGACTCGGACGAACCAGGGAAGCATGGCACAAAATAAGGCCTCAACAGTGGGTTGAACAAGGCTGCCAGCGTTGACAATGATAATCAAGTCCAATTCTCTACGTGATGAACTCATACGTAATGCGATTGCCCATCAGATTGCACCACGTGAGATAAGCGTTCAATAGTTTTTGATTTATGTAAGTGGGGTGCCGATATCTGACAGTGATACATACTTTTTAGTCTGTTTGCCTAATAATCCGAAAAGTTATTTTATTTTTTTACATCTGCACAAGCTATGAGAAATATAATAGCTTATTTATACCATGGTGATAAGATTAGCTAGCCAACACCAGGTAGGTGCGAGGTTGACTGCCCATTTTTAACTCTTCAACTACCGAGAAATGAGACAGTTGTTTTTTTATTGTTTTTGAACTACTAGTTCCTTAGTCCTTAATTATTAATTCATATAATTATTAATTTAGGGCATTAAGTCCGCCTTGGTGCCTTGGTATTTTTTTACTTGTGCTTATAGTATGAAATAAATATTAATATTTTATTTATATTTGGTCGGTATTTCGGTTGGGCTCGGCATCAGACTAATATTTTCCCTCCTGCTCAATTCCTGGATGATATACTGATTACATATTATAGCAATTATGTATAAGATCATAAAATACCTTACAGATCTAATCAAAACTTAATAATGTAGGAACAGGTACAGTAAAATGATTGTTTAAAAACTATTTGTGAAAATAAAAACCATTGTATATCTTAACAATCCGGAGTTTTTTTTAAACCAATTCCTTTGCCATTTCATTCATTAAATTGCATATTATCATGCTTTTATATGTGTGCACCCAGGGCCGAAGTGTCGGGTGAAGGGTCGGTGGGCATTCCCCTTTTATCCGAAAATAGAACTACATTGTTTCAGAATAAATGCAATATGATATTTATAATTTTAATATTCGCACATAAAATCTATGCCATTTTTCAGTTTTACCTGGATGTTTTATCCAGGTAAAACTGAAAACTGGCGTAGACAATACATATACAATTGATGGCTTGTAGAGGAAAAATTGACGCAAACTGTGGCACGTAGTGCATAAAATGTACAATACCTACCGTATTTTAAATTTTTGGCAAATTCTGAATAAAGGGGCATACTTCCCCAAATATGCTCGAACAATGCCCAAATAATTGAGGTTGTTGGCATTTGATTGATAACATTGGAAACTGTGACGTTTTTTTCAGTGACATGTATCACGGCATTTCCGTTTTTGTATTCATAATTGGTTTAGGATAAAAGTTATCGCAATTTGATTCGAAGAAGAGTTTACAACTCCAGTAGAGGAAGTACCTACATTTTCTTTTCAAAAATTTCTCAAAGAAAACTGGGAAGACTTCCTCAGATTTCACTTCAGACGTAAGATTTCAAATGCAACGTCTTATTAAGATTCTACGAAACAAGGCTATCTACCACATAGTTCCGCAGAAACGCACATTCTAGTTATACTAGAAAGACATTTGGATGACTGCATAGCTTGAGATCTAAACTGCGTAATAACAACAATAAGTACATACTATTTCCCAGCGCGAGCGCAAATATTTGTTACCACGTAATAATACACATAAACTTGACTTCGTAGTATTTACATTTTTGATAATATTGTGGATAATCGTCACGAGTAGAATAATGTTTATTTATTTATTTATTTTACCATTTATGTACACACATATATAAACAGACAATGAAAAACAGAACAGAAAAAATAGGTACAGAGGTGATGCTTATTTCATAAGAAATCTCTTCCAGCATACCTGAGATAGGACAATAGATACAGAAATGTAGACAGCTTGTGATAGAGTAAAGGAGACAAAAATAATACATAGAATAAAATAAAACAATTCACTTAAAAACTAAACAAAAAATACGAGAATATATTAACATACATACAAATAAACATACATAAATACTTCTAAAATAAATATTATTAGTACTATTATTTTAAGTCTTTCTGTGGAAATCCCGGAAAAGTGATTTTCTTTCTTAGAATCGATCAAGGATTTGATCAGTACACACAGCATAATCACCCTATAGTGTTCCCATTGCTGGGACCCAACCCTCCTCTTCATGAGAGGTAATGAGCTATAATCCACCATGCGGGCCCAGTGCAGATTGGTAGATATCACATGTCTTCGAACGTTTGGTTCTAAGACATGCCGGTTTTCACACGATGTTTTCTTTCACCGTTTTGTGAGCAGTGGTGATGAAATAATTTACACAAAGTAAAGGGCTTGTCTGGGTTCGAACCTACGACCTACAACTCCCTATCTTCGACCCACCCCAACCGATACCTATACCTCTTAAAAAAAATTGTAGTTACCACTGGGCCACCTCTGCTTCACTTGATCAGTATTTAGTACGAAATTCAGTACTTATGATTGTAATTTGCAAGGTGTTTTTTTTTAAATATTCATAAAACGTACACGTGGATCCATGTAGGTCACTGTGGCGATTTAGATGATGGTATTTTAATATGATTCAAAATTATATAGGTACCTCCGAAGAGGAGATTATCCTTACATTGTATTGTACGCTTTACAAAAAAGCTTGCACGTGTTTAGTGTAGTTTGCCACAAAGAGATTAGATTGTAATTAACAAGGGTATTTTGAATCAATTTCGCCTGACAGCTGAATGCGATTAAGGCATCCCATGTGTCAAAGGGGCTGGCTAATTGGTTTAAGTGTTAATGCAATTTTTAAAAGTCGCTGAAATGAATATTTCAAGGAGATGTAAAAATACCGTTTGTCAAAAATATAATAGATGTGCACGCGATGTAATAAATCATGAATGATGACGTCAGAAGAGGACGGTCATTTCATGATAAAAATGTAAAACCAAAACGAAAACTACAGAAACTAAAATGCAAAATAGGCGCCCATTAAATATAATATAATATGCAATTTCGTAGGTACGGAAAATGCTAACGAATCTTTGGAGTAACCATAAAAAAATCAATTTGCATGATAAAATCGCGATACAACCTGTCTAAGTGCGTCGCGTGTGTTCGGTTGCCAAGCAACGCGTCACTGTCGCAAGATGGCGCGGATGACGTCAGCGGACGGCGGCAGCAAGCGGCGGGAGGGGGAGGGGGGCAAGGTCTCACTGTGGACCGACGACCGTGTCACTTCCCAGTGAAAAAGAGACTCGAGAGAACCCGAATCAAGGGTTGTCCTTGAATTTGGCGGAAGGCAAAAGTATAAGATCCTCTTTAAATCCTGGTACAGAAAATTATGTAAACCTACGTTGGAAAATTTCAGGATAAAGCTTTTTTGAGTATATTTAGAGTTTCAGAAAGCTGATCAAAAATTTCAGTTGTTTGCAGCGGTTCTGACTTAAAACACAATGCGATTAAAACATTAACTATCAAAGACTGAACAATGTGCCCAAACAGTGTTCAATACAGTTCATTAACTACGTAGGTATGTTTACGAGTAACAAAGTCGCGTGGCTATGACATCAGCTAAACGTTTTGTTTAGCTGTGTCACCTAACTGTTCGACCCGTGTCAAGTTCAGTGAAAAAGAAAGTGATTCGTTCTTTTTTTCAAAAGTCCATTCGTTCAAGCACGTGTGTGCTCACAAGAAACCGTTAGGCACCTGTCAAAACAGCAATTGTATCCACAATGTCAATGTCAACCGATAATTGGCCATTCGTTCTCACCTTCGTTCAAATATGAGGTTATGAAACATTATGTAAAAAATGATTTTAATAAAAAATAAAATATTTTAATTGATTTGCAGATACACTAACGTTAATTATTATTATCCTACAGCACAGGACACGTATTACAATTGATCCATTTAAATGAAACAAACACAATGATTCATATTACTAAGGACTGCTTGCAAATTAAACGGTTAGGAATATTAACTTTTTACGAACAGCCCCAATGAAAAATGATTGTGTTAATAGGCGAAGTATACATTGTGAGTTTACAAGGAATGCTCAAATTAAAGACTCATGTCGGACGCGCGATGGAAATGTAAATGATGCTCCTCTCTCAGAACACAATGTAACATCAGAGTAACATGGTACCTAGGACCAAAACAAGGCTGGAATTGAGCTGTATCCGTAATATAATAAATTATTGTCCTTGTTTGTCAGTGAAGCAAAATGTGGTTTAAACCTGTTCAAACTAGGTAGACTGAGTTCATTTCAAAATATTTCGACATTGACAGAAAAACTGAATATTGAAGATATTGACAACAGAAAGTTGCTGACGAAAATGTACATTCAGAATTACAGATATTATTAGATAATGAAAACAACTTTCTTATAACCTTTACACCTTGTAACAGAACAATGAAAGAATCCAGCAATAACATACTCATTGATCACAAACATTTGTTACATTAAACAAACAAAAATTTTCACGCAGAACAGAACCAAGAACAGTGACCGAGTGCCGCTTGTTAGCCGTGACAGCGATGACAATTGCATGACGTCACCCCACTAACACAACCACAAGCTCCGTACGTATTGATAAAGAAAACCACAAATGTTTGTCAGTGGTTGTATGTGTACAAACATGTGTGGGTGTTGGAGATTACATTCAGTTGCGTTTACCGTCGTGATGGTACGATTGTAATTACTATAGGTTCATAGTGATATGTCAAACGTTTGTCACAAACTCACATTGTTGGTACCGACTGACAAGGTCGGTTTCAACAATCTGTGAATTGGTTAATGTATGCTGAATTGAAGCTAGTTGTTAACAGTGTTATGTAATTAATGATGATAGATTCCGCTGAAATTTCATCTCATTGGAAAACCAAGATTGTGCGAGCCATTCAGTGGATTACTATTTAGGTTGAAATTTGAAATTTTACAATGGTAAAACCTCGATGAAAGTCAAGGTTATCAATCATCGATACCTATAATTATATATATTATTAATACGTAACTAATAGTCTATAGTTACAGACCTTTGCATACAACGTAAAAACCTTTAGGTACTCTCCGATTCTCACAATTTTCCCTAGGACCGCTGTGTTACTCATTGCTTTCATTTGCCCACTATCGCAGTCTGACGCATGCATACATAACTTGAAAAATTAGTCGTGAAAGTCCATCGATCAAACGCCATAAAACGATCAACTAACGTGAATTGGGCGTACTATTCAAACATTATCGATTCGAAACACACGCATTCATTTAAGCAGACGATAATAAATACTTAAAAGGTGAAACGTCAGAATTCGTTATATTACTCGACAGATGTTGTATTAACTTTATGAACTTCTCTTGTGATAGAGGATATCGGAAGAGTGACATTAATCTTTATTGAATTATCAGATATCTAAGAGGAAAGTTTTCCTGAACAAAAGCTGAACTTGGAATTAAATCCGAGCAAACTGATGCCATTATTGTGCCTTGCGAAAACTGGCAAAGTGTAATTGAATCCGGTGACTGACAAATTGATATGGACGGGTCTCGGATAAGTCCAGATCTACCTTAAGTACATTTTGTTAAAATAGATGAAGCATCAAAATTATTTCATGTTCTCCGTAACTGGACTGAAATAAAATTTCTTTGAATTTTATTGTCGGTGTGGGTTACCGCCGATCGATTCTGTAAAAATCTCACCCTGAAAAGTTAGGTGAAATGAGCATAGAGTGAGCTGTCAATAGTGTCAATCCCTAGCATTAGTTGGAATGACAGCTCACCTGAGTTTTCACGGTGAGATGGTTACAGAATCGCACTGCTGTTCCATTTTGAACTCTGAAAAGGTCGGTGTGTTTCTGGATGCAAATTCCTAGACCCACTGTGAAAACCATGAACTTGATACCAAACAGCTAACTTTTCTAGTGATATTTCACAGCCTACAGTCTCTAGTAGTGCGATCCTCTCTATTTACAATTATTTAAAATTAGGGAAAGTTCAACAGCAACAGGCAAAATAGATGAATGATGAAAAAAATGCTCAGCAATACAAAACATAACCTAAGCACTTTTATATGTGACCATAATAAATTTTTTGATAAGCATAATTATATATCATATTCTTTTGATTGGTTTCTTCTGGTAACCGTATAAATTGTGCCCTATACGAAATTCTTCACTAAAGATCAAAGACAACTGGCTGTTTGACTCCATTAATTACTATCCACAATCAATTTGAAGTAAACGTGAAGGTGACATCGACAATGCACTTAATCTTATGCCAGCCATAGTACGCCATATATATAATCCATTATATATATATAAGCCATTGTACGGAAGACGTGTGACTACACATGAAATATGCAACTGCTTAGCGCGACACAGTGTGAATGATGCATACTTCAAATGCTGCGCCTGATCGTGGTTTTCCAACTATAAGGACATTAGTACCTATTAGAAGTGTAATAAACTACGGAACTGAGAACTGTGTCGTTTTATATGCACGTATAAAAACTTTGCGTGCTATAAATATTGATTTAATTTTATTCTTAGATATATTGATAAAACTTAATAAGTCTTTTTGCCTCTTCATCATTTCAAGTCTTGAGATCTTAGTAAATGTTTTCATTGGATTATTTTTTTAAATCCCTAATACTCTAAGGCTTTCACCAATAAATTTGTAAAGTTCAGGATCATTTTATACTCGAGCTTGTTTTACCATCTTTAAATAGATATTATCTTCAATAACTGCTAAGGATTAGTGAAATCCCAGAAAAAAATCTTGCTGTAATTGAATACTAACAGCATTTACTGCTGCTAAGCCAACTTTAAGTCTCTCTTATCTTTCTGTTTGCATCTAATGAATTCGTTTTATAGCTTTTTTTTATTATTCCTATGGTTGGCTGGCCTGGATTTTTTCTTTTCATTCCACAGTAACTTTGCTATTGACCAAATTCTAATAGGATTTTTGCTTCTTAATAGACATAAAAAATATTGGCATAAAAAGATACAGACCATTCTATTGGACAGCATTGAAAATCGAATCAAAATGCACATAATAGATGTATGGTACTCGTGAATCCGATCAACCTGTTGCTTGACGATTTGGGAATTCTCCGCAACAGAGAGTTAAATGAAGCTGTGGAGTTCGATTCACTCGAATTGTTTACATTCTTGTGAACTTCCCCGTTATCAGATCAGCGACTAAATTGTATATCAACATCCTATAAGGAAGTTATTGCACTCTAAAAGATCATTTCGTTTCTTCCTTTTGAAAAGATGTAGCCTGATGACAAAATTATATTTTCTGTTGGATATGTAATTTCTATAGCAAAGTATAAAGAGTTCGTTGTTGTCGAGGTGGATATGATAAAATGGTTGAGCAAGTTACTGATAAGGCGATGTCAGGTCATTCCTTTGTTGTTGGAGATTACAATGTCAAATTGTATTAAGTGGTGTTCTCTTCAGATGCTAATGTGTAGGGAAAATGGCGCCAGTAGCGATGGTATCGCCACTGACACTGGATATGACGATAGGGTGACCAACTGCAGTATATGAATATAGCGATATATTCAACAGTTGCAAATAGAAGAAAAATGTTTCAGTGTGTTCATATTATCTTGTTATGGAGGTTTTCCGCTGTAAGGAATATATGTGAACCGCATATTCCAAAATTTCTCAGATCTCAAGCAAAAATTTTTTTTAGATAAAAAAAATGTTGTTCTAGTATCTGTAGGAGTTATTCATTAAATTTATTTTATGGAGCGTAAGCTAATAATTTCCAGCCAATGACAACAATATTTACATGTACACATCTTAAACAAAATATTAATTTACTTTTTATAGCTTCTAAAAATCATTGCTTATTTTCACTTAGGTAATACTAGTATTAATACTAATATCTTCATGTGTGGAGTAGGTATGAAAAATCCGGCTAACTGAGTTGCTATCTTATCAGTATTGTCAAAACACATTGCGAAATTATCTACTAACATTACTTAACAGGTGATTATTTCATTTGTGATACCTACTAATGTTTCAATAGTTTCATTTTCAGGCATTGTTTCAATATCAAAATCGAAGTTTAGCACATCGAGTACTTTATTAGCCGAAGTATGCGAATAGATATCAATTACGTTTGAAATATCAGATTTGTGTACACATCGATAAGGAGGTGTATCGTTAGATAGTCCGCAAACAGTTCTCTATCTAAACCGAAAGTTGTTAATAGTAAAACAAACTCTCTTAGTGATAACGTTAAAGCCAGTTTTACCAAATTCTTGCTTCCCAATAGTGAGATGTCGTAACGGGCATAGCATTTTGTTTACAGCACTCTCGCACCCGTCTGACCCAAAACGCGAATCTGTGTCAAGCAGTTTATTCAATCTGCGGGCCGAGAGTCTTAAGAAACTTTGCAAGCAAAACTAGCATTTATTTGCTTAGTTAGTAGAGTTGAAAATTGTTGTGTCACGCATCATGGGGAACTTGACTACGCCCTTGTAGGTGTGTATCGTCTCTGTCCTTGAATATGGTGCTAACGACGTGAGGAAGAAAGTGGAAAGATTGGAACGAGTGCGAGTTCCAACTATTTTGTGCATTACGTTTGTGACTTTTGTATCAAACTCAAGCTCAAACTCTTTATTGCATTCATGTGTACATATCTTCGGTCATGAATCTAGTAACTATTTGTGTCTGTTTCTTCCAATTCAAATTACGTAACGTAACTTTTAGAACCAGTTTTGCGTTTCGCTTTTAGAAGATTATCTGTGTGTGTAGGTATATCGAAATCTGTATGCGTGTTAAGAATGATTGTGCTTATGGATTGGGTGACGTCATTATTAATGTAGACAATTTTCAACTGATTGAGGATTCTTGAATAATCATCAATTACACGCTTTCAAACGGTATTTAATTTGCAAAAAGATTTCAGATAAATATTAAACTGTGGTTTAAAAAAAACTAGAAACACAACACATCGATCGCGTTTGCAAAGTAAATATTACTACAACCTAATTCCTCCTAATTACAGTAATTACTTTTGTTTTCCCACAAATCCTTTAAGAACCAAAACATCTCCAGGTAAAGTAAACATCTTAACCGAAAGTAAACCCATGTTTCTAATAAACTAACATTTCCGTTAGATTAATCTTAACGCTCGATTAGCAAAATTCGTCGGCAAATCCGGCAAACGTGCTATCTTCTCTAGGAAATGGATTACAGAGCTCTGTCAAGCGTAATAGATAACAACATCACATGCTCCTTGCCAAACGCCTATCGCATTCGATATTTATTTACTTCCGCGCATTATTTGCCAAATAATACGATAAGATTATTGCAGTGTCAACATAATTTTGTTTATCTGAATTGTCAGATAAACGTAACCTGTGTCCCTATCATTGGATAGGGACACAGGTTACAACTTGCAGGAGCATCTAAAATATGATGCCTCTTCTTCAATTAAAACAAAAGACTATCTTTTGTTTAAGAGGTGTAGGTATAGCTCGGGGTGGGTCAGGGGAAAGGAGTTGTAGGTCGTAGGTTCGAACCCAGATCAGCCCTTTACTTTTTGTAATTTATATCGTCACCACTGCTCTCAAAACGGAACTAGAACCAAAAATTCGAAGACATGTGACATCTACCAAACCTCACTGGGCCCGCGTCGTGGATTACGGCCCACTCCCTCTCACAGAGAGAAGGCATGTATGTGTCCCAGCAGTTGGAACGTTATAGGCTGATTATGATTGATATCTTTATGAATGTATCAAATAAAAATTAATGAATAAACAATTGGTCGAAGCCTCAAACGTCTAAATTTAGAACACCGATGAATCACTAAAACTATTTTTGTTACATGAATATAAACAAATCAGTTGCTGGTAACGGTTAGTTAAAAATAGTAACATGTGACGCGGTTATAAGTTATGATACGATAAAAATAAACAAACCTCTTGCTAATCATGCTTTAGATAAATTTACCCAATAATGAGGTTACACACTGTTCATACTGTTCACTATCATTGTTTCTAATTGCAACCAAACTAAAGTTTTTTTTTATATAAGTATATTATGATGGGCTACTTATAAAATCTTAACACAATATCACATTGGATGATGTATTATGATAAGTTGATAAATAACCATTATCTATTGTAATACTAATTCTCTAATAATAATAAAACGCTTATCGCTTTCTTGTGGGCGAAAAAAGATTATATTAGATTGCAATGTTAGCTATTTAAGCCTCACGTAATTATGTTTTATCAAATTTAAAATCATATTATATAATTAAAGAAATTAACGCCATTAATTGCTGTAATATCTAGTTTAAACAAAAAGAAGTTGCATAACGAGTTTCCTTATAAGAAAAATAAAAACGAAATAGCGAACGCACCGCGCGGCGTCGTGTTGGCAACATTGAACGCGCGAAAAAAAGTAATGGCCGCCGTCAAGGTCACAAGAAGCTGTCCTAGTCACGGAGGGCATTTACATTTTTTTATACAGGGCATGCAACGTTGCATTTAATAATAATTATGATATTTTTCACATAGATTTTAATTGATTCTACTTCGATTTCGCCTCAACGTCGATTACATTTCTTTAATATAATATTGATTAAACTAGGTACGCGTCAAAAAAACATAAAAAAAAGATTCTCGTATTCATTTTATGGCGCCAAAGACACAGGACAGGTAATGCAGGTTGTAATGTGGTCTTCCACAGCGAATTAAGTTCAGATGATGCAAAATTACGACTTACAAGTAGAATCGTGTTATAATAAGCAGTAGTATTGATAAATTGAATTTTTTTTGTAGTTTAATAGTCGAGTAAATAACACCAGAATATCGATTTTATTATGAAGCATTAGTGGTTTTATACAGATGAGTTTTAATAGTTGTTCTGTAAAAGATACTCGTATCAGTTGGTTTTATTTTCAAGATTTTTTTTTTGTAGGGAATCTATTTTATGGAAATATATCAAATTGGTTTTATAAAATAATATTAAAATATTTTCGATCGCTTTGTGAATGTGGGTTGTGTTTTTTTTATCTGTTGATTAAGTACCTAAGTGAGTATGAATAAAAACCACATTTTTAGACCCTATTAGATCCAATGTTTGCAAAACTAATTTTTAGCTCTAATCAAATTGTAACACATTGCATTGTGTACACCATCTTGAATTTTGACTAGATTACATAATGTTGCCAACTTTTAAAATCAACCATAAAAGTACTTATACAACATGCTATCGGTACAAAATTAGGTGCAGTTTATTTAAAACAAAACCGAAATACCTATCCAGTCGATAATATCGAGTATCGACATTGCAAGTTGCCTTGCAAAACCAGAATCTTCTCATTGTAGACCCGTTTCAGATAAGAAAAAAAAAGTTCTGTACGTGAAGATCGCATGGGAACGTCGTAAGCGCATCGGCTCTACAATCTTTTTATTCAATCGTGCTGCACTTTATGTCAACGCAATAAGGCGCATTTTATATATTTTCTGTATCTCGCTGAAAAAAGTGGGAAGGCCCATAAACGGTGTTGCACCTGTCACTAGGCTCCTAGGACTAGACAGGTTGTAGGAATTAGGTTTTAAATCACAATGATTAAAAAGTTAACCTACAAACAAAAAGAAGGTATAACATTTTTGCAACGTTGTAATAAATTGTATGTCTTGATTAAAATGAATAATATGTCGTACCTATCCATAATTACTGATGTACCTACCTGTCTTTCGAAAGATACGCAAACGGTTAGTTTACGACAAATAAGAAAAAATACGTCACACGCGTTTACAAAAGAATGGTCGCTATAGCTGATAACATTATCTTTTTAATAAGGATTTTATGTGTACTTATTGAGAAATAATAATGGATCTATGACTGCTGCGTTCATGACACACTCACTTGTTTTAAATTTTTATAAACGTTGATGATATAAAGGGTTTTGACCAAAATAAATAATGAAGATGTTATCGTAATACTAAAACTCTAAATAATTCTGAGCTTGTTGAAAGAAAAAACATTAATTGGTTTGTTTACTGGTGAATGGTGACCTTTGTGAAACAAATGATATATGTTGTACCTACTTAGTAGTGAGCTTACATTTTAAGTATCATTTTCTGGAAAGAATCGAAAGAACTACCGTTACATCATGTTTGTAAACATTTATTGTGATGGTTATGATTACAACAATTATAATTGCAAAGTGAAGTATCAATTATATAATTCCTATAATATTATTATATTCAACTCTGACGTTTGGCAATTAGTTTTATGAAGTCTTATTACGTCCGCTTGATTAATATTATTACGTCCGCTTGATTAATATTTTAACCAGAGGGTAAATTTTATCCCAATACGGGTGGAGATAAGTCTTAGAAAAATTTCTGAAACTTCTGTCAAAAATATTTTTCTTATAATTAAGTAAACTGGAATTCTCTCGGCCCAACATCTGAACTAGGACTGAAAAAAAAAGACTATTATTTATGTTCGCTGATAACTAATACCCTTTTAACGACGCGATGTAAAACGTGTGCGTTAAAAGTTATTATTTTTAATACTTTTACTGTGTCACTTAATTGCTAGAGGACCGGTTGAGGCTAGCTCGGTAGCAAGTAGCAACGACACTAAATTACTATCTGCGAACCGATGCGTCCGCGCAGTTCACGCTCGCAGTGGCGCGCCTGATTGGTGCCCTAGTCTGCTGCGGTCTAGGGTTGGCAAACGTGCTTACGAAAAAAAAAACTTTAGCATTTATTCTGTGTAATTTGCAGGTGTACATTTTGTTTGAAATAAAAAAGGAAATCGTTCAAAAATACCATTTTGTGGCTTAGTAATATTCAGTGGAATGTTAGATGGTGATGTTCAAGAAGCATCGCTATTATAGTTTAATTTTAATAAGTATTGTAACAACACTGGCAAGTTTAATTACGACAATTAAGGTTGAATATAATTAATTTAATGTATCTTCAACTTTTTCTACAGCACAACACATGATCTGAGATTTAAAAAAAACTAGTTTTCGTGTGGTTTAACAATTGTGGTGTTCTCAAACGAGGAAAAGGTTTTTGTCTGACAGAAAATGAGATTGGTCTAGCAGCAGTCTTGCGGTTAAAAATTATTAAGCCTTTGGTGACTAATCAATACTAACCGTCGAAAGACTAAATTAATAATTAATGATGTCAGTATATAATCTTTAAGAAATAAATTTAGTTTTCTGATGATTTCTCTGAGTGTAGTGCTACTTTAGAAGGAGCTTAGGTACTTTAGTGCACAGTTAGAAGGCGTCGCGGCAGACCCCATAGAAGATGGCGGGACGAGCTGGACAAAACAAACGACCAGTGGTCGTCCACTTTAGTCCTGGATCGAAAGAGCTGGAAGTCATGGGGAGAGATCTTTGTCCGGCAATGGAATGATGCAGGCACATTAACAGTGTTACTTTAAACGGGTGTCTCATTTGACAACCCTAGTAATACAGGTGTCTACAGAAAAATCCGGCCGTTCCACTTAGATACCCGTCCTGAACTGACCGGCTGAAGCTACTTTATCTACATTAGATTTAATAATCATCGTAGGGTAGTTAGAAAATTAAAGCCTATAAGCTATGAATAGTTAATAAAAGTAATGGCAGTGTGCATACCTAATGGCAGGGATTAATACGATGGAATTTAAAATTTTACGGCCTTTTAGATACGTTTGGTTTGTATGTATTACTAACTGTTCGTGACCGGCGTCGCCTGAGTGAATTTCATGTATCTATCTCACGTAGTTTAGGCTGTGTGTTGTCTATCAGTCAGTCAGTCAGTCAGTTCGTCGAGAAGGGATTCATCTAAACGAAAAAAATAAATATACATTGTATATCATCCAAATCGGTCGAGCCGTTCTCAAGTTTTTTTTAAAATAGATTCTTAATTATAATAGCGATACGGAATACAATATACATACAGCATAAGTTAATTTAATAATAACCAGAAAAAAACAATCTCCTTGTCAAGGATAACATTGTTTTAAATTCGATTTTATTCTAAAGTCGTAAATATTAAAACGATGTCGTAATCATAAGTAAAGCTTGTCATTAAAGTCAGAAGGAGTCGTCAATGATGTCATTTGTCGGGGCTCTGCAGACATTTTGACATCACTTCGATTAATTTATTGAATTAAATAAAAAACTTTGTAAAAAATATTGTTAAAAGGCGGTATTGTTAATAAGAGTACAAATAAGTATTTTTGAAGATAAGTTTATGAATCATAGTTACCTATAATCAATCTAATTTTATGCTCCAGTAGCTCCTTCGCTGTGTATCGTATCATGTATACCTAATAGGTACAAATTTACAATCATTGAAAGGTATGTCATTTACATTGTTTCTCTTTCAATGTCTGCGAAGGTAGATAGGTACGCAAAAGCTAACATTAAAATAACTACTAAAAGAACCTTCAAAGTACAAGAACATTTACTGTCATTTTCCTTCCATGACATAACTTTGGTGTTTCGCGTCTATCTTTCTGCCAACCGATCAATCTAAATCTTTTCCGCACAGATAAACTTACATGATTTGTTTACGATCGAGATTATGCGAAAAGTTAACGATAAGGTATCAGTTGAAGTCTAAAGACGGGGACGTGCAGCTATTTATTTGGCCTATCTTTTTTATAATTATCAAACTCGTAAGATATTGTTTTGACAACAGAATATGGGTCGCCTGTCTTGGATTGATAAGCACAATTAAATGATTATCCAAGTTTAAAATATATAGTCGTGTATTGTGTGTTCGTATATTGAAAGCATTTAAATGTAATCTTTCTCATAAATTTTCCGCTCGTATACGTTCTCAGTATTACCGCTTCTTCTAAGTTTAAGTTCAAATATCTAAACAGAGCGTGACTATGTAGTATGTATTTTGTTATCATAAACTTTAGCCCAAGTCCATAAACCAGAAGTTTAAAAAAAATTTACTATCGCGTTTTGAAAGGAAGGCATTGTTCCAAAACATACTCACGTAAATGCTGTGACGTAAGCGCGGCCAAAATCGTCGAATACTGTTCAACACCCACCGCGGAGGTCAAGCTGTGTGTACAACCGAATTGATACTATGCCCCACCAGACGACCGTGTCTTGAATTCATTCAAATCGGCACCAAGAACTGGACCAGAACATACCTGAAACAAGATAATTATAAAGATGAATAAATTAAGTTTATTTAACGATTTAATAATCATACGTCACGTTTTACGCCTTCGGTCCAGGCTTAAGAATACAAATTACATTTTCATTTAATACATACGCAAACTCTTACAATACATACGTATGATATCAATATGTTATTTAAAGAGTGTCGAATAAAAATGTATCCTTTTACGTCCGAAATAACCTTAAATTATAATATTTAGATTTAGACATTGTCTGTTGTTAATTTAATAAATAAATAATTAATTAAATCAAGATCTATCTACATGTCAACCAGTTTTTTAAAATTAATTGTGGAATAGAAATACGTGATATCAAGGATTGTTCTTAACACCATTAATCAGTTGTTGTATTGAGCACTACAAATAAATTAGTCACAATATTTTTTTAGTTTTATCTATTTAGTTTTTTAGCGAGATACTGCGAGTGCGGCCCGAACTAACGAAGTGACATGAGAGACTCCATGCGTGTTCAGAGCTCATTTCCTAAACTAGCGAGCGACCTAGTAAATAGGTTAGGTGGTAAGCCAGATTGACGCAGGTAGAGCCAAAACTAGGCAGAGATTAGAAAAGTTCTATCACAAAAGTCTGTCTGTAAGTTGTATTGTAACTGTGATTAGTGACAAGCTGAACTCTACTATGATTTATTTGCCTAGAGAATAGTTTTTGCGGCAATCGTGTAATAGCTGTTTAATGTAATATCCGTTTTAGACTGTCATGACATTTTGAATGATTGAAATCTTCTATATTTAAGATAATAATATTCTAATGGGTTCCTAATTAAATAAATAATATTGAGAAAAAAAATGCCTTTTTGGTTCGATTGGTTAGCACAGGTTTATACTTTAGATATTCAATACCTCTTCGTATACTCGTCAGACTGGCGTGTCAAAAGGCAATTTCGGATAAACTGTCATGGCAGGGTTCACACTAACCGGTTAATATTTTAGCATTTACTCGTATAATGTTCGATTTTATATTTCGACATGTTTCATAATGGCAGGTAGATTCGTTTGTTGACTTTGAAGTAAGTGATGAATTTGACGAAATAATTATTTGATATTTCATGTTGCTTGCTACCTGTAAAGATTCAGTGTCATGAATGCATTTAGTGAAAATTTTGAGTGGATTTTATTAATTATCATAAAGGTATGTACTAATATTAGTTGCTAATAGCCGGCATTATGCAAACTTGACAAAAAGTATTTTTAATCTTTAACCTAATTTAGAGCTAGCCATATTTTTTTATTCAATGAATTAATAACAAAGTGTCTTCAGAGCCATCTCGGAAAAAATACGATGAGTAATAAAATAGTTATCATTTTATTCGAATAACAATACTGTCTTATCTAGATACTCTGGAACAAGTCATGGTCTCTGACATCTGAGGGGTCATGTTTACCTACATTTATAATTCGGTAGAATAGATACCTATACTGCATATAATTAGTAGGTATTCATAAAGATGGGAACATTCCAAATCATGAAATCAGAACGCGATCAAAATGTGTTTTTTTTAACCCCGTTTTTACTGAGATTTTTTATTTCTTGTGTCTGGTTGATATAAACAGCTAAAACAATTTTTTTATTGAATTTAAAATTAAGAACGCTAAGTTGGATTTTGTTTTTGCTGGAGTCAAGACAGCCAGTATTTAATTGATGAAAAGCAGGAATTTTCTTTTACTAATTTGTATTAACTAGGTGATTTCTAAAATAATTATATTTATTTTAAAAATCACCTAGTTGTCTACTAGTGTTTTCATTTCCAGATTAACACCTGCAGTTTAAATAATGTATAATAGACATAACAATAAAAAACTTACTGTTTTATTGATATGATACAGCTATAAAATATATGCATCTGTATTATTTTTATAACCGAAAAAAATTGGTTAACTGATGTTATTAGATATACCTACGTAGGTATGCCTTTTACTAAGTAATTAAATAAGAGAAAGGTATACAAAACAATGCTAGGTAGTTTGTTGTTGTAAATATGTGATGTTTTTTAAGTATGTACCTACTATTTTATATTGACAAAATATTTTAATTAAGTAGGTATTGCTCTAGGCACCAAATTATTTATGTTTTGATAAGCATTTAATCAACTTAACAACACGTGTAAAGCTAAAAAATCTATATACCTATTTACTACCGATACTGTATCACTACCTAACTTAATTAAAATTTATACTTCACGTACTGTGAATACTAAGTAATACCTTCAAGTAATTTAAATAAGGATCGAACACCATCATGAACAACAATAAAAACTTGTAAATAAATATTTTATAAATCGATTTCAAAGTTCAATTTTGAAGCAAAATGTTTTTATAATTAAAAAACACTGGCATAACAAAATATTCCGTCAACAACAAACGAAAACAAACAATCCAATATGGCGGCGAGACGTCACTCGTACTATCGGTCTCGGCCGCGTTATCACCGCGCGTAGACGATCCGTTTTTAGAAATATTAATTCAGTAATAACTGTTGTACTATTTTTAGTGCGGCCTAGGCTAAAAATACGGCGACCGTAGAGGCGAGCAATGACGCTTACACTTGATAATACTAATGTTACTCATGAAATGTAACAGTGTCAATGACTTGGTGCAATTTATTGGTTATATTGTGCACGATTGACATAGAACGTCGTAACGGAGGTTATCGCCAATCAGTGGACTATTAGACAGGTCATTGTAATGGAGAAAGTGCATTTGAGAGCATACCCGGCCGAAGATGAGTTTTTATTCAGTTTTTTTAATATTTCTGACTTTCTAAGTTGATTTGAATTTTAAGACTCCGTTTTTTCTGATCATCTTTTTGGGCTTAAAAAAGTCATAAAATAGTGTTTTAGTAACCACAAAACAGTATCTGTAAGTCCTACTACCCATGGAACAAATACTTATATTGTCTCTGAATTACACATGCGAATAAAAATCATCAAATTAAACATACATTAGTATACATGGCTCGATTTAAGTTTTACTAAACAAACTTGCGATGCGACCAATGAGCGTCGTCAACTAACACGATTTGATTCGATTAGCACCCGATTTAAATTCACTACGCGAAGGTACATTAGCAAATTAATAGTTGGCTTACGTAACTAGATGTCCACTATTCGGACGATATCGAGCGTGAGACGTGCTCGAGTGAGTCGCAAGGCCGACTTCACGACATTGACCGTGAAGTTACGACATCAACTCACAAAAAAACTTATTTTGTTTCCGCAAATCGACCGCTCTGAACCAAGTTGAAAAGTACAGACTTGTTGAAAAACATGGAGGTCACTTTACGTCACATTTCGTGTACTATTGTAAACATATGCATTAAGCATTGAATAAAAAGGTGTCTTAACAACGTTGGATTAAAATTTATTATGTTTTGTCGTTGTTGTTGTCGGTTATTTCATTAAGAAGTGTATTGAGAAGTTTTGCATTCTTTAAGTTTAATCGAATCTCCGTGGGTTTTGGGTAGAGGGCTTCATTAAAGTGTTTTAAGATTAGCAAGGGTTTAGTTGCGTAACTAAGTTTTCTTCCGAAAAGTAATTGATCTAATTGGTTTCGCTTATTATGTTCTTCAGACGAGGTCATCACTTCATTGAAATATATTATTACTATATTACCTGACAGTTAGGCACAAATAATGGCATCTATATATATGGTGGTGTGGTGGTATGGAGGTGCTCTCATTCATCACAAATTATATTTATCATTTCAATAATTATTAATATTAGAGTCTATTTAATGAAAAATATATTGTTTCACATGAAAATACGTGTTACTTAAAACCGCAGTTTATAATTTAATTACCTGGTATGTACAAATAATCTTATCACTCCACATAGTCGACATGATAGCTACCCACATAAATTAGCAAAGAATTTTAAGGACAAAACGTATCGAGATACATAATGCCAATGAATATAATAAATTATGAGCTACTAGCCGCGCCCCGCGGTTTCACCCGCATAAGTGTTGATCCCGTAAGAGTATCGGGATAAAAAGTATCCTATATGTTATTCTGATGTATAAACTATATTATTGCACCGTTTCATCAAACTTCGTTCAGTAGTTTTTGCATGAAAGAGTAACAAAAATTCATCCATCTATCCTCACAAACTTTCGCGTTTATAATATTAGTAGGATTCACGTGATAGGAAAAATACTTTCACAAGAATTTCAACCTCATATGTACTTCCAATAAGGAAAGAATGAATGGGTAAATCGACAGAATAATTACTCATGTTAATTAAAATTGGATGTAAACGAAAGCTAAGTGGACGTCTGAAATTCTTAGGAATATAATTCAGTGAATCAGCAGTGGCTTTATGGTAAAAAAAAACAGTTGATGTCAGATGGATTCTGCATCTTTGTATGTAACCAGATAGTGGCAGATAGTTACCATATCAAATATGAGCAAAGCATGCGGTCGTCGAGTGCACGTGCAATTCCTAATCAAAACGGAACTCGACAATTGACTATGAAAACGGTAGTCTGAAGATAGGAGTGTAGAGCCAATTTCCATGGAATATGGAGGGTCTTCTTGCAAGAAGAGAAATAGGTATTATTCAAAACAAGTAAAGTTTTAAAAACAATGTACAAAGGTCAGAAAAATAGACACAGTAAGCAGTGACTCAAGTTCTGCGAACACTGAGTAACCCCGGGAGCTTCAGCACCCATCATTTTTATACTTTTGACCCAAATTGCGAACATTAAACAACTAGTTACAACCAAATTTCTGGGTCTTGTGACATCTGAAAATGTTATATTTAGACGCTCCAGAATCCAAAATTGGTTGGCCAATTGGTGAAGACATGTTCCAAGTCCGTTTCAATTAACAAAAATTATATTAATCTCCGCTAGCTGGCGCCAATGCACCAAGAGGACATGCGTCCTTTTTCTATTATGGAGGAGGATTAAGTGGTCGTTACCGCTTAATATTCACACTGCATAGCGCCACCCACGCTAAGACGATTGTTTGGTAGTGCTACAAAAGCTTGTACATACGTAGAACGGAAAACTCAGATTTATTTTGCGCAAAACATAGGCGTATGGGAATGGGGTTTAGCGCGAAAGGAAATCCTTATGTGGTAAATAGAACAACAAGTTGAGTATGCAAGGCAGTTTAAGACAGTGAACGTAGTTTAATGTTAGGTTATAACTGTATGAGATAGCTGATAAACTAGCAGGCAGACTGTACAGCTAGATGGAGTTGTCCATTTCAGTTACGTCATTTTACATCTGACTAATTGTGATCAGAATCAAAATGATGCCCTAATTTATTATACTCAGCCGGACACTAAAAGTTTCAAATTAAGATTAATTATTATCAAATGAAGACGAAACTTCATCTACATTATTTTGATGTAGTTAATATTTTACATAGTTTTTCGTACTCCTCAATAATTTGCACAGATGTGTTGTTTTTATTTTACTTTTCATAGTATGTGGCCACGCGACCTTGACGGGCTGTAGTAGCGGCCAAATTATTTAATTATTCATTATTTCGAATTAATTCGTATGAGAATGAACGTTTTTATTCTTTTACGCTATGTATCGTGAATTTAAACCGGGTTTATTACATTGTATTTGTTCCTCAAATGATTTGATGTTGTATCTCTTATCGGCAAATCCATTGTTGTTTTAGATTTCAGAATCATTAGTCATTTTAATTCCTTTAATACTTTCATTCGGCTATGGAAGATTCTTTATTACATACCATACTGGCACTATTTCCAGCTTGTATTCCAGATTTCATATTATTTAATCAATTGATTCTTCTTTCAAGTTGAGCCATAGCAATATCCATGGTGAATATTCTTTCATCATTATCATCATTTACAGCCTTTTTCAACCCAATGAGAGCATTAGCCTTCTCTCTTTCATCCACTGTATTTCTATTCTTAATAATCCCCATAATTAAGTCACCACAATTTAAGTGTTACCGCATTATAGTCTTAATAGCTCCATCATTTAACTGTATTCATTTAGATTAAAACATCTTTCAAACCCATTGAATATTATCTACGAAGTCAATTTACAATCAGCCTGATATCTGCCGTAATATCTAGATATTTCTGTTAAACCTAGCCATTTAACATTGGTATTCAAATTCAGCTGTGTCGTTAAAGTGAACGATTATATTGTTAAATTGTTTCACGGTATAATATTTAGATTCCTTTAGATAGACGAACAAAACAAAAGACGGTTTTTGTTTCTCTCTTCTCCTTCTTCTTGGTGGTGTACTTCATTACTGAAGGCCACGTCGGTCGTGTCCTTCGTGGTTTTATGTACGATATTCCTCCACTTCGTATCTCACTTCTCTCAGGGCGGTCGTATCATATAGTCCAGTGAGGGTGGTTACTTGGTCTGACCAGGAGTTAGTTGACCGGCCGCGAGGTCATTTTTTCTACGAGACTACTGTTTATCAATCTCTCTCTCTTGTTGTCTAATATATAATCAGGCTTGGTTAGATGGTGATCTAGAGATGGGTTTTTCAATAGACTGTCAAAATTGCTCAGAAAATGGTTCTTCAAATGGATGGCTATAGGAAACAGCAATAATAATTGGTGATTTGGAAATAGTCCTACTTATCAGCGATGGTAAAACAGCTACCTATCACAACCAGGCTTGGTAAAGTAGATGATGATGAAAGATAGTCCTGTTCATAGACCAAAAACAGCCATTCTCATCCTATTGGTGAACAACACCATTTCACCAGCTCTTGTTTTAAATGTACCGTTACACATTTTACAGTTAACACCAACTTATTTAACTGTAGGCTCGATATTCGATATAGTGCGTCACTCAAGGTCATAAGTGAGGAAGTGAATAGACAATGCACGGAGCGATTTCGCAACTCAAGCGCAGACAGCCGTCCGAAGTAGGAAGTCTTAGGTTATCACGACAATCGGCCAACTACGCCGAGATAAAGGTGACAAGAGTCCTATTTATCAATACAATTATTTTTTGCTTCATCTCTATATCTACTGAATTGTGAAAGATGACTTTATTTATTGCATTGCTCTTTTACTTGGGTGATTTTTTATGTTATGTAACGTCTATCTCGCGTCGTTTGCATTTGGACTTTGTCTTTGGTCTCCGCGATGTCAAGTGCATTAAATGCAGGAGTTTATTGTGCAGTCAAACAATAATTTACTTTCTAATACTGCACGTAATGACATTCTCGGAGACCAGCTTTTTCAAGGTAGTTACTGTGAAGATCAAGTTTCATAGGGGCATAACTGCAAATATACACGGTTTTATGTCATTCTAAAGGATGTTCACAGTATCGTCGGTCCTATCAGTTGCACTTCAGATGGAATCTTCAGATAGGAAATAAAGATTTTTCATGAGTTTTTTTTTTTGAATATACGTTTATCTTTGGCGTCGTTGGTGTCCGTGTATACAATTTAAAAAAAATGCAAAATGAAAGTGTTTTGTATAGTTTAAGAAAGATATTTTAAAGGAAGTCAAAAGAATATTTCAATGGAAGGAAATTAGAATTTGTTTAAATACAATATCTTGGTAACCCAGGAAAATGATTAACACTTTTTTGATTTTACGGCAAAATTCGTACGATTTACGCAGAAATATCAATTAAGTATCCCCTAAGACTGATAGCGAATAATCTTCCGACAAATTATGATTATTACTTATTGAAGAATTGATAAGACGAGATTACTGAACGTAGTGTATTGATAACAATGATAATATTTTTGTTTTGATATCAAGTTTCCACGTTCCTTTTGAATGTATTGATAAATTAAAGTAAGTATCAAATTGTATATATTGCATATATAACATACACCTTGAACAAAGAAAACATGGATGGACTGTGTGAAAGATACAATGTGCAGAGGTATGCTAGAAAGGGAGTGACTACGTAGATGACGCCTAATAGAGTATGAAATAAAAAGACATGTTGCCGACCTCAAATAAATTGGGATACGACAGGAGAATGGTTACACGGGCCTTATAGCGTGACTAGTACGAAGTGAGGGTGCCATTTCTTCAGAGAAATTATTCACGTTTTTTTTTGAGTTTGAAAACTAAGGTAATGTAAATTTGGTTGGGTTTGAATAAAGCCTTATTAATGAGTCTTCTTTTTAGCGTATCGATGGCAAAAAGTTCATGTACTCGTCAGTATCATCAGTATCACTTTCCTGATAATTTTCTTACATCGGACTTCACACTTTTTTTTTTGTCTGTTGTGTATATATATCTGGTGTATTGTGTGTCTTTTAGTTTGTGCCAAATAAATGTATTTTCTTTCTTCTTTCTTTCTATGTAAGTAATACGCTTGGCCTAAAATTCAGCTTCTCGACCTGCACTCACCGTCCACTGACGCAGTGATAAGGTCATCAAGTGCAAGTGTGTGCAGATTTGAAAAACTCTTTTTGCATTTGAATGCCCAATTCTTGAGAAAGGCTATAGGCTATGTAATGTCACGCTAAGACCCTCAGGAGCTGAGGAAAAAGAAAAGTTGTTAGAAAGAGCGAGATCAAAATAAAGACATTTAATATTGGCCGTAGATATGCGGTTATTACGCAATTTGCTTAATAGCACCCCTTGTGGGAGAACACACAACAGTTTTCACTTAAAATTATATCCTCGTAACTGTACCTTTACAGTGATTGTCTAGGATATCATAATGAAGAGTTTTATTTCATATAGGAAATTAGGGTTTCGATTTTCAGTATTTCAGGATTTAAACTACAAACATATTTGTCATCATTGGCATTCCTGACATGCTTATGCTTCCCTGATTTTGCTGCAATAAGATAGAAGTTTTGGGGAAAATTTTGTTAGAGACCAACTTATTACTTTATTCAATTTTCAATGCTACAGTTTCTCAGCGAGTCAATAGAAGAATTAAAAAGACTTAATAGCTCTTTGGCATTATTATACTTACAATATTCAGTTGTAATAAGACTCGGTAATTGAGCTATAAAATCAACATCAAATTGTAAATGAACTTTTACATCGTATAAACATGACTGCTTTAAAATTTTATTCGTTTTATAAGTTAGTACATTGAATCAAATAGAATGCGTATCAAACAAAATTATAATATGAAAACAATTTTCTCATGTAGGAAACTTTTCGAGGAAAAATATCTGCTGATCGAAACCCAATGCAAGAAATAAAACATTGTTGTGACTTCATAAGCTGTTAAAGACTCCTGAGCGATCCAGTTACCTACCCAATAACAACACAAAAGAAAAACAAAGTTAATTTCCATCGAGACGAATTTTCGAACGTTACCCCCGTGCTGGGCTAGTCAGAAAAAACATAAGCCTGTGGGTGCAAATCAAAACAGCCAGGGACCTAACAGTCAGAAGTCACGACATACAGTAATATACACGTAAAATTCATAAGCACAGCCGACATGAATCACTTGACATTGAAAACGCCGAAAGCCCTAAACACCCAAATTTTTGGGGTGGTGGTTCTCGCTCCCATCGATCCCCGTGGAAATGGGTCGGCCTCCCTTCGCCTGTGACCTTGGGTGGCGGAGATATTCGAGCGTTTCCGAAAAGAGCCGAAGCGTTCATTCATTCAGAGCCCAACGCCCACGTAAGTGTTGGCTGGGCGGATTTGAGTTTCCACGATGGAAACCTTCTGCTTCCAATTTTAATGATGTATACTTAATGTCGCTCGGTTTTTGAATGTTTGAGATACGAAACCTTTTTTCTGTTTGGAATTTTCGTAGGCTTAGTGATGATGTTCATGGTTTAGATTTCTTTTTGACTTTTGCACCAATAGTTTAGGTAAGAATAACACAAGTATTTTACTGATTAAAAGTCCCTCATAAAATTTTGAAATGAAGATTGTTATCTATCATGCTCGCCTATAATTTCTTGTAGACTTAAATAAATGGGATATCAAATTAACTTGAACCAATTTTAAATTAAATTGTTTATGCTCAAACTGTCTCAAAATTCTTTAGATATTTTGCCTTTCTCTTTAATCAATAAACAAAATAATCAAGTCAACCATCATGGCCAATGGTGTTTAAGTTATTACTTTAAATGGGCAAGCAAAAGGGATAGCTGATAGCCTTGCCCAGTTTACAATTCCCAAAAAGATTCTTGACATAATTGCTGTAGAGGACCATGAAGCATATAGTTTAAAAATATTACATGATAGATTTACTGATGTCGTTTCTTTTGAAAGGATGAATGATGAAGAAGTATCTGCAGAAAGGTGTGAGAGTGGAGACGAATCCTTTTACGTGCATGATTGATATGGCGGGATGATGGAAGACAAAATGATTACACATAATAAAAATTGGGATTCCATAACCTAATACAACACCAATACAAGGTAGAGATATCAAAGCACATCTATATCAGCTAATATAATAAAATCAAGACTGTTCTACAGCCTATTGTTACAAAAATAAATAGGTACATAAAATAAAACGATCCCGACCGTTAGATTCATTCATAGATTGTTCAGTAAAAAGATATCAATACACCTTGATGGAAACCAAACTTTTTACCGGACACCTCATTTAAAATCACCGATCACCATTCTCAACTCATTTGTTTTTTTTACATTCGATCAGAGGTTTTTAAATTATTGTACTTATGTGGAATGTGATAGTGTTTTGTTTTCCTCTCATTCTTTACTTTTCCGATTACTTTTGAGAGCATATACGTAGGTACTCTGGGTTTGAAAACTGGACTTGTTTGCTTGGAAAACACTTGAGAGCTGGACGTTGGGTGCACTTCAGATTCACTATCGCATTTTGCTCCGTTATCTTTGTTTTGATTATGTTAATTTGTTGTTTTCCAAAGAAGGTAAACTTTTATGGTCATCATTATTGATCATGTTGATCAATAATGATAACTATAAAAGTTTACCTAGCTTACCAGATCCTAGTTAAATCATATGTTATTTATGTTCTTAACTAAAATATATGGCGAAAGTATCTTCCATTCTTCTGTTACTGTGTCATACATAGTACTACAGTAGTAGTTACATTAAAGACACGTTATTCAGACTCACCAAGGGTATTTCTAGTAGCTTAGTAAACATCTTTGAAACCCGGGGAAGATGTATTGAAGCAACCTGCGAAAGACAATGCAGGGTCGTCTTATCACTCCATATCAATATTTGCATGACCTTAGGAAAATTTATCACTTTAATATATCATTTGCTACAAGATGACATTAGTTGTGTCGATACTATATAATTAAATACATCTCAAGGTCCGAATCGTGGAATTTTTAGGAATATATAACTGGTTTTGTATCTTCCGTAATGATTAAGTTTCTTAGTCGCGTGGATTGAAATTGATTATGAATATTTATTTATTGGTCACGTAGTCATAGAGTTCCCAAAACGAAAGTTAGTTAGTTAGTTAGTTAATATGTGAATAGTTAATTTGATCTGTCTTGTCGTTAAAATGTGAATGAGTTAAAATTCGTAACTGTGCGTTTTCGATTTATGTACATAGGCTTATTATATTCCTTCTAAAATCCTACTTCCTATTAATATTATAAACGCGAAAGTTTGTACGGATGGATGAATGGATAGATGGATGTTTGTTACTCTTTCACGCAAATACTACTGAACGTATTTAAATGAAATTTGGCACACAGATAGTCTATAACCAGGATTAACACATAGGATACTTTTTATTCCGATATTCCCACGGGATCAAAACTTATGCGGGTAAAACCGCGGGGATCAGCTGGTTTAAAATATTTTTATAAATATTATGTGCTAAAAATAATTTTATTACCAGCTGATCAAGGGTAATTTAAATTTGACGTCATGAACATTAGTTTTAGACGTCAGTGATCTTGAGATGTCCTAGAAAAAACATTTTTTAATTTAATGCATCTACATATATGAATGCATAATTACATTTTATTTGAATATAATAAGGCAATGGCGATGATAATTATGATCTTGTCAACAAATATCTTTTAAATGCATTTTGCATCTTTTACGAATAAATGTTTTTAGTTGTTAATGTTACTGTTTTTGTCACATCCTATTCGTACTTACTGTACAGTTGTATGACATAATACTTTTAACTATCAACTTACATTAGGTACATAAAAAAAGATAAGAGCTAAACATGTGATTCAAAACAAATAGAAAATGAGGTAGGTTAAAGTTAAGAAAATCTTATGAATTATAATTTTTTATCAGAGCAACTATATATACCTAATTCCACACCTAATTATAATGTACCGGTTATATAATTAGCAGATATTATTAATACTATAATTAAACACTAGATTACTTTTGGAGACAACGAGTGTGATAAGACACATCGCTCCAGCCAATCATAGGTGTTTACAGTCTGCCATTAAGGACTGGATTGGCTGTAGAAATCTGCTTTTGGTACGAATGTGTACCTATTGGTCAAACAAACACAAAACAGTGCATCAAAACTAGAATCCAAAACTCGGCTAACTAGTTTTTAGGACCAGAAAAAAAAGTTGGAGGTAAAAAACGAATCAATTTATGTATTTGAATCTTGATACTTTTGCTAATTTGAAAACGTGACCCTCCTAAACAGGTTAGTGAAGTAGAAAAAATAAAAATTACGAGGGAATTTACATCGCTTATTGTATCCTTGTGGAAAATATGTAGATAAATGCTAAGATTCTTTCAAGTGATAAGATAATCTTTAGAGATATAATTGTAAAAGGTAAGGACTAGACTAATATATATGATGTGAAAGATACTAAAGAAATAACCTAGATCCGAAATATGAAACCCCTTACAGACAATTCCGCATCCGATGCTCTCCATTCTCAAAACGAAAAGCATAAGAATAGTGATCCATCAATGAACGCTGAAGTACAACATCTGCGATCAAGTCTAGTACTCATAAAAGAAAATTCTACAATAACAGATGAACTATTCGAACTAAGAAACATCAAAGACGGCGGCCTTTTAGTATTGGCACTTATGATTATTCAAATCGACAGACACCAATACTCAAGTGGTGTAGAACTACTGGATGGATGACGTAATATGATAGCAAAACAGTCAATATTTGATATGGAACCATTAGCCACGGCGTGCGATAACACGCGACCAGTTCACTAATGAAAACGGGACACAACGATACTGTCGCCGCTCGAACGAACGTGTTTCGCGAATAAAATTGTTTTGTTAATGCTAAATATTCTACTAATTTTGACATGTCATTCGACTGCGCCGTAGAAGACATAATTATTAAAAAAATGCTTGCATTAATTGTCTTGGGCTACTAGTGATTCTCGCGGATATGGATGAATATAAAAAAAATTGAATAATATTTTAATTTTTTTTCGTAGTTAGTCGGGTGTACACGTATTTACATAAATGGAATTTAAATTTTAAATACTTTGCATTGCCAAATTATTTGATATGCTTGAATGAAAGACCGGTTTCAATTTTAGAATTCGACAAATTGTAAGTAATATCAATTAGGAATATTTATTACCATTTAAAAGGCGATGAGAGTAACCATTTTTTACTTATTCTATGTTATGAATATGTATAAACCACCTTCCATTATAGAATGCATTTTTAAAGAAATCTCATGCATCTTGTAAAACGTCAGATTATTTGTAATTTATAAAGGGTGCTAATTAAATGAAAAACAAAAAATACCCTCTCACTTCTGACGATCGGCTTTTTTGTATAATTATGGACTGTGATAAGGTCAGAGCGAGGTCATTCGAAAGTCCCTTTTCCAGTATCGGATTGTTCATTGATACTGATTACCGAAGTGAATTGGAGCAAAAACTTAAGGATATATAAGTGGTTGAAGAAAGCAAGATAAAATAAAATGTTTCAATGACTATAAGATATAAATGATATATCGAAGATACGTCTGAAAAGACCAGATCATTATGAAAAAACTTATATCGCTAAAGAAATTCTGATAACTAAGGAAGTGAATACAATAATGACGGCTGATAGAGATTATGGAAGAAAATAACGTACTGCTCCATCGGCAAATAAATTGGGATAAGATGGTGATTATAAAAGAAATACAGATGCAAAATTATACATGTTATAAGAAATGCAAACTAATGTGCCCTAAAACTGGAACCAATGATGATGCAGGCAGCAATTCTAATAGAAACCATGAAGAAAATGAAAGGGAATCTTCACGTGAACGGAGATGTAAAAAATTCGCAACGTACGAAAAGTCACGAGGTTATCTAAACGTTTGACCTTTGTCTGCTGTAGATCATGCTACTGGCAGAGTAAATTTACCTACTAGTACAAACACTTCCGCGATAGCGGCTTGTTACTAGACTGACAATTGAAACAAAGATTTATCTGTTGTTTTCGAGATCAACAACGATGATTAAAATGTCAAAGATCAAAGAAAATTAGTAAGCTTTATTGGGAATATGACAATCATCTGTGTCATCACTTCATCAGTCATCACTATACTGTTGTTGCAAGTGGGAAAATCAAAGTATTTCTATCTGTTGGGATATTGTTCTTTCTTTTTGAGACAACATTAATAATCACAAGTAAACAGCTTGGAAAATATTATTAGCTGATTGAATACCTACATTATAAACACTGTATGCTTCGTTTACCATTTTGTATTCCTTCAACACTGTAGTTTTGTTTCACGTGACTTTCGGTAATATCTAAAGCAGTCATTCTCCAAAACACTATTTTAATTCTGTTTATCGCATTGCTTCATTGCACTTTGTAATAGCTTGTTTAAACTAAATGTTACATATTCAATGCAAGTCACTTCAGAATGGATTTATTTTAATATTTTTAGTGTTTTCAAAATTGCTAAGGATCTATCCAAATTCAAAGATATAGTCGTAAATATAAAAATCCATCTAGAAATGTGGTATCTTGATATTTATAGGCGCACTTTCGCTAAAACATCGCATCTCCGTGGTGGGGTACCGGGGGAAGACGTCGGAAGGTTATCAAACGTGATAAGAGCACATCCATCACTCGTAGCTCGACTGTCAACGAATGCTCTAGGGTGACGCTCTACGTGGAAGATTTTAAGTTTCGAACCACAGCATCTATCACCGGTGACACAACATTTTTTAGTAATAGAGTAAAAAAAAATGTATATACATTTGTGAATATTACCAAAGAGGGCCAGGAAGATGAAGTGGGAAGACTTATTGACGACTTGTTTCTTTACTGATAGGTACGATGTAATGACCCACTCTTATCGCGATAAACGGAGTATAATTTTGCTGCAAAGTGAATATTTTTAATATTACTTTGGTTATGAAACTATACAAAAAACCTGCTAATTATAAACTATGTGCTAAACAAAACGCTATCAAAGATAGATTAAGAATTGAATCGGTTTTTAAATTAATGTAGGTATCTAATTTGATTCTCCGATATTGAGTGGACATTTTAATTCAACGAAAATTAATTTGAATATTACCTACATGGAATTTTCTCCGTGTTTCGCCTAACTAATTGAAATCTGAGAATTTTTGGGGTACATCGACTGAACGCCCACTTCGTCCTTTGACGGGAAACATACTTAATGAGGACTGGGAAACTGAATTTATAACGTTCAATATTACACCTGGTAATAACGTTAAATTGAACCCTTCAAGTGACGTGAATATTAGCGATGATGAAAACGTACAATTGAGTAATGCCTATTATATTTTTTATTAATCAATCGTTTATTTCTTAACTTAGAGGCATTGCATTTTAGTGAAGTTATTTGAATGTCAAAAATAACTGTAGCTATTTTTAGGTCCATAATAAAGATAATGCATTAACACTTCTCGTAATAGTAACCTTTAATTTACAGAAAAAATACTCAAAAGAATATCAACAGTACTAAAACAAATAGTAAGAAAAAATCCGCTTTAGTATTCTACATGAAGTGGACGAGATTGTTAACATTACGCAACAACTCGTGACTCTTATTACGAGTGTCACAATCAATAAACGTTACATGTCTATTTGAATTAATCAAACAAAAGTGAACCTTCCACGTTTAACAATAAAGTCACATGTAGAGCAACAGCACTCGGCTGTGTTTCCTCGCCGGGCGAATACTAACATGCTTTTTCCTAGTCTGGTCTCAAATTATCATTTTATTAGAACCTTAAGGTTTCATAGATCCTTTTGATAAACTATTACATTCAAAGTCATGTCAAATTAATATGACACATAAATATGAGGCTTCGGTACATATACAGCAATCATGTTTAATCGGTTATAAACGTGGATTCCTCTGTCATTCTAAATTACCTTTTTATGTAAGGTGACATTCGTAGCAGGTATGGTATATCTCAGAAAAGAGTTTCGTTTCAACAGTAGCAGGTGATAGTATTATGAACGTAATATAAACAGACAATGCTGTTGTTAACGCTAACTATATTGATAATGTTGGAAACAAAGAATAAAATAACCATTTTCTTATTTACTCAGTAGTAGAGTTCGGTAATAAAATGAACAATATTAATGAAGAAAAAACAAAAAAGACAGTTGAACACGCACGTCGGGAACCCACAAGCGGGCCGCTGGCACATACCCGCACATTAGCAAAAAAAACGTGTTCGTACACACACATACAGGAGCAAAAACTTTGCAGATGTGCTCACACGCATCGTTGTCGAGCAAAAAGCGACCGGCGCGTCTTGATCTCGCGTCGGAGCAGCTCCACCCGTTTGCTTGTATCTCCTCACTTCTCATCCTTTTGCGCGGTAAAAATTCTTTAGAATTTGGTCCTTTCAAAACCGCTTTTCGTAATATTTTACTTGTTACTACCTTTACGATCAAACTATATCTGAGTTTTCCATGTCATTTGATTTATTTGTTCTATTTTGGAGCAAATTTCTTTAATTTAAAAAAGACAATTTGTGAACGAAGATTTTAGATTTAATTAGCTAAAAATGATTCGATAACCGCTCAAACTTTTGTAATCCATCTTCCGATAAAGTCTTCTGAAATGTCTTCGCAGATAATCAACTTGGCTGCGATCTCCCGTCAGTGGAGGGCTATCTTTCTGTTTTATTTTGAATAATTTCACTCATTTTATTCTATTCAGCACCTGTGCAATTAAATCTTTATTATCCCTAAGCCGAGCTGTCGTAGTGGTAACTCGTTTTTAATTACTTTTTAAGTACACAACTCTCGAGACATAACTCGACGTCGTCGCCCATTATTTGAACGTCAGTACTTGGTGTAATGCTGTCGTCATCATAATAATAAACATGTAGGGCAAGTGATAGGTACATGATTATTAATGTTGCTGATACTATTTTAATCGTAAGTGCATCGGTGAACAATGTATTTTCCTATTTAAGTCTATGTTTGTGACCAAAGTAGACGCTTATTATAAGTGTCAAAAGTGTTTTTTTTAAGTCTGACTGACTTGAAATCATTTAAAGCTATTAAATAAGCACCTGTTTATACAAGTAATATGTTTTTTTAACGGAGCAGCAACTCTCATTGTTGTATACCTAATATTTTATTAAATAACTAGTTTCATTATCTTTTTAACCTAGAATTATTAAGTAAACACCCACTGTTCTCATTGTTTCTTTTGAAAATACACAAATTAGTGTCTAATACTTGTTTTTATTTCTACTTACATACGTAAGTGAAACCTGTTTGTGGATTTATGTAAAATGTCAAACATGAAGGTCGATAGTGCGAAGAACCGACGACGACACCCAAGACTTCCGATACATTGTAACGTTGATTTTATCAGAGAAGAACTTACTCTTGAAAGAACTGATGGTAATGTATACGAAAAGGTCAGAGATCAAAACAGCAATATATACTTTCGCTGTTAACCAATCATCAAGTAACTGTAAACCAAAATATCATTTAAGTAAACCATTAAACGATAGCAAGAGTGTAGCTCCGATTAGGGTTGAGCGAAATGTTTTTTTAAATTTCAATCAGATCCATTTATCAATTATTGGAGTAATTAAAGCAGAAAATGAAAGTCAATAGAGTCGCTCGTTAAATAAACTTCTGTTCAAACTCTTAGAGCAAATTAACATAAAACTGTAGTGCATTCACCAGTTTGGTCTGAGAGTTGTAGGGCAGGTCATGGCTGAATGCGTAAGCACAAACGGATGTGCAAACGATAACATTATCACTATTCCACAAGTCTGTTTGCAGCAGAAAGAGCCAGTTAAGAGAAAACAAATATTTGATCTCTATCTTATGCAGCAAATCTGATGCAAAATTCCTCTTACTTCAGTGCAGGGTTTGTTAAACACTGCGTAATATTTGCATTTTTTTTTCGTCCTCACTGTTTGCATTCTATGAGTAGCCTTGTCATAAGTCCTACGTTCAATTGTCATGTTTGTCTGGAGTACAGTGTCTGGCCACTACTTCAAGTACCAGGCTAGCAGCGGATCGTGGCGGTGTCACGTTACGCGGTGGCTGTTGACACCAGCGCCTGATTAATATTTATGATACGGCTGAGGATCTCGCATGGCCGGTTCGCTCACTCGATGCGAATTATCTTCGTCCTACTCGCACATGTACGCAGTTCTTATACGCTAGACAGAACACGAATATATAGTACATATGGCAACTGCTCTTTCAACATTCGAATGTGCGTAAGTGCGAATGAGAATCCCAAATCTTCTTAATTTTTGTTAAGTTTCGTTTTTGCTACCAGTTTTTTCAGATTAAACGTGTTACGTTTTTGCTACCAGTTTCTTCATATTAAACGTGTTATGATGTAGTAGTAGCACGATGAGGTTTGGGTAAGTAAACATTTGAACAAGTTTTGTTTTAAATATTTCTTGTATATTTAATTATTTACCATAAGTTTCATATAAGTTTGCTATTGGAAGTTCTCAAACAATAATAGAAGTTGACATTTCGGTTGTTGAACTTATATAATCATCTTAGTGGAGACGTAAATCACTTGATCGGTGCCAGGCCCACTGACCATAAGATTGCAAATCGAAAGAATTGAGTATGTGGAACGAGGCGTGGGACCAACGCCTCGAACCTGACCGTATCGAGGTATCTCAACCGGACAGACTCGACTCGACTGCCATTATAAAAAAAAAATTGCAACAGCTATAAGGGAAAACCGTGTTGTAGAAATTACAGCCATTTAGAAAAGGGAACACTTGTAGCATGTTGTTTGTTGAAGCAGATAATTAAATACTTTACGACAGTTTCTTGGGTACCTCCACTTAAGTTAAGCAGATTCATGTTCATTTAAATTAATCATTGGACCGTTTCATTAGTCACTTAAACAGTCTTGCACGTCGTTAATTGAAACGCATCCAAATTACTAGCTTGATCTCCTTTGCTTTATCAGTATCGATGACGGCAATCAATGTCATTTGTTAATTTGTTGTTTCGCTCGTTCAATTTGCATTTTGTCTTTACAATGAGATCAGCGTATTTAAATTCAGTCTTAATATTCCAGTTGACAGTGCACATTAAAGATATTTTCTCATTGTGTTTCCTGCACGAATCTCTCACATTAACAGAATTATCATTGTGTTTGCGACAGCATTATCGTTGTTTGTCTGGACATTTTCCGTGAGCTCGCGCGCTTCCAGCGCCGGCCGGCGTTCGCGAGACTCCGCTCCAAGGTCACGTTATCGTGCTATCGCCAGCCCTGAACCAATCCAAGGTTAACAGACGAATGTCCACTTTTTGAATGTTCACGTCAGGGTCTAGACTCAAAATTTTTAAAATCATCGACATCAACACGTCACTCGCACGTCCGTCTTACAGGAACTCGGCAATCTCGACCGTCGCGCGCCGAGTCTTTATTGTTAATTTGCGAACGCTAGTGGAGCGCGCTCCGGACGCGTACTCTCGCTTTTAAGTAGCAATACCGCAATATAGTCTCAAATCAAATTAGCTGCGTGTTTACATTTTATAAATAGAGCGCGTTCACGTGGCTCCGCAGCGAGATAAGCGACCGTCGACTCGCCGACATCACTCACCGTGCGCTGTTAACATCCTCCGCGGGGTGGCACGGGATCCTCCGTCACACTGACACTCGTGCGGGATATAAAGCACTCACAAACGGCGCACTAAGTTGAGCGGCACACGCGAGGACTGCACGGCGCGACACCCACAACTAGAATGCGGGTGAGACGGCTCGTCGCGGGGTGCGGGGGGAGACCGGCAGCGACACACGGCTCATACGAAGGCGCGGCGACGAGGACTGCGGCCGAGCCAGAGCGCGTTTCCCCCCATTGGTTGAAAACGGCGTGACGTCACACAAAGTAGCCAATCGCCGCTCGCTCTTTAGTTCACGCCGCCTGCCGGTAGAGGCGCTGCGATCGAGGAAGTCGCCCGCCCTACAGAGCTTTCTTCAGCTAGGGCGTGTGCTTTTGCGGGCGGCCAGCACGGAAAGAAATCACGACATAATGAATTATGTATTATTATAATTTATTTGGTATCCTCAACTGATCAGAATAATCATTATTATTTATAGTCGTAACCTTTCTGTTTATAAAAACGTTTCAGGAGCTGAAACGATTACCTATTCAAATTAGATCCGGTATTGAGTAAATACTGAAGAAGGTTCACATACACAAGCGTTAAATAAATACAAAAATGATTAGATAATCGACCTTGGTAACATGTCTTATGTATGAGTAGGTTCTCTATTCTTTAGAGAGAAAGTAGAAAATAAAGAGACTTATTATTTTATTGGACTCACCTGCGTGTCTACCTTATTGTTTTTGTTTAAAGCTCAATTACCAAGTTTAGTAACACAAATGAAAGTTTCAGTATCTCTTAACAAGCGAAATATTTATATTTGCTAAACTAACAAACAATTAGTTGAACAAGAAACTGAACTTTGTAAATACAAGTCTGTTTTATGTTGAATGAATTTAGTTTAGTACACATTTTTGAATGGGATAAAGTTGGTATTAACTAATTATTTAGCTTAGGGATTTGTTTTAGGTAGAACTGTTTATTTTATGTGACGAGGTTTGGAGTTTTAGGAAGTGTGGGTAGCAGCCTTTTATGATGTAATGAATCAGTTGCCTTTTGGATTTACAGGATTATATTGTTGAGGAGTTTGTTGCGCCATTTCTTCTTACCAGCTGAAACACTAGGAAGTGGTGAAGGGTGTTTTGGGGGACTGTCTTATGTCATTTTGACGTTCAAAGTGTCGATGCTGAGCCTATAAAAAAATAATTTAGATGATGCTACGTCACCATCATTCTGGATTCTAGGCCAAAAGAAAATTTACAAGAGAAGGAGGTTATTTTAGACTTTTGTTTTTGATTAATTTCTCTACTACATGTAGAGTAATTAATAAAACAAGTCATTAGAAAAAAAACTACTTTCTGTTTTGATGAACAAAGAAAGAAAAACTTTTTACCGTTATAAGATTAATTTAATTATTATATTTTCTGGAAAAGAATAAATCCAAAAACGTTTTGTAATACTTAATTATTCTATAATGTTCCCACTGGTGGGACACAGGCCTCCTCTCTTCGAGCTGGTTTTGTAATGCTCTCTTTACATATTAATTTTACAAGTAGCAGACACCATCTCATGCCATCATAATAAGGGATCTATTATGATGGCATGAGATGGTGTCTGCTACTTTCTGCTAATCTTTTATCCCGAAGTATCTTTTACACTTTCTATATTTCTCTCAATTCTAAACGAGGTCCCAGCTGCTATTGCTAATTTGTCAATCTTCTGTTCAATTTGCGAGGTATGATTTTCCAATAAGAGAGGATTTGGAGATTTATTTTCTTGGACATATAGCTTCTTAAAAGAAACCTCCTTAATACAGGTTTTCATAACCTATATAACTGGGAGACCTAACTCGCTAGGAGCAGCCCGGAGTTTGGAAGTTGGCGGTGTGATACCTCCGTGTCTCGGAAAGCACGTTAAACTATTGGTCCTGCGCCAGATCTCTCTCCGGTCGTGCGCGTCCCGCTTAGAATATAATAGAATATGGCTCTTTTTTATGTAAACCATATAAATTACGACATACTCGTTAATATAGAAATTTTACAAAGGGTGACACAATGGGCGGGCTTATCGCTAAGAGTGATATTTTAAAGACAACCTTTGGATGGATTAAAAACGAAAAGGAGAGACACTACTTAGGTACACTACTTCTGAAGTCTGTGGTGTACTATTTACATAATAATAATAATAATTCCTCTCTCTGGAGCCCTGACCGCCGGTTAGCTTGGACCCTGTTCCCGATACCGGTGGGCTACTATTCTTTATATTTTAAATGTTTTTTTATCCTTTTGTTTATAAAAATATTAAAAAATTTAATTTGTAAGTATTTAAATGAAATAAAGGTGATAATAATATTTTATTTTTTTCTCACCACAATAAATACATACATAAAGTATATTAGAGTAATCTAAATAAATATATAATAATAAACATGAAACAGGAGCTAAGAAAATATAATGATGATTTTTAAGGAGAGTGGTTTTTTATCATGATTTTAAAAGTAGAGAAAGATAGATAGATGATGGCTAGTCTCCGATGAGATTGACTGTCATGCCCGAAATTCCATCTGTAGGACTATTATTATTAACTAGGAGAGCAGTGCTCAACCAAACGATTGTAGATTCAAAGGCATTCACTACTTTGTTTCTAGAGTGTGAGACTGGCGTATTTTTTTAAATCAATGCTTTCAGTGGACTTGTAGACCATCATTACTGCCAATGTCTGGTTGGATTCACAAGGCAGTGGCAAGTGTAGGCCTCCTTTGTTTTATTCCACTATTAAATGATTTGGTATGCACACATGTTTCAAAAAAAAAAAACGAAGCCACTTATTTCACGAATAACATAGGATTAAACACCACAGCAACTTCGTTACAATTCTATAACAAAATAATACTTACAACTAGAAATATCCACCTTTAAAAAATATAATATCACAGTAGATTTTCACTTGGATTCAATCCAATGAACTGGGTAGCTAAATAATGTAAGTTTTCGATTAGAAAAAATATCGTAGATACATAATGATAGTAATATTTATAGAGGCTATTTGCTATTTTTTTTTTTGTTGTAAGAAGTGGTATAAATTATCTACAAACTCAGCCAGCACCAGCAGCCTCATCTGGCCTTAGCCGTCTAACTAAAGGGATTCTAGGTTTCAGGGGTTCTGGTCCTTACTTCCTTAGACACATTCCTTCCTTAAATTATTTAGTAGATTCCATTTGTTTTGTGTATTTAGTAACTTGGTAAATTCGCCTTGCCAGCTTGCTGTAAACCAAACAGTTTCGTCAAAGTTTTGCGGTATTAGGTACGTCCCTATACACACACAAACTAAATTCAATCAGCTGTTCAAAGGAATTTGCCCTTCAAATTCATTCCGTTACGTGTTCACCCTGAATTGGGGTAACAACCTACCGTCATAAACTACTGGAATTTGTATATGTATAAAAGATTGGTAATTTCTAGAAAGTTGGATTTCTTTATAAATATATTTTTTTAAAGAAGCCGCCAAGTTCTGGTCGGACTAACACATGAAGGATTCCGTACCACCATACAATATTTGACACGACATATTTTCGTTTCTTGTATTCCCTTCTTTAATTTTTAACTGTATTATATCTTGTTACAGCGGCCACAGGAGTGCACACTCCGTGAAAATTTTAAGTGTCTACCTGTTACGGCTCAAAAGATACAGCCTGTGACAGAGAGACGAACGGACAGCGGAGCCTTAACAATAGGGTCCCGTTGACACCGTTTCAGAACGGAGCCCTAAAATGTTAGTTCAAACGATTTGTTCGATTGATATTCGTAAAACCTTGATCATTGTAAATGACGGCCATAAGGGCCAAGGTCGATATGAAATATCGATGAATGTGTCAGTATGGTATATAATTATAATGTCGATTTTTTGAAGGGGCTATTAAAAACAACGTCAGTCAGTTATTATTGAACAACTAGGAACCTACAACAAAATGCTTCGGTATTTTTGAAGATTATGTAGACATAGTGTTATTTGTAATTCTAGATTATTTTAGAGGTATTGGTTTTCGTGGGTTGTTGTAGAGTTTCATCATCATCAGGACTAAAAAAAAAAACTCTCATCCAGCTGCTACCAGCCATCCAGCGGAGATCGTCGCTCCATCTAGCCTGAGGGCGTCTTATCTTGTAGAGTTTAACCATAAAGTAAATTTTACTTCTTTTTAGTGTAATTCGGGCCTAGTCCTCATGGTTGCCTGTTAAGCCATCTTTTCAACGTTTATATAGCCTTCCAAGATATCAACAGCGCTAGTAGTACAATGCGTTTATTTTGTAATTGTTATGTCTTTGGAAATCATCTCAATAGGTTGTCTTAGAAATATCTTCATGCTTGTGTATAGGGAATAGCGTACAGTGAAGACTATAAATATCATACAGTTACGCGAAAATCATAAGAAATTTGACAAGTATAACGTATCGTACGCTTGTGACTGTACAATTTTGAATCTAGTCTCTGATGCTTTCAAATATTGGCCATAGGAACCTATAAGTGTCGAATAATAACCAATAATTCACTGCCGAATCTAACTCCGAAAGTATTAGAATTTTTACCCACGACGACGTTCTTGTACACAACAAGAAGTAGGTACCATCACAAATCCGGTGTGAGTAAATATTCAGAGTAAAGCAATTCAGTAGGTACGGCGGAGATCTTTGTCATTAGAGTGTGCTGTAAACAAAACCCTTAGTGGTGCCCGAGGGAACGACAGCTGTCTCCAAGCCTCACTCCTCGCCATTAAACACCCACGTCGGTTCATAACAACCACCATAACAACACTGCAAAACCAACCTTAACTTCTCAACTTCTAAGTTCAATTTTGACCCAAAGAAGTTCTTTCTTTCTTTGCACTACGTACGTATACATTTTGGCGAAAATTCAATTTGAGTTTTATAGAGTGCCGCATAAGATTGAATTTGAAATGGCTATCTGTAATTATATTACAGGAAATTGTATCGGAGATTTAAGTAGAAAAAGTGTTAGTGAATGGAATAAGGATTTCAGTGTTGACAACTATTTTTTTGTCTGTACCTTTTTAGTTGGTGACATTCGCAGTTATAAATTTCATAGAGGAATTTCAGAACAACTTTTTACTTTTACAATATATTTTTTTTACTTATTTCTGCATAATATTGACATAATTTAAAGCTAGCAAGTGTATAAAAAATGGAGGGGAAAGAATTATACAGCATAAAAAAATTCGTCATAAAGTTAAAAAAACCTGGCAAGATGCTGGCTGATTCTTAGGCCAAAAAATAGGCCAGCCATCTGGTCACTTAAAAAGTCGACCCAGTTGGTCGACTCTTCTCGTGACCAGAGGGCTTGGCGATGTGTCGAAAAACTAAGTGAACAATCTGACCCCAAGGCCCTAGTGTTTACTCCTAACGGCTTGAACATATAAGTCCCAATTAGATTGGAGTATTTCCGCCGTTTGAGGTTTTTTATACCTGAAGCAGCCACCTCAGCATAGTCCATCGCGCTAAGAAGATGAGACGGTAAAAGGGTGTCGACACATCATGTTGCATCCCACATCAAAGGCCGACCTTATTTCCAAGGCATTATGGTCATTCGATCCGATCTCTTTCCATCGTCGCGTGCCAAGCCATTGGATTCTAAAACAGCTGGCACCCCGGCTGTGATAAGAGCACGACGGTTGATGTCACTGGTGCTTGCGTGCCGTGCTATGCGGCCTGCACTCCTACTGCAGGATAGGACATGGTTGTCAAGGCAGTCGTTCACCGTATTGGCAGCGATTGGCAGCGACTCAAGGAACACCCAAACTTAGAAAAGTAGCGAACCGGAAGGTGGCGATGGTAGCTCCTGAAGCCAGTGGCCCAACTGTCACTTACCCAGACGTATTAATAAGATTATTTCGTACCAACCTGCAGAGCAGCTTATCTCACTGTCTCTGGGAAGATGGGTCACGGGCCGATCTTTGTTCGGGCAAACCATTTTCCAGGCATTCACCGCACCGGTCAAGCACGACACTTCAAAGTCAACCAGGGGAGGGAAAGGTCAACTTTTCAGTGCTATGGGCAGAGAACAGGAACGCGCGCAAGCTTATACTGGTAATTTTGTGGACACCGAGGCCACCAATACGGATGGGTAGTGTGGCTTGCAGCCACTCTCGGTCGTCCAAGGTCACATTAAAAATGGTTGTTAGTGCGCTGCGAATAATCTGGTTAATTTTGTCCAAGAGGTGTGGCTGCTTCCATAAAGGGGAAGAGTGTAGAAAATATATAAAATTTGGGCCAAAACAACAGTATTTAATCAGGATGAATGCCAAATGTAATTTAATGTTGGAGAGTCTGTCCGAAATGTCGTTTAAATTTTACGAAAACAGCGATTTGACGACTGCCCCGGCCTTCTTGCGTAGGGCTCATAGACTGGCCCTGTACCGTACATCAACGATGTCATCGTTCAAACCACGATGAACATACTGTGAATCAGGGTCGCACGCTCCTTCAAAAGCGGCTCACCAGCTTCCCCGGCGTCTGAACTCAAGAGATCCTATAAATGTTGTGGAATCAGGCCGTCGCGTCGTGACCACCGACGAAACCAAGGAAGGAGCTCACGGCTGCAGTCAACTGAGGGGCCGAAACGTTTAAGAAGGTTGAATTTGGGTCTGGAGAGTCGGGGGGTTCGGGGAAGGTAAGACCTTCCGCAGGCTCTAGATGTTTCTCTCTAGAACTAGAACTTCTCTTTAGTGTTTCTGGAGAGTAAGGCACCACAACATCGCTGCTGAACAGTATCTCCACTCCCCTGATGTCACCTTCACTTCATTTAGATTCCACATGTGAACTTAAGCCTTTTCGTGATAGGTTATTGAAAGTGGTTAATTTTGGATCTACAATTAGGGTCGAATTGTTACTATTATCTTTAATTTGTATCGTTAAGGTTTTTTATTACTTTTGTAATTGAAAACGTTTTAGACAAAATATGTTTTTAGTATTTCAGGAGTTTCTTTACTTTTTGGTTCTTTCGAATGATAAATATGTACACCTACACCTTGCTTTTGGGTTCACATAACTGCATCGAGTGGCGATCGAACTCACAACCTCTTGAACTGCCTTAACCATTGAACTATAGGCGCTAAAAATAAATAAGGTGGAAGTTAAGGCAGGAAACGTGTTTAATTCCGCTTTAATTACGCACACAAGAACAATACCAAGAACTGTAAACAAACCGAAGGAACATTAAAATAATCGATGGAAAATAGCCACGTAGCTGACTGTGGTGTGAAATTAACTCAAATTATAAACGATACTCTATTTAACTCTATACAATGTCTTTGTTCCATAATGTAAAAGAAATTGGAACCATTGTTGCCTTGTTATAGTTAAAGATGTTGTTGTTTGAATCTTTTGAATAATGTTCATCATCTGCTTAGCCTTTTCTCAACTATGTTGGGGTCAGCTTCCAGTCTAACCGGATGCAGCTGAATACCAGTATTTTACATGGAGTGACTGCCTATCTGATCTCCACAACCCAGTTACTTGGTAATACGATACCCCTTGGTAAGACTGGTTGTCAGATTTTCAGGCTTCTGACGACCCGTAACGACTGTCAAAGATCCACGAATGACAGCCGGGACCAACGGCTTAACGTAATTCCCGAGGCACGGAGGGGTCTTGGTATGTGAAGATGGTCAGCCATCCACGGACCAACCGTGGGAAGCGGCTGTTTTTACTTAGCCACAAGCCCCTCTCTGTATAAGCATACATAATTAAATTAGTTCCAAGATTGGCAAACAAAATTATAAGTTTTTTTTTGCTGACTTGTAAATATTGCTAACCCCACAGATGAAAGGTCGATCAAAGTTGAGATAGCTTTTAAGTAGCAAACAAATCAGTTAGCCTGTAAACAATAATATGACATAAGTTTAAACCCGAATTCAGGAAGTGCTTCATACATATGCCTGACATTAGGGACTGCCAAACTGTTGCAGTTTTTAAAAGAAGACTAAATGAACACTATCTTTCCACTTCATCATAGTTGTGTATTTATTATTTAGATTACGGTATAATTATTAACATTCTAGTGATATTTATTTTAGAAGTATGTATGTATGTTTATTTGTATGTGTGTTAGTATATTCTCATATTATTTGTTTTATTTTATTAAGTGAATTGTTTTTGATTTTTTGTATTTAATTTTCTCTTTTACTCTTACACACGCTGTCTACATTTCTTTACCTACTTTCCAATCGCGGGTATGCTGGAAGAGATTTCTTTAGAAATAACTTGACCATGACCCTTGTACCTATTTTTGTTCTTTTTTCTTGTCTGTTACAGGGTGGCAGGGAAATCGACGCGCAAACTGTAACCATGGATTCAGCACATGAGTTTGGACCGCATAGCGTCGAAATTTTTCGTCAGTTATTAAAAAAAAAATGCTTGTCCATACGTTTTGACCGCGTAGGTATTACACTTTTCTATGAAACAGAAGATTTTTTTTATGTGTGTACATAATTAGTTAAATAAATAAATAATAAATAAATTATGCATTTCGCTATTTAAACATAAAATCTGTAAACTTATAATAGTAATTGTGATTGGTTGTCCTTAAACACATTGAAAACAATTAAATAAGTTGAAATTAAAGAAGAAGGCAAGATTTTACCACTTTATTCGGCGTTCAGAAACTGTTTGTAACAATTACTCGTAAGTACAAAAGTATAGAAGACTACCAGCACCCCCTGCATAAGTATCCTATATAAAAAGTATCCTAGTTATGAACTATCTGTGTGCCAAATTTCATCCAAATCAGTTCTGTAGTTTTTGCGTGAAAGAGTAACAAACATCCATCCATCCTCACAAACTTTCGCGTTTATAATATTAGTGGGATTACAAAATCAGGGCAATATATTGCTTCATATTTAATCATAATTGTTTAATGGCTTTAGGAACCTTCGGTAGTAATTCAACACACCGGTACTTGTACTTATGTTCGAGTTATTAAATCACTTGTAACTGTGGGAGACCTGTCACAAGTTCCTGAACTAACTTAGTTCGCAAACAAAGTTGTGAACGGTATCGGTCACTGCTAGCGGATATAGTAATTTTATTCAGCTTTAAGGTTTCCTTTTTTTGAGCTTAAATATAGCTCCTACGTTCCGCCATCTCCTACGTGGTCTGCTGCCACCCCGCCTCACTTTCTCAGGGCACCAGTTCTGTGCTATTTGGGCCCACAGTTTATCTGGTATGCAGCAGACATGTCCTGCCCAGTCCTATTTAAGTTGGGCAGCCTTTTGAGCCACATCAGCTATCTTTGTTTTGGAGATAGCGGGACGAACTGAATAGGTTCCGTCAAAACTGGACGGAGGATGCGCGGGCTCGCGAAAGATGGAAGCAGTGAAGAGAGGCCTTTTCCCAGGAGTATTTTTAGTATTTTTTTTGCCTAGTACATAAAAAATATAACTATTGAAATATGAGTGTACTATATAGGTGCACCTCGGACTTTCCCTTTGGGAATACAAGCGTTATCGTCCATGTTAAGTTTATTTATTCCAGTCCTGAAAATTAAAATATGATCAGTCATGTGCCCTGCAACCCAAGCTGCTAAGGAGCCGCGTATAAAGATTTATTGCAAATGTCTATATCTAAGTGTGCATACACACGAACGGCACGTTGTCGACGGCTGTGGTTGCCTCTGCCGTTGACGCTTGTCGCTCGTCTGTATTAGCACTAAGCCGTTACTTAGCCATCGTAGGCAGGCGATGTATACAGGTGATGAATGCAGGCGGTCGCGGGGTCGGTGGTTTCACCCTAGAGACCAAGTTGAGATGTGACTTTAATTACACCGGTACCAATACTCTTCAAACTACAGCGACGCTGAGGACAAAAATCAAATAGGTTTGTTGGTAGCGTTTCCCAGGCAAGTCCTAAGAGCTTTACTAAGAGCTTGAGTTGGTGGTTGGGGATTGCAAAGGGCTGTTAGAAGAGCTTAAGAAGATTGATCAGGTTGTTGGTCGCCTTTCACTACAGACATGTATAGAAAAGAGGAGACAGCTTTATCCAGCATAGCATAATCACCCTACAACATTTCCACAGCTGGGACACATGTCTCCTCTCGGTGAGAGTGAATGGTCCACCACGCGGGCCCAGTGCGGGTTGGTAGATATCACATGGTTCTAGGATATGCCGGTTTCCTCACGATATTTTCCTTCGCCGTTTCGAGAGTTTTAGCTATAAGCAACAATTACCACTAAATATGAAAAAAACTTGTCGTATTATTTAGTCAACAGTTTTAATTTATCTCAACCCTATTAAAAAAAACTATGATGGATAATAAATCCCTCCCTCTCTATTTAATCGTACCGTAGTAAGGACATATAATTTACTATCTGCAGCATCTCACAGCGGTGGACTATAAATCTGTCAGGAGTTAAATGCTCTGCTCCTCAGATTGATACTTTTTTTTATCACGGATTTATATTATTCATGTACGATTCCAACTAGATTTTATACTATTCTCTCTTAAAAGAAGATTCTGTTATTTATAAGAACATCTTCATACATAAAGTTCGGAACTATAATTATAAAGAAGGGAGAAATTAAAAACACGGGAGACTTTATATTTTTTAAATAAATAATATGCTAAGAAACATTTTTTTTTGCACGTAAGAATGTAAAGGTGACTGATAAACTCCTCTTTATTTCTTAGGATAAAAATGTATATTTCGCCTGGTAAACTTCTACTAAATAAACTAACAAACTATGAAAATAAAAATATACTAACATAACTACGGGCTGATTTTTCCAACGCCAGATAATTTTATACGAGGAATAATTTTGAATTTTTGACAGTTCTTCCATACAAAATCTGTCAGACATCAATTATATTCCACGAATAAAAATTATCTGTATTGAAAAATCAGCCCTAAATCTATTAACAAACTAAAATATTGCGTCGAAATATTCCTCCATATGGCTGTCGACTGGTAATCTACCCAAGAGACTGGCAGCATTGCCAGGTTGAATGTGAATACTTATCCTCTGGCCAAGGTAAAAGCCAGCCCTTGGGTCACGGGAAGTGTCAACAAGCCGTTTGGAGTTTGCTGATAAATTAGATTTAAATTATAGGTACTCATTTCAAGGTCCTTTCAAAACAATGCCGTTGTAATCATAATCTTGTATCTATTCAATAAACAGAAAATTGACAGGTATTTTCAAGACCATATGGTTACGGTTTTGGTAAAAAAAATGCAGATGTACTCGAACTTAATTAAACTTAAATAACAGTGACTTAGCTTAGGCGCGTGCTAACGTTCAAGCACCATGGCAATATGCAAGCATAGGAATCCATGAAGATTCTATTTTTGAACGGTTCCCCTCGCCAACCGCGCGAGCGCAGTCTTCAGGGAGACTTTTGAGTTTAATGTACCAATAAGTGTAATGGAAGTGATATGTATTTTTTTTTTTCATTAAGAAGTTGAGGTCGGAAATCCGATTTTTTAATGACACAGATGCTCTGTAAACTTTTTATAAACTGCAGATATTTTAATGTAGGTATTATTTACTCTCGAATTACTGTCAAGGAAGCATAGCTTATGACCTTTCAGGGACAAGGAACTTCATGAAAGTCATGGTAGAAATGGAAAACCTACTAAATTATACTGTCACATTGACCTGCCATCACGTCATCTGCCCTGTGCCTTGATTGTGTTAGATTCTGAGGGCGCGAGGAAAAATTATGACGCTGCGAGCTCAAAATAAAACAACGTCAGTATTGTATAATTTACTTTCACAGATTATTATTATTCGTAGTAGATTACCTCGTCGTGTAATGGTCGCAGGCGTAACTGCTAAGCGTCGTTTCCTGGGTTTGAATACAAGGTCAGAAATTCGTCATTGATTTAAAAAAAAACTTGTCTCAAGCGGATGATACAATGTCCTTCAAATTATTCATCAGAAGAAGCACAATAGACCATGGTGGAGGGAGCTTCATCCATGCATTCTTCGAAGATTGACTTTCTGGTGACTACAAGGATGGTGATCTGTAAATAAAAAAAAGGAATGTCTATGAACTCGAGTTCCTGATAGAACTCACAATCGAATTCTAATAAATCTATCCGAAAACAATTGACACTGCGAATAACAAGTTACAAAATCGAATGACGTTGACAGGGGGCGCTGTTGGTAATCATTTGTTCAATTGTTTTGTGAAATGTCACTTAAAATACAAAAAACAAGATGGCGGTTATTCCGATTTTGGCCACGAAAAATAACCTTGTGGCACTATACATAGGGATAGAAGTTCGATGGTGCGTGGCTGGAATAGGTATCTTCCCAGTCCAGACTACACAGGGAAGACTGTACCAGATGGAAGACGTTAGCCTGCCCTTCAGAATGCTATGACTACTACTTAAATGTTGCGGTGGTTTATGACTTGCATTTTTCTACCTATTTTGGACGCCTCGGTCGTGTTTTTGATTTTGAATAAATAACATGAGCCTGTATTTGTAAAAGTTTCTCAAATATTATCATCTAGGTACTTACAGCTTACTTCTTCAGAACATCCGCCATTATAAAAATCACAAACCATCAAACAATCACTAGATGGGGTGACAGCCACCCAATATCACAGATTCTTACATATTTATTATGTACATGTAAAATTATTTATTTATTTATTTATTTTATCATTTATGTACACACAGTAAAATACAAATTGATATGACAGAAGAATTATTAGTATTTTTTTCAATTTCACTTTAATACCTAGTTAATACAAGTAGCCGTGATAAAATAATAAAGTGAATTGATGGCATTTAAAAATATCTGAAGAAATTACCTAATATTTTATTAGGTATAATGATTTGAGTAATCGTTTTCGGTGATAACAGTAGCTGTCTGTAACTCGAGCGTCATTGATTTTTATCAATGTGTGCAGCATGATTAGTTTTGATAAATTTTAATCTAACATTTAAGCATGCATTATCGACATAACAATGTAGATTGGAGTTCACATGCCAGAGGCTATGGCTAAGTCTAGATTTGCTGCAGTGATTTGCGATGCTAATGTAAGGACGAAAATAAAATAATATTTGATGTAATTATAAAGAAACTGAGAGCAGTGGTGACCCAGTGATAACGGCCGCGGAGTTTTAGGTTCGAACCCAGACAGGCGCTTTACTTTGTGTAAATTTGTTCATCACCACTGCTGTCAAAACGGTGAAGGAAAACATCGTGAGGAAACTGGCATGTCCTAGAACCACAAATTCGAAGACATGTGATATCTACCAACCCGCTCTAGGCCCCGTGGTAGATTATAGCCCACTCCCTCTCGAAGAGAGGAGGCCTGTGTCCCATCAGTGGGAATAATATAGGATGATTCTGTTAGAGAAACTTTCATTGGTGTTTTTGTACATTAATTAATTACACGAAAATGGGTTGACATTGCCGAGGGTACCAGTTACTTAAAAATAAAAAGATTTGACTTAATTTTTGGCTTCAAGTACCTAGTATTTATAAAAGAACATAATTTCTTGTAGGACCAACTTGATAAAAATGATCTGACTTAAATAGGTGAAACCGGGCTTATTACTCCAAAGAAGAATGGTGAACGGCGTTTTTGCGTAGATAGCAGCAAGCTGAACGCAGTTACGAAACGTGATGCGTATAGTCTACCAGTAGTCATAAGCGAAATTTTAGACAACCTCAGGAATGCTAAATACCTATCAAGTATAGACATTGCGAAAGCCTTCTGGTAAATCGAGGTATTCCACTTAGCGCACTGATTTCAACAGCACTTGCTCGAACCGCACCTAAGCACTTCCACTAACCGCACTGAAACAAAACGGCCTTCATGAAAAACTATTGAATTTTAGTTATAATGAATAGGATTTTGATTGACTGTCGATTATTGTGACCATTGATCACCAAGGGATGCAGTCTCGACATTCATAGCGATCGCTTTACGACCGAATTCGGTCGCAAAGTCCCGGATTGACAGGTGTAATGTATGGAGTGACAGGACTTTGCGACCAAATTCGGTCGCCAAGCGATCCCTATGAATTTCGAGACTACAGCCCCTCTGTAGTTGCAATAACGCACAACTCTATGTTGGTGACGTATTTATTACATAGTGAACATACAGCTGTATATTTTTAACAATTATTTATATAGATGCTCTTCCTTCTTTACTGCATGCAAAAATACGCAATAATTTATAGCAGTGTTAATAATTTCAGATAATTCACATTCCATCGCCACTTAATCAGTTATCTACTTTCTTGCAATGTATTCTAAGTTGAGTTTTGAGTGATTATTTGTAACAAAATGGCCCTAATCAGTTTTTTGTTGAAATGGAATTTGTATGATATCTCATAGTCTTAAGTCAAATATAGACAATATTTTTTTAATGCTTTCTTGATAAGGCTAATCAAGTGACATATTCTGCGAATACAGGGGACTCCCTGTATTTTCAGAATGTGTCACTTGAATAGGGACTTGATCAGGGACTCCTGAATACCTTCAACAGATTATCTAATCAAAGCAAACGAAAATGACCTGAAACGTAATGAGAAATAAATTATATAAGTATTATGTAACTACCTATTCTATTCATCATCTTTTCAGCCGAAAGACGTCCACCGCTGGACATAGGCTTGCGTCGCAATTCAAGCACCGCCATTTCGACCGATTCTCTGCTTCTCACATCCAGCGGTGGCACTTATACCTATGAGTTACAGGAAATTTTACAGGAATAGGCGAATGCGGAGAGTATTTTTCCTTTACGTCTAGGGAAAAACACATTTCCAAGATTTTTAATTAATTGTTTTTACTTTCCTGAATGAAAGTAGACAATAAAAACATAACTTTATAACTGCCTCCTATCTCCTACAGAACAAACCGAACCTTTTTTTATCATACAAACGAACAAAACCTTTTTTTATCATACAAACGAAACCCACTCTATACGCAAGGTATTTGAACTCCTAAAGTTTCCATAGCGGGCAAACTTTCAGAGTAATTGCCTGCCTATAGAAGGCAGCTTATGGCCAGTTTCCGCTATTACAGTTAGCACGTATGTGTACACAAAACGCTAAAACAATCCCCACCATACATTAAACCAACGGAACGTGACCACAGCGCCCTCTCGCGGCCGACCAATAAAAACTTAAACTAATCAGAACAACATCACGAATGGTGGAGGAAACGCAATATTATTGTTATTAAACAAAGTATTGGTTTACGTTTTATTTGTAATTAAAACAATGTGGGGTTGCTTATTGGATGTGAATTGTAAGAATTAATCGGGACGGAAGAGGTAAATTTAAACCAAAGTACTGAAAAAACTGATATAGTAAGATACGTCACAGTACTTATACCGTCAAGCATTCGTCATAATTGTTACCCTGTAAGTTTTAATGCATGACGTGTGATTTGACAGCATAGAATGTAATTTTCAAATGTCTTCAGAATACTTGTTTGGTATTATTAACAATTAGCACGGATCCTGATGGACTCTTAATTTGCTAAGGTGTATAAAAAATAAGAAACACTCTAATGAAAATCGTACGTTCAAGTCGACTCCATATGAAAGACCTGTCGGGTCTTTTCTATAGAACTTAGGTGAACTGAGCTTGAAGTGAGCATTAGTTGGAATGTAGGGATTGACATTATTGACAGCTCCCTTCACCTAAGTTTTCACGGTGAGATTTTTACAGAATAGACCAGCAGGTATAGCTGAAAAATTAGCTGTTGATAAATTCTATTGTTGACATATTCGGCCGTCGGCTTTACTTAATACTTTGAAGTAATCATGTAGGTACCACTTCATCAATATGTAGATTGAAAGTAACATAATCCTACAAACCGTGGGCCAAAACATTTTTTGTTACAAATCTCATTTTTTTTCCTATCTCAGAGCTGCACGTTGTACAATGTGTTACGCATAACGTTTAACCTTTCGCCTGTCTCATTGGAGTCTCCCACAAGGTAACACTGATTTGCATCTCCCATCGTAATGACTGCATCTGTACCATTCAAATTGAGATCTAATTTGGGGATAACTAAGGTTGGTTCTTCAACGATGTTTAGTTGTCACTTAAGATTGTTTGTTTTTATATTTTTGTGCGTAGGACCCACGTGGTGTAGCACATGTTTTGGACCATCGCATCCCGAGCCAGCCCGGGAGGCGGGAGATAATACAATTTAGGGGAAATTTGTCTTTTCTTATGGATTTTGAATTCCATGTCTCGAAATGTTTTAGAGAATAATATCAGGTTAGCCGTTTATTTAAGTTGCTGCGTTAAACGTTACTTTTAGACCAAAAAGGTCAAAGTTTGCTTTGTAATTATTTTCTGTTTTATAACAGTTTTGGGTAAAGGTTACATTTAGTACTTACTGTGGAATAAAAACATACTAGATATTTAGTTAATGTTCTCTCAAAACAGATGATAACACTTAATCGAATATGTATTTAACATTGCAGGATTAGTTTAAATGGTCTTCAATAGAGCAATAAAGTGGGCAAAAACAAAATACAAAATCATTGACAATGTTGGTGCGCCGGGTGCGGGCCAGTCCCAACATTGTACTGCGGTGTATCGCGAGCAGACTGGACTGCTTGTGTATGAATCGCTGCTGCAAGCTTTCCACATCGGTGCTGAGCTTGTAACAGGGTTTCTCATAACTATATGGCAGTGTTAGGTTGATTTTAATAACATAGTTGTTAAGAAATATTGTTACTTACATATTTGAGTCCAATGTTACTTGTATCCTACTTCCTACTAATATTATAAACGCGAAAGTTTGTGAGGATGGATGGATGTTTGTTACTCTTTCACGCAAAAACTACTGAACGGATTTAGATGAAATTTGGCTCACAGATAGTTTATAAGCAGGATTAACACATAAGGTACTTTTTATCCCGATATTCCCACGGGATCGAAACTTATGCGGGTGAAACCGCGGGGTGCTGCTAGTCCTACTAATATTATTAACGTCAAAGTTTGTATGGATGGATGGATGGATGTTTGTTACTCTTTCACGCAAAAACTTCTGAACGGATTTGGAGGAAATTTGGCACACAGGTGGTTTATAACCAAGATTAACATATAAGATACTTTTTAACCCGATATTCCCACGGGATCGAAACTTATGCGGGTGAAACCGCGGGGCGCAGCTAGTTTTAAATATAAATAAATAATGTTAGTTTTTGTACTGATATAAGTTTAAACTAATGCAAACATGAGTTTGAAAACACCGTCGTTGTGTTAATATGTTCATTGAAATGCCTACTAACATTAATAAGTAACTTTATGACTATAAAATGAATCATCACCGTCTGAATAACGAAAAAAAGTTAATTATGACAAAACAAAATTCACTTCAAATATGACAAGAGTCAATGAATCAGAAATTCTCATGAATTCAGAGCGGCGCGGGCGCACACACGTGTTGCACACATTTTGTGAAACCTCCCCGCTACCCCCCCGCCCCTCGCACACGTAGCATCCACCCCCGCTAAGGGAACTGCTGAAAAAATGGACCACAAGGAACTTTAGTAAAAAGTGACCCTTATATCATCCATCTTACGGTTTATATTGCAAAAAAAATGTATGTAGAGTAACGGTATTCAAAGGGACATATTTTTTTCTTCAAACCATTTGAATTAGGTCGTTGACCTCTTTATTTGGCACACATTTTGGCATTTTTTCTTTGTGTTAGTGTCTGCTCCAATTTGTTGTTTATGGGGCCTTAAAATATTTTAAATTCCATAATTTAATTTACTACCATGATTAAATGGAATGATGTAAATGATTTTTACAAACCATCTGTTTCGTCCACTTTTGAATATAATTAAGGTTCTGTACCCAAAGGGTGCCAACAGGACCCTATTACTAAGGCTCCACTGTCCGTCCGTTCTTCTGTCACAGGGCTGTATCTTTCGAGTAATAGGTAGACACTTAAAATTTGTACAGTATGGCCACTATAAGAACAAAAAATAACGTTAAAATTAAACGAGATGTCTATACAGAAAACATGTCTCTTTCGGCGTGTTTTGCTCGTTTTTTTTACTACGGTGGCACATAAGCATTCGTGTACAAGTCCGACTCACACTTGGCCGCTTTTTACTTTTTTCGTACCAGTGAAAATTCAAAATGTCAAAGCGGATATAATTACAATTAGTGTTTATGCACTCACAAAGTGATATAATTTTGTAGGTACCTACTCGTACATAGCTACCTACACGTATTTTTTAGTCATTGGTCGAAACAACGAAAAACATTGAGCAATCTTGAGCAGTATGCACTGTTCAAGATTGCAATTTGAAATAATCGTTAATATAAAACCAGTCACGTACGTGTCTGATTTGCGCACTAGGTACCAAAGTTACTACGGTTCAACTGAAAGGGTAAGTTTATACCCGTAAGAGCAAAAAAGTGATATAAACTACAAATTAACGGGTTTGCTGCATTTACGCGTGCTTTACGACCTTGCAACTTGCCACAAGATTTTTCAATCATCTGGTAACTTTATTCGAGGAACAATTTTTAAATTTTGACAGTTATTTTATGTCATTTTTTATTTTTCCAATAAAAGTTATCTGGCGATGGAAAAATCAGTTCTAAGTAAAATACCGCGTGTGTGTACAGTGACCGTATTTTTTCATTCTCGCCAACAGAGAGAATCGACAATTCGTAATTTTTAAAAACGTTCACAGTCTGACCACAGTCTCAATCTGTCAAAAATACCTCTAATTTCCTTACATTTTTAACAAGTTTTTTTATATTGATTGTCGCTGAGATGAGATTGCGGTCTCGTATAGACATTCTCCCCTCTCGACGATCGAGAAACCCTCTTCGTGTAAACGCGGCTTAAGTGTCATATCAATTAAGTCTTCTAATCATTGTATCGATGACGTTATCAAAAAAGAAACACTTATTTAAACTTATCTAATTAAATATGATTCCGTTTTCCCCTCGATATTCAGTTCTAATTTCGCGGTTGCAAAGGTAGCATGGTATTAGTATTGTTCGTCTGTTCTGTGTTGGCAGCATCTGCTGCAGGCCAACAGGCGCCTACGGTTAACATCCCACAAGGTACCGTGGTGGGCAGTGCGGCAACCGACGGGGATTACTTCGAGTTCCATGGCATACCATACGCAGACTCCACTGCAGGCACCAACAGGTTCAAGGTAAATCTTCATGTATATATTTTTTTTTAGCCTTTATAGAACTGAAAAAAAAAAAATAATGATAATGAAAAGTAATTTATTTGTCACAAAAACACGTGTATACAAAGGCTAAAGAAAAATAAAAACAAAATGGATACATAATAACGAGCACAAAAAAAAAATAGTCGGTAGCGAAGTGGTTGTGGAAGTCAAATAGGCAGTCGCCTCATGTGAAATACTGGTATCCAGCAGTATCCGGTTAGACTAGAAGACTACCTCAACATAGTCAGAAAAAGGCTATGCAAATTGAATTGATTGTTATTTTTATATATTGTGGTATATTTATCAGTTTGTAAGACCAGTAGCAGAGCCTGGCTTCTATGAAACTAACATAAGTTAGAAATAAACTAAGATATTTCCGCTAATAAAGGTTTTGTTAACAATTACCATTGATATTATGCAGCGTACTAGTATTTAATTCAAAATAGTTATAGGTATTTCATAGCAAATGATTTTAAACAATAAGTGTCTATAACCAATCAAAAACAAAAATTAAGTATTCCTGTGAAAAATTAAAAATAAATACTTAATATATTGGATGGTTTGTTTAATAGGATAAAGATCTTATTGAATGATTCAAGTCAAATTCACAAAAGAATTACGTGACGTACCATGATACATCTGTAGATTCGTCATATGTCTATCGGAGTTGTGCGAGAACACGTGATGTACTCTACATCATGAAGCGCCATCAGAATAGTATGCACGCCATTATACAAAATGTACGGCTCCGATAGGCTTTAGATGAACCAACTTATGCATCACGATGTGAAGTGCAAGAAGTTTAGTGTGAATCCAAGATTATTTTGAAAATGATCGAACTTTTCAATAAATGTTCATTTTCAGGCACCGTTACCAGCTCCATTCTTCGAAGCTCCCTTTGCGGCGAACCGAAGAAATATAAAATGCGTTCGAGCTTTGGGTGCTGGATTCGAAGGCACCGAAGATTGTTTGGTAGCGAACATCTTTACGCCAACTTTAGATAATACTAGAAGACTGCCTGTCATGGTTTGGATTAAAGGAAAGGAGTTTGATCAAGCAAATATACCAGAGCTGTCTTTTCGAAACTTTGTCGAGAAGGATGTCGTCGTTGTTTCTCTGAATTACCGCGAATCTATCCTAGGATTTTTGTGTCTTGGAACCGAAATCGCACCAGGCAACGCTGGATTAAAAGATATTATTGCAGGATTAAAATGGGTACAAGCAAATATTGCGCAATTTGGAGGAAACCCTGAAGATATTACCCTCTTTGGTCACGGAAGCGGAGCAGCTGCCGTTGACTTAGTTACTTTGTCTCCTACGGGTCAAGGTTTGTTTCAAAAAGCGATCGCTCAAAGTGGAAACGCATTAGCGCCATGGGCTGTAACTCGAGATAACTTGGAGTATGCCCTTCAAGTAGCTGAAGCTCTGGGCCATGAAATAACTACCACTGATCAGTTGTCAGGTGTCTTTACTAGAACTAGTGTACCAGCTTTGATGGGTGTTATTAATGAACTAGATTTAACTGATAATTCACTAGCTTTTGCTCCTTGTGTGGAAAGGCACGAATTGGAAGACGTGGAAGCTTTTCTAACTAAAACTCCATCTCAAATCATTAGTGATGCTGAGTTTCTGCATATTCCTATTATAATTGGGTTCGTAGATAACGAAGGAACCATCAGAGCCAAAGAGGCATTGGAAGATAATTGGATTGAAAGAATGGATATATCTTTCACTGACTTTATACAGTCTGACTTGAAATTCGAAACCGATGCTGAAAAGTTGGCAGTAGCTCAGCGAATGAGAGATTTTTACTTTGGGGAAAATCCAATTAATATGGCAAACTATTTTCAATATCATGGCGATACAATGATGCTAGTATCTTCTATAAGGGAAGTCAGAAGTCGAATTTTTGCTTCTTCGTCACCGATTTACTTATATCAGTTCTCATACTCAGGAACTCTCGGATTACCATTTGTGGGTCCTATAAAACCTGAGTCTGCAGCTCACAGTGAAGAATTGGCTTATATGTTCTACAATACTCCTGCATCGGGAACACGCGATAGGGACCATACAATCGGAGACATTCTTGTAGAGAGGTGGACAAACTTTGCTAAAACTGGGTGAGTATAGACACATTAGATAGCTCTTATTCTTTTATCGTTTTAAGAATTTACGTGAAATTAATTTGCAACATTTCTTTTTACAGTAACCCGACAAGTGAAACTTCACAAATTACATGGTCTCCAGTTACGAGAGAAAATTTGAACATTATCCGCGTGCTTGAAAACAAAGAAATAAACGACAACGGTTTCTTAGAAGTAGCATTAACAAATCCACATTTAGTCACACTGACTTTTTGGGACCAAATTTACACCGATCATTTCCTTGATGCCGAAAGTAACTGGGAAATAGATGATACTACCGAACCACCTACTACGGAAGGAAGTACTTTAACCCCACTTCCCACAGTACCTCTTCCTACGGAGGAAAGTATTACAAATGAAGTAACTACAGCACCGCCTCCTACCGATGCAATCACTACCGAAGAAGTGACTACAGCACCGCCTCCTACCGATGCAATCACTACTGAAGAAGTAACTACAGCATCACTTTCTACCAATACAAACACTCCAGATGGAGTGACTACAGCATCACCTTCCACCGATACAAACACTCCAGATGGAGTGACTACAGCATCACCTTCTGCCGATACAAACACTCCGGGTGGAGTGACTACAGCATCGCCTTCCACCGATACAAACACTCCTGATGGAGTGACTACAGCATCACCTTCTACCGATACAAACACTCCCGATGGAGTGACTACAGCATCACCTTCTACCGATACAAACACTCCAGATGGAGTGACTACATCATCACCTACCGGTACAAACACTCCTGATGGAGCGACTACAGCATCACCTTCTACCGATACAAACACTCCTGATGGACTGACTACAACATCACCTTCCACGGATACAAACACTCCCGATGGAGTGACTACAGCATCACCTTCTACCGACACAAACACTCCTGATGGAGTGACTACAGCATCACCTTCCACGGATACAAACACTCCTGATGGAGTGACTACAGCATCACCTTCTACCGATATAAACACTCCCGATGGAGTGACTACAGCATCACCTTCTACCGATATAAGTACTCCCGATGGAGTGACTGCAGCATCACCTTCTACAGATATTAACACTCCCGATGGAGTGACTACAGCATCACCTTCTACCGATGCAAATACTCCCGATGGTGTGACTACAGCATCACCTTCTACCGATACAAACACTCCGGGTGGAGTGACTACAGCATCGCCTTCCACCGATACAAACACTCCTGATGGAGTGACTACAGCATCACCTTCTACCGATACAAACACTCCAGATGGAGTGACTACATCATCATCTACCGGTACAAACACTCCTGATGGAGCGACTACAGCATCACCTTCTACCGATACAAACACTCCTGATGGAGTGACTACAACATCACCTTCCACGGATGCAAACACTCCCGATGGAGTGACTACAGCATCACCTTCTACCGACACAAACACTCCTGATGGAGTGACTACAGCATCACCTTCCACGGATACAAACACCCCTGATGGAGTGACTACAGCATCACCTTCTACCGATACAAACACTCCCGATGGAGTGACTACAGCATCACCTTCTACCGATATAAATACTCCCGATGGAGTGACTACAGCATCACCTTCTACCGATGCAAATACTCCCGATGGTGTGACTACAGCATCACCTTCTACCGATACAAACACTCCAGGTGGAATGACTACAGCATCACCTTCTACAGATACAAACACTCCAGATGGAGTGACTACAGCATCACCTACCGGTACAAACACTCCTGATGGAGCGACTACAGCATCACCTTCTACCGACACAAACACTCCTGATGGAGTGACTACAGCATCACCTTCCACGGATACAAACACTCCTGATGGAGTGACTACAGCATCACCTTCTACCGATACAAACACTCCCGATGGAGTGACCACAGCATCACCTTCTACCGATATAAACACTCCCGATGGAGTGACTACAGCATCACCTTCTACCGATGCAAATACTCCCGATGGTGTGACTACAGCATCACCTTCTACCGATACAAACACTCCAGGTGGAATGACTACAGCATCGCCTTCCACCGATACAAACACTCCTGATGGAGTGACTACAGCATCACCTTCTACCGATGCAAACACTCCTGATGGAGTGACTACAGCATCACCTTCTACCGATACAAACACTCCAGATGGAGTGACTACAGCATCACCTTCTACAGGTACAAACACTCCTGATGGAGCGACTACAGCATCACCTTCTACCGATACAAACACTCCTGATGGACTGACTACAACATCACCTTCCACGGATACAAACACTCCCGATGGAGTGACTACAGCATCACCTTCTACCGACACAAACACTCCTGATGGAGTGACTACAGCATCACCTTCCACGGATACAAACACTCCTGATGGAGTGACTACAGCATCACCTTCTACCGATATAAACACTCCCGATGGAGTGACTACAGCATCACCTTCTACCGATATAAATACTCCCGATGGAGTGACTACAGCATCACCTTCTACCGATATAAACACTCCCGATGGAGTGACTACAGCATCACCTTCTACCGATGCAAATACTCCCGATGGTGTGACTACAGCATCACCTTCTACCGATACAAACACTCCGGGTGGAGTGACTACAGCATCGCCTTCCACCGATACAAACACTCCTGATGGAGTGACTACAGCATCACCTTCTACCGATACAAACACTCCAGATGGAGTGACTACATCATCACCTACCGGTACAAACACTCCTGATGGAGCGACTACAGCATCACCTTCTACCGATACAAACACTCCTGATGGAGTGACTACAACATCACCTTCCACGGATACAAACACTCCCGATGGAGTGACTACAGCATCACCTTCTACCGACACAAACACTCCTGATGGAGTGACTACAGCATCACCTTCCACGGATACAAACACTCCTGATGGAGTGACTACAGCATCACCTTCTACCGATACAAACACTCCCGATGGAGTGACTACAGCATCACCTTCTACCGATATAAATACTCCCGATGGAGTGACTACAGCATCACCTTCTACCGATGCAAATACTCCCGATGGTGTGACTACAGCATCACCTTCTACCGATACAAATACTCCAGGTGGAATGACTACAGCATCACCTTCTACAGATACAAACACTCCAGATGGAGTGACTACAGCATCACCTACCAGTACAAACACTCCTGATGGAGCGACTACAGCATCACCTTCTACCGACACAAACACTCCTGATGGAGTGACTACAGCATCACCTTCCACGGATACAAACACTCCTGATGGAGTGACTACAGCATCACCTTCTACCGATACAAACACTCCCGATGGAGTGACTACAGCATCACCTTCTACCGATATAAACACTCCCGATGGAGTGACTACAGCATCACCTTCTACCGATGCAAATACTCCCGATGGTGTGACTACAGCATCACCTTCTACCGATACAAACACTCCAGGTGGAATGACTACAGCATCGCCTTCCACCGATACAAACACTCCTGATGGAGTGACTACAGCATCACCTTCTACCGATGCAAACACTCCTGATGGAGTGACTACAGCATCACCTTCTACCGATACAAACACTCCAGATGGAGTGACTACAGCATCACCTTCTACAGGTACAAACACTCCTGATGGAGCGACTACAGCATCACCTTCTACCGATACAAACACTCCTGATGGAGTGACTACAACATCACCTTCCACGGATACAAACACTCCCGATGGAGTGACGACAGCATCACCTTCTACCGACACAAACACTCCTGATGGAGTGACTACAGCATCACCTTCTACCGATGCGAATACTCCAGATGGAGTGACTACAGCATCACCTTCTACCGATACAAACACTCCTGATGGAGTGACTACGGCATCACCATCTACCGATACAAACACGCCTGATGGAGTGACTACAGAATCACCTTCTACCGATGCAAATACTCCCGATGGTGTGACTACAACATCACCTTCTACCGATACAAACACTCCTGATGGATTGACTACAGCATTACCTTCTACCGATATAAACACTCCCGATGGAATGACTACAGCATCACCTTCTACCGATGCAAATACTCCCGATGGTGTGACTACAGCAACACCTTCTACCGATATAAACACTCCGGGTGGAGTGACTACAGCATCGCCATCTACCGGTACAAACACTCCTGACGGAGTGACTACGGCATCACCATCTACCGGTACAAACACTCCTGATGGAGTGACTACAGCAACACCTTCTACCGATACAAACACTCCAGGTGGAGTGACTACAGCATCGCCTTCCACCGATACAAACACTCCAGATGGAGTGACTACAGCATCACCTTCCACCGATACAAACACTCCTGACGGAGTGACTACAACATCACCTTCTACCGACACAAACACTCCTGATGGTGTGACTACAGCATCACCTCCTACTGATACAAACACTTCTGATGGTGTGACTACAGCATCGCCTTCCACCGATACAAACACTCCAGATGGAGTGACTACAGCATCACCTTCCACCGATACAAACACTCCAGGTGGAGTGACTACAGCATCGCCTTCCACCGATACAAACACTCCTGATGGTGTGACTACAGCATCACCTTCTACCGATACAAACACTCCAGATGGAGTGACTACAGCATCACCTTCCACCGATACAAACACTCCTGACGGAGTGACTACAACATCACCTTCTACCGACACAAACACTCCTGATGGTGTGACTACAGCATCACCTCCTACTGATACAAACACTTCTGATGGTGTGACTACAGCATCGCCTTCCACCGATACAAACACTCCAGATGGAGTGACTACAGCATCACCTTCCACCGATACAAACACTCCAGGTGGAGTGACTACAGCATCGCCTTCCACCGATACAAACACTCCTGATGGTGTGACTACAGCATCACCTTCTACCGATACAAACACTCCAGATGGAGTGACTACAGCATCACCTTCCACCGATACAAACACTCCTGACGGAGTGACTACAACATCACCTTCTACCGACACAAACACTCCTGATGGTGTGACTACAGCATCACCTCCTACTGATACAAACACTTCTGATGGTGTGACTACAGCATCGCCTTCCACCGATACAAACACTCCAGATGGAGTGACTACAGCATCACCTTCCACCGATACAAACACTCCTGATGGAGTGACTACAGCATCACCTTCTACCGAAACAAACACTCCAGATGGAGTGACTACAGCATCACCTTCCACCGATACAAACACTCCTGATGGAGAGACTACAGCTTCACCTACTACAAATGCAATCACTACTGAAGGAGATACTACGGACGACAGTACTACAGATGGAGGTTCTACGGATGAGAGTAATACAGAAGTCCCTCCCGAGAGTGGTGAAAGCAGTGAAGATTCTAATTCCGCATCTAGTGCATTCGCAAGTACTTTCCTAATAATCAGTCTGTTTTCGTTGCTCAGCCATTTCCATTCCTCCCAGATATTGTCATAAAAAAGTAGAATAAAATGATCTTTATATAAATTTCTTGGAACTTTTGAATTTTACATAGAAATCAATATTATGGACTTGTTAGTTTATTATTTTTTTCATAAAATAATTATTTTAATACTAATTTTAGAAATACTTTATTGAGTGTTATGCTAGTCACCATAGACTCCTAAATAATGTTAGGTCGCAAGAAAATGGACTGGACTGAGTTTTTGGGATGTTGTTAGGATATATACCAGTAATGATATACCAAGTTTGTAGCTTTGAAATACTGCACACTTATTGCGTAACACATTATAAATCTCAATTTGAAAGATTTTTAAGGATATTGCTAATCCATTGCTTCATATGTTCGAAAAATGTATGTGTTCAACAACGTAAATAACGAAACCAATGTTGTTGAACTGTCAAAATGAAAGCCATTTCTACGGTTTTTTAGTGTGTTAAATGACTGCATAAAAAACATACAAACATCCGAACATAGTACCTCCTCCTATTTGTGAAGTCGTTGAAAAGACAGATGCTATCTTTTGATAGTGCAATATTACCAAAGTATTATAATAATAAGTATTTGAAAAATTAACATCTATTTAAGTGTCTAAGAGTTAGTTTGTACTATGAATATAATTTCCAATGTAAATAACATTTTCATAATTATAATATAGAAATGTAACTGAAGAGTGTCTATTATTTAACATTCCCTTAAACGAGATCCTTTTATTATGTTTGAGATAAAATTGTAGTGATTGAGTATCAATCAACCAACACAATTTTCAAAAAAATAGAGTGATGGATATAATTTTGAAAGTCTATTTTTAACAGATTAATATTTTTATGTACAATATAATATACCTACAAAACATTTCCATAAATATACTTTTTTTTTTTTTGAGGATGGGACATCATCAAATGACCCCTCCCGCTCTGGGTGGAGCAGAAGGGAGTGTCAGACTCTTACTGACTAAAACCCACCCGTCTTCCTTCCTTAGCCCTTTATGTACCAGGGCAGCGGTAACCCTTTCGGACGATCCCGCTACCCCGGCAGGCTTCGGCCCTGTCGGGCCCCGTCATCTATGCTGACATCTCTTTGAGGCGCACGTGGAACACTTACGCGCCGTCCGGCACGGGCCTGGTCCTGATCGGACGGAGAGCTACCCATTGCTCTCCGCCCGCAGGCCCGCGCCTACGGTGGCCGGGAGTCGTCACGCGGCTCCCGACGCCCGGAGCGTCTCCCTCGGCGGCTGAGGCGTGAGGATCTCTCCCTCGCCCATCCCGCCACCTCCTTCGCTAGCATGACTGCTTCGCAGACGGAGGTGACCGCCTCCGACTCCCTCTCGCCCCGGACCATGGCTTGCACCAGGGCCGGACGCGAGAGGTCGCCGCCGCTGCCGATCGCCTCTACGAGGACACGGCGGTGCTCTGCCCAAGCGGGGCAGACCTCCACCGTATGCTCAACCGTGTCCTCTGAGCGATCCTCGCAGTGGTGACACCCGGGCGTCTCCTCCCGCCTGATTATGTGCAGGAACCTCCCGAAACATCCGTGTCCGGAGAGGACCTGCGTCAGGCGGTAGGTGAGAGCTCCGTGACGCCTCTCTAGCCACTCCTCAAAGAGGGGTCTTACCGCCGCTATCGTGGCGTGCCCTGCGCTGGGTTGCGATAGTCGCGCCTTCCATTCCGCCATGAGATCGCGCCGGAGGTCCGTCCGCTCCGCCGTAATTTGCCGCGGGTGCAGAGTTTCCCCCCGACGTAGTGCCTCCGCGCGCCAGTCATACAGGCGCGCGAGGACTATCGCCTCCAGATCCCATGGCGGCAGTCCGGCAAGGAGGCCTGCTGCCTCGCCCGAGATCGTGCGGTACCCCCGGATAAGCCTTACGGCTACCACCTTTTGGGGCGCGTTCAGATAGTGTGCGGCTCGAAGCCGGAGTGAACGCGCCCACACCGGGGCCCCATAAAGGGCCATGGACTGCACGACCACCGCGTAAAGCCTCCGGCAGGAGGCGTATGGCCCCCTCAGGTTGGGCAGGAGGCGCTTTAAGGCGGCCCCGGTCCGTTCCAGTTTGGGGGCCAAACGTCGGAAATGCTCGACTAAGTTCCACCGGCTGTCGAGGACGAGACCCAGGTATCTCATCGTATTCTCGACGCCGATGTGAACCCCTCCTACCATCAGTTGGGATCCCGAAGGTGGCCCGTACCGGGGCCCATGGAAGGACATGGCCTCGGACTTGTGCAAAGCCACCTCGAGACCCAGCTGCCGGATCCTTTCCACGACTATCGCAACCCCGCGTGTCATCGCGTCGGCCGCCGCCTGATGCGACCTCCCCTGCGCCAGGACCAGCGTGTCGTCAGCGTAGCAAACTATGCTGACGCCATCAGGGAGGTTGGCCCGCAGTACCCAGTCGTAACCGATGTCCCACAGGAGCAGCCCCAGAACCGATCCCTGCGGGACACCGCACGACATCTCTCGCCGGTTCCAGTTCCCGTCGCGACCGGGGTAGATGACGGCTCTGTCCGTCAGATACGCCCCGACTATTCGACGGAGGTAAGTCGGCACCCGCTGATACCGGAGTGCCTCCCCTATGCAGCTCCAGGGCAGGGTGTTAAACGCGTTGGCGATGTCGAGTGACACCGCCACGACCACCCCACCCCGGGACACCGCGTCCCCCGTCGTGAGGGCTCTCACGCGCATGATGGCGTCCACCGTCGAGCGCCCCTTGCGGAAGCCAAACTGGCACTCCGCAAGATCCGGCCCCGTCCTCACCAGGTGCCCGACGAGGCGGCCCGCAATCACTCTCTTAAACGAGATCCTTTTATTATGTTTGAGATAAAATTGTAGTGAGTGAGTATCAATCAACCAACACAATTTTCAAAAAAATAGAGTGATGGATATAATTTTGAAAGTCTATTTTTAACAGATTAATATTTTTATGTACAATATAATATTCCTACAAAACATTTCCATAAATATACTGAGAAGGCACAGTCATTATATTAATCTCTTTAAAGTTTTCTCTGAGGTAGTGTCTGGGAATCATTATAAATTGGACGAATTAGCCTTTTTTTAAAACAAAAATTGTCTGAATATCGGGGGCATTTACCCACAGTAGAATACCTTGCGACATCACACTATGAATGAAAATAACTAGTTTTTACTAAATGGGCTATCTCGAAATTAGTTAAAACACGATTTTTTTGGTAACGTATAAGGGGGCATTGAAGCTTGGCACCCAAAGTTATTCCTAAGAACACTGTGGTATCTTCGGGATTCAAATCTTTACCCTTTATGAGCAAGCTTGTTTTTACTTGTCTAACATGAGAATACATTTATCTTCTTCTTTTTGTATCTTCGGGATTCTTTCTCGTCAAGAAATAGGCTATTGAAGTACTATTTTATAGTAAAAATATGTATGTTTAGGTTAAGGTATTTATTTATCTATGGGCCTGCGTCACCTGAAATAAATAAATTAAACCAGTTAACTACTTTAGCGAGGGCGCTATTTACATTATCAGTAACCGGCTGCTGATGTTTGAGTTTAAATAAAAGTGAAGTGCTGTCTGCTAACAACACTATATCATGATTATTCTTCATGAGATAAGTCAATAAACATTCAAATAAATAAGAAACCAAACTGGGCCGAGGATTGAGCCCTAGGGCCCCATTGTAACTTCTGATTTGGGTGATCTTTTCCCTTAACATCAACTCTCTGAATCCTAACCTATTAAGTATGAAGTTAGAAAATCCAGAGAGGTTCATAAATAAGGAGATTTTATTAAAGTACTTATTGAGTAAGACAACCTCTTACAGTTGAAACTTAAAACAGGTAGTTAGACATCAGGTAGTAGCCACACATTAGGACCCGAGGTGGCGAGCCGGCACCAGTCGGGGGATGCGAAGGTTCGTACATTCCCGCGACACCCAACCTAGGTGAGTTGGAACACCGGGGTGGTTTGTAGTCAATAAGAGTCTGACAAACCCCGCCGCCCACCCCATGGCGGCGGGGCTGGGCTCCATAAGCATTTTCAATCTCGGGGAATAAAAAAGGTGGTTAAACGAAGCCCAAACATACAACAACACATTAACTAAATCATCCATTTTTAAAAACCATTCCTGTGTGAGTCTCATTTAGGTATTCAAGTTTCCGTACCACAAAAACTCAACTTTTTCAACTTCGGCCAACTGAAAAAGTAAGTTAGTAATTGCAAAAAAATATCTTTTTTTCTTGCCACATTTTAGGTGCACGGGAAACTATTAAGTAACCTACAAATTTTGAAGAGTTAGTTGAGACTATTAAAAAAAATAATGTGACATACTCGTAAATGACCGTATCTTTGTGTCAACTGAGAAGCTTGAAGTTTTTGCACATACAGTGGAACGTGGATATTAGTATTAAATTTTTATATAACAAGTAATTTCCACACACATATTCGTGACAAAAAGGTCTTGACAGACAGACAATAGCTCATAGAAGGCGATAATCGCCAAGTGATTTATCGCAGTTTATATATAGAACATTTGTAGTTTAGACCGTTTGTCCACCGCCACCGTCAATGAGACGTAAACGCGAACAAAATGACAGCGCTGAAGTAACATTTACTATAACCGCGTGCCTAGTTCGGCGCGACTGCTAGAACTTGGCACGAGATTGTGACGGGCCGATGTACCGGCAATAAACCGTCACCGGGATGTCACGGTCAGTTCGAATAATATCGTCTCTCGTTGATGTACCGATGATGGTGGCGGTGGACAAACTGCCTTACTCTCGTATCAATTAAGTCTCCTTATCATTGCGTCGATGACGTTATCATAAAAAGAAACACTTAGTTACACAAATCTTAATTAAATATAGATCCGCTATCCCCCGATATTCAGTTTTAATTTCGCGGTTGCAAAGGTAGCATGGTTTTAGTATTGTTCGTCTGTTCTGTGCTGGCAGCATCTGCTGCAGGCCTACCGGCGCCTGCGGTTAACATCGCACAAGGTACCGTGGTGGGCAGTGCGGCAACCGATGGGGATTACTTCGAGTTCCATGGCATACCATTCGCAGGCTCCGCTTCAGGCACCAACAGGTTCAAGGTAAATCAAACTGTAATAGGTTGCAAGAATATCATTTCATGTATATATTTTTTTATAGATATATATTTTTATATAACCATAAAATAAAAGAAAGAAAAGAATGATTAATTTGTCACAGATTCACGTGCTATCAAAAAGATAATTAGCTCGAGTTATAAGAAAAATAAAAAACTAAATAAATCTATAATCATGAGCACAGAAATAGTCGACAGCTAGTGGAGGCTGATAGGCAGTCGCTCCATGTAAAATACTGGTATCCAGCTGCATCCGGTTATAAAGGAAGACGACCCCAAAATAGTTGGAAAGGCCTAGGAAGATTGATTTTACATATTATAGATTATTTATTTAATTTCATATAACAGTTCAGCGTGTTTTATCTTCACTGTATAATATATATCTTTACTATATAATATACAGTTTAAAGCATATTAGCAGTTTAAAGAGCAGCGATAGCCCAATAGTAACGCTCAGACTTACGATTTGTAGGTCGTGGGATCAAACCGGTAGGCGATTTAAGTTGTATGAATAATTTCATCACCACTGTTCTCAAATCGGTGAAGAGGAACATCGTGAGGAAATCGGCATGTCCTAGAATCAAAAATCCGAAGACATGTGACATTTACCAACACGCACTGGGCCCGCGTGCTAGATTACAGCCCGCTCCCACTCGAAGAGACCCCGCCGAGCCGGGAGGCCGGTGTCCCAGCAGTGGGAACACTATAGGCTGATTATGTAATATATAACAGTTTATAAGACCAGCATGTCGTGTATGAAAAATGTTGATGATGATGATTTCTGGAAAATGTTTGTTTTATTGTACGATATAATATGTAATTTTGAAGTGTCTAATAACCTTGTTAGATCAGATTTTCTTGAAGCGTTTAGACTTATGAGTGAGTTTTAACCAAGCATTCATTTACAGGCACCCTTACCAGCTCCATCCGACAGCGATACTCCTGATGGAGCGACTACAGCATCACCTATTACCGATACAAACACTCCAGATGGAGTGACTATAGCATCACCTTCTATCAGTACAAACACTCCTGACGGAGTGACTACAGCGTCACCTGTTACCGATACAAACACTCCTGATGGAGTGACTACAGCATCACCTGTTACCGATACAAATACTCCAGATGGAGTGACTATAGCATCACCTTCTATCAGTACAAACACTCCTGACGGAGTGACTACAGCGTCACCTGTTACCGATACAAACACTCCTGATGGAGTGACTACAGCATCACCTATTACCGATACAAACACTCCTGATGGAGTGACTACAGCATCACCTTCTACCGATACAACCACTCCCGATGGAGTGACTACAGCATCACCTTCTACCGATACTAACACTCCTGATGGAGTGACTACAGCATCACCTATTACCGATACAACCACTCCCGATGGAGTGACTACAGCATCACCTTCTACCGATACAAACACTCCTGATGGAGTGACTACAGCATCACCTATTACCGATACAAACACTCCTGATGGAGTGACTACAGCATCACCTTCTACCGATACAACCACTCCTGATGAAGTGACTACAGCATCGCCTTCCACCGATACAAACACTTCAGATGGAGTGACTACAGCATCACCTTCTACCGATACAAACACTCCTGATGGAGAAACTTCAACATCACCTTCCACCGATACAAACACTCCTGAAGGAGATACTACGGACGACAGTACTACAGATGGAGGTTCTACGGATGAGAGCAGTACAGAAGTCCCTCCCGGGGGTGGTGAAAGCGGTGAAGATCCTAATTCCGCATCTAGTGCAGTCGCAAGTACTTTCCTAATAATCAGTCTGTTTTCGTTGCTCAGCCATTGCCATTCCTCCCAGGTATTGTCATAAGTGCTGTAAACTGCTCAGTAGAATAAAATGATACTATCTAAAGAATTTTCAGAACCATTGAATTTCGCGTGAAATCAATATCATGGACTAGTGCGATTATTATTAATTAATTCGTTAAATAATCGCTTTAGATATGTGTGTAGTATAAAAAAGATAAGATGTTACTTTTCGATACTGCAGTATTACCAAAGTATTATTTTGAAAAATTTGAAGCGAATTTCAATATCTACATATTTTATTTGATGGTATTCTAAATGGATATCTTACAATATCTTCAAAAATCATTATTTGTGTACTTTGATGTAGAATTAAACAAGAGTATTGAAAATTTTAACAGAAATTGGATGATATTTTTGATATTCTTAAAGCTTTATTTATATTATACATGTTATAACAATTGAAGTGCTGAGTTAGTTTTTATTGTGTACAGATATTACATTTCACTGTAACCAACATGGTCATATTTATAATACAGAACGATTACTGACGAATGTTTATTATTTAACGTTCCCTTAAACGAGATGCTTTTATTATGTTTGAGATTAAATTGTGGTGTTTGATTGAGTTAGATTGAATAACTTTAACTAAAGGCTGATTTTTCCAACGCCAGATAATTTTGGCCGAGGAATAATTTTGAATTGTTTACAGTTTTCCCACTCACAATATGTCAGACGTCAATTGTATTCAACGAATAAAAATTATCTGTCGATTTATAAATCAACCCTCAATGATAAAAATTTGCTCTATAAATATTATGAAACAGTCTTTGTGATTTACCACCTTATTTAGGTATAAACGCGGCTTTAAGTTGATTAATTATGATTAACGTTCAGTTCATCATCATCTGCCTAGCCTTTTCCCAACTATCTTGGGGTCGGCTTCCAGTCTAACCGGATGCAGCTGTATATCAGATTAACGTCTAAATACCATAATTTTTTTGACGTTTTAATCATCTTAACTTTCAGCAACGTTTATAGATAAGGTGATCATATTAAAGTATTTATTCAATAAGATGTCGGTATTATACAATCTTAAAACGAATAGTCAAACGATACCCAAACATACAATCGCTGCAATAACTAACAAACACGAAAAAAAAGGTAAAGTTATTTTATTTTAAAGAAAGCACGATTAGGAAAGAAAAAACGCACGTTAAAATATCATTATTTATATAAGAAGTAGCCAAGACCAATTTAGAAGCACATTTTAATGAATTTGTCAACCATGAAGTGACATAAGAATTGTTGTTTACGTGAATGGCCTCGAAACACAGAACCGGTCGAAGTGGAGTTGCTTAGGGGAGGCCTATGTCCAGCAGTGGACGTCTTTTGGCTGAAATTATGATGATGATGATGAATGGCAATCAAACCGAAGGCCCACGTGATGATTACAAGTGGTCACCCATCGGCGCTTATCATCGCAATCTCAAAGGCAACGGAGATTCGTTCATCATCGTCATTCCTACCAAGCTGTAATGTCATAATGACAATATGTCCCTGATTATCATGGGACAATTAATAATTGTGACAGGACTGTTCCTGTCACAGTAATTTTATCCATGACAGTAACCTAAAGCGAGAATAAAAAAGAAAGTGATGCAAAATCGGCGCTGTATGGACACCGACACCCATAAAACCAGCCTGATGTAATTGCGTAACACACTATTAGTAGCAATCGCGTTCATTTTGACAGTTCAACAACATTCATTGCGTTATTTACGTTGTTGAGCAGAAACATTTTCGAACATATGAGGCAATGGATTAACAATATCCTTCAAAATGATTCGGATTGAGATTGATAGTGTGTTTCGTAATTAGGGTACAGAACACAGAAAAACTGCCCAGAAATAGGCATTGTGGTAATACTTCTCCAGACGAGCTCTTACATCTTTATTACTACTATGCGTATTGTGGTCCTTATCGATTTCGATAATGGCAGCCCTTTTTATTTTTTGAGTTGGGTGGGAAATCATCAAATGACCTCTCCCGCTCTGGGCTGAGCGGAAGGTCCTGTCAGACTTTTACTGACTAAAACCCACCTGTGTTCCTTCAGTTGCCTGTGCCAGAAATCAATTCCTTGTATGTACCCTAAGATGGCTCGGTAAACTAAATGTTTAGAACACCCGGTCACAACTAAAATAAAACTACCTCTAGGTTACAAAAGAAACTACCATAGAAAAACTCTATCACATTCAATTCATGTAGAAAGAATGCGTCTTTTACGTAAATAAAAATTGGGTTGATAATAAACATGGCAAATGCTGTAGATTTAACTATAAGATAGTCATTGGTCGAAGTACCAAAAATATTGAGCAATCATAAACAGTATTGAAATCGATAAATAAAATAGTTTGTCATCGAAAACGCATCTTTTTCAAATTCTCCATCGTATTATTTTCGTATCTACTGATTCTTCTTATCCTCGTATCGATGACATTATCTGACACTATGACATTATCAAACAGAAAAACTTTGAACTGATCTAATCAAGATGATTCCATTTTCTCCTCGATCTCTATAATAATATCCAGTTATAACTCGGCAGTTGTAAAGAAAGGATGATACTACTATTGTCCGTTTGTTCTGTGCTAGCAGCATTGGCTGCAGGCCAACAGGCACCTACGGTTACCATCGATCAAGGTACCGTTGTGGGCAGTGCGGTCACCGACGGGAATTACTTCGAGTTCCATGGCATACCATACGCAGACTCCACTTCGGGTATCAACAGGTTCAAGGTAAATCATAATAATGAAAACAGTTAGCAAGTCACATAAAACTTTATAATATTTTTTACAAAACCAGTATATACTGCCTAACATACGCAGGTACTGTCTTGTATGAAGCTAAGGATCATATACGCGGAGCTTCATTCACGATAATTACCAAAGATATGCCATTGATAATGACGCCTGACGAGTAATTCCTGGAAAATATTTGTTTTGTTGAAGTGTGTTTGTGAATCTTGTTAGATCAAATTCTCTTGAACTGATGAACGATGTATGAATTAATTAATGTTTATTTGAAATCATCAAAGTTTTAAACAAACATTCATTTACAGGCACCCTTACCAGCTCCATCCTTCGAAACACCCTTTGTAGCGAACCGAAAAAACATAAAATGTGTGCGAGCCTTGGGTCCTGGATACGAAGGCACCGAAGATTGTTTGGTAGCGAACATCTTCACGCCAACTTTAGATAGTACTAAAAGACTGCCAGTCATGGTTTGGATCAAAGGAAAGGAATTCGACAGAGTAAATGGAGGAGACCTGTCTTTTCGAAACTTTGTGGAAAAGGAGGTCGTCGTCGTTTCTCTGAACTACCGCGAATCTATCCTAGGATTCTTGTGTCTTGGAACCAAAACCGCACCAGGCAACGCTGGATTAAAAGATATTATTGCAGGATTAAAGTGGGTACAAGCAAATATTGCGCAATTTGGAGGAAACCCTGAAGATATTACCCTCTTTGGTCACGGAAGCGGAGCAGCTGCCGTTGACCTAGTTACTTTATCCCCCATGGGTCAAGGTTTGGTTCAAAAAGCGATCGCTCAAAGTGGAAACGCATTAGCCCCATGGGCAGTGTCTCGAGATAACTTGGAATATGCCCTCAAAGTGGCCGAAGCTCTTGGTCATGAAATTGAAACCATTCAACAGTTGTCAGATGTCTTTACTAGGACTAGTGTGTCAGCTTTGATGGGTGTTATTAACGAATTAGATTTAACTGATAATTCACTAGCTTTTGCCCCTTGTGTGGAAAGACAGGAATTGGAAGGCGTGGAACCTTTCTTAATTAAAACTCCCGCTAAAATCATCCGTGATGCTGAGTTTTTGCAAATTCCTGTCATATTTAGTTTTGTGGAAAACGAAGGTACCATCAGATCCAAAGAGGCGGTTGATGATGATTGGCTAGAGCGAATGGAAGAAACATTCACTGAGTTTATTCAACCAGACTTAAAATTCGATACCGAAGCTGAACAGGCGTCAGTAACTAAGCAAATAAGAGATTTTTACTTCGAGGAAAATCCAATTGATATGAATCACGTTAACGATTATTTAAAATATCATGGAGACACAATGATGCTAGTATCTTCTATAAGAGAAGTCAGAAACCGAATGTTCGCTTCAAACACACCGGTCTATTTATACCAATTTTCATACTCAGGAATTCTCGGAGAACCATTTGTGGGTCCTATACATGTTGATTCTGCAGCTCACAGTGAAGAATTGGCTTATATGTTCTACAATACTCCTGCTACGGAAACACGCGATACAGACCATACAATTGGAGACATTCTTATAGAGAGGTGGACAAACTTTGCTAAAACTGGGTGAGTTTACCTTCTTTAAGAGCAGTTGTGGCCCGGTGGTAACGAGCACAACTTACAAGTTTTAGGTCGTGGGTTTGAACCCAGGTAGGCGCTTTACTTTGTGTAAATAATTTCATCACCACTGCTCTCAAAACGGTGAAGGAAAACATCGGGAGGAAACCGGCATGTCCTAGAACCAGAAATTCGAAGACATGTGGCATCTACCAACCCGCACTGGGCCCGCATGGTGGATTAAGGCCCACTCCCTCTCACAGAGAGGAAGTCTGTGTCCCAGCAGTGGGATGGTTATAGGCTGATTATGCTTATGCTATGCTGTACCTACTTCAACAAATATTATTACAGAAATAAGAATTTACAATTAATTTTTTAATTTTCTTTCACAGGAATCCAGAAAGTACAACTTCACGAATACCTTGGTTGCCGTTTTCAAGATTCAGTTTTAATTACGTCCGCGTTCTTACTAATTCGGAAATTCAACCTGGCGGCAACGTAGAAGTTCCATTACAAAACCCCTATTCTGAGAGAGTTAATTTCTGGGAAAATATTTATTCTTTGTATTTCCTGGACGCCCAGAGTAGTTGGTCGATAATTGACAGGCTCGAGCCTACGGAAGATCCCACTGCTGATACAACTACAACTCCTCCTGGGGATGACACAACAACGGCAGATCCTGAAACAGATGACACTACTACGGCGGCCCCCGATGACGATGATAACTCCGCATCTACCGCAGTCGGATACACATTCTTAATAGTCAGTCTATTTTCGTTGCTGAGCCATCTCCATTCCTCCCAGATACTGTCATAAGAAACTGGTCAGTAGACGAAAGTGCTACTGTTGCTGTTTCGCTAAGAATTTTCGGAACCTTCTTTGGATTTCTCAGAGAAATCCATTTGAAGGAATTTTAAGTTATTACTTCCATTCTACCATTACTTTAATAATAATTTTAGATATAAGTGTATGTTATAGTATAATAAAATACGATGATAACTTTTCATAGTGCAGCATTACCAAAGTATCATTTTTACAAACTTTAAACAAATGCATCAGTTTTATGGTGTTCTAGAGTGTTACTTAATCATGCTTGGACATCTTTGTAAATTGTAACTGAATAAAATAAAAACTTAGAAAACAACTAAAATGCGTCATTATTTAAGTGCCCTATAAGATAAAAGTCTTCGAGGTCGAGATGCTGTTATCAATTTTGAGATAATAAGGTAGTCGATCGAGTCAGATAGGATTATCTATAAACCTTATCTAAATATATGCTTATTTTTTAAACTATCGCATCTTTGGTCTCTCAAGTTAGAACATTCTAGTTGTTAAACGTTCAAAATCTAGTCATAATCTTATCTTAGCGACAATCAATGCCAAAAACTTGGTAAAAATGTAGGGAAATTAGAGGTATTTTTGACAGATTTAGTCTTAGATCAGACTGTGAACGTTTATATAATTATGAGAATTGCTCCTCAGATAGGTAGTTGGTCCATGTAAAAAACTGGTATTCAGCTGCATTTATTTAGACTGAAGCCAACCCCGATATAGTTGGGAAAAGGCTGGGAAGATTGATTGAAGTAACTACTTACATAAATCTTATTTGTCATTTTTGAAATGATCGTTTAGTAACCCTTTTTTTTTTGGTGGGAAATCATCAAACGACCTCTCCCGCTCTGCGCTGAGCGGAAGGACGTGTCAGACTTTTACTGACTAAAACCCACCCGTGTTCCTTCAGTTCCCTGTGCCAGGGGCCACGGTATCTCTTTCGAACAACCCGCGGTCCTGGCAGGCATCGGCCCAAGCGGACCCCGTCAATTCGTGCTGACATCTCTTTGAGGCGCGCGTTGAACACAACGCGCCGTCGACCCGGGCCTGGTTCTTACCGGGCGGCGAGCTGCCCATTGCTCGCCGATCGTTTAGTAACCCTTGCGCGCTTGTGTGTTGTGTATTGTTTTTTAGAGTATACGTACCTAGTATACAAGTTAGGTTTTATACACACGTAATATTGTAAATATTCATATGTCGCTTTTAGCGGCGGATGTGTCCTGAATATAAGTATACTAACCAACTTTGAACCTACGACGAATAAATATCTTTGTCTTTTTGTTGTGGCTAAGTAAATTATTACTAATATTTTGAAAATCACACTGCACTGTCATAATAAGATACTTAATTTGTAACTCAAGGGGATCGGCGTTTTCCTGCCGGGGTAGCGGGATCGTCCGAAAGGGTTACCGCTGCCTTGGTACATAAAGGGCTAAGGAAGGAACACGGGTGGGTTTTAGTCAGTAAGAGTCTGACACTCCCTTCTGCTCCACCCAGAGCGGGAGGGGTCATTTGATGATTGCCCATCCTGAAAAAAAAAAAAAGGTTTTCTTATCGACTTAAGATATTCATATGTCCATTTTCGTCGCAGATTCTTATCATTATGACTGGTACTGGCGCCGATTCCTTTGTTCACAAACTAAACTAAATTTAAGTGCAGTGCATCTTTTTCTTTCTATTTTATTAAGAAAAGGACAGAAGATGAATATTATTTTAGTCCTGTCAAATTAAGATACTCCATACACAAGTTTGGACGCGATTAAAAAATTGGCTACTTAAAATACGTCAATTAACGTCAGGCACCGACTAATTTGACAGGATTAAAATAATATTTGATGACACGGTTGACGCAGTTGCTGAGCGATCGACTGCTGCGCTGCGTGTCGCGGGATCGATTCCCGCACGGAACAAATATTTGTATTGCCTACAAGTAGTTGTTCCGGGTCTGGCTGTTTGTATATGTGAGCTTAAATGTTTGTAAACGCACCCACAATACAGGGGTAAAAAAAAAATATCTTCTGTCCATTTCTTAATGAAATAGAAAGAAAAAGATGCACTGAACTTAAATTTAGTTTAGTTTGTGAACAAGGGAATCGACGACGATCGAAGTGTTTACATATCTATTAAATAGACACATTACAGCATAGAATGCAGGTATGTAGGCAAGGTTGCTTTATAGTAAGAACGCTCTAACGCCAAGAGCAAGACGCATAATTTCCTTATCATAGAAAACTAAAGTACCAGGGCGTAATAAGCTGCGTGAAGGTGCAAAGTTCACAGGTCACGCCACCCGTGTCGACTCCCCGAGGTCAAGTCATGTGCAGCAAGCCACATGGGTTGATAATATCACATGGACATATTTAACGCTGAATGGAGTTTTGCAAAAGTAATTTGCATGGATAGCACAAAGGTAATTAAAATATTAGGGCAAAGTACGAATACAAAACGGGTAAAAAATTGAATATTCTAATAATAAAGCTGAAGAGGTTGTTTGAACGCGCCAATCTCTGGAACTACCAGTTGGATTAGATTTTTTTTTTTTGGCATTTCACAGTCCAATTAGTGAGGAAGGCTACGGCTTACTTAAAATTACGCTATGATCTTTTTAGGTGCAGACAAAAAAAAACAGGAAGAACGCTAAGCACTGTGATGGCGCGGCAGGTGATGCGATGCGAGGGGTTGGGTCCGGTAGCAAGAAACCCGCGGACGAAGTTGAAGCCATGAGCTAGTCTCAAAATCCTACTAAGATTATAAACGTGAAAGTTTGTATGGATGGATGGTTGGATGGATGGATGGATGTTTGTTACTCTTTCACGAATAAACTACTGAATGGATTTGGATGAAATTTGGCACACATATGGCTTATAACCAGGATTAACATATTACGGGATCGGAACTTATGGGGGTGAAACCGCGGGGCGCAGCCAGTAAAACGATAAAAATACTATCACCTATAAATTAAGACTAGGTACTTAAAACCGAGCAGTTGTGGCCCAGTGGTAACGGCAAAGACTTACAAGTTGTAGGTCGTAGGTACTAACCCGGCGCTTTACTTTGTGAACATTATTTCATCACCACTGCTCTCAAAACGGTGAAGGAAAACATCGTGAGGGCCATGTGTCGACGGCGCGTTGTGTTCCACGCGCGCCTCAAATAGACGTCAGCACGAACTGACGGGGTCCGCTAGGGCCGATGCCTGTCAGAGCTGCGGGTTGTTCGAAAGAGATACCGTGGCCCCTGGCACAGGCAACTGAAGGAACACGGGTGGGTTTTAGTCAGTAAAAGTCTGACACGCCCTTCCGCTCAGCCCAGAGCGGGAGAGGTCATTTGATGATTTCCCACCCAAAAAAAAAAAAAAAATGGGCGGTATGTCCTAGAACCAAAAATTCGAAGACATGTGACATCTACCAACCCACACTGGGCCCGCGTGGTTGATTACGGCCCACTCCCTCTCACCGAGAGGAGGCCTGTGTCCCAGCAGTGGGAACATTAGAGGCTGATTATGATGATGATAAGGTACTTAAAAGTTATAACATTAATAAAGTACTTATTCACTTAGTACATATCTCAAAATAAAACTAATAATGCGTACTACATACAGGATGAAATTGAATTCACTGGCATCCTTTTAAGGGGTCATTGTACTCATCATTATGAACATTTTTTACTATGGGACCAAACCTGAAAACGCGAAAAAAAAACAGCTGTTCCCTATATTTATATATAGGGAACAGCTGATTTTTTTTTCGCTTTTAATTTCATCCTGTATATCAGAATCAACACTACTTACAACTTATAATATTCATAAAGTTATTAGTAACACAAGGACCTACTTGAAACCATGATTGTTTTATTAAAATTAGAGTTAAGTTTGTTTATCAGGCGCGGTGGAAGCTATAAAATGCAGATTTGCAGGCCTCCGAGTCTCCACATCTGTGTCTGCATTGCGCGTGGTGTAAACAAAGTTTGGCGGAGATTTCGATTTTATTTTATGGAAGTAAGTATTTTTTTGGTATGTACATCGCTCTCTGAATATTAACCCGCCTTATTACAGAACGTAAATCGAATTGAATGGCGTGCAATAGGAGAGGCCTATGTCCAGCAGTGGACTGCTACAGGCTGATGATAATGAAGATTACAGAACAAGGTAAAAACCATGAAGCCATTTTCGTATTTCGACTAGTGTTAAGCGGATCTTGTCTTCACATATAATTATATAATTAATTTATACAGAATATTGTAAAAAAACTTAAAAGAGTAACGGTGGTGTTTCTTGCCCATTCTTCTCCATACGAAACGACCTTTTGGAAGGAGCGACTAGAATCAATTCTATTTTTTTTAAACGTTGACGTTCAAAAGTGCCTTTTATGTGCCTATTTGAAATAAATGATTTGACTTTGACTAGCAACGCGCCACGCGACGGGCCGCGGGAAACGGAACCAAATACCTCGCACGGAAACGCGTTTTTATCCAGAAACAACGCGCGGACGCGTGTCCCGCGCACCGGAGCGTGGCGGGTGCTAGTGTGAGATCCGTCTAACGTTACAAAACTGACAATTAAGTACCGGATTAAGTTGTCATTTTTGTCAGTTACATTCTTGTAAGAAAAACTGTTTCGAATGTTTCAAAAGAAAACTCTTGTTTTGTAATAAGACCGAACGAGTCTCGTCTCAGGTGTTAATAGACCAGCAGGGTAAAAAGCGTGACACACTAACAGTAGCTGTGGTTTCAATTTGACAGTTCAACAGCATTCCTTGCGTTATTTACGTTGTTGAGCAGACTTTTCGAACATATGATTAGTAATATCCTTCAAAATCACTTAGATTGTGGAATTTACGTAGGGAAATTAAACTGGGTATGGTGGTTACAACATTATGCCTACTTTTGGTTCTACGTTAGGTGGCGCGAATATACGTTCAGGCGATGGGTGGACTTGAAAGGTACCGTGCAGGGTGTGAACCAATTGGGATTAATTACGAGTAGAATATTTTTTGTAGAATGTTCTTTGACATCCAAACAAAACGAGCAAGATGAGAATACTTATGGCCCAGTGTTAACAGCTGCGACATACGACCTGTAGCATAGGTTTCAAACCCAGACAGGCGCTTTACTTTCTGTAAATTATTTCATCACCACTGCTCTCAAAACGGTGAAGGAAAACATCGTGAGGAAACGGCATGTTCTAGAACCAAACATTCGAAGACATGTGACATCTACCAACCCGCACTGGGCCCGCGTGGTGGATTACGGCCCACTTCCTCTCATAGGAGGCCTCATAGGCTCATAGGAGGAATACTTTAAAGGGATCTCCCCATATTTAAGTGGTATCGTATCAACGACACTAAGAAGCAACATACTAATCAACTTTACTGGGTGAATCAAATTATCTTATAAGTCAATTTACTTCGGCGCACGATATTTAGTCGTTGATTATTCTATCTATACGTCTAGACTAATATACTCATTACTAATCTATACTACACAGTCTGGCCATAAATACTGTTACAATTAAAAATAAGAAAGATATTACATTTGAATTTGGAATCTGTCATTTTTCGTTTTCTAATTTTGGCGCCAATACATTGTACAATATTTTGCGATATTAAAATGGAGTGGGGTGATAAAGAGAACCGAATCGCTGTGATTGCATTACACAAAGTTGGTATGGAGCCAAATGCAATTTTTAAAAGTCTCCATACGCTTGGTATTAGTCAAATGTTTGTGTACCGGGCTATTAGTAGGTATAATGAGACCTCCTCTGTCTGTGACAGAAAAAGATCTGGCCGTACACGTAGCATTCGTACGAAAAAGGTGGTCAAAGCAGTAAGGGAAAGAATTCGAAGAAATCCTGTCCGAAAGCAAAAGATTTTATCTCGGGAGATGAAGATAGCACCCTGAACCATGTCGCGTATTTTAAAAGATGACTTAGGACTTGCAGCCTATAAGAGACGCACTGGTCATTTTTTAACTGATAATTTAAAAAAGAATAGGGTGTTAAAATCGAAACAACTACTGAAGCGGTACGCAAAGGGAGGTCACAGAAAAATTTTGTTTACGGATGAGAAAATCTTTACAATTGAGCAACATTTTAACAAACAAAACCGTATTTATGCTCAAAGCTTTATGGAAGCTTCCCAATTAGTCGATAGAGTGCAACGTGGGCATTATCCGACTTCAGTGATGGTTTGGTGGGGTGTTAGCTATGAAGGAGTGACTGAGCCATATTTTTGTGAAAAAGGTTTCAAAACATCGGCACAAGTGTATCAAGATACCATTCTTGAGAAGGTTGTTAAGCCCCTTAACAACACCATGTTCAATAACCAAGTATGGTCCTTCCAATAAGACTCGGCACCGGGTCATAAAGCTTGGTCCCCGTAGTCTTGGTTCGAAGTGAACGTTTCGGACTTCATCAGAGCTGAAGACTGGCCGTCGTCTAGTCCCGATCTTAATCCGCTGGATTATGATTTATGGTCAGTTTTAGAGAGTATGGCTTGCTCTAAACGCCATGATAATTTGGAGTTCCTAAAACAATCCATACGATTGGCAGTGAACTATACCTATTCTTGCCATAAATATTGTCACGAAGAAAAAAATTTTTTTTTATTCCAATTAATATTTATTACGTCCATTAAGTTAACCATTTTTTGACAGCTGTCTTAGAACGTAAGTACAAATTCCAGATTACGTAATAGTTAACTTTGAAATGCGTAATAAAATAAATATATAAACTGCCTTATCTTATTGAATTATCTTATTTATGGGCTCTTACATACATTATAATACCGTACGTGTATCAATCAATGTACTTATTGTGTGTTACTAGTTCCAAATGTCAAAAAACGGTTTACCTAATGGACAGGGTATAATATTATAAAAGGTACATGAGTTTTTGGTTGTGCTTATGTAAGTATGTATCTCCGGAACTACAAGCCGGATTTAAAAAAAAAAAAATTGCGTTTGATAGCCCAGTTTTTGAGGAAGGCTATAAGCTATATAATATCACGCTAGAATCCTAAGGAGCCGAGCAAAAAGAAAAAAAGTCAGACAGAACGCTAAGCGAAAACGAAGATCTTGCACGGGCAGGTGATATGAATGATGCGATAGGGGTCGGGAGACTCAGAAAGGAGACGTTTCATTTTTGTATGGAGCTTTGGCTAGGACGTGTACATTTCAGAAAATCTGGGAAATATATCAATAAACATATAATAGGCAATGATCTAAAGAATTAATGTGTATTAATTTAGTACAAAATTAAAATTGAAAATGTTTGACATTTGTTGTGAGTAAAGTGGAGACATATTGAGTCAATGACAGATGACAATGACGTTAATGTCATTATAACCTAAAACAGGATATTTTATGTTTTTGCTTCATTGTTAAGCTCTACTAACTACAACTACGTAATAATATGGTACTTATATCTTATTGGCCGACTACAATAGGTAGGTACCCCAAGGGTGATGCATTTTACAAGACAGTTTGATTTGCACAGGGTCAGTATATTGACGTATGTATATTACTAGCGGGTTAGACATTGACAGACAGTGTATGTCAAAATAAAACGTTCGAAAGTACACTGGCCAAGTAGATGATTAAACAACAATATATAATAATAATAATATAATATTATTTTAATCAATATAATATAATATATATATTAATTATTATTGAACTAGAATATTATTATCAAAATATTATTATAATTTTTTTTTTACATGTGTCAATTAATAACTCATTAGAAATAGGTGTAATAGATGAATTATAATAAGTGATACCTTTATATAATTATATTTAATGTTTTTGTATTTACGGTTTCACACTCTTTTCAGATCCATTCTGTTTCAGAACGCATGTTTGCTGTCAGGACGTCTCCATATTGGCCACAACGATAACAGATGGCAATAATTGAAAAACTTTAATTTGTTTGTACATCAAGGGTTATTCTCAAATTAATATTTTTCCTAAATTCAGGGTATTTTTCCCCGTTTTTTGATATATTGTACAAGTGCTAGCTAAAATGAAACATCTCCTTTCACTCGGACGAAGTCAGGGTCAGAAACTAATAATATTATAAAGAGATAAAGTTTGTTTGTTTGCTATGTAGGGTGCATTCTCCAAAACTAGTGATCTAATTAAAAAAAACAAACACTTGTAGAAAGCTATCATCAATGGTATAAAATATCATTCCTCAATGGTACTTAGGATGTGGAATCGGACTTTCTCACTATAGCCTATTTTAACCTAACTTTTTTTTTCAAATTTAGCTATATATTCTTGTACTCATATTATCGCGTTTACATCCATGTACAAGTGGTGATAGTTGTTTTGAACAAGTCTTGTGAAAGGCTTGTTGAAAAATGTGTATTCAACATGTTTCATAGGTTTATTGAAGTTGTTCCAGACATGTTTTGCTAACAATTTTTTTACATCTAATGCGGAATTAGATGTAAACTTATTAGTATTAGAAAATTCCCTCTCCCAGCAAAATCTTGAATAATAATAATATAATAGTGTGTAATAATGTGCGGATCTGAATATTCGAACAACAGCGCAGGCGCAGGCACTCGTCACTCTGTAACCTGAACAAGGTGCGTCGGATGTGGGGCCACATGGCCCACAAGAGACGGCTGCGGCACGCCTCGCGCCCGCACGGTAGAAACGTGTGGATCTACCTAAACAGTGATCTGAGAATTGAAAACCGTATGGATATTACGAAGAATAAGCAGTTCTATTTTGATTTGAATGAGATTTCCCGACTAAACGGTCTAGATTGCGGTAAATTGACGTGACACATATAAATCTCGTTATACTAATGGTTGCCAGTTTGGTTCAGCCTTCCATAAGCGGTGTGACTGCCTTAAGCGTCATGTTTTGGTTGAGGTTGTTTCTGTTCTTTCCCGAAAGGAGAACCGACCCATTTTCCTGACATTTCCACATAATTAGGAAAAATGAAAATTTTATCAGCCTAGGGTACTTTAGGAACAGTCACATGTTATAAAAACCTTTCGGAATGCTTTAAATGATGGTGAATCTGTACCTATTGTACTTCTGTTAGATGAACTCATCATCGTCATCCACAACCCGACTTCAACCATTGCTGGGCATAAGCCTCTCTTTTCTTGTGCTAATCACCGCGCTCCTGTGCCAGCCTCATCCAAGTTTTGCCCGCGATGACAACAATATTGTCTGCCCATCTCGCCGCCACTGCCGCCGCAGATGGCCGATGGGGCCGAAAAGTTCTGGAGTAGCGACCTCGTACCGGAAGACGTAGCGTTGGAAGGCCTCCTACAAGGTGGACCGACGGCCTTGTTAAAGCCGCAGGAACCCGTTTGATGCGAGAAGCACGGACCCGGTCGAAGTGGAGGTGCGTGCACCAGTGAACGTCTTTTGGCTGAAATTATGGTGATGATGATCTCGCCGCCGAACGACCGACGTCTCGTCTTCCAGTCCTTGGACGTCACTCTGTCACAGCCTAATAGATGTATTATGCTGTATTACTTCACGTAATTCTTAAAGAATCTCTTTCCTTGAAGTACTTCAAAGGTTCAAATAGATCAGAGCACACGTGCTGCAATCCTTGAAGCTTTGTTGCTTTTTCTACGTTTATGAATCTTGTCAAGCATGCATGTGTTAGATATTTCATTTTGATAGAATTGTAATATTACAATATTGTTTGTTAGATAAGTCACATTTAAGAAGCGTGGGACCAACGTAGAAGTACCTTATTTGACTAGATATTGTGTTTACATAAAAATAACAGTCTTAACTTACTTGTAGTATATTTTAGATTTGATATTGCTATTTTAATATAATAGGTTGTTTCAAACGATTGGCACAATACTGTCAGTTGATGTTGATATACTTTTTGATTATGTCTAAGAATTACGAATCAACTCCTATTAAATTGATCAATTACCTTATAATGTTTTAAAACGGTTTCACTACATAAGATTTGTTAATCACTACCTATGTTAGAAGATATTAAGCCAAAATATATGTATGATGATCTGTGATTGGTTCAAAATGGCGGTAGATGTTTGACGTAAAAGACGTTGGTAGTATATAAAAAGGATTGTAATGACGTTATCAGTTCAGTTGCTTGGTAGATGTTCAGTTGATTAGTTCTAGTGCCGTTATTATGTGGAATAGATCGACCAGATGTCACGTAAGTAAAGTGATTTGATATTATACCTTAATTATTGCTTATTATGGCTATGTGTGTAAGTCATATTATGGCCAATATTTCTAGCTAATGTTATTATGTTGCTATTATTTTGAGTTCTCGTGGACCATTGTCCAAGAGATTGAATTAATTATTTTTGAAGATAACGATAATTTATGACAACGTAAGAAATGTATTGATAGAATACTTTAATACTGTTTCCATGGAGTTTCTTGTCCTTCTTCTCCATGATGACCTAGTTTTGCGAACTGATGACTAGTTTTCTGACTAATTACTGACAAGCTTAAATTTAAATAAATGTTTAGCCTTGTCTATCTGATATTCAAAGCTTGTTATTTGGGTAATATATAGGTACATATACTTCTAGTTTATACTGAATAATCTAACACGTGCACTTTGCACGTATTCCCCACAAACTTAGTCAGAAGTTTTATCTAAAGTTAAAGTATTATTAACCTTCCCTTTATAATTCAATCGCTTTTTTCACATCACCATTCTCTTTCCCTTATCCATTCCCATGACAAAAATGTTCGTAAGTCGTCATCACCTACTGTAATCATTTAAGCCCAGTGTTATTAGTACCTAATGTTACTAATAACTCCAGGCGATCTGATCCGACCCGATCGATCGATCATGTTAAGCTACGCTTGCCGCGTTTGGTCTGTGGATAGGTACCGCGACCTCTCCGTGCCTCGGAAAGCACGTTAAGCCGTTAGTCCCAGGTGTCATTCGTGGATCTTTGACAGTCGTTACGGGTAGTCAGAAGCACAAAAATCTGACAACCAGTTTTATTTATTTATTTCAGGCATCAGGAATATAACTTAAAAATACTAACAAAGGGTATTACCCAGTACAGTTACAGCTGTCTGATCTCCACAACCCAGTTGTTGTGGAGATCAGATAGACAGTTGCTCCATGTAAAATATTCAGCTGAATCCCGTTAGACTGGAAGGTGACCCCAATATAGTTGGGAAAAGGCTAGTCAGATGATATAGTGTAAATAGTAGTGTTAAACATTGGAAAAAATAAATATAATAAATATATTTACAATATATAATATTAGATATGGTATGGTATAGCTTATGGTTAGATTTATCTAACCCCAAATTTCTAGTCGTATCCATACTAATCTACACATTTGAAACAGTGAGTAACATTAAAAATTGTTGGGGGCACGTGTGCAACGATTTCAGATGAATGCAAGAGTGGCCGTACCTAATGCTTTGGTAGGTGGTCATAAATATTGTTTCTTATTATATTGCTTAGGGATATGGGGATCTAACAGGATGCCAGTGATTTCTGGATAGTTTTGACTATCCTGCTAATATTATAAACGCGAAAGTCTGTATGTCTGGATGTTTGTTACTCAATCACGCAAAAATGTTTGTCACGCAAAAATGGTTGAACGGATTTAGATGCAATTTGGCACACAAATAGTTTATAATCAGGATTAACACGCAGATCCACGCGGATCAGGATCTACGCGGTTGAAGCGGGGGGAAAAGCTAGTATTTATTTATTTTTTTATAAATCGAGACACACCAACAACATATTTACAAAGATAGTAACAGTAAGTGATTGTGCTATATGACATTGCTTCTTCCAAATTCGACAGGCCTGTTGGTCTAGTGGTTAGTGACCCTGACTGCTATGCCGGAGGTCGTGGGTTCGATTCCCACCCAGGACAAATGTTTGTGTAATGAGCACGATCATTTGTTCTGTGTCTGGGTGTAATTTATCTATAATATTTATGTATTTAGAAATATATAAGTATGTTTATCAGTTGTCTAGTACCCATAACACAAGCTCTGCTTAGCTTGGGACTAGATGGCGTTGTGTGATAGTTGTGGAATATTTATTATTATTTATTATTTATAAAATTTCATGATTCAGGGTCAACGGGAAGTATCCTATAGGTTTTGATTCTCTTGCGAGTGTCAAAATATGCGGCATAAACGGAACATAAACACCCGTATCTTTTGATTGAGTTGACTTAGAAGTTTAGTTTTTTTACTGCTCCAAGGGATAGCAACCCTAAGCATACTTTACGCGTTCCTGAGAAAAAGGGTCTTGACAGACGGACAATGAAGTGATCTTATAAGGGTTCCATTTTTCCTTTTAAGGTACGGAACCCTAAAAACTGAAAGATGTCCGAAAACTTCGAGGTTTTTCGAAGCCTGCAAAACTGGTTTTACACTAGATATTGATAGGACTATCTTAGGATAGTACTGATTTAGAGGATATGCATATCCTCTAAATCAGTACAGTACAATCTCGACCTTAAAGGCATGTATAAAAGGTCCTTTTTTTTTTTTTTTTTTTTTTTCTGTGTGGTAAATCATCAAATGACTCCTCCCGCTCTGGGTGGAGCAGAAGGGAGTGTCAGACCTTTACTGACTAAAACCCACCCGTGTTCCTTCAGTTGCCTGTGCCAGAGGCCGCGGTATCTCTTTCGAACAACCCGCAGCCCCGGCGGCATCGGCCCTAGCGGACCCCGTCAGTTCGTGCTGACAGCTCTTGGAGGCGCGCGTGGAACACAACGCGCCGTCGACCCGGGCCTGGTCCTTACCGGGCGGCGAGCTGCCCATAGCTCGCCGCCCGCAGGCCCGCGCCTACAGTGGCCGGGAGTCGGCTGTTGACTCCCGTCCAGGGCGTCTCCTGCGGCGGCTAGGCGCGCGAGGGTGCAGCGATTGCCTCTCCCTCACGCGCTCCGCCTCCTCCTTCGCGAGCATTACTGCTTCGCAGAAGGAGGTGACGGCCTCCCATTCACTCTCGCTCCGTACCGTGGCCTGTATGAGGGCCGGACGCGAGAGGTCGCCGCCGCCGATCGCCGCCAATGTATAAAAGGTCCTTGGAGTTTCTTGCCCGTTCTTCTACGTCAATTGTAGGCAATCGTAGGGAATCGAAATCGTAATTCGGGCAATCTAAGTTTTGGATTGGGCAACTAGCTTCCACTTTCTGACTAGCTGGCAGACTCTTTGACAATTCAAAAAGCCTGTATAAATGGTTTATTTGAAATAAACGCTTTGAGTTCGAGTTCATAATGAAAAGTAAACAATACGATTCAGTTTTAAATCATCACAATATCAGGACTAAAAGAAAAATGACAAGTACGGTCACCAAAGGAGATAAGTAACCAGGGTCGTCGGATATAGTTGAAGTTTAGTAAGAAGCCGATTGATGTTTTCGAATGAAATTTAATTGGATAAGTGAACTGTTTGTTTTCTATTAATTTAATTAAATTTTATTCGAAAACATCCATCGGTTTCTTATTAAACTTCAACTATATCCGACGACCCTGGTTACTTATCTTCTTTGGTGATTGTATATAATAAAAGAAAATTACCACATAATATAATTAACAGATGACCAAAAGGCTAAATTCAAGACTACCCTTAGATAGATTAGACTATATCTCGTTTTTTTCTGATTTTTTTTTTAATTCCTAAGTTTTCGTATAAAATCAAGTTCTTCTAACTTAACCAGACAGCTATGCTGCTGGGGAGTTTGTTGCGCTACTTCTTCTTCCCAGCTAAAACATTAGGAAGTTGTGAAGAGCGGTTGTTTGGGGTGCTGTCTTATGTAATTTCGACGTTCAAAAAGTGGTTCTCATAAATGATTTCTATGAAAACAACGATGGCCGGCCACATTCGCAAAAAAAAACAGTCAAAAAAATACTGTTTGAAATATAATTTATTTTTTCCTCATGCGATAGACAAAGAATGCGATTAAAATAATACCACGAATACCTATCAGTTCAAATTTATCAGTTTACGAGTGTATTACGAGTGTGATATTGGTTAAAAGTAGAACTCTGGCGTCATTGCCGATAACTAAGCATATCTGTAGCATCTTTATCGGAAGCTTTTAGCTTACCTTTTTGTTGTTATCATGAAATTTGGTCATTGCCATTTTTATTATCACGTTTGGTAAAGGAGTTTTTTTTGGGTGCGGTTAATTACTCATTTTCATTAGTCGATAGATAACTCGGTCGATATACAGCATGTGAGCGCTCCCTGCAAGCGGGGTAATGACTAGTAAAGGTCATAACTCGATACCGCGGTCGGTACACCGTCTGCGGGGAATCTCCGGTGCGGGTGTAGCGACCAATGGAAATCATTGGTTGATAAAAAAGCGTGTGGAGACTCGCACGTTTTCCGATATCGTTATATACGTTACATACATACGCTATTATCTTCGAAAAGTAGCTCAGCTATAAGATCACAATTTGCTAATTAGTAACTAGTTTTGCAGCAAACTATCGACCAGGCAATAGCTAGCCGATCTGACTACGTTATTATTAGCGCTAACTTTACCACACTTGAGGTCAAGCGTGAACCCCTTTTATCTAGTGTCTTTTGTTTTAATCCAATCGACATTACAGGAATTGATTTAAAGGGAATATTCAACCCCACACACAGGCACATTTTAATTGGTCGGTAGGGCTCGAATGCGAGGTGTGGGTGATTTTTGTCCCCGAATTCGGAGAACCGTTTTCATTATTAGTCTATTATTATTTTTCTGTTTACATGATAATATATTATATATGATTATATATACGTATATGTATACTTTCTACACGTGGAAACTTGTAATTGGCCTTATTTTTGTATAATTTATTACTTACTGTATCTGTTTAGCTGTAAGTTTTCCTAAAAATAAATAAATAAATAAATAAATAAATAATATTAATCGATATGGAACGATTGCGGTTTACGAAGAACCTGTACCACACGTTTCTCAGTTGCTTTGAAGGCTCATTTTCATTGAGTGTGAGCCTCCGCACTCTTTCTACCGACCAATTAATTTCATTAGTCGGGGCCTGTGGGGACTCCCCGCATGCTGTATATCGACTGAATTATCGACTAACGAAAAATAGCCGTAATAAAATGTACTCCTACATTTTATACTATACTTATATATTTATACTATTTTTTTTTATACTATTTTACTTTACTTTATTGTGGGTGTGAAAAATTTGGTATCAAATCTAATCAAAAGTCATTTATTCAAATTCGGCTGAGAATCAGCACTTTTCGAACGTCAAAATTACAAAAGACAGACCCCCAAAAACGCACTTCCGATTCCCCCACCCATCCCCAACCACCCTACCCACTTCCTAGAACCGTGTTCTTGGAACTGTGTTTCTGGCGGAAACAAATCTTAAAATTAATTATTATATTCAATTCCAGTGCTTCGGACCAAAATGATTGCCAACTAGCAACAATTAATTACATTTATATCGATTTAAATAGCAATGTAGTAAACTATCCGATCGTATCTAATCCGTTTGATTAATTTTCATAAAAAACTTAATGAGACACCAAATTACAGGTAAACAAGAAACTAGAACAAAAACTGCTAAAGACATAAACAAAATACTTAATGGGTGATCAAATTTTTTCACAATTTTCTTACGAACTGTTAACGAGCGAGTGAAAGTTAACGATTTGACACCATAGTTCGATTTTATGGTAGTTATAAAACACTTTTAAAGTTCGTAGCGTACAATGTTACACTAACAATATTAACGGTTGAGTTGCTAAGTCGTTAATACAACCATCAATAGGTCTGTGAGCTTTCATTTAAATAATTTGGGATGTCTTCTTGAATTCAGGTAGTTCGGTAAGAATCAAAATTGAAATAAAAATGTAAAATTGGTCAAACTGTTTTAGAGATAAATGGGAGCATTCGTTTTTTGCACAAAATCAAAATATTTTATTTCTCATAAACCTACATGGGCATGATTCCAATTGGTCATTTTCTATTAAGAAGAGCCGGCAAGAAAATCCACGGTTACTCTTTTAAAAATAATTTGCTTTTACAATATTTTCAAATTGTTTTGTTAATGGGTTTGGAAGGACAGTGTAGGCCTGTCAACAAGTACCAGGTACTTAATAAAATAGAAATTCAAATTCAAGTCTACAGTTTATAAGACCTGCAACGTTCACACGCACACACAAACAATCTCTCACCCTAAATGCATACACCTTCTCCGTCCCGTCGTGGATAAAAATATACTGCGAAGCTAACTTAGAATCGTACATCATCCTTCATCCATCTTCCTCAAGTTATTTGGTAATGTCTTCTCCAAAATATATCCTTCAGTCCTAATCCCAATATTCACCACTTTTCTAGAAATCCATCATCATTCATCGTTTCTGTGGTCTTCCTCTATTCCTAAAGCTATCCACCGATTCAGTTTCTAGCGTATTGCATGCCGTGGTTTTGTCAGTCAGAAAGATTGTAGCGAAGCTGAATGTCCAGCAACACTATTGCGTAACATACTTTCAATCATAATCTGAATCATTTTGAAGATTTTTTTTTTTTATTAAACTTTGCCCGTATCTTGTATCGTATCGTGGGTGCGTTTACAAACATTTAAACTCACATACACAAACAGCCAGAACCGGAACAACTACTTGTAGGTCATTACAAATATTTGTTCCGTGTGGGAATCGAACCCGTGACACGCAGCGCAGCAGTCAATCGCTTAACTACTGCGCCAACCGTGCCGTCAACCAATATTGTTAACCCATTGCATCTCTATCTCTATGTAAAATGAAAGTTGTTGAATTGTCAAAATAAAAGCCATTGCTATTGTTAGAGTGTGACGCAATTACCGCAGGGTGCGCCTGACGCCATTTTTTATCGTCTCTCGTAAGAATGCCTATTTTTAGCACCCTTAATTCATACATAAAATCACGCCTTCTTCACATGGGGGTTGGCAGAACCCTCAAAGCGCCAGTAATTCATTGAAAACTACAAGGAAGTAAAAACGCATAGGTGACTAAAATGGGTCAACCATTACCTAACAGTAAACATACGTTCCAGAACATAACCTATTTGTTACAACAATGAGTCCGTGAAACTATCATATCGGCATAGCATTTCCCCATAGCATTTCAAACTGTAGTTATTTTTATATAACGACTAAAGTTTTGAAGGTCCTATGAAATTGTCAGAGGAAATAACTTGGGTGTCAATGCCAAACGATATTTACTTGTAGATTCGATTTATTCCGCGGAGAGTCGGTTAGAAAGTTACTGTAAAGTAATTATTTGACAATATTCCAGAAATAGTAGGTTTCGTAGGTTTAAAGTTGTTTTACTTTAGTAAAAAAAGGTTTTAATAAATAATTGGATATGAAAATATTTTCTTGAAATATTTTCTTTTTTCAATTGAATATTTTCTTTTCTTCTCCAGAAGGAAAAATAAACAAGGGTTTATTTCATGAGTATCACAATACCCATCATAAAAGTAAACTCTAGTTTTTTTCCTACTAAAGACACAGTAAAATTAACATTTAAGAACGGCTCAAGACTAGTTACATAATCGCCTATAGACACACAATGTTAAAATGTGCCTGTAAAGAAGAGAACCTAGACAAGTGACAATCGCTTTCAAAGCATTTCGTATTTCTACAACAACTTTCAACAGGATTGACATAAGCTTTTCGGTAGCTTATGTCAGTCGTATATTTTTGACTTTTTCATCATCGTAATCACTGATAAAATATCACTTAGAACCTATTCATACCTTATTCACAGACAGACAACCAGAACATGGTGATACTGTTGGGCTGTATACGTTATGGAAAAATAAAAACTAAATCAAAAGTCATTTATTTAAATGAGGCTGAGAATCGGCACTTTTCGAACGTCAAAATTTCAAAAGACAGTCCCCCAAAACGCCCGCCCTTCACCACTTCCTAGTGCTTTCTGTAGGAAAAAGTGGCGCAACAAACTTCCCAGCAGCACAACTGTCCAAGCAGTAGCAAGCAGCTGTGGAAGTCTACTATTCACTATTATCAGTTATATTCGACTTCCGCCAGTACGAGAAATGATTAGTCATGAATAGCATAAACAATAATATAATTAATATCTCCTTTCCTTACCTTTTCCTTTTGTGTTATATCATTTATTATTTTTTTTCTATTAATAAGAGATCTAATATAAATTGACGTTGTGCAAATGTCATCTAAAGTAGGACCAGGATGGTCGGTGCCCCCGCCTTCCGTTCTTACTCGTAATATCCTTAGCGTGCGTCATTTTCATAGCTAAGGCTGTACCCAGATAAGAATAGGAAAACCTTCCTTTAAGGTTGTGTTTCCAGAAAAGCGGCGCTCGATAACTGCCGCAAAATGATGACAGACACAAAAATCTGTCATTTTCCCCAGTGTTTTGTCATTACGGTGTCAATAAACGCGTTCTAGGTGTATGAACTCTTGAGTTTTAATGGAGGCACTGCTTTCTTAAAAACCCTTTAGACAGAGTAAATTAAAGATGGCGGGCATTCTTGTAAAAAAAAACAGTTTTATAGTCAAAGTTGTCTAAAGCCTAATAACGGTTTTGTAAAAAAACAAAATGTGTATTTCTACGCCAGCAGACTTGTCTGAATTTGTAAAACAAAATGTGTATTTCTACGCCAGCAGACTTGTCTGAATTTGTAAAACAAAATGTGTATTTCTACGCCAGCATACTTGTCTGAATTTGTAAAACAAAATGTGTATTTCTACGCCAGCAGACTTGTCTGAATTTGTAAAACAAAATGTGTATTTCTACGCCAGCAGACTTGTCTGAATTTGTAAAACAAAATGTGTATTTCTACGCCAGCAGACTTGTCTGAATTTGTAAAACAAAATGTGTATTTCTACGCCAGCAGACTTGTCTGAATTTGTAAAACAAAATGTGTATTTCTACGCCAGCAGACTTGTCTGAATTTGGTTTGCGCACAGTCTTTGGGAATCCAAGTCTGAATTCCACAGAATTTTTGATTTGAAGGAAACGAGTGAGAGAAGGAAAGATTTCTGAAAAATATGTCTGGAGTTACTAGTAATAGGGGTTAAAGTATGAAATTGCCGTTTTATTGTAATAGGTACTTCGAATTGACATAGAACCTTCATGGATTGAGATTTTTGAGTGAACCTTTTTTCACATGGTACTTATGAAGTTCTTCTTTTAAAAAATGTGCAACATTCGATTATCGACTTTCATTTGTTTTTTTTATTCAGCTTAGACAAGAAAGATGGATACTTCGAAAATTCGAGTTATTTTTGAATACGAGTTCCGACGCGGAACTAATGCGGCAGAAACAGCTCGCAATACCAATGTTGCGTTTGGAGAGGGGACTGCTAATGAACGCACCGTGCGATTTTGGTTTAAACGCTTTCGTGATGGAAAAGCAAAACTTACCACTAAAAAAGGTAATGGTAACTGTTTGGTGGTCTCAGCGAGGTGTTATTTACTATAGCTTTCTCCGATCTGGTCAAGCAATAACGGCAGATGTCTACTGTGTGGAACTCCGAACAATGATAGCTAAACTAGCAGCGAAACAGCCCCGACTCATGGATCGATCTTCACCATTATTGCTCCAAGATAACGCGAGACCTCATACAGCACGAGAAACTGTTTTAACTCTACAGGAACTGCAATTAGAAACCATTCTTCACCCTTCGTATTCGCCAGACCTTGCTCCAACGGACTACCATTTTTTTCGTGATTTGGACAATTTTCTACGTGGTAAAAAGTTTTCTTCTCAGGAGGCAGTACAAAATGCTTTCACACAGTTTGTCGAATCTAGATCACGGGAGTTCTATCGCAAAGGCATAAATGACCTTCCTATTAGATGGCAGCAATGTATAGATAATAATGGTAAAATATTTTGATTCAATAAATATGTGAAATTAGAAAAAAAAACGAATTTAAATTTTTCAGTACAAATCGGCAATTTCATACTTTAACCCCTAATATTTTATTTTCTTCAATTCTTTCTAGGTACAAATAAGCGATTTAGAACGATTTTGAGTTGAATTTTTTGTAAATTATTTTTTGTTTTGTAAATCATCGGACGTAAACAAAACTTATTCCTTGGCTTATATTTTTAGATTTATAATACGTTTCGCGATGCGGGCAATAAGTCTACTAGACTGAAGTGGGATTGGGCTGGCCATGTAGGGATACAGGATGCATCGGGACAGATGGGATAGAGATGTCACGCAGTGGGTGCCAGAAGACAGGCATTGTCGCCGAATGAGGCCTAGGAAACGCTGGCGTGACGACCTAGATGTGTTTACGGAAGATTGCAGCAGTGAGTCCAAAAAAGGAAAAAAGAAAACCTTTCAATATGGAAAAATACTCTTTGATTTGTTATTTGGTTTTCCATAAATAAAAATCTTATCTCTGACTCATACACATTTTTATCAATCTTAATACTTTTGAGTCACAAAGATAACTAGATAGAATGATTTATATCTGAAAGTAGAACTTCAAATGCGTAGACACTTCCATATCTACAGCTACCTACGTAAGTACGTGGACGGACGATGATGGAATTTGAGTACGTTGTTCGAAACATGTGCGCTTACTACCTTTTGTTTTACTACTGGCATTGTGCCGAAAACAGCAACAATGTGTTCCTGTTGAAGACGGAAATTGTATACTATTGGATACAGTTCAACCATGCCGCTGTATTTTGGGCATCGGTAATGTATTTTTCATTCAAGAGGTTGCCCACCCTAATTCCGCCTTGCATAAACAAATCAATCACGCGTCTCGTTCCCTTTCCTATGAAAATGTATGATTTTTTAAGTGCATCGTTCCTATTTCGTAATATTATGTTGGAGCCAGATTTTACTCTGACCATATGCGGCTATTTGTCTAAGTACTTAATAAAGTATTTTCATGGAGACGTCTCCCAGCAAACGATACTCAAAGATGTTATGATCCTCTCGAAATATTAAGAACTAGCAGCGCGCCACGGTTTCACCCATATAAGTCTCGATCCCGTGGGAATATCGGGATAAAAAGTATTCTATGTGGTTATCTTGTTATAAACTATATGTATGCCAAATTTCATCCAAATCCGTTTAGTAGTTTTTCCGTGAAAGACTAACAAACGTCCATCCATCCTCACAAATTTTCCCGTTTATAATATTCGTAGGTATATGAAAGCACGAAGTAAGATAGGATAGGACGTTCATGTGTCGTAAGTGATGAATTTGGAAGCATAATTTATTCCCAAAAACTGACCATTAAAACCCATGCCATGCTGAAAAAACCATGCTTCAATAAAATGCACCTACATTTTGTAACAGTCCGTAGCTACTCCAACAAATAAGTACCACGTATGAAAATAAACGTGTGAAAAATTCAAGTAAATTAGTCCAGTTACCAGCCGTTCAAGACGTAAGGAACTACCATTTAACCGATTGAAATCCCTATTTCCCTTGAATACTAATGATAAAATTGCAGTGTCATACTTTTCAACTTAAACCACTTTGTAGTTCGCTAGGAACTGTCTGAGTTGTCAACTGTAATGATGCCGAGCCGATGTGTGTTGCCAGTATTTATTTATAAATCCTACTATCGATCGGTTCGGAGTTCCGTATATCCGTAAATACGACTACCGAGGGATCCTTGACCGACTGACTGCAACGTGAAAGACTAAAATACTAGGGTTGTTAGAAAATTATCCTAATCGCTAGAATATTTCATTTCTATTTAAGTATATTTAGATTGATGTTGGAATATAATTTTAATCAGTAAAACGGAACTTTATTGAAAATTATTCGGAGTGACGGTGGCATGTTTTATTTCGCTTAATTAAAACCTGAACTGATATTTATCCATATTGTGTTTCAGCAGCGTACAGTTTGAATTTTAATTAATAATTCGTGAATGCGTGGACGGCACGTGTCAGATTTTTTTGTAATTATCTCTGAGTCATTATTTTGTACTGTAATATTTTTTTATGCTAGACTGAAACCGCTTATACAGAACTGTCGAAAACTGGTCGTTTGCCACTTACCTACAAATAGTGATATTGTCAGTTTGTTTTTATATGGAATATTTGGGTGCCATTTTGATTCATATGGGTCGATGAAATCGAAAAAGTGGGGCTTGTGGCTCAGAAATAACAGCCGCATGGTTCGGTCGATCAGGTTAAGCTATGCTTGCCGTGGTTGGTCTGTGGATGGGTGACCATCTTTATATACCAAAACCCCTCCATGCCTCGGAAAGCACGCTAAGCCGTTGGTCCCGGCTGTCATCGTAAATTTTTACAGTTGTTACGGGTCGTCCGAAGCCCGAAAATCTGACAACCAGTTTTAGCAAGAGGTATCGCATTACCCAGTAACTGGGTTGTGAAGGTCAGATAGGCAGTCACCCCATGTAAAATACTGGTATTCAGCTGCATCCGGTTAGACTGGAAGCCGACCCTAACATAGTTGGGAAGAGGCTAGGCAGGTGATGATGGGTCGATAATAATAAATAATAATAATAAATTCTTTATTTCGGACAACGTAAGATCCACTGTGTTAGTAAATTGCTTATAATGAATGTTAGTGCTATATTATTTAATAAGTACTTGTTTATTCGAGATCGCTTCATGTGGACGACGCACAAGCGAAGGTAAAGTACTTCACTCGTTCATCACCCCCACAAAACGTCTCAGAATAGGAGAGTAGATGTAAATGTAAATCTTTTGTGATAAATTCACAAAAGATTTTTTAAAGTGCCTTTAGCCAAAATTCTTTAGGCACATTACTTTACACATGATTTCAGTACTTTTACAGGATCTTCATTACGTCACGCAACGTTTTCGTTTTCGAGTTTTTGCGGTTTCGTATCCGTGGTCTAAAATCTGAAGGCTGATTTCCGTAATTAAAAATGTTCAAAATCTAGTCACAAACTCATCTCGGCGACAATCAATGTCAAAAACTTGGTCAAAAAGAAGCTAAATTAGAGGTACGTTTGACAGATTTACATGAGATTAGAATGTGAAGTTCTCAAAAATACGGGTATAAGCCCTCTGTAATAAAATCACTAGTGAGTGATGAAGGGCGGGCGTTTTTGGGGGACTGCCTTATGTAATTTTAACGTTCCAAAAGTGCTGATTCTCAGCCTAGTTTGAATAAATGACTTTGATTTGATTTGTAATGCATTGGAATCAAGAGGATTATACGTAGGTAATGCGTAGGTGATAAATTGCGCATACTTATACAAAAATCTCAACGACATTAGAAATTACCACCCATGTCATCGATTAAAATAAAATATACCTAAGTCGTGCGACATTTAGGCTGACTTTAAAACAGCACAAAAACGAGTAATACACCCAATAAACAAGAAAATAAAGTCAAAATCAATAAACCCGCAAAAGGGCCGCTACAAAATAACATAACAGAAAAATGTACACAGAGGAGATGTTCTGAATTATATACGGGGAGTCGGCTGTGGCGTCTCTCCGACATGCTTTCAGAGTAATGAACAGACAAACGGTAGTTCGACAACACTTACGATGTTCGATGCCTCAGACTGCGATAGAGTAATTGCTGCTATATCTGGAGCTATTACAGTTTCATATCAATGCAGTATGGCATGATTCTGTGGGTTTTTGAGACGAATTACTAGATGCTTTTGGTTCTAGGTTACATTTTATAGTCCTTTTTCTTTAAGACGTTTAAAGGAGTGACCTTTGGTAAGCTGTGGGTGGTATAATCAGGGTTGGTGATCCCTTATTAGACCATTAATACACGGCACGGTTTCCTCACGGTACGGCGTATAAACCGCGGCGTTGAAAAAATGTGTTTGAAACAAGCTTCCATGATCCATACTCACTGACGACCGTGCCTACACACGGCAAATAAACCGTAGTTTTTCACGGCAAGAAAAACGTGTGTGTACAGAGTACCTTAAGCTCTTAGTTAGTTTAAGAGGTAATTAATTTGAAAAATCAATAACTTAATTGAGATATAATTGGTAAGATTATTTTCTGGTTAAATAATATTCCATAAAAAGTTGTGGTTACGATTTCATTGATCTTTCGTAGAATAGAGTAAAATAGAATATCTTTATTTTAGCAGCATAAGTCTCGATCCCGTAAGAATATCGAAATAAAAAGTAAGCTCTAATACCTACCTACAGTCTACCCACAGTCTACCCACAGTCTACCCACAGTCTACCCACAGTCTACCCATGTGCCAAATTTTATCTAAATCCATTCAGCTGTTTTAGCGTGAAAGCGTAACATACAAAAATCAAATATTTTCTCTTTATAATAATAGTTTAGATAAAATATGGTACCGACGTAAAAAGTCTTCTATATATGTAAATAGTTCCACATTTTTTGCTTACTTATTTACAGCATGCTAAAAATACAATAAAAAAAAATTAAATACTCAATAAAATACTTACTACTGAGATCATGTGATCAAACAATACATTGAAATGAAATTATTTATTAGCTAGCAGCGCCCCACGGTTTCACCCGCATAAGTTACGATCCCGTGGGAATATCGGGATAAAAAGTATCCTATATGTTAATCCTGGTTATAACCTATATGTGTGCCAAATTTTAATCACATCGGATCAGTAGTTTTTCCGTGAAAGAGTAATAAACATCCATCCATCTATACGAACTTCGCGTTTATAATATTAGTAGGATATAACTAGCTAGATAAACAGTTTCAATATGTTTATCGTAGACGTTTTTATCTGTGAACATGTCAATTCGTTGATATAAATTGTCATATTATTACAAGCGATTATGATTATAATACTTAATGATATTAATGTTTATGATGAGAAAGACATATGTTGTATAACTTTTAGCGACATGTGCGGAATTCTCATAGGGTTATGATGGCTTTCAATGCGTCGTTTAGTTTATAAATGTGTTTTTAAATCTACAATGTTCCGTTTTGGGTAGGGTGCCAACGGGACCTATTACGAAGGCTTCGTATCTTTTGAACTGTAATAGGTAGACACTTGAAATTTTCACAGAGTGTATACTAAGTATGGCCGCTATTACAACCAAAAAATAGAATTATGGTCGTACGAAACCCTTCCAGCAACGGAACCGCTCGCTCGCTCGGCTTGCGCGCTCGTGGTCACATTTCTAACATAACCTCATTTGTTCGACATGCCCTATCTTAGTTACTTCAACCAACTGTAAAAAGATGCCAGTAAGTAAGGAGGCTCAATTATTTTTTAAAAGCCATAGCAAAAACTTTTTTAAGGTATTTTTTTTTTAAAGTGTCCTTCATTAGATTGTCAACATGTTTTTAAGAGGATCAGTTAAATATTTATCTTATTTCAAAACACAATGTAACAACAAACGCAGGCGCCAATGTAATAAATTATTTACCACCAAGTCCTTCCGCACTTTACAGAAAGCTGACAAACAGTAAACAAACAGCATTTAAGTGTAATTACTGGGTAACTGTCGTGCTAAACTAAGTAAGCGGCCGACGGAAAGCTTGTATCAACTATTCAGCTAATAAGGTACGCTGTGCATAGGCAATGAGTGTGCATTATCGCCATTAAGCCGGCAGTGTTTTGTTTATTGTCTTGCTAGATTTTTACAAGCTATACAAGATAACTGAAAAGCTCTTATGGGATCATTGTACTTATTGGTCGGTCAGTCCGTCAGAAAGTTGAAGCTTGCCCATTCCAAAACGTAGATCTCTATGGAGAAGAACGGACAAGAAACTCCAAGGACACTTTTAAATCAAGATATTACAAAAATCCCGGGTACATTATTCTTGTAAAAAAACATAAGATTAAAAGTAAGCCCTGGAAGTTAAGAGATTAATCACACCATTACGTAATTATCAACGTAAAGCGTAATGCTTTAATATATTTTATGAAGTAGGTACAAACATTAAATCGAAAACTCTGGTCGAATATCAAGTGAACTTGAAACTTTGTTAAGTGACTTAATCAATGGGATCCGGAATCAGATTCCTCCAGACATTTGCAGACGTTTAAATTGTTTTCTAACACACATACAAGTTGTGATAATTTTCTACGGTAAGTCTTTTAAAACAAAAGGCTTAGACTTGGCTTAATAGAAAAACATGTCGTGTAATAGTGTATACATATGTTTCAGACATGTATTGTTAACGATTGTATTCACCTCTTTGATATTTTTTATAAGTTTTCTACAATTTTTTACAACTGTCTTTTTCATCATAGAAAGCCCTTAGAATACAATATGTTTTATACCTTGGTGTAAACGCGGGTAAAATTTGCTCGTCACCATTAAGAAGAAGTATTGTAATAAGATAATAGATACATAGATTTAACAAACAAAAGACGATATTCGCAAATTGCTTATATCCATAATTTAAAACTCTAATCCCTAGTCGACAAATCCACTGCATCGCTTCACCGCTGTCGCCGCAATCTGTTCAGCGTATGTATGTTAATATGAAAACAATATTAATTCAATAGGTGTCCCGTGGGTGAGTCACATTGCCGGCTAGGTGAGCCGACACGTGGACTCATTAATTGTCACATTGTCAGTAAATCCTGTAGCTTTATAATAAATCATTAGGATTATTGTGTTGTGGATTTAGGCCGTTTATTACGTTAATATGCATTGCAATTATTGTCGTAACTAATTGGGTTTTTAGAAGTATCTACGTGGATAATCACTTACTTACCCATCTAAGTTATATCACTGCATCAAGTTATCACTGAAAATCAGTATGCGTTATAATCATGTAGCCACAAGTCTACGTATAGCAACAGATCTGCCAAAAATACCCGACGGAAAAATCGACGTCTACGCTTACCGGGTGCAATGTTTTCTAAATGACCTATGAGTTATGATGACACACGTGTCCGAATTTTCATTGCGTAAGTTTCGGCTGGTATATCACTACGCTAAGAGAACTCGAGAAATGTAGTCAGTATAGGACTGTAGGTTAGGTCAGTACTCTGCATTACCTGACCCCTCTTACCTTTGTAAGAGGGTTCAGGTAATGCAGAGTTAAGCTAGAAGGAAAAAGGGTCGGATTATAGGTTTTAAGGGTTGGTATGCATGCTCAGTGACTATGCTACGTTTGCAATAATGTTCACGAGACAATGTTAAGGATGTGAGAACCAAAGAAACCAAACCCCGCTGCGAACTTTATGACTGACCTATCTTTTTTACTATAACATTAGCAATTCCCACAGGCAGATTAAAGTTTTCAGACAGGATAAAAAGACTATGTTTTACCTACATCTTAATGGTGTATGTATACAGATGCCAGTCTACAAAGGCTAATAGAATATACAAAGCAAATGTATCAGACATTGTAAGTGGTTTGAAGTGGTGGCCCACGCTACTCGTGCGCTTGGAATTTCGCTGACTACACTCGAAAACAGCCTGTCTAGACGTTTATAATAACATTGTAAAATTAAATCAATATTCAGAATGGGTTTGATTTTAATCAGAATTATAAACTTATCAGTTACTAGTTTCTGTCCGCGACTTTGTTCGCGTGGAAGTCGTAAGATACGCAATGCCTATACGAAAATAACAGCCACATTTTTTATTAAAATACCCGACGAGATAATTTCGTTTTCGCTTAGCGTTCTTTCTGACTATGTTTTTTTTTTTGCTCGGCTCCTATTAGTCCTAGCGTGATGTTAAACCTTTCTAGCCTTCCTCAAGAATTAATATCAAATGCAATAAGATGTTTCTAATCCGACTGGTAATTCCAGTGATTCAGGGCGCATTTAAAAAATAAAAAAAACTCTTCAGCTTTATTATTAGTATAGATATACAACGTGCCGCTACAATGGCGACATTAATTTAACACACGGGTAGGGCTAGTGGCCAGTACTCATAAAAATTATAACAACATAAAAAAAATCGTAACTTGAAAACTTCCACCTGCGCCGCTAGCCGACATAGGGCTCTCTCTCTTTCCTTCAATTCGCCTTCTCTTTGCACGTTATTTGTTTTTATTTATTTATTTATAAGTAGGAGAACCAACAGCTAAACCAAATTAATAACAATTGTATAAGCGACACAGAGCCAATTACAGGTTCTCACGAGTAGACACAGAGAAGGTAATAAAAATCTTAGGAGAAATAGAGATCTTATTCTTACATTGATGCGATGTTATGATCCGTGACCCCGGCAAATGACCCCTGCGCTACAGTTCTTTAAGTCAGGTTACTCTACGATGCTATTTTAGAAAATTGTTAGTAAATAAATATTAATGTTTAATTAAAATAAAATATATTCATAAAACTAAAACGCGAAACCGTATACATGTGTTAAATTAATGTCGCCATTAAAGCGCCACGCTGTAGATGTAACAAAATCACAATTGTGGATAAGATGTATAGCGACGAAGCTATGATCCTCCTACGCTTATCTTATTTATTTGGGATCAACGCAACACGTTCCATCATCTCATATTCTGGCTAGCCTTTTCGCACCTAACTAACCAACTAACATCAGATGTCATCTCAAACTTTAATAATCTTCTTTAAAATTCTTGTAAGCATCCTATAGGCGTAATTCTTACCGTTTTTAATCTTATTTTATCATCTGAATCAGAATTTATACGATTTCTTTTTTTCTGAAAAGTTAAACTGTACTCCTGTAAAGTTAGCGCTGTTGCTTAGGGGTGATTTTTCAATCGATCGTTAATTTTTATTCGTGGAATAAAATTGACGTCTGACAGTTTTTATTTGGAAGAACTGTCAAAAATTCAAAATTATTCCTCCGATAAAGTTATCTGGCGTTGGAAAAATGAACCCTTTTTTTTTTTTTTTTTTTTTTCAGGATGGGAAATCATCAAATGACTCCTCCCGCTCTGGGTGGAGCAGAAGGGAGTGTCAGACTCTTACTGACTAAAACCCACCCGTGTTCCTTTCTTAGCCCTTTATGTTATTTGGAAGAACTGTCAAAAATTCAAAATTATTCCTCCGATAAAGTTATCTGGCGTTGGAAAAATGAACCCTTAGTCAATTTTCTCTATCAAGCGTCGATATTTTAGAATTATCTATATGAAAAAGCGCTGAAAATTCGATACAAAACCACTAACACTACTGCCATATCTAAACATTTTTAAAGTCCCACATAAATGAAACAGAAATACAATGTGCTAATTTCCCTTTTCCCGGCAACAATCTAGAGATTTCACTAATTTGCAGTGGACACCAGCTAGTTCGAAAATATCTTGTCCTAGATTCGTATAAGGCCTGGTCTATAACAGTCTGAGTGTTACAATGGATGTCGCTCAATTTTCATTAATATACTCTCTGGTGAGGTTAAGCGGTTTTCTGTGTTCCATGGTCCGAAAATAAGCGCTGCATTTGCTGAATGCAGCGCTGGATATGGTTCAGACGTCAGGAATGATTAAAAGTGTCGCGAATTGCATTTAAATTGTAGCGATTTTACTTATAAAGCGCTTTTAGACCTGTTTTGTTTTGGACTTTGTGATTACTTTATTTTGATTCGGTTTTGTTGTTTTATTGAGTATTTTTGAGGGTTGTTTATAGGAAGATTGTAGGGTTCGTTAAACAAAACACAAACAAATAAAACAAAACAAGTATTACAATTTTTTTTATTTTCAGTCTCTGATTATTTGAAAATTAATTACAAGTTTGAAGTATGAAGATTATTATTTTGCCTTAAATGAAACTTTGGTTTCCGCAGCCTTTTTCAATTTATATGTTTGTGTAAAATTTGTAAAAACATAACAAAAACCAATCCCAGTTTTCATTCCTTTCACGTTATTACACAGAAAAAAAAACAAAAAACGATGAAAATTGAAAACCCAAAAACGGGCAAAACAAAGTTAAATAAACGGACCAAATTACGTATTTACACGACAAGAAAAATCCGGAAAAAAGTACTACCTACCTTACCCAACTCGACCTTGCGTTGAACCGAACCGCTAACCCAAAACACTAAAATAAAAGGCCAATAGGTTTAAGGGTCATTCTGGGCTAAGTGCCTGTGACATTTCAGCGTGTGCATAATTGGGAATGGAACTGACGTCGCCCCCCTCGGGGGGTGGAAGCGTCAGTGCCGACGTGTCAAGTCAGGGACTGAATAATATATGGGCAGCGAACCGGATGGCTTTGCCACTTAGCGGTACTTGAATAATGGATGCAGCAGCTATGGAGGTGGCGCTGTTTGCATAGCTGGTATGGAAACTTTGTGGAAGAGGGTTATGGAAAATGTGGGGATATGGAAAATTTTGAAGCTTTGTGAGTTGTTGAGCGGAAGAATTTGCGCCTCAATTTTTACCTTGTACCTATGTGTAACTTTTTACGTATTGAATCGAAATCAACTTAAGTTATGTTTACCTAAGCTTCAGCGGGCACTGATCCTGCTACTAGTTCCACTTATCATATCGTATGCTGGTTAATATTTTGGTACAATAGAATAGTTTTTTTTTTTAAAACGTTGCCCCACACTAGGGATTACTCCTGTATTGTGGGTGCGTTTACAAACATTTAAACTCACATACACAAACAGCCAGACCCGGAACAACTACCTGTAGGCAATATAAAAGTTCCGTGCGGGAATCGAACCCACGACACGCAGCGCAGCAGCCGATCGCTCAGCCACTGCGCCAACCGTGTCGTCAAAATATTCTTTCATCATAAATAATACAGAATATAAATGTAGAACTTTTACAAGGCTTGACACAATGGGCGGTCTTATCGCTAAGAGTGATCTTTTTAAGACAACCTAACTACTACTAGATATTATTACTATTCATTATTTTGTTATTTAATTGATCTCACAGTGATGATTTTACTTTGTTAAATTAAAGGCAATGTAAATTAAGTCTTTTATTTTAATTGATTTTAGTTATTTTTAGTTCATGTTTTATGTATTTCAATAGTCACTATGTACCTCACTCTCATATTCATATTCGTTTATTTGCATTCCACAAGGTATGCAAATAAACAAAAGGCTTGTTCACAAAAGGCTTTTTTACAAAAGGCTTATAGCCAGGAGCCGTTGTAGACCCTGTCAGGTCACACACTCACTCACTCTGAAAATGTCGCAATTTCAACCCCTAAGATACAGGCAAATGCCTAGTTTGGGGGTCACCATCCAATCTATTCTTGTACAGAGGCCAGCACATCAAGCTACTACAATCTGTCAAATTTCTTTAATAGATTTTCAACTTTATCGCTAAAGTATTAAGGTTCAAGGTTGATTGGGAAAATTTGACAGTTTCGGGTAGCGTGACTTGCTGGCGTCTGTACAATACGATGGTTAATAAAAATAAAAATTTTTTTTTTAATCTCTAGTCCAAAGTAATCTTATCCTACTAATATTATAAGCGCGAAAGTTTTTATGGATGGATGTTTGTTACTCTTTCACGAAAAAACGACTCAAGGGATTTGAATGAAATTTGGCACACAGATAGGTTATAACTAGGATTGACACATAAGATACTTTTTATCCCATTATTCCCACGGGATCGAAACTTATGCGGGTGAAACCGCGGGGTGCAGCTAGTAAATCATACAGGGTAGCAGGAACACCGACGCGCAAACTGTAACCATGAATTCAGCACATGAGTTTAGACCCCATAGCGTAAAAATTTTTTGTCGATTATCAACAAAAAAAATCTGCACGGTCAAAATGTATGGAACAGCAATATTTTTTTTGAATAACCGACGAAAAATTTCGACGCTTTTGGGGTCTAAACTGATGTGCTGAATCTTTGGTTACAGTTTGTGCGTCGACGTCCCTGCCACCCTGTATATCTTTGCTTTCGGATAGATCGTTGTAGACTAATGCTTTCTTAGTTCAGTAAAGTTTCACTTAATTTTCAGGTTAAAAAGCCGTACAATAAAATTCGCCATTAATCATCCAACTCAACTACCCTGCCCAAAAATATCACCACTACCATAATTACAAACCCATTTTTCTATTCAATCATCGCTTAAAAAGTTAATTATTCAAAACCGTAGCGAAGAGTATTAAAAACTAATAACTCAGTGCGCATGCGTGACGGCGTGTGCGCAGGTGTCCCGCCGGATGCGGCTGAAACGGGGGGAATGGAGGGGGGAAAGGGAGGGGGCTGGAGGAACTGAGGGTGCTCACTCCGTGTCGCATGTCGGATTTTATTATGTTTTTTGTTATCTTTCCTGTAGAGTGTTCGGTATCGAAAGATTTGTTCGAGTTTAACGTACTTGCTTGAATGTTTTGGGTTGTAAATTTTTCTTAATATGCCTTATAGTTTTATGTTGGTTCATGAAATTGGTGTTGTTTAAATGCTGAGAAGAAGTTTGGTGTTCTACTAGGGCAAGAACAAGAGCAAATACGCTTTATATGAAAACTTTGTTTAAAGTTTTAAGAGTCAAAAATGTATGGTTAAACAGTCGCTAATTATTACTTAACTTTTAGCAACGTTAATAGATAAACCTCTTCATCGCTGAACTAGAGAAGTTTTTACTAAAAACATTTTTATAAAATCTCCAGCGCTGAAACTTAACTATGATCACAAATTCAATTATTTTTATAAAAACCTTTTGGATACCCTCTGTGACGTACTCAATCATTCAGAATAATATCATCAGTTTTTTGTTAGGTGAAAGGGGTGTAGGATACATTGTGAAATCCTACAATGCATCCTTAATCCCTTCAGCTAAAAAAAAACTTCAAGCAACGCAAGACCTAACAACTTTACTTGGAAAACTTCAATAAATAATGAACCACACTATTACGGACAATTACCTGAAGTAAACTCTCTTATACTGTGTATTCAAAGGCTCTAATTACAGACTGCGAACAAATATGATAATTTTCGACTAGAAGGACCATTTAAAATGCTGTTTTGCTTTGATATATACCCGTAATTATATTCCTTGTGAAAATTCACACGTGCAGTTTGTAGTCGTTTGATGTCTATAATGCGTTTTGCATTTGTCTTTGTAGAGTTAAATACTGTCATCAATTCTTAGAATACATACCTGTTAATACCCGATAATAATGGTATGTAATGTGAGGTTTTAGAGATTTATTTTTGTTATAGAAAATATTTAGGCGTATCTCACACTACAACGCGCCACGCGACGGGGCGGGGTAACGGAGCTAAATGCCCCGCGCGGAAACGCAGTTTTATTAAATTTGTATGTAAAAATCGAGCGCTGGGGTGCGTGTACCGCGCACCGGAGCGTGGTGCGTGGGAGTATGAGATCCGCCCTAGGGCAAAATTCACCAATGAAATTGAACGCGATGAGTTGTCATTGTCATAATTGTTGTCGAATATTGACACTGACAGCTCTTGGACGTGGTTTAGATTTGCTGGTCCTGTTCAGGGTACTAATTCACTATGACCACTTAACGATTCCTTACGTCGAAATCACGTCAATTTCTTAACTAATCACATCTGCTGGGTAGCGGGATCGTCCGAAAGGGTTACCGCTGCCCTGGTACATAAAGGGCTAAGGAAGGAACACGGGTGGGTTTTAGTCAGTAAGAGTCTGACACTCCCTTCTGCTCCACCCAGAGCGGGAGGGGTCATTTGATGATTTCCCATCCTGAAAAAAAAAAAAAAAACTAATAACGTATTCTCTATGACACAATAGAGGTTACACAATGGAGGGTAGGTTTACTGTCAAAATACATGTTGTCCGTACGATTGAGATTTCGATTCCTTGCCTTATCAAGACACGATATTGACGTAGTTGGCACGTGGTAAGATTTCGGGGAGAATAATACAGAATTGGGGCCCAATTTCATTAAAATTCGAACTTAATGATGATATCCTTTTTTTTTTTTTTTTTTTCTGGGTGGAAAATCATCATATGACTCCTCCCGCTCTGGGCGGAGCAGAAGGGAGTGTCAGGCTTTTACTGACTAAAACCCACCCGTGTTCCTTCAGTTGCCTGTGCCAGGGGCCACGGTATCTCTTTCGAACAACCCGAAGCCCCGGCGGCATCGGTCCTAGCGGACCCCGTCAGTTCGTGCTGACATGACATGAATGATGATACCCTTAAAGTAATTTTGTTTTAAGAGTAATTTCAAAGGCCATGCCAGTGTTGGAAAGAACAAAAAAAAATCTCTGATAAGAAGAAAACTAATGTTCCAATAAAAATAAAGACTATTTCTTTTAATTCAAAGAAATAAAACATTAAACCACAAAATCTATACCTCTAAACTTTTACAAATGAGTTTCAGTCGTCCGATGCGCCGGCGCCAGTTTTCGTGGAGGGTGCGAGACAAGGACGAAATAATGAACCCGCCATGACAATTGATTTGAAACACGTTTGACGAAATTTTATGCATTGTCAATAGGTTTATTTTTGAATAATGGATGCAAAATCTAATCTTTTTTTTATTTTTCTTTCGTTTATCCTTTAAGTCTGTATCGTTTGTCGTTTCTCTTAAAGGTTAGAGAAATACAATGATGATGCCATCGGTAATTTAAGAATTTATAAATTAATATTTTTCGTTATTCTTAATACATTATAAATTCTCAAGACTCAATCATTCAAATGTTTTATTAAACTCGCTATAAAGATTTTGTCAGTATAAACTATTCGCGTAAAATATTTAAAAAGTTGTCTAACTCACTCACCTGTAGAAATTCCTAAAAATTCGAAATAATACTCCAACGTCAAATTACTTAACCGGTTAACTAAAATTCAAATGAATCAATCAGTAATATTAATCGTTCAATATATTACATAGGTACTTACGTCTCAAATTGCTCCGGGCTCGCTCATATCAATTAAATCAAGGCTGAAGTCAACCTAAAAATTAAGGTCAATTAGGAAAACGGGATCATTTCACGGCGGATGTATTAAGGGTAGTTACACACAGCACCGCAAACGCACGGGTCGATGACCGGGCCGCATTTTTTGTGCTTACCGGCTGCGTTCGCTTCCTGTCACAGTTCTTTTATTTATCTTGTAACACCGTTACAGGACGGTGTTATTGTTTTGCAGATGACTGTGACGTCATCATAAAACAGTCGTTAAAAAAACGACTGTTTCAATTTTTCTCAAAAGTCATAAAATGGGCAAAAAAAAAACATTACGAAGACCGATTAAAATGTAATTAATAAATGTCTGAAAGCTAATTAGTAAAGTGCTTAAAAGTTTTGTATTTAGATGCGGATTAGCCTTTATTTTGACAGAGGCACAGTTAATTATTTGTCTAGTGGAAACACTGCAAAGTTTTACAACCCTGTAATCCACGTTGTATAGGAAGGATATTTTAGGAAGAATGATAATTCTTTCAAACAAATTAAATGCAGTAAGTAATAGAAATAGGAAAGGTTCCGTCAAACCTGGGGGCCAACTCCGAAGTGCAAAGTGCGAATGTTCGGATCGGACCGACACATGGCCGAACCGAATATTATTGAAAAATGCGAGAAAAGTTCGGATTGGCTCAGTTGGGTCGGGACCATAGTCAATATTCAAAAGAGTGTAGGAGTGTAGGATCGGACCCGACCGAACCAAATAGTATGTAACTTCGTAGCAGGAAACGGCCAAACATTGGGCCGATACTACTTCGGAGTAGAGCCCCTGGAAGGAGAACGCGCGGTCTCGCGAAATATGGAAGGAGTGGAGGGAGGTCTTTGCCCAGGAGTGGGGCAGCGTAGGCTAGTAAAAATAAAAAAGTAATAGAAAGCAGGTAAATAAATAGCTAACTATGAGTGAATATGTTAACGTAACTTAATATTATTATAATTAATTATCTTTTTGTATTCACGTGTTTTTGTGACCAATAAACCTATTTTTCTTCCTTTAAATCCACCCCAAGGAATATCACTACAAACTTAACCACATCGTCATTCACTTACATACACTAAAAATGCCTTCTTGCATAAGATACTCCATTCCGGAATAATACTAGTTCTAAGTTCTACAACAAACAATTCTAGTTTCAACTCTTTATTAGTGGTTGTAATGGCAGTCACTTGGTTTTAATATGTTTTTATATTTTATCTGTAATTTTGATGGATTAGATTGGTAAATGGGAGGACTTTGTAGGCCTTGTAGACTTTAGATCTGTAGATCATTTTTTATTTTACAAGTACCTGGTACTTGTTGACAGGCCTACGCTATCCTCCCATACCTACTGTAATTTGAAAATATTGTAAAAGCCAATTATTTTTAAAAGAGTATCGGTCGAGTTTCTTGCCGGCTCTTCTTCATAGGAAACAACCAATTGGAACCGTGCACCTAGCTTCTGACGTTTCATAAGTGCCCATGTTGGTTTATGTGAAATAAAATATTTAGATTTTGTTTTTGGGAAAATCAATAAAGCTCACTCCCATAAGCCATGGATACCTCGACCTACCACAATTCAGTATACATCGCCAACTGAGCATTAACTCCGCATCTCAATTACCCATTCGGCTGTTACTGCACTTGCTAATTCAAATTGACAGATCAGGCCAGACTAAAATACCTTTGCCCGTCTGGCGGGGCTGTCGGGCCGTAGTGTGGGGAGTGCACACCCCCCCTTAGTTCTCAGTTTATATCGCAGTTTACTGTTGTCATAATGGTTTTTGACACCGCAGCTTTTCTGTTATGTATTTTTTAGTTTTTGCTCAGTTTATTATTCCGAGTTGATTTTCGGCTGTTTGTGGATATTTTGTTTATTTTTGTATCGGGCATGGTCGTTGAACTTTCTGTGAAATGTTTCCGTGAATAAAAGTTCCTGAATTCATGAATTCATGATTTGTTTCCTATAAAACCTGAATGCCAATTCCCGTCATTTAAAATGCATATAATCTAGACGTTCCTGGTAATTCTCATATCAAATACAAGGATTGCCCCACTTCCACATTGAATCTACATATACTATGTACTATACTAATAATATAGCTGAAGGGGTTGTCGGTAGGGCACGCCACGATAGCGGCGGTAAGACCCCTCTTTGAGGAGTGGCTAGAGAGGCGTCACGGCGCTCTCACCTACCGCCTGACGCAGGTCCTCTCCGGACACGGATGTTTCGGGAGGTTCCTGCACATAATCAGGCGGGAGGAGACGCCCGGGTGTCACCACTGCGAGGATCGCCCAGAGGACACGGTGGAGCATACGGTGGAGGTCTGCCCCGCTTGGGCAGAGCACCGCCGTGTCTTCGTAGAGGCGATCGGCAGCGGCGGCGACCTCTCGCGCCCGGCCCTGGTGCAAGCCATGGTCCGGGGCGAGAGGGAGGGGAGGCGGTCACCTCCTTCTGCGAAGCAGTCATGCTAGCGAAGGAGGTGGCGGGATGGGCGAGGGAAAGATCCTCACGCCTCAGCCGCTGAGGGAGACGCTCCGGGCGTCGGGAGCCGCGTGACGACTCCCGGCCATCGTAGGCGCGGGCCTGCGGGCGGAGAGCAATGGGTAGCTCTCCGTCCGATCAGGACCAGGCCCGTGCCGGACGGCGCGTAAGTGTTCCACGTGCGCCTCAAAGAGATATCAGCATAGATGACGGGGCCCGACAGGGCCGAAGCCTGCCGGGGTAGCGGGATCGTCCGAAAGGGTTACCGCTGCCCTGGTACATAAAGGGCTAAGGAAGGAACACGGGTGGGTTTTAGTCAGTAAGAGTCTGACACTCCCTTCTGCTCCACCCAGAGCGGGAGGGGTCATTTGATGATTTCCCATCCTGAAAAAAAAAAAAAAAAAAAGGGGTTGTCGGTATTTTTGTGCGAACGAGCTAATCTCAAAAACTACCAGTCGGATTTGAAAAATCTTTTTGCATCCGATAGCCCGATTCTTGAAAGGCTATAAGATGTTTAACATCACATTTGGACCCCTAGGAGACAAGCAAAAAGAAAAAAACAGAAAGAACGTTAAGCAAAAACGATAGCACGGGCAGGCGATGCGATGCGACGATATGGGTCGGGGGAGCAAGGAATTTCTCCTGGACAAAATTTCTGGCAGAAGCTAGTGTGTCATAAAAAATGTCGCCTTCCTAGGCCTGTAAACGTCTCCGCTGAGGCGGCGAGCCTCCTTGCCGGATTGCCGCCATGGGATCTGGAGGCCAAAGTCCTCGCCTACATATGGGAGTAGCGAGAGGAGGTAAAACGCCGGGGCGTAACTCCGCTGCCGCGAGAAATCACGGTACAGCGGACAGAGCTCCGGTGGGATCTCATAGCGGCATGGAGAGCGTGATTGTCGCAACCCAGTGCTGGGCACGCCACAATTGCGGCGATAAGACCCGTCTTTGAGGAGTGGCTAGAGAGGCACCACAGCGCCTCACCTTCCGCTTGACGCAAATCCTCACTGGACCCGGTGGTTTCAGGAGGTTCCTGTTCAGGATAAGGCGGGAGGAAACGCCAGGGTATCACCACTGTGTAGATCGCCCGGAGGACACGGTGGAGCATACGACGGAGGTATGCCCGGCTTGGGCGGAGCACCGCCGCGTCCTTGTGGTGGCGATCGGCGGCGGCGATCTCTCGCATCCGGCCCTGGTCCAGGCCATGGTACGGAGTGAGAGTGCATGGGAGGCCGTCACCTCCTTCTGCGAAGCAGTAATGCTCGCAAAGGCGCAGGCGGAGCGCGTAAGGGAGAGGCAATCTCTGCGCCCTCACGCCTCTAGTCGCCGCAGGAGACGCCCTGGACGGGAGTCAACAGCCGACTCCCGGCCACTGTAAGCGCGGGCTTGCGGGCGGCGAGCAATGGGCAGCTCGCCGCCTGGTAAGGACCAGGCCCGGGTCGACGGTGCGTAGTGTTCCACGCGCGCCTCAAAGAGATGTCAGCACGAACTGACGGGGTCTGCCAGGGCCGCGGGTTGTTCGAAAGAGATACTGTGGCCCCTGGCACAAGCAACTGAAGGAACACGGGTGGGTTTTAGTCAGTAAAAGTCTGACACGCCCTTCCGCTTAGCCCAGAGCGAGAGAAGTCATTTGATGATTTCCCACCCACAAAAAAAAGGCCTATAAACGTCTACTGTAATATGGTAAGTTTTCTTCAACAATTATACACTTAATACGAAACAATGATATAGTAGATAATCGTCTTAATTAAAGGCTTACCATTATGAAAGCTATTCACAGTCGTTTATCGAGAAAACGGAAAATCATAGAGCGTTTTTCCGGAAATTAGTAGCCACACAATGTAAGGGCTGATGGTGAGTCGTTATTAGAAGGCTTACCTAAAGGCTGTAGGGCAACAATCACCGGTATTTACAGCTGTTATCTAAGAACCCAACCCCTACCAACACGAAACCTTTTGATTCCTTCAGTCAAAAGGTATCGTGTAAGGGTTGAGTGAAAAATATAAATGTTGAATGTTGGTTTTTATAATAATGATTTATCCTTCTGATAGATTCTTTCATATTTTGTAAATCTGAGGGCTTTGTAGGCTTTGTAGACTTTAGATCTGTAGACCATTTTTTATTTTATCAAGTAACTGGTACTTGTTGACAGGCCTACGCTGTCCTTCCATACCTACTGTAATTTGAAAACATTGTAAAAGCCAATTATTTTTAAAAGAGTAACGGTTGTGTTTCTTGCCGGCTCTTCTCCATAAGAAACGACCAATTGGAACCGTGCACCCAGCTTCTGACGTTTCATAAGTGGTTCCCTACATGGGAACCACTTATTTATTTATTTAAGGACTTTGGAAGACTTACAGCTAAGTACAATAGTGATAAATAACAGTATGATAATCTGACAGCCAATTACAGGTCTTCACGTCTAGAGCTTGTCTGGTATAAAAGTTCTGTGGAACAAAATAACAGTGAGTATACTGCAAATATTGCCAAAAAAATATATATAAAAGTAAAAATTTGTAAGTAGATCATCACCTAAAATATGTAAAAACTAATATAATATAATATAATTGCAGTAGGTTATTTCCCATCAAACCAAGATGTTAAAAAAAAAAAATCTATTTTAAAAATCAAAAGAAAACAAAGTCTGAAGAATTCAATCTTTAAAGAAATTCATTGCTAAACACTTTTTTGCCGAGGTCACACTCGTTTTAAAAAGATCAAAGTCGAACTGCTTGCACACCTTATTAAAATACCTACTTACACGCACAACGTACGAATTTTGTCTGTAGTTAGTAGTTGCAAATGGCAACCGTAATGGTGGATTGAACCGTTTGGATTTGCTTGGAACGTTGAAGTAGAAAGTTGACAAAATATCAGAACAATTTATGTCACCTCGAACCGTCTTCAACAAAAATATACAGTCAGAGATCTCACGTCGATTACTCAATGGTAAGATATGATATTTTTTACAGAGCTTGAGATAGTTAACTGACCGATACGGTACCCTCTGGTGAAAGCATAAAAAATTTATAAATCTTTTTTGTACGCGCTCAATACGATCAATATATTTGTGATAGCATGGACTCCATAGTTCAGATGTGTATTCCAAATGGCTTCTAACAAAGGTGCAGTATAGTATTTTTAACGTTTCAGCTTGCGTGAAGCACTTGGATAACCTCATTATGAAACCAAGGGATTTTGAGGCTTTAGCGACGATGGTTTCAACATGCTTATCAAAAATAAGTTCGGAATCGTGATGAACCCCCAGATCACGAATAGTACTACATCTAGGCAATATATGGCCTCCAAGAGTATATGTTGTGGCTAGGACTGATCGTCCACGGGAATACGTTACAACTGAGCATTTTTTGGGATTGAGATGGAGCTTACTTTTTTGGCAGTATACTTCAAGACACTGTAAGTCAGTTTGAAATGCCGTCATGTCCACTGTCGATGATATGGTAGTGTAAATTTTTATATCGTCGGCGAAGCACAATAATTTGGATGAGGTCAGACAGGAGTCGATGTCGTTTACATAGACGATAAATAATAACGGACCGAGCAACGAACCTTGGGGGACTCCGCTGGGAACTAAAACCCAGCTAGATATATAGTTATTCAGTACCACAGCTTGTGACCTGTTTTCTATGTAAGAGGAAAACCATCTGAGTAAGTCCCCGCGTATACCGATGCCCTCTAACTTCCGTAATAGGATGACGTGGTCGATTCGGTCGAAACACTTACTATAATCTGTGTAGACAACGTCGACTTGTTTACCGTGGTCCATTGCGTCGGTGATGTAGTTATTAAGCAAAATAAGATTGGTGACAGTGGATTTTCTTTCATCATGATCACCTTTAAGAAAGCCGTGTTGGAAGGGACTAAACGACTGTTCCAGAGCAGAATATTATGAAACTTAACTTATGGTTTATGCGAAATAAAATTTTTGATTTTTTTAAAAATGAAAATGGATTTGGGACTATACTTTTTCCCAATCACACTTGGGGAGTGCCTTGGAATTAGCGAGACTGTAACCTTAAAATTGACACCTACAGGACACAAACCGCTATAGATACTTCAGCATACGCAACATAAACATCTTAGAAACAGAAGAAACGTTGGACATGAATATAGATTGTTGAAAGATTTCTACGGCGCAATGTTGGCAAAAATGCTACGTGTGCTGGACGCAGAGAAAAAGGTCAAACTAAAAACCTTACGAGAATTCTGGACATAAATTATCCTCAAAATATGGAAAGCTTCTATACAGGGTGGCAGGGACATCGACGCGCAAACTGTAATCGTGGATTCAGCCCATGATTCTAGCGTAGAATTTTTTTAGGGTTATCAAAAAAAAATCTGTAATAGTACAATACTTACGCGGAGCAAATGTATGAATCAGCAATTAAAAAAAAATAAAAGACGAATAGTTTCAACGCTTCAGAATCATATACTGAATCTATCTAAACAGGTTGCGCGTCGTTGTTCCTTCCACCACGTATTTTATTATACTTTTTTTCTTTGAGTTCATAAGTAATACTTGATAATTGAATAAAAAGTTAAGAACAAAACCTAATCAACAACTTATAAACTTTTGGAAAGTTTTCCTTTCATAAAAAACAAATTTCCTGCTTTAAAGAACTTCGAGATTCATTAACTTTGATTATTTGCTTGAATAATATTCATTTGTAGGCGCGTAGCATGAGTGCTATGAAGGCAAGAGATTGCTCGGTAAATTAGGCAGTCTTGTTAAGTGAAAACTTGCTAAAATAATAAAGAAAAGCCTCTAGGTTTCTTGTATGAAGGGTTGTTAAGCGACTGAAATGTTACAATCAGTGTTATAACTTAGAGGTCACGCATCAGGGTGGCCCTACGCCTTACAGCTACGCCGCCCCGCTGCGCGCGAGTGGACCGCATCTCGCGCCGCGTACGCTTACTCCCGCGAGCAAAATCCTCACAATCAATGTATAAATAATCGTTTACCAATGCGTCCGAAAACACGCAAACCACCGGCCGTAGTAGTAGTATTTCAGGAAGGTATTCCCCCGTCCGTCAGACGAAACTTCAGCACATCCTATTTATAAGCGTCTATGTATAAATTCACTAAAAGTTAACACCACAACACACGTAACGAATATAAACTCGGAAAAGCCTCTATTAATAATCGACCGACTGACTTTGCTACCAAAAATAATAGTCTAATTGTGAAAAGTTTATGCGCGATGGGTCGTGGACCGAGGCTATCTTGGGGCGGCTAAACTTAGTGGTGCGTGCGAGCCAGATGGTAAAATTAGTGAGACGCCGTCTGCTGCTCCTCATGACGCCAGCGCAGCGTCCGCGTCCATTCACTCGCCTCCCGCCACCCATCGCGACCGATACGTAAGTAACTGCCAAACTTATGACATTCCATTTACGAATTGGCCGCCATGTTGCCAGGTCGGCCATCTTAGTGTCGCTCATTTATAATCCGGTATCACTCACCACTGATGAATTTGGTGAGATGCACTGATTTACGTGGTGCATCCGACTCGTTTCTGACAGTCTTTCGTCACTGGCGTTTTTGCTGAATCTGCGGTGTTCCTGTCACCCTTATTAAGCGATTATCATCCTTATTTTTTGTTCATTAAAATTGCTACAGAAAACCATATAAATTGAAAAGGTTGTACTTATTACTTCATAAACGAACTCTGTATTTGACAATTGCTCTTAATAAAATTGCCTGCATTTACACATTTTTTTTTCGTCTCCCTGACTATGTCTTTTATTACTACCTAATCATCTTCGTTCCAAATAAACTTTTACGATTGGTCATAAACATAAAATCTTGGTTCCTTGATTTGTTTTCTGGTTATGAAAACATGAAGTTTTTTTCATAAAAAAACATTTACTTTGAAATAGTAAATAGCGTTATATATAAAACTTTCAAAACTATGTAAATAAAAGTTTATAGCAGCTAGCTAAGCAAAGTAATGTCGAGAATTTTTTTCGAGATTTTTTTTTTCTTATTTTCACCACACATGCAGAAAATTTTATAGAAATTTATTGAAGCAACACGTGAAAGTAGATTCACTCGAATTTCAGGCCCTATTGAGTTTTGAAGCCTTTGACCCGGGGAAATGTGATGGAGCGGCAAATCAAAGGGTTTTTCAGGGCCTTTTGTTTTCAGCGGCCCATTAATGACGGGATAATTATATGAAATGTCCACTGGCCACAGTTATGCCATTTTTGTGGCCCTTTATATACGTCACTTTGTTTTTGAGTTGACCTCATGCTTAATTCTTTGTGGTCGAACGGCTTACAACCCGTGTGAGACGAGTATGTTTCAGAAAATTTAAGTGAAAATATTGTTGAATATATTTGAAATACCAGCTATAATTATCAACCATTCATAATTATGAGAGTCTATATAATACGGGTATTTATTATGTTACATAAATAATGCAAATATCTAAAAGATACATTATAACTGAATTCGATCCTTGAGATATTAGTTTGAATAATTTATTTTTCTTAATAGCAGTACACTTTAAATTTTTCAATAGTTTTATTAGATTGTATGCAAATGAAATTCTACTGATTCTTTTGTTTCAATACCAAAAAATAATATATAACCTCGAACTTTTCAGGAAAATTACTGAAAAAACATGAAATCTCTGTTTCTTTTTCTCAATTCCTAATATTCTTAGCATTATGATGATCGCTCAGTTCGACTCATATGTGTTTTTACGCTATTGAATCCTTGAAATCGTTTCTATAAATAATACTGGCATCTTTCCAGCGATATAGTGGTGTTAATAAAATGTATGAGATTTGGGCGGGTCGGTCAAAAAACTTGTGTAAACTCCGTGTTTTTACATAATTGCTTATCGGAGAATGGATGAAATGAATAGGTTTTCTTTTATTCTTTCCCTATTAAAAAGAATAATACAAGCCTATAAATTGTCTCACTGCAGGGCAAAGGCCTGTCCTCATACAGAGAAGGTACGAGCATTGATCACCACGCTAGCTCAAGACGGGTTGGCGGTTTCAGACTTATATTATCTATAAAATACTTTTCCTATGGCTATTATATCTCTGAACGTGAGTTAGTTATACCTATATGCTGTGTGTATTATCTTTGTTTGCTTATCCTGTATTCACGCGCCAATGCCTCAGCCGATCGTCTAGAAATTTTGGCACACTGATGGTTTGTGAGACAATGAAGGATGTACTTTTATCTAAAGCGATGCAAGTTGGAAGTCAAGTTGTTTTTACTTAAGATATCAAGCCTGATAGAGATATAAGTATGCAACGTAGTGATGCCACGGTAATATTATCTATATAGTATTGTAACTTGGCCGTATCTTAGAAATAAATGCCTACAGCCGCGCGGTACGTAAACCTGCGCTAGGGCTGCCCACCTCCAGTATTTTAATTACATTTGCCTACTTTGTGTTTCCATTTAGTTTTGTGATTGTAAATATACTTTTTTATATAAACAAATAAAATACTTTGTGAATTGAATAGGAAGTGTTCAATAAAAATTCGTGTTGTTTTTTGATTGGTAGATTTAACCAAAAACAGCACAATATATCCTACTCGTCATATTAAATATGTACTTGAACTTATTTTTAGTGGAAAAATCGCGCGGTTATTGTTAAAAAAACAACACACCGTCCGTTCGTCACTGCGGCACAGTCGCGACTGTCTGCTTGCCGAGCGCATGCCGAGATCGAGGCGCGTAGGCATAGCTCGGGCTTCGTCCGTTTGTATGAAGTTGGAATACTGTATAGATAAATATTACCGCGGTGATGCTATGACAAAGAAATTAAATAATTCCCAATTTTTTGTTTTCCCCATATCGCCTTTGCCTTTGTGCCTTTTAAAACTTGCTAAGTTACATAAGTAACTTGGCAAGTTTTAAAAGGCACATAACGCAACAAGGAAGTGGTTGAATAATCAACCACTTCCTTGTTGCGTTAATTGGGAAGAAGTGGCACAACAGGCTCCCCAGCAGTAAAGTTCGAAGAACTTAATTCTGCAAAACATTAAATTAAATAATTATTATTTGCCATATGTCAATTAGCATACAAAGGGAAGATATACAAAACCATGGTTAGACCTGCTGTCTTGTATGGATCAGAATGTTGAGCCACAAAAGGGATGAATAAAAGGCAATTGTATGCAGCTGAGATGAGAATGCTAAGAGGGATCTGTGGTGTTACACGAATGGATAGAATAGTAAATGAGTAGTAGAGGAAGTCTGAAAGTGGCACTGGTAACTGAAAACTTGTGTCGAAACCGGTTGTCATGCTATGGGCATGTGTTACGGAGGAATGAGGAAAACGTCGTGAGGAAAGTTTTGAATATGAATGTCGATGGCTATAAGAGTAGGGGAAGACCAAAGAAACGATGGATGGACTGTGTGAATGACGATATGGTTGGAAAGGGGGTGACTGTCGAGATGGCGGCTGATAGAGGAGTATGGAAGAAAAAGACATGTTGCGCCGACCACGATTAATTTGGGATAAGGGAGGAGAATAATGATATGTCAATTAGCATACGCCAAAATCAAAAATATTTAAAGCTATAACTATACTATACTATCAAGCAGAAGTAAATAATAAAGACGTAAACAGAACTTAATACCTAAATGAAAGCATCTAGGCATATAGGTGCCCGCTTACATATGCAATGCTGCATTATGTTCATATAGCTGTAACATGAAGTCACTAATGATTAACTAGGACCTTCGAAGTAAAATAAATAAACAGTTAATTACTTATTTAAATAACTAAGCCATGATCAACAAGATGACCTGTCGCCACAAGCAGTACCCATTCATGAGCATAACATAAAGATCAGCCACTACCCCCTCGCCATATTTCAGGGAAGGAGGCAACCCGATCCCAGACGCTACCATAAGCAGTGAAATTTAAGGGAGCATGACGAACTTGCTGCCGGTTGCTCAGGCATGAATAATATGATCAAATAGCTAACCACATATTGCTGTATTTATTTCAATTTTTTTTTAAAGAGTTGTATTACTTATTAAAAAAAACATTGACATTAATAGATTATATCAATTGTACTTTGTTATGTGTCTATACAAAGCCTAGCTTTATTAGGTAACTACTGAATGTGTCTCGTTCCCTGCATTACAAGCATTCACTGTAATATTGTATAATTAAAATAGAACTACATAGGATTTTTAATATTATTCGATCATCCGTTGATCACCTATCAATAAAAAATTGTTAAGTGGTAAAAGGGAACGTTCATGCAGCGCGCTGGCAATAGGCCATTTTCCTAAAAAATTCTAATTAGTCCGTCAGTCAGATTATCAAAAAATATTGTACCCGTATTTTTTCTTTAGTCAATTATATTAAAAATGATGAAGATATCGCGTTAAATTTCCGCGTGCCGTCACTTGCTTGCGACACTTTTGCAAGCAAGTGACGTCACGACCCCAACCCCCAAATTTTGACGTGCTTTATTTTTGTCATGTTTTGTTTGATTGACAAAAAAAAAATACGTGTCCATTATTTTTCGATAATCTAACTGTAACTAAATATAATTATTATTTTTTTACCCAGGCAACTACCCTATTACAAAATCCTATGTCCAGACACAGGTTTTGACATCGCTAGCGACAAATCGGTTATTTAAATCTGTGTGGGGGCGTGTGATTTTGAATCATCAAAGAGTCGCCGGTGACTAAAGTCACTACATGTGTACCTAGTATTAGTCTTGTTACTAGGTACAACTTGGGTATTCCAGAGATTGAACAGTATGAGACCATAAAATAATATATCCAGTGGTTCAAGAAGGGTATTTAATAGTCGACGACTCTATAGCACACATTGCTCGCAGAACAGATGGCCGATGGGGCCGAAAGTTTCTGGAGTGGTGACTACGTTCTGGAAGACGTAGCGTTGGAGGGCCTCTGACAAGGTGGAACGATGACCTGGTGAAGGCCGCAGGAATCCGCTAGATGAGAGAAGCACAGAACCGGTTAAAGTGGCAGTACTTGGGGGATGCCTATATCCCGCAGTGAATGTCTTTCGTCTGAAATGATGATGATGATGACTCTATAACGGTTCTTCCTAAGAGTAAATTCTGTCTTTTTATAAGTTCCTTCAAATTAAAATGATTTTTTTTAACAACGAATGGGAGTTGCACATTCTTAACTCAATAGCACAAAAATCTAAGTATGTATTCCTATACAAAATAAAAAACGTGCCCTGCCCTTTTCCGCTCACATTTTACATAACGTTTAAGTCGCTGACCTGCGGCAGGCTTCAAAAGTATTTGTAAGACTTCAAAACTTTACCCTCAGCTAGAAAACGTGACACATAAAAAATCTTACAAAACAAACTTAAGAAAAATGTTGCTCAACTCTACTCCAGTCAACTTCACGTTTTTATTTTTGAAAATCGTGTCGTAAGCTTAAAATGTTTGTCTTGACACCTTTTGATTAATGAATTATAATCTTCTTCTAAGTTCACCTAGCGTGGGCGAAAGGATAGCGACCTTTAGGTAATTTTGCTAGCTTACCATGGTTACGTATCATCCGTACTTAGATACGGCATTGTAATATGGGCTAACTCAGTAGATTTAGACAGAGTTTTTAAAGCTCAAAAAAAAATGTATCCGAGCAATTTGTGGAGCTCACTTTTTAGACAGCTGCAAGCCACTATTTCAAAAACTTAAAATTCTACCTTTGCCATGTTTATATATTTTTGAAATATGTATTTTTGCTAAGAGAAAATATAATTTATTTGAAACCAACACTGACCGGCCAAATAGCCGAACACGGCATAAAGATAGACTTCGGCTGCCACCAATAAAACTAAAATTATTTAAGAAAAATGTATACTGCATGTCGATTATTATTTACAATCATTTACCAAATAGATTTCAAGACTTACCGCTGACCAAGTTTAAAAAAAAAGTTTTCAAACTATTAATATTTAAAAGATATTATACCATTATGGACTTTCTAGAAGACAAATCAATAGAATCTGTAAGTTAGATTAGGTGACATCGCTGAGTGTAAATACATTTGCACGCCATGTTATGGCAGGATATGCTGAAACAAATTACACCTTATGTACCATATTCTGGCAAATAAATATTTTGATTTGATTTGATTTAATTTTACATTAAATTGGAACTATCTGTTTTAGATGTTTCCCATTTATTGTTGCGAAGTAATGTTTAAGAATCCGGCTCGAAGGACCACGCTCCACGGTTCCACCCGCGCCTCTAAACAGATGTCAGCACGAATTGACGGGGTCCGCTAGGGCCGATGCCTGTCAGGGCCGCGGGTTATTCGAAAGAGATACCGTGACCCTTGGCACAGGCAACTGAAGGAACACGGGTGGGCTTTAGTCAGTAAAAGTCTGACACGCCCTTCCGCTCAGAGCGGAAGAAGTCATTTGATGATTTCCCAACCGAAAAAAAAAGACCTATTAGGAACAGGAAGTGGAAACCCATCGTTTCTCTGGACATGTCCACCAAAACTGCCTTTAGCAAAACTTTATTACATCAGAAGACCAATTATTCTCATAATTAAAAGACGTTTAAATTCAAGTCGCAATCTCATCTCAGCGATAATCAATGTGAAAAACTTGTCAAAAATTTAGGGAATATAGAAGGAGAATTTTGACATATTGAGACTTTGATCAGACTGATCATTTTTTAAATTACGGGAATGCCCCTCAGATCACCTCCCATTTGTTTTGGTTCAAAAATGTACAATCGTACGAAAACGAACTCCATAAATTCAAAACTGTCAACAAAAACTTCTTGCAAGTATCCCCTTACCTCTGTCCACAATGGCCGACTATTGATTGTCTACGACGATACACTACTTGCGTATTCACTTCACCTCAGCGTACAGTCACGAACATAAAAAAATATATTCTCGAAGAACTCACGATAGGTTACGTTTCAATCACAGTAGCCACGAAGGTACAATTACTTGTGTGCCCACTTATACCTAGCTTTTTATAGCCATTGTACTATTTAAAGAAAGTGTATGTAAGTTATTTCAATGGAGAATAGGTTTTCAATTGAAGAGGTTTGTGAAAGAAGAAAGAAAGAAAGAAAATGCATTTATTTGCGGCAAACATGACGCATGAAAAAAGGACATAAACACACAAAAAAAAAAAACAAGTTGGGGGTAAACATGCGTCACATTCACGCAAAATGGCCATCGCTCAGCATAATGCTAAGACCCTATACGAGACCGAGCCCAAGCGTTGGTTTTCAGCGGCAGCCGGCGTTGACGTGATGACGTTAACCGGTGCAGCATGCAATTATACATAAATAAATAAAAACAACAATCCAAACAAGAAATAAAATAAACCATTGCAACATATGATTCGACACAAAACAAAAAACACACACACATGAAATAAAATAAAATAAACATACATTAAAAAAAAAGATGGTGAAACATGAAATATAATGATGTGGTAACATTCCGGGCAACGAATCTCGCGCCGCGCCGGGTATAGGTAATCTGTGTGTTGTGTTTTTGCTGCAGCCAGAAGCAGGAAAGGTCAGATCGTCACTTGTTTTTTTTATAGCCAGCATTTATCATATACTTAGAAAGAACGAAACGTTAAAGTAGTAAGTTGTTAAAGTTATTTGTCATAGAAATACATGCATAGCATAATCAGCCTAAAATGTTCCTACTGCTGGAACACACGCCTCATCTCTTCAAGAGGGAGTGGGCTGTAATCTTCCACGCGGGCCCAGTGTCGGTTGGTAGATACGAGTATCACATGTCTTCCAATTTTTGATTCTAGAATATACCCGTTTCCTCACGATGTTTTCCTTCTCCGTTTTGAGAGCAGTGGTCATGAAATGATTAACTCAAACTAGAGAACCTAGCTGGGTTCGAACCCACGCCGTACATCTCGTAAGTCGGGGCCGTTTGGCCACCCCTGCTCTCTACAAACACACGTCCATTTAAATAGGCAATTTTGTATGCACGTGTTACACTCAGGTACCTCCTTAGCTTTAACTAATCAGCATCTAGCGTAATAAAAACGAGGAAAACCTAGGACCATGTTTCTTAGAAATATTGACTATGCGGCTCATCATCAATGCTAGTTCCCACTCTGTCTGATATGAAACCTTGACTCCAACAGTGGTGCACTTTCAAGCTAGTACTGGGTCAAACTAAATTAGCTAGCGAAACTCCGCAGACGTGTTGTATCGATATCTAAACACACTGTATACCTACATGAGCCTATGAGTTATAAGCTTTCAAAAATTGCGTACGTGTCCGTAATCCCAGCGTAGTAACGGGTAGAAACATTTTACAGATGAAGCTTACATCACTAAAACAACACACAACAGTTTTTATATCTACTGATGACGTCCTAAACTATGTGTGTTTTCCGATCAACAGAAGTCTTTCAAAAGTCCAAGGTTTTGACTTGTTATTTTGATATTTATGGAATGAACTTTTTCCTCAGTATAGAGTAACGGTTTACCAACTAATGATTGAACCAGTTATATTTTGGTACCTACCTGCTCACCCCCAAAACAATGTATTAAACTAACTTAAAGAGGCTAAGACTTAGTTTCGGCCATCATTTAAAAAGGCTCTCGTTAAACAGCAAAGAGTGAAGTACTCGATGTCGGAAAAGGTATTGGGGAGTTTGTTGCGCCACTTCTTCCCAGCTAAAGGACTAGGAAGTGGTGAAAGGCGCACGTTTTGGGGGACTGTCTTATATGACTTTTGATTTTGATTTTGGCGTATTTGGCACGTCTCGAATTTTAGGAGCGTTCTCTATAGAGCCTATACCACCAGCGTGCTAGATCCTGAACTTTTAATGACTTTTAGGAACATTCCTAATTAATGTAGATCAATCAATCAACTCAGCCTATTGCAGTCTACTGGTGGACATCCAGGCTGCGCCACAACACCCTGTCCTCCGCCTTCTGCATCCAGTTCGTCCCAGCCAACTTCTTTAGGTCGTCCGTCCGTCTAGCTGGGGGGCGTCCCCCACTACGCTTGCCGATGCTCGGTATCCACAAAAATGTAGACCATCATAATCATCTGCCAAGCCTTCTTCCAATTACGTTGGGGTCGGCTTCCAGTCTAAACGGAAGCAGCTAAATACCAGTATTTTACATGGAGCGACTGCCTTGCTGACCTCCACAACCCAGTTACAAGGTAATACGATACCCCTTGGTAAGACTGGCCGTCAGACTTTCGGGCTTCTGACGACCCGTAACGACTGTCAAAGATCCACGAATGACAGCCGGGACCAATGGCTTGACGTGCTTTCCGAGACAAAAAAAAAATGCAGATAATGTGTACGAAAATAAATAAAAAACAAAAACCACAACAATCTTCAACAACCAACTTCTAAATGCACAGAACATGCATTTAGTATTCAAGTTCCTACAATCAGACGGGCGACAGACTGAATAAACACTAACTTTCGTAGCTCCACGGCTGAAGTACAAGTGAAGGGTACGAAGTAGCATTTATCATTTATTCACGGTTTTACGAGTGTATGGTGTCAGCCTAAAGCCGATAGTTCCCGCGGATTTCCTGTTTCTAGACCAGACAGTGTTTGATTGTTTCGGTTTCGCGAGAAGGGAACTGCGCTCTGTTTTGTGATGCATGTAGCTATTAAGCTTAGTTGTTTATGTGGTAGTGGTGTAGAGATGTGTCTCTTTTAGTTTGTTAGGTTAGGTCAATGTTCAGTGTGGTTACTTTTGCCTGCCAATCGAAGATAAGAAGAAAGATTTGATAATGGTTTTTTTATCATTGTAATCATAATGGTTCATTTTAATTGTACATAAAGACTGTACCGCAAGGACTGGTTCGTGGTGGCTCAGGAGAAGGATATCTACGTGGAAGAAATTGGACTATCCTACTAGATAGTGTGGACTACACAAAAAAATTAGGGAAATGTAGTAAAAATAAAAAATAAAATGAAAATATATTTTTTTTCAATTTCAAATTATGATTTAAGAAAGAGTTTGGCCAAAAATTCCTTTCCCATATTCAGTTAAGGAACAGGGTACCTAATAATTATATTAAATTCTGGGGGTGTTTCAGCTTGAAATATCTAATTACTTATGATAAGGGTAGATCAAAAGATCTAATCTGGCATTTGAGTAATTTTCTGATTACTTTGAAAATCTGATTAAACATCAATCAAGCCATCTACGATCTGCGTTTTGATTGGCTTCCGCAGCACAAATTGGAATGTTAATCGGAACGCATGACTGTGCTTATTGCATCAGATTTTCAAAATAATCGTCCTCTTCTAGATCATAAGTTTCCTCCTTTTTAGGCCAGTTTTCCTTGATTTTGAAACTTTTAAAACTTTTTCTAACTCTTACTTTATTGGTACTTTTTCTAACTTAAGTATGTTAGACGCAGGTATATGATTTTACGGTTAAGTAACATTTATGACTTCGATTTTAAAAGCGGGATTTCAAGTCATTAACGATTAAATTTTACAACCCCAACGTAACCTATGTCAGTGAAAGAAAAAAACATGGATTTATGGTTGTTTACACAACACAATCTGTAGGCTTGTGGACGGCTCATTAAATACGACATCAAGAAGGAAAATGTGAGACGGGCTGCCAGTGACCACGGCTAGGTATGGCAGCAAAGATTAAAGAAGAAGGGGAGAGAAGCGACAGTGCTCTGTTGTGTTGTGATGAGAAGTCTCGAATGTTCTAGAAAATTCTGCAAAGATTATCTTGCAATCAGAGCTACATGTTGTCATGTGATGACTAACATCGGTGATGCAAACAGTGTATTTATTGCAGAAGAAGAAGAAAAATAGCTTATTTCATTTCAAGTAATGTTCCACAACAAATTATTTAATTAAATATAGCATTTATTAATATTCTTCTAAAACATTTCAATAAAACGCCTACGAATTCAACCACCCGACACAAAAAAATAAAATCAAATCAATCGTCGCGTCTACGCAATTCAGTGGAGAGCACGCGGGGCGGGCGGTGCGGGGCAGGGCGGGCGCCGCCCAAAATAGCTCGCACGTGCCGCTCGCCGCCGGCTGCCCACGCGCATGCAAGATGGCCGCCGCGCCTGCGCGTGTGTGCGTGTGCGCTGCAAGCGACTGTGGCTCGTAATGCGCGCTATATTGTTATGCATGGAAAATCTGTTTATGATGTCTCAGATTCAGCAGCGGGTGTGGTGTGGAAATTTTTGTTAGATGTTGAGGTCTGTTTTTGTGCGGTATTTACATAGTTTCAATAGGAATGCACAAAATTGTAGTTTCAAATATTTTGTTTCCGCTGGAAGTAAATTAAATGAAGTTTTAAATAAAGACAGTAGGTACTTAGTCAACGTCGGAGTCATCGTTACGATCGTCAAAATAATCGTTACAATAAGTAAATGGCTACAAAACGATTTGTCTACAAAAAAAAGAGATCTGCATATGCGTCAATTTCGCTTAAACTAAATAATATGACTACTAGCAGACTTGAAATTCCAAGACATTTTTTAATAAGCCCCAAAAAAACAAAGTCTCTAATGAAAGCTATGAATCAACCTATCATCACATCCTGTAGGTATTCCAAACCCTCAAATCTTCGCACATGCTGCCACCATCCCACCAGACGCTACCGACGTTTCAGGAAAGATTCGTGAATCATGCGCATACTTATTAATGAGAAAGTCTGTCTGTTTGACGGGGCTTTAGAATTAAATAAATTATGTAAGACAGTTTCTAGTTTGAAAGTATCACAGTGATGTGATAGGCAGCGATCCTGTTTTGTTTGTTTTGAGTAAATACTACATGTCTGGAAAGGTAAATAGAGCATCTGGATATTCTGGTCTGTTTAAACGCTGAATTTAACTTATATTTTTAAAGTGAAGGCATTGAAAATGCTGCATCAAATAAACTTTTGATGTCAACAGTTTTTGACGTTCATAAGTGCCTTTTATGTGCCTATTTGAAATAAATGATTTGACTTTGACTTTAAAAAAAAAAACGAATTTCAAAAAGATCTTTTCATTTAAATCAGCGATGTTATTTTAAGAAAACTGACGACAATTAAGAAAAAACCTATATTAAATCTTAATTAAAATAATACGAAATTATTTGACAAGCGCCTCCTGATGATTTACGCTGTCCACGTTAAGAAACATTAAGTTGATGTGGATTATAACTTTTGTTTTGGATGAACGCCGAGTAGACACGTCATTATTGTCTGCTATAGCCGACTATGCTCTATAGTCTTTGTTTTATACCTCTGATTATGACATGTTGAATCACCATTTTTCTCTGTATACATCCCTCTCTTTCTTTCTTCTTTATCTCTTCAACTCATTTCCGCTCACTGCTTCTTCAGTCACCTCATAGGGTTTTCGTTTGCCTTTATCTTCAGCTTTCCTTTTCCTATCGTATTAAAATATATTTATTTCTTGCTTTTGTAATATAACGTTATTGACTAGCCATCAATAGGATGACAACCAGTTTTACCAAGGGATATCATGTTACCCATGAACTCGGATGTGGAGGTTAGATAGTCAGTTGCATGCCATGCCATGTAAAATACTGATATTCAGCTGAAGCCATTAGACTGGAAGCCGACCCCAACATAGTTGGAAAAAGGTTGGGCAGATGATCAGTGAGCTATACAGGGTAGCAGGACCAAAAATTTCAATACAGATCATGTACTGAATCCATGGTAACAGGTTTTTGTCGATGTCCTGGACACCCTGCATGCTCTGGTTTCCTCGAGTTTATCATCAGTTTCATTTTGACTGTCTCCATCCATACTTCTTCTTCTATAGTTACAATTATGGCAAGCTTTTCATATATGTTATTATATTGTAAACTTATTGTCTCGCTGTCTTATAAAGCATGTTTCATGTCTGCATTGCTTTTGTTTTATTGAATTATTGGAGCGTTGGCAGACGATGGGCCGGCCACCTGTCCCTGCACTGTTAGTATCAACAAATACTTGTCTTTTGGATATATTATTATTGATGGTACTTAGGTCCTATAGTGAGTATCTACAACTAGAGGAATAATTTTCTCCTTATGGTATTGAGTAATTTTCTTGAGTCACTGTATTTTTTTTACTGTAGGACTGTGAAAATTGATCTCGAAAAATCCAATGAAAATTAAATCAATGTTTGTCTGCCTACAGTTTCCGTGCTCTATTATCGTGAGCAAACGCAATTGCATTTCGTTGTTAGTACTTATAAAGGTAGGTACTTAATCTGTGATCTGGCGTACTTGTGGCTTCAGACGTAGCGACTATCAAAGGACTCGCCACGTCAGAAGCCAAAGGAATTTTAAGTGCTAGATGAAATCAAAAGAATTCTGCAAGCCTTAAAACTGCAATTTTATAGCATGATAATTATGATTGTAGCTTGTGGCTCAGTAATAACAGCCGCACGGGTCGATCAATCAGATTAAGCTACGCTTGCCGCGGCTGGTCCGTGGATGGGTGACCATTTGTACATACTAAGCCCCTCCGTGCCTCAGAAAGCACGTTAAGCCGTTGGCCGTTGGACAGTAGTTACGCGTCGTCAGAAGCCTGAAAGTCTGATACCCCTTGGGGTATCGTATTACCTAGTAACTCGTTTGTGTAGGTCAGATAGGTAGTCACTCCATGAAAAATACTGGTATTCAGCTGCATCCAGTTATACTGGAAGCCGACCTCAACATAGTTGGGAAAAGGCTAGGCAGATGTTGATGAGTTATGATTGTAGAAGTAAATGCTGCACCTGTCCTAGTCTCCTTGACTCTTCCATGAAATGCAGACAAAGTAAAACTTGGCTGGCTCACCATTGTTTGGACCACATGACATAAAATAAATAATTGATACGCTAAAATTTTTCACTATTTTTGTGTTACAAGGTGACAATAAATTCTTATTACAGTCGTAAATGTTATCATTGCAAATTTTTACCGTAATTTAGTGTCAACACATGAGACAAACAATCTCGATTTTTTTTTATCTTCGATATTTTTTATGTCGCTTTCACGTTTATTATTTTATATAGTAAATGATCCAGCTTGTAAATGACAAATATGATACAAATATATATTATGTTATACTAACAATCGAAATATTTTTCCTTCTCTATTTCATTCGATATGGGACTTTTTCTAAAAAGTAACATATCTTCAGTATAGGTACACAACCATTTTCAGTTCCGACCCAACTTTAAATCTAATAAAACTCACGGCACATAAAAAGACCACCCTCTATCTTAGTAACTATAAAAAATACATTTAATCAAATATTTAATTTCTTATATACCTGCATCGTAAGTTCACTGCTCTCCCAGGTACATACTGCGTAAGTCTCACGCACACATCTTTGGCGTCGCACATGCGCGGTGAAGCACGCGCACCGGCGCGCGCGCAGCTAAATATAGCCGCGCCTCCCGTCGAGCGACGTTACCAACCGCTGGAGATCTTGAAGATTCCTTAATTATTGTTTTTTTTCTCTTTTTCTCACTGTTTGGTAACCTGATGATAGTTCAGATGTAGAACGGAGAAATAAATATCCGAGGACTGATGGAGTGTTTTTGTACTTCAGTGACTGAGTTATAGGTAAGAAATGTATTTTCAATGTATTGTCTATTATGTATATCTACCGGTTTGATAATATGATAGGTAACAGTATGGAAAATAACTTAGCTATGCCACACTAAAAACCGTGTTATAGCGTGTTATACCAAAGGAAGTAAAAAGCACACACACACTGAAATCATAAACTAGACCAAAAAAAATCTAGTTCAAGAATGAATTGGAAAACATCCACCTCACACAAATTGTGTTACCTTGGAAAAATCCACTTTAAATTAATGAATAAACACTCATTCACCCGGATGGGCTATCCGGCCAAAAATCGTTAATCGTCAGATCAGCCTGCGCTCCCGATCGCTCAGCTTTTGGCAAATTACCACAAAATAGTTTAGGTACGTCACAATTCGGATGGCGATTGTGTCTCGACCTATTTGTTTGAAGTTTTGGTTGTGGATGACAACGTATAGACAGGAAAGAGACGATCACATAAACTTCGGGATGAGATCACGAGGTTGTGTTGCCAAATTTATGTGGTAAGTACTGTGGGGCTAGAAAAATTGGTGGCATTTCGGAGATTAAATTCTGATTTGGATGCGAAAATTTTCTGGAATCGTAAACTATGCCTACGTATACTACTAATATTATAAACGCGAATGTTTGTATGAATGGATGTATGTTTGTTACTCTTTCACGCAAAAACTAATGAACGGATTTAGATGAAATTTGGCGCACAAATAGTTTATAACCAGGATTAACACATAGAATACTTTTATCCCGATATTCCCACGGGATCGAAACTTATGCGGGTGAAACCGCGGGGTGCAGCTAGTACATATACAAACTTCCCATGAGGGTAGGCAGAAACTAATGAACGTCATCTGCTACGATGTAAATGAAGCAAAAGGAGTATGTAAGGATACTCCTTTTGCCGAGTTTACGTTCATACATCAGAGGGGCAATTCTCGTAATTTTTAAGAACGTTCACAGTCCGATTTCAGTCTCAATCTGTCAAAAATACCTCTAATTTTCCTACATTTTTGACATTGATCGTCGCTGAGATGAGATTGTGACTTGATATTTAACGTTTTTAAGAGCGTTTACTACGTACGGCATTTCATACAAACTTTCAAGTCCTGGTTTTTCGAAATGCATAAACCGATTTCAATGAAACTTCATACGCATAAGCAGGATACATAGGTCTAAAAAGTTAATTGAGAACATTTTCGAAAAATAGTGTTACAGCTAAATTCGATTTTAAATTTTCCACAGAAACAGAGATTTCCAAATATCTTTTTTTAAATAAGACATTTCGAAAATGTTCTTTACTAACTTTTTAGATCTATGTATCCTGCTTATGCGTATGAAGTTTCATTAAAATCGGTTCATGCTTTTCGAAAAACAACGACTTGAAAGTTTGTATGAAATGCCGTACGTTGTAAACGCTCTTAATTACGGGAATTGGTCTTCTGGTCATACAGTAACGCCGGTTGCGACTCCTACGCACCTGACTTTTCTGAAGAACATCACCGATAAGGTCACTATATGCCCTCCTAGGCTTTTCCACACACATCTCCCTTGTAAATCCCTTTAATAAGCTAAATAATATTCTAAGGAAACGAAAAACTTAACAGTATGAAAAACAATAAAAAAGACATTTCCTCGAATTTTGAACGTTTTGCTGGATTGGAGATTATAATAATATTTAGTAATTAATTTCACGTGAAACCGTGAAAATTAATTTTCCAAAAAATCAACTTAATCATCGAATTCCTGAAATCAATTTTCCCGCTAGTAGTTCCCAGAAATTGAAACCAACAATTAGGTAGGTAGGTACTTACTAATAAAATTTTTGGGAAATCTAAGTGTTAAGCCTTGGGGTGACGAACATCAACCTGTGATGAGAATTAAGTACCTATTCAGCTCAGAAAATGATAAATCATCAACGGTATTAGACATTTGTGATCAGTAGGTAGTAGTTTAGTTGTTTGTGCATCGGAAACATTGAGCATGAGTAAGGCCAGCTATAAAAAGCACCAAATTTTAACATTCTTCACGTGAATGGAGGAACAGTCAACAATACTGGTTTTTTTCTTAGTGGAACCAATGTCACCCCTAGACACTCGTTGTTTTGGCTTGTGGTGTTACGAAGCCTGGGGGCCTACTTCGAAGTGCAAAGTGCGAATGTTCGGATCGGACCGACACATGGCTGAACCGAATATTATTGAAAAACGCGAGAAAAGTTCGTATCGGCTCAGTTGGGTCGGGACCATAGTCAATATTCGAAAGAGTGTAGGAGTGTAGGATCGGAACCGATCGAACCAAATAGTAACTTCGTAGCAGGAAACTGACAAACATTCGGCCGATACTACTTCGGAGTAGACCCCCTGGTTTTTGGAAAATAATTAGTTCAAGATCTTCGTTTGGCAATCACATCATTTGGTTTTAATACACACTCAGCCTATAATGTTCCCACTGTTGGGACACAGGCCTCCTCTCTGTGAGAGGGAGTGGGCCGTAATCCACCACGCGGGCCCAGTGCAGGTTGGTAGATGTCAGATGTCTTCGAAATTTTGGTTCTAGGACATGTCGGTTTCCTCACGATGTTTTCCTTCACCGTTTTGAGAACGGTGGTGATGATATAGTTTACACAAAGTAAAGCGCCTGTCTGGGTTCGAACCTACGACCTACAACTCGTAACTCGCGTCCGTGACCACTGAGCCACCACTGCTCTCATTTGGTTTCAATAGGTTTATATATTTTATTGTGTACCTTTTTAACCCCTGACAAAAACAGAGGAGTGTTATAAGTTTAATTGATACATTTTTTTATATTTTGTGAATGTGGGAAGGTTGTAGGCCTTGTAGACTGTAGATTTGTAGACCATTTTCTATCTTAATAAGTACTTGGTACAACTTGATAGGCCTACACTGTGCTTCTACCTATTAACACTGTATTTTAAAAACATTGTAAAAACCAATTATTTTTTAAAAGAGTAACCATGGTGTTTCTTGCCGGTTCTTCCCCATACGAAACGACCAATAGGAACCGTGGACTTAGCTTCAAACATTTTCTAAGTGCACATGTAGGTTTATGTGAAATAAAATATTTTGATTTTGTGTTTTGAACAGTTGTATTGCTACAACTGTTCAAAATCAAAATGTTTCTTCATACCAATTTTTAGTTACTTGAAAAACGAAAGTCTGAAAAGGTGAGCCGAGTCGCAACAGCGGAATAATGTATTTGAATAAATTGACCTTTCCGTTTCACGCTGATTGAGAAAATCTCCTAAATCTGAAGAGCGGAAAATGCAAAATATGAAAATTTGAGTACAGACTAGCACATCAAGCTACCTGAAACTGTCAAATTTTCCCAATCAACTTTAAACCGAATGCTTTAGCGATAAAGTTGAAAATCTATTAAAGAAATTTGACAGATTGTAGTAGTTTGATGTGCTGGCGTTTGTTCATGAGCAAAACACCTCATCATTTACATACTGAAACACGGCTAACCTTGTGAAGGGAAGCTTGGTTACGCAATGTTGTTTACCGTACTATGAGGAGTCATCGTAAATTGTTTATCTTTAATGGCCCCCAGTATTAATGGCGGCAAACAGTTTTAATATGAGCTTCGGTTGCGATTTTGTTTGATTAGTCAGCGAGTTCTGTACCTGCGGGGTATTTGCGTAGCACACTATCAGTAGCAATGGCTTCCTTTTTGACAGTTCAACAACATTCATTGCGTTATTTACGTTGTCGAGCAGATACATTTTTCGAACATATGACGCAATGGATTAGTGATATCCTTCAAAATGATTCATATTTAGATCGATATTATGTGAAAAGAGACGATAAGTGTGTAGTATTGACCATCATGTATGATGGAACTAAGGAAAATATTGGAGTTAAATGAATCGTCATAGCCAATAAAAATCATTTGTATTTAAATGTTGCACACAATAAATTAAAAATGACTAAGACGTTGATCCTTCCTTCCTCTTGTTGGTGATGATTTTTGAGTGACCATTTGTAACAAAAAGGTTCTTATATGTTTTTGGTTGCAATGGAATTTGAACTTTGTTTTGTATGACATTCAGTTTGTTATTCCATAACTTGAAAATGATCGCAAATTCTCAATTCAAATATAAAGAGGTTACTGTTTTCGAAACAAAAGTTTGAATAAAATAAATGACTATCGTTTCTACATTTCTTTTTTTTTTTTCTAAATATCACATTATTTTGACATCCACCATGTAACGTTTCTGTGTCATAACCTCAGGATAAATATTCCTTTGTACCATAAAGTGAACTTGACAATGCTCTCAAAAGTTACTCACGCTACCTAATGTGCATACCTGTGGTAGGTATGCTTATTACAATTATTATTATCTTTGTAACAGAGTATGTTTTGTACCTACTTGATCTGACCAAGATTATGTCTGGACTTTAAAAGAGACTGTGTCCTCTGAGTTTGTTTTGGCCTTTCTTCTCAGAGTAGTCAGGTAGGAAACGCCAACCTGATCTAGTTTTAAATATTTGATTGATGAGTCAAAGTGTTTGTCTACACTCTACACCTACTTCATCATTTATCCATGTTTGACAGAGACGAAATTTGTCTAAGAAACATAGTTATTTTTTACGAATCTAGGAAAAAGGTACGCTGTTTCTGTGCGCTCAACGGTTCTACGATGCAAACATATAAATAAACTTCAGAAAATAAGCATACATCACATTATGCCTGTATTCCGCGAAGGGTTAGGCAACTATAGTTCGTAATTGTAACTATAGTTCATTCACGTTTCTCCCAAAAAATGTTTATGAAAATCAAAATCACTTAATTTTGAACTTTTATCACTCAAATCTTTGGTAGTTAATTAAAAGTTAGGCAGCTAATTTTCTTTATCAGTCGGTTCGCTGTTCCTATCCTCCCGAACAAGCAAGGATGCGTGGGCCATTTTAAAAAAATAATCCCTTTTGTACTAGCTAAGTTTTTTTTAATTAACCGTTGTAAATTAAAACAACACCAGATTAAGACCTCTTTGCTATAAATAGTCTGGTCTAATAATAGTCTCCACCGGGACCTCCCGTGGGAGTTGTAAGTGACTCACAGATTTTAATCAGAAGGATCGACAAGCATCCACCTGTTTCAAGAACATGAAACGACATTCAATACGCGTGCCAAGACCAATGGATGACAGATCAACTAGGCATAATTTCTGAGAAACAATTAGCGTTTCTGTTTATGAGAAGGTGCATGGTCAAGACTACATATTATGCATATTTTAACTAGTACAAGATTGACGAGAAACTACCAAAGATTGAATTGAATGGCGTTTTTTACTTTCATAGGCTGAAATACTTTTGGGTTTAAAATCTCTCAGTAAAGTAATACGAAAACAAGCATTAAAATTCGATTGCTATAAATAGGTACAAAGATTCTAATACCAAATCGCTATAAATCTGAAAAATGCAATACAAAGTTCTCGTAACCGAAAACTTTTGCAGCTTTCAATATCATGTCCCCATCAATAAATTATTGTACCTAATTAAACATTGTAAGAGGTCAATGTTGGCGTCGAAAGAACAACAAAAAAATGTCTTGACAAATGAATACAAGAATATTACATAGATCTAAGGTTTTGTTAGTCCTCAGAGTAGGCAAAGTTGCCTGTAGCGAAACTTGTTAAAACTTGCTTAGAGTGCATACACACGAGCGACATGTGTGGACGACAGAGGAAACTGCGGCCGTCGACGCGTCGGCGGCTGCCGTCGACAACATGCCGCTAGTGTATTTACGTACTCAAATACACGAGCGACACGTTATCGACGGGTGCCATAGACGTATGTCCACGGATGCAGTTCCATCTGTCGTAGACGCGTGTCGCTCGTGTGTACGAGGCTCATACCCACGCTCTTACTGTGAGCATTTAGTAAAGATTCTTAGCGTCTGTTTCACGATGTCCAAGTAACCCCTACTCACCAAATAAAATAAAAAATGGAACAGAATTTGTATGAAATGATCTACCAAGTAAGTTAACGGGAACTTGTGAAATTAACATTGTTTATCGTTGTTTTAAAACAATGGTCTTAATCCTCAAATCAGTATTAAAACAATAGCTTGAAGAAATTCAACATACATCTCCAAGGTTTACACAAAGCAGCTGTCGCAAACGTGACTGTACCTACAGTCAAACGCACAACATTGGTAACGATTTGACATTGGCGGCGCCTTTATATCGTAGCAGTAAGGGTGATTTTCGTTGTGCTAATGTTACACCGAGGTGTGGTTGAGAGTGCGACAGCTGCGTTTGCGCCTTACTCTCGTAAATTCACTTCAAGTGAGGAATCGTAACTTTAGTTTTACGGGATTTATCTAATGATGTTACGTCTATGAGTAGTTTTTTTTTTTGTTTTGTGTATCGCCTGGAGTTACATTTTTATCTTGAAATGTTGTTTTGAAAGTGAATGAAATGATCTGCCTCAACTGGACTTATGCAAAAGTACATCTAACAATTTATCAGTAGAAGATAACTAGAAGCAATATTTAAAAAAAAAAATGTTAATAAATGCAGTATCCAATTAAAAAACAATTCGTTAAAAAAACACACCAGTTCTTTCTAAATAAATAATTGGCTCTCAATTCCCTGAACGAACCCTCATAGCTGCCACGGGAGAGCCGCTCTTTTGAATTTGGCATAACGATTAAATTGGCTTATGCAAATCATGTGACATATGTCGTTTTTGATAGAGGTGTTTGTAGCGACACGTGCGCCGTGCGCAAAGTAAACTGAGATCCTTTGGCAGCTGCGGCTCAATTGTGACGCTTGACTCTTGGTGACTCACACGCAATGGGCCATTCTGTAACGTTGTTTAATTACTTCAAAACACACGTTGTTTTCATGCAAATAGACTATTATTCTTAACCTCATAGGTATATAGGGATATTTGAGGTTAATCATTAGGTTCCCTAGTGCATCATCGAGACAGATTTCAAGTGGCGTACAAATCTATATAAATCTATAAAATAATTAATGATAATAAATGGAACAGCTGGATATTAAAGGAGCAGCAGAAAGAGAAGTTAAAGGTTTTATGCAAGCAGGTAGGTTAATTATTATCTTTAGGAAAATTAAAAAAAGATGATACCCCGAAACTAAAGTGAGGCCGTTTGGCAAACTTCACTTATATAATAAAGTTGTATCTTTGACTGACAATAGCAAGCTTGATTGATTGATTGACTGACAAGATTAATAAGCACAGTAACCATGTAACCACAAACCTCAAGAAAGTTCGTAAATAATCTAATCTGTGTGTGAGTACACACAGAATTATTTCAGCAAGTGCCGAAATTCTTGAACCACGCAACTTTAGACCTAAACCAATCAAATAGCTTTCAGAATTGCTCCAAGAAATTGTGTTAATGGCACATCGAGGCAACTCAAATGAACATTAGTAAACGTCATTGAAAAAATACTCCAATTGCTATTTCTTTGTAAGATATGGAGAGCCAATGATGTCATGACGGTTTGCGTCATTAATGTGATTCATATAAAATATTAGTCTTCTTCCTATGTTTTATTACTTTAAAAAAATCTTTCATGTCTGCAAGATTATGCATTTGACATTAATATTCAATTTTCAATATTTTTATCATGTGACGGTCTTACGAAACTATTTAAAAATATTTTTTTTTGTATGTTAGTTTTGACTTTAGAATTGATCTAAAAGTATGTAGTGTAGAGCTATGAATAGCACCAAGTAGGTTTAAAATGGGAGGGATATAAATCAAACTTGAATTAAAAATAAAATATGCAAGTTTTCATCACTACCTCTGACGATGTTGAAATCCGTCTGAAAACTGTACATAAACACTAAAAGACCTGAAAGAATTACATATATTTTTGGTTCTTAACCGTTCCTTTTGCACTGTTAAATGCATTTTAAATAACACAAAAATATATTAATATTCTACTATCTCAAAATGGACAAGAAAGAAACTCCGTTAATTTTGCAAAGTACTTAGAATCCAGGTTCTATTTCACAATACCTAACTACCTACCTACAATCAGAACACTAAAACAAAATTCCTTAAAAAAACCCGGAGTCTGTATTTGTGCCCAGTTAATTACTGGTTGGTTGGTTGAAGGTTTGGTTGGGGCAGTTGTTCAATGAGTGTGTTGTTGATAGGCTCGCTCACTATTTCGTGGGACTTAAACATGACAGGCGATATGTGGGTGTACTTTATGTACACCTTTGCTTAACCTTTCGGGGAATACAGGGATGATATTATGTAACTTGTGTAAAAAAACAACGGACATTCAAACGCAAAACACTTCAAGAAGTAAGTGGATTGTTCCATTGAGTTCAACCCAAATGAATAGCAATAAATCTGTTATGATAGCAGCCAAACTGTGCTTGTTGAATCGACTCGGTTTCAATCGTAAAGTCTACAGCAATAAGCTAGGAATGTGTTTCAACTATGTCCTTAGGTTGTTGATCGCGTAAGCTTCGGCTGTTAACGGGACGCGAGAAGAGATTCGATTGTCGAATCGAGTCGAGTCGAAAACGAATATTCGAATATCAAAATATTCGATACCTGTAGCTAGAACAACGACCGAAGTACTTTAAAAAATTATTATCATATACTGGCTAGACTCGAAAATAAGAAAAGCATTGAATTGTTACGTCAGGGTTTACTGTAAAAACATTGAAATTCTAGCAGATTACGGGTGAAGTGCCCCCTGCAAAGTATTTATCTATCATCAAGTTTGTAGAATGAGGGTAATATCGCACGTGTCCCTTGTTTACGTTAATTAGTTCGCGCTTCAATATTATTGGACATCTGGATTTTATCTTGCGCACGAGTATTTATGTCATTAATTTGTAGTAGATAGCACTCGCTTTCTCGAATGCATATACATATTAAGATAGAAAAAGGGTTTTCACAATGCAGGGACTGGCCGGCACTCGTAAAAGACAGAATTGTGTGGAAAAAGGAGAGGGATTTGCCCTGCAGTGGGACAATACAGGCTAGTTAGTTTGTATGAAATCAGTCAGAATTGATAAAAACACACAAGCATCGTAAAAAAATCGAATAATTTTCAGTAATCGACAGATTTTCGCCTTCACTATCGAAAGCTCTCCCGCTAAGCGTCAAGAGGGGGTGATTTGGTGTGTTGGCCGAACGCCAGGCGGCGTCTTTGGCCGCGAGCCAAATCGGGAGCGTACAGTGGAAAAGAAATGGCGTCGCGCATCTTTGATATGCGTCAGAGGCGTACGCGCAGGCCGCCGCGCCGGTAACATGTTTTTCATGATGCATAAAAGAGGTTTTATTGCGGTTGGACCATGAAACTGATTGCCGTTGTGTGTTAGATAGATGATGGGCGTTACTTACGGGTTTCAGGAGTACGTAGTTAATGACTAGGTGGGTGGAGGGAGGGGGGAGCATGAAATATAATCCTATGTTGAGATTGACAAGGTATGATCCCTTTCAGAGGCCCTTGTTTACGTTTCGTGTGTAGATTTTCTAGCAACGTTGATGTACAGATTTATGAGGTAGCTTGTTGGACGCGTAGGCCCCAAATTGCAGCCAGTTGAAAATACCAGAAGAGCGATGGTACGGGCCTGACTTACGAGTGGTCATGGGTTCGAACCCTGGCAGGCACTTTAATTTGTGCAAATAATTTAATCACCTCTGCTCTCAAAACAGTGAAGGAAAACATCGTGAGGAAACCGGCATGTCCTAGAACCAAAAATTCGAAGATATGTGACATCTTCCAACCCACACTGGGCCCGCGTGGTGGATTTCTAGCCCACTCCCTCTCGGAGAGAGGAGGCCTATGTCCCAGCAGTGGGAACATTATAGGATGATTATGATGATGCTGTACTAATACAAAATATACACTCAAATGTACTTGTAGGTATCGAAACAGTTATAAGTCACGAAATGGTATTCGGATCTTTAGATATACGTCAATCGGCGCGAAGGAATCTATATAAATGTTTTGAAAACCACAAAGTAATAAATCTTTGATTGCGGTTGTGTCAGTTTCTAGCGAAGAAGAAGATATCTAAATAACATATAGGCATAATAATTTGAATTTCACGAAAAACGAATGTCATAACTTTCGTATGGAATGCTGGAAAACGGCCAGACGCTAAATGTTTGTGAATGGAGAAATGAAAGGGAAAAATGTGTTGCGTTTCAGTGACCTATGGAGTTGTCATACGTCGCAATATTGCAAAGCACCCATTTTGATCTCATAATAAACTCATGAGCTGTGTTTATTTAATAAGCGTTAAAACAAACTGGCGGAAATTTCTAAAAAAGCTCCATTGACCCTATTTTTGGCCAATGGTGGTAGTTTGGAACTATTGGCCAATGGTGGTAGATTGGGACTATTTGCCAATGGTGGTAGACTGGCACTATTGGCCAATGGTGGTAGATTGGGACTATTGGCCAATGGTGGTAGATTGGGACTATTGGCCAATGGTGGTAGATTGGGACTATTGGCCAATGGTGGTAGATTGGGACTATTGGCCAATGGTGGTAGATTGGGACTATTGGCCAATGGTGGTAGATTGGGACTATTGGGAGGTTCAGGAGGTTTGGATGTGGCAGATTTTATCTAAGAAAAGATAGAAAGAAAAAGTATTTTTTCGGACTTGCATAAGAAGATCACAAATTAAACTAAACACAATCATAAAAACAAAAACATAATATATGTAATTATGTATATACCTATGTGTGTTTTGATTCATTGATTTGAAACTTTTTATCCGGTTACATGAAGTTGTTCCCCTGGAATGCGAAGGCACCAGCTCATCAGCATTGGCTTCCAGTATAACCGGATGCAGCTGAATACCAGTATTTTACGTGGAGCAACTGCCTGTCTGACCTCCACAAACCAGTTACTGGGTAACACGATACCCCTTGGTAAGACTGGTTGTCAGACTTTCGGCCTTCTCGATTGACAGCTGGGACCAGCGGCTTAACGTACTTTCCTAAGCACAGAGGGGTTATGGTATGAAAAGATGGTCGCCCATCCACGGGCCAACCGTGGCCAGCGTAACTTAACATGATCGATCGACACGTGCGGCTGTTATTACATACTTTCAATGGCTTAACGTGCTTTCAGAGACACGGAGGGGCCTCGTTATGTAAAGATGGTCACCCATCCACGGACCGGTCGCGGCAAGCGTAGCTTAACCTTGATCGACCCGTGTGGCTGTTATTACTTAGCCACGAGCCCCTCCAGGAAGCAGCTGAACTTGATAAATAACTGATCGCTTCAATCACTACGCACAACATTAAACCAACATTCATTTGGAAGCTTCAACAAACTTTCTCGAGAGTTCTGTAATTAACAATTACTACATTCATTCGAATTGTAACTAGGGCAATAATAAACTTCATTCATTGAATATATTTGTATTAAAAGTAACCGATTCGGCTGTTATTATCTAGGCCGGGAGTTCCACAAGGTCTCATGGAAAAATTAATGGGATGGGTTTAATGGCGTTTTTTGGCACGATACTGCTAGAAAGATTAGTGTACCGTAAACCATTTATACTGTTTTGTGTTTTATACGCTTGTTGTCAGGCAAGTATTTGCTAATAGATTTCTAGGACTTATGCTCGATAAGCAATTATTTACAAGAAGATAAGATTTGCCTGTCTTACCAAGGGGTATCTTTTTACCCAGTAACTTGGTTATGGAGGTCAGATAGGCAGTCGCTCCATGTAAAATACTGTTATTCAGCTGCATCAGGTCAGACGGGAAGCCAACCCCAACATAATTAGGAAAAGGCTACACAGATGATGAAGATAAGATTTGCCTGAAGAATATTCTCATGCATAACAGTTTTTCAGTTTAACTGTTTTCATCTCACGAAGCGAACCGCGCTTTTCTTGTGTTTACAGCGTGTTTGTACACTTGGTTACCACAAGTAAACCGCGCGTCGCTTCGTGAGATAAAAATATTGCTGTATCTGATAAGCATATTTTGCATAACAGCTATAGACATACATACTTATATCTAGGGTAGTTTTTTTTTTTAATAGCAGATTTTTTTTATTCTTTGCCCTTATACATATACACAAATCTCGGCAATGAAGAACCCATGAACATTTTTTTTAATACTTCGTTAACACAGATGGGTCAACAATAACAATATAAGAAAGAAAGAAAGAAACGAAATACTTTTATTATAAAAATACGTTTGTTATAATAACACAAAAAAGAGCAAACTGGGGGAAAAAATGCGTCATATCCACGCAAAACGGCCATCGCTCAGCATAATGCCACGACTCTATGCGAGTTCAATCTTCAAGTTGGTTCAATCTTGAGCAACCCTCAGTACACCACGTAAACTCAAAGTATACTCTTCTCATATTCAATTAGCTATTCAATATGATAATGCCGTACAAAAGGCACCGATACATCACGAGAAGTACTCACCGGTAGGTGATTGATGTACCTACGGACAAGTTCAATGTTGACACCAAACTTATTTACTTAAGCAACAAGTATCAAGGTTGAATATGAACGTTTATTATTTTGACTACCCCAAGACGGGGGTAGGTGTGTCTATAAATCAGTTCACGTGGGTGTTGATAGAGTGCTTTAATTGAAGTTTACCTTGGGCTACGCTAATATAATTATGAATTAGCTGAATGGTGATCGATGTTCTTTTGATTTCAGTATGAGAAGAGGCCCCTTGCCTTTTAATGGGACTGGGAATATTTTTATTTCAAACTAGCTTCGCCTCGCGGTTTCACCCGCATCAGTCTCGATCCAGTGGGAATATCGGGATAAAAAGTATCCTATATCCTAACTCAGGTCACGATCTACCCATGTGCCAAATTTCATACATATCCGTTCAGCCGTTTTAGCGTTAAAGCGTAACAAACAAACATAAAAAAAAATTAAATCTCTCTCTTTCTATCTTTTCTCACAAAATATTAGTTTAGATGACTAATTTGTCTACAGTAAAATCAGGCCTTCCCAGTCAATTGCATGAATGAGTTCAGTCCTAAGTTACACAGCAATGCCTGACTTAACGTATCCATTTTATAACCTTCTTCAGCATTCATCACTCTTTTGAATGCATGAATGAGTTTTGTTTGGATTGTTAGATTCCGTGATTAAGGGTGTTCATGCATTGACTTCTCTAGTGAAGACAATAATGAGCACACCACCATCGTTTTAACGTGTTCTGCAAGTAATGTCAGTAAAGCGTTCATTGGCCAGAATATTTACCAAAACGTTAATTGTTGCATGTACTATCGTCAAAATCTATAACTGACCATTTTGAAAACCAAATCCCGTGCACATGCTGACCACAGCTGCGTCCGTAAGTAAAACAAAAGAGGATATTTTTTAAGTGGTACATGCGCTGCAAGCAGGAATAGTCCTTATAGTTGTCAGATATAGATTTTGGTGATAGAACAACAAGCAACAATTGACGATTTCCATCAACCCTTGTAGAAACACTAACCATTAAAGTAATCTATGTGAAGTACCTACCAACTGTGTTTAAAGTAACCCATAGATATCAAGGACATGAACGAGTATAATTATGATTATTATTTTAATTAAGGTCACACAAATTATGGTATGGAGTATAGATAGATATAAATAGCTGTATCAATACTTAAATGTGGGACGTGGGTGTTCTAAAAGTCAACGAATTATGAGCCTGTCGAAAGCGTTCACCTTTACTAATAGAAATATGTACTGAAATTCTGCGAATTTTTATTTAAGGTATTATTTTCAGATCTATCAATGGATCTGTCAGAGAAAAAAGTACTTTTTGTTCTATATCCTTTCTGATTTGGAACAAAATGAAGCGTAATTTTTGATCAAACTTGAATCACTTTGCAATTTTTTAGAGAACTACAGCTTTACATCCTGAGTTTAGTTATAGTCCAAACTAAATTGTGAGCCTATCGTTCTAAACGACAAGAGTAAACCAAACCATTTCATAACTACTCGCACTTAGAAACCGTTGGCTACAAACCTATACAGAAGATTTAAACTCTCTAAAGCATGTCCAAAATTTTATAGACGACATTATCTAGTGGAACAAACAGTCGTGAAGAACCGCATGGCGTTCTGTTGGCATGGCTCCAGGAGCAACAGGCGGTCTGTCCTACTACGGATTTGGTGTCACGAGAAATTTATGGAAAAATATTGTTTTAATGTTCTGTTAACACGGCAGGTTTAAAGTTTTAAGTAGATATAGGAGAAAAGTAGAATAGGTATAGAAGCAGGCAGGAGCAACATCTTTAACAAAACGTTAGGCGAGGGACGGCCTCTTTGGGTAAATATCTCCAATGATCAGTGGGCGTAATGGTCGCTTTTGTTTTCACCGTGTGAGAAGAAGGCCTTTGCGCTTCAACAACACAATGGCCGGCTGGACTTTTATGGGAGTTTTACAAACTGTTTGTTGTGTTGACTTTATATTTAACAGTTGTAAAATATTTTATTACGATTCTACGTAGATAACACTCTTCTTCTTCTATTTTTGGGAAGTAAAGATATTATTATTATTTTTAGAGAGTTTTCTCTTCTCAGCTCTTTGGCTGGTTTTTGCAACATTTACGGACCGAAGTCAAGTAAATGCAGCGTGTGGTGTGTTATGTTAATGATGTGTTGTGATAACGACCTATTTCGTTTTCTTTATTATAATTAATAATATTATTCTAAAGACGGACAATAGGCTTAGGTACAAAGATAAACTATAGTGATATAGTTAATACGAATAGTATTGTCAGTACAAGACGCTGTATATAAGAAGAGGCTATTTTGTTATCAAAATCATAGCTTACAAATCAAAGGTAGCAAACAAAATAAATCATTTACCAGAATTTCTTACTATCCGTGACGTCGGCACTGTAATGTATGGGGTTCAAAGATCACTTACTAATGATAAACAAAGTACTGAGTAGTTTGTATACTAGGAATATGTTTGTTTGTCTAATCGAAACATCCCACATTGCTACTAGGAATGGAAGTGAGAAAATATTTCCACGACCATGGTTATCAAACTAATTAGGAGACAAGCTGGATTTTCAAGACTGTATTAGCCACTGCCAAATTGTCATCGACCAACCTGCACTGGACAAGCGTGGTAGATCATGGCCCACACCCTCTCATATAGAGGAGGCCTGAATATGGAACATTATAGACTAATTATGAAAATGTAATTCAAAATGCAGTCGCTGTAACTGATCAGTTCAGGCAGGTTCATTTTTTTATGCAGCTGCATTGACCACTACATAACATTAGGAACAGCATTCTTCTATATGTGTACCAACACCAATAATTTCAAAAGAAAAGTAGGTATATATTTATTATTATTTTAGAAGGCAAAATACAAAATTGGTCTTTTAGGCCGAAGTTGCGCAGAGCAGATTTGTAAAAGTAGTCACGTCTATTAAAAAAAATAAACTGCTATTGCATTAAAACAAATCAAAAGTCATTTATTCAAATTAGTGAATCTGCACTTTTCAAACGTCAATATTACATACATAAGACAGTCCCCAACAACGCCTTTCACCCCTTCCTAGTGCTTTAGCTGGGAAAAAGAAGTGGCGCAACCAACTCCCCAGCAGCACAGCTGTCTGTTCAGTTAGAAAAACATGATCCTAAACAATAGTATATACGCAAAGAAAATTACATTACGAGACACAGAACATTTAATTAAATAATTTGTCATATGTCAGCTAACTAAAACACTAGAAACCAGTGTAGCGGTATCTACAACGCCACATGCGAACAACGCGTCATACTGACGTCACGCAAATCCTGCATCTCGCAAGCAGAGTTTACCGCGCAATTAGCATAGATACAATTTCCCAACATCAATCGTTGGGCAATTGCCCGCCAGACACAACACCCGTCTGATCGGAGGATCCTCCGTTTTCTATAGAGTATGAGTGAACTTTACACCCTGTTCCTCATACATCTATACCAGCATACGAACTGAAGAATGTATTAAATTTTAAATCAGTTCATCTCTGCACTCATATTTTCATGCTGCCACTCAAACACTTCAGAGCATCGCAGACAATTCAAGGAACGCTTGGGATTTTAAACATTCTCATTTGGGACGCATTTTCTTCGAAAGCTGTGTAGTTCGTGAGTATTTTTCTAAGATTTATGTCCAAAAGACCAACCACAGTGTATCGTAAAAAAATGTATGGTGAATTTTTCGACGCTATATTTCAGTTTGTGTATAGTTTTAGTTAAGTTAGGATTTAGTTTTGTTATTAATTCATTACGTATTAGTTGTTATTTGCTTACTTATTTTAATTTAAAAGTGGTTGAACCATATTGATGGCCGTAGGGGTGAAGAACATGAAAACTATATGAGATTTCCATAACGATAAAACATAAATGTTTCACCATAATTTATGGCCATAACAGACATTTAGCCAAATCTTTACAAAACCATTAGTGGAAATAAATAAACCCTCAGAAAAAAAAGATTTTTTAGGATAAAATCCCAACTTTTCCATAAATAAATTTTATTTAATTTTAGTACTTAGTCACAGAACAAAAAAGCAGTGCAGTTCAACTTCTTCCCTGCTATAAGAGCTGGTGGTAAGCCCCTTGATTCTGACCATACGTTATGATAAAACATTAGTTGCTTGAAAACGTCGAACACAATGATATACTTTTTTTATAGAACTCGAATATAAGAGCGAATCACAGATAAGTAGATACAGGAGTTTTGGCTAAACGCCAACTCTGAAAGTTGTAGTGGTGAAAATTTATATGTGTGTACCAATGTAGTACGATCAGCAGAAGAAATTTAGTTTAGCCTAGATTTTATTGACGTCATAGGTACGTTTATTACTCGCGTTGGTGGTAAATTAGCGTGATTTGGTGTTTTGAGTTGTTTAGATTTTAGTTTACAGGATTATGAAGAAGAAATCGGAAGTTTGCACCTAATTACTGAGGTTTTAGATAGTTAAATTTTACTTAATTACTGGGAGGGTATGTCATTTGAGTTGATCAAGCCGGCAACGTAGCGGCTAACAAGTAGGTTGTGGTGCCGCTTGGGCGACATCGCAACTGAGGCGGGCTGCGATGTCATATGGGAGGCATCACGGCTGAGGGTTGGAGGCCGCAGCGGGAGAGGAGTGCCGGTATTGTGGTGCGCCGCTCTCCCTACCATCCGCGGCCTTGACGGGGTCGCCACCGTCTGATGGCGGACGCGGTGGGGCCGCAGGGGAGGAGGAGTGTTGGTATGACGTTAGCCGCTCTCCCTATCCTCTGCGGCCGAAAATTGGGGGGCGGCGGGGCCCAGACCCGGGGTCGTCTGGCGCCCATTTGCTGGTTTAATCCCTGGGGTAGTCACGGCGTGCTATGTGTTCTGGTGCATCGGTGATGGGGAGTACTCCCCAGAGGAGGGTCCGGTGACGAACAGCCGCGGCGGGTTCACGGATGAGTGCTAACGCGTGCCCGTGTTCTCGCCGTAAGCGGCAGCGGAGGACACCGTGGAGTTTTAGTGGGTTATAGTCCCACATAACTGCACTATCTCCCCGTGGTAGTGCAGAATGCATGACCATTTCTCCACGATAAAAAAAAGGTACCTATGGAGAAGAACGGCCATGAAACTCCACGGACACTCATACAATTGTTACAAAATATTGGTTACATCACTCATGTTGAAATTATACATGTGAGAAAAAGAACGATTGAGTTTGATTTTTCAATAATAAAATCAAGTCCTGACTGACTGTCGTAAGGAGTAGGTATCCATTAAGAAAGGGTTTTTCAAAATTCCACCCCTAAGAGGGTGAAATGGGGGGATTTTGTTTGTATGGAAGATCTTATTCCTTAAGTTAATAAATTTGAAACTTGGCACCAATACTAATGTAAGTATATTATGAAGTTTGCCATTTTATATTTTTCTAAGCTACCCCCTAAAAAGGGGTTGGGGGGTTTCCAAGTTTGTATGGAAGAATTTTAGCGCGCGGTCCAATTTACTCGAAACTCAGTATTTATACCTAGGATCGAAAGTAAAGAATAATGTGTATCGGGGTTTTTTGAAAATTACCCCTGACGGGCTGAAAAGGGGTAGTAAATTTTACAGGGGAGGATTTTACTGCATGGCTTGAATAACTCGAAAATTAGTATAAATAATCTTTGAGTCAAGTTATGAATACATCCCAAACGGTTTTTTTTAAATTCCACCCCTTTTTTTTTTTTTTTTTTTTTCAGGATGGGAAATCATCAAATGACTCCTCCCGCTCTGGGTGGAGCAGAAGGGAGTGTCAGACTCTTACTGACTAAAACCCACCCGTGTTCCTTCCTTAGCCCTTTACGTACCAGGGCAGCGGTAACCCTTTCGGACAATCCCGCTACCCCGGCAGGCTTCGGCCCTGTCGGGCCCCGTCAACTACGCTGACATCTCTTTGAGGCGCGCGTGGAACACATACACGCCGTCCGGCACGGGCCTGGTCCTGATCGGACGGAGAGCTACCCATTGCTCTCCGCCCGCAGGCCCGCGCCTACGGTGGCCGGGAGTCGTCACGCGGCTCCCGACGCCCGGAGCGTCTTCCTCGGCGGCTGAGGCGTGAGGATCTTTCCCTCGCCCATCCCGCCACCTCCTTCGCTAGCATGACTGCTTCGCAGAAGGAGGTGACCGCCTCCCACTCCCTCTCGCCCCGGACCATGGCTTGCACCAGGGCCGGGCGCGAGAGGTCGCCGCCGCTGCCGATCGCCTCTACGAGGACACGGCGGTGCTCTGCCCAAGCGGGGCAGACCTCCACCGTGTGCTCCACCGTGTCCTCTGGGCGATCCTCGCAGTGATGACACCCGGGCGTCTCCTCCCGCCTGATTATGTGCAGGAAATTCCACCCCTGTGGGGATGAAAAGCGGGGATACAGTTTATATGAAAAATCTTCTTCAAAATGTTAATAAACTTGAAACTTTTCAAGAATACTCGCCTAAGTAAGTAATAAAGTTTATCATTATAAGTTTTTCAAAACTACCCCTCTCAGGGGAATATAGAGGTGTTGAAGGATATAGAGGTGTTTATACTTAAGACCAAAAATAAAGAATAACATGTATGAGGGTTTTTCGAAAATCTACCCCTAAAGGGTTGAAAAGGGGTAGTTAATTTTACAGGGAAGGATTATAATGCGTGGCTTGATTAACTCGAAAATTGGTATACATAATCTTTGAATCAAGTTAAAAGTTAAATAAAGTTATTTATTATAAGTTTTTCAAAACTACCCCTCAAAGGGTGATATAGGGGTATTAAAGTGTGTTTGGAAGTAATTGAATGCGCGGTCCAATTAACTCGAAACTCAGTATTAATACTTTTGACAGAAAATAATTAATAATAAGTATGTAAATTTGTCGAAAATGATGGGGCAAAAAGGGGTAATTCGTTTTTTAGGGGAGGATTTGAACTTGATACTGTATGTTACATTTTCACACCTAAATCCTTTTCATGCCCTGTAGAGATGAAAAGCGGGGATACAGTTTATATGAAAACTCTTATTCATTCAGTTAATAAACTTGAAACTTGGCATGAATACTTGCCTAAGTAAGTAATAAAGTTTATCATTACAAGTTTTTCAAAACTTCCCCACAAAGGGGGATATAGGGGTGCTAAAGTTTGTGTGGAAGAATTTGAATGCGCGATCCGATTAACTCGAAAGTCAGTATTAATAGTTTTGACAGGAAAGACACGATGACAAGTTTTTGGATCTTTCGTAAATCGACCGCTGACGAGTCAAAAAGGGGTAGTTAATTTTTTAAAGGGAGTATTTTACTACGTGGCTTGATTAACTCAAAAATTGGTATACATCATCTTTGAGTCAAATTATGGAAACAACCCAATGTTTTTTTTTTGTTTTCTACGCCATTGGGGTGAAAAGACGGGATACAGTTAATATGAAAAATCTTTTTCCTTTGGTTAATAAACTTGATACCTGGCAATATTTGCCTCATTAATTAATACAGATGGTCACTTTTGGTAAAAAAAATCCTCACAGAGGCTTCAGGGGGTGAAAAAGTTAGTAGGTGTAAGAAAAAATATTAAACCGCTCGGACGGATTAACTCGAAACTCGGTACTAATACTTAAAACAAAAAGTATGTGTTTTAAGGGTTTTTCCAAAATCGTCTCTTACCGGGGTGGAAAAGGGTAATAAATTTTTCACCTCATCTATTCGAAAAGAACGACTTGGTTCGCCGGGCAGTAATGAGTTTTTAATCCTCTTTATAAGTGCGCCGCAATTATCTTTGCCGCGCGAACTACAGCCCGCGTTTTCGTTAATTTTCACGGATTGTTAGAAATTCATGGTTTTGTTTTGAAAAATGAGTTCTTCAAGTGACAGTGAAAGTATAGAATTAACTCCTTAAAGTATTTGAACTGACGCAAGAAATGTGATGGATAATCTATTACCTGCAAAATCCCGGGAGAAATATATTAAAGCCTATGGTAATTTTATTGAATGGAGAAATGCAAGAGGCGCCATGAATTTTTCAGAATCTGTGTTTTTGACCTATTTCCAGTACTTAGCCAAAACTAAACAACCTTCCACTCTTTGGAGTACCTACTCAATGCTAAAATCAACAGTCAGTTCTAATAACGACGTAAAACTGGACACGTATTCGAAATTAATAGCGTATCTGAAGAGGATGTCTGATGGATTTAAATCTAAAATATCCAAAGTGTTGTCAGTCAAAAACGTGGAGACTTTACTTAATGAAGCACCCGACAAAGTCTTTCTTGCCGTAAAAGTAAGTAACTATGTATAAGGTGGATTAGTAAAGTATAACCATAGTGTTTTAAAATGCGCATTTTATTGTAACCATAACATAACATCGATAGATAATTTTCTTATTAACAGTTTCGGTTTTGTTACAGGTGGCTTTAATTTTCGGAGTACATGGAGCTTGTCGTGGCAATGAACTTTTAAAAATAACTGTTGATGACGTCGAAAATCAGTCGGATGATTTACTGTTAGCAAAGCTGACAGACACAAAAACAAAAATTGACCGATCCTTCGTAATCCGAGGAGAATACAAAACTATTGTACAGAAATACCTGGACCTGCGTCCTGCTGATATGAAGACCAATCGGTATTTCATCCGTTATCAAAATGGCAAGTGCTTCAAACAAGTTATGTGAAAAAATAAAATTTCTAACATGCCACAAGAAATCGCTACTTACATATTTGAAGTTACCAGATATCAAGCTGTATACAGGACATTGTTTTCGTCGTACTTCTGCTACTCTTTTGACAGATTCTGGAGCGGTCTTAACTATTCTCAAGCGACATGGAGGATCGAAGTCGAGTGCTGTAGCAGAGGGGTATATAGAAGATTCCATTGAGAACAAGGCGAAAACATGTGAACGCATCGTGGAAAACATTAAATTGCAACCTTCAGTTAATCCATCCATGCCACAGACGCCGCACCCATCTACATCCAAACAACGAAATTCACCGTCACATTTTCCTCAAAATGAGTCAGATTCGGACATTATTTCAAACACGCAGAATATAAAACCTACAACAATCTCTATTCCTAATAAAACTGTAACAATAAATTTTCATAATTTCGAAAATGTCTCAAATGAAAATATAAGTTTTTAGTTGTTTTATTATTAGATACTATTTAATTTCAATTTAGTTGTTACTCTATGTTTTATTAAATAATAATATTACAATAAAATATGAAGCGCCTTTTATTTTCTCATAGTGGGTGATGAAAAGTAGAGTGTATCACTCGGGCGCAAAATATATTTTTGGCTCGGGCGACGTACTTTGAATCCCTCGCTACGTTCAGGATTCTACTAAAGAATCCCTCGCTACGCTCGTGATTCCACTCTAGAATCCCTCACTTCGCTCTGGATTCAAAAAAGCGCCCTCGCCGTATAAATATTGTTTTGCTCCCTTATGATACAATCTACTATTAAGGGGTGGTGATTTTACTGCTTGTTTCCATTAACTCGAAAATGGGTATAAATAATCTGTAAGTCATACAATGGGAACGTATCAAACGCTTTTTAAAAAACAAAGCATGTCGTGGTAAAAGGGGACAGCAAGGTTTATTTCAAAAATCTTATTCATTTGATCTGTAAACTTTAAAATTAACCAGAATTAAATAAATAAAAGATAAAGATCGTAAACATACATCTTCGAAATATTTAGAGTAAAGTACACGCGGACGAAGTCGCGGGCAAAGTGCTATACTATATAAAATTATAAATTCTGTCTGTATGATACATTTTTACGCCTAAACCACTGAACGGATTTCGATAAAATTGCCTACCAGCAGATGCCAAAGAGATAGATGGCATCCTGGGGAAGGATATACTTCTTATCCTTTCCGACATCCACGCGGGCGAAGCCGCGGGCAGAAGCTAGTTAATGAATAAAGTAAATGAAAGAGTTACTTTTTAATTAACTTCTAAAACTAAGCCTTTTGTTAGGTCGCTTGAGTATTTATTCAAAGAAAACTGTTTTCCCGACCCTACCCGCTAAGAGACGATGACCTCGAATGCTCGTCTAGCCAAATGTCGGCGTGCCGATCTTGCGTTACGTCCCTAACAGATAAACAAGCGAGAACGATTTATGCATAAAATATACACGCAACTGATTGCGTAGGTTACTGAAAAACTATGAAAATATCCGCCATCATGTACAGTCGCCAAAGGAGATAAGTAACCAGGGTCGTCGGATATAGTTGAAGTTTAGTAAGAAACCGACGGATGTTTTCAAATGAAATTTAATTTGATAAATGAACTGTTTGTTTTCTATTAATTAAATTAAATTTTATTCGAAAACATTCATCGCTTTCTTACAAAACTTCAACTAGTACCTATGTCCGACGACCCTGGTTACTGGGGGCCTAAAAAGGCCACTTTAAGCAATATCTCTAAAAGCTATTCATTTCCTGAATTCCCAGCAGATCATCAGCAATTCCTCTAATTTACGTAAAATTTCATTTCAGATTTGGTGTAAACAATGCCGCATGAAAAAAATAAAAACCGTAATTTTATCGGTAGTTTTTATTAATCAAATTGGTTTTCAATTTTTTTTTAAATTTATTTCTACTGTTTAAATGTTATTTCATTGTGATATGAATTGCACACAGATCATATTACGAATTGTCAGTTTGTGACCATTTTACGTTTTTAATATGATTCTTATTGTTATCCTATTATGATTCTGCCAGTGGCCTTTTTAAGCCCTCTTATCTCCTTTGGTGACCGTACCTAGTAGCTAGTGTTTTGTTCGCGTAATAATAATGTCATAACATCACACCTGCATTTCCCGAAGGGTTAGGTAAAGGTGTTATTATGGTACGCCCACATTTTGCTAGTTATGTTTAAGTCCCATGTAATAGCAATGCACAAATTCAGACTCCGGACTGCTACTGAGAAATTACAGACAGAAAAAACCCATCACACTGCCAGACCCAGGAGTCGAATCAAGGACCTCATTTTTAGCAGTAGCGCTTTCGGCCACTAGATCATCGAAGCAGTCACGTACTCGTAACAAGTTGGAGGGAAAACGTATTGCATCAGATTTTCTTTTGTTTTTCTTGGTAGTTTTCCAGTATTCTGTGCTGTGAAGGAAGTCTTAGGGCCGGTAGGGGTAGGGATAGGGTTTCAAACGGTTGGTTAACGTAACATACGTACGTCAAATAATAACGATTACGTACTCGTTGTTATTGACGTACGACCAGGATATAATTTTGTAATTGTAATTTGAAACAACGCTCTTTTTGGTTTGATGATAGTTAGCGCCATTTTTGACGTATACGCGCGTGTGAAGTGGACATGAAGGAACCTGCCCTTACTGGTTTGAACAAAAGGTATGAAAAATATAGGCTTTATTAAAGAACGTAGTAAATAAGAAAAGATTATGTTGTTCCTGACGGGCAATGTGACCAAATTAAGAGAGAATCCTTTGGTAACAGATCGTGGATAGTCTATAGCTTTTGCGTAGTTGTTAACCAGAACAAGATACACTAGAAAAGTTGGTGGAGATGGGCAATGTAGATGGGAAAAGTTCTCGCGGCCGGTCACCTAACCGCTGGTCAGACCACCTAATCACTGGACTCTCTGTTACAACCGCCCTGAGAGAAGCGGGGAACCGAACGAAGTGGAAGAACATCGTACATAAAGCTATAAAGGCCTTCCAGGGACACGACCTTCAGTAATGAAGTACGCGACCAAGAAGGAGAAATAACAAAAAAATACTCACAGCAAAGACGATGGAACAGCCTTCCGTCAAGGCCTTCTCGTAATTCAAAACGTTCAAAATCGAGTCGCAATTTCACTTCAGCGACAATCAATGTCAAAACACTTGTAGCGAAACTAGAAGTAGTAGTTTTGACAGATTGAGACTGAGATCAGACTGTGAACGTTCATAAAATTACGAGAATTGCCCCCAGGTTGTTATTCTGTAAAAAAGAATAGTGAATTGAAAAACATACTACTGTAAGGGCTGATTTTGAATTTTTGACAGTTCTTCCATACAAAATCTGTCATACGTCACTTTTATTCCACAATTTAAAATTATCTGTCGATTGAAAAATCAGCCCTAAGTACAACAAATTACTATCGCAACCCAGCGCAGGGCACGCCACGATAGCGGCGATAAGACCCCTCTTTGAGGAGTGGCTAGAGAGGCGTCACGGCGCTCTCACCTACCGCCTGACGCAGGTCCTCTCCGGACACAGATGTTTCGGGAGGTTCCTACACATCATCAGGCGGGAGGAGACGCCCGGGTGTCACTTCTGCGAGGATCGCCCAGAGGACACGGTGGAGCATACGGTGGAGGTCTGCCCCGCTTGGGCAGAGCACCGCCGTGTCCTCGTAGAGGCGATTGGCAGCGGCGGCGACCTCTCGCGCCCGGCCCTGGTGCAAGCCATGGTCCGGGGCGAGAGGGAGTGGGAGGCGGTCACCTCCTTCTGCGAAGCAGTCATGCTAGCGAAGGAGGTGGCGGGATGGGCGAGGAAGAGATCATCACGCCTCAACCGCCGAGGGAGACGCTCCGGGCGTCGGGAGCCGCGTGACGACTCCCGGCCACCGTAGGCGCGGGCCTGCGGGCGGAGAGCAATGGGTAGCTCTCCGTCCGATCAGGACCAGGCCCGTGCCGGACGGCGCGTATGTGTTCCACGTGCGCCTCAAAGAGATGTCAGCGTAGTTGACGGGGCCCGACAGGGCCGAAGCCTGCCGGGGTAGCGGGATCGTCCGAAAGGGTTACCGCTGCCCTGGTACATAAAGGGCTAAGGAAGGAACACGGGTGGGTTTTAGTCAGTAAGAGTCTGACACTCCCTTCTGCTCCACCCAGAGCGGGAGGGGTCATTTGATGATTTCCCATCCTTAAAAAAAAAAAAAAAGTACAACAAATTGAGGTTCTTTTGTGAGTTTAGAGTAAGTAGACCTAACAGAAATATTTAAAAAACCTCAAATTTTCAACAGCATACCCCCTTTTGTCTGTAAATAATACCAGAGACAATGGTGGCTGCGAGTTTAAGCTGATTAATTAATCAATGTCAGCACAATGGATACGGTTCAAAGGATGCCTGACCGGACTGGAGTTGTTTCCAATACTAGCTGGTTTCAATTATTCGAAAGTCTAACAGACTTCAACCAATCATTTGGTTGTAAGTTGGATTCCAGTAATAAATTTCATATATCAATAAGACTGTTTATTGCGTGCAATTGGGTTTTAATCAGTGCAAAGCTTGGACTAAATAAATCAATGTTATTGGACACTAGCTTCTGCCTGCGACTTGGTCCGCGTTAAATTTCGTGTTTCGCGACCCACCCCATCACATCGCATCGCCTGCCCGCACTATTACTTAATTTTCGCTTACCGTTCTATCTGACTTTTACTTTGCAGTTTTAGTATTAGTAAAGACTAGCTGCGCCCCGCGGTTTCACCCGCATAAGTTTTGATCCTGTAAGAATATCGGGATAAAAAGTATCCTATATGTTAATCCTGGTTATAAACCATCTGTGTGCCAAATTTCATTCAAATCCGTTCAAAAGTTTTTGCGTGAAAGAGTAACAAACATCTATCCATCCATCCATACAAACTTTCACATTTACGAGTATAATATTATTAATAGGATATTAGTAGGAGTTATTCGTCCCGACCAACAAGTTCCTAAGCACGGGATTATTTTTTTTGATAAATTCTTAGTAAGTTCATGTACCTTAATTAAGCTCTGTAACAGATGCGCGGTAATGAAGATTGACTGATTACGATGTAATGAATCGTTGTCAAGGCATACATTAATTTTGAGGAGAACAACCAAAAAATAAAAAAATAAATAAATAAATAAATATTCCACAACTATCACACAACGCCATCTAGTCCCAAGGTAAGCAGAGCTTGTGTTATGGGTACTAGACAACTGATAAACATACTTATATATTTCTAAATACATAAATATTATAGATAAATAAAAAAAAAAAAAAAAAAAAATAAAAATAAAAAAATTAAAATATCGATACTTAGGTAAGGGTTACTTTACTTTTACTTTTTGTTTACTTTCGATACTTAGGTAAGGGTTAAAATTAAATAAAACATATTTGCAAGTATTTAAGTACATTAAAGATGGTTGGGCTTTTTTTAAGTTTCTAAAACGAGCATGCAAAATTATTGATTATCTACAAAATGAAGCTAATAAAATTGGTTCATCAATCATAGTTATTAAATTTAAAAATCTTTAAAGTCTAAATACTTATTCACAGAATGGAAGGTTATGTTACGGCTCGAACATATAAGTTCCAAAGAGATTGGAATATTTACGCCGTTTGAGGTTTTCCGCAACTGCAGCAGCCGCCCCAGCACAGCCCACCGTGCTTGGAAGATGGGATGGCGCAAAACCCCTATTAGATCTTGTCACCGCCGGGGGGCAGCTGTTTTAGAACCCAATGGCTCGGCACGCGACGATGGGGAGAGACCAGACGGAATGACCATAATGCCTTGGAAGGTGGATAGGCCTTTAGTTAGTTTATTAATAACCAACTTATATTAACAGTTTGCATCATTCATATAAGTTATTAGTCAATATTATTAATTACACATGTCATACAATCATAAAATTAAGTTAAATCACATTGTAAAAACGGACAAATTTTGATAAAATGTAATGAAATTAAACAAAATTGGTATAAATTAGATAAAATAAGATAAAATTAGATAGAATTAGGATAAATTGAAATATAATTATTATTAACAATAAACTGTTTTATTTAATTTATCTAATCCTAGGAGATTGTACTGGGAGTGGCAATAGGCTCCAGGTATCGAGTAGCATTGTGCAGGAATTCTAGTTCAGTACTCGCGAAGACATCTAAGGACTCATCAATTCATCATATAACAGAATGTTATAGTTATATTATAGTTAGTGTGGGATGCAACGTGTGTCGTCACCCTTGCGCCATCCCATCCTCTAAGCACGGTGGAAATGGAAGGTTGCATTGAATCCCTTGTTAGAAATTCATATAACAGGCCAAAAATACTGAAGATTTAAATTCGTCAGTGTCTCTACGGGTACGCATTACTGCATCTAATAAACGCAATAAAAACCTAAAAAAAAGTTTATTTATAAAACAAAACGCAACAAAAAATCGCACTTGTGACAATATTCTGACACACCTATGACTGTTTCAGCAATATTTATGTTTCCTCAGCCAAGTCTGAGTTATGTGGGCGTAGACTGCGGGCGCCATCTTCAAATTTTATCGCGGACTGTCCCAATAAATTTTGTGTTTCGGAAACATGCTAGTGTCTGTACTAATTTATTTTAGTAGGGAACTAATTGATTTTGTAGCTGTGTCATTCATAACTTTAATGACTACAGATGTACTGAATCTATTGATTTATTGGGGGCGTCCGTGATCACGATATCAAGATTTACTTTGACGTGTTGTTTCCTCAAGCATACTAATTTTCTCTTTGATAGTACGTATGTGGAGCAGAGCATCTAACATTATATTTTTTCCATTTTACATTCTGTAGATTTTAGATACCAAAAAAAATCAGCTTTCGAATTTTTGGTTTTAGGACACGCCGATTTCCTTCACCGTTTTGAGAACAGTGGTGAAGAAATCATTTACACAAAGTAAAACGCCTGTCAGGGTTCGAACCAATGACCTAGATACAAATTGTAAGTCGCGGCTATTTCCACTGGGCCACCACTGGTCCTTCGTGTAGACGTAGATACTCCCCAATTTATAAGAGAACAGTAAATCACTATAATACTGGGTGCATTATAGTTTACTTTTCAACAGCCTTAATAATGCTTGCCTAGCTTAGTACTTAGACTCGACTAGACTACAGAAAAGTATCTTTAGACGACTACGATCATTGATTACACTTACAGGGTGGCATCGACGCGCAAACTTCAACCATGAATTCAGCACATGATTCTAGACCCCCGCTTTCTTTGGGGGGTTCTAGAATCATGTATTGAATTCATGGTTTACACGTCAATATGCCACCCTGTATTTTGGCATATTATCCCAATTTTTCTAGCTGAAAGGTGGCCTACCTAAACTAGATTACGAAATGAAGACCGAGTTAGTAAACAAAAACAAAATTAATGTAATTTTGAATGTCGCCATAACATAAATTAGTGGAGGCGAAAAATGCCGCAGAAAATAATTATATACTATAGGTTGTTGTAGATGAAATTATCGGATACCTTTCATAAAAGTGCTCTTTTAAATCAATTAATCGAAGTCTTTAAAGGTAAAGAACCAGCGAAGGACGCAATCAATTAAAACATAATTATTATAAATTGAACTCACTTTTTGTGCCCGTCTATGAGACCGTGTTGTTCTTCTAAACTACGAAATTAAGTTTGATGCGGTTTTCATAATAATTTAGAGAATTTATTTCGGTAGGTTTAATCCCGTAGGTGTAAGCCTATTTATTAACATTTAACAGAAATCTCCATGTTTTGTTCAATCAATCAATCAACTCAGCCTATCGCAGTCCACTGCTGGACATAGGCCTCTCCCAGGCTGCGCCACAACACCCTGCCCTCCGCCTTCCATCACTCATTCATTTCATTTTTCTTTCTTCATGTTTTGTTAAGAGCTGATTATACCTTTTTTTATCTTTTATCCGTGGAATAAAATAGACGCCTGAAAGTTTTAGTATGGAGAAGTTCTTTTATGGAAAAACTATCAAAAATTCCATTTTATTCTCAGTATCAGACTTATTCTATGCAGAAGTTTGTTGGAATGTGCTCGAATTTGTATTAAACGTGTGTAGCAGGAGCTGGTCTTTAGTCTACGAGTATATATATATATAAATGAATCCCTATTTCCCTTGGTCACGCCATAACTTGAGAACGACTTTACCGATGTGATCCATTTTTTTTTTTAAATTTCTAATACTTTGTAGAAGGTTCTTACGGAAAAAAAAAATAAGAAAGTTGCTTTACGCGGATGAAGACGCGGGCAGAAGCTAGTTTATGATAAAAACGTCACTTAGAGGAAAAACTTCAAGGTCGAAATGTCTTAAATTTTCTATTGCACGATTTATAATTATGATTGGAATGCAATTGAATGATTGATGGAATTAGAATGAAGATGGGTCTTGCAGATCTAGATTACCGAGATCTACGTTTTGGAATGGGCAACTAGCTTCAACTTTTAACTGACCGATTATTTGACAATTCAAAAGTGCCTGTAAATGGTTTATTTGAAATAAACTCAAACTGGTTCTAGACAAAATCAAACTGGTTGCTAAAGTAATTGTATAATTTATTCTTTTTTTTTTCTTTGACATTGATTTACATTCTGTAATTACTTTAAGTCACACCCGGACTCATTACTCCTTATTTATTTATGAAAATCGTCTACTTTTGGAATGTTTGTAAATATGTGAGCACCATGTATCTATCACATAGTTAATTTATATGTCATGGATTCATTAATCCATTTTAATTCTTTTACCCATTGTGGTATAGTAATTTTATTTTTAGGTGCATCGTCTTCACATATAATTATATAATTAATGTATGCAAAATAATGTAAAACATTTTAAAAGAATAATGGTGGAGTTTCTTGCCCATTCTTCTCCATACAAAAACTACTTTTTGGAAGGGGCGACTAGAATCAATTTTATTTTAATTTTATTTTTGACGTTCAAAAGTGCCTTTTATGTGCCTATTTGAAATAAATTATTTGACTTTAAATGCTTTGAGTTTCAATTGAGTTGAGTTTACTTTTGTCAGATTCCTGGTTCGTCATTATAAAATAGGTCAAATACGAAACACAAAAGGTGTATACGCAAACAAATCAATGAGAACAGAGCTTAGAGATGCTGTTCATAAATTATGCGAAGCATTTCATGGTGATAAATTAGTAGTCAATTCACTTCTGTTTTGTAAACTTTGGCCATCCATGGTGTTTGTGTGTTTTGGCACCACGTGCACCGTAGTGGCCTGATTCCTTCGGTTTAATTGACAATTAGTACTTTTGTGGTTGGGCTGTAAACATTGAAGTAGAGCATATTGCGAAACGGTGGAGTCACTGTCATCACCTTTCCTTTATCTGTCCTCTTCTCTTTCTTCGTGTGGACTCGCCAGTCATGACGTTGGTCGGGGACTGCCTGTCCATAGGGTGCATCAGACGTATACCTATCGCGACTCACCTTTAATGAATAGAGAAGATGGCGACTATATTTGCTAGTGATATGACGTGATTTTACTGCTGAAAACTGACAGGTCTGTCAGTTGTCTCTGAGATCAGAAAAGTCTTTTAAGATGACAGCGGTAGCCACTTTACTTAAGGTGACCTACACTGGCATGTGTGTAGCCGACCTCGTAACACCACGTTCGACAACAATTCCCAGGGAATTGAAACTTGTCTAAAGTTGAAATTATTGAACTGTCACATATACAAATAGACCTTATAGTTTTATGACGTGCAAATTACATTCAACCTTATGGTGAAAGAGCAATTACGAGTTCGACTATACCTGCACATAAATAAAGAAAGAAAGGAATATTTTGTGCAGGGAAACATACATAAACCATAACACCAATCTTCAGTCGACGTTACTAAGTCTTCCAGACTGAGTTCCTCCCTTTAGATTAACTTGATAAAATCTACAACTTTACATTTTTATTTTAACTTTGCAGTTTCCTCTGAAGACTTTCCCGTGTACTTCCTCCATTCCGCTAGTTTATTGATTCAATTTTGCTCTCGAACTGAAAACTTGTTTACTTAAATTTCTTTATTAAAGTTTCTTCTTTATGAAGCTTCTACTGGTTATTATCAAGGTTAATGTTTAAATCAGTTGAGTGAAACTCTTTAAGGTGAGTTTTGCGAGGCAAGGCGAAAATAAGGCGTCATTTCTTTTACTGCACATTATGGTGATACTGGCAGATAATTTAGTAAGCCAGCTATGAAATGACGTTTACTGTGTTACTTAGTCATTGAGTTTTAGCATAATATTCCCACTGCTGGGACACAGGTCTCCTCTCGGTCGGAGAGGGAGTTGGCTGTAATCCACCATGCGGGCCCAGTGCGGGTTGGTAGATCTATAAGGCGGAGGTCAAGGTATTATGGTGCAGCCTGAGCGAGGCCTATGTCCAGCAGTAGACTGCGGTGGGCTCAGTTGATTAATTGAATTAGGTGACTTATATCGTTATAGCTTCACAAAATCGGACAACCAGTCTTACCAAGGGGTATCGTGTTACCCAGTAGGTAACTGGGTTGTGGAGGTCAGATAAGCAGTCGCTCCATGTAAAATACTGGTACTCAGCTGCATCCGGTTAGACTGGGATCCGAACCCAACATTGTAGTTGGGAAAAGTTTAGGTATGATGATAATACCTTTATAGCTTCACGAAAACCAATTGAAACTGAACTTCCTACTGTAACTATAAAAAAATAATGTTTACCTCCAGTTCCTCGACTGGAAGAATTATTCCATTCATAGTAAATACCACGTGGTAAATATTTAGCCGATCAGTCGCGGAAAGCGTAGCCACTGAGAGACATACACCAGTCAGATTCACTGACCTCATTCAATATTTTACAATGTTTTATAGGTTTTAGGAGCAGTTTTAAGGCTATCTACTATGGGAATGGACAGTGGCATTAAGACCTGGCAGCATTAAGTATGTAAGATGGCTCATCTATATAGAGTGCGCAGCGGACGAACAATATACAATGTGTAACGGAATTAATGCACATTACGAAAATAGTTGGTTCAGAATCGTTTACTGAATCAATTTCTGTAATTTTAATATAGGTATTATTTTTATCCCAAAAATAATTAAAACTACGATAACTGCCGTCACACTTACGCTGTACATTCAAAATAAACCAAAATGGATGAAGAACCTACTACGCTAGACCCTTATACGTGTGCAACTGTGTGCATGCGTAGATTTGTAATGTGACCATAATTTTCTCCCACAATCAGTCTAACTAATTTATTAAAAAAAACAATGTTTTTTACATAATAATAAAAATTCAGTGTATGTATTATGATTATAACATAATATTCTAATTAGGGTGTCTGGTGGTCTGCGTTAATTCCGGGACCTGTTGTATATTTCTCAAGCTTCTAGAATATTGTAATTTCTAACAACATAACTTATCGATTTTAATAGACGCCATTTAAGTAGGTATATGTCATCTTCATTAGCCTAGATTTTTCCCAACTATGTCTGGGTCAGCTTCCAATGTAACCGGATGCAGCTGAATACCAGCATTTTAAATGAAGCGACTGCCTACTTTAACCCTTCGTATGTCGGAACGTAGATTTACGCGAGACACAATGGCTTTTTAATTGTGTCTGTAATTACGACATTCATCGGGTTAAGTAGTTATAAGTATGGTTTATTTTCAAGTTTTTTTTTTTTTGGGAAACCATTTTGTAGGATTATAAATATACGCAGTTCTTTGTGATTTTGGGTTTGTTATTCATGCTCTCTGCAAGCGGTTTTTTATGAAACGCAAAAAATTAAAGAGTTTTTTTTTTTCATTCTTTTTGCATAGGTACCGGAACGAGAAAAAAAGCACTATTAAAATTGGAACGCAATGAAAATTTATGAAATTGTTAACATTTTCCAACAAATCATTTCACCGTATCATATTTTTTTTATCATTGGATGTAAATACCTTAATGTTTCTCCAAAGTACTAGCCATATGAGTAGGCGTGTAATAATTATTCGGAATAAATTAGTGATACCGTAGAATCAACAGCTATTCACGTTGATTCACATAACTTGATTTAATTGCAATTTATCCGCTTCATGTGGTAGTAATAATTATTATTTTGCTCGTTTCTCTAGAATTATTTCGATATGGTAATTCTTTAAGACTAAGCAAACTATTTCACAGAAAAAAAATGAGTTCACGCTAATCTTACTCAGGACTCACAGGACACTGTTGTTTGAAAAATAAAACTAAAATTATTCAAGAAAAATGTATACTGCATGTCGATTATTATTAGCAATCATTTACCAAATACTTTTTAAGACTAACCGCTGACCAAGTTTAAAAAAATACTTTTCAAACTATTAATATTTAAAAGATATTATACCATTAAGGACTATCTAGAAGACAAATCAATAGAATCTGTAAGTTAGATTAATTGACATCGCTGAGTGTGAATACATTTGCACGCCATGTTATGGCAGGATATGCTGAAACAAACTTACTGTAACACCCTATGTACCATATTCTTACAAATCAATATTTTGAATGATTGATTTTAAATACCATGTTATTAAATATGTAAAGCCAAGCCTATCGAGAATGTCAGCGTCAATTATTATCTGTGGAAACTAAATTCGAATTCTGTCACTACCACTGTATCCGGTTCACTTTTACCTTCATTAGTCTAGTCTGTGTGTGTAAAGTTTTGTCTATTGAGAATAAATCTCTTGTTGTGCTAATGATCGGCTATTATTTCTAAATAACGCAACAATCACATCACTTTCAGAGAACCCATAAAAACAACGAAAGAAAATTATTTTCTGCAGTTTCTGTAAGACTCACTTAATTTACTGTAACAGGATCTTTTTCTTGCAAAAGCTATTCCATTTCTTCAGTCAAAGAAGCAGCATAAGTTCCGCGGTATTGCACGATGAATTTACAAGAAAATTATTTCCTGGAGAAATATAATCAAGCCATTTAACGGAACGGATACGGTCGTAGAGCAAAATTGCATAGCAATTTTTAAACAAATTCCTGTCCCTCATAGCGGGCAGATGTCAGATGTCACCTTTTCAAACTCATTTTCATTCAAAATATTAGCTTACAGCATTCTGCTTCTTTTTCAAAACCAAAGTTTTCACACACTTCTACGGCTTCGTCGGTGGTAGCGCAGAGGTCTTTTTGACTGCATGTTTTCGGCAGGATACAAGGGCATGGTTTGCGATAGAGGTCCACCAACCACACCCTATTGCCGTTCGGTCGAGGTAGTCCCACTTTACCAGATTGGAGTTACAATGACGTCGGAAAAACAATAACGTGCAAGTAAAAATTAACTTTAACATATAATTATTTATTCCTTGAATGTACGTCTATAAACTTTAACAGAATGATGACCCATTCAGACCACTGCAGCCCTGGAACAAAATTCACAACATAATCCCAAAAATCCCCGTCTCACGTATCAGAGTAACCTTTAACGCTATCGTCATGCGTTGGCTACACACTGGGTGACTAATTCCTTGGCAACGAGCCAGTAACTCGACCTATATACTCGCTTCAAGTCTTCCTACTAGTACTCCCGACCACCGGTCAAACTAATTAGGTTATGATTTTTATTTCATCGCTTTATAAGGAAAGATAGGATGTTGATAGCCAATGATGTAGTAGGTCTTGGTTTAAAATTAGACTTTTTAGAAACGGGAGAATCTTTTTCGATTGGATAATTATGTGATTGAATGAGGCAAAACTACTAGCGAAGTACTATTACTAGGGGAACTAGCTAGTGAAGTACTATTTTATAGTAAAAATGTGTGTATGTTTAGGTTAAGATATTTAACTATGGGCCTGCGTCGCCTGAAATAAATAAATAAATAAATAAAACGAGAGAACATACATCTTTGTCAAGTATAGAAAACTTTCAATAACTGAAAAGAAAATAATAATCTTTACAAGGAATAGAATGAAGAGTGCGGGTCGCTTTGCATTGCTTTCTGAATTATTGGCGATATAAGAAGCACAATATCGCGACAAGAGAAGAAATAAGGGCTTTGCCAAGGAATGGAACGACAGCACAAACTTATTAAAAATAATCTGTTCTTAGCAAACGTTCCTGTGGGATATAGGAAATCCTAAACAAACACAAAAAAAAATCCCTTCGAAGGTTGCCAAAGTTGGTTGTAAAAGCCATTTTTCCATGAAAGTTTTAGTCGACTTCCAGACCAAAACGAACGAAGCAAGACAACTCAATTAGTGGAGATCGCGTATATCGTAAAGACACCTATCCTATACTATTCCTAACTTTTAGTATTGACAGCTGTCACAAAACTCTTCGAACAATAATGAAAATAAATGAGAAACGTTTCTGAGAGTTCAATGACAATTCCAGGTCACACCTAGTGTGGCGTTGTCAGGTTAACCGGCGATTTATCTAGGTCATGTCAGGAAGACCTGGGTGTCTCGCCAATATAATGTTAGCTGTTACTAATGATTGGAAATCAAAGTTTGGTCTATTTGTCAAATGGACAGTAGACGGGTGTTACTCAAGCGTACTTAAGGGGGATGCGAATCATATTTAGATACAACCTGATACTCACCCTGCAATTTGCAAAAAAACGTAAGAAAGTTTGAATTTCGCGGGCTACCGTGATACTGGAAAAGGAACCTGATATTTTATTTTTAGGGTTGTCTCTACTTCTATGTACTTATTTAGACGCTAATCTATGATAGGTAGGTACTTCCTACAAAGGCGAAGGGTTAGGGATTATCCACTGGATTTCCACAAATTTGAAAGAAATCCCAATGATTAACAGCAATTTTCGTGTTAAAGTAAGTCGTTTTTTGGTGGAAGTAGGTACGAGCTGTTTTCCAAAAAAAATTAATCAATATATGTGTGCATTAAAGTAGGTACAACATAATGCTTTTAACATTACCATGGCCTTTCACGTTCATTAATTACTTTCTTTTATTTGAAAAACACCAACATTTGGCTTAAAACCTTTGGCAGGAAAATTTGTATTGAATTTCAGTGGTGTCAAACTGCTAGTAGCTGAAGGAATGAGTCCGTTGCGAGTGTGAAAGACTTGTCGGCGTCATAGGCACGCACACAAAGGCGAGTGGGCGGGGCGTCGCGTCGCACGCGCAGCACCCGACAACAGCCGGCGCCCCAGAGTACAGTCGACGAGAACGGTCGTGGAGAAAAGTTGGTTTCGTAATGTTTATTTTGCTGAAGCAAATGTCAAATGCAGTATTATATATTATATTATTATTATTTAAACTTATATGTATAGATGTGGTGTATGCATCAACGACTTTATTTAATTTTAAACAAGCGACCTCTTCGCATGGTTTTTATGACTTGACAAAATATTGAGATATCTTTATTACTTGCAAGTTCAATGAAATTGTATTATTCACATAAACCTTCGAAATAAATTCTCTAAGTGCTAGTGAAAACCGCATCAAAATCCGTTGCGTAGTTTAGAAGAACAACGCGGTCACACAGACATACACGAAAGGCGACGTATAAATTTATAATAATGTATAGATTAATTTAGTCAGTCAAGTTTGAAGCCATATTCATTATAAATAAAGCATTAGTTTGAATCTTTTCTTTAAGTAGTTGGGGAAACTATACAGAATAGATGTGTTGTATTAAACAATACAAAATTAATATTTAATTTTACTTGTTAGGTTAGGTATGGTAAAGACTGTCTAGTAATTGTCTACCTACTATATTTTTATTTTATACTGAAACTGTCAAACTATTTTTGTATGACGAAAACTGTTAGAACAGGTCACTGAAAGCTGAAATTATAAAAAAAACTAACTCGAATACCTACTTATTCATACAAAAAAAATCTGTTATTTAACAATAAATCAAAATAATAACAATGAAATGCGTTACAAATTTTTGCTCTCCACTGTATAGTTACTGCGCCAACGCACGCCATATACGGGGCGCCTCCCCCCTCCGCGCCCCTATCCGCGCCGCCCGCCCTCCAACACCGTTTGGCTCACGTTTCGACATAGAGTGAACTACTGCAGACACGTCATTTCATTTAAGTTTTTATTTAACTAGTTTTTTTGCCGTGGATCTACTCGAAACTTGCATTTTAAGAGGAATGGGATACTTTCCAGTCTCTTATCTCATGACCCAAGCTATAGTCGCTTAAAAGCTTTAATAATTTGAGCTCTCATTCCATTTTATCACGAAGACTGCTATTTATCTACCCTGCTACCGATTGTACTATAACTATGTAATTGTAACTTTCAGTCTTGGTGATATCATGGGGGTCTACCACCAGCTCTAGTAACCCAAGGTCCGTAATTAAAAACTTTCAAAATCTAGTCGCAATCTTATCTCAGCGACAATCAATGTCAAAAACTCGTCAAATATGCAGGGAAATTAAAGGTATTTTTCACAGATTGAGACTGAGATCAGACTGTGAACGTTCTTAAAATTACGAGAATTGCCCCTCAGTGTAAATCGGTGTACGAACTCCTCGATTGAAACTTATGATGAGAGCTTGCCAAGAGGCCCCGACATGGGCACGTTATGTTGTGAAATGAGTGGCAATTATATAAAAGTTTAACCCTTAATTAATGGAAGACTTTTCAATTACCTGACCCACCCCGACCACAATCTGACACTCGAAGTATGTTTCATCATAAAACCAAGGGTTGATGTCTTCCTGCGAGGGAAAGGATTTTCCCTAGCTTGGAGGGTCGTGTTTCGTTATTTTATCTCACTTCAGCGTAGAAAAGAGATGGAGATATACAAGACGAATAGCGCCATCCATTTTTCACAACGGAACAGTAATGGTTTGACACTTTATAGTACAGCCCCAGGTACAAGTTTCGTGTCATTTATTTGCTTCCATTTGGTTAGTGAATACAGTAAGACTAGATTAGGTTTATTAATAGCATTAATCGGTTGATTGAAATAACAATAGCCAATCAAATCAGGCAGGAGTTTGACAATCAGTTAGCCGAGTTAGTTGAGCTGATTGGTTTTTCTGAATGGTGTTAGAGCAGCTGATGATTCTAACTGAACAGACAGCTGTGCTGCTTGGGAGTTTGTTGCGTCACATCTTCCCAGCGAAAGCACTGGGAAGTGGTGAAGTGCGGTCGTTTTGGGGGACTGTCTTACGTGATTTTGACGCGCGTAAAGTACTGATTCTCAGCCTAGTTTATAAATGACTAGATTTTGATTTGATCTTGAAAACGCTTATTTATTATCGCGATTCACACTTTCTGCGTCTTCAATCCATTGAAACTATCTTATATCATCATTATTACATCATGTAATGACTCACATAACAGAAATCAGTAAAACAACAAGTCTTTCTACCTACTGCCACACCTGCCGCCGACTGCTCTGAGTTGCGTCCGCGCATGTTTGTTTACACGGCAGCCGCGGTGCATTTGTTTTTTCTCAACGCGGTGTAGTGACTTGGCTCGCATCATTTACATAGTTGAGTACATCGAGGTTTCCACACATTAACCCGAAGGACAAAGATAATTTGAAGTTTCAGATAGTTGCGATGTTTTTTTTGCTTCGAAAATGATTTATGACTTATGACCTAAGTAGTTCTAGATTGTGTTCGGACTGTTGCTAAGTTTTTGAGTAAAATCAAACAGTTGTCAGTGCATTCATTAATGGTTTTTTCTATTCTTAGTACTTGAACGTATGTTGAAATAGGTAGGTGAGTTTCATATAGCCACACGCACAAATGCCAAACTAGAACTTCATTTCCCTTTTACTCCACAATAAAGGAGTGGTTCCGTATTTGATCAGAACCCTATTAACAAAGGCTTTTTGGCTCAACAAAGTCAATAGTAATGCTTAAGTCACAGCTCAATCCATCTACGCATCATTATGACGCAGTCACTTAGCTGACTTATCATTACGGAAAGTGCATGCATCCAATGCAATCATTTTTTTTTTTCACTAAGCAAATTTTTTCTTTTTCGGTATTTCAGAAAAACTTGTTTATTTTGATGATTATTTCCTCCACCTGGAAGATTACTAATGAATTTAAAGTCAGCATGTTTCAGAAACACAGTTAATAGAAACAGCCACCCATCTAAAACCTGACCTCAGCATTATCTCAACCGCAGCCATTCAACAAATATCTGTACATTGTTTTGTGTTGAAAACCAATAATGTTGTTACTACCGTTCGTTGCACTGTAGACAGTTTACTTTAGAACCAGCAGTTAACGTTCTGAGTTACTTTATTAGTTGCTAAATAGGGTTATATTATGGTGTTAAGGTCATTTGTGTGGGTAAGATTAAATGTTCAAAAATGAAAAGAACACTTCTCAACAAAAAATTCGTAACGGAAAACTACGTTTCGGCAATCAACTGGGGGTTTCTGATGAATAACCGACCAAAAATTTCAACGCAGGGTGATTCAGAACCATGTACAGTCAACAGCAAAAGTAGATGATCAAAATCAGAAATTCAATACTAATGAACGGAGTTCGCGTCAGAACTGTGTGGCGTCAAAGTGATTCAAAAATATGTGATTATAAATTGTACCAAAGATTTACTACTAGTACAGTCACATCCATGGTAACTGTGTGCACTTCATTCTAATTGCCTACTGCTGAAAATTGTCCTTTTCCAACCAACGAATGCTGCCTTGGATATACCCCTTTTACATTTACGATGTTACAGGTTTTTTCGACACGACAATATCAATCAGATTTTGGGCTGAAGTTTGGTATAAAGTAAAAATGAAAACTTGTTTATTTGGGGCACTCACAGGAAATTCAAAAGTAAAAAAGGAGAATTTAAAGCTAACAAAGTTACACTAAGAACAAAGAGAATAAAAAGCCTTTGCGAGGCCAAAAAGGCCCGCATAGAGATAGGAGCCTTTTTTTTTTTTTTTTTTCTGGTTGGGAAATCATCAAATGACTCCTCCCGCTCTGGGCGGAGCAGAAGGGAGTGTCAGACTTTTACTGACTAAAACCCACCCGTGTTCCTTCAGTTGCCTGTGCCAGGGGCCACGGTATCTCTTTCGAACAACCCGCAGCCCCGGCGGCATCGGTCCTGGCGGACCCCGTCAGTTCGTGCTGACAGCTCTTTGAGGCGCGCGTGGAACACAACGCGCCGTCGACCCGGGCCTGGTCCTTACCGGGCGGCGAGCTGCCCATAGCTCGCCGCCCGCAGGCCCGCGCCTACGGTGGCCGGGAGTCGGCTGTTGACTCCCGTCCAGGGCGTCTCCTGCGGCGGCTAGGCGCGCGAGGGTGCAGCGATTGCCTCTCCCTCACGCGCTCCGCCTCCTCCTTCGCGAGCATTACTGCTTCGCAGAAGGAGGTGACGGCCTCCCATTCACTCTCGCTCCGTACCATGGCCTGTATGAGGGCCGGACGCGAGAGGTCGCCGCCGCCGATCGCCGCCACGAGGACACGGCGGGGCCCCGCCCAAGCCGGGCAGACCTCCACCGTATGCTCCACCGTGTCCTCCGGGCGATCCCCACAGTGGTGACACCCTGGCGTTTCCTCCCGCTTTATTCTGAACAGGAACCTCCCGAAACAACCGTGTCCGGTGAGGACCTGCGTCAGGCGGAAGGTGAGGGTGCCGTGGCGCCTCTTTAGCCACTCCTCAAAGAGGGGACTTATCGCCGCAATTGTGGTGTGCCCAGAGATAGGAGCCTCAAAGCATCATAATCACTATTTGCTACGACTATTTCAGACTGTTATCCTATTGGTCTTAGTTACGTAATATTTAATATCTACTCGATACCAGACGACACATCCTTTTCATAGTCTGATTAATAATAATTACTGAAGCTGAAATCCGTTTCTAGCAGAACAACAGGATATAATTAGGGGAGTGTCGTTTTTCTTTTATGCCTTGATGGAAACAAGATTAAATCAAAATGTTATTTACTAATTCAATGTATTATTTTTCTGTGTATTTTCTTGTGTAATTATGATAACTATACCTAAAATGTCTCAATTCATTTTTATTTTTTATTTATTTATGATTACATGCACAACATTACCGAATTGAATCCCAAGACTTTGTACAGAGCAATTCATAAACTAAAAATTGACACAAAAATATACTTAAGTAGACTAGGTAAACACAAGAAAATAATAAAATGAACTAACAAAACACAACACAATAACAAAATGTAATCAAGTGACACAAAAAAATAAAAAACATAATTATCTAATTATTTACTACTTTCATCCATGTTCCATAGAAGGATAATGACAGAATTTGGAAAAAAAAATATTGGGGAACCGTTGGCAACATTTTAAAACAATGCCTTTTGTGTGCAAATTTTTTTATAGGGGGGAACAACAAAACCGGTTTTGCACGCTTTTTAAAACCACCTTTCCTTAAGAAACCTGCAGCTACCCCTGCCACGAGTACCTACGCATGTAAACCCAATTGTCGTTACCGAACAATAAATTGAAAGTTGTATACTTTTAAGGCAATCTTACAAAAAGTTTAAAAGAGTGTTGCGAAATTGTAAACAGGTGAGAGAACTTGGAAATTCGCGAAACGTGCGGTATCAATTTCAGTTTTAATATGACGCAGGCTAAGTTTGTGTTTGTGGGTGTGACGCTCGTCTGAAAGCTTATGTAATGACATCACGTGAGCTGAGAATTAAAAGAAAAAAACACGTGAGTGATTTCTACCCACTTAGTACTGAAATCAGTGGATAAGAATGAAAAACTTCAAAATTTTGAGTGAAGATTGAAATAATGAAGACACTGTTTAAGTAAATATGTTTAATTTTACCTTTTGTGTCTTTTTACAATGTAATACATAGCATGTGTAATTAGTAATTACACTAATAAAAAAAAAATACAAAGGAAACGTAAAGGTAGAGTAGGTCGGATATTTTGTTCTAAACATGACCGAATCCATTGCAAATGTCTTTGAACCATTCAAACTTGGGTAGCGGGATCGTCCGAAAGGGTTACCGCTGCCCTGGTACATAAAGGGCTAAGGAAGGAACACGGGTGGGTTTTAGTCAGTAAGAGTCTGACACTCCCTTCTGCTCCACCCAGAGCGGGAGGAGTCATTTGATGATTTCCCATCCACAAAAAAAAAAAAAAAAAAAACCATTCAAACTTTACAGTAATCGTATTTTAAAACTCCTAACAATAAAATAAAATCGCGCAAAATTCCAAAACTTTCCAATCAGTACAAGAAACTAGACGCACCAACCGTATCAAATCTGCGTATGCGCAATGTAATACGATACGCGCGCGCTTTCCTTATACAGCTGTAATGGCCGCCACTGACCAATCACAGGCGTCGTCGTATCGCCTACCACATTGTTGTGTAATGCTTAGGTATACTTTGCTCTATGTAATCGTTTCAGTTCTATTTTTAAATATGATTAGGTATTGGCTATTGATTTTGATAGTACATGATGCTTTGGAGTTGTTACTATATGTGTAGGTATGTGAGATCTCTGCTTATTCAGGAGATAAGTGAAACTGTACAAGCTAAATGACTCATTTGGAAACGACTTTATAGCGCAACATCCTATTATATAATATTATAAACGCGAAAGTTTGTATGGATGGATAGATGGATGGATGGATATATGGATGGATGTTTGTTATTGTTTCACGCCAAAACTACTGAACGGATTTGGATGATATTTAGCACACAGATAGTTTATAACCAGGATTAACATATAGGATACTTTTTATACCGATACTCCCACGGGATCGAAACTTATGCGAGTGAAACCGTGGGGTGCAGCTAGTAGACAATAAAATAATGTATTGTTGTGTGTAGGAACTAATCGCTTGCCTTAAATTGTGTAAGATATTGTGAAGGGTAGGCTATCCAATTCGTGTACAGGCATTCCTTAGGATGAGCAGTGGTTGGCCCAGTGGTAACGCTAACTAACGAGTAGTAAGCCAGTCAGGCACTTTATTTATTTATTTAATCTTTTCGCACAAAAAGGTACAAAGGAGGATTTAATGCCTTAGGCATTCTCTACCAGTCAACCAAGGGTGGTGAAGAGAGCTTGAAGAGAGCTTTACTTTGTGTAGATAATTTCATCACTACTGCTCTCAAGACGGTGATAGAAAACATCGTGAGGAAACCGGCATGTTTTCGAACCAACAATTTGAAGACATGTGACATCTACCAGCCCACACTGGGTCCGCATGGTATATTACGGGCCGCTCCCTCTCACAGAGAGGAGGCCTGTGTCCCAGCGGGGGGAACGTTATCGACTGATTATGCATTATGCATATATGTCTGGACTAATTGCTTGCTTTAAATTGTATAAGATACTAGCTGCGTCCCGCGGTTTCACTCGCATAAGTGTCAATCCCGTGGGAATATCGGGATAAAATATACACATACACATATCCTATGTGTTAATCCTGGTTATAAACTACCTGTGTGCCAAATTTCATCCCAATCCGTTCAGTAGTTTTTGCGTGAAAGAGTAACAAACATCCATCCATCCATCTATACAAACTTTTACGTTTATAATATTAGTAGGTTGTGAAGGGTAGGTTATCCAATTAATGTTCAATGTCATTAATTGCATGCCTTAGGCAGACCTTCATGGTTTCATTTTTGGTTTCATCCAAGGACTTTGTGGAAATCCATAAGAAAGATCTAATCTATACTAATATGGTAATATATTAATAATTCCTACAACACTAGATTCGAAAACATTGATATTTTTAATCAGAAGGCTACTTCTCGTAATTTAAAACGTTCAAAATCTAGTCGCAGTCTCATCTCGGCGACAAACAAATGTCAAAAACTTGTTAAAATGTAGGGAGATTAGAGGTATTCTTGACAGATTGAGACTGAGATCAGACTGTGAACGTTCTTAAAATTACAAGAATTGCCCCTCAGATCTTCAGAATCAGAATCAGATTAAACAGCAATACAATTTAGAAAATCTGTAGTCGATTCTATTTAAGTTTATAAATTATTAAGTAGGTAGTATTTTATTTATTTTTTATCATTATTTTTTTTTTCCTTTTTCCATCCCACAAATTTCGTTATTAGAAAGCATTCAATCAACCAATCATTTAATATTTCACTCCATTCATTCATGTACTCTGTTTTTATTTTTATTTCCCGTAGCATTAACAATCAACAAATTAGTAATAAGTGGATAATGTTGTTGGTAGTACGAGTATAATAAGTATTTTGTTTAATTAGTAAGTATTTTGTATAACATTTAATTGTACTCCTGTTTATAATCCCAAAATAAAATAAAATTGGGGACGCTAGAGGTCAGAAGTTAGTAGATTATGACCGAAGACATTGAATTATTTACCAAGTAAGCATATTAAATCTAGCCCCAGCTAGATGCCCCAGCTAGATGGAAGAACTACCTAAAAAAGGTGGCTGGGCTAGACTGGATGCGGAAGGCAGGGGGCAGGGTGCTGTGGCACAGTCTGGGAGAGGCTTACGTCCAGCAGTGGAATCTCTTTGATTATGCCAAAATGATCAGCTTAGTTTTTCTATATAATCCTTGTCAGTTACAGGCTGGCAAGTTGCCCCTATGTGTTATGTATAGTACTTGTTGCTTTACAAATGCTAACAATATAACGCGTGTTAGTAATTCTTAGCTAAGTTACGATACAGACCAATCAATCTTCTCTAGTAGGTATGTAAGCGTGAAAAAGGCACAAAAGGTTGTTGTGTGTGGATTGTTTTGTACGAAGACTGATCGAGAGTATCTTTCAACGAATAATACAACTGAATACTTATATAATCAGCCTTTAATTTTCCCACTGCTGGGACACAGGCCTCCTCTCTTCGAGAGGGAGCGGGCTGTAATCTACCACGCGGGCCCAGTGCGGGTTGGTAGATGTCACATATGTTCGAATTTTTGGTTCTAGGACATGCAACTATGTCCTAGAACCTCACGATGTTTTCCTTCACCGTTTTGAGAGCAGTGGTGATGAAAAATATACACAAAGTAAAGCGCCTGGCTCGGTACCCACGACCTGCAACTCGTAAGTCGCCGTTGTTACCACTGGGCCACCAATGATCACTACAAACACAGGTACATTTAACTGAATACTTACATTGCTTTTAAACCCCGACGCTAAAACGACGGGGTATCGCTACTATTTTAAACTTTAACAGAACGTTAGGCTAATAATTAGAGCGGTCCCCCGACGGGACAACATTAAATCAAAAAATTTCATACGTACTTACGTAGGGTCATAATTTCAAGGTTATTTTTTCTTTTTATAGGGTTTCACGTTTTTACTTTTTTTGTTCTATTTGTGGCTATTGTTTTTTTTTTTAATTGTTTTGGCTTTTAATATTATTTTGTGGCGGGGGTTTTACTTGGAGCGAGTGTTAGTTGTCAATTTGATAACAATTTATTTCCCTTACATTAGATTGTGAGTTTTCATAGCAAGAAGTAACTTCTTGTTCCGTTAAATTGTTATCAAATTGACAACCAACAGTCGCTGCGAATAAAACACTGATAATTATTCAGCTGTATCCGGGTCGGCTTCCAGTCTAAGCCGACCCGAAAAAAGTTGGGGAAGCGATAGTAGTAAAAACTATAAGGCTTTTGACTACGTTGTGCGAGGTCTATTCAAAAGAAAATATTGAATTTTCGCGGGCTATGTACATTCGATTATCGTTTTTTTTTTATGTTGGTACACATATGTTTATCATATGTTGGCATTATCAGCCAATTTAGATTAGTAGTTTGTCGTTGACAATTGTAAATTTTAGTACCGTTTTTGTGTGTTCTTCGATTTTTGATTTATGAAAAAAATGGATGGATGAATGGATGGATGGAATATGTATTATATTTTGCGTTAAAAATGGAATTAAGTGCTCCAAGGCACTTGAAATGTTGACTGTGGCATTCGGCAAGTCCACTTTGTCTCAAAAAAGTGTTTATAAGTGGTACAAGCGCTTTACAGCCACGTCAACTAGCGAAGAAAACATCGAAACAGTGAAAACATTTGTTTTGGAAAATCGTCGAATTACTATTGGGGAAGTTGCGGGGGATGTTGGCATGCCTATATCAATCGGCTCATGCCATGCATTTCTCTCGAATGTTTTGGGCATGAAACGTGTGGCAGCGAAGTTTGTTTCGAAATTGCAAAATTTTGAGCAAAAGCAACGTCGCATCAGTATCGCTTCCATCGATTTTTTGGCCGAAAACAACACCGTAATCATGCCTCAACCACCGTATTCACCAGATTTGGCTCCCTGCGACTTTTTTCTATTTCCAAAACTGAAGAGACTAATGTAAGGAATGCGTTTTGCCACAATAAAATTGATGAGATAAAGTCAGAATCGAAGAACGAGCTGATGACCATACCGAAATGCGCATTTCAGAAGTGCTTTGAGGATTGGAAGAAGCGCTGGCATAAGTGCATTATATCTGAGGGGGATTACTTTGATGGGGAAAAAATGGATATTGATGAATAAATAAATACTTTTCAAAAAAATTCAAAATTCACATTTTCTTTTGAATAGAGTGGTATGTGTATATTTTATGTCTTTTTTGTAATGTGCGTTTGGTTTATGCAGAATATTTATATTTTCATTCTTTTTCTTTGTATAAGTATCTGTCAATGTTGATTTTGCTGGGCTGTAGAGGCACGTAGATAAGTAATTAAAAAGATTGGCATTTGATTTTTTAAGTTCTAGATTTTTTTTCCACGTTAACGAAGATTCATCTGTGAGCAAGTGCACCAATGTAATCTAAAGAATAATAATCATCTGCAGAATATTTTATAAAACTTATTTTATCCTTACAGAAAAAAACTTACGATACGAAAACACGATTTCAATAAAATCCAACATTAAGTACGTGACTACGACTGCTTGCTTTGGGAGTAGGGTAGCTGTGTTGTATCTCGTATCATTAGGGACATTACCTTGAGAATGCTGAAACGTCCCATGTGCCCGATGGGACTTCCCATCGGCAAATTATACGAAATTCTTACCAACTTCCAATCAAAAATCAAACTTTTAACTTTATTTGACCTTTTTAGGGAATTTTCGAAAATCCTGTCTTGATGCTTACTCTCGTTACATAAGGAACTCATCACATCATCATGTCCAGACATAGCCCTCTCCAATTGCTCGCCATTTAGCTCGATTCTCGGCAACTCTCATCAAGCTGCTATCAGCCACCCTGCGAAGAACTTCGCTCGACCTAGCCTGCGGGCGTCCTACCTTACATTTGCCGATTGGCTATCTCTACTCAAGAACACGTCTACCCAACGGTCAGCGGTTCTACGGCTAATATGACAGGACTATTGCCACTTCAGCTTGCTTGTTCTGTGAGGTATGTCGACAACTTTGGTTCTCTGCCGGATCACCTCATTCCGGAACAAGAATTAGGAACTCTTGTGCAAAATTAGATACCTCTAGACTCAGCGGTTCAGTGTTTCACCGACGGTCAGCGCTGGCTTCGGTCGAACAAAGCTATATCAATGAAAACTTATGAACAGCTACTCGTACAGTGCAGCGCTGATGAATCGCTACGCGCGTACAGCTACGTCCCGCTGAAAGAGCACTAAATCCAGCTTTAGGCTGTGCGTTCTCTGTCAGTGAATTTTAGATTTTTAATAATTAGATAACATCGTGTCTATAAGCAGTGGTAGCCCAGTGGTAACGGGCGCGACTTACAAGTTGTAGGTCGTAGGTTTGAACCCCGACTGGCGCTTTATTTTGTATAAATTACTTCTTCACCAAGGCATGTCTTAGACCCAAAAATTTTAAGACATGTGACATCTACCAACCCACACTGGTCCCGCGTGGTGGATTACAGCCCACTCCCTGTCACCGAGAGAAGGCCTGTGTCCCAGCAGTGGGATTATTATAGGTTGTTTATGATGATCGCGTCTTGCTCATCCGTAGAACGTTATTTAGGAATTAAAAGTGTATTGAAGTTCTTATCTGAAAGCTTATTTAATACAGACTCAATTATCAGATATTTAACTAAGATCTCCGAAACCTCATCTCAACGAATTCAAAATCCAATGCAATAGAACTTAGATCAAATAACTATAAATTCTTAACGAAACTCGAGTCACCCTATTCCAGAGGCTTAGTTGCGTAGCTACGGATTGCAACCCCCCTTCGACCCTCACTTCCCCGGAACCCAGCTCGGAGCTCCATCCGGGGGAGCCACTTGTTGATCATCCGGGAAAATTAGCGGGAAAAACCGATAAACAGACGGTTTTTCAAACTGTAAAAGGAAAACCGTCTAGTCTTAAATATTCTTTGTAATTTGGACGACTATTCTGAACTTGACATTCGGATATTGGCGAGGAAATTAAGATGTTTGTCTTTGAATTTGAAAGTAAAAGAATTGATTTGAACAATAGAGTCTTAGGGTAGCTTTTGTTTTAAGATGTTGAGATAATGATTAATGTTTTTGTAGAATTTAACGCTAAAAAAATATTAAAACTAGCACAATAATGTGTAAGTCACTTTATGGAATTAATTTCAAATAATTCTATTTTAAAGACGTCTTCGACAATCACCTGAAAACATATCGCAACTCAGATAAAGTTTGAAATCTCAGGGTGCCTGACTTTAGAGAATGCTCCATGTACTAATGCCTCCTTAATGAATATCGGGGTAAAAAGTATTCTCATTGTAAAAGCCAATTATTTTCAAAAGAGTAACCATGGCGTTTCTTGCCGTCTCTTCTCCATAGGAAACGACCAATTGGGTATGTCAAGAAAAAATATCCTACGCTGATTCCAAAACCTTTTCGAGGTGTTAGGTTTCTTAACCTTAATTTTCTATTTTTACCGCTTAAAATTATAAAATGGAGTTTATTTTAAACATAAATACATAATCCACTTGACTTTCATTTGACCTCCAAATGACGTCACAAGTAAGCAGATCGGGAATACTTTAGATGCCTCCCATGATAAAAAATCAAGTCATATGTCAACTTTATGGATGACCATAATAATATAATGCCATGGGTAGTGCGAAAATGGCCTTTGAATCGATTCAAATCAAACGTTGAAAATCAATTCACACAAAAATTTTAATCCCGTGTTCTGAATGATCTTTAATCAATATAATGATAGCTAAAAGAAAATCCATTCCCTTTAAATAATAATCATTCGAACTACTTTGTAACTACCTACTAATGGTGTTGGAAACTTGCAAATAGAACTACTGTAGCTACTTGTTGATTGGCTTGATAATAGTTTCGAAATAAATCATTCACGGTCGTGCACCACTAGGTACATAGTAGATACTATGTACTATCCGTCATCACTCGACAAAAGTACTAAACTCGCATATCCAACGACTAGTAAGGACATATTAATAATAATACAAAATTAGTAACTATAATCGATTAACTGTAAACGAGTTACTAATTTCATAATCGATCAGTTTAAAGTAATAAGTAAAATTTCGATCATTTCCACCTCTAAAACTGTCAAGTGTCATGCTTGAAGTTGCTGATGACAAACAAAAAACGTCAATATTATGATTTTTTTATTCTGTTACACGTGGCAAAGATATTGAACTCTTCAGCCTACTTTTGAAGTAAAATTTAGAAAATTTATTTAAAGTTAATGACTGCTTGGAAAACCAAAATACTGAAATTAGTTGCTTAAAATAACTAAATCTAATAATTAAAATTATTAAAAAAAAATACCTCAAAAAAACTTTACATACCCAATTAGAACCGTGCACCTAGCTCCTGACGTTTCATAAGTGCCCATGTAGGATTATGAGAAATAATATATTTTGATTTTGAATCCTGGGTATCTAACTATCTGTGTGCCAAATTTCATCCAAATCGGTTCAGTAGTTTTTGCGTGAAAGATGGATGTTTGTTAAACATCCATCCATACTCACAAACTTTCGCATTTATATTATTAGTAAGTAGGACGTAAGACAGGGGGTCTGTGTTTATGTAGTATAACGATAACTATACCAAACAATACCTGTATCAAAAGCTAATTCCTTCGAGATAAAAATACTATTGGAACGCGAAGGACACGACTCCAAACGCCAAGGACGCAAAATCCAGTAATTCAGAAAATCTATCGCATTTTCCCTCGACATCGCCTCCCCGACGCCTGGGGGTTCATCAACGTTAAATCTTAATCCCTGTCAATTTTTTTCTTATTAGAAGTATTCTTTACAAGTACGTCCACTACTTAGATGGCAGATAAGTAGTGTTAAGTTCGCATCGCGATCAATACATAGATTAGGTACTTTTTACAAGCTGGTAATCAACAAAGAGGTGATCATCTTTAAATCATTGCGACGTGTCTCGGTCGACCTGCAAAGGTAAACTATGCTTGATGAGGTTAGTATAGGTAGTGACGGGTAGGTTACTACTTGTGAGAACATCAACGTCGGCTGTCGCTAAAAATCTCTGCTGGGGCTCTGTCTCGCATAGGGTCGTAGTATTATGCTGAGCGATGGTCGCTTTGCGTGGATGTGACGCATATTTTCCCCCAGGTTGTTTTTTGTGTGTATGTTCTTTCTCTGCACCATGTTTACCGCAAATACACGCACCTTCTTTCTAACATCAAACAAATACTCGTACAGTTCGTCGAAGAGCACATTTTAGCTTCATTGATCTTGGTCGTCTAAGAAACTATTGACAGTCTTTACGGGCAGTCAGCTGATGTCTAATACTCGATAATTGACAATTAGGTATTGTATTTCTATCTTGCTTAAGATTTCGGTATTCTTCAGTGGGCAGGTAACTCGTTAGACTGTCAAATTCTAATGGCACCTCGATTCATAATATCTACTTTGTTGTATGTTCTGTCTAGCCTTTTCCCAACAATGTTGGGGTTGGCTTCCAGTCTAACCGGATTCAGCTGAATACCAGTATGGTCAGATAGACACAATATTCCTTGTTAAAACTGGTTGCTAGACTTTAGGGCTTCTGACGACCCGTAACGACTGTCAAAGATGTAAGAACAACCAACGGCAACAGTTTCACTTTGCTTTCCGAGGCACGGAGGGGTCTCGATATGTAATGGATGGTCACCCATCCACGAGCCGACCGCGAATATACCTAATTGATAAACACCCGCATTTAGGCTAGGCGACGAACGTAACTCAAACTCAAGTCATTTATTTCAATTAAACCATTTATAGGCCCTTTGAATTGTCAAAATTAAATAGTCGGTCAGTTAGTCAGAAAGTTGAAGCTATTAACACAAATCAAACAAGTATTTATACTTACAGCTTCAAAATATCGAAAGGAAAACCGATAATACACCTACACAACTTTGTACCGAAACTAAACAATTAAACAACAAAATATTTAACTACCCACATAGCCGGCATAATCCTTAGAGAGTACCCGCGGCCCAAAAATTTAGATAAGTGTCCGGGCCACCGTAATCCCAAGCACTTGCCCTGAAATATTCATCACAAGGTCGTAACTCGTTGACTCGAACTTAATATATCGATTTTGTATGTTGCTGGCTGATGGGAAATGTTGTGTATAAAATATGTTGAGTCAGTGACAAAAAGATAAATAAATATGGTTTGGCGCTTTTAAAATGTTCTTTTGTTTATACATAATTAGCCTTTAACGTTCCCACTACTGGGACACAGGCCTTCTCTCTGTAAGAGGGAGTGGGCCGTTTACTCTCACCACGTGGGCTCAATGTGGGTTGCCGGATCTCACATGTCTTCGAACTTTTGGTTCTAGGACATGCCGGTTTCCTCACGATGTTTTCCTTCACCTTTTTCCTTCACATTTTTTTCTTTTTATAAATGTATGATTAATTTAACATGTGTACTTAATAGGCTGCATACTTAAGCGTTTCTGAACTGTTATAAAAGCTTTTTTTTAAACGAGTCAAAGGAAGTTAGATGAAGATGGCGAAAAAGGAAAAATAAAAAGAAATAAAAGGTTAAGATGTAAAAGGTGTATTAAAATAAGTAAACTTTTTGTGCAACCTTGAAGTTTTCCTGGAGATCCCACACACTACATTAATTCCTAGACGTTACTTCCTGGTGTTCAAATTCGTAACGCTTTGTGAGCTTAACTAGGATCTATCAGAGGTAAAGAAGCAATAGGGCGTACCAAGGAGGTTTTTCTTAAGCCGTCGATGTGGGAGTTCGAATAATAAAAAAAAATCTGTTTATCCATACATTATGTCGAGTTATGCGAACATAAATCTATGGATCAACTGATTTTTTTTTCACGATTTCAGGGTTGGTCCCGTAGTAAAGGTTGTTCATAATGATGAGTACAATGACCCCTTTTAAGAATTAAAACGTTAAAAATTTAACGGTGTAAATTATTTATCTTGCAAAGGAATAAACATCAGTTCAATTTATTTGTATAGCAGTAAGGTTCACTATCGAATACTAAAAATCGGAGTTGATGATGAGAAGTCGTGAGGCGAAACACGTCAGCTCCTGGACAAGAATTATGATAAAAACCAAGAGTGTTATGAAGAAGAAGGTTCACAACAATTAAATATCTCTAATGTTTTAATTACATTCGAATTTAACTTATCAAGCGTCAACGCTTGATAAGTATTAAACATAATAAATACACAATGAACGCACACGCTTATACATAATAAATACACAGTGAATTTTATCTATTGTTGTATGTATATTGTGGCGAGTTTACCTTACAGTATTACATTGCAATTTTGCTCTGTGGAAATACAGTTTGGCGACATGGACGCGCAAACTGTAACCGTGAATTCAGCATTTATGATTCTTTAGCGTAGAAATTTTTCATCGGTTATAAGAAAAAAAATGTTCTGTTTCATAGAAAAATGTAATACCTACCTACGTGGTAAAAATATATGGAACAACATTTTTTCTTTAAATAACCCATTAGAAATTTCACCGCAGGGGGTCGGACAGGTTGCACGTCGATGTCCCTGCCACCCTGTACAAGTACGGAACCAGTTTTAATAGCTATAGAAAGTTTTATAGATGAAAAGAAAAGTTAAATTCTCAATTCCGCATAAACCTGCTACAAACTAGGGCTGCCGCGTAAATAACAAAGGCTACACAAACGACTAAGGATGTCACTTAAACGAACGCTCACAAGACAGTTAGACAGTTCAAAGGAGTTTAATCGCAGTAATAACACGCAATTTACATAAAAAATGTTGAGAACCCACGACATCGATGTCCTGCGTACACTCAACTTCAGGCCATAGTAAAAATAATACTTTGACAACGCCTTTACTCTGTTGCAGTACGGGCGGCTATCGTAGGTTAAATATTACGTGCGGTCGAGCGTACTATTGGCTATATTTTTAATGCCAGTACTTAACTGCATTTGTGTATAAAATCAATGGGAGTGCCTATTCACATCACTGATTCATTATTCATCAATGTGTGGTATAGTGTTGTCTTTTCACACGCTGTTTAGAGTTTGCATCCTCATCTGCTTAGCCTTTTCTCTACTACGTATGTTGGGGTCAGCTTCCAGTCTAACCGGATGCAGCTGAATACCAGTATTTTACATGGAGGGACTGCCTATCTGACTTCCACAACCCAGTTACTGCGTAATACGATTCCCGTTGGTAAGACTGGTGGTCAGACTTTTCGGCTTCTGACGACCCGTGACGCTAACGACTGTCAAAGATCCACGAATGACAGTCGGGACTAACAGCCTCACGTGCTTTCCGAGGCACGAAGGGGTCTTGGTCTGTAAAGATGGTCACCCACCACGGACCAACCGCAGCAAGCGTAGCTTAACTTAATCGATCGACCCATGCGACTGTTATTACTTAGCCAGAAGCCCCTCAGCTGTTTAGAGTTGGAATTTGGAACTTTTATTATTCTTGCGCAATTCCTTTATCTTACCAATTGTTATTGGTTACTTTAAGCTCGCGTAACTTTGATCTTCTACTTAGCGTATCTATGGCAAAAAGTTTAAACATCTTTGGCCCAAAATTCAGCTGCGCGAACTCTGCTCACTGACGCAGCCATAAGATCATCTCGTGCACAAGTGACAGGGTTTGCGGTACAGGATGGAAGGTGGGCCATTTGATTTTTCGGCTTTGATATCAGTATAGTTTTATACTCTGACAAGGAGGCGACGCATTTTTTCTTCAACAAGCTTTTGATTGACGACACGGTTGGCGCAGTGGCTGAGCGATCGACTGCTGCGCTGCGTGTCGCGGGTTCGATTCCCACACGGAACAAATATTTGTATTGCCTACAGGTAGTTGTTCCGGGTCTGGCTGTTAGTGTATGTGAGTTTAAGTGTTTGTAAACGCACCGACGATACAGGAGTAATTCCTAGTGTGGGGCAACGTTTTTTTTTAAAAAAAAGGAAAGAAAAGAAGAAGAAAGAATTAGAACATTAAGGCTTGACTAAAATCGAATTGTCATTTTTCGAACAGCAATCCTAACGAAACGGGTTGTTCGACAATACTTACTGTGTTTGGCTACCAAATAAGACAATGAGGGAAAGTAAGGTTAGGAAAAAAAAATATTTACTATTTATCTACAGTGTTACAATAGGTAGATGGAGAAATACACAATACAAAGTTTATTTCATGACCCAACATAGAAAACAGCTTTCACACAATTATATTAAATATTCGTTATTTAGAATAATTAATACCTAGGTACCTACTTAATTCTAAAATATATAACAACTTATAATTATGTAAAACTACATAGCAAATAATAAGAGGAAATATTCTTAAACTAATAGAATCTTACCTAAGTGATAGATTGCAATGCACAGAAATCACAAGAATATGTCCAGTAACTAAGTTGCAAAAAACATATACCTCGGCAGCAAGGCTGATCCAATATGGAGTTCCTCAGGGTAGCGTATAGAGACCCCTGTTATTTTTAATATATATTAATGACCTACCGAAAATAGCAGGGCATGAAATGGTACTTTTTGCTGATGATAGCACGGTTATTATAAAATGCAACAATCCTGGTAATTACGAACTTGACATTAATGACACTCTCTCGAAAATAGTTAATTGGCTTAAGGACAATAATCTTGTAATAAATCTAAATAAAACTAAAACTATACATTTCCACCAACGGCTTGTAAATACTCCAGTTAATGTCACCTATAATCAGTCTAGAATAGAAGAGGCTAGCATTGCAAAATTCTTGGGTATCTCTATAGACTACAAACTGACCTGGAAACCACATCTGGAAGAAGTTTGTAAACGATTAAGCAGATCAGCGTACCTTCTATTTCAACTGTCAAAAAAAGTAAGTACTGAAACACTCTTAACGGCATATCATGGATTGGTAGCCTCGGTTTTGCGTTACGGTGTTGTTTTTTGGGGACAGTCAACAAAACGAGAACTTGTTTTTTAAATGCAAAAGATGTATACGGTCAATGCTTGGTTTAAGAAGGACTGACAGTTGCATGCCGTATTTAAAAAAATACAATATTTTAACTTTTCCTGCTTTGTACATCTTGAAACCTCTTTGTTTGTAAAAAATAATCATATCTTATTTTAAAAAATGGCCACAGTCAAGAAATTACCCATACGTGCTCAATATATGAACACATTATGCCATGTAAAATGTAAAACTGCACTGATGAAGAAAAGTTTCTTTGGTATTGTTCCCCAAGTTTTTAATAAAGTTCCCGATGCAATTAAATGTAGATATGCCATTACAAAAATTCAGAAACATTCTACAGAAGCTGGTACTTGAAAACTGCTATTACACATTAGACGGTTTCTGAACGACAAGTTTAATTAATCATAATTTTGGAATTATTATTATGTTATTATTTTATTTTATTATAATGCAATTGTAATTTTTGATAATTTTAATCTCTGCTGACATTGTATTTTTTTTTTTTTTTGACATTTTGACTTTTTTAATTTAATTAATTTTGACGACTGTAATATTGCTGACATTGTTTTATCTTTCTGTACTATTTTATTAAACTTTTGACAATTTTTATTTGTTCACATTGTGAGTTTAAGAGATTTTTTTACAATTAATTTAATTTTGATCATAGCATCACTATTTTGTATGCCTGTCGACGGAACATCGGTTGGACCAAACACTATATATACATAAGATCATTGTACCCTGTGTTCACAAAAATAAATGAATTTGAATTTGAATTTGTAAGATAGACGCTGATTCCTACTCAAAAAACAAAGAGAACTATACATATATTAAAAAGTTCCAATTCTCTAAATTTATTTGTTTCATTTCATGTAAGAATATTGGACTCGTTTTTTCAAACAAATTAATTAGTTATTAAGTTGTACTTACAGCAGACAGAAGACACTAGAATACAAGAAAGTAGACTGCATAATTATTTCATAAGAAAACTTAAATCACAATAGATACTAGTCAGTCCATTGCTTCAACAATTTTCTAAACAATACTAAGTGGTGCAAGCCTGGTTTCTGAGTCTTTCAATTATTCTAACTAGCTGTAACAATAATTTATTACAGAAAAAACGCAGTTAAGTTTCACAAAACTATATATTTCCAAGTAAAAATGGACATTACAGATAAGAAATAATTGTATCTTCAGAGATGCTACATAGTGAACCCGTACAGCAAACATAAAATAAACAGTAAAATGTGTCAAGATATTGAACCAACGGCACCATCAAACTCCGGTAAAAAATCAGTAAGTAAATGAACCTCAGAAACCGCGCACGTTTTGTAACAGGCTTTAAAATAATATTAATTAATCCAATAGATTTAACTGATTTATTAATAATTATGTTGAAACAGTGGTCCCCAAGCTCGGGCTAACGTGATCATATATCATCCATATTTAATTGTTCACGCTTATTGCTATCGTGATCTTGATCAGTTGAACGTTCTCCTGGTGGTAACACATTTACTACTATTAATACAATGTCCAATGCAAGTACAATAAAATAATGTAATGTTCCTGAAATATATTCTCTTAAAAGCAGCAATCCAGCATGATTAGATATCAGTAAGAAATTCATCGACAGAAAAATAAACTTTGTAATATAATAGCAATATATTTTACACCAGTAATATTTACGGAAAAACACAATGTACAATATAAAGTTATATAAACATGGTATCGCTGCACTACCTAGAAGAATAAGAAGCAATATTCCTCTATTTGTTGATACATAGCTAAAATATATTACAAGAATCCAAATTAAGGTCGTTACGAAAGCCACACCCCACCCAAAAAGGCTAGTTCTTAAATATTTTCTTTGGGTATACCCATTGAAAACTTGCAAAATATCAACGTAATATTTATTGTGTAATATGATCAAGAACCAGTGGTTTCTAGCGGTTAATAAGTAAGTAAATACAATAAAACTTATGGTGAGTAGCCGTGAATTAATTATACTTTTTACGACACCATTTTCATCGTGAAGCTTGTACATAATGATAGTGGAAACTGAATATAGTGAGGTATTTGCTAAAATAGCGTTGAGATAAATATAGTTTGAGAAATCACGGAATTTCTTAATGATACACCATGATATCACTCCGCACACGAAAGTTGCTGCTGTCACCACGAATGAGATGTAGTGTATATAAAACAGGTAAGTCCCTGGAAGCAGCATAACCTTTTCAAACATTTGTTAATTTCACTTAGCTCACTTGTTCAATTTTAAATGATAAACATGATATACACATAGACGAGTAAACAATGGTTATATGTATAGGTGTAAGAATAGATTATAAAATACTTTTACACTTCAACAATAAATTAATTTTAGTCCACAATATTTAGTCACATCACAAACGGTCTCCAAGTCCTGTCCTGCTCACTGTGTAATTTCACCTGCAGTCTTCTTACACCTCTCCGAAACCACTGCTAATGATGTCACTGTCGAACGAGTTCTGGACGAAGTTCATTTAATTTCACTTAAATAATAATTGGAATCACAAAGTCAACGATATAATTGTTAAATTTGTTAATAACTTGGAGTATAGTGGTGTCGTGTACGAAAACGGGTGTTTCTTCAGAAACGGTCGACAGAATAATGGTCGTAGATCAGGTAAAACCAATGCTATAAAATGTAATAAGGAATATTATTATGGGTATTTTATTGTTGCATTATGTTATCTATATATTTTCCTGTTTGTAAGGTATTTTTAAATCTTATTATAGCTACCAGACAGCGTATTATAATAGTATTATCAGTCAAAAGTCCTTGTTAAAAAAACCCAATTGGAAACAAAAATCTCTTCAGTTAAAACCCTTTAAACAGCTGTTATGAAAATGGTGCACGATCTTATTTTGTGTACGCTTTGCTATTCAATCTCTAACTGCATACCTAGCACACACTACGCTACACTGTCAGGTGTCATAACTACGGATTAACGCTAGTTAGAGATCAGTGGTGACCCTGTGGTAATGGCCCTGACTTATGAGTTGCAGGTGAGTTTGAGCCCAGCCAGGCGCTTTTATCACCACTGCTCTCAAAACGGTGAAGGAAAAAATCGTGAGGACACCGACATGTCCTAGTACCAAAAATTTTAAGACATGTGACATCTATCAGCCTGCAATGGGCCCGCGTGGTAGATTATAGCTCACTCCGAAGAGAGGAGGCCTGAGTCCCAACAGTGGAAACGTTATGGGCTGATTAGGCTAAACGCCACTTAGACACCACGAAACAAATGTTATGGAATATGTAGGTATACTAAGTTTCACCAAGAGGAATTTAATAACTAACTAACAAGAATCCATCATAGTAGGTAAACAAGTAAAGCTAAAAAACTTTTAAAATCAGCACCCACGTGGCCTGACATTTATCCATATCACACCTACCATTTCTTCGTAATAATAAACAGGATTGCAGAATATCCCATATTTAAGAGCTAAGTCACTTTTATTAAAAAATTTGATATTGCTATTGAAATTCATTTTGTGTTGATCATTTACGTGGAATTGCACAAATGTAAACAGGAGAATTTTTAAAAGCTGGGAATGTAGATGAAAACTACTATCAGTAGGAATGGGTTTCATTTTGACAGTTCAACAAAGTTCATTTCGTTGTTTATGGTGTTGAGCAGACACATTTTTCGAACATATGAAGCAATGGATTAGCAATATCCTTCAAAATTATTCAGAGAGAGATGGATAGTGTGTTACGCTATTAGGGTGCAGGTTATGGTAGCCATATACGTAACGATCTACTAGCGCAACTATATCGTTCCGTGTGTGAGGAATGAGGAAAATGTCATGAGAAAAGTTTTGAACATGAATGGTGGATGGCTATAAGAGTATAGGTAGGCCAGAGACACGATGGGTGGACTGTGTGAAAGATGAAATAGCTAGAAAGGGGGTGACTACTGAGATGACGACCAATAGCGAAGTATGGAATCTTACTTCCTACTAATATTATAAATGTGAAAGTTGGTATGGATAGATGGATATGATGGACTATTTCACGCAAAAACTACTGAGCGAATTTGGATAAAATTTGGCACACAGATAGTTTATAATCTGAGGGGTAATTCTCGTAATTTTAAGATCGTTCACAGTCTGAAGGCCAATTCTCGTAACTTAAAACGTTCAAAATCTAGTCGCAGTCTCATCTCAGCGACAAACAAAATGTAGAGAAATTAGAAGTATTTTTTGACAGATTGAGACTGAGATCAGACTGTGAACGGTCTTAAAATTACGAGAGTTGCCCCTCTGATCTAACTATATAAATTTATACAAAAACAAAAGGATATTGAGGTGTCGAAGTAGTCGTCCGCATTGCTGTAATAATTTCATTTTTTTTCCGCTGTACACCAGTAGGTATTAACGCAACAACAAGTTAATATGTCCCTTCATTCCTAACTAACAGAGTTACCAAACGGTTCATTAATGATGTTACTTCGAAACCAAAGTTGGTAACAGTCCGAGCAATAATTTTATTTACCTTGAATTGAATCTATAAGTTCGAATAGAAATATTGCCCAAATTAATTTGCTATTGTTTGTAAAACTCCCTTGTTTAGGGTTCCCTATCCTAAGAGTGCCAAAGGAACCCTATTACTAATCCTCCGCCGTCCGACAGTTGATTTTTTTCGGCGTTTTTTGCTTTGTGGTACGGAACCCTTCGTGTGAGAGTTTGACTCGCACTTGGACGGTTTTTTCTAATTTCACAGAATCGTATTAATTAAATGATTTTTTTGATTCTTTATTTATTTATTACAGAAATTTAATCAATGGGATTTTCTTAGTAACAGCCTGGAGTTTGGAAGTTGGCGGCATGATGTCCCCGTGCCTCGGAAAGCACGTTAAGCCGTTGGTTCTGCGCCTGATCTTTCTCCAGTTGTATCGGATTGCCGTCCCATCGGACTATGAGGGAAGGCAAAGGACACCTGTGTCCACACTTGTGTACTATTAACCGCGCGGATGGCTAGTCTCCGCTGAGACTGGCCGCTAGGCTGAAATTTGATCTGGAGAACTATTAAGTATTCTATTTTGGTATATTTTTTTTCTGTAGGTTAATTATTGCCCAATCAGCTGTGGGCTAAAATAACCACCACTTAGAGCTCTGACACAGCTAGAAGATGGCGGGACGAGCTGGAGAAAACCAACGACCAGTGGTCCACTTTAGCCCTGGATCGAAAGAGCTGGAAGTCATGGGGAGAGGCCCAGTAGTGGGATGATGCAGGCTATGAGTAACACTTCACTTTTTCCTTGAACTTTCGTTTCATTTTTCCTTTTGTTACTTTTTTTTTACATAATTTGTTTTATTTTTAAACTGTGTTTAGTTTAGTTTATGATCCTGTACGATTCGCAATAAATACTTTTTCTTTCTTTCTAACAGTAAATTATTTATTTATTTTTAGCTAGACCTTATCAGGTTGGTTACTTACAGGTCAATAACCTTATTACCTGTCAGTAAAGTGCTTGGTAAGTACTGATAGATTAGTCTGTTCAACTGCACGATTGAGACCATTTATAACTTAGATTTTTTATGAAAGTTAAATAAATATTTGAGTTCACGTAAACATGAACCAAGGTAACCGACATCAGGCCTCCTTGCCGGACTGCCGCCATGGGATCTGGAGGCGATAGTCCTCGCGCGCCTGTATGACTGCCGCGCGGAGGCACTACGTCGGGGGGAAACTCTACCCGCGGCAAATCGCGGCGGAGCGGACGGACCTCCGGCGCGATCTCATGGCGGAATGGAAGGCGCGACTATCGCAACCCAGCGCAGGGCACGCCACGATAGTGGCGGTAAGACCCCTCTTTGAGGAGTGGCTAGAGAGGCGTCACGGCGTTCTCACCTACCGCCTGATGCAGGTCCTCTCCGGACACGGTTGTTTCGGGAGGTTCCTGCACATCATCAGGCGGGAGGAGACACCCGGGTGCCACCACTGCGAGGATCGCCCAGAGGACACGGTGGAGCATACGGTGGAGGTCTGCCCCGCTTGGGCAGAGCACCGCCGTGTCCTCGTAAAGGCGATCGGCAGCGGCGGCGACCTCTCGCGTCCGGCCCTGGTTCAAGCCATGGTCCGGGGCGAGAGGGAGTGGGAGGCGGTCACCTCCTTCTGGGAAGCAGTCATGCTAGCGAAGGAGGTGGCGGGATGGGCGAGGGAGAGATCCTCACGCCTCAGCCGCCGCGGGAGACACTCCGGGCGTCGGGAGCCGCGTGACGACTCCCGGCCACCGTAGGCGCGGGCCTGCGGGCGGAGAGCAATGGGTAGCTCTCCGTCCGATCAGGACCAGGCCCGTGCCGGACGGCGCGTATGTGTTCCACGCGCGCCTCAAAGAGATGTTGACGGGGAAGAGATGATGAGATGTTGACGGGGCCCGACAGGGCCGAAGCCTGCCGGGGTAGCGGGATCGTCCGAAAGGGTTACCGCTGCCCTGGTACATAAAGGGCTAAGGAAGGAACAGGGGTGGGTTTTACTCAGTAAGAGTCTGACACTCCCTTCTGCTCCACCCAGAGCGGGAGGGGTCATTTGATGATTTCCCATCCTCAAAAAAAAAAAAAAAATGTAACCGACATAGCCCAAAGAATTGCCAAACTTAAGTGGCAGTGGACAGGGCACATTGCTCGCAAAATAGATGGCCGATGGGGCCGAAAGGTTCTGGAGTGGCGACCGCGTACCGGAAGACGTAGCGTTGGAAGGCACGGCAACGGGTTCCTGCGGCTTTCACAAGGTGGACCGACGACCGCAGGCTGCATAACTCGTTGGATGCGAGAAGCACAGAACCGGTCGAATTGGAGGTGCTTGGGGGAGGCCTGTGTCCAGCAGTGGACATCTTTCGGCTGAAATGATGATGATGATGATGGAACCAACATGGGCACTTATGAAACGTCAGAAGCTAGGTGCACGGTTCCAATTGGTCGTTTCCCATGGAGAGGAGCCGGCAAGCAACTCCACGGATTGTCAATAAGATAATGCCATGCGGTAAATCCGCTGGTCTATAAGAAAAGAGTTTTAAACCGTATAATTACTGAAACTATCACAATTTTAAGGTTTATATAATCTCCAACTATCTATAAAAACAAAGAGCTCAAAGATTTCTTATGCTAGTAACAAAATACTCTTTGAATAAAATTAATCATAAGCCATCTAAGAGCCGCCCACACACATTCAGTTATGCCTTGTTTGACGTACTTGAGCATTACTGGATCTCTATAATATCTCTTCTCGATCTTTTAAAAAGATTAAAAACGTTTTTTTTGTTTTGTTAAATCGCTTTTTCATTGGTAACTTGTGAGGAGAAAATTGGCTGAAATTAACAATTTAAAGCTGATTGATAAGTAAGAGTCTAAATAAAAACACAATATCCTTTCAGAGTGGATGGGTGACCATCTTTACATACCGAGACCTCCCATGCCTCGGAAAGCACGTTAAGCCGTTGGTCCCGGCTTGCATTCGTCGATCTTTGACATTAGTTACGGGTAGTCAGAAGCCCGAAAGTCTGACAACCAGTTTTACCAAGGGGTATTGTATTACGCAGTAACTGGGTTGTGGAGGTCAGGTAGACAGTCGCTCCAATTAAAATACTGGTATTCAGCTGCATCCGGTTAGACTGGAAGCCGACCCGAACATAGTTCCTAAAAGGCTAGGGAGATGTGATGATGTGTGAAGTAGGCACATTTTTACATTTTCTTGAAGGAAAACTGAAGATTTCTCTGTCATGTTACGGATTAAAAAAAAAAATAGTTTGACCAAAACATTACTTTCAGCCTCTGGTACTTCTGTTTTCCTAACAACAATATTTGTGTTATCTAGTTTGAAGCTACAGGATATTTCACGATAACACCGTCTCATTCACGTTTCAAATGGACCACTTATAAGTCAAGAGGTTCAGGTGCGCCGGCGCCGGAGCGGCGTCTTTGTCGGCTGCCGAAGATTACCGAGCGAACACGAGTGGCGATACGTAAGTGGGGGTTTATGACCTGGGTTTTTAATATTTAATCTACTTATTTGATATTATGTAAGGAGATTTAAATAATTAACATTTTTAAATAGGCAAAATTCCTGCATAAAATATCAAATTGGAATAGGCTCCGAAAGTAGGCAGTTCTAAACTAATATTATAAAGTGAAAATATTTGATTTTTTTTAAGTTTGTGTGTAACGCTTTCAAGCTAAAACGGCGGAACGGATTTGAATGAAAGGCACATGGGATGACCTAGATACTTCTATCCCAATATTCCCACGGGATCGAGACTTATGCGGGTAAAACCGCGGCACGCAGCTAGTGTTAAATGAAAAGAGGTAAACCGGAAAGGGCAACGATGAAAATTGATTAATAGAAATAAATAAAATAAATAACTACTTTTACAAATCATCTCCATTGCCACAAATTTTTTCGATGCATTGTACAAACGCCAGCAGGTCAAGCTACCCGAAACTGTCAAATTTTCCCAATCAACCTCGAACCTTAATGCTTTAGCTATAAAGTTGAAAATCTATTAGGTAAAGCAAATTGATAGATTGTAGTAGTTTGGTGTGCTGGCGTCTGTACTTATATCAGCATTTTTTACAGTAGCTAAGAGTTCATTTTCTTTCGATTCTGTTGTAGATTTTAATTTAATAGGTATTAAAATTCAGGTGGTATTGGCCGATAATAACAATATTATAATGGTTATGATAAACGCAAATAGCGGATGTTTTTTAATCATAGTTAAGTACGCAAATAAGTAATTTTTATCCAAAATCTACGTAAATATGCAGCAGTCCCATAAATACAAAATGAAGTCACAAACATGCGAGACTATTTTACCCTGTTCTTAATTAACACGTTAGATAGGTAATCTGAAACCTGACAAACACGTATAAGGAAAACATAGGCAAGTGTTGCGTGTGACCCCACTTGTCAACGTTCTAACGTAACAGTTTGTTCACACAGCTGCACTGCAAAATTTAATTCCGTTGTGCTGAGCATTCACTTGTATATTCAAATTTGATTGGCGTTATTTCAAGCTAAAAAAATATCAACCTTATTTTAATAGCAATTAAGTTGATTTCAGTGACTAGGACTATTGAAAAAGTTATAAAAAATATTTGAAGTTGTAGCGTAAACTGAACTTTATTGTGTAGAAATTAAAGTTATTTTTCCATAAACTCATATTTTTTTACATTTTTGGCGAATATGTCCCGATTATGTAGTAGGTACAGTGGTGGCCAAGTGGTATGGCCCCGAAATAGGTGGTGTAGGTAATGGGTTCGAATCCAAGCAGACAGTTTACTTTGTGTAGTTTATGTCTGCACCACTGCTCTCAAAACGGTATAGAAAAACATCTTGAGGAATACATATAGTCCTAGAATTTTAAGACATCACATACAGTTACACCAACGTCCAGGTTGCTTGAATGAGTGTGGTGCGTGTATGGTTGATGGTATGCAGAAGCATCAGAATAATTCAAGTCAAGTCAAATCATTTCATTTCACATAAATCTACATGGGCACCTATGAAACGTCAGAAGCTAGGTTCCAATTCGTCGTTTCCTATGAAGAAAAACCGACAAGAAACTCCACACAATGAGTATAAAGATAGTTTATCTGAGGGGTATGGAAGTTAGTCATTTTTGTCGATGGGAAATCGCATCGGGCACAGTGATATGGCTTAATCACAATAAAGAGTATTCTATCTATCGAACCTGAATCTGATGATTCAGGGTAGTCTGAGCTATTTAAATTTCGATCGTGCCGATAGTCCACAAAAAGAAGACACGACAGATAAATTAAAAAATGGTCCTTCAACTGGACCACTGTGTGAATGGGGAATGCCGCAGGACATTTTGCACGACAACATGTCAAGGATATTCGACTTAGATATTTCCTTTTGTAGAAATAATAGAGCAATCCGATATTTTTCCTTGCAATTATGTTGTTAGTTGGAGACCAAGTTGGATTGCCTAAAAATTTTTTTTATTATTTAACTTTATGAGTATGTAACAATAGCTTCTGCCCGTGTAGTATATCGATAAAAAGTCCATGTCCTTTTTCAGGATTTAAAGTATCTCCATACCAAATTTTATCAAAATAAGTCCAGTCGTTTCGGACATTAGCCGGAACAAACAGACAGGAAGACATTTTTTTTTTTTTGTTATAAGTACTGTATATAGTTTCATATACGAGTACATTTAGTAAAAAGCTGTTATGGCAGGCCTATGTCCAGCAGTGGACGTCTTTCGGCTGAAATGATGAATTGACGAACGAATGTTCCGAACTTGAACTAATAAAACACCATAGCCATTATTTAGGTTTTAAAAAGTGGAATGGCGCATTTAATTTAAAATGAATATCGTTTTCTATTAACGACCATCTAGGTTGTAATATCAGTTTTGCATTGCAGTTGCTGTAATTCATAGAGCTTCCTTTGAAGGGAACTCAAAGGACATGTTGTAATATCGCAGTTGCTGTAATTCATAGAGCTTCCTTTGAAGGTAATTCAAAGGACAGCTATCAAAGCCACTTGCAGCGCTTTATTATATTGTGTGGGTTGATATTTGCACATACCTAGATGCTCTGATAGGGATGTATGTTTAGACGACCCATTGGCAAGCGGCATTGAATGAAGTAAGTAATTACTGTATCTGATTGTAGCTCCTACTGAATCAACTGGGCCTGGATTGTAGAATCCGAATAGGGAGGCATGTTACTATAGAATAAGCATGTTCAGCCTATAATGTTCTCACGCGAGCATTGTGCAGGTTGATAGATGTCACATGTCTTCGAATTTTTGGTTCTAGAACATGCCGGTTTCCTCACAATGTTTTGCTTTACGGTTTTGGTAGCAGTGGTGATGAATTTTTTTTTACAAAGTAAATGCCTACCTGGGTTCGAATCGACGCCCTACAACTCGTAAGTCACAGCCTTTCCCACCGAGACACCACTGCTCATGTTACTATACTTACAATCAATCTGCACAGCCTTTTCCCAACTATGTTGGGGTCAGCTTCAAGTCTAGCCGGATGCAGCTGAATACCATCAGTATTTTACATGGAGTGACTGGCTATCTGACCTAAACAACCCAGTCACTGGGCAACACGATACCCCTTGGTAAGATTGGTTGTCAGACTGTCGGGCTTCTGACTACCCATCACAGCTGTGAAAGATGTATGAAAGACAGCCGAGACCAACAGCTTAACGTGCTTTTCTAAGCACGGAGGGGTCTTGATATGTAATAGGTGGTCACTGGTCACCCATCTACGAACCGAACGTGGCAAGCGTAGCTTATTCTTCAACCCTTGTGGCTGTTCACAATAAATCAAATCTCAAAAAGCTACTCTCTCCTAACCTAAATGTCAATCACACGACGAATCTTCGGGAACCTTCCGTGTCTCTCTCAAATAAAATATTGACGCGATTAAATTGAAATGAAGGCACTCAAAGTGATTGCCCTCAAATATTCAGAGCCAATCCTCTGCCATTACCAATGTAACCAACTGTAACTGTTTTTAAGGATTTCATGTACTTTTTGTACCGTCATGGGGTGGAAAGGTAGCTGAAGGTGAACTGGTGGGCAATTATGGGAAATTGTTTTGACCGTATTGGATTGACTTTTGAGATGAAGTGACAAAATGGTAACTGTGAGAATCTGGAATAATTAAGTGGTTATTAGTTTGGTTTGGAATTAATAACTTAAGCTATAATTTATTATTTAATGAAAATGAGAAATGTTAGAAGCCATTTTCTGACTACTTAGATTTTCTCCTAATTTTGGCTATAACAAGAAGCTGGCATATTTGTTTGAAGGCCATACTATGCTTGCTCACATCGTGTAGTCGATTTCTGGGCATTCGAGTAAGTACGATACTAAGTAAGATTTTCGATTGAAATTAAATATAGAAAGACGAGTATACCTACTCGTCTTTCTTTATTTAATTAAAAATGTAAAATCTTTTTTTTTTTTTGTTAGTTACTCAGACTACATTAGTTTAGGGACCCCAACTTTTTTAACCTGAAACCGGGTCGCCTTTTGCGACCCGGTTAACGTCCTGGAAAAAATCAGTTGATCCCTAAATTTTTGTTTGCATAACTCGACATAATGTATGGATCAACTGTTTTTTTTTTTCACGATTTCAGGGTTGGTCCCGAAGTAAAAGTTGTTCATAATAATGAGTACAATGACCCCTTTTCAGCATTAAAACGATCAAATTTTAACGGTGTAGGGATCCGTTAAGTTTTGATCGCTTAAATCTAAGCATCAACTGTTTTTTTTTAACAGTGTTTAAACACCAAAACAAAAGGATATTTAGGTGTCGAATTACTCACTACTTACGTCCGCATCGGTGTCCTCCGGAAACGCCACGATGAATGACAATGCTAATTCTTTTGCCAAAGAAAGACCCAGCCCAGCAGAAAGGTCACGCGAAGTGTCGATCAGCCGGCAAGTAATTTCTTTAAAAAGGAGACGCGCACTCGGGTCCTATGACCCGAGCGTTTCTAAATGGCATTGTTTTTAATTTAGTTTTAAAATAAAACTACCTCTATACCTTTTCATCACCTTTTTATCAACAAAAAACCTATAACCATATAAGAAGTGCAAATATAAATAGCATTTCAAGTGCCTACAGGACAGGCACGGCATGAAACTTCATGGGTCATTGCGGATGTTCAGTGCGCGTGAGAGCCTGGGCCTTCGACATCGTTATATACTCGTCGATAGGTATATAAAGTGTTATATACTATCTACTGTTGATGTTGGTGTTATATACTAGGTGTGTTATGTAAGGATGGGTGGTTAATAAAAGAGAGGACGTGAAAGGGAGCAGCTGAGTTTAATTACTCTGGGAATGAACTGTTACATGAAACGGTATGCTGTGTGTACTATTGTGTAGTAAATGTGGCAGGTTCATCATCATGATCATTTCAGCCGAAAAACGTCCACTGCTGGACATAGAACCGGTCGAAGTGGCGATGGGCCACAGCCCCTTCGACCGGTTCTGTGCTTCTCGCGTCCAGCGGATTCCAGCGGCCTTCAGCAGGTCATCGGTCCACCTTTTAGAACGCTACGTCTTCCGGTACGCGGTCACCACTTCAGAAGCTGTCGGCCCCATTTTGTAGTTTCATTAAAATCGGTTCATGCATTTCGAAAAACAAGGACTTGAAAGTTTGTCTGAAATGCCGTACGTTATAAACGCTCTTAAGAGTTATTAAGTAATTGTTATATAGTGATAAAACACCCAGCTGCCCACATCCACTTGAAGAAATCACCATCACCATCATCTGCCTAGCCTTTTCCCAACTATCTTGGGGTCAGCTTCCAGTCTAACCGGATGCTGCAGAATACCTGTAGTTTAAATGAAGCGACTCCCTATCTGACCTCCACAACCCACTTACTGAGTAATACGAAACCCCCTGAAAAGACTGGTTGTTAGACTTTCGGGCTTCTGACGACCCGTAAAGACTGTCAAAGATCCACGAATGGCAGCCGGGACCAGCGGCTTAACGTTCTTTCCAAGGCACAGAGGGGTTATGGTATGAAAAGATGGTCGCCCATCCACGGACCAACCGTGGCAAGCGTAACTTAACCTGATCGATCGACACTTGCGGCTGTTATTACATACATTCCTTCCTCTTGAAGGAATCACATATGATATTTTAATGAGCATATAAATAGGGAAAGTTCGCCCAACCACCCTGGTTAACAAGATACAAGTCGAATGTACAAAACAATAAACAGAAATTATATCCTATCCTCTGTTAAGCGTAAACCAATTAACTCAATGAAACAGACCTAACAACATTCCGAGAAACGCTACGATAAAGATTGTTAGTAATTACTACGTTAAATTCACTAATTACTAGCAGAATCAAATAGTATCTATTACACCGATCGGATGAACCCTTTATCAGAACAAACATAAGATAATAATTGATCTGACCAAGATTATATCTGAACTTTAAAACAGACTTTGAGGTTATTTTGGTCTTTCTTCTAAGAGCAGTCTGATAGGCCATATCGAAGGTTTTAAATATAATTCATTTTTGACGTGTAAAAGTGTGTGTATAAACCTACTTACATAACATAATCAGCCTCTAATGTTCCCACTGCTGGGACACAGGCCTCCTCTCGGTGAGAGGGAGTGGGCCGTAATCTACCACGCGGACCCAGTGCAGGTTGGTAGATGTAACATGTCTTCGAGCAGTGAGCAGTGGTGGACCTATGGTAACGATCGCGACATACGAGTTGCAGGTTGCAGGTTTGAACCCAGACTGGTGCTTTACTTTGTGTAAATTATTTCTTTAACACTGGTCTCAAAACGGTGAAGGAAAACATCGTGAGGAAACCAAACTTACTTACAGAAATAAAATCATTTATCATGATTCCTTTATTTTGAAGTTTCGTAGTCAATCTGAATTCGTAGCAGGCTTGTAGCAGGTGTCTACGATGTAAAGGCCGTAGCTTGCTACGAGTCTACGTGCTACGAGATCACGTAGGCACTAAGGATTCGTGTTGCAGGAAATTGTTTAAGCCGCTGTGTTACTATTTATTATGTTAAATTGAATATACTTAAAACCTTTATTTAGTATCACAACTGGCTCTTTACAGTATTAATAAAATTATTTTTGGAAAATATTAACCACCACTATTTCTGTTGTAAAATACCGTGCTACCCTTTTAAATAGTTGTGATAGTTTCTGTCTCATGAATACCCAAATATTTTAGTGCCATATCGGTGCAGAGAAAAAGTATATATATTTGTACCTAATTAAAGTATGTATATCTTAAGAATATCCCCCGATACCAACGACTCTGTTACAAACGTAACAATAAAAGATTGTGACTCCGGTGATTCCTCTGTTTGTAAGATTTTCTAAAAGAAGGAACGGGCGTTGATAACCACACTTGCTGATTACGTATTAACAACATAAAATAAATATCATACAAACAATTTTGAAATATATATTTCACATTATATTTATTATACCATATAAAAGATCAAATAAATGCTGGGACACAGGCTTCCTCTCACAGACAGGAAGCCTGTGTCCCAGCAGTGGGAACGCTATAGTAGAGTATGCTTATGCTTAGACTGAGATCCGTTGTTTTCGAAAAAAAAGTAAAAGTTGAAAAATTACTTGTTAGGATTGATCCTAGGATCGGCACCCTAATTGCGTAACACACGATCAATTGGAATCGGTTTCATTTTGGCAGTTCAACAACATTCATTGCGTTATTTACGTGTTGAGCAGACAAATTTTTCGAACTTATGAAGCAATGGATTAGCAATTTGCTTCAAAATGATTCAGATTCCGATTGATCGTGTGTTACGCAATTAGGGTGCGGGTTAAATGTTAATTTGTCCTGCCCCAGGGGTAACAACCGCGACTTACGAGTGGTAAGTCGTGGGTTCGCACCCAAGCCGGCTAAACTTACTTTGTGTAGATTATTTCATGACCACTGCTCTCAAAACAGTGAAGGAAAATATCGTGAGGAAACCGGCATGTCTATAGAACCAAACTGGCTGGACACAGGCTTCCTCTCTGTGAGAGAGAGTGGGGGCTCTCTCTCACAGCCTGAGGAAGTCTGTGTCCCAGCAGTAAGAACATTATATACTGATTATGCTTATGCTGTGTTATCCATTCGAAATTTCTGGTTAATGGCAATAAACTCGCTTCCTATATTCATGGGACTTAAAGTGAGTTGTAAACGCTTCATCACTCACTGAACTGCCAACTAGAGTAAGAGTTTACAAGCCCATCGAAAATACTTTAAAGGCTATTTTAGCCTGAAACGCTTATAAAAGATGAAACAATTGAGTCGTATATTTGTGGCTCCGGCAAAACCAAAAGAACGTCGGCCTTTCAATGTCAATTGAAGACTACTACAAAGCATTTATTTGTGCTGGTAACAACATTCCTTGTGGCCCTTTGTACACGGCACGGTTTCATTACGGTATGGGGCTGCAGCTTCCATAGTGATCCATAGAACACTGACGACCGTCCCTACCCACGGCGAATAAACCGTAGTTTTTCACGGCAAGAAAAACGTGCGTGGCCTAAGGTGCATCCCGACGAAGTTACTTTTTGTAGAGCAATATTTTGCAACATAATAACATTAAGTAACTTTGTATAACTGTTAGTAAAGAAAGAAAGAAAAAAAAAAACAAAATAAGTTTATTTGACCCAGGTTAAATAAGGCACACAATGTTCACAAAAAAAAAAAAGAGTTCAAATAGTATTGTGTGCTTCACTGCTGCGCTAAATAGGCCCAGTTCAGTATAAATGTCAGACTACTAATGCCTTTTTTTTTTTTTTCTTTTTTTTCAGGATGGGAAATCATCAAATGACCCCTCCCGCTGTGGGTGGAGCAGAAGGGAGTGTCAGACTCTTACTGACTAAAACCCACCCGTGTTCCTTCCTTAGCCCTTTATGTACCAGGGCAGCGGTAACCCTTTCGGACGATCCCGCTACCCCGGCGACTACTAATGCCTGACGCTGGTTTTCAACTAGACCCTATGTAACGTAAGTTTACTAAATACTTTTATGTTATCCGTTTGTTGCCCATTATGGTTAACTGTGCACCGCATGCCGTCACCGGGTTGTCACGCTCGTTTGTAATAATGTCGTTTTGACCCGTTAACGTTGTGCGGTGGACACACAGTCTAACAATTGCAAACGTTGCTCCATAAAAGGTAACTTTGGTTTAGAAGCAAAACTGAGTTTCAAGTTCTTTTTTATAACCGCTTTCTTTTTCTGTCTTTCTTTCAGAAAAAGCTTCGCTTTATACAGCGTCGCCTCTATCACTCATACATGTGTGGCAGGCTGTGCCAATACTAATAGATACAGAATTGACAACCAACATTTTTGACTTATCGCATATTGACAAAACTGTTGTAAAACGGATAGATTCAACTACTCTAAGCCAAAAATAAAAACAAAAAATCGTGATAACTGCGTGGCATCTACATCACCACATGCGAACTCCTCATTATACTGACGTAACGCAAAATCCTGCATCGCGCAACTAGCTTAACAAATATATCCAACGTTCCAACATCAATCGTCGGGCAGTAACCAGACACAATACCCTTTACACTCCATAGAAAAGAGAGGATCCTCCGACCAGACAGTCGGAGGAACCTCCCTTTTCTATGGAGGATGAGTGAATTTTACACCCTTTTTCCTCATACCTCTATTTATAAATGATACCGTCATGGTTTTGGTGGTTGATTCTGTATCTAATCATCTAATTTAAATCTGACACCTCACGACTTCAGGTCCAGTAAAATTCCTGCGTCAGGTCTGCATTTTTGCTAAACTGGACCTATTTGACGCCGCTGTAAGGCACACATTCCTAATTTCTTTCAACGTACTTAACACTCTTTACTTTATTTTCACTTGCAGATTATGTTGTGTGCCATTAAGTCTGTGCCAAATAAATGTATTTTCTTTCTTTCTCATCGCCATGTGCCTTATCAACGGCCGTGTATTGTAAATACTTATGCCTCTCCCGTGTTGGTATGAGCTATGGCGCATGTCGTAGTGAAAAGATAAGCCAGTTAGCAAGGCTGATAGTGGACCTGTCTGCAGCGGGGGCACCGGACGTAGGTACAACCGCGGACAATTGTAGGCAGTTGAGCACTTTTCACCCTATGGCCTTAGTAATAAAGTTGAAAAGTGGTCCAGCGCTGTGTGGCGCGATGGTACCTAGCTACTCAACTCGATGGGATGTCAGTCGTAAGTCAGAAAAATGACTGCTAGAAGTGACAGGACATGTTGCCCTGGCATTAAAACAAAATAAAGACGGTTCATTTTTATTACTATACTCCTGTGAGACGAATGTAAAAGTATTTTTTCAGTCAAAATTGGTCTTTCTTGGAGGATATTTAGTTACACCCCAACAAAATTGACTAATACTTTTATAACTGAATTGTAATCTAACAAAAAAAAAACTGCAATATATCATGCTATGGGCGTCATTACGTACAAGAAATGTGTTCTCACCGTAATTGATTGACTACCTGGGCCGGGGGTGGCGTAGGCCGGTTGTCATGGCAACGCCTACGCTTTTCCTCCCCCCCTGCCTGCCCGCCTCGCACCACACAGCATTGACCCGGAGAACCTTGAACTTAGCTACCAGCTGATCGGCGCGTGTCGGTTTCATGAGGTACCTTTGATATCTCTTGACTTTGAATTGAGGTCCGTTTGAGGGATTTGGATAGATTGGTTTGAAGGTTAATGTTTAAATTTTGAGGTGGTTTTGAAGGTTTAGATTTTATGGAAATTAAGGGCAGTATTAGCTATAGGTAAAGTAAAAAAACCTAATCTTAATTCTGTTAACGACGAAGTTTCTAATACTGAAAATAATAACAACATTCTCTTTAAACAATTTTAATTATACGACTTAGGGCCGATTTTTCAATCTTCTCATAATTTTTATCTGACGAATAAAAATTGCAGTAGTTTAATCAGGCTTATTGCTGATTTTACCTAAGAGCCGATTTCTCAATCGACAGAAAATTTTTATTCGAAGAATAAAATTGTCGTTTGATAGGTTTTGTATATATAACAAAACTGACGAAAAATTCAAAAATTATTCTCAGGATAGGGTACAAAAGCTTGTTAAATTTCACCCTTAATTATAATGAAGCAATAATCCTATCTTAACCCTAAAACAATAAAATAAACAAAAACAAAACAAAATGCTAGTATTTTTCCTGCTCATACGTCGCCCGCCTCCCTTATTTTAAGGGTGGTTCCCACTGACGTCAGACGACATGCGAGCGGGCACGAGTGTACGTCACATGCATACATATGTATTTTTGTTTGAAACCGCTTTTGTTTAACACCCCCTACTGAGCTGCCCGTGAAAATACTACTGGGAACTGTTACTGAAAATGATTAAACGTGTCAACGTGTGTGTAAACTATATGACGATCAAAACGCCAATTTCCGTCATTAAAAACGTTCAAAATCTAGTCGCCATCTCATCTCAGCGACAATTAATGTCAAAAACTTGTCAAGAATGGCTGAAGGCGGAGGACAAGGTGTTGTGGCGCAGCCTGGGAGAGGCTTTTGTCCAGCAGTGGACTGCAATAGCCTGAGTTGTTTGATTGTTTTGACAAAAACAAAATTTAAAGTATTTTTTTTTTTGTAATATCGTTATAGTCATGTTATAATTATATTAGTTTTTACATAACAATGGCATACTAGGTTTTTTCCGCGGCATTGCTCGCATGGCAGTTAGAAATTATCCCACGGGAATGGACTACCAGGATAAAAAGTATCCTATTTCCTAATCCAGGTAAAGGTGCCAAATTTCATACAAATCCGTTAAGTTTATGTACATATACACGAGCGGCACGGGTCAACGGCGAAGCAACTGCTGCCGTCGACAGCGTACCGCACGCGTATTTAAACAACGCACTCAGCACGGCACGTTGTCGGCGGCTTTTGTTGCCTCTGCCGTTGATGCATGCCGTTCGTGTGTAGGCACACTTAACCGTTGAAGGCGTAAAATGGCAACAGACAGACAGAGTTACATTCGCATTAATAGTAAGTATACACCGTTAAATTTTGATCGTTTTAATCCTTAAAAAAAGGGGTCATTGTACTCATCATTATGAACAACTTTTACTACTGGACCAACCCTGAAATTGTGAAAAAAAATTAGTTTATTCATACATTATGTCGAGTTATGCGAACATAAATCTATGGATCAACTGATTTTTTTTTCACAATTTCAGGGTTGGTCCCGTAGTAAATGTTGTTCATAATGATGAGTACAATAACCCCTTTTAAGGATTAAAACGATCAAAATTTAACGGTGTGATATGGGGAGCTTGTGGCTAAGTAATAACAGCCGCACGGATCGATCGATCAGGTTAAGCTATGCTTGCCGCGGTTGGTCCGTGGATGGGTGACCATCTTCACATATCAAGACCCCTCCGGGCCTCGGAAAGCACGCTAAGCCATTGGTCCCGGCTGTCATTTGTGGAACATTGACAGTCGTTGCGCTACGTCACTAGCCCGAAAGTCTGACAACCAATCTTACCTTAGTCAGATAGGAAACGCCGATCATCTAGTTTTAAAATACGATTGACGTGTAAAAGTGCTTGTACAAACCTACTTACAAATCATTTATTATTTGCCAAGGGGTATTATGTTACCCAGTAACTGAGTTGTGGAGGTCAAAAAGTCAGTCCCTCCATGTAAAATACTGGTATCCAGCTGCATCCGGGTAGACTGCAAGCCGACCCCAACATAAAAGAAAAGGCTACGCAGATGATGATGAGTAACTATCGATGTGGTGTCATGCCAATAGAAAAAGTGTTTCATAAATGATGTTTTTTCCTATGTTTCTTATTGAAGTGAAAACTTCTTTAGTGGCGTTGTGCACTTTTTTTGTGATGGGTAAAAAATGTTAAGCTCGCGTCAGGACACGTGACCTGATCGAAAATTCGTAAGACGGAGGGAGAGTTTTTTGTGATGGGTAAAAAATGTTAAACTCGCGCCAGGACACGTGACCTGATCGAAAATTCGTAAGACGGAGCTCGCGTCAGGACACGTGACCTGATCGAAAATTCGTAAGATGGAGGGAGAGTAGACCGCATTCCAAAATATCAAAAATGCACAACGTTAATATTCAAGTTTTCACTTCTGCCGGCACTCCCGGAGTGCAACCCGTTTTTTTTCCATTTTCAATACAGTTTTATTTATCTTTATAAAATGGAGCATACATTAGTTAGAATCACAGTAAACTCAGGATCTATTCACAACACCAACTTTGTTCACTGCACATTGAAATGTAGAACCCACACACATTCCAAAACTACAAGGAAAACATGAAACATGCAAAATTAGAACTTTTAAATCACCTTTTAAAGTGAAGGATAGATACCAGCAGCAGGATAGACCCAGCACTTCTTGATTAAATTCGCAAAATCAAAACCGAACTGAACTCTGACATATTAAATAGTGGTTCATTTATTTCGTTCCTACGTTTATAAATAGCCGAGATTCAAATGTGTTTATTGCCTGGTGCTAACAATAGATAAACGTTTGAAGGTGGACGAAGGTAGTAAGTTATTGTATCAAAGGGGTGAGCAGTAAAGTAGACATATGGCGTTTTCAGCCCCTTCCTTAGGACCTTTCGGGACCGGAAAATACTATGAGTTAAGAGAGATTAAGTTCTTGGCGTAGGTGCAAATGATTATATGTGTACGTCAATAAAATGGGTATGTAGAAACTGTAAAAACATCAAATTTTCTCAAATAAGGCATTGGCACCGATTCGATAAGAAAAGGACAGAAGATAAATATTAGTTTAGTCCTGTCAAATTAAGATACTCCATATACAAGTTTAGACGAGATTAAAAAATTGCCTACTAAAAATATGTCATTTCCGTCAAGCGCGAACTAATTTGACACACAGTACATAATTCATGCTCTGACAAAAGTAATACTGAACCTCTGTTGTCAAACGTTATGTCGAAGTATTTACTCCATAACCTTACAAGAAATGACTTAAACAGATCAAAACACAATTTAAGTACAAACTACTATTCTTTCAAGCATCTTTGTAGAATCCATAAGAAAATAATTAATCTGATAATAAGACAAATAAAAAAATAAGATGGCAGAAATAATACAAGAGGCTCAGTGACGTCCAAGTTCGAGATTAAATCTGAAACTAAGGATACACGCACCACGACGTCCGTTAATTAGTTTCCTATCCAAATACATTTAAGTTATTTGCTAGCTACATTACTTGTACGAAGGAGGTTGCATGTCCCTCACTCAATGTGAGCTCATTGCCCGGTGATGACATTGAAGTCTTGGGGTTAACTACGGATAATCTTTTAAACTAGTTTGTAAGACAACAGAAGGTACCAGTAAGAATAATCTTATACCTAATAACAACAAGGTATCTTCTTGCTCTAAATTAAGAAAAGGAGATCAACAGAATGCCTTGAAATTATTTCATCAAAATATTCAAGGTATTTCTTCCAAATTATTAGAAATTGAAATCTTTTTAGAAAAAACAAAGTTTGACATTGTTTGCTTAACTGAATATTGGTTAAAAGATTACCAAATGCTGATTAATTATGAAAACTATAGTGTTTGCAGTTGTTTTAACCGTAAATCTATGCTACGTGGAGGTTCTCTAATTTTGATAAAAAATGGTTTAAAATCCAAGCAACGAAACGACATAGTGGATTTATCATCGTATTGAGCTAGATAAGCATGTTGTAGTGTGCGTTTACAGGCCCCCTAATTATCAGAACTTTTCTTTATTTGAGTCAATAATGGAAGATGTCCTAGCGAAAATGTTGCTATGTATTCCAAAACTTTTAGAAATACCTGCAAGATAGCGAAAGCCCTGTTCATTAGTACGAGTAACAAGATCAAAACAGCAGAAAACAAAATAAAAACAGTTTGGAAAGTTATACATAACGAAACTAGTGGGAATAAAATACGAAACAATGATTACACATTGGAGACTTCACGTGGTGCCATAAGCTGTAACATAGAGTAGCTCAGGAATTTGTAAATTTATTTACTAATATACCATATAAAATGACGGAAGTTTTAAATTCTTCACCCGTTGTCTCAATTGATCTATTAAGAGCTAACGTTCCAGGCTGTTCGGTTGAATTTAAATTTAAATATATAAATCCTATGATAGTTATAAAAGCTTTTCGGCAAATCAAAATCAAATTGACCGAAGATTTATGGGGAATGTCTATCAAAGTTTGTACATCCAAAATCGAGACTATAGCACCATACTTAGCTTTGATATTTAATTTGTGCGTAGATCAAGGAGTCTTCCCGGATTTAATGAAATACAGTAAGGTTATACTGCGTTTTAAATCTGGGGACAGCAAAGACACCAACAATTATAGACCAGTATCCGTGTTACCCGTATTCAGCAAGGTGTACGAAAAGGTAATCCTCAATCAAATGCTTAATCGTTTTAACACCAACAAAATCTTACATGATCAGCAATATGGTTTCACCAAAGGACGTTGTACGACTGACGCCGGTGTCACCTTATTAAAGCACATATTTACTGCGTGGGAGGAGGCCCAAGATGCCATAGGAATCTTTTGTGACCTCTCCAAGGCATTTGACTGCGTCAATCACAAACCTTACTTTTTAAAATTGAGCGTTACGGACTAGGTCAACTTGCGCTCAGTTTAGTAAAATCTTATTTAAATGATAGACAGCAAAAAGTTCAAATAAATGTTGTCAATTCTCTTGCTAAAGTAAAAATGGGTGTTCCACAAGGCTCGATTTTAGGTCCTTTCCTCTTTTTAGTATATATTAATGATCTACCCCATTTATTAAAGAACCAACCACAAATGGTGTTATTTGCTGACGATACTTCCTTAATTTTTAAGATAAATAGACGTGCATCATATCTTGACGACGTAAATAACGCCCTACTGCAGCTACACAATTGGTTCACTGCTAATAATTTGGTATTCAATGGGAAAAAAAACTAAATGCATAAGATTTGCTTTGCCGAATGTTAAAAGTAGTGATTGGGACATAGTATTGAACAAAGAGAAACTAGAATTCGTCGATAAAACTGTTTTCCTGGGGATCACGCTCGACTCCAGGCTGCAATGGGCTCCACATTTAATATCTCTTGCAGAACGGCTAAGTTTAGCAGCTTATGCTGTAAGAAAAATCCGTCAATTTACTAATGTAGATACCGCGAGGCTAGTCTATTTCAGTCACTCTCATAGTACCATGTCTTACGGTATTTTACTATGGGGACGGGCTGCAACTATCGAGTCCATTTTTATTCTGCAGAAAAGAGCCATCAGAGCAATATATGGCCTCCGCAGGCGCAATTCTTTAAGGGAACTGTTTAAATAAAAATAAAAAATAAATTATTTCAGACCCACAAGATCCATAGTTTTGTTAGTATTACACACGACTTAAAAAAAGAAAGAAAGATAACAACAAGAACAACAAAGATATTAACATCATGACGCTACCTTGTCAATACATCTATGAAAACATCATGTACGTAAGAAAAAATTTAAATTTATTCTATAAAAGAGGTGAAAGACACAACTTTAAGACTAGAAATAGGGACCAATTAGTTCAAACAGGTTTCAGACTGGCTAAAGTAGACTCATCCTTCATGGGGTACTGTTTAAAATGTTACAATAAAATTCCTCCCCACATACTCCAACTGAATGAAACGAAATTTAAATCTTGTATTAACGCACTCTATGTAGCCAAGCAAATTATAAGTTCGGATTACATCGCTGACAAAAATGCTTGGCTCAATGCTGGTCCTGCTCCACACGGGTGCATAAACTAATTAGCATTCGGAAACATGGAGCTGCTGAACATTGGAAAAAACTATCTTTGCATTGTATAAATTCAATTTCTTAGTATTGTATAATTGCATAGCACACGTGTGAGCACTATGTACTTGCTATAAAGCTACCATTTACTGGGTACGTCTTTCATTGACTTGAATGTGCCCTGGCGGCTGAGAGTATGTCATGGTCACTCTAATGTCTCGCTGGTGGTGGCGTGTGTGTTGGATCATTAAGTTCCCTTTAAAATCATTGAGCTGAATGGTGCTGATCCATACGTCATGTTCGTGAACGAGCGCCGTCAGTAGGGACTGGTCATTTCTTAGCTGCCACGGCTTATTTTAATTTTTAATTTCTAAATTGTTTTTTTGTTTTCTATAACGGACGCTTTTAACGTGCACGGCTTTCTATATCGTTCTCACACTTTTCATTTCAACAGGAATGACGTAATCAAATATTTTGTAATAATTTTATGATTTAAAAGAGTGTCAGTAGAGTTTCTTGCCCGTTCTTCTCCATAGGTACCTACGCTTTGGAATGGGCAACTAGCTTCATCTTTCTGATTGACCGACCCTTTGACAATTCAAAAGTGCCTGTAATTGGTTTAGTTGAAATAAATGATTTGAGTTTGAGTTGGACTTGTTTTATAATTTCCTTTTACTTCATCCGTTTTGCCGGATACGACTCTGAGTTTAGGTAGGAATATGTATTTTCATGGAATACGTTAATAGATAGTTTTGAATTGGTTTATTCCGTAGTTCGGTTTTTAGTCTTTTTTAATGTAATTTTTTTTAAGGTGGTGTGACGATCTAACTAGGTTTGCACGGCCAACATGGCCGGAGATCGCTGAAGACAGGGAGGTTCGAAAGGAAAAAGGGCAGGCCTTTGCCCAGCAGTGGGACACAATATAGGTTAAAGAAAAAAAAAGTAACTTCCTGCATTTTTTTTTTCTTTCTTAAACGTGCCTGTGGTCCTGGGTTCCATGTTCAAGTCAAGCAAAGTGTTGCGTATTGGGTTTTCTCAGTCACAATCTCATCTCAGCGAAAATCAATGTCAAAAACTTGTAAAAATGTTGGGAAATTAGAGTAGGTATTTTTGACAGATTGAGACTGAGATCTAGACTAGACCAGATCAGAGGCTGTGAACGTTCTTAAAATTACGGGAAGTGCCCCTCTGGTCTTACATAACAGGGAAGCTATAGGTAGTTTTCCTGTTACGTAAAACCAGAAGTATTTGCAGTTTGTTCACAGTTTTTAAACGCAAAATAAAAAAGAAGTCTTACTTTATAACATATTTACAGTTCACCGTTGCGTTGCTTTATTTAAAACATGGGTTACCTGAACACTTGTAGATGCGTAAAAAAAGCCTCTTTCTCTCTTGATGAAATGGATTACGTAATAAATGCCTGCCTACTCCATGCTTTTGAACAAAAACACCTATGTACCTACGCGAACGAAATACCATTTTCCAATTGTATACGGAATCGCATATTCTGTAAAGGCTGCAATTCCGATATTTGCCTAATAGGTTGCATAAACGATGTGGGTATCAGCTAAAATAGGATTTATTAGTAACTACTCTTCTAATGAGGGTGTAGCGGTATCTACAAACGTCACAATCGAAATACGTACGCGTCATACTGACGACAAAATCCTGCATCTCGCAAGCAGAGTTCACCGGGCAACTAGCAACGGCCCGTCATGAATCACCGGGCAGTTGCCCGCCAGACACAACACCCGTCTGGTCGGAGGATCCTCCCTTCTCTATGGAGGATGAGTAAACTTAAACCCTGTTCCTCATACCTCTATAGGGGGTTAAAAAAACTAGGTTAAGTATATTTTCTAAATATCTTCGGTAGCTGAACGATCTGCAGAACTTAAGTGACTAAATATTTAACCCCTGATTTGTACCCAAAGGGCCTAGACAAAGTGACATCCTAAGAGCGGTAACGATGATGGAAAAATCAAATATGTGTGGAATTGACAGCATACCTATAATATTCCCACTGCTGGGACACAAGCCGCCTCGATGAGAGGGAGTAGGCCCTAACTCACAACGCGGGCCCAGTGACGGTTGGTAGATTTGACATGTCTTTGAATTTTTGCTTCTAGGTCATGCCGGTTTCCTTACGATGTTTTCCTTCACCGTTTTGAAAGCAGTGCTTCACTGACATAAGCTACCGAAAAGCTTAAGTCAATCATGTTGAAAGTCGTTGTAGAAATACGAAATGCTTTACAAAACGATTGTCACTTGTCTAGGCGTCCCCTTTACTATCATTTCCTACATCAATCCAAGACGAAAGACTTCATTTTGTAGCACTGGAAACTATTCTTTATCGATACTCATTATTAATTCTTTCGCACTAAGCTCCTTATGTTAAATTATTACAAATCTTCAGTACGAGTAGTTAATTACATGTTGGAATATGGACGTAAGTAATAGGATGAAGCGACAAAAGCTAAGTTCTAAACTGAATACTTTTATTTTGGTTGTTTACTATGTCGCATATCGTTTTTTAGAAGTTTACGAATGGAGAGATCAATCCTGAAGTGCTATCAACAGCGCAAAGTTTCGAATCTTTGTTGATAACTAATTAAATGATTGCTAGTGTCAGCAATATAAAAGGTATATTTTACGACAACGTAAAATGGTTATGCCTTATCCAATGTGTCGTGACGTCACGTCAAACAATGGCGGGGCCGTGAGTGACAAAGATATTCAATGTTTTCGTGTGAAAATTTGAACTTTGTACTATATACATAAATAATTACGGTGCTGTGACCGCAAAAAGTTTTACCCTTACGAAAGTACTTAAAGTCCTTCTGGTAGGACTCCGGGCGACCTATAATTTTTTTATTTTGTTTAGCGTATACTATCTAGTGGCGTAGCGTGGGTATCTGCTTCCCGGGGCGGAAGACAATTTTGCCGCCCTCTTAATTAGGTAATTCAATTTAATATATACTATACATTATATACATTAACTCTAGAGAACTTTTCGGCCAGAACAGTCATCATTGTTTTGCATTATACAGGTTCGATTTTAAATAAAAAGTTTATTTGTTTTACAATCACGTTTAATAATACAAAAATTCTTACTTCAACCATTGGTTTAGCAGGTACATAGGTATTATTAAGGGGATTCCCCGAATTCGTCACAGAATAAGTAATGAAAAATTCCGTGCTCTTTTCAATCGGTGTGAATTTATAGTTGCGTTAAAAATATGAAATGGTTCAAATATTTACAAAATATATTTTATTATTTACTGTGAAATTTTGCCGCCTCCTAAAAAGTGCTGCTCGGGGCGGGCCGCCCCCCCTCCGCCCCCACTACGCTACGCCACTAATACAATCCCACTACTGGACAAAAGCCTCCCCCAAGTCCTTCTAGGAACTCCTTTACCGCGCCACCTCGAACCAGCCCTCGTGTTACTATCATAATTATCATCATCAACTGCCTAGCCTTTTCCCAACTATGTTGGGGTCGGCTTCCAGTCTAACCGGAGGCAGCTGAATACCAGTATTTATTTACTACATACATAAAAAAAAATCCTTCGAACGTGAAACGCTTATGCCTTATCCAGTGTGTCGTGACGTCACGTCAAAGAATGGCGGCTGTGAGTGACATGCATATAAGGAATGGACGGCTCTGATTGTCTTCAATATTTGATTCAAACACAAAGTGACTGCAATCGATACGTTTTACCCGCGACTTATTAGAATAGAATAGGATAGAATACTTTTTATTGTTAACATCTTATTACGTGATCACGATACAATTTTGATAACTTGAAAGGTTTACACAAAAAGGTTTGTTATGAAGGTACAACAATGACTTGTTATGGTAGGTAAGTAATGTATTATATTGGTTTGGTTTTTGAGGCTGGTAGCAGCTGGATGAGGCGTGCGATTGGAGAGGCATATTTCCAGCAGTGTTAAAGAAAGGAGAGAAAGAAAGAAAATGATTGCCGAATGATTATGAAGGTTTTTTTTTAGATGAAAAGGTACTTACCTTTTTTAACCGATGCACGCTGTCTACACACAATAAGAGACATTTGTTAGTTAGTAAAATGATTGCCTGAACACACCAGCGCGATACCCATTAAACCTAAACATACTAAATATTATCAGGTGGCAAATAATTGTATGATAATGGGGGTACAAAACTACCCCGGCAAGCCATTTTACCAAGATTACTATTCAATACAGTATTTTTTCTCACGAAGCGACACGCGCTTTACTTATAGTTACCAGCACAAAAACACGCTGTGAATGTGTGTGTAAACTTGGTTAACACAAGGAAAGCGCGTGTCGCTTCGTGAGAAGGCTGCTTCTGGCTGCGAAAATGTATATTTTTTGTCTGTAGAATAAAATTTACATCCGACAGTTTTTGTATCGACAAAGTGTCAAAATGTCATTTATTCGCAGTATATTAGACTTACATCTATCGGAGTCATTCGTTTGATTGATCGGTATGCCAGCGCCATCTGGTGGCGTTTGCCAGACTATAGCCTGAATTCGTGGGAGTTGACGAGAGTGCTACAGCGAGGTGGAGCAGTCTCTTGACCATTGGACATCGTACGGACAACATGTGCTTATAAACTGTCTCGCGTTCCTTATCTAGTTGTGTCGTGTACCTACAGTGTGTGATTCTCTAATGTGATTAATTTGTTTGTAAATTATAATTTGATTTGAACTGCAGACGGTTTTTCTATATAATAACCAACACTACCCATAGTACGCCCACAGTAATTAAAATATGCCTAATAATAACGAGAGAGACGTACCTTCTCCGTCACATCTATTGGTATAAAAGATTGGTCGTGTTCACCCTACGAGTTGGAATGTATAAAATCAAAAGTCATTTATTCAAATTAGGTTGAGAATCAGCATTTTTCGAACGTCAAAATTACAAAAGACAGTCCCCCGAAACGCCTGGCCTTCACATAGTTTTGTAGCACTAGGATCATAAACCGAAACAGGAATTCCCTTCACAATTAATTTTACCTACAACATTGTGTTATTGTTAGCAATAGAACAATGTTACCGCCCAGCCACGTGCTAACACGTGAAACAGTTTAAGCAATGACCTACCCCACCAGTAATTCAATAATCTACCAGTAATTCTATCGGTCAACTTTTCTTCATTCACTATTTCCGGATAGCATGAAAACCTACTTATACTACTGAATATTTAAATAGAAAACTGCTTTTAGAAGTTTTAAGTATAGACTTCATGTCTAAGTATGCATTGAGTGGTTTAAGTATTCAGGCTTGAAGTTCAAAGGTAGGGAAGTGGAAATCGATAATAAATACGATCATGTGTAAATGGGTAGTACCTAACTGTATCTACTTATGTGAATACCTTGTAGAGGGTCTTTCTTTTTCACCGTATATATAACTACTTTTTTTTTTTTTTGAAGTCTTTATTTATTTAGGGGCATTTATCTCCATGGACATGAGAGCCCCAACATTACCTAAACTAAATTACATCCTTAAGAAAGGAAAGGGCAAGAGTCACTGGTGCGAAATTATATTTTCAACAATTGATATTGCTGCATTAGATGTTGGTTCTGCTAATATGCTTAGGAATGCGCCTTGATCGTATTTATTTATATTAAATTTTTGCATCAATGCCTCCCTCCCATTCCGGTATTTATCACACTCTACAAGAATGTGTTGTACATCATCTAACTTATCACACAAATCACAATTTGGGGAATCAACCTTTTTCATTAAAAAGCAAACTTTTTTGAAGGATAATGACCAGAGCGTAATCTACTCGTATCTAATGTAACAATATAGGATCTACTTAACTTACTATTGTAAAACCAAGGTACTCGAGGAGGCTGACATTGTATAGTTTTGAACCATATACCCTTTTCTTGACTTCTTTCATCAAAGTATTCTTTAAATTTTAAATAACATTTATTTTTGAACCTAGTAAGAATTTCTGTATAGTGTGGCAAAATTGGAAAGTGAATACTATCTATCGCTGCTAATTTAGATAACCTCTCAGCCTCCTCATTACCTTTTAACCCTATATGTGACGGAACCCATTGCAATTTCAGATTCATATTATAATTTGTGATTAATTCATATATTGTTTTTAAAATGCTATAGGCTATCGGTACACCTCTGCTGTAACCAGAGGCGCATCGAGTCAAATGGCACTTTTGCTATCCTCATACTTTTAATACAGTATTTATAGGCAAGATATAATCTTCTGAGGAATAGAGGTGGTAGGCATAGCTCACTCTCCATGACGTGGATGGGTGTGCTTTTAATGTAACTTCCTATTACTCGCATGGCTTGATTTTGAATACGGTCTAATTTTGCTAAATTGTATTTAGCACTTGTGTCATAAAGAAAACACCCAAAGTCAATCCTACTTCTTATTAATGATATATATATTGTTCTTAAATGTTTGGGATGAATGCCTCAACCAGGGCCTACTAATACTTTCAACAAATTCATGAATTTCAAAGTTTTTTCTGAAATCTCATTCACATGTTTGCTCCATCGTAAGGATGCATCTAACCATAATCCTAAGTATTTAACGTTCACCTCTGTTGGTATATTATTATTTTCAATTTTTAATTTCACTTCTTTTCTTCTACGCCCTCTACAAAAATACATACCTTTGACTTTCTGGAGGATAATTGAAGCCCTATATCATTTAGTATTTTTATAATATTGTTTAACGCAATTTGTAATTGGAATTCACAATTACTAAGATTTTTATGACTAAAATATAAAACGAAATCGTCTGCGTATTGAGACACCGCAACATTATTTACTTCGTGACATAATTTAAGTGTAGTAATATTCCTGCCGGGGTAGCGGGATCGTCCGAAAGGGTTACCGCTGCCCTGGTACATAAAGGGCTAAGGAAGGAACACGGGTGGGTTTTAGTCAGTAAGAGTCTGACACTCCCTTCTGCTCCACCCAGAGCGGGGGGGTCATTTGATGATTTCCCATCAAAAAAAAAAAAAAAAAGTGTAGTAATATTAAAGAGTAATGGCGATATGGGGTCCCCTTGAGCAAGACCTCTATTGGTATATCTAATTTGAGTAGCAAGTCCATGTGTATTACTTTTTATCATCAAATATCGATCATTTATAAAACACCATAAATAAATACACATTTGCTTACCAACTTTCAATTCATCTAGGACTTGTACCACTATGGCCACTAAAATGTTATTATATGCATTTTCTATGTCAAGAAAACATGAAACTGTAGGACAATTCTTTGCAAAACCTATCTGTACATGACTAATGAGCCTTGTCAGGCAGTCTACACATGATTGAGCACTTTTGAACCCACATGTGTGTGGTGATAGAACTGAATGTTTTTCGATGTACCATTCTAGTCGCTTGCCTATCATATGATGAAAAATTTTGCAGACACAGGATATAAGGGATATCGGTCTAAGTTTGACTTCTGAATTTATTCCTGTTCCTACCTTCGGTATGGGAACTATTCATATAGTTCGCCACTGGACCGGTATAATTCCTAATCTAAAAATGGCATTGTATATGTTTAAAAGAAACTGCTTACCTGAACGTGGTAAATTATAAATCATTGAATAGGTAATCCCTTTTTTTTTTTTTTTTCTGGGTGGGAAATCATCAAATGACTCCTCCCGCTCTGGGCGGAGCAGAAGGGAGTGTCAGACTTTTACTGACTAAAACCCACCCGTGTTCCTTCAGTTGCCTGTGCCAGGGGCCACGGTATCTCTTTCGAACAACCCGCAACCCCGGCGGCATCGGCCCTAGCGGACCCCGTCAGTTCGTGCTGACAGATCTTTGAGGCGCGCGTGGAACACAACGCGCCGTCGACCCGGGCCTGGTCCTTACCGGGCGGCGAGCTGCCCATAGCTCGCCGCCCGCAAGCCCGCGCCTACGGTGGCCGGGAGTCCGGGAGGCCTCAAAGATCGCGCCCATATCGGTGCCCCGTAAAGGGCCATGGCCCGCACGACCCCCGCATAGAGCCTCCGGCAGGAGGCGTTTGGTCCCCCTAGATTGGGAAGGAGCCGCCTCAAGGCAGCCCCGGCCCGCTCCAGTCTGGGAGCCAAACGTCGGAAGTGCTCCACGAAATTCCACCGGCTGTCGAGGACGAGTCCCAGGTACTTCATCGTCAGCTCGACGCCGATGTGAACCCCTCCCGCCGTTATTTGTGAACCCGACGGTGGCGCGTCCCGAGGACCATGAAAAGACATGGCCTCAGATTTGTGCAATGCCACCTCGAGTCCCAATTGCCGGATCCTCTCGACGATTGTCGCAACCCCGCGTGTCGCTGCTTCGGCCGCCGCCTGGTGCGACCTCCCCTGCGCCAGGACCAGCGTGTCGTCAGCGTAGCAAACTACGCTGACGCCATCAGGGAGGTCGGCGCGCAGCACCCAGTCGTACCCGATATCCCACAGATGCGGCCCTAGAACCGATCCCTGTGGGACACCGCACGACATCTCTCGCCGGTTCCACTCTCCCCGGTGACCGGGGTAGATGACGGCCCTGTCCGTCAGATAAGCCTCGACAATGCGACGGAGGTAGGTCGGCATCCGGTGATAACCGAGTGCCTCCCTGATGCAACTCCAGGGCAGGGTATTGAAGGCATTGGCGATGTCTAGAGACACCGCCAAGACAACCCCACCCCGGGCCACAGCATCCCCCGTCGTGAGGGCTCGCACGCGCATGATGGCATCCACCGTAGAGCGCCCCCTGCGGAAACCAAACTGGCTGTCCGCCAAATCCGGCCCCACCCGCACCAGCTGCCCGGCAAGGCGGTCTGCAATTACTCTTTCAAAGAGCTTGCCCACCTCGTCGAGCAGCACAATGGGCCGGTAAGCGGACGGAGAGTCCGCAGGGCGCCCCGGCTTCTTGATGAGGACCAGTTTCCCCGTCTTCCAACGAAGTGGGAACCGGCCCCTCTCCAAACATGCGCTTAGTAGCCCCCTTAGTCGAGGCCCGAGAGCCTCCAAGGCCAGGACCCAGGCTTTTCCAGGTAAGCCGTCGGGTCCTGGGGCGGTGTTTCTGGCATTCAGCCTACGTACCGCCACTCTCAACTCTACCTCGGTCACCTCCGGAGCATCGTCGTCGTCGTCGGTGTGGTCCGCATCTGGCATCGCAGGAGGCGGAGCCATGGACGGGGGAGTATGTTCCCCACGCGAAGGGAACAGAGCGCTCACCACGTCCTCCACGAGCTGGGGCCGGAGACTCTGCGTCAGCGGGGGAGCCCATGGGCGGAGTTTATTCCGCACCATCTTGTAGGGGCGTCCCCACGGGTCTCTGTTCAGAGTCCCCAGCGACTCCTCGCGGGCCAGCCCCCTGGCCCGCAAGATCTCCGCTCGGAGGGCGGTCTTCGCCGCTCTGTACCCCTCGTACAGCTCCGCCTGCACGGCTTCCGTTTCCGGAGGGCGGATACGGAGCCTGCGGTGCCTGGTGTACCGGCGTCGCGCAGCCACGCACGCCTCGCGCAGAGACGTCAACTCCGGCGACCACCAGTACACCTGGCGCCGGGCGCGTCCGAGCCGGACCCGGGGCATTGCCACGTCACAAATTTCGGACATGGCCTCCCGGAACCACTCTGCCTCGTCGTTGATGTCAGCAGGCCTGTCCGGTGGTGACACCCAGGCCTGCACGATGGAGGCTTCCAGGAGGAGCTCCCGGTCCAGCTGCTTCAGCGCCCACCGCGGACCACCCAGGGTCGGTCGGACCGGCGCGCTCGAGGTCTGGGCGGAGACGTCGAACCGGATATACCGGTGGTCGGAATAGGTCTCCACCTCCTCCAAGACACGCCAGTTGACGACATGCGGCGACAGGGCGGGGCTGGCGAACGAGATGTCCACCACTGATTCACCCCGCATCCGCACGCATGTTGGGACCGAACCCCGGTTTAGGACAACCAGGCCTGTCTCCAGAGCCCAGTCCTCCACCATTCTGCCCCGTGTGTCCGTATGCCGGGAACCCCAAGCCACATTCTTGGCATTGAAGTCCCCGAGGACGAGCACGGGGAGGGAACGGAATCCGACGACGACGACTCTCAACTCCGCGAGGGAGTTGTGGAACTCGGCGAGAGTTCGGCTCGGGGAGAAGTATACCCCTACCACGACTATCTCCCCGAACCGTGCTGCCACGCAACCCTGTCCTCTCTTGACAGCCTCAAGGGACGGGGTACCGGCGGCGGCCGACGAAATTAGGGTCACTGAGCCGCTCAGGTCCTACACCCAGTCGTCTCTGGGCGGGACAAAGTACGGCTCAGCGACCACGGCGATGTTAATCGACCACTGCGCCATGCTCTGGAGCAACAGATCCTGAGCGGAGGCGCAGTGGTTGATGTTCGCCTGGAGGAGGCGTAATTGGGCTATATTAGCACTCCATATCAGCCTCCCGATCCCCCTGTAAGGGCCCAGCCACGGCGGATGCGGCGGCGGTCACGGTGGAGGCGGCAGCGGCGACGGCAGTGGTGGCGGCGGCTGCGGCGGCGACGGCGGTGGTGGAGGGCTTGCCCCTGCCCCTGGCTTTGGCGGGTGGAGCGCAGGCCTTGCTCCCAGCCCGGTGATCGGCCGGCTTGTTAGCTGCCGCACATATATAGCAGTGCGGCATGGCGTTGCACGAGCCGGCCTTGTGACCGGGCTGACCACAGCGGAAGCAGAGACTGCTGCGGTCCACCTCCGAGGTGCATTTAGCTCCCACGTGACTGCCCACATGGCAGCGGAAGCACCTCAGAGGTCTGGGCTCCAGCAGTTTCACCTGCGCGGAAACCCAGCCCACCAGGAGCCTTCGGCCCTCCCCGGCTATTTTTTGGGCCGCCGACACGGGGCAGCTCACCGTAATGGCTTGCATCCCCGTGAAGTCAGGGCGGAGAGTGCCCGCCCTCACCTGCTCGGCAGAGCACCCCCCAGTCCTGACGATGGCGGCCACCACCTCTTCCACCGTCGCAGAGTCGTCCAGACCCAGGATGCGCATGTCAGCACACTTGGTGGGTCTGGACACTCGGGCCTCTTCCGCATTTAAGGACGCCCTAAGCCTTTCGGCCAGAGCGTCAGCAGTCGGGCCGCTAGCCGCACCAGGGACCTCCAGCATCCGGGCACCAGTCGCAGTGACCCTTAGCCGGATGCCTTCTGCCACGCCGAGCTCCTGTAGGTTAACCGCCGCTCTCGCCTTGGCAAGGACGTCACGGTAGGAGATGCCCTTCTTCTCCGCTTCCGGCTGTAGTGTGATCACTACAGCTGCGGTCTTCGGGGCACGAAGCCTAGCCGCGACGCCTCGCTCCTTGCGCCGTTGCCGCCTCTCCTTTCTTTTGGCCGCCCTTGCAGCCTTGCTCGCCTTCCTCTTCTGCCCGGCCACCTGCCAATCGGCGTCGGCCGGAGGCGATGCAGGAGGCGGTTGGGGCGGCCGTTTCGCCACCGGGGCTGGGGCTGGGGCTGGGGTTGGGGCTGGGGCTGTGGCCCTCGCGGGTTTCGGGGCGGCCCGTTTTGCTGCTTGCCCCGTGGCCGTGGCTGTGACAGCCGCGGCGGCAGCATACGATACGGCCTTCCACTGGCCCGAGGCCGGCCGGTCCGCCGCCAGTGGGGGGCGCAGGACGATGGCCTCCAGGGCGGAGAACCGGCTCTGAAAGGCAGCCAGCTCCTGCCGCACCAGGTTCAGGACCCGGTCCTCAGCAGATACTGGCCGCCCCTGTTGCGCCCCCTTCTGCGGCACCTCCCGGGGGCCGGCTGCTCGCAGCCCGGCCAGGTCCGCTCGGAGCTCCTTATTCTCCTTTCGGAGGAGCTCCATGGCCGCTGTCAAGCGGGCCACCTCCGCCCGCATTTCGGACATTTCGTCCGGCGGGGGCCCGAGGTGGATGGCCTCCGCTGCCGCCATTATGGAGGCCTTTGCCGAGACTATGGCCCTGTTTTTCGAAGTGTGTAACTTCTTCAGGGCTACGTCCCGGATCGCGGCCTCCACGACCGCCGCAAACTTCTTCTTGCGGTCCACCTCAGGGCCGCCAACCTCTACCGCCTCGTCGCTTGAGGGCTCCAAAGCGACCGCGCCCCGCTCCTTTGCGGGCACCTCCGCTTTTTCTGCCGCCTCCCGAGCAGTAAGCCCCCTCCCCATGCCTCTCTCTCGGGCTCCTCCCCGCCTACTGGTGGGGATTTTTCGAGCCGAGGCCAGCTTACCGTCAGAGGACGACCCCTGGCCGTCCACTGACCTTGGCCGCTTGCTTTGGACCTTCCTTTTTGCAGCGGCCGTCTCCTGGTCACGGTAAGGGCTCACTGAGCCTCCCGTGCTCGCTCCTCCAGATGCAGCGTCGGACTCCGACACCGCATCACTCCCCTCCTCTACGCGTTTCTTAAATGTTTTGTTTTTTAAAAATTCCATTGTTGTTCCCACGAGTACAAACTTTATAACTTGCTCAAAATAATGTGGTTCGCACTGGCGACTAATTCATGTAGCTACCCATTAGCCAAGCTACCAACCTCCCTCACGGTGCGCCGCCGCTTGGAGGTTTGGGGTGATTTTTTATAGAGGTTTTCTACCTCGCGGCCCGGGCGGTTAAGCCAAGACCCTCGACCCCCGTCAAAAGTCAGAGACATGACCTTGACAGTCTTCGGGGCTACGATATTAACGGTGGCAGGAGGGGGGGGTAACCCCTCCTGCCTGCCCGGCGGCAGGGTAAGTGCACACCAGGCCCGCTCTTACTCCAACACAGTTGCCGCTCTGCTCCTCATAGCAGCTTGTGTGGAGCGTTCCTCTTGGCAGAACATTAGCATGCGGGCAGCGAGATCTCATTGGGAAATAATCCCAATGAGAAATAGCTGCCCGCACCCCAGGATGCACCGGCCCGAAAACTGGTCTTCCCCCCGGACGTATCCAGAAGGGAACTCCAGTCCCCAGGCACACGTGGAGGTTTTCTGCCCTGGCACCCCTCTGCCCTGGCACCCCGAATAGGTAATCCCGTCATTACCTCGCGCTGTGTCTTTTTTCTTTATACAAATATCTAACTCTTGTAAGGTAAATATGGACTCAAGTAAGGTATTATTGGAATTAAAAGTAGGTGGTTTATCAGCAACGTAGTCCGGTGTTAACGAATAAAGCAATTCCTTTTGTTTATCTTCAGATGGGTATAATTTTGGTACGTACTTACCACTATACTTAATACAGAAAGAAGAGCCACTTTTGCCATGCAGTGGAACAATACGGGCTCTTCTAGAGGGACTACATGGACCGCCAGGGTTAGGAGGACATGGGCGCAGGGGCCGCCCGGGGCCACGGGGCTGCTGGGGACGCAGGTACCTGTCACATGGTATGGTCCACAGAACCAGAAGCCGTAAGGGTAGTAATAATAACCTGTCATGTATTGGATGCACCGCGGGGGCGTGTTTCGGCTGACAAGATGATGATGAATGAACACGATGATGATGAATAACTATTAAATAGTAAATGCGATAATTTACCTACAGAAAATGCTGTCGTCAAATAAAACTATCCTTGGTCGACTAATTGACTGATAGACATTGCACACCACCGTAAAACAAGATCATCAAGGAAAATAATATTACTAACAAGGAAAACTCTTTCTTAGAAAACGTTTCTGAAACTCCCCCCTAAGCGCGGGTCAAAGTTCATTATGAAATCGAAGGGTAAGAGATAAACCTCATCCTATGTTTAACTTCTTTACCCTTTAAATACGTCCTATAAAATAAGACGCAAATTAACGCCCGCATGAGATCTCTGCAAAATTCAACCAGATCCTAAACTAGCGACCCGAATATGCTTTTAAAAGCATTTATTCAGTCGGTGGAGCCCTTAAATGGAATACGGGTTTAACCTTTGATATAAATCCGAAAATATTCGGGAAACGTGAAATTGCTTCGACTGAAAGTGACAGCATTGAAACGAGACGTATCAGACTCGTGGTGTTACAAATTAAATTTCAGGAATACGGCGTGTGCGAGGTGGGATCTCTGGGTAATATTTGTTAAAGGATTCTCTTATTGTATATGTGGGAATGTTGATGTGGTTTGAAGGTCAGGGTGAGATTTAATGTCATCGGGTTGGGGGTTCAAATACTGTGACCGGTTTTTATTGAAATTGTAGTATATATTATAGTAATAGTATGTATGTGTAGGTATATAACCTATTTATGTATTTGTGTACCTAGTTTTAAGTTTTTTTTATCATTGTTCCTCTCAACCAAAGTACCTGCCATCTAATTTCTTCACCACCCTTGGTTGACTGGTAGAGAATGTCTGAGGCATTAAGTCCGCCTTTGTACCTTTTTGTGTGAAAAGTTTAAACAAATAAATAAAATCTGGTCACAGAAGAAAGTACTATGCAGTATTTTTTTTTGGAAAACTTCCTAAAAGAGAATGACCAAAAGTCGTACCAAAAAGTCTCATACATCAAGATTAAAATACTATAGTAATTATTTTCATAATTTTTTACGACATTACCTACGCGTCGGGGATTTGATTTTTGAACAGCGATTTTAATTTAAAGTAAAAAAGTGTTGATATTGTTTTATTCCCTTTACATGACGTTCCGTTTCAAATGATATGATTAATATAACCTTGAATTTTGAAAGTGTCATGATCATGTCTTTCAAAACACATGTAAGTAAAAAAATTATACTTTGCCGATTCTACATTAATTAAAAATAACTAGAATATAATAGAATTTTTAATTAAACGATTATCGGATTACGCTGTTTAGCATTAATTTTTAATTTAGCATTAACAGCCGTTCGTGTATGACATCAATGACATGTCAAACAAAATAAAGTAGGTACCTAGTTATTTCAATTTATTCGAAAATCTCCCAAACTCGGGTTTTGTTTACAAAAATAACTTTTGTGGGAGATAATGTGATAAATGTAGCTTATAAAAAACAAAGTTTGACTTTGATGCAGCATGGTACGGGATTCGATACTTCCATGAGCATTGTCCTTTTTGTGGTATTCAGCTAAATATACACAATGTCTATTATGCAAATTAAAAACATGCTTTTGGAGCAATGGAGTAGACAAATTTCTAACGCGCAGGCACAGGAGTGGACTCATGAAAGATTCAATCCTAGCATTATTTTAAAACTGATTTAGGACTTCAATGACATGCTGTTACTAGAAGATAATTTTATATGCTTGCAGAGTGAATAAAAGCAAGCGTCAAACGCAACCATTATAAACATAAAACTAAACTTCCGTAGGAAACTTACAAACATAGCCCATTCACTACCACAGCACATTGACCCACAAATCCTAATCCCAAACTAAAGTTCACGTAATCACCTTCGTACTATGACGTCACTAAACACAATCGCCTTCAGAACAACACTTTCTCACATAATCCTTCTGAAGCCAATTATGATCAGCATGCGGTGCCACGCGACCCCACCACCCGTCAGCACTCAGCGTGCCTACACGCGATGTCTTGTGAAACATATGAGGGTACCTACCCTCATATATGCATATCTAGTAATATGTTAACGGTAGGAGAAAACGGTTGGCTTGAATTTGAATGGAGAAGGCATTTTTTTTTTATTTAGTTTTTTTTTAATTGAAACTTCTTAGGCGGTGTTTCGTAAATCTGTGGGATTCCCCGAAGTTACGGAGGTGGATGCAGCTCCACGCTTAATTTTAATTTTATATGTTAATCTGTGTCTGTTTGCTACTAATACTAATACTAGAAGTTTAGTAAAGTTGTGACACACCCTATGGACTCCTCCTATCTGAAATAAAAGTTTTATATTCTATTCTATAATTGGACGAGAATTGAGAGTGATATTTCAAGGACGTGTCACGTTTAGGCACATTGCGTTACACGAGGGAGAAGATACCTAGATGTAACTCTCTCTCTGTGTGTCTCACAGTAAATCTATCTTATTCTTTATTTTTTTAAGAAGCTTCACTTCTGCTCACATGTACGGTGCTTCTCGCGCATTTTTTTCGCGTCAGCTTTACATTTTTTCTTCTCATATCCTAGACCTGGTAACCTCACACTTTACAGTCAAAGTCATACGTCACAACTAGAACAGGGTGATGTCTCGTAACTCTAATTTATGGTTTTCCGCAGGTGTGTCCCCATACTCCTTCAAATGGACACAACGTAGGTAAGTAAGTAGGTAACTACTAACTATACACTCACTGTGGTTGCGTAAAACATAAGTCGGTGGTGTTGGTTATTTAATTTCATGACGCTCATTCTGCATGTGTACAGGATAAAGTTTATGTAAGAAAATGTATGCGAGCTGCGTCATGCAGGCCTTTGTTCAGCAGTGGTTGACACTGGCTGGCTGACTAACCGGCAAGATCATGTGTTTGCGAAGTCAGTTTTAGATTTAGGGTTTTAGATCCTAAGGCCAGCTACAGTGCAGCCGACGAAAGAACGCGTTCTTGACACCAGTCAGTTTCATACAAACGAATACGTGTTTTGCGAATTTGATTTTTATTACCTACTAGGATTGTCGCACTGAAAGGTGTAAGGAACGCATTCTCTTGACGGCCGGACTGTAGTATTAGGCAGTTTGTCGTTAAAACAGATAAGTCGTTTTAACCAGAGGGGTAATTCCCGTAATTAATAACGTTCAAAATCCAGTCGCAATCATCATCTCAATGACAATTAACTACAACAACAAACTTGTCAAAAATGTAAGGTAATTTTTGACAGATTGAGACTGAGATTCGACTGTGAACGTTCTTAAAATTACGAGAATTACCCCTCAGAGGTAGTTACCTACAGTCTACCGTACATCTGTGGTTACACTTGCACTATGAAAACCGCCCTAACTGCTAAGACAAAAAGGTGCTGTCAATATATTTTTTTTAATAGTTACAGACGACTGACTTTACCAACCTAATAGGATTTAGTTCTCTACAAAACAACCATGGTTTTTAGAAAATTACTGAGACAATTACTTGTTAGCCAATATCATGAAATAATCGCCTGATTCAGCTAGAGCCCTATGGGACTCACGTAGGAGTTGGTACAAACTGCCCAAAGTGGAAGGTAGTTATATAGAGAACTAGCTGCGCGGTTTCACCCGCATAAGTTTAGATCCCGTGGGAATATTGGGATAAAAAGATCCTATGTGTTAATCCTGGTTATAAACTATCTGTGTGCCAAATTTCATCCAAATCCCTCGAGTAGTTTTGGCGTGAAAGAGTAACAAACATCCATCCATCCATCCATACAAACTTTCACGTTTATAATATTAGTAGGATGTTTCAGGGACTTGGAAAGTTAAAGAAGAACTTCGGCAAACGACAGTTTACCGAAGTTTACATTTCCAAGGTCACCTTTTCTGATAACATGACAATGTTATCAGAAAAGGTGACCTTGGAAATTGGACATCATAATCACTTAGCTAGCTAAACTACCTGAATAGGTAAGTAGGTAATCAGTTAGGTACTTTCCTATGTAGGTACCGTGAAGCTCTTTACGAGCTGTCAGGGTATCGGGAGGAAACAATTAAACCACGGTTTATCACGTATGTTCAACAATTATTCCTAGAAATCATTCTACGTAGGTATTTCAAATCTTTTTCCATCGGCTTGTCAACCAAATCTGACCCCTAATCTCTCCTAATCTTCAAAGCTATTGGCATGAAATACGAGACAAATATTAATTTGTCTCATATTTCATGCCAATAGCTTTTAACTGACTCGCGGAGGTTGCATGTGAGCACCAAATAGACTATAGTCTCTACAGTACCTACCTACCTATGCCTATGTTTAGCTGAGGTAGTTATAACTTAGGTACTGTGAAAAAAAGAGATAAGTATGCATGGTCGCCGGATATAGTTGAGGTTTAGTAAGAAGCGGATTAATGTTTTCGGATAACATTTGATTTAATTAATAGAAAACAAACAGTTCACTTATAAATTTAATTTCATAAAAAAACATCCATAGGTTTATTTCTAAACTGCAAGTATGTATATCCGACGACTCTGCTTATCTCTTTTGTTAACTGTACCTAGGTACCTAAAGGTACGGTGTAATCATTTCCAAGCTGTTCCTATTTTCGTCTTAGATTTTATCCTAAACAAAACACCCACTCCAACTTTGGCAGCTGCCTAATTGGTTTCAAATTAGTTTATAAACTGTCTATTTTTTCACAAACAATAATATAAAATTAAAAGAAACGACTCGACTAATTGGATTAAAAATAATTCATACACAAACAATATTCCTTTCATTCTTACTAAGTTACTATTTATTGTTTTGACTATGTAAAGTCACAACAATAAATTGTACTAACGATGTATCCCAGGGGTACTTAACCTAAGAACCTCTGAAAACATTGTTTTAGACCTACATAATTATCAATAGATGACTAAATTGGTAAAACTCATTGGTGTCCTGCACCCTAATTGAGTAACACACTAAGTATCAAACTCAATCCGAATCATTTTGAAGGATTTTGCTAATCCATTGCTTCAGTACGAAAAATATGTCTGTTCAACAGCGTACACATGAATGTTGTTGACCTGTCAAAATGATAGCTTTTGCTACTGTTCATGTGTACGCAATTACCGCGCGAGGCTACAAAATGTTGCTTTAGTGGATTGATAAAAAATATTTTGAATATCCGGTAGGTACGTTACATGACTCCAAATTGTTTTTCAGTACATTCACCACCACTTACTTCTACCACATACCTAAAGCTAGAGGAAACAGGCAACACAACATTGCATACAAGTAAAAACCAACCCCAATCCGAGTTCAAGGTCAACCATAGAATTAAGCACACTGTACGCACACTAACCTACTTACGAATCTCTTCGGTAGCTCATAAAGGACCAACGCGCTGCCTCGGTGGGGGAACTCGGCAGATGTAGAGAAAACGTGCGGACTCCCCTCCCCTCCCACCCTCCCTGCCTTTACCTACCTCGGTGCCGCACCCTTGTGTGGGCGGAGCAGAAAGTGGTGGGTAAGAAAATCCACTTTGTACAATAACTACCTGATCAAAGGACGTACCTAGGTCATCTATACTAATATTATAAAGAAGCAACGTTTGTTTGTTAGTTTGTATGTAGGGGGTAATCTCTGGAACTACCGTCGGATTAACAAAAATATTTTTGTTTTTTGGTAGCCCAATTCTTGAGGAAGGCTTTAAGTTATTTATCATCACGCTCTGACTCTTGGGATCCGGGCTAAAAGAAAAAAAATCAAAATTAACGCTAAGGGAAAACGAAGTGATAGTGTGGGCAGGTGATGCGATGCGATGGGGTGGGTCGGGGGAGCAAGAACTTTTATCATCAATACATTTGTCAAGTCCAACATAATATATTCCAATTTTTTTTATGTTACAAATTGACGTTATTTCAAGTTAAACTAATATCAACTTTATTTTAATGGGAATTAAGTTGATTTTAGAGTGACTAGCACTATTGAAAAAGTTATAAAAATGTTTGAAGTTGTACCGTAAACTGAACTTTATTGTATAGGAATTAAAGTTATTCTTCCCTAAACTCATATTTGTTTACATTTTTGGCGAATAAGTCGCGATATTAGATTAGACAGTTTAGACGTGATTAAAAACATGGCTACTAAAAATAAGTCAATTTAAGTCAGGCGCTGACTAATTTGACAGGACTAAACTAATATTTATCTTTTGTTCTTTTCGTAATGAAATAGAAAGAAAAAGATGCACTCAACTTAAATTTAGTTTAGTTTGTGAACTAGGGAATCGGCGCCATAGTGTCACACTCTCGTGCTCAATTGCTCATGTAGGTAAGTACTGGAGCTTTACGCAGGGAATTACATTACCCGTTTATGGATAGGTAAATCACATTACCCGTTTATTTTTCTGAAGAGAATTGGCTGAAGCAAATTCTCTTTTAATTTTCTTTCTCAGTCAGTCATTTTCATTGTCAGTCAGTCTTATTTCAATAAGAATGATAAATTCTTAAGGGGGTACCGCTAACCCTACTGATTGCTATTTCATGAAATAGTCATTCAGTAGAATTATATGAACTTAGAGATTTTGATTTTAATGATTATAATTCTGTAAATACACACTTTTTACAGTCGAGAATCATATTTTGTTCAACATATAACTTGACACTGACCTGCAAATTGCAAAAAACGTAAGAAAATTTGTATTTCGCGGGCTACCCTCGCTCTTCCCCCTAAGTCTTCTAACTAGTAAGATCTATGAACAAGTCCTACTGACCAACTTACAACTGAAAAGCTATTTTCTTCAGCTTTAAACTTACCTACCTTTTAGATAGTTTAAATGAGACTTCTGCCTCTTCCGCCATTGTGGCCATACACTTGTAGCTCCTGTTACCGTGAAAATTAGAGATTTTTCCTCCAGACCGGCCGGATTTCCTGTCATTATTATAGTGTAGCTATGGTAAGAGGACGTAGGAGTCGAGTAATGAACATCTCGAAATAATAAATAGAAATATAATGCATCCGCTCCGACAATAAGTCGAGGACGTTATATAAACCTCTTGGACATAATTAAAGGACAGAGCAGGAGGAACGTTGGTAATATATATATACCTATCCATGTCCCTCCCATACACAAACCTACACATTGTACGATGTCGGCCAGTTTCGTTAAACCGTGAAATATTAATTTGTAAATAATTCATCATTAGCCTATAGCAGTCCACTGCTGGATATAGGCCTCTCCTATTTTTTTTGTTTTTTTTAAAACGTTGACCTACACTAGGAATTACTCCTGAATCGTAGGTGCGTTTACAAACATTTAAACTCACATATACAAACAGCCAGACCCGGAACAACTACCTGTGGCAATACAAATATTTGTTCCGTGCGGGAATCGAACCCGCGACACATAGCGCAGCAGTCGATCGCTCAGCCTCTGTGCCAACCGTGTCGACCGTATTGCACGCCATTCAACTCGATTTTCGGCAACTCTCATCTAGCTGCTACCAGCCATCCAGCGAAGATCGTCGCTCCACCTAGCCTGAGGGCGTCCCACCTTACGTTTACCGATTCGCGGTCTCCACTCAAGAACACGTCTACCCTAACGGTCATCAGTTCTACGGCTAAGATGGCCAGTACATTGCCACTTCAGCTTGCTTATTCTGTTAATAATTACTGTCATAATAATCAATAGCAATATGCTCGCATCATAATTATTACATGAGAATTAAACATAATTACTGGCAAAATGTGGGTAGGTAGATACTGTAATTATACCTCTGCCCAACCCTTCGGGATTTCGGGAGGTTCCTGCACATCATCAGGCGGGAGGAGACGCCCGGGTGTCACCACTGCGAGGATCGCCCAGAGGACACGGTGGAGCATACGGTGGAGGTCTGCCCCGCTTGGGCAGAGCACCGCCGTGTCCTCGTAGAGGCGATCGGCAGCGGCGGCGACCTCTCGCGCCCGGCCCTGGTGCAAGCCATGGTCCGGGGCGAGAGGGAGTGGGAGGCGGTCACCTCCTTCTGCGAAGCAGTCATGCTAGCGAAGGAGGTGGCGAGATGGGCAAGGGAGAGATCCTCACGCCTCAGCCGCCGAGGGAGACGCTCCGGGCGTCGGGAGCCGCGTGACGACTCCCGGCCACCGTAGGCGCGGGCCTGCGGGCGGAGAGCAATGGGTAGCTCTCCGTCCGATCAGGACCAGGCTCGTGCCGGACGGCGCGTATGTGTTCCACGTGCGCCCCAAAGATATGTCAGCGTAGATGACGGGGCCCGAGAGGGCCGAAGCCTGCCGGGGTAGCGGGATCGTCCGAAAGGGTTACCGCTGCCCTGGAACATAAAGGGCTAAGGAAGGAACACGGGTGGGTTTTAGTCAGTAAGAGTCTGACACTCCCTTCTGCTCCACCCAGAGCGGGAGGGGTCATTTGATGATTTCCCATCCTGAAAAAAAAAAAAAAAACGTTTCGGGAATACTGGCGTGATGTTAAGTGACATCAATGGAAGTAAAGGTTGACATAGCATAGCATAGCTAGTAGCGTAGTTTAGTTAGCATTATGCTGAGCGATGGCCGTTTTGCGTGAATGTGACGCATGTTTACCCCCAACTTGTTTTTTTTTTGTGTTTATGTTCTTTTTTATGCGTCATGTTTGCCGCAAATAAATGTTTTTTCTTTCTTTCTATGCTCTTTCCACTCTCTCTCCTAAGATTAATTATTTCAACTAATATTTTGTAACAATATAATTTGAAAGTGTCCCTGAATGAAGTTTCGTGCTCGTTCTTCTACAATGGTAGGTACCTACGGGTTAGCGGTCATTCGGCCCACTATGGAACTGGGACCGCGGACCAGTTACCCCTTTTAAAAATTGATAATGGGTAACTGGGCCCACATCTGTTTGGAATGGGCAACTAGCTTTATGTCTGACTGATCGACTCCTTCATAATTCAAAGTGGTTGTGAATGGTTTAATTGTAGGTAATGAATACTTTGAGTTTGAACTTAGGCAATGCCTAGGCAGGCATTACCTAAGTTCGCTATTCTACGTTAGGTGTAAATCGTCCCTAAATTATTTTGAGTTACGATAGATGTCCATGAGCATTTCCACCGAGAAACCAAAAAAAAACTGCACAACGCCGCTAAAGAAGTTTTCACTTCAAAAACGGGTTGCACTCCGGGAGTGCCGGCAAAAGTGAAAACTTGAATATTAACGTTGTGCATTTTTGATATTTTGGAATGCGGTCTACTCTCCCTCCGTCTTACGAATTTTCGATCAGGTCACGTGCCCTGACGCGAGCTCCGTCTTACGAATTTTCGATCAGGTAACGTGTTCTGACGCGAGTTTAACATTTTTTACCCATCACAAAAAACTCTCCCTCCGTCTTACGAATTTTCGATCAGGTCACGTGTCCTGACGCGAGTTTAACATTTTTTACGCATCACAAAAAAAGTGCACAACGCCGCTAAAGAAGTTTTCACTTCAAAAAAAGGTGGACGATACTACACACCTTGATGTAAATGGACAGAGGGAGACTACAGGGATGACAAGCATAGTATCCAGTTTTAAAGATATAAGGAAGGCTGATCCCTTAATTATGTAGATCTGACTATCAGGAAGTGCTAGTTAAAGATGCAATTGGCAGGCAAACAGATATACCTACAGGGTGGCAGGGACATCGACGCGCAACCCGTTATCATTGATTCAGTAGATACATGATTCTGAACCTCTTCTTGATACACGCTGTATAAGCAACATTTACATAACAGAAAGTGATAGGTACATATACAGAATCACAGGGACATCGACGCGGAAACCGTAACCAAGAATTTAGCATATCATGAGTTCGAACCCAGGCACTCACTTTACTTTGGGTATTAAGAGCCGATGCACACCGGCATGATATAATGATGTTCGTGTCGCCGCGAGCGGCCGCGGGCGGACGCGCGTGGCTGCGCGACCTTTTCAAGCGATACAGGGGGTCTACTCCGAAGTAGTACCGGCCGTTTCCTGCTACGAAGTTACTATTTGGTTCGGTCGGTTCCGATCCTACACTCTTTCGAATATTGACTATGGTCCCGACCCAACTGAGTCGATCCGAACTTTTTTCGCATTTTTCAATAATATTCGGTTCGGCCATGTGTCGGTCCGATCCGAACATTCGCACTTTGCACTTCGGAGTAGGCCCCTTGGTCTTTTAATTATGTAGATAAAGTTTAAAATTATTTCACACTGAAAGGGCTCGCCGTGCCGGTGAGAATCGGCCCTTAATTTCTTCACTACTGCTCTTAAAACGTTGAAGGAAAACACCTTGAGGAATCCGGCATGTCCTAGAACTAAAAATCGAAGACATGTGACATCTACTAATCCGCACTGGGCCCGCGTGGTGGATTACTGCCCACTCTTCAGAGAGAGGAGGCCTGTGTCCCAGCAGTGGGAACGTTATAGGCTGATTACTCAAGTAGGTAACTAAGCGTCTTCGGGAAGCATTCATCAAAAGTAAAACACCACTATAAAATATAATAGTTTTTATTTGCACTTTTCCGATAAGTATTATTTATACCACATATAATTGAGGTTTACACATAGGAATCCAGGGCACATCGAGTCACGAGTCAGGCTTAAGCCGTGTCTACACAGACATACATACAATACTGGAATTAAAATTTCATTTTAATAGACACGTATATAGGCTTAATAGTAGAGAAACGGCACGCAAGTGATGTTCATTAACGGTTTTTGTTAATTACAGTTTGATAGGAGAGAGAGCAGTGGTGCCTCAGCGGGAACGGCCACGAGTCGTTGGTTCGAACCCGAGCAGGCACTTCACTTCGTGTAAATTACTTCATCACAACTGGGGGCCTAAAAAGGCCACTTTGGCAGAATCATAATAGGATAACAATATAAATCATATTAAAAATCGTAAAATGGTCACAAACTGACAATTCATAATATGATCTGTGTGCAATAAATATCACAATGAAATAACATTTAAACTGTAGAAATAAAAAATAAAAAACCAATTTGATTAATAAAAACTGTAATGAAAAAATTTCCGATAAAATTGCGGCTTTTATTTTTTACATGCGGCAATGTTTACATCAATTATGAAATGAAATTTTACGAAAATTAGAGGAATTGCTAATGATCTGCTGGGAATTCAGGAAATGAATAGCTTTTTTAGGCCCCCTGGTCTCAACACGGTAAGTCATAGAACCTAAAATTCGAAGACATGCGACATCTACCAACCCGCACTGGGCCCATAATATGTGGCGAAATATCGCCCACTTCCTCTCACAGAGAGGCCTGTGTCGCAGCAGTGGGACATTATAGGCTAATTATGATGATGAGTCAAAGATTTTACCGGTCAATGTTTATCGACGTTGAGTGCAGTTCCTTATAAGAATAGTGCAGTAAGCTTGGGACGAAATGTACGAATTTTAGTCGCTTTAAAATAAGCTTTTGGTGTCGAAACAAAAGACAGCTATTCCAAAAAAATTTTAAGACACGTTCCGCTAACTTCATCAAGAAAATGTGCGAAATGATAATACAAGGTGTAAGGGACAAACTGTTACACAATCTTTTCTTAGGTTATTAAGAAGAAATCTGCTGTTTCATGTAAGTAAAAGTAACCTACAATAAAGTGAGAAGAGCTGATTTAAAAAAAAATACCATCGAATATTTTGAACGCTTCTAAACTGTATCCCACAGGATCATGTACGTATTGAATTCATGGTAACCGCTTTCCGCGTTTCGCGTCAATGTCCCTTACACCTTGTAATTTTTCATAATCAAGCAATATACGCTCCGTCTAAAACCCGCATATTTCGCCTCCAGTCTTACCAATAAACGCTTGCAGCATACATAACACAGAGATATGATTTAAACATTCAATATTATAAATATTTAATGATAATAGAAATAACTTACATTTAAACGGGACTATCGTGTTTAACACGTACATCAATACTAAAATGTTTTGCTTTAAAGAGCATTTTCATCAAATTAATTCGGTAGTCAACAATTAAAAATTATAGTCATTTTTTCAACGAGTCATTTTCTAACTTTCAGGGACCGTACTATGACGCGTGTACTAGTACGGTTTACTAGAATAGCGGTGGCTGTCCCAAAGCGTTCGTAATTTGCCGGTGATTGACGTCACTGACTCGTCCTTCTCCTTAGCGTGTCGATGGCAAAAATAACACGAAAAACTATATAAGTTATTCAGCAACGCGAATAACCCGCTTAACACGTCATAGTGCGGCCTCTGAAGCTTTGTTCCATAAAAACCGAACTTAACCGATCATTGCCGATTCCGTTTTACTAAAACTTGACTTAATTTTTCCCCGATATTTATAAAACGATAATTATGTGCAGAATAATAATTAAAAACGATAATTTAATTTATATAAATTATAGGTTCCAGAGACAGGTTCACAGACGCTAGCACACCAAGCTACTTCTGTCAAATTTCTTTACTACATTTTCAACTTTATCGTTAAAGCATAAGGTTCAAAGTTGATTGGGAAAATTTGACAGTTTCGGGTAGCTTGATGTGCTGGCGTGTAGTACTTATATGAAATACATAGTATTTTTAGATCATGGAATGTTTTAGTCATTCTAAATGCCCTCTAAAGCAATTATAGCTTTGACAATCAGAGGTTTAACACTAGGGGAACAAAATTAACAGTAACACATTTTAACACGTAAATAATTTGCAATTTCATATAACAATATTATCTAATAGAAACATTAAAGAGAAAACTTATAATAATATCATAATGTTTCAACGAATTGGTGCAAAAAATCTGCTAAGTCAAGGGAATGATAATTATATGAAAAAAAAAATAGAGCCATACTTATATAATTTCCAGTAGGCACTTTTTGAATATGAAAAAAATCTCTTTAACGCGTAGGTACCTTTATAAGTTACTAAAATACATAATATGTTATAAATATAGGTATATAATTATGATATCCACCAGATATTATTTTTTTTGTGCTTTAGTTTTAGTCCAAAGCTCTTTTCATCAAACAGTCTATCTATAAATATGTCTTCATTATATACTTAAATGCCTAACATTCTCGAAGATTATCAAAATATATTTGAGATTTTTACAGAAAAATAAAGTACAAAGATATAATAAAAATAATATTCGAATAAAAAACAAATGCTATTTGAAAAGTGAAAAAAAATGGACATTAAAAAATAAACTTATGTGCAAATATAATTAAAACGTTAAATAGTGTAAGCTTAAAACAAGAACAACCAAAATATTGACACAAAAACAGGCTTTTTCACAAAAAAAAAAATGTCATTCAGAGACTTTTGTTAAACACAAATACTTCACAAAAGCACCTGAATAAGTGAGCTTAGTAATAATTTAATTAAAACTAAACTAATGATATTTACAACGTCAATCGCATGCAGTTGATATTAAATTCAATGTGCGTAAATGACGAATTGCAATGAGAAAGCATTGCAATTTAGTCTTGGGAACTTTCCTATACAAGTCCCTCCCCCCCCCAGTAAAGTTAAAAATGTATTTATGCCATACTCAAATCCTAGTTTTCAACTGATGTTAATCCCACTCAAACAAATATCAACTTTATGGAGCTGGTCACACAGGTCTACTCCTAACCTAAGTCAATTTATATACTTAACTAGCGGGATAGGATACCGGGGTGGGAGGTAGTGGGGGGACTTTGCTTTATAATATGTAGTGATTAAATATCAACCGCATGCAATCTATCGAAGTCCATTTGTCGAAGCCGAAGTTATTTGATAAACATTAATTATTATTATAGTAAGTATTCAGTAGCATATACTTAGGAATACTGTAGGTCTTACTATTTACAATAAATATTATTTTTTAGTACAGAGGCTTTATTTAAATTAAATATTTCAGTAGTGTCATTTGTTTGGCAGAATATTATGTTTATAAGTTTAGTTTGTGTAAATGTAATATAGCTTACTGTAAATTATTATAAATTGATATGATTATAAACAGAAGGCCAATTCCCGTAATAAAACGTTCAAAATCTAGTCGCAATCTCATCTCAGCGACAATCAAAGATTGAGAATGAGATCAGACTGAACGTTCTTAAAATTACAAGAATTGCCCCTCTGGATCTGCCTCACAAAAAGAGTTCTAACTATAAACCTTCGCGCCAGTTTTTGTATTTCGAACCTCATTCCAACCGATGTACCGTTCTTAATACTAAAATAACAACTCCGTTTTAAAGTCAGTTTTTTTTTGTCATTAGTCGAAATAAAGTTGTAAATTAAACAATAGCTTCATGGTTTTAAACGTGGGTCTAAAAATAGACATCGTTTTGTACTAAGGTCGTTATAGGTCACCATTTTAAACGAGCCAGCTTTCCAGAATGTTGAGCCAATGTTGAATGTTGCCAACAATTATAATTTCTGGAGACACAAATATGTTTTTTTAAAGTTAGAAATGTTGTAGCCAAAATAAACTTAAATCCCTGCTAAGACCTGTTTTCGAGCTTACTTGTATCACTTTTGTAGAAATAGGTATAGTTAATTTCTTTAAAGATCTTAATTTATAATTACGATTTCAAGTCTTTCATACTGATTGTGACTAGAAGTATAGATTTTTTAGTAATAAGTAAATATATATGTCGGAGTCATTCGTTTGACTATTCGGAACGCCAGCGCCATCTCGTGGCGCTAGACAGAGTCTAGCCTGAGTTCGCGGAGTGGTACGAGAGCTACAGCTACAAGAGCGGTGTGAGCAGAGCTCTCGGGATCATCGAAAAATTGGACATCGTACGAACAACATGTGCTTAGAAACTGTCTTGCGTTCCGTATCGTTGAGTTGTGTACGTACAGTGTGTGATTCGCTAGTGTGACTAACTTGTTCGTAAATTATAATCTGATTTGAACTGCAAACCGTTGCGCTATTGCGCTATAATATAACCAACGCTACCCATAGTACGCCCACAGTAATTAAAATGTGCCTGATGATAACGAGAAACAGACATACCTTCTCCGACATATATGTTTCTTACACTAAAATTAGATACACTCAGATCTTTAAATAAATACCTACATAAATATAATTATGTCATATCTACATTTACTTAATATATAATAATTATAAAATTATAATGTCGGGATAACATGGATTGTATACGGTAAAATATTATTGACTATAGTTTTTAAAACAGACCCCTTCCAGTCCAATGAAATAAATAATTTCAAAGAGAATTTGAGATGTCTTCATTCAAGCTATTCTAGTAAAAATGATATAATTTCAATAAAATGTCATTTTCTCAGATCTTTTCTCAATTATCTGATCTATTTTATTTATAAATAAATACTAACAAAATTTTAAAAATACACTGAATGTATTTGTATACACGTAAACCTAAATTTAATTTAAGTAAATAAAATTAAAAAGTAGTCTTTAGCATGGAATGTATTCGTTATGTTTCAGATCTTGTAATTTCGTCATTTTTTTGCTTTCCCGAACGACTGAAAACCTGCCACCTATTAACAAAAGTGACAATTTCAATTAGTCATTGCTTTTGCAAAACTGGAAAGGGTGGCGAACTATTAGCATGGATAAGCTACGCTTGTAATGAGTTTAAATATTTAAATAAACATTTTTGTAGCTACTTCAATATTTAAACTAATAAATTGAGCATACGAAATAAGGATTACAACTGTATGACACCCATTTATCTTTCATTTCTATCTTTCTTAAGTCAGTAGTTCATAGCCCATTCCCTTTGTTTTACGTGTTTGTGGTCGATTCATTACTATTTTTAAGGTTTTTACAAAACAAATAAATACGCACCAAAAAGTTTGGTTTTAAAAACAAAAGAATCGGATAAACAAATTCAAACAATGGCTGCTATTTAAACTAAGAACACGACGACATTCAATTGTTTTCATTAGGTACTCGTAATAACGAAACTCTATACACAAATGTCACAATAGTAGTAATACTAGATGCTATAAAATAATTATACCGCAGAAATGAAGACAGAATTTGTAATCTCATAATCCATTACCGTTTTACAAGTATCCTTTTGACTCAGTTTTCGTATTAAACCTTCGTTGGAATTCAAATCTCGCTGAGGGGAATGTTCACGAGATTCTCTCGCGCTCGATTCCAGTAGTAGTAGGGGGGGCCGGCAGAGAAACAGTACTTTTGGTCCAGTGGGGTCTCGTTCTCCACCCAGTACATCAGGTAGAAGTTGCACATCTCATCTTTGTTTGTTGCTCTGTAATTGCAGAAATGTTTTTTTTTTTAGAATATGGATTAAGGGCTGATTTTTCAATCATCTGATAACTTTATTCGAGGAATAATTTTGAAATTTTGACAGTTATTTTATACAAAAACTGTCAAACGTCAATTTTATTCCTCGAATAAAAGTTATCTGGCGATGGAAAAATCAGCCCTCAGTTGATTAGGTATTATAAAATAATTAATAAAAAATGCAAAATTATAAAATAAAATAAAAAGTGCAATGTTAGAGTAGGTTTCTAGTTTGTTACTTTTGCATGAAAATTAAAGAAATACTTTAAGCATTAAATTGTAGATAAAAATAAAACAAAATAAAAAAATAGTTTTACATTTGTTATGAATCAAAATCAAAATTGTGATCATAATTGTAATTGTGTCTGTTTTATAGCAATAGATCACTTTCTTAATTTTCTTTATCAGCAACAAAATCACTTGGCAAAACTGGATGATAAATTTTCAAATTACCGAGTTCGTTTTAGTTACCTCTAAAATTAACTAATAAAAAATAGGTCCTTATTTTTAATATATTATGGTGTACAATAAATAATGCTGTGTAAACCAATAATAGTTTTTATTGTGGTTTTTTTTGTACTGCTGTTGGAGCACCAATCCATACCTACTAATATATAAAAGCAGTTCTGAAGGCCAATCTCGTAATTTAAAACGTTCAAAATCTAGTCGCAGTCTCATTTCGGCGACAAACAAATGTGAAAAACTTGCCAAAATGTAGGGAAATACAATGGGGGTATATTTTTTGACAGATTGAGACTGGGATCAGACTGTGAACGTTCTGAAAATTACAAGAATTGCCCCCAGTTCTTCTCTTTGTACCTTTTCTCTGCTAAACAGCTGACGGTGCGACTGGATGAAATTTGGCACACAGATAGACTATGACTAGCGGGGTGGTTGCGTTACACACTATCAGTACTTATGGCTTTCATTTTGACAGTTCAACAACATTCATTGCGTTATTTACATTGTTGAGCAGACAAATTATTCAAACATATGAAGCAATGGATTAGCAATATCCTTCTAAATGATCACGATTATGATTGACATAGGATACTTTTATCCTGGTAGTAACTACTTTCCCGTGCATATAGTAGGACACAATCGGTGGTTCTTTTAGCCCAATTGTCATCTGACACGCGGCAAACATGTCCGGCCCAGTCCCACTTAAGTTTAGCGGCTTTCTGGGAAACTTCGTTGTCTTGATTTTGGAGCGCGTTTTGCAAGACGAAGTTGGCGGGACGAGCTTGACTCCTACCGTAAGTACTGGCCAGCACTCGCAAAAGACAGAATTGTGTGGAAAAGGGAGAGGGAAGCCTTTGCCCTGCAGTGGGCCAATACAGGCTAGTTAGTTAGTTTAGTACTTCCCGTCAGATAGTATCCAACCTTCAGATAGTAGCCAAAAAAAATAGCTACGTACCCAATCCTCACAGCATGATCGTTAGTATTATTCATGATGCACCTCGCAGCCAACACGTCATCCCTCTCTATTGGCTTGTTGTTGACTACCGGGTAGAACATCTGAGGCAGCTGCGGGTTCTTCTTGCCGAGGAGGGTCCATACGTCACCATTTTCGTCTTGGCGGACCACGTAACCAGTTACCAGTTTGCCTGAAATTTTATTTATGTCAATTTAGTTTGTGAAAACAAAACGAACTGTTTCAGTATTGTAAATTAACTTTCTTATGTAAGGTTAGGTACGTATGTGTTTTAATTGAGACAGATTATTAACCGCAACGGAAAATAATCGAATCGTACGCTCATACCTACAATCGATTAACACACAAACACGGCAAAGGTATAGTACACCCACATTTCGTCAGTTATGTTTAAGTCCCATGTAAATGGGGGCGTACTTCATGCCAACAACCAGGCACAAATCGGATGGAGGTTTTAAAACAATATAGAATCTAGACTGGAGGCAGGGCTAATCTGCGTGGCTGGTGAACTCCTCATGACAATAACAATGAAATGTCCATAGTCTTTATAGATAGCTCAAAACTGCGCCATCAACGAAGTTTACACGATTTCTAATATTTTTCTTCTTACTGTCGATGGCAATCTAAATGGACGCGGCTCAGAATTCTGTTACGTGTTTAGTGCCATTATTAGCGTCCATCAGCTCCTGTAACGTGCTGCTGACAGGACACGTAGGACATCATATTAAGTGTCCCAACGTTTGTGGAACAGCACCACTACACACTCCAAGTCGTCACTAAACATGTTTTCCTTGCTTAGGCCAACCTAGGTCCGGAGTTCGTTTGATTTCTAATATGGTAAACGGGTAGTACGCAAGAAGTTTTAATATAAACTTGTTAAATATTATTGGCTACTTACCTAATGCATGAGTGTGAGTGCGGAACGCGAACGGGTGTATGACTTTGTTCTCGTTGATGGTGCAAGCTGTCTCCATGTTCTCGACGCGGTGTGGTGGGATCACACCACTAGTGCCCAGCAGAATAACTCCGGCTTCACGGCGCATTCTGGAAAATTAGGGTAGGGAATAATATATCAGAAGGCCAATTCTCGTAATTTAAAACGTTCAAAATCTAGTCGCAGTGTCTTTTCGGTGACAAGCAAATGTCAAAAGCTTGTCAAAATGTTGGGAAATTCGAGGTATTTTTGACAGACTGAGACTAAGATCAGACTGTGAACGTTCTTAAAATTACGAGAATTTGCAGAAGTGAGTTTTTACAATTAACTTGTATCCAAACACAGTGAGTAGGAAACTTTATATTTTCTTGATTGTGTATCCAAACTTGAGTGAGTAGGAAGCTTTAGGCTGTTTTTTTGTTTTCGTTGTAGAATAATCGGAGAATTGGCTTCGTTTCCAAGACGATGTTGTGGAATGATATAATGTGGAATATACTGATTTATATTTTGAATAATATAATAGTTTAAGTTGTGAATACCGATTTATATTTGCCCCAACGTCCCACATATATTATGTAGACTAATTTTATAATAGAAAAATGTTAGTAGCTTTCAGCAGTCTTAATCAAGAAATAATTATTTTTTACAGAGAAACCTAGATTGTAAATTGTCAGCACGATGTTAGACTTAAATAAAAAAACGGCCTAGTGCGAGTCGGACTCGCGCACGAAGGGTTCCGTACCATTATCTATAAAAATCACGTCTGTTGTATGGGAGCCCCCCTTAAATATTTATTTTATTTTAATTTAACTATTTATTTTTAAAGTGAATATACAACTAAATATTCTGTGAATATTTCAAGCGTCTACCTGCTGCCGTTATTAATATCGAGTAAAACGGCAAAAAAAAAATCACGTTTGTTGTATGGGAGCCCCACTTAAATATTTATTTTATTTTGGTTTTAAGTTTTTGTTGTTATAGCGACAACAGAAATAAGTATATCATCTGTGAAAATGTCAACTGTCTAACTATCACGGTACATGAGATACAGCCTGGTGATAGACAGACAGACAGACGGACAGTGGAGTCTTAGTAATAGGGTCCCGTTTTTACCCTTTGGGTACGGAGCCCTAAAAATATCTGTCATAGAAATTCTTCCTTTTTTTGACGCAAGTATATCGACTTATACTGAAGGTGGCTATCGAAAAACACGTTACGATAAAGTTATAAATATTGATTTGTTTCTATTACGGATAGTCGCTACCTATTCTAGCTATCCAGTAGCAAAACAACAAAGAATTCCTGAAAGTTAAGGTGGATGCTCCAAGATAGCCCGCGAAATTCAAATTTTCTTACGTTTTTTGCAATTTGCTGGTCAGTACTAAGTTGTACGTAGATTAAAATATGATTCGTGGGCGTAACAAAATGTTGTAAGATACCGGAAGGCGCCTATTATAGCATAACACGTATAAACGGTATAAACCTGACTCTCAAATGATGCTCCTCCGTTTGCGTGTTAGATACTCATTGTTAGCTGTTCTACTAATTTACTTAATGCTTATAGAACTGAGCTAAATTAACGCGAAACTGACTCGCCTGTATTTAATAAGAATTTGCTCAGATTCCCTTACTTACAAACTAAACTAAATTTAAGTTCAGTGCATCTTTTTCTTTCTATTTCATTAAGAAAAGAGCAGGAGATAAATATTAGTTTAGTCCTGTCAAACGTCAAACTAGGTAGATATGCCTCTTCCACGTGCAGTAAGGAAATTAATAATGAATGCAGATATTTACCTTTGCTTCGTGTATTTGAGGAAAACTCCAGAGTTGTCGAGCTTGTCCTCTGAAAAAACATTAGAATTACGTTAGTACATTTCAATATTAAGTACTTGTTGGTAGACGTCCTCTAAAGACAGCAGTGACGTCATTCAATTCTTCTAAATACCTTCTACAGTCCTTTCACAGTTATTTTACCTCTGATTTGCATCACTGTCAATATCATAATGATCTTTATCCAAGTTACAATAAGGTTGCTGTTGGGATGCTGCTCAGTAGAAAGGAGTAATGTCACTATTGTCTTTAGAGCACGTTTATGACTTGGACATATTTCGTAGAGAACTGAGCAAGCATGCTGTACTATCCATAATAATCAAAAGTCATAATTCATTAAAACCAGGCTGAGAATCAGTAACTTTTGAACGTCAAAATTTCATAAGACAGTTTCCCAAAACGCCCGCCCTTCACCACTTCCTAGTGCTTCAGCTGGGAAGAAGTGCAGACAGATGTGCTGCTGGAGAGTATGTTGGGCACATACTCACCAGCAGCACAGCGGTCTGTTTAGGCGAAAGCATCTTGATAGACCGCGAAATTCAAATTTTCTTACGTTTTTTTTGCAATTTGCAGGTCATTATAAGGTCGTATGTTGATCTACATATGATTCGTGCCGCCGCAAGTAACAAATATCTATTTAAATAATTATAATCATAATGAATGGGTTAATGGGTTAATCAGCCAATGGGTTAATAGCCAAGAGCCTCGACTACCACCTGAGGAGGCTTTCGTTGGGCAGCTGGATCACGGGCTTAATTCAGAAAGCGGTACTTCTGGACACGGCTCGCATTGTCAGGGTTCCTCTCTATGGAGCCCTGACCGCCGGTAGCTTGGACCCTGTTCCCGATACCGGTGGGCTACTATTTTTTTGTTTTTTTTTATCTTTTTGTTTATAAAAATATTTAAAAATGTATTTATAAGTATTTAAATGAAATAAAGGAGATAATAATAAAAATCATCATGAAAATTACTATTTCATGAAATCATGACATTTTGAGGCCAATTCTAACGCAAAGAGTTGTATTGCTGATTCGAATGATTATAATTCTGTAAAGTCATATTCGTAACTTATCTGAAAGTTCTCGTCGGTTATTTTAAAAAAAAATGTTGCTGTTCACTACATTTTGACCGTGTAGGTATTGCACTTTTCTATTAAACAGCAGGTTTTTTTTATAAGATAACCAACGAAAAATTTCTTCAGTGGCCGGTCCGGTGGACCTCTACACGCAAACGGTAAGTTTGCGCGTCGATGTCCCTGCCACCCTGTAAGTATATCTTCTCCATTAAGTTAATAATAATACCAAACAATAACCATAAAGGCATGGAGTCTAGCCCATTATATTATTGTGTAAACGTAACGTCTGTAGCATAGACATTCCGTTTTCCCTACACTACAAAACAAAACATTGATTATTATGATAATCACACTAATATTATAAAGGCGAAAGTTTGTGAGTATGTGTGTGGTGTGTTATTATATGTTTGTTACTTCTTCACGCTCTAACGGCTGGACCAATTTTGATGAAATTTGGTACGGACGTAGCTGACACCCTGGATTAACATATAGGATACTTTTTATCCCGATATTCCCACGAGATCGAAACTTATGCGGGTGAAACCGCAGGGCGCAGCTAGTAAGTCAATAATTATTTAAAACACATCAGTAGGTATGTGTAAAAAAACAAATCGTCGTTATAAACAAAGTGTGTCAGTAAAATTGCACTGGCGTTCAACTCAATTCCGCAATACATGATTGGATTGTAGAATGTTTTAATAATTAAAACACGTTCAGTCTCAAAACGCAAATTTGCCGTATCTACACAAAATAATTTTCTTGAAATAACCGTCATATTTGGCAAAAAAAGTTGTGTACATCCAAGTTGCCCACCCTGTATAAGTAATGATTAATAACGAATTATGTATATTCAAATTTTATTTATGTTTCAAATAACGTTATATCAAGTTAAACAAATATCAACTTTATTTTAATAGTAATTAAGTTGATTTCAGAGTGACTAGCACTATAGAAAAAGTTATAAAAATGTTTGAAGTTGTAGCGTAAACTGAACTTTGTTGTGTAGGAACTAAAGTAATTTTTCCATAAACACATATTTGTTTACATTTTTGGCGAATAAGTCGCGATATTAGATTAGGTAGGCATTCATAGTATAATACTAGATATAATCATTTATTAAAATAACAAAATAACTCTCTACCTGGTTATCTTGGTGTCCTATTATTGCGGAATATAACCACATTATCTTAACATAGAGTGCCCCTTCACTTGCACCTTTAAATACTTAAATAATGCCACTATGCCGCAATCAAAAAATCTGGGCTCAAACAATATACAGGCATCTACACGAAGAAAATAAGCAGAATAACTTAGAGTAGGTAAGTCATATTTCGTGAGGAAACCGGCATGTCCTAGAACCAAAAATTTGAAGACGTGTGACATCTACCAACCCACTGGGCCTGCGTTGTAGATTATAGCCCACTCACTCCCTCTCGATCAAAGGTCTGATTATGCTAAGCTATATTTACCTGGGAAGCGATGCATGTAATGTACTTGCAGGACCAAGTACTTGATGGGCGAATCCTTGCCTATGAGAAAGCCGACGTCCTTGGGAAGGTGAAGACTGGGTGCATCTCGAGCCCAGGCGTATACGATCTGCAATAATTAGAAGATGATTATTAACTAGCTCACCCAACACACATTGTCCTGTCCAAACAATATTTCATAGAAAAAAGGACATTTAGTTGTTCCCAAAGGAGTTCGAAACTTTGTGGCATATCCGACCCGCCGCCATTTTTTAAAGCTTTCGCGCACGAATAATGTAGTTACTTAAAGTCTATTCAAACTAATGTTTCAAATTGATGTTATTTCAAGTTAAAGAAATATTAACTTTATTTTAATAGTAATTAAGTTGATTTCAGAGTGAGTGTTTGAAGCTGTAGCGTAAACTGAACTTTATTATGTAGGAATTAAAGTTATTTTTCCATAAAGTCATATTGTTTACATTTTTGGCAAATAAATCGCAAATGCATATTAGTATAAACGGGTAGGGTACACAAATACAAACAAAAAATTTCAAGTAATAGTGGTACCCACGTTCCCGATATATATGTATATAGGGGTAAAGATCGCCTAGCGAGAACTATGAAAATCATTAAATGCTAAATCGAACTATTACGAATATTTATAACAAAACATAGTCAAACCGGTAAAGCCGCTCTCAAGTGATGCGCTTATAAAAACGTTACGTTTTGTTTATATAAACATTCAGAACTAGGTAATGTGTATTGTAGTTTGATTGCGTTATTTTTTTTTATAATTTCGCACGCGCACAGATTACTAATACCCGGCGGCGCGACATTTCACAATGTTACCACGTCATAATTATATTTCATATTTTGATTGCTGTTTTTTTTTTTTTGTTTGTGTCGAATCGTATGTTGCAATGGTTTATTTTATTTCTTGTTTGGATTGTTGTTTTTATTTACTTATGTATAATTGCATGCTGCACTGGTTAACGTCATCACGTCAACGGCGGGCGGCTGCCGCTGAAAACCAGCGCTGGGGCTCTATCTCGTAGGTATAGGGTCTGAGCATTATGCTGAGCGATGGCCGTTTTGCGTGAATGTGACGCATGTTTACCCCCAACTTGCTATTTTTTTTGTGTGTTTATGTTTTATGTGTGTGTGTTTTATGCGTCTTTTGCCGCAAATAAATGTATTTTGTTTCTTTTCTTTCATTTATTTATTTAGTCAATCATAAAAACATCCGCTGTCGTCATTTTCTTTGTTTCATTTACTTTTGTTGACAAACATAAGCAGTAAATATATACAATAAACTCTTCAATTGACGGCACGGTTGGCGCAGTGCTTAAGCGATTGACTGCTGCGCTGCGTGTCGCGGGTTCGATTCCCACACGGAACAAATATTTGTATGACCTACAAGTAGTTGTTCCGGGTCTGGCTGTTTGTGTATGTTAGTTTAAATGTTCGTAAACGCACCCACGATACAGGAGAAATTCCTAGTGTGGGGCAACGTTTTTATTAAAAAAAATTAAAATTAAAATTAACGAACTCATGATGAGTAATTTGACTGAGCGTAAAAGCAGTAACCTGAGAGCAAACGTCGAGTTACCGCTGCTTAGTTTAGTAAGTAATTATTAAACATAGTTTAAAGTTCGTTTTATAAACCCAGATACTAATTTGACAGGTGTAATGTCAAATTTCTATACTAAAAAAACGCAAACACAAAAGACTTAAATGTCAGATTAGTATCTGGGATTAAAAAACGAACTTTACAGCCCAAACTCTATGTAATTTAGGATGAAAAATTAGATAATGTATACTTATAGCGTGTCACTATAATGGCGATATACACACGGGTAGGTCTAGTGGCCAGTAATCATAAAAATTATAAAAACAGAAAATAGTTCGTAATTTGATCCAAAAAAGAAACTTAGCTGGTGTCAACCGTATCTTTGACGAAATATTCTGCATCATATGAACTACACTATCAATATTTCAAAATAAATGATAAAAATATTCATTCATTCCTTCGATCAACAATAGTACTAGATTAAGGATTAGGAACAAAACCACATCGCTTAAGTGGCCGCGATTGCATATAACTTGATTATAAACCTTAAGTTTCAAACATAAAGTTTATTATCGATTGCAATGTATTTACTACTTTTGAAAAGTATTTTAAAAATAAGAACAAGTATGGAATATTAAAACATAATTTCTAAGCAATAAGGTTGAAATCAGTATCAAAATAAGTCCACAAGACATTATTTGTGGTCTTATTTGTCTGGCCGTTTTTGATGAGCTCATCTAAAGCTGTTGTCAAAAAATAAAAGGCCCGTTTTGACATTGACAGTTCTAGTAGTTAATAAAGATCAAATTTGCAAAACTAGTATTCGTTTTGTATGAAACTGACAGGTGTCAAGAACGCATTCTCAAATGTCAAAACAGGCCTTTTATTTTTTGACAACTTTAGTAGGTACTACTTGATCGAAAATTCATTCAATTAAAAATATAACATTCGTTTTTTTTTTGTGATAAGTATCGCTTCTTGACTGATAACGGCAGCATAACACCATGCTTAGTCACAGCATATTGAGATATCCCCGTTTTAAAATTATTATTTATTTTTGCCATTATAAGAATCATGCATTTTCAGAGTGATGCTTAATTTCTGATAAGAAATTATGACTATATTATGATGGTGGACTAGGAACAAGTAGGTTGATTCACAAAGATTAACCATGAAGCCCTGACGCGGCACTAAGCCGTATAAATTCTGATCGATGTTTACGTAATGTAATTGATAAAACGGCTACGTCACGGCCTCGTGGACCGTACCTACCTACAAGAAACGCCTATTATGAAAAACATAAATTCAAATTAAGGCCGCATGTCATCTTTTTGAAGTCAGTTAGAAACAAAAGAACATTTTATTTTAGAACGATTTTACGTTCTCATCTCGTCGCCATCATCCGATCAGAAGGCCAATTTCCGTAATTAAAAAACTTTTTAACATAAAAATTAAACCACCGAAAAAGCTGAAAAGCAAAAAATAATAAACCTTTTTTATTTAACCTTAATAACTAAGTTCTTAAACTAATGTAAGTATACTTACCTAAATAATTTCGAGTCAGAGAGGAGGCCTATGTCCCAACAGTGGGAAAATTAACGGCTGATATTATGCGAACGTTCTTAAAAATGTACGGCAATTGCCCTTCAGCCCCCTGAAAAGGCCAGTTTAAGCAATACCTCTAAAAGCTATCCATTTCCTGAATTCCCAGCAGATCATTAGCAATTCCTCTAATTTTCGTAAAATTTCATTTCTTTCGGTGTAAACATTGCCGCATGAAAAAAATAAATACCGTAATTTTATCGGTAAATTTTTCATTACAGTTTTTATTAATCAAAGTGGTTTTTTATTTGTAGAAATAAAAAATAACATTTAAACTGTAGAGTTTAAATGTTATTTCATTGTGATATTAATTTCACACAGATCATATTATGAATTGTCAGTTTGTGACCATTTTACGATTTTTAATATGATTCATATTGTTATCCCATTATGATTCTGCCAAAGTGGCCTTTTTAGGCCCCCAGGTTCAAGACACTAGAACATGTTATTTAAAACGAGTTTACGTCTTCATCATCTGCCGGTCTATTCTGTAAGAATCTCAGCGTAAAAAGTTAGGTGACGTGAGCTTAGAGTAAGCTGTCAATAGTGTCAATCCCTTAGAATTAATTGGAATGACCGCTCACTCCACACTCACTTCATGTAATATTTCACGGTGAGATGGTTACAGAATCGCACTGCAGATCAGCTAGCTATAAGTAAGTACCTAAGTATTCCCGGATAGATCTGAAAAATTTCAACATAATAACACTAATCAACTTTTATTCGAGGAATAATATCGACGTTTCACAGTTTTTATATAAAAAAAACTGTCAAAATTTCAAAATTATTCCTCGAACAAAGTTATCCGATGATTGAAAAATCAGCCCTAAGGGAAGTGGACTATTCGGCAAAACAATATCAAGAGTAAAGCAGCCGAGTTTGATTACCTAATACTAACAAACGTGACCTATGACCACGGGGCGCGGTAATTCCCTGTTTCACAGTCTTATTAAACTGAGCTTATCAAACACGTGGTAAAGTAATAATATATATACATACTGATTGATATTTTATCGAGTATCACTATGTTCGTGTGCATAATTCAAGTAAATGATAAATGATTTTATTTTTGTAAGTAGGTTTGTACAAACACTTTTACACGTCAATAATTTTAAAAACTAGATGAGGTCGGCGTTTCCTATCCGACTAGTCTGAGAACAAAGGCCGAAACAAACTCAGAGGTCACAGTCTCTTTTAAAGTCCAGACATAATCTTGGTCAGATCATATGAAGACCATGTAGGTCGATGTCTGAGATGGTCTTTTGAGGAAAGAATCACACAGATTGAGAGGACCTGTCCAGTCAATGCACGCATTTGTCAGAAATCGTGCAGCTCAACTCAAAACTTAAGGAGCTCAACGATTCGACCAACAATACCCAAGAAAGGACATTTGGGTAGGCCACATTAATTACTCAAACTGCCAGACCATAACAAAAACTAAGAGAACAAAAAGAAAAATAACATAAATAAAATGACCCACATAGTCTTCACATTCACAATAATTAAAATAATAGAATACTTTACAAAGTAAGCAAATGTCATAGTATATATAAAATTCATTAATGTCAAAGTGTATATAAAACAAAACAACAACAAAACAGAGAAAAAAAAATAAAGACATTCAATATGTAAAAAATTGGAAGCAGTAAGCAATTAGTATTTAGGTAAGTATTTGGTATTTTGCTTACAAAAGTGCCCCAACACTTTTGTCTAAGAATAGAATAGAACAGCGGGGTAATTACTCAACACACTATTAGTCCCTAGCCTTTTCCCAACTATGTTGATAAATGATTTTATTTTTGTTAGTAGGGTTGTACCTTAACACTAACCTGTAACACTTTTACACGTCAATCATATTTTAAAACTAGAGGTTGGGGTCGGCTTCCAGTCTAACCAGATGCAGCTGAGTACCAGTGTTTTACTTGGAGCGACTGCCTATCTGATTTACGGGGTAATACGAAACCCCTTGGTAACGACTGTCAAAGATCCACGAATGACAGCCAGGAACAACGGCTTAACGTGATTTCCGAGGAACTGAGGGGTCTTGGTATGTAAAGATGGTCACCCACCACGGACCAACCGCGGCAAGCGTAGCTTAACCTGATCGATCGACCCGTGCGGCTGTTATTATTTAGCCACAAGCGTAACACACTATTAGTATGACATGGAATAGCTTTTATTTTGAGAGTTCAACAACATTCATTGCGTTATTTACGCTGTTGAGCAGACAAAGTCAAGCCCACAATCCCCGAAGGATAAGCAGAGGTATTCTCTGTTAATAGGAGTCTGTACACCCACGTTTCGCCATTGTTATTTAAGTTCTAGGAGGGCTAGGTGGCCTATTGTCATTTTTCGGGCACAATTTTAGAAAATGCCTCATCTGTTCATTATAATCAAGTCAGGAATCACCGGTCAGTGGAAACCGCCCTATAAGTTGCAATCTCAGAAGCAGTTTTATAAATAAAATGATAAAGGCACGTTCTATTAAATGTAACATGGATATTTTAATAGAAATAATGTACCTACCTAAGTAACGCGAACACCGTGACAAGTTACCCGTATCATTTGTTTCTTATCACCACGAAAGAATACATACAACCACGCCTGTACCCGAAGGGTTAGGCAGAGCTGTTCCTGTAGTACAGTCACGAGCAAAAGTATGTATACACTCGGCTTTATTCAAAAGCGATTTACACCTTTATTTTTGAATGAATTTTTATGTTGTTACGATCATAGCATTTTCGAACCCATAGGTTTATGTAATGTGTCGTATTTTAAAGTTGCATTCGTTATTTCATGAAAAAATCGCAATTGAAAGTTGCCAAGTGTTGACATATTGGTGCTCGTGACTACACCCAGTTCGCCAGTTCAGTTTTAGTCCCATGTAATAAGGGACGAGCCTATCGCCATCAACCGGACACAAATGACCAGGACAAGGACCAGGCTACGAGCTGCTGCTGAGAGATTCCAGATAGAAGAACCCAATAAAGCTTTGTTCAACCCGGGAATCGAACCCAGGGGCTGCAGTCTCGACATTCATAGCGATCGCTTTACGACCGAATTCGGTCGCAAAGTCCTGTCACTCCATACATTACACCGGTCAATCCAGGACTTTGCGACCGATTCGGTCGTAAAGCGATCGCTATAAATGTCGAGACTGTATGGGCAGATCCTCATGCGCACAAATAGCTAAAATAAAAAAATATAGCTATAAACCTTACGAAAATGTACGGCTTCGTTTGGAGTTTGCATAATAGATACTCGTACCAACCCTTTTCGTTGTAAAGAATAATACAATATGTATGAATCTTACCTGGGATCCGGAGCGGCATGGGCTAGCGGTGCTGTATAATTTATCTATCTCGTTACTCTGCATCTCACCACAGCTCCTAAAAATAATAAAAAATATTTAAAATATGATAAATGCCTGGTGGCGGGGACCATCACGGAACACTGCTTGCTAAACAAACATTTCCACACTTTGCCAAAACGGACAGGCCCCTTTGCAACATGCATGGAGGCTAATTTATTTTTTAAATGTCGCAGCATCATGCTGAGATAGTAGCTCTTTGGGCCTCGTATAGCACTTTCTGTTTTTTATCTTTTTGTTACTTTTTATGGTATAATTTTGTATTTTTGTTATTATGACTGTTTAGTTTAGTTTGTGAACTTTCTGTACGAGTCGCAATAAATACTGTTTCTTTCTTTCTTTGATTAAACCGTCGCGCATGTGTTCTTTGAATGCACAGGCGTCACCCAAATTAGAACTGAAATCCTTAGACCCAGATCGTTGGATCAGATGTTCTGAACAGAATATATAGGATATATATCCTATATATACAGGCTGATTTTTTAAAGACCAGCCAAATTTAAGGATGTGGTACAGACCATCAAACTGAACAACTTTCTCCATGGGACCAACATCGTATCACGAATAAAAATTCAGCCGTCCCATACATTTAGGTCGAGTAGGTATTGAAGTTTTCTATGGGACAGTTGATAAAATTTTCGCGATTACGCTATTTGTCCCATGGAGAAAGTTGTTCAGTTTGATGGTCTGTACCACATCCTTAAATTTGGCTGGTCTTTAAAAAATCAGCCTGTATATATAGGATACCTATATATAAGATACCTAATCTGCTTTTAGAGGAAGGTAGGCTGGTTGAAATGAACAACGACGGGCGCCATGATCTACTTAAAGGACTGATGCTCTGTTCCAATAAACAAAAACGAATCGTTTTGCTTACCAAAAGTAGCAAGTTTATTGCCAAACTGGGCATATAAATTCGTAAGCTAATTTTACCTGTGAAAGTTACTTCCATATGGGACGGTCTACTATGCAAAGCTATGAGGTCTTTGCTTCATTATTGGTAAAGATACAAGAGTCTTTAATTTTAACCAATAACGATCCATAAATTAAAGGAATCCATAGCCATAAGTCAGCATCTGCCTAGCCTTTTCCCAACTATGTTGGGGGTCTTCCAGTCTAACCGGATGCAGCTGAGTACCAGTATTTTACATGGAGCGACTGCCTATCTGACCTCCACAACCCAGTTACTGGGTAATACGAAACCCCTTAGTAAGACTGGTTGTCAGACTTTCGGGCTTCTGACGACCTGTAACGACTGTCAAAGATCGACGAATGACAGCCGGGACCCACGGCTTAGCGTGCTTTCCGAGGCACGGGGGGGTCTTGGTATGTAAAGATGGTCACCCATCGACGGACCAACCGCGGCAAGCGTAGCTTAACCTGATCGATCGACCCATGCGGCTGCTATTACTTAGCCACAAGCCCCGTCGGATCAAAACCCCCCAATCGGATAAAAACAATACAATATCGTAACACCTTCGTAAAATGGAATATTGTAGCGACTACAAATTGCTCTAGCACGAGGAGATTTGTATTACGCATACAAGGTCATCACCCATTCATCGATTTTTGTATCACTTGGCTGCGTCTATTAATTTGGTTTATAGTGACGTCATAGTACGTAATAGGGGATTTACACTAGGTCGATTTTCGACGTGCGGCTGGTCGTTCATCAAATCGCCTCACAAGCGGAATCGCCACCCCATTTTCACAAATCAATAAAAATCGCAGGTGACGGTGGGCGATCGATTGCGCCCGAGCATTTTCACGGTCGATTTTAGCCACCCGCCGCATGCGACCTGTCGCTACACCGGCCACACGACTAAGTCAAAACCTACTCTACTTTTGAACATGCGGTTTTAGTTCTCATAAGCCCCACATACGCACGGGTGTTTTTTAACGCGTCTTTTTTACCATGCACTGGAATTTCCACTCTCGGCGTCGAGCCGAGTATTGAAACGCGTTGAAAATGCGCACTGTTGAGTGCGCATTTTCAACGCGTTTTTAATGAGCTCTGTTGATTGTCAATTACGGATATAATTTCGTTAGTAGGTGTTACCAAAAGGTACCTAAAAATTGCTATACTACCTCCATTGTAGGAAAAGAAAAGACTGCCTCGTTGGTCGCTACTGCTGAGCACGAGGTCCTGGGTTCGATTTCCGGGTCGGGCAGTGTTATTGAGTTTCTCATTAGTAGCCTACGGATTTGGATCTGTGCATGTTGAATAGCCTCGCTCCCTGTTACATGGGATTTAAATATAACTGGCGAAACGTGAGTGTACTCCTTCGTGTACACCTCTGGCTAACCCTTCGAGGAATTCAGGCGCGATCCTAGTTTAAAGTCATGATTACGCTATCGTGCGAAAACTAACAGTATTGAGGCAAGCTTAGCAAGAATAGGTATTGGTATTGTTTTTCCGGTAATTGTTGTCTGACAATACCTAGAACAATTTGAAAAGTGTGCAGTTGTGTCTTTAGGCCTTCCTGCGGAGTGATTGCGTAACACTATCAGTAGCAAAGGGTTTAATTTTGACAGTTCAACAACATTAATTGCGTTGGAGATTTTGAGGTTAGAGCATAGGCCAATACAAAAATCAAACACGCTTCTTGATCCGCCAAAAACCCGCTTCTTTGTGCAAGCACCCTAACTCGATACCCCTTGGTAAGACTGGTTGTCAGAATTATACATAAATATTTGGTGTAATAAATCTTATACGCCAGACACGTGACAAAGATATTGATGTATGTACTTTAATTTATTTTGATGTTTTCTTATCGTCGTAACTAGGTAAGTAAAATTGATTTGAATCATTATTATGGTGTTTAAGACGAATCTGATGAAATGTTTATTACTAGAAATAACACGAATTAATTTTATAATTAAATCACCAACTTTACGTTTTCTTTTGTATGACAGGAATACTCTAAAATACCTAGATACAGGAGGGGCTTGTGGCTAAGAATTAACAGTCACACGGTTCGATCGATCAGGTTAAGCTACGCTTGCCGCGGTTGCACCGTGGATGGATGATCATCTTTACATAACAAGACCCCTTCGTGCCTCGGAAAACACGTAAAGCCGTTGGTCCCGGCTGTCATTCGTATATCTTTGACAGTTGTTACGTGTCGTCAGAAGACCGAAAGTATGAGAACTAGTCTTACCAAGGGGTATCGTATTACCCAATAAGTGGGTTGTGGAGGTCAGATAGGCAGTCGCTCCATGGTATTCAGCTGCATCCTGTTAGACTGGAAGCCGACCCCAACATAGTTTGGAAAAGACTAGGCAGATGATTATGAACTAGATACAGGTTTAGCAAATACCAAGGTACACCATACATGACATTTCACTCTAACTATACGTAAAATGCTATACAGCATGAATTTAACACACGTATACGGTTTCTCGTTTTCATTTTATGAACATTAATTTAATTAAACATTAATATTTATTTATTTAAAATTTTCTAAAATAGCATCTTACAGCAACCTGTACTTAAAGAACTGTTATAGCGCAGGGGTCATTTACTGGGGTCACGGATCATAAAATCGCATCAATGAAATAAAAAAAAATAACGTGCAAAGAGAAGGCGATTTGAAGGAAAGAGAGAGAGGCGTATGGCTCAGCGCAGACAGAACGAAGCGCAGCGGAGAGGATTTTATTAACGCACTTGAAAATAAACTTTAAAATGATTACAATAAAGTGCATAAATGCTTGAACCTGACAAAAAATGCTCGCGCGTCTTCGAAGACACGCGGGAATAAATACGCGATCCGTAAAGAAAATGCCCACGACCGCGCGGGGATTATTCCTCTCTGCGCTGACCCTATATCGGCGGGCGGCGAAGGCGGTAGTTTTCGAGTTACGATTTTTTTTATATTGTTATAGTTTTTATGATTACTGGCCTCTAGCCCTACCCGTTTGTTAAATTAATGTCGCCATTGTAGCGACACGTTGTATGCAAAGCAAATGTAGGGCTATCACCATCCCCAGCCCGGCTTCAGCCACCGAGCATAAGGCTCTGTTTGTGCCAATGAAGGGCCAGTTCTTCTCAGAGAGTTGGCCTGTGGCCTGTTGGTGTTGTTGCCATGTTGCCAGTAGAGGGAACATTGTAAACTGATTAAAATGAGGGTCAGTGAGGATAAATATTAATTGAAGTTTAGTGTGCTCTTCCTTTACTTACCAAACAGATTCATTCGACCCTGGCTCTGAGCATCCATACAGCAGCATATGATGAGCAGTATGCATAGTCGCGTTTGGTTCAAATCCCACTAAAACAAAAATAAGTTTAGTCAACTTGTAGATGTGTTCTCTCGAATCGTCAAAAAGACAATAAAGATTATTTGGACACAGTTCTCGTACCGCGACTTATGAGTTCTAGGTCGTAGGTTCGAACCCATACACTTTACTTTCTATAAATTATTTCATCACCACTGCTCTCAAAACGGTGAAGTAAATATGTTCTAGAACCAAAAATTCGAAGACATGTGACATCTACCAACCCGCACTGGGCCCGCGTGGTAGATTACAGCCCACTCCCTCTCAAAAAGGGGAGGCCTGCGTCGCAGCAGTGGGAACATTATAGGCTGATTATACTTGTAACACATAGTACAAATTAATATCAAAATAAAAAAGTGAAAGTAAGGTTTGAACGTTTGAAATGGAATCTTGTTTACCCAGACAGGTAGATAAAAAAACTTTAGAAAAATCTTCGCTAACGTGCGACTACTAGTTATCTTTAGTAACTCTAGTATTAAGAAAGAAACTCGGTATCGTACATAAACATGATATTGAATGATAAGCTTATAAATTGCGATGTAGCTCCTTCCAAATTGTAATTCCTTCGTAAACAGCTCCAACCACGAACAGCTCTGTGCTACAGAGCCTGAAGTTCGTAACGAAGTCACCACAATACCACAAGTTTAGAAATAAAACGGCAAAATGCTTTTATTTTTATTTCTCCTTAAATTTAAAAATATAATTAAAAAAAAAAAATCTACAACGCGGGGCCCAGTGCGAGTTGGTAGATGTCACTTGTCTTCGAATTTTTGGTTCTAGGATATGCCGGTTTCCTCACGATGTTTTCCTTCACCGTTTTCAGAGCAGTGGTGACGAAATAATTTACACAAAGTAAAGCGCCTGTCTGGGTTCGAACCTACGACCTATAATTCTTAAGTCGCAGCCAATACCACTGGGCCGCCACTGCTCACAGGTTGCCCACTGGTCGGTAGGTTGGTACATAGGTACTTAGATATAGTTTGAATTGGATAGATGAAGAAAACGAACCAATGTAATAGTTGCTATGAGGTGAAATCCTGATGGGTGTGCATAGGTAGAGTTCATCCTGGAACAAAAAATACTGTGATACATTTCATTTTTTTTTTACGTTTTCACAATAAGTAAAATTAATATAGTCTAGCCGAGAAAACTACACAAGGCTTGTCGTATAGCGACAAGTAACTAAACTTATAAAGCTAAAATGAAATTAAAGAAAGGGAGGTAAAAACAAATAAAAGATATATTTCTATCAAATTAAAAGATGAAGATGGACTGAGCCAACAGCCGACTCCCGGCCACCGTAGGCGCGGGCTTGCGGGCGGCGAGCTATGGGCAGCTCGCCGCCCGGTAAGGACCAGGCCCGGGTCGACGGCGCGTCGTGTTCCACGCGCGCCTCAAAGAGCTGTCAGCACGAACTGACGGGGTCCGTTAGGGCCGATGCCGCCGGGGCTGCGGGTTGTTCGAAAGAGATACCGTGGCCCCTGGCACAGGCAACTGAAGGAACACGGGTGGGTTTTAGTCAGTAAAAGTCTGACACTCCCTTCTGCTCCGCCCAGAGCGGGAGGAGTCATTTGATGATTTCCCACCCAGAAATAAAAAAAAAAAAAAAAAAAAAAAAAAAAAAAAAAAAAAAAAAAAAAAAAGATGGACTGAGAGAGGTGTGTAGTTTGTGGAGGTGGGGTGTGTGGATGACGATGCGTGATAGGTGGGCTGAGGAGGCTGAGGTGGAGATCCAGATGGAGGGAGGTAGACGCGAGGCAGGTGCCGGCGACAGATGCAGGTACAGATGAGGGCAGGTCGCTGGTGCGTGTGCGGCACGGAGGACACCCGTAGGAGGGCCCACGCAGCAGGGCAGGCTGCAGCACGGCAGCAGGAGCCGGCGCAGGTACAGGTATAGATGAAGTGCAGGCGGAGGACACCCGTTGGAGGGTCCACGCAGCAAGGCAGGACGCAGCTCGGCAGCAAGAGAGAGATGCACGACAGAGACGCTGTCAGCCCGCCAGGTGAGGCGGCCCTCGGATGAGGCGCGGCCAATAGTCACAGGAGCCCTTCACGGAGGACGGAGGACGGAGGCGTAGGCAGGGTCTGACAGGTACCGGAGCGGAGAGGTACGCTGGGTATTCCCGGGATAGGTAGCCCTGGAGTATCAGGCTCTTTATTGTATCCGCTTTAGAGGCGAAACCCGAACTGATCCTTGGATTGCGTGGATCTATAATGTCAGCTCGTAGAATAACATCATGTAGAAAATATGAATTTGAGTTATGAAGATGGCCAGTAATTAAATATAATAAGTATTCATATCTAATTAGGTAAAAAGATACAGGCAGGTAAGAATTTGAAAGAAAGGTTGCCATGGCGACGTATTAAACGTCGTTGTCAAAGCTGTCATAATAAAATATATTATTAATAAAATACGATAAAATCTATAGTTATTTTGTATTAGAAGTATAGTGTTTATAGGAAAAATGATATCCATCAATGTGAGCGAAATTACCAACCCTTGGATGTCACTAAATCATCGTAGTGTCATCTTAAAGATGGAGCTGTGTCTGTGTACTGATTGTGGATAAAACGTGTCGTAATAGATAATCAGATCAGCGCCTAACGGTAACAGAATGCTTGTTCTGACCTGGAGGAATGAATGAAGGTAACTGTGAGTATGTACATTATGTTACAGGCTGGGAAACTGTGGTTAGTATATATACGTTTTATCTCACGTATTTTGCACTTAGGTACGTGCTAATTAGGTTTATACGTCTATCTCTTAAACAATCAATGGGCAGTTGTTTCATCATATTTTTATCATCACACTCTTCTACAAACCTAGTTTAGATAACTCAATGCTCATAAGCGATGTTTGTTATGTAAATAGTCCGCTGGAATTACCGGAATCAAGGATATATATACTGTTTTTCCTTCTTAATAGAGAAACGCTATATTCTTATCTGATGATGCATAGTAAAACATAAAACAAAACACAGTAAAACTAAATATAAAAATGGCACAGTGAGTTGAGTTCATTATCTATCTATTTAAAATATAGTATTTTTACTTCTTATTAGAGTAACGTTATATAGATAACTGATGATGCATTGTTAAACATAAAACAAAACACAGGTAAAACTAAATATAAAAATGGCACAGTGAGTTGAGTTCATTATCTATCTATTATTTATCTATTTAAATAAAACAAAGCCAGACTTTGTTTTATTTAAAAAGATAAATAGGTTTTATTAGTTACACCATTTATAACTCAAGAACGGCTGGACCAATTTTTATGATATTTGATTTGTTGGATTTCTCTCCGCCCCGAATAGCAGAGAACAGAAGAAAATAATGAACAAACACAACATTTATTGATTCTGAGGCGGTACGAAGTTCTCCGGGTCAGCTAGTTAAACATAGATACAACTACGTATAAAAATTGCGCAGAGCTTACGGCATACGGGATGACCTTCAGAATAATGCAGGTGGGATGGGGTTCGCTTCGGGAGGAATAATAAAAGGTCGAATCTGGTTGTTGTTGTCCGTTTCCAAGAGAACCGAGCACAAAATGCGATAGATACTGTCAGATTTCCAGTAACAACGGGGCACGACACAACACAAACAACAACAACGGCTATTTCTGAATAAAAATATAATGGAGCTTCTGCTTCTAGGAACGAATAAAGCAAAGGCAAACTCAGGGGCTTTTCTAAGTAAACGATGGCTATGAATGTCATGATTCAACGTTCACAATGCTTGGAATTCTCATGGAATTCTATTGTGGCTTAACTAAACAACACACGAACCCACGTCATAGACAGGTACGTACCTCATGATAACAATTTTGTACGTAAACCGTTTACTAATCGAATTCTACTTTCACGGACAGACGAAATTGTAGATTAGGTTTAACATGCGGGCTATACCACAAAAACATGTTGCTGAAAGAAATCAACTTTTAGTAACCATAACCACAAGGCTTTACAGGAGATTATTAACAACAGCAAACAATTAACTTTATTTTTACCGACCTAGTTAGTTTGCTTGATTTTTTGTTTGTTTTAACTTGCTAATCTCTGTAACTACCAGTAGAATTTGACAAATTGTTTTTGCATATCATAGCCCAATTCTTGAGTAAGGTTATAGGGTACTTAATATCATGCTAGGACCCTTAGGAGCCGAGATAAAACAAAAAAAAAAGTCAGAAAGAACGCTGAGCCAAAACGAAATAATAGCGCAGGTACGCGATGCGATGCGACCATAGATATAGGATAGAAGGAGATATGCCCTGTAGTTGAAAATGTACCAGAACTCCATGTCGTTAAGACGACCCTTCTGCCGCGCCACTACTACACATGTAGTTCAGTAAAAGCAATAGATACAAAGTCGTACACACACTTGCAATTCATAAATCAGAACGTACACAACGTAACACAATCAATTATAAACCTTAACTCATCAAACATAGCGTGCATTTACCATGCACCGTACACGTGCTATAACTTACTCACACAAAAACATCTGTCGCTATTGTTGTGCTGTGCAAAATTCATTTATTTCACATATACGCTAGTGATTGACAAAATCGGAAAGTTTTCGATTCTCCCATTTATTATTGTACTAAAAAAATTGGGGTTCTGAAAATAAAATAATTAAAAACGATATGCCAGTACCTTTTGCGTGAAAGAGTAACAAACATCCATCCATCCATCCCCCAAACTTTCGCGTTTATAATATTAGTAGGATAGCAGAACTAGAAGCTCTACTACTTTTTGTAAAGTACATAAAGGAGAACGTTTTGCTCTCCGAAAATTAAAAAGCTTATGTCATTATTTTACCCACTTTAACATAAAAAACCAAACGTTTCCTAAGGATGTTAAAGGGTAAGGTCGACAGCACCAGTTGTAATAATACCACCATAGGCTTAATGTTTGATTTAACATCAACTTTCAAATTAAACAAGCCTAAGCAAAATCGTTGTAATGTAACTATTTATAGTTACTATGATACTATCACAGGCTGAATTCGCAGATTGGATACTGGATAAAACCAAGTCGAGTCTATAAATAGACTCAGCGGCGTGCTCCAATCAATGCTCAATGTTATCAATGATTGGAAATTATTGATTCCGACTTTCATTTTCACTCGTAAACGTAATAAAATAACTGGTAGAACTTCATTGTGAAACTTTTGAAATCATTATTTTTACGCCCGGCTTATAGTTATGAAATTACTTTGAGCTTAACGTCCACTGCGAATCTTGGAAAATTTGGGTCAAAAATCTTTGGGGACACAATACAGTGGACATAGTTTAAACCAGCCAGAAAACATGTTTGGAAATGGATTCGTAGCAGTTTTTGAACGCCCACTGTAAGGCCTTTCTGCGTTTTCACCGCTCAAAATGACCATACAATTTTTTTAAATAGAGCTCCTCTCTTATTACATTCACGAAATACGGGGACAGCTCATGCCAAAGCAAAAAACAATGCGAGACAGCTAGGTTCATCAGACGTACAATTAAAGTAAGCTATGCCTTAGCAAATGCCCAAGGCGGCTTTCATGGATTTTTTAAAATTAGGTAGCCACGCTAAAAAGTTCTGCGAACAACAGCTAATTTAGACAGGAAAAACGCCAAAGAAAAAGGCAACTTATCTACAAAAAATGCGCAATTTTGCCGATACCTGCAGGATGGTTGAAAACTTAAAAATTCAGCACATCGGACCTAACACCTAACCTTCTAACGTATCGAATCGACGAAGTCGTCGTTAATATTTAGCACGGACGTCCCAATTTGCTACAACCGCACCGAATTCGACCTTCAGATTAGGCGCTGATTTGGAACGTGGGTTCTCTTGGAGTCCCGAATATATGCGGGATACGAAACTCTTCTACCAAGAAGGAATACCTATATTGAGGCAAGTCATTGTCTGTGGCGACAGACAATGGCCCACCTTCTAATTCTAATTGATGATCTTATGACTGCGTCAGTAAGAGTTCGCGCAGCAGAATTTTGGGCCAAACATGTTTGAACTTTTTGCCATCAATACGCTAAGAAGGGGTATAAGCAAGTCCATAATATGCTAGCCAAAATAACACGAGGTAGTTAGCGACACCCTCAAAAGTGCAGCTACCAACTGAAAATTTATATTCGAATCGATGATTTATATAGAAGAACCAAATTCTTTTTTTCTTACTTAGAGGAGAAATAGCCTTCAGCTAAGTAACCGAAGTCTTATCTTGCTTTAAATACCCAGCGCGCTTTTCCACTTCTTTTTTGTGTCGATGGCATGACAATGTATAATATTTTGTTAGCATAAAACTTCGCTTTTGCACTATCTCGCAAAAAGATACCTAAATAACCATGTTGATATTAGCCGTATGCGATGAATGGACCATGGGATAGCGACCAATTTCTACGTAGGCATTTGGAACAACCTACGCACGTATTGACCTTTCCATATCAACAAATGAGGCTTTCAAATACCGTGATAAAGCTGAAGTGGTTGCATCCAATATAATTTATCATGATTAAGTAAAACTGGTGATATTAAACTCTAGCGTAATATCGACAAAATAACAACCACATACGTTTATGCCCCAAAGTGGAAGTTAGAGGTGTTGTTAATACTACAAATACATTTATTTTTGTTTGTGTTTTTTTAAATATATAAGGCAGCTCGTGTAGGTACCTCGTTACAAATCCGCACTGGGCCCGCGTGGTGGATAACGACTCTCTCTCCCTCTCACAGAGAGGAGGCCTGTGTCCCAGCAGTGGGAACATGAACATGGCTGAATATGCTAAGTCATGTATGAGTGCGGTCGCAATTTCGGCGCAGCGTTTCTTGCAGCGTGCAGCAGGGCGTTTTATGAAACTATCCCTGTAACGTGACGCTGCACGCTGATAGAAACGCCCCTCCGAATACGCAGCCTAAGTTCTAGGGGCGAGTATTGCCAATAGTTTTAAGATGTGATCAATAAACCTTATCAGAAACTGCTTTGTACAGAATCAGTCTGATTACAAAATGAGGAAAATTAATAGCTATTATTAACCTACCGATATTTTATTTAAAAGTCAAAAACATTTTGCCCAGCATTTGACTTTAAATTAAGTAAATATAGGTAAATAGAACAATAATTTACCAACTTTTTTTGTAAGTTTACAACCAACTAATGGTTAATTGAGTAATCATAATATCTGTGGCTGAATTTGTAGAGTGACCTTTCAAACATAATGTCAAGTATTCATCGCCTTTACCTAACCGATATCTAAAAAAAAATTAAACAAGATTTTCTAGTATTTTTAGTCTAATCTTAATGTCACCTTGTAAAAGATTACCTACTAAAAATCAACAGCATTTCTTACCAATCAATCTGCCTGCACTATCCCAACTATGTTGGAGAGCTGCTTGCAATCTAACCAGATGTAGCTGAATAGGTATTTTACATGGAGCGACTGCCTATCTGACCTCCACAATCCAGTAACCTGGGTAATACAATGCCACTAAGCAAGACTAGTGGTCACACTTTCAGGATTCCGACTACTCATAACGACTGTGTCCAAAGGACAGCGGTTTAATGTGCTTTCCGAGGCATGGAGGGGTCACTATATGTAATAAATGGTCACCCATCCACGAAGGCGGCAAGCGTAGCTTACTTAACCTTCAATTGACCTGTGCAGTTATGAGGGGCTCGTGCCTAAATGATAACAGTATCATTTAGCCACAAGCCCCTCATAACTGCATTTTTTACCACCAGGTGATAAAGATAAAAAATTTACAATGCTTGAATATGAAGTAGGTGCTTGCAGTAAGTACACAACAACTTTACACACATGTTACACAGAGAGAGCAGTGGTGATACAGTGGTAGTTTACCTGACTTACGAGGTTGTAGGTTGTGAGTTTGAACCCAGGCAGGCACTTTACTTTGTGTAAATTATTTAATCACCACTGCTCTCGAAACGGTGAAGGAAGACATTGTTAGGAAACTGGCATGTCCTAGAACCACAAATTCGAAGACGTGACATCCACCAACCCGAACTCGGGCCCGCATGGTGAATTATGGCCCACTCCCTCTCACAGAGAGGAGGCTTGTGTCCCAGCAGTGGGAACATTATAGGCTGATTATGTACACGGTAACATTCTCAAACCTGTTAACCATGTTTTTATTCTGGTATGCATAAATAAGTTTGATATGCTGCTGTTTTTTTGATAATAATTGCAATGCACAGTGAAAGGATAAGACGTTATTAACAACAACTTTCTCCTTCCAACTTTACTGTTAAGTAATAAAATATTTAAATTAATTTGTTTTTTCGCCAAAAATGCACTAGGTATGGCCCCAAGAATATATAATAGTATACCACGAGCTATTAGAAATAAAGAGTGTCTGGGATCTTTTAAGAGGTCTTTGTTTAAATTCCTTTTAGATAGATGTTACTACTCCATCACTGAGTTTACTAATGATAAACAGAGGTATGACGATTGCGACATGCCAATCAAACACTTATGATTTTATTTAATTCAATATATTTGACATGCTTTTTCTTTTTAAATGTAATCTATTGACATGCCTTTATTGATTGTACCTTATTATTATTATTAATTGCTTGTTTATGTTAATTTTGTACGCCATATATTGGCTAAACATAGTGCACATATCTTAAGACTGTATATCTGTAACCATACCTATGTTTAACAAAATAAATGATTGATTATTATTGAGTATTATTAATTCTAAGGATTGTGTAAGTGATGGCTCAATGCAGTTTTCTGCTCACATATCAAATCATAGTATTATTATTGTTGATCTGTTGTTTCTTGTTCATGCTAAGTTTCTTTTTGTGATTTCTACATAAATAAGTAAGTAAGTAACATATCTTTAATAGATATTACTCTCCGGAAAGTTAAATTGGAAGATATTTAAACACCATTAGGAAATTGTTTAAAATTTTAGTGTATATGTATTTTACTGATGATCTCATACAAAATGGTATTTAAATTTTAAATTAAATCAGCTGAAAAGTGACTAAATGAAAGTTAAGTGAAACAAATTTTGCTTAAAATAAAGTAGATATACACAGCAGATGTTAGTGAAAAAACTTGTTTAATTAATTGTGGCAAATAAACGGAATGAATAAATTGTGTAGGTGAGTACTTACCTTGTGAGGCCAAACGTTAGGCATCAGAAAATCATAAGTATCGACTTCAACTGCTGATGCCAATAAACCACAACCGAGCGTGGCAAAAACAACAAAAAGTATTTTTTTATCCATCATTTAAAATTCGAATAAAATTTTAAAAATAAAGTCACTGGCGCACAATATTCCAACAAGAGGCGAATTACGAACTTTAACGATTTTATCACTTAATGTTTTTTTAATTTTAAGATAAACGTTTGGTATACTGCCGCGTTGCTTCAATAATGATGCATGTATTTGAGCCGAGAAGCGACAAGTGTTTGTATAAATAATTTCGCAAATAAAACCGATCAATACTGGAGCAAGTTTACTAACGTCACTACTATGTTGCCAGTCTTCAATATTCTTCCTTTAAACATGGATTTTCTAAATTCATTTCGTGTGTAAAATATTTAAAGGTACACTGTTGTAACTGTTTCATTGTAATAATTTAATCCTTTACTTAAGTTGTGCTATTTTTTGGGTTCGAACATTTTAATTAATCTCAAATAATTCGCACTCATTTCAAACAGAAATAAACAAAAATAAGGAGATTAATTTCTGTGAGTGGCATCACTAATTCGTTCTGAATTTAACATGACATTGGGAAAAACGTCTGAAAACTAACGTTGTCTTGTAATGATTATTTATTTCCTTTTACTGTTTTATAAATACAAACTCATCCACTTTATGAAATGAAGATGATATCAAAGAAACGACATTATTATTTCATTTCACATTCAATGAGTAAGCCAGTTACGCCATCTAGTAGAACATTATCATACTATTTACTTACAGTAATGTTGTTATTATTGGTAGATGGCACTAGTCACACCAAATTCAATTTGTTCTGAATTTCTTCCAGAGTATTTTAACTGAATAGGCGTTTTTATAATTCCAACGTGACGATATTATCGTAGATGTCCACGGCGTCACGATGACACAGGGAAATAAAATGTATAGAAATAAATCTATAAGTATTTATATATCTAAAATTAATCCCTATTTCCCTTGGTCACGTCATAACTTGAGAACGACTTTACAGATTTCATCCATCTTTTTTTTTTAAGTTTTCTAATACTATGTAGAAGGTTCTTACGGAAAAAAAATAAGAAAGTTGCTACACGCAGACGAAGTCGCGGGCAAAAGCTAGTATAATATAATTATGATAATGCCCACGATAACGTTATAATATGCACGTAATCCATACATTTTATTTCCCTGTCGTGAACGTCCACGATAATATCGTCACGATAGATATTATAAAAGCGCTCATAGATTTTTTTCTTGCATTAGTCGTTTGTTACCTAAGTAAAAACACTTTTACCAAGACGTTAAATAGGTTTATTTTTCAAAGACCAGCCAAATTTAAGGATGTGGTACAGACCATCAAACTGAACAACTTTCTCCATGGGACAAATAGCGTAATCGCGAAAATTTTATCAACTGTCCTATAGAAAACTTCAATACCTACTCGACCTAAATGTATGGGATGGCTGAATTTTTATTCGCGATTACGATGTTGGTCCCATGGAGAAAGTTGTTCAGTTTGATGGTCTGTACCACATCCTTAAATTTGGCTGGTCTTTGAAAAATAACCCTGTATAGCCAAGGTCCTACCTATCCATACCTACATAGATAGGATGGGTACCAACTAGGTAAGTTAGTTTAACCAAACAACTAAAGTACGTCATCTATGTACCTACCACACTTTGAAAATGTCACAACGGTGACTCCCAACTCAACTTCTAATCTATTCTTGTACAAAATTGTGATTAATAAATAAATAAATTTGAAATCTTTGCATCTTTGAAGCCTTTTCCCAACTATTTTGGGATCGGTTTGCAGTCTATGGATGACGGATGAACGGATGCAGCTGAAAACCAGTATTTTATATGAAGCTACTGGCAAACGAAAAAAGTAGATAGAACTAGGTTCATACCTATAGCAAAATGTCTAAAGCGTCCACTGTAATGGAAGTATCATGTAGTAGTAATAAAGTTAGATATTGCGTCAACTATGTAAACTACTTACGACCGACGTCCCCTCTGTAAGAGGAGTTCCGTTCAGCAATATAAATTGACGGCGGCGACCAGCCAGCAGGGGGCAATGGCTGCATGATCTGTCACAATAAGGCCAATTTGAGATGATAGATAGGTAGATACATGTAGGAGTCCACTCTGTTGTGTGTTCTTAGACATAGGTAGGTGTTTTTGGCTAGACTGGCATGATTTGAGTTTCTCCTTTAGGAAAGTAGGAGTAGGTACGTACGCTTAGGTAATATACCTACAGTTTGTAGGCTAATTCCTGTAATTAAAAATGTTCAAAATGTAGTCGCAATCGTCATCTCATCTCGGCGACGATCAATGTCAAAAACTTGTCAAAAATGTAGATAAATTAGAGAATTTTTTGACAGATTGAGACAGATCAGAGGGGCAATTCTCGTAATTTTGAGAACGTTCACAGTCTGATCTCAGTCTCAATCTGTCAAGAAAACCTCTAATTTCCCTACATTTTGACAAGTTTTTGTCATTTGTTTGTCGCTGAGATAAGACTGCGACTAGATTTTGGACGTTTTAAATTACGAGAATTGGCCTTCAGACTGTGAACGTTCTTGAAATTACGAGAACTGCCTCTCTGATGACCGTTCTTTTTCTACTGACTCAAAAAACTTTTCAAGCGGTATATTTTTATAATGGAACTGACGCTTTTCTTTCCGATGACTCCCAAGCCAGCAAGTTACTAACTACTTACCGCCCGCCCCAACTGCCCCGTTGCGCGTTGGTCTCGTGGTCGCAAGCGTGAGTTTTGAGCTTGGGTTCCTGGGTTCGGTTCCCGGGTCGGGCAAAGTTTTATTGGTTTTTTCCATTAGAAATTTTTTGTCACAGCTCAGACTTCATAATGCAATGGTTCATGTTTGAAAAATTTGTCACGTCGACAACATTAATGCTGTCCTACTAAATGTCGTTAAATGTCAAAATTAATCAAATAGTAGCCTTTTGAAGTGTGTTACGCAATTACCCCAGTGGTGGAAATTCTACATATACATTTACATGCGTTCACCTGATACTGTCGAGCTATATCTACGAGTAGGTACAGACGCCAGCGGGTGAAGCTACCCGAAACTGTCAATTTTTTCCAATCAAACTTGAACCTCAATACTTTAGCGATAAACTTGAAAATCTATTAAAGAAATTTGACAGATTGTAGTAGCTTAATGTGCTGGCGTCTGTGCCTAGATATCTAAGCAGCAGTTTTTATTCCACTAAAGATAAAATATCACCAACAGGTACCCGTTTCCGAAAAACATTCAAGAAAACAAACCAAATAGTGTCGTAAATATATCTTATTTCCCAAATAAATATCCGTGGCGTGATTCCGAAACAGAACGCCCATCATTTTATTTGATACATGACGCTCACACAGTTGTGTTTGAAGCCTCTACGTGATTTGGGAACGAGTGGTAACGGTCGGAAAACTGAATAAAATTGCCTACTTTTAAATGCAAATGTGGGAAAATGTTCTTGCTTGAATAAAATTATGTGTTTTGATCGAATAACGAGTTTTTTACCAAAAAATAACTCCATGATCCGCGGGGTAATTGCGTAATACCCTATCAGTAGCAATGGGTTTCATTTTGACAGTTCAACAACATTAATTGCGGTATTTACTTTGTTGAGCAGACACATTTTTCGAACATATGAAGTAATGGATCAGCAATATCCTTCAAAATGATTGATTAAGATTGATAGTGTGTTACGCTATTATGGTGCAGAACTCCAAAAATACAATCAAAGGGTTTATTGACTTGGGTAGCGGGATCGTCCGAAAGGGTTACCGCTGCCCTGGTACATAAAGGGCTAAGGAAGGAACACGGGTGGGTTTTAGTCAGTAAGAGTCTGACACTCCCTTCTGCTTCTGCTCCACCCAGAGCGGGAGGGGTCATTTGATGAATTCCCATCCTGAAAAAAAAAAAAAAAAAAAAACGGTTTATTGACTTGGGTAGCGGGATCGTCCGAAAGGGTTACCGCTGCCCTGGAACATAAAGGGCTAAGGAAGGAACACGGGTGGGTTTTAGTCAGTAAGAGTCTGACACTCCCTTCCGCTCCACCCAGAGCGGGAGGGGTCATTTGATGATTTTCCATCCTCAAAAAAAATAAAATAAAGGTTTCATTGACTTTGACTTAGATCGACTTCCATTGTCGGACACAGACCTCTGCCAAGTTTTGCGATCTTCGGCCTTCCATATCCTTCTACAACCCTTATGGCGTGACTATTGGAAACCTCACGGAGTGCACTTGCAGTGTCCCATGCGTTTGCCAATCATAAAGAGCCTTTCCGAGTCATAGTTTTTAACCTTTACATAGGGCAGCCAGATCCTCTTAGCGGTTCACTGCATTCTAGATGCATTTATGTTCGCGAATGCAACATCATTTTCTTCAATATACTTATAGATTTTCCTCAGTGACGGGACCATAAACATAAATTGAGTTGCCACCATTAAACCACGTTTAAAAGTAAAGTGCTGGTCAAAGATCACGAAGTGTGCACTGTCAGTAAGGGGAGTAGCCGCTTCTTACCTTCTACACGCTGACATATTACTGACTATGTGCCTTATTGGGTCCTTGAGCGAAATAAAGCCATTCCAGTCCACGGTTGGACACCGGCTTCTGTCGAACAAAATATTTGTAACAGGCGTCGAAGAGACCCATCGAGATGAAATACAAAGCTCGCCACACAACCTTTGACTTACGCTTATTGCCGAGATCGGTCACCCGAAGCAGCACTGCACCGTAATTGCATAACATACTAGCAATCTCAATCTAAATTATTTTGAAGGATATGGCTAATCCATTGCTTCACATGTTCGAAAAATTTGTCTGCTCAACAACGTAAATAACGCAATAGATGTTTTTGAACTATCAAAATGAGAGCCATTGCTACTGTTAGTGGGCTATGAAATAACCCCTCTAGTTAGGTGAATGAGGTTGTTGGTAGGAAAGTCGCAGTTTTTTTTAATTTAATTTATATACAGGGTTATTTTTTAACGACCAGCCAAATTTAAGGATGTCGTACAGACCATCAAACTGAACAACTTTCTCCATGGGACAAATAGCGTAATCGCGAAAATTTTATCAACTGTCCCATAGAAAACTTCAATACCTACTCGACCTAAATGTATGAGACGGCTGAATTTTTATTCGCGATTACGATGTTGGTCCCATGGAGAAAGTTGTTCAGTTTGATGGTCTGTACCACATCCTTAAATTTGGCTGGTCTTTAAAAAATCTTCCTGTATATATATATATAAAACGTTGCCCCACACTAGGAATTATCTACTATCTTCCAGCTTTTAGTATGTTTTACTCACATAGTCGGTCAGCAACAAAGTGTAGTTAATTTGGATGCCATTTGCAAGAGTTTTAAATATGTAGATGTAATATGACTGGTGGTTGAGAAATAGAATTGTAGTTTTTTGAAACTGTAAAACAAACTAAGGAATCACCATTTCAAATAATTTATTACAAACCCAATAACGATTACATACATATCAAAAGGAGAGGCACAATCCAATTGTTACTTTCATACGTAGATATGTATACCCGCCAATGATTGCCCTCAGGGAAATTCTACCAGAATCAATTCCTAGTACGTTGCTAAGATAAGGAAGAAATATAGAATGATATTATTTTACGACGTTCGACATTTTGGGAATACCCACTGAAGGTCAAAGAACATCAATTACGTAAAAGGTTCTGTTTGAAATATTCTACCTTTTCAAATTATACTTGAGTAAACCTAGCTTGAGTAAACGGTGAAGGAAAACATCGTGAGGAAACCGGCATGTCCTTGAACCAAAAATTCGACGACATGTGACATCTACCAACCCGCACTGGGCCCGCGTGGTAGATTATAGCCCACTCCCTCTCGAAGACAGGAAGCCTGTGTCTCAGCAGTGGGAACATTATAGGCTGGTTATGTTATGTAAACCTAGCTTTGAAGACCTAACTTTGCTCTGGCATGTATCACGTACTGCCTACTTAGAAGTTGGCTTTTGTTTATCCTGTACTTATGTCACTTTCATTCTTGTGTTTACGAAACAGTTTTTTCTCCCAGAGCTGGGGCTCAGTTGCTGTAGCATTATGCTGAGCGATGGCCGTTTTGCGCGAATGTGACATATATTTTTTCTTTATGAATATTATTTTAAATTTTATATAAACTTTATGAAATAAATCTTTATCTTTCTTTCTAGGTACTTAATAAGAATCTTACTAGTCCTACTTTATAAACTCGAAAGTTTTTATAGATAGATAGATGGATGCATGGATGTTTGTTACTCTTTCACGCCAAAACCACTGAACGGATTTGGATGACATTTGGCACACAGATAGTTTATAACCAGGATTAACACATAGGATGTTTTTTTCCGATATTCCCACGGGATAGAAACTTATGCGGGTGAAACCGCGGGGCGCAGCTAGTAAATAATAATAATATAGTTAATAGCCAGAGTGTGGGAAAGTATATTACGTTTGATTCATCTTCTGTCTCTGGAAAGTAAATATAGTATAAGTAATCAGTTTTCTTTCGGTCCTGTGTTCCGCAGATCACGCTGTAATTTTGGTAGGAGTCACACACAAATTCCCAGCAACCTCTATAACGTAATATTGAGCCATAAAAGGAACTGTCTCCTCTACATCCTTATCTTTGCCCTGAAGCAGTTACCACACAAATCACGTACCCGCCTGTATCGGCGATGTATCAACCCGGTCGTATGTTGCACGACCTTCAACTGATTTACGTCCGGACACTAACCCGGTTAATGGCAGCCTTAGTGCTTCTATTGATATTTTTACGATGATCGGAAAGTGATGGGGTCATGTTAAAATTAATAGGTTTGGTTTAAGATTGTGGGGAGAGGGTGGTAAAGTCTTGAAGGGTTTTAGCAGATGGTGAATAGCGTTGACAATATACTACATTCATTAATCTGATTCCTAACTAAGTATCTATGTTGCATAAGTACTCCAAATTCATTATTATCATAACCGTCAATCCAATTATCCCAAATCGAATATGTGGATTGAAATCGTCGCAAATACTTATGTACAAAAATCCCATAAGTAAATAAAGATTTTCAAAAAAACGTGTATAAATACTTGCAAAGTAAACTCCGAACTCCGGGCTGGTCGTCTGACTGTCAGAAATCTGGTTGTCTATTCGCTGCAACATCGATGAAACCTAAGTCATCTATTGTTATATCTACTTAGTTTGTGCTTTCTGGTAGATATGTCTATTCCTTTTACCAATTCTACTTCTTAATTTTTCTTCTTTTTTTTCCTGTTGTGTGTTCCAAATAAAATATTCTTTCTTTCTTTCTTTCTTTCTCCTCTTAACACTTTCATTGTCACCAAAATAGGCACAATAGTTAAATAATCAACCTGAACCAACCATATGTGGGACAAGGAATGGCTTAAAAACTTCTTAAAATGATACAGTCAGCGATTATGTTCCTTGGGATTTTGATGCACCATTTTTTCTTCCATGGTATGAACACAGGGAAATGGTGCAAAGTGGGCATTGTAAGGGTTAAGTTCGTACGTATATCTAAAACTGAAACTAAATGGTCAATTCTTTCACCACAATAGAGTCCTCATCAGTAATCGTTGTTGGCTGTAATTCACTAAGTTAATCTCCAGCTACCCGCCTTAAGCAGCTATAAGCTATAACACTGAGTTATAACACCGTTAACATTTCTACTGAGCTAATAAGGAGTTAAGAGCAGTAGTAATGAAGCTAAAACCTCCTTCAAGAGCAGGTTATTGAGCATAAAATTCAATTACTCGTTAACGCTGTGAAAAAGATAGGTAGTGCTAGTCTTTTTATCCTTTCCTTTTACGATGAGAAGTCTGTGTGAGATGAACAGCTTATTTTTCTATAAGGTTTTCTAATTTTATGTTCTGGGAAAATATTTGCTAACCATACCGATATTAAACTCACAACAGTTTAATAATTAAACTTTTTATTCACATTATGTAATTGGGTAATCAGACGTTCAGTGAAGGTTTCTACTTCGATCCTGGTAAAATATTTGTAGATATATGGGTAGGTAAGTACGTATGGAGAGATTTACGCCAGTAAAATATTCTTCTATTTTTTAATTCTCCGGTTATAACCAGAGAAGTATTTGGAGAATATTTTGAAATTCTCAAACTTATTGGCTACCTTAGTAATGGGATAGGCTTAGCATACAATTTAGAGGAACTTCGATAATGCTTCCTTCAAAAATTTTCTATTACGAGTAAATTTTCTTTACTAATTCCTTTTAAAATCGTTTTATAGCCCCTATGCAGTAACACCGCCCCAAACTCACCCTGAGACATACCACTCGTCAAATAGGGCTGAATTCTAACAAGCTATTTATTGGACATCGAATCGAACATAAAATTTCCGGCTGTTTCCCTTGGCTTATGAAAATTCGCCCTCGGGTTTGGTACAAGCGAAAAACGGTAGCGGCGATCATTCAGACTATTACAATGAAGAAGTTCCGCGCCAGGCTGTATTGAAAATCTCATTGGAAAAAGGCTTGCTTACGATGAATGAACACAGGATCTTGTAAAAGCTGCAATGTAATATGGTATTAGTTGGTATGGAATATTATAACCATAAGTACCCAGACAATACAGAATTGGTAGACTTAGGAGAAGAGGGGGTTTATAAACTTTTTAGTTAAAGTAGGTAATGGTTCTTCTTTTTGTCGTGTCGATGGTACTCTTCTTCGATATTTTATATTTTTTGAGCCCAGTAGGTGGCCACGTTGATTGCGGCATCAGTGGCATTCATTAAGTCATCCAAGGTGCAGGTGAACGGGCACTTAGGGCACTCCAGCAAGTGGTAGGTAATGCTTTATGATAGTGAGGAAGGTGGATAATTTCCAGATAAATTTATAGTTTTACTTACTACTATGGTTTTCACGATCATAGACAATCACTGGACTTGAGTTTTATCTGGATCTGTCTAAATAGGGTATTTGCCTGGGTAAAAAAATAATTATTATATTTAGTCCGTCAGTTAGATTATCGAAAAATAATGGACACGTATTTTTTCTTTTGCCACAACACCCTGTCCTCCGCCTTCCGCATCCAGTCCGTCCCAGCGACCTTCTTGAGGTCGTCCGTCCATCTAGCTGGGGGACCTGACACTGACCTGCAAATTTAAAAAAATGTAAGTAGATTTGAATTTCGTGAATATCGCGGGCTACCTTAGCCCATCCTTCAAATACAAGACAATTTCGCACTATGTTCATCACTTCTACCATTCCTTATCATAGCCACCCTTCGTCAACCCAAGTGGAAAAAATCAAAATACCAACTTCCATATCAGCTGGTTGCAATCGCTGCATTCAGCCCCGAAATGCTTCGATAGGCAACATTTTTATCAATAAACCCCCAGATGGGGTGCAATGCGTGAGATAGGACATGTGGTCCGGCTTTTATTATTTGTAGGGTAGGTGGAGTTTTTTGAGATTTAGAGCATTGATTGTGTTTAGTAGCCAGCGATAACCATATAGGATGCACGTAGACTTAGTAGAATAAAAAACAGGTACTTATAACCAAATTAAAATCGGTACATTGTAGATAAATGTAGGTACTTTGTGGGGCTCTGTCTTGCCTAGGGTCGCAGCATAATGCTGAGCGATAGCCGTTTTGCGTGGATGTTTCCCTCAACCCTATCTTATTTTTTTTTGTGTTTAATGTTCTTTTTGCGTCATGTTTACCGCAAATAAAAGTATTTTCTTTCTTTTCTTTACTTTCGGCCTGATAACAGGATTGATAATTGTTGATCCAGCTGATCAGCCTAATTTGCATAGAAATTAGCCAAATTATTAGCGTCATTCCATAAGATTGGTGATCTTAGCCTGCTAATGTAATGTTTTTCTATACGCACAATTTACAAATCATTATAAATTAACAGTAAATAAAAAAAATCACCCACAAAAATCTACAGGGAGTACATTGAACGCGCCTTGATCATTCTCTTCGTGTTAACATCGTTTGAATTTCTAAGTACCTACTCTATAAGGAAAACCTTCAAAGGAAACCGATGCCTATTTTAGGAAAAACGCCTACGCGATACAAAAACTTAATTTATTACCCCGTGGGAAAATAAAAAAAAAATCGAGTAAATAATTGTGTGTGAGTATAAATACTAAGGAAGTGGGTCCATATCTTACCCTTTTAATTAAGTTATTTTCGCTGGTTGAGTACAATTTCCTTTTGTCACGGCACGCAAGGTCATTTCCGTATCCAACGACCACAGCCTAAAAAACCAACAACAGAAAAAATTACCCACTGTATTTTTTTGTTGTTTACTTCTTCTCACTTTTCCCGCGTATGCTATCTGAAATTTTTAATGTTACTGGACAATTTATTAGCGATTCGCGTGTATGCGTGTCCTGTAGCAATTTTTGCCGTGAAAACATCTGTCATAGAGCCTTAACTGGTGACCATAGGGTCAGTGGGTCAACCGCCTCATTTTAGAGGCCATTTCTACGAAGTTTTGTGGCCAACTAATTGCGTGGTGATGTGGATAGTCGGATAAGTTCTTGTTTATTTCTCCTTACGGGTTAATAAAAAAGTCGTTTGCGGTAGTTTTCTAGGTTTTGTTGGACTGTGTGTTTTGGTAAGCTAGGTGGGGTAATTAGAGGGTATCTCATTGTTTTTAGAAGTGGTTCGTTGTTTTAATGGGGAACGTTTAGTGGTTTTGTTTTTTAGTGTGAGTGAAATCACATTTCGAAAATGAAGTTTATAGGCTGTATTTTGGTCTTCGGTTATTCTTGCGTTTTATGGCAAATTACTATAATTTAAAACCGTTATTGGTTAAAATGAAGACTTTTCTATCTTTACCAATAATGAAGCAAACTTCATAGCTTTACATATGAGACCCTCCCATATGGAAGTAGCTATCACAGGTAAAATTAGCTTACAAATCTCATCAATCAATATGAAAATGTAGAAGAAACATAAGAGGGAACTAGTGTGGAGGAGAAATGAATGTAAAGACGCTAGATGTAAAGGCGGAAAAATAAATACAATAATTAAGAAGAAATCAGCAGTTTTATTCAAGGAAAATTGAGCTAATCCCACAACTTTTTGGGAATAAAAAATGCTATCATTGGTAAGCAAAACGATTCGTTTTTGTTTATAGGAACCGAGCTTTTTATGTTTAATTTGTTTTTAATGGTTTAAAAACAAAATAAACATAAATATAAAAGTTGCCGTCTCGTGGCAGTTTTGATGATGTCATGTTTAGTACTAGAAGGTACTTACTTAATTAGTCTAATTGAGATGAAGTTAACTTTACCAATCTAAAACACAACTTCCAAAGCATCTTGTTAAGCATATTCAGCCCATGATGTTCCCATTGCTGGGACACAGGCCGTCTATCGTTGAGAGGGAGTGGACCGTAATCCACTACGCGGGCCCAGTGCAGGTTGGTAGATGTCACATGTGTTCGAATTTTTGGTTCTTGGAAATGCCAGTTTCCTCACAATGTTTTCCTTCCCCAAAGCACCTCTTTACACAAGACCAAACAATATCAATCAACATAAACCAACAAACAATTAAACTAATCCCAAACCCTTCAAAACTTGACCAACCGATTTTCAATCACAAATATTTATATTCTACGCACAAAACGTAATGTACCGTCAAAAAATAAACAACTACAGACTTCGGCAGTTCTCGGCTACTCTCGAGTAATTCCGCCTATTTCCGTCAGTCCCTTCCGCTTCGATAGATTTTCCATATTGTAGTTGCGTACCCCAATTTGGAGAAATATGTTTGCTTTGATGGTTGATTGGCTATGCAGACCTCTTTGGTATGTATTTATTGCTTATTGGAGCTGGAAAAATATTTTTGAGGTACCTGTATTTGTGTTTTTTACTCTTGTGAAAAGTTGGGTTGGCAGAAAAGTTAAAGTGGAGAGGTTTCTTGGGTACCTCTACCTATAGGTACCAGTTATGTGTACAGGGTCAAATTAAATTAGCTGGCGAAGCACCGAAGATGTGACGGGTATTGCTATCTAAACATGACAAAAGAATTAATGAATGAATTGCACCGATCCCAGCGTGGTTTGACCAGACTCGATTAATCGAATGAACCCCAAGATTTACACTAGCTCCTGTAGCCTCATGTTCATGGTGCTACAGTGGCCATTGCATATCAAGGAGTAGGCGCGATAATTATAGGGAAGACGTGCCCGTAGGTAAGGGTAGGATTTAAGAGCCTACCGGATATGCATCCTAGAGTAAGCATTGGACTAGTGAAGACATGGGTGATATTTGTCTATGGATGAGCATCTTTTAACGACGTGGCGGCCAGGTGCTTCAGGTCAAGCTTCACCTGTGAATCTTTTGGCGTGGTTTCAAATGCTTTCCCGGCTCTTTTCTATGTCCTTGCTCTACTGTGTCAAATGTTGCGGTTTTCAATGTCTTCGTCGTAACTCTTGCTATGCATCCTAGAGTAAGTATTGGACTAGTGGAGAGATGGGTGATGTTTGTCTATGGATGAGCATGTTTTAAAGACTTCGCAGCCAGGTGGTTCAGGCCGAGCTTCACCCGTGAATCTTTTGGCGAGGTTCTACTGCTTTCTCGGTTCTTTTGTGTGTCATTGCTCTGCTGTGTTATGTTGTTTTAGATGTTGCTGTTTTCAATGTCATCGTCGGAGTTCTCGCTACTATCCGTTTCCGGTTTTTTGTATATCTCACTACAGCAATCTTAATCTTATTTTTGTCTTCCGCCGTATCCATCCAAAAATCGTTTCCCTTGTCGAAGTACTTAATGTCCTGTTTTTAGTTGTCGTTCCATGTGTAGATAGGTCGGCCGACCTTCTTGGATTTGGCCTTGTACTCCATTGCTGCATGCAGCAGATGTGGTACGCGGCGTCTGTAGACATGTGCGAGGTAGCACATCCTGTGGTTCTTGATGCGTTTGGTTACTGTTTTTCCGTCTAAGATTTCATGCATTTTCTTTTGTCTTGGATTATTCCTAGAGTGGTTTATCAAGTCTCTCATGATAACTCGCTCATATTTTCTGAGTCTTGACCTGTTAGCTTTAGTAAGTGACGATACTTTCAAACCATGTATCATGCACGGAGCGATCACCATTCCATACATAAGTGTGGCTAATTTCCAGTCCATATTTAATGATTAATGATTTAGCATTTTTTATGGCCATAAGAAACGCTAAATCATTACTACCATTCATAAAACACACAAAAAGCAAAAATACACTATTATAAAATTGCATTTTCTGCTTAATGTAGATGTTATATATGTACCTAGGTATTTAATCTCATCACATAATGACATTTTGATATGCTTATTCCATTAAGGGTCACGTAGGTCGTTTTCTGTGTAGCTATGGGATGCCTAATTAGTATTTTTGTTTTCGTTTCGTTTACTCGGATGCCTACACTACCTAGTAGGGGTTTAATATGTTATAAGATACCTTCTAATCCTCCTAGGTCATCTGTAATGAAGATAAGGTCGTCCGCAAATGATAATACCAGGGGGAGTGAGATTTCACGATTCTGGTAAAGTTTTATTAATTGGGTTAAATTGGGATTTTATTAATTGGGGAAAAAAATAATCGATGATTTTTTTTTGGGGGGTTACGACGACCGAAGTTAGTACCTATAGTTACTTCAAGTATGAGTTTAGCATTTTGTTTTTTGTTTTATCGTGTTAAGATATTGATACCGATCACGATTTTTAATAGGTAGTATAGGTACTCAAACTGCAATATCTACGGATAGCGTTAAAAAAAACATAATTTTTTGTTTTATCATGTTTAGATATTGGTAACCTACCCATTAAGTCTGCGGAGTTTCGCTAGCAAATTTAATATGACAGTGTATTATTGGCGTCAAACTCAAGCTATTTTTATTCAAATCTGACGAAAATATGTCCTTTAATTTCCTTTTGTTTTTGTATTTATATATATAGTTAGTTAGTCTTTTAATTTAGTACTTATTGTAAATAGTTAAGATATTATGAAAATATACTATTTGTCTTGATGTCGTGTATCATCATCATAGTTTAAAATCGGTACTTTTCACCGCCATGCTTATAAAATACAGCCCCTAAAGTCGCCTTCCCTACATCATGTAATTGAGTTACGGATGTCCGATGACAGGAGCTCTTAAAATATTACCTACCCACATGTTTGGTCGAAACTTGTTAGGTTTTAGGACCCGTCAATTTAAATTGCAAAAGGGCAGGTTAGATAATGAAATTTTAGCCATGTCTAGCAATTTTTGGAAGCTTTGTAAATAAGGAAAAACAACTTATGAAGAAGAGACATACAATTAGAAGCTACACCATAATTATTGACTAGTGCGGTGAAACTCAAAAGGATGATAACAAATGTTTTTGTTTTAGTATTTTAATTAGAAATTTTAATTAGCAGATTTCAGAAAAAAGGTACCATAAATAAAAAAGCGTTATCAAGCCACGAGTCTTGGACGTAATCACAATAAATTAAAATAATATAAAAAAATATATATATATATAAAAATATATATAAAATAATAAAAAAAACAATTTAAATATATAAAAACACAAAAAGCTATGTTTCCGCCCGGGATCGAACCGGGGACCTTCTGCGTGTTAGGCAGATGTGATAACCGCTACACCACGGAAACTATACACTATGAGTTAAATTTTTCGACCGCTCGCCTAGCGACACACGCGTAGATATTTATAAAGTAACACGTGGTCACCTTTCACTCACATACCGAACTTGAGTAGGTCGTAATGTTATGTAAGTGGCATTCATGAATATTAATTAGAACTGTAATGGCAAGCACATTTAAATGTAGTTAATAGTTTGAATGTTTTAAGTTTTAGAATTTAACATCAATTTTCCTTGTGTTTTTTAAGTAAAAATAATAATATTATATATCATTCATTGTAAATATATAATACATCGCCCTCGAGGTAAACCCCGGCGAAGGTGATTATGATATTATATTATTATACTTGACTATCTGACAAGGTTTGCAGGTCCAACATGGCCAGCGATCGCTCAAGACAGGGAGGTTTGAAAGGAAAAAGGGGAGGCCTTTGCCCAGCAGTGGGACAAAATATAGACTAACGAAAAAAAAAAATGAGCCTAATATTGTTCCTCTAGAGTGCAAAACATCTCTTCTCATAAAGAGAATGCACGAGCATTGTTCAACAATCTTTGCTCAAGACGGGTTTCCGATTTTAGACTTATGTTCACTATAATATCCTCACAAATAATAATTATTTATAGAAATAATTTATCATACTATTAACCAATCGAAAGTATAGCATATTATGTTATCAAAATCGTTATCTCATTGATTTATGGGACCTCAAATAATTTATCACCGTATTGGCCATGTTATCAGTGTCACGGTAGTGATATCTATCTGATAACAATAATATATATAGGTACCTATAGGCTGATTACCAATGCTATTATTTGATTTAAAAGTAATACCTGTAGGTATTTTTTTTTTTTTTTTTAATAATACTTTGCCCCACTCTAGGAATTTCTCCTGTATCGTGGGTGCGTTTACAAACATTTAAACTCGCATACACAAACAGCCAGACCCGGAACAACTACTTGTAGGTCATACAAATATTTGTTCCGTGCGGAAATCGAACCCGCGACACGCAGCGCAGCAGTCAATCGCTTAACCACTGCGCCAACCGTGCCGTCGATTTAGCACATAGGTTTTGACACTGTAAGAAGTTATAGTTAGGAATAAATCAAAACCTATATATTAGGAAGGTAGGTAGGGTACACATTGTTTTTGGTAAATACGAGTACATCATCTGCCTAGCCTTTTCCCAACTATGTTGGGGTCGGCTTCCAGTCTAACCGGATGCAGCTGAATACCAGTATTTTACTTGGAGCGACTGCCTATCTGATCTCCACTTCCCACTTACTGGGTAATATGATACCCCGTGGTAAGACTGGTTGTCAGACTTTCGGCCTACTGACTCGTAACGACTGTCAAAGATCCAGGAATGACAGCGGGCAACAATGGTTTAACTTGCTTTCCGAGGCACGGGGGTATGTAAAGATTGTCACCCATCCACAGACCAACCGCGGCAAGCATAGCTTAACCTGATCGATCGACTTGTGCGGCTGTTATTATTTAGCCACGGGCCCCGGGTGCATACACTTGCGATAGTTATATGAACCTAGTTAGACAAATGAGAGACAATAGAAATTTGCATTAAAAAAAAAAAAACAAAAACACTAGTACGTTAACAGCAACCCCTGCATCCCCTTTGTAAAACTCTATAAAGTTATCTCGTCCCGATCTGTATACAGGTTGACAGGGAAAATCGACGTATTCCTTGAAAGGCGTTAAACTAGAGGTCCAATTTAGCAACAAATTGACCCCTAGTTGACTGGACTAATTTGTTACTAATGACCTCTACTACAGGGTGGCCCATAAGTCCTTACACATGTAAATAATTAATAAATAAAAAACTAATTACAATAAGAAATACCTTTTTATTTCGTATTAACCTTTATAAAATGGGAATTATTTTTTGAAAATAACATCATCCAAATGTAACCCGTTACAATCACGGCACTCCTGTAAGTGACGTCTAACATTATCGACGACTGCGCGGCAAGTCAGTTCTGTGATGTTAGCCATTGCTCTTTGAATATTTTCTTTTAGGGCTTCAATTGACCGCGGGTTTGTGTCATACACTTTAGATTTCAGATAACCCCATAAGAAAAAGTTCATCGGGGTTAGATCCGGACTACGTGGTGGCCAGGAAATGTCTCCTCTTCGAGAGATCACTTTGTTGGGGAAAAGTTCACGAATGACGGGCATAGCGGTGTTAGAGGTATGGGCCGTCGCGCCATCCTGTTGAAACCAGGTCCGCGTATTGTAGCCTGGAAAATTCTGCAACGCTGGTGTAAAAAACTCCTCAATCATTGCTACATATCGCTCTGAATTAACTGTAATCGCGCGACCTCTGCCGTCTTCAAAAAAATAAGGGCCTATGATACCACGAGCTGACATAGCGGCCCATACCGTCACTTTAGGGCTGGTAATGGCTTCTGATGTTTACGTTTTGGATTTTCGGGGCTCCAGTAGCGGCAATTTTGTTTACTTACATGCCCATTAATCTGGAAGTGAGCTTCATCAGAGAATAACACGTTATTGAACGAAGAAAAGCGGCTAAACATTTCATTCGCGTAATTTAGTCTCTGGATGGCGTCAGTGTCTTTTAATTCCTGTACCAACTGAATTTTGTAGGGGTGCAGACGTAAATCTTTCATTAAAATCCGCTGTAACGATGTTCTGGACACGTTTAATATTCTGGAACGCTTACGAGTAGACTGGGTAGGATTTTCACGACCAGACTGTAACATTATGTCGATGTTTTCTTCCGTCCTTGATGTCCTTGGTCGGCCCGACCGCTTTTTATCTAACGTCGAACCAGTCTCTTCAAACTTTGCAACCCAGTTGTTGATCGTTTGAACAGTTGGAGTGTCATGAAAGTTGTGCAGATTGTGATGTTCTCGAAATTTACGCCGCGCAATGGTTGCCGAAAAATTGTTCCTATAAAACTCGCGCACACAAAAAGCACGGTCCGCACCGGTGAAACGCTCCATGGCGACTGACTTCCCAGAAACCGAACGTACTGTTTTTGCCCCGCCCGCGCCCCTCCCGCGCGTCTTATGCATTTTATTCGAAATTTACATTTTAAAGGACTTATGGGCCACCCTGTATAACGCCTTTCAAAGAATACGTCGAGTTTCCCTGTCACCCTGTATAAGGTGTAAATATCTATTCATACACGAAATACTTTAAGAGAAATATCTATAGGCGGTAAAGAAGCTATAATAGCAGGGAAAAAAAATGTTTTATCTCAGTGTTTTTTTTTACGAAATAATTTAAAATTACTTAACATTTTACATAAAAATCTCTTCTCCGCTTCAATGACAGTAAATATAACTACGTATTCCTTAGCGTAATGGATGTTAAAAAATAAGAAGGAGCCAGTATATGGGTAATGCATGTGTTTTGTAATTTTAATTTATTAAATTTTTTAAATAATATAACAAAATTTTTTTTTTTTTCGTTTTTCTCTGGCTTCTTTGCCACCTACGAGTGTATCTGTTAAAATATTTCTTGTATGAATAGATACACGTACCTTATACAAGCTGTTGTTTTGCATCCTTGTCAAATTTCAGGAGGCTGTTATGAAATACATAAATAATCAAATAAAATTACGATCCCTAGTAAACAATGAATACATACTTGTTTTTTTAGTTATTTAAATTTGACAGTATTTTAGAATACGCCACTTTCAATGAACAGAATCTCGTTATGGTATCGTATAAGTGGCCGCGTTTTTAAGTGTGTCCCACACATGCCAATTTCCGAAAATTAGGAAAAAAAAATGCTTTCTTATTTTATCATTGATTCGTGTCGAGAATCTGTAGCATAGTTACCTCCTTGAATTTGACGAGGATGCAAAACAACACCTTGTATAATGCGAGTATAGTAAAGCATACATTATCTACTCGTTAAAACAACCAATTTGAGCATAAATCTCCAGTCTAGTTAAATTATTCATGCAATTATTCCTAAACAAAAGTAACTGCAATTATTATCAAACAAATAAATTATTATTGTATATTGCTATGCAAGTGGTATTACAAATATTTGTTATATTGGTTAACAAAATAATTTTACGTGCTCACACGTGTGGACTGAATGTTATAACAATAATATGCAATTAATTAAATATTTACTAGTTATAGTTTGCAGAGCGAAACAACAAACAAAATGGAGTTTTGTGCTGGTATGCGTGGAATGTAATCAATCAACTCTGCAGTGTCGTGTTCAGTTGGACAAAGTTACCTACAGTAGAAACAATTGCACTACGAAAACCGCCCTAACTGCTACGACATAAAGTCGCTGTCAATATTAAATTATAGCTACTGATGTGCAGTTAATGGTGGGTACGTCTCTCCCAAGTTGCGTCTTAATATCCAGATTTCCACCTAATGCATTCAGTTCGCCCCGATTTCCTGCTCCTGTGACCATTGGTTCTTGGAAATACATATGGCCAGTTTAGTGCCTCGTCCATGATTTGGATATTTCTACGTAGAACATCTCCTTCATAGTCTATATCGTGCACAAAACGATTAGCAGAAAACTCTGGTTTGGATTCACACGTAAGGTCTATTCAAATTTATGTTGGCAATTGATGTTATTTCAAGTAAACAAAATATATCAACGTTAATTCAACGTCAATTAAGTTAATTTCAGAATGACTAGCACTATTGAAAAAGTTTTTTTTTTTTTGAAGTTGTAGCGTAAAGGGAACTTTATTGTGTAGGAATTAAAGTTATTTTTCCATTCATTGATATGTGTTTACATTTTTGGCAATTCAATCGCGAACGCAGATTAGGTACGATGCATTCAAATGAACATCAGGAGTGACATCACTTCAGTACATCCATCCTTGCTAACGGGCTAATCTTCTAAAATAATAATAATATCAGACTATTGTTGTCCCACTGCAGGGCAAATACTTCTTCTCAAAAACAGAAGGTATTTGGCATTAATAACTATGCTTGCTCAATATTGGTTGACGAAAGTTATTCCCTTGAAATCAATGCGTCAAATCAGAATCATTTTACCAAATAATAAAGCAGCTTATTCAAACCATCATCATCAAGCTATATCATTCCAGTGCTGGATAAAAGCCTTTCCAACAGCCAGCCATCTTGGTAACTCTCATTCACATGCAAATACACAACCCTTTCCTCCAACCAGTGCTACCAATCTACCAGGAGCCTAATAAAGACGGAGAGCTTCAATACCAAAACCTGACCACTCAGAGAACTCCTCACTCACCAAAGTTAATATTTACGGTTCCGTCGCACGGTTCGCCACAACCAAGGAAAACAAAAGAATAGCGAGGAACCTTCTCGAAAGATTTATAGGAAACGTTAACTTAATGATAGGAACAGGGAAAGACTTTTTGGATGCCCCGCTGAACATCTGTATAGTTGATAGAGAATAAATATTGCATTGTCTTCGTGAGTGTTAATTAGGAAAGTGTCTTTTGGTTAATAAAACGTTTTGTTATGGGATTGAAGATAAAATTCGTGTGCGGCAGAGTTGTCAGTGACAAGTTATTAATTTTAAGTCTATGTGGCTAAGTAATTACCACCGCACGGTTTGATACTTGCCGCGGTGGTTCGGGGATGCGTGACCATCTTTATATACCGAGACCACTCCGTACCTCGGAAAGCACGTTAAACCGTTGGTCCCGGCTGTCATTCGTGGATCTTTGACAGTCGTTACGAGTCGTCAGAAGCCCGAAAATCTGACAACCAGTCTTACCAAATATCGTATTACCCCTGTGTTGTGGAGGCCAGGATAGGCAGTCATTCTATGACAAATATTGGTATTCAGCTGCTTCCGGTTAGATTGAAAACCAACCCAAAACATAGGTGCCTAGACCTTAAGTTTGTTACTGAAATTCTCATATTATGTAACTTAAATTGACAGTGCATTGAGACAGATAGAAGGTGATCGAAAGTCATCAGTTTGATCTAGTGCTACCCTAGCCACTTTTATGAGCCATACAAAAAGAGTCGAGGTCCACCAGAACTCATTTAAGACAGACTGAGCGACTTTCCGATTCGCCACTTTCTGGCGTTTCGTAAATATATTCAAATTTTATTTATGTTCCAAACTGATGTTATTTCAAGTTAAACCAATTTCAACCTTATTTAAATAGCAATTAAGTTGATTTCAGAGTGACTAGCACTATTGAAAAAGTTACAATAATGTTTAAAGTTGTAGCGTAAACTGAACTTAATTGTGTAGAAATTAAAGTTATTTTTCCATAAACTCATATTTGTTTACATTTTTGGCGACTATGTCGCGATTTTAGATTATGTATTTTGGTCTTGATAATTAGGTTCAGTCTTGTAGGTACCGCAAAACTTTTGAGTATGCGTGAATTCATTCCTGTTTGGCGAACCTTCTGTTCGGGTAAGTACAATCAGATAACCTTGCACATTGCAGAAATACAAATAACACTGCTAACAACATTGATTCTAAGTTGCGCATACTTTCCTAATGTTTCTCCAAAATAGGACTCAGGGATATTAAAATGGAAGTCAACCCTAATGATTCTCAAAAATGTTACTCACAGATAGGTACTAAAATGGAAGCCAACAAAATTTTCCACTGCCCTACCAAAGAAAATACATAAAGCGTAATACAAAACGTACCTAACCCTTTGAAACGTGATAGGCCGGTTATACCAAAAACTACGTTCAAACTCCCCATAATTGGTTTAGTGTCGCGCTCTCCGACTCTGGCGAAAACGAAAGTAATGATATTATATACGAGCTTTTAGGCAACGGACCCCGACGTAATTCTATTAAAAACCTTGCGAAACGCCAAATGGATTTACCTACACTCAAACGCTTTTTAATATTTAAACAAAAATTTAAAAGGTCTGTGTTTATTTTAGAATGGTGCTTGTTCCTCAGAATCCAATATTCTGTGGTTAAGTACTTTGGGGGATGAGTTTTGAGAGGTTTGAATTTAAGTGTCTGTGGGTTGGATCAGATGTTGTTTTGAAAGCTAGATTGTGGAAAGACTAATAAACAAAACTTACTTTTTGAGAGATATTTAGGTACATGTGAAATTCGCCGTTACACTACTTCTTGGATAAGTACCTATTATTTCTTCAACACACTGCTCGTTGCTTTTAGCCTTTAGCATTGCCTTCAACATCCTAATAACCTCACCACATACAAAACAGCGCATCTTGTACAATTGCACGAAACATTTCAATACTAGCTTGTTTGTTGTTCACGCGAGTTAACGCTTGCGTGCCTCGTTTAATAGAAACTGGGTGCCGCCCAAACGTTCTCCTCTTTTGATCTCTGTTTTATTTGTTTATTACAAATAAACAACAAAGCACCTATGCGTGTTTGTTGTCTTTTTGTTTTGGCTGTTGGTGTGAATTAGGTTTGGGGCTGATTTCCGGTGAGAGTGTGAACTTACTTATAAGTAAAGGTCAAAATAACTACAGCCGACCTAAAAAAAAAACACAATTTTTTTTTAAAATCACAACGTGAAAAGCTAGGTGAAGTGAGCTGCCATTTCACCAGCCGAGCTATTCTGTAACAATCTTACCGTGAAAACCAAGGTGAAGTGAGCATTAAGTGTCAATAGTGTCAATCCCTAGCATGAGATGGAATGATAGCTTACTTCACCTAAGTTTTCACGGTGAGATTTTTTACAGAATCGACCGGTTAATGTTAGTTTGACAATCAGAGTCCACTACAAGTTCACTTCACCGAAGTTTTCACGATAAGATTTTTACAGAATAAATCCGCCAGCGAGGTAATTGTGTAACACACTATTAGTAAGAATGGGTTTCGTTTTGACAGTTCAACAACATTCATTGCGTTATTTACGTTGTTGAGCCGACAGATTTTTCGAACATATGAAGCAATGGATTAGCAATATCCTTCAAAATGGTTCAGATTGAGATTGATCTTGTGTTACGCAATTAGGGTGCTGGTCCAGTCATGGTTAAAATAAATAAACAGAAAAAAAAGTTTAGTAAGTTCGACTCAAAGAAAAGTATTCCATCATTCTGTGTGGATAATTTATGATGGATCTCAAAATGCTTTTTTATTTATTTTACGATGTTTCTTGCCATATATCAGCGCAGCTTTAACTACCTAGCGATATTGAGAAGAGACGAGAGATGACTGAATGAAATCTTCTGGAGAGCCAACCTTGCTTGCTATAGATTGGTGAACATTTCATTATCATCATCGTCATCATTGGCAGCATTATTCCACCAACTGCTGAATATAGACGTCCTCCTTTTAGTTCCCTGATTCCCTGGTCTGTGCGAACATTTTGTAGTTACCGCAATTTCTTGAAGAAGTCTTCTATCTACACGAGAATTTAATGATGGCACCATAAATAGTGCCAAGTATAATCAGCCTATAAAAATCCCACTGCTGGGACACATGCCTCCACTCTTCGAGAGGGAGTGGGCTATAGTACACACCACGGGCCCAGTGCGGATTGGTAGATACACATGTCTTCGAACTTTTGGTTCAAAGACATGCCGGTTTCCTCACGATGTTTTCCTTCACCGTTTTGAGAGCAGTTGCGAAGAAATAAATGCCTGTGCCTGCTGTAATAGTGCTAAAAGGGTCTTTAATTGAATTATCTTACTAGATATGCTTTCCACCGAAGCAGACACCAGCTAAACCACTTAATTACATACAAATCTCATTAATCTCTTATATTTTACTTCAGCAAAGTCACACACAATGAAATCTAAGTCAAAATCCGTCTGTATTATACCGGGAGCATCATTCAATGGGGCTGTAGGCACCCTAGTCTACGTAATTAGCATCCTACCACGTCTGGGAGATATTTGAATAAGGGGCGGGCGTCATGGGTTAGGGTGGGTGTACAATGTTGTGTTTAATGCTATTGAAAATGCCATTTCCTATCGCAATTAATTCTCTTTTTTTGTAGTGAATACTTTGTTTTTGACGACGATCGATATTTTTAGGGTACCGTACCTCAAAAGGAAAAAACGGCACCCATATAGGGTCACTTCGTTGTGCGTGTGAGTCTGTCTATCCGTCTGTCAAAGCCATTGTTCTCAGGAACGGGTGGAGGTATCAAATGGAAATTAATATCAAATACGCAGGTCCATGATCCCTTGGAGCTCTAAAAAAACCAAGCTTCTAAGCCATACAATAAAAAAATACGGCCGTTTATGCGAAAAACATTTATGGTAGAATATTTTCACTTAAAACTCAAGTTTGTTCTTGGGATAGTCATTCCAACTACGGAATCCTTCATTATACGTGGTCCGACACGCACTTAGCCGGTTTTTTGTATTTGAATAAACTCTAACAGTAGCGATATTTTTCGATGTATTTACGTCAATCTTATGTAGATGTATCGTCACTCGTCAGCCCCTTTGCCAGCTTGGTATTTAGCCAATATTTGACCATCATAAATCGGTACCGATCCGAGATAATTCAGTGGAATTGCAGTATTCATCATTATTATTTAAATGGCAAGCCATTCTTGTTATTTAAAAACATGAGCAAACTCTTGTTTTTGTTTGTGTTCGTTATAAAATAGCGAATAAACGAACGCCGTGGTTGAAATAAAAAATACTAATATATAAATCACCGTTTTGAGAGCAGTGGTGATGAAATGATTTACACAAAGTAAAGCGCCTATCTGGGTTCGAAGCCATGACCTACAACTCGTAAGTTGGGGCTGTTATCACTGGGCTACCACTGCTTTGCTGAAGGAAAACATCATGAATGCATTTTGTTTCTTTCTTTATGAGGAAACCATGTCCTGGAACCAAAAATTCGAAGACATGTGACATCTACCAACCCGCACTGGGCCCGCGTGGTAGATTATAGCCCACTCCCTCTCGAAAAGGCCTGTGTCCCAGCAGTGGGAACATTATAGGCTGGTTATGTATGTTATGTTATATTCAAATGATTAATTAAGCATATTTATTACACATATATATTGTATATTTTTATTTTTGTGGTGTATACAATAAAGTATATACACCGTTAAATTTTGATCGTTTTAATCCTTAAAAGGAGTCATTGTACTCATCGTTATGAACAACTTTTACTGCGGGACCAATCCTGAAATCGTGAAAAAAAAATCATTTGATCCATACATTATGTCGAGTTATGCGAACATAAATCTATGGATCAACTGATTTTCTTTTTCCCATACAACAGATATGATTTTTATAGATAATGGTACGGAACCCTTCGTGCGCGAGTCCGACTCGCACTTGGCCGGTTATTTTCATTTTACTCGGCTCCCTCCTCGAGAATTGAGCTTTAAAACACAAAAATATTTTTTCATATTCAACTGATAGTTTCAGAGAAACAAACTGCAGTTTTGTTATTCGTATCTATAAATTATGTCATAATACTCTATATATACATATACGGTGCTGTTCCAAATGTTAGTTTAAACAAAATGACGTTACTAGATAAAATAAGTTAAGATTAGAGAGATCCATGTGAAACTACACAACAGTCTAAACCCGTCCTAGTCCCCGGCTTACACAACTCGCATCATTCAAATCCGGTCTCATCATGTGTACTAACCCTAACGCGGGGTGTGTACGCCGGGCGTTAACGCTCATCTGGACACGTTAATTGAAAACGGATTGGAGGTGACAGTGTAGAACGGGCTTTTTATACGATGCAACCTCACTTCCGGCGGTTTTTAGTGATTTACGTTACGGGGGAAACGTGATTTTCTAGAAAATTAAAGAAATATCGGCGCTCTACTTTGTGTAATTTATTTCATCACCATTACTCTCAAAAACGGTGAATGAAATTATCGTGAGGGTGTCCTAGGACCAAAAATTTGAAGACATGTGACATCTACTAACCCGCACTTGGTCCGCGTGGTGGATTACGGCCCATTCCCTCCCACAGAGAGGAGGCCTGTGTCCCAGCAGTGGGAACGTTATAGGCTGGTTATGCTTAAGAAATATCGAATTGGTTTACTGTTTTCAGGATGTTAAAAAAGCAACAGGATGGCTTTTAGCGGACAAGATAATGGCGCCGATTCCCTTGTTCACATACTTAACTAAAATTAAGTTCAGTGCTTCCTTTGTTTTCTATTTCATTAAGAAAAGGACAGAAGATAAATATTAGTTTAGTCCTGTCAAATTAAGATACTCTATAGACAAATTAGACGTGAGTAAAAACATGGCCACTAAAAATACGTCATCTTATGTCAGCGCTGACTAATTTGACAGGACTAAACTAATATTTATCTTCTGTCTTTTTCTTAATGAAATAGGAAGAAAAAGATGCACTGAAATTAAATTTAGTTTAGTTTGTGAACTAGGGAATCGGCGCCATTGAAGGACCTTCGATCAACTGTAATTTTTCCAGTAGCACAGTTGATTGTTGTAGTAGCATGGCCATGGCAAGGTTATTAGCCTAGGGTAACTTAAAGCTCCTCTAACTATTACTGTAAAAAGTATCATATCTTACAGCTGACTTTTCATAAGTCAGAAAACATTTATCTGAGGAATAAAATATGGCTGTTTGCAGTTGATGGCTGTTTGTTTAGAAAATATAATATTATAAATATTAAACTGTCGTATTTATTTATCCTGATAATAGTTATCTATTTAAAAAAATCTGTAAGTAGACTACATACCTAATATAGCTACCAATTAGCTACAAATCAATTTTCTGATGATGATGATATCAACTTGTTGTTTTTTTGTGTTAAGTTTGTGTTCTTTTTATGCGTCATGTTTACCTCAAATAAGTACTTAAAGGTATTTTCTTTCTTTCTTTGATTTTGATTTTTCAGCGCTCAAAAAGACCACAATGTCCAGACGCCAGCAGGTCAAGCTACCCGAATCTGTAAAATTTTCCCCATCAACCTTGAACCTTAATGCTTTAGGGATAAAGTTCAAAATCTATTAAAGAAATTTGACAGGTTGTAGTAGCATGATGTGCTGGCGTCTGTACTTCTATCAAGCCCACATTAAATCCAATTTTAATTACTGCTATTCATCAAAAGCATAATAAGCCATCACAAGCACATAATTATAGCTACCTACTTCATATAAACATATCGAATTCCGTCAATAACATTACTGGCTTCAATACCATTTTGGAACGTGTCAGTAACGTTTTGTTCACAAAACGTTCATCAGTGAGTATAACGATATCATTTACAATAGCTACTGTTTACTTAATGTAGGTATGTTATGTACATATATTTCGATAATAGAAGAAATCTTCAGTTGTTTTTCTAATTTTGTTTTGTGTTTTTGCTTCAGTCGAAGTAGAGGTAATTTTCTTTTTTATAACTATTATTTCATTTTCCAGTAAAATTATTAAAAAAAATGATTTTCAGTGATCATTTTCCTCTTCTAAAAATACCACTGTTTCAATCAAGCCCACATTACATCCAATTTTCATTACTGCAACTCACCAAAAATATAATAAACCATCACAAATACATAATAATGGGCTGATTGTTTATCATTATCACCCTCGATCGAAACAACTTGAATTTTTGACAGTTGTTTCGGGTAGTTAGAAGCCCGAAAGTCTGACACCAGTCTTACCAAGGGACATGGTATTACCCAGTGACTAGATTATAGAGGTCAGATGGTCAGGTGCATCCGGTTAGACTGGAAGCTGACCCCAATTCCATAGTTGGAAAAGGCTAGGCAGATGAGATGATGACTCTCAATCGAAACAATCATGAGCAATCAGGTACTCACACAGCTTCCTAAAACCCCATAATTGTCCTGTCAAAGGCTAACATAATACGGAGAGGTGTCGACGAAGTAATATTTTCCACAAAATGTGTCGCAACACAAAATTCAATGTTCAGCCAGGAGAGGCCGCGCCTCTGGCGAGATCACACGCGTTTGGTGCAAGGTCATAGGAAATGAGAAGGTGGAAAGGTGGTTTCAACCAACTTTAATGTCGATTAATTATTTTAATCTAAAAGTTTTAGGTCAATACCTAACTATCTGTATACCATTTCATCCAAACCCGTTCAGACGTTTTCGCGTGATTAAGTAACAAACATCCAAACGTACTAACTTTCACATTCATAATAATAGCAAGTTTGCAAAAAAAAACATTTAACATAATTTTAGGGATTTACACCAGATTGAAAATGCAAAATATTCAAATACCTATGTAGACCTTTATTTATTCACAAAGACAACACTACTAACAAAAAGCCTTAATTACAATTTATAAGCTAACACTAAAATATATATTTATATTATAATTATACAAGTATAATATAATAAAAAATGAAATAGATGTATAGGTACCGGTACCTATGTAGTAGGTACCAACATGAAATCATATGGTATCATTTTGCTGACACCAACACTCCAACAGTGATGAAAGTTGTCATAATGAAGCTCATGGGGTTTGAGGTTCTCATGTGCGAAAACTGTCATGGGATTTTCAGAGGCTTTTCATTTTTTAAACAAATTTGAACGTAGTCGCTTTTCGTGTAATATTGTTACTATTTACATTATATAAGCTAACATTTTAAATAATAATACATATGTACATGTGAAAAAATAAGCAAAAGAATCATAGAGCATCAAAAAATTCGTCCGCATCGCTGTGAACAGGAACAGTGCCCAAAAGGCTGGCATCATTGCCACGTTGTATGGCGATGCTAATTCTTTCAAGAAACAGGCCAGCCCTCTGGTCACGTGAAGAGTCGACTAACCGCTTGGCGATATCTATGTCGCTTTTCTGAATAAAAAACAGCCAAAAACGGAAGTCATAAAAAAATACGTCACCTCTTTTATTATCCCCATACTACAACATTTATCTATCCCAAACCATACTTACCAAAAGAATGGCGATAGAAAGACAGATTTATTATCCCCTCTTCTATTGTGTGACCATCCACAATCACGCTTCTATCACTTAAACCAGACCTTAAGGGTCTCTGAATCGCTATCCATTCTCTTCAAGTCTATTCGCGCGGCAAAATGAGATATCACTGGATATTGAATGACAGCGTTACTGTGAACGCGGTTTCACAATTTCTGAAATATTTTCTTTACTAGCTTTTACTCGTGGCTTTGGAGAGGTCGAAATGATATATAGAACTATCCAACAAGAATGTACTATCGGGATAAAAAGTATCCTGTGTCTTAATCATAGATAAAATAAAATAAAAAAATTGTTGAAGTGAGCTTGAATTGTGTCAATCCCTAGCATCAGTTGAAATGACCACTCACTTCATGCTCACTTCACTTATATTTTCACGGCGAGATTTTTACAGATCGTCAAGGTACGCACGGCGACATATATCAAGCTATACTATTCCAGTAAAAGCTGACTTCTCATTGAATGAAAAGCCTATACAATGCGAGGTCAGTTAAAACTGGAAATGTATAGCTTGATATGTCATGTCTGACACTCAGGGCATAGACAAGTAATGAAGCTACGTCTGGCGCGGATTAAAAACGAATTATTAATTTTATTTGCTAATATTTTACATAATTATATCTATTATAGTATTTATTTATGACTGTAATTGCCCATGACATCACAGCGGGCCCTATCAAAATACCAGCGCTGCGACATTTATTTTTTAATGTCGAAGCATCATGCTGAGATAGGAGCCTTTTGGCCTCGTACGGGTATAGAACTTTGTTTCATTTTTCTTTTTGTTACTTTTTTTTAAATATAATTTCTATTTATTTTAATTGACTGTGTTTAGTTTAGTCTATGATCTTCCTGTACGAGTCGCAATAAATACTTTTTCTTTCTTTCTTTCTTTCTTTCATGTACACACTTCATTTAAATCCAGTTCAGGTGTTAAGCCGTGATTGATTAACATTAATACATAATATAAACTCACAAACAGAAAGACTGTCATAAAATTGTCTAACAGTAGGATATTTTCCTTCTTTTTTATAAAAGGGTTTTCGGTATTGGTGTTAAGGCTTCAATATAAGCATATATTGTATTGTCCGATGGATTAGGGGTCGTCGACAGTTTCTTTGGGGGCACAATGACCGTTTCGGTTTGGTCCTTATCTGGTCTTTCGGGCTGGAATATTTTTTGCTAGTGGACGTGATTACTGGTACAATTTGGTGTGCCGAGCTATTGGTCCAAAATAGAGTTGAGCTGGCTATTACTACTATTACACTAGTTAGTCTTCGAAACTCCTCCCCCCCTCCCTCCCACAGAGAGGAGGTCTGTGTCCCAGCAGTGGGAACGTTATAGACTGATTATGCTTATGCTTCGAAACTGTAGAAGGCACATTTTGATAATCTTGTTATAATCAGGCACGCAGCTACGCTTGCCGCGATCAGTCCGTAGATGGGTGACCATCTTTACATACTGAGACCCCTCCGTGCCTCGGAAAGCACGTTAACCCGTTAACGGTACTCGTAGGTCATTCATTTATTCATTATAATATATAAGTCTGTGGTTTTTACCGACTTCAAAAAGAAGGAAGTTATCGATTCGCCACATAGGTATGTAACATTATTGGAACTGCACTCAAAATAAATTATGAAATGTAATGAATGTATAATGAATATTTTTATATAAACACGAAAAAAATTTGGAGGTCGATGCCAGCAGTCGGAATTTTTTTTAAGTGCTGTGACCTGAGGTGCAATTTTCGTAATTTTAAGAGCGTTCACAGTCAGAGGCCATATTCTCGTAATTTAAAACGTTCAAAATCAAGTCGCAGTGTCATCTCGGCGACAAGCAAATGTAAAAAACTTGTCAAAATGTAGGGAAATTAAAGGTATTTTTGACCGATTGAGACTGAGATCAGACTGGGAACGTTCTTAAAATTACGAAAATTGCCCCCCTGATCTCAGTCTTAGACTGTCAAAAATACCTCTAATTTCCCTACATTTTTGACAAGCTGAGGAGACATTGTGATTATATTTTGAACGTTTTTAATTATGGGAATTAACAATCTGGTTCTCAAAAAAAAAAATTCGGGTAGGTATATAAAAATATTATTTTATTTTTTTAAATATCTGATAAAAAATTTAAAATTACTTTTATTCTAATCGTTGTTAATCTCTCAAGTTGCTTTCGTTAATACTCACATGCATCGACAAACCGTTCAATTTCCTTGCCTGTCACAGCCGCCATGTTCCTTTAACAACTTCATTATAAGTCCATCTAAACTTAAAGCGGGTAAAGCCGCTTAAGCACCAATTAAACACTAAATAAGTAAGTTGTATAGGAACACTTGTTTACACCCCAAAGTTTCCAGTCAGGAGCTGTCATGAACAGCAACCATTGACGAGGGTTCTCCTGTTCGTACGATTATTTAGTTGACCTCAGTTCGAGCTGCTAATTTCAGTAGCTAGTACCGGCACAGCTTTGTGTAATCGATTCATGATTTTGACAGCTGATATGTTGAAGTTTCGAAGACTTCAATGGGTAAGATATTATGACGTTTGACGTTTTCTAATTACCTGACGTCTGCATGGTCGTTCAAACCACGAAGGACCACTGGTACCTAATAGCGTAACATACTATGATCAGCAATGGCTTTCATTTTGACAGTTCAACAGCATTCATTGCGTCATTTACGTTGTTCAGCAGACTAGTTTTTCGAATATTATGAAGTAATGGATTAGCAATATCCTTCAAAATTATTCATATTATGATTAATGGTACGTCAAGTAACTACTTAAGAACTGTGAAAAATTAGACACGGTTTGAAACTTTTTAAACAACATAACACAAATTCACTTTGAGCATTGGCAGAATGGTCGACATCGGCTTTGCTTGCTATAGTTTCTATCTACTACTCTACTTATCTATACTTATATATCCATACTTATAATAAAGCTGAAGAGTTTGTTTGTTTTTTGTTTATATAAACGCGCTCATCTCTGAAAATTTCAGTCGGATTTGAAAAAATATTTTTGCATTTGATAGTCCAGGATATATATATAGGATACAGATACTCCGAAGTGCAAAGTGCGAATGTATAATTAAAAATGCGAATTAATAAAAAATGCGAAAAAAGTTTGGATCGGCTCCGTTGGGTCGGGACCATAGTCAATATTCGAAAGAGTGTAGGAGTGTAGGATCAGAACCGACCGAGCCAAATATTAACTTCGTAGCAGGAAACGGCCAAACATTCGGCCGATACTACTTCGGAGTAGACCCCCAGTTCTTAAAGAAGGCTAGTTAACATCTCGCTAGGACACTAAGGAGCCGAGCAAAAAGTCAGAAAGGACGCTAAGCGAAAACGAAGTAATAGCGCGGGCAGGCGATACGATGCGATGCTATGGGGTGAAGCGGGGGTACAAGAAATACGCGGACAAAGCCACGAGCGGAATAAAACATACAACTGAACATAACAGTGATTAACAAATCACTGTCACTGTTACTGTTTATGGGTAATAAAATCTTGAGCATTTTTAACTATTAAAACTAAAGTCTACAATTCATCTGGCTGCTATTAAAGATTGAAATTGCCAAAAATCATATTTTTATGACAAGTGTTTTAAGAATAACATTGAAAAAATACCAACTTTTAATTGAATATAACTTCCGGGATCCCTTCTTTTCGCATAATATTCTTTTTCCTAATATACTTTGGCATAACGATTTTGGTATAATTTGTTTTGCCATAATAATACTTTGCCATATTTTTTTTTTGGCATACAGTTTTTGTTAGCATAATTATCTTGAAGGTTAATTTGTTTTGGCATAAATTTAATTCGCATAATGTTAGTAGTCCTAGTGACTATTATCATAATAGTATTTAGGTATACAATAATTATTAGGTATGATGTTTCCTGGTATTTACTACTGTTATTGAATCATATGGGGTAATATTAGGTTAGGTTAGAACAGTGACCATTAACGCCAGATCATTGTTGCTGTTGTGGGTTGTGGTTTGGGTTAGACGAGGTTATAACAGTATGATGTTTCCTGATATTTACTTATTCATTACAGAATTTTGATTTTTTTTAAAGGATTTAATTACAACTTTGCAATAATACTACTACTAATAATACAGACAAATAAAAAATAAAAATTATTCTACCTACAATTTAAAGTGCCAACAAATTTTATTAGAGCAATATTGTATAAAAATGTGTATTAGTGTCTAACATTTTAGAAGTTAATTATTATGCTTATTTGTTATGCCTATAAAAAATATGTGTTAATATCATTATGCGTAAATAAATTGCTATGAATGTTATGCTTTAGAATGTTATGCTTAATCATTATCATTAATTAGAGAAATTATGCTTGAAAAAATTATGCGTAAGCTGTTATGCGTAAATAATGTTATGCGAAAATATAATTAGGAGAAACAAAAGTATGCCAAGTTATATTAGGTCTTACAATTTTATGCAAATGGATAGGGAACCTAACTTCCTCCCACTTTAAATTTTGGGTATAAAATGTCACTTGAATGATGTCCTTTAAATTTTCAATCATTCTGCAAAAAAAAATGTACATGTCTACGTGAAATAAGCTCAGACGTCTAAGAGAATATAATTTTCCTTACCTGATATTGGCTGGGCAGCCAGCTCCGGTGTCAAGCTGCCTCGTGACATCGTGACGGAAAATAAAATGCACAACAGATTTAATATACAGGAAAGTTGGACAACCTTCAACATTATTTGTTTCTAAGGACGAGGAGGATTATTTGTTCGTAACAGTAGGTAATAGTGATTTTGCTTAGGCTATAGCCTATCAAATTACATTACTGTACAGTCATGAGCACCAATATGTCAACACTTGGCAACTTTCGATTGCGATTTTTTCGTGAAATAACGAATGCAACATTGAAATACGACACATTACATAAATAGGTATAAGTAATGTGTCATATTTCGTTTCGTTCGAAAATGTTATGTTCGTGACAACATAAAATTTCATTAAAAAACAAAGGAGTAAATCGCTTTTGAATAAAGCCGAGTGTATACATACTTTTACTCGTGACTGTACGAAGAAGTTTTTTTTTTAAATACATACGCAGTAGAAAAGCAAGGCGAGGTGATTACGGAACATGCATAATCAACCTATAATGTCCCCACTGCTGGGACACAGACCTCCTCTCTGTGAGAGGGAGTGGGCTGTAATCCACCACGCGGGCCCAGTGCGGATTAGCAGATGTCACATGTCTTCGAATTTTTGGTCTAGGACATGCCGGTTTCCTCACGATGTTTTTGATTTTTTTTTATTACGGTACATAAGTAGTCTAAAATCAATTATAATGATTATTTACACAAAATAATATGATTTAAATTTTGAACTTAAAGTTTATTTTCATTAATTTATACACTATCCTTGTTAGACCTTTACGCACAGGTACCTATTTATATCTGATCCTTCTCTGTAGGTTTGTGCAGGTAAAAAGATATTTTGTGTCTATTGTCCAGGTGTATAAATATTGTCTCAGACACGTCCAGTGTCCCCGACCTCTGAAATTGAAACCTTGTTATTGAATCGCAAGAAACGCTCGCTATTGTATAGGTAGTATACAAATTCTATACTATTCAGGATGAAATTGTATAGGTGCGCCAAATTAAAATATCTAATTCGACTTGTTAAAAAGAAAAAGCTTTGAAAAACTTTTTTTTTTTTTTTAAATGGCGGCCACTCATGAAACCTAAGTATATAAATAGATAGCTGACATTAATGTAAACAGAATACATTATAAGAGAAAACGAATCATGTTTCCGAGATATTAACTTTCAAAGTTGATCACGTGACATCCATATTTTTTTAACTTGCTTCTTAAGTATTGCATAGATGTTTGATTATTACCTTAAACTTTCAGAGTTATTGTTTCTAATATATATGAAACAAGATATAAGCAAGATCTCGTATCTTTTTTTTACTGGAACGCCGATTATTTGTGTTTAGTTGAAGGCAATAACTTAGTTTACACTAAGACGATAATTACTTTTCCAAGAATTTAGTTTTGGGAAATGACAATTTATAATGATTATGTAACAGAAACTTGCGCCAACTCGAAATAGGTGCAGTATTGCATCTCCTATGTCAAGTGGACGCAAGTTTTTAATTTCATCCTAGAAGAATATGCTTAGCTCTATTAGTCTATGTCTCTGAGCTGTAAGTTCAGTATTTTAAACCTTGGTCATCCCTATTTACGAAAAGACAGACTGAAGCTCAGAAAAAAAAGTCTTATATTCTTATTTTTAGGAAATCATTATAAAATCAGTTGGGAATAAGTATATCAAAGTTTCATAGTGAATATGAACGTAATTTAAAGTTTCTATAAACACATTATCACCCACAAGGTAAATAGTTTCAAGCATACGCAAACTTTTTGTGTCCTCACAGAAAGGAGTATAAACCTCGTATCATAAATAAAACCAATGGAACGTTTTCGAACTAAAAACCGTGATTTGGAAAGAGCAGGAAGTTGAAACCGGATGTAGCAGTCTGCTGCAGGGGTGCTGCAACCGTCGCGCCGAATATTCACAGCTTCCGGTGCGATGCAGGTTAAAAGCAGAAGGCTCAGAACCGTGTCTTTAAAAGATTATACATTAAACAAGGAGCTTAAAGAAGGAAGATATGTATTGGTAGATATGGATGCAGATAACTTACGGAGCCGAAACATGGACACTCACGGTACGGCTGGTCCATAAATAATCAGGGTCGCTCAGCAAGCGATGGAACGGGCTATGCTTGGAGTCTCTCTGAGGGATCGAATCCGCAACGAGGTGAACCGGCAGAAAACTAAAGTTGTCGACATAGCTCACAGAATAAGCAAGCTGAAGGGGCAATGGACCGGCCATATTAGCCGTAGAACCGATGACCGTTAGGGTAAACGTGTTCTCGAGTGAAGACCGCGAATCGGTAAACGTAAGGTAGGATGCCCTCAGGCTAGGTGGAGCGACGATCTTCGCAGGATGGCTGGTAGCTCCTGAATGAGAGTCGCTGAACATCGAGTTGAATGGCGTACAATAAGAGAGGCCTATGTATAGCAGTGCACTGCTATAGGTGGATGATGATGGATGCAGAATACAAAGAAAAAGAGTAAATAGTTGGCAAAGAGATTGCCAATAGCAAAGAAGAGTCAGTGGGTACTGCTGTTCATTCATTGAACAGCAGTACCTTAACCACTCACTTGTTATGATTTTATTTTACTAGATCCAACTTATTGCACATAACTTGGATCTGGGTCTGTAATATTGTGCATGTTTTTACCAAATAAATTGCAAATAATATCATCATAACCCACTCAAAACATGGTATTGGAAGATAAATAATTCACCTAAATAAAGTTGTAGTAGATAAATTAATGCATGGTATCTTCCTACGAATATAAGAATATTCTATTCTATAATAATAATAAAGCTGAAGAATCAGTTTGTTTTAACGCGCTAATCTTTGAAACTACCAGTCGGATTTAAAAAAATCTTTTTGCATTTTATAGCCCAATTCTGGACGACTGATTTATTTTTGTTCAAGAAAAAAGTCAGAAAGACGCTAAGCGATCACGAAGTGATGCGTGGGCACGTGATGCAATGCGACAGGGTAGGTCGAGGGAACAAGTAGGTTGGGGGAACAAGTAGGTCGGGGGAACAAGTAGGTCGGGGGAACAAGTAGGTCGGGGGAACAAGTAGGTCGGGGGAACAAGAAATTTCACGCGGCCGAAGTCTCGGGCAGAAGCTAGTCCTGTTTAAAATTCTGAAGAACTTATTTGAAATATGCAACTTATTAGTATACAATATCCTGCACTTGAACTGCTGCCGTACACCTGTGCAGTATATTTCTGTTCGCTACGTACGAATGAGACGCTTAGAGGAAATGAATACGTCTGCCGATTGGGTGATACTATTGAACTTTCAAAAATCAAAGGAATTCTTCAAGTTCTCCGTATTACTCATTGTTTTTCTATAAGTATCTTATAAATGACTAGGGATCGGCCCTTATTTCGCATGGGTGGAACAGTGTATCTTCTGATGTGGCGCCATATCAAAACATCAAGATTTCTGTGGAATTTCTACGTTAAATTTAGTAATAAACCTAAAAGTCACCCAGAGGGCAATGAAGAAGGCTATGCTCGGAGTTTCCCTAAGTGATGGAATCAGAAATGAAGAGATCCACAGGAGAATCAAGGTAACCGACATAGCCCGAAGAATTTCGAAACTTAAGGGCTTGTAATAGTTCAGTTGAAATTCATATTTTGGCCCCACGAGCGAGCGGGATAGAGTGATCTCTATCCCGCTCGCACTGTCAAACTGATTCATTTAGGGTAAACTAAACAGTAGTATCAGTATCACAGTAGTCCTCATCTTTATTGTATATTAATTACAAAGTGAACACTGCAGTATTGTTGAAACTGCAACCATTAATGTTAAGACAATTTTCGCAATCTGAGGCAGTACAGGCCCTTAAGTGGCAGTGGGCAGAGTATATTGCTCCCAGAACAGATAGCCGAAGGGCCGACAGGTTCTGGAGTGGCGACCGCGTACCGGAAGACGTAGCGTTGGAAGGCCTCTCACAAGGTGGACCGACGACCTTTTGAAGGTCGTAGGAACCCGTTGGGTGCCAGAAACACAGAACCGGTTGAAGTGGAGGCGCGTGTCCAGCAGTGGACGTCTTTCGGCTGAAATGATGAAGGTAACAGTATCAAACATTCGAACACTACCAATACATCTGCCAATAGGGAATATTGGCAGGTTTCGATTCAAAACGCGTAGGCACTTACTGTAAACTGTAACTAAATACAAATTATTTCATATTCCATTGTTGTCCATTTCACAGGAAATGTATTTGCTTTTCCATGAACAAAATTAATTATAATAGCAATGACAAATACTCTAACAGTTATCCTGAACAAAACATGTGTATTGTGTAATCCGCTTTTATTAATTACAACATGAATGTAATATTGCTGATCAGATCAATGTTAGTTAAATTTATCTGTATGAATAGGAAATAGATCTATGGGTTCATGCATTACTCAATGTAGGTAGTTTTGGGAACTGAATATTTGCTAGTACATACAATGTCCGAACTGTATGTTCTGAACTGGGACAGGGCGGGCCACAATTATAGGATGCATCCAGACAGATGGGCCAAATTCGTCACACAGTGCACAAATTCGTCACCGAGGCAGGCCTAAGAAACGCTGGCGTAACGATTTGGACTCGTTCCTGGATGGAGAAGGCACAGCACAAGGAAAGGTGGAAGAATATGGGGGAGGCCTTTGCCCAGCAGTGGGACAATGTAGGCTAAAAGAAAAAAAAATTGACTGCTAAATAGATGCCATATTAAGTACAGACGCCAGCACACCAAGCTACTACAATCTTCCAAATTTCTTTAATAGATTTTCTACTGTATCGGTAAAGCATTAAGGTTCAAGGTTAATTGGGAAAATTTGACAGTATCGGGTAGCTTGACCTGCTGGCATCTGTACATTGTTATATGGGCCACAAGAATGACGTACCGCATAAACTATAATTTATTAAATAGATAAGCAATGCAGGGTGGCAAGGTCATCGACGCGCAATCTTTTACCATGGATTCAGTGCATGATTCTGAAATCCCTTCGTTGAAATTGCTGTTCCATACATATTCCACCATGTAGGTATTTTACTTTCCTATGAAAAAGCTATTTACTTTTTGTTAACGGACAATTTTTTTTTACTAAACGGTTTTGTTAAATTTTTTAATCATGTGCTGAATTCATGGTTACAGTTTGCGCGTTGATGTCCCTGCCACCCTTATTTTTGCAATTTGTAAACTGTTTCAGGCTTATACAGTACCGCTGGTTTAATGATGAATATACCTACCATAATTATCATAGTACTAATACAAGCTGCCTTTGTGATAACTGCATTGTGCGCCTAACGATAGAAGAGATGCAACCAACCGCGGATAAGCCAAAAGCATGTAGCTAGGATGCCAAGCGTATACAGCTAGGCAGCTGATTAAGTTTTAGGCATCTGATAATCCCAGTTGATACCCAGTTAGCCTACTTAGAGGAGTCAACGTGCACGAGAAATAGCAATAGATTGGCGAACGCAAGGTCATGACCTCGTGATTTGTATTTTTAGAATAAAATAGAATACTCGTTATTATATGTACACCATATAAATTACAGAACATAAGTACAAGTATATACATTTTACAAAGGGTGACACAATGGGCGGCTTATCGCTAAGAGCGATCTTTTAAAGACAACTTTTGGATGAATTTAAATTAAGGAGAGATGAATATTGTAGGTAGTCTGTGGTATAACATTTACATTATACAATAAATATATACTTAAAGTATATGTCGGAATCATTCGTTTGACTATTCGGAACGTTAGCGCCATCTCGTGGCGCTAGACAGAGTCTAGCCTGAGTTCGTGGTGGGACGAGAGTAACAGCTACAAAAGCCGTGTGAGCAGAGCTCTCGAGAGGATCGAAACATTGGAGTTATTTCAAGAATACCTCGCGCGACTACCCACTTTAAGATGGATTCTGATATACCTACCCACGTGCCTATAGGTTAGAAAAAAAAAAGACTCTCTAACCGGGTGTTTGAGTTCGACGTATCCCGTTCTCGTAGTAAGAACACGCAGTATAAGGTGTGTGCAAATATAACAGTGCACAACAGCTGATTTGTGTTTTGCCGAAAATTCACTGCAAGGTGGTCAACTTGTTGTGGCCATCAGTAAGACGCACAAACGTGCAGCATCAACGTGACTATCGCAAATAGCATACCAAGGAATGACATGGAGTGACTTTAAGAAGAATCGAGCCAAGCAGCCCGGCAGCCGTCAGCGAAGCCTTTCGTGTGCTGCAAGTGAGGTAAACCAGGACATATCGCAGCCGGGTGCACGAGTAGTGGCAGCCAAGCCAAGCGGATGGTGGACAACGTGCGGGAAGTCGTGAACGGCGAGTGGACGTCGTAAAACTACCCTCAGACACGTTAGAACATAAAGGTGAGCTGTATTGTTTTGTTTACGATTCTGGTGCTGAATGCTCATTAGTAAAAGCGAGTTGTGCAGCCAAATTAAGTGGCAAACGAGTTAATAACGTTGTTGCATTGACTGGTATTGGTCAAACACGTGTATTCAGCACAGAACAAATCATATGTAGTGTTGCGATTAGCGAGCAACAGCTTGAGATTTTATTACATTTCTACCCGACATCGATTTGCAAAGTAATATTATGATAGAACGTGAAATATTGAACCTAGACTTTTCGATTAACATGTCTACGACAGAGTTTTTGTTGCATAAAGCTCTTGTAATAAATTCAGTTTGAAACGGTCAACAAAAGAAAGCTAGATTTGATAGAACAAAGGCAGCTGTAACAAAGTGTTCGGTTGACGATTTAGTGTTATTAGAAAACGAAGAGTGAAATCAGATTATAAGACGTTAGATCGGAAGCTCAGAGGTTCGTTTACGGTAGCAGAAGTTTTTGCAGGTGATCGCTATACGTTAAAAGCTTTAAATTCTAACCTTACAAGTATGCACATGATCGCATAGGAAAGATGCCACAAGATTATGTTCCAAGTGAATTGGACATAATTAGTTAAGAGTTAGACGTAGAAGATGCGGGCGAAGGCCCATCTACTGGTACTGACTAATATTGACGCACAATAAATGGCTATAACTTATCAGCGAGAAGTGACTGGTAATGCTATTTTGTTTTGGGGCTTATCAGCGAGAAGTGACTGATACTGTGACCTACGTATATGCGGGCTTAGGAACCAGTGAGACGGACTGGTACCGTCCCATATCTATCAGACTCAACAGCGAGACGAACTGTTACCCATTTGCTGTCATTTGTGCATTAATATTGAGTAGCCTTGTACCTAATGTTCAGAAAGTTTGATTACAAAACTGGTATTCTTTTATGTGCGTTTATGGCATGCATGTTGCATAATTTCGATGTGGTCAGGATTTACGCTATGATTAGATAATCAAAGTTTGTTTACATTACTCTGATTGAATCAATACTTTAAAAGCCTTCAACTCTACGTACTGCGTACTCTGCGTACGTATTTGTATGCTCACATACAAACGATGCCTCTAAGTATGTAGTGTTCCTAACGAGTTAAATGTAGAAGACGATGAGGAGAGTTCCTCCACCGAGTAGTAGAGCACATACCATGGCTATTAGGTCACACTGTACGCACTTGTCTGTAGTCGTAACTGCAACTCAGTTGTGAGTTGTTCAGGGGGCGATGGGCAGCTGGTCTGGTGGTGCAGCGGGGACCCGGGTCTCAAAGGAGACTATTGTTGTGTTGGTCTTGTAATGACCTGAGAGTCATAGACTCTATGTGAAGTGATGTGTGTTGGTAGTATCACTTGAGGTGATGACGATATGGGTGGCATGAGTGTCACTAGCTGCTGCGGCAGTCAGACCATGAGCGTTGTATGTAATCTACGAGTTAGTTGATATAGTTTCTGACCAATTATTACTAAGGCTTAGAGGAATCTTTTGGTATCGATGATAGTTTGGATCAGAGTATTACAAACGAATTTGAGGATAGTGATAGTTTTGTTGATGAAACAGAGTAGAGATTTAGTTGTGTGTGCTATGTGGGTTTCGTGAGAAACCATAAAGTCCAGGAGTGACTTGGCTATTCGATGGGGATGCGCAAATGAATTTGACGAGGTCAGTAACTGGAGTTTACTAGATAGTATGAGACACAAGCATCTTAGTTGATTCTTTTGATTGTAATCTTGAGATTTAGAAATCAAATAGTGGGTAATGCTCTGAACTCTGCTATTGTTAGTTTGTTCGAGTTTTCATTGTGTTTTTGCCTGGACCAAATGTGGTCAGGAGTGACCGAGCTATATGATACTTTGCGGGTATGTTTCTTTACAGATTAGCACACGAGGACGTGTGTATAGCAGGATGGCCGTGTCGGAATCATTCGTTTGACTATTCGGAACGTTAGCGCCATGTCGTGGCGCTAGACAGAGTCTAGCCTGAGTTCGTGGTGGGACGAGAGTAACAGCTACAAAAGCCGTGTGAGCAGAGCTCTCGAGAGGTTCGAAACATTGGAGTTATTTCAAGAATACCTCGCGCGACTACCCACTTTAAGATGGATTCTGATGTACCTACCCACGTGCCTATATATATTACTAATCTAAATAAATATTATTATAATTATTTATTTTTTATTTATTTGTTTACAAGACCAAAGAAAATATAATGATGATGTTGAAGGAGAGAGGAGAGAGAAAGTGCTATTATATCATAATTTTAAAAGTGTATTTTTACTTTTGCAACCATTTCAATCATCAATCTTCGCACTTTTGATAAAAATCCGTTCCTGAACAAGGTGAACAAGTACCTGCCTACCACGTAAGTATGTTTAAGATTCAAAATATTAGGTATATTTCACATAAACCTACATGGGTACTTATGAAATGTCAGAAGCTAGGTGCACGGTTCCAATTGGTTGTTTCCTAGTTACAAGGGGTTTAGCTTAATTGTAAGGGTTACGTGTGTGACTTACATTATTATTTTAAATATACACAACATTTGTTTTAGTCAATCAACGGTTGAACGCAGTCCTTTACCTATGTCTGCTAAAGGACTGCGTTCCTGCCTCATATAAAACTATAGGCCAACCGCTTAACTGAGACATTGCCTGAGGTAGCTGCGCGCTTTTCGCGGGGGTCGTGCGGTCCATGGCCCTATATGGGGCCCAGGTGTGGGCGCGTTCACTGCGGCTGCGAGCCGCCCACTATCTGAACGCACCCCAAAAGGTGGTAGCCGTAAGGCTGATCCGGGGGTACCGCACGATCTCGGGCGAGGCGGCAAGCCTCCGTGCCGGACTGCTGCCATGGGATTGGCGCGCGGAGGCACTACGTCGGAGGGAAACTCCGCATCCACGGCAAACCGCGGCGGAGCGGACGGACCTCCGGCGCGATCTCATGGTGGCATGGAAGGCGCGACTTTCGCAACCCAGCGCAGGGCACGCCACGATAGCGGCGATAAGACCCCTCTTTAAGGAGTGCCTAGAGAGGCGTCACGGCGTTCTCACCTACCGCCTAACGCAGGTCCTCTATGGACACGGATGTTTCGGGAGGTTCCTGCACATCATCAGGTGGGAGGAGATGCCCGGGTGTCATCACTGCGAGGATCGCCCAGAGGACACGGTGGAGCATACGGTGGAGGTCTGCCCCGCTTCCTCTCGCGTTCGGCCCTAGTTCAAGCCATAGTCCGGGGCGAGAGGAAGTGGGAGGCAGTCACCTCCTTCTGCGAAGCAGTCATGCTAGCGAAGAAGGTGGCGGGATGGGTGAGGGAGAGAACCTCACGCCTCAGCTGCCGCGGGAGACGCTCCGGGCGTGGGGAGTTGCGTGACTACTCCCGGCCACCGTAGGCGCGGGCCTGCGGGCCAGCAATTGGTAGGTCTCCGTCCGATCAGGACCAGGCCCGTGCCGGACGGCGCGTATGTGTTCCACGCGCGCCTCAAAGAGATGCCAGCATAATTGACGGGGCCCGACAGGGCCGAAGCCTGCCGGGGTAGCGGGATCGTCCGAAAGGGTTACCGCTGCCCTGGAACATAAAGGGCTAAGGAAGGAACACGGGTGGGTTTTAGTCAGTAAGAGTCTGATACTCCCTTCCACTTCACCCAGAGCGGGAGGGGTAATTTGATGATTTCCCATCCACAAAAAAAAAAAGGTAGCTGCGCGGTGCGGGAGGGGTGGTAATTGTAACAAGTTGACGAATCACTGAGCTCTCGCATCATGTCACCACACCCCTCCCGCACCGCGCGGCTACCTCAGGCAACGTCTCAGTTAAGCGGTTGGCCTGTAAGACCTATTCTTACCATTGTGTGCTGACAAAAAATCATTTTTTCATACCTTTTGAACCCGCCCATTAAACCCCCGTTCAACCCCTGTTGACTACAAAATATTAAAACAAAAAATTAACCTGCTCTGCTCAATTTATATATGTAGGTATTCACTTTACCTATACAGCTTTATTTATTTATTTCATTTATGTACACACACATACCTACATACCACATACGTATAAACAGACAACAAGAAAAGAACAGAAAAATCGTACAAAGGTGATGCTTATTTCTTAAGAAATCTCTGTCCAATAAGTCTCCATCCATAGGTCCAGTAAATCCACCAAAATGGGTAACCATTATATATGTATTATTGTTTTTGCATACCGTGTCTATCGCTCAATATTGTGCACTTGGCTAAAGCAAATCAAATTAACACAAGCAAAAATACATGTTTGCTTGTGTTAATTTGATTGTAACGATTGTAGATAGACCAATAAATAAATAAGAAAGTAGATAAAAAGAGATGTCGACTCGTGTGTAAGAGTCGATACCCTTAGATACCTTTAGCAGTAGGTATATTAAACCGTACACATTCCGATACACAATATAACACACCATTATAGATAAAAGCTTCCATCGAGAGTACTTGGAGCATTGGTAATCATGTTACAATATGATCGAGTTACGGTCTCGATTCGAGGTTGATCCCGATTCCCCGGGAAAAGGCCGACTAAGATTTTTTGGAGTGGTCTAAGTTATGAGATGTAGATAGTATATTATGTTTTTTCTTACCCAAATGCGCGATAGCAAGTAAAGGGTTATGCTTTTCATAAACGATAAATAATTAATTATTTTATTTCTCTAAAACTAGATGAGGTCATATTTAGGAGTGTATTTTTGTGTATTTTTATCTTTGTATCTATGTAACTTTGTATGTGGGATTTTTTAAACCCTCGAAGTATCCTAACGGCTGGGTGGATTTTAATACATGCTATCAACTCGTCAAGGTTTTAATTTATAAAATCAAAATGGCCAATTTTAGACGTCAATAAGTAATGTCTATAAAAAAATTATGACGTGATCATATGAGGTATCAAAATGAAGGATTTGAAGAGCTTATTCCAAAAATGTTTGGATGTTTGTTACTCAATCATGCAAAAAGGCTGATTGAATTTGAATGATATTTGAGACATTGATAGTTTGTAACCTGGATTAACACATAGGTTACTTTTGAAGCCCATGCTAACAAAGTCGCGGAGAGAAGCTAGTTGCAAATGATATGTATGACTAGCTGCGCCCCAAAGTTTCACCCGCGTACGTTCCGATCCCGTAAGAATATCGGAATAAAAAGTATCCTATTTGTTAATCCTGGTTACAAACCATATGTGTGCCAAATTTCATCTAAATCCGTTCAGTAGTTTTTGCGTGAAAGAGTAACAAACATCCATCCATCCATCCATCCATACAAACTTTCACGTTTATAATATTAGTAGGATATTACTTTTATTTATGAGATGACATATAACAAAGTAATAACATACTCCACAATAGTTTGGTGTGTTTCATTATCTCCTTAGTATTTAATGTGTTCAAGAATCTCTAAGAATTATAATGGTAGAAAAACGCTTTCCGCTTCTACTTCATAAAATCTACCCACGACTACGAAACGCAATACATTGCAGGATTTCTTTTAAAATACGATTTTTCGTATCTTATGTAATCAATGTAGTATGAATTTAATTTATTATTGGCAATTTTGTTTTACTGCTACATTAATATTTACATATTGAAATATCAAGAGTGGATAGAGATTTATTTATTTTCTTTAGATTTTTTGCTTTTAAAGCTTATTAAGAATCTTTAAAATTAACATGAACATATAAAATGTGCTTGAACCGTTTAGAGCTGTGGAATATTCAAGTGAAAACTGATAGATTTTCAAAGTTTAAATTTCTGATCACAAATATTCGTCCTTGTGTAAATAATTTCATCACCACTATTCTCAAAACGGCGAAGGAAAACATCGTGAGGAATCCGGCATGTCCCAGAACTAAATTTTTTTAGACATTACCAACTCGCACTGGCCCCGCATGATAGATAACAGCCTGGCCTGTGTCCCAGCAGTGGGAACATTTTAAGCTGATTATGCTTATGCTAATGATATCTAATACAGCTTTTCATTCTATCAATATTTATTTTGTACCTTAGCTTTAAGCCATTGTAACACCTCTACAACATTATGGAATGCAAATAAATATAATTATGAATATGAACAAAATGCCAACATCAAGATATTTTTGTACAGTTTAAATTCTGAACACCCATTTTCATTCTAACAACATTAAAAAAATAACTCTTTTTCTCCACCGCAATTTAAATATTTTTAGCAAAACCTGACAACATATCCTCACAGATGACGTCGGGCACCACACATGCCCTTCTAGACTGTCACCGAACACACAAAACCCCTGGATTTTTTGCCCTCGTCCATGTTGCTGTCCGAGAACAATTTTTCAAAGCGGCCATCACGTGGTGTCACTCGCAGCTCTGCTAACAAGGGTGCACATAATTTCAGCAGTCCGTCGGACGCCGAAAACTTGACAAATCCGCTTAAATTTCTCAAACATGTGCACCCCTTTGATAGGGTACGCAAATATTGGAGTAATCTCATTATTGTGAGTTGTTGTGGATGGGTGCTTGGTTGTGAGGTAGATAGTATAATTTTGGATCCATATCTGTATTGAAACCTACAAATTAAATTACGAGGGAAGCGATACAAACATATCTATAATAGATATTCGTCAAACATTCCGAGAAGGCCTAGGCAAGCCTAGTGGTCGCAAGCTCTACTGCTGAGCACGAGGTCCTGGGTTTGTTTCTCGGGTCAGGCAAAGTGTGGGTTTACCATCTGGAATGTCTCAGCAGCAGCCAGGAGTCTGGATTTGTGACCGGTTGATTGCAATAGGCTCACTCCCTATTACATGGGACTTAAACATAACTGGCGAAATGTGGGTGTACTTTAGACATACCTCTGCCTAACCTGATGTTATGCTATGTTATTCCAAAAAAGGTAGAAAAGAAAGAAAGAAAAAAAATGCATTTATTTGCGGCAAACATGACGCATGACAAAAGGACATAAACATACAAAAAAAAACAAGTTGGGGGTAAACATGCGTCACATTCACGCAAAACGGCCATCGCTCAGCATAATGCTAAGACCCTATACGAGACAGAGCCCAAGCGCTGGTTTTCAGCGGCAGCCGGCGTTGACGTCCGCTTGCTGTACATAGATTGACGCCTAAAGTGCACCAAGTTTTTTTTTTTGCTAGCATATTGTTAACGCAGCGCCATCTTTGATCACCGCAAGACATTATCACAGTCAGTCATGAAGATAGTTCGATCGTTAGTTAGAACCAATAAATCTCTTGTTATAGTCAAGCGTCAGTCTAATTAGCTTGTGTCGTCTCGGTTAGATGGCACCACTTTCCGCATCAATTAAGAAACAATCATGTATAGATTTTGTCTATGACATTCTATTATCTATGTTAACTCCAAATTGAATTTCTCACTCATTAAACAAACGGTCAAAACGACACCATCGTTTTATTCCAACGCCTCTGAACCCAACAAACTTCTCCGCCCTGCTGGCGCACTACAAGTCAAAAACACATATTCTGTTCCACTGCTGGTCAAAGGCCTCCCTCAAATCCTTCCAGGAAGGCTTTTCCCGCACCACCTCAAACCAGCCCTCGCGATACGCGTCCAGGTCATCTCGCCATTTCTTTCAGAAAGTTTTCTTACACAAGCATAATAAGGTAGGCAAAAATCCTCATAAATAGTCAGTAAGTAAACAGTTTAACAGTATTTATTACCGAGCTATACAATCTCCCAATCAGTTTTTATGAATTAAAAATAGACCTTGTATTTCCACTTTTATCCCCCTGTTATTGGTATTCAAAAACAAAGACAAAAGAAATCAAATTGCCATTCAAAAAGTAGCATCTATCAATGGAGTTCATAATCACGGCCCTCGCCGCTGACATGAAATACTGAGCAAATGGAGTAATGATATTTCTATAGCAGAAATTATAATACACAGTGTGTTAACGGCCTAATCACCTAATGGAATATAAATGTGGTAAATTCAGTTATTATCTTTGATTATTAACTGTGTCTACCAATAGCAACCATTTCACGGTTTAATGTTACAAAACAAACCAGAACATTGTATCTTTATACATGTTCATGCTTTATAGTCTTTACTCTATTTATAAATAAACAAATAAAAAACATTAAAAAAAAACTCGATAAATAACATCTAAAATAAGCTTTTGTTAATTTGTTTGTAGTATAGATTTTCATGATTAAATCACCGGTCTCATCTCATCTTGATTGACGGTTAGCTTCAGGTACGTGTAGACGTTCTGAACACGTGAAGCGCTTACAATCGCCTACAAGTTAGCACTCCATGTATGTACTATTCTGTCCTTATTGCAGATGCAGACAGATGCAATTTATAAGCCATCAATAATACTGCTAATGACCCAAACTCCAATGTCAATCGAGTTGATTAAATTCACTTTGTGAATGCCATATTAATTTTGTTTGGATTATTCTAGGACTCGGTTTGTTTTCAAATTGATAGTATTATTGTGAGAGGATTGGCTTGGAACAGACGCGTAGTACTATTATTTCAATTGGACAGGTGGGTACATAATTAAATTTAAATACAATTTGTAATTGTCTTGCGAATCGCTTGTTTGTTCAGCTGTAAAAAGAGATACCTACAGCTGAAATGACATTGAGTTAAACATTATGTACGAGTGTTTAATGTTAAAAATGTTTGTTTGCACAGATATGTTGATACATATTATATATTATTGAGTATTGATATACTAGAAGGCGTTTCATTGAGTAATGCTAGATTAAGGCATATAAACATTGGGGTGCAATGCGCGGTCGAGTACGATCGCGTTTGCACTGCACAGTACGAATATTATATTCGCGAATTGCGCGGCTATAGCCGCTGCCCGTTTTCCGCTATGAGTTCCCAAACTCTCATAGCCAACGAAGTATTGGCATTCATCAAACATGCTATCGACTACATGGACGAGATCAGCATCTTGCAGATCTGCAAGTCATCGTACAAGGAGGAAGAGATTAGCAGTGCCAAGTTGCTGCTGTTCACAACGCTCGGCAAAGTTAGCCAGATGCCGTCTCGTCGAAGGGACGGTACAGAGAAGAGTCTCCTGGACATCATAACGCTGATGAAGGAGACCGATCCGGACGACGTGCCTGAATTCGTGGCGAATGATCTGCACAAGCTGCCTCACGTCACGTTCGACCACGTAGACGTCACCAAGCTGCTGAAGGAGATTACATTCCTGAAATCTACGGGCTGAATTCCTGTGATCTACGGGCAGAAGTAGTGCTCTTGCGCAACGCAATTCATGCAAGTAGGTCACCTACCGACACTGACGCCGCACTCCACGAAGGTTGAGTAGATCGCGGAGTACATGCGTGTGAAGACCAACTGGACTTTGAGGGTCGAGAAGTTAGAGTCGCGTCACAACACGAACTTCAAGTCGTTCGTGGTGCGTGTTCCGACACATCATCTCGAGAAGTTCCTCAAGGAAGAGTTCTGGCCGAAGGGTGTTGTGTACCGCCGGTTTCGTGGCCGGCTACATGACACCAGTCAGCGCAACACGACGCAGACACTTCGTGTGCGTTAGTTAGTTTTTAGGGTAATAAATTATAATGTTGTATGTATTTATAGTATTTTTAAGTTATATTAATATTCTATTGTATGCGTTAATATGGGCCTTGAAGCCTGAAAAATGGATAAAAAATAAAATAAATAAAGGGTACCTGAAACGATCAATTGTATTTGTAGTAATATTGTCAATCGCTTCGATTGCATTTGGTAGGCGATCAATTTGCGCATCAAAGTGTATCAATCACGGAAAATTGACAATTGCATTTGTTCGGTTCGGGACTCTTTTGGCAACTACGTAATTCATAAAAGATACACACGAAATTAGAGAACTTTCCTAAGACCAATTTAGCTTAGATATGCATAGGTTTTTGGCATAGCTGTGCTGTTGGGGAGTTTGTTGCGCCACTTCTTCAAACACAAAACGTGCTGATTCTAAGATTAGTTTAAATAAATGACTTTTGACTTCTTATCGAGAAATTCTGACCTTATAGCTTGGATTTAAAATACAAACTTCATGCGCGGAATTAGGTGATTAATTCACACTGCATCACAAATTTGAGGATCTTTTCAAGTTCCAATGTAGGCGATGTATGAGTTTTATTAACATCGTTTAACAACATATTTTAAGAAATTGATGAGAAAATTAATGTAAGACGCTATAATGTAGCCTGTCTCTTCTTATAAATTATTCCTTCAAAAAACCACCACATTAAATAACCATTGTTTATATTTGCACGTGTCAAGTGCCACTGTGCGACACAAACGCAGCTGTAGGCAAACACTGGAGCGTCGCGGTCGCGCCGTGTGTAGCTAACTTTAATTAGCCGCTGTGCTGCAGACGAAGGGTTAAAGGGAAGTTGAAGTTACAATATTTAGGGTTAATATTGTGATTATATTGTTTATTAAGAGCCGAATGATCAGCTTAAGGCAAAATATGTTAAAGAAAGAAAGGTAAAAAGAATAATGTTTATTTAGACAAAGTTCGTGAAAGACAACATACAAATAACAAAATAAAATAACGTTGTGTTAAAGTTTAAAATAGTAGCGGTACCCCGACGACCGAGGGTCATAATTTCAAGGTTATTTTTTTCTTTTTATAGGGTTTCACGTTTATACCGTTGTTGTTCTATTTGTGGCTATTTTTTTCGTAGTTTTCTTAAATTGTTTTGTGTCGGGGGTTTTTTTTAATTATAATTTAATTTTTTATTTCACGCTTTTTGTAGGGACTTCTTAATTTTTTTATTTCATTTCTTTTGTTTTTTTGCGTTTTAAGATTCAGGTAATTTGGTGTTTAGTCAGGTTTTTTGGAATTCGTCATTATAAAATTTATAAACTGTATGAAAAGTCTTAGTTTTACGGAATGCTACTTAAATAATGACCCTGAAACCGCTTATAATGAATTCCATGATTTATTTAAGCTATTTTACGATTTGTGTTTTCCTAGCATCAAAATTAAAATACCCATTTCTAAGAGGCCTTAATGGTTAGGTCATGATCTAAACGAAAACGTCAACTATTGTGGAAGTATCAAATAAATTCAAATCCGAAAGACGAAATATACTTTAAGGAATATGAGACGAGACTAAGAACAATTATCAAAAAAACTCAAAGATCACAAAACAATTACTTTTTAAACTCAGCTACTAACAAAAGCAAAGCAATATGGAAAATTATAAATAACTATAAGACCGTAACACCAAAAGAGAATATTAGCCAAAAAAACGTGGTAGCCGTAAGGCTCATCCGGGGGTACCGCACGATCTCGGGCGAGGCAGCAAGCCTCCTTGCTGGACTGCCGCCATGGGATCTGGAGGCGATAGTCCTCGCGCGCCTGTATGATTGGCGCGCGGAGGCATTACGTCGGGGGGAAACTCCGCACCCTCTGCAAATCGCGGCGGAGCGGACGGACCTCCGGCGCGATCTCATGGTGGCATGGAAGGCGCGACTATCGCAACCCAGCGCAGACCCCTCTTTGAGGAGTGGCTAGAGAGGCGTCACGGCGTTCTCACCTACCGTCTGACGCAGGTCCTCTCCGGACACGGATGTTTCGGGAGGTTCCTGCACATCATCAGGCGGGAGGAGACGCCCGGGTGTCATCACTGCGAGGATCGCCCAGAGGACACGGTGGAGCATACGGTGGAGGTCTGCCCCGCTTGGGCAGAGCACCGCCGTGTCCTCGTAGAGGCGATCGGCAGCGGCGGCGACCTCTCGCGTCCGGCCCTGGTTCAAGCCATGGTCCGGGGCGAGAGGGAGTGGGAGGCGGTCACTTCCTTCTGCGAAGCAGTCAAGCTAGCGAAGGAGGTGGCGGGATGGGTGAGGGAGAGATCCTCACGCCTCAGCCGCCGCGGGAGACGCTCCGGTCGTCGGGAGCCGCGTGACGACTCTCGGCCACCGTAGGCACGGGCCTGCGGGCGGAGAGCAATGGGTAGCTCTGCGTCCGATCAGGACCAGGCCCGTGCCGGACGGCGCGTATGTGTTCCACGCGCGCCTCAAAGAGATGTCAGTATGATTGACGGGGCCCGACAGGGCCGAAGCCTGCTGGGGTAGCGGGATCGTCCGAAAGGGTTACCGCTGCCCTGGAGCATAAAGTGCTAAGGAAGGAACACGGGTGGGTTTTAGTCAGTAAGAGTCTGACACTCCCTTCCGCTCCACCCAGAGCGGGAGGGGTCATTTGATGATTTCCCATCCTCAAAAAAAAAAAAAAGGCAAATAAAAGTAAATGATAAAGTAATAACAATGCCGAAAGAAATAGCTCATACATTTAACAATTATTTTATTGACGATAACAGCCCACACTAGCACTCTAAACACACTGACATACAATAAATACGATTCAATCTTTTTAAAACCGACAAATCCACATGATGTTAACCAGATAATCAAAATGCTTAATAACACTAACAATACAGGTTATGACAGCATACATACAAAGATAATTAAAAGAGTGTCTCATTTCACTGCTCCTACCACTTAGTCATATTATAAATCTTTGCCTTGAACAGGGAGTGTTTCCTTCAAAGTTAAAAATCACAATTATAAATCCCTTATTTAAGAGTAGATAAAGAGGAGATGAGATATTACAGACCAATTGCTTTAATACCAGTTATTGCCAAAATCTTCGAAAGGGTTACTTATAATAACTTTTATAACTACTTCAAGGTAAACAACATATTTGGCAACGAACAATTAGGATTCAGAAAAGGTAGATCTACATGTGACGCACTATTTAATTTCTCAAAGACAATAATGACAGGGCTGGATAACAAACGACAATTAACCGCGATTTTTATGGATATGTCCAAAGCTTTTGACCACGTGGATCATCAGATGCTAATGACTAAGCTAGAAAAATATGGAGTAAGAGGAAAAGCTCTAAATCTTATAAAATCATACCTTACAAATATATTACAAATAACACGAATAAACGATACAAAGTTTGAACAGATGTATATGTCAGATCCAAAAACAGTCCTTTATGGAGTGCCCCAAGGAAGCATCCTTGAACCTCTTTAGTTCATAATTTATATATAAATGATCTCCCAAAAGTCATAAACCATCAAATGATACTATTTGCGGATGATAGCACAGCCATTTTTACTTATCATGAGAAGTTGAATATGAGACAAATATCAATAAATCGCTGGAAGCGATTATTAATTGGCTAACTCGTAATAATCTTAAAATAAAATGAATCTTGACAAAACAAATTACATGACATTTACAAATAAAAACACAAAACAAAAAAAAATACACATAAGCTATAAAGGCGAAATAATAAAAGAAGTCGATAACACAAAATTCTTAGGTATATATATTGACCATGGACTGCATTGGAAGAAACTTGTTGATCAGGTCTGTAAAAAATTAAACCAACGCTCGCTCACCATAATACTAAGACCCTATAAGAGACAGAGCCCCAGCGCTGGTTTTCAGTAACAGCCGTTGACGTGATGACGTCAACCAGTGCAGCATAAGATTAGACATAAATAAAAACAACAATCAAAATATGAAATAAAATAAACCGTCATATAGACATCACCTTTTTTTTTTTGGGTGGGAAATCATCAAACGACCTCTCCCGCTCTGAGCGGAAGGGCGTGTCAGACTTTTACTGACTAAAACCCACCCGCGTTCCTTCAGTTGCCTGTGCCAGGGGCCACGGTATCTCTTTCGAACAACCCGCAGCCCCGGCGGCATCGGCCCTAGCGGACCCCGTCAGTTCGTGCTGACATATCTTTGAGGCGCGCGTGGAACACAACGCGCCGTCAACCCGGGCCTGGTCCTAACCGGGCGGCGAGCTGCCCATTGCTCGCCGCCCGCAAGCCCGCGCCTACGGTGGTCGGAAGTCGGCTGTTGACTCCCGTCCAGGGCGTCTCTTGCGGCGGCTAGGCGCGTGAGGGTGCAGAAATGGCCTCTCCCTCACGCGCTCCGCCTCCTCCTTCGCGAGCATTACTGCTTCGCAGAAGGAGGTGACGGCCTCCCATTCACTCTCGCTCCGTACCATGGCCTGGACCAAGGCCGGACGCGAGAGATCGCCGCCACCAATCGCCGCCACGAGGACACGGCGGTGCTCCGCCCAAGCCGGACAGACCTCTACCGTATGCTCCACCGTGTCCTCCGGGCGATCCACACAGTGGTGACACCCTAGCGTTTCTTCCCGCTTTATCCTGAACAGGAACCTCCCGAAACAACTATGTCCGGTGAGGACCTGTATCAGGCGGAAGGTGAGGGTGCCGTGGCGCCTCTCTAGCCACTCCTCAAAGAGACACACCACCTGACATCACCATGTCAGGTGGTGTGTCTCTTTGAGCTCATCACCTGACATGATAAGAATTTTGAGGTAGACCTCAAAATTTATAATATTGCGCTGCTAACCTACCCTTAACAGTGATAGGGAGTGTCGAACGCGGTGACGTCGCAGAACTTTCATTATTTGCATGCCGCTTTCTGTCTGCCGAGTTTCAATACAATTGTGTATAACAATAGGTGCCTCATAAAGTAGGTATACGTCCTATATCTGTCAGGTATTCCATGAACCATCCTAAATGATAAATACGTCGGCCATTGCTGAAAATTATGCTGTTCATTGTATATATACATATATTTTGAACTTGTGAGTTCTATATTTACAAGAACCGACTTCCAAAAAAAATACTACAAAACGTTATTTATCACTTACTAGTGTTTTTTTTTGGAAGGTAGTTGTTAGGTTTTGTAAAACAACTTTTTTGCGGCAGACCCCGTAGAATATGACTGGACGAGCTGGACAAAGCGAACGACTAGTAGTCCACTTTAGCCCTGGATCGAAAGAGCTGGAAGTCATGGGGGGAGGCCTTTGCCCAGCAGTGGGATGATGCAGGTTAACAGTAACGTTTTTTATTTCTTATTTTTCAATTATGTTATCTACCTACCTTACACCAATTCGTATACCACTACTTGTTATAATAGTATGTTAATAACAGTGACAGGAAGTTTTATAACATCATCAAGATACACAAAGTGGATTAAATACGTATTCATCATCTGCCTAGCCTTTTCCCAACTATGTTGGGGTCGGCTTCCAGTCTAACCGGATGCAGCTGAATACCAGTATTTTACATGGAGCGGCTGCCTATCTGACCCCCATAACCCTCAGCTTCAGGCGACCTGTAACGACTGTCAAAGATCCACGAATGACAGCCGGGACCAACGTCTTAACGTGCTTTCCGGAGGGGTCTTGGTATATGAAGATGGTCACCCATCAATGGACCAACCGCGGCAAGCGTAGCTTAACCTGATTGATCGACCCGTGCGGCTGGTATTACTTAGCCACAAGCCTCTGATTAAATACGTTTTATCGAAGTTAATTCATAAATTACACAAGCAAAGTTAATAAAACTTATAAGGGACTACCGCGCAAGCTTCCTCTACCAAAACAACAAAAAAAAACATTCAAAATCGGTCCACAATTTTCAAAAATATCGATAAACATACATAAAAAAAATATACAGACGAACATATAACCTCCTTCTTTTTGGAGTCGGTAAAAAAGTCAATGACAAATCTTATTCACTTTTACAAGAGCTATGCGTAATTAGAGTGCAGGTCATATAGACATTACCTGAGGGGCAAAACTCATAAATTTAAGAACGTTCACAGTCTGAAGGCCAATTTTCGTAATATAAAACATTTTTGACATTGCTTGTCGGTGAGATGAGATTGCGAATAGGATTTGAACGTTTTTTAAGTACGAGAATTGGCCTTGTGGTTTGGTTTGAGTAACGCGATTGGTAGTCGAACACGAACAAACTGGTGAAATCTGTGATACATACATTCATGGAAATGCACGCGGGCAAAGTCACGTATACGTATTCAAAGAGAAACTACCACACATGTATCATACTCTGAAGTAGTTCGTAAACGTCATTTGATAACTAAATAACTTGCTGCTACAGTGTAAAACTGAAACCAGGTTTTAACAGTGATAGAATGAGTACAGCGACACAGTTCTACTTTTAGTTCTCATTGTAGAAGCTAGAATTTGTTGACAGTTGTTCAAAATACAACGTTGTATTCTGTATGATAAGATTTTTTATTATACAGCATTTGTCTGGAGTGTAGCACCCCTACGAGTTTACCGTAGGCCCGTGCTACGAATCTGCGTAGGCGTGCTACGCCGAAAAAAGCTCGAGATACGTGCATGTAACGTGGGTTGTATTGATGTTTCTACTCCGTCTTACCTTTGAGCTGAACATCTTCATGGGACTTAAATATATCTGGCAAAAGGTGGGTATTACTATAAGTACACCTATGACCAAGCCTTCGGAGTTACACATTCATTGATGTCATGTTATGTTGTTAATCACGTAAGAAAATTAAGGGTTTGCATAGCTCATCCTCTATTCCTCCCATAGCCTATAATCAGCCTATAACTTTCCTACTGCTGGGACACAGACCTCCTCTCTTCGAGAGGGAGTGGGCTGTAATCCACCACGCGGGCCGAGTGCGGATTCGTAGATGTCACATGTCTTTGAATCTTTGGTTCTAGGACATGCCGGTTTCCTCACGATGTTTTCCTTCACCATTTTGAGAGCAGTGGTGATGAAATTATTTACACAAAGTAAAGCGCCTGCCTACGTTCGAACCCACGACCTACAACTCGTAAGTCGGTATCGCTACCACTAGGCCACCACTACTCTTGTGTTCCTCAACGATTCCAAATGTTCCAAATCTACAACCTGAGAGCCTACAAAAGATTTTTTTGCTATGAAACTTAATTATACATAACTTTAATTCCTCAACCCCAAAAACAGAACTCCCACATTATTCCATTACAAAATTCGGACTAATTACAACTTGCACTCGAAAACATTAAAGTGTAACACTTTATTTCTCGACTATTACTATCCATTACGATATTGTTCGTATATAGTGATTATATAACCATTTGGAAGAATTGCTGTATCGGAAAACTGTGACCTAGTTACGATGAAATTACTTTATTTTGTTTTTTTCAATAGTTTGTTTCTGTTATTGCACCTGGAGAGCTAATTAGACAATTTTTCATTCGGTTGTTTTGCTTGTTTATTGTTATGCTGGTTTATTAGGAACTAATCGAATTTCTCAGCATTATGCTAAGCGATGGCCGTTTTGAGTGAATGTGACGCATGTTTAGCCCCAACTTGATATATTTTTTTGTGTGTTTATGTTCTTTTTTATGCGTCATGTTTGCTGCAAATAAATGTATTTTCTTTCTTCTTCTTTCTTTCTTCTAATTTGTTAGTTTGCAATATGGACAGTGTTTAAAATATACTTAGTTTACTCTTATTAGTATTAGTGTGGGCCCCCCAGCTAGATGGACCGACGACCTTAAGAAAGTGGCTAGGACGGACTGGATGCGGAAGGCTGAGGACAGGGTGTTGTGGCGCAGCCTGGGAGAGGCATATGTCCAGCAGTGGGAACGTTATAGGTTGATTATGCTTATGCAATTCTGTCACATATTGCAAAAACCCATCCATTTTAAAAACCCATATAAAACATTACTTTAATTCAGCTTGTTAACAGTTTTTATACTTCACTAAACGCGTCATAAAACCATTAAATTAATGGCACAATAAACTGATGATGCAGGCTAACCGTTTATGGTATATGAGTTTTATTAGCATAGTTATGTTTCATTGTTAATGTTTATAGTTTTATTGTACTTTTATATGAAACGGGGGGCTAGTTTGATATGAGGGACTTTTTGCTGATTTTGCAATCGAAAAATGTCAGGACATAATAAAATGAATTTGTCAATATATTAGGTAAAGCCCCTCCATGGAGCCTTAGTGCTACATTCGGTCTCTAGCCACTTGTAAGGTTCCGCAGCTACTAAAAGAATGCTAAGGTACATATTATTGTCTGTCCATCTGTGTGTGACAAGGTTACAAAAGGCCACAAAAATTCACTTTTGAACGTCCACATTTACAACAAAATTGTACTGATTTTATGCCCTTCCAAATGGTAGTTTCGTATGCAGAAGAAAGGGCAAGAAACTCCATAGTTACTTTTGTGAAATGTTTTACAATATTTTGTATATCTACAAAATATTGTAAAGCAAAAAAGCTTAAATAAAAGCTTAAAGCATAAATGCTTTACAATATTTTGTATATCTACAAAATATTGTAAAGCATTTATTATAAATATAAAGATATCTCTATTTTAACCGTAATAGGTAATTTGTTTGTATTATTAACGAAGAATTGGCAATGTATACCTAAATATGAATGGTATAAAAAATTAAATACTAAAATTATAACTTAACAAAACTTTACTATTATTATATTACCCTCATGAATATAATAAGCAACATAATAAATTTATCTGCAAAATAGCCACCCTGCCTCACCAAAAGAGTGGCGTCTGCGAACTCCTAATAATGTTCTCGGCTATAATTTATAGCCGAGGACCGCCATAGATCACTTTGGAGACACCGCACAGACTCGAATCTCTATTTATAATATCGGAGGTAGTTATAATATCTGTTTTTATAGGGATGATTAATATTGTTAACAGTAAAAACCCAGTTTACTATTAAATTCTATCAGTAGTCTATTTACTAGCGCGCTTTTTTAACATATTCCCTGTAAATTGAGAGGTCTAGCTCCAGTGATACAGTAACTCTTAGTACAAGAGCTAGGGCTACACAGATGTTTTTTTTTTGTCTCTATGACCTTAGGTCTTTATAGAGGAACTTCTTTATTAAGCTAATAGAGAGAGAGAGAGAGAGAGAATAAGTAATTAAGATGCTGAAATACTATCTTGTTATATCCATGTTTTGAAAATGGTTAGTAGGGACTGCCCTACTAACCATTTTCGATTCGATTTACGATATCGTAGGTCGCAACAAATTGCATTGTACTGATTTTTTGGGATGTTGTTTGAAGTGTTGTATCTCAGGTTTTATTGGACCTACAGAGGGTACGGCTTCGCTTATAAGTTATATGTAAAAAACTGAAAAAAGTCCGAAAATTTCGAGGTTTGTCGAGCACCACGCTATTAGCACAGATCTTTCGAATCTGAAAACTTGGTTTTAAATTATTGGTATCTATCCTAACCACAACACAAATAATCAGTACAGTGCAATTTTTTGCGACGAATCACTGAACTTTTATTAGAGAGCAAGATCCCATTCAATAGCACCTAAATATTTAAAGATAATTTTATCCATCTATTTCGTCTGCATTCAATAATAGGAATAAAACAATCAACGTCAATACCTCAAAAGAAAAACATACCAGCACATAAAAAGAATCAATTTTGTGGGTAGCAACACAGTAATAAAATCCCGCAAACACTTCAACATATCTCTAAACAAAAGCAATACGATAAAACAGAAAAAAATACCCTACAAATATTTCATCTTAAATCTACATTCGTCTACAAATCCTGTAAGCCTGAACAAATCTCGATAAACTGTTTGCTTTCACAAAAAACTACCTACCCTCTGAAATCTGGTAAAGTCCTTGGAACTGTGGGGGTTGTTACAGCTCTTGAGGGCTCTCGAACGACTGATGTTGATCGTTGGGTGCGAACCGCTCTAGATAAATACGTGGGGTGTAAGCGGTTTTAATAAGAAATAGGTTTTTGGTAAGGAATTTTTTAGAGGTTAAGTTGTTTTTATTTGTGCGATGTAAAGGTCAAACATATTGAAATTAAATGTGAGTTTCGAACAGTTCCAGTTGCTTACAAGTTGATTGAGGTATTGTCTATTCAAACAAATTTTTCAAAATGATGTTATTTCAAGGTAAACAAATATCAACTTTATTTTAATGGTCATTAAGTTGATTTCAGAGCGACTAGCACTATTGAAAAAGTTATAAAAATGTTTGAAGTTGTAGCGTAAACTGAACTTTATTGTGTAGGATTTAAAGTTATTTTTCCATAAGCTCATATTTGTTTACATTTTTGGCAAATAAATCGCGAATGCAAATTACCTATAGCAATAAAATCGTGACTTACGCGTGTACACTTTCTTAGACTAAGAGCTGATTTTTCAATAGTCATATAACTATTATCTAAGGAATAAAAATATTGCTGTTTGACAGCTTTTGTATAGAAAATATGACAAACTGTCATATTTATTCTTCAGATAAAAGTTATCTATTGAAAAATGAGCCCTAAATGTTATTTTTTATTTTTTGTATTGCCTGTGCGTGTCACAATTAAAATATTTGTCTGTCTTCCTTTAGATAGAGAAAAATATGGTTTCACTCAACAAAAGAAATAACATTTACTTGTATGAAGAAAGTTAACGAATTGTGTTTAAAGTTACCTTTTCAGAAACAATTCAAGTCTTTTGAACACTTACCTACTATCAATTTCAAGTATTTCGCTACACACATTATTACGTAAGAACCGTTTTCCAACTCATAAATTCTCCCACATACCTATATTCTACATGCAACAGTATTCCAATATTATGCTACCAAAAACAACAGAACATCAAGAGTTTCCCCTTCAGCGCCATATTACGTGATTAATCGTATCCATCATCGGAAAAACACCATGTTTCCTACAACCGAAACAACGCCAAACGCTGTCTTCGGCAATTTCGTTCAGAAACTCGACAAAAACGAAACAGCCAGCCAGCCAACTTTCATCTTCATATTTTGCTTACAAAATCTTTGTGGATGATCAGTAACCACCTTAACTTGACACCACTGTCATTACAAATTGAACCCTAAATCTTCTTGGTTAAGAATGTTTCATATTTCTCGGGAGACCAGCCGCAGTTGGTCAGTGCGCCAGCTAAGTGAAATCGAATATTTTTTTAACATGAAAAAATGTTTGCCACGGAAATTGTTGCTGTTTGTTTTTTAAATATAAATGTACGAGATATCATAAGTTGTATAAGGTTGTATAATTTATTAGGAGGTTAGCCAAGCTTAACTTGTAATGTATTTCTTGAGATACTATGAGGTATTTAATACTTATAGCGGCGGTAAGACCCCTCTTTGAGGAGTGGCTAGAGAGGCGTCACGGCGCTCTCACGTACCGCCTGACGCAGGTCCTCTCCGGACACGGATGTTTCGGGAGGTTCCTGCACATAATCAGGCGGGAGGAGACGCCCGGGTGTCACCACTGCGAGGATCGCCCAGAGGACACGGTGGAGCATACGGTGGAGGTCTGCCCCGCTTGGGCAGAGCACCGCCGTGTCCTCGTAGAGGCGATCGGCAGCGGCGGCGACCTCTCGCGCCCGGCCCTGGTGCAAGCCATGGTCCGGGGCGAGAGGGAGTGGGAGGCGGTCACCTCCTTCTGCGAAGCAGTCATGCTAGCGAAGGAGGTGGCGGGATGGGCGAGGGAGAGATCCTCACGCCTCAGCCGCCGAGGGAGACGCTCCGGGCGTCGGGAGCCGCGTGACGACTCCCGGCCACCGTATGCGCGGGCCTGCGGGCGGAGAGCAATGGGTAGCTCTCCGTCCGATCAGGACCAGGCCCGTGCCGGACGGCGCGTAAGTGTTCCACGTGCGCCTCAAAGAGATGTCAGCATAGATGACGGGGCCCGACAGGGCCGAAGCCTGCCGGGGTAGCGGGATCGTCCGAAAGGGTTACCGCTGCCCTGGTACATAAAGGGCTAAGGAAGGAACACGGGTGGGTTTTAGTCAGTAAGAGTCTGACACTCCCTTCTGCTCCACCCAGAGCGGGAGGAGTCATTTGATGATTTCCCATCCACAAAAAAAAAAAAAAAAAAGGTATTTAATACTTCAAGCACATAAATGTACAAAGGCGGACTTAAAGCCACAGGTAATTTGAACCACTCAACCTTTGGGTGATGTTAGAGACAAACAGTGGTAGGTGAAGTCATGAAAATAAATAAATATTGAGGAATAAATATTTTAAAGCTATTAAAGGTTGGTAAGGGTAAGGTAGGTGTTTAGGGTTCGATGAGATATTGCACAGACCCGCGGGGTAGTTGCGCACACTAACAGTAGGAATTGCTTTCATTTTGACAGTTCATCAACATTTATTGCGTTAATTACGTTGTTGGGCAGTCTAACTTTTCGAACACATGAAGCAATGGATTAGCAATATCCTTCAAAATCATTCGGATTGTGATAGGTCCTGTGTTACGCAAATAGGGAGCAGGTGTATGAATTTAGTTTACTTTTATGAATTAGTAGTAGTTAGTTCTAGTACCTATCTAGCTGTAATGTAAAAGTAAGCCGTAAAAGTATTCCTACCTGTTTCAGATGTCAAGTATCTGTGATCGGGAATTTAAACTATCATGGGTGTCGACGTAGTTCTCACAAGACAGTAGGTTTTAACGTACCTACTGTACCTATCTTCAACGCTAACAATCGATATTGCATCAAAGTTGGCGTCGATCCCCTCTGTCGCTCTCACTTCCTGCCGGACGGCGAGAAAGATAAGAGCATCTGGCTAGCCAGTTTGTGTCCGACTGAAAATATCTATATGTTTTTATACACCGTATGTGTGTACAGTGTGTGACTGAGTTACCCCCTGGGTCTAGCGATAAATTTTGTTTTAATAGTAACTGCTGTAAAAGGCTCTAAAACTAGTCAAATTATCTGTAGATACTAGACCAGAATGCCATACAAAACTAGGGTCAAACTCACCACACTACCTCCAGGGACCACAATTATCCCAGGATCCCACATAATTAAAGTTACTTACTAATAACTCCTATAATTATATGAGAGTATCGTGAACGCTGAAATCGTTGCTGAAATACTGAAACTAGCGACAACTAATAAACTAACTTCATTAAATAACGCACTGGAAACTTGTCCAGTGAGAATGTTATCATGTTATGGAGTATGATAAGTTTTGTGACATGGACATGGTATGTTTGCTGGTCGTTTTAAGGCTTGGCAGGATCCTATCCTATAAACAATCTGTAAATGTAATTATAAACGTAACATTTAAAGCATCGTGAGTTAATACTCGTATCCTAACTAATATTATAAACGCGAATTTGAGTTTATTTGTTACGCTTTCACGCCGAAATGGCTGAACGGATTTGGATGAAATTGGGCACCAAGAGCTAGAGAAAGAAATAGGATTCTTTTCATCCTAGATCGCGTAGTCATTTTCAGTGGCCTATCTTTGTTGATTCATCATTTATTTGGCGATAAAAAAGCTACATTAAGTAGCTAATAAATCAAGAATAAGCTATCAATTACGGTGTTTATTGTGAAAGTAATAAATAAATCGTTTCTTAAGTTATGGGAAAGTAAATGTATGTAACAAAAATACAAATGATACAAAAATACTTAAAAATAATGATTCAAAATTACCAGTAGAATAATTTTGGGTTTGGTTACAATTTTTTTTTTAATGTTTGACCACGCATAACTTTTTACGGAGTAGTCCGATTTTAATCATTATTTTTTTATTGAAAAGGATATACCCCAAAGTTGGTCCGATATAAATTTGGAAAAAAAAAACCAACCCTACGAATGGGAAAATAGGGGTGATTGATTGTTCACTCACAGATTTGAATGCTGAGTTGTGTATTAATACTCTACTCAGTGCCACATACTAAGTACAAATACAAATAATTTTGAGTCGGCGCCGTTTAAATTTAAGGCAATTTTGTAATCTTTGTTTATTGATTGTTTATTATATTACAAGTATTTGTGTATTATAGGTAAACCTCTGTTCAACCTTTCGGGGAAAACAAAGTCTGATATTTTGATACAACAACACAATGTATGAATACAATTACAATTTCTGAGTAACATATGCAGCGAATTAAACATTATCCATTCATTAGCTATTCCTACCCACTAATAACAGCTCGATATTGACACCACAACAAGCATGGAACACTAATCGATTCAAATACAGGTGTAGACTACAATCGATTCCCCACACTATAATTTTCATACAGCGAATACCGCCTCCATAACTCGATATAATTAGCGCGAACTGTGCGAACTGTGTGAGCTGTGCGAGCTGTGCGAAGCCACATCACTAGAGCTATGTAGTGGTGTGGGAACAACGTCACCTGAAGTTATGAACTTTCTCGAAGCGTTAATATGAACCAACTTCCACTGGGAAATTGAATTTTATTAACACATTGAATATTTTAGTCGATTATTTTTTTCGTAGTTTTATTTTAATTATAGTTGAGTCGTAGTGATTAGTTTTTAATTGAGAGTCTTTGGTTTTGTTAAATATCTGTAATTGTCATTATTATAGGTCTGTTTCAGGTTTAAGAATAACTAGTTATTTATATTTTAGTTACGCCTCAGGAAGCGTTAGTGATTTAATACTGAAAATTGGGCTATAAATACTTACACTTTTTGTTTATAATTTTTTTTTAATAAAAAACGTTGCCCCACACTAGGAATTTCTCCTGTATGGTAGGTGCATTTACTAACATTTAAACTCACATACACAAACAGCCAGACCCGGAACAACTACTTGTAGGCCATACAAATATTTGTTCCGTGCGGGAATCGAACCCGCGACACGCAGCGCAGCAGTCAATCGCTTACACTGCGCCAATCGTGCCGTCAAACGGATTTTGGAGTGTCCGAAAGTCTAATAACCAGTCATACCAAGGGGTTTCGTATTACCCAGTAACTGTGTTGTGGAGGTTAAATAAGCAGTCACTCCATGTAAAATACTGGTACTCAGTTGCATCCGGTTAGACTGGAAGCCGACCCGAACTTAGTTGGGAAAAGGCAGATGATGAATTCTACTACATATTTACAAGACAAAACGTATCCGTACACAGTCGTGCATAATTTGCCACAAGCCACAGAGTTCGGCCTAACTGCAGTCCTTGTGTGTCAAAATATTTGCACTGGCGTGTCTCGAGTTTGCTCCTACAGTGTGTTTTGAGTGAGTTGAACGGTTGGATAGATCGGGCTACTAATTGCCTACAAAAGAGCCATGTATCTACGTAGGTTAGATAGCTACAGGAAAGCTTGAGCAAGTTCAGAGCCTGTTCGTACTTTATATCGAGCATCTCTTGCAACCTAACTACAGGAGGACATCTATGGCTAGATTTTCTTGCTGCCTGAAATAAAGATAAGGCGTCTGTTTGGAAATGGGTAAGGAAGTTTAGAGCTGTAGGTATGTATAGTACGCCAACATTTCGCCAATAATGTCATAAGTACGAGTAGGTACCTAGCCAAATGGCTAATGTAGTACAGAAGATAGATAACTATAGCTAAAGAGTTTGATTGTTGAACGCGCTAATTTCTGGAACAACCAGTCGGATTTCAAAAAATCTTTATGCATTTGATCTACTAATTCATGAGGAAGACAATAGGCTTAACATCACGCTGGAATTCTTAGAAGCCGAGCAAAAAGAAAAAAAGTCAGAGAGAAAGACGGTCCACGGGATGCGAGACGGTGGACCGGGGTGGAAATATCACGCGGACGGAGTCGCGGGCAGAAGTTAGTGTGTAATAGAGGTTTATCCTTTTATCATTAACTGGGCACCAATCCAGACTCCTGGCTGGTAGTTACTTAGAATTTCCTAACAGCCTTTAATTTTTGTTATTTGTTACTTTTTGAACATTTGATCTTATCTGAAGGCCAATTCTCGTAATTTAAAACGATCAAAATCTATTCGTAGTCTCATCTCGGCGAGAAACAAATGTCAAAAACTTGTCAAAATGTAGGGAAATTAGACATATTTTTGACAGATTGAGACTAAGATCAGACTGTGAATGTTCTTAAAATTACGAGAATTGCCCCTCAGGTCTCACGAACCTTATCTAGGGTTGTAATGCGACTAGAATCAATTTTTTTATTTTTTTTTTATTGACGTTCAAAAGTGTCTTTTATGTGCCTATTTGAAATAAATGATTTGACTTTGACTTAATGTCTAATCGCCATCTTACCATATTGTTGCACGAACAAAAACAATTTTATTATTCACCTTCATCATTCTCTCCATTTAAAAATTCCTAACATTCCCACCATTTTATGTTCGCACCGGCTCCAACAGTTTATTTCCTGCTAATTAGCAATTCTTCCCGGCACCGCAGGGCGGGAATCTCCAAGTCAGTTCCATTTCCGCCAGTACAGTCAACCGTACGTCCACGGCTACATTGACAGCGCCTTTATGTCGAGGCAGCAAGGGTGCTTTTCGTAGTTCAAGTGGTGCTGATTGCGCTGTTGGCTGTACCTACTCAGCTTCGTAACGTTTGGATTTTCAAATGCATTTTCATTGGTTATTTCCCGCGGTTTTATAGTGTGGCTGCGGTTTTCTGAAAGCAATGTTACGAATGTTGGGATGAAGTGCATGGGTTGTATAAGTTTTTGTGCTTTATGCTTGCAATTTCCTGGACTATTTCTAGAGTTATCAAGAGAGAGAAACTCATGAACGGTTTACCGAAAGGTAAACTTACCTTTTGGTAAACCGTTCATGAGTTTCTCAGTCTGTTAATAGGTAGGTTAGGTGATCCCTGTTATCGTCTCCTCAACCTTCTTATAACAGCTAATATACAAAACTATCGGGTCCAGAATTAGGTTCATAAAATAATAGTGCATGTGCACTTTGCGATACACTGAAGACTATGCAGATCCATTCCCGTAGTTGAAAACATTCAAAATTAAGTCGCAATCTCATCTCGGTGACGATCAATGTCAAAAACTTGCCAAAAATGTAGGGAAATTGTAGGTATTTTTAACAGATTGAGACTGAGATCAGACTGTGAACGTTCTTAAAATAACGAGAATTGCCCCTCTGGTTAAAAGGACATCATTAATTTCGTACCCAAAAATGAAAGTGCTCTGATAAAAATATGTAGTCTCAAATAGCAACCTGTATGGTTAAAAATGCTCAAGATTTTCTCATAAGAAAATAGTACTTTTTTGCCAGCACTTTAATTTTTGGGTATAAAATGTTCGACATTTGAATGATGTCCTTTAGTGTAATTATAATTTTAAATTAAATAGGCTCTTACGGCTAAGCTACTTAATACAAGACATACGGTACCTGACAATATGCAACAATAAATGCAAAATCATCCCTCAAATGCAAGCAAAGCACACATTTCCCGTAGTCCTCACTGTAAATCTAATACTGTCACATTTCCATTGACACAAATCAATTTTATTTCTATTTCAAAATGAGGATGTCACACGAAATTCTTTGGTAAGCATTGATCGTGGCATCCCGTGCAGAAAATTGTATTTCTAAATCCTTTACTTATACGTTTTTTGTCATCTTTTGCTTGCGTTATTATTCATTTATTCGTTCCTCAGATGATTGGGTGTCAGGGAAAGGATTGGCCTATATCTATTTGTATTTATTTATGTTATTGGCAAGTGTGAGGTTGGGATGGTAAAAAACATTTAAAAGAAGTATTACACTGACGCAATAAAGGATCTTGAAAACAAGTATCTATGTATTTCGGAAAAAAAAAATTGCTGTAGTATTAAAACAAAACATGCCTAGCAAAAAACATTTCGTAATAATCACGCTTAAGACTTTTTCGGCTAGATATTACCTACAAATGAGAAAAAGGCACAATTGGCAGCTTACTCCATTATTATCACTGGAAAATATACAGCCACGGAAAGTATTTGTTCAGCAAATTGACGTAAGACAAAAAACTGTTAAAAAATAACAGTTGTAATTTTAGTAAGCGGACAATTAAAGTTGGTCTTGGTTGTAAACTTTACTTAACAATTCCCTGACTTTCCCTGACTACTTGACCAATTATGCGATACAAGTGGTAGTTTAAGTTATTAGCAAGTTGACGGAATTGACCTTTCCCTCTCAAAAGTTGCCTTTTCAACAACATTTCCCGGATTTCTATTCGAGCAGAATTGCGAAACGTTCAAAATTGGCCCAGTTAACTACATTATATGAAATACGGTCAAAGTATCAAGTGCGGTGCTTAGAATCGATAGCGAATTGCCAAGTTTGTTATACAAATCATGCATCACATTAACTAAGAGTTTGGTAAGTTTTTGGTAAGAGTAAGGAGACTATGGAGTTCATAAACTATTGATTTGATTACGACATGGTTTGGCAAGAATTATTATTTATTTATTCATTTTGCCATTTATGTACACTCATATTATAAACAGACAAGAAAAAACGGAACAGAAAAATAGGTACAAAGGTGATGCTTATTTCATAAGAAATCTCTTCCAGCATACCTGAGATAGGACAAAAATAAGAGAGAGAGATATTAATAAGGATGAAATCATAATTATAATATTGATTGTGTACTTAGTTGTGATTTTCATTTTGAATATTTGGCTCACTTTCAGCTTTTTTTTACAAAACTGCTGACAGTTGCTGTTTTAAGTTAAAATATCCCAAGAAAAACAAATATGTGATAATTATTCAGTCTATGGGGCTTTTGGTCTGATCTAAAATCAGAAAAATTATCATCATCATTTCAGCCGAAAGACGTCCACTGCTGGACATGGCCTCCCCCAAGCAGCGCGACTTCGACCGGTTCTATCCTTCCCGCATACAGTAAATTCCTGTAGAGTTGGAAGGCCTGCCACTAGGTAGATAGATTAATTGTGAAGGCCACAGGAATCTGGAAACATGATGGAAGGCGATCAATACACAATCTTAAATTAATAAAATTCAGAAAGGCTTTTTAACCAACTTTAAAATGCAAATCCCATTAAGTACCTACATAAATAAATCTTGTGTACCCAATTCCTAGTTTAAGCAGTTTCATTGTAGGCTTCAGATCGTTGTAGTGAGGAACCCTTGTAGGGGTCCGGGTTCAGAATGCAATTTCCCTGACAACGGCCCCGAGGCATGAGGACCCCTTGCGAAGATTTGAACGGCACAAGTGTTTGCCTACACGATTCTGAAACATTTTTTTTTGGATGTCGATCATATACACGAGTATATGATCGACATCCAAAAAAAAATGTAATTTCTGATGTACGAACATCAGAAATTACATTTTTACATAGAAATAGGTATTTTGAAATGAGGAATCTGATCATTGGTGTGCAACTACAGTGGGTGTCGTAAAACGTAATTTAAAGAAGTCAACTCGACCACTGCCTTTTTTTTTTTTTCTGGGTGGGAAATCATCAAATGACTCCTCCCGCTCTGGGCGGAGCAGAAGGGAGTGTCAGACTTTTACTGACTAAAACCCACCCGTGTTCCTTCAGTTGCCTGTGCCAGGGGCCACGGTATCGACCACTGCCTTCTCTGCAGCTAGATAGATAAATCATTTATTCAGTGAACAAAAAAGACAACAGAACATACAAAATCTCAATTAAATGATAACAAATTACATGAATATACAAAAACAAGGTGCCAACATACAAAACATGAAAACATACTTAAAGAAATTAAGTGACTTTGTCACCGTCTTGGTTTCACAATTTCAAATTATCTCCCTAGCCTTTCCCCAACTATGTTGGGTTCGGCTTCCAGTCTAACCGGATGCAGCTGAATACCAGTATTTTACATGGAGCGACTGCCTATCTGAACTCCACGACCCAGTTACTGGGTAATACGATACCCTGGTAAGACTGGTTGTCAGATTTTCGGGCTTCTGACGACCCGTATCGACTGTCAAAGATCCAAGAATGACAGCCGGGATCAACGGCTTAACGTGTTTTCCGAGCCACGGAGGGGTCGTGGTATGTAAAGATGGTCACCCATCCACAGACAAACTGCGGCATGCGTAGCTTAACCTGATCGATCGAGACGTGCGGCTGTGATTACTTAACCACAAGCCCCTCACAATTTCAAATGTACCTAGTGATCATTATAAATAGGAGACCTATTTGGAGCAGTGGACTTTATTACGTTGAGCTTCTCTCTATTAGTTGTCTACGTAAAAGAAAACAATTAAAGAAGCCTTACATTGAATGGAAGTTGATCAATACATTCTGAATCAGCTGAAATAGAAATAAAGTAATGGTATCTATATTTATTGGCAATGTAGCCCAGTGAAAATACTTAAAAACCCCCTTACTTGTGTGTGTGTAAATACTTTTTCTTTCTTTCTTTCTTTCAGCGGTATCGGCCCCGAGTTACGAGTTGTAGGTCGTAAGTTCGAACCCAAGCGGTTTTACTTTGTATAAATTATTTCATCACCACTGCTCTCAAAACAGTGAAGGAAAACATCGTGAAGAAACCGGCATATCCTAGAACTCAAAATTCGAAGACATGTGACTTCTACCAACCCGCACTGGGCCCGCGTGGTGGATTATGGCCCATTCCCTCTCACCGAGAGGAGGCCTGTGTCCCAGCAGTGGGAACATTATAGGCTGATTATGATTTATATTTATTTACCTAAATTAGATAGACAGTCGTTCCATGTAAAATACTGATATTCAGCTGCATCCGGTTAGACTGGAAGCCAACCCCAACATAGTTGGGAAAAGGCTAAGCAGATGATGATGATGATTTATTTATCTTAATTAAAGTTGTTAACAAGAACAAAATTACGCTATAATCAAGTTTATTTCTTTCCTTTAATTGAGTACAAGTTTGTTAAAGAAGTTTCCTGAACTAACAGCTTACAAACGTAGTTACAAGTCTATTAAAAGTAGCATATTACAAAGATAACAATTTTCAGGCGATTAACCAAATTACAGGAAAATTGACACGAGTTCGACTTGTGTAACATTTGAATAATTTAGTATGACTAACGTTGGTGGTGAAATGCCTATGTATTGCGTCCATTGCTGCATATTTAATAACTTTGATAATTATACGACGTATGGATGAGCTAACCTTTGGATGGATGTACATATTTCTTGAAGTGATAGACAGCGTTGTTTAATACTAAACGATTTTAAGTTCATAACCGAATCATGTTGAACAAAATGTTGTTCAAAATTTTTAGTAAACAAAGTTTATGGAAAACTATAGACAAGCTTTGATACAAGAGTAGCTCAAGAATTTGGTTACTGAGTAGGCGTTAAACGTTGGGTTAGTTTCTCATGGAGACTTTTAGATAGGTAGGTACTTAAAAGATATAAAAAAAATATAAAAGAACCTGGCAGGAACGAAGTTTAAAATGATAACCCAAGATAGCGGCTGCACAAATTTCAAAATGGCGAAAAATTTAAAAGTTTTTGCAGCCGCCATCTTGGGTTTTCATTTTGACCTCATTTATTGGCTTTAGCACCTTCTAAAACCATAAAAACGACAACCCTGATGAAAAATTTAATTTACACAAAGTAAAGCGCTCCCTCGGATTGAACCTATGACCTGCAACTCGTATGTCGCGGTCGTTATAACTGCTCTCATTTCAGCTATTTCATAAAAGAACTCCATGATAATGCTTATTCAAAGTCCACAAAAATGATACTCACAGGCATGACCCACTAAGTCTATTCATTGCATTATTTAGGCGTTAAAATGGGTCACTTTATGTAAAAGATGACTCGGCTATAGTGAAAGCAATCATCGATAATGATATAATTACTTAATAGCTTTTAAAACACTTTCGATAAAATGTAATTAGTATTAATAGTTCTTTGTCAGTTTTGTATTTAATAATGAATGCGTGATTATTTTTATACAATTTGTGTGTAGTGGAAGACATTGCTTTTTTCAGGATATGTTCCACATTTTTGTTTCTCACACACACATTTGTTGACTCCCTAAGCAAGAAGTTTGTAGACTCGGCCGAAGTTGAGGGCGTTTCCTACTCCGTATCACTTAGGGACATATGATTAACTCGGGGCCCAAACTAAGAATGAATAAAGAAAGAATGAAAAGAAAGAAAGAAAAGAAAAGAAACTAAAAGAAAAGAAAAGAAAAGGAAGGAAAAGAAAAGAAAGAAAAGAAAAGAAAAGAAAAGAAAAGAAAAGAAAGAAAGAAAATACGTTTATTATACGGTAAATATGACGCATAAATAGAACAAACACAAGATATGACGCATAAATAGAACAAACACAAGCGTTACATCCACGAACAACGACACAAACACAACGACACACATTACATACGATCCAATAACATTTGTTCTATTCCCAATATGTTTTTTCCCGAACCGAATAATCAAATTTGATACTTGTATTGACAGATCAACTACTTTCAGACGGACCCGTATCTTTGTCGACCGACTTAAAGAGTAAACCCCTTAAGCAGAGGCTATAGCACGAATATAATGAGTAAAAAAAAAAAATATATTTTCGAACGATTTTTTAATTGAAACTATCCTATCCTATGTCATTTTGGGTTAATTTTTTGCGGCAATACAACAATTAGTATGAATAGATACGATATATGTAGATCTAAAATACAGTCGTACCAGCGACACAAGAAGAAGAAACATAGATACAAATAAAGTCCTATTGAAACTAAATAACTATTTGGCCACCAACCCGCACTGGGTATGTGTGATGGATTATGATGGCCCACTCCCTCTCACAGAGAGGAGGCACGTGTCCCAGCAGTGAGAATATTATAGGCTGATTATTTAAGTATTTTGTGCGAAACGAGTATTTTTAATTTAGTTCGAAGTTACGCTGCGTTTTCTCCGCGTGTTTGTTTTTGGCCTATTGTGGTAAAAATCTCGGAAACATGTAAACGATTTATTTTCGTCAAGTAAAGTCAAAACTAGAAAGAAAATAATTATTCTGTAAAACTAATTACTAACAGCAGACAAACTGTTTTCAAGATGATTAAAAGTTTTACAAATTTTTAAATATTATTAGTATTCTGAAAAATAATTGTCCTCCACACAAATGGCCTATCGGAACTGTCAAACCGAACCGAAAGACCGAAAATATTGATCAGTCAGTCCCCCTGGGGTCGACGTCCGATGATTACCTTCATTGACGAATGGCTAGGTGTCGGCGAATAAACCAAATAACCGAATAACCGCGTTTACACGTAAATTGGAAAGGGAGTTAGGTCATGTTGGTTTAGCTTGAACGATAGTGTTTGGAGGGTTGAAATATTAATAAAGCTGTGGAAGCGTTTTCAGGTTAAGTTTTAGACGGTGTCCACGTTGGCTACAAATAAAGTAAACAGTGGGCAATATTCGGAACTAGAATTCTAGGAAATTGATCTGAAAAGTGAAAAACTAGTCAAAATATTGTGTTGAATTTTCCATGATGATAATAGTTGTAGCAACACTTTTTCTTTCTATTCCACACGTAATGTTTTTAATGATCGGCTAAAAGGTTTGGTTTGGTTAGCGGCGATAAAAGTATGAGTTTAATCAGTGATTCTGCTAATACAGGCCGGGATGTCTGCTCCATATGCACGGAATCCGTAGTTTCGTACGAGTTAAGCGTAATTCCTGCTTCGTATCACCTACTGACATATTAGACTAGATTAGTTTGGGGCCTGAAATAAGAATGAATGTCACACAATTTGATAGTTGTCCCTACCAATGGGTTTTGAAAAAGTTAATTCATCGGGTGTAGGGTTCACACCGAATATTTAAACTACTTTCGTTTCCTGATACGGCTTCCTTCCGACGCAGCAAAGGCAGGACCTAGAAATAATATTAAGTTTGAGCTAGGGTACCAAGCTGTCTCGTTAGGGTAAAATATTTATTACCTACACACTTGTATACCTACAGCAAATAGCTACATAAACTCCTAGCTCCTAAACCAGCTCCATCCATATGCAACCTGCCAGAATAAATCATAACCCTCTCCTATTTCTGGCAATAAAAACAGCACAACGATTAAATACAATTAGACTCAGTGAATGCAGTGCGTGTGCAGGCGCGATAGGGTTGTGACGTCATCCGTGAGTGATTGTGTCGGGGAGGCGGGCGACGGGTTAAATAGATTGAAGCCATAGGTTTTTGAAGATTTTTTCGGACATATTGCTGCTACTTGTCTTGATTACCCTTCTTATATTAAGTTGTTATTTCAATCTACATAATATTATAAAGAGTTAAAGTTTGGATGTAGGAGGGTATTCTTTGGAAGTAGGTACTGATTCGACTTCGAAAATTATTTACCTGGCAGAAAGCTACTGTATTGCCGAGTCTCATAAGGTATGTTTTATGTTATAGTTGACTACCATGCGGGGGATGTCGCAGGCAGAAACTAGTGTAGCGGTATCTACAACACCACGTGCGAACAACACGTCATGCTGACGTCACGCAAATCCTGCATCTCGCCAGCAGAGTTTACCGCGCAATTAGCATATATACAAACTTTCCAACATCAATCGTTGGGCAATTCCCCGCCAGACACAACACCTGTCTGGTCTGAGGATCCTTCCTTTTCCTCATACCACTATACTGGTGACCCCGACGTGATACGCCGAAAAAATTATTGGTTATCGGTTGTCGGAAAAACCTTGTTGAGGTTGGGTCTAAATAAAAAAATAAGTTAAAAAAACTGTGATCCAACTACGGAAAAATAAAAGTGATGTATTTTTTTTTGAGGTCAAAAAGTAAAGTAGAGTAAAGTGTAAAGTCCACCATTTTAAATAAAGGGAGAATATATATATAGCCTATGTCACCCGGACCATTATTACGAATCTATTGCGACTTCATTCATCAAAATCGGTTCAGTAGTTTAGGCGTTACGGGGGAACACACGTAAATACAAACAAACATACATAGACTGCTAAAATCATAACCCTTCCTTTTGGCTTTGTCGTAGTCGGGTAAAAATAACTTGAAACACTTAAACTAAAAAGATAGAATATAATGAACGAATCAATCACATAGGCACTTAGTCCGCCATGACTGATTCAATGGAAACTTTATAAATAACGAACGGATTTATCCGAGTGGGCATCGTTAGCAAGCTCTAGCTCCGGGCGAAATTAAATAATTAATGAATAAAAAACTGATTGACTGCCATGGGATTGTTTCATTAAAATAATTGCAAACGGTTTTCAGGACTTAAGGAATTATTGGATATTGAAATTGTTTTACCGACTGTTTTTTCGACTAATTCATCTTTTTTTCTTTAAAATCTTTAATTAACTTATTTATTAGGAAAAACTGTGAATAGATAAACTAAAACTGTCAATTATGGCTCACCCCTTCTCACACAGAGGAGGCTCACTGTGAGAGAGAGTGAGCAATAATTTACCACGCGGGCCCAGTGCGGGTTGGTGTCACATGTCTTCGAATTTTAAGTTCTAAGACATAATTTTACGATGTTTTCCTTCACCGTCTTGCGAGCAGTGGTGATGAAATAAATTACACAGAGTAAAGCACGAGTTTGGGTTCGAACCCACGACCTACAACTCGTTAGTTGGGACCGATACGACTCGGCTACACTGCCCTTTACTGCTCTTTATCAGATAGAAAAACAGTTATTGCCAAATATTAATGGACACCCCGAAAGTCATACTTTTCGTGTGATATTGTGCTTTCTGTTAAAGCTTGAAGTCCTAAAGTTGTTACATAATGTACATACTCACAGTTATCTTCATTCATTCCTCCACGTCAGAACAAGCATTCTGTTACCGTTAGGTGCTGATCTGATTATTTCTTACGACACGTTTTATCCACAATCAGTACACAGACACGGCTCCATCTTTAAGATGACACTACGATGATTTAGTGACATCCAAGGGTTGGTAATTTCGCCCACATTGATGGATATCATTTTTCCTATAAACACTATACTTCTAATACAAAATAACTATAGATTTTATCGTATTTTATTAATAATATATTTTATTATGACAGCTTTGACAACGACGTTTAATACGTCGCCATGGCAACCTTTCTTTCAAATTCTTACCTGCCTGTATCTTTTTAGCTAATAAGATATGAATACTTATTAAATTTAATTACTGGCCATCTTCATAACTCAAATTCATATTTTCTACATGATGTTATTCTACGAGCTGACATTATAGATCCACGCAATCCAAGGATCAGTTCGGGTTTCGCCTCTAAAGCGAATACAACTAAGAGCCTGATACTCCAGGGCTACCTATTTATTACCCAGCGTACCTCTCCGCTCCGGTACCTGTCGGACCCTACTTACGCCTCCGTCCTCCGTCCTCCGTGAAGGGCTCCTGTTACTATTGGGCCGCGCCTCATCCGAGGGCCGCCTCACCTGGCGGGCTGACAGCGTCTCTGTCGTGCCTCCCTCTCTTGCTGTCGAGCTGCGTCCTGCCTTGCTGCGTGGACCCTCCAACGGGTGTCCTCCGCCTGCACTTCATCTATACCTGTACCTGCGCCGGCTCCTGCTGCCGTGCTGCAGCCTGCCCTGCTGCGTGGGCCCTCCTACGAGTGTCCTCCGTGCCGCACACGCACCAGCGACCTGCCCTCATCTGTACCTGCATCTGTCGCCGGCACCTGCCTCGCGTCTACCTCCCTCCATCTGGATCTCCACCTCAGCCTCCTCAGCCCACCTATCACGCATCGTCATCCACACACCCCACCTCCACAAACTACACACCTCTCTGTCCATCTCCATCTTAAAGTTATAAATATACCTTTAATTGTTTTCTACCTCCCTTTCTTTAATTTCATTTTCCTTTGGTTTTTATAAGTTAGTTACTTGTCGCTACACGACAAAGTTAGAAGTAACTTAAGAGCTTTTAAAGAAAATTACCTAATAATCAATAAGATTACGAGAAAAATCCATTACACCCAGCGTCACCAGATTCAATATCAACAGTACTTCACAAAAAATTAAGCAGACGCAATAGAACTAAGTGCGTCCGCAAACATTGCCTAACACATACTTTTCGATATCAAACATCGTCTAGACTCACCCAATTTATCAAGACCCCTCGTCTGTCCACCATTTACCCCGCAAATGTACGTAAAGTATACAGACACAGAGGGGTGGGGAGGTCATCGTAAACTGGAGTTTGCAAAGGATAAGGGTGCATCCAGATTAACAGGGAGATCGACAAAGAAATGCAATTAAATGTAAAATAGGGGTGTTTCACACGACTGTTGACATGGCGTGACGAATCGGGCAGATAGGTGTCAGTCCATTTCTTTTTAAGTGATTTTTTTTAGATTTGTTTGCAGCCATTTTGCCGAGTTTATAGTGTTTGGACTTGAAAATGAAAGGAGGGAGGTTTGTTTACTTCTCAGTTTTATTTGAAGAAGTTGATTAAGATTTTAAGAGAAAACCTCTTCTTGTTTAAAGTGGATAGGTAACTACGTTTTTCTAATTTCACGAAATTAGAAAAACGTAGTTTTCGCGTTTAATTTGTTAAGGAGGATTGTTCTCATTATTTCCAACACAAATAGCAAAATGCTTAACGTATATTATATCAATTACAGTCATCAGAGCACACAAAGATGATAAAAATATTAGGTACTTACTACCCTTTGTAGAATTAACTATTATCTGTCCCATTCCTGGGCAAAGGCTCCTTCCATTCCTTCCATCTTTCATGAACCCGCGCGTCCTCCTTCCAGTTTTGATGAAACCTATCCAGCTCGTCCCGCCATCACCTACGTAGTCTGAAATTAACTATATTAAATTGAGAATTAACTATATTAAATATATTAATGTTAGCTTGTAAAAATAGTAATTAATCTGTGCATGTTAAATAATTTTCTTTAAACAAAAAAAAAAAACTATAATATAGTTTTTTTTTGTTTAAAAAAAATTATTTAACGGAAAACTGAAAATCAGTGCACATTATTTTTTGTCTACCTATCAGAAAGCCAATTCTCGTGATTAAATAGGTTCAAAAACTAGTTGCAGTCTTATCTCAGTCTCCATCTGTCAAAACTGTCCATAATCAACCTATAACGCTCCTACTGCTGGGCACAGGCTTTCTCTCTTCGAGAGGGAGTGAGCTGTAATCTACCTACGTGGGCCCAGTGCGGGTTGGTGCTATCACTAAAATCTATATCTGACCACCGTAAGGACTATTCCTGCTTGCAGCGCATATTATTAGTCGACTTAAAAAGGATCCTCTTTTGTTTTACTTAAGGACGCAGCTGTGGTCATCATGTGCACGGGATTTTGTTTTCAAAATGGTCAGATATATTATTATAATTGGTTTTAAGTATAGTACATGTCACATGTCTTAATTTTTTTGTTTCTAGAACAAGCCGGTTTTATCACGCTGTTTTCTTTTACTGTTTTGAGAGCAGCGGTGATGAAATTATTTACACCTGGGTTCGAACCCACGACCTGCATCTTGCAAGTCGGGGCCGTTAGCTCTCAGCTACCGCTCTCTCAGTCAAAACTGTAGGGAAGTTAAAGGTATTTTTGACAGATTGAGACTGAGATTATTAATTTATTTATTTAATACTTAAGCACCCCTTAAGCTGGCTTTTACTTTGGCCAGAGGATAAGCATTGCCATACAACGTGGCAATGCCGCCAGTGTCTTGGGTACATTACCAGTCGACAGCGATGTGGATGAATTTTTCAACGGTATATTTTAGTTTGTAAATAGTTTTAGTTAATTTAGGATAATATTTTGTTATTTTAGTGTTATCTTATAAAATGGAATTAAATTTTTGCGATTAAGTTGAAAATCTATTAAAGAAATTTTACTTAGTCCTTAGTACAGAGGCGGACTTAATGCCATAGTTATTTTCTACCAGTTAACCTTTGGGTGATGCAGAGACAAACAGTGGTAGGTGCAATCAAGAAAATTGAGAAATAAATATTTTTAAATATACCATATTAATAAACACACACATATATACACATACACATATACACACACATTCATTCAAATAATTTCACATATACATATTTTTATTTTTTTATTTAAATTTTTCGCACAAAAAGGTACAAAGGCGGATTTAATGCCTTAGGCATTCTCTACCAGTCAACCAAGGGTGGTGAAGATATTAGATGGCAGGTTGTTTGGTTGAGGGGAACAAAGATAAAAAAGCTCTTAAATCTAGTTACACAAATACATAAATAGGCTATATACATATACGTCATACATACTATTACTATAATATATACATAATACATATCCTAAATCAAGGGAGAGAGGTGTTGAGATGACTCTACGCTATTCGTTTCGAAAATAACTCTGCAATTTCCACTGAAATGCATACCGACTGCTGGCCGTCCTGATATCAAGAGGAAGCGCATTCCAAAGAAGAATGGACTGAATATGAAAGGAAGAATGAACAAAGTCAGACGTATGAGAAGAACAGAGTAAGCTTTTTGAGATTAGACTGCGACTAGATTTTAAACATACTTAAAAAAACGGGAATTGCCTCTCTGAAACATTGTTACCAAGTGACTACCATGGTTTTACATTAAACCATTTTTATGACAAAAAAAAAAGAACACACGCACCACATAATGCCGTACATAACCATAACTAGTGCGCACATACCCTAACAGCTATCATATTCTGGACATAGATAAATAACATCCCAGTCCACTAGATATCGCATCGCAAACGATTACCTATTCATAAAACGGAAAGTTGAAACTCGGGGGAATCCAGTTAGCGGACCGACTGAGCCAAGGAGATTTATGCATTTTAAATTACTGTCGGAGGTGGTTTTAGGTGAACGGCACGGATACGACACGATGATAAGGTTGGTTTGGAGGTTATTAACCCTAAAGAGTGGTGGCCCCGTGGTAATGGCCGCGACTAACGAGTTGTAGATCGTAGGTTCGAACCCAGGCAGGCGCTTTATTTTGTGTAAATTACTTCGTCATCATCATAATAATTTCAGCCGAAAGACGTCCACTGCTGGACATAGGCCTCCCCCAAGCACCACCACTTCGACCGGTTCTGTGCTCCTCGCATCCAACGGGTTCATGCGGCCTTCCCAAGGTCGTCGGTCCACCTTGCGAGAGGCCTTCATCACAACTGTTCTCAAAAGGATGAAGGAAAACATTGTGAGTAAACCAGCATGTCCTAGAACCAAAAAATCGAAAACATGTGCACCTTAAGCTGGCAGAAAGAAGGCCGACATGATATAAATGTTACTTCTATTGTACTTATAATGTGACACCAACCCTAAAAAACAATTATCCCACGAAAAATAATAAAATACAATCAAAAGCGCTCATGTCATTTCGTTCGACCCTTGCAGCTTCGTCATGGTCACGAAAGAACAAAAATCACAAAACGAAAGACTAATCTTATATGTATATAAAATTCTCGTGTCACAATGTTAGTTACCATACTCTTCCGAAACGGCTTGACCGATTTTTATGAAATTTTATATGCATATTCAGTAGGTCTGAGAATTGGCTACTATCTATTTTTCATACCCCTGAGTGATAAGGGTTGTCCACCCCTACCATTTGTTTTTTATTTTCAGGACAATTAAAAAAAAAAAAATTATAATCTAACAGCACATCAATTTAGAAAAACTGTAGTTGATTCTATCTTAACTTTATAATTGTTAAGTGGTGTATTTATTTCATTTTTTTATATGTATATATATATTTTTATTTTTTCTCTTCTTTCTATCCCATAAACATCGTTGTTAATTAGCATTCATTCAGTCATTTATCCTGCACTCATGTACTCTGTTTATATTTTTTATTTTTTTCTCACGTAGCATCAACATATTAGTAATAGGTGGATAATGTTGTTGGTAGTATGATAAGTACTTTGTTTAATTAGTAGTTAATTGTATAATATTTAATAGTACTCCTGTTTTTTATCCCGAAATAAATAAATAAATAATGTGGCATTAAAAAATACACACAACCCTAAATTTTCACCCTTATACGATCAACCCCTGTTTTTTAATCGTGATTTTTATATTATTCTGTTACATCCACTGATCCGCAAGATGGCAATCGAATATAATAATTCATGTATAGTTCTATCAATCAATCAGTAGGAGTAGGGTAGGAGTAGGGTAGGAGTAGTGTAGGAGTGGGGTAGGAGTAGTGTAGGAGTAGGGTAGGAGTAGTGTAGGAGTAGGGTAGGAGTAGGGTAGGAGTAGGGTAGGAGCAGTGTAGGAGAAGGTTAGGAGTAGGGTAGGAGTAGGGTAGGAGTAGGGTAGGAGCAGTGTAGGAGAAGGGTAGGAGTAGGGTAGGAGTAGGGTAGGAGTAGTGTAGGAGTAGGGTAGGAGTAGGGTAGGAGTAGTGTAGGAGTAAGGTAGGAGTAGGGTAGGACACCACGCGAACGAAATAGCGCCGGGCAGCTAGAAATAATTTATATGGCAAAACAACGTTTGCCGGGTCAGCCAGTAATATATAACATAACATAACATCACACGTTGTTTCCCCGAAGGCATGGGCAGAGGTCTATCTATTGTACACCCACATTTCGCCAGTTATGTTTAAGTCCCATGTCATAGGGGGCGAGCCTACTGCCCCATTGAGCACAAATCCAGACCCCGGGCAGATAATGACAAATTTCAGATAGAATAACCCAATAACACTTTGCCCGACCTGAGAATGGGGCCTAGGACCTCATGCTCAGCAGTAGTGCTTGCGGCCACTAAGCCAGCAAGGCAGGAAAAGTCGCGTATTATAAAAACCGTCCTGCAGTGGTCAAAGGTCGAAACTTAACATGATAAAGATTAACTTTGATACGATGTTCAACCCAAGTTAGTGTAAGCTTAAATTAACGACCAACCCGTTGCTAAATAAATCTATGTTTAAGTAAATTATATTTAGAGTTTGTTTTTGTTTATTCCATGTTTTTCGTGGGACATTGGGGGTGGATTGTAGCTTCTACAAGTGACGATACTTAAAGTAGTAGTAAAAAACTAGGTAGTTAACCCCAATACTACCTTGTTAACTGGTTAACATTTTTACCGTGGGATCAATTCTCATTCTCATATGAAACCAGCTGACTTTTTTTTGATAACCGAAAAATTTCTATGTTTGGGGGTATAGTTTCATGTGCTGAATTCATGGCTACAGCTTAAGCGTCTATGTGCTTGCCATCCTGTATAGCAATATTATAGTTAATCAATCAATCAACTCAGCCTATCGCAGTCCACTGCTGGACACAGGCCTCTCCCAGACTGCACGACAACACTCTGTCCGCGTATCGGCAAGCGTAGGACGTCCCCCAGTTAGATGCACGGATGACATAAAGAAGGTGGCTGGGGTAGACTGGAATATTATAGTGTATGACAATTTTTATAAATGATGCCTAAGTACTAGTGTCATGCAGCGGCCATTTTGTTTCAGCTGAAAAAAATTAAGTTATTCTTGGTATTCGGTAACTATGGCGACGTTTGAAAGACGTATCACGGAGAATCAGTGAGTTCCATCGAAAATCATGGAAAACCCTCTTTATATGCTAAAGATGGACACCGAGAGGAAGTCCAAGTAATTTATTCATACTAGAAAAAAGGCGTAAGGAGGTGATGCTGGGGTGTTAGTTGCACCACTTCTCTTTCCAAGCTGAAGCACTAGGAAGTGGTGGTGGGCGGGTGTTTTGGGGGACTGTCTTATCTAATTTCGTCGATCAAAAAGTGATTATTTTTAGCCTAATTTTAATAAATATTTTGTTGATGGATGAACATTTTATATTATTATAATTTAATTAAATTTGATGTTGCTTCCGGAATTGGCTTATTTGGGTAGGTACAGTACCCCATAGACACAAAATCAGGGTTGCATGTTTACATTTTACCTACGCTGCCTCATTATTTGTAGGGTTGATACCAAAGGGTGTAACCTCGTGAAATAATTAAAAGGCAAAGTATACAATTTCGGGCACACATCGTAATGTTTTAACTTCATTAAGGCTAACAAGAGTAACGAAATGAGTAGACGCTGTGTTTAAAAAATAATTATATTTTTTTCGATATAGGCACGTGTAGGTAGAATGTTTTGGCGGTAACCAAAGGTTTCACTCAGGACATAACATACATGTTCAGAAATGTTTTTATTTATAACTAGCTGCGCCCCGCGGTTTCACCCGCATAAAGGTCATTGCTCTGCGCCCATACATTGTTCGCCCTGGAACCATGAGCATCGGAAAATTATGTGTTGTATTGTCGATCATTAGTCAAAACTCAAAAAACTCAAACTATTTATTTCAAATAAACCAATTACAGGCACTTTTGAATTGTCAAGGTCGGTCAGTCAAAAAGATGAAGCTAGTTGCCCATTCCAAAGCGTAGTAGGTACCTATGGAGAAGAACGGGCAAGAAACTCCATGGACACTCTTTTAAATCATAATAATATTGTTACAAAGTATTGGTTACATCATTCATGTTCAAAATTATGCATGTGAGAACGATGCAGAACGTTAAAAGCGTCCGTAATGAAAAGATAAAAAAAAAACAATTCAAATATTAATTTAAATCAAAATAAGCCATGGCAGCAAAGAGTTGACCAGTCCCTACTGACGGCGCCCGTTCACGAACATGACGCATAGATTAGCACCATTCAGCTCAACCATTTTGAAGGGAGCTAAATGATCCAACACGTGTGCCACCATCAGCGAGACATTAGAGTGAGCATGACATACTCTCATCCGCCAAGGCATATTCAAGTCAATGAAAGACGTACCCAGTAAATGGTAGCTTTGTAGTATGTAACATAGTACTCACATACGTTCTATGCAATTATACAATACTAGGAGATTGAATTTATATAATGCAAACATAGTATTTTAGAATCTTCAGCAGCTCCAACAGTATGTAGGTTGGGTAGGCGTGTGTGAAGTATTTTCAAATGCCAATCAATTTATTTATGCGTCCTGTGGAGCAGGACCAGCGTTAAGCCAAGCATTTTTGTCAGCGATGTAATCCTCCAACTTATAATATGCTTGGCTGCATAGTGTGCGTTTTATGCAAGATTTGAATTTCGTTTCATTGAGTTGGAGTATGTGGGGAGGTATTTTATTATAACATTTTAAACAGTACCCCATGAAGGAAGAGTCTACTTTAGCCAGTCTGAAACCTGGTTGAACTAATTGGTCCCTATTTCTGGTTCTATAGGCGTGTCTGTCACCACTTGTTCACTTTTACTGAAAAGATTTAAATTTTTCCTTACGTACATGATGTTTTCATAGATATATTGACAAGGTACCGTCATGATATTAATATTTTTAAACAGTTCCCTTAGAGAATCGCGCCTGCGTAGGCCATATATTGCTCTGATGGCTCTTTTCTGCAGAATAAAAATGGACTCAATATCTGCAGCCCGTCCCCATAGTAAAATACTGTAAGACATGATACTATGAAAATAACTGAAATAGACCAGTCTCGCGGTATCTACATTAGTAAATTGACGGATTGTTCTTACAGCATATGCTGCTGAACTTAGCCGTCTTGCAAGAGATGTTATATGAGGACCCCATTGCATCCTTGAGTCGAGCGTTATCCCCAGGAAAACAGTTTTATCGACGAATTCTAGTTTCTCTTTATTCAATACTATGTCACAATCACTACTTTTAACATTCGGTAAAGCAAATCTTATGCATTTAGTTTTTTTCCCATTTAATACTAAATTATTAGCAGTGAACCAATTTTGCACTTGCAGTAGGGCGTTATTTACGTCGTCAAGATTTGATGCACGTCTATTTATCTTAAAAATTATGGAAGTATCGTCAGCAAATAACACCATTTGTGGTTGGTTTTTTAATAAATGCGGCAGGTCATTTATGTATACTAAAAAGAGGAAAGGACCTAATATCGAGCCTTGTGGAACACCCATTCTTACTTGTAAACCAAGTGAATTTACACCATTTATTTGAACTTTTTGCTGTCTATCATGTAAATAAGATTTTACTAAACTGAGCGCAAGTTTACCTAGTCCATAATGCTCAAGTTTCAAGAGTAAGGTTTTGTGATTAACGCAATCAAATGCCTTGGAGAGGTCACAAAAGATTCCTATGGCATCTTGGGCTTCCTCCCACGCTGTAAATATGTGTTTTAATAAAGTGACACCGGCGTCAGTCGTACAACGTCCTTTGGTGAAGCCATATTGCTGATCGTGCAAGATTTTGTTGTTGTTAAAATGATTAAGCATTTGATTGAGCATTACCTTTTCGAACACTTTGTAGTAAACTCCTATAAGATCATATTTGTATAGCGGACAACGTCACTCAATTGTATTGCCTTCCCGAAACCTCTCCACTAACACTTGAACATTATGGTATGGTATTAAAGTTCAAATTGAATTTAAAGTATTCTTACGAATCGTTTGTATAGGAGTGTAGAAAAGTGTGGTTTCAAGACTTTTTCAGGCATTTTTTTTATTTTTTCTCTACGTAAGAACCATTCTCGTTTAGATATAGATTTGCGCTTAGCAACACATTCAGCGATTTATTTGTATATTATAGATATTATGTAGGCAACAGCGCAGTTGCAGAGTAAGTAGTGTAATTGTCAGTGAAATTAAACACTTGCTAACAAAAAGAAAACGTAAAAGATTTTGGTAACAAAAAATACGAGTTGTCCTATTTTGTAAAACATTGAAACAGCAGGCAATGCAGTAGCAAGAATAAAATTTATGATTTTTATCAAAGGGCGCCTCTTTTTTTAGCGAGTCTATTTTATTAGTCTAAGAAAAAAAATTTACTTTTAAATTTGAGACAGTAAAATGTTAAACTAGCTGAGCCCCGCGGTTTCAATCGCATAAGTTTTGATCCCGTAGGAATATTGGGATAAAAAGTATCATACATGTTAATCCTAGTTATAAACCATTTGTGTGCCAAATTTCATCCAAATTCGTTAAGTAGTTTTTGCGTGAAAGAGCAACAAACATCCATCCATCCATCCATCCAAACAAACTTTCACGTTTATAATATTAGTAGAAAAGGCTAACACGTTTTGGAAATGCTACGCACTTTCTAAGCAATTTTTTCTTCCTTCCAACTACAATTACGTTTCGAAATTTTTCATAATTTGCCCTGTAGGAAAAAAATTATGAAAATTAATTTTAAAAAAGATTTCTTAAACTTCATTTATCAAACCTACATATAACATATAAGTGCCACAAAACATTATTAGATCCAGCAATAAGCTAATGTAGTGATGGAGGATGTTCCACGTAAGGTCAGCGACACAGTGCATCAGTCTTGTCGGAAACGCGTCATCAATCACTGACCAGTGGACGAGTATGTTTATGTATGCACGTTCTACTTACGTCTGAGAAAATCGCTTGGAAGTGGTTCTGAGGGATGTGAGAGGAACTATACCTACATTAATAATAGGGGTTAAAGTATGAAATTGCCGTTTTATTGTAATAGGTACTTCGAATTGACATAGAACCTTCATGGTTTGAGATTTTTGAGTGAAACTTTTTTCACATGGTACCTATGAAATTTTTCTTTTAAAAAATGTGCAACATTCGATTATCGACTTTCAGTTGTTTTTTTTTTATTCAGTTTAGACAAGAAAGATGGATACTTCGAAAATTCGAGTTATTTTTGAATACGAGTTCCGACACGGAACTAACGCGGCAGAAACAGCTCGCAATATCAATGTTACGTTTGGAGAGGGGACTGTTAATGAACGCACCATGCGATTTTGGTTTAAACGCTTTCGTGATGGAAACTTTGATTTGAAGAACGAACCACGTGGAAGACCGCGCACACAGGTAAATAACAATGAATTGAAAGAGATGGTGGAAGCCGATCCGAGCCAAACTACCCAGGAATTAGCGGCATGGTTTAACGTTACCTTACCAACAATATTGACTCATTTGCGTCAAATCAATAAAATAAAAAAATGTGAGAAATGGGCGCCTCATGATTTGACTGATCTGCAGAAAGAAACGCGTGTTGAAACTTGTGTTGCCTTGTTGAATCGATACAGATGTGAAGGAATATTGGATCGAATTGTGACATGTGATGAAAAGTGGATTCTTTACGATAACCGTAAGCGAAAAATGCAATGGCAGACCCCAGGTCAAACGCCCCAACAGTGTCCTAAAGCAAAGCTTACCAATAAAAAGGTAATGGTAACTGTTTGGTGGTCTCAGCATGGTGTTATTCACTATAGCTTTCTTCGATCTGGTCAAGCAATAATGGCAGATGTCTACTGTGCCGAACTCCGAGCAATGATAGCAAAACTAGCAGTGAAACAGCCCCGACTCATGAATCGATCTTCACCATTATTGCTCCATGATAACGCGAGACCTCATACAGCACGAGAAACCGTTTTAGCTCTACAGGAACTGCAATTAGAAACCATTCGTCACCCTCCGTATTCCCTAGACTTTGCTCCAACGGACTACCATTTTTTCGTGATTTGGACAATTTTCTACGCGATAAAAAGTTTTCTTCTCAGGAGGCAGTACAAAATGCTTTCACACAGTTTGTCGAATCTAGATCACGAGAGTTCTATCGCAAAGGCATAAATGACCTTCCTATTAGATGGCAGCAATGTATAGATAATAATGGTAATTATTTTGCTTAAATAAATATGTTAAATTTAAAAAAAAACGAATTTCAATTTTTCAGTACAAATCGGCAATTTCATACTTTAACCCCTAATACGTACATTTCCTAATACATAAAATATGTGACTTATAAACAGTGTGGAAATGGCCTGTCTGTGTTGTTAGGATTTGGAAAGTCGAACCAGCCGTCCTGCGAAAGACAGGTACCAACTATGCTAAAAAGAAAATCACCTATGAAGGAGCACAATTTTATAATAATTTACCATCCTATATAAAAAATGTAAGCTCTTTTAAATGGTTTTAAATCAAAACTATCATATTATATAATTGAAACCACTCGCTAACAATGTTACTAGCCTACTGAGGGCTGATTTTCCAATCGACAGATATTTTTTATTCGTGGAATAAAATTTACGCCTGACAGTTTTTTAAGGGAAGAACTGTCAAAAATTCAAAATTATCCCTCGGATAAAATTATCTAGCGTTGGAAAAATCAGCCGTAAGTTGAAAATGAAACCATTGAACGTGTATACCCAACCAATTTAAAAACAAAATATTGTATTGTATCGGTGACTGTTACCTAGAATAAGTTTACCTATTAACTATTATTTAACTATTTTCCAGGTGGAATTTCTCTGAACTCACTGAATCGATTCTTAAACTATAAGTTGGTACCTTAAGTAGGTCTATCAAATGAATGAAAGCTGACATTTTAAAACCTAAGTTTAGACTCTTTAGGGCGTGACGCGCCTCTGAACGTCTGTCGGCAAAAACATACTTTTGCTATTTGTTGACAACTTGTGATCATCAAATAAGTGGACTTTTCAATTAAATATTTGACCGAAATCAGGTCCAGGACTAGGTCGCAGTCTAAGCTACCTGGACGTACCAACAAACTATAGGTTGGCCATATATAGCTCACCCATTTGATGCTCACAGGGTTGTGTCTACTATGTTAAATGAAAAACGGTTCAAACATAACTTTATTACCTATCTATTACATTCTTTACAATGTCCAGGCTAGATTTAAACCTAAGATATCTAAAAAGTATATAAAAACACTATATTTCAACACATAATTACTATAAAGAATTTCGATATTAAGACCCCATCTGGGTACGTGGGCACAAGTAGTGCTACGCCGGCTACCCACACATTTTAATATTGGCATATCGAGTTAGGATAATTACATTCACAAATACTATATCTTATTAAATTTTTTTAGTGACGCTTCGTCGCGAACAACCATAATACCTATCAAGTGAAAGTCAATTAATTTTTCTTTCAAACGACACAAGAATGAGATGGGAGAACAACTCTGAAAGTATATTGTGTTTTTATTTAGACTCTTAAGTATTAATCGGCTTTAAATTGTTAATTTGAGCCAATTTTCTCGTTACAAGTTACCAATGAAAAAGCGATTTAACAAAAAAATATTTTTTTATCTTTTAAAAGATCGAGAAGAAGTATTATAGAGATCCAGTAATGCTCAAGTACGTCAAACAAGGCATAACTGAATGTGTGTGGGCGGCTCTTAGACGGCTTATGATTTTATTCAAAGAGTATTTTGTTACTAGCATAAGAAATCTTTAAGCTCTTCGTTTGATAGTTGGGGATTATATAAACCTTAAAATTGTGATAGTTTCAGTAGCCAAACGGCTTAAAACTCTTTTCTTATAGACCAGCGGATTTACCGCATGACTCTTAGTGTTTAGGGCGCAAAATAAAATGTGTGACGTTGTTCCACCGGTTACCTTGCGTAAAGTTCGCTGAAAAGAGTCACTCGTTTTAAATACCTGGGACACTGGGTCACCGATAGGCTGACGGATGACGATGATTTAGAGAGGGAACGTAGAGCGTTGGCTGTCAGGTGTAACGTGCTGGCCCGCAGGTTTGCACGGTGTACGCGAGAGGTTAAAATAACATTGTTCAGGTCCTACTGCCAGTCGCTGTATACGTGCTCCCTGTGGGTCAGTTATGCACAGGGCTCGTACAATGCTTTACGAGTCCAATATAATAACGCGTTCCCGGTAATGCTGGGGTTGCCGGGCTTCTGTAGCGCGTCGAGGATGTTCGCGGACGCACGCGTTCCGGATTTCGCTGCGCTGCTGCGGCGTCTGCGAATTGCATCACTGATGCATCGGGTGCGCGGCAGCCCCAAAAGTCTCGTGGCTACTGTAGCCGGCAGGGTGGATGGCCAAATAATAGGTCACTGGCTGGCGGCACACAGACCGTCATTCAGATATATTATGTGAGGTGGGTTTATTTTTTAGGTTTCATTTTGTAGGTTTAATTAGATTAATTTTATTTGTAATTTTTTTTTTGTTATTTTTTATTTAACGTGTTTTTTGATCGTATGTTAAGTTATGGATCTATGGTCTGAAAATAAAGATTTATTATTATTATCTTATTGACAATCCGTGGAGTTTCTTACCGGCTCCTCTCTATGGGAAACGACCAATTGGAACCGTGCACCTAGCTTCTGACGTTTCATAAGTGTCCATGTAGGTTTCATCATCATCATCATCATTTCAGCCGAAAGATGTCTACTACTGGACATAGGCCTCCCCCAAACACCTCCAATTCGACCGGTTCGGTGCTTCTCGCATCCAACGGGTTCCTGCGGCCTTCACTAGGTCGTCGGTCCACCTTGTGAAAGCCGCAGGCACCCGTTGCCGTGCCTTCCAACGCTATGTCTTCCGGTATGCGGTCGCCACTCCAGAACCTTTCAGCCCCATCGGCCATCTATTCTGCGAGCAATGTGCCCTGCCCACTGCCCCTTAAGTTTGGCAATTCTTCGGGCTATGTCGGTTACCTTGGTTCAAGTTCACGTGAACTCAAATATTTCTTTCACTTTTATAAAAAATCTAAGTCATAAATGGCCTCAATCGTGCAGTTGAACCAGAAAAAAGACCAATTTATCAGTACTTTACCAAGCACTCTACTGACAGGTAATAAGGTTACTGACCTGTAAGTAACCAACGTAATAAGGTCTAGCTAAAAAGAAATAAATAATTTACTGTTAGAAAAAAAGAAAGAAAAAGTATTTATTGCGAATCGTACAGGATCATAAACTAAACTAAACACAGTTAAAAATAAAACAAATTATATAAAAAAGTAACAAAAGGAAAAATTAAACAGAAAGTCCAAAGAAAAAGTGAAGTGTTACTCTTAGCCTGCATCATCCCACTGCTGGGCAAAGGCCTCTCCCCATGACTTCCAGCTCTTTCGATCCAGGGCTAAAGTGGACCACTGGTCGTTGGTTTTGTCCAGCTCGTCCCGCCATCTTCTAGCTGTGTCAGGGCTCTAAGTGGTGGTTATTTTAGCCCACAGCTGCAATAATTAACCTTCAGAAAAAAAAAAAACTAAAATGGTATACTGAATAGTTCTCCAGATCAAATTTCAGCCTAGCGGCCAGTCTCGGCGGAGACTAGCCATCCGCGCGGATAATAGTACACAAGTGTGGACACAGGTGTCCTTTGACTTCCCTCATAGTCCGATGGGACGGCAATCGGATACAACTGGAGAAAGATTAGGCGCAGAACCAACGGCTTAACGTGCTTTCCGAGGCACGGGGACATCATGCCGCCAACTTCCAAACTCCAGGCTGTTACTAAGAAATTCCCATTTATTAAATTTCTGTAATAAAACTTCCTAAAAGTATTTAAGAATCATTAAATTAATACGATTCTGTGAAGTTAGAAAAAACCGTCCAAGTGCGAGTCAAACTCGCACACGATCAATTACTAAGAACTTTTTAGTTCTTATTAATCAAGGAAAAAACCAAAAAAAAAAATCACCTGATGCTACGGATTACTACTATTGACAGGACTCATTTCAAACTCACTTCATCTAAGTTCACGGTGAGATTTTTACAGAATCGAATTTTGTAGGCCCTGCCCGATACAGCTAATCTAAGCTGTGTCGGGCAGGGCCTGCAAAAAAGAGTTTGACTCGCACTTGGACGGTTTTTTCTAACTTCACAGAATCGTATTAATTTAATGATTCTTAAATACTTTTAGGAAGTTTTATTACAGAAATTTAATAAATGGGAATTTCTTAGTAACAGCCTGGAGTTTGGAAGTTGGCGGCATGATGTCCCCGTGCCTCGGAAAGCACGTTAAGCCGTTGGTTCTGCGCCTAATCTTTCTCCAGTTGTATCCGATTGCCGTCCCATCGGACTATGAGGGAAGTCAAAGGACACCTGTGTCCACACTTGTGTACTATTATCCGCGCGGATGGCTAGTCTACCTACTAGATTTTTACAAAGTGTAAAAACAACCTAATTCTTGTAGGGCACTGAAACTGACTGTATGTCCAAGATACAGCATTATCAAGGCTACAGTAGATTCAAAGTGCTCTTAAATTTTTACATTTATTATCTTTTCAAAGTTATTTTTACTTAGATACTATAAAACAATTTTATTTGATTTTTCATAAAGTTTGTGATGGAAAACTGGTCTCGGATTATAAAGAAAACCTTTTTCTTTTATTTTTGTTATATATAATACTTAGAAGATCTTCAAAAGAGAATGAAGTGAAAGTCTTCAAAAGTCCTTATAAAAGTCAAACTAAGTTGAACAAGTAAGTTAGTGTTTTATGATTGATGGACACTTAGATTTAAGTTAGTTTCTATCGGATTATTCAAATTAAGTTATAGTTAGGGTTTTTTGATATAGCTCTAGGCCGCACACCAGTGTTAACAAATGAACTGGCCTTGCTTAGTGTAGAGTTGAAACTGAATAACAGGCCAGCATACTGGGGGCCTAAAAAGGCCACTTTAAGCAATACCTCTAAAAGCTATTCATTTTCTGAATTCCCAGCAGATTATGCAATTCCTCTAATTTTCGTAAAATTTCATTCCATATTTGGTGTAAATATTGCCGCATGAAAAAAATAAAAATCGTGATTTTATCGGTAAATTTTTCATTGCAGTTTTTATTAATCAAATTGGTTTTTTATTTTTTATTTCTACAGTTTAAATGTTAATTAATTGTGATGTGAATTGCACATAGATCATATTATGAATTGTCAGTTTGTGACTATTTTACGATTTTTAATATGATTCATATTGTTATCCTATTATGATTCTGCCAAAGTGGCCTTTTTAGGCCCCCAGGTTTTGGTGCCTCTGACGGTCTATAGAAGTTAGATAAAACCTAAAACTCTGTAAACTTTAATTCCTACATTATTATACAGGGTGCCAGGGATCGATGCACCACCTGTTACCATGGATTAGGTACACCATTCGATTATTTAAAAAAGAATTTGCTGTTCCATACATTTTGACTGCGTAGGCAGATATTGCACTTCTCTATGAAACAGGTGTTCTTTTTTTTTATTTGATAGCCGACGAAATATTACCGAATATTGCCGAAGCTTGCCGGGGTAGCGGGATCGTCCTAAAGGGTTACCGCTGCCCTAGAACATAAAGGGCTATGGAAGGAACACGGGTGGGTTTTAGTCAGTAAGAGTCTGACACTCCCTTCCGCTGCACCCAGAGCGGGAGGGGTCATTTGATGATTTCCCATCCGGAAAAAAAAGGGGTGTCTGTATCAGGTGCTGGAATCATGGTTACAGTTTGACCGTCGATGACCATGCCACCCTGTATACTTAAATTATTAACTAGATATTTACGTGTTTTGAGAATCACTGAGGAACTTAAAGGTAAACATTATAAAATCGATTTTATAGAATTTTTGTCATCATACGCGTACTTCCAGTAAAATCAAGGCGGCTTTATCAAACTAGCTCTAAAAACACTTTTTTTTTTTAAATTCGGTCCTTTAATCCAACAATACTGCAATAAATTGCACCATAATGAGATTACTTTTACAAAGAGGTTCAGAGAAAATCTGTAGAACATAAAAAAATAAAATTAAAGGTGTACATTCAGAGTGAAAGTGATTTTGTAAAGGGAGGGAGTTGCACCCTCGTCTGCAAGGGATGATATTAAGCAAAAAGTAAGCACAGGTTGCGTACCAACGACAGGAGTAATATGGATCGTCGTTTTTATTATTTCAGGTACAGGTACCATCGACGACCTAAATAATGCCACGCAAATAATATAAGAGGAAATACGAAAAGAAAATGAATTATTTCAAGTAATTTATAATGTTAGGTGCATGTGATTATTCTTTCAAGTAGATGATTTTTGTTTGTTCAGAGAAGACGCTAAAACGATTTTGAACATTTCATTAAGAAGACTGTAGAAGAGAATACTGAAATTAAAGCCATTATTACTCTTGTAGAAAGGTTACCAATTAATATTATGAAGAAAAAGGGCTAAAGCGTTTAAATAACAGCATCAATATTTAAATTAGAATTCAAAAACGCACCCCAAATATTTTTAAATGCAATTATTTCCTGGATAAGTTTGGGTTTTCAAATTATAATATTACTAGCTGCGCCCCGCGTTTTCACCCGCATAAGTTTCTATACCGTGGGAATATCGGGATAAAAAGTGTCCTATATGTTAATCCTGGTTAAAAAATATCCTATATGTCCATCTGTGTGCCAAATTTCATCCAAATCCATTCAGTAGTTTTTGCGTGAAATAGTAACAAACATCCATCCATCCATCTATCCATCCATCCATACAAACGTTCTCGTTTATTATAGAATATGGTAGGATTATAGTTTGACAATAAAATATGCTACCATTGGTAAAGAAAATGATTCGTTTTTGTTTAGAAGAACTGAGCATATTACTTGCTGCTTATCCTAGAGAAGCAATCTTCCATCTTATCCATCCTACTCTTTTGGCAAGTTCTCAGTAACGCGGCTAGAATGACAGTTTGATTCACTTAGCTCGCGTTACACGGTATAAACGCGCCATCAACAACTGGGGTGAGCAGTGTTACCTCGGGGTTGTTTTATATACCGCGGGATGCCAGATAGTTTTGTTTTTTATTGTTTTTGAAGTATCGTTTTTAATGTTGTTGATGGTGTATTGATGACGTTTGTATAGTTCAAAAGATATAAAAATGAAACCTTGAGGCCCTATGTATACATAATTTGAGCAGGTAAACAAAGTTTAGTACTCGTGGGAACAATCATGGATAAATTTTTAAAAAACAAACCTAAACCAAACGACGAAGTGAGGAGTGATGCGGGGTCGGAGTCCGACGCCGCATCTGGAGGAGGGAGCACGGGAGGCTCAGTGAGCTCTCGCCGTGACCAGAAGACGGCCGCTGCCAAGAGAAAGGCACAGGGCAAGCGGCCAAGGTCAGTGGACGGCCAGGGGTCGTCCTCTGACTGGGAGCTGGCTTCGGCCAGAAAGATCCCGACCAGCAGGCGGGGAGGAGCCCGAGAGCGAGGCGTAGGGAGGGGGCTCACTGCTCGGGAGGCGGCGGAGAAAGCGGAGGAGTCCGCAAAGGAGGGGGGTTCTGGTCGCGCGGTCGCATCGGATACCTCAAGCGACGAGGCGGCTGAGGTGGGCGGCCCTGATGCGGACCGCAAAGAGAGGTTTGCGGCGGTAGTGGAGGCCGCGATCCGGGACGTGGCCCTGAAGAAGTTGCAAACTTCGAAAAACAGGGCCATAGTCTCGGCAAAGGCCTCCATCTTGGCGGCAGCGGAGGCCATCCACTTCGGGCCTCCGCCGGACGGCATGTCGGAAATGCGGGCGGAGGTGGCCCGCTTGACGGCTGCCATGGAGCTCCTCCGAAAGGAGAACGAGGAGCTCCGAGCGGACCTGGCCGGGCTGCGAGCAGCCGGCCCCCGGGTAGTGCCGCAGGAGGGGCCGCAACAGGGGCGGCCAGTACCTGCTGAGGACCGGGTCCTGAACCTGGTGCGGCAGGAGCTGGCTGCCTTTCAGAGCCGGTTCTCCGCCCTGGAGGCCATCGTCCTGCGCCCCCCGCTGGCGGCGGACCGGCCGGCCTCGGGCCAGCGGAAGGCGGTGTCGTATGCTGCCGCCGCGGCTGTCACAGCCACGGCCACGGGGCAAGCAGCAAAACGGACCGCCCCGAAACCCGCTAAGGCCACAGCCCCAGCCCCAGCCCCAGCCCCAGCCCCTGCCCCTGCCCCGGTGGCGAAACGGCCGCCCCAACCGCCTCCTGCATCGCCTCCGGCCGACGCCGATTGGCAGGTGGCCGGGCAGAAAAGAAAGGCGAGCAAGGCTGCAAGGGCGGCCAAAAGAAGAGAGAGGCGGCAACGGCGCAAGGAGCGAGGCGTCGCGGCTAGGCTTCGTGCCCCAAAGACCGCAGCTGTAGTGATCACACTACAGCCGGAAGCGGAGAAGAAGGGCATGTCCTACCGCGACGTGCTTGCCAAGGCTAGGGCGGCGGTGAACCTGCAGGAGCTCGGCGTTGCTGAGGGCATCCGGCTAAGGGTCACTGCGACTGGGGCCCGGATGCTGGAGGTCCCTGGTGCGGCTAGCGGCCCGACTGCTGACGCTCTGGCCGAAAGGCTTAGAGCGTCCTTAAATGCGGACGAGGCCCGAGTGTCCAGACCCACCAAGAGCGCTGACGTGCGCATTCTGGGTCTGGATGACTCTGCGACGGTGGAAGAGGTGGTGGCCGCCATCGTTAGGACTGGGGGATGCTCTGCCGAGCAGGTGAGGGCGGGCACTCTCCGTCCTGACTCCACGGGGATGCAAGCCATCACGGTGAGCTGCCCCGTGTCGGTGGCCCAAAAGCTAGCCGGGGAGGGCCGAAGGCTCCTGGTGGGCTGGGTTTCCGCGCAGGTGAAACTGCTGGAGCCCAGACCTCTGAGGTGCTTCCGCTGCCATGTGGGCAGCCACGTGGGGGCTAAATGCACCTCGGAGGTGGACCGCAGCAATCTATGTTTCCGCTGTGGTCAGCCCGGACACAAGGCCGGCTCGTGCAACGCCATGCCGCACTGCTATGCATGTGCGGCAGCCGGCAAGCCGGCCGATCACCGGGCTGGGAGCAAGGCGTGCGCTCCACCCGCCAAAGCCAGGGGCAGGGGCAAGCCCTCCACCACCGCCGTCGCCGCCGCAGCCGCCGCCACCACCGCCGTCGCCGCTGCCGCCTCCACCGTGACCGCCGCCGCATCTGCCGTGGCTGGGCCCTTACAGGGGGATCGGGAGGCTGATATGGAGTGCTAATATAGCACCATATCGCCTCCTCCAGGCGAACATCAACCACTGCGCCTCCGCTCAGGATCTGTTGCTCCAGAGCATGGCGCAGTGGTCGATTAACATCGCCGTGGTCGCTGAGCCGTACTTTGTCCCGCCCAGAGACGACTGGGTGGAGGACCTGAGCGGCTCAGTGACCCTAATTTCGTCGGCCGCCGCCGGTACCCCGTCCCTCGAGGCTGTCAAGAGAGGACAGGGTTGCGTGGCAGCACGGTTCGGGGAGATAGTCGTGGTTGGGGTATACTTCTCCCCGAGCCGAACTCTCGCCGAGTTCCACAACTCCCTCGCGGAGTTGAGAGTCGTCGTCGTCGGATTCCGTTCCCTCCCCGTGCTTGTCCTCGGGGACTTCAATGCCAAGAATGTGGCTTGGGGTTCCCGGCATACGGACACACGGGGCAGAATGGTGGAGGACTGGGCTCTGGAGACAGGCCTGGTCGTCCTAAACCGGGGTTCGGTCCCAACATGCGTGCGGATGCGGGGTGAATCAGTGGTGGACATCTCGTTCGCCAGCCCCGCCTTGTCGCCGCATGTCGTCAACTGGCGTGTCTTGGAGGAGGTGGAGACCTATTCCGACCACCGGTATATCCGGTTCGACGTCTCCGCCCAGACCTCGAGCGCGCCGGTCCGACCGACCCTGGGTGGTCCGCGGTGGGCGCTGAAGCAGCTGGACCGGGAGCTCCTCCTGGAAGCCTCGATCGTGCAGGCCTGGGTGTCACCACCGGACAGGCCTGCTGACATCAACGACGAGGCAGAGTGGTTCCGGGAGGCCATGTCCGAAATATGTGACGTGGCAATGCCCCGGGTCCGGCCCGGACGCGCCCGGCGCCAGGTGTACTGGTGGTCGCCGGAGTTGACGTCTCTGCGCGAGGCGTGCGTGGCTGCGCGACGCCGGTACACCAGGCACCGCAGGCTCCGTATCCGCCCTCCGGATACGGAAGCCGTGCAGGCGGAGCTGTACGAGGGGTACAGAGCGGCGAAGACCGCCCTCCGAGCGGAGATCTTGCGGGCCAGGGGGCTGGCCCGCGAGGAGTCGCTGGGGACTCTGAACAGAGACCCGTGGGGACGCCCCTACAAGATGGTGCGGGATAAACTCCGCCCATGGGCTCCCCCGCTGACGCAGAGTCTCCGGCCCCAGCTCGTGGAGGACGTGGTGAGCGCTCTGTTCCCTTCGCGTGGGGAACATACTCCCCCGTCCATGGCTCCGCCTCCTGCGATGCCAGATGCGGACCACACCGACGACGACGACGATGCTCCGGAGGTGACCGAGGTAGAGTTGAGAGTGGCGGTACGTAGGCTGAATGCCAGAAACACCGCCCCAGGACCCGACGGCTTACCTGGAAAAGCCTGGGTCCTGGCCTTGGAGGCTCTCGGGCCTCGACTAAGGGGGCTACTAAGCGCATGCTTGGAGAGGGGCCGGTTCCCACTTCGTTGGAAGACGGGGAAACTGGTCCTCATCAAGAAGCCGGGGCGCCCTGCGGACTCTCCGTCCGCTTACCGGCCCATCGTGCTGCTCGACGAGGTGGGCAAGCTCTTTGAAAGAGTAATTGCAGACCGCCTTGCCGGGCAGCTGGTGCGGGTGGGGCCGGATTTGGCGGACAGCCAGTTTGGTTTCCGCAGGGGGCGCTCTACGGTGGATGCCATCATGCGCGTGCGAGCCCTCACGACGGGGGATGCTGTGGCCCGGGGTGGGGTCGTCTTGGCGGTGTCTCTAGACATCGCCAATGCCTTCAATACCCTGCCCTGGAGTTGCATCAGGGAGGCACTCGGGTATCACCGGATGCCGACCTACCTCCGTCGCATTGTCGAGGCCTATTTGACGGACAGGGCCGTCATCTACCCCGGTCACCGGGGAGAGTGGAACCGGCGAGAGATGTCGTGCGGTGTCCCACAGGGATCGGTCCTAGGGCCGCATCTGTGGGATATCGGGTACGACTGGGTGCTGCGCGCCGACCTCCCTGATGGCGTCAGCGTAGTTTGCTACGCTGACGACACGCTGGTCCTGGCGCAGGGGAGGTCGCACCAGGCGGCGGCCGAAGCAGCGACACGCGGGGTTGCGACAATTGTCGAGAGGATCCGGCAATTGGGACTCGAGGTGGCATTGCACAAATCTGAGGCCATGTGTTTTCATGGTCCTCGGGACGCGCCACCGTCGGGTTCACAAATAACGGCGGGAGGGGTTCACATCGGCGTCGAGCTGACGATGAAGTACCTGGGACTCGTCCTCGACAGCCGGTGGAATTTCGTGGAGCACTTCCGACGTTTGGCTCCCAGACTGGAGCGGGCCGGGGCTGCCTTGAGGCGGCTCCTTCCCAATCTAGGGGGACCAAACGCCTCCTGCCGGAGGCTCTATGCGGGGGTCGTGCGGGCCATGGCCCTTTACGGGGCACCGATATGGGCGCGATCTTTGAGGCGGCGACCAGCCCGCCGGTTGATCGCGTCCCAAAGGGTCATGGCTGTCCGGCTCATTCGTGGATACCGCACGGTCTCCGCTGAGGCGGCGAGCCTCCTTGCCGGATTGCCGCCATGGGATCAGGAGGCCAAAGTCCTCGCCCACATATGGGAGTGGCGAGAGGAGGCAAAACGCCGGGGCGTTGCTCCGCTGCCGCGAGAAATCGCGGCACAGCGGACAGAGCTCCGGCGGGATCTCATGGCGGCATGGAGAGTGCGATTGTCGCAACCCAGCGCTGGGCACGCCACAATTGCGGCGATAAGTCCCCTCTTTGAGGAGTGGCTAGAGAGGCGCCACGGCGCCCTCACCTTCCGCCTGACGCAGGTCCTCACCGGACACGGTTGTTTCGGGAGGTTCCTGTTCAGGATAAAGCGGGAGGAAACGCCAGGGTGTCACCACTGTGGGGATCGCCCGGAGGACACGGTGGAGCATACGGTGGAGGTCTGCCCGGCTTGGGCGGGACCCCGCCGTGTCCTCTTGGCGGCGATCGGCGGCGGCGACCTCTCGCGTCCGGCCCTCATACAGGCCATGGTCCGGAGCGAGAGTGAATGGGAGGCCGTCACCTCCTTCTGCGAAGCAGTTATGCTCGCGAAGGAGGAGGCGGAGCGTGCGAGGGAGAGGCAATCGCTGCACCCTCGCGCTCCTAGCCGCCGCAGGAGACGCCCTGGACGGGAGTCAACAGCCGACTCCCGGCCACCGTAGGCGCGGGCTTGCGGGCGGCGACCTATGGGCAGCTCGCCGCCCGGTAAGGACCAGGCCCGGGTCGACGGCGCGTTGTGTTCCACGCGCGCCTCAAAGAGCTGTCAGCACGAACTGACGGGGTCCGCTAGGGCCGATGCCGCCGGGGCTGCGGGTTGTTCGAAAGAGATACCGTGGCCCCTGGCACAGGCAACTGAAGGAACACGGGTGGGTTTTAGTCAGTAAAAGTCTGACACTCCCTTCTGCTCCGCCCAGAGCGGGAGGAGTCATTTGATGATTTCCCACCCAGAAAAAAAAAAAAAAAAAAAAAGGCCCTATGTATACACACATTTTTGTTGTCGTGAACAACTACAGTTTACTCGTAGTTCGTGTCGTCAGTGTAGTATGGATCACTATGGAAGCTTGTTGACAGACACGTTTTTTCTAAGGCCCGGTTTATACGCCGTACCGTAAAGAAACCGTGCCGTGTACAAAGAGCATTAGGCTATGGCTAGACATGATGCCTGAATAAGTACTTGTTTAAAATATTGACTTATTCTAAGGAAAGTCTTCACTGTTCCTCGAATGAAAATTGGAATTTATGATGCTCTGTCTTTCTTTGAGCACATAATTCTAGACTCCGTAGCGTAAACATTTTTCGTCGGTTATCAAAAAAACATCAGAGGGGCAATTCTCGTAACTTTAAGAACGTTCATAGTCTGATCTCAGTCTCAATCTGTCAAAAATACCTCTAATTTCCCTACATTTTGACAAGTTTTTGACATCCGTTGGTCGCCGAGATGAGACTGCGACTAGATTTTGAACGTTTTAAATTACGAGAATTGGCACTCAGATGTTTAATAGAAAAGTGCAATACGCGGTCAAAATGTACTGAAAATCATTATTTCTAATAAGCCATGAAAAAGCTCAACGCAGTTGGGTTCAGAATCATGTACAAAATCCATCATAACAGGTTGCGTGCCGATGTCCCTGTTATTCTGTATCACGCCAAGAACCACCTCAAAAACACAAAAACTCAAAGCGTTTATTCCAAATAAACCAATTACAGGCATTTTTGAATTATCAAGGGGTCGGTCAGTCAGGGAGATGAAGCCGGTGGCCCATTTCAAAGCGTAGTACGTACCTATGTAGAAGACCGGGCAAGAAACTCCACGGACAGTTTTTTAAAACATACGAATAAGGCAACTGGTGACCTGAAATACAGGCCCTTAAAGCCTAGCTTAGGCACCGGTCTCCCACAGTAAACTAAACCAAATAATATATCATGTGTAACATTGTCTGTAATGTTTATTGTGGTGAGAAAATAAATACTTATTATTATTATTTATTATTTAACTATGAAATTCTCATTACGATGGCGTTGCTTTAAAAAAATGTTCGCTTTTTTCAGGAACCCGTACTAAAGCAGTGTCACAATAAAAATATTTCTCTCACGTCCTCTTTTGAAACAGCCAAAGTATCTAAAAAATGTCATCTATTCACCACGACACACCTACAAAGCTACTTAATGCCCCGCTTTGCATACGTTGGTGCCAATATTGGCGCCAGAGTGTGGCGCGCGCCCACCGCACGCGGTTTCGCAATTTCGGACTAACAGTCCGCGCTGTCCGCAGGCGACGACAGGGCCTAAATTACGTATGGTGATGCTATTGCCTTATAAAGGTACTCTAATTCCATTGTTCATTTGGAAGATCTTTCACAACCGTCATAGACACAAGATAGATATCTAATAGGAACCTTGCATCCTAATTGCGTAACACATATCAATCGCAATCTGAATTATTTTGAAGGATATTAAAGAAAGAAAGAAAAACCGTTTATTTGCGGTAAACATGACGCATAAAAGAATATAGAAACAAAATAAAGAAAAAACAATTCAAAATGGTTGCATGCGTCACATCCACGCAAAACGGCTATCGCTCAGCATAATGCTGCGACCCTATGCAAGACAGAGCCCCAGCGCTGGTTTTCAGCGACAGCCGGTGCCGACGTAATGACGTCGTCCAGTGCAGCAAACAATTATTCATCAGCAAGTATAAAACGATTATTTTTATTATAAAAGTAAACAGTTAATAAGACGCTGTACTGGCATAGCGTACATAAAGCAAAATAATACAATCCAATTTAAGTGTGACAGAGACAAACAGGAAAATAAAAAAATAAAAAAATAAACAAAAATGAGGATATACATGCTAAGAGAATATCATCCTCAATAAACGTTTTACGTTTTATGTAGTGGCAACATTTCCGAAGCGTCCTATTTGACGTACGCGCACCCAACATGCACCAAAGAAATTATGATGTAAGGAATTACAAAATGGCCAATGATGTAATGTCTTATGCAAAAGTTATGTGTCAGTGCTTTAAGCGTTTGTGAGTGAATTTCAAAGATGAAAGATGAGATGGACCCGATAAAAAGACGAAATCTTGGATACTGAAGGGTGACCCGACATGCCACACACTGTATTGCTAATCCATTGCTTCATATTGCAGCATTGGCAAATGCTACATTATAATATTATCACGCACAACCTTCTTTTATAACAAATCCAACCTTATTTGTATATTATTATTTGTTTTGAATTTTGAATCTAAAAGTGTCATGCCTTTTCTCCTACCGATATTTTTCATTTGAAGGATTTTTTGACACACGACATATGTGAAAATTATATTTATTTTTGGACTTACAACCAAAGTATGTGTGAATAAATTATAATGGTTTGAACGACTTGGTTTGTGCGGTCAATCATTGAATCTATGGGCAGTGTTCCTGAAAAACGATTTGTGAGTAGTACAGTATCCTGAGCGTATTGTCCGAGCGGTGGGACTCGGTGGTGTTGGAGAGGTGGATGCACCTCCATGCCAGTTCGTCACCATTTGTTAAGTGATATTTTGTTTTATTGTTTTATATTTATAATTGAATGTAATCGAATGAACTTTAACCTAATAACTATAATTTTATTTTATTTTTTATTTCAAGTAACTTATTTATTTTTAATGCAATGTTTTGAATGTGTAATGTTTTATGTAGGTTTGTAATTTGTGTTGTATTTGTTGTGTTTGTTTTATGTAATTTGTAGTGCTTAATATGAGAATAACTTCTTGAAATAAATGATTATTTAATTTAATTAGCAGGCGCTAGTACTAAATAACCCCTCTAACTATTTTATACCACAAGTTAGGTATCTCTATCATAATATGGGGTTAAGGTTTTCCAAAAAAATATTTTTACTATGACAAGGTATGCCAACACCTCAAAAATCAGAGAAAAAGCGAGTCCACCTCAAAAGAGTTTGAAACAATGTTGGACACAAAATGTCCATCCCAATTTCCATCCCCTATCCCCACACGTAATAGCCCCCGTCAGCTTGTCCGCAGGCGTGGATATCTGAAATCTGTCGGCCGTAAAATCCTTTGGCTTAAATCGCTTTAAAGCGCTTAAGCATCGCCTCATCACGTTGAACGATCCCAACATAGCATTTATTTGTTGGATTTTTTGTTGATACATACCGATTTTAATTTCTTTTCTGGGGTCACTTTGACGAAAAATACAGAGAAGGGAATGTTTTTCAATGGTTTTATTTACCCTTTCACTGTCTGGTACTTATTTACCCAACTATGTTGGGATCGGCTTCAAGTCTAGCTGGATGCAGTTGAATATCAGTTTTTTACATAGAACGACTGCCTATCTGAACTCCACAATCCAGTTTCTGAGTAACACGATACCCCTTGGCAAGACTGGTTGTCATACTTTCAGCCTTCTGACTACCCATAACGACTGTCAAAGATCTACAAACGATAGCCAGGACCAACGGTTTCACGTGCTTTCTTAGGCACGGCTGCTCGACGATATCTAATAGACGGTCATCCATCCACGAATCGACCGCGGCAAGCGGCTGCTATTATTTGACCACGAGTCCTTTATTGAAAATATAAAATGTTCCTGGATGTCATAAGAAAATGCAAAATGTATGTCACATCAATGACGGAATCAAGTCCATAATGATACTTGTCTGCGGATAAAATACCGCTCAAACAGCGTGGAAAAAAAGCGTTATTTATACTACAACAGTTATTAATAGAATTTATAGCGAAATGCTTCATACAATTTCCTCGGTACAGAGTAAATTTATTCCTGGAATATTAATTATACTTCATTCAATGCTGCTATAGTGGGAGTTGGAGCGACAGTTCGCAGAATCAATCGAATGGAAATCCAGCGTAATCCCTTCGTTTGTTAAGAGAACCTGGTTTGAGTGATCACTGCTATCTGCTTCGTTTCGTTCATTCATTAATAACAGATGGATAAAACAATCAATTTCGTGCCAAAGAGATTTTGTTAAGAAATTGTTTCTTTTCACCATAATTATTATCATAACATTGTTCGAAATTATGGATTTCAGGCACAACCTTTCACACACAGGACAGGACAACCATTATTTTGCGGCCGTTAAGGCCCTTTTTTTTTTTTTTTGATGATGGGAAATCATCAAATGACCCCTCCCGCTCTGGGTGGAGCAGAAGGGAGTGTCAGACTCTTACTGACTAAAACCCACCCGTGTTCCTTCCTTGTCCCTTTATGTACCAGGGCAGCGGTAACCCTTTCGGACGATCCCGCTACCGATCCAATCGTGGACTGGGATGGCTTTATTTCGCCCAACCCAAACCAATTGGCCCGTTAAGGCCCTCACACAAAGTTCAGCCCCGTATCGGATCAGCAGTGCCCAGTGGTAACGGCAGCGGAGAGCAGTGGTGGCCAAGTGGTAACGAGCGCGGCTTATGAGTTGTAGGTCGTAGGCTCGAACCCAGACAGGCGCTTTACTTTGTGTCAATTATTTCATCACCACTGCTCTCAAAACGGTGAAGGAAAACGTCGTGAGGAAAGCGCATGTCCTAGAACCAAAAATTCGAAGACATGTGACATCTACCAAACCGCACTGGGCCCGCGTGGTAGATTATAGCCCACTCCCTTTCGAAGAGAGGAGGCCTGTGTCCCTGTAGTGGGAACCATATAGGCTGATTATATGTTATGTTGTCGGATCAGGAAGTCTATTCCGTAAAAACAGAAAAATCAAAATCGGTTCATCCGTTCGGGAGCTACGATGCCACAGACAGACACACACATAGAGACACGTCAAACTTATAACACCCCGTCGTTTTTGCTTCGGGGGTTAAAAATCATCACCACCAACTGCCTAGCCTTTTCCCAACTATGTTGGGGTCGGCTTCCAGTCTAACCGGATGCGGCTGAGTACCAGTAGTTTACATGGAGCGGCCGCCTATCTGACCTCCACAACCCAGTTACTGGGTAATACGATACCCCTTGGTAAGACTGGGTGTTAGACTTTCGGGCTACTGACGATCCGTAACGACTGTCAAAGATCCACGAATGACAGCCGCGACCACGTGCTTTCCGAGGCACGGAGGGTTCTTGGTGAAACACACTTACATATACCTAAGTAAAGAAGTCGTCAGTACGTTACTCGTATTCACCCCGATAAAAACCTATGTATGTACAGACGCCAGCATATCAAGCTATTAAAATCTGTCAAATTTCTGTAATAGATTTTCAACTTAGAACATTAAGGTTCAAGGTTGATTGGGAAAATTTGACAGTTCCGGGTAGGTTGACCGGCTGTCGTCTGTACGTCATTTATCCCCTACCTTAGGTAAGCAGCAAAAATGATCAGTCTTCCCATACGTTTGGATTGAGTAGGTAATGAGGTTTTGTATGGGACGGTTGATAATTTTTTCGCGATTACGATGTTGGTCCCATGGAGAAAGTGGTTCAGTTTGATGGTCTGTACCACACCCACACCTTTCTGATACATGCTTTAAACGAGCTGTTATGGGGCATTTAGCTTTATTGAAAAAAAAAAACCGGCCAAATGCGAGTCGGACTCGCGCACGAAGGGTTACGTACCATTATCTACAAAAATCACGTCTGTTGTATAAGTGCCCCCCTAAATATTTATTTTATTTTATTTTAATTTTAATTTTTAAAGTGAATATACAACTTAATATTCTATGAATATTTCAAGCGCCTTAATATCGAGCAAAAAACATCACGTTTGTTGTATGGGACCCCCACTTCAATATTTATTTTATACTGTTTTTAGTATTTGTTGTTATAGCGGTAACAGAAATACATCATCTTTGAAAATGTCAACTGTCTAGCTATCACGGTTCATGAGATACAGCCTGGTGACAGACAGACGGACAGTGGAGTCTTAGTAGTAGGGTCCCGTTTTTACCCTTTGGGTACGGAACCCTAAAAATGGTTAAATAACAAAATTGCAATGCCAAATCTGAACCAAGTGTCGAGTATTTTACTAACGAATAATGTTCTATGTTCATAAACAAAATCCTCTATCATGACGAGAGATATCCGTATTTTCAAAATACCTGAGTATGAAGCATTCGGACGTGCAGACCGCATTTAGGCGCATCCCGTAACAAACGTCCAGTGCACGCAAAGCCACAGACTTGCGGTTTTAAACGATTACCACACTAATTTGTTTCCATCCTTTACTATGCTATGTATGACTGTGAAGATAATTAATTCGTCGGGGAATACAGTAGAATCCAAAAGTTAGTTGACATTTTTCGACTTCAACTGTGACACACCATATTCTGATTTAAAATTCTAGTGATCAAAAATTTTAATTGCTTAAACGTTTGAATAATTCAACTACTATAAAAAATAATCAATTAATTTCTTAAGAGTACCTGCTTATTTTTTAATTTAAATCATAATGTGGCTTCACAGCTGAAGTGGAAAACTGTCAACTAACTTTTGGAGGGCACTGTAAATTTATCGTAATATAGTCGCTGTTATTGTTCCACTACGGGGCAGCCATCTTGTGCTACATAGTCTATATATCCACGAATGACAGCCAACAGCTAGCAGGACCAACGGCTACACGTACTTTCCGAGACACGGAGGGGTCTTCATATGTAAAGATGGGCTCATCCACGAAGCAACCGCGGCAAGCATAGCTTAACCTGATCGATCGACCCGTGAGGCTTGTATTACTTAGCCACAAGCCCCTCAAACCCATTATAATAGTTTACATGATTTAGAATCATATTGTTATGTTTTTACTTACACAATTCCCGGGAGTAGTTTTGTTGCAAACAACATTTTGTTGCTCTCAAAGTTTCGACAAAAACAAGCTTCATACTAATAAACTCAACTAGCGAACTCTTAAGTAACTGCAAGTGTTTCCCAAAATTCCCGATACACCGTAATAAGCCCATTTGAATAAGCCTCTGAAGTTTACTATAAGATGCGAACTCCGTACACTTCAACGCAAAGTAATTACAGAGTTAAGAAATTCTATGCGAACTGATAGTTGAGGAGTTACAAGCACTTAGTGAATTTATATAAGACTAGCTTTTGCCTGCGGCTTTGCACGCCTGGGTGTTGGAAATTTGTCCACGGGAACATGCTACCGGGACAATCAAGTAGCATATGTCCTTCCCCAGGATGCTATCTATCTCCTTGCAAAATTTTATCGAAATCTATTCAGTAGTTTAGGCGTGAAAAGGTAACATACAGACTTACTGAGTTACTTTCGAATTTATAATATTATATTACTAGCTGCGCACCCTGGTTTCACCCGCATAAGTTTCGATCCCGTGGGAATATCGGGATAAAAAGTATTCCATATGTTAATCCTGGTTATAAACCATCTGTGTGCCAAATTTCATTCAAATCCGTTCAGTAGTCTTTGCGTGAAAGAGTAACAAACATCCATCCATCCATCCATACAAACTTTCACGTTTATAATATTAGTGGGATAGTATGGACTAGCTTGTGCCCACGGTTTCACCTGCGTGGAGCTCGAAATTTTTTCCGCAAGATCGTACTACTGGTATAAAAAGCATCTTATGTTCAAACCCAGGCCAAGTCTACTCGTATGCCAAACATCGAAATCTGTTCAGCAATTAAGTTGTGAAAAGGTAACATACATATATGTAGACAGAGTTAAGTTAGAATTTATAATATTGTAGTATGCACTAGCTTTTGCTAGCGACTGCACCAACGTAAAAGACGGAAATTATCCTAGTAAAAAACGGGGAAAGAATCATAGTCAAAAAAATTTCTATGTCCTGGAACCAAAAATTCGGAGACATGTGACATCTATAAAACCGCACTGGGCCCGCGTGGTGCATTACGGCCCATTCCCTCTCACAGTGGGAACATTATAGGCTGATTATACTATGTTATGTTATGTACTAACCCAAGTCATGGTCTAAATGTACAGACGCCAGCACATAAAGCTACTACATTATGTCAAACTTCTTTAATAGATTTTCAACTTTATCGCTAAAGCATTAAGGTTCATGGTTGATTGGGAAAATTTGACAGTTTCGGGTAGCTTGACGTGTTGGCGTCTGTACACTAAATTTCGTGCAAATCCCTTCAGCCGTTATGGCGTTATACAAATTCACAGACTCACAGACTTTCATATTTACAATATTAGTAGCGACGGAATAGGTTTTAAGTAAGCAAGCGTAGGGAAATTTCTAGAAGGAAATGCATTAAACTATTAGGTAAGTTTGTAATTGTTAGTAATAAAGTTCGCTGGATGATGGAGGTGAATTTGAAGTGGTAATTACGTCGTCGGTATGTAGGAGTTGAGGTTCTATTTGAGATTTAACTTGCCTTTCGGCTCTGGAACAGTTTCCCCATTTTCAAGGGAAAATGTTCCTATATTTAATGTTAGCCCAGTTTCCCGTGGCGATTTTTTTCGCACACTGGATTATCAACGCTCTGCTTAGCGTTGAGAATTGATAATCCAACAGTATGTTTTTTTGACGCGCTGGGATGCGCTCTGTTGGATCCTTATCGCTCCGAGAGTGGAAAATCCAATGCGCGATAAAATCCACCCGCGATATTTTATATTTATTTATTTAAATATACTTTATTGTACACCACAAAAATACATAGCATAAAAAATACATGAAACACTACAAAATATACAATGGGCGGCCTTATGGCGGGCTTGTTTGTGTAGTTTAAGCAGAAGGCCAATTCTCGTGCCACCGTCGGGTTCACAAATAACGGTGGGAGGGGTTTCACATTGGCGTCGAGCTGACGATAAAGTACCTGGGACTCGTCCTCGACAGCCGGTGGAACTTCGTGGAGCACTTCCGACGTTTGGCTCCCAGACTGGAGCGGGCCGGGGCTGCCTTGAGGCGGCTCTTTCCCAATCTAGGGGGACCAAAAGCCTCTGCCGGAGGCTCTATGCGGGGGTCGTGCGGTCCATGGCCCTTTACGGGGCACCGGTATGGGCGCGTTCCCTGAGGCCGCGACCAGCCCGCCGGTTGAACGCGTCTCAAAGGGTCATGGCTGTCCGGCTGATCCGAGGATACCGCACGGTCTCCGCTGAGGCATGGGATCTGGTGGCCAAAGGCCTTGCCCACATATAGGAGTGGCGAGAGGAGGCAAAACGCCGGGGCGTAACTCCGCTGCCGCGATAAATCACGGTACAGCGGACAGAGCTTCGGCGGGATCTCATAGCGGCATGGAGAGTACGATTATCGCCACCCAGTGCTGGGCACGCCACAATAGTGGCAATAAGTCTCCTCTTTGAGGAGTGGCTAGAGAGGCGCCACGCCGCCCTCACCTTCCGCCTGACGCAGGTCTTTACCGGGCACGGTTGTTTCGGGAGGTTCCTGTTCAGGATAAGGCGGGAGGAGACGCCCGGGTGTCATCACTGCAAGGATCGCCCAGAGGACACGGTGGAGCATACGGTGGAGGTCTGCCCCGCTTGGGCAGAGCACCGCCGTGTCCTCGTAGAGGCGATCGGCAGCAGCGGCGACCTCTCGCGTCCGGCCCTGGTTCAAGCCATGGTCCGGGGCAAGAGGGAGTGGGAGGCGGTCACCTCCTTCTGCGAAGCAGTCATGCTAGCGAAGGAGGTGGCGGGATGGGCGAGGGAGAGATCCTCACGCCTCAGCCGCCGAGGGAGACGCTCCGGGCGCCGGGAGCCGCGTGACGACTCCCGGCCACCGTAGGCGCGGGCCTATGGGCGGAGAGCAAGGGGTAGCTCTCCGTCCGATCAGGACCAGGCCCGTGCCGGACGGCGCGTATGTGTTCCACGCGCGCCTCAAAGAGATGTCAGCATAGTTGACGGGGCCCGACAGGGCCGAAGGCTGCCGGGGTAGCGGCATCGTCCGAAAGGGTTACCGCTGCCCTGGTACATAAAGGGCTAAGGAAGGAACACGGGTGGGTTTTAGTCAGTAAGAGTCTGACACTCCCTTCTGCTCCACCCAGAGCGGGAGGGGTCATTTAATAATTTCCCATCCTCAAAAAAAAAAAAAAAAACACGTAAAAATGAACGTTCACTCGAGTGTATGCTTTTGTTTCATTCCACGTTCACACGGCACTGATAAAACTACATAGGAATGAAAGTTCATTTGCTGGATTCACTTCATTTTTCGATCATTCGGTAGGCGACTGAAGGACGCCGAGTGCCGAAATCCAACATCGTTATATCGGTTTATTAATGAATTTATTTTTACCTTTTGATTCATTTTGTGTTCCGACGTTTCAGTTCGAATAAAAAACAAAAATGAACAAGAAGTGAAGTGTCTGATATTTTTCTGCTATATCAAATTCAACGGTTTGTATGATTGTATCTTATCTAAAAAATATTTTAGAAACGTCACCTTTTCTACAAAGGACTCTTATGAAAGATGTTGAAGCTGCGTGAAGATTTCCAAAGGAAAAAGAATAATTGACTATCGACCCCGATAAACAAAAAAAGTGATTTTTCAAGATTGCTGTTATACGATTACTCGAATGAGAGCAGTGATGGCCCAGTGATAACGGCCGCGGTTTATGAGTTGTAGGTCATAGCTTCGAACCCAGACAGGCGCTTTACTTTGTGTAAATTATTTCAGCACCACCGGTCTCAAAACAGCGAAGAAAAACATCGTGAGGAAACCGTCATGTCCAAGAATCAAAAATTCTAAGACGTGTGATATCTACGAACCCGCTCTGGGCCCACGTGGTGTATTACAGCGCACTCCCTCTATCCAAGAAAAAGAAGAAAGAAAGAAGAGGCCTGTATCCCAGCTGTGGGAACAGGCTCATTATGACTACACGAATAAACTTAAATCGAACAAACGAACTATCAATATTATCGTATCTCATACGGATCTAAATTTACCAACCCATAAACCGATGACATAGAGCCACCCATCTACAAACTATGCGTAAGTCATACGTAAATACCCGTGTCCTATTTCTGTGACGAGGCGAATATTCGGCGATTGCAAGCTATTTGAATAGAGTTAACCCTCTTCCGGCCCGTGATGTAGCGATGATTGATTCCTGTTTACTCAAGGGGTGGGTTGCAATTTAATATCTTATTGTTAATCGCGAGCCGCGTAGTGTTGACTCAGTGGAAACACAGGGAGAGGAGGTAGTGAAAGGTGGGCGTGAACGTGCAAAATGGTGTTCATTTTTGACTTAGACTGTTTCATAAGTTTGAAAAATTCGTCTGCTCAACAAAAAATGTCGCGGTGAACGTTGCTGGACTTTCAAAATGAAAGGCATTGAGCTCGATTACCATTTTATGCGTTTAGCGCAATAACCCCGCTGAACACGTCGATTTTTGACAGATAAGGCAAATGGTTACGGGAATGAAGTCATTTGGCTAGAAATTTGTTGTACTTACAACAACTTTGGTGTCAAAATTGACATGCAGCTATAATTATTACAAACAAAGTTTATTTTGATTTTTTTATCAATGTGTAACACATGCTGGTAGTATTACAGCAATTCCAGGAAAAATTGCAATTCACAAAGTAAATATCAAAGGCATCATTTTAATTCAGTAAAAATACATTTTGATGAGAGGTCAACATTGGACTTGTATTTCACCATGTAGGGAAACTATTTTTATTTATTCTACGAAAGCTTCGCAGTGGTTTTTGCTATCCGTTGGAGCCGAAAAATGCAAAACATTTATTTTGTTTCACTTTTTGTTGCGTGAACTGAAATTCAATATCATTTGTACTCTGTGATTTTTCGTTCCGATTTTATTTTTAAATACCGTAGGAACGCGTAATTAAAAGAATAAATCGGGCTTTGTTAGCAATGGACCATTTGCGTGAAGTAAAATGTAGCAGTGTGAAAAGATATAATATTAATTATAATGTATATAATTATTATTATATTATAATTATTATTGGTTGACTGTTGAGGTTCCAATATTCATTTATTTTTGAAATACAAGTAGCAAAAATTCTCTTACATACCAGGTACTTGAAAATTGTTTATTCTACACAAACAAAAAAAATATACATACATCCAAAGTCGTCAAAACCCTCGTAATAAGTAAGTATATACGAATTTGACAAGTTTTGTCGATTTCTTGATGTACACAATGCGTAATTACTCTGTGTTGCGACACTGGTTAATAACAACAAACAATCAAAATAAAATGCCGACGTCAGAGTTAGATAGATAGATAAAACTTTTATTCAGTGCAACAAAAGACACAAAACAAGTAATAAAAAAAAACATCAAAAATAGGTGAAACATAAAAAAAAACAAAGATTAAAAAGCTAAATTGACCCATAGACACCTCGTACAAGTAAATAACGGTAGTCTATAACGGTCGATCACTACTGGGCGGTGTGTGTCTCATGGTTGCACCAAATGGGAGTCCAGCTCAGTATATGCCAGGTACAATACCTGACGCTGGTATTCTGCTGCATCCCGTTAGTGACACACGGATGTCGAGAAGACACATCTGAGTTTCAACAAAATGGTACCTACATAGTGCGGCGCGTATATTATAAGGTGGTAAGTACCCACATCTTAATTGTCTATTTGAGTCACATCTTAATTGAGAGATTGAGTTGAAAAATAACTACTACTAACACTTGGTTTAAAGCTATGTACCTACATGCTGAATAGACCGATCCGATATCTTGTTGCTTGTCAAGACAATAGAAGATCTTGGTGCAAGATTTAGCCTTCCGTTCTTAAACGATCTTGGCAAGAAATAAAAGCAACGTGCCCGTCCCTTTTCTTTCCTCGTATAGTTCAAACTCCTAGATTCAGCCGTTTGCTGTACGGCTCCATTGTTAATTATTATAAACGCTTTCAGTTATTGTTGTGTTTGGTGATTAAAATTTGGATTGTAAACTGGAATAAAACAATCCAAGCGGAAAATTTTCATGGAAATCTAAAATGTAAATGTTAAGTGTTTGACTTGAGGAACGGAAGTAAGCTGGCGTTGCAAGTTTTGGAGTGTTATATTGTGAATTGTTTGGTTATGACAAGGTAATAAAAGAAAGGGATGAACATGTAGGTAAAGTCAAAAGCAACATTTTTTAACAAAAAAATTTTTTTTTTTTTTAAATAAGATTTTTTTCATTCTATATTTTTGTAGACACATTACTATGAAGGGTCTCGTGACTAACTAAGAACAGTCGCACGGGTCGATCGATCATGTTAAGCTTGGTTGGTCCGTGGATGGGTGACCATCTTTACACACCGCGACCCCTCGGCCTCGGAAAGCACGTTAAGCCGTTGGTCCCGGCTGCCATTCGTGGATCTTTGACAGTCGTTACAGGTCGTCAGAATCCCGAAAGTCTAATAACAAGTTTTACCAAGGGTTATCATCGTATTACCCAGTACCTGGGTCGTAGAGGTCAGATAGGCAGTCGCTCCATATAAAATACTGGTATTCAGCTGCACCCTGTTAGAGTGGAAGCCGACCCCAACATAGTTGGGACCCGCGGCAAATCGCTGCGGAGCGGACGGACCTCCGGCGCGGTCTCATGGTGGAATGGAAGGCGCGACTATCGCAACCCAGCGCAGGGCACGCCACGATAGCGGCGATAAGACCCCTCTTTGAGGAGTGGCTAGAGAGGCGTCACGGCGCTCTCACCTACCGCCTGACGCAGGTCCTCTCCGGACACGGATGTTTCGGGAGGTTCCTGCACATCATCAGGCGGGAGGAGACGCCCGAGTGTCACCACTGCGAGGATCACCCAGAGGACACGGTGGAGCATACGGTGGAGGTCTGCCCCGCTTGGGCAGAGCACCGCCGTGTCCTCATAGAGGCGATTGGCAGCGGCGGCGACCTCTCGCGCCCGGCCCTGGTGCAAGCCATGGTCCGGGGCGAGAGGGAGTGGGAGGCGGTCACCTCCTTCTGCGAAGCAGTCATGCTAGCGAAGGAGGTGGCGGGATGGGCGAGGGAAAGATCCTCACGCCTCAGCCGCCGAGGGAGACGCTCCGGGCGTCGGGAGCCGCGTGACGACTCCCGGCCACCGTAGGCGCGGGCCTGCGGGCGGAGAGCAATGGGTAGCTCTCCGTCCGATCAGGACCAGGCCCGTGCCGGACGGCGTGTATGTGTTCCACGCGCGCCTCAAAGAGATGTCAGCGTAGTTGACGGGGCCCGACAGGGCCGAAGCCTGCCGGGGTAGCGGGATTGTCCGAAAGGGTTACCGCTGCCCTGGTATGTAAAGGGCTAAGGAAGGAACACGGGTGGGTTTTAGTCAGTAAGAGTCTGACACTCCCTTCTGCTCCACCCAGAGCGGGAAGAGTCATTTGATGCTTTCCCATCCACAAAAAAAAAAAAAAAAAAAACATAGTTGGGAAAACGCTAGACTAGATAATGATAATTTTTGTAGACACGTTAATGACGGACCTACTATACAAATAAATACAAAAACATAAACAAAAGAACACTTAGGCGACGGAGCACTCGTCCGCATGGCTGTCATCCGGAACTGTGGCTAAAAGACTGGCAGCATTGCCACGTTGAATGGCAATGCTAATTCGTTAGACAAACATTAAAATGAGATGGTATGAAAACTTTTTTTTAAATCATAAATCTATCTAATGACATCGGGTTTACTGATAGTTGAACAAAGCTCATCTTATGGACAAAATTAAACATGGGCCAATTCACAAATTGGGGCTTATGATTTGATGTTCACCAATCCACGGACCAACCTCGGCAACCGCTGCTTAACCTTGAAGATCGAATAATAACAGCCGTGCGGCTGTTATTATTTAGCCACGATTCCTCCGAAAAAAAACAAACTATTTTTTTAAATAAATAAGTAGGTATCCATAAATCTATTTAATGACATCCGGCTTTTTACCTACTGATACCTGAACTATGATCATAGCTTTGAGAAAATGAAACAACTTTGGCCTACAAGTTGGCCATGGTTGGTAAGTTTGATATGTAAGAATAATACATTTTTATACGAGTAGGTACACTATGTTATACAACGTGTTTTTTTTATATCCCATAACTCTAGGGGGTCATTGTACTCATCATTATGAACAACTTTTACTATGGGACCAAACCTGAAAGCGTGAAAAAAAATCAGCTGTTCCCTACCTTTATGTTCGTATAACTCGTCAAAATGTAGGGAACACCAGATTTTTGTTTCGCGATATGTATGTTATTTTTAATAAATTTTGAGTAAATTGAGTAAATCCAAAATATCCCTAGACAGTGTTGATGACACTGTCTAGGGATATTTTGGATTTACTCAATTTACTCAAAATTTATTAAAAATAACATACAGCATGAATATATTTTTATAAGGCCCATTTATCAGACTATACTCCAGAATAAAAGAAAACTATTTTTTTTGCGTAATCAAATTTTTATTCAAATAAAGAAAAAACGTGAAATAATGGTAAAACTAACAATGAATGTGTTTCTCAAGAAAAAGTGAAAAATAAGGAAAAATTAATCTGTTTTTAACAGTTATGTGAAAAATCAGTAGTCAGTAAAACCCCCCATGACGTTAATAACGGTCCTGCAACGGTTTTTCATGCTTTGGATTAAGTTATCCAAGTCTTGCTGCGGTATATTGTCCCAGGTCCGGTTAAGATGCAAAAAAAGTTGCTCTTCCGTCGCAATGTTTGCAGGGAAATTACTCAAAGCCCTTCTTTGGAGCATGTCCCACGCGTGTTCTATGGGGTTTTAGGTCAGGCGATTGAGCGGGCCAGCCTAAGACCAATACGTCGTGCTCCTGCAACCAGCTCGTCACCACTCTCGCTGTGTGCGGACGGGCGTTATCGTGCATGAGCGTGAATTCTTGGCCCATTTGTAGTCGATGGGGGTAGATTATTGGTACTAGCACCTCGTTACGGTATTTTTCAGCCGTCATGGTGTTTCTGATCCAAACGAGGTCTGTTCTTCCACCAACACGAATTCCCGCCCAAACCATAATTGTCCCGCCGTGGTATGAATTGACTTCCTGAGGATGTTGCAGACGGCTCTTACGACTAGGAACTCGCCAAACACGTACTCTACGTGTATCGGGATGGAAACCGAACCGGGACTCATCGGTAAACAGCACTACAGACCACTGGTTATCTTCCCAGAGCAAATGTTCACGAGCCCACTCTAGTCGTCGTCCACGATTTCCTCGGCGTAGTGCTGGAGTACGAAGCGGTCTGCGCGCATGAAGGTTAGCTTCGTGCCGTCTTCTCCTTACAGTTTGATCACTCACAAGCAACTGGTGCTCTGACTGGAGCCTCTGAACCAACTGCATGGCCGTAACATTTGGTTGTCTTCTCGCGGCAACTTGCAAAAATCGGTCTTGTCGTTGAGTGGTTATGCGCTTCCCGCCTGAGTGTCTTTCAGCCACATCACCAGTAGCACGATAACGGGACCATAACCTTAATATCACAATATGTCTTGTTCCAATCTCCTCAGCAATACTCCGTTGAGTAGCCCCAGCTTGGAGCATGCCTACTGCCCTTAACATTTCCTCTCTCGTTAAATGGCGCCGCTGCATGATGCACACAATAACATTAATTCGAAATTAACCGATAACTTGTTATAAAACTTAAATTTGACAAAAAAAAATAGCCAAAAACTACTGTAGGTAAATGAAGCCTTCGGACTTCGCTACCATTATGCCGCGTAAATCTTTTGTTTTTAATTTATTTTTTCAAATTCAAATTTAGAATCGTTCAAAAAGGTTTACAAAATAAGCTTTCTTCAAAAGAATTTAAAACTGACCAGTATTTTTTGAGTGTAAGAACTTTATACAAAATATCCCTAGACGGTGTTGATGTGTGTATGTAAAAATAATATTTTATAAAATATTCAAGATGGAGTGTCTTGAAGCCAAGTTATAATCTATTAAGTACATAATCTAAGTCACACGACGCTACCTAACAAGTTACTTAATAATTCCATTACACGAAATACAATTACAATATCATCAATCTCAATAAACAGTTTGAAATTCAAAACACTCAGTTGATTGTCTCTGAACTGTAAAACAAACTTCGCATTTAGTGGGAGTGTGTCGTGCAGACTCGTGCATAGTCGTGCATACTCGGCGACCGCGAAAGGGCTTGATCGGTGCGTGACATACGGCTGTTTAGATAGGGAAGTAGAAGTATTAAGATATTTTTTGTAAATGTAATGTAAATGTAGACCATTTTTTCAGGGAAGTAATTAAAAAGAACTGTATTTTTGTGGGCCATTGTTTTGATAAAAATAAATAAATATGTAACATTTTAATTGGGTATGTGTCAATTATGAATGTAAAATGCTGTATTTTGTGTATGGCTGCTAAAACAGATTTGAGGACGAAAAAATTCGTCATTTCCTTTAGTCTTTCATTGCGCCGAACCCAGATGAACTTGAATAAGGGCAAGAGAGTGACGATTTACTCCCTACTTACCATAGACATTTAGCATGGCATATGTATACCTAATCAACCCGTAATGTTCCCACTGCTGGGACACAGGCTTCCTGCTGCCTTCCAGGTTCCTCTCAGTGAAAGAGATTGGGCCACAATCACCCACGCGGGCCCAGTGCGTGTTGGTAGATGTCACATGTCCTCGATTTTTTGGTTCTAGGACATGCCGGTTACCTCACGTGTTTTTCTTTTCCATTTTTGAAAGCAGTGGTAGTGACATAATTCACATAAAGTCTAGCCTACCTGTCTAGGTTTGAACCTACGACCTACACCGGCGGGACACGTATGAAAATGTGTGTTTATAAATCGAATAGTCAACACAGATTTATTACTATATAGATCAACGTTTAACCCAATTCATCTAACATCCAAGATCATCCAAATTGTTCGACGCCCTATCAAACTATGTGTATCACAAGTAAAGAAAATTCCTAATCACATTAATGTAGTTGCGCTGCAACCCACAAACTTAGTCCATTACGATATTATCGATGGGTTTCAAATTGCATCAAATCTATGGGGACTCAACCCTATGGTTTCTTTGAGGGAGTTCGTTTTTTCTAGGGCCCATCAATTTTGGAATAGATGTCCCTTGAAATCGAATTATCCATTGTGTTATAAGTAATTTGTTGTGGTTCAAAAGAGCAGACGGTAGAAATTATTTACGGAGAAATTATTTCTGTCTCTTTATGTATAAAATCTTGTAGTTTATATTATGATAAATTCTAAATTTTAATAGCAAAAACAGGGTTACAAGGCTTCTATCTCTCCCCAATTTGCATTTTAACACAAAAATGTTTGATACAAAATTTGTCCCCGCATAATTTTCCTATGTGAGCACCATAGAAAATCGTTGCCGCTATTTGACTTGCAAATTACCAGCCCGCTTTCAGGGCCAACCTAATCGTCATCTAAACTTGCCACCCCACTTTAACTTAACGCGAACTTATGTGATAAAAACATACCTCTGTGCTAAAGTTCCTGAAAATTCGCAGTAACTGGCCAATTTGGTGGGCGAGGCTCACTTGTTACTAGACCCCGCCAAGTGGCTGCCAAGTACTGACCAAAAACTTGGCCGAAATTTAGGCAAGTTCGGTTTGGGTCAAAAAGTTACATACAAGTAGACGGAATTGGTTATCTATGTTATATTTTCGCGTATATTAAAGTTAGTGAGTTTGTGATTGAGTAGAAAGTTTATTCTGTCACTAACCACATTTATTTTCAGGCAACTATTTGTTGTGTTGCCGAAAAATTGTTCCAACCATCAAGTACTATTTTTTTCGAACTATTAATATTTATTAAGTTTTTTTTTATCGTTGGTATTTACAATTATTTGCAACATTTACTCTTAAATAAACATATTTAATCGTAACAAGTAGTGCAAATAGAAAATAATTGTCAATATGTAATTTTTTATGAGTAAATACCAAAATAACTGTAAAAAATTAGCATAAAAACTTATAATTACCAGCGATCTAGTTCTTGGCTGTAAAAAAATATTACTTTGGTTCAGATTTAATAAAATAATCACGAAAACCCACTAGAATTGCGACGTTGTCAAACCGCGGGGGATCACCGCTCTTAAACATAATTTTTCATATCTGACGTGGGTAGATGTGTGTGATACTAGGGTTAATATTGTATTCCTATGAAGTGAGAAGGGTAAGCAATCAAGGAAACCCAATAACGACTAAAACCTTTTGTCTGTTTTCCAGGAAAACCTTATGCATATGTGTATCCAACTAATAATATTATAAACGTGAAAGTTTGTATAGATGGATGGATAGAAAGAAAAAGAAAGAAAGAAAATGCATTTATTTGCGGCAAACATGACGCATGAAAAAAGGACATAACACACAAAAAAACAAGTTGGGGGTAAACATGCGTCACATTCACGCAAAACGGCCATCGCTCAGCATAATGCTAAGACCCTATACGAGACAGAGCCCAAGCGCTGGTTTTCAGCGGCAGCCGGCGTTGACGTTATGACGTGGTGACGGATGTTTGTTACTCTTTCAGGCAAAAACTCCTGAACGGATTTGGATGAAATTTGGCATACAGATAGTAGTAGTATTATAACCATGATTTTCTACGAAATAACACTCAATTTTCCCAACTATGCTGGGGTCGGCTTCCAGTCTAACCGGATACAGCTGCATACTAATATTTTACATAGTTTCGGAGTAACATGATACCCGGTAGCACTGCGGGGTAATTGCGGAACACACTAACAGTAGGAATGGCTGCAACAACATTCATTGCGTTATTCACGTTGTTGAGCAGACGAATTTTACGAATATATGAAGCAATGGATTAGCAATATCTATTAGCTATTGTGTTACGCAATAACGGTGCTGGTTTGCAGACTTTTGGACTTCTGACTATCCGTAACGACTGTCAAAGATCTACGTTTGATAGCTGGGACCAACGACGGTCATCCATCCACGAATCGACTGCTGCTTAACCTTTAATTGACGCATGTCGCTGTTATTACGATACAGTGTTATTACATTACAGATACGGTAAAATACTCGACTTAGTCCTCTCAAACCGGGAAGTCAAGGTGACAGAAAGTTTAAACCCACTAGTACCAATCGATGATTATCACCCAGCTTTGTTAATTACAATGGATCTTGTCGAAACACCTCTCCTTGAGTGTGCGTCACGTATGCAATTTTTATATGATAAGGTTGATTACGAATCCATTAACCGTGACATTAGTTATACCGACTGGGAAAGTGAGTTCTCAGTAAGGTCAGCTGACGATTCCGTAAGTTTTTTCAATAACGTTATCTATAATCTTCAGTCGAAATATATTCCCTCGAAACTTTGTCGTAACAAATCATATCCGACCTGGTACAGTTCCTCACTGATAAAAACGATAAAAGAGAAATATAAATACTTTAAAAAACATAAAACCTACGGCAATAAAGCTGATGAACTAACATTTAAACTTCTTCGTGATAGGGTAAGAATATTAGAAAGTCAGTGTTACGCAAATTATATGAAACTTACCGAAGCATCTATTAAAAATAACCCGAAACAATTTTGGACTTTTGTTAAAAAACGTCATAATATAAATGCAATCCCGAGCACGTTCAATTTTAACAACGAATCACTGCGTACCGGGGAATCAATATGTGAGGCATTTTCAACTTATTTTCACTCCACATTTTTAGATCCCAACCTTATTCATGATGGTAGCTCAAGTTCCTCTTCTTGTTCTTATACTGAATCCTCAAACCTGTCGTCTGATATCAGTCGTATCACGGTGAACATTAAAGACATAGACAACTTGCTTCGAAAATTAGATACATCGAAAGCGCCAGGCCCGGATAATATCTCATCCAAGCTTCTCGTACGCTGCGCTGCGTCTATTGCACTTCCTATTTCAATTCTATTTAAAAAATCTCTAAATGCTTGTGTGGTCCCTAAACTTTGGAAATCAGCATTTATAACACCTGTACATAAGAAAGGAGCCAAAACGGACATTGCTAATTATAGACCGATATCCAAATTGTGTATCATTGCCAAGGTTTTCGAAAGGATTATTTATAACCAGGTCTATTCTGCTCTGGAACAGTCGTTTAGTCCCTTCCAACACGGCTTTCTTAAAGGTAGATCCACTGTCACCAATCTTATTTTGCTTAATAACTACATCACCGACGCAATGGACCACGGTAAACAAGTCGACGTTGTCTACACAGATTATAGTAAGTGTTTCGACCGAATCGACCACGTCATCCTATTACGGAAGTTAGAGGGCATCGGTATACGCGGGGACTTACTCAGATGGTTTTCCTCTTACATAGAAAACAGGTCACAAGCTGTGGTACTGAATAACTATATATCTAGCTGGGTTTTAGTCCCCAGCGGAGTCCCCCAAGGTTCGTTGCTCGGTCCGTTATTATTTATCGTCTATGTAAACGACATCGACTCCTGTCTGACCTCATCCAAATTATTGTGCTTCGCCGACGATATGAAAATTTACACTACCATATCATCGACAGCGGACATGACGGCATTTCAAACTGACTTACAGTGTCTTGAAGTATACTGCCAAAAAAGTAAGCTCCATCTCAATCCCAAAAAATGCTCAGTTGTAACGTATTCCCGTGGACGATCAGTCCTAGCCACAACATATACTCTTGGAGGCCATATATTGCCTAGATGTAGTACTATTCGTGATCTGGGGGTTCATCACGATTCCAAACTTGTTTTTGATAAGCATGTTGAAACCATCGTCGCTAAAGCCTCAAAATCCCTTGGTTTCATAATGAGGTTATCCAAGTGCTTCACGCAAGCTAAAACGTTAAAAATACTATACTGCACCTTTGTTAGAAGCCATTTGGAATACGCATCTGAAATATGGAGTCCATGCTATCACAAATATATTGATCGTATTGAGCGCGTACAAAAAAGATTTATAAAATTTTTATGCTTTCACCAGAGGGTACCGTATCGGTCAGTTAACTATCTCAAGCTCTGTAAAAAATTTCATATCTTACCATTGAGTAATCGACGGGAGATCTCTGACTGTATATTTTTGTTGACGACGGTTCGAGGTGACATAAATTGTTCTGATATTTTGTCAAGTTTCTACTTCAACGTTCCAAGCAAATCCAAACGGTTCAATCCACCATTACGGGTGCCATTTGCAACTACTAACTACAGACAAAATTCGTACGTTGTGCGTGTAAGTAGGTATTTTAATAAGGTGTGCAAGCAGTTCGACTTTGATCTTTTTAAAACGAGTGTGACCTCGGCAAAAAAGTGTTTAGCAATGAATTTCTTTAAAGATTGAATTCTTCAGACTTTTTTTTTTTTTTTTTTTTCTGGGTGGGAAATCATCAAATGACTCCTCCTGCTCTGGGCGGAGCAGAAGGGAGTGTCAGACTTTTACTGACTAAAACCCACCCGTGTTCCTTCAGTTGCCTGTGCCAGGGGCCACGGTATCTCTTTCGAACAACCCGCAGCCCCGGCGGCATCGGCCCTAGCGGACCCTGTCAGTTCGTGCTGACAGCTCTTTGAGGCGCGCGTGGAACACAACGCGCCGTCGACCCGGGCCTGGTCCTTACCGGGCGGCGAGCTGCCCATAGCTCGCCGCCCGCAAGCCCGCGCCTACGGTGGCCGGGAGTCGGCTGTTGACTCCCGTCCAGGGCGTCTCCTGCGGCGGCTAGGAGCGCGAGGGTGCAGCGATTGCCTCTCCCTCGCACGCTCCGCCTCCTCCTTCGCGAGCATAACTGCTTCGCAGAAGGAGGTGACGGCCTCCCATTCACTCTCGCTCCGGACCATGGCCTGTATGAGGGCCGGACGCGAGAGGTCGCCGCCGCCGATCGCCGCCAAGAGGACACGGCGGGGTCCCGCCCAAGCCGGGCAGACCTCCACCGTATGCTCCACCGTGTCCTCCGGGCGATCCCCACAGTGGTGACACCCTGGCGTTTCCTCCCGTTTTATCCTGAACAGGAACCTGCCGAAACAACCATGTCCGGTGAGGACCTGCGTCAGGCGGAAGGTGAGGGCGCCGTGGCGCCTCTCTAGCCACTCCTCAAAGAGGGGACTTATCGCCGCAATTGTGGCGTGCCCAGCGCTGGGTTGCGACAATCGCACTCTCCATGCCGCTATGAGATCCCGCCGGAGCTCTGTCCGCTGTGCCGTGATTTCTCGCGGCAGCGGAGCAACGCCCCGGCGTTTTGCCTCCTCTCGCCACTCCCATATGTGGGCGAGGACTTTGGCCTCCAGATCCCATGGCGGCAATCCGGCAGACTTCAGACTTTGATTTCTTTTGATTTTTAAAATTGATTTTATTTTTTAACATCTTGGTTTGATGGGAAATAACCTACTGCAATTATATTATATAATATTAGTTTTTACATATTTTAGGTGATGATCTACTTGCAAATTTTTACTTTTATATATATTTTTTTGGCAATATTTGCAGTGTACTCACTGTTATTTTGTTCCACAGTACTTTTATACCAGACAAGCTCTAGACGTGAAGACCTGTAATTGGCTGTCAGATTATCATACTGTTATTTATCACTATTGTACTTAGCTGTAAGTCTTCCAAAGTCCTTAAATAAATAAATAAATAAATAAATAAATTATTAGGCCACGAGTCTCCTACGAAATAACACAAGGTACTGTAAAGGTTGTCCACTAAATTCAACCTTATGTAGTGCAGGCTGGCTATAATTTAGCGCGGGTTTTATTCGAACATTCAAGCAAGTTTAGAACGGAGTGTCAAATATTTTATTAGGTTTTTTTGTTTAGGAAAAGACTGTGCTAGTTTAGTCGGCAATATGTAAAGACGTTCAGTCAATATAAACGTAAAGAAATCATATCGTTGTTTAATTCCTTTGAAGGGCTCATCAGCCCTTCACAGTACCACATAAAACCAGAATGCTCAGCAGAAACCCCATCAAAATCAACACAGATAACCATACAGACCCAATAACGAACTGCACCACAACCAAACCTACTCAACCACCGATTACATAATACTCAACCGTCGATTTTTCCGGCCATGCACGAATCCGGTTAAGAGACAAACTCTATTTGCTGAATAAATTCCAGTTCAGACTTGGCGAATGTCGTTCGTATTTGAAACCGTGCCAAGTCCCGCAATCAGAACAGTATGTAGGCCAAGAGGCTGCGGATGGCGGCTTTCGGCTTTTTTGTCTGGGCTAAACAAAGACAGGTTGGAGACATGAGTGTTTTAAGCTATTTTTGTGTGAAGGCTTTGAATACTAGAGCGGACTAGGGGCTAGGATAGAAGCTATCAAACCTGTAGTGGGACAGCGCTAACAACATTTTCCTTGGGTACTAAGTTTACCTATGTTATGAACTTCACTGTCACTGTCTTTTCTTACTATACTGGTTCCATGTTGCTTGACGTCGATTATCCCTTCCAATTTCCCGTCAAGCATTTTCAAACTTTCTGCGCTAGAGAATTGGGACAACACTTTCACTAGGTACTAGATTTTTTCTCAGGGTGCATGATGCAGCCATCGAAAAAATCTTCCTTGAATGCCAAAACCTTTCTTCACTATTACTAAGTCTTTCAGGAGACTAAAACAAGACTTAACATCATTGAGAAAACTACTCTGCCAAACTTAACTAAGGACACAAAGTTCTTAACCATGTCAGCGAAATTGAGATGTGATCATTATCAAATTGCCCAGCATCCTAATTGCGTAACATAATATCAATCTCAATCTGAATCATTTTGAAGGATGCTAATCCATTGCTTCATATGGTCGAAAACTTTGTCTGCTCAACAACGTAAATAACGCAATGAGTGTTGTTGAACTGTCAAAATGAAACCCATTGTTACTGATAGTGTGTCTCAGTCTCATCTATATCGATCTAATAATTTCTTTCAATCCAGACAAAAACTGTTACAAAATAAACCGTATAGATGTGTTGAAAATCTTTATAATCTACAAGCTATGTATGTGCTACACAAACACAATGTGTGTACCGTGTTTGTCGGTAAATATGTCTCGCCGATCAAACAACATATCTGGAGGAATATTTGCTCGAACCTTTAAGATTCTTGTACTGTTGAGGTACGAGGGAGAAGCGGAAGCGAGAAATTAGTAGAGAATAAGGACTGCCGATCTATTCTGTAAACATCTCACCGTGAAAACTTAGGTGACCTTGGAGTGAGCTGTCGATAGTGCATCGGGTAAAGCATCAGGTAAAGGTGCATAGCCGGAAAAATCGACGGTTGAGTATTATGTAATCGGTGGTTGAGTTTGGTTGTGGTGCAATTCGTTATTGGAGCCTTACGGTTCTCTGTGTTGATTTTGATGGGCTTTTAACTAAGCATTGTCGTTTTTGTAGTACCTTGTGTTATTTCGTAATTACAGCTGTCATCCTGATGCTAGGGATTGACACTATCGACATGAAGCATTGGTGAAGTGAACTTGAAATGAGCTCATTTCAAGCTCACAATTTTCATGGTGAGATATTTCCAGAATAGACCGGCTGATCTTGAGTGTTTTAGGTTGAGATGGCTTTAATTACTTGTAGTAGTATGTAGATACGTATTATTTTCTTATCAAACTGGAAACCGAATCTACTGGTTTTTTGCGATAGTCAGAAATAAAGCTGGAATCACTCTAAGAGAAAATATAGACAAGGGTGCACTGCAAAAAAAAAAAAATCAAACAAATTCGTCACACGTCGTCGTGAATGACGTCCTGTCGACTGTCGACGGCTCGTCTACTTCAGACCAGTCTATGTCATGTCCAGCACAGATCTAGGGTGGGCTAAATTGATTGATTGATTGATGCCAAGGTACGTGTGTCAATTGTGTTCCTCGGTCAAACACAGAATAATTGTTACCCAGTGAAGAGCTGTCCAACTTTATTTACCAGCACACGTAGCATGACCACTATAGAAACGGGTTTTGTCGACGGGAAAATAGACAAAATGACAGATAGAATAGACAAAATTACAGATTTCTTTAGAAATCTGTCTACAATCTGTCATTTTGTTTATTCTTTAGTCGACAAAACCCTTTTCTAAGCAAAAAAATTAAAGACAACTATGTTGGGGTCGGCTTCCAGTCTAACTGGATGCAGCTGAATAACAGTATTTTACATGAAGCGTCTCCACAACCCAGTTACTGTGTAATACGATACCCCTTCGTAAGACTGGCATACTGGCTGACTTGGTGTGACTGGTTGCTTAAAAGGCAACAAGTATGTGTCAAATAAAATCTTTAAGCTTATACCTTGTACAGAAGCATCTCTGAAGAAACAGGAATAGTGAATAGTTTCACTTTTCTGCACCGTTGAACTGTATGCTATGAATATACGGAGAACTTTCAAACTGGAAATCATTCCTTCCAGAAGAATGCGCTGGTATGTTTTTTAGAATTTATTTTTTTTAAATAATGTCGCTGTTCGCTAGTGTTGTGTTCGGTGAACTTTAGTCGAGACTCTCGAGTTTGTGTTTTATTTGAAAAGTTTATGATCACTTATTCAGTGTGAGTAAACAATAAGAGACGGAGTTAGAAAGGCGTCACATTTTTAAGATGGTATTAGATAGTTGTATAGCATAATCAGCCTGTAATGTTCCCACCGCTGGGACACAGGCCTCCTCTCGGTGAGAGGGAGTGGACCGTAAATCACCACGCGGGCCCAGTGCGGGTTGGTAGATGTCATATGTCTTCGAATTTTTGGTTCTAGGACAACAGTTTCCTTCACCGTTTTGAGAGTCAGTGGTGATGAAATTATATTCTTTAAAATACCGAAGTTGGGTTCATTGATATAGCCATGCAGCCATAGTTTCCATCAAACCAAAAAATATTTTTCAATGAAAATATTCCTTCCATCAAAAAAGTTATGCAAAAGGGCCCAACTATTTTCCACAACACTTAAAAACAAATCGTCAACCAAAACATGGTACCTACCACTCGTTATTCGTAGTTCAAAGTAACGGACAGTATCTACCCTCACGGGCCAATTGTCGCACTTTCCAATTACAACACAAAGCGGGTATCGCACCGTTTCGCACATAACAAAGGGTGGCTACTCCAGCCACTTAGCCCCCCCTTTTACTCTTTGTACCGCATTTTAAAATTCCATCTGTAAGTGTGTGCTTGCACTGTCTTGTAACATTATAGTTTGGGTAATTTTTCTTTGTGACGAGTTTTGCGCCATTTTCTTGTATAAAAAATTCAAGATCAAAATCAAATCATTTATATCAATAAGACCATTAGCAGGTACAGGGTACAGGAAAACGAATTAACTAATTGCCCATTCCTCTTTAGGAATTGCAATTTCTGTTGGCTACCTTTGTAGCCAACAGAAATTGCTTTGCCAGTAGAAAGTAATTACCTGTTATTAACTTTGATATATTATTTTTGTGATAAAAAATAATAGTCCTATATTATAATAATAGTCATGGTACCTAAGTTGCTCAACTAGTCCTAGAGTACTAGAGTTTTAAGTTATTTCAATAAGGAGTTGAATACTAGTTTGCAATCTTCAGATCAGATATAAATTAGACGAGCTGGACCTAAGGACCAACATTTTTACCAAAACTTTCTTTTACCTATTTTTAACTTAGCCTATAAAGCCGAAACGGAAAGAAAAAAATGTTAATGTCTCACGAAACTGGGTATTTGAATCACTGAAAGGTCAGTATTTTACAAAACATGATAATGCTTGCTACCAGAACGCTATTTCTAACAGCACTTTATAGAACGTTACACAACGGTGTGACGTGCAGCCGTTCAATGCTGAAAGCGCACCGATGCGTTTCGACTCCAGCAATTATTTCAGTTTTCACTTGCTCGAGCGGAAAACTTCTTGGATTCAAAAACTTTTGTTAGATAAAGCTGGTTGGAACTAAAAGGTAATTTAATATTGGGAGTTTTGTTCCGCCAAGAGTTCTTTATAAAGACCGGCTTAGTTTTTTTTGGTTCTCCGTTTTTTAAAAGGCTTTCTTGTTATGTGATTGGGCTTCAAATCCTTTTCGTCTTTCCGTAAGGGGTTTTCAAACACGGATTTCATTGTTTTCGCTCGACACACTATCAATCTCAATCTGAATCATTTTGAAGGATATTGTTAATCCATTGCTTTATATGTTCGAAAAATATGTCTGCTCCACAACGTAAATAGCGCAATGAATTTTGTTGAACTGTCAAAATTAAACCCATTGCCACAGATAGTATGTTATGCAATTACAGCGGTGGTTTAGATAGGTTTTATTATTTATAAATTACCAGAAACTGCTGACATTCAGAAAGTTTTATTGAATTTGAATTCTCTATGATACGATCCGATGCGATGCGAGTCGTTTGGTAGAAATCATCCTTAACGTGACACTTTGAGACACTCTCATTGTGTAGCTTGCTGAAATGATTATTTTATACATAAAAGACACATATTTATCACGAGCTGATAAAAGTCAACCATTTATGACGTGGATCGGAACTGTTTTTTTATAAACACAGGTTATTTTATAACTTATCTAGGAGAACAATACGGCACCCACTGACTAGATTAAGAAACTTTATGCTTGTGCTTTATATTATATTACCTTGCCATGTAATCTAGTCTAAGTTGAACCATACATCTTTATATCTAGCCGCATTAGGAATATTCAATATGCCGATTGAATTCAATAATTATGTAAACAAATGAACAATGATCTGCCTCTAATAAAACTGAAAGTTATGGTCCAACATAAAATACAGCCAAGTTCTAAATAGTAGGTAAGTTTAAATTAAGGATAACGAATTTCGGTTAACCAACTAATTTGAAAGTGTTCTAATTTGCGGTTCAGTTAGTACGAACATGACAATAATTTAATGAAAATCGTTGATAAATTCAGTTTCATGTTGGTCAGCAATTAAAGTAAAATGCTTATATATTTTTAGTTAGCGTCAACCAGGCTTATTGCCTGGTTTAAGGAAGTCTAAGGAACTGTACACACGCTAATTAGTAAGTGCACGACCAGCCATAATTTTAAATTTTATGGTTACAGGCGTATAACATACTACGAAATATTCTTTATTTTTAATATTAAGGGATTGGTCCACCATCGCAGTAGACCGGGAAAATTGGAAAGAGGGAAGGGAGGTCTTTGCCCAGCAGTGGGACCACACAGGCTTATAAAAATAACAAAAAAATTAATAGTAAATTCAACTTAGTGTTTTCTAGTTTATCCTACTAATATTATACATGCGAAAGTTTGTAAGGATGGATGGATGGATGTTTGTTACTCTTTCACGCAAAAAGTATAGTATAGTATATATAGTCGACGACTTTCGACGGCACGGTTGGCGCAGTGGTTAAGCGATTGACAGCTGCGCAGCGTGTCGCGGGTTCGATTCTCGCACGGAACAAATATTTGTTTGGCCTTCAAGTAGTTGTTCCAGGTCTGACTGTTTGTGTATGTGAGTTTAAATGTTTGTAAGCGCACCCACGATACAGGAGAAATTCCTAGTGTGGGGCAACGCTTTTTACAAAAATGAAAAGAAAAGTCCTGAACGGATTTGGTTGAAATTTGGCACACAGATAGTTCATAACCAGGAATAACACATAGGGTACTTTTCATCCCGATATTTCCACGGGATCGAAACTTATGCGGGTGAAACCGCGGGGCGCAGCTAGTAATTCCTATATGTTTCTACTTAGTTTATTATATTATTTTTTTGTATTTTTGACTAGCTATATTTAGACCGCGTGCCGGAAGATGTAGCGTTGGAAGGCCACAAGGTGTATCGATGACCTGGTGAAGGCCGCAGGAATCCGCTGGAGGCTAGAAGCACAGAACCGGTCGAAGTACCATTGCATGGGGGAGGCCTATGTCCAGCAGTAGAGTTCGTTCGGCTGAAATGATGATGATGATGACATTAAGTGGGTTGACATTTTGATATGGAAACCGCTCCTATCTCGTACTAAAAGTAGGTTCGTATTTATAAAAGATTGAACTGGTGAAAGGTAACTCTGCCTTAGATGACTGATATCGTTTCTTGGCTAGTTCAATGAAATCCTCAAACCTCTGATTGACACTTCCCGTGACCCAAGGGCTGTCTTTTACCCTGGCCAGAGGATAGTATTCACATACCTACAACGTGACAATGCCGCCAGTCTCTTGGGTACATTACAAGTCGTCAGCGATGCGGAGGAATATTACATATTATACATATTTTAGTTTGTTAATAGTTTTAGTTAGCTTAGGATATTATATTTTAATTTTAATAGTTTATTTAATATTAGTAGTTTATCCATGGTATATACTCGTATTTATCCTAAGAAACAAACCTAGAAACGTTTTCAGTTTCTTTGCAACTCCCACACGAAAGTGTTAAGGTCACCAGATAACTTGAAGCTCAAAATGCCTATGCGTTCCACAACTTTCTTCGATAAATCCTTTACTGTCCAGGCCGCTCGTTGGTGGAATGCATTGCCAGTTGAAATAAAACGCGCGCAGTCATTACAGGTGTTCAAAAGACTTGTAAAAGAGCACTACTTGTCGTTGTGATCTTGTTGTCCTAACTGCAATCATCTACAGTCTTCTTTTATTTTTCGTTGCTTGCATATGTAGTATGTATGTATTTATGTATCTATAAATTAGTATATGTATATATTTGTGTATCTATTTAGTGTATTGTATGCATAATATTTGCACCAACGACAGTCCCATTTTATGTCAAGGAAAATCACTGTCCATTCTAAGGTTGCCTGGAAGAGATCGCAGTAATGCGACAAGGCCGCTCATTGTATATTTTGTAGTGTGTCATGTATTTTATAAGCTATGTATTTTTGTGGCGTACAATAAAGTATATATAAATATAAAAAATATAAATATCCTTCTAAATAAATGAAATGGTTTTGCCAGTCGTTACGGGTAGTCAGAAACCCGAAAGCCTGACAACCAGTCTTACCAAGGGGTATAGTATTAACCAGTAACTGGGTTACGAATAGGTCAGATAGGCAGTTGCTCCATGTAAAATTCAGCTGCATCTGGTTAGACTGGAAGCCGACCACAACATAGTTGGGAAAAGGCCAGGCAGATGATGAGAAACCCTGATGAGAAACTATGAACGGTACAAGAAAGCATTATTCATTCACTACACTTCCTTCAGGTATTTTCTTATTCCTATTGTTACATTGTTTTTCATCACGGATGGAATCAAATAACCCTGCCATGCAAGTGCTAACTAAAACCTTCATGAGTTTCAAATCCGCGACATCACGACAATTCCCTTAAACCCACACTTCAAGGCTCTTTTTTATAGCTTGAAAATTTCGCACATATGAAACCATACTACCTGGTATTAAACACTGAACAACGCACATTAAAAGCACATAAAAGTTTAAAAAGTTAGCCGTGTGCGCGACACGTTATGTCCTAGAAGCATGCCACGTTTGCATGTCTGTCACCCGTTTGATTCAATGTCTAATATTGTGGTGTAATGCATAAGAGTTTGACGTTCTTTTTTTTTTTTTTTTGGTGAAGTTTTGTGATGGAAGGAATTGAACATGCGGTTTGGAATACTGCAATGCCTGCAATATTTAAAATTCATGCTAGGTTTTGGTCCGATTCCGATGGTTTATTAGAACTGAAAATATCAAAGAAGAGTACCATCGACACGAAAAGAAAAGAAGATTAGAACTTAACTACATACCTTGATGTTATTGCTTGAATCTTATAACCAGAAAATTATAGATGGTTGAAGAAAAGAGGTTGTCGCCATTTGCGTCTTACCCTGAACAGTCACGAGCACCAATATGTCAACACATGGCAACTTTCAATTCCGATTTTTTCGTGAAATAACGAATGCAACGTTGAAATACGACACATTACATAAACCTATGGGTTCGAAAATGCTATTTTCTTAATAACATAAAATTTAGTTAAAAAATAAAGGAGTTAATCGCTTTTGAATAAAGCAGAGTGTATACATACTTTTGCTCGTGACTGTACAAGCTAGTACATTCTAAGTGCACTGCGCACAAAAATGGCGTTTCTTAGTTAGCCAGAGCCAATATCCTATAAAGGATATGGGCAACTATAACCAGTATTCATGTTCAGGTATTCATGTTATATTGTTATAATTTGATTACTACTATTTAATTACTGTTTTGTTTTATTTAATTTGTATTGTAAGCTTTTTGCTTTTGTTTTATATTATAAGCTACAAAATCATATACATAATTATTATGATACTCAAATTGGGAGTCAAAACAGTCTCTCCTAAATACAGATTACTCAGTGATCTAGCTAGGAGAGCAGCGATTCACCCAAAAATTCGTTTTTCCTACACCATGTAATTAATAACACATCTTTCATTAATTTACTCTTGGACACATCTGCCGCATGTCAGACGACCAATGGGCCAAACTTGCGATGTTGGATGACCCAATGGGTCCCTCTTAATGGGAAGAGACATCGCGACAGGCCCAGATGGAGATGGCGTGATGAGCTGGACTCTTTCAACAGTAACTGGTCCTTAGCAGCTTCAAACAGGGAGAAGTGGAAAGAAATAATCCCAAGAAACAATCCCCAGCACAGCTGTCTGTTCAGTTAGAAAACACTTGATACTTGTTTGTATACAATACTAGGTGTTAAGTAATTAACATTACAACACACAGAACATAAAATTAAATTATTTGCCATATGTCAGCTGGCCACGCCAATACACCAACAAATATACTAAAAACTATACGTACTCAAGCTAAAAATAATTGATTAAAATTAAAATATAAATAAAAACTTATTACCTAAATAAAAGCTTCCAGGCATAAAAGGCGTGACAGCTTACATATTTATGCATTGCTGGGTTCTGTTCACAAGCTGTCAGTTGAAGTCACAAATGAAAAACTAGGACCATCAAAGTAAAATAAATAAATAAGTTAATACTAATTACAATAACCTGCCAGTAAGCTAATTCTGGAGAATGAACATGAACATTGTCTTGAGTTAATATGGGCGACCAACCACTTCTCTCTTCTCTGCAGTGAGTCATCACACGCTTTCAATAATAATACTTTGTAAGTCCCTCATGTACTACAAACCTTTGGTTTTTTGGGTTACCTATAGTAAAAAATTCTCAAGATAGAAAATTTTCTTGTTTTTTTTTTAATTCTTTACCGAGTCCAAAATAATTGCTCCCACTTATAAATTAAACTTCCTACAATAGTGAATTCTAAGGACCCCAGGTTTCTAGGTTTACGACTTTATAACGACGCGCCAAGCGGTGAAATATGTGCTGTTAGTTCATGATTATGTTAATTTTGACGTACACTGCCTTAGGTGTGTTGTGATAATTATTCTCAGCAAATAACTCACATACATTTGCCCCACTTTTTGTTAGAAAATAATAACTTAATCTGGGGTTTTTGTGGGATTTCGTGAGGTTAATAGTTTATTTTACACGTGTTGGTACATAAAAGTATATATGCGGAACGTAGGGCCGTGTAAAATAACTTTTCTTTATAGGTATGCCTTGACACGTTTAGTATAAGCATAATGCAGCCTGTGTTCCTACTGCTGCCACACAGGCCTCAACTTTCTCTGAGGAATCGTAATCAACCACGCGGGCCCAGTGCGGGTTGGTGGATGTAACATAATATCTCTACAATTGTTCTATAATTTTTAAGATTACACACACGAACACGAAAGACGGAGAACACGCTATAATTATAATTATAGCAGTATTCTCCTTTTTTTTTTTTTTGTTGGGAAATCATCAAATGACCTCTCCCGCTCTGGGCTGAGCGGAAGGGCGTGTCAGACTTTTACTGACTAAAACCCACCCGTGTTCCTTCAGTTACCTGTGCCAGGGGCCACGGTATCTCTTTCCAACAACCCGCAGCAGCAGTGTTCTCCTTAATCTTCAATTATTTATTTTTATTGTTTATTTTCGCTCTCCTGTAATATTGCAAAAAATGGATATCGGACCAGCAGTGCGATTCTGTAACCATCTCACCGTGAAAACTTAAGTGAAGTGAGCGTGGAGTGAGCTGTCATTCCAACTAATGCTAGGGATTGACACTATTGACAGCTCACTCTAGGCTCACTTCACCTAACTTTTCACGGTGCGATTTTTACAGAATTGATCGGCAGATGGCTCTGATGTTGAGATATATGTCTTCGAATTTCTTTGTCCTAGGACATTCCGGTTTCCTCATGATGTTTTCCTTCACCGTTTTGAGAGCAGGTACGTAACTTACGCTTATGTTTACGCGAGAGTTATGTAAATATGACGATAAATAAATTACATTCCATAAACTATAGTAATAATATGACAGAATATGCCTACGCTGAGGTAAAATTAATTGTAGGGAATTAGTTCATGATTATGTTAATTTTGACGTACAATGCAGGTGTGTTGCGATAATTTATTATTCTCAGTAAATATCTCGTATAACATTCGCCCCACTTTTTGTTTGAAAATAATAACTTAATCTAGGGTTTTTGTGGGGTTTTGTGAGGTTCATTGTTTGCTTTACACGTGTTGATACATAAAAGTATATATGCGGAACGCAGGACCTTGTAAAACTCGATTTATTTTTAGCTAGGCCATGACACGTTTAGTATAAACATAATCATGCTATAATGTTCCCACTTCTGGCACACAGGCCTCCTCTCTCTGTGAGAGGCCATACATGTGTCATGGGGCTATGGTGGCCTAGTGGAAACCGCTACGACTTACGATTTGTATGTCGTGGGTTCGAACCCGAGCTGGCACTTTACTTTGTGTAAAATTAGTTTATCACCGCTGCTCTTAAAATGGTGAAGGAAAACCGGCATGCCCTAGAACCAAAAATTCGAAGACATGTGATATCTACCAACCCGCACTGGGCCTGCGTGGTGGATTACGGCCCACTACCTCTCACAGAGGGGAGGCCTGTGTCCCAGCAGTGGGAACATTAAAGGCTGATTATGAATATTTTTGACGTTCAAAAGTGCCTTTTATGTGCCTATTTGAAATAAATGATTTGACTTTGACTTTGAATATACATAACAGGTACAGCAGTTTCTTCACAATCAATATTCAGAAACTCGATAAAACATTTCCCTGTTCCCAAGTATAATGATTCACGACTCCATGAATCGAGCTAAATGCATTTGAATTTCGAACATGGCGCCGATTTCAATGGCCAGCACCTCTTACCCGGAACGCCAAGTTTACGATACAAAGTCTAAACTATCGCGGTTCGACACTAGTACCGCTCTAGCGAGATTAAGCGAACTTCGGCCAACTTCGTGGAACTTCGGCTAAGTTCGCCAGTGAACCGTAGCTAACGGTTAAGAAGCAAAACAATACAGCATGTTGCTTTAGAAAACTGTTGATGGAGCAATATACAACGTAGTAATTATAGAGAGATACGGAGGAAGTTCTAGAAATGAGGAATGTATAGAGGTATGAGGAACAGGGTGTAAAGTTCACTCATACTCTATAGAAAAGGGAGGATCCTCCGACCAGACGGGTATTGTGTCTGGCGGGCAACTGCCCAACGATTGATGTTGGGAAATTGTATCTATGTTAGTTGCGCGGTAAACTCTGCTTGCGAGATGCAGGATTTGCGTGACGTCAGTATGACGCGTTGTTCGCATGTTGTTGTTGGCGTTGTAGATACCGCTACAAATGCTAACAAGGTTTTCAATGCAATTATATTTTACATGGTACATTGTTGAAATAGAACTGCGTTTTTTTCTGTATGGGATTCAACTAACACAGGAAATGGGTAGCTGAAATATTGGTTTTTAATATACCACAGCTGGGCAGAAAAAAACAATGACTCTTGAATTTGATACAGGTATGTACAGTTAATCGCATATCATTGGCGGTGCCTTTATGTTGTTGTAGTAAGGGTGACTTTTTTAGACATTTACGGTTGACTTTACTCCCACCTGCGTTCATTGACCCAACAAGATTTCTCCAAGACAATATGCAAAGACTATGAGACTACGTAGCGTACGTATTCAGTAACAATCCACAAAACCAGCCCATTATCTATTCAAACAACTCAAAGCTGAAACAGGTAAACCGAAACCATTACATAAAACAGGTTTACTCAAAAATTAATCAAACGTAATTTCCAATTCAATTTGCCGCGCTCCGTTCTACACAAAATAGATGCGGTCGGACCGCGGCTTGTGCCCGTCAGCCACACACTTACGTGAACTTTAGGGTTTGCGTACATGGTAACAGCATAGGGCCTGTAACACGAGCACGAACTCTAGTCAAAAAAGAGAAAATAACTGCGGGGTAATTGCGTACGTACTAACAATTGCAATGCTATTGGTTAGGCTGGAAACCGACCCCGACATAGTTGGGAAAAGGCTATGCAAATTGATTGGCTAACAATTATCGCAATGCTTTTCATTTTGACAATTCGACAACATTCATTGCGTTATTTACGTTGTCGAGTAAAGGAATTTTTCAAACATATGGGGCAATGTTGACGGCCTGACGATAGGGTTGGCGCAGTGGGTGAGCGATCGACTGCTGCGCTGCGTGTCGCGGGTTCGATTCCTGCACGGAACAAATATTTGTATTGCCTACAGGTAGTTGTTCCGGGTCTGGCTGTTAGTGTATGTGAGTTTAAATGTTTGAAAGCGCACTCACGATACAAGAGTAATTCTTAGAGTGGAGCAACGTTTAAAAAAAAATGGTGTCATATTGTGAAAGAAAAAGATTGTAATGCAATAGGGGTGCTATTCGTTATTAAAGTCAAAAGTCAAAGTCAAATCATTTATTTCAAATAGGCACATAAAAGGCACTTTTGAACGTCAAAAATAAAATTAGAATAAAATTGATTCTAGTCGCCCCTTCCAAAAGGTAGTTTTCGTATGGAGAAGAATGGGCAAGAAACTCCACCGTTACTCTTTTAAAATGTTTTACAATATATTGCATACATTATTTATATAATTATATGTGAAGACGATGCACCCAAAAATAAACTTACTATACCACAATAGGTAAAAGAATTAAAATGGATAAATGTAACCATGACATATAGATCAACTATGTGATAGATACATGGTGCTCACATATTCACAAACATTCCAAACGTAGACGATTTTCATAAATAAATAAGGAGTAATAAGTCCGGGTGTGACCCCAAGTAATAACAGAATGTAAATCAATGTCAAAAAAAAAAAAAAAAAGAATAAATTATACAATTACATTAGCAACCAGTTTGATTTTGTCTAGACTCTAGAGATTGTCCTATGGAGCAAGACCAGCATGTTTCCAAGCATTCTTATCTTGGATATAATCCTCTAATTTGTAATATCCTTGCTTACAAAGTGTAATTTTAATATAAGTTTTAAATTTTCTTTCATTTAATTGCAATATTTCACAAGGTATCTTGTTGTAACATCCAACACAGTACCCCATAAAAGATGTATGAACTTTAGATAATCTGAAAAAAGGTTGATCTAATTTATCTTTATTTCTAGTATTAAAATTATGTCTATCACTTATTTTATTAAAAAGATGTTGATTTTTTCTTACATACATAATATTTTCATAAAAAAAGGATTAATATTATGACGGTACCTGAATTGGCAAGGTACCGTCATAATATTAATCCTTTTAAATAGTTCCCTAAGAGATTCGCGGCGACGTAGATTGTAAATGGCTCTGACAGCTCTCTTTTGCAAAATAAAAATGGATTCAATGTCAGCAGCCCGACCCCACAGTAAAATGCCATATGACATAATACTGTGGAAGTAACTAAAATAGACCAAGCGCGCGGTTTCTTCGTCTGTTAATTGTCTTATCTTTCTAACAGCATATGCGGCCGAGCTTAGCCGCCCCGCAATAGATGTTATATGAGGTCCCCATTGTAATTTCTCGTCTAGCGTGATTCCTAGGAAAACTGTCCGATTAACAAATTCTAATTTTTGGCCATTCAATACGATGTCACATTCGCTACTTCTAACATTAGGTAATTTAAATCTAATGCATTTTGTTTTTTTTTCATTAAGTACTAAATTATTAACCGTAAACCAATCTTGGACCTGAAGAATAGAGTTATTCACGTCGTCAAGATTTTGTGACCGTCGGTCTATTTTAAAGATCAATGATGTGTCATCTGCAAATAACACCATCTTCGGTTGATTTTGAAGTAATTGGGGTAAATCATTAATATAAACTAAAAAGAGGAATGGACCCAATATCGAACCTTGAGGAACGCCCATTGTCATTTCAGAACCCAATGAGTTTACGGCATTTACTTGGATTTTAACCTTTCTATCTTTCAGGTATGATCTTAACAAGTCAAGTGCTGTTTTCCTAATCCCATAGTGCTCGAGTTTCATCAGAAGTGTTTCATGGTTTACGCAATCGAACGCCTTAGAGAGATCGCAAAAGATTCCAATAGCATCTTGTGCTTCTTCCCAGGCGTTAAAAATGTTCTTCATTAGGGTAACACCGGCGTCAGTGGTACAACGCCCTTTGGTGAAGCCGTACTGGTGTTCATGAAAGATGTAATTTTTATTAAAGTGACGTAACATTTGATTGAGCATCAACTTTTCAAACACCTTACTGAGAACTGGCAGAATTGACACAGGTCTATAATTGTTGGGATCTTTACTATCACCGGATTTGAACAATGGTACTACTTTACTATGTTTCATAAGATCCGGAAAGACTCCTTGGTCAACACTGGTGTTAAATATGAAAGCTAAATAGGGCGCAATGGTTTCGATGAGAGATCTACATACTTTTACAGACATACCCCAGAGATCTTCTGTTGATTTAATTTTAAGATCTTTAAAAGCTCTTATAACAGCCTGGGGGTTTGTATGCTGAAACCTAAGCTCCGAAGGGCATGCCTTTACATTCCTTTTAAGTAAGGCAGCAGAAAGCGTGGGGGAAGAATTTAAAGCTTCAGTAGTTTTAAGGGGAATATTAGCAAAGAAGTTTTCAAATTCCTGAGCTATTTCTACATCTGAATTGATGGGGCCATGTGCAGTCTCTAAATTAAGTTCACTATTTCGCTGTTTTTTCCTACCTGTTTCATTATTTATTATTTGCCAGGTAGTTTTTATTTTATCATCAGCTGATTTTATTTTATTGCTTATATAAAGAGCTTTAGCTCTTTGGCACACCCTTTTAAAAGTTTTTGAATATTTTGCAACATACTGATGAAAGTTCGTATTTTTCATATGTTGCTTTAAGCCATACAGTTCAAAAAGTTTTTCCCTGCTTTTACGAATACCTGGAGTAGCCCAGTCACTGAATAAAAACTTTGTGTAAATACTTTTAGTTTTCAGTGGAAAAGTGTCATAAAATTGCGAGTTTAATAGTGAAAAGAACTCGGCGTAGAACTCATTGGGGTCATCTATATTATTAAAACTCTGATCACATAATTTACTGGCCAAAGAATTATTTAATTTCTCTAAATTTTTACATGTAATTGGCCTAAACCTTATTTCAATTTTTTGTAAAGGCCTATAGGAGCTAAATGTTATTATTTGTCCACTGTGATCAGATGGCAACTTATCTACAATTCGTTTGTGTATGTAATCGCAATTACAAAAAATATTATCTATACAAGTGGCAGAAGAAGCTGTCACTCGGGTTGGTTCCATAAACACATTGGACAAATCAAATGACCCAAAAAGACTCAATAATCTGACAGTATTCGAGTTATGTTCCAATAAATTAATATTAAAATCGCCACATACGATTATTGACTTACTACTAGTACTAAGCTTCTTTAAAACATCTTCCATTACAGAATCAAACACCGATAGATTCTGGTAACTAGGAGGTCTGTATACGCATACTATAACATGCTTATCGAGCTCAACACAGGACAATTCAATCATGTGTTCAACAGACAGCCCGATGATGTCTTTACGTTCTTTAGATTTAATAGAATTTTTAAGTAATATTAATGACCCGCCATGTATCATACGTTTTCGGCTGAAATGGCTAACTACACGATAATTTTCATAATTAATTGACATTACTTGATAATCTTTCAACCAATGCTCTGTTAAACAAATGACATCAAACTTGGTGTCTTCCAAAAACAATTCTATTTCCAGTAATTTAGAAGCGCAACCTTGGATATTTTGATTAAATAATTTTAAAATATGTTGCACACCCTTTACTTTCTTAGTATTATTAATTATATTGCCAGAAGATACCTTTTTATTATTCTGTATTAATAATTGGTTATTTGAAGGGGTAACTTCTGTTGTCTCACTGACTAGTTTAAATTATTATCAGGAGATAGCTCCACAACTACAACTGGAGAGTCTAGATTGCCCGTATAAGTTCCAGCAGGAGGGAAATACCCTATCTGACTGGTAGTGGCCTCCAAGGATGTTGCCATTGTAGGTGGAGCCTCCTTTGTACAATATGATGATTCACAATCAATCACAATGTTGTTAGTAAAACTATGCAACACAGATTTGTCACTAATACTAGAATTTGTTACATTAGCTATAACCTCGTTAATATTATATGCTATCAACATAGCAATCAGATGTCTACATTGCCCAGACAGAGATAAAGTTCTCTGAGTTAACTTAAAACCACTAACAAACTTGTTAGTGTCAAAATACAATAATTTGTCACTATGACAACATGTCAACTTGTGAATAGTATTATTCAACTTATAAATGTAATTATTTATTATTAATATATTTATTATTATTATTAAAATATTATTATTATTAATAGTACTTACCTATAAATATAAAGCAAATTGGGGTTCTCAACATGTTCTTGCTCTGTTACAGAAGGATGCTGTTAATAAACCTGTAGATACCAGTCCCGTATCCGGCTTGAAGGACCAAAAAATATCGAGGTTAATACCTTCGAAACTCATGATTTATTAAGAACGACTAAGTTGTAGTGGACGCTTGTTTGAACCAATAAGAATAATTTGTTTGCTGAAAATACGGGTTTCACCACATGTAAAAATTTGTGGTTTATGCACAGTCCATACTTTGCTGATTCAGGGAATGCAAATTAGTTTCACATTAATTATATCTAGTTAGGTACTTATTTTATTATTTATATTTTTAATATAAATTACAAGACACACACTAAAAAACTATAATATTATGTTTTGGACTGAATCAGTATACTAATTTGGCAATATCAATAATAGAGTTCTTCCAAGTACCCACATTTAACGATGACTGGTATGCAATCAACTCCTTATTACTAGTTGCCAATAGCAACGCTATTCCTGACAGTGGCGCTAGGGTGGTAAGTGAACGACAACCCTTACCCGGATTGCATTTTGTGGCATTGCCTGCGTCTAAACAGAATTTTGTATGAGAACTATAATTTACGTTAGCAGGGATATAAATAGGAACCTTCTTATTTGAGGAAATATGAATTGATATTAACTGTGTGCAGTAGCACGAAGTGATTCCCTACAATTAATTTTACCTTAGCGTAGTCACATCCTATCATAATTATTATTACTCTAGTTTATAGAATCTAATTTATATTTACATAACGCGTGAGCATAAGTGTAAGCTGCTCTCAAAACGGTGAAGGAAAACATCGTGAGAAAACCGGCATGTCCTAGAACCAAAAATTTGAAGACATGTAACATCTAGCAAACCGCACTGGGCCCGCGAGGATTACGGCCCACTTTCTCGCTCAGAGAGGCCAGTGTGGCTGTGTCCCAGCAGTGGGAATTTTATAGGCTGATTATGATAAATCAAGCGATAGATTTATTGATGATGATGATGATTGATGATTATAAATTGAGAAGGAGGTGGCGTTCTATAGTTTCTGAAGAAGGCGTGAATTTATGTATGTAAACTGAGTAGCAAATTGCAAAGAAATTACTATTGGGATTACTATTTTGATAAGATTTCATATAGTTATTTATATAATGCAGACCTTGATTGTAAAATTCAGCAAAAGTAAAACCGCCATCCGAAAATCCAGGTACTTTGAAAACAAAATGGCAGCAGACAAAACATTAAAAAGTAGAGAAAATTCACACTACGCCAGCTTTTCATTGCAGCAAGATAACAAAGTACGGCAGAAAATCTCGTTTCGAATACACTGTCGTTTATTTGAGTTGCCAAACAAATGGCGCCTTTTTGTGTCCGCAATGAATGGGCGCAGGCTGGACTGCACATTTTGACGCCAAAACTTTCGATCCGAACACTGTTGATTGTCAATTGTTCTAGCAGGAAGGTACTAGGACTGCACACGAATGTAGGTATTGGAAAAATGTAAGGATTCCATAACGTATAGGCGTTTCTATACCCCTGTTTGACGTTTGTTGTTACCTTAGTCCTACTAATATTATAAACGCGAAAGTTTGTATGGATGGATGGATAGATGTTTGATACTCTTTCACCCAAAAATTACTGAACGGATTAGAATGAAATTTGGCACACAGATAGTTTATAACCGGGATTAACACAGAATACTTTTATCCCGATATTCCCACGGGATCGAAACTTATGCGGGTGAAACCACTGGGGGCAGCTAGGTATTTATATTTTTGCATACTGAAATAACCGACTATTGGATACATTACAATTTGCAAAATGAAATAAATATTCGATGTATTCTAAAAGCTTCGATTTCACCTATGTTTTTTCGTTGGATAGTTCGTCCAATCATTGAGCTCCTCCTCGTATGTTAGAGTTGAGCTACGCGATTACTGACAAATTCAGGCACCGACTGGACACGTCTTTCCTCAAAAGACACTAGTCTACATGGTCCTCACGTGATCTGACCAAGATTATATCTGCACTAGTATTAAACGGTAACTGGATCGTGGAGATCAGATAGGCAGTCGCTCCATGTAAAACACAACACTGGTTCTCCGGTTAGACTGGAAGCCGACCCCAACGTAGTTGGAAAAAGGCGAGGGTAGATGATGACCTAGCCTAACAAAAAACATAAAACAAATTACCTATTAGGTACCCATATCACGGAAACACTTTATCTATTAGGTAAGTACCTAGGCTATCGTACATGGTAGTCTTACACAGGATACATTAGAAACTTGACTAGCCTGCTATCGCTGCCAAGTTCGAAGCGCAGGCTGATAGTTCAACTATCTAGTTCAGTCGAACACCTTCAGGATTAGATAAGCCTTCAAGTGTTCAACTGTAATGAAAGGATGTAATGTAGATAAGAAGAGACCAATAGACTATCTTAGATATGACCGTATTTTGTAAAAGTACTTGCATAAAGCAATGGGTTTTCCGCTGCAAATTTATCTTGGAAAGAAACAAGTTTATTAGAGGCTATTTTACTTGCACCGATCGGTACCGACTTATCTGTATCGAGAATCCGCGTATTTATGTATGCTGAGATAGAAGCCTTTTGGCTTCGTGTAGGACTTTCTATTTAATTTTAGTTTTTTTATTTTTGTTATGTATTTGGTTTTTTATTTTTGACTGTGTTTAGTTTTTTCTTTCTATTTATTCACACTCCCTAAAACAGGATATATAGTTGCTCCTTCATGCTCCGTTTGTCGAAGAATAAACAACCATATTATAATGATAAGTATTTGATAAATGAAAGCTCAATACCTTATTTATTCCATTGAAATTTTCTGAAAGAGTTTACCGACGAATCCATCGTATTATTCCACGAAGTTAAAAAAGAAGCTCATAATTCTTATAAAACATCTCAAAACGAAACCGAATAAAGTATAATTAATTCAATTCAAACATCTTAATAATGATTTCCTTGTGTATTCGGATAAAGATTTTATCCAACTTTGTCAAGAACAGTAGGTACCAGGGTAACAGGAAATATGAAGAGCTTCAATATTTATTTCAACTCCTCAAGTAATATGAGATGATGACGTGTTTGGCTTGTACATATTCAAATAATATTAGATTTCCACAATGGCATTTTACTGGTTTTAGTTATAAAGTGCCTAATTTTGATTTCTACCTATAGATAATCATACAATTTATTGATGTGTAGTATTGCAATGTTTGTTTGTTAAAATTATAATTTTAGTACAACATTGATAATGTCTCTAAACCAAGCCTACGTGGTCGTCGGTTTTGATATAATTATCACAATAAGCTGCCACTACTAATGATATATTTTTAAATTGCCAAACTTAAGTGGCACGCAGAGCAGATGGCCGATGGGACCGAAAGGTACTGGATTGTCAACTGCGTACCGGAAGACGTAGCGTTGGAAGGCCTCCTACAAGATGGACCGATGACTTGGTGAAGGCCGCAGGAATTCGCTGGATACGAGAAGCACAGAACCGTCGAAGTGGCGATGCTTGGGCGATGCCTACGTCCAGCAGTCGACGTCTTTTGGCTGAAATGATAAAACAGAATTTTGTAAGTTGACACAGACAGCGCAAAAAAATAGCGCAGGAAAACATAAAACAACGGAAATCTAGAACAGCACCCTAATAGGCTATTTTCCTAAAAAAATCTAATTAGTCCGTCAGTTAGATTATCAAAAAATATTGAACCCGTATTTTTTCTTTTGTCAAATAAATAAAAAATGATGAAGATATCGCCCGTTAAAGTTCCGCGTGACGTCACTTGCTTGCGACACTTTGCATTTTGCAAGCACGTGACGTCACGACCCCCCACTCCCAAATTTTGACGCGCTTTATCTTTGTCATTTTTTGTTTGATTGACAAAAGAAAAAATACTTGTCCATTATTTTTCGATAATCTAACTGACGGACTAATTATAATATTTTTTTTTTACAATCACAATCTGAATCATTTTGAAGGATGTTGCTAATCCATTGCTTCATAATATGTTCTAAAAATTTGTCTGCTCAACAACGTACAGAACGTAATGAATGTTGTTGAACTGTCAACATGAAAGCCATTCCTACTGTTAGTGTGTTACGCAATTACCCCGCAGAATAACATCCATATAACGACGAAATAAACTCTATTGATTATTCTATAGATACATAATGGCTGAGTGACACAGTACAACATATAACTATAAACAAATACGAATTAAACAATTCCATTTTCAATAACCATTACCTAGAATAAACTAATTTTGAAACGAATATTCGCTGCTGCGTACTAAATAAAGATCATTATTATTCCACACAAATTCATTCACAATATGGAATCCAAAATAATATGAGGATCATAATAAAACATTCGTTCAATATTGTGAGAGATCGCTAAATGTTTGTCGAGATCAGACACACAAATATTGCGTTTCCCTCCATCTTGAGAGCAAACTAACATGGATGAAAATGTTTCTTTATATATAGTTATGAGTCAGGATCTTGTTGTGCAAGGAAGTTGCATTTATTGATGTGTGCTTTTTGGTAAAATAGTAAATTCAAAGTTACACAACACTTCAATTTTAATAGCATGATAACATGATCTGAGGGGCAATTCTCGTAATTTAAAAAACGTTCACACTTGATCTCAGTCTCAATCTGCCAAAAATCCTCTAAAATCCCTATATTTTTGACCATTTTTTGACATTGATTGTCGCTGAGATGAGATTGCAACTAGATTTTGAACGTTTTCAATTACGGGAATTGGCATTCTGGCCAAGATTAATTACGTGTGGGCTTTAAAAGAGATTTTGACCCCTGAGTTTGTTTCGCCATTTCTTCTTCGAGGTGGTCAGATAGCAAATGTCAATGTCCACGTAGTTCTTTTTAATATGACTTGTAAAAGTGATTCCATTTTTCCTAATGAAAAATTTCATATATTACATTAAAAAAAACCGTCGCCTAGAATTTACTAATTAACTTGCAAATGGCATATGTAAAATATTAACATAGCCTCAAAGGAAAGTAACTTAATAGAGTGCAAGTGTTCTCCACAACGCTCACCGCCACATAATATTTCGCAAGAATAACTAGCAATGAATACTAAAATTAATTATTGTTGATATTGTTGAAGGCCAACATGATCACGTTTACTCCTCTACCGATCATTTTTTCTCCTGACAGTTCATTATATTTATAAGTATGTATTTATTTATGTATTAGTATATATTCTTGTATTTTATACTCATTTCCTAGATAAATAACCCGTATGTTGCACCTGCCATTATTTGTCACACCCTAAGGTTGACTGGTAGAAAATGCCTCAGCCATTAAGTCCGCCTTTGTACAGTTTTTTTTTAGTTGTGCATAAAGTTTTAATAAATAATAAATAAACATGACCTGAAAGAGCCAATATGCAATTCCTAGTGCAGATGTCCTTCTGTTTCAGGAGCGTTATGTAGAAATTAAAAAGCTGTGAAGACTTTAGACTGATTTTTTAAATACGTATGTATCAGATCAACGTTCTCCATAGGACCAACATTAAGACCATCATCAACCAGACGGACGGACAGTCAGACTGACAACGAAGTGATCCTATAAGGGTTTTGTACGGAGTACGGAACCCTAAAAATGAATATTTTGTAGGTACCATTACTTCCATATAATTTTAAACTAGTTTTATAAAATGAAGTTAAAATATATTGGCAAGGGTAGCTTGCATATATCGTAACAAATAAAATTTTATATAATTTAATTCTTTTTTAAATTTTATTGTGTGATAAAAGCGTGTGTGTTTAGTTTTTTTTTTATTATAATATTTATATATAATTGTCATTGTTCAAACTAAATGAAGTTGGTTGAGTAAATCTGGTCTTAAATTACGTGGAATTAATGGCAAAGGTTTCAAAAGTACAATATGGAACTCAACTATAATCACGTGAAACTAAATAGTTGCAGCAGTTCCATATGAAAGAAATGTCGGGCTACAAAACAGTTTAAAATTACATGGAAATAATGGTACAAAATATTCATTTTGTAGGATGCAATAGTTCCATGTGGAACTAGCTACATGGAACTACTGGGAATGAAGGTAATCGATGACGATATTGGTCCCATCGAGAAAGTTGTTCAGTTTGATGGTCTGTATGTACAAGACGCCAGCAGGTCAAGCTACCCAAAACTGTCAAATTTTCCTAATCAATCTTGAACCTTAATACTTTAGAGATAAAGTTGAAAATCTATTAAAGATATTTGACAGATTGTAGTAGTTTGATGTGCTGGCGTCTGAACGAGTATGTTATATTGAAATCGCTTTTCGTGTATGTCTGTGTGACCGAGCAAAGGAGCAGTCGTGGCCCAGTGGTACCAACCCTGATTTACGAGTTATAGGTCGTGGGTTCGAACCCAGGCAGGCGCTTTACTTTGTGTAAATTATTTCATCACCACTGCTCTTAAAACGGTGAAGGACAACATCGTGGGGAAACCGGCATGTCCTAGAACTACAAATTCGAAGACATGCGACATCTACCAACCCGCACTGGAACCGCGTGGTGGATTATGGCCCTGACTATTCTCAATCACAGAGAGGAGGCCTGTGTCCCAGCAGTGGGAACGTTATAAGCTGAGTATGATGTGTGACCGCGTTGGTTTTTCTAAACTACGCAATGAATATTGATGTCACCATAATACATACAGAGAATATTTTATTTGTTAAGTCGTAAAAACGAAGATGTGAATAGAGGTCAAACAAAGTTAATTACTAAGTGTCGCCTTCAACAGGGGAAGAGCGCTGGGGGCCTAAAAAGGCCAGTTTAAGCAATACCTCTAAAAGCTATTCATTTCCTGAATTCCCAGCAGATCATTATCAATTCCTCTAATTTTCGTCAAATTTCATTTCATATTTGGTGTAAGCATGAATTGCCACATGAAAAAAAAAACCGTAATTTTATCGGTAAATTTTTCATTACAGGTTTTATTAATCAAATTGGTTTTTTTATTTCTACAGTTTAAATGTTATTTCATTGTGATATGAATTGCACACAGATCATATTATAAATTGTCAGTTATATGATTCATATTGTTATCCTATTATGATTCTGCCAAACTGGCCTTTTTAGGCCCCCCGATAACTTTATCGGATGAATTATTTTGAATTTTTGACAATTCTTCCATACGAAAACTGTCAGACGTCAATTTCAATCCACGAATAAAAGTTATCTGTCGATTGAAAAATCCGCCCTTAGACTTACAACTATATTTAGACTTAAATATAGTTAAAATTAATTAATACGACTAAACGCTGTCAAAGCAATGTACTATAAACAATTCCAGCCAGCTAAAACTAAACCACACAAAAAATACAAGTCGATAGCAATATCGTTTATGCAGCATTGTACAAATTGCTGCCTGGCGATATTAACATAGTTGCTGTTCACAATAACTGGGAAATATGGATATGTGGCCGAGTGCGCCGGTGAAATATGTGTCTGTGCGGGTTTGGGCTAAAAGCTTTCTAAGCTGCAGTTAGATTGGGGTGCAATGGGTGCAGGGATCATGATTGGTTAAGCCTCGATGGTCCAAAATGATGATCATTTTTGTTTCGTACTACTAAGTTCCGTCACGAAAACTTAATCTGTAGAACTATAAAAAAATACTGGGTCAAATTAATTTAGCTAGCAAAACTCCGCAGACGTGATGGGTATCTATATTATGTAAGCACAACTAAATAAAAATGAAAAAGATTTGTTTTTTTTGGGGTCAACGATCTCTTGTTGTAGGTAACCTGAATTATGAGTTTTTTTATTGTGTTTAGATATCGATACTTTAATTTAATCCTGTATAGTGTCTGTTGTGTTGTGACATTATGTCTCTATTATTTATGGCTTCTCACAACACATTGTAGGCTTTTAATTAATAACGTTTTAAATGTTTCCTGAATATAATTTAGGTAAATCTCTGCCAGTTACCTTTATCATCGTCGTCCTGCCCTGTCGTTACTTACATATTATATTTAAATGAATAGCGATTTTCTGCATTTTTTACGATAATTTTTTTTTTTTAAATATCCACAAACTTCTGGAACAGGTAGGTATTTAATTTTATGATAATAGCACTATCTACAAGACTGCAATCCTAGCGAAAAGTGATACTTACCTCTTAGCCAATCTTAAAAATACTATAATCCTAGGCAAGGAGCTAGTTACGTAAGTGAACTCTCGTGAACCTCTATAAACGATCCTGTGAAAGACGTGCTAACGCCGACATTTCCTCTAAACCAGTGGTTTTTCATTTAATTAGAAGTTTTATGTGGCACTTAAGTGAAACTGCTAAAATAATAAAGTTTATGAAAAATACCATTTGCTCCCCGTTGTCTGTGGACTGGACGCTTTATGGGATCATGTGGTTTTAAATTGTGATGTGTGATGCTGGACCTTTTGACACTCGATTAGTTACGGAATGATAAATGAATTTACTTCTGTAAGGCCGAATTTTACCAAACTTTTATACCTAGAATAAGTCTTACCCTGAGAATAAATTTTGAATTTTTGACAGTTTTTCCATACTAGACGTCACTGTCAGACGTCAATTTTATTCCACGGATAAAAGATAACTGACTTTGGAAAATCAGCCCTTAGTAGGTTTGTACAAAGACTTTTACACGTCAATAATAATAAAAAAAAACTAGCTGAGGTCGGCGTTTCCTATCTGACTACTCTGAGAAGAAAGGCCGAAACAAACTCAGAGGAAAATCTTGGTCAGATACTCCTATCTACTTCAATATGGGAGACATCATTTATGTTGTCAGTAAACCAATAGGATCGTTTGAAGGATGTGCGTTAATTTCGTGAATGACCATGCATTTATAAAAATGTTAAGTATTTGTTACAAATTGGTATAGAAAATGATGTCTAAATCTTTAGATTCAATTAAAGGACCAAAATGAACGGATTTTTTTAAAGCGGAACTTTTTTGTTCTATGCCTTGTAAAAAAAAAAACAATTAAAAATGCGTGGTGCGAATCAAATCAGTCTATCCTATTCAAAACTTGTTCATTCATAGAACCGAATTCGAATTTCAAATCCGAATAAATTGTCGTTCGCACGCGGACCATAAACTCGTTATTCAAAAAAAAGGTTCCCTTTTAAAATTATGAAAAAAATAAGCATAAACTTCGCAGCAGTCGTGCATACTTCATAGTCGTGTGAGTTTCCAGAATTTTCCGCTTGAGTGCGCGCCGATCGTCGACTGCTTACATTATGTTGGAGAGATACGACGTAAAACTAATGTTATTGAGTTGTGAACTGTTTTAAATTTTATTTGAATTTCAAGTGTTTATTTTAAATATTTATGTTGAAAACGTGGGTAGAAATTATAAGTCCTACAATTTATATGTTTGCGTTTGAATGTGAATCAACGCAGAAACTGCTTCGCTCTGAAACAATGCTTCGCCGCCCGCCCGAACGTTATTTGGCTACGGATTACAAATCCAATCATTTCTATTATTTACTTTTTATTTGCTGAACTGCTCTCAAAACGGTGAAGGAAAACATCGTGAGGAAACATGAACCAAACATTCGAAGACTACTAAATCGTGGATTACGGCCCACTCCGGAATATTTTTATTTGCTGCTACAAAAATGATGTTAAAAATCGAATCAGTAGCAATATAAGAAAAGGAACCATTCCAAACAATGCGTGACTAATAGACCCTATTCAACAGAGTATGCATTTTCATAATCATCCCATACCTCACACAGTATAACTAGTAATCGTTTACGCAATAATCACAAGCAAAAGTTCCCTTATTAAGTGGGACCATTCATCAGTGCCAGTACGGAGCGCTCCGATATATTACTTATACATTCGCCACAAATGGCTAATCTGAACGTGGCGAGAAAACTTACCGTGTTTTGATGTATTACGGCGGAGATAGAGGTGGACGTAGCTAAAATATGTATATAGTGTTCAATTCTTAAAGGGCGTATGTCCAGTGACTTTTTACATAAATAGATACGTTTTGAAACTTTTTTGTGATTTGTACATATAAAAGAAAGCTGAGACTTGCGATTGCATTTTTTAAAATATGTGTACTTAATAATGAAAACTTTTTTTGAGAATCAAACTCTACCAAAGACAAAGCAGCAACATGGTGCTTTTTGTAACAAAAGCAGGAAGAGTATTTAAAAGTTGCAGAAGCATAACATTGGTAAATTAAAATCAACCATAAACGAATCAAACAAGGTTATAAGCTCGCATAAAACATTATTAAGAGGCAGTAAACTTTAAAACACTCCATTTGCATATTGACGGAAGCTCGTAATTTAATCCGATGTAAAACGGAACTGTTACTAATTCTCCATAACCAAGTTAAGTCTGCTTTTCATATTTTAAGTCTATTATCTATGCCTTCATAAAATCACACTCTAGTTTTCCACCGTGTTCGATACCAACTTTTGCAGAGCACTCTATTTATAAAAGAGATCGTAATTTCATTAGTACTCACAGAATGGTCTTAATGCAAAACGGAAACGCCTCTCCCTTGAGACAAACTCAATTAATTCCCTTTAAAACACGAGTCCCTCTCAATAAAAGCCTTTAAAATTTAAACACATTTTGACTATTTGAAAGATGGGGTGATATACATGACGGCTTTTGCTTCACAACACTTAATCTGGGTTCAAATAAAGTCTTCAATGTATTTTGAAAAGTGTGTGTGTGAAATGATAGGGTTGTGCTGTGCGCATGTCAGTGAGTAACTTGTTGGTTCGCCGAGCGTTGTTGAACGGCAGTGCGGCGCGGTACCGCGAGCGTCAGACTTGTGTCCGCTTGTGAACGTATCCGGACCACCGGCTTCCGAATCCGAAAATTTTCCGGTCGGTTTGTTTTCGAGCGCGTTCAATTTTAATTTTGAATGGAGATTGATTTTGTTTTATTTATTCTATTGGAATTTAGCTACACTTTTATTTATTCTGAGAATGGTTTTGTATAATCTTTATTCTAATTTTATGTAATTTTAAATCTAGATTTTTATCACAAGTTACTTTTAAAAATGTGAACTTTAAAAAGTATTACCACTGTCTATGCTCAATTCCACTTTCAAATACGAAGGACGCTAAAATGGATACAACGTAAACAAACTTTTGCTAACCCAAAACATGTGTTAAAATGTACTCAAAAGTGAAAATAAAATGACTTTAAAGTGAAGTGTATAATGGCAGCTAAAATTCTTGTTATCGCTTGGGCGGCCTGGCTAGCGTTGCCATTGGCAACGGGCCATCTGAATGTACTCATCAGCCAGGCTGAAGTAATGAAGCTGTTAGGTAAGTCTCAACTTGATTACTCTTCGAATATCTGAATTTGGAACAGTTATTGAATTTGGAACTATCGATTTGTGGAAAGGGACCGTTGTTGGCTTTGAATTGTAATTGTGTAGTATTGGAAAAACTCTGTTGTATTTTTATTGTTTTTGTTGAGCAATTTTAGTTTGGAAACAGTGCTTGTTTATTTTCTGGGACAGTTTCATTTGCTTTAAAGTTTGGTGGGTAGTAATTATTCAGTAGGTATATAATAGTGTAGCGAAATTTTGGTTAAACCTCAATAATGAGACTATGAAAGTGCAAATGTTAGTCTGCCTGTGAAACTGAATCCAGATAGGTAATACCTGAAAAAGGAAACAGGTCATTTTACATCTTGTCAAATAATGTCAGTATAATTAGTAGCAAGTAGTATATTATAATTAATAGGTACAAGCGTATAGAGCAAACATACGTATGTCATAAGTCACTGTTTTTAAGACTTATTTACTTAGGTACTACTTAGTTATTAGAGTTTTTCTATCAATGACAACATAGAAAGAACTTTATTTGAATACGATTGTAATTTCAGTAGTATTTTTATTCAATTGATTTTATTTCGTTCGTTTTAATTCGATTGAAAACACTCGGTTTAAATGGGGTTTGCGTTGTAGTATTCCTCATAATGATGTTGAAATTACTAATGTATATCTACTTAGTTGTTAAAAACAACTTCCTAATTATACGATCGCAAAAAAAAATATATATATAAATCCTTTTATAGATTTTCCTAACCGGAAGTCCCACTGGCTTTTTATCCCGTATGTACCTGCCATGTTTTGTCTATGCATCACCCTAAGGTTGACTGCTAGAAAATGCGTCAGTCATTAAGTCCGCCTTTGTACAGTATTTTTTTAATTGTGCATAAAGATTTAATAAATAAACTCTCACTGAAATAAAATTCTTATCGATATTTTTTTTTTGTATCTACTCTACAAAACAAAAAAACAACACAGCAAAGAAAACACACTAATTTCCTAAAAATACAAATACGCCAATGAAACTTAACCTTACACTCCATTAGTCGCCAATTTTACTAAAACACTTTTCCTCGTTACTTCCGTACACAAACAAAGCCCAATGACGTCACCACACATTTTACCCGACAGCCAAAGAGGGGGAGGTAATGTTTGTTTCTATTTACACACGACTCATATCTGTGACACTATCGAAGTATAGAACACAAAGGGCCTTGCTTCAGACGTCATCCCCAGTTTCCGAAGATCAAAAAATGTAATTATCTACCCTCGATCTACCCCAACCATTTATATTTGTTCTACAAATTCGACGTATTTCGTACGCAATTTGGCGGGTATCCACTGTTTGACACTAAACGGTAAAGATAGGAGGGGTGGTTTTTAGAAAAAGATTGAGATATTATAAGAAAATAAAAAAAACGTTTACTTTTTCTACATTTTAGAAAAGGAAGCGTGAAAAAGAACTATTTTTAGGTATCCAGTCAAACTAAGAAATAATAAATTCATAGATAGAATAATCTTTATTATGTATATCATAAAAATTGCAGACATAAAGTATGTAGAAATTTTACATGGAATTTCACATGTTACATGGCGTATTTACCAATTTCCAATACAAAATAATTTATCATAAATCACACACGGATGGCTGTGTAAAAGTAATTGTCACACATATAAGTATTGTCACTTTAGGTATTTATTTTAGTTATGACCTAAGTGTAGGTTATATATTATTTCTTTTGATGAATTTAAACAGGCAAAACTAAGTTATTTAAAATCTCTCTCTTTTAACTTAAAGCTTCTAATATAGGTATGACATTTAACCCCGTAGGTAATTTTATTCTTGCCGTACCGTGAAACAACGGAAACACGTCCCCAACTCCACTCCACCACTAGTTTATTACTTTAGGGAGCTCGCGACATCAAGACTATCCAAATTGGAATCTTATTACAGATAAAAGAAACTTGCCACCGAGCAATGCATACGCAACAAACCCGAATAAGTACGAATATTTCCGATTGAGTCGTAAACCAACATGTCACGAGATAAACGGAATAAATATAAGTATAATAGTTACTGTTATGGTAGATGTCCTGTAATATTTTTGGCGCTATCTCGTTGGTAGGAAAATTCTGCTGTGTTGGAGGGTAAATGTAAGGAGATTCCTTTTTTGCAAAATTGTGGGAAGGGCTTTTCGAATAATTCGTATGATTTTATGTAGTTTTGGGTAGATACTTTAACAAGAAAAAAAAAAAGAAATTTTATTGAACTGATGGCTGATTTTTCAACCGGTTAACCGCTTAAATTATTTTGTAAGTAGGTTTTGCATAAACACTTTTACTGAAACTTGAATTTGAAAAGAAAATGGCGGTTTGACAATTATTTTCTATACAAAAGGAGTCAAACTGCAATTTTTATTCATCAAGTGTAAGTTATCTGAAGTTTGCAAATAACGAAAGTTTGCAAATAAACAAAACTACGACAAAAACCAACTAAAAAGGAATAAACAAAATAACATCGGTTGCGGTTTTCGTATAACCAGAAATTTCTAATGTCATGTAATTAAGGCATAAATCATAAAGATTACGAATGTGTTCTTTGCTTTGCGACAGTCGAGTAAAAGTAGGCTCTAAATAGATATAAAATAACACTTGTAGAGGTAACTTTTTAATTCTTATTCCGCACGGTTTCAGTAAGTGCCAACTTTTATTGAGTAACTTTTTGAAAACTTGTAATTAAAATCGTTGTTCAGAAAATGACGTTTTCCTTCAACCGAATAAAGTTATTGTAGCTAGCTGTATTGTATGACTCTTTTTACGTCTTTATTTTTGTCAATAAACTTACGACCCGCCCCTGTTTTGCATGGTTTTTACAACTTGACAAATCATCGTAATTTCTTTATCATATGCTTAGTTAAGTCGATATTAATTTATTGTACATACAGGGTGGCAGGGACATCGACGCGCAAACTGTAACCATGGATTTAGCACATGAGTTTAGACCCCATAGCTTCGAAATTTTTCGTCGGTTATTAAAAAAAATATTGCTGTTCCATACATTTTGACCGCGTAGATATTGCACTTTTCTATGAAACAGTTTTTTTTTTGTTAGCAGACGGATAATTTCTACGCTATGGGGTCTAAACTCATGTGCTGAATTTATGGTTATAGTTTGCGCGTCGATATCCCTGCCACCCTGTATAAACCATTCGGAAGAAATTCTCTAAATTATGAAAACCGCATCAATATCTATAGAGCAGCTTAAAACAAAAGCGTGGTGGAATACAGTCACCCATCTCACAGTGCGGGGTAATTTATAATATGTACCAGCTACCCAGCATGCGATGTACCTAATTGTTTTTTTTGTTGTTAGGAACCTTCTCCGGCGCGCACATAATAACTTACCAAAGTGTCGAAGAAACAATCGGTCGAGCCATTTTCGAGTTTTTGCGAGACTAACGAACGGCTATTGCTTGTTATTTATAAGAAGAAGATACGAGTATATTATTTTGAATGTCGTTCATTATAGTTAAAATAGTTACTATGTACAGCCAAACTAAAAATAAATCATGAAATAAACAAGAGAGATGAATCATATTTTAGTTATAACAGTTGGAACCACAATAAATGCCTATAAAATAATCTCTAATCAAATTCCAAGAATGATTCATCTCGAATCAACCACAATTACAACATAGTTCAACAACCCGATCCTTCATTTGATCAACGAATGAACGAAATAAAATAACGACAAATGACAGCTAAGTGTCAAAAAATAATAGACTGCACTGACATCTGTCGGTGAGGGGAATTAATGACAGTTCAAACATCAATTTGGGAGGGACCTTATCGCGACGCGCCAGTATGGGGTGCCAACTACTTACGTCCAAGTATAAAGCAAGGAGGAACAGAAGGTTTGCTTGTGAACAATGGAACCTTTTGAAAATTATCTCAAGTTCTTCATTCAAATATATATTATATTTGAATGAAGAACTTGAGATAATTTTCAAGTTACGGAACAACAAACTGAATGTCATTCTTAACAAAGTTCAAATTCCATTGCAACTAAAAACTCATTAGGGCTTTTTTGTTACAAATGGTCACTCAAAAATCAACTTAGAATATATTTCACTAAAGTAGATAACTGATTCAGTAGCGATGGAATGTAAATTATCTGAGATTATGAACACTGCTATAGATGCATTGATGCCGAATGGAACAAAAACCTTGTTAGAAGTGAGCAGTCAGAGACTTCTGAGGTGTGACATTGTTTGGTTTTAGCAAATAAAATACAGCTGAAACTACTCTAAGATTACGTCGCGTCGTCTTAAAACAAAAAAACAACATGAGATTTGTATCTGTAATCAAACACGATTATGAAGAGCTTAATTAAGAAACATTTTTAAGTTAATTATTGCACTAACAATATTTGAACAGCGCTAGCTCTTTCTATCCATCAACTTGTCATAGAAATTGATAAATGACGATTGTGAGACAATTATTAGCTATCAATCAGGTATTTAAAAACTTGAAGGGTTCATCAAGACTACATAATATAAAATCATATTCAAAAGGCAGTACTCCTCGATACCGCTCGCATTGTGAGGAGGTTCCTGTCTCTGGAGCCATAGCCACCGGTAGTTCGTGCCCCCGACATCCTTGGATCACTATTTTTATATTTTTAAATGCTTTTCATATTTTTTTTATATTTTAAGAAATATTTAAAAATGTAATTAGGTATGCAAATAGATATATAAACGAAATAATAATAATAATTATTATTTATTTGTTCTAACTACAAATGAGGTCAATTGTGTTAGCTATCATAGCACACAGATTACTGACCGTAATAGGGACTTCTGCACCCTCATCTGCAATGTACCGTTTAGTCTAACAGGAGACTTATGTCTGCATACGTCGGGCAAGATAATTGGATACTGTTTTTTTACGCACATCTACATACGAATGCACTCAGAGAGGAATGTGACTGAAAGTGATTGGGATTTAATTAGTTTGTGTGGTTGCAGTCGGACTCGTTAGAGATTTTTGCATGTGTTATGTGGGCTTTGATTTATTAAATTAGTTTCTGTTTTTCATGGTATAATTCTTTGTTATAAAATTTTATTTTTTATAATAATGTCCAAGTATATATAAAGGAAAGAATCATAAGGCACCAAAAAACTCGTCCGCGACTTTGTCAACCGGAAAAGTGCCCAACGGGCAGCATTGCCAAGTTGTATGGCAATGCTGATTCTTTGTCCAAAATATAGGCCAATCGCTTGGCAATGTCTCGAAAAACTAAGTGGGCACTCGAACCCCATGGCCCTTTTTTTTTTAATTTCAGGTCATATCAGGTCTTTTTTTTTTTTGGGTGGGAAATCATCAAATGACCTCTCCCGCTCTGGGCTGAGCGGAAGGGCGTGTCAGACTTTTACTGACTAAAACCCACCCGTGTTCCTTCAGTTGCCTGTGCCAGGGGCCACGGTATCTCTTTCGAACAACCCGCGGCCCTGGCGGTATCGGCCCTAGCAGACCCCGTCAGTTCGTGCTGACATCTCTTTCCGGCAACCCCATGGCCCTAGAGTTGCAACCCCAAACGGGGTTATTTATTATTAGTTTAGTTTTTAAATTATGTAAATATAAAGTTTTGAGCGTAGCGTGGGAACCCCCGCCCCCCAACTACTCTAGACTAGATTGGACTTCTGGATGTGGAAGGCGAAGGACAGGGTGTTGTTGCGCAGCCTGGGACAGGCCGATTGATTGAAAGTTTTAATTGAAAACATGTAATCATACTTTTTCCAAATTATTCGCTTGTAATAAAAAACAAACAAATTTATTTATTTTTCTGATGGGGATGCTGTGCAATTTGGCCACACTACAGCTTCATTGAATTCCAATCTCTTTGTACTTTTCACAGATACTGTATACTACTCACATCGCGTTGATTTTCATATACGTACCTACACAACTAACATGGGAACGCATTCCAAACTTTAAATAATTGTAAAAAGGTTTAAGGGCACAGTTATAGGCTCAAACTAGTTTGCAGCAATCATGTTGCAGCAAAGATCGAATCAGATGCCATATCTCTCCAAGTTCCACATGGAACTTAAAAAATCTTATAAAATCTTGGAACTTATAAACGCTTTGGGGAACTTTCCCCAAAGCTTTTATTATTAACTAAAAGTTGTACGACTCTGTCTTAACCGTAATCGTGAATGGTTCAGTCGTCGAATCAATGCTCACGTACATAATGTTTAATGTTAATTGAGGTCGCGTTTCTGCCTATCCCTATGGGAAGAAGGTGTGAATTTATGTACGTATCATGCTTAAAATATTCATGCCTTAGCATGAATGCTGAACCTTTCAGTAAAAGGTAAAGTACAAGCATCATTCCCTACTTTTTCCACCTCTCACAAACAATTCTTAACAATATTATTATAGGGCTCATAAAAGGCCTCATATAAATTTATCAGCACGGATGTTTGCACCACATTATGAGGAAATAAACCACTTGTTGAGGTGATGCGTGATGGAGGAACATTATGGTGGCCCAAATTTATGGTGGAAGGTGATATTGATATCTCTGACCTTATTACCCTCCTAGTTTAGGTAGTGGTAGGTACGCCCACCACTTTACTAAGAGAGAATCAGAGTTTTTGTAAATTAAATTGTAATGTAATTTTTTTTTGGATGTTATAAATAATTTATTCTAATAAGTAATTCCGGGTTTTGTTTGGATTTGTCGGTTGTAGCCCAGAGTCCGGATTTAGGTGCGGTTGAGGGCAATAAGCTCTTATGGCCGATTCCTATAATTTACTTACCGTTATTGGTTAAAATTAAGACTCTTTTATCTTTACCAATAATGAAGCAGACCTCATAGCTTTGCATAGTAGATCCTCCCATTTTTCCACAAAAAATGATACAATTTGTAAGCAAAATGATTCGTTTTTGTTTATAGGATCCGGCGAAATGTGGGTGTGGGTGTGGGTGTGGGTATGGGTGTGGGTGTGGGTCACCTCTGCCTAATCCTATGCAGAACACAGACGTGATGTTATTGTGTTAAATATCGATGTAGATACATAATTAGTTTATTAATGTAAGTAAGAGCATGTTATTCTGCAATCTTACACACCCTCTTACACCCATTCACGCACACCTCCATCACAGACAAAGAGAGGACTGGATACACACCTAGATATTATATTAATAAATAAGTAAAAAAAAAACCAAATTCTTTTTTCTAAATTTTTACTTTATATGTTGAATAAGATATGTACATTCATACATGGGATCATTGCACTGTCATAATATGATACTTAATTTGTAACTCAAGGGAATCGCCACAATTGCGGCGATAAGTCCCCTCTTTGAGGAGTGGCTAGAGAGGCGCCACGGCGCCCTCACCTTCCGCCTGACGCAGGTCCTCACCGGACACGGTTGTTTCGGGAGGTTCCTGTTCAGGATAAAGCGGGAGGAAACGCCAGGGTGGGGATCGCCCGGAGGACACGGTGGATCATTCGGTGGAGGTCTGCCCAGCTTGGGCGGGGCCCCGCCGTGTCCTCGTGGCGGCGATCGGCGGCGGCGACCTCTCGCGTCCGGCCCTCATCCTGGCCATGGTACGGAGCGAGAGTGAATGGGAGGCCGTCACCTCCTTCTGCGAAGCAGTAATGCTTGCGAAGGAGGAGGCGGAGCGCGTGAGGGAGAGGTAATCGCTGCACCCTCGCGTGCCTAGCCGCCGCAGGAGACGCCCTGGACGGGAGTCAACAGCCGACTCCCGGCCACCGTAGGCGCGGGCTTGCGGGCGGCGAGCTATGGGCAGCTTGCCGCCCGGTAAGGACCAGGCCCGGGTCGACGGCGCGTTGCGTTCCACGCGCGCCTCAAAGAGCTGTCAGCACGAACTGACGGGGTCCGCTAGGGCCGATGCCGCCGGGGCTGCGGGTTGTTCGAAAGAGATACCGTGGCCCCTGGCACAGGCAACTGAAGGAACACGGGTGGGTTTTAGTCAGTAAAAGTCTGACACTCCCTTCTGCTCCGCCCAGAGCGGGACGAGTCATTTGATGATTTCCCACCCAGAAAAAAAAAAAAAGGGGATCGGCGTTGAAGGCTGAAATACAAGCTATGCCTAGTTCGGCCTCAAATGCGAATACTTTTATATACTGTAAATTTAGATTAAGCACTCTACTTGATAAAAAATGTACATTTTGTGAATAAACATTATTATTGGGTATTATATTATATTGGTAATAGGAAACGTGCTTACGAAGATTATTTTAGATTGTACTGGCAGTGTTGGCAAAAGAGTTGGAAGTACCTACCTAATTAAGAATTTCGATTTTGAGTATTTTAAAATTAAAATAACCTTTTTTTATGGACCCTTTTACATAAACAAGTTCTTACAAACATTTAGGTCTGTCTTTTCAATCGACAGATAATTTATTCGTGGAATAAAATTGACGTTTGACAGTTTTTGTATGGTAGAACTGTCAAAAATTCAAACGTATTCCTCTGATAAAATTATTTGGCTTTGGAAAAATCCCGTCCTAATCCTATAATTTCTGCTTGTTAAACCTACGAGTATATTAACAAATTAGCTATTATCAAGTACTCGTGCCAAGTCAGGCTGTCTTGTGACAAAGACCTCCTCTATTTCCCTCCACTTCCTCCTGTCCAGAGCTGTTCTTCACCAACCTTTTTGGTACTTACTTATACCAGTTTTAACTCAAGGGTTTCCTTTGTGTTAAAATTAGGAGCTTGGCCCTGAACTCCTAATTTTAACACAAAGGTAACCCTAACGTATTGAGAATTATCTAGGAAGATCTTTTCTTCCCAATTCCTCATACTATATATATTTTAGGCTTACTTTTTCCCTAAAATTACGAGGTCCTAAAGATATCTAGATCAAGGACCCTACCTGATCGGCCATGTAGATAAGATGAAGTATTCAGACTGCGGGTTTTATTACTTAGTAATGAGCTAGCAACTTCTTTAGGTGCGTATCCGATCTAGGTGTTAGGGACCAGAAATAAATTTAAAAAAATCACAAAATAAACCCTGCGGGGTAATTGCGTAACACACTAACAGTAGGAATGGTTTTCATTTTGACAGTACAACAACATTCATTGCGTTATTTACGTTGTTGAGCAGACAGTTTTTTCGAACATATGAAACAATGGATTCGCAATATTCTTCAAAATGATTCAGATTGAGATTGAAAGTGTGTTAGGCAATTAGGCTGCTGGTAAATAAATAGAGAGAATATGCTTTTTATGTAAACTAGTGTACCAAGCATAATATTTAACTACTGTTGAATTAAATACTTAACTATTTTAAACTAGCTAACAAAACAGACGTTGTCCTGCACACATTTCAATAATTCATAAAAGATTCCTATAGAAAAGGCACTTTCAGTTTTCCCGAATGCCAAATTATCCCGGCTACTTTTTAACTTTTTTTTCATCAAAGCCTGATTCGAAGTCATGCGCTTATCAACTAACAGTATTTTTATCTATTTTATTACGTAACATAATTTAATTTCTACACCAAAATTTTTAGAGGGGCTTGTGGTTAAGTAATAACAGCCGCACAGGTTGATCGATCAGGTTAAGCTGCGCCTGCCGCGGTTGGCCCGTGGATGGCCGACCATCTTTACATACCAAGACCCCTCCATGCCTCCGAAAGTACGTTAAGCCGTTGGTTCCGGCTGTCATTTGTGGATCTTTGACTGACGTTACGGGTACCTAGCCCGTGTGAAGCCCGAAGTCTGACAATCAGTCTTACAACCAGACCTTAAAATACTGGTGTTCAGCTGAATCCGGTTAGACTGGAAGCAGACCCCAACATAGTTCGGAAATGGCTAAGCAGATGATGATGATATGTTTGCACATAATATAAATATACTTATGTTAGTCTTAGATTGCATATTGTATTTAAGGTTTCATAATTATTATTGTTCGTATTAAATGAAATTATGATTTTCTTACCTTTTATAAATATTGAATGCGTCTGTGCATCTAACTAGAGATTTTTTTTATTATTATTTTATTTTAAAATCATCAACCTCTGAAAGGCAAAGCTAGTAACATGCATAAATATTTCTCATGAAACATGAACAGCCGGTCGGTCGGTCGGTGCTGACCTAAAATACATGACAAACAGCCGTGGTAAATACCGTGACATTTGGTTATCTAACCCTTTTCTACTAAAAACTGGACATACGACAGAGTTATTAATGTACGACCATCTAGCTATTTCGAATTGTATTACATTAATTTCTATGCACTAGATTTAATTTTTGGTCATAAATTTTATGAAATTTACCTCTATACCCTGTCCATTAGGTAAACCGTTTTTTTACAGATGGAACTAGTGATTGCAGCAACACACAATACATTGATTGATACACGTAGGTATTATAATATCTACAGACTCATACATACACTCACTCACCCACTCTCACATACACTCACACATACAGTCATACATGCAGAATTACTTACCTGTGCACTCTGGTGCACGCACACGCACATATAATAACATAAGTAAATATGCAGCTTAATTTTAGTTTATAATATTAATTGTTTTTATTGCTTTTATACTACTTTTACCGTTTATTTTGTTACCATGTAATTTAATACAAGTTCACTATACAGGGTGATTTTTTAAAAACCAGCCAAATTTAAGGATGTGGTACAGACCATCAAACTGAACAACTTTCTCCATGGGACCAACATCATAATCGCGAATAAAAATTCAGCCGTCCCATACATTTAGGTCGTGTAGGTATTGAAGTTTTCTATGCGAGAGTTGATAAAATTTTCGCGATTACGCTATTTGTCCCATGGAGAAAGTTGTTCAGTTTGATGGTCTGTACCACATCTTTAAATTTGGCTGGTCTTTAAAAAATAACCCTGTATAGCACGTTCGAATTTTTATTTGTTATGTAACCGATCTTGGAAGGCGCTGGTGTCTGTGATACAATGATTTCATTTATTAGTACCAACGATACACTTTTTTCTGTAATGTTAATTTATAGTTGGAAAATTGTTCTGTGTACCTTAAAAATGTATTCTAAGCAAATAAATACCTATTCTATCTTACTAACCCACCCATTATGAATGAATATGTAATTATTAACAATAAAAAAACCATTTTTTTTAATAATATCTGTAAGAAGCCATAATTATATAAGATAATTCAATAAGATAAGGCAGTTTATATATTTAATTTATTACGCTTTTTCAAGTTAACTTTACGTAATCTGCAATATGTACATTCTTAGGCAGCTGTCAAAAAACCACCTAGTGGACAGAGTATAAGTGATTTTTACTGTTCTGTGTAGGACGTATTAAAGACACAAGGAAAGTATTGTTTTTTTAAGTGAAATAACTGATTTTGTTGGGGGAATAATGTTGTTATAGTTACAAATTATCATCTTTCCAAAATCTATGAATGCATTTAGCAATTACTCGAAAAGTTAACTACAGGCTCCTAAGACGGTTTTATTGTAGCTGCAACGGTTAAGGAACCTGCCATTACTGCGCTGTCTCAAAAACCCTCTGTTGCCCGTGACTTCCTCTGCGATCTAGGATAAAAAGTAGCCTGCGTTCTCCAGATCATTATCTACCCATTTGCCAAATTTCATCCAAATCCATTCAGTCGTTTTATCGTGAAAGCGTAACAAACAAACATACTTACAAAAAATCAAATCTTTTCTCTTTATTTAGTTTAAATAAAACTGCAACCGAAAAAATTTATCACCGAAAACTCTAACATACGGTTATCTAACCCTTTCGTACTAAATCGAGACACATGACAAAGTTACTAATGTACCTACTGCCGACGTCGACTCGTGTTACTAAATAATTGGACAGATTTCTCCTGTCATTTTTCATATCCATGTTTCGAGTAGCCATGAGCATAGATCATGGTGGTTGATTAAGGGGGTGCGTAGAACGTACAAATTGACTTAAAGCTAATGTGTCATGGTTGTTGTCAAAAGTTATGGCAGGAGTCATTGATGATTTTAATGGTTGTCGCGTGTCAAGTGACTGTGGAATGGCGTTTAGTCTTGTTTTGATGTTTTTGTAATTTATTTATTTATTTATCCATTTATTACAGGCATCAAGGCCTATATAAACACATAAAATACAATGTTAATATAACTTAAAAATACTATAAATACATACAACATTATAATTACACTAAAAACTAATTAACGCACACGAAGTGTCTGCGTCGTGTTTCGCTGACTGGTGTCATGTAGCCGGCCACGAAACCGGCGGTACACAACACCCTTCGGCCAGAACTCTTGCTTGAGGAACTTCTCGAGATGATGTGTCGGAACACGCACCGCGAATGAATTGAAGTTCGTGTTGTGACGCGACTCCAACTTCTCGACCCACAAAGTCCAGTTGCTTTTCACACGCATATACTCCACGATCTTCTCAACCTTCGTGGAGTGGTGCCTCTTCATGCCCGACGTGACTTAGATGTGTATGATAAAAGTATCTATTATATACTAGTCTATACTAATATTATAAGGAGGTAAAATTTGTTAGTTTTGTAAGGTTACCCTTCAGGAAATACCGGCGTGATATTATGTGTCCTACGCTTTATTATTACAGCAATATTAAAGTTGTTCGACTCTGATGCCTGTATTTTTTCTTTCTGATGCCTCCATTCCTTAGTATACGATCTCATCAGTCGTAAAAACAATCCCATAATATTTATGCAAGTATTCGACCTCAAACAATCCAGTTCATCAACCGCGAACCAACTTTTATGTCAACATAAAATGATAATAAATGACCCAAAAGCGTTCAAACTCCGAAACTTTTTCGCACTCAATAAAACATTTGATAACATCTCCCGAAGGCTCTCATAAACTAGAGCCTACGAAGTGACTTCGTTTGGTACAATGAGGGTTATAATTCAACAGTTATCATTTTTGGCCGCAATTTGCGTTTCCAAGCCCACTGGGGGTCGTTTGATTGGACATGGCGAGTTATAGCTATTTGTTTTTTTGTCCAGAATTTATTGCGGTTGATACACCGTGTCGTTCGGTGAGAATGCTTGTTTTTGGTAGCAAAAGCCGTGGTTGGGCCTTTTTTTTTTTTCTGGGTGGGAAATCATCAAATGACTCCTCCCGCTCTGGGCGGAGCAGAAAGGAGTGTCAGACTTTTACTGACTAAAACCCACCCGTGTTCCTTCAGTTGCCTGTGCCAGGGGCCACGGTATCTCTTTCGAACAACCCGCGGCCCTGGCGGCATCGGCCCTAGCGCACCCCGTCAGTTCCTGCTGACAGCTCTTTGAGGCGCGCGTGGAACACAACGCGCCGTCGACCCGGGCCTGGTCCTTACCGGGCGGTGAGCTGCCCATAGCTCGCCGCCCGCAAGCCGGCGCCTACGGTGGCCGGGAGTCGGCTGTTGACTCCCGTCCAGGGCGTCTCCTGCGGCGGCTAGGCGCGCGAGGGTGCAGCGATTGCCTCTCCCTCACGCGCTCCGCCTCCTCCTTCGCGAGCATTACTGCTTCGCAGAAGGAGGTGACGGCCTCCCATTCACTCTCGCTCCGTACCATGGCCTGTATGAGGGCCGGACGCGAGAGGTCGCCGCCGCCGATCGCCGGCACGAGGACACGGCGGGGCCCCGCTCAAGCCGGGCAGACCTCCACCGTATGCTCCACCGTGTCCTCCGGGCGATCCCCACAGTGGTGACACCCTGGCGTTTCCTCCCGCTTTATCCTGAACAGGAACCTCCCGAAACAACCGTGTCCGGTGAGGACCTGCGTCAGGCAGAAGGTGAGGGCGCCGTGGCGCCTCTCTAGCCTCTCCTCAAAGAGGGGACTTATCGCCGCAATTGTGGCGTGCCCAGCGCTGGCTTGCGACAATCGCACTCTCCATGCCGCTATGAGATCCCGCCGGAGCTCTGTCCGCTGTGCCGTGATTTCTCGCGGCAGCGGAGCAACGCCCCGGCGTTTTGCCTCCTCTCGCCACTCCCATATGTGGGCGAGGACTTTGGCCTCCAGATCCCATGGCGGCAATCCGGCAAGGAGGCTCGCCGCCTCAGCGGAGACCGTGCGGTATCCTCGAATGAGCCGGACAGCCATGACCCTTTGGAACGCGATCAACCGGCGGGCTGGTCGCCGCCTCAAGGATCGCGCCCATACCGGTGCCCCGTAAAGGGCCATGGACCGCACGACCCCCGCATAGAGCCTCCGGCAGGAGGCGTTGGGTCCCCCTAGATTGGGAAGGAGCCGCCTCAAGGCAGCCCCGGCCCGCTCCAGTCTGGGAGCCAAACGTCGGAAGTGCTCCACGAAATTCCACCGGCTGTCGAGGCCGAGTCCCAGGTACTTCATCGTCAGCTCGACGCCGATGTGAACCCCTCCCGCCGTTATTTGTGAAGCCGTGGTTGGGCCTATCTTTCCAATTTTGTGTGAAGATTTTGCTTTCAGGACTATAGATAGAATAAAAGACTATCTCAGACATCGATCTACATGGTTTTCATATGATCTGACCAAGATAATGTCTGGACTTTAAAAGAAACTGTGACCTCTGAGTTGGTTGTTGTTGCCTTTAGTCAGAGAGAGAGAGATATCTCAGAATAGTTAGATAGGAAAAGCCGACCTCATCTAGTTTTTAAAATATGATTGACGTGTAAAAGTGTTTGTGCAAAACTACTTACAGAAATAAAATCATTTATCAATACTCTTTAAGGTACTTACACCATAAAAATTACAGATATAAATGTTGAAATTTTACAAGGGGTAATGGGCGGACAAGGGGTGGTATTGTCGCTAAAAGCGATCTTTTACAGACAACCTTTGAATGGATTAAGAGAGAAGCAGTGACAGTACTGCAAGTAGTCTGTGGTTTACCATTTAAATAGATATAGTAAATACATAAAACATATTATACTTATCTAGAAAAATATGTACAATAATAATCATAAAACAAGAGCAAAGATCAAAACAAAAAAAAGTATCAATGCTTGACAATTTACTTTTATGGTTAAAAGCCAGAAATCTGCTTAGTTCTCTTTACTCGTAGACGAATGTCAGGTGATGGACAAGTTTTATTTCTTATTCATTAGAACAATTCCTCACTGTCACATGTCTTTCTGCCAAGTCAGTTCACTCCACCCCAACATGTCTAATTCCCGTCTCAAAGAACCAAACTAATAGAAAATGTCAAAGGAACCAATTACGGTACCTCCCTATAAGTCCTAGGACTTGTCTTGAACCTATAAATACAGGACAAAGTCCACCGTGGGAAGCATCTGGTGTCCGTCGCGACGTACGGAACCGTTGTCAACCCCTTCCTTGGAAATTACTATTTACGCGTCCGCGGTGCCCTGAAAATTAAATGTCATTCCTGTAACGGCTATAAGTGGTTGTCGAGGTAATGACCTGTGTTTATGTCGTGAATAAACTGGTGTGGAAATAGAAATACTGTTATGACGAATGTTGAAGGTTTACGTTATGGTTTGAGGCAACATTTGTTACAAATTTGATAATACATAGTTCCTGATACTTTACGACAGCTGTGACTTTGGTTATCTGTAAGAATCGACACGAGCGACTAGAATCAATTCTATTTTACTGGAATTTTTGACGTTCAAAAGTGCCTTTTATGTGTCTATTTGAAATAAATGATTTGATTTTGACTTTGAATGGCAGGTACAAGTGCCTGCAGCATACAATGCAAAAGTAGTACAAAAAACGGGCACTCTTTTATCTCATAATTAAAATAAGAAGAAATTTTATAAGAAAAATTTTTTCTCTCGATAAAATCTCCCCGAGTGCTATGAGCATCACTATGAAGGTGCATATCCGTAGCCCAAACAATCTGGCATACACTTAGTGGCAAAGTAAACGGACCGCGAAGTGTTTACGTTTGGTGCGCCTCATGTGTACACCGTGAAAGTGTGTCCTTAACTTGGCCAAGAGTGCACGTGCGTGATGGACTAATTGCTTGCTTACACTATCTGATATTCTATATTTAGGGAGATTTTTAGCGTAGATGATTCGGTTAGGTTTTGGTTTAAAAGAAAAGAAAGAAAGAAAGAAAATGCATTCACAAATGAAAATGCATTTGTTTACGTCTTTGGTCTTGTGGTCGCAAGCGCTACTGCTGAGCAGGAGGTCCTGGATTCGATTCCCGGGTCCGGCAAAGTGTTCTTGGATTTATCCACCAGGAATATCTCAGTAATAGCCCGGAATCTGGATTTGTATACGGTTAATGGCAATAGGCTCGCCCTCTATTACTTGGGACTGAAACATGACTGTCGAAATGTAGTACACCCACATTTCGACATTTATGTTTCAGTACCAACAGGCCTGATATTGTGTTGTTGGTTAAACTGTTCACTAGGCTGAATAAAAATAAAATTTGATCGTCTGGAGTCGGTTGTACTCTGTGTGTAGCATTTAATGACTCGAAAAGTATTTTATCATGATAGAAATCTGCCTGCCTACGTTAGTTATAAAAGAATTATAAACTTAAAGCCTTCTGTAAAAAGTAAAATGGTTAATTATTTATGAAAAATTCCTTAAGAAGAAATTGCAATAAATAAAATCTCCTTCAAGTTTCATTATTCTAAATAATATCCTTAACAATACAAATATACACGGTGGTAGGGATATCGACGCAAAAACTTGAACCATAAATTCACCACATGATTCTAGACGTAGAAATTTTAGAAAAAATCTGCTGTTTCATAGAAAAGTGCACTATGCAATACCTACGCGGTCAAAATGTATAGAAAAGAAAAATCGAGTAAACCGTGAGAAGCAGGGCCGGGTCGCTAATTCTTCATAATGAATCATTCTCTCAATGTGAACAAGGCTTTTAATCGTTTTAATTAATTATTTTCTTTTATGACTATCTATAGTTTTACTTTAAAATAATACTTTTCGAGGTGATACAGGCTACAGCCTATACAGTTACAGAATACAGCCAAATACAAATGATTGAACTTTATTTAACCCTCTCGTCGTGGTTACAGTTTGCGCGTCGATGTCCCTGCCACCCTGTATACAAAGATATACTTACGCAAATGTTTTCTGTTATTTTTACCAATGCTAACTTTCAGAGGCACAGCGAACTGGAGTAAAAGGCGGACCCCAAGAATTATTAATGTAACACAAAATTTCCACTCACCACTTGTTGATAGCCAAGTTACAGTTATTTCTGCTAAATTATGAGCGAGAAACAATCATAACACGGGCCACCCTCGTCTCTTATTTGATTCTTTGAAAGTTTTTTTTTTGGTTATTTTTTTATTTTTGGACGATATTTTTGCAAATGTCTTGAGGGTTTACGAAGTAATGCTGTTACAAGATGTTGGTGTCTTCTATGCTTGGCCCATGAATCTGATGACAAACATACATACATAATCAGCCTATAATGTTCTCACTGCTGGGACATAGGCCTCCTCTCAGTGAGAGGGAGTGGGCCGTATTTCACCATGAATCTGATGACATAAGATTAACAGCACGTGTATCGCTATAACGGCTCCGTCTTACGAGTTGTAGATCGTACGTACGAACCCAGGCAGGCGCTTTACTTTGCGTAAATAATTTAATCACCACTGCTCTCCTATCGGTGTAGGAAAATATCCAGCATGTCCTAGAACCAAAAATTCGAAGACACGTGACGTCTACCAACGTGCACTGAGCCCTCGTGGTGGAAGTGGACGGCCCAATCCCTCTCACAGAGAGGAGGCCTGTGTCCCAGCAGTGGGAACATTATAGGCTGATTATACTATAACGCCATAGCTATTGATTGAATTATTGTGGGTATTTTAAAACTAAACAATAAAATTAAATAAAAAAAAATTGTAGTAGCCAAGTAAAAGTTAAGTTTTGAAGTTATTTGTGTGCACTTCTAAATGTAGTTTTCAATTTTTTTTTTCATAATGATAGTATACAGGGTGGCAGGGACATCGACGCGCAAACTGTAACCATGGATTCAGCACATGAGTTTAGACCCCATAGCGTCGAAATTTTTCATCGGTTATTAAAAAAAAAAATATTGCTGTTCCATACGTTTTGACCGCGTAGGTACTGCAATTTTCTATGAAACAGAAAATATTTGTTTTGATAACCGGCGAAATATTTCTACGCTATGGGGTCTAATCTCATGTGCTGAATTCATGGTTAAAGTTTGCGCGTTGATGTCCCTGCCACCCTGTATACTAGAAATGAAAGTTACTAGGTACATCCTGTATTAACATTCTAAAGTTGTGGTTACACAAGATTGATATTCGACAGCGGATACTGACCCAAAAAATCAATAAAACACCCAAAAACGTTCGCAGTACCCATCCCGAATTCTCAAGGTCCCCTAACTATTACGTCATGATCCACATAACATATTCCTAGCGACACACCTACCTATATATCTAACATTATCTTCCGGTTCGGCGGTCAATAATACAATATTTGGTCTCCCAAATGTGGACCACTTGTTGCCTATTCGTACGTGCGTGTATCAACTTACTCCTAAAATAATGTCGTCCCCGACCCGCCGGTTACATTTGCTGAGAAATTAACCGGAAACCAGACATTTTTTGATATTGGTTTATATATTTTTGTATGACAATGGAGGCTGATATATTTGCGAGGTGGGTCGGGGAATATTGACGTCTATTTTAGATGGAGGTGTTATTGTCGTATTACGTTGTGATAATATTATATTCGAGTAAGAAATAGGTGATAATTTTCCTGTTATGTTCACGGCAAAATATTACCAACTAGCTTCTGCCTGCGACTTGGTCTGCGTGAAATGTCTTGTTCCTATCCACTCCGTCACATCGCATCGCATGCCCGCGTTATAACTTCGTTTTCTCTTTGTGATTTTTTTTTCTTTTTGCTCGGTTCTTTAGGCCATAGCGTGAAGATAAATAAGAGTTTTTTTTTCTTCAAGAGTTGGGCTATAAAATGCAAAAACAATTTTTCAAATCCGACTGGTAGTTCCAGAGATTAGCGCGTTCAAACAAAGAAAGAAACTCTTCAGCTCTATTATTAGTATTAGTATAGATTAATACTAACATTAAAGTGACTTTTGGAATGCTTATTACAGGTAGTAATAATATTAGGAAATTTAATTAATTAAACTTGGAAAATCAAATGCAGAAGCTCTATGTTAAACAAATTCCGAGGCTTTGACTAATTAACTCCAAACCTACTTCTGTCGCTAAGCATTACTGCTGTATTAAATACCAGTACCTACTTACAAAGTACATCATCATCATCATCATTTCAGCTGAAAGACGTCCACTGCTGGGCATAGGCATCCCCCAAGCACCTTCACTTCAACCAGTTCTGTACTTCTCGCATCCAACGGGTTCCTGCGGCCTTCAAATCACAACATACGAAATAGTCCGAAGAATAGGGTATTTGTCAGTCAGATTATCCAAAAATAATAGACACGTATTTTTTCTTTTGTCAATCAAACAAAAAATGACAAAGATAAAGCGCGTCAAAATTTGGGAGTGCGGGGTCGTGATGTCACTTGCTAGCAAAAGTGTCGTGATGGCACTTGCTTGCAAAAGGGTCGCAAGCAAGTGACGTCCCGCGGAACTTTAACGGGCGATATCATCATCATTTTTTAAAAGAAAAAATGCGGGTTTAATATTTTTTGATAATCTAACTGACGGACTAATTAGATTTTTTTAGGAAAATAGCCTATTGCCAAACTTAAGTGGCAGTGGGCAGGTCACATTGCTCGCAGAACAGATGGTCGATGGGAACGAAAGGTTCTGGAGTGGCGACCGCGTTCCGGAAGACGTAGCGTTGGAAGGCCTCCCTCAAGGTGGACCGACGACAAATTACATAGTTCAGCAAATCATCTACAATCCCTTGATTATTGCTAGAGGCAGGCCAGGCCAGTTCAAACTGCCCCATCCTAAGTAAAATAAAATTTTATGAGGTAGATAATTGAAAGAATTCAAACCCATAATTTACTTGAACTTTGCCACTTTGCCTGAGGAGACCGTGGCTAAATTAAAACAACCGCACAGGTCGACCAATCAGGTTGAGCTACGCTTGCCACGGTTGGTCTGTGGACGCGTGACCATCTTTACATACCGAGACCCTTCCGTGCCTCGGAAAGTACGTTAAGCCGTTGGTCCTGGCTGTCATTCGTGGATCTTCGAAAGTTGTTACGGATAGTCAGATGCCCGAAAGTCTGATAACCAGTCTTACCAAGGGGTATCGTATTACAAAGTAACTGGGTTGTGGGGGTGAGATAAGCAGTCACTACATGTAAAATACTGGTATTCAGCTGTATCTGGTTAGACTGGAAGCTGACCACAACATAGTTGGGAAAGGGCTAGGCAGATGATGATGATGAATTTACTTAAACTTCCAACCACCAAGTGATCATAGAACCCATTACATACCTACACAAATATTTCTAGTTCACAAGATGCTCTATCAATGTTTTTGCTACGTCACAAGATTTGACTAATGGCGCTCTTGTCTGGTACACCGGCAACTTCCCACCGTCACAGTACGAGGTACAGTCGACGACATAAGTCTGTTACTATTAGTTCAAAATTTCAGAAGAGTTTTATGAACCAAAACTTGCCATCTACTTGTGACACATTATTCAACAACATTACACACAACATTACACAAACCATTACACACACCTTAAAATTATTCATCATCATCTAAGTATTTGCTAATAATTTAGATTTAAAAAAATGTTTTATTATCGATTATTAGCGATTTGTGTTTCGCAAATCCTTAAGCACGAAGTTACGGGCGTTCCCTACTATATATCACTTAAGGACATAAGATTAGTTCAAGCCAGAACTAGGAATGAATGACAACACGATTACGGTTGTCCCTACTCCCGAAGTATTTTTGCCCGGCGGAAGAATTGAATTTGACACATGTTTTGACAGATCAACTAGGTACTCTCGGACGGGCTTGTATCAACGTTGACGGACTTAAAGAGTACCCCTAGGTGTGAATAAAACCACTAGTGGTGAAGGGTGGGCGTTTTAGGGACTGTCTTATATGTAGCCTTGACGTTCAATAAATGCTGATTCACAGCCTAATTTGAATAAATGACTTATGATTTTGTCGCGGACTGTACGAGCTATGGCAGGAGTACGAGTAAAATTTAATGTAGACTAATCCTTATACATAATGCGGGCTATGCAGCGTGACTTTAATTTTGTAGGAATTTATGAATTTAAGTGGAGATTATGTCGGTACTAATTGTGTTTGAAATGAGCTGTGATGTTTGATGTTTGCTGTGATGTTTTTGTATGAGACAGCGGTTTGTGTCTAACTCAATCGCGCTATCCGCTTTCCTGGGGTACGGGACCAGTAATACCCAAGACTTTATTACCCCTAACTGGCCTTGGGTACCGCGTCTACCCGAGCGGAAAAGATTCGGAGTGTCCGTAAATAATGCCTTGTTCCACTAAATCTATTTAAAGTTTTACTCAAGTACAGTATCGTTTGCATTTGTTTCCTAGTCCTACACCCTAATTTCGTAACACACTGTCAATCTCAATCTGAATCATTTTGAAGGCTATTGGCGCCGATTCCCTTGTTCAGAAACTAAACTAAATTTAAGTTCAGTGCATCTTTTTCTTTCTAATATATTAAGAAAAGAACAGAAGATAAATATTAGTTAAGTCCTGTCAAATCAGTCAGCGCCTGACGTAAATTGAAGTATTTTTAGTAGCCATGTTTTTAATTACGTCTAAACTGTCTATGGAGTATCTCAATTTGACAGGACTAAACTAATATTTATCTTCTGTCCTTTTCTTAATGTAATAGAAAGAAAAAGATGCACTGAACTTAAATTTAGTTTAGTTTGTGAACAAGGGAATCGGCGCCATTGCTTATGTTCGAAAAAATGGTCTACTCAATAACGTAATGAATATTGTTGAACTGTCAAAACTAAAAACATTGCTACTGATAGGGTGTTACGCAATGACCCCGCTGAAATATAAAAACATGAGTCAATATTATTTTAGTTCTGATCAAGTCAATAATATGATCAATAGGATAACAATAATTTATTTTCAGAAAAATTCATTAAAGTTACACAGAACAATTTTCCAATTATAAATGAACATTACAGAAAAAATTGTATCGTTGGTGCCCGTACTAATGAATGAAATCATTGTATCACAGACACCAGCGCCTTCCAAGATAGGTTACATGATAAATAAAAAATTCGAACGTGCTATATAGTGAACTTGTATTAAATTAAATGGTAACAAAATAAACGGTAAAAGTAGTATAAAAGTAATAAAAACAATTAATATTATAAACTAAAATTAAGATGCATATTTACTTATGTTATTATATGTGCGTGTGCGTGCACGAGAGTGCACAGGTAAGTAATTCTGTATGTATGAGTGTATGTGTATGTATGTAGTATATGACCGAAACCTTAACAATCTAAATTGGATATGACGCGTTTAAAGTTGGTCATATTTTCCGTAAAATTCATCTTAATTACAAATAAGAGTTTAGACTTTACTTCAAAAAAAGCAAAATAGACACGACCGAGAATTGCAAAAAAAAATAATAATAATAAAAATAAAAACTCTGGAAGCAATGAATCAACTAAGACGTTAATGACGTAAAACTTATCAAAGGAATACTTTTTCTGAAAAAAAAAAGGGTGACATAATTAAAAAGGTGAATTTTAACGAGGCCGATTGTGAGCACCTCAGCAGATGTCACTGGCCATCAGACATTCGCGTAATGAATACAATTTTTTTTTTTTGCTTTTATTTTGGTGTAAAATTCCGTGTTGTCGTTTCGTGAACGTGGAATTTTTCATGTGTGCTGATAATGTCTATCTTCTATTTTAGGTACCTAGAAATCTGTCTAAATTATGGAATGGAACAAAATTTCTATGAAACTGATAGCGGCGACTTCATCAAACTGTACCGTTGGTCTAGTGGTGGCAAGCGATACTGAAGGGCATGAGATCCTGGGTTCAATTTCCAGGTCGAACCGAATTAGGATTTTTCTATCAGGAGTTCTGGAGTCTGGATTTATCCCCGGTTAAGAGCAATAGACTCGTTCCCTATTACATGAAATTTAAACATACCAGACGAAATGTGGGTATAATAAGTTACACCTCTGCCTAATTCTGCGAGGATAGCAGGTACGATGATGCAATACCCGAAACCTATCAAATTTCATGGAAATTATGAAACTAGAATTCATTCAGTTCAAAGATGTAAACTTTTAACTGGATACATAAAACGCTATTGGTTTTTTTACTTTCGTGTTTGTTAATGTTAATCTTTATCTCATAATATTTATAGGTGACTTTATTCTTATTTATCTAAGCAAAACAGAATTCTCTCCTAGCTAAATTCCTAGTCTGAAAGCGTTTACCGAAATGTGCATTTGGTTTACGCATCAATGGTTCATACCTAATCGCATCTGAACTCCTTCCTCCTGATAGTAAAATGGCGGAGTTGTGCTCTCTACTAACAGCTTATAAACTAGATCTTTACACACTAACATTCAGGTATTTACATAGAATACTTACATCTATACAAATAAATAAAATTGAAGTGTCCGTTTGTAATACCAAAATAACAGCTTTTTACTAAATGCATACTTATAAAAGTATGTACGGTACGTATAATAAAAAAAACATTTTCGTTTAATTTTGATTGCCTTTCTGTCTGTGTATGTTCCGACTAATCTCCCAAATGGCTAGACCAATTTTGACGGGACTTTCATTGGCAGATATCAGAAGGCCAATTCTCGTTATTTAAAACGTTCAAAATCTAGTCGCAGTCTCATCTCGGCGACAAACAAATGTCAAAAACTTGTCAAAATGTAGGGAAATTAGAGGTATTTTTGACAGATTGAGACAGATCAGACTATGAACGTTCTTAAAATTACGAGAATCGCTCCTCAGATGTTTTGAGGTAGTAGTGGTGGGTAGCTTAGGCTACTTTTATTTTAGGAAAAAAATTAGGGTTCCGCGAAAAAAAATTAAAACCCATGAAATCTAATTTGTTTTCCGACATGCACGCGAATGAACTCACGGGCACAGCTAGTCTAGAATACATGGCTGTGTTGTTTTTATGATCACAATATCGATTTGCTTCGTATAGAAAAACTTTTCAAAAACAAAACAATACGGTATCGTCGAAATATGTCTCAACTCCCAAACTAGTACATACAAAACTACAAAGGCTCGTTAACATTTACATAGCAAAGATATAAAACAAACTTCAACAATAAAATCAACTGTTGTTGCCAACGAAAATTACTGGAAAAACTTGACTGAATAAAACAAAGAACTAACAGTCAACAGTCACTTTGAATTACGATCAAGAACTTGAAATTGTTGAATAAATATTGTGAAAACTGTTGGGCAATTCTCGTAATTTTGAGAACGTTCATAGTCTGATCACAGTCTTAATCTGTCAAGAATACCTCTAATTCCCCTACATTTTTGAGATTGATTGACACTGAGATGACATTGTGACTACATTTTGAACGTTTTTAACTACGGGAATTGACCATCGGGTGTTCTAAATATCAAAGTGGTAAAGCGACGATTTTCTGTGCTTCGAATAAGAATTGATGATTTACACTGTAATTTGGAAATATTAATAACCAATTATTTTTAGACCAATGGTAGCCCAGTGCCAGCGGCCCCGACTTACGAGGTGTAGGTCGTAGGTTCAAACTTAAAACCCAGACAGGCGCTTTACTTTGTGTAAATAATTTAATCACCACTAACATACACTTAAAACGGTGAAGGAAAACATCGTGAGGAAACCAATAATTCGAAGTCATGTGACTTCTACCAAACTACACTGGGCCCGCGTGGTGGATTACAGCCCACTTTCTCTCGAGGAGGCCTGTGTCCCAGCAGTGGGAACATTATAAGCTGATTATGCATGCTTATGCAATTATTAATGTCAGGCACTCGTTGTCTGGCATTTTTGCTGAACTGGGCCTTTTTGGCGCAACCGTGAGGCACACTTTCCTGTTAATTTCTTACATCGGAATTCACATTTTTTTTTTTTTTTTTTTAATATTATGGTTTGTTTTGTCTGATGTGTGTATCTATCTGGTGTATTGTGTGTCTTTTAGTTTGTGCCAAACAAATGTATTTTCTTTCTTTCTTTTTTTCTATTTTTAAAAGAGTAACCGTGGAGTTTCTTGCCGGCTCTTCTCCATAGGAAACGACCAATTGAAACCGTGCACCTAGCTTCTAGACGTTTCATAAGTGCCCATGTAGGTTTATGTCAAATAAAATTATTGTGATTTCGATTTCCGTATCGAAGTAAATAATGGAAAGATTTACATTATATACTGAAAACGTCATCTAGTATTTTTGAGTATTCTAGGTGTCCATCTAATGTTTATAAGGGGTTGACTGGTAAAGTTACATTACAACGACTATAACGAGACATTTGATTTAACTATTGATCAAAATAAATGGACTTTAAGCAGTTAGGCCGGGCCGGTCAGTTATTCCAATGTCAATCAATCAATAAACTCAGCCTAATGCAGTCCACTGCTGGACATAGGTCTTTCCCAGGTGGCGCCACTGGAGGGCGTCCCACACTACGCTTACCGATACGCGGTCTCTACTCCAGGAATCGTCTGCTCCACCGGCCATCGGTCCTTCGACAAACAGGGCCAGCGCAAGCTATGTCGGTAACTCCGGTTCTTTTCCGGTTAATTTTATCCTTGAAAGAGACTTTGAGCATAGATCGCTCCATAGCGCGTTGAGCAACCTTGAATTTGTGGACCAACCCGACTGTCAGTGTCCACGTTTCGGCACCGTATGTCATGACGGGCTGACTCACAGCCAGGAAAGTTAATTGTTTATCAGATTGACACACTTCATCATTTTCTGAGGAAAGTAAGAATGATGGTTGTGATTTGTATGTATGGACAGTTTAAATTGGTAGTCACTTTTTTAAACGTTGATTTCCCCGACTAAAATGTGATTTAATACGTTTCTATCCGCAGCATGACGACATTTGTACTTATGATCAGCACCCTAATTGCTTAACACACAATCAATCAGAATCGGTTTCATTTTGACAGTTCAACAACATTCATTGCGTTATTTACGTGTTGAGCAGACAAATTTTTCGAATTTATGAAGTGATGGATTAGCAATTTGCTTCAAAATGATTCAGATTCCGATTGATCGTGTGTTACGCAATTAGGGTGCCGGTGTTAATTACAGCCAATCGGGAATTAATGTAATATCATAATTATCGTGTAATGTCTCAAACAGAATAATCAAGACAATCTGATATCAAATTACGGTGTAATTATTGACAATTATCATTATGTCATGCTAGATATAAATTTGAATTGCAAACTAAATAACTTTAATTCCTACACAATAAACTTTAGTTTACGCTACAACTTCAAACATTTTTATAACTTTTTCAATAGTGCTAGTCACTCTGAAATCAACTTAATCACCATTCAAATAAAGTTGATATTTGTTTAAATTGAAATAACGTCAATTTGAAACAAATTAAATTTTAATATAGACATGAGCACTCGGCAAAAGAATATAAATATAACTATAGCTTCTAACTGCGACTTCGTTTGCTTAAAATTTCTTGTGCCCTGACCCACTCCATCGCATCGCATCGCATCACCTGCCCCCGTTATTACTCCGTTTTGGCTTAGCATTTTCTGACATTTTCTATCTTTTTGCTCTGCTCCTGAGGGTCCTAGCGTGATGTTATAGCCTATAGCCTTCCTCAAAAATTGATTTAACAAATGCAAAAAAATAAACCGTTTGCTTGTTCCAGAGATTAGCGCGTACAAACCAACAAACTCTTCAGCTTTATTATTGGTACCCTACCTACACATGCCAAAGAAGTTCACTGTTCTATATGAAAACGATATGTAGGACCAATGAACTGCACCCTAATTGCGTAACACACGATCAATCGGAATCAGAATCATTTTGAAGCAAATTGCTAATCAATTGCTTCATAAGTTCGAAAAATTTGTTTGCTCCACACGTAAATAACGCAATGAATGTTGTTGAACTGTCAAAATGAAACCGATTCCGATTGATCGTGTGTTACGCAATTAGGGTGCTGGTCAGCCATTTTTTTGCGTCTTCTTCTATATAAACAACTACGGTTAATGCTAGCTGCATCCCTATATACTCGTATTTAGTCAACTGCATCATGATCACCATCTATTTAGCCTGTTAACAACTCAAGAATAGTTTTGAATGGGTTCGGCTGCTGAAAGTTTCGGGTCCCAGTCTAACCGGATGCAGCTGAATACCAGTATTTTAAGTGGAGAGCGAATGCCTATCTGACCTCTACAACTTATTTTGCGCAACTGTATACAGGGAGATTACTATATTTTCAAAAAATATATCTTTTGTAACTTTAAAATTGAGCGGTTTGTTTCAAGGTTTTCTCTGCGACTTTAGTATTTACACATAAGGGCTAGAAATAAAAAAATCACTTTGTATACCTGGCTTGATTTCATATTATACAGACAAGACTGACTGGTAATGTTTTACAACTCTGTCATCCAAAAGATTATCATATCGAACTCTTTATTATCTAACTAGCCTTTACCCAAGTATGTTGGGGTCAGCTTCCAATCTAACCGGATGCAGCTGAATATCAGTATTTTATATGGAGCGTCTGCCTATCTGACCTCCACAACTTGGTTGTCATACTATCAGGCTTCTGATGACTTGACGGGGCCCGACAGGGCCGAAGCCAGCCGGGGTAGCGGGATCGTCCGAAAGGGTTACCGCTGCCCTGGAACATAAAGGGCTAAGGAAGGAACACGGGTGGGTTTTAGTCAGTAGTAAGAGTCTGACACTCCCTTCCGCTACACCCAGAGCGGGAGGGGTCATTTGATGATTTCCCATCCTCAAAAAAAAAAAAAAAAGGCTTCTAATGACACTTAACGACTGTCAAAGATCCACGAATGACAGCCGGGACTACCGGCTTAACGTACTTTCTGATTTACGGAGGGGTCTTGGTGTGTAAAGATGGTCTCCCATCCACTCTTACACCTAAAATATTATAATTTACAAGCAAGAATCGCAAATTTCTCGACTCCAGAATGAGGCAGAACGCAAACTTGAATTTATAGCAACGATAACAAAACTCCGAAGAGGCGGCATAAATTCTGTTCGTAGTACTTTCGCGTTCAGTACAGTTTGTTACAGTGAAGTTAGGTGATAAAAATAATTCCAAATTGTTGTCTGGGTGATGCAAGGGGAGTTTTTGTATTATAATGTGGTAGTTTTAAAGTCCTTAGTGGTTTTGTTTATAGATAAATCTTTTTATAAACAGCAGAAAAAACGTGAGCGTCGTACAGTTTAATCGTGATTTGTTGTTTATGGACAGATATTATTATCCGTAAAGAATGAAAGGAAGAAAATACATTTATTACACTTTTATTGTTTGGTCGTCGATACGTCTACATGAAATGCAAGAATTACTTATCACATGTGTGATTTTACAATAAAATTTATACAATTATAGTGGACAATATTTCAAATGATGTAATTAAACATACATCATAACACCACACCTATAATCTCCGAAGGGTTCATCAGATATGTACTTAGTACACCTACATGTCGCGTTTAAGTCCGATGTGATAGGGGGCGAGCCGATTGACATCAATCTACGTAGTTAAATAATTTATTATGCATTTAATTGCCCTGCAAAGCTAAGCAGGCTTAACAAAGTGCCGGTTGTTTCAAACGGTTCGTTAACGTAACATACGTATGTCAAATATTAACGAGAAATAATTACGATTATGTATAATTGTAATTATTTAACATAACTCAAGGCCATAATTTTGTGATTGTAATTTGAAACAACGCTTTTTTTGGTTTGACGATAGTTAGCGCAATTTTTGACGTATACGCGTGCGTCAAGTGTACGTGAAACAATCCGCCCTTAGGTATTCTCGATATTTTGAACAAAAATTTGCTTAGCTATATTATACGAGGGACGTTCAATGTATTCTCGGTATCGGCATGAAAAAAGACGTAAATTATATTAAAATCCTACTAATATTATAAATGTGAAGTTTTGTATGGATGGATGGACGGATGGATGGATGGGATGTTTGTTACTCTTTCACGTAAAAAATACTGAACAGATTTGGATGAAATTCACATCACGTCAACGCCGGCTGCCGCTGAAAACCAGCGCTTGGGCTCTGTCTCGTATAGGGTCTTAGCATTATGCTGAGCGATGGCCGTTTTGCGTGAATGTGACGCATGTTTACCCCCAACTTGTTTTTTTTGTGTGTTTATGTCCTTTTTTCATGCGTCATGTTTGCCACAAATATCTTCATTTTCTTTCTTTTATTTTCAAATTTGGCACACAGATGGCTTATAGCCAGGTTTAACATATATGATACTTTTTAATACCTGATACCATGAATACATTTAACGCCCCTCGTAGCAGTCACAATATACTTTTGAGCTTTTATTTTCCAAGTGCCAAATACACCCGACATTAACACAAAGTGCCGGTGCTTTCATATTCAAATCTTGTTTAACATGAATAGCATCAACAGCAAAATCGTCCTTGAAAGACCATCTTCCTGGCTTACAGCCAACCTTGAAGAAAGTAGACGTAGGTACTTGTGTTGGCAAGTTACTCGTTAGTAATGCTACCTACTATCTATTTCCAAGATAAGTACCTAGGTAGTGGCACGTGAAACTACGTTGCCTTATCTCAGCTTCCGTGTGTTATCTGATTTAGAACCTACAAGCCGTGTGCCAGTTAGGATTTCCCATCGGAAAAATGATAAACTTCCATACAAACTTCATCCTGTATTTAACCCCTTTGTACTCTGTTCACTAGCTTAACTATTTTTTGACAGATCGAACTAGTTAGTAAGTAATTATGTGTTTTTTGTCAAAACTGATACACGTATATTATAATGTTTGTACGAAGTCATAAATAAGGTAATTCAATAAGATTAGGCAGTTTATATATTTATTTTATTATGCATTTTAAAGTTAACTTTTACGTAATCTGGAATAGTTCGTTATAAAGCAGCTGTCAAAAAACGGTTAACCCAGTGGACAAAGTATAGGGGATGAATTTAAAAAAAAACCTTAAAAACCTCTTTCGATAAATAAGGACCTCTTGAGCAAAATACTTATGATACTTCTAGAAGCATCATAAGTATTTTGCTCAAGAGGTCCTTATTTATTTATAATAAGAGAAACGTCATCTCTTACGAAGTCCACCAGAAAAACTGGGTCACCTGTTTCTCTCCGAGACCAGAAACATTATTTCCCAGTGAAAATGCGTTCTCTTTAGAACCCTGATTAACAATGGACAAAAAGGTATTTTTCTTTCTAACCACAACAAAACCACTAATTCTTTAAGCACGGTGAATCACAGCCACGGAATCCTCAACATTCTTTCAGCATTATCGTGTCAACCCAATTTAAATTCGTGGCAAAAAAACGACAAAACGGCGTTCGTTGCTCGCGTGCTAACCAAACATGGAGACAATAAATAAGCCTTTATCGCCATTTTAATAAATGTACGGGGAACCTCCTTAGAATAAATAAACGGTGTACAGCAATAAACGAAGGCTCCAAGGCGAATTTCCTTTGCGACAAAACATAGAAATCTTTATGAGTACACGCTGTAGTTGCATAATTCATACGAGTTAGTAAATTATAATAACAGAATTAGTAGCTGTAATTGGATGCAGCTGGGAAATAATTGGATCTAGTCACTTAGGTTGCTAGTTTGCTGTGGAACTCAGTAACTAATTTACTGAACGAAGGAAAACAATGGTTAATGATAAATTACAAAAGGACAATGATTATGGTCCAGGGAAATTGATTGGTTAGCCAAACGATCAACTTATATTGTCCGTAAGTTATGTATTCAGTATATTCAATAATATATACCTGCCGGAAAATTCTGGAAAATTCTCACCGAAAAAACTTAGGTGAAGTGAGCTGTCATCCCACCTGCCGATCTATTCTGTGAAAACCTCACTGTGAAAACTTAGGAGAAATGAGCTGGCATTCCACATAGGGATTGGCAGTGTTAATACAGCTCACTTCACCTAAGTTTTCACGGTGAGTTTTTTAACAGAATAGCAATACAGCCGGTCGATTCTGTAAAAATCTCACCGTGAAAACTCAAGTGAAGTGAGCTTGATGTGAGTTGTCAGTAGTGTCAATCTCTAGCATTATTTGGAATGACAGCTCATTCCACGCTCACTTTACCTAAGTTTTCACGGTGAGATGGTTACAGAATCGCACTGCAGATGACACTACTGACATTCACTTCACGCTCACCACGGTGAGATTTTTACAGAATACATCGGCTGTAATACACGATAATGAATCAAAATCATCATGATAATGTATTATATACAAGTTTTAATATAGTAGACGATAATTGGTTCAAATAAATACGTTCGTTTTACAACAGTCGTATGAAATCACAAATTGACGTAGTGTGTCAGTCTGATCAACAATCACATCACATTTATTATAAACATGAAACGTTGTATGAATGGATGGATAGATGGATGGATGGATGTTTGTTACTCTTTCACGCAAAAACTACTGAACGGATTTGGATGAAATTTGGCACACAGATGGTTTATAACCAGGATTAACATATATAATACTTTTTATCCCGATATTCCCACGGGATCAAAACTTATGCGGGTGAAACCGCGGGGCGCATCTAGTCATCCTATAATGTTCTCTCTCATCTGTGTCCTGCTGGACACAGGCCTCCTCACGGTGATGATCCGGGGTGGGTTGGTAGATGTCAAAGTCTTCGAATTTTTGGTTTTGAAAGCAGTGGTGATGAAATAATTTACAAAAAGTAAAACGCCAGTTTGAATTCTAACCTTCGACCTACAACTCGTAACTCGCGGACTTTCCCTGACTGTACTTAACTTTAAATCCATCTTTACAATAAAATCGAAACCAACTTCAGCCCCAGACAAATTACCACACTTAACAACACTAATTCCACATCAATAGCTCCTTAGCAGCGTTAGATTTATCCTCGAAACCTGGAGCATCAACATAAAATTCCACTAAAACCGACTCTTGGAGGTCTTAACTACCGCATGAAGCCCAGCGGTGTCGTATCACCTGACGATTCGCAATGTAATGGTTCATTAAAGCTGGGAACTGGAGTGCGTAGCCTCGTCACAGTGGGCGATCTTTATGGCAACATTAGTGTCATTTTCCTTCGCGTTACGTACTTTTAAATATCATTTCGCTGCTGGTTTTGTAGTGGAATTATGTCTGCTTTTGTAGTGGAATTATGTCTGCTTTTGTGGGGGAACTATGTCTGCTTTTGTGGTGGAATTATGGCGTCATGTAAGGAGGATTTTTGGTGGAATGTTGATGTTTTTTGTTGACGACGTACTGTGTTCTCGTAGCTGTGAAAATATTTTGGATTATTTATGTCCACTGAAGACACCCATTAGCTATCTATGTTTACTAATACATATACTAAAGAGTTTGTTTGTTTGAACGCGCTAATCTCCGGAACTAACAGTCTGATTTGTTTTTTTTTTTTGCATTTTATAGCGCAGGTCTTGAGAAAGGCTATAGGCTATTAAACATCACGCTATAACCCTTAGGAGCCGAGCAAAATGATAAAAGTCATAAAGAATGCTAAGTGTGTCGGTAAGTAAGTGGGTCGGGGGGTGAAATTTTAAGCGCGCGAGGTCTCAAGAAGAAGCTAGTAAGTAAATAGTTCGATTGACTCTTTGGTAAAGTGGTCGCAAGCGCTACTGCTGAGTATGAGGACCTGGGTTTGGTTCCCAGGTCGGGAAAAGTGTTATTAGGTTTGTAGCAGTATCTACAACGCCACATGCGAACAACGCGTCATACTGACGTCACGCAAATCCTGCATCTCGCAAGCAGAGTTTACCGCGCAATTAGCATACATACAAACTTCCCGACATCAGTCGTTGGGCAATTGCCCGCCTGACACAACACCCGTCTGGTCGGAGGATCCTCCCTTTTGTATAGAGTATGAGTGAACTTTACACCCTGTTCCTCATACCTCTATAGGTTTTTCTATTAGCAATTTCTCAGCAGCAGCGCAGAGTCAGGTTTTTGTGCCCGGTTGATGACAGGATCCCCCCATTACATGGGCGTTAAACATTACTGGCGAAATGTGTATGTATTATAGGTACCTACAGTTTTGATTAACCCTACGGGCGTGAAATTATGTTATTTTACAAATATTTCAATTACGTTTTGTTTTTTTGTCTACTACTATAAAGATGAGGTTTATACACTTGAACGAGATTTAAAATATATGAGAAAAGTAAAAAGAAATATACTAATAAAAAATTTAAAAGCAACATGTTTTGTGAGCAGAATAAAATATACAATATTATATTAAAAAACAAAGCAAACTCTAAACTAAAACCCTTGAGAGCAATGCCATACACGAGTTTAATATTCACAGTACTAAGTGCCAGATCAACTACAGCTTTATTATTCAAATGCATAAGTTCATTGACTTTACGGTTAATTAATTTTATGTTCTACAAAGCAAACAAAGAATATCTGCTCACAATCAAAAGGATTTTTTTAATCCAGCAACTGAATAAGCCTGAAAATGGTAATTTGATAAACTAATTCAGTCATTTGCATACTGCTCCAGGCGATAAAAAGACAATGCGAGCATATTCAGAGAGTTCTTTGTTTTGTTTTCTACCAGATAAAAACTGCACAGCATATTTTGGAATTTCTCTGAACCATAAAAGTAAAATGTTTGCAATCTATACGTACTTACAAATAAATAAAATTGAAGTGTCTGTTTGTAATGTAACAATAACTTATAACAATTTTTTTATCTGTCTGTATGTTTGCTCCAGCTAATCTCTGAAACGGCCGATTTAGACGGGGCTTTCACTGGCAGATAGCTGATGTTATGAGTAACTAAGGCTTATTTACCGCGCAAAAATTTAAAACGCATTAAATCTAATATACATATTATTATACTAGCTGCGCCCCGCGGTTTCACCCGCATAAGTTTCGGTCCCGTGGGAATATCGAGATAAAAAGTATCCTATATATTAATCCTGGTTACAAACCATCTGTGTGCTAAATTTCATCATTCAGTTTTTGCGTGAAAGAGTAACAAAAATCCATCCATCCGTCCATCCAACCATCCTTACAAACTTTTGCATTTATAATATAAGTAGAATATAAAATAAAATATAATAAAAGTAGGACGTAAAAGTGTCAATATCATGGAGTATAATGATGAAAGCATGAAGCTTGGCTTTGACAGATCCCATTAACGAAATTAATTATACCGAGTTTGTTAAAAATTCAATTTCACTTTTAACATCCGGCCTATTTCTTTTTCTCTCGGGTCTATCGATTTTGTTTTAGTCTCGATCAACCTCCAAGCGACCAGATTTATATTTTCACACCATCACCCGTCTTGCATTTAAAATTACCATTGTCTTCCCCTAAGGCTGCAGGCTCCCCCAACCAAGCCTCATTACACAGCTCCAACTGGGCGCATTCACGCCTTTGAGTAATTAATACTAATATCTGTCGCATAAACACCATCAGCTTTGAGGGAAACTAGCTTAGTTAAATCATCTATTTTCACTATCATCACGTGTTTTTGTGTTTTATGATTCTTGCCAATGTTTTTGTGATTAAATTTAGATGCTTCATCAATATCATTCTCAACTGTTTATGTTTTCTCTATTCTTTTATATTACTATGGTCCTTTTTCCTCCCGTTTGGTCTTGAAGGTATCATTATTAAAAACTGCTTAACTTATTTTATCTCTCAATTGCAAATTATCATCTTTGATAATGTTAACATTCAAATTATTTTTCAAGTCTCCTCAGAATCTCATTTTACACTGAAATTATCTACAGATTACTCCCCCAGGTCTCATTACACAGGCGCACGATCGTCTTTGTGTAATTAATACAAAGACATCGCTGCAAGGCTCTCACGTTTTGTCTTCCATTAAAACGTTTAATTCCAAGTATTTTATTTTCTACCTTATCTTTCTGACGTTTTTCATTCATTTTGAATCATGTATATTGTTATATTTATGTTTGTTATATATTATATTTATATATACATGCGATTGCAAGTTTTCTATTCTAGTCTCTATATTTTAGTCTCTATGCAAATCTGGAATCATTATGCGTTTTCGGCGCAGATTTCTTACCCAGCAGTTTCAGACCTCTTACCAACTAGACCGTTACTAACTTCTGAAATCCCTTCCTGAGTATGTTCCGTCCGATTTGTTTTCTTTTTGTTTCAAAACAATTTCATATCCCTTTTGCTGGTAATTCTAACAAGTTTTTGATCTCTACAAACTCTAACGCAAATTATATTCCCGTTTCATTTTCAGACTATAACGTATGCCCGTCAGTCCCTCAAGCCTCATTACAGTCTAGTACATTATTGTTTAAGTAATTAATACAAAGGAATAGCTGAGGGCTCCCCACCTAATGTCAGTCATTAACGTTTACTACGTTTAAATTATGAACGTGACCACCTCAAAGGATCAGCGTGCGAATGTGTGAATTAGATTCTGAATATTTTATATATACTACTGTTTTGGTTCGTTAGTGTTTCCTAGTTGTTGGTTTGTTCTGAGATAATCTTCCTTCGTTTCAGTCGCTTTTCTTTTAAGCTTCGAATATTTTTTTATATCTACGATCCTTTGGTGTTTTAAAAACAAATTCTTAAGTTTCGGTTTTGAACGAGTAACTGTCACAATACATCATCTTCTTCTTCATTGAAATTGATGAGTATTTTTTTATGGACTGTCCAAACTTATAAAAGATCAGTTAGAAACTTATATTTTCGGGAAATAATTTCAAAACCTTTTTTTTTGTGATTCTGTTAGCTCGAAATCGCTCTTTTAGGTTTACATTATTGACTTTGCATAGATCACGAATACATACGACTTTATTGCATGCATTGAATGTAAGGACAGATAATATATTGAATGCATAAAATTCAGTCAATATTTAGGTACTCAAACAGGCGTTCAACAAATTCCAACTGAATAGACTTGCATCTGGGAAATATACAGGATGTATTCATTCATCCTTTGTATGCCGAAAGGATACAGGGTCTACAAAGTAAGTGGGGTAGCACGTAGCGTAGATACAGGAGGAGTATTTTGCACTCGTTCTATATAGGGGTGGTTATTCATCAATCGTGCAAAGTGCCACTTCATATTCGCCCCGTTTCACTGTCGCTTTGCGCCTCCAAATGTGCACTGATTGGATCATCTGATTTTTTTTTTTTTCGTTTTTGACGATTAATTTCGGCGTTTGGTCAAGCGTTTTGAATTGAGTAGCTATTAACTTTGAGTGAGGCGTTTTATTAACATGTAGATGAGAGATACTGAGGTTTATTGGTTTTTGGGATCCGATTCTGTTTGTTGGAAATTCGTATTGATTGACACCATACTGATGAGAAATTGATGTGTTTCACTCGCTTTTGTTAATATTCTTTTAACGTATGACTCTTTGTGTAACGTTGAATGCTCTTCAAAGATGTTCACAGCACGTCATCTGCAATTTTTATTTTTTTTGATGATTTATCTTTAAGTTTATTGTTCGTAAAATTTTAGCCATCTTTTTACAAAACGAAGTCTTAACCTTTGAGGTTGTTTTTGTATTTTGAGCTTCATTCCTACAAATGTAAAGTTTTGAATACTTTGACAACTGAGCCTCGGGTGGACCGTCAGTTTTTGTAATTAAATTAGTATTCTTGGAATAAAATTTGAAATTAAATAACGGCTCGGTGGTTTAAACCTGGGCCTAAAGATTGAACCTTGTTTTGTCATAAGGCCGCAATAGTTCTATTTTCATTCAAACTAATTCTAAATACCGTCACAACTAAAACAAGACACACCGATATAACTTAAAAGTATCAAAACTCCATCTTCACACTACACCAACATTTCTTTTCGGTTAAGCAAATAGAGTTAGTTGGATAATTTGACGCGCTGTCCCCCGCGGGAGCTGAACCTGCATCTGTTAGAGGGAAGCACACTCCCATACTACGCAATCGTCCGTAATGCACTTCGAATTAGAATAATATGATTTTAGTTTCCTCGCTATGCGTTTGAAATTTTTATGAGGGTGGTAATTTGGTAGTTATTTTGGCGAATTGCTTTTAAAAATGGCGTTTTATATGACACTGTCGTCGTTGAATGAAATATTAATATTAATATTTCTACCGACAAATTTTTATATAGAGGAGAGTAGAAAGTTTTGATTTGACTACAAAAAATGACTCGGAAAAAATATTGATACACATTATACAATTATTAAAAGAGAAAATATCATGATGCTCTTGGTGATCATAATAGTTTTAAATATTGCTATATTTTTATTTATTTATTGATTAATAAAGGTTTACCAACAGCTTCTGTATACAATTATTGTTTTTTTTTATTTTTTTCAACTTTCGTTGTGCCAATACTGGCAAGGTTTCTGCATAGTTCTCCACTTTTCCTAGTGCGAGTCTTATTCAGTCAATTGCTCTCTCACGTGCCAGAAAAATAACAACAAAATCTGTATTGTTTCAGGTCTAGACGCCGAGCTATACTATGTCAGAGAAGGCGTAGTTAACAAATACGCGACCAGCTTCATCGTGCCTGTACCAGCTCATATAGCAGACTTGGAGTTCATGTGGCAAGCGCTGGGCGGGAGACCGGTAGGAAATATAATTGTCACCTTGTGCTGACTTGATGTATTTTATAAGTCTGTAGGTTATCTGGTGTGGTTTTTTATCTTTACTTATTTAGGAGATTTTGGTATACATATGCGGCGATGTCAATCCTATTGTGATTTACAAATAATAACTAACTCCGAAACTAAATTAACTAGTCTTAGGCACACAAATCCGAAAGTATCTAACTTCTTAATCTAATTTCTTACCTAAATGGTGTGTTTGAGAAACCAATGTGACTTTTGTGATGCTTTTCTATTCGATGTTAGTATCTGCGTATCATAGTGTAGTAAGGGTTGTTACTAATAGCTGATTTTACCATTTTTTTGTTTTGGTTTACACATTATTTTGAGGGTGCTACCTTATTATGTAGGTAGTTACTATTTTTATTAAGGACACCACTATAGTTATTATTATTTGCGGAAACCTGCGGGGTAATTGCGTAATACACATAAAATTCTCAATTAAAAAAAAAGAATATAAAAGGCAATCGATCGCAATGCTTTTCATTTTGACAGTTAACCGGCGTGATGAGCAGACAACACACGCGTTGACGGCACGGTTGGCGCAGTGGTTAAGCGATTGACTGTTGCGCTGCGTGTCGCGGGTTCGATTCCCGCACGGGACAAATATTTGTATGGCCTACAAGTAGTTGTTCCGGGTCTGGCTGTTTGTGTATGTGAGATTAAATGTTTGTAAACGCACCCACGATACAGGAGAAATTCCTAGTGTGGGGCAACGTTTTATAAAAAAAAAAAAAAAAAAAAAAAAAAAAAAAAAAAAAAAAAAAAAAAAAAAAAAAAAAAAAACTTTTTCGAACCTATGAAGCAATGGATTAAGGATTTCTTGCAAAACCCTCGGGTTGAGATTGAAAGTGTGTTACTCAATTAGGATGCTTGACCTTATCGCCAACACGCAGTCAGCAGGCATAGTAAATTCCGGTTCTTCTGTAATAGGCCTTTGCTGTCCTAGGCTGAATTAGTTGATTTTTTTATTTAAAAAACGTTGCCCCACACTAGGAATTTCTCCTGTATCGTGGGTGCGTTTACAAACATTTAAACTCACATACACAAACAGCCAAGCCCGGAACGACTACTTGTAGGCTATACAAATATTTGTTCCGTGCGGGAATCGGACCCGCGACACGCAGCGCAGTAGACAATCGCTTAACCACTGCGCCAACCGTGCCGTCAAAAAAAAAAAAAAATTGTGCACAATTAATACAAGCCTATTGTATGCACAATACGATTAACCGAATTATTACACTGTTCTCTTTCACGTCCAATTACGCATCGAAAATTAAATAATCGTTTTATTTACAATTATTCTCTAGTACAAAAGCGCGAACAGCGAATAATTTTATTTTCAAACTTGTTTATTAAATTTTGTTTCCCATTGAGCAAACATTCATCTGTTATTGAGCGTGTAACGTTTCGTATTTTCCAATTTGGTTTGAAAGCGATTTAATTTTGGGAAACAAAGGGACTGTATTAAGTTCTCATTTTTCGCAGTTCTGGATCCTTAAATTTGGCTGGTCTTTAAAAAATCAGCCTGTATAATTCTTCGTACGTGTGTTTTACACCTAACTCCTCCTAAACGGCTGGACCAATTTGGATGAAATTTTGTATGTATATTTCAATCGGTTTCTGGATGGTTTGAAAACACCATTGGACCCGGTAGGTGGCGCTGCTTTTCCGGGCAGGACCGGGTCCGCCGGGTCCGCTAGTCTATTATAATTTACTTAAAATCGCCTTTCGTGTTTGCCTGTGTGACCGCGTTGTTCTTGTAAACTACGCAACGGGTTTTGATACGATTTTCACTATCATTTAGAGAATTTATTACGAAAAGGTTTATGTGTGTATTAATACGTTAATATATCAAACTTACATATTATAATAAAGGAATCTCGTTGTTTTGTCAAGTCGTGAAAATCATGAAAAAAAAAAGCAGTTTCCTCCAAAATTTTCCGCTTTTCTTATCATGCGTTGGCGCAACAAACACGCAAGGTCGGGTCTCTATAGTAAAGCCATAAAATAATTGTAATTTCTGAACGATCGTCTTTTGTTTGACCTTCACACCGTATTTTTTTTCCAAACCTTCAACTCTTCATGACACATACTCGAAGGTTAACTCACAAAGACAAACACCCTTCATTATATTAATACACATTAGGATCGATCGGTGTCGATAGCTGGAGGTCACGGCTACAGTGACTCATCGCAAATAGAGGCCCTAATGAGAAAGAATTTCTTATAACCTTGATATACATCACAGAGGTTAAATTCCTAACATTCTTGTTGGAGGAACACTGGAATGCTATGACGTATCACGTTACAGAATTTGACATACGTCTGTTGCTAAAGATATTGTTTTGAGCCTGGCATATACTAATGTGGTTTTTACAATTACATAATAATCTACAGTCACTCTTAAAAAAAATACGTCGCTCTTATGCAAATTTTAAACGCGTTTATTTCGTGAATTAATGATTACAACTTTAGGAAAAGACCTATTTAACAATAGTATGTTTTCAAAAATACTATGTTCGTAACACCATAAGATGAGAGTAAAAAAGCATTTGAATCTTGAGTAAGAACAACGTATTTATGCTATTGACTGTACTTTCTATGGATTAGTTAGGTAACCACGCTTATAGAAAACATTCTGATCCTATGGATATATTTACAATGGTCAGAAAAAACGCAGTAAGGGTAATTACATGGAGAAGATGGCTCACTGCGATCGCAGTTTAGCTCGCTACCTCGATGTATAACGAATGCATGCTAATATATACGGAAGCACATGCCGAAGGATACCTCTTTACGAATCATCGCGGGCTACTTGGGGGTTTACCTCGATGCCAACGAGAAAACAAAATATTTTGTTTTTACATGGCGGTAAACGGCAAGCATCGATGTGATATAGTTCATGATTGGTGAAATCGGTTTAACTTGTTCTTCTGGGGTAGGTAGAGTACAGCACAAACACACGACTGAGCAACAGAGCCTTCAGGTGCGACTGATCCGACGTGTTCGCACCGCCAGCCATGTAGAAGAAATAGCGAGTATCGACTTCGAGGTATCGAGATAGCGATCGCCGTCGCGGGCATCTTCGGCGTGTAGTAACCCTGAGGCCTCATTTACGGAGAGGCGGGGCGTCGCGCGTCGCGTGCGGCGTGGCGTCTCGCGGTGCGTCGTACGATTTTCTGTTTACGGAGCGGCGGCGCGTCAAGCGGCACTTATCATCGCACGCGTAAACACAAACGTTCATAGAGACGCGGGGCGGGAAGCGTGGCGGTGCCCGCCGCTGCGCCCGCGGCGAATCCTCAAGCGTGTAGCAAAGCACGCGGCGGGCAACGCTGCGGCGCACGCGGGATACTCAATCAAACCGACCAGTTTTAGGCTAGCGGAAGATGGGAGCGAAAATTAAATTAATTAGTAATTACTAATAATTAATTAATTGCGTTCTGCAATTTCCAAATATGACTGGCAGAAGATTCCGCCGCGGGTATCGCTTCATCGAGAATTGCCGCTGCGTGTGCCACCGCGATAAACGCCGCGTGAGTCGCGGCGGTGCCAGCCGCGGGCTCGGCCACATAAAACGCTCCATTTCAAGCAAACGCGTCTAAAATCGCTTCTCCGTAAACGCACTCATACAACGCCATATGTTTGGATTTAGTGCGGGCCGCGCCGCTCAACGCGACGCGCGACGCCCGGCGTCTCCGTAAATGAGCACTGAGAGAGAATCAATGCTCGTTCTTCATTTGTTTTAGTGCTGCTATACAATTTACACACTACCAAGTCGAATGACAGCTGTCATTCGACTTGGTAGTGTGTAAATTGTATTCCTTCACCTAAGTTTTCACGGTGAGATTTTTTACAAAATACCGGTTGGTATTATTTAGGTATATATTATTGTTATAGGTACCTACATAGAACGTATATTGCATGCAATGCTAGTTGGAAACGAGTGAAATTAAATTGAATTGCTTCCAGTATGGATATTATTATTGTAGCTTAATTACTACTGTATAATTGTCGATCAATACACATAGATGTAGGTCATGGTTATCACCGTATTGCATCTAATCAAACTGGAAATGTACTAAGGTTAAAGCTAAAATTTACCTACCATACATAGAAGGACGGAGCATTAAATTAGCTCGGTTGCTCACTAAGTATATGGAAGCGATTTTAATCCATAGGCTCCAAATTCCTATGTAACAATAAAATAATTAAATAAATGTAAAAAGTAAAAATAGTGTGTAAAAAGTGTGTAGTGTGTAATAGTGTAGTAGTGTAAATTATTTCAAGTGGTGATTGTATAGGCTATGAAAATAGATTTTCAAAGAAAAAAGATTTTATTCAATATTTTAATGTCTCAAAAATAACTAACTAAAATCAATATTTTATTATTATTAAAGAAAACAACACATAAATAATGTGAATAACGTATTTTACGATAGAGGGTTTGCGCACTGCATTTGATCCGGAATGCCTATAGAGATGAGATTTTCTTTACTGTGTTTTATTACCGGGTGTTTAAAAAAAAATATATATATGAAAATTGTAAACTACAGATCGTAGACAAAAATATTGAAAAGAACAAAGAGCTAAATTAAAAAAAAAAGAGACAGTCACCGGAACCGGAAGATTTCAGACAGAACTCTAATTATTGTAACCCTTTTAAAACCATTCTCACATGAACCAACCGAACAGAAAAACCCCTCACGTATGTTGTACCCACACACAATATTCATGGTGTTATTCCTCCCCAGCTGCCGTACGTGATGGGGATAGACTACGAGAGCAAAGGCGCCATGTTGCCGCCGCAGGTCAATATCTCCGAGCGAGGGGTCGTACCCACGACCTTGCAGACTTTTAGGTAAGTTGTTTACTTTTTTTCATGTGTAAATCGTCCTGTTTGTGGAGAATGGAATGAATGTTTGTATCGAACTCTTAACGATAAAAGTTAAAACCCAACGATTCCTCTTGCTTAATATCAGTTGGGTGTGTGAGATTTAGTGCCAGCGCAAACTGTGTGTCTTGTTCACGCTAGACATGAACAAGACACACACTTTGCGCTGGCCTAGACACAGAGCTGTCATTTGCGTCTGCACCGTTTCAACAGACGTCGTGCAGTAGAAGTCTTGGGATGGCATACGTGTTCAGTACAATAACATCTACAGACACCTAATGTGGTTGAAGCGCTACTGCAGTGCCTCTGGAATGATCGCGAAGGCAAGGCTGAACGCGTTCAATGCTATTCAGAGAAGCAGAATTGCATCATTCATGTCCAGGTTTGATACGTGTAGTAACAGTATAGTTAAGGCCCTTGTTGAGAGGATGTATGCTAACAAGACCTTCAAGCGGTGGTTGGAAATAGCCGCGTAGTTTGTTTCTTGATGTGCCATAAAGGAAAGGTGTGAATGTTTGTTCATTTATGCAATTTTTTTATGTATTTTTTTTTCTCTTTTGTTTTTCTATGGATCAGGTGGTCTGCAATAAAGATTTTTATTTTTTATATTTAGTAGGCGATCATTTCCTTTGAGTATTCGAGAGAGACGGTTGTGTTTTATTAATTATTTTAGGATCTCCAACAAAAGATATACACTACAAACAAACATTACATATAATTAATGGACGCCAAAGTATTTAGTAGGTACTCCTTCAATTACTGGAGACCACAGCATGCACAATAAAATAAACAACTAAGCTAACAAATTAAATACCTAATACCTACATGATAAAATAAAAGAAAATGTTTGACAATGGAACATAAAAACACAACAAATTCTGTAAAATATTAGAACAAAGAATAAGAAAATACCTAAATAAAAAATTAAAAAATATTCGTCTTGTGAGTAAATATGAAACCTTTTTTTTTTTTTTTTTTTTTTCAGGATGGGAAATCATCAAATGACCCCTCCCGCTCTGGGTGGAGCAGAAGGGAGTGTCAGACTCTTACTGACTAAAACCCACCCGTGTTCCTTCCTTAGCCCTTTATGTACCAGGGCAGCGGTAACCCTTTCGGACGATCCCGCTAAATATGAAACCTTTAGTTGCACTTACTTTGGTGCTTACCTGTCGTATGCGACTGTCATCGGGTTTGTGCATGGGATTTACTGTGTCAGCCTTAATAAGATGTCACGATTCATTTAATTATCTACAATATTTATAGAGGATAATTCTGAAAAAGTTGCGGGGCAAGAGGTAGGTTTTCGCTTGACTTTAAGTAGATGGGTGCATTGGTAATGAGGATGACTCAATGTGAAATATGGGGCTATTTATTATGCTGCGAATTTTCCTAGAATGGTCATATGAATGGTCTAGAATGATTGGTCGTTGAATTGTGATCCTGTGAGTCATCATAGTTTATGGACTGGTGAGGAAGTATCGACGAAAAATCGCTTAGTTCAGATGGAGTAAACTGAAATAGGTAATTTTGATTCCTATATTTGTATCATCTCTTAACTGACATTTTTAATCTTATATTTTGGATTGTTTCTTCCTTTTTTTGCATTGTTCTCACATATAGAAGCATCAAGAATAATGCACCCAGGATTTTGTAATATCTTGATTTAAGAGTTTCTTTGAAGTTTCTTGCCCGTTCTTCTCCATAGAGATCTACGTTTTGAAATGGGCTTTAACTTTCTGATTAACTGAACGACTCTTTGGCAATTTAAAAGTGCCTGTAAATGGTTTAATTGAAATAAATGCTTCGAGTTTAAGTTTGTGTACTACACGTGTTGTTTAGATCTTTCCATAAATATTTCTCTCTGCCAGCGTCCGTGTTCCCTTCCACATTTAACATCTACCTTCAAAGCAAGAGTGAACAGGCATCTTCTGGGCACGCTTGTTCCATCATAGATCTCATCGATTGCTTTTCATCAGGCGTGACCGAGGTGAAGAGCAGACCCCTTCAGCAATAGAATAAAAATATGTACACTAACATATATAAAATTTGTAAAAAATATATCCGAAGTAGTAAGTTAAAGAAGTTTGTAACTTTAAAAATTAATTCCCTGAAAATATAGTTAAGTATTTGTTACAGACTTATTTTTACTTCTAACAATTAAAATAACCCTAAAATTAAACAAAAGATAAGAAAGCCAGATCGGAAATCGACATGCCTGCGCCGTATATTTTTAAAAGTAGAGTAAATTATTTTGTACGTTTATAATATTTACTTTTTCACAATCACGGTTATTATTTTATATTCTTGTCGAATACCTTAGTCATTGTACTTATACTATATATTACATTACTGTACATTAATTTACAGTATTAGTTAAAGATTTGAGGGGCAATTCTCGTAATTTTAAGAACGTTCACAGTTTGATCTGTGTCAATCTGTCAAAAATACCTTTAATTTTCCTACATTTTTGACAAGTTTTTGACATTTCTTTGTCACCAAGATGAGACTGTGGCTAGATTTTAACGTTTTAAATTACGAGAATTGGTCTTCTGACAATGCCTGTTGATTATGATTTGTGTTATTAATGTCCCCTCGAATGTCCTCTAATTAGGTATACAACGCAGACATGTAGGTAAAGGACAAAGCACTTACCATTTTTGTTAAAATTATCTACATCACTGTTGTCCTTTCATGATTAACATATTTCGAAAATGTTGTTATTTTCTTTTTCATTGTTTTAGTCGTTATGGAATCCATGTTACGTAACGCTATTTTTATATATTAACACTTTTTTCCTCTTTCCCAGGGTTCGGTTACCATGCACTGGTAGCAGGAGTGCTGAAATCCTCGTGACTATGCAACTGAACATATCCGCACCTGATCGAGCGCATAAAGACGTGCGGTTGCTCTTCAAACGGAATAAGATTTGCTTGAAAGGTAACTTCTTGTTTTATATGTCAACAAGCACATCAATTTATTTTATAGATTTTCAAATTATCGCTAAAGCATTAGGTTCAAGGTTGATTGGGAAAATTTTACAGTTTCGGGTAGCTTAATGTGCTGGCGTCTGTACTTTATTTTAACTACATTGTTATCAAGTACACATTGTATTCAAGTCTGCAATGCAGATGATAAGTTCTTCTTCATGAGATAAAAACATCGTAAAGAGACGACCTAAAACTGCCATCTCAACAATGCAGCAGGTACAGTCACGAGCACCAATATGTCAACACTTGGCAAGTTTCAATTGCGATTTTTTCGTGAAATAACGAATGCAACGTTGAAATAAGACGCATTACATAAACGTATGGGTTCGAAAATGCTATGTCCGTAACAACATAAAATTTCATTTAAAAATAAAGGAGTAGATCGCTTTTATTCGCGTACTTTTTTTTTTTTAATGCGCATACTTTTGCTCGTGACTGTACGCCAGAGTGCTCAATGTTCGTTTCCACTTGGTTTATAAAACCTTCGCCATATACATTGGTTTCAATACTTTTTACAGAGTAGTCCGATTTTGATCATTCTTTTTTTATTAGAAAGGGTATAACCCCAAAGTTGGTCCCATATAAATTTGGAAAAAAAAAAACAACTTTAAGGGTGGGAAAATAGGGGTGATTTATTGTGCACTTACAGATTTGAATGCTGAGTTGTGTATTATTACTCTACTCAGTGCCACATATGCCTGCCTTTTGGCAAACAATTAGTAGATTATAGCTCCAAAAAATTATAAAATAAAAACTTTTTAACAAAAAAATAAACCGTCGAAAAAACTGAAAAGCAAAAAATAATAAACCTTTTTTATTTAACCTTAATAACTAAGTTCTTAAACTAATGTAAGTATAACTAAGTAGTTTTGAGTCGGCGCCAAGCAATAAATAAACAAAGATCACTAAATTGCCTTTTATTTAAACGGTGCCGCCTCGAAATTTTTTGGTAAAAAATTTTGACAGATCAACAACATTCATTGCGTTATTGGCGTTGTTGAACTGATATTTTTTTCGAACATACTCGTATGAAGAAATGGATTAGCAATATCTTTCAAAAAGATTCAAATTGTGATCAATAGTGTGTCACGCAACTAGGGTGCCGAACATAGTTGGGAAAAGGGGTCGGCAGATGACGATGATGGCGTGTCAATGTATATTCAATTTTGATATTTCTCACTTTCATAAAAAGAGAAAATAATTAAAGCTGAGTATAGACTAGAGCATTTTCTCGAGCAATTCTGTGTAATGTAACGTTTTTACGATTGGTACAATACAGGTAAAAGCTCAATTTCCAAAGCATTTCCATGTAATGTAACGTTCCTGCGAATGCTCGGCGTAATGCTCACAGCGAGTGTGAATTTACCCGTAACATTTCGTTGTACGCTGCGTTCATTCTTCTTTGAAATGTCGCATCGCCCGCGCTCGTGCAAAGGCTCGACGAAATGTTTCACCCATACGCTCGTTGGTTTGTACAATTATTGTTGTAACAAAACGGCGAGCGTGCTCGACGTCTGGTTCGTGAAGGGACACTGGATTATAACATAGAGCGGCTCGTTGTTCTGTTACAAGTAAATGCTTTAGTCTATACTCACCTTATAAGAGTAACGTTGTATTTCGAGTATAGTTCCTTAAGAAATGTCTCCAATAACTTTTTAAACTAAGAATATATATGTGACATACTAGTGTACCGAGTTAGTTTTCACGTACACTATCATACTTTTGTTTCTCGAGTCTGAAGTTACACGGATGAAACTATGTTCGTAGTAGGTACATTCTACTTACCCTGGACAAAGTTCCGTTGTTATAAATGTTAGTCCGCTGGGAATTGATTACTGAATTCCGAGCTTAGGAATTATGTTGGGGGACTTCTTGCATGTATATTAACGTTACGTTAAAATGTACATGCATTAAAATATTCGCCACGAATCCCGTTAAATTAAAATACGTCTGTGCATCTCCTAGGTGGATAGCCATGCTGCTACCTCAGCATAGCATAATAAGCCTGTTAAACGTTCCCACTGCTGGGACTCAGGCTCAGGTTTCCTCTCTGTGAAAGAGAGTGGCGTTATTCACCACCAGACCCAGTGCGGGATCTCACATGTTTTAGAATTGTTAGCTCTTAGGATGTACCGATTCCCTAACGATTTTCGCTTTCATCGTTTTGAGAGAACTTTGCTATCACCTTGCTGACTAATATATATACACGGTATAAGCTATTCTTATAGACTACACATCGCAGTCCTAGCAATTTTCATTGCTGGTGATTGAAATAAAATTGGCAAATCATGTTCATTCGGACATGATGATGTCATTTTATGGCCATAGTTGATAGTTATTGTGTTCGAAACTACAGTGCTTCAAAGATCTTTTGGCACGTGGCCAGAATCGGAACTAACGCCGCTATCTTGTTTTAAATACATTTCGCAAAACAATTTTGCACAAACGTGTACCTACAGCGCCCCCTTGTTAACATCATGCAAGCGCAAAAATTCTTGTAGCAATGTATGTACAAAGATATATATAGAATTATCTATTCAAGCATCGTCACAGGGTAATACATACGAGTATATTATATGGATTGGGTGCAATTTTTTCTAGAGAAAACCAAATAAAGCCGGATTCAGACTTTGTGATATCGTGTGTAGTGTAGTACAGGATTTGAGCATACATAGGTATTATAAATCTTAGGCAGTAGGCCTGTGTCCAAGCAGAGGCAACGTTATAGGCTGATTATTATAAATATTTGAATTTAGGTCAACACGGCAGATTCACACTATTCTTGCATGTCGCAGCGTCACTACAAATCATTTTACCTCTGATTTTGCATCCCTGTCCAAATCACAGTGATCTTTATAATCCTTGTGATAAGGTTGCTCTTCGGTTGCTGCCACTCACAAGTCTATCAAAATCAAAATGATCTTTATTCTCTTTATAATAAGTTTACTGTAGCGTTGCTGCTGTCAGAGATAAAAAAAAATATGTGAAAGGAATGTTACACATTACGCCACCACAAGAGAAAAAATAATCCTGCTTTATTAACTTCTCCTTTGTTATTGAATTTCGCGAATTTATTTACAACACTCTTTGATACCACTTAACCTTCCACAAAATTCAGTGAAGTAGAAACATTATTCACCCAACTTAGTCTTTAAACTGGACTTCATTATTCAAGACTTTAAACTTCGGGCAAAAACCATTACTGTGGAAAAGCCTTTAGTTTAATTTAGTTGTTAAGTAGTTTTTCAGTTATTTCTTACTCTGGTCACGATTACTGAGCCAAGGAGAGCTCTTCTTTAGTTTGTTTGAAATATTTAAGCGTCTCATGTTGGAATATTTCTTGTTCTCTCGCTTTATTGTTCCTTGACTGGATGCGTAGGAATTTTAACGGGAATTAATGTCGGGAATGCTAGCAAGTCATAATGTTAGGAGTCTTCCTGCATCCTGTGTCCTGTGTCCTTATCTTATAGAAATATAATTAATAGTTAACAGGTAACAGGACTCTGCTTTGATCGGAGACTATTCAGCAAGTTAAAAGAGTATTGATATTATATTATATGATAGTTTACCTAAAAGTACGATAAAGAATACAACCAGCGGAATTAGTAATGTATTTTTTTTATTGGCGTCTTTTAAGTCTCTGCCCATCCTTTCTGGGAAACAAAGCTTCATGTTATGTTGTTATTTATAAATCAAATCTTAAACCGGCTTCCAATTAAGACTAACTGCGATTTTCTGCATAGAATTACGCAAAGACAACTCCGATAATAGCTTAACTTAAAAATATAAATCATTCCGATAAAGAAACAGGAAACTGCAATTTCCATTTCAAATACCCTCATAAAGCTATTGAAAAACTGACAAACTTTCGTTCCCTCTCCAAACAAATCACTTTATAACTAAAATTGCCACTAAAACTTACTACGTCGGGTGCAAAGTTTGACATTATTCACCGCAATAATAATAACAATAAATTATTGAAAGGAGGGTTATAATAATGCACCAATATACAACGTGGAGACAACAATACGACAATAAATGAAAATTCTGGCAATAATAATAATAAAGAATAAGAGTATTTTGGAACTATCAGATAAATTCCTAGCATCGAAATTAAAAAAAGTGATTGTTTCAAACGAACTAAATAGTCGTGGGTTTTGCCAATATCTGACTAGCTATGGTGACTAAACTTTAGATGGAGTTTTTGTGTATAGCTTTATGCTTACAACTTTACATCGCGAGGAACCCGATGTCCTAGAACCAAAACCGATTTTTTTTCAGACAAAGTTAATTACAATGAATACAATTAAAATAATTAAATCACTCAATTATTGCAGTGGCGGCCCAGTGGTAACAGCTGCGACTTATGAGTTGTAGGTCATGGGTTCGAACCCAGGCAGGCGCTTCACTTTGTGTAATATATTTCATCACCACTGCTCTCAACACGGCGAAGGAAACCATCGTGAGGAAACCTACCTATCCTAGAACCAAAAAATCGAAGACATGTAACATCTACCAACCAGCACTGAGCCTGTGGTGGATTATGGCCCACTCCCTCTCACCGAGAGGAGACCTGTGTCCCAGCAGTGTGAACATTCCAGGCTGATTATAGTATACAACTTTATGAGATGTACGCAGTTTAATTTACTCTCGTCTGCACCTTGTATGTGTGAAAACTTCGGGTGTAGGGAAATAATCTACGAGAGTATATTCTGAACTTCCTTTGTGAGTAAGATAAGATAGCGTTAAAGGCTTGTAGATTGTAGGTACAGCCAATTCACAAATGTGTGAATTCGTTATTAAGCTAGTATAAAAGGAGAATAAACCGCTAGCAAAGCTTGGGTATCTTGCTCAAAGCTTTTTATCTTAGTATATACAGCATAAAATATTAGGCGATGAACTGAGTTTAGAGATTTTGACGACACGGTTGGCGCAGTGGCTGAGCGATCGACTGCTGCGCTGCGTGTCGTGAGTTCGATTCCCGCACGGAACGAATATTTGTATTGCCTACAGGTAGTTGTTCCGGGTCTGGCCGTTTGTGTATGTGAGTTTAAATGTTTGTAAACGCACCCACAATACAGGAGTAATTCCTAGTGTGGGGCAACGTTTTATAAAAAAATAAGAAATAAGATTCAATGCTTTTTAATAACATAATAGTAGGTAGTTTTGACTTGTTAAGATTCGACATGAGCCATGGAGATGCCTACTCCCTCTCACAGAGAGGAGTGCCCAGTAATGGGAACATTATAGTCTGATTATGCTTATGCATAAACACTGCCCACACTGCACTGTCGCTGCTGCAAGCTGTCCACCTCGGTGTTAGGCGTGTGGCAGTAATTCACATGTACCTATTCATGGTTCAAATTCAAATTCATTTATTTTTGTGAACACAGGGTACAATGATCTTATATATATATAGTGTTTGGTCCAACCTATGTTCCGTCGACAGGCATACAAAATAGTGACTCTATGATCAAAATTAAATTAATTGTAAAAAAATCTCTTAAACTCACAATGTGAACAAATAAGAATTGTCAAAAGCTTAATAAAATAGTACAGAAAGTTAAAACAATGTCAGCAATATTACAGTCGTCAAAATTAATTAAATTAAAATAGTCCAAATGTCAAAAAAAAAAAAATACATTGTCAGCAGAGATTAAAATTATCAAAAATTACAATTGCATTATAATAAAATTAAATAATAAGATAATAATAATTCCAAAAGTATGATTAATAAAATTTGTCATTCAGAAACTGATCTAATGTGTAATAGCAGTTTTCAAGTAGCAGCTTCTGTAGAGTGTTTCTGAATTTTTGTAATGGCATACATTTAATTGCATCGGGAACTTTATTAAAAACTTAGGGAGCAATACCAAATAAACTTTTCTTGGTTTTAGGCTAAGTGATTAGAATACGAATACTAACCTCCCCTATGATAGTTTTCCTATTCTAATCATTTAGCCTAAGGAATATTGTTACTAACACAACTGAGTCATGTTACTTGATAAAAAAAGATATTATTATTATTATAAACTTGAACTTTAAAGAAACTTGTCCAAGTTGAGACGGTTGCATAATCGTCTCAACTTGGACAAGTTTCTTTGTCACCAAATGAAAAGTCGTTACAACAATCCAGCATAATATTATATGTGAATAAAATAGGCCTTTCAACTCAATCCAAATAATATTCCGTACTCTCAAACTCGATGCCAAAGTTATGTATATGCAAACTCCTTTGTTACCCATAGATTTATAGATAGACAGAATAATTATGCTATATGCCAGTAATCAGAAACAATGACACTGTCTTTATATCCTTATCGGTGGTAAGTCAAGAGTTTCACTTGAGGGGCTCGTGGTTGCGACCTCTCGCGTCCGGCCCTGGTGCAAGCCATGGTCCGGGGCGAGAGGGAGTGGGAGGCGGTCACCTCCTTCTGCGAAGCAGTCATGCTAGCGAAGGAGGTGGCGGGATGGGCGAGGGAGAGATCCTCACGCCTCAGCCGCCGAGGGAGACGCTCCGGGCGTCGGGAGCCGCGTGACGACTCCCGGCCACCGTAGGCGCGGGCCTGCGGGCGGAGAGCAATGGGTAGCTCTCCGTCCGATCAGGACCAGGCCCGTGCCGGACGGCGTGTTTGTGTTCCACGCGCGCCTCAAAGAGATGTCAGCGTAGTTGACGGGGCCCGATAGGGCCGAAGCCTGCCGGGGTAGCGGGATCGTCCGAAAGGGCTACCGCTGCCCTGGTACATAAAGGGCTAAGGAAGGAACACGGGTGGGTTTTAGTCAGTAAGAGTCTGACACTCCCTTCTGCTCCACCCAGAGCGGGAGGGGTCATTTGATGATTTCCCATACTGAAAAAATAAAATAAAAAAGGGGCTCGTGGTGGCTCGTGGTGGCTCCTGGCTAATTGATAACAATCAATCGAAGGTTAAACTATGGTAACTGCGGTCGGTTCGTGGATGAGTGAACATCTATTACATATAGACCCCCTCCGTACCACGGAAAGCACGTCATTGGGCCCGGCTGTCATTGGTAGATCTTTGACAGTCGTTACGGGCAGTCAGATGCACAAAAGTTTGACAATCAGCCTTACTAAGGGATATCGTGCTACCCAATAACTGGGTTGGGGAGATCAGATAGGCAGTCATACATAATCAGCCTATAATGTTCCCACTGCTGGGACACAGGCCTCCTCTCTGTGACAGGGAGTGGGCCATAATCCACCACGTGGGCCCAGTGCGGGTTGGAGGATGTCACATGTCTTCGAATTTGTGGTTCTAGGACATGCTGTTTCCTCACGATGTTTTCCTTCACCGTTTTGAGAGCAGTGGTGATGAAATAATTTACACAATGTAAAGTGCCTGCCTGGGTTCGAACTCACGACCTACAACTCGTAAGTCGGATCCATTACCACTGGGCCACCACTGCTCATAGATAGGCAGTGACTCCATGTAAAGTACTGGTATTCAGCTGCATCCGTTGAGACTGGAAGCCGACCCTAACATAGTTAGAAAAAGCTAGGCAAATTGATTTTTGGTGGTAAGTCCAGAGAGATAGTTTCGTTCTACAAATTACTTCTCGCTCTCTTTCTTAGCTTGTAGAAAGTGCATTTGTCGTTTGTGTCGTAGTGTCAAACTAGTCATTCATTACATAACATATAATAACTGTGATAATCAAGTAATCCAGTAAACACTACACAAGTAATAGGGGTTAAAGTATGAAATTGCCGTTTTATTGTAATAGGTACTTCGAATTGACATAGAACCTTCATGGTTTGAGATTTTTGAGTGAAACCTTTTTCACATGGTACCTATGAAGTTCTTCTTTTAAAAAATGTGCAACATTTGATTATCGACATTCAGTTGTTTTTTTTATTCAGCTTAGACAAGAAAGATGGATACTTCGAAAATTCGAGTTATTTTTTAATACGAGTTCCGACGCGGAACTAACGTGGCAGAAACAGCTCGCAATATCAATGTTGCGTTTGGAAAAGGGACTGCTAATGAACGCACCGTGCGATTTTGGTTTAAACGCTTTGGTGATGGAAACTTTGATTTGAAGAACGAACCACGTGGAAGACCGCCCACACAGGTGAATAACAATGAATTGAAAGAGATGGTGGAAGCCGATCCGAGCCAAACTACCCAGGAATTAGCGGCATGGTTTAACGTTACCTTACCAACAATATTGACTCATTTGCGTCAAATCAATAAAATAACAAAATATGAGAAATGGGTGCCTTATGATTTGACTAATCTGCAGAAAGAAACGCGTGTTGAAACTTGTGTTGCCTTGTTGAATCGATACAGAAATGAAGGAATATTGGATCGAATTGAGACATGTGATGAAAAGTGGATTCTTTACGATAACCGTAAGCGAAAAATGCAATGGGTGACCCCAGGTCAAACGCCGCAACAGTGTCGTAAAGCAAAGCTTACCAATAAAAAGGTAATGGTAACTGTTTGGTGGTCTCAGCATGGTGTTAATCACTATATCTTTCTCCGATCTGGTCAAGCAATAACGGCAGATGTCTACTGTGCCGAACTCCGAACAATGATAGCAAAACTAGCAGTGAAACAGCCCCAACTCATGAATCGATCTTTACCATTATTGCTCCATGATAACGCGAGACCTCATACAGCACGAGAAACCGTTTTAACTCTACAGGAACTGCCATTAGAAACCATTCGTCACCCTCCGTATTCGCCAGACCTTGCTCCAACGGACTACCATTTTTTTCGTGATTTGGACAATTTTCTACCGTGATAAAAAGTTTTCTTCTCAGGAGGCAGTACAAAATGCTTTCACACAGTTTGTCGAATCTAGATCACGAGAGTTCTATCGCAAAGGCATAAATGACCTTCTTATTAGATGGCAGCAATGTATAGATAATAATGGTAATTATTTTGATTAAATAAATATGTTAAATTAAAAAAAAAAACGAATTTCAATTTTTCAGTACAAATCGGCAATTTCATACTTTAACCCCTAATATTTAATAAGTTTAAAATTTCAAAATCTTTCTTTGTGTCGGTTTTGGAAGCAAGTCAATTAAGATGTGGGTACTTACCACCTTATAATATACGCGCCGCACTATGTAGGTACCGTTTTATTGAAACTCAGATGTGTCTTTTCGACATCCGTGTGTCACTAACGGGATGCAGCAGAATACCACACCGTCAGGTATTGTACCTGGTATATGCTGATCTCGACTCCCATTTGGTGCAACCATGAGACACACACCGCCCAGTAGTGATCGATCGTTATAGATTTACTTAAATGGGTCAATTTATCTTTTTAATCTTTGTTTTTTTTTTGTTTCACCTTTTATTGATGTTTTTTTATTACTTGTATTGTGTCTTTAGTTGCACTGAATAAACGTTTTATGTATCTATCTATCATTTCTACTCTCCGGCTTATAGCCATCTTGTAAGCTATGGTAAATTAGATAAGAGTTAAACACCAGGTGATCCGCCAGAGGGCGATGTCAAGTAAACATTAGATGTAATTGTGCTCGTAATTTTATAATTCCTAAAAATAGTAAACCACGTATTTAAACAGTGTTTTCTCATAAAAGTGAAACTAGGCACATAAACAAACAGTGACAGTGTTATCTTCGATTAAAACCACCGAATTACTACAAAAACATTGATTCTAAAACTATTCAAATTTTGGACTAAAATCTCAAAAATCTCAGTGCTACAGTGCTACCATTGTATATATTCAACTGTTAACTACAAAACAAGCATAATTATAAACTATTTCTAGACAGTGATGATAAAAAACAGTGATCTAAACAAAAATTGGTACTGGCAGAAACCGTTTTTTATTCAAATACCGCGCATTCTACTTGATAAGAAGTTAGGACAAAGCAACGCCATCTAGTTGAAACCTCATAAACCATTTATGTTGACACTATGCTAACTTAAATAGCAAATAGATAATCAATATTGCAAATAGCGACATCTATCACTAAAAGGAGGATTTACAGTATTAAAACACCATTAGATCGCAAAATTAGAATGAAAAGTTGAATGTTCAGGTGGCTAAGCGGCGTAAGGACTGTCCTTGTATGCTAACACTGGGTGATCGCACGTTCAAATCCGACGGTTGCTGAGAGACTTTTTTGTAAGGATTTTAATGTATAAATAAATCACCATGAACTTCCTAGAAAACATAACATTCCGTAGGACACGTACTATTTCGGAACCAAATAATGACACTAGTGAAATTATTTCTCAAACATTAGATGAGACTACCAACAGTGTACCGGGAATGTCTGAAGACGAGGAGGATAAGCAAATAAACATTTTAAAAACTGAGATTGAGAACCTTAGATCTCAATTAAAAAGCGCTAATCAAGAAATAGAAATATTATCTTTAGAAAATAGTTCCCTGAAGAAAACAAACACCGATTTAATAATGAAAAATGAAACGCTTATAAAGGTCACCAGTAGCCCCATAAAGAAGAAAACACAAACAGCAAAAAGAAATAAAATTAGTACTACGGATATGAAGACCAGTAATACACTGACTTTGGAAATTTCTGACTGCTGCGCTTCTATAAACGAACCGAAACAAAAAATATTCAATACAGGAAAAGAAATCAGACGTGAAAATGCCAACTTGTCACAAGATACTCGTAGTTATCAAAACCCGACACCAGCGTCACAGTCGTCGTCTCCAAAGCACAAAGTATACATGATAAGTAGTGAAACTTCCAATAGGTTATATGACTTAATTGAGAATACTCATTTACACAAAAGTGAAATATGTTATTACCGTATGCCTAAATGTGGTTTGAAAGTTTTATTGGACGGTATTGATAAAAAAGTAGCAAACTTCACAAACTCTGACTTCTGTATTATTTATATTGGTGAAGATGATTTCCGAAGAACAAATAATTACATAGAACTTGTTACGTATATCCGCGAAATACTTATGCCATTGCAACACACTAATTTTATTATATGCCTACCGACATTTAAATATATGGAGAACACAAATGTAATGTTTAATAGCCGAGTAGATATTTTTAACAACTTACTATATCTGGATGTGGAAACATGTAATTATGCGTATGTTTTAGACTCTAATTATAATTTGCCATATACTCATGATACATATAATTCGTCTGGAAATCTAAATTATAAGGGTTTAAGAATTGTATTTTCAGATTTGGTAGAACTTATTTTGTATGTAAGCACATTGAAAACGGATCAAATAGAGGTTGACTGCTTCCAAAAAGACCAATCAATCTGCTTATCGCACACCCAAACACGGGAAGAATCTCAGTTTTTTCTATAATTATCTCAATATTTTGCACCAAAATATTGCAGGACTAGTTAATAAATCGGATGCCTTGCTGGTAAGGTTAGACGAGCTGTCACATAAAGGTATAAACGTAGATGTCATGTGTATTACAGAACACTTTGTAGAATCAGGTTATGAACATTTAATAAACATACCCAATTATTGTCTAGCGGCCCATTTCTCAAGAAATTTTAAACGAGGGGGCACGTGTATTTTTGTCAAGGCAGGATATATGTATAAAGAAATATCGGATATATCAAAACAATCAGTCTCAGGAGTGTTTGAATGCTGTGCAATAGAAATAATACCGCAAAATATTATTATTATTTGTATATACAGAGTGCCTAAGAATAATTATTTAGTATTTTATGAAAAACTGGATCTTATATTTATAAAAAATTAATTTCTCTAAGAAAAAAGTAATCTTAGCCGGTGATTTCAATATGGATGTGCTAAAGAAAAACAAAATTACCCTAGAATTAGAATCTTATCTCTTACAGCATAATTTAAAATTAGCACTTTACGCGCCCACTAGATTGAGCAGTAATACGTGCATCGATAATTTCGCACACAATTTTCGAAAGGGATGTAAAGCACAAATAATAGATTTAGTTCTTTCAGACCACACATCTCAGTTACTTAAAATTCCCACTAAAAAAACTAGTCTTTTAAAATCTTGGAAAATTGAAAAACAAGAAATTTCCCCCGAAAATTTAATAAAATTTAAATCTTATTTAGAATGTCTGTCATTTACACAAGTATTCAGCACCGACGATGCAAACGAATCTTATGACAATTTTATAGAGGATTTTCTGCTTTTATATAAATTGTGTTTTCCTAACAAAATCATAACTATTAACTGTAACAAACCGACAAAATGGATTTCACGTGGCATAAAACTATGCAGCCAAAAACAAAGACATCTACTTTGGACTTACCGTTTCAACCCTAATGGTAAAAATAAACAACTTTTAAAAAATTACACTAAGCTATACAAAAGAATAATAAAACTCACACAAAGAGCACAGAATACCCATTATATTAATACGTCTGAAAATAAAGCTAAAGCAGCTTGGCAAATAATTAATAACTCCACAACATGCTTCCCACAAGAATCCATTCTGACTGTAAAAAGAAATAATTTCCTCATTGAAAATCCTGTCGACATTGCGAATGAATTTAACAACTATTTTATTGATGACATTGAAAGTAATATTAAAAGTGACATTCCATATAATAATAAACACAAGCTTGATAATATAACAACACAATCATTGTTCATGATGCCTGTATCAAACCATGACATAATTAAAACGATCAATAGTCTTAAAAACACAAATACTGTTGGCTATGACGGTGTGTCCACAAAAGTAATAAAATATGTAAAGGACGTAATAGCACCATCACTGGCTCATATAATCAACCTGTGTATTACCGAGGGCGTATTCCCAAGTAGTCTCAAAAGTGTGATTATTAAGCCATTACATAAAAGAGATGATAAAACAAATGTTAAAAACTATAGGCCAATTGCAAAAATCCCAATAATGTCAAAATTAATAGAGAAAATAATCTATCAGTCTCTTTACATTTATCTTGAAAAGTATGAATTATTCTGTAACGAACAAAAGGGATTTCGGAAGAATACAACAATTAATATGGCACTGTTTGAATTAATATCTAGAATTATATCGTCAGTAGATAAAAGAAATTCTATTTGCGCCATCTATACAGACATGACTAAGGCATTCGACTATGTAGACCATAAGATCTTACTACAAAAACTTCATAGCTACGGTATCAGAGGGAATATCCTGAAACTATTGGAATCGTATCTAAGTGACAGGTATCAGTGCACAGAGGTTACTAGAATTTGTCCTAAGACTAAACTGGTTACGACCTATAAATCTGAAGCAAGACGTATAAATTATGGCGTGCCTCAAGGAAGCGTCTTAGGGCCATTGCTGTTTTTGATTTACATCAATGATCTTCCAAAAGCCACACGTCAAAAAATGGTCCTTTTCGCAGACGACAGTACTGCCATAATTGAATGCGAAAATCCACACAATTACCAAAACGATATTCAAAACTCTCTTTCTGAAATCATTGATTGGCTTAATAATAACAATCTCGTCGTGAACCTGAACAAGACAAAAGTAATGCATTTTTATCAGCGGCGTAAAAACCCTACTGTAAATATTTCATACGGGTGTAATGAAATAGAAGAAGTTAGTCATGTCAAGTTCTTGGGTATTACGATTGACAACAAACTCACTTGGAAGCCTCATACAGAAGAATTATGCAAACGACTCAGCCAATCTGCATATGCACTCTCCCAGTTGTCAAAAAAAGTAAACATTGAAACCTTATTAACAGCATATCATGGACTAGTCGGTTCAGTTTTACGATATGGGCTTGTTTTTTGGGGGCAGTCCACTAATAGAGATCTGGTTTTCAAAATGCAAAAGCGATGCATAAGGGCAATGTGTATTATAAAAGTAACCGATAGTTGTGTGCCTTTCTTCAAATCTTTAAAATTGCTCACACTGCCATCATTGTACATTTTGGAAACGGCATTATTTGTGAAGACTAACTTGCACTTATTTGTCAAATTATCAGATGTTAGAAAAACTCCTATGCGTACTAAATACTTAAATCAATTATGTCACACAAAATGTAAAACAGCTCTAATGCACAAAAGTTTCTTTGGCATCGCTCCAAGAATTTACAATAAAATACCTGATCAGATAAAAATATTACCTGTTCACAAGTTCAAGAAAACTTTGCAAAAATTTTTAATTGATAAATGTTATTATACGGTTGACGAGTTCTTGAACGATTAATTTAGTAATTATATAACATTCTCTAATTTTCTGTGCCAACTTTTAGACATTTCTTTTTTTTAAATATTTAAATTTATTTTTTTTGACTTTAAACTTTAAAACTACTCTTATTTGTATGTCTTACCATAGACAAAACATAGCGCACTGTATTTATCTATAAGATCTGTATTTTTTTTTGTTACCTATGTTTTACAAATAATAAATGATTGATTGATTGATTGACCAGGCAATTTCCATGACATTTTCCTTTCAACAGTTAAGAAACTCTCATGTTTACGAGGCTCAACACCCAAATAACAAATAAATCCACATCACATCACAAAGTTACATACAAACTCCATTGTAAGCAGTATTCTGAAACAATAACGTCGGCAGTGTATCCTTATTGTTGCTAAGTCAGAGATTCGGTGATCTGTCTAGGAAAAATAATGTTTTCTTACTAGTTTTAAATGGTCAAGATTCATAAAGAATGAACATTTATTTAGCTCAACCGTGATAGGTTTGTTGTTCTTCAACCAACTCGTAATAAATCGTTCCAAAACATATTTAAAACAAGGTAAATAAACCTTTCAAAGCCGAAAGTATCTGAAATGCGACTATACCCTGTCCATTAGGTTAACCGTTTTTTGACAGCTGTCTTAGAACGTACATATTCCAGATTACGTAAAAGTTAACTTTAAAATTTATAATAAAATAATTAAATAAACTGCCTTATCTTATTGAATTATCTTATTTATGGCTTCGTACATACGTTATAATACCGTACGTGTATCAATCAATGTATTGTGTGTTGCTACAATCACTAGTTCCATCTGTCAAAATACGGCTTACCTAATGGACAGGTTATAGTCGCATTTCAGATACTTTCGCCTTTGAATGTTTAAGTAACTCTTCTCGTGCAAACGACGCTTCACTCGTATACAATAAATAAATCCACATCATATCACAAAGTTACATACAAACTCCTATGAAAGCAGTAATCTGAAACAATAACGTCGGCAGTGTATCCTTATCGGTACTAAGTCAGAGTTTCGTCCCACAAATCACTCCTCGCACTCTTTATTAGCATGTAGACGGGAGGCGCAACAGGATATTCTTCGGGGGATGGAGATGTATCGAGAGGGCGATATTAGGGTTGTCGCACGGAGTAATTGTGAAAAAAAAAAGTGATGTAAAATTATGCGTTATGTGATTTTGTAAAAAAAACTTAGTTTACGTATGATATGATATACCTTTTTGTATAACATGGCAAGAGAAGTTTGTTGAAATCGTTTTAATGAATAATTTGATAAATAAGGGTTTAAAGGAACTTTTTAGTCGTCAAGAGTAAACAAAAATTACAAACAGTACATTAAGTATTTCTTAATTAGTAATGAAATACAACAAACAACAGTGGTGGAGGACAGGGTGTTGTGGCGCAGCACTATGTGGAGGCGCCTAAGAGAGCCTGGCCATAAATACATTTTGTAAAAATTGGCGCAGGTACTTATGTTATACCTCAAACTGTAGCTAAAAAGTTAATCTACTATATATACATAAATTATGTATGTGGCTGGTACTGGTTTATATTAAAGAGCATCTAAATAAGATGATTAAAAAAATATCACAAAAACATCTTAATTTGTATTTTTTTCAGGATTATTTTCAGGTGAAAATGCAATGAAAACTTTACAAGTATTATACCATTCCAGAAAGCTTGTAATATATACTTTCGTCTGGTATGCATAAATATGCTATAAATTTCTTAATATATTTACTAGAAATATCATTTTATATTTTGTATTTTTTTATGACTATTAAATATATATTTATATCCATAAACTGTATACTATTTTAAAGTATATTTATTCTAGATCATCTAAAAAAAAATTCAGCTGTGTATCTATCAAAACATGGAAGTCATGGATTTATGACCCGAAATCGACTCAATCTCCACATACTGCGCAGCATAGGAAAGGCCTATGTCAAGTGGTAGACTGCGACAGGTTGAGTTGATTGCTTAGTTTTTTGCCCCGAACTTATCTTTTTTCTGTAAGTGATACGGAGCAGGAAGCGCATGTAACTTAAGCTGAATCTACGGATTTAGTGCTTAGGAGTAGAACCCTGTAGTGCAATCGGGCCTAAGTGTGTAATGTGTTTGTTGTATTCATTACTAATTAAGAAATACTGAATGTATTATTTTGAAATACCAGATTTAAGATACGCCCTTTGGTCTCTCCATTTAATTTAACAATGAGAAGTAATAAAACGAAAATATAAAGCACAAAAAATCTCATTTTTCAAGTGACAAAAAGGAAGAACCCTGCCATAAAAATCTTTGAAAATCCTCAGTAATCCATGCGTTACAATAATCTCACGAAAATCCCTTGCCAGCCCTGCGAGCCCCTCTTTTAATGTGTTTACAAGACAGTATCGATTGTTCCATTGTACTTTTTATTTGACTTGGAAATATTCTTGTTCCTTTTACACGCGGTAGCGTTTCTTTATGTTTATTTTTTCACCATTTTCCTTTTTATGGTTCCGTACCTCAAAAGGTAAAACGGAACCCTTTTAAGAACACTTCGTTTTCCGTCTGTCTGTCCATCTGTCAAGACCCTATTTCTCAGGAACGCGTGGTGTTATCAAGTTGAAATTACTATCAAATACTCAAGGCTGCAACCCCTTGAAGCAGTGAAAAAATCAAACTTCTAAGTCAACGCAATCAAAAGATACGGGCGTTTATGTTCCGGAATCAAAACCTATTATAGGGACCTATACTCCCCGTTGACCTAGAATCATGAAATTTGGCAAGAAGCAATGTCATGTAGCACAAGTAAAGAAAAAAACCCGAAAACCGTAAATTTGTAGTTACACATCTACAAATTTGTACGAAACCCTCAGTGCGCGAGTCCGACTCGCACTTGACCAGTTTTTTTTACCATGGAGGTTTATTTCAGGCCACATCAAAAGATTCATAATTTTCGTGTTCAGTATGGTAATTTTTATCGTCTTCAGAATCTTCTAATTGATATTCAGTTGGGGTACATATGTTTAAGGTTGTGATTATCTTGTATGTTGGTAGGTATTTGAATTTCATTGATTGACTCTTTGGTCTGGTGGCTTCAAGCGCTACTGCTGAGTATACGGTTCTGGGTTCGATTCGATAGCAGCCCGGAGTCTGGATTTGTGATGGCAATAAATTTGTCGTATTACATGGAACTTAAACATAATTGGCGAAATGTCAGCGTACTATTAGGGTACACCTCTGCCCAACCCTTCGGGGAAACAAGTCGTGATGTTATGTTATGTTGAATTTCATTACAATTTGTAAATCTTGTAAAACTTAAATAGACTTCGTACGTAGGTAGGCCGCAGCAAGGACAACCATCACAAGTAAAGGTTCATGGATGGCTCAGACCTCCGGTGTGTACGCGGCGACTCTCCACAGATAATGGCTCACCTCCCATCTTGCACCGCATGCCATGTGAAGCAGCGAATGGTATCCGCGTCGCTGAATTTTGTGCCAAACAAATTAAAAAACGAGATATGATTTTTGGTGTTAGTTTTGCCATCGACACGCTAAGATGAATTACAATTTGTAGGTATGGGGAATTGGAAAGGTTTTGATTGCTTGTTCAGCTTTCATTCATTTAACTTTCTTCCCCTATAAACCAATATTATTCTAAGGTCAGTGCTTTTTACTTACCCTTGGTTAAATAGTCAGCCAATGTTTAAGGTAAATATAATTCCTCTCTGTGAATGGAAGTGGGCCGTAATCCACCACGCGGGCTCGGAGCGTGTTGGTAGATGTTAAATGTCTTCGATTTTTTGGTTCTAGGACAGGCCGGTTTCCTCACGATGGTTTCCTTCGCCGTTTTGAGAGCAGTGGTGATGAAATACATTACATAAAGTAAAGCGCCTGCCTGGGTTCGACCCCATGGCCTACTCATAACTCGCGGCCGTTATCACTGGGCCGCCCCTGCAATGATTAAGTGATTAAATTGTATGTTTTAATTTAATTCATTGTAATGAACATTGTCTGGAAAAGAATAATAATTTATAAATTAATAGTAATAATGTAAAGATGTCCACGCTGTTTTATATGAATCTAATGAAAGCCGTGTCTCCTGCGCGTGTTTTTTTCAAAACATTACCCAAAAACGTCAAAACAAAGAGCCGTGATCTTACACATTTGTGTATGAAAACACGAGCTGCATGGAAAACATTCCCCGCGCGGGTGAAGTGGGGAAGGGTTTGTTTCATTTTTAATCGCCACGCGTACCGAGCACATCATTTGGCATTTTGAAAGCTTAATTCCAACTGACACCGATTTTGAGGTTATATTGTCTTGTGAATAGTTGACACTAATCTAAAAATATTTTAATACGCAGGAGACATCTTGTGTATGAAAACTAATGTTTACACGCGCAGGAGACACGGCTTAATACACACAAAAAAAGAACACATTCGAGGACACGTAGACTTGATGGTCTATCCATTTCATCAATACACAAGCGTATTGTTGACGCCCTTTCTTTTAAGTAATGAGTTTGCTAGTAGGCAGACACTACTAGAAACTAATGACATTCAAATGTAAAGTATGTGTGTAGTAAAAAGTGTGTGTGTAATGTATGTGTGCATGTGTATTACTAACGTGAATTTCGAGAAGTCTTCACCAAAGAAAAATAATAACACATACATACATAATTAAAATATACTTGGTCAAATTAAATTAGCCAGCGAAACTGCAAATGTGATAAGTATATCTCGATATGTAACCTAACCTCACGAAACAACCATTTACATATATATCGATACTCATCATGTCTGCGGAGTTTCGCCAGCTACTTTTATTTGACCCCGTAGTGTCCCCACTGCCGGAACTCAAGGCTTTCTCCTCTGTGGAAGAAAGCGGAATGTAATCCACCACGCAGGACCAACGCGGGCAGCTGGTTTTCACATGGCTTCGAATTTTAGTTCAAAGACAACAGTTTCCTCGATTTTTTTCATACGATCGAAATCTAAAATATAGTAATTTCTAATTTTCCACCTGAATCAAAAGTCCAATCTATTCGCAGTTATCGTTCGCCCTCAATAAACTTGTAAACTTCCTAATGGTAAAAGTCTTATTCCTTGGAGCCTCTGTATCCATAATCGGTTGAGTAGCTTCGGAAATTACCTGTAGCCAGCTGGAAGTTTGTAACAACGTTTGTAAAGGTTTACTTATGTTGTTAGGACAACACTTGTTAGCTACGGTTCAATAGTAGAGTTGATTATACAGGGTTAGTTTCTGTTTACCCTAAACTTCTTAAGGGGTCATTGTACCTACTCATCATTATGAACTACCTTTACAGTGGGATCAATCTCGACATCGCGAAGTAAAACAGCTTTTCTGTAATTTACAAGTATTAATGCGCAAAGTCACGCTTGCGATTTACTTTTTACTATACCAACAAAGCAGACAGACATAGAAAGCTCAATATATGTAGTAATTTTTTTTTTTTAAACATTGCCCCACACTAGGAATTACTCCTGTATCGTGGGTGCGTTTACAAACATTTAAACTCACATACACAAACAGCCAGACCCAGAACAACTACCTGTAGGCAATACAAATATTTGTTCCGTGCGGGAATCGAACCCGCGACACGCAGCGCAGCAGTCGATCGCTCAGCCTCTGCGCCAACCGTGTCGTCAAAATTAAATTAAAGTGTCTGTTAAAAGTATACAAGCTGTTGTTTTGCATCCTCGTCAAATTTCAGGAGGCTGTCATGAAAGACATAAGTAAATAATCAAATCAAATTACGATCTCTGGTAAATAATGAATACCTACGTACTTGTTTTTTTAGTTATTTAAGTTTGACAGTAATTCAGAATACCTACACCTCTTTCAAAGAACAGAATCGCGTTATGGTATCGTATAAGCGCGTATCGTATGGCCGCGTTTATGTGTGTGTAAAAGGGCAGTTATAGTGCGGTCTCACACAGGCAGCTTTTTAAAATACGACATGCATTTTAAAACGCTGCCTGTCACACAAAAAAATACCTACTTATTTTATTATTGATTCGTGTCGAGAATCAGTAGCATAGTTACCTTCTTGTATTTGACGAGGATGCAAAACGACACCTTGTATACGGCACTTACGGTACTAACAATTTTTTTAAAATTGTCTGTCTGTTTTCCGGGTAATCTTCGAAACGGCTGATTCTGACAAGACTTTCACTGGCATAGCTGATGTTTTTTCGGAGTAATTAAGGCTACTGTTTTATTATTTCCTAGCTGTGCCCCGCAGTTTCACCCGCATAAGATTCGATCCCGTGGGAATATCGGGATAAAAAGTATTCTATGTGTTAATCCTGGTTATAAACTATCTGTGTGCCAAATTTCATCCAAATCGCTTAAGTCGTTTTTGCGTGAAAGAGTAACAAACATCCATCCATCCATACAAACTTTCGCGTTTATAATACGAGTATTAGTAGGATTACAAGGAGTAACTTAAGCTGCTATTTTATTTTAGATAGAAAAATAATTAGTACAGAGACACATTATTGTTTTCCGACATCCACGCGAACTAAGTCGCGGACAGAGATTGTAAAGGACCTTTTACAGTCTAGTATATTCGCGCCCATAATTGGAACAGGAGCCTTTCAAAACCGTATCGTTCTGCCACTCAGTCTAAATTGACACTTAACAGGCAATATCTCCACTTTTTCTAGCTCATCCACCTGTAAATCGTTCTCAGCTTTAATATTAGGGGACGACGTAATAAAGGCAGAGTATCCAAGCTCATTATGTCACCATTATACACCCTCCTTTATTTCCAAGTTTTTTATTATACTCGGTATTCAATTTAGTGGGGATAAGCGATGGGTGTGTTTTGTTTTATGGGATAGCGTTTAAATTGTCGTAGTTTTTTTTTGTGTATTGTTTTAGAGTGATTTACAATGTACCTATCTACTATTTTAAACAGACTGCAGAAGATTGTACTTTTTGTGGAACCAGTTTGGCCTGCCCGTAGCCTTACGGACAAACTGGTCGAACTGGTTCCTGTTGTATGCACTGTTACATTAATACACCGTTAAATTTTGATCGTTTTAATCCTTAAAAGGGGAAAAAAAATCAGTTGATCCATACATTATGTCGAGTTATGCGAACATAAATCTATGGATCAACAGATTTTTTTTTTCACGATTTCAGGCTTTGTCCTGTAGTAAAAGTTGTTCACAAAGATGAGTACAATGACCCCTTTTAAGGATTAAAACGATCAAAATTTAACGGTATATATTTTCACTAATAAAAGTCATATTATAGATTTACAGCCGATAGTCACAACCTAAAGTAGTTGCAATATATCCCGGCTTGTCGGCTAAGTTGCCAAGTGCGTTGTCCACCTAATTAGCAATAATTAATGACCTGGCACCGTATATAAAGTGCCTACCCTGTTTAATGTTCTACGGGGCACAAACAGTTCTGAGAACAGACTGGAGACTTTAAAATGACGACAATCATTCTCTCTCATATCAAACCCTATTCACTATGACAACCAGTCTTACCAAGGGGTATCGTATTATCCAGTAACTGGGTTGTGGTCAGATAGGCAGTCGCTCAATGTAAAATACTGGTATTCAGCTGCATCCGGTTAGACTGGAAGCCGACCCTAACGTAATTGGGAAAAGGTTAGGCAGATGATGAACAACTCTATTCAGTAGGATCGCCCATGGAATTAAAAATAGCTGGCGAAATATGGATAAACTATAATCCTTTGCCTCTCATTTCGGCCAACACAGGCATGTAGTGAGCTGCGGTGGCTCTGTGGTATCAACCCCGACTTACGAGTTGCAGGTTGTAGATTCGAACCCAAGCAGGCGCTTCACTTTATGTAATTTCTTCCATCACCACTGCTCTTCAATTCGATAGATATCTGTCGATAGATGTCACATGACTCATCTACCAACCCACAGTGGCCCCGCGTGGTAGATTAAAGCCCACTCGCTCTCACAGAGATGAGCTCTGTGTCCCAGCAGTGGGAACTTTATAGGCTGATATATGCAGGCATATTGTTCTGTCATGTTCAATAGGTAATTAAACTTTATTAGCGTCATTGTTTCTTCCAACAGGCCTTTCAACAGTAGTTACCCACAACGAGACAGCTCGTCTCGCAGGCGACGCGTCACAAAACTCTGGGGGCGTGTTATTTGCTGCGGGGGGCTGCGCGGCGGCTGCGCTGGCGCTGCTAACTGCAGCCGCTGCAGCCGGCACCCTGTATAGGAGAGGCAGTAAAGCGAGGCATCATGATTCAATACAGTAAGTGGTCTGTTATAAGGTCTAGAGAGAAAAATATTCCGTAGATAGTTTTTAAAATCCCCCTTTTTTTTAACATGGCATAAAGTCTTGGTTGAAGTCTGTTGTTAGCGACTCTTTTTAACAATATGTAGATGTAATTCTCTTATAGGTTTTAATAATACGTTGGCTAGTCACTACGTAAGCGATTCTAAACTCTCATACTGTTTGGGGAAGGTTTTAAAGTAAAGTAGGTTTTATTTGGTTTAGCCGTAATGTATACTGTATTTATTTTATTTATTTTCGGCGCGGGCGTCCCTTTACTTGTCACAGCAATGCCACAGACTGCTTCTGACATTTAGGGCATAGACAAGCAATGAGGTTACGTCTGGCGCGGATTAAGAATGAATTATTTATTTTATTTGATAATATACAGGCTGATTTTTTAAAGACCAGCCAAATTTAAGGATGTGGTACAGACCATCAAACTGAACAACTTTCTCCATGGGACAAATAGCGTAATCGCGAAAATTTTATCAACTGTCCCATAGAAAACTTCAATACCTACTCGACCTAAATGTATGGGACGGCTGAATTTTTATTCGCGATTACGATGTTGGTCCCATGGAGAAAGTTGTTCAGTTTGATGGTCTGTACCACATCCTTAAATTTGGCTGGTCTTTAAAAACTCAGCCTGTATATAAATAATAAAATAGATTATTTATTTATTTATTACTGTAATTGCCCGTGACATCACAGCGGGCCCTATCAGAATACCAGCGTTGCGACATTTATTTTTTTAAATGTCGTAGCATCATGCTGAGATAGGAGCCTTTTGGCTTTGTATAGGAATTTCTGTTTCATTTTTCTTTTTGTTACTTTAAAAAAAATATAATTTGTTTTTTATTTATTTTTGATTGTGTTTAGTTTAGTCTTATGATCTTCCTGTACGAGTCGCAATAAATACTTTTTTTTTCTTTTTTGACTTTTGTCGTGCGGCGACGGGTTGCATGCGGCGGGTGACTAAAATCCACCGTGAAAATGCTCAGTCGCAGGCGATCGCCCGCCACATGAACGATTTTTAATAACGTAAATGGGGTGGTGATTCGGCTTGTAAGTACATTTGGTAAGTGACCAGCCGCACGGCGAAAATCGACCTAGTGTAAATCCCCCATTAGGGTCGAAAGTTTTTACCTTTTCTACCTGATGGCTTGCATGAATCAGTCATCATGTAGCTTAACCCTATTTTAGGGAGCTACACGCCCTGAGGCTGAACGCCACACCATCATCAGCAGCACATATGCTCAAGCATATCTCACTAAAACAGCCAGACAGGTATGAATTAGCTCTAATCTTTATCTAAAATAAATAGTATAAAACGATATATGAAAACGTACAAAAATATAATATATACATTTTGTTATATTTATAAAATGAAAGTCGCTTTTCGTGTCTGTCTGTACGGCCGCTTCGTTCCTCTAAATGACACATTGAATTTGGATGTGGTTTTCACCATCACTTAGAGAATTTATTCCGGAAGATTCAATTTAGTTATAGCATTATATACATCTCGATGTTTGGACATGTCGCCACAATAGTAGGTTGCACACGTGCGAAGCAAGGGAGGATCACTGGTTAAATAATAAATTAATGTTAACATGGTGCTTACAGACACTGAAACATACCCTTAATATGTTTCAATTACTTCATGTATTAAAATCAATGCCAATAACCTCAAAATATCACCAGACATCAATCTACATGGTCTTCACATGATCTGACCAATTATGTCTGAACTTTAAAGATACTATCTCTGATTTAGTTTCGGCATTTCTACCCAAAGTAGTCAGATAGGAAACGCTGATCTCTTCTAGTTTTTAAAATATGATTGACGTGTGTCAAAGCCAAAGCATTTATTTTAAACTAGCCTTTGCCCGCGACTTCGTCCGCGTGAAGCAACTTTCCTAATTTTTTTCCGTAAGAACCTTCTACAGAGTATTAGAAAACTTAAAAAAAAAAAAGGATGAAATAGGTAAAGTCGTTCTCAAGTTATGACGTGACCAAGGGAAATAGGGATTCATTTTTATATATATAGATATTTCAAATAGGCACGTGAAAGCACTCTTGAACGTCAAAAATTACAATAACATAGAATTTATTCCAGTCGCTCCCTTCCAAAAGGTAGTGTTTGTACAAACCTACTTACAGCAATAAAATCATTTATCATTTAATGTGAAACTGTTTTCATAGGCAGAAAATTGCAAAAGCCGCGAACAAACACAGTTTTCCACCAAAGGATACCTACTCAATTTAATTTGATTTATTTAAAGTTTTCGCTGCTTATTTAAGTTAATTTACTAAATCAGCAAAATAATTAAAACGCGAAGAAACAACAATAAATCACTAACAAAATAAAGTAATCTACTTTGTTAATATTTATACGCATCAACAACATTTAGCGTCCGATTTGTATTTAGCAAAATATACGGCTTCAAAGTTTGACGCAAATTATCTCACTCGGCAACTTTGTTCGAGTTAAATTCGCTAAGTTATGAAATAAAGTTGTGTTGTAATTTATTTGGCTTTACGTAACAACGATAGTCACGAAATAACAAATAGAATGATGATATTTACAGCGAAGTATAGCATAGCATAATCAGCCTGTATTGTTCCCACTGCTGGGACACAGGCCACCTGTCTGTGAGAAGGGTTGGGCCATAATACGCGGGCCCAGTGCGGGTTGTTGGGTGCCACATGTCTCCAATTTTTTGGTACTAGGACATGCCGGTTTCCTCAAGATGTTTGTTTTTCTTCGCCGTTTTGAGAGCAGCTGTGATAAAATATCTTACACAAAGTAAAGCGTCTGCTTGGGTTCGAACCCATGACCTAAAACTCGTAAGTTGGGGTCGTTATTACTGGGTCACTGCTCTGTGTAAAATATAGGCAGTTCTATTATTCAAAAGCAAAAGTCATTTATTTAATCTAGACTGAGAATCAGCACTCTCTGAACGTCAAATATACATAAGACTTACATAAGACTTCCCCCCACAACGCCGTTTTGGGGTGAAGTCTTATGTAAATTCCCTAAATGTTAGGTTAAATGCCCTTCACCACTTCCTAGTGCTTTAGCTGGGAAGAAGAAGTGGCGCAATAAACTTCCCAGCAGTATTTAAAGTAATTCATGAGTTTTAGTAAGAATAGTGCCCACATATGTAGTATGTATGTGGGTTTGTCATTAAATGAAATAAAGAATAAAAAATAAAATAATAACATTTTTATTCAAGTACTTATAAAGTAAAGTAAAAATATGATTTACGTTAATTACAATCGAGGAAAGTTAAATTCTAACTGTAATGTAGACCTGCCTGATCTAGGTTTATGAAAAACCTGTGTTTCAGGCAATGATCATTAATAAAGTCAAGTGGTGGCACGAAGGCACATTTAAGCAAATTTCAACTACATTCCTTTCAAGGAAATCTTTTCATTTCAGAACTTTACCTATTGTTAATTTAATAACAAATCCATGTAGCCTAAGAAGCCTTACTTTGCTATTATTAAAATTCGACGAATTTCTCATAAATACGTTGAACCGAATCTCGTGCTGCCAAGTTGCTAGGCAAAATCTCGAGTTACAGCTACGTATTTGATTTCATACCTTTCAGGTTTCTGCTTATAAAAGTAGAACAACAGAAATAAAGGAACTCCTGTTTGCCTCATACTTTACATAAACACGAAACTGATGAGGCCTTATAAAGTATTCAGTAATTGCCCTCGAAGAAGCAATCTAATCTCATTATAGTCGAGAGGGAAATATTTTTAGAAGTTTCAAGAGTTTCGCTACTCACCGTAAATTCAATAGCCGGCTCGTTGAACAAAGTCGTTTAACTAGAAAAACAAACATTACGTTTGACTTAGAAGTTTTAGATTGGGTTTTGGCATCTATGTAAAATAAATAAGAACAGGAAATTGGTTTTTAAAATTTTGTTTTGATGTTGTATTTTAACGTCAAAAAATTCAATTTAAAAAAACAATCTATTGAAAAAGTCGTAGCACTGAGCGCTACGTTCGTAGGTCCGGACAGTGATGTAGTATGGTTCACTGACGCGTAGCAGCGACCGAGCTACGTAGTATAACTCTGTGTAGCGTGGCGTAGCACAGATGTATTGATACTCGTACAGTCACGAGCACCAATATGTCAACACTTGGCCACTTTCAATTGCGATTTTTTCGAGAAATAACGAATGCAACGTTGAAATACGACACATTACATAAACCTATGGGTTCGTAAATGCTATGTTCGTAACAACATAAAATTTCTTTAAAAAATAAAGGAGTAAATCGCTTTTGAATAAAGCCGAGTGTATACATACTTTTGCTCGTGACTGTACCTAGCTGTAAACTGTATTGGCTGATAATACACTAGGTAGACAATCCGTTGGACATCGAATAAAAATTCTGAACAAAAATATTGCCAAATTTTTTTACAAAAATGTATTGTATTGACATTGTATACTGTATTGTATTGTATTGACACATACACACAAATTGAGATGACATTGTATTTCAGATCGAATAGCATTGGCCAGACTTGTTCTACAGACATGTAAAATGAGTATCTGCCTAATGAGAGTGCCAGTATTTTTTCTTAAGATAACACTGTTCTCTAAACTAGAAAAAATGTTTTTTTTTTTTCGTTAGTCGACTCTTCGTGACCGTGACGTGACCAGAGGGCAGCCCTGTTTCTTGGCCAAAGAATTAGCATCGCCATACAACGTGGCACTGCTGCCAGCCTTTTGGATACTGTTTCTGTTGACAGCGATTACAACTACACAATTGAAAGACTTGTTTCGCTTATTCTTGCTCGATAAACGAATTCCTATTACGAGGCACAGAATTAGGGCCAAAATTTGCTACTTACAAGGGAAAGACTCAGCACAAAGCACACAATAGCGTTACATTATGCATGGCATATAAACTGCCCGTAAATTAAGGAGAAACTAAATTCTTAGAAAATATTTTTGTATAGGGCCCGACCCTCGACGCCCTTCGGGGCTTTATAAATTTTTCAATAATATACCAATTTCAACACAATATCAGGTTGAAGTTGACCTTAAACATGTTGGGTGGTGCAAATGAGAAAGTGTAGCGTATTGCGTATACTTACAGGAAAAAAAATAACCAGTGCGCAAACTGTAGCCATGAATTCAGCCATCATTCATGATAACAGTTTAGAGGAGCTTGTGGTTAAGTAATAAAAACCGCGCGGGTCGATCGTTCAGGTTAAGCTACGCTTGCCACGGTTATTCCGTGGATGGGTGACCATCTTTACATACCAAGACCCCTCAGTGCCTCGGAAAGCACGTTAAGCCGTTGGTCCCGGCTGTCATTCGTGGATCTTTGACAGTAGTTACGGGTCGTCAGAAGCCCGAAATTCTAACAACCAGTCTTACCAAGGCGTTTCGTATTACCCAGTAACTGGGTTGTGGAGGTCAGATAGGCAGTCGCTCCATGTAAAATACTGGTACTCAGCTGCACCGGTTAGACTGGAAGCCAACCCCAATATAGTTGGGAAAAGGCTAGGCAGATGGTGAGTTTGAAATGTAATAAAAATGATACGTAATTGCCATAAAATAAGAGTTATTGACAAATTCACTGTCTCTCTCAAATCGCTTCAACCCCAAACTTGCAGCAAGCCCCAAAAACATATAGGGGGCAGCGACCCCCCGACATATGTGATGGATGATGTGGTACGGAAGGTTCCATGATAGACAGGCAAAATGTTTTTATAGTTACTCGATATCCCCGACTTTATCGCGGGAAAGTTTATGGCACAAATACAAATTTATGTTTCTACAAAATCGTTTCTGGCGTGCGCTGTCATGACATGGCTTTATTACCTGAATGTGTGGGGAAGGAAGTTTAAATCCTCTCGTGTGATTTGGTAGGTAACTTGATATTTTAAATACACATGCACTAACTAACGAACGCGGAACGAAAAGGTTAATTTATTTTTAAATTAATTCCATTCCCGTGGAAAATGATTTTATTTTCAACTTGCACGTCACTTTTTTGGACAATATATTAAGCATAATGTTGCCGGAAGAATAATAAGTCTAATGAGCTTGGACAAAGTAATATTAAATAACTATGATAGGAAGGAGGTGGAGTTTCTTGCCCATTCTTCTCCATACGAAAACTACCTTTTGGAAGGAGCGACTAGAATCAATTTTATTTTTGACGTTCAAAAGTGCCTGTTATGGGCCTATTTGAAATAAATGATTTGACTTTGACTTTGACTTTGAGGAAAGTCAGACCATAAGCTACCGAAAAGCTTATGTCAATCCTGTTAGAAGTCGTTGTAGAAATACGAAATGCTTTCAAAACGCTACTTGTCTTTGTGTGCTTGTTCCCTTTGGTCTTGTACGAATTGTGATAAAAACAACATATGATTAAAATGTGTATGTCAGGTTTTCAACAAAACATTTTCCGGTCTGCATGGCCTCGTACACAAACAGAATTTTCAACACAAAATGTTTTATTTTTTCTACCTACATGCTAATTTTCTAAGCACTTTGTAATGTTCCTATGTCATATGTCTAAACATGATCTGTGCCATACACTAACACACTATCTACCTCAATCTAAATGATTTTGAAGGAATAGCTAATCCATCGCTTAAAATCTATGTTAAAAAAATGTTTGCTCAGCACGTAAATAACGCAATGAATGTTGTCAAACTGTCAAAATGAAAACCATTGCTACTAACAGTGTGTTATGCAATTACCCCGCTGCGCTGGTTCAATAAATCATACACTAAAATAAATACACATTTAGTTCAGCCATATATTCTAGGGTAGAGATGGCTCATATAACTGCATCGGACACCTAGAAACTGTCGACCGTACACACCAGATGTTGCACTAACACGACACGGTTGGCGCAGTGGCTGAGTGATTGACTGCTGCGCTGCGTGTCGTAGGTTCGATTCCCGCACGGAACAAATATTTATATTGCCTACAAGTAGTTGTTCCGGGTCTGGCTGTTTGTGTATGTGAGTTTAAATGTTTGTAAACACACCCACGATACAGGAGTAATTCCTAGTGTGGGGCAACGTTTTAAAAAAAAAAAAAGTTAATAGCTACTCGTACCGCATATCCATAGCCATAGGTACAAGTACAATACGAAAATGTATCCCTGTTTGTAACGTTGTGACGGCTAAATCGTTGAACCGGTTCGATAAAAAGTGTTAATAGAATAGAATTTTTGTTTATTCGAGTAACCAAGACTCAACAAGATTGTTAGTAAAACTTTATTAGTAAGCACAGACACTAAACAAAAACAAGGAAAATAGTACAAGAAATAACGGTTGGTCACTGTTGCGATTAATGAGTAAAAAAGGTAAAACTAGGGGTGTTGAAAGTATGAGAAAATATAAAATCCAAGCCGATAAGTCGCGGGCAAAGTGCTGTTCAGCACATAACTACATCTTGACCGTACCCATATGCTAATATTATAATGAGAAAATATTAGTTTTTTTGTATGTTTGTTTTTTACGCATTCACGCTAAAATGGCTGAACGGATTTGGATGAAATTTGACAAACTCAAACTCAAGCTATTTATTTCAAATAAACCAATTACAAACATTTTTGAATTGTCAAGGTCGGTCAGTCAAAAAGATGAAGCTAGTTGCCCATTCCAAAGCGTAGTAGGTACCTATGGAGAAGAACGGGCAAGAAACTCCATGGACACTCTTTTAAATCTTATATTATTACAAAGTATTAGTTACATCATTGATGTTCAAAATTATGCATGTGAGAACGATGCAGAACGTTAAAAGCGACCGCAATGAAAAGATAAAAAAAACACTTTAAATATTAAATTAAATCAAAATAAGCCATGGCAGCAAAGAGTTAACCAGTCCCTACTGACGCGCCCGTTTACGAACATAACGCATAGATTAGCACCATTCGGCTTAACCATTTTGAAGGTAGCTAAATGATCCAACACATGCGCAACCATCGGCGAGACATTAGAGTGAGCATGACATACTCTCAGCCGCCAAGGCACATTCAAGTCAATGAAAGACGTACCCAGTAAACGGTAGCTTTATAGTATGTACATAGTACTCACATGGGTAGACCATCACCTTTACTAAGATATAGAATACTTTTAATCCCGATATTTCCTCGGGATCCAGACGTATGCGGGGGAAACAAGCAATATAGCGTAGGTACACTATGTACATCCTACATATCCAGCCAGTGGAATCAATATTAAGCTCCCATGCACTACCAACGTGCTAGCTATAAATAATGAATAATGTTTACTGGCTTCTCTAACCTACTTTCTACGTTTAGTGATCGTAACAGAGATATAATTTATTTTATCTCTCGAGTGTGGGAGAGTAATTTGTAGTTGCAGTGTGCAATATCTGCATTATATTCTAGTTAGGATATTAGAATTAAGTTAGCATGTTATAAATGGTGGTGGTGTAATATGTTAGCTCGCCGGTTTGCGAGGTGACATTATTTGAGGCATATTGTCAGTCGTTTTACACGTGCAATCTGTGGACCAACTTTACGCAGCGGGCGTACAGCGCACTGCGCATGCAGTACAACAATGCTTTCAGGACACTGTTAGGGCTTCCGCGGTTTTGTAGTATTTCGACTATGTTTGCTGGGGCGCGGACGGATGATTTTTTCGTGATCATAAGCAAACGGAGCGCTTCACTATTATGTCGCCTACAAAGCAGCTGGAACAGTCTCCTGAGGGTGTTGTCCGAGCGTTGGGACCTGTCCCTGATACAGATGTGGATGCAGCTTCATGTTAGCGCTTCTCCTCGTATTATTTGACATTGTGTATATGTTTATATTGTGTATGTCTAATTTTGTAATTGATTATGTTTAAAGTGTTTTTTTTTTTATATTTGATTATTTTTTATTATATTATTGTAATGTCTGTCTAATTTTTGTTTATTGATTTATTTTTAATGTTTTTTATTTTAATTTGTAATAGTTTAGGACTCTGGACATTGTCTGAAATAAATGAATTGAATTTGAATTTGAATAAATATGAGAGTTCAAAATTAAAAAAGAATAATGTCCAATATACCGGATTGAGATATCAATCTTACTAATATTATAACCGTGAAAGTTTGTATAGATGGATGGATGGCTGGATGGATGGGTGGATGGATGGATGTTTGTTACTCTTTCCCGCAAAAACTACTGAATGGATTTGAATGAAACTTGGCACACAGATGGTTTATAACCAGGATTAACATATAGAATACTTTTTATCCCGATATTCCTACGGGATCTATACTTATTCAGGTAAAACCGCGGGGCGCAGATAGTATCACAATAAATTAAACTTTGCAATTAAATAGGTAATGCCAATGTTGCCATTTATGGTCGTCCTCACTTGTTAAAAGGAACAATAAAAAAAAGTTTTTGATAATTAATTTCAAGTACTTATCACTTTGCAGCTGGTACAGTATGTTTTTAGCTAGCATATACAGTGTGGCGATTATGTTATCACATTAATTTTATTGAAACCACGTGTACTACATTACGTGTTTTAAACATACGAAATTATAATTAAGTGATATCAATTAACATTCTAGTCGTGGGACCTTTTTTTTCGTTTGATTATTTAACAACATTAAACTTAATTTGTGATTATTTTTGGTAACAATACCACGAAGTTTGTGTTGAATTGTTGATATCCTCGCCCCGCGCGTATCTAGTACCTTATTATCTAGGATGGTTTTGCCAATTTTTAAGCTATTTATTTTGTTAACAAAAATATTTTTTCTATTTTTAGTAAAAAAAATGATTTATTATTTTAACAGTTTGATGACAACTTGTAATAACCGTTGTACTGTTTAACGTGAAAACCTAATCGCAATTCTGTATTCGTTTTCTTATTAATATTTTTTTTAAATCAACATTACATATTCGGTCTATGAACAGTCCAAGTTATCGACTTAGGGCTGATTTTTCAATCGACAGATAATTTTTAATCGTGGAATAAAAATTACGTCTGACAGAGTTTGTGTGGAAGAACTGTCAAAAATTCAAAATTATTCCTCGGATAAACTTATCTGGCTTTGGAAAAATCAGCCCTTTATGCTTTAAATTTGGTCTCTAAACAAAACCCAGAAAGTAAAATGTACCAAGGAAAAGTTTGCCCATATTGAAATCAATACGTCAAAATATTAACGCTACCTTTTTTTTCAGCACTTCATACACGACAGCGGCTTACGGCAGTCATCAGAATGTTCTTCTAAGACTCGACACCCTAGGGAGGCCTCCAAGTTCTACTGGATCATATGCCACTATCGCTAGTTTACACAAGTTTCCTTTTGGTAAGTTTGATAATAGCTAGTTATATTGGAAGTTAAAAATCAAAGATTTTTTATTTTTCACTCGAGGATTTTAATTTCATCGTCTCTAGCAACGTGATTGTTTCTCTAACTACAACTTGTTCGCTCTAAGTTTGCCGGTCCGTGGAATGCGCGTCTGCAATCGCTTACGGCACCGCTCAGTCAGTAATCAGTAACCAGTACCGTAAGCGACTTCATCGGAAACGCGTTTGATTACTACTTACGACAGTTTTCTCGATATTTGTTAGTTTTGCTGACGGTTAGAGAAAAACTCAACGCGAATAGGTTGTAAAAGAAATAGTTTTTAAGAAAATAACCGAAATCATCATATTGTAGCGGTATCTACAACGCCACATGCGAACAACGCGTCATACTGACGTCACGCAAATCCTGCATCTCGCAAGCAGAGTTTACTGCGCAATTAGCATGTATACAAACTTTCCAACATAAATCGTTGGGCAGTTGCCCGCCAGATACAACACCCGTCTGGTCGGAGGATCCTCCCTTTTCTATAGAGTATGAGTGAACTTTACACCCTGTTCCTCATACCTACCATAACCATTACCATTACCTATCATTTATGGAGAGCCGGCGCAGTATATTAACTTCTTCATCCACAAATACGTCTCTATTAGTCGTCATCTTATTAGTCAAGTCAGTCCATCCATCGTTTCTAAAAAGCTTATCTTACCGAATACCAACCTCATAATAATTTACTATCTCTAAAAAGTATAAGTTTTATTATTATCATAAAACACAAGACCATTTGGGAGTACCAACAAAATATTTCTCAACAAAAAGGAATTTATAGCAAATGAGAAAATGTAACATACGGAATGTCACATAAAATTTCACTTTAGTATTTTTATATTATTCGCTTGGAAAATTCCTTACAAAAATTCTGAAACAAATATTACAATGACATTCGTTCGTAAGTGACCTAATTATATTCACGTTTCCTGTAAAAATAATTAGGGCAGTATGTATGGCATTTTATATCAACTTGTCCACTATAACAATACTCTTTTGTTTTTTATTTAAAAAAATGTAGTGAATATTTAAGTAAATGTAATAAAGGAAATAATAATTTGTACATAAAAAAGTGGTTACAAATTGTGTGAAGTCACTTGTGCTAGGTGGTTATCCTATTAGGAGAAAATACTATGTATTATAAACTTATGCAATAAGATTGAAAAAAAGAAGCAAAGATAGAGATATCTATCTTTTTATCTTTTGACTGAGGTTGAATGTTGATTGAATTGGTTGGACTTTTTGGGAGAAAAAAAAAAAGACTAAAGTAATGTAAAGTCCGAAAAAATGGTTAGAAAAGTCTGTACTGGTGATTGGTGTGTATGCGTGTGAGAGTATATATGTAGATATGTGTGTGTGAAACTATAAACAGGGGCTTTAAATTTTTGTTAAAAAAATCTATCTTCCTGTGGTTTACAAATTAGAAAACACCTGTAGATGGGTTAAATTTAAATGAAGTAAAATAACAGGTATATTCCATCAGGTGAGAAGCATAAAATTCTCCGAATAACTTTTGTTTCCAGATTTATAGCAAAAGTATTTCGTCGGCGACTGTTCCCTGATGAAATCCATTTAATTCCAGCTTGATTTATACTTTACATTCACACCGCACATTCTCTGAGGATTTTATTTAAAATAAGGAAAACGTTTTCTAAGAAAGAGGTCACATGATATTACTTGTTGCGGTTGATTTAGTTCTAATGAAAATTATAAGTACTTTGAGCGTGGAAGCGAGATTTACTTTTCTCAAAATTCTGTAAAGAGATTCTTGGAAAATTCTGTTTGTGAGATAGAATACTTAGGTATCCGAAATTGAAAAGTTAAGAGACAAGTTTTTTTTTCTTCAGTAAATGATAACATTAATTAAGTCCTTTGACTTTTTGTCGGTTTGATTGACATTAGTTGTCAACGTAGATATTGGTAATTCTTGTTTAATTAATGCAAAAAAATCATAGAAACTAAAACGACGAAAACCAATTACATAAATTAGTATCATAGAAAGAAAGTTAGTTTGTTTTGTCCCGTTATAAAACCTTTTTAACCGACTTCAAAAAAAGGAGGATGTTTTTTTTGTTTTTTATAGCACTCAAGTACGCCGCTGCAGGCACAATTTGTCGAAGTGGGTACCGACCTATCCAACACCAGTGCGAGCGCGGTGCTTCTGATCAGACCATGCCCCACATATTTAATCGTTGCGGTAAATAATCGCTTAAAAAATTATATGAGCAGTCGCGATTTTATTTGGCATGAACATGCGATTAAAAATCGTATCGCAGTACGCGCTCAGCCGTAAGGGGATTAAAGATATTTCAGGCCTCAGAACAACCATCTAACTGTAATCAAAACTTTTGATTACAATTAGATGACTGACGTCCTAATTGCTTCACCACTTTTGATTGAGAAGTGGTAAAGCAATTACGACGTCGACTGTACGACACGCTTAATAAAAGCAACTTATCAATCAACACCTTTGTCAACAGGTAGTCGGAGGTCACCTTCTCCGTATGCGACCACGCACATAGGGGAACACGTGTACGCTAAACCCGAGTCAAGAGTGTCATATTACGCTGCGTCAAATCTTACGCACGTGTCACAAGTAAGTGTAAGTGTCTGAACTATGATAATAGATGTTTTTCAATTAATAAAAATATAAAAAAGTATATATTGTACAGTAGGTGCCAGGGTATTTAATATAATTGACAATACGACTTATTAAATATTATTATTTGGCAAAAATTTCAAAATTGACCTTTTTTCTCGAAAGGTGTTGCTTAATAAAGTATAAAACTATAAAAGAAACTTACAAAACTGACAAATTGTCAGATTGTCGCCTGTCAGTTTTATAAAAGTGAAGTAACACTGCTGCTTTTACAAGTTCTCTAAATTGACATAAAATTATTCGATAAGCTATTAATAATAATATTTCAGCATATCATATTAGTTAATATACTTTTAATTTCACTCAAGTTCCGAATTAAATTAAATATATAGCTCATTAAATACAATTAAAACCAGCGAAGTGCGAGTTGGTCTCTCGCACGAAGGGTTCCGTACCACCGTCCAATATTACATTTTTTTTTCAAACATGTTTGTTGTATGTATCCCCTTAAATTTATATAGCGCAAACAGGAATACATACTCCGTGAAAATTTTCAAATCTCTACCTATTACGGTTCATGAGATACAGCCCACTGACTGACTGACTAACGGACAGCGGAATTCTATTACTAATAATAAAAAAGAAAAATAATAAAATCTTTATTTCAGACTAAGTCCATAGATATTATAATACAAGCGAGAGTTATAAAATTTGCACACGAATAAATTATTTCAGGATATTTGAGTCCTGTTTATGAGCAATGACCTGTAGGATGCTGTTAGTGCTACTCCGGACTCTGCTCAGTAACGACGCGAGCCGCTTGCGCACAATGGCATGGAAGCCATCTACCCTAGCCTCCGCAAACATACCAGAGGCACTACAAAAGCGGGGCAACCCTAACAACATCCTAAATCCATTATTGTATTGGACACGTAGGGCACTGATCGTCCCCCGCGTACCTATACCTGAACCACAGGCTGCACGAGTAGAAGGTCTGACAGTAAACGTAGTAGTACTAAGGAGTACTGGGAACGGAACCCTTAAAACTGTGGTAATAGACTTTTGTGGCTGACTACTTAAAAGAACCGTCACAAGTAAGGTAACCAACAAAATAAAAGCAGATACTAGAAACGGTTGAGCGGCCCCAAGTATTTCTTACTTACCACTTAATGCACTTCGCTTAAGAAAACTGACGATACAGGGTGGCAGGGACATCGACGCGCAAACTGTAACCATGGATTCAGCACATGAGTTTAAACCCCATAGCGTCGAAATTTTTCGTCGGTTATCAAAAAAAATATTGCTGTTCCATACATTTTGACCGCGTAGGTAGGTATTGCACTTTTCTATGAAACAGAAGATTTTTTTTTTGATAACCGACGAAAAATTGCGACGCTATGGTGTCTAAACTCATGTGCTGAATCCATCGTTACAGTTTGCGCGTCGATGTCCCTGCCACCCTGTATAGTGTCTGTGTCACTCTAGCGCCAGCGATGAGATGCGGTCACTCGGTCATTGACCTAGCTAGCATGTAGCAAACCGCTTTATTTATAAACGTTGCTACAAGTTACATAGTGATTGGCAACCGTTTAACCATACATTATTGACGTTTAAACGTCTCATTATTTTAAGCAACGTATAAAACTATTAGTATAATTATATTATGATCTTATAGAAAACAAGCTGGCTACGTGGTTTCACCCGTATAAGTCCAGATCCCGAGGGAATATCGGGATAAAAAGTATTATATGTCCTAATCCGGGTCATGATCTACCCATGTGCCAAATTTCATCCAAATCCGTTTAGCCGTTTTAGCGTGAAATTGTAACACATATAAAATATCAAATCTTTTTTCGTTGTAATTTTAGTTTAGACAGCAAAAATACGTTTATTTGACTCAAAGAATACATGTAACAGACAATCAATCGGGCTTATTCTAGCATACATGAATTGTAGAAACCTGATGCTAATCCCAAACTAGGCCTGAACCTTAATTTTGGGGACTAATGATTCAGCCATGATATTATGAATTATTACAAAAATACATCACTGGTAGGGTAACGCTACATTGTTGACATAACTACACTACAGTCCGGCCGTCAAGATAATGCGTACCTGACACCTGTCAGTGCGACAATTCTAGTAGTACGTATAACAATTACCAGTAATGCTGCATTACTTTGTTGTTCAGTAAATACTCACCCAAATTCACCTAATTTAGCCTACGTATTCAAATTGATATTCCCGAGTAAAGCCTGTGGATTAACAATTAACTAATTATGTTAGCTTATTAATTAAATTAGGTATAATTATGCTAATTCACATTTGGCTGTGCAAACAACACACAGTCGTTAGACAATTTAGTACTGTGTAACTACCGTAATGGCACCATTTTGTCGATAATGTGGCCAATTTTGTACCAATGTGGTTAGCTACCATCCGAAATTGCGAAAAGCTATTATTTGAAGATTATTACGTGGTTTTTAGTTGGCTAAATTACGCATTTACACATACACAGAAATACAAGTTTAGGCACTAAACCTTACCTATTACAGTGCAACCTCGATATAACAAATCGGAAGGAAACAAGTTAATATTCCTTATATCAAGTAATTTGTTAAACTAAGGTTTGTTATAATGAGGTTAGGTTGGTCTAAATTTTGTTATAAAGTGGTAAAAACGTGTCCAAAACCTGTCGCGACTGAATCACATACTAATGGGAACGTTATATAAAGGTGGGTTGACCAAATTCGTTAATTAGAGGTTTACACGTCGGTTTTTTTTTTATAGTTGAAAATTCGTTATAAAGAGGTTGTTCGCAAAAAATCTTTGCAATGTAAAGGTATATTTTACATTGACTCTTATGGACAATTCAAGGGGATTACGAATAATTCGTTAAATCGAGGAATTCGTTATATTGAGGTACGTTATATTAAGGTTGCACTGTAATATTATTTGAAATGGACAGAGGTTTTTTATCAGCCAAGAGCAGTTACAGTAGTATACATACTTAAAGTTACGTCAACTTCAAGGCGTTCGTGGTGCGCGTACCGAATTGTTACATATGTGCCCGTCGTCATGGAAGAACTTTAGGCCGCAGGACGTGGTGTTCCGTCGCTTCCGCGGACAAGAACCACAGGACAGCACCAGGACATGCTAGTGAAGTGCTAATTTAATGATATTCAATAAAAATATGTAGGTTTAGGTTAAAGTATTTATCTCTGGGCCTGCCTGGCCTGAAATAAATAATAATAATAAAGGATTTTTTGGAGATACTATCAACAATTTCTTTAGAAATAACAATAAATACACCTATGAACCAAAAACAGATAGCTAATAGGTGCACAAATTAATTACAAGAATTATCAAAAACTGCAGAAAACATTTTTCCATTTCTAACTTTAGTACCGCGTCATTTAACGCGCGGCATTTTGTCGCTGAAAACCAGCGCTGGGGCTCTGTCTTGCATAGGGTCGCAGCATAATGCTGAGCGATAGCCGTTATGCCTGGATGTGACGCATGACAACCATTTCTTATTGTTTTTTTTTCTTTATTTGTTTTTTATGTTCGTTTTTGCGTCATGTTTACCGCAAATAAACGTATTTTCTTTCTTTCATTTATGTATAAGACCTCGGGACAAATGGGTTAGATTAGTCGTGTTGTGGGTACTAGAAGACGGGCGTCGTCGTCGTGGGAGGCCTAGGAAATGATGACGTTATGACTGGCGTTCGTGCGAGATTGGCCGGAGAAGACAACGCACAAGGAACAGTGGAATGCTATGCTAGGGGGGAGACCTTTGCCCGGCAAGGCATAATGCAAGTTGTATATTACTATACGTATGGCATAAGCAGTCCATTATTGCACGGCATGAAATTAGCGCCCGAGCGTAACGAGGGTGCTTCTTCTTTTTAGCGTATCGATGGCAAAATTTTAAATACCCTCGGCCCAAAATTCAGCGCGAACTCCGCTCACTAACGCAGTCATAAAATCATCAAGTACACAGGTGACAGGGCATGCGGCGCAGGATGGAAGATGGGCCATGAGGGTACGAAACACAGTGCATTAATACTACTTAAGTTACACGTGTTTAGGGTTTGGGTCCCGGGACGTCTCGTGTCTCCAAGTCGCGGGACTTTTCGTAATTTTAGCTGTCTCGAGTCCCGGGACTTTCGGGTCGAGACCCGAGACAAGACAAGATTGTCTAAATTGTTAGACTAGATATTAGAATTACTAGATAATAGTAAAGTTATTACGAATTAGTTCGTTTTATAACTATAAGATTTAACTGCTTAAATGTGAACCTGTGTGTGATTAAAAGAAATAAACAAAGAAATTATTAAGACTGAAATTAACGTTAAAGTTATTGAGATTTAATTTTCTGTTTAATAAATGTTGATTTTTACAAAAGTTGCCTTTTTTAATACGTTTCACCAGAAATTACCTCAATTAAAATTCTTAAAAGAAGGCTTACCACTCTTAAAAAAAACTAAAAACAATATTTCTTAAATGTTTCGAAGTCCCGGGAATTCCCGGGACTTTGATTGTAGGCTGTCTCGTGTCTCGCGACTTTGAAATTATCGGGAATTCCCGAACCCTACACGTATCGTATACTATTTTAAAGCAAAGTATGACTGAAACCCCGCACTCAAGTCATGGGTGCGGGTTTAAGTCACACAGTGCTATAAAAAACTTTAATACACGCTCGCCGTATTATTTTTGAACATAATTCGTTTTTTAATTCAGAAGGAAGTTTCAAACAATACATTTTAACGTTATAATATTAGTATTATTACAAACGTGGCTTAATAAACACATTTGGGACTGTTGATAATGTTCCTCTGAATTCAGCGGATAGTAAATTAGTTTTGTGTTGGCGTAAATTTTAGTTTACTGCCGGTCCCGAAGACGCTCCGGAGTCTGGGGCAAAGGCGATAGCGGCTTAGAACGGAGTACAGGGCTGGGGCCCATACACAAATACTGGCCATTTTGAGTAACTTTTCTCACTTCCACATGCTAGGAAATGCTTTAATTTTATAACGTAGGTACTAGCTGCGCCTCACGGTTACCCCCGCATATGTCTCGATCCCTTGGAAATATGGCCATAAAAAGTATCCTATGTCCTTATCCAGCTACCTATGTACCAAATTTTATACAAATGCGTTCTGCCATTTTAGCGTGAAAGCGTAACAAACAAACATACAAAAATTATACACATACGATACGCACTATAACGTAGTTACTGATAACTTCGGTATCCACCTTCTATAACACATAACATTAACAAAGAGACAACCCTTCTTTATACCTAAAAATCCGGCCGCGCGAAAGGTTCCGTACCACCCTACAATATGAATTCCATTTTTTTTTAAGTTTTTGTTTCTTTTTCCCTTTAATTTCTAACTTAATTTTATTTTTATTATTTGTTGTTAATGCGGCAATAGTAATACAAATTCTGTGTAAATTTCAACTGTCTACCTGTTACGGCTCATGAGGTACAGCTCGCTGACAAACCGACAGACTAACGGACAGCGGAGATTTAGTGATAGGGTTGCGCTGGCACCCTTTGGGTCTAAAACCTTAAAAACCACGTACCACTCCACGTACACCCATAAGTAACCATATTTAATTCCGTGCCTCAAACTCTGCATCACTTTCCCACATCCCCACTAAATTCAGGCACTCTCACAGATAAATTAACCCACATTACGGGGTTACTCTTGATCTCTGCCTGAACAATCCGCAAACACTTTAATGGCACCATACGTCGTACGGAGGTAACCGAGAACGGAATTAATTGTGGTGGAACCCTCGGAGTCTTTTTCTTAAGAGGTAAACATGGTCGGAATTTAGTCATTTATTTTGAGGTTAGAAAAGAAATTGCTGTTAGATTGTTTGTTTGATTTGTGGAAAGTTCTTGATAGTTATTATACTTGGGTACAATACCAGTCGACAGCGATGCGAGTGCGGATGAATTTTTCGACGCTATGTTTTAGTTTGTGAATAGTTTTAGTTAAGTTAGGATATAATTTTGTTATTTTTTATTAATTAACTAGCTGCAACCCGTAGTTTTACCCGCATAAGTTTCGATCCCATGGGAAAAACGGGATAAAATATATCCTATGTGGTCATTCCGTGTAGTAGTTTTTGCGTGAAAGAATAACAAACATCCATCCATACAAACTTTCGCGTTTATAGGATTACGTTTTACATAATAAATAATTATTACTTTCCCGATACTTATTTGAAGCCGTTATGGTATTGAAGGTTGTCGTAATTTACTTGCAGAAAAATAATTAAATTGACGTCAAAGTTTACTATACGGTCAAATTAAATAAGCTAGCGAAACTCTGCAGACGTAATTAGTATCACACACACACTTCTAAATAATTAAATAAAAGGTTCCCGTAATTTATGAAACTCAACTACATCAGAAGTAGTTACGAGTAACAATTTCAAAATGACGGGCGTTACATAGTAGAAAAGAGTCATTAGTTTTTTATCGTTTTAAATTATTTTATTCGTATATTTCTTCCCAAAACATAAACTATTAATATATATATATATATATATATATATATATTATATATATAATATATATATATATATATATATATATATATATATATATATATATATATATATATATTGTATAATATGTATATGTACTATTAACAACCCTACTAACGTTATCTTTGTAAAAATGTATGAACGTATGTCTCGAAATAAAGATAAATTATTATTATGCATTAAAATACACAATATGGAATTTTGCGTAAAAAAGATAGCTTATTATAAAATATTTTCACCACAATAAACCAAAACCAACCCTCTACCCCAAAGCATATTCGTCGCACCACCTTCTTCATTACAAGTCTTCTGCATTACAAGGGTGAAGGAATGGTGCATAAAACGAGCCCTCTACCTCATTAAGAATCCAATTTAAGACGAGTTACCCAGAGTTGGCCCGTCTCCCCTGCAGGTGATACAAACGTAATGCAATTAGCGCCCTTCTTAGATAAGTATTGAAAACAGACTTAGATTATAGCTAGATGTGACAAGCTATCTTATAAAAAAACATAATTAAAACAAAAAAAAGATTTCAAAATGCATTTTTTTTTGCATTATAAATGCGAAACACTAATATTATAAAGGCGAAAGTTTGTGAGTGAGTGTATGTGTGTGTTTGTATGTTTGTAACTTCTTCACGCAAAAACTATTGAACGGATTTGGATGTTGATGACACAGATAGTTTATAACCAGGATTAACACATAGGATACTTTTTATCCCGATATTCCCGCGGGCGAAACCGCGGGGCGCAGCTAGTTTGGTATATAAATAATAATAATGTTAATCTTTTAGTAAATCAGAAAGTAGGTCATCACTAATAAATGCGAAATGAAAATGCCGAGTTAAAATATAATATCTTTGGAAACTTGGAATGTTATCTACTATTGCTGTTGACTGTACATTCGATTTTTTTTTATTGTATTGATTTTTCTTTAAAAAATATTCCAAGAATTTAGCGAAAAATATACCAAAATTTTCACAAAGTTTAGCTCTGAAACTTAATATTTTATCATTTTAATTCATAAAAATAATATTTTCTGAAACTTGGAATGTTAACCACTTTTGCTGGTAAACGGACACCCATTATATTTTTTTAAATTGTATTAAATTTTCTATAAATATTACAAGAAAATAGCGAAAAATATACCAAAATGTTCAAAAAGGTATGCTCCGCCGCGACAGTGTTATCACTGCCGTGACCAGGATTCGAACCTGGGTTACTACGGCCACAACGTAGGGTCCTAACCACTAGACGATCACGGCTACCGGAGCTGGTGACTACAGTCTCGAAATAACGCAGTGTATTCAGAAACTGGAGCACTTTCACTGTGTGTTGTGTAATTTGTCACGGTAAGCGCAAGAGATCAGCAATAAACTTGTTTACGCAATAACGGTAGATACTCATAAATCGAAATACCTGATTAAACAATTACCTATTTATTGTTTACATAATACAATTTTGCATTATCACTATGGAATTAGGTACTTAATTATACAAATTCCTTCAAAATGGTTTCCCATCTTTTTTGCTTGGCGTACATTATCGTATACAGAATTTAGCTGAAAATATTTAAATTAGGTCTACGATACTTCGGAACCTACTATACATCACTGTCTAGTATACGGGGTCAAATTGAATTAGCTAGCGAAACTCTGCAGACGTGATGTGTATCAATATCTAAATACGATATAATAAAAATATAAAATATTTTATGTTATTTTTTTTGGTTTAACGACCGCTGTTAGTATTGTTACTAGAAGTATAAGTTCAGAAAATCTGTTTTCTTTTAGTTGTATCGTGCTTAGATATCGATACTTCTGTGAAGTATATACAAAAAAACGGATGTTTCAAGTGATGACGCTAACTGCAGTTGATGACCAGCAAAACTGTCATCAAATTTAAAAAAATAAACTCCTAAAAAACGTCAAGTCTTTTGTTATTTTTATTTTATCGTCTTTAGATATCGATACCTATCTCGTCTGCGGAGTTTCACTAGCTAATTTAATTTGACCCTGTATAATACTAGTGTTTTAACCGCTCTCACAATATTAATGTTTAAACAATATCGACTAACTCTAACTTTTTTAAACGTTGCCTCACACTAGGAATTAGTCCTGTATCGTAGGTGCGTTTACAAACATTTAAACTCACATACACAAACAGCCTTTTCAATTTGACGTGTCTAAAAACATAGACATAATAGACAAAAAAAAAATTACTATCTTCGAAATCGTTCTCATCATTTTTCCAAAAACAAAAGAAGTAAGAAAAAAACACCAAGCCTAGCAACCACGCCCCATCATCACCTACCTAGCCTTTTCCCAACTATGTTAGGGTCGACTTCCAGTCTAACCGGATGCAGCTGAATACCAATATTTTACATGGAGCGGCTGCCCATCTGACATCACAACCCAGTTACTGGGTAATACGATACCTCTTGGTAAAGTCTTACCAAGAGGTATCGTATTACCCAGTAACACACACAAGTAAGTACAGTAGTAGTGGTTGTCAGACTTTCGGGCTTCTGACGACCCGTAACGACTGTCAAAGATCCATGAATGACAGCCGGGACCAACGGCTTAACATGCTTTCCGAGGCACGGACGGGTCACCCATCCACGGACCAACCGCGGCAAGCGTAGCTTAACCTGATCGATCGACCCGTGCGGCTGTTATTACTTAGCTACAAGCTCCTAGCAACCACGCCCCAACTATCCACAATTCCGCGCTCAAGTCTCTTCCACCAATATTAGTCGTCTCATTATTGGTCTTGGCAAGGTACCGAGTTTTTAATTTGCAATCACCTTTGTCCGTGAATTTATCGCACCGTTGAAAGTCTTTAGCAGGAAATATGAATTAGTGTCCTCAGTCCCTCACTGAGGAGGGATCGCTAATGAACGGAGGTGTAAATAAGAAGTTTCTTATTAAACGAGACGGTTTCGGATACAAAGCCGAGGAAATTTTATTCGGAGGATTTCTGACGCGAATTTTATTTCGTAATTGGGACTTTTGTGGGAGAACTGAAAGAGGAACGGTTGTGTACAAATAAATGATTGATGTTCTATTATGAACAGCAAAAGTATCTTCTTCGTCGATAAAGTGATTGTGAATAAAATCTTTTCTTGAATAGAATTCTGTCATGCTACATGATTAATTATACTATTTGAATAAATGTAAACCCCATTATGTCCACGCATTCACTGTCCATTCCAAGATTGCCTGGAAGAGATCGCAAAAAGCGATAAGGCCGTCCATTGTATGCGTTGTAGTGTTTAAACTTTAATTTATTGTTTGTTATGTATACAGTGTGGCAGGGACATCAACGCTCAAACTGTATCCATGAATTCAGCACATGATTCTTGAACCTCTAGTGTAGAAATTTTTCGTCTTTTATAAAAAAAATATTGCTTTTTCATAGAAAAGTGCGATACATACGAGGTCAACATGTATGGAACTGCAATTTTTTTTCTAACTAACATAAAAATTCAACACAGGGAGTTTAGAATCGTGAACTTAAATCCATGGTAACTTGTTGAGCGTCAATGTCCTTGCCACCCTGTATATTTCAGGTGTACAGTAAAGTACAGCTACATACAACTCTCTATTATTTTCCTAAATATTTTGGGGTCGGTTTCCAGTCTAACTGGATGCAGTTGAGTACCGGTATTTTACATGGAGAAACTGCCTATTTGACCTCCACAACCCAATACGAAACCCTGTAAGACTGGTTGTCAGACTTTCAGGCTTCTGATGACCCTTAACGACTGTCAAAGATCCATGAATGAACAACAAGGTGTACAATAAAGTATATTTGTATAAATAAATACACTTACTCAGGTGCTCCACCAAAAACTTTTAAACAATAGCACTACCAAGCCACGTTGACATACTCTCTTCATTAAAGCATTATTTATCTACCTTCGCCTCGATTATCAAAGCACTCTGACAGAATCGCTTCGCTACAACACCCACTGCAAAGCTAGCTACTATCTCGCAAACTAGATTAAGGATATCGTCGGACGCCGTCCGGCTCAATGCAATTATGTGAGCGCACCTGTCTCTAACTAAAGACTGGTCCAGTTCACGTCTGCACTAACTGGATATGCAGTTCGGTGGCACTTTTTAGAGTAGCCTTGTAACAGACTTGCTGATTTGGAGCAGTTTTCTGTGTAGTTTTATATTGTTGGACAGAAATTGGGAACTAAATAAAGCGGACCAAAGAAAGAATTGTCCTAAGTTTTAATGCGTCTATAAAAATAAAGCCAACTATTTAAAATATGAACTGAGAAAGTGTTGTTCCTGTTAAATAAATTAAAAGGTGACAAACAAAAAAGATAGAACAGAAGATAGCCATAACAACTCAATACAATTATGTGAGCGCACCTGTTTCTAACTAAAGACTGGTCCAGTTCACGTCTGCGCTAACTGGATATGCAGTTCGGTGGCACTTTTTAGAGAGCCTTGTCACAGACTTGCTGATTCCAGGGAGTTGTATTTTGTGGAGTTTCGTTGTTGAAAAAAGTTGCTAAGTAAATAAAGCAGGAATGTTATAATGATTATGATGGTAAAAATGACAGTTGAATACAAACTCTGCTATCTTACATGACCCATGAAAGTAAAATGTGAGTTGCAGGTCGTAGATCTGTTCAAACCTAGACAGGCGCTTTACTTTATGTAAAGTATTTCATCACGCGAAGTAAAACCTTTTTGCGTTATCAGGGTTCTTCTCGACTTATCTAAACAAAACTTAGTTGTGCAGAAGTTCAGCATGAATACAGTAGAAGTCACAATAGTTATACTAAAAGCCACTTTCTTTGCAGCAAACTATAACAAAGGACCGGATCAACGACCCGGCGGAACAGCTCCGTCTGCTGACCACTCCTCGCTCCAACATCCGCCTAGAGATCCTGGTGCATGAAGGAACCTTCGGCAGGGTTTACAAAGGAGTCTTTAAGAAAGGAGACACATATGAGGAGGTGGTTGTGAAGACTGTTACAGGTTAGTTTATGGTCATAATTTTTTTTATCATAAGCATTTAAAAAAATCGGATTGCAAGAACAATTACTTCTTTTCAAAATAGTTAAGGAAATGAAAAAACCATTTGAGGTTATGGTTCTGATGAAAATAAAACTGACTTAAATTAAATTGTGCTTATGTCATCAAGTAGGTTCCAAAAAAAACATGGAGAATATCATATTATCCATGTTTTTTTTACTAGTTTTTCCTAACGTTACCTACCATACGTAGATACGACTAAAGACTTATTTACACGGTGCGATTTGATTGCCAGTAGTATACTATGAGTTGTAGCAACAATAAAAATTGCACCGTCTGAACGGTGTTGAGACGATGTAAGTCAAATGATGCTACAATTATATTGTACGCCACAGGCAAAAAACTTGCATAGTGTAAGTTAGTTAATTTACTGTTTATACGTAAGTAAAGTAAAAAGTGCGACGGACGGATAGCCTAAAGAAGGTGGCTGGGGTAGACTGGATGTGGAGGGCGGGGGGACAGGGTGTTGTGGTGCAGTCTGGGAGAGGCCTATGTCCAGCAGTGGACTGCGATAGGTTGAGTTGATTGACTGGAAGTCAAAAGTCAAAGTAATTTATTTGCCAGAAACACGTTACATAGGATATAAAAAAATGGCCTTTTATTACCTTCATCAAAGAACTGAGAGTTCAACAGAAACATAAAGTGATTGGAACATAAAGACACGACCACTTACCACAAACGGCTTTCTGCAATATTCAATATTCCTGAACTCTACAATAGCAAACCATTTGGGTCGTCTGTGCTGAATATTGCCTATTTGGATACATACTGTGCAGCTCAAAGGGTTACATTCAAACGATTTTTGAGGCGGGAGTTTACAATCGGGCTTTGCATACATTTTTTGTAGTCCCACTTGTGGCCAGAAATCACTTTGACGCTTGAAAGGAACGTTAGTTGGCTATTGAGTACGATTGCCTTGTTCTACTTCTAGCATGAGTTTTTGTTTTCTTACTGAATTTCACATTTACGTCTATCTAACTAGCCTGTATTGTCACACTGCAGGGTAAAGGCATCCCTCTCCATTTTCCACACAATTCTGTCTTTTGCGAGTGCCGGCCAGTCCTTACGGTAGGGGTTAAGCTCGTCCCGCCATCTTCGTCTTGGCAGGCAGCGATGGCGTCGTGCAGATTTACGTAGTGAAAGTAAACATGATCCTCTTGATAACTTCATTACTGTTACTGTAATAGCCTGCTTTATCCCACTACTGGACAAAGGCATGACCCCCATGACTTCCAGCTCTTTTGATTCAGGATAACATCATTATTACTCGTATTGTTAAAAATTCAATTAGAATGATCTAATCATGATTATCTTAGTTCTTTTTCCATATAAATTGTGTCTACGAGTTTGTTTCGCCATTTCTTCTCCGGGGTAGCTAGATAAGAAAGGTCAACTCCAGCGGCTTATTTTTATTTTTTCAAATGTCCTGTAAAAGGGATTCTGAAATCCTATTAACAGAATAAATTATTTAAATTAATTTATAACCTACTGATGGCCGAGACTTCATCTTCAATCCAGAATGAAAAGTAGATTACGTTCTCCAGGTCATAGTCTACTCATGTGTCAAATTTCATCCAAATCCGTTTAGCCATTTTAGCGTGAAAGCGTAACAAAAAACCATACAAAAAATCAAATGTTTTCTCTTTATAATATTACATAGTTTAGATGAAAGCAGTTGTCATCGCAAACTTATATCTACTCACGGTTATAAAATACTATACAATTGAAAACATACTTGATTGCGTTTCGATTATCAGCATTCGCAAGAAACTTTAATCGATACTAAAATCAGCAGACCATAAAAATTGCAACTCATATTGGATGCAGGCTCTACGGTAAATTGGCGTCGCTACTCGTATATGAGCATATTTTTATGCTAACAGGATTGCTTTTGATCTCATCTCGGCAGATAAGCAACGAGCTTATTTCAAGCAGAAAATATCAAGTAAGGTACTTACCTACTGCAATTTTCTCTGAAAACAAAAGAAAAACATGGGTTATTGGTGTTTTTGTAATAATTAGTTAGTTGATGAGAGGATCTCTAAAAAATAAAAGAATGCTTTTGATTCTGTTGCCAACAATACAATATAAACATGTATTTAAATTAAACCCTATAAAGGCAGTAAATGTTTTAATTTAAATAAATGTTTTGAGTTACCATTAATAGAACATTGTGTCACATCTCTTTAATTGTCAAGGTATCAGTTGTCGAGAAAGTTGAAGCAGTTGCCAATTCCAAAACGTAGATCTCTTTCTGTTAAATCAAGTTATTACAAAAAAAAGATATATTATTTTTGTTGCTGCAGGGTAGACCTGTGTAAAAAAATACAATATAAAATAATTAAAAATATAAGATTAAAGCTAAGCCCTGAGTAGTTAAAGGATGACCAGTATTAACTGAAACAGTGTGAATAAGCTATAAAAGCCGTTTCCAAGTTTTATCTGATACCTAAGATTGTTTTCGTAGACGATTCCTGTAAATATTAAAATCAGGCGAGATCGAGGTTAAAAGCAACAAAACAACTTCCTATATCACAATCCATATTTGCAAGGAAATCCAAAATGCATTGCTGCATATCTTTGAAAAATTCGTCTCCTCGACAGCGTAAATACCGCAACGAATGTTGTTGTATTAACCAAACATTGCAAGGCATTGCAATTCAGGCCACTATGTTCCTAATAATAATAAGAACAAAAAAAACGTTATGGATGTTTCTTTCGGTACTATGTACTGTACTTATAAAATGGTTTCTTATCCTCAATATGTTTGAACACGTTGATACTTTGTCCTAGATGCGGCTTCAGCAATGCAGGCAGCGTTACTAGTAGCCGAAGGGTTACGACTCTTCGGTTTAGTTCACACAAACGTGCTCACACCGATGGCTGCGTGTGCTGAAGAGGCTCGGAAGCCACTTCTAGTTTATTGCTGTCCTTCTCATTCTTCGAATCTTAAGAGGTAAGGGTTTATCTGTTTTTTCTAGTTTTATTGCAATGACACTGAATCTGGGAATTTCCTAATTTATTCTAGTTTAAAACCCTTTGTCATCTCATTATGTTTAGTTGTTATTATTTATTTATAATCAGCCTATAACGTTCCAACTGCTGGGACACAGGCCTCCTCTCTGTGAGAGGGATTGGGCCGTAATCCATTACGCGGGCCTAGTGCGGCTTGGTAGATGTCACATCATGTCTGTAAATTTTTGGTTCTAGGACATGTCGGTTTTCTCACGATGTTTTCCTTCACCATTTTTGAGAGCAGTGGTGATGAAAAAGTATACAAAGTAAAGCGAATAATTACTAAAAGGGGAACAATTTTACGAAATAAATAAATTGAATTTAATGATCTTCTCCACCAGGTTCTTAACATCTTGCCGGCTAGGCCACCAAGCGGCTCCGGCGACGAGAGAGTTAGTGGACTTAGGAGCACAGGTGGCCTGTGGTCTGGCGTACTTGCACGTGCAGAGGCTGGTACACGCAGACATCGCTGCTAGGAATTGTGTGTAAGTAAAATTAAGTGTTTCATAAATGTTAGTAATAATCCTACAGGTAAATAATGAAAGCACCATGTATCTATCAACAGACATAATAAATCGATCTTTTATTGTTTAATTTGCTAATATTTTATACCTATTGTCGTAAAGTTATTTTATTCTGGGTACATCGTTTTTACATTCGATTATTTAATCAATACAAGTAAAGTAGTCATTCGTTTGACTATTCGGAACGTTAGCCCCATCTCGTGGCGCTAAACAAAGTCTAGACTGAGTTCGTGGTGGGACGAGAACAACAGCTACAAAAGCCGTGTGAGCAGAGCTCTCGAGAGGATCGAAACATTGGACATCGTACGAACAACATGTGCTCAGAAACTGTCAATTGCGTCCCGAATCATTGAGTTATGTGAGTGTGTGATTCGCTAGTGTGACTAACTAGTTCATAAGTTCTAATCTGATTTGAACTGTAAACCGTTTTTCTATTGTGCTATAACCAACATTACCCATAGTACGCCCACAGTAATTAAAATATGCCTGATGCTAACGAGAGGGGGTGCCAGGGCAGAAAACCTCCACGTGTGCCTGGGGACTGGAGTTCCCTTCTGGATACGTCCGGGGGGAAGACCAGTTTTCGGGCCGGTGCATCCTGGGGTGCGGGCAGCTATTTCTCAGTGGGATTTTTTCCCAATGAGATCTCGCTGCCCGCATGCTAATGTTCTGCCAAGAGGAACGCTCCACACAAGCCGCTATGAGGAGCAGAGCGGCTACTGTGTGGAGTAAGAGCGGGCCTGGTGTGCACTTACCCTGCCGCCGGGCAGGCAGGAGGGGATAACCCCCTCTCCTGCCACCGTTAATATCGTAGCCCCGAAGATTGTCAAGGTCATGTCTCTGACTTTTGATGGGGGTCGAGGGTCTTGGCTTAACCGCCCGGACCGCGAGGAAGATTAACCTCTATAAAAAATTCCCCAAACCTCCAAGCGGCGGCGCACCGTGAGGGAGGTAGTAAGCTTGGCTAATGGGTAGCTTGATTTAGTCACTAGTGCGAACCACATAATTTGAGCAGGTACCTAAAGTTTTATACTCGTGGGAACAAAATGGATAAATTTAAAAAAAAAACCCAAAACCCAACAGACGAAAGGAGGAGTGATGCGGGGTCGGAGTCCGACGCCGCATCTGGAGGAGGGAGCACGGGAGGCTCAGTGAGCTCTCGCCGTGACCAGAAGACGGCCGCTGCCAAGAGAAAGGCACAGGGCAAGCGGCCAAGGTCAGTGGACGGCCAGGGGTCGTCCTCTGACTGGGAGCTGGCTTCGGCCAGAAAGATCCCGACCAGCAGGCGGGGAGGAGCCCGAGAGCGAGGCGTAGGGAGGGGGCTCACTGCTCGGGAGGCGGCGGAGAAAGCGGAGGAGTCCGCAAAGGAGGGGGGTTCTGGTCGCGCGGTCGCATCGGATACCTCAAGCGACGAGGCGGCTGAGGTGGGCGGCCCTGATGCGGACCGCAAAGAGAGGTTTGCGGCGGTAGTGGAGGCCGCGATCCGGGACGTGGCCCTGAAGAAGTTACAGACTTCGAAAAACAGGGCCATAGTCTCGGCCAAGGCCTCCATCTTGGCGGCAGCGGAGGCCATCCACTTCGGGCCTCCGCCGGACGGCATGTCCGAAATGCGGGTGGAGGTGGCCCGCTTGACGGCTGCCATGGAGCTCCTCCGAAAGGAGAACGAGGAGCTCCGAGCGGACCTGGCCGGGATGCGAGCGGCCGGCACAGCGCAGAACATCCCACCACCAAGCCAGCCCGTGCCGGTGGAGAACCAGGTCCTGAACCTGGTTCGGCAGGAGCTGGCGACCTTCCAGGCGCGGTTCGCCGTCCTGGAGGGTATTGTTCTGCGCCCTCCCTTGGCGGGTAGGACGGCCCCAGGGCCTAAGGCGGCCTCGTACGCGGCCGCTGCCGCCCCTAAACCCGGGCCGTCTGGCCGGGCCCAGGCGCCGGCCAAACCGGCGTCGGCTAGAGGAGCCCCGGCGCCGGCGAAACCGACGTCGGCTGGCGGAGCCTCGGCGCCGGCAAAATCGGCGCCTGCCGCCAAACCCGCGGCTCCGGCCCACAAAAAGGGCAGAACGGCTGGGGAGGGGAAGGCCCCAGAGCCTACGCCTCCCCCAATCAAATCTCCCACGACCAACGCCGAGTGGCAGGTGGTCGGGGAGAAGAAGAAGGCGGCCAAAGCGGCCAGGAAAAAGGCGCAGAGGAGGCGCCGCAAGGAGCGAGCCGTTGCGGCTAGGCTTCGCTCCCCCAAGACCGCGGCTGTAGTCATTACACTACAGCCGGACGCGGTCAAAAGGGGGTGACCTACGGCGACGTGCTCGCCAAAGTGAGAGCGACGGTGGATCTCCAGGAGCTGGGGATCACCGGAGGCCTCCGGCATAGGGTGACCGCCACTGGTGCCCGCATGCTGGAGGTCCCCGGTGCGACGAGCGGCCCCATCGCTGACGCCCTGGCTGAAAAGCTAAGGGCGTCCCTCAATGCGGACGAGGCTCGAGTCTCCAGGCCCGTCAAGTGCGCGGATATGCGCATTGTGGGCCTGGATGACTCGGTGACGGGGGCCGAGGTGGTAGCCGCCGTCGTCAGGACGGGCGGGTGTCTGACCGACCAGGTGAAGGCGGGCACCATACGTCCTGACTTCACGGGTATGCGAACCGTTACGGTAAGCTGTCCCGTGACGGCGGCGAGAAAAATCGTGGAGGGCGGAAGGCTCCTGGTGGGCTGGGTGTCAGCGCAGGTCAAGCTGCTGGAGCCCAGACCTCTAAGGTGCTATCGATGCCTCGTGGGGCACCACGTGAGCGTCCATTGCACCTTGGAGGACCGCAGCACTCTATGCTTCCGCTGCGGTAAGCCCGGACATACGGCCGGCTCGTGCAACGCCGCGCCGCACTGCGTCGCATGTGCGGCTGCTGGCAAGCCGGCCGATCACCGGGCGGGGAGCAAGTCCTGCGCTCCACCCGCCGAAGCCAGGAGGAAGGGCAGGCCCTCCGCCGTCGTCGCCACCACCACCGTCGCCGCCACTGTCGCCGCCACCGCCACCGCCGCCGCCGCCGCCGCCACCACCGCCGCCGCCGCCGCCGCCGCCGCCACCACTGCCGATAGGGCCCGGGGGGGGCTGAAATGGAGGAGTAATGACTCCTCCTCTACGCCTCCTCCAGGCGAACATCAACCACTGCGCCTGCGCTCAGGACCTGTTGCTCCAGAGCATGGCGCAGTGGTCGATTAACATCGCCGTGGTCGCTGAGCCGTACTTTGTCCCGCCCAGGGATGACTGGGTGGAGGACCTGAACGGCTCAGTGGCCATAATTTCGTCGGCCGCCGCCGGTACCCCGTCCCTCGAAGGTGTCACGAGGGGACAGGGGTGCGTAGCAGCACGGTTCGGAGAGATTGTAGTAGTGGGAGTATACTTCTCTCCGAGCCGAACTCTCGCCGAGTTCCAGAACTCTTTAACAGAGTTGAGTGTCGTCGTCGCTAGAAACCATCCCTTCTCCGTGCTAGTGCTCGGGGACTTCAACGCCAAGAATTTGGCCTGGGGTTCCCGTTGCACGGATGTGCGGGGCAGGATGGTGGAGGACTGGGCTCTGGAAACAGGCCTGGTCGTCCTAAATCGGGGTTCTGTTCCGACGTGTGTGCGGATGCGGGGCGAGTCGGTGGTGGACATCTCGTTCGCCAGCCCCGCTCTGTCACAGCGTGTCATTGACTGGCGCGTCATGGAGGAGGTGGAGACCTACTCCGATCATCGGTATATCCGGTTTGAGGTCTCCACCCAGACCTCTAGCGCGCTGGTCCAACAGGCCCCGAGTGGTCCGCGGTGGGCGCTGAAGCAGCTGGACCGGGAGCTTCTTCTGGAAGCCTCGATCGTGCAGGCCTGGGTGTTTTCACCGGACAGGCCTGCTGATATTGACGATGAGGTGGAGTGGTTCCGGGAGGCCATGTCCGAGATCTGTGACGTGGCAATGCCCCGAGTCCGGCCAGGATGCGCCCGACGTCAGGTGTACTGGTGGTCGCAGGAGGTTGGGGCGCTACGCAAGGCGTGCGTCGACGCGCGACACCGGTACACCAGGCACCGCAGGCTCCGCATCCGCCCTCCGGATGCGGAAGCCACGGAGGTGGAGCTATACGAGGGGTACAGAGCGGCGAAGACCGCCCTCCAACAGGCTGTTCAGCGGGCCAAGGATATGGCCCGCGAGGAGATGCTGGAGACTCTGAACAGAGATCCATGGGGGCGCCCCTACAGAATGGTGCGGAATAAACTCCGCACATGGGCCCCCCCGCTGACGCAGAGTCTCCGCCCACAGCTGGTGGAGGAGGTGGTGAGCGCTCTGTTCCCTTCAAGGGGGGAGCATACTCCCCCGCCTATGGCTCCGCCACTTGCGGTGCCCGAAGCGGGCCACGCGGACAACGACGACGACACCCCTGAAGTGACCGGGGTAGATCTGAGAGCGGCGGTAGGCAGGCTGAAGGCCAAAAATACCGCCCCGGGACCCGACGGCTTGCCGGGTAAAGCCTGGGTCCTGGCCTCGAGGGCTCTCGGGCCTCGACTGGAGGCGCTCTTAAGCGCATGCATGGAGAGAGGCCAGTTTCCACTCCGTTGGAAGACGGGGAAGCTGGTCCTGATTCAGAAGCCAGGGCGCCCTGCGGACTCTCCGTCCGCATACCGGCCCATAGTGCTGCTCGACGAGGTCAGCAAGCTCTTTGAGAGAGTGATTGCGGGCCGCCTCGTCGGGCACCTGGTGAGGACGGGGCCGGATCTTGCGGAGTGCCAGTTTGGCTTCCGCAAGGGGCGCTCGACGGTGGACGCCATCATGCGCGTGAGAGCCCTCACGACGGGGGACGCGGTGTCCCGGGGTGGGGTGGTCGTGGCGGTGTCACTCGACATCGCCAACGCGTTCAACACCCTGCCCTGGAGCTGCATAGGGGAGGCACTCCGGTATCACCGGGTGCCGACTTACCTCCGTCGAATAGTCGGGGCGTATTTGACGGACAGAGCCGTCATCTACCCCGGTCGCGACGGGAATTGGAACCGGCGAGAGATGTCGTGCGGTGTCCCGCAGGGATCGGTTCTGGGGCCGCGGTTCGGTTGTGGGACATCGGTTACGACTGGGTGCTGCGGGCCGACCTCCCTGATGGCGTCAGCGTAGTTTGCTACGCTGACGACACGCTGGTCCTGGCGCAGGGGAGGTCGCATCAGGCGGCGGCCGACGCGATGACACGCGGGGTTGCGATAGTCGTGGAAAGGATCCGGCAGTTGGGTCTCGAGGTGGCATTGCACAAGTCCGAGGCCATGTCTTTTCATGGGCCCCGGTACGGGCCACCTTCGGGATCCCAACTGATGGTAGAAGGGGTTCACATCGGCGTCGAGAAGACGATGAGATACCTGGGTCTCGTCCTCGACAGCCGGTGGAACTTCGTCGAGCATTTCCGACGTTTGGCCCCCAAACTGGAACGGACCGGGGCCGCCTTAAAGCGGCTCCTGCCCAACCTGAGGGGGCCAAACGCCTCCTGCCGGAGACTTTACGCGGGGGTCGTGCGGTCCATGGCCCTATATGGGGCCCCGGTATGGGCGCGTTCACTGCGGCTTCGAGCCGCACACTACCTGAACGCGCCCCAAAAGGTGGTAGCCGTAAGGCTGATCCGGGGGTACCGCACGATCTCGCGCGAGGCAGCAAGCCTCCTTGCCGGACTGCCACCATGGGATCTGGAGGCGATAGTCCTCGCGCGCCTGTATGACTGGCGCGCGGAGGCACTACGTCGGGGGGAAACTCTGCACCCGCGGCAAATTGCTGCGGAGCGGACGGACCTCCGGCGCGGTCTCATGGTGGAATGGAAGGCGCGACTATCGCAACCCAGCGCAGGGCACGCCACGATAGCGGCGATAAGACCCCTCTTTGAGGAGTGGCTAGAGAGGCGTCACGGCGCTCTCACCTACCGCCTGACGCAGGTCCTCTCCGGACACGGATGTTTCGGGAGGTTCCTGCACATCATCAGGCGGGAGGAGACGCCCGGGTGTCACCACTGCGAGGATCGCCCAGAGGACACGGTGGAGCATACGGTGGAGGTCTGCCCCGCTTGGGCAGAGCACCGCCGTGTCCTCGTAGAGGCGATCGGCAGCGGCGGCGACCTCTCGCGCCCGCCCCTGGTGCAAGCCATGGTCCGGGGCGAGAGGGAGTGGGAGGCGGTCACCTCCTTCTGCGAAGCAGTCATGCTAGCGAAGGAGGTGGCGGGATGGGCGAGGGAAAGATCCTCACGCCTCAGCCGCCGAGGGAGACGCTCCGGGCGTCGGGAGCCGCGTGACGACTCCCGGCCACCGTAGGCGCGGGCCTGCGGGCGGAGAGCAATGGGTAGCTCTCCGTCCGATCAGGACCAGGCCCGTGCCGGACGGCGTGTATGTGTTCCACGCGCGCCTCAAAGAGATGTCAGCGTAGTTGACGGGGCCCGACAGGGCCGAAGCCTGCCGGGGTAGCGGGATCGTCCGAAAGGGTTACCGCTGCCCTGGTACATAAAGGGCTAAGGAAGGAACACGGGTGGGTTTTAGTCAGTAAGAGTCTGACACTACCTTCTGCTCCACCCAGAGCGGGAGGAGTCATTTGATGATTTCCCATCCACAAAAAAAAAAAAAAAAAAAATGCTAACGAGAGACAGATATACCATCTCCGACATATAAGTAGCGTATCATTTTCTTTCACAACATCAGTATAGATTGAAACGGAATAGCATAAATTCACCGCCATTTTTTTTCATAAACAAAGCGCATTTTCTTTTATTAATTATTTATGGTTATTTTGGCAGCTCTGCACAGAGGGAGATGGAAGGGCAGTAGGGAGACCTTTGCCCACCATTAGTACAGACGCCAGCACATCATGTTACTATAATCTGTCAAATTTATTCAATAGATTTTCAACTTTATCGCTAAAGCATTAAGGTTCAAGGTTGATTGGGAAAATTTTATAGCTTCGGATAGCTTGACCTGCTGGCGGTACATCAATGGAAAATAAAAATAAAATGCTTTTACTATGTCAGTTTGACTTCGTGATTAGAAGGTATTTATTTTGTTCATTGCCTACCTACTGTTTATGCTAAAACATGGAGTTTTGCAACAACAGCAACATAAATTAAACATTAGTCCAACAGCTCCTAAAACTCCGTATCTTCTAAACTTTAATTTCCCAGATACAAAGTTAAACTTACCAACTTTAGTAGAGTGCTAAATAATTATAATCATGGGGCTCTTTGTAAAAATAAATTATCTCCAACCCAGTTACAACTAGGTCAAAGAAAATTTGAAATAGCTTGAGCAATTATGACAATTTGTTTACTAAAGCCTTTACTACATTACCTTTTTTTTTGTTTTTTAAAAGAAACTTCAATTGGTTTAATTAAATACCTAATTCTACTAGGCACTTCTGAGTACTTCAGTACCCAAAAATATGAAAATATTACGAACTGTTATTTTATTTACAAAAATAATAAGAGAAATAAACAAAATAATAAGAGAAATAAACAAAATAATAAGAGAAATAAACAAAATCAAGCAATCAAGACAGACATTATAGTACAGGAGATAGGTAGTCAAAAATACTTCATTTTTGAAAGCCAAAGCATTTATTTTAAATAGGCACATAAAAAGAACTTTTGAACGTCAAAATTTACAATAAAATAGACTTGGTTCTAGTCGTCCCTTCCAAAAGTTAGTTTTCGGTTAGAGAAGAACGGGCAAGAAACTCTACCTTTGATGGTTTTTACTTTAACAGTTGTGATCCTAACTGTTGAAAAACAATGGTATTGAAAATTTTTGATTCCTAACATAGGGTGGACGAGAAATTAAGGCTGAAGGTGACAGACAATGGTCTGTCAAGGGATCTGTTTCCTGATGACTACCATTGTCTGGGTGACAATGAGAACCGGCCGGTCAAATGGATGGCTCCCGAGACGTTGCTCCAAAATCAGTACACTACAGCATCCGATGTGGTAAGATTTGGAAATGTTATTTTTGATCTTTGTAAAATACTTATTCTGAAAGTAGAAGAATACGGTCTAATGGATGATTATTTTAAATGTCTTTTTAATATTTATATTTTAGATAAAATTATGGATTTTGATTCAAAATTCAGAAAGGAGATCAGTGATTGTCAACCCACTGTTATCAGGAATCAATTATAATTTCCTTGTTAAAATATTCTTAATTAACTTAATGGTTGTTGTAATATTTTGTGTCTGTTCAGTGGTCATTAGGAATAACTCTATGGGAGTTAGCAACTCTTGGAGCGTCGCCATTGGCTGAGCTTGATGCTGCTGACGTGGGAGCTTTCCTGAGTGGAGGATACCGACCTTCACAACCGCATAACTGTCCTGATGAACTGTAAGTACCTTTTGTTACATTGAAATTTCATTGATCATTTAAATCCTTCTAACAAGTACCCTTGCTTGATAAGAATTTTTATATTTAAGAAGATATTTAATATTACCTTCTCGTTTAGTTTTGTTTATTAGACCGAGTAAGAGCCAGCTTTAGTTAGCTTTATATGTAATATAATAAATACAGTGTCAATTAACAAGCTAAAAATAAATTCTAGAATAGAGACAAATTGGTAGCTTCTTATAATGAAACTGTTGTTAAAATCAATGTAAATAAATGAAAACCTTTATTTCTTGAGGCATTTACTATTCAAATCCAACTATCAGACAAAGCAAAAGAGAGTCGCATCAGTGTAAATGTTTGCATCGATTTAAAATTTCAATCCGACTTAAAAGCGGCGTTGAAAAGTGTCAACTTCGAAAGTCCGGAGGCGAAAATGCAATTTACTAAAAGACTTTTCATTGCCAGAGAATGTTCTTGTATCAATGACATCGTCTTAGCTTTCCATTTCATTTTCGAAAAGAATTGTGGAAGTTTCCTTTAGATTTTGAGCCGTGCCTTAATTTTGTGATTTTGCATCCAAAATATTTAAGCTTTCTCTATAGTAAGTGCTCTTCTTACATTTGATTGTCATCTTTGTCTTTATTTTGAAATTGTACTTTCTTAATTTGATTGAAAAAAACTTTGTGGGTTGGTCTGTCATTGGCAGATCTTATACTCAATAGAATTTTCAATGTTAATTATTCTAATCTCCAGGTATGGTTTAATGTCTTGGTGCTGGACTTTGGCTCCTCTGGCCAGACCAACAGCTCCTCAACTCCTAGCAGCCCTCCACGACTTCAGGCAAGCTCTCAGCACTTACATCTAGATAGTTCACCATTAAACACTACCAAAGTTTCAATATTTAAGCTAGTCTTAACCTGTACTTGTCAATTTCTGAAAACTCTTGGCACTATACTTTCTGTTTTCTTCAATACCAAAGTGCCTGCCAAAGTATCAAAATTAGTCGCACTATAATTTAAAAAATATATTTTTTTGTATAATTATTGTTTTTTTTTATGTCTGTAAGTTTACAGTGTAAAGTATGGGTTCATATAATTATTGTCCTAGTCAATCGAATCAGAAAAACATAGTATCTAAATATTTGAAGAATAGATTTTTATTTTATGAACATCAAGCCTGAGAACAAAATAGAAACTGTACATGCTAACATTAAGAATTGCGGTGAAATGTATATTATCAAATAAATTAAAAAGGTGATATATTTAATAATTAAATCCTAATTTCTTAGGAATGACTTTGAGACGCTAGGTGGACATAATATTAAAACATTTGAAGGTAATACCAAAGTATAAAATAAGCATTTATTATTAACTTAGCACAAACATTAATATTAAGATAATAATAAAGATGTACAGATAATTCTGTATACCTAGCCGGGATAAGGATGAAAATTGATGATCTAATTTAATCTTTCTTTAATAAAAAAATGGTAAATCCTAAGAAACTAATTTAATTTAAAATGGTAAACTTAAATGCAATGTCTAATAGATCATTTAATCATTTAATAAAGCGAGCGTAAGGTTGAATAGTTAGCAATGTAAATAATTTAGATGCACTTGCAATAACTTTAGGGTAGGTACTGGTTTATATTTAACGTTTTTGCTAGTTAAACAAACTGCGGAAAAACAAATGAAATAATAATTCAAAATCTTGTTAGCTTTGAAGTGTAGACTGGAATCCGCTTCATAATAATTTAGACTTGACACTGCAACAAAGCAGTTATGTAACAGGAAAAACCCAAATAAATAGCGCAATAACGAACAAAAAATTAATAGCAATAGGTTCAATAAAATTCAAATGTATAAAACTAGCAAAAAATCGAAGAAACTGGCCTTGACCAAAATAAATTAGAAATCAGTACCTACCCTTAAATTCAATACAACAAGTTTACCAATTCTGATATTGTATAAACTGCAAAAGATAGCCAATTGTAGAACCAAATTAATTTTAAGTCTGTACATATACGACTTCGATGCAAACGGAATTTAATTTTTGATTAGACAAAGCTGACTGCTTTTTAATTGATAAATCTATAATTAAGTTAAGTTAGTTAAGTTTCTTTAATTAAGTTTTAGAATTATGAATATTAATGCGTACCGTACATAAATACTGCATGCACGACTACTAACTAAATACAATTTAATAGCGTTAAAAATTGAATTGATCATCATCAAGTAGGTTTAATTTCAAAGTTAACAGATAACTAAACTTTGACTTGAACAGCCTAGCTCCTTGACTAGTTCGGAATAAATAAAGCCTTCGTCAACAAATACGACTGTTAAAACTGAGTGTATGTACGTTTCAGTGAACTTTTTTTTTAACTTTAATAATGTGTTTGGTGTAGAGTCGTGCAATCGGGTTTTAAATAATGATGTTTTAATGTTCATACTAGTAAAATAATAAAATATAGAATTCTTAAAATCTTATTTAATTTCGCAACATCCTCGCAGGTGAGCCAATTATAAATAATGCCAGAATTAGTTACATGTTCAATGCAATTCAATAAGTTCTCCTTCAATATTTTTTGTTTGAACGTTTTCAACCGTTACTCGATTTTAATCCAGCTAGACTAAATTCAAATACAATTATTTAAAATGACATAAAAACGGCAAAGGAGAGTTCCAAAGAATTTTTAATTCCGTACTTAGATTCCATAGATATAATATATGTAGAATAATAACAAAAATAAGACGTACTAGTCACTTAGTTAGAAAGGGCTCATCTGCATAAGGTTATTTCTATATTTTGTTCGAAAGTAATTAAGCCAGTAGTTAAGTGAAGAGCCAGAAGGCATATAAAGATAGGAATCTAGATATAAGTTAAATAAGTTAGTTATAGAGTTCCTGAGGACTTTCAGTCCGTCCAGGCCAGCAAAAAGGATCAAACACCAAAACAGTAGTTAGTTCATAGCTTTGTTAACGACGTGGCTTCAGCGAATTTAAACTTTGTATCTTTGAGTTAGGATTCAAAATTGATTGATTTGTACTTATAGAGTGACCGAATTATTTTGGTCCTTGTGTATTGTGTGCAATATATCGATAGATTTAGTACCTAGTAGTTTTAAGTATGTGTACTGATTATTTTATTTTCAAAGTATAGTTACCTCATTTGATAGGTAGAGGTTTATTTATAGATTTAACATTAAATTCCTTGAAGCCGAAATTCCGTATGACAAGCATGATAAAGAAATATTTGTCTATTATACCACAATTATAAATAAAAAAACATAGATGTTATACTGTATTCAAATGTATGTTACAGATAAAATGAAATCTGAGCAATGATAGCGAATTATATTGTAAATATTAGAAGATAATCGGTAATATAAATATTTTTTGTACTAAGAAAAGTGGAGACTTTTAATGGAGTAGATGTCGATTTAAATGTCTTAATAAAATAACTATCATTAATAACATTTTTCTATCTTATCTTGAAGCTAAAATTCGTCAATGTTAAATTACGACGTGCAATGTTATAGATAACATTTGCTGTCAAAATAAATCTTCGATACTAATTCAAATTACTAAAGTAGATCAACTTTATTTTTAATAGTTTTACATTTTACACCTGTTTTGTTAAGTTTATAACGTATTATCCACGTTTTTAGAGCTGTTTCTCAAATGATACTTGCTATAATTACCTTTGTTTACCTCTTAGCATCCAAACGTAGTTGTAATTAAATACCTCAATATACGCAGTTTCTGTTATAGCATTTTTTCTTCTGTTAATATTACATTATATTACGTGTGACTCAAGAAAGAAAAAAATAAGTAAAGAAAAATTGTTCATTCTGCACAAACAAACCGTATATTACAACAAAAAATAAAAACATAAAATATACACATACAACGTAGTAAAAGCCTCGTACTCAAGCATATAAAAAGTTGTCAATTTTATCAATTAAGATTATACCCTGTCCATTAGGTTAACCGTTTTTTGACAGCTGTCGTAGAACGTATATATGCCAGATCACGTAAAATTTAACTTTAAAATGAATATAAAATAACTGCCTTATTTTATTGAATTATCTTATTTATGGCTTCTTACAGACATTATAATACCGTACGTGTGTCAATCAATCTATTGTGTGTTGTTGCAATCACTAGCTCCATCTGTCAAAAAATGGTTTACCTAATTGACAGGGTATAAGTAGTCCATTATTGCATTATTAATAGACTAGTTAAGTCACACGTATTGTATACTACAGCTCGTGCTATATAGCTCGTGTGACCTAAACCCGCACTTGAGTCACGCTTTTTTGTGTAAAAATGGACTACTTAAGTCACAGGAAAGACTGGCTGACTTAATAACGGGTTTAGATCACACAGCGCTATAAAGCAATTTTTAATATTTTTAAGCCTAATATCAAAATTTTATTGAACCAAAGACCCTGTACCTTTTTTTTTTATTGTGTAAGTATGTACATGCTATTGCTAACTATAAATTACGTATACTGTATTAAAAACGTGTTATGGATAATACAGGGTGTAAAACTCTTAGGCATTATAATGCATTAGACGTGTTGATTGGGAAATATTGGGTTGCGCTTTCGAATTAGCTAGTAATTTTGACATTTCTGCTATTGAAAAATCGATGTTGTGAAATATAATCTTGACGTATTTTTTTATACTTCTTGTAATTTTTTGTTTGACAATTCAAATGAGTGTTCCATGTTGTTCACTGTTTGATTTATTCAATAGTGTAATAAAATATTTTTTAAGAACATGCTGTATCATAAAAACTAGAATTAATAAAACTAATGTCATTTGTATCTAATAGATGTCGCTAGATTACTAAACTGGAATTTTCAGATAGTGTTACTTAATAATAAAATGTCTTAAAAACCTTTACTTAGAAAAAATGTGGATATCTTTTTCTAAGAAAATCTCCTTTCCTCTTTCCTATATTTTCTCTCAAAATTTCTTCATAAATGACTAAAAGAATATTTTTTTAAACATCACCCAAAAATTATATTTAAGAATAATAAATGATTATTAAAGTGTGGAGTAAAATTGTATGAAAAATGACGTCATAATGTATGACTCGAGTGCCAGATGAATGTGATTTTGTAAGTAAATGTTACGATGTGTTTAAATGTTAATTATAAGTGACGTAATTGTTTATTTAGTGTTAACTGGATGTACGTAATATGTAATCGATATGGCTTCAATGATAATTATGATGAACGAAATAAAAATGTTATTTTATAATATTCCATTGGTTTTATTGAGAGAAAAAAAACCTTGAGAAAAATCTTTTGATTTTAACACGAAATCCTAAAAAACGATCGTGAGATGTCGTGGGACACCTGCAGTGCTATTCTGTAAAAATCTCAACGTGAACCCTTAGGTGAAGTAAGCTTGAAGTGAGCTGTCAATATTGTCAATCTCTAGCTTAGGGTGGATTGACAGCTCACTTTGATTTGAATGAATTTCCTTTCGCTTTTGCACACTTGGAAAATGAGAGCTACACAAGGAGGAGACCACAATACGACAATAAATGAAAACACTGGCAATAAGCGCGCAATAAGCGTAAGAGTGGTTTGGAACTATCAATTAAATCGAAATTAAAGAACGATTATTTCAAACAAACTAAATACTAGTGAAGGGACTACCGACTATGGGTTTTACCAATCTTTGATTAAGTATAGTGACTAAACTATTGAATATATTTGATTGAATTTTTGTATGCATGCTGGGATAGTCATTAGATATACGCAATTTAATTTATTGTCGTACTAGCAGCGTCCCGCGGTTTTACCCGCATAAGTTTCGATCCCGTGGGAATATCGGGATAAAAAATATCCTATGTGTTAATTCTGGTTATAAACTATCTCTGTGCTAAGTTTCATCCAAATCCGTTTCCTACTTTTTGCGTGAAAGAGTAACAAACATTCATCCATCCATCCATCCTCACAAAATTTCGCGTTACCGTCAAAATGTGACACTATTTTCAGCCTACCTCTCATTCGCCAAGTGAGATAAGAAACTTCATTCCAAAAAATTTTATCAGCAGGAAATGTAAACAGAAATAAAAGCTTTGTAAAATATCGAGGTATTAAACCACGCAACATAATTTCTTGCATCGAAAACTTCTAGCCTTGGTCTCGGACTATAAATCACTTAATAAAATGGACGCTCCTTAATAGTAATAAACATCACGAGCTTCGTCGCTTTGACTCGTTGCGTTATTTTGATCACAACTTTGTTTGCTGGCTCTGAAACTGACGAAAAAAAGTATCTGCGATTAGTCATTTTACTTGTCCTTGTTCTAGGGTATAATAATTAAGATAAAAATATAAGGAAAAGTATAGAATAAAAAAAAAACTATAAAAAGGAAGTAGGTATGTAAATCGTGTGTGTTACAATATAATACTCTTAATTACATTTGTAGCGAAATAAAAGAGGGAAATCTTCGCTTGAACACGTTTTAATTTTGTAAGTAAAGGAAGATAACACCAACTGATAATTAAATAGAAAAACTTAGCAAAATATACAAAACGAATATTGATATTAAAAAGGAATAGTGAACGTCATTGGTGTTCGAGCCCTATGTATATTAAATTTTGTGTATTTTTGTTACGCGTCGGTTAAGATTCCTTTGCAAATCGAGTCTAGGCCATACAAATATTTGTTCCGTGCGGGAATCGAACCTGCGACACGCAGCGCAGCACTCAATCGCTTATCCACTGCGCCAACCGTTCCGTAATTTTTTTCTGGAACACTGCCCTTAGATCCAGTGGATGACCGCACAGAACTCGGTCGTTCAAACTGTTATAGTTTACCGTTAAATATTTTTCGACACAATTTCATTGTAAAAACAGAAAAATAATATATTTAACTTCGGTCCTGTGTCCAAAAATTCCTTCAAATTAAAAGTCTCGGTAAGATAAAAGACATGACACTTTTAGATTCAAAATTCAAAACCAATATGAAGAAAAAAACCTTTCTGGTTAAAAATAAGGTTGGTTTTATTATAAAAGAAGGTCGTTCGTGATAAAATTATAATGTAGCATTTGCTAATGCTGCAATATGCAGCATAATGTTTTGCAATGTTCCTTCATAGGTTCAGAGCCAACGACCAAAGCTTGTCCATCATGGTTTTGGCCGTTGGCTCTCTATCACCTGCTTTATCAAACTCCTAAACCGAATGGTAAAATCCGAAAACCCGAAAGTGGCTTTACTTGCTAGGAAAACCCCACTAACCAATACTTACTTAATTAATCTTAGATACTGACCTGAATTTGGTCAAATAAATAACCCGCGGGCTAATTGCGTAACACATCATCATCATCATTTTGACAGTTTTCTAGTAACAACTACTAACAACATTCATTGCGTTATTTACGTTATTTAGCAGACAAATGTTTGGAACATATGAAGCAATGGACTAGCAATATCCTTCAAAATAATTCAGATTGTGATTGATAGTGTGATACGCAATTAGGGCGCTGATGACTGTATCAAAACCAGCTGGCTTCGATTTTATTAAAACTCCATACTACGCTAACCTCAAGGTCAAAGTTTAGTAGCACTGATGAGTACCATTTCACTTAGAACTTGTAAAAGTGCTTTATTCATAAAGTATTCATAATTATTTACCTCTCTCCCTACGAAAAACAACTCACAATGATATTCCACGTGTAAGGATAATACATACATGTACCCTATGTACGGTCACCACAGGAGATAAGTAACCAGGGTCCTTGGATATAGTTGAAGTTTAGTAAGAAACCGACGGATGTTTTCGAATTAAATTTAATTTGATAAATTAACTGTTTGTTTTCTATTCACTAAACTAAATTTTATTCGAAAACTTTCATCGGTTTTTTACTAAACTTCAACTAGTTACTGGTTACTTATCTCTTTTGGTGACCGTACATTCAACGCGTTCATGTGCGATGACCTTGGAAAAGGTACCACCTCCTGTCATCTCTAGCGTGGATCGTTGGATGTTACATGTGACTGACAACCGATTTATCATCCATTCTATCCTTGTCTGTCAATAACAATGTTACGGTATCGCTTCTTCCTAAAATACATAACGTAAGTAACGATTTTCACTAACACCAAGCGATACGTAATGTATGCTTACCCACGCTGTTGGATTTCCAACGCTCGGCTCAGCACTGAAAGTTAATATTCTTACAGGTAGCTTCCATTTAGGCAGGTGGCCTTCATTTTACTGTCGCTTAATTAAGGTAGCTTTATTTTACTGTCGCCTAGTGTAAGTGAAAACAAGCATATAAGTCTCTTTACATTGAAATGTTGCACTTTACATGTGCAAAAACATCTGCACTATGGAAGACATTTGCGGGGCCAACGTTATCGATCCGTCCAAGTGGCCGAATTCTGGTCGAAGCTTCTACAGGGTGACAGGGGGACTCGACGTATTCCTTGAAAGGGGTTATGCTAGAGGTCATTAGCTGCAAATTTAGTCTGATCAACTAGGGGTCAAAACTGGACGGTTAAAAAATAAAATTTTTGCCCTGAAAGACCTTTTATTTCTGAGATTATGTAAGTTTTGCAAGCGTTCTTTTTTAAATGATCACCCTTTTTTTAACTTTCAGAAAAGTATCAGTTAAATGTTTGGAGTGGAGTAGTTGTTTCTCATAATTAATTGTTTTTGGTAACAAGTCAGAAAATTTAAAAAAAATCGACGAACCGACACAGCTCGGTAATCATCCAGTTTTGAACCCTAGTTAACTGGACTAAATTTGTTGCTATTGACGTCTAGTATAACGCCTTTCAAGGAATACGTCGAGTCCCCCTGTCACCCTGTATAAAATTAATAAAAGGGAATCTTTGACACGACGAAGAAGAAAAGTACCTATTTTACATATACCTTGATGTTGCCAGTATAAATGAGTGAGGATTCGAGACAACCTAGAGGGGTTTGTGGCTAAGTAATAACAGCCGCACGGGTCGATCGATCAGGTTAAGCTACGCTTACCGTGGTTGGTCCGTGGATGGGTGACCATCTTTCCATACCAAGAGCCCACCGTGCCTCGGAAAGCACGGTAAACCGTTGGTCCCGACTGTCATCGTGGATCTTTGACAGTCGTTACGGGTCGTCAGAAGTCTGAAAGTCTGACAACCAGTCTTAGCAAGAGGTTTCGTATTACCCAGTAACTGGGTTGTGGAGGTCAGATAGGCATGCCCCATGTAAAATACTGGTACTCAGCTGCATCCGGTTAGACTGGAATCCGACACCAATATGGGGTTAAGGCTGGGCAGATGATGAATTCTAGACAACCTCCTGCACGTCAGTCCGTCTATTGACTTTGGGATATTTTTGCTCATGGAAACTAAAGGGTTACTAACCCAAAAATTAAGTAGCCATTCCTGTATAATAATAATTAATAATATTAAAAATCTTTATTACTAGAAGAATGGGTACAGTAAATCTACTTAAAAACAAACAGATTTGGTCTTATGTAATAATGTGCACGTGCACTTAGATGTCAAAGGAGTGCTGTGGCACTCGTACTAGGATTACCCTGTATCACGAATGCCATCCACCTTCCTCCGGACCAGCTAGGATAGTTCTAAAGCAATTAAATTTTGAATAAATCCTAAACAAAATAAGATGAATAAAATAATAATTATCTTATAATTTACAAACAAAGATAAATATGAAGAAAAAGAAAAAAAAAAAGAGTATGTGTGTGTATGTGTGTTTGTGTGTGTGTGAGGAGGGGTGTGTGTGTGTATGTGAGGGTGTGTGTGTGTGGGGGGTATTGTGTATCCAAACTCCAGAAGGTATGAGTGAGTAGGCGTTGATGAAATAGTCAGTTAACCCACTAATTGTATAAGTCTCTCAGATTCTTCGTAGGTGAGACTCTTCAGCCAGTCACTCACAGCGTTCCTGCATTGGTATCGGGTAAGTAAGCAAATATTTAGAACAGCATTGAGTTTATTGTAAGCCCGTGAACCCAGTATCCAATAATGCCGCTGAGCAAGAGCAGTTCTATGATCAATGTTATTCGCTGCCGTATTTAAATTCAAGTTTAAAGTGGCCATTGATAAATAAATAAATTTAATGTCTCTTCTTTGTATGTGAAAAAAATATGCTAACATAATACACATTGATTATTGGATTAGCAGAATCACTGAATTAAAATGAGTCAGGAATATATGTACCTCCGAGTATAAACATTCAAACAATAAATATATGACATTGTCACAATAGTAAGAGATTAGCTGTGTAAAATGTGTGTTTTTATATCCGATGGTGGGTTTTTTAATGTGGGCGTTTTTGTGGGCGTGTTTGTGTGCGTAGAGTGGGTGTTTGTGTTCGTTTTGGACTTATATAATATTGTATAAATTCCTCGCAAGGGTTCAGTGATCTTCAATCAAACAAAGCCTTCCCCCACGAATATTTCTGCCTATACACAAAAGATGGTTTATTTTTAGTTACCTACGTACGACCTACAGCCTACAGCTTTTGTCTACTGCCACATTCAATAGGACGTCAACGAGAAACGAGATTATTTGAATCGAACGTGACGTCCCATTGACGGACGTGTGGTGGACACGCGGCTATAGTAAAAGTATGTATCGCTACTCCGACTCATCTCGTTCTCGTTGACGCGCGTCCTGTTGTCGTGGAGGTGGACAAACGGCCCTAGCCACACTGAGGCGAAACCCGCGTGGAACGAGGGACGCGACCACGCGCGTCGATTGTTTTGAATGATTGCAACGGAAAACGGATCTTATGGCGCGCTGCAAAAATCGGAACAAATTCTACCATCTTGTTCCATTAATACATTAAATTTTATTTATATAATCAATTATGTACACATACGCCCTTACATGTTGATCGTTTTAATCCTTAAAAGGGGTCATTGTACTCATCATTATGAACAACTTTTACTACGGGAACAACCCTGAAATCGTGAAAAAAAAATCAGTTGATCCATACATTATGTCGTGATATGCGAACATAAATCTATGGATCAACTGATTTTTTTTTCACGATTTCAGACTGACTGCCTAAGATCCACGAATGACAGCCGGGACTAACGGGTTATCATGCTTTCCGAAGCACGGAGGGGTTTCGGTATGTAAAGATGGTCACCCATCCACAGACCAACCGTGGTAAGTGTAGCTTAACCTGATCAATCTAACTGTGCGGCTGTTTTTATTTAGCCACGGTCCCCTTCTTGATATATATATTAGTCTGGCCATAAATACTGTTACAATTAAAAATAAGAAAGATATTACATTTGAATTTGGAATCTGTCATTTCTATACGATTATTCATTGAGTTTTCTATTTTTGGCGCCAATACATTGTACAATATCTTGCGATATTCAAATGGAGTGGTGTGATAAAGAGAACCGAATCGCTGTGATTGCATTACGCAAAGTTGGTATGGAGCCAAATGCAATTTTTAAAACTCTCCATACACTTGGTATTAGTCAAATGTTTGTGTACCGGGCTATTAATAGGTACAATGAGACCTCCTCTGTTTGTGACAGAAAATATCTGACCGTCCACGTACTGTTCGTACGAAAAAGTTGGTCAAAGCAGTAAGGGAAAGAATTCGAAGAAATCCTGTCCGAAAGCAAAAGATTTTATCTCGGGAGATGAAGATCAGGCACCCAGTACCATGTCGCGTATTTTAAAAGATGACTTAGGAGGCTGCAGCCTATAAGAGACGCACTGATAATTTTTAAACTGATAATTTAAAAAAGAATAGGGTGGTAAAATCGAAACAACTACTGAAGCGGTACGCAAAGGGAGGTCACAGAAAAATGTTGTTTACGGATGAGAAAAACTTTACAATTGAGCAACAACTTAACAAAAAAATGACCGTATTTATGCTCAAAGCTCTAAGGAGGGAAGCTTCCTTAGAGCTTTGAGCATAAATACGGTCAGTCAATCAGTCGACAGAGTGCAACGTGGGCAATATCCGACTTCAGTGATGGTTTGGTGGGGTGTTAGTTTTATATTTTAAATTGTTTTATATTTATGTATTAAACTAACACACTGTAAAAGTAATAAATATTATTTGCAATAAATAAAATTTTTTTCTTCGTGACAATATTTATGGCAAGACTAGGTAAACTGAAGCGAATCCCGCAAAAGGAGTTATAAGGATTTTTCCATGAAATAAATCGAACTCCTTTTCAGTAGGTACTTAGATCTTTCATTAGATACTTACAAATACAAGAGTAAATTCCAAGAATAAAGGTACCATATTGTATGATTTCAGCAAATAGAACGGCACGTGTAACAACAAGATGGAATTTCGACAATATCCTCGGGGAAACTATTGTTGTTATTTTCAATAAAAACTGAAAAGCCAATATCAACTTAAATGGAAAATATATTAAAGGTATAGTCATCCCGACCGGCGGGGTGGTTGCGTAACACACTAATAGTAGCAATGGCTTTCATTTTGACAGTTCAACAACAATCATTGCGTTTTTTGCATTGTTAAGCGGACAAATTATTCGAACATAATTATGAAGCAATGGATTAGCAATTTCCTTCAAAATCATTCAGATTGAAAGTGTGTTACGCAATTAGGTTGCGGGTCGATTACTGAAATAATAATAATTGTTGACATGATGCAAAAACCATTTTGCTACCATTTGCCATTTTGCCATTTTTCAACTACAGAAAACCAGAATATTAAAAAAATGCGAGTCCTAGAGAAATTCAATCAAATTAATCAATCAACGCAGCCTATCGCAGTCCACTGCTGGACCTATGTCCAGCAGTGGACTGCGATAGGCTGAGTTGATTGATTGGCGCAGCCTGGGAGAGGCCTATGCCTCTCCCAGGCTGCGCGAAAACACCCTGTCCTCCACCTTCCGCATCCAGTCTGTCCCAGCCACCTTCTTTAGGTCGTCGGTCCAACTAGCTGAAGTTTCAAAATCAAATCAAAATATTTTATTTCACATAAACCTACATGGGCACTTATGAAACGTCAGAAGCTAGGTGCGCGGTTCCAATTGGTCGTTTCCTATGGAGAAGAGCCGTCAAGAAACTCCACTTTCCATCTAGTTAGAGAAATTGCTTAGAATTAATTCGAAATTGACGTAATCAAAATAATAGCTAGGGTATAAACCAATCCCGCCATGGGATCTGCAGGCCAAAGTCCTCGCCCACATATGGGAGGGGCGAGACACTTGACGCAGGTCTTCACCAGACACGGTTGTTTTGGGAGGTTCCTGTTCAGGATAAGGCGGGAGGATACGCCAGGGTGTCACCACTGTGTAGATCACCCGGAGGACACGGTGGAGCATACGGTGGAGGTCTGCCCAGCTTGGGCGGAGCACCGCCGCGTCCTAGTGGCGGCGGTCTCTCGCGTCCGGCCCTGGTCCAAGCCATGGTACGGAGTGAGAGTACATGGGAGGCCGTCACCTCCTTCTGCGAAGCAATAATGCTCGGAAAGGAGGAGGGGGAGCGCGTGATGGAGAGGCAATCTCTGCGCCCTCACGCCCCTAGTCGCCGCAGGAGACGCCCTGGACGGGAGTCAACAGCCGACTTCCGGCCACCGTAGGTGCGGGCTTGCGGGCGGCGAGCAATGGGCAGCTCGCCGCCCGGCAACGACCAGGCCCGGGTCAACGGAACGTTGTGTTCCACGGGCGCCTCAAAGAGATGTCAGAACGACTGGCGGGGTCCGTTAGGGCCGATGCCTGGCAGGGCCGCGGGTTGTTGTTGGGTGGGTTTTAGTCAGGAAAAGTCTGACACGCCCTTCCACTCCACCCAGAGCGGGAGAAGTCATATGATGATTTCCCACTCAAAAAAAAAAAAGGGTATAAACCAATCCGTCTGACAAGCAGACAAGCATAGACAACTTATATCATGTGCCTACAAAATTATTTAGTTAGTTTTACATGATCAGTAAACGTATCTGCCTAGCCTTTTCCCAACAATGTTGGGGACGGTTTCCAGTCTACCCGGATGCAGCTGAATACCAGTATTTTGCATGAAGCTACTACCTGTCTGAACTCCACAACCCGGCTACTGGGTAATACGATACCCCTTGGTAAAAGTGGTTGTTAGACTTTCTAATGACCCGTAACGACTGTCTAAGATCCACGAATAACAGCTGGGACAAACGGCTTAACATGCTTTTTGAGGGACTTAGGGGTCTTGGTATATAAAAATGGTCACCCATCCACGGACCAACCGCGGCAAGCGTAGCTGAACCGGTTCGAACGACTACTGAGCCACAAGACCCTCCTGATTACTAAATTCAATCTAGCATAATTTTAATTATACATATACAGGCTGATTTTTTAAAGACCAGCCAAATTTAAGGATGTGGTACAGACCATCAAACTGAACAACTTTCTCCATGGGACCAACATCGTAATCGCGAATAAAAATTCAGCCGTCCCATACATTTAGGTCGAGTAGGTATTGAAGTTTTCTATGGGACAGTTGATAAAATTTTCGCGATTACGCTATTTGTCCCATGGAGAAAGTTGTTCAGTTTGATGGTCTGTACCACATCCTTAAATTTGGCTGGTCTTTAAAAAATCAGCCTGTATATAGCTTATATAATATAATCAGCCTATAATGTTCCCACTGCTGGGACACAGACCTCCTCTCTACGAGATGGAGTGGGCTGTAATCTACCACGTGGGCCCAGTGCGGGTTGGTAGATGTCACAAATGTCTTCAAATTTTTGGTTCTAGGACAAGCCGATTTCACCGTTATTAATTTCAATTCTATACACCGATAAAACACTAGACTATTTGATGAACACTATGACCACACTCAATAAAGCAATAAAATCACCAGAACGCATTAAATCTTCTCTGCCGCTGAACAAAACCTTACCAACAAATACACATCGTTACCTACAGTCAACTTTAATTATTTCGGCCTCTCAAAGCCAGTTTCTAGCTTAATAAAACTTTAAAATATCCAATATTTTCCTTCGACGGCAACGGAAAATATTGCAATTTCTCTTTTGTACTTATACAGCCCGCGGGAGTCGACGACAAAGTGGCAATATACTATCTCGACGGGGCTTCTCAAACAAGGGTTGAAGACAGGGACGGGGATATTTAAAATTACACAAGTGTGAAAGGGATAGAGTGAAGTTATTAATTGGAGAGAATTGACGGAAGTGCACCGGAGCGGTGTTTTTGACAAATTCCGCTTTGATTCGACGATTACTTTCACCTCAACGCTTAGGGGTCGACTCTTAAATGTGACTCGCCTTAGATGGGCTGTTAAAAAATGTAAACGTTTATTTTAGGGGCGGCTGTATCATATTTTCTTTTGGGGTATGAAAATAAAGACGTTGTAATTTGTTTTTTTTACGCCTGGTTTGGCTTGGTAAAAGAAGCTAAGCGTAAATCAGTATTTTATTTTCCTTAGATCTTGCCCTGGAGAAAATGTTCCATGACCTCTGTTATGAGCACAGGTGAAATTCGACTTTTGGCTGCAGTTCTTCCATCACAACTTGGACAGTCAGACCCAGAGACTAGACTGGCAAAGTTTTTAACACAAAATGTAGGTAGGTGTTTTAATGTAAGAGTGCTCTTCACCGTGTCCAGTGTCAGCGATCCTGACTAATTTTCCCTCCTTTCCTGAGATCTCTTATGACTATAACTATAATATAAAAAGAAACTAAAGAAAAACAAATGAAGAACCTATGATTACCTTTTATGTTAAATAGAACCAGATCTATCTTTTGAGTGTATTAGACGACTTAAAAATTAACACCAATGTAGATAACTAATCAGGTTCGTCGGATATAGTTGAAGTTTTGTAAGAAACCGCTGATTATTTTCGAATAAAATTTAATTTAATTAATAGGAAACAAACAGTTCATTTGTCAAATTAAATTTCATTCAAAAAGATCCATCGGTTTCTTACTAAACTTCCACTATATCTGACGACCCTGGTTACTTATCTCCTTTGGTAACTGTACCTACACGGAGTTTAAATGTGACACCGAGATTTCATGGAAACCTGCCAATTTTCGGCAAGTTATTATACTGAACCTTGAGTTTCATGTATTTAGACCAAAGCTTTTTACTTAATATTCGAGGTAATTACTGTTCGAGCCTATCAGGTTCCTCTATTTTATCTGTTCTGTTTTTCATTGTCTGTTTATATATGTGTGTACATAAATGGTAAATAAATAAAAGTAATAAAATGGCCTGAAATTAGAGCTATGAAATTTACGTAGATAAGATAAGATAAGATAAGTCTTTATTTGCTTTAAACATGGTATAAAGGTGTTACAGTCTGGTTTTTGTTTATAATGTCCACATGTTTAGCTATACACAAATTGTATCAATTGCATGCAAAATAATTTATAGGTACACAATTTAATAATAATATAATATAAACATTCGATTTCGTCAATTCGTAATATACACACATTTGCATTCATTCAATTCAATTAATAATAATAATATTACCTGTAAAACATATTTTATATTTACATGTTAAGGAAATCTTTAATGTCATAAAAGTTATGTCCATTTAGCCATTTATATAATTTGCTTTTAAATGAGTTTGTATTATTTAGTAATTTTATGTTATGTATGTTTGACATTTTTCGCTTCACTTGCCTGGTAGCTTGTTGATGTTTCGTTTTAAATACGGTAAATCATAACGTTTGTAGTGTAATTAAGGGTTTAGTAGGTCGACACGGTGTTTACATGTTTATTAGAAAAGGATGCTTTTATAGAGAAAATACATTCTTAGAAGTGAAATTCATGTCTGCTTATAAACGTCTACTGCTAAATGATAGGTAGGAGTCTTTATACACATGAGACACTAAGATAAACATGCATTAATTTAAAAAAATGTTGACCTATGTTTACTGTTCAGTAACCACAGTAAAATGAGTGTTGAAAAAAACTAAGGTCACTGGATCGAAAGAGCTGCCGATCTATTCTGTAAAATTCTCACCGTGAAAACTTAGGTGAAGTGAGCTTGACGCGAATTGTCGTTCCACTTATGCTAAGAATTGACACTATTGACCGCTCAGTTCACTTAAGTTTTCACGGTGAGAAAAGTTCAGTGAAATTACAGAATAGTTCGTCTGCAAGTCATGAGGAGCCTTTGCCCAGCAGTGAAATGATAAAGGCTAACAGTAACACTAATAAAAACTTAAAACCTACAACCATCAGTCCGTCACAGCAACGCATTCGTCGAACTCCAAATGAAAACCAAGCGATCCGTGTAAAACGGATTAAACAAAAAATAAAAAGAGTGTTGTAAAAATTCTCAACAAAAAAACTAAATAAAATTCATCCGTCACGCGTCCCAATTCAATTTGGATTCAATTTAATTGAATTACTATAGACAAAGCTATTTTTCAATTGTGACATTGTCCGACGTTTCGTTTAATCAGATTAAGGCGACTATATCAGAAAATTGTACTTTATTAAATTGCAATATATTTTTGAGCGTTCTCTCCATTAATTGGATTTTTGGAATGCAGTTATGATGAACCGATGTATGAACATTTTCAGATTATTTTGCACTAGTGAGTTGCCCTGTATTCTTTTGATAAAAAGGATAATATCGTAAGGAATGCTTTCATGAAAAGTATACAGGGACATCGACGTGCAAACTGTAATCATGAATTCAGCACATGCTTCTAGACCCCAGCGTAGAAAATTATAGTTGGTTATCAAAAAAAAAAAAAAAAGTTTCATAGAAAAGTGCCTAAGCAGCCGAAATGTATGGAACACCTAATTTTTTTTTTAAATTAACGGCAATAAATTTCAACGCAAGGGATTCAGACTCATTTACTGAATTTATGATAACAGATTGCGCGTCGATGTCCCTGCCACCCTGTAAACAGTAGGTCCACTATAAATTACAGTTTCTCTAGTTCCTCTATTTCCCCAACTTGTTTTTTTTTTGTGTGTTTACGTCCTTTTTACATGCGTCATGTTTGCCGCAAATAAATGCATTTTATTTCTTTATTTTCTTTCTTTCTTGAAAAAAAAAGGAAACTAAAACTAAAGTTCCTCTCTGTGATTCGTGTGTGACTTGTAAGTCCGAAAATTGGAAGAATAAAGAGACGTTTGAACAGCAGGAGGTGCATTAAAGCTTTAGATGACGATGGATGACGAATGATTTCTATAAAACAAACATTGTTTGCAAGGAGAAGACCTAGTTACCAAAGAAGAGCAAACCATAAGTCGTCTGCTTGTGGGAAGGCTTATATCTAACAATGACATGAGCCAACAACGAATATATACTTAATTACCGCCACGCCAAAAGGATTTTTTTTTAATCTATCCTATATAGATTTAAAAAAAAAGATTCATGCAGCGTGTCCATAACATCTGTCCACTGCTGGACATTATAGCCCTTTCCCAGCATGCGCCACAACACGCTGACATCCACATTCCGCATCCAATCTGTCCCAGCCACCTTCTTAAGGTCGTCGGTCCATCCTAACTGTCGCTGTAGCTATGTTATGGAGCGTAGTCCGGGATGCCCATCCCACACTACGCTCCATAACACAATATACATGCTCGATCTATAACATTATAAGCATTGAATACAATGTCCAAACATAGGCTAGAAGACCCACATCCTAATTATAAGCATTGAATACAATGTCCAAACATAGGCTAGAAGACCCACATCCTAATTGCGTAACACACTATCAATCTCAATCTGAATCATTTTGAAAGATATTGCTAATCCATTGCTTCATATGTTCAAAAATACGTCTGCTCAACAACCTTAATAACGCAATGAATATTGTTGAACTGTCAAAATGAAATCCATTGCTACTGATACTTTGCTACGCAATCACCCGGCTGTTCATCATTCATAGACAATTCTAGACATCACTCTTTCACCAACATGGACCACTGTGTACACAACCCATAAAACCAACGAACACAAACCACAAACATACATAGTTGATCGCCGTCCAAGCCTGCACACTCCGTAAAGCCACAAACAATTCCTGAGATCACTAAAGTTGCCATAAAAGTGAACAAAATGAAGTAATTCCGTTCCTCCCGCAACACTGCCGGTAGTGTCGTAAAAATGGTGTTTATATGAAAACAGTATACCTTTTATGGCATACAGCTATAGAAAATGTATTAGGAAGCTGTTGTATTCTTTAGATGGTTGTTTAATAGATTGTTATGGGTGTGTATGAAGATAATAAACAGCAACTATTTCATATTTTTGCGAGGATTTTAGTATGGAATGTGACGCCTTGAATAGGCTTTAGATTTTATGAATTGGAGGTTTTAATTTTAGTTACACGTAAGGTCAATACTTTTCCACTTGTAGCTAACCTATAGGTTCTATTATCTTAGGAAAGACGACAAGGCTACAAAAAATGTTCTATCTGCAAATAACAACATACTGCAACAATCAGCGATCCTACCAAGCCCAAAAATTTCGTCAATCATTGTAGCAGTAAAAACAAGCAAATTTCGGGAAAGAAATAAAGGTACAACACAGTACGGCCAGAAATGTACGGTAGCTCTAGATCTCGAGGTCCTAAATTCTTGGAACATTTAGAAATCCCTTCCTTCTTGTTATCATTTTCCACCAATGTATTGCCAAGCCCAATTTCGCCTGAACAAATCAATGAAGGACTCGTAACAAATGAAAATCAAGACAAACTCACTTCAATGCAACTTTTGCCCCACGATCATCAGTTACGTTACAGACAGATGATTGCACGCCATACTTCACTTGCAGCCGATGTTTCTTCGCGCTAGTGATGTCAATGATTCGATTGAATCGAGTGGTTCGATTTTTAGGAGTATTCGTTTGGCATCTTCATCTTGACACCTCGTTTCCTTGTATATAGATAAAGGGTTATTGTTTCGTAAAATAATTTTGGCCCTGACAGAATTTGATAAAAGCATTTTCAACCATGTATTAAGTAGTTACTTATTTTAATATGTTTATAAAAAAATATAATACATCAAAGTGATATGCAGACAAGGCCTTCGTATATTTCCAAATTAATTAATTTAGCTACATCAAGAATGTTCCCCAATAATAAAATCAACTGCAAATCAAACATTTATGGTATCTACTACTACTTAAAGAGTTGTTGAAAATATTTAATAAAGAACAAGTGGGTTTATTTATGCATGTGCAGTGTATACTGAAAATGTACAAAACATATATAAAATAAAATATATACAAAAAAAATATTTTAGCTTGATATTCTATACGTTTTATTTTGAAAGTAAAAAATTTCTGCATTTACTGCTTTGAGTAGGCACCACTTCAATATGCGAATTCTCCGTAATAAGCTATAAAATATTTCCAATAAAAAATCTATCAGTATATTTTTTTTACGGCAGCTAAAACGCACTGCAAAAGGATTTGATTTTTTATCGATATATCTGTTTTGCGAGCATCGAACCACTCTACCCGATTGTCCTTATGTCCTCTCGATTCAACACTCGATTAAAGCGATGTCGCATCACTATCCACGATTTATTGTCCTTCATTACAGTCCAGCGACTACTTGAGAGCGAGAGACCAATCTTCGCACTTATCTCGAGAACAATCTTAACATTCTCACCTTTGCAACATGTGTCCTTAATGTTGTCTGTTCATTTTGCTACGTAACAACGTAAACACCTTTTCTCGTTAAACAATGTACGACCTTAAATAGAACATCTTAAGATCGAATATCCAATTTTCCTAGTGTTCAAGTTAGGTCAGTTTTAGAAGAGAGATTTAGTTTTTGTGTTTTAGCCAAGTCATCCATTTTAGGAGTGGGGCCGTTGACCAACGGTGACCTACTGTTATCATTGCTTTTGTTGGGATAAACTGTAAAACTGTAATAGCACACTTTATCTTCCTTTTTGTTACAGCTGTGAGATTTCCTTTTTGTTATTTGTAAAAGGTTGGTACTGGATAGCGTTAAGTTTGTGGACTATGAAGATTAAACATGTTTCCTTTTATTTTCATCTTAGACAAGCAATATAAAAGCATTATCAATTATATACTTTTAAGGATCGATATCAACATTATTTTTACATGACGATATCGATACATAAAAATGTTGTATCAATCAATTCGAAATAATATTTACATGATATAAGCTAACATTTAAAATAATATACATGTACATGTCATATGAAAAAAGAAGCAAAAAAATCACACGGCATCAAATAATTCGTCTGCATCGCTGTCATCAGGAACAGTGCCCAAAAGGGCACCATTGCCACGTTGTATTGCAATGCTAAAAAATAAATAAAATGTAAATCTCTTTAAAATCAATTCAAGTTCTTCTAAGTTCTTATTTTACATCAGTGAAAAAAAAAAACTGCTGCAAACACTACGCTGTTTGATGAAGAAAAATAAGAAGCGAAACTTCCAAATGTTTTGTTACACCATTATCAATAATTGTACCTAAACAGAAATTTCTCTTTCCCTTCGGAGTTACAATTAAAACTTCGGAGCTGTTTGTGTACATACTTCTGTAGTTGACTCAACTCGAAACGGACAAAGATATCCGATGAAATTATTGTTTACTTTGTTACTCCGACGTTTTTAATTAAGTCTCCCGTTGATAATCTACGGTTCTCAGTCTAGACTTGCTTAACTTGTTTTAGAGTAATAAAGAGTAAAGTTTATTATTTAGACCTGAAATGACCTCTGCCAGGGCTGCGGGTTGTTCGAAAGAGATACCGTGGCCCCTGGCACAGGCAACTGAAGGAACACGGGTGGGTTTTAGTCAGTAAAAGTCTGACACACCCTTCCGCTCAGCCCAGAGCGGGAGAGGTCATTCGATGATTACCCACCCAAAAAAAAAAAAAAAGACCCGACCTGAAATCAAAAAAAAAACTGGTTTGGGGGGAAGGGCGCGATGAGCGTAACCCTGTATAATTTACATCGCTCATTCGAGAAATTTTTGATCGATTCCTAATGATGATTTAAAAGAAAGAAAGAAAAAGTATTTATCGCAATAAATCCAGTACGAGTCGCAACTCGTACAGGAAGATCATAGACGACGACGACGACGATATGACTTATTTTGTAAAACGAAAACTGCCAATATTTTCTTTCTTTTATTTTTTCTAGCCTGCTCTGTCACGCTTCTGGACAAAGGCCGCCCTCCACTCCTTTAAATTTAGGGCCGATTATTCAATTGACAGATAGGAGAATAAATATGACAGTTTGACATTGTCTTCATACAAAGCTGTAAAACCGCAATTTTTATTCCGAACATAAATATTAATTTATTTAAAAATGGAAATTCGGTCCTTAAACGTAAACGTCATTTCTTCGACTTATTTGGGTGACGAAAATTATACATGGTTACACTCATCATTCCCTCCCCCAATTGAATTTTTTTAATAGGTAGAGAGGTATAAATAATATTAATGATTCATTTATTTTCAAACAAAGTGCATTTCATTACATTAAATTAAATTAAAACATAAAATTGATATAATAATCACACATACACAAAAAAATAATACTCTAACATTCAAATCAAATCAAATTAAAACACCCACACATGTTATTAAAAAAAGAAACACTCTTTAAGATTATTTTTTCATCTGCCTCCATTCATTACCACATAAAGTCGTAAGCTTAGCGTATTTTTCTACATGCTAGAAAACTTTCCACAACAATTGTTCTACAGACACTGACAATATCTTGCAAGTGTAAGCTCCATAGCAAGTATATGTTTATGTTTGCAATCTACTAGGAGTGAGGCCGGTGGACATTTCTTGTTGGAGTTTAGTAGTAGGAGGAAATGCGGTCTTAGTACCTATTAGAAAATATGAGGTCTTCTGGATTCTACTATTTTAATGATATTTTTGAAAGAAAAGAAAAACAAAGAAAGTAATGACATTTATTTGCGGTAAAAATGACGCATAAAACGAACAAAAACACAAAAAAAATATATCAAGACTATTGTATGTTTTAAATGATAAATGATTTTATTTTGTAAGTAGCTTTGTACAAACACTTTTACACGTCAATCAATTTTGTCAATAATTTTTGTTAAAAATTGTATATTTTTTTTGTTATGTATTTTCTGGTGTAAAATAAAGTACACATAAATAAGACTGACTAAACACTGAAAGTGAGACTGACTGACTGACTGACTTGAGACTGTCTTAACATAATTTAAGGATTTTCTAGAACTCTGCCCTATGATGCTACAGAAGAGTTTTCCGATCCTCATACAAAACTGCATCAGTTGGCATCATAAAAATAAAAGTTCAGAATCTGTGAATGCGACTAGCAATTAAAAAAGTTAAGAACAGTCCACTTCTTTCTAGCGTTCCAAAAGAGGTACATGCCCTTACTGCTCCGGCTCAAAAATCCACCTTATATAATTATATTCACGGGTATGTATCAACCCACCACCAATCCGACATCTTCCTACGCTGTCTGTTCATAAAACTTATTAACATTAAGAAAGAGCAGTGTTTTTTTACACCTGTTACCCAATATAAAGGTTTCTTTTTTGTAACGCTAAAATCCAATAACACATTTTCTATTCATATAATAAAAATTCACTTCTCTATTACCGCAAGGTACGTAAATTGTTATACGTGGAAAAGGATTAATGAAAATACCCATGTTAATGCCTGAATTTAGGTAAACCAGTAAAGTGAAATGCACCATGGCCACATTTTAACGGCAAGCATAAATTCAGCGACCAAAAAGTACTAAACACACGACTGGCGGGCAGTTAAACTAAAAACTGTAGTTCCGAAATAACGGACAAAGTAATTTAGGGATGCACTCTAACGTTTTGTTGCAAAAGTCAGAAAAAAACAAGTGCGGTTAGTGTCTAGTCTAACTTAAGTTTTAATGGACACGTTTTTTTTTTACTACTCGTAACCTAAGCTGTACCATTCCTGGGCAACGGCTTTCCTCCACTCCTTCAATCTTTCGCGAGCCCGCGCGTCCTTCTTCCAGTTTTGACGGAACCTATCCAGCTCGTCCCGCCATTTCCAACGTGGTCTGCCGCAACCCCGCCTCACTGTTTCAGGGCACCAATTCTGGGCTATTTGGGCCCACAGCCTGTCATGCGGCAGACATGTCCCGCCCAGTCCCATTTAAGTTGGGCAGCCTTTTGAGCCACGTCAGCTATCTTTGTTTTGGAACGCAGTATTGTGTTTCGAACACGATCCGTTAATTTAACGCCTAGTATACTGCACTCTATTGCTTCTTGGCAGACCTTGAGTTTGGGATTCAGAATGTTAGTCAAAGACATGATTTAGTTACTAGAAATTGAAATTTTGGCCCCCACCTTACCACGTCGCATATCATCGCCCGCCTGTGCTATTACCTCGTTTTCAGCGTTCTTTCTGACTTTTTTAGGGTTCCGTAGTCAACAAGGAACCCTTATAGTTTCGCCATGTCGTCTGTCTGTCTGTCTGTCTGTCCGCGGTTTAGCTCAAAAACTATTGGTACTAGAACGTTGTAATTTGGCATGAGTATACACGTTAATGACGCCGAAAAAGTGGTAAAATAAAATTTTGAAAAAAACAATTATTTAGGGTACCTCCCCTACATCTAAAGTGGGGATGATAATTTTTTTTTCGTCCTTCCCATAGTGTGGGATATTGTTGGATAGGTCTTTCAAAAATATTAGGGGTCTGGGAAGACTGTTTTTTGATTAAGTAAACCGTTCGTGACTTATCAAGCTTTAAAGTACCAATGTTCGTTAGAGTCAAGTGTCCCCCCCCTCTACCAACTAAACGGTTGTAGTTAGAAATTCAAATGTCACGGCAGTATTACCTATATATAACGAAGTTTAAAGGAACACTATCACACTCAAGTGGGCCTTACAAGTTTACGAGTAATAGTCGACCAATTGTATTAGACTCGAAAATTTCGAACAACTCCATAGAAATGTCGACAGATGGCGCTAAGCGTCAGTTGTATCGCGCTATTGTTTCATTACTAAATAAGTTTTACAATAAAAAAAACAGTTGCTACTCCGGCTATGACAAGTCTTATCCAAATCTCAAAAAAAAATTAAAACTTTCCGTGCAAAATTGTCGGATCAGGTGAGGATTTGTATAGGAAGTCAAATTAGATAGGTAGTCATGTTTGGCTTTTAGTTAGAGCATGGTGCGAAACTATCAGTCAGCGAATACGACCCGCATTTGGCTGTTATAAAAACTACGGAACCCTACATGCACTTGACCGGTTTTTTCTTTTTGCTCGACTTCTAAGGATCGTAGCATAATGATAATGTTTTGATAGCCTATAGAATTCCTCAAGAGTTGGGCTATCAAATGCAAAAAAAAAAACATTCAAATCCACCTGCTACTTCCAGAGATTAGCGCGTTCAAACAAACTAACAAAAAACAAACAAACTCTTTATTTCGTACCGATACGAGTACAGAATAATGACAACAGAAAAGCTTGTAGATTGTGCAAACTTAATTTTAAAAGGTCGCTTACTTACACCAACACATTGTAAAGCTCGCTCTCACACATTGTAGATAAAAAGCGTCAATTTTATTAAAATCATTTCCCCACATCCAGTCCCACCTACGACCAATTAGACCAAGAGCATATTCAGGACAGAAAAAACGCTTTCACAAAAAAAGTGATCAAAAATACTAAGCGTATAATTTCGGCGCTTAAAGCCGCCGGATATGAGAGAGCACGGCTTTAGAGCTCACAACTTCCGGTCGCCAGCTAGTGCCTCTCAAAAGGCTACACGTGCAGATCCTAGTTCTTTGTGCCTTTTTTCAAATGGTTCTCGTTTTTTGCTCTAGTATTGTAGCATGCCTTTAATTTTTCAGATTGGCCAAAAGGATTTTTCATGGAACGCTTTTATGAATATTTTTTCGCTGGCCATTGTTTTTTTTTTTGTTCAATTAAGTTAGGTAGGATTGATGGTCAAATTGGACACTGAAAAATGAGGTTTGGTAATTCTATCAGGTACATATTTATCCAGAACGTTTCCGGATGACAGCGATGCGGACGACTATTTCGACGCCTAAATATCCTTTTGTTTTTGTATTTATTTATATAGTTAGTCCTTTAATTTAGTGCCTGGTGTAAGTATCTAGTTAAGAAATTATGAAAATGAATACTTCATCCAGAGATGTCATATCTGAAGACCAATTCCCGTAATTGAAAACGTTCAAAATCGAGTCGCAATCTCATCTCAGCGGCAATCAATGTCAAAAACTTGTCAAATATGTAGGGAAATTAGAGATATTTTTGACGAATGAGATCAGACTGTGAACGTTCTTAAAATTACGAGGGTTGCCTCTCTGCTATAAATATGTTCTCTCTTCTTTTTTTCAATTCTTCTTTAGGATTTTTTGCATAAGTTTATTATTATAGGTAAAATTTACTACTCGTTAATTATTGGGGTCTTATTTATCACCACTCTGCATGTGTCCGGCCAGCATCCAAGTGTCATGATCTGGACAATCCAATTTTGTTAGTACCTATCTGGATATTACAGATAGGTACTAACAAAATTGGACCGATGGCCGGTGGAGCTGACCAGACCTACAGTGGAGACTGCGTATCGGCAAGCGTAGTGTGGGACGCCTCCCAGCTAGATGGACATGCAGAAGGCGGAGGACAGGAAAGCGCAGCCTGGGAGAGGCCTATGTCCAGCAGTGGACTGCGATAAGCTTAGTTGATTGACTAACACAATTATAAATAGAGGTGAAAGGAAAATTCTCTAACTACCTACTGCAGTTGAAGTTTTTTCATTATTACCGCCTAAGTTCTGAAGGTTAGAACTATTTTCGTTACCAATAAAGTTTTGAATAAATTCAGTTTCCTGTCACAATTTATCAGACAGCCTTTCGTGGAAAAACCCGAAAACATCTTCAAAATAATTGTTACCTAATTTGTACCAATCAAAGTAATTAGCACGGACTTTAGTTACGCACTAAATTAAGGAGTTTTAGTACATTTACATTTTAGTTAAAAGATTCTGCTCAGGTAACAGGATTGTATTCATTTGTTTTTTAGATAGTGAGCTAATTGTCTGAATAAATTTTCTTTAATTACGTTTAAATTCCTCAGTTCAGCACGGGCTGTGCCAGTTTCATAGAAACTTATACATGTGTAGTTTTCGATGCGCTCTTCTATAATTTGCCGAAAAAACTAGATACTATGCGATATTTATCTTGGATGCAATTCAAACTGTTAATTGCATAATCAGCCTATGTCCCACTGCTGGGACACAGGGCTCCTCTCAATGAGAAGGAGTAGGCCATAATCCACCACGTGGGCCCAGTGCGCGTTGGTAGATGTCACATGTCTTCGAATTTTTAGTTTCCTCACGATGTTTTCCTTCACCGTTTTGAGAACAGTGGGGATGAAATAATTTACACAAAGTAAAGTGCCTGCCTGGGTTTGAACTCACAACCTACAACTCGTAAGTCGGATCCATTACCACTGGGCCACCACTGCTCATAGATAGGCAGTCACTCCATGTAAAATACTGGTATTCAGCTGCATCCGGTGAGACTGGAAGCCGACCCAAACATAGTTAGAAAAAGCTTGGCAAATTGATTTTTGGTGGTAAGTCCAGAGAGATAGTTTAATTCTACAAATTACTTCTCGCTCTCTTTCTTAGCTTGTAGAAAGTGCATTTGTCGTGTGTGTCGTACTGTCAAACTAGTCATTCATTACATAACATATAATAACTGTGATAATCAAGTAATCCAGAAAACACTACACAAGTATTTAATAAGTTTAAAATTTCAAAATCTCTCTTAAGTCGTGGCCGTTATCACAAGGCCACCAGCTCTGTGTCTCTCTGGCTATTAATTAACCTAGGGCTTTATTTAAAAAAAGCTTGTAAAAATAACCCATTGATAAATAAGATAAACATTTACAAGTAATGCATATGGAATAATTCAATTTTCCTAGCTCCTCTTTAAAAAGCTGCTGATCAGGCTTTCTCTAAAATGCGCTTCCGAAACACCGTGTTTCTGTGCCTCTATTCTATATATACCTCAACGAGTAGGCACGTACATCTCCCATAGTAAAATTTATGAGTGGTTCCCCGGTCAGGGGCTATCAATCGTGGTTAGTTTCTAATAGCGGACGCATCGGGCATTTGTCACTGAGGTACTGTTATTAGCTGGTATCTGAAGATGTGGGGAGTTGAACGGGGTTAGACAAAAACTGTAGAAGTAAAAGGAATGGCAGGATATTGCTGCAAAATCCAGGAGAAAAAATACATTGCTTTGAAAAATATATATTTTGGTTGGCATCATTTTTTTTACGTTCGTTGTCTGTAAGATAACTATAACACCACGTCTTTATTCCCCGAAGGGTGAGCAGACGTTTACCTACAGGGTGGCAGGGACATCGACGCGCAAACTGTAACCATGGATTCAGCACATGAGTTTAGACCCCATAGCATCGAAATTTTACGTCGGTTATTAAAAAGAACGCCGTTGTTTATGAGTCGATTTGCAAAATTCTTTTTTTATTTGAAGGATATAGTTTCAGATTAGTCCCATCGAAATTTCATCAAAAACGGTTCAGTAGTTTGGTTTTTACACCAAAATTACTGGTAAAAATTACAACTTAAAAAAAAAAAAAAAAACTTACCGGCGAATTGAGAACTTCCTCCTTTTTTGAAGTCGGTTAAAAAGTGAAAAATATGTACATTTTTGCAAAAAAAAAACAACCGACTTCCAAAAAAGACACTACAAAGTGAAAAATAGCTATAATTTCGGAAGTCGGTGGCAAACAACGAAAATGCGAACCCAACGACACCGACTTCCGAAATTAAAGTTATTTTTAGATAAGATAAGATATTTTTTTCATTTCGTAGTGTCTTTTTTGGAAGTCGGTTGTTTTTTTTTTTGCAATAAAGTGTTTAGAAGAAGCAGTCTTCTGTACCTAGTATACCTACCGTCAAATCGTACAATATCAAATTCACCAACACTCGACATCTATGACAATACAGCATGTTGTTTTTACATCCTCAGATCATGCCACCATAAATCTTTTATACACGCGATACTCGTTACCGGAACAACCATACGGAACCCAACCGGCCATGTACAGAACCAATAGTCGTTACAACATCAGAAATGTAAAGCTCTTTTTAGGGTTCCGTACCAAAAAGATGCCAACAGGACCGTTGTCCATCCATCCGTTCGTCGTCCGTCACAGGGCTGTCTCTTTTCAACCGTAATAGGTACACAGAGTGTTTATAGTATGGCCGCTATAACAACAAATACTTTCTTTCTACCTTCTTTGTTCCTTTTTGGATATAAAAAAAATTGTTCTAAATATTGCAAGTCATAAGTAATTTATTTCACAACAATGTAGGTGAAAAATAAAAAAAAATAACATTCGATATACAATTGCAATTAAAATAAAATTCATTAAATATATTTAGAAAAGTAAATAAAAACAATAACGGTCAATTAAGAATTCAAGATCATAAATAAATAACGGTCTGTACGGTAGTACAGAACCCTTCTTGTGCGAGTCCGACCCGCACTTGGCCGCTTTTTTCGCCCTGTATAGTACACACCTAAACTGGTTTTGTTACCTATCCACTGCGCCCCTAGTACTGTCACAGTAAATTTAAAAGCAAACAAAACGTGCAATGTGCTCTTTACGGCCGGGAGTGTCGGCCCATAGAGTCGATAGTAAAATTTACGATACGACTGTTGTGTAAACGCAGACTGACTGCTGGTTCGCGGTCGATAAACTTAATTTGTAAAGTTATGACGAGACTGAAAAGTTAATTTTATCAGCGCCATAACAGACGCATATAATATGCAATAAACATTTAGACACTCATATACACGCTCATGTACACTCACATGCGTTCGCTCACCATCACACATAAAAACACACCTACTCAAACACATACATACACCCTCACTCACTCACACACACACAAACACGCGCAATCACACGTTCCCTTTGTTTCTTTTTATTGTTTAGTTTTACAATAATTTTATGATATTATATCATAAAATATTGTTTTGAATATTTTTGGATTGATTTTTGTTGAGATAAGCAATTAGAAAAATAAACGAGTTTATTTTTCTATTTGCTTATCTAATTACATTTTTAATATTTCTTAAAATATAAAACCAAATAATTATAAAAAAACATTTTAAAATATAAAAAAAATAGTGATCCACCGATGTCGAGAGCAGGGTACCCAAGCTACCGGTGGTTAGGGCTCCAGAGTCAGGAACCTCCTCACAATGCGAGCCATATCAAGGAGCCCCTTAAGGAGGGCCTTCTGAATCAGGCCCTTGATCCAACCGCCTAACGAGAGCCTCGATAGACGTTGATCGAGGCTTTCGGCCATCAGGCCATTGGCTTTTACGACAATCGGCACAATGACAGCCGAGCTCATATTCCAGATGTCAACAAGTTCGTGTGCTAAGTCGAGATATTTCATTTGTTTATAGTATATATTAATAGATGTTATATTATTATAAGATCCTTAACGCACCATGGAAACAGAATACTTCTAAACAATACCGTAGCTAAGGAAGCCACACTCAGCTTATGTAGAAATATGATATTTTGGTTCTAAAGCCCTCGTTATGAAACCTTGTCAGTCCTTTAACCGTGTGAGAATATACAATAGAAATCCCTTTGCAGTAGAAAAGACGTAAAAACGGCGCTTTATCGGAAGGTCCCAGATTTGATATTTGATTGGACAGGCATAAACATAACTATAGCGATTTTCGTAGAAATTTTTAATAGAACATCGAATCCGCACTGCGAGAATCAGATTTAATTTAGCTATTTTAAGGGTTCTTTCCTGTTTTCATTTACCACAGATTTCCTGATTGTTGTCCTCTACCTGCAGTTGTCCAATTCAAGATAGAGATTCATTTATTTGCTAAAACATGTGTCGATAATATACATGGTATGATGCTTATTATTATATAGGTATTACAAGGTATTTTTTGGCTCAACATGTTTGACCATGGCTGGTGTACAAATTAGGTCGAAAGAGAATAAGATTTCAAAATAAAAACACAAAAAATAATAATATAAATAAATCAACAATTAACATCAAGAATGCGAATAATAATAATTTATCCAATCGCAGCCGTTTGCGTGCTCTTGACAATTTGTCACACTAATTTTGCGATAATTTTCGTTTGAGTAACTTGCCGTAACCTATTTAATTAAAAAAATACAATTATTAGTAAAAGAAACAATAAATTAAAGGCGGTTTACAAGTCCACACCATACGTACACACGCCGCATGAGTTTTAGCAGATGCTTCCGTTATAAAACTCTGGACATTATATAACCCGTACGACGGTGAACCCTTTACCTACATCATCTGCAAAACCCGTCACGTCATGAAGATATAAAATGACACAATTTCTTCCAGAACCTACATCAGCAAGAACAAACAGAGTTATGGCAGTGTTACGTCAAAATATGGCGACAATTTGTCTCAGGAAAGTTGACGAAACTTGCGTAAGCGACAACTTGATCGATGCGTTACTACTCAGAAGGTGAAACAAGGGACAGTCATCAGTATTACGCTAGGGCCCCAGAATGAGCGACCAAGAAGTGTTTTTGACAGGGTACAAAATACAAAGTGCACAAAAAACTGCATGTCGTACCGCCTCATGCCGGTAGGTTCGAGAGCGTTTAGATTTTATTACAACTAAGATTATTTTCAAATTTTTATTTAATTACAGATAAATTACGTTTATGACAGCCGGAGGATCGAAAAAAAAACGAAATGATTTTTTAATTAATAAAAATTAATTACAGACCTACGAATATTCATTCCACCTCGACGTAGGAAAATGGAATGCCTATTCTTATAAAAATAATCATTATGAGTATCTTGCACCATCGATTGATTCCAATGCTGCGTCGGCAACCCTCCTATAATATCGCTACGTAATTGGTAGGTACATAAAGCGCATAATCATCACACCTGTATTCTCCAAAGGGTTAAGCAGGTGTGTACCTAATAGTACACCCACATTTCTCCACATAAATATTTCGAACAAAATAGGTTTACTTAAATAAAGAAAATGGAAAATAGCGTCCTACTTGAAAGTAGCAACAAGGCACGCCCATACTTTATCATGGACGTGCAGTGTTAAGAAAATAATTATATATAATCCATAAAAAAATATTTGATTAGGGCTGATTTTTCCAACGCCAGATAATTTTATCGGAGGAATAATTTTAAATTTTCGACAGTTTTTCCATGCAAAATCTGTCAGACGACAATTTTATTTCACGTATAAAAAATATCAGTCGATTGAAAAAACAGCCCTTAAACAATAAAGTAAATTACGAAGTTTCATGAAAGATTATTATCATCATCATTATTATCATTCTAAAAGTTACAACGCTTCGGGAAAACGGCGAAAAAATCTTACTGTAGCAGGCAGTGATTGCATAGCCAACGCTGACTTCATGGCTCCTATAGTACAAGCGTACGTAAGATCAAACGTTGCTATGTCTACAGCCGTTTTACAATGGATATTAGATATCAAACATTCTCTTGTTTCGTCAATATCAGCCCATTATTTTATTGGTAGATCTCGAGTCTTTGTTCTTGGTTTTATTTATACTTTTCACCGAACTTTTTAACCTAAGTATAGATATATTTCGGCGTATTTCTCCAGTTTTAAGAAATAAGAGTAACCATTTGTCATAGGGAATTCTTCAGATTTTTATTAGATACGTCACGCTACCTTAGTGCTCGTATACATATCATATGAGCACTTAGAAAAACGCTTTGAAAGCGGCTTGTCTAGGCCAATAAATATTTCTACAACGCCTTTCAACAGGATTGACATTGAGTTTTCGGCAGCTTATGTCAATCTAGTACATTTTTGGCTTTTCCATCATCATTATAGGTGATTGAATGTTAATATGTCCTTCTTAATATGTATCCAGAAGAAACACAAGTAAGTTTTGTAATCAAAACGATTATGCACATCCTCAGCCATTCTCTTGAATAAGGTATGTGTAGAGCCGAATGTTATTTACTCACAAACTGCTCCAAAACACATCACACAATAACGTCCTCACTATAATAGTTCCATCATAATAAACTCATTTGAACTTCGGTCCTATGATATCAAAACAATAGCAATTTGATAATTGACATTATAACTCTCACCACTCAATAATAAATCTAACATCACTCAAGATAGAGTACAAAATGCGTTGGACGGAAATTAATTGTGTTGTTTACTAGAAGTTGCTTAAAGTTTAATTGAATTGAGGGTAGGTCCCCCGTCTCGGTTGATGGCGAATCAACGATTTTGTTATAGAGATCACTCTTGTTTACATGTCGCCCTGTTTCATTAAGATTTCTTATTAATTTTTCAATTGCTACAGTCCCTTTGAACTGGATTTGTAATGAAGTGTCCTTGTGATATTGTGCTTAGGTGTGAGTGTAAGTGGTGTATTTATTTATCTATACCTATACTAATAATAAAGCTAAACAGTTTGTTTGTTTGAACGCGCTGATCTCTGGAACTGCCAGTCAGATTCGAAAAAAATATTTTGCGTTAGATAGCTCAATTCTTAAGGAAGGCTAAAAGCTTAATTTTACATTACGCTAAGGCCTTTAGGAGCAGAGAAAAAAGAAATAACGCTAAGCGAAAATGGGGGAACCAGAAATTTCACGCAAATGTAGTAAAAGAAGGTTCTTTCAATAAAATATCATAAATTGAAATGCTAACTAGGGATAATTTCACTGAAAATAACAGAAGGCCAATTCTCGTAATTAAAAACGTTCAAGTACAAGTCGCAATCTCATCTCAGCGACAATCAATGTCCAAAAACTTGTAAAAAATGTAGGGAAATTAAAGGTATTTCCAACAGATTGAGATGGAGATTAGACAGCGAATGTTCTTAAAAATACGAGAATTGCCTCTGTTATCATACCTATTTAAAACGTTTATAGTGTCAGAGCGGGTTGTTTCACGTCCACTTGACGCACGCGTAAACGTCGAAAATAGCGCTAACTATCGTTAAACCAAATAAGCTTTGTTTCAAGTTACAATTACAAAATTATGGCCTTGACTTGCGACAAATAATTACGATTACCTACGTACTCGTTATTATTTGACATACGTATGTTACGTTAACCAACCGATTGAAACAACCGGCTCTTAATGTTGTATTTTTTTTCAACTTCTTATCCGTTTTATCAATGATAAAACCATATTTTTCAAAACATTTCCGTACACACTTTTATCCCATTTTCTGAGCAAAAATATAACGTGCAATATTAAAAGAAAATTCCATTTCTTTTGACAAAGGCCTCGCAGTTTAGAGGCAAGGATGAAACTTTGAAAAACTCTATTACGAAGGCAGATTAAAACTGTATAATGAAGTTTAGGTGTAAATTCTAAGGAAAAGAAAGGTTTTTATACAACGAGTTTTCTTCTGCAAGGAATTTTATAGTTGGTGGCGAGAGTTCGGTCGGGTTTATTGTTGTAAAAATGTTGTGTATATAGATTATAATAATGTGAGAATACAAATTACATAAATTAAAAAACAAAAACCTACAAAAAAAAAAGAATAACAAATCCTTATTAGATTTAATTATGGCATTACATGAAAAAAAAAAAATTAAAGCGGATTAATGATAACATCAATTTGTGCCTGGACTATACAGAGTGGCAGGGACATCGACGCGCAACCTGTTACCATGGATTCAGCACATGATTCTAAACACCCTCACGTCGATAGATTTCATCGGTCATAAAAAAAAAGTTAGCTGTTCTATACATTTTGACCGCGTAGGTATTGCATTTTCCTATGAAACAGCAGATTTTTTTTTGTTTACCGACAGAAAATTTCTACACTAGGGGGTCTAAAATTATGTGCTTAATTCATGGTTACAGGTTGCGCGTCGACGTCCCTGCCACCCTGTATAAACATTGCAGTAGAATAAGTCATTTAGGCAGTGGTAATATAATACTAGGTTCTGACCGCGACTTTGTCCGCGTGAAATTTCATGATCAACCAACCCTCCTCGTCGCATCGCATCGCCTGGCTATGTTTCACTTCGTTTTCGCTTCGCGTTCTTCCGGATTTTTTTTTTGTTTTTGTTCGGCTCCTAAGAGCCTCAGCGATAAAATAATTTTTCAAATCCGGCTGTACTGAATCCAATATCTGCACATTGGCGCGATTAAACAAACTAATCAATTAGTCTCTTTATTATTAGTAGATATAGATGAATAAAGTGAATTTATTAAAACTACTTGAACTCTCTTTCCCACTTCCTACTAGGTACTATGTTTCCGAAAGGGATACAACCAGAAATTTTAAAGAAAATTTAAGAGTAATCAATGTACCACTTACACACACACATTCAATATCACAAGCATAAGTCATTACAAAGCCAGTTCAAAAACTGTCCACCACTTTTGTTTTTAGGATGGACGGCCGGATTGGTCACTGATATATATATATAGACATACTTTATTGTACACCACAAAAATACACAGCATAAAAAATACATGAAACATTACAAAATATAAAATGGACGTTGGTTAGTATTAGATAATAGTGTCTCGCTTATAACCGTTGTAATTTTATTTTGTTACTTGTTACTTTTACCTAAGTACCTTCTTATGTGGTTAAATTTTCTAAAGTAAGTAGTCCATGACTTTGGTAAAACTCTAATGACTTTATGGTGGCACCAACTTAAATGTATATAACGTATGTGATTACTGAATAAATAAATAATATAAATAAATAATGGGGCTGAAGGTTTGAAAAATTAATAAAACAAATTGGACTTTTCAGGTAAACATTACAAAAACCTAAGTAATTTTGTCTTTATCACACAAAACTAACGATATGACACAGACACATACAAACTCACGCTTTCTTGATTCTTCTTCCTGCAATGTGAGGTAGGTTGCCTGGAAGAGATCGCAGAAAGCGATAAAGCCGGCCGTTATGGCCTGTAGTGTTATTATTATTAAAATATAATTATATAAATAAATAAATATACAGGGTGGCAGGGACATCGACGCGCAAACTGTAACCATGAATTCAGCACATGAGTTTAGACCCCATAGCGTAGAAATATTTCGTCGGTTATCAAAATAAAAATCTTCTGTTTCATAGAAAAGTGCAATACCTACTCGGTCAAAACGTATGGAACAGCAATTTTTTTTTTAATACCGACCAAAAATTTCGATGCTATGGGGTCTAAACTCATCTACTGAATCTATGGTTACAGTTTGCGCGTCGATGTCCCTGCCACCCTGTATGCTGCCTGATATTGTGTTCAATCTAAAAACAAAACTGTAATTCTAAAATGCAAATCTGCCATCATCAATCCCTCGTCTCAAAAATTAGTTCCGAAGACATTCTGCTTCATTAAACTCATGTAGTCCCCAAACCAACCACCTCAGGCGACATTATGCAAATAATGTCATTACAAAATTACTTGGCACACCCACTATTAAGGTATTAAACACGGAATAACATGCAAATTGTGTCCCGATCGGGAATCAAGTCTCTCAATGATGTATAAAAGCGGTTTAAGCTGGATTAAACCAGATTAAACCGGATTACACCGCTTCGAGGCGGAGGCGTTCATTTATTATGTAAATACGTGACAAATTAAATCCAATGGGAATTTCGTTTGACAAACGGTTGGGCCCGTTGTAATGTATTGCCGTGTTTACTAGTTTCAGGTTTAGTCCAAAAGTTGGATCGGGTTTAGTGGAATTTGGCTGTTGGAGAGACGAGACATTTAAATTATGTTGGGTGTGAGATCTACGGTCTGCAATTTCCATAGCTTCATTTTAAGATTGTACCATTGTGACGCCATCTACACTAATATTATGAAGGTGTGAGTTTGTATGTAGCAGTAAGTCTTTGGAACTACTGATACGATTCCGAAAATTATTTCACTAACTGGAAGCTACATTATCCCTAAGTGTCATAGGATATGTTTTATGTTAAAATGAGAAACTTTACGCGAACGATATCTCGGGCAGAAGTTATCGGATAATAAATACATCGTTGTCAGTTGTACTGACTTTAATTCCCTAATAATATTAAGAAAAACTTACTATAACTGGTAAAAATTAACCTAACCCAAAAATGTTCTGCGAAAATACAATCTAAATGACTAGAAATGGCGATTAAGCCCCACAGCGTGGGTTCAAAGTTCGACGTAATATCCTACAGAATGAAAATTGCGGACCGATCGATATAGTGTGAATGTTCCGTCACATTTTAATTAAAGAAAACATTATCGACATCATTCGACGAGCTCTTGTCACCGTCGGTCGGCATTCCAGCTGTATTAGAACCCAATGGTTTGGCACGCGACGATGGCAAGAGACCGGACGGCATGTCTTTATTTCTGTCTGGAAGGTGGGTAGGCCTTTAGGGCTGCAACTTGTGTCGATACTCTTGCGCCATCCCATCTTCCAGGGTCGGCGTGCTGCGCTGGTGCTGCTGCTGCGGCTGCGGAAAACCTCAAGCGGCGTAAATATTTTAACCTTATTAATAAATATATTTTCGAGCCGTTTGGGGTTGAAACCTTCGGGCCGCGGAGTCCGAGTGCGCATGGTCTTTTTAAGGAAACTTCGAAAGGACTGATTGACACTTCCCATGACCCAAAGGCTTTACCTTGGCCAGAGGCTAAGCATTGCCATACAACGTGGCAATTCCGCCAGTGTCTTAGGTACATTACCAGTCGACAGCGATGCGGATGAATTTTTCGACGCTATATTTTAGTTTGTAAATAGTAGAATTTAGGATATAATTTTGTTATTTTAGTGTTATCTTGTAAATGAAAACATAATTACTTTATTCATATTAAAAAAAAAAGAAAACATTATTAAAGCAACATCAGTAGATACTGCAGTGTGGAATGAGCCTTTCACGTAACACATAATCAGCCTGTAATGTTCCCACTGCTGGGACACAGGTCTCCTCTCTATGAGAGGGACTGGGCCGTAATCTACCACGCGGGCCCAGTGCGGGTTGTTAGATGTCACATGTCTTCGAATGTATGGTTCTATGATATGCCGGTTGCCTCACGATGTTTTGCTTCACCGTTTTGGCAGCAGTGGTGATGAAATAATTTACACAAAGGAAAGTGCATTCTTGGGTTCGAAGTTACGTCCTTCAACACGTAAATTGCAGCCATTACCACTGGGCTATTATTGCTCTGCCACTGATGCTGAATGAGCCTCTAAATTACTTAAATTAATGTTAATTAGTTGTTGAGGTAGAAACTTCAGCAGCTAGCCGTAGGTACCCGCGACCTAAAAGATCCCAAAGGAGAGATTCACTTCAAGGGTTTATGTAGATCCTTTCTCTTTGTAATTTTAAGTGAAAACAGGTACGTTTAATTAAAGTGGTTTCTATGTACAGTCAACAAAAGAAATAAGTATTCAAGGTCGTCGGATATAGTTAAAGTTTAGTAAGAAACAGATTGATGTTTTCTTTTCGGAATAATGTTAGTCACTCTGAAATCAACTTAATTACCATTAAAATTTAACTCGAAATAATATCAATTGTAAACGTAAATTTGGATTGACTGATAGTCACCAGAATCTTAGACCAAGATTCTGGTGACCTAATTCTGCCTGTGCAAGTTCGGGGCAGTGGAATGTAGTTCCATGTCTTCATTGCCTGTAGGATATCTTAGCCGACATGATCGCTTGAAGAGACAACTCCGCAATTGAATTAGTTAGTTGGACAGCAGCAGCTGCGAGACGAAGTCTTGAGTTAAATGTGTGACCATTTCCGTGTCAAAGCTTTGATAGTGCAGTCATTCAAATAGGTATGACTACTATGACTGTTATATAAATATACTAGCTTTTGGCCGCAGCTTCGCCTGCGTCGATGTCGGAAAATATCCCACTGGAATGTACTACCGGTATTTTAAGTGCCATTTGTGTTATTCCTGCTTATTAAATATCTGCCAAAGGACATCACTAAAGTGTCGAACATTAAATTTTATACCTACCCAAAAATTAAAATTAAGCCAGAAAAAAAAGTATTATTTTCTTATGGGAAATAACATCTTGAGCATATTTTTTACTATTACCGCGAAACTCTACAATTAACCCTGGCTGCTATATGAGATTCAAAATGCCAAAAATCATATTTTTATAACAAGTGATTTAAGCACAGCATTTAAAAATACCAAGTTTTAATTGAAATTACATAACACCCCGAACTTAAGTTTTTGGGTACGAATTGAATGCTGTCCTTTCATCCAATGTTTACGCGGCGTGCACCAGTAAAGCTCCCAGTCTGGATGATTTATTTCGTCATCTTCAACAATCATTGTCATATTTCAGCCAATTTACACAAAATCGTAGCGAAGTATGCACTTTTTTTTTTTTTTTTGAGGATGGGAAATCATCAAATGACCCCTCCCGCTCTGGGTGGAGCAGAAGGGAGTGTCAGACTCTTACTGACTAAAACCCACCCGTGTTCCTTCCTTAGCCCTTTATGTTCCAGGGCAGCGGTAACCCTTTCGGACGATCCCGCTACCCCGGCAGGCTTCGGCCCTCTCGGGTGGAACACATACGCGCCGTCCGGCACGGGCCTGTTCCTGATCGGACATACATAATACGGAGGAGGTCTGCCCGTGTCCTCGTGGCGGCCATCAGCGGCGGCGATCTCTCGCGTCCGGCCCTGGTCCAGGCCATGGTACGAAGCGAGAATGCATAGCAGGCCGTCACCTTCTTCTGCGAAGCAGTAATGCTCGCGAAGGAGGAGGCGGAGCGCGTGAGGAAGAGGCAATCTCTGCACCCTCACGCCCCTAGCCGCTGCAGGAGACGCCCTGGAGACGCTCGGGAGTCAACAGCCGACTCCCGGCCACCGTAGGCGCGGGCTTGCGGGCGGCGAGCAATGGGCAGCTCGGCGCCCGGTAAGGACCAGGCCCGGGTCGACGGCGCGTTGTGTTCCACGCGCGCCTCAAAGAGATGTCAGCACGAACTGACGGGGTCCGCTAGGGCCGATGCCTGCCAGGGCTGCGGGTTGTTCGAAAGAGATACTGTGGCCCCTGGCACAGGCAACTGAAGGAACAGGGGTGGGTTTTAGTCAGTAAAAGTCTGACACGCCCTTCCGCTCAGCTCAGCCCAGAGCGAGAGAGGTCATTTGGTGACTTCCCACCCAAAAAAAAAAAAGAAGGCGTGTCACGTAACGTTAATATTGGAGACGGGTTGCTGAAGAATCAATAGGAGTCAGTACTCCAACAAAATCGAGAAAAACATCAAATTCTTCCGTCCATTCCTTAAAACTGTCACTCCCACGTTCCGTTTAATTTAGTTCCAGTTGCTCCGCATGCCCATCAACGCGGGACATCGCTTAATCGCCCCGTGACACCGCTCGGCAAGTCCATTAAACTAAAGTTTAAAGTTTGTTGTTGACGCAGACATGATTAGACGCGCGTAGTTCAGATGCTGCTAGTGACTAATCTGTTTTATTTATGGATTTTTTTTGAAGTAGTCTGAAGATCTGAAAGCCTTTCCCGTAATTAAAAACGTTCAAAATCTAGTCGCAATCTCATCTCAGCGATGATCAATGTCAAAAACTTGTGAAAAATGTAGGGAAATTAAAGGTATTTTTATCAGATTGAGACAGATCAGACTGTGAACGTTCTTAAAATTACGAGAATTGTTTCCTGCTGCCCATCTGCATCGAAAAAATGATGGTCATAAAACAACCAAAACATTAAGCCACCGCAATTTTTTAAAGAAACGGTATTGCTATAACTTTAATACTTCGTCGAAGATTTTATTTTTATAAAATTATGGTAGTCCATAAATATAAAAAAAACTACGGAAAATACATTTTTAGAAACAACAGTGGAAGGTATTAATAAAAGTTTTGCTTAAACCAGATAGGCACGACGCGATTCTGGTAAAGAAGATTTCATAGATATTGTTCTACCAGAGTCGCGTCGCGCCGTTATGTCGCGCCTGTCTGGCTCCTGAGCCTTAAACTGAATAAACCAAAAGACTCTCAAGAACAAAAAATTTAAAGACCATACGATTAAAATACATAATTCGGGACAAACATGTCAGTGTCGCCCGATAGGACTAAAAAAGCTTCATTACTTCAAGCCAAGTAAACCTTTTGATTCTAATACCAACTAAATAATCAACTAACCCAACCAGTATTTCGTTGTTGAACTATTTTACGGCCATAGAAGTCGTAAAACTAGATCCAAAATCGGTAAACTTCCAGTTTCGTTAGTACTCAATTGGGAAATCATGGTATATACAACATAGGGACACGTTTTGTTTTTATCCTATCTTTATGTTCCCCTTTTGGGAATAAAATCGTGCTGGTTAATTTTTCATTTCATCCTCCAGTATTCCACTTTTGGATTAGAATTCTTTAACAATTCATGCGTTGGAAGGCCCCCCACAAAGTGGACCGATAACCCTGTTAAGGCCGCAGGAATCCGCCGGATGCGGGAAGCACAGAACCGGTCGAAGTGGAGGTGCTTGGGGGAGGCCTATGTCCAGCAGTGGACGTATTTTGGCTGAAATGATGATGATGACAGACAAGAAAAAATTATAGAAAATTAAATACTGAGGGATGCTTATTTGTAAAGAAATCTCTTCCAGCATACCTTTTTTTTTTTTTTTTTTTGTGGATGGGAAATCATCAAATGACTCCTCCCGCTCTGGGTGGAGCAGAAGGGAGTGTCAGACTCTTACTGACTAAAATCCACCCGTGTTCCTTCCTTAGCCCTTTCTGTACCAGGGCAGCGGTAACCCTTTCGGACGATCCCGCTACCCCGGCAGGCTTCGGCCCTGTCGGGCCCCGTCAACTACGCTGACATCTCTTTGAGGCGCGCGTGGAACACATACACGCCGTCCGGCACGGGCCTGGTCCTGATCGGACGGAGAGCTACCCATTGCTCTCCGCCCGCAGGCCCGCGCCTACGGTGGCCGGGAGTCGTCACGCGGCTCCCGACGCCCGGAGCGTCTCCCTCGGCGGCTGAGGCGTGAGGATCTCTCCCTTGCCCATCCCGCCACCTCCTTCGCTAGCATGACTGCTTCGCAGAAGGAGGTGACCGCCTCCCACTCCCTCTCGCCCCGGACCATGGCTTGCACCAGGGCCGGGCGCGAGAGGTCGCCGCCGCTGCCGATCGCCTCTACGAGGACACGGCGGTGCTCTGCCCAAGCGGGGCAGACCTCCACCGTATGCTCCATCGTGTCCTCTGGGCGATCCTCGCAGTGGTGACACCCGGGCGTCTCCTCCCGCCTGATGATGTGCAGGAACCTCCCGAAACATCCGTGTCCGGAGAGGACCTGCGTCAGGCGGTAGGTGAGAGCGCCGTGACGCCTCTCTAGCCACTCCTCAAAGAGGGGTCTTACCGCCGCTATCGTGGCGTGCCCTGCGCTGGGTTGCGATAGTCGCGCCTTCCATTCCACCATGAGACCGCGCCGGAGGTCCGTCCGCTCCGCAGCAATTTGCCGCGGGTGCAGAGTTTCCCCCCGACGTAGTGCCTCAGCGCGCCAGTCATACAGGCGCGCGAGGACTGTCGCCTCCAGATCCCATGGTGGCAGTCCGGCAAGGAGGCTTGCTGCCTCGCCCGAGATCGTGCGGTATCCCCGGATAAGCCTTATGGCTACCACCTTTTGGGGCGCGTTCAGGTAGTGTGCGGCTCTCAGCCGCAATGAACGCGCCCATACCGGGGCCCCATAAAGGGCCATGGACCGCACGACCCCTGCGTAAAGCCTCCGGCAGGAGGCGTTTGGCCCCCTCAGGTTGGGCAGGAGCCGCTTTAAGGCGGCCCCGGTCCGTTCCAGTTTGGGGGCCAAACGTCGAAAGTGTTCGACGAAGTTCCACCGGCTGTCGAGGACGAGACCCAGGTATCTCATCGTATTCTCGACGCCGATGTGAACCCCTCCTACCATCAGTTGGGATCCCGAAGGTGGTCCGTACCGGGGCCCATGAAAGGACATGGCCTCGGACTTGTGCAATGCCACCTCGAGACCCAACTGCCGGATCCTTTCCACGACTATCGCAACCCCGCGTGTCATCGCGTCGGCCGCCGCCTAATGCGACCTCCCCTGCGCCAGGACCAGCGTGTCGTCAGCGTAGCAAACTACGCTGACGCCATCAGGGAGGTCGGCCCGCAGCACCCAGTCGTAACCGATGTCCCACAGGAGCGGCCCCAGAACCGATCCCTGTGGGACACCGCACGACATCTCTCGCCGGTTCCAGTTCCCGTCGCGACCGGGGTAGATGACGGCTCTGTCCGTCAAATACGCTTCCAGCATACCTGCGATAGGAAAGTAGATAAAAAAAAGATTCTTGACCGAGATGTTTAGCAATTATGAAGAATGCAACTTTGTATCTTTGCCCCCTATTTTTAATTCACCATAATCTCAGCCGTTTCATCAAAATCAAAGGCATTCTGTCTACTAGACATAAAATACCAACAAGGGTCTTCGCAATGCGTGCTCCTGCACTGCCAACATTTAGTGTTTTTTTGTGGTTTTGCTGACAGTTGACCCCAAAATAAATAATCATCAAATTTTTTTGTTTTTATTTTATCATGTTTGGATATCGACACCCATCACGTCTGCTGAGTTTCGCTAGCCAATTTAATTTGACCCTGTATTTTATTATTAGGTTGTATATTACATTTAAGATGTGTCACAATAAATTGAGCTATTTGTAACTGTTAGTATAAAGATGATAAATCGCATTCTGTTTGGTCTCCTAAACCGTATCACATTTGATCAGACCAAAGACTCATCGCATCAACCTCTATACCTCAATACCAGTTAACATTAATTCTGAAACATCCAAACCAAAGTTCCAACCAACTGAATGTTATTTCGAAGTTATTGCATCAACTTAATTAGTCGTTTCATTACGAAACCGATCGGCCATTTGCAATATTTGGACAACGCACAATGCTATCATGTACCGGGACAACATATCATGTACTAGGTGCTTCAATTATACGTGTGTAGACTACTGCGCCTGCCGGGTCCTTCTATCCAATTAGGATTAAAGGTGGGGTGCCGATTGTGGCGACAAAAGATACATTTTTTTTACACTAAACTTGACAAATTATTTTCTGAAGTGTAAATAAATTGATGTAATGTTTTTATATTCCGCAAAATTTCTAGTATTAGTTTACCGGCTTTCATATCCTCGGTCCACGGCACTGATAAATTAATCAGGAAAACCCTAGCCCCGTCACTGATTAACCCCCGATGAATGATAAGTTTGACGTGTCTCTGTGTGTGTGTGTGTGTGTGTGTCTGTGTGTATGTCTGTCTGTGGCATCGTAGCTCCCGAACGGATAAACCGATTTTAATTTTGTTTTTTTTGTTTGAAAGGAAAATTTGTCGGGAGTGGTTCTTAGCTATGTTTGATGAAAATCGGTCCAAGATGGCCGCCGCCACAAAATGGCGGATTACATATTTTTTCACAAATCCCTCAATAAGGGTATCAAATGAAAGGACTTGACTAGTAGAATACTATACACTATAATAAATTTCAAATCCAAGATGGCCGCCACCACAAAATGCCGTATTACATTTTTTTTGCACAACTCCCTCAATATGGGTATCAAATGAAAGGGCTTGACTATTAGAATACTATACACTATGACAAATTTCAAATCCAAGATGGCCGCCACCACAAAATGGCAAATTACGTTTTTTTTTTTTCACAACTCCCTCAATATGGGTATCAAATGAAAGGGCTTGACTAGTAGAATACTATACACTATGACAAATGTCAAATCCAAGATGGCCACCACCACAAAATGGCAAATTACAAAAAACCTGACTAAATACCAAATTACCTGAATCTTAAAACGCAACAAAACAAAAGAAATGAAATAATAAGGAGTCCCTACAAAATGCATGAAATAAAAGATTTAATTAAAAATTTTAAAAACCCCCGACTACGTGAAACCCTATAAAAAGAAAAAAATAACCTTGAAATTATGACCCTACGTAGGGTCATAATTTCAAGGTTATTTTTTTGCTACTATTTTAAACTTTAACAGAACGTTAGGCTAATAATTAGAGCGGTCCCCCGACGGGACAATATTTAATCAAAAAATTTCATACGTACTTACGTAGGGTCATAATTTCAAGGTTATTTTTTTCTTTTTATAGGGTTTCACGTAGTCGGGGGTTTTTTTAAATTCTGATATGGCCGTGCTTCTCTGAGGCAATTGATGGAGACCTGGAGACTCACTTGCCCGAATACAGATCCACCCGAAAATCCATCTTACGGAGACGGTGGTATGCGCCGCTCTGCAGAGTAGTAGTACAGAACAATTTACTTGACTCGTCTGCTACTAATGCGAAGCGTGCGCGCTTGCTGGCTGTGGGTAAGTGGGAGCGGGGTCTTTGGCTTCATGCACTACCTTCGTCGAACATAGGGACTTTGTTCGTGTTTAGAAAAAATCGTTTTCGATGGCTTTAAATTGTTACGTAAAGTGTTTAAATATTAGTTAGTATGTGTGAAAAAAATAATATATTCTATCTAGCTACCTACAACGACATATATTATATGTTATTAAATATATTATATTAGCTGCGCCCCGCGGTTTCACCCGCATAAATTTCAATCCCGTGGGAATATCGGGATAAATGTTATCCTATATGTTACTGTATGTACTGGTTATAAACTATCTGTGTATCAAATTTCATCCAAATCCGTTTAGTTGTTTTTGCGTGAAAGAGTATATTATAAATATTAGTAGGATTATATCCACGACTCAATCCAAAAAATGTAATGTCAGATTTTGTAATAATTCTCTTGAGATATATTTTCTAAAGATCTAAATAAAGATCTGTATTCAGTTCGAACGTTATTGAGAAAATATACAGAAGGGAATACATACGTAAAACATATTGTGTGGAAAACCTATTCAATGTCTATTTTTATTTCATTTTCCACTAATATTCGATGTTGAATACTAAGAAAATCAAATCTAAGTTATAAGAACATACATATTAGCTTATTTATCAAAACAACAATTTCATAAATATTATATTTTAGCAGAAACTACTTAGCAGAGAATATCTCTCTATTATTATTATTTGTTATACACACTCAACATCACGTATATTTTCCCCGAAGCCTTGGACAGAGGTGTACCTAATAGTACACCCACATTTCGCCATTTATGATTAAGTCCCTTGTAGGCGAGTCTATTGCCACAAACTAGCCACCAATCCAAACCCCGGGCTGCTAAAAATGTTGATGTCAAAACCAAATAACACTTTTTTTTTTCTAGACCACTTTATACATATAACACTTTGCCTGAACTGGGAATTGGACTCAGTGCCCCAAACTTAACAGTAGCGTTTGCAACCAGTGGTGGTGGTCTAGACTAGACAAACGAGGCGGTAGTTATTATATTTTTAGCTAATTTTGTCCTCATGTCTTGGCAAAGGTCTCCCACTATCGGCAAGGCGACAAGGCGTTCCCTATTTTAAACCTTTCCCATTTGAAACCATTACAAAAGACAGGGGAATCAAAATGGTTACACTTTTACGTTATTCCGTCGTGGACGACGCGTCGTCCATCCTTTCATTGATGTGACGTGACATCAAAAATGTAGCCGTAGTTTTAACAAATCTGACAAATCGATGTGGAAATGGGTGACACGTAACGAACATGTCACGTCACGTTCCAAGGTTCCAATTCACTCGTAAAAAAGGGTAAGGCTTTAAACATTGGTCATCCATCTCACAACTAAAGAGCAGAGGTCCTAAAGGCTTTAAACATTGGTCATCCATCTCACAACTAAGGAGCAGAGGTCCTAAACCGCACAAGGGTCACTACACGAGTCGTTTAAAAAGCTTAATTTCCAAGTACAACCTACGTTTTAATGTTATTTATTTAAATACAAACAAAAAGCCTTAATTACAATATACAAGCAAACAGAAAAATATTTATAATTATTGTGTACAAGTACATAATAAAAAAATAAAGAAAAGGGATGAGCTACTAGCTCATTGGGCATCAAACAATTCGTCTGCATCGCTCTCTCTGGGATAAGTGCCCAAAAGGCAGGCAGCATTACCACGTTGGATGGCAATGCTGATTCTTTGGGCTATACAAACTTTTTAACAAAAAAATTAAACCGCCGAAAAAACTGAAAATCAAAAAATAATAAACCTTTTTTATTTAACCTTGTTAAGGTTAAACAACTAAACTAATATAACTAAGTTCTTACATTAATGTAAGTATACCTAAGTAATTTTGAGTCGGCGCTAAACAATCAATAAACAAAGATCACTAAATTGCCTTAAATTTAAACGTCGCCGAGTCAGAACTATTTAGGTATACTTACATTAGTTTAAGAACTTAGTTATTAAGGTTAAATAAAAAAGGTTAAAATTTTTTGCTTTTCAGTTTTTTCGCCGGTTTATTTTTTTTGTTAAAAAGTTTTTATTTTATATTTTATAATTATAAAAAATAATACCTGCCAAAGGGCAGGTATTATTATGTGGCACTCAGTAGAGTAATAATACACAACTCAGCATTCAAATCTGTGAGTGAAGCCTGCCGGGGTAGCGGGATCGTCCGAAAGGGTTACCGCTGCCCTGGTACATAAAGAGCTGAGGAAGGAACACGGGTGGGTTTTAGTCAGTAAGAGTCTGACACTCCCTTCTGCTCCACCCAGAGCGGGAGGGGTCATTTGATGATTTCCCATCTTCAAAAAAAAAAAAAAGTGCCTGTATCTAAATGGTTTAATTGAAATAAATTAAGTTTGAATTGAGATCTTTGAGGTACCCGTGGCTAAATAATAACAGCCGCACAAGTCGATCGATCAGGTTAAGCTTGCGGCAGTTGGTCTGTGGATCATTACTTACCCAGACTCCTCCGTGCCTCGGAAAGCACGTTAAGCCGTTGGTCCCGGCTGGCATTCGTGGATCTTTGACAGTCGTTACGGGCACTCAGAAGCCCGAAAGTCTGACAACCAGTATTACCAAGCGGCACAGTGCACAATTAATAATAATAACATTCTACAAGACTCAATAAAAATTGTAAATATTTAGTTTATTATAATTAATAATGTAAATCGTGTAATATATAAATAAAACTTAAAACCTAACACTCACTTAAATAAAATATAAATAAGTACCACAAAAGCAAATGATACTTACTATTTAATGATACTATTTCAATTTAATATTAAATTATTTTCTATTACAAAAAGCGCCTTCATCCTCTCTCCTATTAAAAATTAACTTTGCTGTGCCCGACAAGGTCCATAATTGATTCGATGTTATAAAATACCAACTATCATATATACACATTATGGAATGCAATAAAGTATTGAGTATTGTATTGAGTATCGTATTACCCAGTAACTGGGTTGTGGAGGTCAGATAGGCAGTCGCTCCATGTAAAATACTGGTATTCAGCTACACCCGGTTAGACTGGAAGCCGACCCCAATGTAGGGAAAAGGCTAGCAAATCTTCCCTACCCGCCGACACTGGGGTCCCAACTCTAATGGGTACTGATCACAGGAACATCGTACCTCATTAGTGGCTGGCTTTTTGTAAGGTGTCCGTGATTGCTTTTAAATTATTTATCGGGACACGCATGTGTCGTGTTACAGACGTATTACAGGTTTATTATATATTACTGTTTTATTACATATTTATTATTAAGCTTACATTGATTTAATGATGGTCGTTTCAGCAATTTTTTGTGGCATTCGGTTATTATTATTGTTACGCATTAGAGAGCTGTGGTGGAACAGTGGTAGCTGCCGCGACTTTCAATTTGTAGGTTCGAACCCAGACAGGCGCTTTACATTGCGTAAATTATTTCATCGGCGCTGTTCTCAAAACGGTGAAGGAAAACATCGTGACGAAACCGATATATTCTAGAATCAAAAATTTAAAGACACCTGACATCTACCAACCTGCACTGGGTCCACGTGGTGGATTACGGACCACTCTCTCTCACCGAGAGGAGGCCTGTGTCCCAGCAGTGGGAACAGTACACACTGATTATGTTAAGTAATTGTGCTGTTTTTATTTATTATTGATTTAGCTTTACTCACAATTTAAATATGTCGTCGACGTCTTTCAGACGAATTAAATAAGTAGTCTGGTCGTTTTCAGCTGTAAGTGTGCCAAGAATCTAAGTGCCGGAAAAACCTCCACACAAAAAAAAATGGTTTAAGAAAACGTTTTTTTATTTAATTACTAGCTGCGCCCCGCGGTTTCAGCCGCATAAGTCTCGATCCCGTAAGAACATCTGGATGAAAAGTATCCTATGTGTTAATCCTAGTTATAAACTATCTGTGTGCCAAATTTCATCCAAATCCGTTCAGCAGTTTTGGCGTGAAAGATTAACAAACATCCATCCATCCATCCATACAAGCTTCGCATTTATTATACTAGTAGGATTATCATGAACCTTACAATGTTATTATATTACAAATAGCTTATCCTCGTCGCATCGCATCACCTGCCCGAGCTATCACTTTGTCTTCGCTCAGCGTCCTTTTTGTCTTTATTTGTTTTTGCTCGACTTGTAAGGATCCTAGCGTCATGTTAAAGAGACCTCCCTCAAGAATTGGGCTATTAAATGTAGAGAGCATTTTTCTAGTCCAACCGGTAGTTCCAGAGATTAGCGCGCTCAAACAAATAAACTATTCAGCTTTATTATTAGTATATAGATATATACTCGTAGATTAATTAATAAAGCTAATAATACTAATTTTAAAGGATTGATTCAAAAGGAAGTACTCCTCGATACGGCTCGCATAGTGAGGAGGTTCCTGTCTCTGGAGCCCTAACCACCGGTAGCTTGGATACTGCTCCCTACATCGGTGGATCACTATTTTTAAATGTTTTTTTCTATTTTTTTAAATTATCTTATAAGAAGTATGTTTATTTTTTTCTGTTCCGTTTTTTTGTCTGTTTATACAAGGTGTCGTTTTGCATCCTCGTCAAATTCAAGGAGGTAACTATGTTACTGATTCTCGACACGAACCAATAATAAAATAAGTAATAATATTTTTTTTCTAATTTTCGGAAATCGGCATGTGTGGGACACGCATTTTAAAGCGCGGCCTGTGTGAGATCGCACTGTAACTGCCCTTTTACACACACATAAAAACGCGGCCGCATATACGATACCATAACGCGTTTCTGTTCTTTGTTTTTTCTGTTATTCTGAAATACTGTCAAACTTAAATAACTAAAAAAACAAGTATGTATTCATTATTTACCAGGTATCGTAATTTTATTGGATTATGTATGTCTTTCGTAACAGCCTCCTGAAATTTAACGAGGATGTAAAACAACAGCTTGTTTACGTGTGTATATAAATGGTAAATAAATATGAAATAAATGTAATAACTAAATAAATAAACGAAATAATAATACAACTTTAGAAGTCAAAGTCAATGTGTATTGCGTGGGAAATCTAATGGAAGGTTTCCCAGAATAACCCACAAAAATTTACGAGCAAATAAAATAGCCAAAAATAAGTTTCAGAAAAGGTTACATCCTACGTTCTACATAAAAGGTTACTTATATACATTTGTTCGTTCATTCGCATGTGGCATGAACTAAAGAACAAATCGTTTGGGGTGAAGTTCGATTAGGGATTGGTACAGATTGTCAATCAAATCGACCTTTTTCCTTTGTGTGGGTATCTAACTATAGGACTTTTGTATTCTTGAAAACTGATTGATGAAAATCTTGGTGGAAAAGATCTAATTTCAGAAAATGCTTTTTCTAAATTTAACTAATGGTCTTTGGGAAAAAGACATAAAAACTGTTCATTCATAATCAGCCTAATGTTCCCACTGCTGGGACACAGGCCTCCTCGCTTCGAAAGGGAGTCGTCTGTAATCTACCACGCGGGTCCAGTGCGGGTTGGTAGATATCACATGTCTTCGAATTTTTGGTTCTTGCATCATGCTGAGATAGGAGCCTTTTGGCCTCGTACAGGACTTTCTGTTTCATTTTTCTTTTTGTTACTTTTTTTTTATTTAATTTGGTTTTGTTACCTACTTTTTTTTAAATATATAATTTGGTTTTGTTATCTACTTTTTTTTATATAATTTGGGTTTTTTTATTTTTGATTGTGTTTAGTTTAGTTTAGTTTTGTGATCTTCCTGTGCGAGTCGCAATAAATACTTTTTCTTTCTTTCTTTCTTACCCGGTCATCCGGTTTCCTCACAATGTTTTCCATCACCGTTTTTAGAGTAGTGGTGATGTAATTATTTGCACTATGTGAAGGCCTGCTTGGGTTCAATCCGTCGAACTCGTACGTCGCGTCGGGGCTGTTATCACTGCCCAGTGATAACAGCCCCGACGCGACGTACGAGTTGCAGGTCGACACAGCTCTGATTAAAACGGTTATAAGCAATGTTAAATCAATTTTCTTCTAGTGAAAGTCAGCCACTAAAGTTTCTTTCTATGCTGAGGAGGACGTCTTTCAGCTGAAATGATTATGATGAACATTACTTTCGGGGCCGACAGAATCTATAAATCTGCGACACAAAAGTCACTTTTCAAATACAATTCCTTGCAAATCGAATGTGCAAACAAATCGATACCTAGGAATTGAGCCAATCGAGTGTTCGATTCTCAGATAGTTTTATTCATTTCAGTAGATTTCACGGGCGAAAGGATCGCAAATTGCGCCGCTCGCTCCCGGCGCGGCCCGTAATCGATTGTGCTGCCATCTGTTGGCAAAATAATGACTCCGTCTGGTATGCTCCTCCTTTATTTAGATGTGGTATATGGTTGGATTGAGCATGCTTTCTGATGTAAGTGTGGAAATCAGAGATTTTATAAAATAATAGTAAGTATGTGTATTTTATTATTAATTATAAAAAAAAATATGAAGTTCTCAATTTGTTTTTAGGCCCTAATTGAATCCAGCTACTAGATTCGGTAGTAATATAATAAAGTAGATACGTTACCTCCCTCTCCCTCTCACCTAGAAGAGGTCTGTGTCCCACCAGTGGGAACATTATACATAGGCTAAATTTGCTTTTGCGTAAGTTTAACTTGTACCTACTTGAACATAAACATCTAGGAAAATTGATTAAATGAATTGCATTTCACAGTAGTAATAATTTCTATCACAGATTTTAGAATTGCTACGGTACATAGCCGTCTTACTTGCATGATTAAGGGTTGTTTTTTCTAACGCTAGATAATTTTATCGGAGGAATAATTTTGAATTTTTGACAGTTCTCCCATACAAAACCTGTCAGACGTCAATTTTATTCAACGAATAAAAATTATCTGTCGATTGAAAAATCAGCCCTAAATTATGAAAAATCTAGCTGCGCCCAGCGGTTTCACCCGCATATGTTTCGATCCCGTGAGAATATCGGGATAAAAAGTATCTTATGTTTAATTCTGGTTATAAACCATCTGTGTGCCAAATTTTATCCAAATCCGTTCAGTTGTTTTTGCGTGAAAGAGTAACAAACATCCATCCATACAAACTTTCGCGTTTATAATATTGGTAGGATATATTAGAAACTAGTGAGTGGGGTGACCTAATTTAAAAAAAAAAACTACGTTCTGCACGCGACTTCGTCCACGTGAAACCCCGACCCATCGCATCGCATCGCCTGCCCGCGCTATTACTTCGTTTTCGCTTAGCATTCTTTTTTACTTTTTATTGATTGGCTCTTAAGGGGTCTTAGCGTGATTTTAAATAGCCTATAGCCTTTCTCAAGAATTGGGCTATCAAATGCAAAGAGATTTTTTGAAATCCAACTGATACTTCCAGAGATTAGCGCGTTCAAAGGGACAAACAAACAAAGTATAGATTTATTTATAATATAAATATAATCGGCGAAATGATGATGTACTACAGGTACACCTCACCTCACCTCTCTCTCTCTCTCTCTCTGAATATAGGCGTAATGTTATATTATGTGTTCATACAAAATTCGGCGAAAACAAACCATCCACAAACTTAAAATATACTGCACAAACGTCGTGGAAGACCAAAAGCCGGCCATAATGAAACTATTTATCTCTCGAACGCACTGATCGGCGCATTCTCGGGGAGCCGCGATACAATGTGGAGTAAGTGCCGGTAGTACCGACACCTCAGACACAACCCTTTTGTATACGGGGATTATGGATGGGGTTGAAAATTCTGCTGTGAGTAAAATTCTGGAGTTTAAAGCGAGTGTCAAAGATTTGATTGTTAAATTCCGATGATATTTTCTGGAGAGCAACAATGATTGTGTAAAGAATAATAAAGCTATTATTCTTTACACCATCATTGTTAACAAAACCTTTTGGAAAAAGTGTTTCAAAAGGTTTTTTTTACATTTAAGTTCATAATCTTGGACGGAATGGAGGGAGGCCTAAAAAAAAGGTCAAAATCGATTCAAGTTCAATTTTTTTTTTTTGCAAATTCCGATGATATTTTCCTCGTATAATATTCAATTATTATACGATGAATTAGATGTTTTACAGCAATTTGTCTAATAGTTACCTACTTACGTTATAGTTAGTTCATGAGGTATTATACTAAAATTCAATGACGACTGTATATCATTTTAGTTATAATATTGGTTTGTTTGTGGTAAGAATAACCTATGCAGCTCTCGATCATAAGCTTTCATGATAAATAGATAACCCCTAGCTCCACTGAACTCAGACAGCATGGTGGTATAAAAGCAAGCTCTCAAATATTGACTTCAATAAATAAAGGATCTATCAGAACTATTTGTATTGCAAGACGAATGCCAACTGAGTATGATACCGTATTTTGCAAGATGAACTGTTTGATTGAAAACCAGAGGCGTAGCTCCCGCTGTATCAGCCGTATTGACGATACGGGGCCCCTGAGCTACAGGGGCCCCCGACGTGACGTATATAAGCAAAACATTTTAAAATAATATCCAGAACCTAAAATTATTGTTGTTAAATGATAATTATTTCTGTAAATTGGTTCAAAAATATGTTTAAAAAGGGGGTGAGTACCGAGATGACGACTAATAGAGAAGTATGGAAGAAAACTGTGTCTGCCTCATTGGTCTAGTGGTCGCAAGCGCTACTGCTGAGCATGAGGTCCTAGGTTCGATTCCCGGGTCGGGCAAAGTGTTATTGGGTGTCGGCTTCCAATCTAACCGGATGCAGCTGAATGCCAGTATTTTACCTCCGGAGCGACTCGCTATCTGACCACCACAACCCAGACGTTACTGGGTAATACGATGTCCCTTGGTAATACTGGGTCTCAGACTTTCGGGCTTCTGACGACCCGTAACGACTGTCAAAGATCCACGAATGACAGCCGGGACCAACGGCTTAACGTGCTTTCCGAGGCACGGAGGGGTCTCGGTATGTTAAGAAGGTCACCCATCCACGGACCAGCTACCGCAAGCTTAACCTGATCGATCGACTTGTGCGGCTGTTATTACTTAGCCACGAGCCCCTCACCTTCTATGTCAGTATATTATATTCTTTATTTTGTAAAAACAATATCCTCTGTAGCTTCACAGTTGGGTAAAACGGGCCCCCAAAAAAATTTGATACGAGTACAGGGCCCCATTAGGATGAGCTACGGCACTGTTGAAAACTTAGCAAAAAATACAATAATATTTTTTTACTTATTCGGGAAACTGCTAAGCCAACAAGAGTGTGAACGTATAATTGATTATGCTATTCTACCCGCGACTTCGTCCACGCACATGTTCTTGTTCCCCCAGCCTACCCTGTCGTATCGCATCGCATCGCCTGCCCGAGCCATCACTTCGTTTTCACTTAGCGTTCTTTCGTTTATCTCTTTGCTAGGCTCCAAAGGGTCGTAGCGTAATGTTAAATAGCCTAAAGCTTTCCTCAAGAATTGGGATTTCAAATGCAAAAAGATTTAATCAAATCCGACTGGTAGTTCTAGAGATTATCCCCTACATACAAACTTACTAACAAATCTCTTTATAACAGTAGTATAGAAAGACTGTTCTGTACTGTGCAGCTACACTTTATGGTGCGGATTTAAATAAAGCATGCAAATCACATTGCACTTTTTTGCGGGTAAACGGCAGAAAAGCACCTAACTCTCAAAAATGCTCAACAAAAATAATTATGAAGCCAATTTAAATGAGGCATACACCTGTACGACTAAATAAACTACGACTAAAATTAGCCCCCAACGCTAGCCCACTCACAGTAACATTAGATTAAAGCCTCTGTTTGTGGCACGACTCGTACGCAGAGATATGTTAATTTGCACCCAAATGTAGCATTGCTCCGTCGCATAACGTGGACACAGCCTACAGCACAACGTATACATCCGTACGTTAGTAAGTGTATTACGCTGGCGCACTGTGACTTCAACTAAGGGGAAGTACGGATTTGCAGACTTGTCGCATGATTTTTTTTTGGTTTGTATTTTTGTGAATATTTTAAAATTTTATATTGTGGCAGAAAACCAGTTTAGAACTAGGTGTCAAATATTTTATTAGGCTTTTTTATTTAGAAAAAAAAATATTGTAGTTTAGTCGGGAAAATGCTTTTTTTTATGGCGTCAATTTTTATTTTCAAATAACATCATATTATTTTATTTTCATCATTTTATTTTCATTTTTACAATATCGCAAGGAGGCTGATGTTTGAAAAAAATTATTCTTTCAAAACTGTCGCAAATCAAATCTTAATACAAATCAAACGTTCCTTTGATTAACTAGGTCCCCATACACAACTGGCGCAAACGTCTAAAAGGGGAGGATGTCAAATTGATGTTTAATTAACTCATTGCTCGATTTGTCGAGAGATCAAACGTCTTTGATGTAAGGGTCATGGCTTTTCGCGGCTCGGAGCAAACTGACTTACAAAATTGAGGAGGAGATGAAGTATTTGGAGAACCGATTTTATTAAGTATGAGTAACTGAGTTTTTGTGACACGTTGACGAAGAAGAAGGGAGTTGTTTAGTTTACACTGAGTACGAGTGTGTGAGTGATCACAGTTGGGAAAAGCTACCTAACATTTTTAACTTGTTAGGGTCGGCTTAGTCATCATAATCTATCTCAATGATAATGATCATAAAATCATATCTGTACCATTACCCTAAAGATACGGCTGTCTACCCAAGGCCGCCGTGTAAAAGAAATTTGCGGCAAACATGACGCATAAAAAAGAACACAAACACAAAAAAATAACAAGTTGGGGGTAAACATGCGTCACATCCACGCTAGACGGCCATCGCTCAGCATAATGCTCAGACCCTATACGAGACAGAGCCCCAGCGCTGGTTTTCAGCGGCAGCCGGCGTTGACGTGATGACGTTAACCAGCGTAGCATACACCCTCATTGCATTGTAGGTACAGACGCCAGTAGGTTAAGCTACCCGAAACTGTCAAATTTTCGCAATCAACCTTGAACCTTAATCCTTTAGCAATAAAGTCGAAAATCTATTAAAGAAATTTGACAGACTGTAGTAGCTTTATGTGCTGGCGTCTATACATCCACATTTCGCTGGTTATTTTTAAAGCCCATTTAATGGGGGTAAGGGGTAATCCTATTCCAGTCAACTGTGCCCAAATCCAGTCTCCCTAATAATCCCCTATTGCCCTAAAAACCTTAAAAACAAACCAATATTCTCCATTAAATCCTACCAGGTTTAAAGAACCTCTGTAGCAAACACGATACATCTTAATTTCAGAGAAGCAGGTCGCCGGTACCTAGCTAATTAAGTAATTCCTTCGGTTCGGCCAACCAAGCTTTTACTTAATGACAATTTAATGCTGGCGAAGCCTTAAAGTGTTTATCTTACTGTTTATTTTGTACTGTGGCTTTCAATTGGACGTTTTTTTTTTTGTTTTATTTTGAGGATAATTAGGTTTTTGTTTCTGTTGTATTCTGGGTTTTTAGGTTAGTGATCTTATTGGTGGTGTTCTTCAGAAAGGTCAGGTGTGCAGTACTCACAACCGGCGTGCGTGTATCACAAGATGTATGAACGTAAATGAAGTAGGTATGTAAGGATCGTATCAGGTGGGTTCTGTAGTTTCTACCTTATGGGGGGAAAGTGTGAGTTTATGTACGCATTTGTGTAATTATGTAGGTATTGAATGGATTTGTTCTTGACTTGGGATTGGTATTGGGTGGGGCTGACCTATTTAACATAGAGTGACTGTGTGATGGTATTTATTTATTTGGTTCACCAACAATTGTATACAGTATTATAAGCAATTTAAACATAAGCAACAAACCGGGATACCTAAAGTCTAACAATCACATAGGTAAACTCTGCATGCACAAAAATCGTTGTCGTAACTAACAATAAATGGAAATAAAAGACTATGTGTGTGTGTATATATGTTTGTTTTTGTAAGTTCAACAGATTATAACTTTGTTTTAATTTACAATACCTAGTTTTATTTAGTTTAGTCTGTTTCGAGTTTGTTTTAATTTGTTTGTTTTAATTAAGTTTTACTAATTTTAAAAATAAGTTATACGCAGCCTAAATTTACCCACCCAGTGAGGTACAGATGCGGGGCTATGAAACTCAACATTCGAGGAGATACTTATAAAAACTGGCTTTCATATTGCCTAAACTGTCTAAATGGAGGTCGATCCGAGTATGAACTAATTGTGATTTGAGTGCAACTCTAATTTAGGGGATTTGCATCAAACACATTTTATTGTTTACCTGCTGAACTGTACTGTTGGATAGTTTTTTTTTATTAAGTATTGCATTGTTATCTTTTCTTATATCACGCAGGACTTTGAAAAACCCCGTACTTTTTGGACACTACTTTCTTTCTGCAAGTTTTCTCTAAAACTCTTTGTTAAGCAATCGGAATATTTTCATATACAGAAAATAACTACCAAAATACAAACACACAAACTACAAAAGCGCTAACATTAATCCCTGTCCATTAGGTTAACCGTTTTTTGACAGCTGTCTTAGAACGTACATATTCCAGATTACGTAAAAGTTAACTTTAAAATGCGTAATAAAATAATTAAATAAACTGCCTTATCTTATTAAATTATCTTATTTATGGCTTCTTACAGACATTATAATACCGTACGTAGTTCCATCTGTCTAAAAACGGTTTACCTAATGGACAGTGTATAATGGTACAATTTTTGTTTGAACATTAAGTTCCTAACTTAATGTTTTCTTTGAACAAAATTTAAATTGCAATTATTTTTCAGCATCGATTAATCTCGACTTCAAAAACCTGTTTTAATACCGAGTCAAAGTAAAAACGGTACACAGTATCCAAAACTTTGACTCGTTAAAATTACGAGAAAAAAATGGGGCTGTAATTTTTTTCTTCTGATTATCACTAATTACTACGGGGTGTCGGTCGTTTGCAAATTTCGGGGGGCGCTACGGTTCAATGACCTCAAATAGATCGACGTGGCGGTGATATTTTTTTTTGACAATAAAATTACGAGGATTGTATTTTTATAGACTTGTTTTTCATTTTCGCTCCCCTATAGGATTTCATGTTGCATTGTTAGGTTTTTGCTGTTCAAAAGGTGTGAAATTGAAAAACGTAAAAATATTATTTTGTATTGTATTCCTGAAGTTTGATAAAATGCGTTGGTTTTTTTGTTTTTCATGAACTAAATATTGACCACAGATAGTTATTCCAGGTATTCGTATTGTGTCTATTTGTACGTAGGAACGAGGGAAAAAAATATATATATTCTTCCTTTAAAAATGCATGTGCTTCAGCAGCTTCAATATCATCAGGATTGTCCTGGAATGTAGCAGTGGTATCCCAGTGGTTACGGCCATGACTTACGAGCTGTAGGTCATAGGTTCGAACCCAGACGGGGGCTTTACTTTGTGTAAATTATTTCATCACCACTGCTCTCAAAACGATGAAGGAAAACATCGTGAGGAGTTGCACATTGGGCCGGTGTGGTGTATTACAACCCATTCCCTCTTACTGAGAGGAGGCCTGTATCCCAGTAGTGGGAATATTATATGTTTATAGCAGTTCGTTGTGGACGTGGAACGACAGCGGCTTCCATTGACATCATCTCCGTCATCAGGAGATAGTCTCCACGCAGCCATCGATGCGACGGTCAGCTGGATTGACTATCACCAGCCAGTGTCTCTCTTATCCAACCTCTTCGGTGATTTCAGTAACTTCGTAATATAACTAGGCGGCGCCACTTGCTGCATCGTCCAATACTTAAAACATTTGTTTCAGAAAAAATGGCTAAAGCCCTACAAGTATCAATTCAAAAGCAACAGCAGCATTAAAGGAATAACACTGCGACAGAACAATGATTGGCACAAACCACTCACAATTCAAAACGAATGCAAAACGTTTATTCACTTTTCTTTCATCAACAACCTCGCGATTCCTTACAAAAACTCAATTTTAAAATGCAAAGCCACCGTGAAATGCTTTCACGCAGTATTTTGAGAGAAAACTCCATTGAAAGCGCTCACTTCAAACGTTTAGTAGAACCGCTTTCGATAGGTATTCACACAAAGATTTAAATCGTTAGATTCGCCTTGCCGCGTCAAAAGATTGTCGCGTTTCTGGAGGTCCACTCCAAAGTTACGGGATTTTCATACCCCTTATCACTTACGGACATTCGATTAGTTTGGTTACCGTGTAGCGGTATCTACAACGCCACATGCGAGCAACGCGTCATACTGACGTCACGCAAATCCTGCATCTCGCAAGCAGAGTTTACCGCGCAATTAGCATACATACAAACTTTCCAACATCAATCGTTGGGCAGTTGCCCGCCAGACACAGCACCCGTCTGGTCGGAGGATCCTCCCTTTTCAATGAAGGATGAGTGAACTTTACACCCTGTTCCTCATACCTCTAAACCGAACTAAGAATTAATAATGACAACACGATTTGACAGCTGTCCCTACTCCCGATGTGGTTTTGGCCGTACGAAAAATTGAATTTGACATTATGTTTTGACGGATCTACTACATTCTGACCGTATCTTCGTTGATGGACTTAGAGAGTGGCATCCCTGACAAACTATGACGCAGAGACTTGACTTGATTGTCATGGAAACGCTATTTTAATGGGTGAGTACGGTGAGAGAAAATCTAGCATTTTAAATCTTTGTATTCATACGATAAAATATCGGTGTATGGAATCGTGAAAGAATTTTTTCCTTATATGTATTTTATTTTTATTGGAGCTGTGAAATTTCAAACGATTTGTGCTACAATGCAGGATGCGTTCTGTAACATGTGTGGCTTCTATTGTAGCATACAAGTACTATAGGTAGTAAAAGAAGAAGTTTATTTCAACTATTTCTTTTTATCTTTCTTATAATCCTGTTTGCTGTTTGAGTTGTGTTGTTGTAACAATGAATAGAACTCTACTTACTTGAATATTTTATAAGATAAAACTAAAAGTCTCCTAAGTATGTATATTCGATTTTTATTCTTTTATTAAGTACCCACTAGCGACCGGCTTCGTACGGGTGTATATAATAGTATCATGTCAAAACATCGAAATTTCTGTGCTATATTAAGATACTAGCTGCGCCCCGCGGTTTCACCCGCATAAGTTTCGATCCCGTGAGAATATCGGGATAAAAATATTATTCCATGTGTTAATCCTACTTATAAACTATCTGTGTGCCAAATTTCATGCAAATCCGTTTAGTAGTTTTGACGTGAAAGGGTAACAAACATCCATCCAAATGTGTTCAAAAATAAATGGTAAAAGTTGTAATTCTAAAAGGATAATTTTTGTTTTTAAAGCCATTTTCAGCCATTTCTTAAAAAAAGGTTCTCGACTATGAAGTTTTTATATACAAAATTAAACACTTCTTTTCGAGTTCTTTTTATTTCGAAAGTATATCTTGTGTACTTAAAAAGTTATTCCAATGTAAAAGTGTGATACTTAGTTTGGCAGGCCAGTGTATTATAGTAGGATAGCACAGAAACCTTAGTTAAATATATAAAACCTTTCGAGAAAAAAATCTCTAAATGATGGTGAAAACCGTATCGAAATCCGTTGAGAAGTTTAGAGAAAAAACACGGTCACACAGACAGACACGAAAAATGACTTTGTTTTATATTCCGTTAACACATTGATCGCACCTGTATTCCCCGAAGGGTTAGTAAGAGGTGTACCATTGAATTGTACACACATTTTTCGCTATCTATGTTTTAAGCCCCAAGTGTTGGGCAGAGGTGTACCATTGAATTGTACACACATTTTTCGCTATCTATGTTTTAAGCCCCAAGTGTTGGGCAGAGGTATACCATTGAATTGTACACACATTTTTTGCTATCTATGTTTTAAGCCCCCAGTGTTGGGCAGAGGTGTACCATTGAATTGTACACACATATTTCGCTATCTATGTTTTAAGCCCCAAGTGTTAGGCAGAGGTGTACCATTGAATTGTACACACATTATTCGCTATCTATGTTTTAAGCCCCAAGTGTTGGGCAGAGGTGTACCATTGAATTGTACACACATTTTTCGCTATCTATGTTTTAAGCCCCAAGTGTTGGGCAGAGGTGTACCATTGAATTTTACACACATTTTGCGCTATCTATGTTTTAAGCCCCAAGTGTTAGGCAGAGGTGTACCATTGATTTTTACACACATTTTTCGTCTGCTATTTTTTAAGCCCCAAGTAATCGGGAGGCTTCATGCCGTGCAAGATCGGAAACCAACATCTACCTATTGCTGAATGTCTCAGGACAGATTGCATTAAAAAGAAGGAAAAAAAAATTAATAGGGGCGAGCCTATTGCTATCAATCAGGCACTAATCCAGACTCCGGGCTGCTACTTAGAAATTCCAGATAGAAAAAGAAAGAAAAAAGAAAATAAGTTTACTGAAGCAGGTTAAAAACCCAATAACACCCCCTCAATAAATCCCTTAAGTTCTTAAGTAAAGTATCTCAGATATCGATCTTTACTTTCCAGCATCTGATGCTAATGGCGACCTTCGCCGATTACTCCAATGTTCTGCAGGTCACGTCCAACAAAAACGATCCCTACGTGCTATTGATCTGAGTCTTAATTTTATCGACAGTTGCAGTTCATGGCGGTAGAAATAAGTCCTACTGATATTATAAATGTGAAAGTTTGTATGGATAAATGTTTGTTACTCTTTCACGCCAAAACTACTAAACGGATTTGGATGAAATTTGCTACATAGATTGTTTATAACCAGTATTAACACATAGGATATTTTTATCCCGATATTCCCACGGGATCGAAACTTATGCGGGTGAAACCGCGGGGTGCTGCTAGTAAACTTATAATACTGTACCCATACCTTAAGAAATGTTTCGAGTTTTAGTAACCATCACGCCCGTTTTCTCCAAAGGGTAAGGCAGATACCAGTACCTACATATGTCCTACACCCACGTTTTGCCAGTTATGTTTAAGTGCCATGTATTAGGCTCGCCTTCTCAGACTCCACCGCGACAGACGACACTCCTTATTGAAAACTCGATAAACTATTGTGTGTCCGAGACAGTATACAACGTGCCGCTACAATGGCGACAGTAATTTATCACACGGGTAGGGCTAGTGGCCAGTAATCATAAAAATTATAACAACATAAAATAATTTGTAACTTGAAAACTACCACCTGCGCCACGCGCCGACATAGAGCTCTCTCTTTCCTTCAATTTGCTTACCTCTTTGCACAGTATTCGTTTTAATTTCATTGGTGCGATGTTGTGGCAAATGCCCCTCCGTTATTTAAGTACAGGTTGCTCCAAGTGCTATTTTAGAAAATTGAAAATAAATAATAACAAATAACGTTTAATGAAATTAAAATAATTATGGTCATGAAACGAAAACGCGAAAACGTGGGTTAAATTAATGTCGCCATTAAAGCGGCGCGCTGAATATTTGTAAAGATTAGACGAAAAATAATCATTGCCTATTTCATACAGTCCACTCGTTTATTACAACCTGTTATCCGAGCTAACATTGGTCCTTCAAGCCGGATACACAACTATCAAAAGTGTTGGGTTCGATTCCCAACAACTTATATAAGTGTATACCATGAATCAGCCATCGAGTTTTAGCCAATACCTATAACTACTCGATACCCTCACCTGTCTAATATATTCTCCTGTCTTAGACCCTCAACATACAGGGGCTGCTCAATTGATGAATCACTGGAAGCCCCCCTTAGTATGCTACCCGTAGGGTTGCTGATATTGTGTTTGTATTGTCACTTGATACAGCAACGACTTAATGCAGTTGCTATGACGAATATTTGCGATTGCCACCCTTGAGTAGGGTGTTAAATGTTGAGACAGTGTTTTGTTTGCAGTTTATAATAATTATTATGGAAATATAGTATGTCAGTGTAGGTTGAAGGATAGAGACGGACATTGTCATCCGACTATAATAAATTAATGTGCCTATCTATTGTCCAAATTCTTTAAAAAATAATAATTATACAATAAATACTAATTTCTCAAAATAGTCTAGGATGTCTGTACATCCTAGACTATTTTCAAATTGAACATTTGAATATTTTTTTAAATTGAACAGTTCTGGGTAGCTTGACTTTCTGGTGTCTGTACGCCAGCAGTTCAAGCTACCCAAAACTGTTAAATTTTCCCAATCAACCTTGAACCTTAATGCTTTAGCGATAAAGTCGAAAATCTATTAAAGAAAAACAAATTGTAGTAGCTTGTTAGTTTTAAATGTTCCTTTTGATTGTTTGTATTTCGTGTACATATCCGAAATAAATATTTTTCTTTCTATCTTGGATACCACCCTACCCAAATAAAAAACCGTAGATAACATACATATATGGAACTGGTTTTTTTTGCTTTTATAAGACAGTTAATGATTATTAGACTAACTTATGCAAATTTAATTAATTTATTTTAGGATCTCCAACAAAAGATATACACTAAACATTAATAATTAATGGATGACAAAGTATTTGGTAGGTGTACTCCTTCAATTATAGGAGACAATAGCATGTTCAATGATTGAGAAGTATGTAGAGTTGTTTAAAATGTTGTCCAATCGATTACCTACTAGTCCACGTTCAAAGAACTACAAGCTACCAACACCCATTCATTGCCCCTCCTAACCCAACAAAGAATCACGCCTCGAAGCTGCCAACATGCTATAACACTAAAACGAGCTATATTCCATGAAAACAGCTCGCTCATAAGCCGGTGTTAGTATTTAATTCACTTAGCCAGTTTGCTCCGGGCGGACGAATTGCAATAAAATTGCACGAGGGATTACCTCGCAAAATGATGAATGAAAATGATATTGCGGCAGCCCCTGAATATGAGACATTTTAATGGGCAACCGTTTTAAATTTATCGGTTAATTTTGATTGGTAATTGATTATTCGGTGTTAGTTTTGTGTTTGCGGGGTGCACAGCGGTAGTTTTTTTGGTAATTAAAGTTATTGACATTTAGGGCAATTTAATTTACTGGCAATAATTTATTTATTTATTGATGGACTAGCTTTAAAACATAAAATATATCCTCTGACACTCGGCAATACTGTAGCTTTACATTAGTGAAAGAATTTCGGAATCGTATCAGTAGTTCCAAAGATTACCCCCTACATATAAACTCACATATTTTAACTTTTTATAATATTAGTATAGAAAAATCAACAGCTATAACAGATGGATAACAATTGTATATGAGACATAGAGCCAATCACAGTTTAAGGAAGATAATACGTTCATTAAACACAGACTTACACACAACAATGAAATAGATCGGAGTTTAAAAAAAATCATAAAACGTGTACGTGTGTAGAATATGTCTTCAGGGTAAACAGCTGAAGTATAATTAAAAGACGTGGAAGTATTTCTAAAGACGATATAAAAACTGAAGACTTACATCAAGGGTACCATTTAACACCATAAAAACTCTCACGAGCCATAACAATAAACTAAAATCAAGAGAACTGAAACAAAAGGCAACAATACCTGTACTCATATTATTAAGTGCACTCCAAAGTACATATTCTGTTAAAAGTATATGGCAAAGTGGCTATCTAAAACCGCAGAGGGAGAGCTGTTGTGGACCAACGATAATGATATTTACTCAGACTATATCCCTTTATTTCGAAATAGGATATATCGATCACATCGCTCAGAGGAAATTGTACTCTAAGATGATGCAAGCAAGGTTGGGGATGGAAAGGTTTGCGATGAGGACAGTCTAGGTCATTCTTGCACCACTTGGCACTTTAAAGATTTCTTGAAGAAGGAACTCAACAATATACTTGTTTGAAATTCATTCTGACGACTGAAGTTTGTTTAGAGGAGTAAATAAAAGTTTAATACTTTAGATTGGCGTTGAGATGTAAGATTCGCTCGAGCTTTTAGCACGAACTTGTCGTCGTCTTAATAAAATGTCTGTGTAGACTTTGTTTTGGTTTTAATTTGTAGAAGTTTTATTTATGAATATTATATTGTTTGTGACAAGTGCGGCTTATTATAATTTTAATAATAATAACATTTCTTTAAACTAATAGGTATTCAAAAAGGCAGGCGGATAAGTCCAGTTTTGACCAGCGGGGTAATTGACACGAGCGAGAAATTTATCTGCTCGGCAAAGAAAAGAACACAATGAATGTTGTTGAACTGTCAAAATGAATGCAATTGCTACTGATAGTGTTAACGCAATTACCCCGCAGGAATGGAAAGAAACAAAAACCAAATCTACGACAAGTCAACAGCCGTCGTAGTTTTCCATGATCCTACCTACCTACATCAAAAACACAACTTTTGCTTACCCACAACTACCCTTCCCTATTAATTTCAACTATCCCACCTTTTCCGATTATTTATTTAAAAAGCTAACAGTGACCGGTACGGCACATCAACCGGCTATTATCCCGTCAGGAACCGGAACGGACGTTTGTGACGACGGCTAACGACTTCCGGCCGACACAAATGACGCTTACAACTGCTAGTTTCAGGTTCCATTCAAGTTGTATGTAAGAATACTGAGAACGACGGTTTTAACGATGTTTTTATTGTGTGTGTATGTTTGATGTGCAATTTAAGTGTCATTTAGTTATTTTGTGTATCTTGATAGGGAATTTCCATGTTTGCATATAATTATGTTGTTTGCCATTCAACGTGGCAATGCTGCCAGTCCTTTTTTTTTCTTTTTTTCTGGGTGGGAAATCATCAAATGACTCCTCCCGCTCCTGGGCACGTTTTCGGATGACAGCGATGTGGACGAGTACTTCGACGGTTAAGTTGACACTAGGCGTTGAAGTTTTGTTTTTTTTTTGTATTTATTTGTATACAAGCTGCGCCCCGCGGTTCTACCCGCATAAGTCTCGATCCCGTAGGAATATCGGGATAAAAGTATTCTATATATTAATCCTGGTTGTAAAACATCTATGTGCCAAATTTCATCCAAATCCGTTCAATAATTTTTGCGTAAAAGAGTAACAAACATCCATCCATCCATCCATCCAAAAAAACTTTCACGTTTATAATATTAGTAGGATAGTTAGTCATTTCATTTAGTACCTAGTGTAAAGCTAAAGATTAAAGACAATTCTACTGCTACAAAAAAATATTATTTATTTATAATTTTTTTTAATGTTAAAACTTTATAACAATGTATAAACATGATATTTTTAATAGTATTTATCAATCGTTGCAGGTTCTGTAGTTTCTGCCTACCACATGGAAAAAAAGTGTGAGTTTATGTATGGTGTTAAAACTTCTGCCCATATTAATCAGTCACAGAGTAGAAGAAATATGAGCAAAATCCATTAAACATAATTATTATTTCGGGGTTTCAGTGTTTACTTTTTTCCTATACCCTGTCTATTACGATAACCGTTTTTTGACAGCTGTCTTAGAACGTACATATTCCAGATTACGTAAAATAACTTTTACTTTAAAATTCGTAATAAAATAAATATATAAACTGCCTTATCTTATTGAATTATCTTATTTATGGCTTCTTACAGACATTATAATACCGTACGTGTATCAATCAATGTATTGTGTGTTGCTGCAATCACTAGTTACATCTGTTAAAAAAACGGTTTACCTAATGGACAGGGTATAGCAAAGTAGCATAGCATTAATATCTCTCCCACAAATAATCTGTCTTTTCTTTGATTAGCCTTCTTAATTCATAGCCTTTCACATTCATTCTCAAATAACTTGTTTAGTAACCACATTTTGCTAAGTTGCTTCCTGAAGCGTCATATTTATTCATTTTCATATTAAGCAACTTGAAACTTACAAATCTTAATTATTCATTTCCGCCATCTTGAAACAACGATTTTGACGCGTTATTATGATTTATGCCTAATTAATAAACACAATGTAGGTTTAGTTTGTGATGGTATGTTATATTTTATGTAGGCAGTATATAAGGTACAGACGCCAGCACATCAGGCTACCTGAAACTGTCAAATTTTCTCAATCAACCTTAAACCTTAATTCTTTAGCGATAAAGTTGAAAATCTATTAAAGAAATTTGACAGATTATAGAAGCTGGATGTGCTGGCATCTATACACATAATTATATACATAAACTTACGCCTTCTTCCCATAGAGGGAGGCAGAAACTACTGAACCTGCTACGACCGTTTTTTTTTTTTTTTGAGGATGGTAAATCATCAAATGACCCGTCCCGCTCTGGGTGGAGCAGGAGGGAGTGTCAGACTCTTACTGACTAAAACCCACCCGTGTTCCTTCCTTAGCCCTTTATGTACCAGGACAGCGGTAACCCTTTCGGACGATCCCGCTACCCCGGCAGACTGCGGCCCTGTCGGGCCCCGTCAACTATGCTGACATCTCTTTGAGGCGCGCGTGGAACACATACGCGCCGTCCGGCACGGGCCTGGTCCTGATCGGACGGAGAGCTAACCCCTGCTACGACCCTTACATACTACTTTTGCATCGTTTACGTTCACACTTCTGTCTCGTGGTTTTAAGAAAGTTCACATTGTGATCTCAGTCTCAATCTGTCAAAAATACTTCTAATTTCCTTAAATTTTTTACAATGATTGTCGCTGAGATGAGATTGCGCCAGATTTTCAAGGTTTTTAATTACGGGACAAAGATAACTAAAACCTTAAAAACCGACCATCATGAAGGGTTTCGTACCACCGTACAATATTTAACACTAAACCCACTACTACATTATTTAAAAAAAAAAACACGATTTTTGTATGTTTATATTATTCGTTGTTATAGTCGCAAATATAGACTGAAAATTTCAACTGTCTACCTATTACGGTTCATGAGATACAGCCCTCTGACAAACGGACGGACAGCGGAAGATTCGTAATAGGGTCCCGTTGGCACCCTTTTTTTTTTTTTTTTTTCAGGATGGGAAATCATCCAATGACCCCTCCCGCTCTGGGTGGAGCAGAAGGGAGTGTCAGACTCTTACTGACTAAAACCCACCCGTGTTCCTTCCTTAGCCCTATATGTACCAGGGCAGCGGTAACCCTTTCGGACGATCTCGCTACCCCGGCAGGCTTCGGCCCTGTCGGGCCCCGTCAACTACGCTGACATCTCTTTGAGGCGCGCGTGGAACACATACACTAGATACTGAACCCTAAAAAAGTAGCACACAAAACTTTGTACAAATCACTGTTTCATAGTTTTCCAACTCCTATATCATAAGGGCAGGAACACATGACGCAGTTTCTTAAACATTCTTCTTTTAACGTAGGTATGCTAATGTTGGGATCAGCGTCAGTGGCTGGCAACTTTGTTGTTATCGAACTATCTTGTTTGGAACATCCCTTAGGATTTGTTATGGAATACGAAAAATATTGGAAGTTTTAAGATGATGTATTTGAGTGGAAAATTGTTTTTTTTTTGTGAATATTGTTAACATGGCACAATTGCACTGTCCAATGTTTCGGGTTTCTTTATACTGTTGTGCATATTATTTTTTTACCCTAAATTTTGTCCCACTGCTGGGCAAAGGCCTTCTCTAATTTTTTCCAAACCTTCCCTGTCTTGTGCGATCTCTGGCCATGTTGGCCCTGCAAATGTTACAAAATGTTTGTTAATGTTGTGCATATACAGGACTGTTACCATGAATTCAGCATATGATGCTCTATGATTCACAGAGACAACCGTATTAATTTCAAATTAATATTGTTCTGTCAATATTAAGCCCAGCGAACCATCGAATACATCTTTCTTCAAGTAAGTTCACATAATATTTACTTCAATAATATATTTTCGCCATTCCCCCCATAATAATACCAGTAACTCAACAAATGCCAGGTGTTTATCATTAAAATATTTCAGTTGCAACGCTCAAACGACTCCAGTGCGCATGAACGGGTCCCGTCCGACGCGTCGAAGATTTTATACCAACGAGTATTTTCTATGTAATAAAATTGTTTGCAGATAGTGTGGACCTGGGTGAAAATGAGATATTACCTTTGCTAAAAAATGAAGTAAAGTCAAATTAATAACCAGCTTAAACTATCCGTATATTCAAATTACAACTGTATTTTTTTGATAGTTGTTTATAACGGCAAAAACTTGTCAAAATGTAGGGAAATTAGAAGTATTTTTGACAGATTGAGACTGAGATCAGACTGTGAACGTTCTTAAAATTACGAGAATGGCCCCTCTCGTTGTCAGACTTTCGGGCTTCTGACTACCCGTAACGACTGTCAAAGATCCACGAATGACCGCCGAGACCAACGGCTTAACGTGGTTGGCTTTATGTAAAATGGCTTTATTTGCTTCAAAACCAATTGGCCTGCTGTTCTTTTCATGGTTACTCAGTTATTAAGTTCAACACGGATAACTAAAACGGATAACTAAAGGTTATTGCTATCTAACCATGGTTAGGTAGTGTAGGTAACAATGCAAATTAGGGATTTTATCAAGGAAAATAATACAGCTTGACGAATGAGCTATACTCCATTCGGAATAAGATTAGACAATTAAACAAACCTTTTTTACAGTCCGTTCAACCGATTTTAACTTCTATTCCGAAGGCATAAGGATGGCATTAAAAGCAAAAAAGTGGTTACAATACCAACTATTTACTGCAGCTACCATTTGTCATGCCACCAACGCAATAGAAGTCAAAATCGGTAGAACGGACTGTAAAAAAGGTTTGTTTTAGTGTCAAATCTTATTCCGAATGGAGTATAGTTTCATGTGACGGGAGGTCCAGACTGACGTAACATCCATCCATTCCAGTCCATGACTTATTCATGAAACGAGGCCAGGGTAAACACCAGTAAACTGTACCAAATCCAAATACGGTTAACATGCTAGTTATGATCTATAACAGCCATGTACTTACTGATATCGGTGAAGGAAAATATCAGATCAACCTACATATATCTATACACTAGGAAATAATAGAGCCGAAAAGTTTGTTTGTTTGAACGAACGCGCTAATGTCTAGAACTCCTAAGGGGTTTTTTTTTTTTGCATTTGATAGCCCAACTCTTGAGTAAGGCTATAAGCTATTTAACATCACGACATGACCCTTAGGAGCTGAACAAAAAGAAAAAAAAGTAATAGATGACGATTCGATGCGACGTATAATTACCTACAGCTAGGTTACAATATGGTATTTGCTAGTGAGCCCCAAACTAGACAGTTAGTCTGTATCTTGGGGCTCGGAGTACGAATTCCAGAGTGGAGACTAGAGAGGTGATTTCAGGTATGATATGGTGCGTGTGTATGTGTGATGTTTGTGTAGGTACAGCACAATGTTGATTCGTATATTGCCGGGACTCGTTTGTTTTTTTTTCCAGCCAGTAACTTCACAACAGTATGTAACTTCTAAACTACCTATAGGTCAAAGAGAAAAATACTGAAAGGAACTATAAGCTCAATGCTATAGAAAACAAAAGTGACACTAGCTAAAAAAAGTAATTCTGTGCTTATACCAATTTATTTAGAGTCGGCACAAAATGTTTTTTTTTTCTATACTTCTCTATTAGTCGTCATTTTGCTAGTCACCCCTTGCTTGCCATTATCATCATCACACTATAGCAGTCCCTGCTGGACATAGGCCTCTCCTATTGCATGCCGTTCAACTCGATTTTCGGCCACTCTCATCCAGCTGTTACCAGCCATCCATCTTCTATTGCTTCCCATATCATCTCTCATTCTTTGGTCTAAGTATTTACTAACAAATGTGACAAGTTCAAAGTCTTCGCATCATCTACGTCCCAACAAACACAATTTTATTATGCGGTCTCTCTTTTTAACGCAATATCGAGTATTTCAAGTTGGTTCCTTTTGAATTTTTTTCGAGTGTGAAATTCGCTTTCATTCCATTTACTTGCGACTTAATGAAATTTTCGATACAGATCGTTCGAGGGGACTAATACTGCGGCTTTTATTAAAAAATATATTAATCATGTTAATTTATGCAATTAATTTTTAAGCTTTATTCCGATTGAAAATTTATTATATAAAATGCGTATTCAAGTAGGAAAATCAAAGACATTCGATGTTATTAATCTTCTCCTAAATTCTATAAATAATCTATTGTTTATGAATGTTACTCAGTATTTGATTATTTATTTAAAATAAGCTCACCAACAGCACTATCACTTACAATTCAAATTAATTAACATCTAAAATTGACATTTTAGTAACCATGCAAATATCAGAAGGCCAATTCTCGTAATTTAAAACGTTCAAAATCTAGTCGCAGTCTCATCTCGGCGACAAACAAATGTCAAAAACTTGTCAAAATGTGGGAAGTTTGAGGTATTTTTGACAGATTGAGACTGAGATCAGACTGTGAACATTCTTAAAATTACAAGAATTTTACCCCCAGGTATGCATGAACATTGACATATGAATATTGGAGGCAAAGAATAAAAAAATAATTGTTTTTAGTAGAACTAAATCTAGGACACTACAAAATGAACCAATTTGAGCTACATAGAAGCGCTTTGTGTAAATAGGGAACGTCTGTATGAAGCGAAACTCATGAAGAAAATATCAATAGGTCTGTCAATCCGTCAAGTTGGAACTTTAATTATATAGTCTTGCCGTACGTGTTAGGGGGCTATTAAATATGGTATTAATTTTTTTACTACTATGCAACATTAACCCCCCTTCACCCCACCAAAATTTTATTATTTATTTATTTCCTTAAAATGAGAATAGACACTCTTTAAGGGCTTCTAATAGTTCAAAGTGAATACTGTAGCACTGTTGAAACTACAGCCATTAATGCTTAGACAATTTTCGCAATCTGACGTAGTACAGGCCCTTAACCATGCTCAATCCAAACAAAATTCTCGATATGAAATTGAAAATATCACAAAATATTTTTAATTATTTTTCTGTAGGTACCTACCTATCGAGTATCAAACCGCCTAAAGCTAGATTCATTTATTAAAAGCAGGGGTGACCAACGCTCCTAGCACCCCTGCCTAGTAATCTTACAATGTCCCGGGGCAATCGATTTCCTTTGTAGATTGAAATGGTAAACAAAGATATTGGCAATTTTTGTCATTTCTTCTATTATGAGAACTTCCTTTACTTTTATATGGCGGATATTAACAGACTATTTGAAGTTTTGGATTTTTATGAAGTTCTCCTTTTTTTTTGGATTTTTTAAAGACGACGCATAGACAAGTCAAAGGCGTGATTTGGATTGTTGATGGAAACTTAAATATTTTGTTGAGCTGGTTCGAGGTCGTAGGTTGGAACCCACACAGGTGCTTTACTTTGTGTAAATTATTCCATCATTGCTCTCATAACGGTGAAGGAAAACATCGTGAGGAAACCGGCATGTCCTAGAACAAAAAATTCCAAGACATGTGATATCTACCAACCCGCACAGGGCCCGCGTGGTGAAAAATTCTTCTCTATCTTCACTTTTTTCTTCTTAATCTGCTTAGGGCTGATTTCTCCAACGCCAGATAACTTTTATTCGAGGAATAAAATTGACGTTTCACAGTTTTTGTATAAAATAACTGTCAAAATTTCAAAATTATTCCTCGAATAAAGTTATCAGATGATTGAAAAATCAGCCCTTAATCTATTTAAAGATAAATAAAATGAAATTCTGTTTAAACCAAATGATAATGTCCTGTCCACAAAAGCCACTAACAGAGTTGAAATAGAATTGTAAAGTAAATCATCATCTGCCTAGCCTTTTCCCAACTATGTTGGGGTCGGCTTCCAGTCTAACCGGATGCAGCTGAATAACAGTATTTTACATGGAGCGACTGCCTATCTGACCTCCACAACCCAGTGACTGGGTAATACGATACCCCTTTGTAAGACTGGTTGTCAGACTTTCGGGCTACTGACGACCCATAACGACTGTCAAAGATCCACGAATGACAGCTGGGACCAACGGCTTAACGTGCTTTCTGAGGCACGGAGGGTCTTGGTTTGTGAAAATGGCCACCCATCCACGGACCAACCGCAGCAAGCGTAACTTAATCTGATCGATCGACCCGTACGGCTGTTATTACTTAGCCACAAGCCCCTCAGAATTGTAAGGTAAATAATGGTATATAATTTAATGTCAAATAATGAGAAGATTATATCAAAGCAGTACTGCTTTGATATAATCTTCTCATTATTGCATGCATCTATACAGATGCCAGCACGTCAAGCTACTACAATCTGTCAAATTTATTTAATTGATTTTCAACTTTATAGATAAAGAATTAAGGTTCAAGGTTGATTGGGAAAATTTGACAGTTTCGGGTAGCTTGTTGTCCTGGCGTTTGTACTTAAGTAGAACAAAAATAACATCGTAATTTGGGAGCAGTTAATAGACATTTTACACAGCTATCACGTTAATGAGGTACCAGGGAAGCCACATGTGCAGAAGGAATTATTGCCAAACTTCCTTATCTTCAATGTAGTCTTTAATTTTATAATATAAGTACTTTTTTTAAGGACACGTTTGATGTGGGTTTTGAACTTTCCATCGCTACTTCCAACCGACTTTGGCAACTAGTTATAAAAGCGGATACTGTTTATAAGAAATTACTTGCTTTTAGTTAATCTAAAGGACAATGCTCATGGATGTATGGAACCCCGTACCATGCTGCATCCAAGTCAAAGTTTTTATTTTATAGACTAGTCTTATGATATTAACTCCTACAAAAGTTTTTTTTTGTAAACAAAACCCGGGTTTCAGAGATTTTTAAAAAAAATCGAAGTAACCTGAAAACTAGATATGTACTTTATTTTGTTTGACATGTCATACACGAACGGTCATTATTGCTCTAAAAAATTGATAATCGTTTAAATAACAATTCTATTCTATTTTATTCTCGTTATTTTTAATTACCTAATGTAGAATCGGCAAAGTATGTTTCTTTACATGTTTTATGAAAGACGTGAGCATGACACTTTCAAAATTCAAAATTATATTAATCATATCATTTGAAACCGAACGTCATGTAAAAGGAACAACAAAATCAACACTTTTTTGATTGAAATTAAATTCCGTAAGTAATGTCGTAAAAAATTATGAAAATAATGACTATAATATTTTGATCTTGATGCATGAGACTTTTTGGTACGACTTTTGATCATTGTCCTTTGGGTACTACAGCAAGCAACCCCAAAAAAAACCGGAACACGCGAAATAATTAAAAAGTCAACCCAAATCCCAAATAAGGAAAACAATAGGTCCCAAATTACAATGTACTACATCCAATTATGGTAGCAACAAATAAGGAGGTGGAATGAGAGGCAATCCCCGGACTAAACAGCGGAACCAATTTCGAGCTCATCCGTGTTTGTCAAAGTGCTTCCTTCGCGGCTACCAAGGATTTACGATGGAAATAAGTTTATGTTAAGTAGATTTGTGAATGCTTTCGGTTAGAGAGAAAGAAAGGAAATACATTTATTTGCAGCAAACATGACGCATAAAAAAGAACACAAACACAAAAAAATAAACAAGTTGGGGGTAAACATGCGTCACATCCACGCAAAACGGCCATCGCTCAGCAAGGGCGGTTAAGTTCATGTAGTGGATAGTAGAGATGGGATTAAAAGCGTGGTGTGGTCTGGTGCGGTGGTGGCGTAGTGGTATCGACCCCGACTTACAAGTTATAGGTTGTGTGTTCAAACCCAGGCAGGCACTTTACTTTGTGTATTTAATTTTGTCACCACAGCTCTAAAAAACGGTGAAAGAAAACCTCGTGAGGGAACTGGCATGTCCTGGAACCAAAAAAAAATTAATAATTGTGACATCCAGCAATCCGTACTGGGCCGCTGTGGTGGATTATGGCCCACTCCCTCTCACAAGAAGAGGCCTGTGTCCCAGCATTAGGAACATTATAGTCTGATTATGTATTAATATTTTGTTAGTTTCATCCAAGTCCTTATATTATGTTGTTGCTTGTATTCAAACTCGAAGGAGGAATCGATTGTCGAAAAACGATTAGAACTCCAATCGAGAAAGCTTAGTAACCGCTAAAACTAAGGTACGGGAAGCCGTCACCCAACGCAAAGCTCTTTGAAACTAAAAACCGGAAATTGCGTCGCGTCGCGTTGTCTTCCTTCAATGCCTAGACGCTGAACGTCTTCATTAGCGGCATAAATTAAAACGCTTTGCGACGATAAGGGGCGGGAATATTTCGTACAGTTATTGCTTTGGTACTATTCATTGTGGTTGTGGTTGAGGCTTAACTTAGTTGTGTGTCTTGATGTTGGGATGTCTTTTCTTTTTTATTTTGTACTATTATTATTTTGTAGCGGCAGGCGCTTTACTTTGTGTAAAAAATTTCATCAGCACTGCTCGCAAAACGGTGAAGGTTAATATTTTTTTATTATTTCCAACACAAGTACCATTACAGGTTACCGGTAGCGTGGTCTTAAACAATATTTTTTCCATTACAGCTTATCATATGTAAAGTATTTTTTGTAAACTCATTCAGAGAACAGGTAAAAAAATCCACCCTTTCCGCGGTTTCGATACACTTAAGTGTATGCAAGGGAACAGGCAAGTGGAAACCGGCAAGGAACCGGCATATCGCGAGAAAACCGGCAAGTCCTAGAACCTATAATGTTCCCACTGCTGGGACACAGGCCTCCTCTCTTCGAGAGCGAGTGGACTGTAATCTACCACGCGAGCCCAGTGCGGGTTGGTAGATGTCACGTACCTTCGAATCTTTGTAACTAATTAATTATCTTTTCCCTGTCTTAGTCATACATACATCGACAGATCTATGTAAATACTGCTACACAACAAGACTAGATTCCTTGACATACTACACCATCTAAGCAGTAACACATTAACTACTTTTCTTAACACCACAAAACTCCAGAAAAACACCACTTCAAAAATAAAAGCACGAAGAAAAATAACTAAACCTCCCTAACACTTCCAGTTACACCAATTAACATACAGCCAGGAACAAAATGAATGAAAAGGGAAGAAAAACGTTGCGTTCCAACAATTTTTGCAAGCAAAGTGCAATATTCCATCTATTCTTAAAACAAACAGCGAGCGCGGAATGGAATTAAAATTTCCATCAGAATTGTTTGTGTAGGCTAGACAGGAGATGGCGAGGGAAATATGACGTCACAACGTGGTAGTACATCAATGTCAGTGGTGGTATAAGTAGGTAGGATGTGGCTGTTTGCTGGGGAAAGTTCAAAGTGTCTATTACCGTCGTATACAGCAATTTATAAGATTAATATGTACATTACCAGACACAATAGAAGATTTTTACGGCTAATAGCCGTTCAGTGTCCCAGATGTTAAGGTGTCAATCCGAAAAAAGGCCGATAGTGATTTTGGAATCTCCTATTTTACAAGAATATTTACTAGCTGAAGAGATTAATATAAAAACCAGAGATGTCCAATCTTCTTGCTATAAAAAAAATACAGACTCCAGTCCCATGTTGGCAGAAGCAAGAAAACCTGCTCAGATTAAGATTCATAGACGACTCCGCCTTGGAGTGTAAATGTGGCATTGTTCCACAAACGATGGGACACTTAATATCGTGTCCTGCGTGTCCTGTCAGCTGCACGTTACAGGAGCTGATGGACGATGGTGATGGCGCCAAACAAGTAACCGAATTCTGGGCCGAGTCCGTTTAAATTGGTATCGACACGTTTAGAAGAAGAAGAAGAAGACCTGAAAGCGAATTCCCGTAATTAAAAACGTTCAAAATATAGTCGCAATCTCATCTCAACGACAATCAAATGTCAAAAACTTGTCAAAATGTAGGGAAATTAGAGGTATTTTTGACAGATTGAGACTGAGATCAGACTGTGTACGTTCTTAAAATTACGAGAATTGCCCTTCAGTATACCTAATTCAATATTTTCGACCTAAATCAGAAAGTCTGCCCTCACGATTAGCAGCTGCACTAACACGTGCTCAACCAATCAGACCAGAACGATCTATCTAAAGCATAATAGTCTCTATTATATTATACTATTTCTGTTCCAAATCATATCAGCTACGTATCTTTCCAAGGAAAACCGTTTTATCAATCGAGGGTAATTGACTGATTTATCGAAAGGTTAGGCCCAACCCACTTCCTGACACGCAATATTGTACCAATAGATTGGCCACGAATAGAGGGGCTCGAGGCTAAATAATAACAGCCGCACTGGCCGATCTTCCAAGTTAAGCAACGCTTGCCGAGATCGGTCTGTGGCTGGGTGACATATCGAGACCTCCGTGCCTCACAGTTGCTCCTGGCTGTAATTCCTAGATCTTTGATAGTCGTTACGGGTAGTCAGAAACCCGAAAGTCTGACAACCAGTCTTGTCAAGGGTTATTTTGTTATCCAGTTGTGGAAGTTAGATAAGTAGTTGCTCCATGTAAAATACTGGTATTCAGCTGCATCCAGCTAGACTAGGAGCCAAACCTAACGTAGTTGGATAATGGCGATGATGAGATCGGCCACAAAATATTGGTCACGAAACAAACTATCCAGTTCTAAGAAAAAAAAAAATACTCCAAGACTCGTCAAAGTTTTAATGAAATTAGTTCTCAAGCTAGAAAATAGCACAATTTTAAAACTTGCAATGAGACCACCCTTTAAGTTGGCGACGACAGCCAACTACTGTTCTTTAGGATGAATTTTGCATTTTCTAGTCTTCGTGTTTTCATCTGCTAAGTTTTCTGGGAGAAATAATGTGTTGAGCAATTCTGAGCTTAGTGTTTGGTGTTCTGACAGATGTTTACGTGAAACGGTGAGACTTTAGCATTTTTAATTCTCATAAGATGTCTGAGTAAGGTGCATGATGCTGAATGCACCATGGTGATGATGGGTGCATGGTGCTACCATTGTGTCATGTCGTTTAGTTGAAATAGGTTTTATATTTTCTTTTCTTTTATATACATAGATTCCTTGACATTTTCTGAATGTGAAAACGTGTATGACTTGTAGACTCATAGATGATTCGATTTGTTGACGGTTTTCCATATTGTTAAGTACCATAGTACCATTACCTATTAACAGTATAATTTGAAGACATTGTAAAATCCAATTATTTTTAAAACAATAACCGTGGAGTTTCTTGCCAGCTCTTCTACATAGGAAACGACCAATTGAAACCGTGCACCTAGCTTCAGATGTTTCATAAGTGCCCGTGTAGGTTTATGTGAAATCACATATTCTCCACTAACTACTTACTGATAACAGTAATGTGATCATTCTTGTCATCGATTAGCATTTATTAGTTGGTATTGCTATTATTTTGCTATTAGTTCATAGAATTGTAGATCGTGGAATCTGACCCATGTTTTAGACAATAATCTATACATATACCTTTCCCAATGACATGACCTAAACATAAACAGCCTATAATGTTCCCACTGCAGGGACACAGGCCTCCTCTCTGTGAGAGGGAGTGGGCTGTAATCCACCACGCGGGCCCAGTGCGGGTTGGTGGATGACACATGTCTTAGAATATTTGGTTCTAGGACATGCCGGTTTCCTCAGGATGTTTTCCTTCACCGTTTTGAGAGCAAAGGTGATGAAATAATTGAGTTGCTTCATTGTCAATTATTTCCCTTAAAACAGATAAAAAAACGCAACAAAAATACCATGTAAAAAAGCGTGCCAAATTAAAACAATCGCAGGAAAGTGCCGCAAAGAGATAATCGTGCAGTTACACCGCTATCTGAAACATCGCAATTTGCGTAAACAGCTCTCTCGTGCTGTATCCAACGTTTTGCCACTTACTTCCTGACTTGGGGCCGAAATATGTAGGTATTATATTGTTCTAATGTCCGCTCAACTGCGGTGAGATGATCGTAGCCTAGTTTGGGGTAAAAATAAATAAGTTCTTTATAAATTTAATGGCACCGGATAGCCTTTAACAGAAGTGGTCATACATCCACCCACATTTTGCCAGCAATGTTTAAGTCCTATGTAATAGGGAGCGAGCCTGTAGCGGTATCTACAACGCCACATGCGAACAACGCGTCATACTGACGTCACGCAAATCCTGCATCTCGCAAGCAGAGTTTACCGCGCAATTAGCATACATACAAACTTCCTGACATCAGTCGTTGGGCAATCGCCCGCCAGACACAACACCGGTCTGGTCGCAGGATCCTCCCTTTTCTATAGAGTATGAGTGAACTTTACACCCTGTTCCTCATACCTCTAAACTTATTGCCTGGCACAAATCCAGACCCGGACTGCTACTGAGAAATTCTAGCTATAAAAACCCAATAACACTATGCCCGACCCGGGATTAGAACCTAGGACCTCATGCTCAGCAGTAGTGCTTGCGATCGCAAGGTCAACGAGGCGACAACGACCAAAATTTACATTCTTCACAAAACATACGCTAAATAAACCCCGTATTTTCCTGTAAACTAATTCTTATCGTTCAAGAATCTCATTAGTTCACAAAACCGTGAAATAATAAAAAAGATGCCGTTCATAAAAACGTTAAATCAACAAGAACAAAAACTACATTAGCATACATTACATTGAGAATGCAGAGTTTTCCAGAACAATGGAGTCTCCAAAGTAATTTTCTTTTCTTTTAAAACTGCATTTTAAATGTATTAAAAGTAACATTACTCGGGAAAATAGCTCGGAAATACGTTTTAGAAAATGTTACTTATTAAGTTTTTTAATTAACATTGTAATTACGTTAGTTTCACGTTTAGTTTTAGTTGTTAACGGGGAATTTGCATAGGATTGTAGTTCGTTCGTTTATGTTCACATTGATACGTTCTTTTTTGCTGACTGATTTTGCATACCATAGCACAGTTGTTGTTGTTCAGCTCAAAATCTCATTATATAAGTATGATCACATTATTCACTCAATATCAATTCGATCCAGCCTGTCCCTTTGCTGCCCTCTCCCAGCGACGCCCTAAGCCGAGGTCCGTACCCCACAGGGGGTGCCCTTAGCGCGCAAGTGTAAGTAGTCACGACCTCTCAAGGTCAACTACGAGATGCCATTTAAAAAAAAAAAAAACACTCAATGTAGTGTAGCGGCTACGGGGTCACGCCGTAGCCGCTACGATATTAGAGGCCCTAGCGCGAACGTGCGACATAAACGTAACGTATATTCATTCGATTTCTTTTTAATTGAAAATATTATTATCCGCATTTTGTTTTTTTTGGGACAGTCACAATTGATATGAATAAAATCTTAAAACTAAGTGAATATAATGCGCGAGTATTTTCAATTTTAAAATCGTACGAGAACACGTAAAATTCCGCGCGTTCGTACTCAAAGCTACGCTGCTGTAGCTTGTTTATAATTGTATCAGGTTGTTGCACTTTAATTAAGCGAAATTCTATTCTATTAATACATTCAAAGGGATATGATGTTATATTATTTAAAACATACAAAATGCGATCTTATTGTAGGGTGTGAAAACTTTGATACACGATACATATGTATATTATGTACATCATCAGCTTTGTACGTATATGTATACTAACTTCTGCCTGCGACTTCGTCCGCGTGGAATTTCTCGTTCCCCCGACCCAACCCGTCATATCGCATCGCATCGCCTGCCCGCGCTATCACTTCGTTTTCGCTTAACGTACTTTCTTACTTTTTGCTCAGCGCCTAAGGATCAAAGAGTGGTGTATTACACCGTTAATTTTTAATCGTTTTAATCCTTAAATCGTGAAAAAAAATCAGTTGATCCATAGATGTATGTTCGCATAACTCGACTTTGTATGGATCAACAGATTTTTTTTTTCACGATTTCAGGGTTTGTCCCGGAATAAAAGTTGTTCATAATGATGAGTACAATGACCCATTTTAAGGATTAAAACGATCAAAATTTAACGGTGTATAGCCTATAGCCTTTCTCAAGAATTGGGCTATTAAATGCAAAAATAACTTTTAAAATCCGACGATTAGCGCGTTCAAGCAGACAAACAAACAAACAAACTCTTCAGCATTATTATTAGTAGAGATAGCTAGCGTTCTTGGAATTCCAATAACCAATACATGTATTGGAATTCTGCGAACATGAATATTAAGTTTACACAGTCCTAATATAGCTAGTAATCGATGTTATGTACTTACTTTTGAATAATGATGTAACTCATAGCCAACTATCGATATGGTTACAACCTTTTTAAGACCTATTTTTAAATTTTGAAACGGCGTTATTAAAAAAAAAAAAGTGTGAGGTCGGGGGACCCCCGGCAGGAACGAAGTTCAAAAAGAAAATCCAAGATGGTGGCTGCAAGGACACAACTTCAGAGTCAAATAACAAAGCAATCAAGTGCGAGTCGGACTCGCAAACGAAGAGTTCCATACCACCGTACAATAATTAACAATATTTTCTAAAAACGCCGAAAAGAACACAGTTTCTTGTCCCACCCTTTAATTTTTAACCTTATGTTATTTATATTATTATTTATTCTTACAGCGGCTATAGTAGTACACACTCTGTGAAAATTTCAAATGTCTGCCTATTACGGTTCAAAAGATACATGCCTATAACAGATGGACAGACAGCGGACCCTCAGTAATAAGGTCCCGTTGACACCCTATGGGTACAAATCCATAAAAACAACTTAAAAATTGAAGAAGCAATATACAGCCATACTGCAAGATGACATATACGATCATCATATTCCACTATCAACATAAACGAAAGAGCCAGTAAATAATAAAATTACTTTTGTTTTCATAATGTCGGAAAACTTTATGCTGGATTTGTTTGAGCGAGTCCGTGAATTGTTATTAAAATTCGTACCGACGCTGCTGAAGTTTTTACGTTAAAAGGATTGGATGTAAAAAGGTTAGAATAGTGCTCGTTTTGTGAAGTCTAGGTACTGGTATGAGAGCATATTAATAAGGGAATGGGAACAACGTAGATAGTTTAACTGGGTGTTTGCATGTGGGATTTTTGTGCAAACGCTCGCGCAGTTTGAGAGAATTTGAATTTGTTTTTGAAGTACTTTTTTGGAAAACCATTGATGTTGGAAACTTAATGATAAACGGAAAGGTGGCTTTTAAATGGGATTGATCTGAAAATAGTACACAGATAATTAAGCCTTATTTATAATGCAATTTTGTTTACAATAAAAATATGTAGGTATTTTTCTATGTCGCCTGAAAATAAATGATTTATTTATTCTTATTGAACATTTTCTTCCATTTATCAATTAGTAAACCTTTGTAGAACGTTACTTTTACGTTAAATTGTGACTCCATAAGTTACAATTTATCTAAATAAAAACCTTAGCAGCGGTATTACTATCGTTAATGGTCTATCGCTATTGGTACCACTATCGTTAATGTTACCGAAATGTACAAAATGCCTAATTTTCTGCAAAGCCATCTACTTAAAACTAAAAAAAAAACTGGCTACAATTTGAGATGGCGAAATGAGGGTGTACTAAAGTGTTCAGGATAAAGCGGGAGGAAACGCCAGGGTGTCACCACTGTGGGGATCGCCCGGAGGACACGGTGGAGCATACGGTGGAGGTCTGCCCGGCTTGGGCGGGGCCCCGTCGTGTCCTCGTCGCGGCGATCAGCGGCGGCGACCTCTCGCGTCCGGCCCTCATACAGGCCATGGTACGGAGCGAGAGTGAATGGGAGGCCGTCACCTCCTTTTGCGAAGCAGTAATGCTCGCGAAGGAGGAGGCGGAGCGCGCGAGGGAGAGGCAATCGCTGCACCCTCGCGCGCCTAGCCGCCGCAGGAGACGCCCTGGACGGGAGTCAACAGCCGACTACCGGCCACCGTAGGCGCGGGCTTGCGGGCGGCGAGCTATGGGCAGCTCGCCGCCCGGTAAGGACCAGGCCCGGGTCGACGGCGCGTTGTGTTCCACGCGCGCCTCTCAAAGAGCTGTCAGCAAGAACTGACGGGGTCCGCTAGGGCCGATGCCGCCGGGGCTGCGGGTTGTTCGAAAGAGATACCGTGGCCCCTGGCACAGGCAACTGAAGGAACACGGGTGGGTTTTAGTCAGTAAAAGTCTGACACTCCCTTCTGCTCCGCCCAGAGCGGGAGGAGTCATTTGATGACTTCCCACCCAGAAAAAAAAAAAAAAAAGGTTGTACTAAAGTTGTCAAAAAATAAAAAGCCCGTTTTGACATGGACAGTTCTAGTAGTTAATAAAGATCAAATTTGCAAAACACGTATTCGTTTGTATGAAACTGACAGGTGTCAAGAACGCATTCCCAAATGTTGAAACGGGCCTTTTATTTTTTGACAACGTTATAGGTATACCTCTGACTGGATTTCAGCGATTATAGGCATGATTTTACGTTATTAATTTAGGATGCTCTTATACAATATTCTTTTAGGAAATAGTATCTTCCCATAAAAAAATCAGAAATGTCATATTCTCCTCCCAGACTTCACCCACTTAAACACACTTCGAACTTCAACATCCCCCCAACTAATTAGCAAGACCTACATTTAAATACCGGGAAACTTTTAACATCTCAGGGCGAGAAACTAAAACTCGAACGTGACCTACTCTGGGTTTCCTCCACATAATCTGCATTCCTGGAAGTATTTCTCTGGACCTTTGCTTGACATGTCAAAAGGAGACCACTTTTATTTTTCGCTAAGAATTACGTCTTATTCTGTTGGCATGTTATTGCGAATGTTTTTATGCAGAATGTTGATGTTTTTGGGTTAATAAAATGTTTTGTGTGATTTATTATATTGTGTTTCAGTTCGTGTCCATAAACTGACATACTTTTTATGTATAACCAGAACCGATCGCGTAACACACGAGCCATAACAATCTGAATGATTTTGAAGGATATTGCTAATCCATTGCTTCATAATATGTTCGAAAAAAATTCTGTTCAACAACGTACATAACGCAATGAATGTCGCTGAACTGTCAAAATGAAAATTATTGCTACTGTGTACGCAATTATCCCGCAGATGAGTGAAAATTTGATAAGAACTAAATTTGTTATTATGCAATGATATCAGTTATATTCTTTGTACTGTACTTTCTTTTATATTCTCAATAACTACCTACCTATAATTATGATTGGCATAGAAATCGTACCTCAAATAATTCCCATTTTACTTTCCTAAAAATAATATTGAACACTCTAATACAGGGTGGCAGGCACATCGACGCGCAAACTATAACCATGGATTCAGCACAGAGTTTAGACTCCATAGCGCCAAAATTTTTCGTCGGTTATTAAAAAAAAATATTGCTGTTCCATACATTTTGACCGCGTAGGTATTTCACTTTTCTATGAAACAGAAGATGTTTTTTTGATAACCGACGAAAAATTTCGACGCTATGGGGTCTAGTATCATGTGCTGAATCCATGGATACAGTTTGCGCGTCGATGTCCCTGCCACCCTGTATAGGGAACGTGCCTTTTTTTGTGAACTCAAATAATTCCTATTTTGAGGTACTTCTTCGTGTCGCTGGCACGACTGTATTTTTAATCTTGTTTTCCCAAAACTTTGCCACTTCCACGGCGTTGTCGGTGGCAGTACAGAGGTCACTTTGACTGCATGTTTTGGGACATAGAGGACAGGATAGGAGGTCGAGCATGGTTTGAGACATGGCTCCACAATCACACCCTACTGCCGTTCCGTCAAGGTAGCTCCACTTTACCAGGTTGGACTTACATCTTCCCACTTTGAGGTACTAAAATTACTAACTTCTATTCAAACTAATGTTTCAGATTTATGATAATTCAAGTTAAACAAATATCAACTTTATTATAATGTAAATTAAGTTGATTTCAGAGTGACTAGCACTATTGAAAAAGTTATAAAAATATTTGAAGTTGTAGCGTAAACTGAACTTTGTTGTGTAGGAATTAAAGTTATTTTTCCATAAACTCATATTTGCTTACATTTTTGGCAAATACATCGTGAATGCAGATTAAATACCCAAGTTACTGTGAACAACTAAGATGGCGCTCGCCGGGCGCAGCCGCACCGCTTGTTTCACTTGGTCGGTTCGCGCGCGTTGCTCTAGCATAAAGTTCTAACATAAAAATAACCATTTGGTCAGGGTGCCCCAGCTTAGTAACTGCGACCAATTCGGCTCACGCATAGTTCCTGTTTGGTCTTGGTACCTTGGCTTAGTTACTGCGATTAACTGTGAGAACACTGCAGAAAGTTAAGAAAAGACGACGATTTATTTTAAAAACTGTCCAGGTTTCAAGATTTTATTTGACCACTTTGTCGGCGTGATTAATGTGTATATCTATGCCAAATTATAGCTTTCTAGTACTAAGAGTATCTGAGCTAAGCTGCGGATGGACAGACGGACATGTCGAAACTATAAAGGTTCCTTGTTGACTACGGAACCCTAAAAATGTGCATCAAAATGTTTTAAGAGGTTCATTAATTTAAAAAAAGCGTTCATCATCAGAAAGTCCCTAAGTTTTTAGAGGATCACGTAAATATTTCTCTCGATAGTTGATGGCAAAAAGTCTAAGGGCCGACATACACGGACTGTTTACTGCATAGTGAACTACAGTCTTCTACGTACACACATACACGGAACCGCTCGAGCAGTTGCAACTGCTTCGGGCGGTCGTGCGGTCAAGCAGTCGCCAGGCATACACTGACTGCTCGAGCTGTCGGCTGCTCTCGCGCAGTTACCTCCGCTCGCGCTCTTCATTCCACATTGCGCGCGCTTCCCGCACGCACGCTTTTTGTTTTGTTTCTTGAGCAAAATGGACGACGTAGATTGTGACACGCTGATTTGAATGACGAGAAGTTATCAATGGCAGCTTCAAGCTGTTGACTATGACTGCAAGAGCGATCCGTCTATGTTGATCAATCGCTAACTGCTCGAGCAGTCCGTGTATGTCGGCCTTTAGGCCTCATTTACGGAGACGCGGGGCGTTACGCGTTGTGCGGCGCGGCCCGCACTGAATTCAAACATATGGCGTTGTATGAGTGCTTTTACGGAGAAGCGATTTTAGACGCGTTTGCTTGAAATGGAGCGTTTTTTGCGGCCGAGCCCGCGGCTGGCACCGCCGCGTCTCACGCGGCGTTTATCGCAGCGGCGCACGCAGCGGCAATGCTCGATGAAGCGATTCCCGCGGCGGAATCTTCTGCCAGTCATATTTGGAAATTTCAGAACGCAGACGTAGTCACCGTCACAATGGAGTACGATATGATCGATTTTTAGAAAACTGATCGGTTTGATTTAGTATCCCGCGTGCGCCGCAGCGTTGCCCGCCGCGTGCTTTGCTACACGTTTAAGGATTCGCCGCGGGCGCAGCGGCGGGCACCGCCACGCTTCCCGCCCCGCGTCTCTATGAACAACGTCTTATATTGCCATACGTTTGTGTTTACGCGTGCGATGATAAGTGCTGCTTGACGCGCCGCCGCTCCGTAAACAGAAAAATCGTACGACGCGCCGCGAGACGCCACGCCGCACGCGACGCGCGACGCCCCGCGTCTCCGTAAATGAGGCCTTAGAGTGTCTTTACGAGCTACAATGCTGCTAAAGCATCACAATAGATTACCAGATTTCTCTCAACATTAGGCTATCGTCACACATTGACCCTAATCACATTTCTCTTTACCCGAAGTCTCACAAAACGTACCCCATATCTGCCTTCCCAAATACATAATTACTTCCAGCCTTGCATGTAAGACCAATCTGACCGTCAAGTCAAAACTTGGCAGCTTAAGCCCGAATCTTGGCACGTTGTCAGACTGTCCTGCCTAGTAATTTGAACTGGATTGAAATGTAAATGTAATTAAATGCAAATGTATTCAATTAATTGGGTGTTATAGCGAACCATTGAGGGTTGGTTTGACTTCCATTAATTAACTGATGTGTTGTTCTAGACTTGGTGTTGTAGACCGAAGCTTTGGTTGTAAAATCTGAGTTTTAAAGGTAAAAAATATTGAGAAACTGCCTACCCCCATGGGAAGAAGGCGTGACTTTATGTGTGTATGTAAAATATTAAGTTATATGTTATTGCATTATGTTCGATTCTATTAATTAAGAAAAGACAATGACCAAAAGTCGTACCAAAAAGTCTCATGCATCAAGATCAAAATATTATAGTAATTATTTTCATAATTTTTTACGAAGTTACGCGTCGGAAATTTGATTTTTGAACAGGGAATTTAATTTAAAGTAAAAAGTGTTGATTTTGTTATTTTCCCTTTACATGACGTTCCGTTTCAAATCTCCGTAAATCTCCGAAATACAGGATTTGCTTACAAAAAAAACTTTTGTAGGAGTTAATATGATAAGAGTAGTCTATAAAAAACAAAGTTCGACTTTGATGCAGCATGGTACGGGATTCCATACATCCATGAGCATTGTCCTTTCATATCTCACCATAGCAACCGAGAAAATTATCCGAGAATAGTATGGAAAAACAATTGTTTTAAATTGAAGAAACAAGACAACTTTCAAGAGTGATGAAGGTCAAAGTCCAATCATTTATTTCAAATAAAATAAAAGATAAAAAGAAAATATAATAACATAAAAAACACTTTATAACGTCAAAATTTACAAAAAAAAAAAAACTAGATTAGATTCTAGTCGCCCGTTCCAATAGGCGAAGAACTTCGTATGGAGAAGTATGGGCTAAAAACTCCACCGTTACTCTTTTAAAAATGTTTTACAATAATTTATAATCATATACATGAAAATGAAGCACCTAGAATAAAATGACTATACCACAATAGGTTCCGTATCATATCTTTCGCTATTAGGTACATTATGTAAATGTATAAATACGATAGAATGTGATAACAGTAGGAATAGTTATATAACTCAGTTCGCATCTATCATCATCTGCCCCAATGGCCTAGCCTTTTAACAACTATGCTGGGGTCGGCTTCCAATTTAACCGAATGCACCTGAGTACCAGTCTTGCCATAAATATTGCCACGAAGAAAAAAGATTTTTTTTTATTGCACATAATATTTATTACTTTTACAGTGTGTTAGTTTAATACATAAATATAAAACAATTTAAAATATAAAAAGCTTATCCGAAGTGGTCTCGGAGATCTTTTTCTGTCACAAACAGAGGAGGTCTCATTGTACCCATTAATAGCCCGGTACACAAACATTTGACTAATACCAAGCGTATGGAGAGTTTTAAAAATTGCATTTGGCTCCATACCAACTTTGTGTAATGCAATCACAGCGATTCGGTTTTCTTTATCACCCCACTCCATTTTAATATCGCAAAATATTGTACAATGTATTGGCGCCAAAATTAGAAAACTCAATGAACAATCGTATAAAAACGACAGATTCCAAATTCAAATATAATATCTTTCTTATTTTTAATTGTAACAGTATTTATGGCTAGACTGTGTATTACTAGGAGCGACGGCCTATCTGCCCTCGACAACCCAGTGACTGAGTAATACAATACCGCTTGGTAAGACTGGTTGTTAGACTTTCAGGCTTCTGATGCCCCGTAACATCTGTCAAAGATCCACGAATGAGAGCCGGTACCAACGGCTTAACGTGCTTTCTGAGACACGGAAGTGTCTTGATATGTAAAGATGATCGCCCATCCACGGACCAACCGCGGCAATGAACGCATGACCTTACAGTAATAGATACATTATGTAATTGTATAAATGCGAAATAGTGTGATAACAGTCGGTATATTAAAATAAATCAGTTCGCATCTTTAATTATTACAATATTATTACACTACCTTCGACACACTTTAAAAATACACATCTACTCATTTATGCAGCAACATTATTTTCATGTAGACTTAATTTGCTGATTCCGAAAGAGCTGGTGTATGCTGTATCAGCACTTTTCATGCAAATTTCAAGAGTCAACAGGGGGAAATTGATTGATGTCGCAAACAAACAGAGCTACTGAATAATCATAGACAATACAGTGTTGTGCAGTAAGCGATTGAGTAGTTAACTGAGTGATGCAAATGCATACTGAACTGTTTTGATACTTAGGTATGACCTTTACACACAATCAAACGTCATTTATTCAAACGGGCAAAGGGCAGACGCCTTTCAACACTTCCTAGTGCTTTAGCTGGGAAGAAGAAATGGCGCAAGAACCTCCCCAGCAGCACAGCTCAGATGTCTGTTAAGTTAAAAGAATTTGATTCTAGACAATAGTAGGCAAAGTAATTATCATTATGAAACGCAAAACATTTAGTTAAATTATTTGCCATTATCAGCTAGCACACGCTTGTATACCAACAAAAACATTGAAACTACTCAAACAGAGATAAAAACCTTTCCTTCTCGTCTAATTTGCAAATAGATATAAAAAAATGCCTTTCGGTTCGATTTCATCATAATTTAGACCTAAATACTTTTCCTTTGACAAATATTTTAAGTTTTTTTTAAAGAAGAAGGGCTAAATAAAACTTCTCATGCAGAAAAAAACCTTCATTAAAGTGGTCAAAAAATAAAAGGTCCGTTTTGATATTTGAGAATGAGTTCTTGACACCTGTCAGTTTAATACAAACGAATACGTGTTTTGCGAATTTAATCTTTGAACTTGTAGAACTGTCAATGTCAAAACGGGCCTTTTATTTTTTGACAACTTTACTGGTTTTAGACCATACCAAAATCAAAGAAAAAAAAGTCAGGCTGGATGGCCAGCTTGGTATCTACATAACATCACAACTGTAATCCCCAAAGGGTAGACTGTAGTGTGTATGACTTATGTATGTGTGCTCTTGTATTCTAATATTAAGAAGCAATATGTTTATTAAGGATAGTACTCTATGATCGACCAGTAATACACGAGATACCAATGGAGTCACTCGTTTTACTGATCTTCCCGGACTGACAACCTAACATGGCGACCTTGCCATCAGAGACGAGTGCCGAGTTAGGTCGCATAACTTAATTTATTGAGAGACATTAATGGACTATGGTACAAGTGATTTTATTAAGTCTTAGATGTGTGTTTTTATTTTGTTTAAAATGTGCCGATCGCATATAGAAAAAGAGGACTTTTTTATATCAGAAAGTGCATCGGGAGGTGTACCAGAAGGACACACACTTACGCCATTTATGTTTAAGTCCCATTTAATAGGAGGCGAGCCTATTGCCATTAACCGGCCACAAATCCAGACTCCGGCACCCTAATTGCGTAACACACGATCAATCGGAATCTGAATCATTTTGAAGCAAATTGCTAATCCATTGCTTCATAAGTTCGAAAAATTTGTCTGCTCAACACGTAAATAACGCAATGCATGTTGTTGAACTGTCAAAATGAAACCGATTCCGATTGATCGTGTGTTACGCAATTAGGGTGCTGGCTGTTACCGAGAAATTTCAGATGGAAATACCCATTATCACTTTGCCCGTCTCCAGGATCGAAAACATGACCTCATGCTCTGCAGTAGCGTTTGTAACTACTAAACCACCGAGCCAGTCTTGGTATCTACATCTAAGGATATTTTGAGAAAGTGAGTGTTAAGTAGTTTTTGCGTGAAAGAGTAACAAACATCCATCCATCCATCCATCCAAACTTTCACGTTTATAATATTAGTAGGAATAGGATTTAAAAGGTGTTGCTCTAAAATCCAATTTCATACAGCTAAATGAGTTTTCTAGTTTCCTGATACTCGTTAGTTACTGAAATCCACAACTCAATTAAACTTTAAATGCTCTCAACAGAACACCTTAGTTGATAGTTCCGTTAAGTAAAGTCTTTACTCTAATTCCGACCTTACATTTCAAGAGTTAAGGCTCAATTTATGTTTGAAAGTAGTCGTGTAGTTTGAGAATATTTTTATACGCTCTGGCAATAAAAGTAAAGAGTTTAACGACAAACTTCGACTCTTTGGATCGGGGATTTTGAAATCGGATAGTTAAAGAACATCTCAATACGGTTAAATCAAATTCCAACGTTTAGCTTATTTTATCTAAGTTTTTTTGCTGAATCGAAAAGCATAGAATCTATGGGACATAAGAAAACTGTTATTGCCTACCTGGAGGAAACGAGCTGTGATAAGAAAATGGCTAGTTTTCCATTCCCTGCATAGCTGGCGTCGCGTTTTCGTTGCGAAAAGGTATCGGGTCGATCGATCAGGTTAAGCTGAACTTGCCGCGGTGGGTCCGTGGATGAGTGACCATCTTTACATACCAAGACCCCTCTGTGCCTCGGAAAGCATGTTACGAGTAAGTCGTTGGTCCCAGCTATTATTCCTGGACCTTTGACAGTCGTTACGGGTCGTCAGAAAGCCCGAAAATCTGACTACCAGTCTTACCAAGGGGTATCGTGTTATCCAGTAACTGGGTTGTGGAGGTCAGATAGGCAGTTGCTCCATGTAAAATACTGGTATTCAGCTGCTTCCGATTAAACTGGATACCGACCCCAACATTGTTGGCAAAAGGTTAGGTAGATAATGAAATAAAAAAGTTAAAAAATAGTTTTTAATGATAATATAATGATATTATTTAAATGTTAGTGCTGTTTTCTTCTATCTACGAGTACGTGATTTATGAGTTATATTTAATTACACATTTGGTGAGTTCAAGACGAAAAGCGATTGTATATTTAACTAAATTAATTGAGGTTGTGCAGTTAACTGATTAGTTGATTATCTAAGGTTTTAGATTGAGAGATTGCATCCGAACGCCTATTCCCGTAACTAAAAACGTCCAAAATCTAGTCATCTCAGCGACAATCTATGTCAAAAATGTAGAGGTGTTTTTTGACAGATTGAGACTGAGATCAGACTGTGAACGTTCTTATAATTATGAGAGGGCAATTCGCTTGACACACACACACACACATAACAAAGACCAGAGACTGTGAACGTTCTTATAATGGTTTATAAGAACGTTCACAGTCTCTGGTCTTTATGTAAATACAATTTTATTAATATGATAGTATTTTGTATATAATTACAGGGAGCCATTTACTTCCTACACATTGCTCCTAACACATAATGTAACATAGTCTAAACAATAAACATTTTGATGAAAACCTATTTATAAACACATTAACTGAACATTATTATCAATGTCAGAGGAACTAGAGTTAACACTCATTACGTCTTCAGAACTCGCGAAATGTCGGCATCCTTCAAATGTAATTAAATAACCTACCTATAAGCTGTTACCTTGGTAACGGAACTGCTCTTTCATTTAAGGCTGGGGTGCCAATACTAGTGGGATGTAATGAAAGAAAGAAAATACATTTTATTTGCGGCAAACATGACGTATAAAAAAGAACATAAACACACAAAAAAAAAATAACAAGTTGAGGGTAAACATGCGTCACATTCACGCAAAACGGCCATCGCTCAGCATAATGCTAAGTCCCTATACGAGACAGAGCCCCAGCGCTGGTTTTCAATGGCAGCCGGCATTGACGTGATGACGTCAACCAGTGCAGCATGCAATTATACATAAATAAATAAAAACAACAATCAAAACAAGAAATAAAATAAACCATTGCAATTACGTTAGTATTAAGATATTAGTGTGTCAACATTCGGACAAACCTATTGAGCTTTTTGTCATGTTTCTGTTTATATTTTGTTTTGTACCATAATTAATAAATACATATAATATAATTACTACAATAATATGAAATTATGAACAAATACGGCAGAAAAAGCAATATTTATTTCATATTAACTGACCCGACACATGTTGTCCTGTCCAAATTTCATTAATTCATATGAAATACTCATAGAACATGTACTTTCAGTTTTCCGAATTTTCTAATTTTCCCAACCTGATTCGGACTATTACAAACATTTTAAAACAAAAATTTAACAAATCGGTCCAGCCGTTCAGAAGTCCAATCAACAGCATTTAATTTAATCAATATCAAATAGAAGAAGATAGACAAAGGGTTTGGAGTTACGTAATGTGAATTAAATATTACGTAAATCTGAATTTATTTTGCAACTACTTACAATTCTGCTCAACCAGCACGATAAGACAAGCGTAATAGATAAGATTTATTGTTCAACGCACGAAGAGTAAAAGTAAATACGCATCATGGATACTAGAGCAAATAAATTTAAAAGAAAGGTTCTACCTTTTATTTCCAAGGCTTTTCTCGAATCTAAAAACGAACCTTTGTCAGTCTAAACTCCTACTGATCCCGTATTTAAGTTGCTTAAATCACTAAACTGGTTTATCACCACACCAAGCTAATGCAGGCCACGCTTCACTTCCAACTCTCTCCCGCCATTCGTGGTGAACTGACAGTTGACATTAGTAACATCTATCTCACAAATGCATGAGATAGTATTGTTTACAATATTTTACCAACTATTTATCATTGTTTTAAACAGCGTCACTACCGGTTGAACTCCACAGTGGCTAATTTTGTGACACACAAAGATGAATGAATGCGTTTTTTTAAAGCTAATTCTGTTTCAACTTTTGTTGAGTAACTACATCAAATTAAAACTTTATGTACAGACGCCAGCACATTAAGCTACTACAATCTGTCAAATTTATTTAATAGATTTTCAACTTTATTACTAAAGTATTAAGGTTCAAGGTTGATTGGGAAAATTTGACAGTTTCGGGTAGCTTGACCTGCTGGCGACTGTACTTATCCTTCTATCAATCAGTAGAAAGACCAATTCCCGTAATTAAAAACGTTCAAAATCTAGTCGCAATCTCATGTCAGCGACAATCAATGTCAAAAACTTGTAAATAATTTAGGGAAATTAGAGGTATTTTTGTACGCTCAGTTCTTAAAATTACGAGAATTGCCCCTCTGGTCGGCCAAAGCAAAGACAATCTCCACATGTAGGTGAGTGAATGTATTTAATAGATATGTAAACACTGTCTCATTCACACAAGCGTGGTAGATACTGTCACTAATGGCATCTGTCAGTCACGAGGAATGGCGGGAAATCAGGAAAGTGAAGCAGGGTATAAACTATAGCGCTTGCTGTGGTAGTGAGGTGATATATTCAACATAATAACGGAATCAACAGGATTCTACAATGGTGTTTCTCACATGGTTCCGATCTGCAGTGTAAATGCGGCGTTTCCCTGCAGACCATGGCCCACCTTTCATCTTGCGCCGCATGTCACCTGTACACTATGATCTAATGTCTGCGACAGCGAAAGGCGTTAACGTTGCTGAGTACTGGGCCAAAAACAAAATTTAATTTCTTTTCAAACAATATTTGCGGTCGACATGCTAAGAATTAAGAAGTAGACCATGCGTTAGCATATGAACTTTTTATCTAACTGTCTCAATTAACGCACCTTCATAAGATTTGATGGGTAGCAATATACTGCTCTTAAAACGATGAAGGAAAACATCGTGAGGAAACCGGCATGTCCTAGAACCAAAAGTTCGAAGACATGTGACATCTACGAACCCGCATTGGGCCGGCGTGGTGGATTATGGCCCATTTCTTCTCACAGAGAGGACGCCTGTGTCCCAACAGTGGGCAAATTAAAGGCTGATTATGATAACAAATATATACATAATCAATTGAGAGTGTCGACATACGTCATTCTTGAGTCCGATGGGACCCGGTACCGAGCCAGCGGAGGTTCGTGTGCTCAGGTCCAATCAGGGGTGCTTCCGAACTATACGGTTAAGCTGATTAAATCACTAAACTGGCTTATCACCACAGCAAGCCACTACAGACACGCTTCACTGTCAACTCTCTCCCGCCATTCACTGACAGTTGAAATAACTGACAGCGCACTGTAGGCCAATTCTCGTAATTTAAAACGTTCAAAATGTAGTCGCAGTCTCATCTTGGCGATAAACAAATGTTAAAAACTTGCCGAAAATGTAGGGAATGTAGACTGAGATCAGACTGACCGTTCTTAAAATCACGAGAATTACCCCCCAGATGTGTATCCACACCATGTGAGCTTGGAACGTCTCGGAAAGATAAGTTAATCTTTTGCACCACTTTAATTACCCAAAACCAACCTAATTACAGTTATTAAGTACAGGTACCCTCTTGAACTGACACCCCACCTCAATGTCGTCAAATCCATGTCTACCAATTCATGTAATTTGTCATTAATTTGCGCCGAATTTAATTATTATGTATTGCAGTGAGCACGAAATAGTTGTTTGCGAAAATTATTCACATTTCTCATTAATAATTACGTTGAAATTACGTTTTGGGGGTATAATCAAAAGAGCCTTCTTGTTTGCGTTGCGTTCCAGTTTAGCGTATGATTGTAGGTAATTAATAATGTTATTTTGGACTGAATTTCTAGTAAAAACAATCAACCTAGCCTTTTCCCAACTATGTTGGGGTTGGCTTCCAGTCCAACCATATATAGCTGAGTATTTATTTTTTATATTCGCTATTTTACTGCCTATCTGATCTCCACAATCCAGTTACTGGGCACACAATACCCCTTGGTAAAACTGGTTGTCAGACTTTTGGATCTCTGGGGATCTGACTACCAGTAACGACTGTCAAAGATTTACGAATGATTGTTGGGACCAACGGCTTATCGTGCTTTTCAAGGCACGGAGGGCTATCAATATGTAATGGATCCACAAACCGACCGCGGCAAGTGTAGATAACCTTCGAACGACCCGTGTGGCTGTTATTAGTTAGCCACGAGCCACACACTGAATTTCCAGTAATTGAAGAAAAATAATGTGCGCTAATTTCCGGGGTATAAAATATCGATTTGGAACGCCTGGAGGCTATTAGCACAGCTGCCAATTATTTGGTAAGCTGGGTTACGGGTAGTCTGTGATATGAATTTTCATTTATTAATACCGGCTAAATTAATCTGTGGATAGTTTTTTGTTTAGTATCGAGTGATGCAAGAAATTTCGTTAAATGCTTTTGTTATTTAGCATCGTTTGTGTTAGAACCGACATAGCCCGAAGAATTGCCACAACGTAAGTGGCAGTGGGCAGGACACATTGCATTGGACAGATGGCCGTTGGGGCCGAAAGGTTCTGGAGTGGCGCTCGCTTACCGGAAGACATAGCATTGAAATTCCTCTCTCGAGTGGACCGGTGACCTTGTGAAAACCGCAGGAATCCGCTGGATCCGGAAAGCACAGTGGGAAGCCTATGTCCAACAGTGGACGTCTTTCGGCTGAAATGATGATGATCGTAAATTGTAAAAGATAAAGAAAGAGGCTAGATGGTGGGTTTAGCCTTCTAATAAGGCCCATTGTAAACGACCATGTCTCGTGCTATAAGTCATCACTACAGGACAGTTTGTCCTAGGTAAACATAATTCATGTTAATGACAATTTACGATATTACTGGGTTAATAAAGCAAAAGCAGTACCTACGTAGCTATTCCTGAAATAGCAATTACAAACTTCAATCTACATAATATAGAATATACATATGTACATACCGACCTGTTGAACAAACCCGAAGCTATAATATTATTATACAAGTTATGTAATGTAATATTATCCTGAAGATCCCATACCGTTTATTGTTAACAACAACGTAATCACATAGGGATTCATTTGTTTCAGTAACAGGTAGGGTTGCCAAATTAAAAATTAACCGTTTTATTTGGTAGGGAAAAAATAATGAATTCTTAGTATTTAGTATGAAAAACATAACGTAAAATATTTTTACAGCTGGAAGTTACTGTGTACTTTTGCATGATTTTTAGGGTTTTGTACCCAAAGGGTGCCAATGGAACCCTATTACGAAGCCGTCGCTGTCCGATCGTCCATCCATCCGTCAGTTAGTAAACTGAAAGCGAGACCCCCTTTGCCATGCAAGAAACGGGTTTTTTTCGGCTTTTTTGCCTTGTGATATGTAACCTTGCGTCCGACTCGCACTCGGCCGGTTTTTTAATGTATTATAGTCCTCACCATAAAAATAAAACAAATGCGATGCTCGTTTTGGATTATTTAATAAGGAGTTTTTATAAAATTAATATTTTGTATATTTAGAATAACTACTTTATATTTATTTTATGTTCTTTATTTTAACCAAACAACGGCGATTTATATTTATAATATGTATGTGTCAATTACAGTGTTGTATGGGTTATAATATAAACCTATTATTTTAGCCATATAATACTTTATAACTAGGATACGAACGGATTACAAAGAAATATTTAAATTCAAAGGAGCAATTTAGGTTTTTAGGAGCAATTTAGTTTTTTTTTTACAATATTTAACACAACTAAGTATTTACACTTGGTACTAAATTAAATGATTAACTAATAAATACAAAAACCAAAGATACTTAGGCTTCGAAGTACTTGTTCGCAGCGCCGTCATCCGGAAACGTGCCCAAAAGACTGGCAGCATTGCCACGTTGAATGGCAATGGTAATTCTTTGGCCAAAGAACGACCCAGCCCCTCTGATCACGTGAAGTGTCGGCCAGTCGGTGAATTAAAGGAATTAAATACGATTAATAAGAACAAAAAAGTTTGATTATTAAGAGATTAGTCCTTTGTCATTTGCCTTCTTTAATGGTTTTTATCACTTTTTTTTTTTACTATTCTATAAGTTTAAAATTTTAGGTTTCATAATATAGAGAAAAACAAAGTACCTATTTTTATTGTATTTAAAAGTATGGCAACCCTAGCTTTAGGCCCTATAAATAATAACACCCTTGTCAAAAGGCTTATGGGGCTTATAATGGTTTAAATACATGTTATGTTACACTAAATAATATTTTAACAATGCAGGTCCGATGAGTTAATCGCTTGTTCGTTAACTTAAATTAATAATTATGTTGCAATTATTTAAATTACTTTATTTTTATTAGCCATTAATGTTCCACTGCTGAGCAAAGGCCTCCCTACTCTTCTTCCACCTCTCTGAAGTCCAGCTCATCCCGCCATCTCCATCTGGGCCTGCCGCAATGTCGTTTGCCATTAACCGAGACCCACTGGCTCGTAAGTTTGGCCCATTGATCGTCTGACATGCGGCAATTACTATAATACATTTATAATTATTATATTTTTAAGCTTTTTGGATATCTCGGGACCATAGGGTCCCGGACCTTTGGTAGGTTTTGTACGAGGGGCCGAAGCCAACTCGCAAAGGCCCGAGACTCTATAAGGAAAAGAAATGAAGCACAAACCGGCGATTATCCCTGTACGCACTATGCAAGTGCACCCAAGGTCAGTTAGCCCGGTTGGTGTCGAACTATTCCAGGATATCGAAACAAAATTATTAGATGGTTCAAATCGTTAAATCTTATACGTTTTGAGTACTATATCCCCTTCCCCTTCGGCCGTCGTACAGAACGGACGTGTTTTTGTGCGGTGTGACATTGTTTGAATTCTAACTTTATTTTAATTTTAATATCTCGGTTTTTTTTTTTTTTAACGGACCCTCCTTTTCTATCTTCTGAGTACACCCATAAAGTGCAGCGGCCATATTGGAGCGGGTCGGAATTCTCGCTCTCGCGGTGAAATAGTCACAACAAGCGGTGAAGAGGAGTATTCGCCATCTACAAACTTAGAAAAAGTGTTTGCTGCCGGCGGGATTTGAACTCGACCATCGTCGTGCACAGTTGCAACACAGCACCGCTGCGCCGTCTCAACGTGGAACTGGCCGAGTGAATTTAGCCACCTGCCTACGCATAGTACCTACGTCACCGCAAGTAAGATACACGCCCGTCGAGCTCGCACTGCTACGGTGCTACGAGGCTACGACTGTACTAATCTGCTACGCGATACTTGATACGGGAGCTCGCCAGTGATCTGCTACGCTGATTGCGCTTAGAGATATTATTATACTCAACTTGGGTTTTTCGTAATTGTATTATTGTTCTACAACTGATAAACACAAACTATGGCTTCGCCGATGAATAGATCTGCCTCAGAGTCGGAGATTAATCTGGTGGGAAATGATGATAAAAACAAGACGCCACCTAATTATGTGTTCCAGCGGGTAAAGTGAAGTTGGGAAGAAACATCAATTGTTGAACAGTTAGACGATTTTAAAAAAGAAATGAAAGAAATGATGACTCTTTTCCTGACCAAACAAGGAAATGAAACCCAGCAAGTTTCTACAGCGTTAAAAGATATACAGCAATGTAACCAAAATATACAAAATACAATTGCACATCTTACATCATTGAATCAGGACCTTGAGAAGAAAGTATCCCAGTTGGAAAATCAGACGAAAAATGACAGGGAGCATATCACATTTTTGGAGAATAAAATTGAAGAATTGGAAACGGGAAGTCGTAAATCTAACTTTGTGATTAAAAATGTGCCAAAAATGCCCAGCGAGGCTAAAGAAGATCTTATTGGTATGATTATGAGCCTTTCTAACAATATTGACTGTCCCATAGCCAAATATGATATTAAGGATGTGTACAGAGTGCGTGGAAAAAACAATGAAAATCAAAACACACCAATTGTTGTTGAAACCGGATCAACTCTTCTAAAGAATCAAATACTGAAAATGGGAAAGACCTTCAACATTAAACATGAGAATAAGCTTTGCGCCAAGCACCTAGGGTTTAAGACACAAGAAGACACACCCATATTCTTGTCTGAGCACCTGACCCCTAAGGGATCTCGTCTGCACTTCCTTGCCAGAGACCTAAAAAAGTCGGGGGCATATAAATACTGCTGGACTGCCTATGGCAAAGTTTATGTAAAGAAAGAAGATCAAGGACCAAAAATAACCATTAGAAGTGAAGAACAAATCCATCAACTTATGGTGAAAGCATGACTCGTTACAGTTCACTTTTCTTTACTAAACATTAGTAACACAACAAAGATGTCAATATTTTCACATCGTGTCGTGCAGTGTAATTATTATACTGTCCACATACTTATAAGGTATCTATTTAACTATTCTGTAAACATTATGGGTCACTCAAACCCCCTTACAATCAAATTCCACACTGACCATTCAACACAAACCCATACACACATATATACATCACTTATATCCACTCACTTACACACTTTTAGTCTTTACAAACCACACATAAACAGTAAACCTAAATGTAGTACCCAAAAAACATTCCAAATATATACCAAAACATCCCTTCAAATATGCAAACTACAAAATACTCACACATTAGAAGTAACGACACCAAAACAAAACAATCCTCTAAGATACAAATTAGCAAGCATACTAGCTGTAAAAACAAAACCAGCCTGTTTTACTTTAACTTACACCCCTACTGGACCTAGCAGATATACATTTGAACGCCTTGTAGTGACGTTAATTCCACCTAGAAACAATTCGAATGAGTGACACATTACACACAGCCAATGAGATAGACAAGATTGAAATCGCAAGCACAATTGAATGCGATCTCTCAACCCTTTCCGAATGTATCTACGTTAAGAGAAATGATTTGACTATTGTTTCTCAAAATATAAGGAGCATTTACTGCAATTTTGACGATTTCAGTGTTATGTTATCTACCTTCGATTTCGAAACTGATGTGATAATATTAACAGAATGTAGACTAAATGCTAATAAGCCTATACCACAACTCCCTAATTATCAGTCATTTTTTACAACACGCCAGGTAAATCAAAATGATGGGGTGGCTGTATACGTAAAAAACATACTACAACCAAAAGTTCAAGAAATACAGCTATCTCAGGCGACCTGTCTCCAGCTGGACATACTAAATAACATTGTCTTGGGTATTTATCGTTCTCCATCAAACACATACCTTGACAGCTTTATGGACTCACTCAGTGTACACTTAGATTCATTACCTACACAAAAAAATATAATACTAGCGGGAGACATAAATATCAACATAAGACCCAAAGAGCCTGAAAATTCACATGAACAAAAAAACCGAGTTAATTATCTCAATATGTTGTCAGCCTATGGTATATTACCAGGACACACATTACCCACCAGAGAACAAAACTGCCTGGACCACTTCATGCTTAGGATTAATAAAAGGAAGACATCTGCATCTATTGCTATTTTAAAAACTACAATAACTGATCATTATACTACATTTTTATCACTGTCTAAAACAAAAAATAAAGAATTTGCTAATAAAACTACAACTACCATAAATTACGAAGAAGCGTTAAAATATTTACAGGAAAAAAATCTTTGGAATTACTATTCTGCAATGATCCGAATTTGTTAACTGACCGACTCATACAAAAACTGATTGAGACTATTAACTACAACACTAAAATAATAAATATTCCAAATAATAAACGTATTATCAAACCGTGGATCACACCGGGTCTGCTACGCTGTATAAAAAATCGCAATAAACTACAAAAAAGCTCTCGGCTAGAACCTCACAATGAAATATTAAAAATCACATACCGTCGATATAGAAATCACTGTAACAACCTCATTAAAAAATTAAAAAGAAAATACGAGAGAGATCTACTTGCTAAATCAGTCTCAAACACAAAGTTGCTGTGGAAAAATATTAAATCAATCACTTACTCAAATAAATCAAAAAATCAAAGCACATCATTATTAAATATCATGTCATCTCCATCGGCATCAGTAAATCTTGTAAACGATTATTTTGTGAACATTGGAAAACAATTAGCTCAACAAATAAAGCCTAGGACTAATAAAAACCTTGATGATCGACAAAACATCTCATCTACACAAACTAATTCTTTTGTTCTCTTGGATACTGACCCCAAGGAAGTACATAGTATCTTGATGTGCTTAAAGTCGGAGAGTGCTCCAGGATGCCACAACATCCCAACTAGTTTCCTAAAGTACATTAACAAAGAAGTCGTTCCCATCATTGCTCATCTGGCCAACCTCTGTTTTAGAAACGGTATTTTTCCGACCTCACTGAAACAATCCATAATTACTCCGGTACACAAGGGGGGGGACAGTGACGATGTCAATAACTATAGACCTATCTTTGTCCTACCAGCCCTATCAAAGGTCATAGAAAAATTAATTAACACGAGACTTATAAACTATCTTAATAAATTTAAAATATTTTCATCTACTCAGTTTGGATTTAGACAGGGAGTTTCCACTGAGGATGCAGTTGCTGCCCTTAGCTCACTAGTAACTGAACATTTAGATACTGGAAAAAAATGCGTCACGGTTTTCCTAGATCTTAAAAAAGCATTTGACACCGTCTCTGTTCCAACCCTTGTGTCCAAGCTAGAAAGAGTCGGAATAAGAGGAGTTCCTCTCAACCTCCTTAAAGATTACCTATCAGATAGAAAACAGAGGGTTAAGATAGGATCATATCTCAGTGATTGCGCGGATGTATCGTTTGGCGTTCCACAAGGAAGTGTCTTAGGACCAACACTATTTTTAACTTATATTAATGATCTCTGTACCCTAAAAGTCGAAAACGCAAACATTTTTTCTTACGCCGACGATACTGCTGTTGTATTCTTTGGGGATAACTGGTCTGAAGCTAAGCTAAAAGCTGAGATGGGTATGACCATCATTGCTAACTGGCTTAACGATAACTTACTCACTTTGAACACTACAAAAACTAATTATATATGTTTCTCCATCTCAAACCGTTTACAACCAAATGAAGCCTTTACCATTAAAGTACATACATGTGAGAAAGACACAAATAACGTTTGTAAGTGTCCTATAATTAGTAAAGTATCGCAGACAAAATATTTAGGTATCATAATTGACCAAAAGTTATCTTGGTACTTCCATCTCGAACATGTTACTCGAAGAATAAGGAAATTATGCTGGATCTTCAAAACATTAAGACACGTTGTTCCAACAAACTCAAATAAAAAAGCAGGCCGCAACGGAAATCTCTTAAATGAAATTTACATTGCCCTTGCACAATCTGTCATATCTTACTGCATACCGATATGGGGCGGTGCAGCAAAATCAAAATTTATAGAGGTGGAACGAGGACAACGAGCCCTCATTAAAATAATGTATTTTAAAAGGATTAGACACCCCACCGAAAGTCTCTATCAGATTAGTGGTCTGCTTTCGGTTAGAAAACTATATATTACACTTGTGGTTCTAAGAAAACATAAAACCCTTTCTTATGACAGAAACTTACTTTCAAAGAGACGGAAAGATATTATTGCACAAATTCCACAAACTAAATCCAAATTTGCCGATATACAATATAATAAACGCTCAGCTCAGTTATACAATAAGGTAAACAAAGAAATATATATATACACTAAACAACTACATGAATGTAAAAAAATTATAGTTGACTGGGTAAAACCACTAACGTATGAAGGTACTGAAGCACTTTTACAACACATAAAATAAACCATCACGTACACACACACACGCACCCTCACACGCACTCAGCCACACGCACCCCACTCTCACACACACCCTCACACACGCACTCACCCACACGCACCCACACGCACCCCACTTACACACACACCCTCACACACGCACTCACCCACACGCACCCCACTCACACACACACCGACACTCCGTTAGTCACACATACACTATCTAAATAAGTTCTGTATCACTTTTAAGATAATTTTAATTTTAAGTTATGGAAGAGCGGAGTCGCCTAATACAGGCATTATTTGCTTAAAAGGAGGCTCCAATCACAAACTAATGTTGGAAATATTTTGGTACAGAAAATAAAACATTTTGTATTTTTTTTTTTTTGTATTTATATGTATGTCGATAACGGTGCTACAAATCATGTTACGATGCGGTTAGATTTATATCAAGATTTTAAATATTTTGATGTTGATCACACTGTAACAACAGCTGATGGAAATGTGGTTAAAGGTTGTTGGGCAAGAATCACTAAGAATTGAAGCTGAGGTTAACAAGAAGGTTGTCAAGGCAACATTGAGGGATGTTTGGTATGTTCCCCAGATAAGCAGAAATTTATTTTCGGTGCTGTCGACACAAGATAAAAATCCAGGAAGCTTGTTTGAGTCGCGCGTCACTTCTTGTTCAATGAAGATTGATGGACAAATTGCAATTATAGGACAAAGAGGTAGGAGACCTGTACAGGCTTAACTGTAGGATGTTATCACCACCATCTAAAGTAATTGTCAATTTGGGACAAAAAGTTGATATGCTGCAACTCTATCATGAGCGGACGGCTCATCAGAATAAAAGGCATGTGAGAAATCTAATCGAGAGGGAACTTGGTATTAAAACCAAGGAAACTGGAGAATTATGCGAGGGCTGTATATTTGGAAAGTCCCACAGACAGAAGTTTGGTGTACGGGAAAAAGCCACACAGCCTGGAGAACGCATACACACTGATTTGTGTGGTCCATTTCCTCTGTCCATATCCAATTATCGCTACTTTATACCGTTCAAAGATGAATTACTCACATATTTAAGTGAAAATATCTGTGCCCATAACCTGTTAATTCAGCTGAATTCGTAGATAGCAATACCATGTTAACTCCTTTGTCATCCACAACTTGATGAGATACACTCCTCTTAGGACAGTCTCTTTTTAGGTGACCAACTTCTTTGCAGTTGTAGCATCTTATTTTATTTATTTTCTTCATACTTGTCCCTGAAGTTTCCGCATTACCCTTTTTAATACATTTCTTCCATGTATTAACCGCAAGGGCATCACAACTAGACTCACAGTCTTTACCGTTGTTGCAGACTGCCTTTTCATGTGCACACAGTTGGCTGGTAATCTTCTCAACAGTTCTGTCTTTCTTGGACATCAACATCCAACTCGATTTAAATGAAAAATAACTTTCTGGCAGTGTATCTAAAACCATGCAGATTATAAGAATTTCTGGTAATTGCTTACTTTCTTAAGCTTTTAATAATTCCTGATTAAGTTTGTGCCACATAGTTTTCAATTTCGATACATGAGTTGCCATGTCATCAGCAGTACCCTTTTAAAATGTAAAGAACTCCATACATACTTCATGTAACCTGTCTTCATTGACATCGTCATAGAGTCTATGCAGTTCGTTCCATACGTCCTTAGGATGAGAGAATCGAATCACCGTGTCTAAGATTTCATCTGATATGTTGTTCGTAACCAGCAGTAACTAACATACTTCGATAACTTTTTCTTATACTCCGTCAAAGCCACTGCAGAAGCAGCATCAGCATCACCGCCCTCAGCTACAGGCTTATCCGGTTTTTGAGTTTTTCCCTGAATAATGTCCAAAAGACCGTCTATGCCCCGTAACAGAGCAAACATGCGGTATTCACATTGTATCCAGTTATTTCTATCAGGCTTACATATCTGTATTTTCCTTAACTCCATGCTTAGTTTCCAACAAATATTTAAGTGAAAATATCTGGGCCCATAACCTACTAAAAACGTATAAGTTGTAACAAAAATGGACTGGTTACCTAGAAAACATTGATCAGACAGGGGCCCTAGCCCTGCCTGATGCAATGTTTTATTATACACGGTAAGCCCCCGAAAACCCTCGCTAGCATATGCTAGCGAGGGTTTTCGGGGGCTTACCGTGTCTATAATATATAGAGGGCAACATATCCTGAGATCTGAGCTTGAGGAGTGGAGAGGAATTCCACGGCTATCAGGACAATCCCAGAGCCCGGAAGTTCGCCATCACTTACTGGAATACTTCCTTCCTCCGAGCATTATTATTACAAACTGTAGTGGGTGAGTAATCTAAATATCTTAAGACTTACTATATCTAATTTTGGGTTAGTACCAAAAACGATGGGATACTTAATATCGTATCCTGCGTGCCCTGTCTGGCTGCATGTTACAGGAACTGATGGGCGCTGGTGATGGCGCCAAACAAGTAGTCGAATTCTGGGCCGAGTCCTTATAGATTGCTATCGACACGCTAAAAAGATGAACATTGGATTAGTTTTGTAATATGGATACTAGTGCTTAGTTTATAACTGTTTCTCATTTGTTTTATTGTTTGGTTATAAGATTAATCTATAGTATTTAGTGTCATAGTCTAACTCATCATCTGCCCAGCCATTTCCCAACCATGTTGGGGTCGGCTTCCAGTCCAATCGGATGCAGCTGTATTTTAAATGCCACGGTCTTGGTATGTAAAGATGGTCACCCATCCACGGACCAACCGCGCCAAGCGTAGCTTAACCTTATTGATCGATCGAAACTTGCGGCTGTTATTACTTAGCCACAAGCCCCAGTAAAAACCGTAATTATGTACAGTAAATATTGTCATGCCTGACAGGCCGACGACACTCCAACATCACTTGTCTATGTTAAAGACAAGTGCCTCCTTTATTCATAGTCATCTCTCATTATGTACTTCAAATTGTCATTAAACTATGCTATACAAAAGTCATCATCATAGATCTCTGTCAGTACCCACATTAATAAATGATAAATGAACCTGACTTGTATAATTACAGTCAAGCCCATGATAATCATTACACAGAAACTGTATAAAGGGGTAAAATACTAGCTTAAAGTACTTCGAAACATAAGCTAGGAACACTAAAGACCTAATTGCTTGCTACAGTGAACAATTAATCTAGATAAAACTATGGAATCGTCTGAAAATTGGAGCCATTTACTTGAAACAAGAACATACATAGTATGACCGCAAAGATGGAGGATTATATACCAACAGCCAACACTGTTATAACTGTTACGTATAATTGTGATAGTTATAATAGTACCCTGTAATTGTTCCATAGGAGAGCAAGGGTTGTTCCTCATATAGAGTACTAGCTGTGCCCCGTGGTTTCACCCGCATAAGTTTCGATCGCGTGGGAATATCGGGATAAAAAGTATCCTATGTGTTAATCCTAGTTATAAGCTATCCGTGTACCAAATTTTATCCAAATCTTTTCAGTAGTTTTTGCGTGGAAGAGTAACAACATCCATCCATCCATACAAACTTTCGCATTTATAATATTACCTAGTAGGATATTAGTAGGAAATAGGATTTTAACTAGGGTTGGTCATTGCGTTTCATAGAAATGCGTGTTTATAGGAGAGCGGTAACCGCTACATGCAACCGTAATGTCCAAATACAGAACGTTTATGACAGCTTAATGTCAAATAAGTACTTAAATCGGTATACTCTCTCTTCCCTCACTCTCATAGTCCGATGGGACGGCACGCAATCCGTCACGACCGGAGAGAGATTTTTTCCTTGCACAAACAGAAGTCAGGGTTTCTATGACTACGACTGACATTATATTTCACGGCACTTAAATTTGGTAAAATATGGAAAGAAACAGGTGTGAAATATCTATAATAGAAGTTAATGTTTGCAGGTCCAATGTTGAAGAACCATGGCAGAATGGGCTTTTGAATGATTGCTATAAGGAACGTTCTTAATCACAGCGCCTTACTATAATTATGACGCCACGTTTGGCCATCGGTAGCTAATGCGTAACACACATTCTGAATCATTTTGAAGGATATTGCTAATCCATTGCTTCATATATGTTCGAAAAATTTGCTTCTCAACAACGTAAATAGCGCAATGAATGTTGTTGAATTGTGAAATGGAAAGCCATTCATACTGTTAGTATGGTACGCAATTGCCCCGCTGATTACAGTCCTTATTAGGAAACCCAGAGATAAAAAGGAAATAGTTTTATTACACCGTACCCAAAAGCAAAAGCAAAAGCTATATCTTAGAAACAGTAGTTCTATTCTGTAAAAATCTCACCGTGAAAATTTAGGTGAAGTGAGCCTAAACTGAGCTGTCATTCCACATAAGGATTCAAACCATTGACAACTCACTTCAACTAAGTTTTCACGGTGCGATTTTTACAGAAAAGATCGGCTGTCAATAGTGTCAAACCCTAGCATCAGGTGGAATGATAGCTCACTTCACCTAAGTTATCACGGTGATATTTTTACAGAATAGCACCTCAGGAACTGTAACATAACCGCGAGGGTGAGGATTATCACCCCAATAACGTTAATGGTAACTACTTAACAGTTATGTTAATAAGTTTAAAGTTCACATTAGTCGGACATAACACTGAAACTCGTTAGTGCTTAAGCACCAGAGAATAAAATATAAAATCACAAATCTACCCATTCTACACAATAAAACGGTTTCGGGAATGAGGGGGAGTATCCTTAAAAGCACTCGACATTACAAGCACTAACTGTCATCTCATCTATCTAGCCTTTTCCTGTCTATGTTGGGGTCGGCTTCCAGTCTAACCGGATGCAGCTGAATGCCTGTATTTTTACATGGAGCGACTGCCTATCTAACTTTCGCCACCCAGTTACTGGTAGTAATTCTTTTTACATTTGATAGCCGAATTCTCAAGTAAGGCTATAGGCTAATTCTTTTTACATTTGATAGCCAAATCCTTAAGTAAGGCTATAGGCTATTTAACATCACGCTTTACACTTTCTTTCTTTTTGCTCGGCTTAGCGGAAAGAACGCTAGGCTAAAACGATGACGATGTGATGCGTAGGGGTGGGACGGGGGACCAAAAACTTTACGCGTACGAACTCACGGGTAGACTTGTTACATACACCGTTAAATTTTGATCGTTTTAACTCATCATTATGATCAACTTTTACTATGGGACCAACCCTAAAATCGTGAAAAAAAAATCAGTTGATCCATAGTCGAGTTATGCGAATATAAATCTATGGATCAACTGGGTTTTTTTTTTTCACGATTTCAGGGTTGGTCCCGTAGTAAAAGTTGTTCATAATAATGAGTACAATGACCCCTTTTAAGGATTAAAACGATCAAAATTTAATGGTGTCTATGTAGGTACTAGCCTGACTGACGCAGCTTTTATTTATTTTAGGCCAAAGCTGATATAGTAAAAAAAATATAGCCATTAATACCTGCATGATTTTTTGTCACAGTTTTAATTTACTGCTATAAAATATAGTGACGCGCTAGAGTGGAGGTACTCTAGTGCGTCACTATATTTAAATATGGCGCATTTTTTTACAAAATCTGCTATAAAATTGTAATTTTAGAGGTGTGAAATGTTTGCAAAGCGTTCATGGTATTTATATAAGTGATTGCATATCAAATGGATTTTTATTTTGTGCGAAAATATGAAGGATTTTTGTAATTTCAGTCGACAGGTAAGTACTTGCGTGTGTTACCGTTTGGAACTAATGTAACTACTGTTAAAACTTGGTATTTTCTATGCATTTCGGAACCAAATACTTTATTAAAAAAAACATGTACATTATAACCAAATCATGCCGGAATTATGTATGATTTTGTCGGACCCATGACAGTGACTATAATAATAATAACTAGAAAGAAAGAAAGAAAAAGTATTTATTGCGACTCGCACAGGAAGATCATAAAACTAAACTAAATTAAACACAATCAAAAATAAAAAACCCAAATTATATAAAAAAAGTAGATAAGAAAACCAAATATACACCTTACATAGGTATAAAAAAAACTTTTTTTTATATCTATGTAAAGTATAAAAAAAAAGTAAAAATCAAGCAAGCAGTCAATCAGGCATATTATCTTCGGGTGTGCTCGTCTAGCTAACGGAGAGTATTTACACAACCTTGTAGCTAGGATATCAGATATATCCAAAGCCTTGTGAAATCGGGGGTGCCGTACTACAGGTATGTACCCGACTAAAGAAATATAAAAACAGCTTCAAACTTCTTTCTTACATCTATGTGTCCGACCCATAGACACACATAGGAGGTTCCTCTCTCTGGACCCCTGGCCGCCGGTAACTTGGACCCTGTTCTCGATACCGGTAGGCTACTATTTTTTTTATATTTTTAAATGTATTTTATTCCAATATTTCAAAATATAATGAAATATTAGAATGACCAAAATACCACTTCCCATGACCCAAGGGCTGTTTTACCTTGGCCAGAGGCTAAGCATTGCCATACAACGTGGCAATGCCGCCAGTGTCTTGGGTACATTACCGACATTGATCGACAGCGATGTGGATGAATTTTTCGACGCTATATTTTAGTTTGTAAATAGTTTTCGTTCATTTAGGATATAATTTTGTTATTTTAGTTTTACCATTGAGTAATCTTAAAACTATAATAATGTGTTATATTTACATATTATGTATGTAATTAAATAAAGTAGAAATGGTCTTAATAAGTTTCAAAAATAATTATTATCGAGTGCTATAGTGCTAAGCCCACCACCGCAATCTCTGAGTGTATTTCCACTTTTATTTGAGGATAAAAGCAAAATTTGGACAGACTCCAAATTAACTCTTAAGCCAACGACGCTATTATATGCATCAAAACTAATACCCACTGCATTTGGAGATAACTGAATTTCGTGTTTAGCTTTTGGTACTAAAATTCTTCTTGAACAAAAATTCCAATGTAATTAAACTATTTTCTTTTCTCTACTGGTTGACATTTTTCTGGCATCGAATTTTTATTTTTATTTTTTGACTAAAAAACAACGACTAATTTAACAAATAGTATAAATATTCAACTTATCATTGAATTCGTAGAGGCATTCAATTCTTTGATTGCAGCCATTGGCCGGTTTATATCGAATCGAATGTAAGATGTTTTTTTTGTGACCAAAAATAATTCGGTGGTTGCCAAAAATGGTTTGTCCAGACATTAAAAAAAGTCACCCGGTACCTATATCGAACCATCCTCATTAACACAGAAGACATATAATAAGTATTAATAGAAACAATTATTAATAGTACTTATATTATAAGTTATCTTTGCCTGTTCGTCGGAAGGTCAGGTATAGACACCAGACCTTTTTGATGAACTTGCAACAGACGTGCGTGTGTGACCGATGTACGAACGTAAACGACGCAAAAGGATTATGTCAGGATCATGGCTTCTTTATTGTTGCCTACCTCATGAGAAGCAGGTGTGAGGTTCTGTTCTCTTTATACTGTGCCATTAGATAGATGGAGACACAATCACCTTTGCTGCCATGGCTTATTTTAATTTAATTTAATATTTGAATTGTTTTTTTTTATCTTTTCATTACGGACGCTTTTAACGTTCTGCATCGTTCTCACATGCATAATTTTGAACATCAATGATATAACCAATACGTCGTAACAATATTATTATGATTTAAATGAGTGTCCATGAAGTTTCTTGCCCGTTCTTCTCCATAGGTACCTACTACGCTTTGGAATGGGCAACTAGCTTCATCTTTTTGACTGATCGACCTTGACAATTCAAAAGTGCCTGTAATTGGTTTATTTGAAATAAATAGTTTGAGATTGAGTTTGAGTTTGAATCTCCTAAAGGTCACAGTCGAAGGACATAAAACTTACTCAAAACCGTTGGACGAAGCTATTAATAGTGTAGTTTGCTTAACTATAGTTAGTGCTCTTGTCATCCGCTTCCTTCAATTCTTCGGTAGAGTGTTTTTCTTTTAAATATGTTCTTTTCATTTTTTCTCTCATTTAACACGCGTTCGTTATCATACTCCGATGTCACTTCGTGGAAAATAGTGTGGGTTATACGTTTTCTCGACTGTAACATATACTTTTTGTAAATACTGTAATGTAAAACTGTTTTTTGTCGCAATTTTTTTTTCTTTTTTTTAATTGACAATGGGCTCACTCTTGACCTCAATCCAGTCCAGAGGCAGGGATGAGATTTACGGTGGAACGAGCTTGCCCAGAAGAAGCCTATTCACTCTCGCCCTGAAGAGATTCGGGTTGTATGAAGTCGGGAATGCAGACGCAGGCAGACAACTGACACGGGCACGCCACAATTGTGGCGATAAGTCCTCTCTTTGAGGAGTGGCTAGCGAGGCGCCACGGCCCCCTCACCTTCCGCCTGACGCAGGTCCTCACCGGACACGGTTGTTTCGGGAGGTTCCTGTTCAGGATAAAGCGGGAGGAAACGCCAGGGTGTCACCACTGTATGGATCGCCCGGAGGACACGGTGGAGCATACGGTGGAGGTCTGCCCGGCTTGGGCGGGGCCCCGCCGTGTCCTCGTAGCGGTGATCGGCGGCGGCGATCTCTCGCGTCCGGCCCTGGTTCAAGCCATGGTCCGGGGCGAGAGGGAGTGGGAGGCAGTCACCTCCTTCTGCGAAGCAGTAATGCTCGCGAAGGTGGAGGCGGAGCGCGTGAGGGAGAGGCAATCTCTTCACCCTCGCGCGCCTAGCCGCCGCAGGAGACGCCCTGGACGGGAGTCAACAGCCGACTCCCGGCCACCGTAGGCGCGGGCTTGCGGGCGGCGAGCTTTGGGCAGCTCGCCGCCCGGTAAGGACCAGACCCGGGTCGACGGCGCGTTGTGTTCCACGCGCGCCTCAAAGAGCTGTCAGCACGAACTGACGGGGTCCGCTAGGGTCGATGCCGCCGGGGCTGCGGGTTGTTCGAAAGAGATACCGTGGCCCCTGGCACAGGCAACTGAAAGAACACGGGTGGCTTTTAGTCAGTAAAAGTCTGACACTCCCTTCTGCTCCGCCCAGAGCGGGAGAGGTCATTTGATGATTTCCTACCCAAAAAAAAAAAGGCAGACAATGCCACTCCCAAATAAATAAAATAAAAAGTTGGAAAAAAGTTTAATTTGATGACTTCATCATCTCCCTAGCCATTTCTCTACTATTTTGGAGTCGGCTTCCAGTCTAACCGGATGCAGCTGAATAACATTTAATTTGATGACTTGTGTGAATCTAAAATGGAGAGAATATAAATTAGTCTTTAAATAATCTACTAATTATAAAGAGTTGTTGGGAATCGAACATAGGTTTGCAAAGCAGTCGTCGAACCGCTATTTAATTATAATTTTTGTAGCTGATCGTACCTAAATATTTCACTGGTTAAGGAAATAATAATGCGAGTTTGTTTTTAACCGAATTCAAAAAAAGGAGGACGTTCTCAATTTGGTTGTTTTTTTTAATGTTTGTTACCTCAGAACTCCGTTGTTTATAAGCCAATTGGCCAAATTCTTGTAAAAATAACAACTTAAAAGTGAAAAATAAAAACATTTATACAAAAACAAAACCGACTTCCAAAAAAGACACGAAGTGAAAAATTACTTTAATTTCGGAAGTCGGTGGCAAACAACGAAAATGCGAACCCAACGGCACCGACTTCAGAAATTAAAGTTATTTTTCACTTTGTAGTGTCTTTTTTGGAAGTCGGTTGTTTTTTATTCTAAGAGTTATTCTTCAGACCTACCGATTCCAAAAAGTCTTTCACAAATGGGAAGCTACAGTTTTACCGAGTGTCATAGGATACATTTTATGTTAAAACGATCACGCAAACGAAGACGCGGGCTGATGCTAGTACACTAAATACCCCGATTGGTGAACTGTGATATCTGCCTCATCATCAGTCTGCAGCAGTCCACTGCTGGACATAGGCATCTATTGCACGCCATTCAACTCGATTTTTGGTAACTCTCATCCAGCTGCTACCAGCCATCCTGCGAAGATCGTCGCTCCACCTAGCCAGATATCTGCCTCCAACCTGTAAAACCTTATTGTGACAATAGCGTGATAATTATTATAGTTTATAACCTCTTCGTGATAATTTTCCTATAAAACGGTTTTCCCGAATGGAATGCCGCTTGATCATAAGCTCGCATGCCACGTGGACTAATGAAGCGGTCACATAGACTAGCCATTCACCCCGATACTACCAATTTACGACCTATAATTATCTGATGCAGTGGTTGTCAACCTTTGAACTGCATAAATTTCTATGCATTGTGAAACTGATCTTACTTCGAAGAGCAGGTAGACTAAAGTGTGTGTAGAATGTGGGTGTGAATGTAGTGAACCAGCCCTGTGCCCAGAGGATCAAAGCAAGTTTTGTGTTGATAAAGTACGGCCCAATAAAGTTTTTAAAGAAGTAGTCTTCCACGATTAACATTATGAAACACTAACACCAGTTATGATGTAAATTTAAAATCATCATCATTATAAGCCTATAGCAGTCCACTGCTGAACATACGCCTCTCCTATTACACGCCATTCAACTCAGTTTTCGGAAACTCTCATCCAGCTGCTACCAGCCATCCTGCGACGATCGTAGCTCCACCTAGCCTGAGGGCGTCCTTGAGTTTAAAAAAGCTAGCAAGATTAACTATTCTTCATTTTTTTTTTTAAACGTTGCCCCACACTAGGAATTACTCCTATATCGTGGGTGCGTTTACAAACATTTAAACTCACATACACAAACAGCCAGACCCGGAACAACTACCTGCAGGCAATACAAATATTTGTTCCGTGCGGGAATCGAACCCGCGACACGCAGCGCAGCAGTCAATCGCTCAGCCACTGCGCCAACCGTGTCGTCATTGGAGCTTTCCTGGTTGGAAAAAGTAGACTTATTCAAAATTCCAAAGGTTGTACAAGGGCTATTAATGCCGTTGTGGTATTAATCGTCAAAGTCTTCTACACCAGAGGTAAAGCAGCACAAAAGACATTAATACGCTTATCAACTCCGCCTATCGCAGTCCACTGCTGGAGATAGGCTTCTCCCAGGCTGCGCCACAACACCCTGCGAAGAGCCTTTAATACCCCTTTAACATACCCGTAAAACTTTGAGTACCTAATCTAATCGATACGATGTACGTAAAATGATTGATTCGGGTATAGCGTGCGCCAATGATTGGGCCGGCCGATTGATGAAACAATGTCCATTGTCCATCGCTTGCATTGTTGGACAAACAGAGTAATAAATCAATCAAACTCGCTTTGGAAGGAGTAATTGCGGTCTAAGTTGTAAACTGTTGATGTCATTCTTGATTTGGTCTTAATCTTAAGTCATTATGAGGTGCATAGATAGGTTTTGCTCTTTCTACATTATTAATTTGAATAAATATGACTGGCTGGACTTTGTTAAAGATTATTATTATTTATTATTTACAAAGGAGACATTCATCGTTAGTTCGTGACTATCGTCACACTTAGCGGAATAACGCTTCACCTGCCCATTCCCTTAATATAATCTTTAAGCCTAACCGTCATAAATATGAAAGCCGGTGTTTTAAATTCTCAGACAGAATTCAAAATATTTACTTTTTATAATATTATAATATTAGTGCTACAGAGAAATAATTGTAATCAGTACCCTAATAGCGTAAAACACTATAAATCATAATCTAAATCGTTTTGAAGGATATTGCTAGTCCATTGTACATTGCTAGTCATACGTTCAAAAAATGTGTCAGCTCTACAACTCAAATAACGCAATGAATGTTGTTGATCTGTCAAAACGAAAGCTATTTCTACTGATTATGTGTAAAAAATAAAATTACTGATAATTTACTTTTATTTTAACCGATAATGCTGAGGCCCAAACCACCAAAACATTAGATTTATAAATTATATTCTCTAATATATTAATAATGAAGCGTTATCATTTCAAAAACGACAACAACTAAACTATCACACGCTTGCTTCCATAACTTGGACCACAATGTAACATCACGCGCCCAGTAATCCTGGCGTGGTGCGACAACCATTGACAGGATTATGTGCAGCGGCCCGTACTACAGAGGTATTAGGAAACAAATAAGTATTAGCTAAGTCTAGACCCGGCCCGGGTAGGGTAATTATATCAAAGGATAATGGGTTTAGGGATATCGAGGAGGTACTTGGATGGTAACGAGTTTAAATCCTATTTGAGAGAAACCGCTTCTTCTTTTTTCATGTCAAAACTAGCTAAGTAGGTACGATCATGAATGCTTTTTTTTTTTTTTTTTTTTTTTTCAGGATGGGAAATCATCAAATGACTCCTCCCGCTCTGGGTGGAGCAGAAGGGAGTGTCAGACTCTTACTGACTAAAACCCACCCGTGTTCCTTCCTTAGCCCTTTACGTACCAGGGCAGCGGTAACCCTTTCGGACGATCCCGCTACCCCGGCAGGCTTCGGCCCTGTCGGGCCCCGTCAACTACGCTGACATCTCTTTGAGGCGCGCGTGGAACACATACACGCCGTCCGGCACGGGCCTGGTCCTGATCGGACGGAGAGCTACCCATTGCTCTCCGCCCGCAGGCCCGCGCCTACGGTGGCCGGGAGTCGCCACGCGGCTCCCGACGCCCGGAGCGTCTCCCTCGGCGGCTGAGGCGTGAGGATCTTTCCCTCGCCCATCCCGCCACCTCCTTCGCTAGCATGACTGCTTCGCAGAAGGAGGTGACCGCCTCCCACTCCCTCTCGCCCCGGACCATGGCTTGCACCAGGGCCGGGCGCGAGAGGTCGCCGCCGCTGCCGATCGCCTCTACGAGGACACGGCGGTGCTCTGCCCAAGCGGGGCAGACCCCCACCGTATGCTCCACCGTGTCCTCTGGGCGATCCTCGCAGTGGTGACACCCGGGCGTCTCCTCCCGCCTGATGATGTGCAGGAACCTCCCGAAACATCCGTGTCCGGAGAGGACCTGCGTCAGGCGGTAGGTGAGAGCGCCGTGACGCCTCTCTAGCCACTCCTCAAAGAGGGGTCTTATCGCCGCTATCGTGGCGTGCCCTGCGCTGGGTTGCGATAGTCGCGCCTTCCATTCCACCATGAGACCGCGCCGGAGGTCCGTCCGCTCCGCAGCGATTTGCCGCGGGTGCAGAGTTTCCCCCCGACGTAGTGCCTCCGCGCGCCAGTCATACAGGCGCGCGAGGACTATCGCCTCCAGATCCCATGGTGGCAGTCCGGCAAGGAGGCTTGCTGCCTCGCCCGAGATCGTGCGGTATCCCCGGATAAGCCTTATGGCTACCACCTTTTGGGGCGCGTTCAGGTAGTGTGCGGCTCGAAGCCGCAGTGAACGCGCCCATACCGGGGCCCCGTATAGGGCCATGGACCGCACGACCCCCGCGTAAAGCCTCCGGCAGGAGGCGTTTGGCCCCCTCAGGTTGGGCAGGAGCCGCTTTAAGGCGGCCCCGGTCCGTTCCAGTTTGGGGGCCAAACGTCGGAAATGCTCGACGAAGTTCCACCGGCTGTCGAGGACGAGACCCAGGTATCTCATCGTCTTCTCGACGCCGATGTGAACCCCTCCTACCATTAGTTGGGATCCCGAAGGTGGCCCGTACCGGGGCCCATGAAAAGACATGGCCTCGGACTTGTGCAATGCCACCTCGAGACCCAACTGCCGGATCCTTTCCACGACTATCGCAACCCCGCGTGTCATCGCGTCGGCCGCCGCCTGATGCGACCTCCCCTGCGCCAGGACCAGCGTGTCGTCAGCGTAGCAAACTACGCTGACGCCATCAGGGAGGTCGGCCCGCAGCACCCAGTCGTAACCGATGTCCCACAGGAGCGGCCCCAGAACCGATCCCTGCGGGACACCGCACGACATCTCTCGCCGGTTCCAATTCCCGTCGCGACCGGGGTAGATGACGGCTCTGTCCGTCAAATACGCCCCGACTATTCGACGGAGGTTAGTCGGCACCCGGTGATACCGGAGTGCCTCCCCTATGCAGCTCCAGGGCAGGGTGTTGAACGCGTTGGCGATGTCGAGTGACACCGCCACGACCACCCCACCCCGTGACACCGCGTCCCCCGTCGTGAGGGCTCTCACGCGCATGATGGCGTCCACCGTCGAGCGCCCCTTGCGGAAGCCAAACTGGCACTCCGCAAGGTCCGGCCCCGTCCTCACCAGGTGCCCGACGAGGCGGCCCGCAATCACTCTCTCAAAGAGCTTGCCGACCTCGTCGAGCAGCACTATGGGCCGGTATGCGGACGGAGAGTCCGCAGGGCGCCCTGGCTTCTGAATGAGGACCAGCTTCCCCGTCTTCCAACGGAGTGGAAACTGGCCTCTCTCCATGCATGCGCTTAAGAGCGCCTCCAGTCGAGGCCCGAGAGCCCTCGAGGCCAGGACCCAGGCTTTACCCGGCAAGCCGTCGGGTCCCGGGGCGGTATTTTTGGCCTTCAGCCTGCCTACCGCCGCTCTCAGATCTACCCCGGTCACTTCAGGGGTGTCGTCGTCGTCGTCCGTGTGGTCCGCTTCGGGCACCGCAAGTGGCGGAGCCATAGGCGGGGGAGTATGCTCCCCCCGTGAAGGGAACAGAGCGCTCACCACTTCCTCCACCAGCTGGGGTCGGAGACTCTGCGTCAGCGGGGGGCCCAGGTGCGGAGTTTATTCCGCACCATTCTGTAAGGGCGCCCCCATGGATCTCGGTTCAGAGTCTCCAACATCTCCTCGCGGGCCGTATCCTTGGCCCGCTTGACAGCCTCTTGGAGGGTGGTCTTCGCCGCTCTGTACCCCTCGTACAGCTCCACCTCCGTGGCTTCCGCATCCGGAGGGCGGATGCGGAGCCTGCGGTGCCTGGTGTACCGATGTCGCGCGTCGACGCACGCCTTGCGTAGCGCCCCAACCTCCTGCGACCACCAGTACACCTGACGTCGGGCGCGTCCTGGCCGGACTCGGGGCATTGCCACGTCACAGATCTCGGACATGGCCTCCCGGAACCACTCCGCCTCATCGTCAATGTCAGCAGGCCTGTCCGGTGAAAACACCCAGGCCTGCACGATCGAGGCTTCCAGGAGAAGCTCCCGGTCCAGCTGCTTCAGCGCCCACCGCGGACCACTCGGGGCCTGTTGGACCAGCGCGCTAGAGGTCTGGGTGGAGACCTCAAACCGGATATACCGATGATCGGAGTAGGTCTCCACCTCCTCCATGACGCGCCAGTCAATGACACGCTGTGACAGAGCGGGGCTGGCGAACGAGATGTCCACCACCGACTCGCCCCGCATCCGCACACACGTAGGAACAGAACCCCGATTTAGGACGACCAGGCCTGTTTCCAGAGCCCAGTCCTCCACCATCCTGCCCCGCACATCCGTGCAACGGGAACCCCAGGCCAAATTCTTGGCGTTGAAGTCCCCGAGCACTAGCACGGAGCAGGCATGGTTTCTAGCGACGACGACACTCAACTCTGTTAAAGAGTTCTGGAACTCGGCGAGAGTTCGGCTCGGAGAGAAGTATACTCCCACTACTACAATCTCTCCGAACCGTGCTGCTACGCACCCCTGTCCCCTCGTGACACCTTCGAGGGACGGGGTACCGGCGGCGGCCGACGAAAGTATGGCCACTGAGCCGTTCAGGTCCTCCACCCAGTCATCCCTGGGCGGGACAAAGTACGGCTCAGCGACCACGGCGAAGTTAATCGACCACTGCGCCATGCTCTGGAGCAACAGGTCCTGAGCGCAGGCGCAGTGGTTGATGTTCGCCTGGAGAAGGCGTAGTGGAGGAGTTGTTACTCCTCCATTTCAGCCCCCTCCCGGGCCCCCTCGGCAGTGGTGGCGGCGGCGGCGGCGGCGGCGGCGGCGGCAGCGGTGGTGGCGGCGGCGGCGGCGGCGGTGGCGGTGGCGGCGACAGTGGCGGCGACGGTGGTGGTGGCGACGACGGCGGAGGGCCTGCCTTTCCTCCTGGCTTCGGCGGGTGGAGCGCAGGACTTGCTCCCCGCCCGGTGATCGGCCGGCTTGCCAGCAGCCGCACATGCGACGCAGTGCGGCGCGGCGTTGCACGAGCCGGCCGTGTGTCCGGGCTTGCCGCAGCGGAAGCACAGAGTGCTGCGGTCCTCTAAGGTGCACTGGACGCTCACGTGGTGCCCCACGAGGCATCGATAGCACCTCAGAGGTCTGGGCTCCAGCAGCTTGACCTGCGCTGACACCCAGCCCACCAGGAGCCTTCCGCCCTCCACTATCTTCCTCGCCGCCGTCACGGGACAGCTAACCGTTATGGTTCGCATACCCGTGAAGTCAGGACGTAGGGTGCCCGCCTTCACCTGGTCGGTCAGACACCCGCCCGTCCTGACGACGGCGGCTACCACCTCGGCCCCCGTCACCGAGTCATCCAGGCCCACAATGCGCATATCCGCGCACTTGACGGGCCTGGTGACTCGAGCCTCGTCCGCATTGAGGGACGCCCTTAGCTTTTCAGCCAGGGCGTCTGCGGTGGGGCCGCTCGTCGCACCGGGGACCTCCAGCATGCGGGCACCAGTGGCGGTCACCCTATGCCGGAGGCCTCCGGTGATCCCCAGCTCCTGGAGATCCACCGTCGCTCTCGCTTTGGCGAGCACGTCGCCGTAGGTCACCCCCCTCTTGACCGCGTCCGGCTGTAGTGTAATGACTACAGCCGCGGTCTTGGGGGAGCGAAGCCTAGCCGCAACGGCTCGCTCCTTGCGGCGCCTCCTCTGCGCCTTTTTCCTGGCCGCTTTGGCCGCCTTCTTCTTCTCCCCGACCACCTGCCACTCGGCGTTGGTCGTGGGAGATTTGATTGGGGGAGGCGTAGGCTCTGGGGCCTTCCCCTCCCCAGCCGTTCTGCCCTTTTTGGGGGCCGGAGCCGCGGGTTTGGCGGCAGGCGCCGGTTTTGCCGGCGCCGAGGCTCCGCCAGCCGACGTCGGTTTCGCCGGCGCCGGGGCTCCTCTAGCCGACGCCGGTTTGGCCGGCGCCTGGGCCCGGCCAGACGGCCCGGGTTTAGGGGCGGCCGCGGCCGCGTACGAGGCCGCCTTAGGCCCTGGGGCCGTCCTACCCGCCAAGGGAGGGCGCAGAACAATACCCTCCAGGACGGCGAACCGCGCCTGGAAGGTCGCCAGCTCCTGCCGAACCAGGTTCAGGACCTGGTTCTCCACCGGCACGGGCTGGCTTGGTGGTGGGATGTTCTGCGCTGTGCCGGCCGCTCGCATCCCGGCCAGGTCCGCTCGGAGCTCCTCGTTCTCCTTTCGGAGGAGCTCCATGGCAGCCGTCAAGCGGGCCACCTCCGCCCGCATTTCGGACATGCCGTCCGGCGGAGGCCCGAGGTGGATGGCCTCCACTGCCGCCAAGATGGAGGCCTTGGCCGAGACTATGGCCCTGTTTTTCGAAGTCTGTAACTTCTTTAGGGCCACGTCCCGGATCGCGGCCTCCACGACCTCCGCGAACCTCTTTTTGCGGTCCGCATCAGGGCCGCCAACCTCCGCCGCCTCGTCACTAGAGGTCTCTGATGCGGACGCGCGACCAGAACCCCCCTCCTTTGCGGGCTCCTCCGCTTTCCCCGCCGCCTCCCGAGCAGTGAGCCCCCTCCCTACGCCTCGCTCTCGGGCTCCTCCCCGCCTGCTGGTCGGGATTTTTCTGGCCGAAGCCAGCTCCCAGTCAGAGGACGACCCCTGGCCGTCCACTGACCTTGGCCGCTTGCTCTGTGCCTTTCTCTTGGCAGCGGCCGTCTTCTGGTCACGGCGAGGGCTCACTGAGCCTCCCGTGCTCGCTCCTCCAGATGCAGCGTCGGACTCCGACCCCGCATCAATCATGAATGCTAAGGTAAAAGATTTGCCTTTTAGGAAAGTTCGCAACAAAATCAGCATTGCTATTCTGTAAAAATCTCACTGTGAACTTAGTTGAAGTGAGCTGACATTCCACCTGATGCTAAGGATAGCTACTGTTGACAGCTCACTTCACCTAAGCGTTCACGGTGAGATTTTTACAGAATAGATCGGCATGTGAGATAGTGGACAGACGAAGACTATGTAATAAAAAAGTAATACAATAATAATTATTTATAATTAGTATTTTATATATCTAATAATTTTAATGTCGGGGAATCTTGAATAAAGAGCCAAGTCTCAAGTTGCGCTGCACTTAACAATTTATTGCACAAAAATTCGGATTAATATTGTTAGAACTATTGCCATTTAAAATAAATAAGCTGGGCTTTGTTCAATCTCTGCTAATTACCTTCTTCGATCATTATTAAATTACTATTAATTATTATTACTTGGAGGAGTTTGTGGCTAAATAATAACAGCTGCGCAGGTCGACCAATCAGGTTAAGCTAGCTACGCTTGCCACGGTCGGTCCGTGAATGGGTGACCATCTTTACATATCAAGACCCCTCAGTGGCTCGGAAAGCACTTTTAACCGTTGGTCCCGGCTGTCAATCGTGGATCTTTGGCAGTCGTTACGGATCGTCAGAAGCGCGAAAGTTTGACAACCAGTCTTACTAAGGGGGATTGTATTACCCAGTAACTGGGTTGTGGAGGTCAGATAGACAGTCGCTCCATGTAAAATACTGGTATTCAGCTTCATCTGGTTAGACGGGAAGTCAAACCCAGCAAGTTGGGAAAAGGCAAGGCAGATGATGAATGCCAATTTTTTTGGGTGTGGCGCTACATTTTTTCTCCCATCTCTCTCTAATAGTCGTCATCTCAGTAACTATCCTAAGCAAACAGCACAATTAGACGACAAGGCAAACATTTCGTACATGTAGTTTTCGCTACGGTGTCGTAGCGGGCTGCGTAGTCAGGTGTCCGTAGCACTTGTAGCGCGCTACGAATGGTATCGTTCTCGTAGCACCATAAATATGAAATATCATCCCGATCGTAGCCTTTATGGTTTCTACCCTTACGCCAAGGGGTAAGTTAAATTCAGTTATCTGATATAAGGTGTAGTATAACCTGTTTGTTATTGTTTTAAATTGTTGTTAAAGTTAAAAATTAAAATAGGATTTAGGTCTATAAGTGGCCGAAAAATCAGAGCAATATTTTGCTCCACGCCTTGCACCTAATAATTACGTAATATTAACGTTTTTGACACATACACACGATGACAACAGTATTTTTGAACGTTCATTCGATCACTTTTATATTTGTTTACTTGTCATACAATTGACTACTCTATACCCTGTCCAGTATGTAAACCGTTTTTTGACACACGGAACTAGTGATTGCAGCAACACACAATACATTGATTGATACGCGTACGGTATTATGTCTGTAAGAAGTCATAAATAAGATAAGGCAGTTTATATATTTATTTTATTACGCATTTTAAAGTTAACTTTTACGTAATCTGGAGTATAAACGTTGTAAGACAGCTGTCAAAAAACGGTTAACCTAATTGTAAAAGTGTGTAACAGTCCTCAAATAAAACCATATCATTCTTCAGCAATACTCAAAAACAAATATTCTTCAATATAAACCCAAAAAACAAACCACACGACTCAATTCTCAAGCCACTACGCCAATTGCCCATAATCCTAAGAAGGAACGTATGATATTTCCGCAATATTTCAAAAATAAAACCAAGAACCTACAAATCCCGTCTGTCCAGTCCTGTATTAGATTATAAGGAAGTCGGATTGAATGTGATGACCGCAGAAAAGGACAGAAATAGCTACACGAAAGGGACACAACATACGTTGGCTATTAAGCCCTGCAGCGTAAAATTTCACGACACCGTAAACACTTCTTTGAAGGAAATATGATGTAAGTTGCAATAACAATCAAAAAGTAATTTAAACTTTATGTGGTTTCAGATAAGGTTGCTTTTTATTTGGTAATGTGGTTAAAAAGGCGTAATTTTGAAGGCGTGCTTAGCTGGTCGTCGGTCGGATTTGAGATTTGTCGTTCATTTTTTTATTGGTGTCGCGGTATTATTATCGCCGTAAGGCACTTGCAGACAAATAGTTATTTTCTTTTTTAGGAGACTGGAAACGGACAAACCGTTTTGTATCGAGTTCTCTGTGATGAAGTTGGGTTTTTCTGGCTGTTTTATGGCCTCTCGGTTCTTATGCAAATGTTGAACGAACCTTTGTATGCCTCGCTAGTTCTAAGAATGATATGAAATGGCTTTCTACTCTTTTTTATTGCGAGCATATAAGTAGACCACCAGTCACACACACAAGCCTCTTTGTTTAGAAAAAATGCTTCAGACCGTACAGTCACGAGCACCAATATGTCAACACTTAGCAACTTTCAATTGCGATTTTTTCGTGAAATAAGGAATGCAACATTGAAATACGATACACTACAAAAACCTATGGGTTCGCAAATGCTATGTTCGTAACAACATAAAATTTCATTATTAAATAAAGGAGTAAATCGCTTTTGAATAAAGCCGAGTGTATACATACTTTTGCTCCTGTACATACGGTTTTTTTTTTTTTATGTATGGGAAATCATCAAATGACACCTCCCGCTCTGGATGGAGCAGAAGGGAGTATCAGACTCTTACTGACTAAAACCCACCTGTGTTCCTTCCTTAGCCCTTTTTTTTTTTTTTTTTTTTCTGGGTGGGAAATCATCAAATGACTCCTCCCGCTCTGGGCGGAGCAGGAGGGAGTGTCAGACTTTTACTGACTAAAACCCACCCGTGTTCCTTCAGTTGCCTGTGCCAGGGGCCACGGTATCTCTTTCGAACAACCCGCAGCCCCGGCGGCATCGGCCCTAGCGGACCCCGTCAGTTCATGCTGACAGCTCTTTGAGGCGCGCGTGGAACACAACGCGCCGTCGACCCGGGCCTGGTCCTTACCGGGCGGCGAGCTCTTACCGCGCGGCGAGCTTCCTTCCTTAGCCCTCTATGTTCCAGGGCAGCGGTAACCTTTTCGGACGATCCCGCTACCCCGGCAGGCTTCGACCCTGTCGGGCCCCGTCACTTATGCTGACATCTCTTTGAGGCGCGCGTGGAACACATACGCGCCATCCGGCACGGGCGGTTAAGGTTGCTAATCATATCTTGATCAAAATATTAACATCCTGAGAATGACCTACGAATTGCATAAATCGTAAGAAAAAATGAATTTCGCCAGCTACCTTACTGCACAAGGTAAGCATAGACAAATTCGACCATACCCTAAACAGAACAAAATATGACAATACCACATAACTACGCGGTACCCACAGCTGATTACGAAATACCACAAATGGTCACAATTTACATTAATAAACATGGAGTCGGTTTTGAAATTATAATCAAGCAACTTTGATTCATAATTCGGGAATTGTTACAAGTTATAAAACAAAATGGAATTTTGAATAAATCATACGTTTATTTTGAATGTTGGCTCGTTACAAATGGCAAAGTTTCTTGCCTTGTTTTATATTTAATTGAAATATCAGCGCTACCTTTAATGAAGTCGAGAGGTAAGGGAAATGTTTGCTGGAGTTTCTGAATGCTTTTGTTATTAGTCGTTGAGATATGTTTTTGGCGGTGAAAGGTGAAACAAATGACAGGTAAGACAACGCTATAGGTACATAAAATGTTTTGCTTGAAAGTTTTTCTTATTTTATCCACAGAATTTTCGTTTTAAGCACGGATTTTCGTACTAATCCTACTAATTCCTACTAATATTATAAACGTGAAAGTTTGTATGGATGGTTGGATGCTTGTTACTCTTTCAAGCAAAAACTACTAAACCGATTTTGATGAAACTTCACAGTAACATAGCTTATACATCAGAATAACACATAGTGTACTTTTTATCTCGATATTTCCACGGGATCGAAACTTATGCGAGTGAAACAGCGGGGCGCTGCTAGTCTTCCATATAAATACCTACTACGAGTACAGTGCTGCAGTGAGTGCTTTCGACGTGGAAATTCAGCCTTTTAAATTATTTTTATTCACTTAGCTACCTGCTCATCTCAGATTTACCGTATTATAGTTATTCTTAGGTATTTTAATTGTAGGTGATAAAACGGTTTACCAAAGGCAATTAAAATAGCCATAATCAACCAAAATTATGACGTACGAAGCAAACTGGACACACTTAGTCAACTCGCCAGCAAATCGATCAAAAATAAATTCAAAAGCGTCTATTTGGTCAAAAAATAAAACGCGTCCACCAAAAAAAGAATTTCTCCGAAATTATAAACCTTTAAAACCCCGACATCCATCATTTCGTCTCCCATAGAAACGCATCCTTTTCACGACAGGTACCCGCGTTTTTCAATAGCACCCCATGTCACTGGGGCCGGGGGTTCGAACCCGGCCGGTTATTAGCACCAATTCAGAAGGGTGCATAATGTGAACTTAATTTGCTTTCGGTATGTTGATGATATGTGCATATTTTATGGGTAATATATGTACATGTGTCGCTTAAGGTTTCTAATGCATAGGGTCTTAAGGGTTGAGGTGATGGTGGCATTAAACGCCGTTTTAGGGCTTGTTTACATGATAGTGGCGTGTTCAGAATAACTACAATGCTCTGCTTACAAAGGCACTGTCTAACGCTAGGCGCATTTGTCCATGTTATCACATAGTTGTGGCATTGTCATTTATTCATAAACCTCGTATTATGGTGTCATAATATAGGGTGACTGGTAATTATTGACAAAAAACAATACTAAGTCAAGTAAAGTAGCTAGCAAGTAAGCAAGCAAGCAAAGCAAGCAAGCAGCTAGCAAGTAGCCAGTAAGTTAAGTAGTTCAGTCATCATCTGGCCAGCCTTTTTCCAACTATGTTGGGGTCGGCTTCCAGTCTGCAGCTGAATACCAGTATTTTACATGGAGCGACTAGGCAGTCGCTCCATGTTGTGCTGTTGTGCTTTGTGCTCCGGGTTGTGGAGGTCAGATAGGCATCTGACCTCCACAACCCAGTTACTGGGTAATACGATACCCGTTGGTTAGACTGGTAGTCAGACTTTCGGATGACCCGTAACTACTGTCAAAGATCCACGAATGACAGCCGGGACCAATGTTTTAATGTGCTTTCCGAGGCACGGAGGGGTCTCGGTATGTGAAGATGGTCACCCATCCACGGACCAACTGCGGCACGCGTAGCTTAACCTGGTCGATCGACCCGTGCAGCTGTTATTACTTAGCTACAAGTCCCTCTAACCATGTGTTTAAGTATTGGCCCTTAATTACTCCTCATCACAAACTACTTTTCCAAAGAAACGATTTATTTAAATTTACCAAGCGCATGACCCAGATCACACATTTTTAATAGATTTTGAACGTTTTTAATTACGGGAACTAACCTTCTAGTACCTACCTACAATCGTGATACTGAAAGGCTGCAGTACAATGACTTATAAAATAGTGCACATTGCGATTTTTAATCCACAGAGATAGGTTGCCATCAATATCTGGCGGACCATCTGAAAGTTATGTCATTTATCATTCACATCAAACAAAGGTAAACATTGGATGTTGAACATTTTAATTATTCCCCCGACCGATTGCGGTCACGGTGGCCAATCTCAACGGAGATTAGCCAGGTACAGTCACGAGCAAAAGTACGTATACACTCGGCTTTATTCAAAAGCGATTTACTCCTTTATTCTTCAATGAAAATGTATGTTGTTACGAACATAGGATTTTCGAACCCATAGGTTTATGTAATGTGTCGTATTTCAACGTTGCATTCGTTATTTCAAGAAAAAATTGCAATTGAAAGTTGCCAAGTGTTGACATAGTGGTGCTCGTGACTGTACGCAGGAGATATTATAGTGCACAAGTTTGTGCCCAAACACAGGTGCACTCTCTTTTCCTTTACTCTCATTTTCCGATGCGACAGCAATCCGACACGACCGGGGATAGATCAGGCTCAAGACTAACGGCTTAACGTGCTTTCCTAGGCACGGGGGCACCATGCCATCAACATCCAAACTCCAGGCTGTTACTAAGAAATTCCCTATGAATAAACCCAATAACAGTTTGCCCGACCCGGGAATCCAACCCAGGATCCCTCGCTCAGCAGTCGTGCTTGCGACCACGAGACCAACGGGGCAGTCAAAGGTACTAAATAATTAGTGGCTGTCCCTACAATGTTGAGCAAAGTTTCGAATGTAGTCGAGTGCTAGGTATGCAACTGCGAACCACAGCGAGTATCACAAATATGTGAACATATTTAAGGGCTGGTTCACACCATCAAACTTCCATCAAGCTTAGCAGTCGTGCTTGCAACCACGAGACCAACGGGGCAGTTGAACGTTAGCAATATCGCAGCGCAGAAACACAGCCAGCTATACCAATTTAAACTAGCCACAAATTCTCACTACCAGCACCAATAAGGCAAATTGTAACGTCAATTCCTATCTGATAGTTTTAGTACCGAAACACATGAATATTTGGCACGTTCGTTGGCATAGTAACCAGTTGTTTTGGCACTTAACACCCGAGTCATTGCCGATTTGGCAGTCTTCGTTCGATGGTTGTTACGAGAATGCTGATGCTAAACGGACATACGGAGACGGTGGTAGTACATTTAAATGGCTGTTGGGTGTCATAGCCATGTGGAATTGTGGAGTAAGTATTATTTTATAGCTGTTGTATGTGGCAGTGATTTGTGTGACATTTTCGGGAAAGAAAATGTTGGAACTGTTTGTCCGAATCTCTCAGCTGCCAGGAGTCTACATTTGTGCCCGGTTGATGGCATGGGCTAGCTCCCTATTACAATGGGCTTAAGAAGCATAACTGGTGAAATGGGTGTACTATAGGCTCACCTCTAATATTATTTTGAACATAAGGACCTAATATGCGTTTATTTTTAATTTTATTTTAATATATGGACAATTGTAATAATTCTAACTGTGACATTTTAATTTGTAATTTTATTTTTCGATACTTAGCTTCTTAACATTTTTATAAATTTTGCGTACCTATTTCCAGGCAGAATGTACATGGCTCACTCCTATCTACTCCACCTGCATTTTAATGTAACCTTCGTTACAAATAAATTATTTGATTTGATTTGATTTCTGCCTTACCCTTCTGGGGATATAAGAAAGAAAAAGTGTTTATTGCAAAAGAAAGAAAGAACAAGTATTATAATCAAGGAAAGCGGGTAAACGTGATGTTATGTTAATATTGTAACTTATTGAAAAGTGTTGAGTTTGTAAATATTGCCCCTTTATTCATAAAAGTTGCTTAAACTTAAGTAGTGATTAACGACTTCTTAACCATATATTTTTGACATGTAAAAGTCACTTAACTTTAATCATCGTTTCTAAGTAAACCCCTCCTTGTTTAACTTTAGAAAAGGAATGATTAGAAACCGTTTTCAATGCTGAAATATACAAAACTACCTATTCCAAAAATGCAAAAAAAAAGTGTATTTATTTAAGAGATTAGACTGTTAAATGCTAGAAAACCAGAAAATACCAAATATTTTTAATTTTCAAAAACAAATTTCTGAAACGAGTATATTACAGAATCTACATTCATAATTATTTTGTAGAACACACCAACTTACAAAATAGATAAATTCTTCTAAGGGCTGCTTTTTCAATTGACAGATAATTTTTATTCGTGGAATGAAATTGACGTCTGACAGTTTTTGTATGGAAGAACTGTCAAAACTTCAAAATTATTCCTCGGAAAAATTATCTCGCATTGGGAAAATCAGCCTTAAAGTAATTAAGAAGCCTGTATTAATAAGTATTACCATACACATTACCTAAAGACAAGACTTGCATATAATACTCGTATTAAAGATATATATAATATTAAAGATTAGGTAAAGTGAAGGAAAAGATTAATGTAACGAAGGTGATCCTTTGAACTTAGGACCCTGTTAAGCAGAAAAGATCCAACCAGCAATTTGTTGAAAATCGAGTTATATATATAGTAAGAATGTACACATCGAACTTTATATACGCAAAAAAGATCCAAGCAATCTGATCACTTCCACCAAACAAACTTCTATGTAAAAATGTTACCGACAATTTTCTTTTTTGCATATAAGATCCACGGATAGTTTTTTAAGAAAATCAGCAAACTTGCCTGTGGTGTTACATTTAAAATAATGCTAATTTACTTTGTTACCATTAGTAACTTTCCATTTTTGTATTCCTCTGCTTGTTAGTTTTATATTCACTCCTAAACTTCAAATCGTATTTGCTCAAAAGTAACAAAATGTTGGTTGGATCTTTTCCGCTTAACAGGGTCCAATTTAAGAGGAGTAATGTCATTAAATAAACTCACGTACATAATTTTCCGAGTGCCTTAACTTTACTACCCACAGAAGAAATGATGAAATACTAGCTGTGCCCCGCGGTTTCACCCGCATAAGTCTCGATCCCGTGGGAATATCGGGATAAAAAGTATTATATCTGTTAATCCTGGTTATAAAATATCTGTGTGCCATATCTCATCCAAATCCGTTCAGTAGTTTTTGCGTGAAAGAATAAACATCCATCCATCCTCACAAACTGTCGCGTTTATAATATACAGATACTAGCTTTTGCCTGTGACTTCGTCCGTGTGAAAGTTCTCATTCCCCCAACCCAATGCGTCGCATCGCATCGCATGCCGGCGCTATTACTTCATTTTCGTGTTCATTATTACTTTTTCTTTTTGCCTGGCTCCTACGAGTCCTAGCGTGATGTTAAATAGCCTATAGTCTTTCTCAAGAATATTAGGGCTATAAAATTTAAAAAAATATTATTCAGATTAGACTTGTAGTTGCAGAGATTAGCGCGTTCAAAGAAAAAAACAAAGTCTTCAGCTTTATTACTCGTATTAGTATATAATATACCTTGAGAGCTCGAAACATGGTGAAGGAAAACATTATGAGGAAACCAGTCCTAACACCAAAAATTCAAAGACGTGTGACATCTACCAACCCGCACTGGGCCCGCGTGGTTGTTAACTACCAGGGGGAACGCGGTACGCGTTTGCACTATTTGCAAACAATACTTTTTAAATTTAAAATTAAAAAAAATATATCATCCCTATTGGCTTAAAACTGAAACCATTCCAAACGTACTGCAGTAAGATAAAAATATAGCACACTTATTTTGTTGACAGTAATATAGGTCCCATGGTGTAATGGTTAGCACTCTGGACTTTGAATCCAGCGATCCGAGTTCAAATCTCGGTGGGACCTTGAAATTAAATATTTTGTGTTATTTCATTTGCGTAATCAGTGATTGCTAATGACGCATTTTGTTGTAGATAACAACTGTAAATGAGTAATCTAGAAATTATAAATATTGAAGATTAATTTATCGTTTTGTAATTTTTTATAAATACAATAGATGGCCGTGTCAGTCTTCATCTGTTGTTTTATCACGACTAAATTTTTCATAATCTAATAGTTAGGTATGCTTATGTTATAGAGAAAAGAATAGATTTCAAATTCAATAATAACTCCGATATGGCAAAAAGACGCAAGAAGTCTCTCTCTTTACATATTTCTCTTTTAAATTCAGCTGTCAGTGTATTGTTTTTATAAGCCTGTACTGTCACACTGCTGGGCAAAGGCCTAAATCCTTCCAGGACCTCTTTTCCCGCGACACGTCGAACCAGCCCTCGCAACCAGTGTTAACATTTATAAATTAAACAAATCACAAGATCACTTTTCAAGAAGTGTGATGCAATTGGTATCTAGTACTTATTTTAGTTCAATCTCAGATTTGATGCCAACAACTGCATCAGACAGCTTGCAGTCTGTCTTTTTTGACGCACACTCGGGTAAAACAAAGCAAGTCCTCGGTGTTGCCAATAAACAGGTAATATACATATATAGATACATTATTTATGTATTTTCTTTAAAATTTTCCTACGTTTACAACAAACAAATAGGAATCTACATGAAATGTCAACAGGCCGCAAATTTAAACCTTTCTAAACATTTATTTCTCGCATACGGTACAGTCTATATTAAAATTCCTATATTCGTATATGGGTCGTAATTGCTGCGATACATCTCAAATTATCACCATGGCGACGTCTACGTCATATTTTGTTTGGTTCATTACCTTTTTGTTCTTTACAACGGTTTCACGTAACAAGCGAGAAGCGATTAAGATGGATTTATTCTTCGTTCGTCCAGAAGTTTTGTGGTATCGAAATCTTCTTGTTTTCGTGTCGATGGTACTTTTCTTCGATATTTTATATTGTTTGAGCCCACTATGTGGCCACGTTGATTGCGGCATCAGTGGCATTCATTAAGTCATCCAAGGTGCAAATGAACGGGCACTTAGGGCACTCCAGTAAGTGGGGCATGGTCTGATTAGAGGCACCGCACTCGCACTGGGTATTGGATGGGTCAGTACTCCCCTATTGCGACAAGTTGTGTCTGCAGCGCCCTACTTGGGTACGCAATCGATTGAAAGCTTTCCATATAGGCCACTGCAGATCACGGCCGAGAGGCAAATGTTCCTGGGGTTTAACGAAGTCGGGAGGTGGTGGATGCTTTTCTTCCCACAATTTGCTTCTCTCATTGGGTGGTTTGTCCTTGACTTTTAAGCCTACCCGGGGTCGTTGTTTAGTCGTAGGGGGGAGGTCGGGAATCGGATTCCTGGTTCTTTTTTTCCAGCGCGCATGCGACATTCCTTCGTACGACAGGTGGTGCAATTCCTGCAAGCGGGTAGAACTTATTGAGCGGAGTCGGTTTTAAGCAGCCGGATATTATCCGACACGTCTCATTCAGGGCAGTGTCCACCTGCTTGGCGTGAGCGGACCGGTGCCACACTGGACAAGTAAATTCACCAGCAGAAAAGCACATGGACATGCCAGTGGTGCGAAGGACATGGATATCGAAATCATTATGGTTATTTTTTTTTCCTCTTTGGTGCCTAATAAAGAGTAGAATCTATCAGAATATATCCATAGTCAAAAAAAAACAACCGACTTCCCAAAAAACACTCAAACACAAGGTGATAAATAACTTCATTTTCGGAAGTCGGTGTCTTTGGTTTTTGTATTTTCGGTTTTTGCCACCGGCTTCCGAAATTATTTTAATCTTTCAGTTTTTAGTTGTGATTTTTTTAAGACTTATATGGTTTTCTCATGGATGCAATTATTAGAACTGTACCAAATTGTAATGGGACCACACGGGAAGCACCAGCTTTCAATAAAAAAAAGAAACATCAAAATCGGTTCACCCTGTCGAAAGTTCTGAGATAACAAGCATAAAAAAAATACAGTCGAATTGAATCTCCTCCTTTTTTGAAGTCGGCTAAAAACTGTTGTATTGAAGCACCTGCCCCACGTCCGGTGATTAACGAGAAGCGAGAGCTAGTTACGGAGCAGCAAGTACACGAAGGCGACGAGAGATTATTCGCTGGTGCGTGTATGTACCAAGCCTCTCAGCGAGTGTTCTGCCCGCCAAGAAACCGTCGCTGAGCGAGTGAACAGTCAGCGATTAACTATTATCTCTTTTACTTACACGGGACCTACAATCTTCTGTACGTTTCTTGAGCGAAAACATCATTGATAGTCGCTTCCTCGTCAGCGGTGGGACAGGTGCCTAAAAGAGATTACGAAATGTGCTGAAGTAGGAACTAAATAAACTCACAATAAAAATTCCCTTATATTTTACATAACATAAAATTACTCCTGTTTTGTGAAGAGCCGAGGTACTAGAGAGGTAAAAGAGTGTCCTTAGAGTTTCTTGCCCGTTCTTCTCCATAGAGATTTGGAATGGGCAACTATCTTCAACTTTCTGACTAACTGACCGACTATTTAATTTTGACAATTCAAAAGTGTCTGTAAATGGTTTAATTGAAATAAATGATTTGAGTTTGAGTTTGACTATACTACACCCCAATTTCGCCAGTTAAGTCCCTTGTAATAGGGGGGCGAGCATATTTCCATCACTGGGCATAAAACCAGACTCTGCGCTGGTACTGAGAAATTCCAGATTGAAAACCCTATTAACACCTTGCTCGACCCGGGAATCGATCCCAGGACCTCATGCTCACTAGTAGCGCTTCCGACCTGGACTAGACCAACGAGGCAGAACGAGGCGAACTTAGAAAAAGTGCAGGGGCTGCAGTCTCGACTTTCATAGCGATCGCGTTACGAGCGAATTCGGTCGCAAAGTCCCGGATTGACAGGTGTAATGTATAGAGTGACAGAGGCTGCAGTCTCGACATTCATAGCGATCGCTTTACGACCGAATTCCGTCGCAAAGTCCTGGGGCTGCAGTCTCAACATTCATAGCGATAGCTTTACGCTATGAATGTCGAGACTGCAGCCCCAGGTCTCTTGTTAATAAAGTAATCTGGCTGTCAGAACCGCTAAAATCTTGCACCTTACACCAACCACGCAAGTAAAAGTGAGTAAAAAATCTCAACAGTAAATCTTTATTGCCGTTGTTCCTCCAGTTATTTGTGCCGACGAGCAATATTTCGTTTTCTTTGACGACATCATTTTCCGTTGCCCGGAGTAATTGCTCGTATGTGACTCTCTTAGTAATAAAACATATTTTACGCCACATTTTTTTTGACAATAAGGAGGGTAATGAGAATTGACAAGGCAAGTTGAAAAGTACTTGTCGGGTATTTTGGTATATTTTCGTGTTTCTTTTGTTTGAAATGTAAGTATTGCGGCATGTAATAAATGTTTATTTATTATACCGTGCCTTTAGTAGGTATTTATTCAAATTGCTTTGTCTTCATTCGTATCACCACGAAATAGGTTCAGTATGTATCAGAAAAAATTGGATGTGTGCTTATGACTATATGAAAGAACTGAAAACTTACGACTGGAGCCGAGTTTATGCGATTCAGCGCCAAGTATACGCAATTTAGCGTCACCGACCCGGTACGGTTCAGTTCCGTTTACTGTTCAGAAAGAGCGCAAAATGCACCTAATGAAGTTTTAACTTCAAAAACTCATGTCGTGGAGAACATATTAGTCTCAGTCAGCAAGATGGAAGCGGAGTGGACTGATCACTAAAATTGCTATGAGTTTTAGTATAGTAACCTCACATGCTACTTGCATATATATTATGATGTTGTATGTAAATCCGGTGGCTAAGTAATAACAGCTGCAAGTTTCGATCGATCAGGTTAAGCTGCGTTTGCTGCGGTCGATCCGTGGATGCGTTACCATCTTTATATACCGAAAACCCTCCATGCCTCAGAAAGCATACGTTAAGCCCTTGGTCCCGGCAGCCATTCATGGATCTTTGAAAATCGTTACGGGTCGTCATGAGCTCGAATGTTCGACAGTCAGTCTTACCAGTCTTACTTATCGTATTACCCAGAAATAAGGTAGTGGAGGTTAGATAGGTAGTCGCTTAATGTAAAAGAAAGAAAAGAAAGAAAGAAAATGCATTTATTTGCGGAAAATATGACGCATAAAATATAACATAAACACACAAAAAAAATTACTATAAACAGATATTCAGCTGCATTCGGTTAGACTGGAAGCCAACCCCAACAAAGTTTAGAAAAGGCTACGCAGTTGTTGATGTAAATCCGATTGTAACATGACTGTCATATTTTACAAAAAACACAGACCTAGCAATTTGTGTCCCAACACAAAATACATATATAAATTATAATCACGCTCGGGTAATGAAAGGCGTAAGTCACACGGTCGTAATTAGAAAAGTTGAATCCGGCGGTGTTTGTAAAAATGCCATCTCCCGGCGAGGTCGATAGGAAAAATTTTAATTGGATACACAATACTGTGGCAAGTTGGTCTCGTGTTTGTCCGAGAATGCGTTGCTGCCTTTTATTTCTAACGATCTGTATAAAAATGAGCAAATTGCTGGAATATAGATTTAAAGCTTGTGGTTTTATTAAAGTTGATTTTAATCGTTTTATTGGGCAAAAGCCATTGCTAAGCTTGCAATTTGAACTTAGCATAATCAGTCTATATTGTTCCCACTGCTGGGACAGAGGACTCCTCTCTGTGAGAGGAAGTGAGTCACAATCCACCACGCGGGCCCAGGGGTTGGTGGAAGTCACATGTCTTCGATTTTTTTGGTTCTAGGACAATGTTTCCAATTTGAACTTAGTTGTATGTATGTAAATGGACATTATACATTAAATTGACAATTTAGTCAGCGTTAGAAACTGGGTATTGTTTTACGAAATCTTTAGGTCATTCTGTAACTTGTTCCTGTTTAATTCTGTATCAGCAGGTAAAACGACGACAAAAGTGAAAAAATTAAATACCAACATCAAAATTCCTACCATTAATTTCGAACTCCCAATCAAACTTACAAAGAAATTTAATATAAATCGTTTCCGTTCTTTTCCGTAAGTAACAGTCCAAAATCTGTTCAAATTGGATAGGTAACAAGTTGAATGTGCGACTGTAATGAACGGGATTCCGTACATACTGGAATGCGAAGACATTGCAGGTAGGAGTCACCTTTTATTGGATTTCTCCACTTGAACTGCGAAAGCTTTTGAAGAACGCTATATTGAGTTTTTCGGAGTCACAGTGCGAATAGTTTTAGAAAGGCATGGTTTTCGCTGCATTTTTTTCGTGGTTCTGGGTCGCTGATTTTTAGAGGTAGGATTGCTGTTAGCAATTCTAGGGTAACGCTGTTGCGTGAATCGTTTTGGTTTCTTTTGCATTTTTTGTGAGATATCGATTCCGTTCCGCGGATTTTTGGTTGTTCGAATTTCTGTGTTCAATTCTAGGTTGGCTTGTCGCTTTCCGATGACTAGGCGTATCAATGGTGAGCGGTGGCGTGAACGGCTGCAACAGCCGCAATATTCGCATAAGCGCGTTGTCAAAGCCGTTCTACCGCACTTCGAAACCTGGCTGAAAAGAGAGGAGCGCATCTCTTATAGGCTAACTCAGGTGCTGACCGGACATGGTTGCTTCGGTGAGTACCTGAAAAAGATCGGGCGTGAGGCCACGGCAAATTGCCACCATTGTGGAAGCGACCTACACTGGTCCTGGTCCAAAAGGTGGCTGCCGAGCGGGATCGTGAGAGAGCCGATCCCGCTCGGAGAAGAATGCGTCAAGCAGGCAATCGCCTCGACGCCTAACACGCCGAAACCCCCGCCTGCATCATCTAACAAAGGCTATTTGGGTTCGCGGGCGATGAGTGACCTCGGGGAAGGCGGCGCACAGTGGTCATGCCTTGCACACTTGCACAGTCAGGCTCAGGGAGACCCCTTTACAGTCTCCGCAGAGATGTGTCCTAACAGGCGTTGCACAGAGGGGGCTCCGGATTGGTGTTTTGAGAGGTACCGGTGCCCCTTCCATGTGCAGATGGTGACCACCGGGGTTTTAGTGACGTAAAAATCCCACACTCTCCCTTGTTTTATCCCCAAAGACCAAGCGCATTTTGAAGGTTTCCCCCCGAAAACAAAAAAAAGGCATATTAACGGTTTGTAATTGCGTGCGGAATAAACAATTTCATAATCGACCTATTGTTGTTTTTTTTTCATAGTTTTAGTTAAAGCAGCAAAGCAAGTTTACCATTGAAACCATGAATTCAGCACAAGATTTTAGACAAAAAACAGCGGTTTCATAGAAAAGTGCAATACCTACTTGGTCAAAATATATGGCAAAGCATATTTTTTTTCAATAATCTACGGAAACCTTCATCGCTGGGGGATTCAGAACTATGTATTGTATCTATGGTAACAGGTTGCGCGTCAATGTCCCTGCCATCCTATATTTATAAAATAAATAATGGTATATTTCTAAACTACATGACCACGTCGCTCAAACTCTCCCACAACTTTAGCCGACGACGAACCAAATTAACCTCAAAACGAACCTATCCTCCAGGCACTCGTTACTTCGATAACGGAAAGTGGATAAAGATGGCCCATTGTCGACATGGATGGCCGTCTGGAGACGAAAGTGTAATTGTACCACTATCAGCCAGTATTTTTGTGAAGACCGTTTAATTTGTATCAGCTAAAACGTTTTTTGATGCGATAAGGTGTAAAAGGAGGTAAAACGATTTTTGATGACGTAATAGTGATAGGACGGTGGTCGAATTTATTGCAGAGTTTGCGATATCTTATGTTAAGGTAACCGCAGACAGGCGCTACGCGACGGTGCGACGCGATTCCGATAGAACAATTTCCATAAAGTTTTCGGGACCGTCTGTCTGCGGGAGCCTTTAAGCTTTGAACTTCGGAGACCGATAAATTTGTGATGTGCTTGCAGTTTTTACTGTTGATGCAATCTTGGAAAGTTTTAAAATAAATTCAGGGAGAATTCGACCCAAAGTCAACTACATATTGCAGGCAAGTTGAGATATATGTAGGTGTACCAATTCTGGGAACAATATAGTCATGGGAATTTATCGGAGTATTGGCTCATGTGTACTATCGTACTTATACCGTGTTTTTCGAAAACCATAAGATGTATAAAATTGACATAATGCCTTTTCCTATTTCAGGTTATATGATAGTTACTAGCACCGCCCCGCGATTTCACCCGTATAAGTTTGGATCCCGTGGGAATATCGGGATAAAAATATATGTATCCTATGTGTTAATCTTGATCATAAACTATCTGTGTGTCAAATTTCATCCAAATCCGTGCAGTCGTTTTTGCGTGATAGAGTGACAAACATCCATCCATCCATCCATCCATCCTCATAAGCTTCAGCGCTTATAATATTAGTAGGAGTTGGAATAGGAAGTAGGGTAGACAGCTGCTAATACTCCAACTTAAAGTCTGCATCGTACTTTCATTGTACCTGCTTATCGATCGAATTATATTAATAGTTGTTCATCATCTGCCTAACTTTATCCCAACTATTTTTAGTGTCTGCTTCTAGTCTGACCGGCACCCTAATTGCGTAACACACGATCAATCGGAATCTGAATCATTTTGAAGCAAATTGCTAATCCATTGCTTCATAAGTTCGAAAAATTTGTTTGCTCAACACGTAAATAACGCAATGAATGTTGTTGAACTGTCAAAAGGAAACCGATTCCAATTGATCGTGTGTTATGCAATTAGGGTGCGGATTCAGCTGAATACCAGCATTTTACATGTAGTGATTGCCTGTCGGACCTGCATAACCCAGTTACTGTGTAACACGATAACATTGGTAAGACTGGTTGTCAAACTTTCGGGTGTCTGACGACCCGTAATGGCTGTCAAAGATTCCCAAATGACAGCCAGGACCAAAGGCTTAACGTGTTTTCCGAGGCTCGGTATGTATTACCCATCCACGGATCGACCGCGGCAAGCGTAGTTTAACCTGATTGATCGACTCGTGCGGCTGTTATTACTTAGCCACGAGCCCCTCTTCTATTGATGGTAGGTATTACTTCCAATTTGAACATCTAGGAAACGCAGCACCATTTTAGGTTCGTACATTTTACATGACATTTCAGCTGAAAAGTCAATGTTTGTTCCTAAATGTAATAAAGTTGGCTACGAAACTAACCTACGAAATGTTTTATGTTGCAGCTAAATCTCGCGTCGTGCGCTTACAGGTGTAAAAACACACAGTTGCAGGACACGAGTTAGAATGTTACTGTGCAGACTGTGCTGTAGTTTGTTGAAGCTATGTACTTATATCGGTAGGTAGGTAGGTCCTGTTGGTGTATAGAACAACAGGTGCAACCTTTCTGCAGGATTTTTTATTGTGAAATTGTGTGTTTGTAGTGTTTTTGTTTTGTGTAAGTTGGGTTCGGTACCTCAAAGGGAAAAAATGGAACCCTTATATAGGATCTGTCCGTATGTCAAGACCCTTTTTCTCAGGGGTAACGGGGGAACGGATAAAGGTTGATACCTTTACCCATTCCGTTGAAATTAGTGATATCAACTACTAAGGTCTGCGAATCGTTGGACAGTTGAAAAATTTAAGCTCTTAAGTCAACGCAATCAAGAGATGCGGTCAATTATGTCACATATTTTGATGATTTGTTTTAAAGCCTAATAGATGGTGTTGTTGTGAAGCACAGAACCGGTCGAAGTGGTGGTGCATGGGGCGGCCGATGTCCAGCAGTGACGTTTTTCGGTTACAATGATGATGACGATCTTCAAATGGTGTTGATAAAATGATTAGCGTGTAAAGTAACTTCTTTTGCATGGTAATTTACATACTCGTAAGTATCGCTTAGTGACAGATATACATTGCTTCTTTGTTTCGCTAAGTACATTCACTAGCGGTGCCTCATGCACGAACCAACTTGCTCAGCAAAGCGCCACTGACGTGCGCCTTGCACGCACTGAATGACACTTCTGAAAGGATCGATCTATTTACCTGCTCTCTGAATGAATCACAAAAACAATATTGTACGTGTTATGTTATTTAAAATAACTATTTTAAATAACATATCACATACAATATTGTTTTTGTGATTTTATTTGAAAGAAGAAAGAAAGAAAGAAAAGTATTTATTGCGACTCGCACAGGAAGATCATAAAACTAAACTAAACATAATCAAAAATAAAAAAACCCAAATTATATATAAAAAAGTAGGTAACAAAACCAACATAAATATAAAAAAAAAGTAACAAAAAGAAAAATGAAACAGAAAGTCCTGTACGAGGCCAAAAGGCTCCTATCTCAGCATGATGCTACGACATTTAAAAAATAAATGTCGCAGCGCTGCTATTCTGATAGGACCCGCTGTCAACCATACTATCATCATTCACACAGTCCATCATTTGACAGGCCTGTTGGTCTAGTGGTTAGTGACCCTGACTGCTATGCCGGAGGTCGTGGGTTCGATTCCCACCCAGGACAAATGTTTGTGTAATGAGCACGATCATTTGTTCTGTGTCTGGGTGTAATTTATCTATAATATTTATGTATTTAGAAATATATAAGTATGTTTATCAGTTGTCTAGTACCCATAACACAAGCTCTGCTTAGCTTGGGACTAGATGGCGTTGTGTGATAGTTGTGGAATATTTATTTATTTTAATTTTATTCATTTTATCATTTACTTATTTGTTGGTCTCCTACTCTTCTAACCATCATCTACATTGATACTCAAAACTCTCCTCTCTGTGGCTACCCCACAGACACGAACCTACGATTCCTACCGTCCCTCCAACTGGGTTTTCCACCTCCACAATTATCAGTGAAAAATAAAAACAGCAAAACACCCCACTGTTTGTGACGTAACACCTGCATGTTACGAGTTAAGGCACGGGTACACTGTTAACCATAAAAGTTCATTCAATATTTTGTTAAAACTGTGTATTTTCCAGAAGTAATAAAGTTTTTTTTTTATAATATTGCATTGGTAAAATGCAGGGTCAAATTAAATTAGCTAGCGCAACTCCGCAGACGAGATGGGTATCGTATCTAAACATGATACAACAAGAAAAAATCTATTTAATGTTGAGGTCAACGACCGTATGTCGTATTTTAACTTGAAATATCAGTTCAAAAATCTGTTTTTGTTTTTCATAGACCTGAGGGGTATCGATATCTATACACAAAAAAACTGATGTTCTCAAGTCATACTCCATACAACAACACAACCACCGGTCTTTGATCCCAAAATAAATTCTCATCATATTTTTTTTTTTATGTTTAGACATCGATTGCCATCTGCGGAGTTTCGCTAGCTAATTTGATTTTGATTTTGATTTGACCCTATAGATATAAGTTAGGGTGACAAGGCATCATTTCTTTTATAAACAAAAATTGTTAAGACCTGAGCATTATTTAACAAATAAAAAATACAATTTTTAATACAAAACATACAATTATGCTTATTTTTTTTTGCTAACATGAACGACTAGAAATCCAAGGTTTAGTATACTTTTTGGTCTAAAAAAGTGCGTACGACAAGTGGATTTTCAGCAATTATCTAGAAATGACGCATGCTTGTCTACGTCCCATTCTCACAAAAATATCACTGCCAGTAGGTACTTCAAATCTCTCCTCAATGAATCCCTCTTTGAATCTCCCTGTGTAAACACATCTTAAAACGCATTTAATCACAGTTTAATCTACTAGATTGCGGCAGGACTTCCTTTGTTCTTCTTCGAACTTCACACCTGCGGTTGGAGAAGAATTGATTAAGTATAAGTATTTCTACCTACTAGCTAAACATGATATTCAATTTCAATCGTATACAATTGTACAAATGACTAAGGATCATTTTTTTTAAATGTTTATTATAAGGGACGGAAATAACAACGGTTCTAATATTTTATTTATTTACCTTGAGGGGGATGCGATAGGTAGCCCGCGAAATTGAAGTTTTCTTACGTTTTTGCAATTTGCAGGTCAGTGTCAGGTTGTATGTTGAACAAAATATGATTCGCGAGCGTAACAAGTAAGTATGTATTTATAGAATTACAGTGGCCTCCAAAAGTTAATTGACATTTTTCCACTTCAGCTGTGATGCCTTAAAATAAAAAAATAATTAGGTACTCCTTAGGGATAAATAGTTTTTTTTTTTTTTAACGAATCCTAATCCTATGTTTATAAGGTGGCAAAGACATCGACACGCAAACTGTAACCCTAAATTCAGTACATGATTCTTAGACCTAGCGAAAAAATGTTTTGTCGGTTATCAAAAAAAAAAAAAAACATTTATGTATCATAGAAAAGTGCTGTAGTGGTATCTACAACGCCACATGCGAACAACACGTCATACTGACGTCACGCAAATCCTGCATCTCGCAAGCAGAGTTTACCGCGCAATTAGCATAGATACAATTTCCCAATATCAATCGTTGGGCAATTGCCCGCCAGACACAACACCCGTATGGTCGGAGGATCCTCCCTTTTCTATAGAGTATGAGTGAACTTTACACCCTGTTCCTCATACCTACCATAACCATTACCATTACCTATCATTTATGGAGAGCCGGCGCAGTATATTAACTTCTTCATCCACAAATACGTCTCTATTAGTCGTAGTATTTTTTGTAAACTCATTCAGAGAACAGGTAAAAAAATCCACCCTTTCCGCGGTTTCGATACACTTAAGTGTATGCAAGGGAACAGGCAAGGGGTGCCAGGGCAGAAAACCTCCACGTGTGCCTGGGGACTGGAGTTCCCTTCTGGATACGTCCGGGGGGAAGACCAGTTTTCGGGCCGGTGCATCCTGGGGTGCGGGCAGCTATTTCTCAGTGGGATTTTTTCCCAATGAGATCTCGCTGCCCGCATGCTAATGTTCTGCCAAGAGGAACGCTCCACACAAGCCGCTATGAGGAGCAGAGCGGCTACTGTGTGGAGTAAGAGCGGGCCTGGTGTGCACTTACCCTGCCGCCGGGCAGGCAGGAGGGGATAACCCCCCCCTCCTGCCACCGTTAATATCGTAGCCCCGAAGATTGTCAAGGTCATGTCTCTGACTTTTGACGGGGGTCGAGGGTCTTGGCTTAACCGCCCGGACCGCGAGGAAGATTAACCTCTATAAAAAATTCCCCAAACCTCCAAGCGGCGGCGCACCGTGAGGGAGGTAGTAAGCTTGGCTAATGGGTAGCTTGATTTAGTCACTAGTGCGAACCACTGAATTTTGAGCAGGTACACAAAGATAATTACTCGTGGGAACAACATGGAAAAATATTTAAAAAAAAACAAAAACCCAAACGACGAAGTGAGGAGTGATGCGGGGTCGGAGTCCGACGCCGCATCTGGAGGAGGGAGCACGGGAGGCTCAGTGAGCCCTCGCCGTGACCAGAAGACGGCCGCTGCCAAGAGAAAGGCACAGAGCAAGCGGCCAAGGTCAGTGGACGGCCAGGGGTCGTCCTCTGACTGGGAGCTGGCTTCGGCCAGAAAGATCCCCACCAGTAGGCGGGGAGGAGCCCGAGAGCGGGGCATCGGGAGGGGGCTCACTGCTCGGGAGGCCGCAGAGAAAGCGGAGGAGCCCGCAAAAAAGGAGGGGGAGACCGGTCGCGCGGTTGAATCGGGGCCCTCAAGCGACGAGGCGGCTGAGGTAGGCGGCCCTGAAGCGGACCGCATAAAGAGGTTTGCGGCGGTCGTGGAGGCCGCGATCCGGGACGTGGCCCTGAAGAAGTTGCAAACTTCGAAAAACAGGGCCATAGTCTCGGCAAAGGCCTCCATAATGGCGGCAGCGGAGGCCATCCACCTCGGGCCCCCGCCGGACGAAATGTCCGAAATGCGGGCGGAGGTGGCCCGCTTGACAGCGGCCATGGAGCTCCTCCGAAAGGAGAATAAGGAGCTCCGAGCGGACCTGGCCGGGCTGCGAGCAGCCGGCCCCCGGGAGGTGCCGCAGAAGGGAGCGCAACAGGGGCGGCCAGTACCTGCTGAGGACCGGGTCCTGAACCTGGTGCGGCAGGAGCTGGCTGCCTTTCAGAGCCGGTTCTCCGCCCTGGAGGCCATCGTCCTGCGCCCCCCGCTGGCGGCGGACCGGCCGGCCTCGGGCCAGCGGAAGGCGGTATCGTATGCTGCCGCCGCGGCTGTCACAGCCACGGCCACGGGGCAAGCAGCAAAACGGGCCGCCCCGAAACCCGCGAGGGCCACAGCCCCAGCCCCAACCGCAGCCCCAGCCCCAGCCCCGGCGGCGAAACGGCCGCCCCAACCGCCTCCTGCATCGCCTCCGGCCGACGCCGATTGGCAGGTGGCCGGGCAGAAGAGGAAGGCGAGCAAGGCTGCAAGGGCGGCCAAAAGAAAGGAGAGGCGGCAACGGCGCAAGGAGCGAGGCGTCGCGGCTAGGCTTCGTGCCCCGAAGACCGCAGCTGTAGTGATCACGCTACAGCCGGAAGCGGAGAAGAAGGGCATCTCCTACCGCGACGTGCTTGCCAAGGCGAGAGCGGCGGTTAACCTACAGGAGCTCGGCGTGGCAGAAGGCATCCGGCTAAGGGTCACTGCGACTGGTGCCCGGATGCTGGAGGTCCCTGGTGCGGCTAGCGGCCCGACTGCTGACGCTCTGGCCGAAAGGCTTAGGGCGTCCTTAAATGCGGAAGAGGCCCGAGTGTCCAGACCCACCAAGTGTGCTGACATGCGCATCCTGGGTCTGGACGACTCTGCGACGGTGGAAGAGGTGGTGGCCGCCATCGTTAGGACTGGGGGGTGCTCTGCCGAGCAGGTGAGGGCGGGCACTCTCCGCCCTGACCTCACGGGGATGCAAGCCATTACGGTGAGCTGCCCCGTGTCGGCGGCCCAAAAAATAGCCGGGGAGGGCCGAAGGCTCCTGGTGGGCTGGGTTTCCGCGCAGGTGAAGCTGCTGGAGCCCAGACCTCTGAGGTGCTTCCGCTGCCATGTGGGTAGTCACGTGGGAGCTAAATGTACCTCGGAGGTGGACCGCAGCAGTCTCTGCTTCCGCTGTGGTCAGCCCGGTCACAAGGCCGGCTCGTGCAACGCCATGCCGCACTGCTATATATGTGCGGCAGCTGGCAAGCCGGCCGATCACCGGGCTGGGAGCAAGGCCTGCGCTCCACCCGCCAAAGCCAGGGGCAGGGGCAAGCCCTCCACCACCGCCGTCGCCGCCGCAGCCGCCGCCACCACCGCCGTCGCCGCTGCCGCCTCCACCGTGACCGCCGCCGCATCCGCCGTGGCTGGGCCCTTACAGGGGGATCGGGAGGCTGATATGGAGTGCTAATATAGCCCCATATCGCCTCCTCCAGGCGAACATCAACCACTGCGCCTCCGCTCAGGATCTGTTGCTCCAGAGCATGGCGCAGTGGTCGATTAACATCGCCGTGGTCGCTGAGCCGTACTTTGTCCCGCCCAGAGACGACTGGGTGGAGGACCTGAGCGGCTCAGTGACCCTAATTTCGTCGGCCGCCGCCGGTACCCCGTCCCTCGAGGCTGTCAAGAGAGGACAGGGTTGCGTGGCAGCACGGTTCGGGGAGATAGTCGTGGTAGGGGTATACTTCTCCCCGAGCAGAACTCTCGCCGAGTTCCACAACAACCTCGCGGAGTTGAGAGTCGTCGTCGTCGGATTCCGTTCCCTCCCCGTGCTCGTCCTCGGGGACTTCAATGCCAAGAATGTGGCTTGGGGTTCCCGGCATACGGACACACGGGGCAGAATGGTGGAGGACTGGGCTCTGGAGACAGGCCTGGTCGTCCTAAACCGGGGTTCGGTCCCAACATGCGTGCGGATGCGGGGTGAATCAGTGGTGGACATCTCGTTCGCCAGCCCCGCCCTGTCGCCGCATGTCGTCAACTGGCGTGTCTTGGAGGAGGTGGAGACCTATTCCGACCACCGGTATATCCGGTTCGACGTCTCCGCCCAGACCTCGAGCGCGCCGGTCCGACCGACCCTGGGTGGTCCGCAGTGGGCGCTGAAGCAGCTGGACCGGGAGCTCCTCCTGGAAGCCTCGATCGTGCAGGCCTGGGTGTCACCACCGGACAGGCCTGCTGACATCAACGACGAGGCAGAGTGGTTCCGGGAGGCCATGTCCGAAATATGTGACGTGGCAATGCCCCGGGTCCGGCCCGGACGCGCCCGGCGCCAGGTGTACTGGTGGTCGCCGGAGTTGACGTCTCTGCGCGAGGCGTGCGTGGCTGCGCGACGCCGGTACACCAGGCACCGCAGGCTCCGTATCCGCCCTCCGGATACGGAAGCCGTGCAGGCGGAGCTGTACGAGGGGTACAGAGCGGCGAAGACCGCCCTCCGAGCGGAGATCTTGCGGGCCAGGGGGCTGGCCCGCGAGGAGTCGCTGGGGACTCTGAACAGAGACCCGTGGGGACGCCCCTACAAGATGGTGCGGGATAAACTCCGCCCATGGGCTCCCCCGCTGACACAGAGTCTCCGGCCCCAGCTCGTGGAGGACGTGGTGAGCGCTCTGTTCCCTTCGCGTGGGGAACATACTCCCCCGTCCATGGCTCCGCCTCCTGCGATGCCAGATGCGGACCACACCGACGACGACGACGATGCTCCGGAGGTGACCGAGGTAGAGTTGAGAGTGGCGGTACGTAGGCTGAATGCCAGAAACACCGCCCCAGGACCCGACGGCTTATCTGGAAAAGCCTGGGTCCTGGCCTTGGAGGCTCTCGGGCCTCGACTAAGGGGGCTACTAAGCGCATGCTTGGAGAGGGGCCGGTTCCCACTTCGTTGGAAGACGGGGAAACTGGTCCTCATCAGGAAGCCGGGGCGCCCTGCGGACTCTCCGTCCGCTTACCGGCCCATCGTGCTGCTCGACGAGGTGGGCAAGCTCTTTGAAAGAGTAATTGCAGACCGCCTTGCCGGGCAGCTGGTGCGGGTGGGGCCGGATTTGGCGGACAGCCAGTTTGGTTTCCGCAGGGGGCGCTCTACGGTGGATGCCATCATGCGCGTGCGAGCCCTCACGACGGGGGATGCTGTGGCCCGGGGTGGGGTCGTCTTGGCGGTGTCTCTAGACATCGCCAATGCCTTCAATACCCTGCCCTGGAGTTGCATCAGGGAGGCACTCGGCTATCACCGGATGCCGACCTACCTCCGTCGCATTGTCGAGGCCTATTTGACGGACAGGGCCGTCATCTACCCCGGTCACCGGGGAGAGTGGAACCGGCGAGAGATGTCGTGCGGTGTCCCACAGGGATCGGTCCTAGGGCCGCATCTGTGGGATATCGGGTACGACTGGGTGCTGCGCGCCGACCTCCCTGATGGTGTCAGCGTAGTTTGCTACGCTGACGACACGCTGGTCCTGGCGCAGGGGAGGTCGCACCAGGCGGCGGCCGAAGCAGCGACACGCGGGGTTGCGACAATTGTCGAGAGGATCCGGCAATTGGGACTCGAGGTGGCATTGCACAAATCTGAGGCCATGTGTTTTCATGGTCCTCGGGACGCGCCACCGTCGGGTTCACAAATAACGGCGGGAGGGGTTCACATCGGCGTCGAGCTGACGATGAAGTACCTGGGACTCGTCCTCGACAGCCGGTGGAATTTCGTGGAGCACTTCCGACGTTTGGCTCCCAGACTGGAGCGGGCCGGGGCTGCCTTGAGGCGGCTCCTTCCCAATCTAGGGGGACCAAACGCCTCCTGCCGGAGGCTCTATGCGGGGGTCGTGCGGGCCATGGCCCTTTACGGGGCACCGGTATGGGCGCGATCTTTGAGGCGGCGACCAGCCCGCCGGTTGATCGCGTCCCAAAGGGTCATGGCGGTCCGGCTCATTCGAGGATACCGCACGGTCTCCGCTGAGGCGGCGAGCCTCCTTGCCGGATTGCCGCCATGGGATCTGGAGGCCAAAGTCCTCGCCCACATATGGGAGTGGCGAGAGGAGGCAAAACGCCGGGGCGTTGCTCCGCTGCCGCGAGAAATCACGGCACAGCGGACAGAGCTCCGGCGGGATCTCATAGCGGCATGGAGAGTGCGATTGTCGCAACCCAGCGCTGGGCACGCCACAATTGCGGCGATAAGTCCCCTCTTTGAGGAGTGGCTAGAGAGGCGCCACGGCGCCCTCACCTTCCGCCTGACGCAGGTCCTCACCGGACACGGTTGTTTCGGGAGGTTCCTGTTCAGGATAAAGCGGGAGGAAACGCCAGGGTGTCACCACTGTGGGGATCGCCCGGAGGACACGGTGGAGCATACGGTGGAGGTCTGCCCGGCTTGGGCGGGACCCCGCCGTGTCCTCTTGGCGGCGATCGGCGGCGGCGACCTCTCGCGTCCGGCCCTCATACAGGCCATGGTCCGGAGCGAGAGTGAATGGGAGGCCGTCACCTCCTTCTGCGAAACAGTTATGCTCGCGAAGGAGGAGGCGGAGCGTGCGAGGGAGAGGCAATCGCTGCACCCTCGCGCTCCTAGCCGCCGCAGGAGACGCCCTGGACGGGAGTCAACAGCCGACTCCCGGCCACCGTAGGCGCGGGCTTGCGGGCGGCGAGCTATGGGCAGCTCGCCGCCCGGTAAGGACCAGGCCCGGGTCGACGGCGCGTAGTGTTCCACGCGCGCCTCAAAGAGCTGTCAGCACGAACTGACGGGGTCCGCTAGGGCCGATGCCGCCGGGGCTGCGGGTTGTTCGAAAGAGATACCGTGGCCCCTGGCACAGGCAACTGAAGGAACACGGGTGGGTTTTAGTCAGTAAAAGTCTGACACTCCCTTCTGCTCCGCCCAGAGCGGGAGGAGTCATTTGATGATTTCCCACCCAGAAAAAAAAAAAAAAAAAAAAAAGGATCCTCCCTTTTCTATGGAGGATGAGTGAACTTTACACCTTGTTCACCATACCTCTATACTGGTGACCCCGGACATGAACGTCAGCGCAGCCTTCGTGCAAACACTTCAGCGTGACGTCATCATCATCACTCCCGCAAGCTTTAGCGGCGAGTCACCCAGCCAGTCAGCACCCACGGCTTCAACGGGTATCCTGACCACCAGCATGCAGCGTCCGCGCATACCTGGTCATCACCCTCAGCCTCAACAGCAACCTCGGCACAGCACACTGCACTTTCGGCCGGTCAACAAGCAGAGCACCCTCTCCTGGTCGACGCAGCAGCCAGCCTCAACCCGGCGCTGTACATCCGACGCACTGGAATATAACGCAGCGCCACCCCGACTCACTGGGGACAACTCCGCAGACAGTTCCGACTCACCGTGAATTATGCGGCAACCGGTTCCGATTCACTGGAACCTCAGCTGGCCTGGCAAGCATCGCAAGATACAAGACTCAGTTCACTATCGACCTCCGGTCTCCGGAGGGGAGTGATGTAGCGGTATCTACAACGCCACATGCGAACAACGCGTCATACTGACGTCACGCAAATCCTGCATCTTGCAAGCAGAGTTTACCGCGCAATTAGCATAGATACAATTTCCCAATATCAATCGTTGGGCAATTGCCCGCCAGACACAACACCCGTCTGGTCGGAGGATCCTCCCTTTTCAATGGAGGATGAGTGAACTTTACACCCTGTTCCTCATACCTCTATAGTGCAATACCAAATTTTTCCTTTGACCGGGCAGTTGATTTTACCTTTACATTTTCACAACACGTGTTTTCCAGTTAGCGTAAAAAAATAGTATTTTCTTCTTATTTTCTTAGACAGATACCAGTTGTTAAAGGAAGTTTATTATTAATAAAAGAACCTTGTAATTGTCTGAGTTACACATATTATAGATTTGCACCAATATATTACTCAAATACACAGCAATAGGAAATGGCAGAAAAATGTTTAAAGATGAAAATGTAATGTTTGTTTTTTTATGTTTATGTTTAATGTTTAATGTTTTAAGAGTTTAAAGAAAATACCTCACTTCAATTCAGGGTGTTTATTCCACGAGCAGTGAACCAAGAATGCCCTTCCATTTTTTTTTTTTTTTTTTATAAATGGCAGCTTGTAGTTGACCTTGAGAGGTCTTGACTACTTAACCGGACTATCCTGTGGTTGCCTTAAGAAATCTTAAAGCCTCCAGCCGGGGCTAAAACTAATTAAAACTAGGCGACTGCACGCTAAGGGTCCCCCTGTGGTACGAACCTCGGCTTAGGGCGCCGCTGGGACAGGGCAGCAAAGGGACAGGCTGGATCGAGTTAAGCCCTTCCATTCGCATTACAACAGTTTTTATACACAAAATTGCCGCCAAAACTTGCCGCGAAACTTTGCCGCCAATAGAAATTACCTATTTAAATCATGAAGCGGATATTTCAAACTAATTCTAAAATAATTTAAGCGGATGTGTCAAGATAAATCCTTAATAAGTACCAATATAGAAACAAAGTTAACCGGAAACTGCAAAATTTAAAATACATCAAAATAGAAACTTTATACAGATTCAACAGGAAACCACAATATTTTAAATACATCAAAATAAAAACTCAACATAGACCTAACCGGAAATACAAGTATTAATTCAATAAATATCATGGAAGTCAAATCAAGTAAGTACAAAATAATCAAAACAAGCTTAAAATTAAATAATGGTTTGGCGCCCATTTGTATCATTGACTTTCAGATTAACACTTGTTTTCTATGTAGGTAGTTTTTATAAGGTACCAAAGAAAAAAGGTCTTCCAGACTGAGTTTCGTCCAATCTTAGCAGAGACCAGCCTTCGGCGCGAGAGATATTATAGTGCACAAGCAGCATAAGTGTTTGTGGAGACACAGGTGCACTCTCTCTTCCCTCACTCTCATAGTCAGACCGACACAGGCAGGCAGACACGTCGTGTGCGTTAGTTAGTTTTTAGTGTAATTATAATGTTCTATGTATTTATAGTATTTTTAAGTTATATTAATATTGTATTGTATAATATTGTGGAGTATAATATTGTATTGTATGTGTTTATATGGGCATTGATACCTGAAATAAATGGATAAATAAATAAATAGTCCGATGGGACGGTAATCAGACACGACCGGAGGGAGATCAGGCGCAGGACCAAAGGCCTATTAAGGTGCTTTCCGAGGCACGGGGGTGTCACCCAAACTCCGTGCTGTTACTGAGAAATTCCTAATGGAAAAACCCAATAACATTTTTGCCCAACCCGGGAATCCAACCCAGGACCCCATACTCAGCAGTCGCTCTTGCGACCACGAGACCAACAGGGCAGTCAAATAGTTAGTGGCTGTCCCTACAATGTTGAGAAAAGTTTCAAATATGGTTGAGTTTTAGGTACCTTTGAAACTTTTGTCATATTATACAGCGAGTAACACAAATGTGTGAACATATTTAAGGGTGGGTACAGACCATCAAACGTCCAAAAAATTGCGTTTGCAATTTGCACTTGATAGCCCAATTCTTCAGGAAGGCTATAGGCTATTCAACATCACGCTAGAACTCTAAGGCCTCATTTACGGAGACGCGGGGCGTCGCGGGTCGCTTGCGGCGTGGCATCTCGCGGCGCGTTGTACAATTTTCTGTTTACGGAGCTGCGGCGCGTCAAGCGGCACTTATTATCGCACGCGTAAACACAAACGTGTGGCAATATAAGACGTTGTTCATAGAGATGCGGGGCGGGAAGCGTGGCGGTGCTCGCTGCGCCCGCGGCGAATCCTCAAGCGTGTAGCAAAGCACGCGGCGGGCAACGCTGCGGCGCACGCGGGATACTCAATCAAACCGACCAGTTTTAGGTTAGCGGAAGATGGGAGCGCAAATGAAATTAATTAGTAATTACTAATAATTAATTTATTAATTAATTGCGTTCTGCAATTTCCAAATATGACTGGCAGAAGATTCAGCCGCGGGCTCTCATACAACGCCATTTGTTTGAATTTAGTGCGGGCCGCGCCGAACAACGCGACGCGTGACGGCCCGCGTCTCCGTAAATGAGCACTAGGGAGTCCAGCAAAAATAGAGAAAGGTCAGAACAAACGCTAAGTGAAAACGAATTAATAGCACAGGCAGGCGATGCGATGCGACGCGGTGGGTCGGGGGAACGAGAAATTTCACCCGGACGTAGTCGCCGGCAGAAGCTAGTGTATTATACAATTTTAAACTAATCAGGGCTGATTTTACCAAAGTCAGATATCTTTTATCCGTGGAATAAAATTGACGTCTGACAGTTCTAGTAGTTGCGCGTCGATGTCCCTGCCACCCTGTAGAACACACTGTCAAAAATTCAAAATTATTTCTTAGAATAAGACTTATTCCAGGTATAAAAGTTTGGTGAAATCCGCCTTAAATCAAATAAAAAGAACATGTATTGCACAAACAATACTGTTTATTTAACATAACAAAGTAACTACCATTTATCTTGGCAACATCAAGTAAAAATCTCTGGCACACAAGCGAGTTGCAAGTCAAACTTTTATAGAACAAAAGCCCGACATACCTCGTCTTTCTAAGCTAACAATCAAGCCTTAATATATTCAAATTACGGTACAGTATAGAGGAAAAAAAAGCTGGCAAGAGCGAGTCGGAATCGCACTCGAAGGGTTTCTTACCACCATTCAATATTTATTTATTTTTTATTTTAAACACAGAATAGAATACCCTTTATTATGTACACCATATAAATTACAGACATAAATATAGAAATTTCACAAAGGGTGACACAATGGGCAAGGGCAATCGAAGTGTAGGTGCTTGGGGGAAGCCTATGTCCAGCAGTGGACGTGTTTCGGCTGAAATGATGATGATGATACAATGGGCGGTCTTATCTCTAAAAGCGATCGTTTAAAGACAATCTCAGTTACGTATTTGGATGGGGGGTTAAATATTTTACTTTTTTTCGTTTTTATTATTTGTTGTCATAGTGCCTCCATCTCACCGAGAGGAGGTCTGTGTCCCAGCAGTGGGAACATTGACAACATAGGCCGATTATGCTGCCATAGTGGCCATAATACACACGAAGCTCACACGAGCACGAATCATACGAATCACTGCCCATTCTAAGGTTGCCTGGAAGAAATCGCAGTAATCCGATATGGCTGCCCATTGTATATTTTGTAGTGTTTCATGTATATTTTATGCTATGTATTTTGTTTGTATACAATAAAGTATATATAAATAAATAAGCACTTGGAAGGTTCGTGGCATAGCTACTGTCGCGCCTTGCGTACCTATATGTTGTTGTATAGATGTTTGATTTATTACCTTCAGAGTGATTATTTTAAGCATCTATGCAACAAGCTGTAAGCAGGTTAAAAAAATATGGATGTCACGTGATCAACTTTAAACATTAATATCTTCCGTTCGTATCTAATATTTTCCGTTTGCATTGAAGTCAGCTATCAATTTGTGTAGGTTTCATGCGTGGCCGCCATTTTGAACAAAAATCAAAATGGCACGACGGTAGGTATGCTAAGCACCATATAAAAATCTTCTTTCAAGTGTCTACCCGTTACGGTTTAAAAGATACAGCTTTGTGACAGACGAACGGACGGACAGCTAAGTAAGATAAGCCGATTTAATGTTTTTATTGATGATTTTTTAATGTTTATCTAATTGTAATTGAAATTAATTCTTAATGTACCTGTCTAATATTTTTAATATAATTATTTTTAATATCACATTTATGCATAATAATATGGACTGGTTCCGAAATAAATGAATTTATTATTATTATTATAAGTCCTAGGCCCATCAGATTAATAGGGTCCCGTGGGCACCCTTTGGGTACAGAACCCAAAAAAAATCACTTCCTTCCCAAGCCTAATCCGGTTCGTTACATTCAGGATAATTTGACAGTAAGAAACTGTAGGGAATGAACTGAAATCCTTCGGTAATGCCAAATTGTCAGGTTGCGTGTGTCGGATATAGCAATATGAGGTTTTGCGCCAAGAGAAATAACCTGCGAGGTTTTTAAATTTTGATGTGGTGGTGTTTTACCTTGTGGTTTTAGGGTACGCTTGTGTGTTGAATTTAAATATGACATATGCTCGGTGCACATGTGTGTGTCATGATTTGTTTGTAAATCTCTGTGCAGCTTATTATTTTTTATTAAATTAAAAAACATCACAGTGTTTACTTCTATGACTATCTATACATCATTCTATAAGTAATTCTTCTGTATGCGTGTATGTTACTGAACTCCTCCTAAACGACTAGACCGATTTTAATGTACTTAATTTTTTGTGTGTTTGAGTGGATCCCTGGAGGGTTTAGATTCACTATTGAACCCGGCAGGTGGTGATTCGACCGAGTTCTAGGAAACAGAACAACTTCTGTCCGGTCAGCTAGTAAATCATTTTTAATATTATGTACTAATATTATGCAATATTGATATTATATTGTGTACTACCTAAAAATAACATGTATACCAATTTTTTTTTGTAAATCTCAGCACTTTTCGAACGTCAAAATTACACAAGACGGATTGTACGTTCGCAAAACGCCCGCCCTTCACTACTTCCTAGTGCTTTCGCTGGGAATAAGCAGTGGCGCAATAAACTCCCCAGCAGCACAGTTGTCTGTTCTGTTAGAAAAACTTGCTTCTATACAATAGTAAATATACAAAATAATTAACATTACGAAAGACAGAACATTAAATTAAATTATTTGCCATATGTCAGCTAGCTACGCCAATATACCAATAGATACAATGAAAACTATACTCAACCAAAAAAAAATATAACTCGAAATATTAATGTAAACAAACACCTAAATTAAAACCTCCAGGCATAAAGAGCGTGACAGCTTACATATTTACGCAATGCTGGGTTATATTCACATAGCTGTCACTCGAAATCACAAGTGATAACCTAAGACCATCGAAGTAAAATAAATATACAGTGAATTACTAATAACAATAACAAAACCATGGAGGATTTAGAAGTTGCTATAGGTACAACTAGGTTAGCTTTAAATGCATCCAACGAATCAACTCAATTCCAAAGGCTCAAACACAAAACCTTCAAAACAGACGAAACATACGAACAGATAGACAGTCGAATCAGTGTACTCGTACATCAATTTATACAACACAATTTAACGGGGAACACAATTGTTACCGAACTTCCCCCGTCCATGCTATTGACGCGTCGGAAACGCACAATGCACGCGAAAATTTGCATACAGATATGTACCGCGTTATACCTTGTGTACATGTAGCTAACTCTCCAGACTGTCGATAATACGTATGAAGTGGGATGCGGACTGAAATAGATTTAACTTCGGACAATGGTTTGGGGTGGATGGAGGTAATGCAAGTATGATTTAGTATGCTGATGTATTTATAAGTCACTTAAACTAAAATTGTACGCGTTTATTAAGATAGTCTACTACATAATCAGCCTATAATGTCCCCACTGCTGGGACACAGGCCTCCTCCCTTCGAGAGGGAGTGGGCTCTAATCTACTACGCGGGCCCAGTGCGGGTTGGTAGATGTCACATGTCTTCGAATGTTTAGTTCTGTTAGTTCTAGGACATGCCGGTTTCCTCACGATGTTTTCCTTCACTGTTTTGAGAGCACTGGTGATGATATTATTTAAACAAACTAAAGCGCCTGCCTGGGTCGAAATTACGACCTACGACTTTTTGAAAATATACCTATTGCAAAAGTTACGGAAATCGATTCAGTAGTCAATTATGAACAAACTACTTTCAGAACTTGCGTTTGTTTGTTACACCTTGTATAATATAGAGTCTGTTTGAAGATTGTTTTCATTAATAAGCACGAAAATAATAATAGCCATTTTAATATAGTGTTGTAAAAATCCAAATGGATATTTCTATCAAAACCCTTCGCTAATAATCACACTAACTCCAAAGTTATTTCAAAAGATCGGTTGACAATATTTTTTTCCAGAAACAAGAGGAACACTTCAAAGCCAGATCTCCGAACTATGCTAGTTCCTGGAGGTACCTACAAGTTTCCTTATAAACTTAAGAAACATATTTTCTCTTGGCGCACCGTCCTTGAGGTAAGCTCTAGAAGAGCGGTTATAATGCATAAACTTGAATATTCCAGACTTGTGTACGCACCACAAAAGGACAGGTCCGTTTCACAGTTAGACGTCATAAATTGCACAGACGTCTGAGTTTGTCATGATGTTTAACTTATGAGCTGAAGCGGGTCTATCCATGCGTGATACGTTTATTCATCTTAATTATAATCAACTCAGCCAACTGAAGTGGTAGAGGGCTGGCCATGTTTGTCGAAGGACCGATGGCCGGTGGAGCAGATGAGTCCTGGACTGGAGACCGCGTATCGGCAAACGAAGTGTGGGACGCCCCCAGCTAGATGGACGGATGACCTAAAGAAGGTAGCTGGGACAGAATAGATGCGGAAAGCGGAGGACAGGGTGTTGTGGCGCAGCCTGGGAGAGGCCTATGTGCAGCAGTGGACTGCAATAGGCTGAGTTGATTGATAATTATAATACCAGTCTTTTACGCAGGCCCCTCTTATCCATTGGGCACTCTGGGCAAGTGCCCAGTGCCCCGCGACCGACGGGGGCCCGGCCGCCCTCAAAAAAATCATTCTTTGCAGCCGCCGTACCATACTACACATTCATTATTTGATTTGCACTGCGATTTACAGTAATTTTCTAGACCTAAACGTATAAAATATTAGTATTTTTATTTTTATTTGACCTACACTGTCTCACTGCTGAGCAAAGGCCTCCCCCAAATCCTTCCAGACATCCTTTTCTACAGCCACCTCGATCCAACCCTTGCGGTACATGTCTAGATCGTCTCGCCACGTCTTCCTGGGCCGGCCTTGGCGGCGCTGTCCATCCTCAGCCACCTACCGTGTGGACAATGTTGCCCAGCGGTCACTATGCATGCAACTGATGTGACCCGCCCCATCCCACTTTTAAATATTAGTATTACAATAGGGTATTTGCCTGGATAAAAAAATCATAATCATATTTAGTCCATCAGTTAGATTATCGAAAAATAATGGACACGTATTTTTTCTTTTGTCAATCAAACAAAAAATGACAAAGATAAAGCGCGTCAAAATTTGGGAGTGGGGGCTCGTGACGTCACTTGCTTGCAAAAGTGTCGCAAGCAAGTGACGACACGCGGAATTTTAACGGGCGATATCTTCATAAGTCTTAATATAATTGACAAAAGAAAAAATACCGGTTCAATATTTTTTGATAATTAGATTTTTTTAGGAAAAAAGCCTATTCTTTTATTGGTTCTTTTGCAGAATATTAGAAAACTGTTCATCATAAAAATGAGTTATTATTCTTATCTACGCAGGGGATCCGTGACCCTTATATGCCCAGAGCCACAAGGCTGTGTGGGAGTAACTATATTATTGTCGTGTCCAGGAATATTATTCTACAAATATAATTTATATTTCTTTATTTCTAATTATTTTAACAACTGTATTTCTCAGCCATTATTATGTGCGCTCTTCCTTCATCACTTACGCCACCTCATCTGTTTTATAGCAGGTAGCACGGAGGTGAATAAAGTAATTTAATAGGCCCCGAAAAGATGAGCACTTGTCGACTCCACGCCAGCTTTCGTCTCGCGTACATCTAACATTTTCCTATGTTATTAGTTGGAAGAATTTATGAATATATGGAGTCGTGTTGTATGTTTTATTTTTGCACCTCTGGTGGTGCTTCGTATTCTGAACGTGAAGTTTAATAGTATCATGTTTTGTTGGAAATAAATTGCTTTATTCTCTGACGGTTTGAGTTTTAATTATGGTACACTGAAAAAATTTGGTGTTGAGTGTGGGGAAATTCAATGAAAATAATCTGCCTTTAAATAAACCGCATCTTGTCAATGTCATTTTGTAAAAAGAAGCAAAACATTTCGGTATAGAACTGCCTAGTCTCTAGAATTTTAGAGGTCAGTATTGCATAATGTTAATATTATTGAATTAAGCGTAATTTGCAATGAAAAATTACGTTTTTTAACCCATTCTTTCAAGTAATAACAAATAATATTAAACAATACGTACGTAATCAGTGATTCGGCGACTGTACCATTCACGATTTCGATCAAGACAGAGTCGTACAACTTTTAGTTATTATTAAAAGCTTTGGGGAACATGGACCTTCCGGAGATAGGGCATTAACCAAATTTAAAATACTGTTACTACACATCAGCAACCATTAATCAATGTCTTTTCCAAAACAGCAACTCCGACCAAAACTTCACCAGCAAAGATTTACCAATATCCAATCAAATCCGATGCCCAAGTATCCCAAATATCCAAGACTACAATCAAAGCCTCAAAATTGCCCGAACCTGAACTAACAGCCCCTCACTAAAACTAATAAGCAAACATATTCAAATTCACCCACGTCCCTATCCTATAAACGTCAAACCACTTTCGTACGGTTCGACGACTTAACGCCAATCCGCCAATCACAGCTTAGCGACACCCAATACAGACGGGCTCATGGATTAATTGAATATATTTGCATTTCATCGTGGTTACATTTCCATTTGTTTCGTATTAACGTGTAAGGAATAGTGATGCGAAAATGTAACTGCATATAGACGATTTCGTTTAAATTAATTGTATTTTGGCAGTGTAAAATAATATGATTTAAAGCCTTTTGTGGGGTATTCAGGCGTTTTTGTTGTTGGGATCGGTTCATCGGGTTTGATGAGTAATGAGCTTTATGAAACTGTTCCAATTGTTTTTAAGCTCCGGCCGTGCAATGTGCTTAAGGGGGATGCACTAAGGTAAAATTCAAAACTTAAGTTTTTTGCTATTTGCACGGTTGTATATTGATTAAAATATGATTCACGACCGTAACAAATCTTCTCCCCAGCGAAAGCACTAGGAAGTGGTGAAGGGCGGGCGTTTTGGAGGACTGTCTTTTGTAATTTTGACGTTCGAAAAGCGCTGATTCTTAGCCTAGTTTATATAAATGACTTTTGATTTTGATACAACCTGATACTGACCTACAAATTGCAAAAAAGGAAATTTGAATTTCGCAGGCTACCCTTCGCCTTAACATACTCGTACATAGGTAGGTTAGCCAACTATTAACGATACGAGTACGAACGATTTTGAAAGGAGATGTTTCAGCAATGTATGGAGCCTGGGCCAGCACTATGTACACTGAATGTAAATATTGCTATACAATACAGTAACTGTTTTTAATGTAAATTTTCTATAATTTGACTTCGTTTTTATGTAATTCCAAATTAACTTGGTCCAGAAAAGCAACACAAAATAAACATGGCGGATCAGCAATATGCGAAATGTCATTATGACAATGACATTTGATTGTTATCACAAGAAAGAAAACAGACAAAGACCAAGTCAAACTGTCAAAGTCGTCAAACTTCATGTCAAACAACTGTCATGGCGGCCATAAAGTAGGGTTGTCTTATTAAAAAACTTCACAAATAATCATTTCTGTACGCGTGTACTTTTATTCAAATTAATTTATTTTATTTTTTATGAAGATCCTCTTTTTTTCCCTATTTATCTATATACCGTAAATGGTGCTGGCCCAATATAAAACATCTCTTTGTCATCAAAATCACAACTGTTTTCTTAACACATTACTATATAAGTTTAATAATTTTCTTTTCATACGATTATTGTCATATAATGCAGATAAAAATGAAACCCATACGTTGAAAAACTCTAAAATGAGATTATTTTTTCATGATTCTATTACTTGATGGATTAGATCACCATTCTCAATTTCTACGTACACGGTTTTGTGAGATTATATTCCATTTTCCAGACTGCTTTTCCAGTATGATTTTGTTTCTTGTATCCTACTATAATCCTATTAATAATATTATAAATGTGAATGTTTGTATGTTCGGATGTTTGTTACTCAATCACGCAAAAACGGCAAAACAGATTTGGATGAAATTTGGCACACAGATAGATTTGAACCTGGATTAATACAAAACATACTTTTTATCTTGGGAGTACGTTCCTGTCGGATAATTTTCGACCTTGTCGCGGGCGGAGCCACTGGCAAAAGCCAGTCAAGAATAAAATATCTACTAAATTTTAACTCATAATCCTTAACCTGCATCATATTTTATGACAGACAGACAATAATCTCTACTATCAGTTGACACATGACATTTGGAGCCTGAGGACCTCCAGAGAACCTTCTCATAACTACCTAGTTATGAAAGACAAATGAGTAACGTAAATACCTGAACTTAATTTATTTTAGCATAAATCAGCCTATAATGTTCCCACTGCTGGGACACAGGCCTCTTCTCTGTGAAATGGAGTGGGTCGTAATCCACCACGAGGGCCCAGTGCGCTATGGTGGAGGTCACATGTTGTTAAATTTTTGGTTCTAAGTCATACCGGTTTTCTCACGATCTTTTCCTTCAACTTTTTGAGAGCAGTCGTCATGAAATAATTTACACATAGAAAAGTGCCCGACTGCGTATGAACCCACGACACTCTTTACTCGTAATTTAGGGCCAATAACACTAATTTGCTTTAGATCATTTAAAAATAACGCGTAAGGTGAATGGTATCCGCGTTGCTGAATTTTGCAAATAAATTTAAAAAACTATGTTTATTTTTCCCAAGATTCCAAATAATGATTAAGGATAGCTTTGTCACAAATAACAAAGGGCCTTCTAAGACCTAACCTCTGCCACCTAAGATCTCTCAAATCTTGGAAAGGCAGAACAGCTACTCAACCAGCTTAAATACTGGGCTGTACACTGGAAAAGCTCAAAAATGGTTCAAAATTTGTTGAACCTCCTGCTAACCTTGTTTGACATAGGACGTCGGACTACGGGTAGCGGTTCTGAAATGGAAGTGAGCAGGACACTCTGGACGGATGTGGTGATTATGACAGGTCGAGCAGAGTTACTGAAACTAGTTGCCGAATCACAGTAGAAAGGTGAGTAGAGAAGACCAGTAGCCAGGTGGACGACCTACAGAAGATATTACCAAAACTATTTTAAGTTTTTTTTTTCTGTTTTTGTTTGTGTTAATATTGTGTGTCTTAATTAACCTGGGACAAATAAACTTATTTTCTCTCTTTATTTTTCTAAGTTTTCAGAGAAGACCTAGATGAGACTCGCACAGACCAGGGAAGCATGGCACAAAAAGAAGGAGCCAATGATGATTATGATGAATCTAATTTGACGATACTTAATTATGTACATATGTCCAGACTCGTGACATATTTACTGTAGCTCTCCTTACTACTACAAACAATTTCCAATTTTCGTAGAAATAAGCCAGGAGTTGATGTTTAAGACATCAGAGCCGCTTACCATGTGACTTCATTTGTTTGATCGTCTGTGTCTTGACGTCACGTCTCCGTAACGCCAGGAGTGTTTAACGAACTTCCAGAACGCAAGCGTGGCAGTGAATACATTATTAGTTTTAATACTATGAGGAAAGCTGCAAGCTTATCTGTTCTTGTACTTCTTAATATTGTATTCTATGTTACGGGTTTGGTTTCCCCACTTAGTCCTTCAGGGGGACAATTTTTTTTTTTTTTTTTTGAGGATGGGAAATCATCAAATGACCCCTCTCGCTCTGGGTGGAGCAGAAGGGAGTGTCAGACTCTTACTGAATAAAACCCACCCGTGTTCCTTCCTTAGCCCTTTATGTATATCCCGCTACTTCAGGTGGACCATTGTGCGTGAAATATTGTATTTTACATACACTTAACTTCATCTATACAAATAAATAAAATTGAAGTGCCTGTTTGTAGTGTCTAAAGAACAGCTTTTTATTCCTCTCCTTAACGTGTCGATGGCAGTCTAAACGGACTCGGCCCAGAATTCGGCTACTTGTATGACGCCATCACCAGTGTCCATCAGTTCCTGCAACGTACAGCTGACAGGACACGCAGGACACGTTATTAAGTGTCCCATCGTTTGTGGAACAGCACCACATTTACACTCCAAGGCGGAGTCATGTATGAATCTCCACTTGAACAGGTTTTCCTTGCTTCGGCCAACCTGGGTCCGGAGTCTGTTTGAAGAGTTCCAGGTTCTTGTTTCACATGTTCTTTCACAGGTTCTTGTTGACTTGCACATGTGGCTTCCTTCGCACCTCATTAACGGCATAACTACGTAAATGTCTATTAACTGCTCTCAAAATACGATGTTTATTTATTTTTTACATACTTCATTGACATAATCTTTTTATTATAATTGACATTATTTACAGACAATTCTAGTTTCAACTCTTTATTAGTGGTTGTAATGGCAGTCATGTCACTTGGTTTTAATAGGTTTTTATATTTTATCTGTCCTTTTAACGGATTCTTCTATATTTTGTAAATGTGAGGACTTTGTAGGCCTTGTAGACTTTAGATCTGTAGACCATTTTTATTTTATCAAGTACCTGGCACTTGTTGACAGGCCTACGCTGTCCCATACCTACTGTAATTTGAAAACATTGTAAAAGTCAATTATTTTTAAAAGAGTAACCGTGGAGTTTCTTGCCGGCTCTTCTCCATAGGAAACGACCAATTGGAACCATGCACCTAGCTTCTGACGTTTCATGTCCATGTTGGTTTATGTGAAATAAAATATTTTGATTTTGGTTACCCAAGGTAACTAATGTCCAGGTGGGACGTCTTCAGCGGGTGGAAGAAATGGTTTAGGTAAGGAAGCACTGTCTAGCCACAGCTTCAGTCTTTCTTGTGATCGTTCGCCAGCTTTTTACTAAATGCATATTAAAGTAAATGCGGTACTTCATCATCTGCTTAGTCTTTTTCTATGTTATGATTCCAGTCAAACCGGTTGCAGCTGAATACCACGTACTTTACATGGAGCGACGGCCTATCTGACCACCACAACCCAATCGTTGGGTAATACGATACCCCTTGATAAGACTGGTTGTCAGACTTTCAGGCTTCTGATTACCCGTAACGACTGTCAAATATCTACGACACAACGAATGACACCCGGGACCAACGGCTTAACTTGCTTTCCGAGGCACGCGACCCATACAGTTTTAATGAAGGCCTTTTTAGTTGAACCTTTACAAAATCTGTATACTTAGTTCGGATTTGCAGGGAACTATATAAACAACCGATCATTTTATTCGTCGACGGCGACTAAAACCGATGGAGTAAGAACTCTTTTTACCTGCCAGCACATATAGCTACCCGAAACTGTAAAATTTTCCCAATCAACTTTGAACCTTATACTTTAGCGATAAAGTTGAAAACCTACTAAATAAATTTGACAGAATAGAATAGAATAGAATAGAATAGAATATATTTTTATTGTAAAACATGAGTATACATCATAACATGTGCAAGGTCTTATAATAATGGTTAGATCTGCATGTTTTGCCATTTATGGCGTACAAAAACAACATATTTGGTTTAAAATAACCGCAAAAGATTTGAGTCTAAACAACAAAACATTTTTTTTCCGTCGTAATATTACTTAAAAAAGAAGAAAATGTACAGATTAGGTTTTATAGATATGAGATTCAAATTGTAAAAAAATCGTAACTGCAGACCTGCGTAACTGTAAATACAATTAATTAATTGCGTTCATTTAAGAAATCCGATATGGTATAATAGCATTTATTTACAAGATATTTTTTTAAATGTATTTTAAATAGAGCAGTAGGCATTTGTCTAATAGGTTTAGGGATTTTATTGTATATTATTGGTGCTAAACAGAAAATACTTTTTCGCATCAATGCCGTGGTTGACTTTGGTACACATAATGTATTATTATCCCGTCGATTACGAATAGATACGTCTGATAGTTTCTTGAATAGGTTGGGATTGGTTTGTACAAAGATTGCTATTTCATAAATAAATAGGGACGGCAGACTTAAAATTTTATATTTTATAAAATACTGTTTGCAACTATCAGTTATTTTCAAACCAAACATAGCCCTAATACATCTTTTTGTGACCTAAAGATAATTTCTCTATTTGTACAGTTTCCCCAAAATAAAACTCCAAGCCTCAATATTGAGCCGACTATACCATGGTAGGCAGTTATATCGAGCCGACTATACCATGGTAGGCAGTTATATCGAGCCGACTATACCATGGTAGGCAGTTATAAGGGCATTGGTACTTATGATAGGTTTTAGTTTATAGAGAGCATAGGCAGAAGAATATATTTTTTTATTTAATTCCTCTGTGTGTGCTTTCCAGTTCAGACGATTGTCAATGATTAGGCCCAAAAATTTAGCTGTATCCACCTTTTTAATAACGGTTGATTTGTATCGAAACACATTGTAGTAGCTTGATATGCTTGCGTTTGTACATTAAAAGAAAAATAGTTTTTTTATTTTTTTTATTAATGTTTCCACACGTTTTTCACAGTTGACTTTCAAAATTAAAATCACATTAATGACCAGCGGGTCATAATGAAATTCAGTACAATATTAATGCCCGACTAGAGCCTAGGGCTTGAATGACTTGCATAGGTTTGCATGACGTATAATTTGACGTTAGCGAGCAGGTGGCAGGCCTTCAACAAATATGGCCAGCCCACTGCCACTTCAGTTTGCTTACTCTGCAAGCTATGTCGGTAACTCCGGTCAGGAGTGGAGACCGCGTATCGTCAAGCTTAGTGTGGGATGCCCCCCAGCTAGATAGACGGACGACCTTAACACATGCTGCCAGACAACAGACACAAAAGAAAATCTATTGTTGGAGGACACCGTGTGACCGCAGTGGCAGTCAATCTGTTAAGAATGTTGTTGGGACGGGACTGGATGCGAAACGTGGAGGACAGGGTGTTGTGGCACAGCCTGAGAAATGCGAATGCCCAGCAGTGGACTGCGATAGGCTGAGTTCATTGATTGATTGAGTCGGTGATGTGAAAAAAGACATTACTTGCCAGTCAACATTTTCTAGCCCCGACTATCTACATTTTCAAATAAGAGCAACAAATATATTTTATCTCCTCATAATGGTTTCCGGGCAATTTGCAGCAGCTGTTAAAATATTACAGAACCGGAAGAATGGGAGCGTGATTATGAATATATTAGTTTAGTTTCCTAGTTCCCGTACTTCGTCCAACTTCATTATGTAAAAGTTTACAAAGCCTTTTATTAAAATTCAAATCTACCCGTTACCAGTTAATTTTTAACAGACCACTAACTTTGAATTAATTAACTACACTTTCATGATTTTGTTAATTTTTCAAAGTGGTTTTGTCCAGAGACTTTTTGGGAACTTTTCATGAAAAGTTCGTGTTTAATTTTTTTTGGTTATTTTTTATTTACTGTTTATTGCTTAAATTAGGAGAAAATTATTAAGGATAAAGTTTTACCTTGAAAGTGTATTTTCCTGATTTAATTACTCGAACAGTTTCAAGGAAATATTCAGAAAAATGTGGTCTTGATACCTCAACTACGCTCCTGATCTTTACCAATATCTACATACTATCTATGTAAGAGATTGTTTGTTAGAACACGCTAGACGGATTTGAAAAAAAACTATTTACATTTTCATACCCCTTTTTTTGAGGAAGGTATTATACCGACCATAGGAGCCTAGTAGAAAATAAAAGTCAGAAAGTTCGCTAAGCGAAAACGCAGTAATGCGCGGATGGGCGAGACGATGCGACGCGGTGAGGCCGAGGGAGTTTTTGTGTATCTTACGACTTCCACGCGAATGAAGTCGTGGACAGAAGTTAGTAAATTTATAGATGGATATTTTGGCGAATCAAAGAATGATTTGATTCTTTTAATGTCTATTTGATACACAAACACATACCTACACTAATTATTTCGACATCCAGTAAACCCAACATTCAAGAATCTTACTTTTTAGGGTTCCGTACCTCAAAAGGAAAAACGGAACCCTTATAAGATCACTTCGTAGTCCGTCTGTCTGTCCATCTGTCAAGACTCTTTTTCTCAGGAACGCGTGGAGTTATCAAAATGAAATTAAATCAAAACATACGTGCGCTTATGTTCCGTTTATGACGCATATTTTGACACTTACAAGGGAGTCAAAACCTATAGGGTACTTCCCGTTGACTTAACATCATGAAATTTGGCAAGAAGCAATGTCATGTAGGACAAGCAAAGGAAAAAATCCAAAAACCGTAAATTTGTAGTTACATACCTACAAATTTGTACGGAACCCTCGGTGCACGAGTCCGACTCGCACTTGACCAGTTTTTTTTTGTTTCGCGGTTTGATCACCAAAAACCCCATATTCTATCAAAAATTCTTTAACGCATCCACTTAAACGTACAAAAGACCCATTACAAAGATACTCATCCAAAAGAACACATTAAATTAAATTGAGTTCCTGGCAACAAAGAATACAAATAAAACATCGCAGAGCGTAAGAAAGTGCTCATTAAGAGTTCTAGTATATAAACAAAAGATAAATTACTGCACGGGCGACAAAATATTAAAAAAAAGCATGCAGATTTATGTCGCGACTCGTCTTGTGGCCTGAGGAACAGCGGAGGAGGAAGGATTGTTTTTAAAAAAGTTTGACAACTTCAAATAGGGATGATGTCATTTTTTTATATTTAACTCAAAAAATATATATTTTTGATTGCAACAATATTATAAAACAAGTGAAGTGTATGTTAAGCATAAAAAAATTGCCAAGTTATATCTAAAAGGTTTTTTTTTCTATTTTGATTTTTATTATTTATTTAACATACACTGATTAATTACTATTTTTACAAGCTAACACTAAAATATATATACAATTATATAAAAGTATATAATACGAAAAAATATAGAAAAAGGCAGGAGCTCATTGGGCATCAAAAAATTCATTCGCATCACTGTCAATGGGATAAGTGCCCAAAAGGCTAGCGGCATTACCACGTTGGATGGCAATGCTGATTCTTTGGGCTAAAAATAGGCCAGCCTTCTGGTCATGTGAAGAGTAAAAGTTATGAAATATCTATCTACTATTTTATCCCTCAAGAAACGTAGGCCTGTATAAAAGATTTAGATCCCGTGTCAGTAACAAAACTGGTATATATACCCATTAATACTATATATACTTATTAAAACTAACTTTTTCCCGCGGCTTCGTCCACATGGAGATCGGAGATTATCCTACGGGAACGTACTACCAGATAAAAAGTATCCTATGTATTAATCAAGGTTATAATCTATTGTGTACCAAATTTCATGCAAATCGGTTCAGCTGTTTTTGCATGATTGAGTTTTGTTACTCAATCACGCAACATCCTAACATACAAAATTTCACATTAATTATATTAGCAGGACTAGTCTTTGAACGCTGACTGTTCACACTACCGCACCGTTGAGAACTCTGTCAAAGAAACTACTCGTTTATAGTAGCTAGCTCTATTCGCTTCTCGCTGATCGCCGGCGTAAAGAACGCGACCCTTAAACGGAAAATTAAAATCAAACCGAGTTCCAAAATAATCAGTCTTTTTATTAGTCTTCGCTCAAAATATTTTTCTTTAAAGTATTTTTAGTTTAACATTTTAGCCGCTCTCATGGCCCCAACATGGAAACAATATGGCGCAAGCTACAGTGTCAGTTACACTGGAAAAAATATTGTCGAGAAAAAGTAAGTGTGATAAGATACGAGAGGCGAATATTTTAAACAAGCGTTTTTTAACCTTTACAGTTGATACCTTTACAATGATAACGTTTTGCAGGAAATATTTTTTTATGTAGATCTGGAAAACATTCCCGTGGCTAAATAATAACAATCGCACAGGTCGATCGATCAGGTTAAGCTACGCTTGCCGTGGTTGGTCTGTGGATGGGTGACCATCTTTATATACCGAGACCCCTCCGTGCCTCGGACAGCGCGTTACGTCGGCGTCACGGCGACCACTACTCAGTAAAATGATGCTGAGAATAATAGAAAATTGAAAAAAAATTGGTCCTTAATTTATTCACATAGCATTTTCTAGATATAACAAAATGTAGCAGTTAACAACCCAAAACAATATGTATTTTAAATTATTATGTATCATCCTTTCACATTTTACAAGAACTATCCTACTAATATTATAAACGTGAAAGTTTGCATGGATGGATGAATGGATGTTTGTTACTCTTTCACGCAAAAACTCCTGAACGGAATTAGATGAAATTTGGCAAACAGATGGTTTATAACCAGGTTCAACATATAGGATTTTATCCCGATATCCCTACGGGATCGAAACTTATGTGGGTGAAACCGCGGGGCACAACTAGTAATAGTTATAAATAAAACAACAATGCAACATTATTTTTGAACACAGTAAATAAGTCTGGCGCAGACACGGTCCCAATGGACACGTATTAAGGGGAACATAGACATATTGACGTTTCCTAATAGTTATAATACCCAATACAAGACCGAAGGAGAAAATACTAAAACTGTTCGACAAAATAATAATATTATGTTTGAAAATGAATTTAATGGAAATACTATTGTTTCTAGAGTGCTTGTAACGTTAAGAATGCTCGTGAGAATGCTTTGGCATCTTTACGTCTATTGATATAAAGATTTATTAAAGACTAGCTGTGCCCCGCGGTTAAACCCGCATAAGTTTCGATCCCGTGAGAATATCGAGGTATAAGGTAGCATATGTGTTAATCCTGGTTATAAACTATCTGTGTGCCATATTTCATCAAAATCCATTCAATAGTTTTAGCTTGAAAGATTAACAAACATCCATCCATCCATCCATACAAACTTTCATGTTTATAATATTCGTAGGAAGTAGGATATGTAGATAGAATATTCTTTACACTTCTGTACGCGTCATATTCGTGAACGGACGCCGTCAGATGGGGCCGTTCAACACTCAAAACTCAAACTATTTATTTCAAATAAACCAATTACAGGCACTTTTGAGTTGTCAAGGTCGGTCAGTCAAAAAGATGAAGTTAGTTGCCCATTCCAAAGCTTAGTAGGTACCTATGGAGAAGAACGGGCAAGAAACTCCATGGACATGATCATCACTTAGCTGCCTCGGCTTATTTTTAATTATTTTATTTTTAGATTGTTTGTTTTGATACTATTTGCTGTGCTCTAAGCGAAGGTAGTACGTGTACCATTACACAGTAGTGTAGTGTACCATTTACATAAATACATACATGATACCATCCATTCATGATATTTTCCACTTTAACGTTTTTTTTGTCAATCCAAAAGTAACTTTTTTTTGTATGAAAACTTTATTAACCTGGGGAATAAAAACCATTAGGAAAAATAAGGATTACAAAGTTACGTAAGAAATTTTAACTTTTCAATTTGGTGCTGTTTCTAACCATACCACATAACAATAAAAAATTCCCCTCAGCAGTCTTTCGATAAACTTTTTCCTACCAGCACCATTTTCAACCCTTCCCATCCCTCATATTATACCAACCGCATAAATATATCGCCGAAAAAAAAAACAAAACACTCAGAAACTTCCTATTTATTAAAACATGATTACCTTCCCCGGTCCCTCTATTAGTGGAGATTTCATTTAGTCGTGTATCCCCTAAATCGTTTAAGTTAAACCCGGGATTTTTCCCCGAGGTAAGGCATTAAAGGTGTATTTGCTATACTAATTGAAAAGAGGGGAAATATTATTGATTGGCTACCTTTTTTGTTAGGAAATACTCTGGGATATTGTTCTTCTTAATTCTGTTTTGAAGTGTTTGTGTTGGATAAGTTAATTGGTTATCGATATAAACTTAGGGTGAAATTGAGGCATTACTTGGCTGATCTTGTAAGCATTACTTCTGTAGAATATATTTTGCATTGTAGATAATCAGTGATAATCAGAGCAGTCGTGGCCTAGTGGTATGGCCCCGAGTTACGAGCTTTAGGTCCTGAGTTCGAACCCAGAGAGGCATTTTACTTCGTACTTTCATCACAACTGCTCTCAAAAAAAACCGGCATTATTATTATTATTTATTTCAAGATAATCGGATAACAGAGATCCGTAGTGTTAGTAAAGTACCTTATACCTAGCGTTAGTATGTACATAAATTAAAATAACAATTTGGGGTGAAAAAATGAGTCACCTTGTAAAGAAGACGAAACCAGTTTCTCAACCGGTCATCTTCTCCACCAAATGCCTCATAAAAGGAGAAAACACATTCTCAGTCACTGTTTTTAGAATGCTGTTGCCACTGGCCCGGGTTTTAGCTGCCACAGACGCTATTTTCTTCCGCACAATTGCGTGGAAGCCATCAGTACGGCTCTGCATAAACATCTCTGACACACTACAGAACCGAGGCAGTCTCAAGATTATGACATGCCGGTTTTGTTTGAACCCAAAAATTCGAAGTCATGTGACATCCACCCACACACCGGCGCCGCGTGGTCCCGCTCCCGCTCTCTCTTATAGAGAGGAGGCCTGTGTCCCAGCAGTGGGAATATTATAGGCTTATTATACGCCGGCTGCCGCTGAAAACCAGCGCTGGGGCTCTGTCTCGTATAGGGTCTTAGCATTATACTGAGCGATGGCCGTTTTGCGTGAATGTGACGCATGTCAACCCCCAACTTGTTATTTTTTTTTGTGTGTTTATGTTCTTTTTTATGCGTCGTGTTTGCCGCAAATAAATGTATTTTCTTTCTTTCTTTTCTTTCATTATGTTGATAATCTTCTGATTATCAACATAATCATTCGACGCATAATAATTATGCAGCAGGTGGCTTATATTCTTCAATCTTCTTCTTTGTCATGTTATAAGTTCGAGAGATAGTTATCCCTACGGATTAAGGAACAAATCTTTTACCTAATAACGACTAATTATTATTTTTTACTGATCAATATTGGTTAAATTAAAACGAACACTGTCGCGTCATTGTCAATATGTTTGAAAACTAGATTCTTCAGATGAGCATAAGAGTACTCAGGCGACTGGGACCGCTGTCAGTGCCTACATCATTTTTTCCAAATGATCAAAAAAATAGGCACAAAATTAAGATAAGAACATAAAGTATTTTCAAACATATGTTTCAAATTGAAGTTATTTCAAGTTAAACAAATATCAACATTATTTTAATGGAAATTAAGTTGATTTCAGAGTGACTAGCACTATCGCAAAAGTTAAAAAAAATTGAAATTATTATTGAAGAAGCGTAAACTGAACTTTATTGTGTAGGAATTGGAGTTATTTTTCCATAAACTCATATTTGTTTATGTTTTTGGCAAGTAAGTCGTGAATGCAAATTTTTGAACATACGAAACACTTATAAAGTCAAACACAATGTATGCGTTCCCAAAAGTAGCTGTCACCATAAGACCTCCCTGACCTGACGCAATAAGCTATGTCACAACACCACCTTTCCTAATTCAGCTTGTCTGAAAAACAAATCGCCATCATCAAGAACGTACAAAGACGGTAGGTGTGACAAAAACAAGAGAATTTCCATAATTAATCCAAGGATCGCTGTGACATGGTATAAGGGGATTACGCTGAGGCAAATTGGATGTGGCCACTCTATTACATGCCATACAGTTTTTCTACCTGGATTTTATTGTTAGTCGGATTATTGTCTAGACTGGTATGGGTTATGTTAAGTCCCCAGCATAAAACCTAATCAGTTAATGATTAGGTTTTGTGCTGGGGACTACTCAGGCAAAATTTAAATAGTGTATTCGGTATTGCATTCAAACAAACAATCTCTTCAGCTTTATTATTTGTATAGATAAGCCTACTTAGTTTGAGTTTGATCTAAATAAGCCAGGAGCACTGAAAGTATGACCGTTCTTGGATCATGTCTCACAATCTGGATCAATTGTTTCTGCTCCAGATTCTTTATCGTCTCCAAATTCGTCTGTCCAAATCGATTCAGCGATTTCTGGTTTATATCATTTCTATTGGTTTCCTTTTTGATATGTTTAGGTAAGGTCCTTTAGATAATCTAAAAATATTGTGAACTAACTTCTGCCTACAACTTCGTCCGCGTAAAATTTGTTGGTTCCGGACCCACCCCGTAGCAGTGATGCGAAAACGAAGTACTGGTGCGGACAATGGATGTGAATCTCCTGCCCCCGCCAGTATTTTGTTTTCGCTTAGCGTTTTTTCTGACTTTCTACTGATATTGTTTTTGTGAGAATAATTAATAATATCGAAACAAAATACAAATGAAAAAAATCGAATCAATTATGTTATTAAGAAATCAATTTTACAATACAAATTAAAGTGTACATGTAAGTGTGAGTATGTGTCAAGGAGTGTGTGTGTGTGTTGCACTAATATTTTCTACACTAATCAGTCTCGTGATAATCTACTCCACTTCAATCAATCAATCAACTCAGCCTATCGCTGTCCACGCTGGACATAGGCCTATCTACTCCACATATCAGTCTTTTAATTCACCAAGGCGACATTATCACTCTCCAACTAATTCACTTCACCGCACAAGAACTGCAGTGCGATTCTGTAGCCATTTCACTGTGAAAATTTAGGTGAAGTGAGCTGTCATTCCAATTAATGCTAGGGATTGACATTATGGACAGCTCACTCTAAGCTCACTTCACGTAAGTTATCACGGTGAGATTTATACAGAATAGACCGGCTGGTCCTCTATACAATATAAAGCATCTTCAATTCCTCAGTATAAATAATAACTAACACAAGTTACACAGCAGGCGGACGACCCGTCATAAGCCGATTACCGTACCATTCGGCCTTCCAATTTGCCAGGGTTTGCCAGGCAAATCTCCTCACACCTCCTACTCAATGAGAACCTTACAGAGGCGAAAATTACAGGGGATTGACACCGGTTTTGTGAACGGCTTTGTCGCCTTTTTTTGATATGTTCGGGTGTGAAAGTAGGTGTGGGTGTGTTGGTGATTCCGTGTGAGGATGTAGGTAGATGAGAATTTAATTATGTTGAGATTTTGTATGACGTCTGTGTTATGTAAAGGTCGATCTCTTAAATTAAAGAAGAAGTAAAAATGACTTTTTGTTACTGTATTTTGGCGAAGTAGCTGTGTCTCTGCGCCAAAACAAAGATCATCAAGTTTATCTAACAGTAATCAGGCGTAATTTCCAGCCCAGAATACAGGGTGGCAAGGACATCGACGAGCAACCTGTTACCATGGAATCAGTACCTACATGATTCTGAATCTGTGATGAAATAAGTCGTCGGTTATTAAAAAAATATATTGTTGTTCCATACCTTTGACCACGCCCGCGCTCCATGTAAAATACTGGTATCCAGCTGGGTCTGGTTAGATTGGAAGCCAATCCCATCATAGTTGGGAAAAGGTTAGGCAGATCATGATGATATTTTGACTGCGTGGGTATTGCACTTTGCTATGAAACAGCTGGTTTTTTTTTTGTGTTTACGCTAGAATCATGACTTCATGGTGCCAGTGGTTAGATGTTGACTTCATGGTTACAGTTTGCGCGTCGATGTCCCAACCACCCTGTAAACATATTATAGGTACATTAAAGTATTTATTAGAAAGGTTTTCCAAGTCTGAGACACTGAGACAAATCGACTACTATTTAACTTTAATTATTGTGAATGTGAGGACTGTGTGGCTCAATCCTTTTTACTTTCTTTCCCTGTTAGTTTTAATGTTGGTCTGGCAGTTTGGATACTCCTGCGGCCTAACTAAATGTCCTTTCTTTTGTATTTTTTATCGAGTCATTCAGTTCCTCAAATTCTGAGTTGAGCTACACGATTACTGATAAATGCTTGCACTGGACTGGTCCACTCAAGTCTGTGTGGCACTTTCCTCAAAAGACTATTTCAGACATCAATCTACATGGTCTTCGCATGATCTGACCAAGACTATGTCTGGACTTTAAAGAGACCTCTCTGAGTTTGTTTAGGTCTTTCTTCTCAGAGTAGTCAGATAGGAAACGCCGAAAGATTAGCTTATATATATATTTTTTTTTGTGATATGATATAACGTGTAAAACTGATTCCGATATCCCATTTACAGAATAAACAATTTCATTTAATATTACTTTTGCCTCGTGACAGTTTGATATAATAGCGGAGGCGGGGTGGGTAACTTTATTTTCTTTAGATTGAGAATAAAGTCGCCGAAGCCTTTAGTTTTGTTATTATTACGAGTATGTATGATCACATATTTCTGAGATTGCTGGTGATTGGTGACTGTGTAAGACCGAGACTATTGTGATTTATAGAACTTAAGATATATTACACATAAATGTAAATTCAAATTTTATTTATGTTTCAAATTGACGTTATTTCAAGTTAAACAAATATCAACGTTATTTTAATGATAATTAAGTTGATCTCAGAGTGACTGCAGCACCATTGAAAAAGTTATGAAAATGTTTGAAGTTGTAGCGTAAACTGAAGTTTATTGTGTAGGAATTAAAGTAATTTTTCTATAAACTCATATTTGTTTACATTTTTGGCGAATATGTCGCGATTCAAAAATAGAAGCTGTTGGTGTACCTTAATAAATAAATAACTAACAGAAATATTAGATCATTCTCTACAAGCTCTTACAAAGTATATCTGCCTATTATTTATCATCTTTTACAAGCTCTTACAAAGTATCTCTGCGAAGAATAGGATGTTACAAAATATAATTTAGGCACCATTTTTTAAGAAAGTTAAGATCTGGCTTCTATCAATTGCGAGTTATCTTTTACCTTTGTTATAAAAAATAATGCTCGTTTGGGTCGACAAGATTTGCTTATAAAAATATAAGTAGGTTTATCTTACTTTTTTAACACTTTTTGTTTTTGTTAGAATTTTCTCAAACCATGATTAAAAGTTATCATCATCATCACATGATGATAATGATGATAACTTTTACTGCTATAGGGTAATGCCTATAGCTATAGGCTAATGCCTATAGTCCACTGCTGGCCATAGGCCTTTCCCATTGCACGCCATGACCAATGGGCCGATGACCGTTGGGGTAGACGTGTTCTTGTGGCTGGTAGCAGCTGGATGAGAGTTGCTGAAAATTGAGTTGAATGGCGTGATTAAAAGTAGCTTTTATAATTAAGATCACTGAACTTATAATCTTTCAAACATCATCCTTGTTATTATTAACCATATTTTTAGCCCGCGACTTGTTCTGCGTGAAATGGGTTTGAAGATCTGTGGCATACCTACTGTCACGCCATTTTGCTTTTTTTTTCAAAATGGCGGCCACGCGTGACACCTATATAAATCGATAGCTGACTTCAATGCATACAGAAAACATAATAAAATCAAACCCCGTAATCTGTCACGTTTCCGAGATATTATCGTTCAAACTTAATCACGTGACATCCATGTTTTTTTTACTTGCTTACATCTTCTTGCATAAATCTTTGAAATAATCACTCTGAAAGTTTAAAGTAATCAAACAGAGGCAGTGAAGAAGTGGCCCTCGGGTTCGTCAAGTATTTTTACACCCGTTATGTACCTACTCTCCAATTTTATCTGATACACCCTAAGGTAGAAAATGCCTCAGGCATTAAGTCCGCCTTTGTACAGTTTTTTTTTTTATTTGTGCAAAAAGTTTTAATAAATAAATACATCCATTTTGTCTCAAGAATAACAGTATCACTCAAGTAGGCACACATTAGATAGCCTGATTAAAATTAATTAGCCTATCCCCAAGATAATTGATAGCGATGTGTTCTGAGTCATCTCGTCCATTACAAACTGCATTTTAAGCGCACTCATCATAAGACTCCGTGGCGCAACGGTAGCGCGTCTGACTCCAGATCAGAAGGTTGCGTGTTCAAATCACGTCGGGGTCAAAATGCACTTTTTGTGCAATGTTTTGAACTTTTTTTTTAATGCATTATCTATTTGGTAACTTATCGACCCACACTGTACCCAAAGAAAGGCTGGTTTTTTGCAGTTACTATTAAAATTAACTGAGTATTTAATTAATTTATGTGGCCACTTAGCTCAGCGGGGTAATTGCGACACACTATCCGTACCAATGGGTTTCATTTTGACAGTTCGACAACATTCATTGCGTCATTAACGTTGCTGAGCAGATACATTTTTCAAACATAAAGCAATGGATTAGCTTCTTCCTTCAAAATGATTTAGAATGAGATTGATAGTGTATAACGCAATTAGAGTGCAGGTTCGTACGGTGCGTTTTTCCCACAATAATTTTCTTTCTCGTAAGTATTGGATTTTCAATGCACTGCTTAGCGCAGAGAGTTGAAAATCCAACAGTGTATTTTTTGACGCGCTGGGATGAGCTCTGTTGGATTCTCAGCTCTCGGCTTAGCACCGAGAGTTGAAAATCCAGTGCGCCATAAAATCCCGCCGCGATATTTTGACTAATAATGAAAGTGAAGTTCTGTAATTACGGGTCGATTATTGTTTGACGTAGTTACAGTCTTCGCGTCGTACCTAATCGTTTGTCGATAGTATAACGGTTTAATGACAACGATGAAGGATTTCTTTAAAAAAGATATATTTGTGTGATGGCACCCAAAAGACCATTTTTTAAGAGCAATGGTGGACCAGTGGTAACGGCTGCGATCTATGGTCACTTTGACTGCATGTTTCCATCAAAGGAGCATCTCCCTGCAGGGTGTAATTTTCCGTGGTCCACTTGGAAATCCCTGAACCGTCTTCGGACACAAGTGGGAAGATGTAACTCCAACCTGGTAAAGTGGAGCTATGTCGCAAACCATGTTCCACTTCCTATCCTGCCCTCTGTGTCCCAATCATGCAGTCATCTACACCCTAAAGCACGACATTCGTAGTTCCGCCGGAGTTACGGGCGCTTCCTACTCCGTAAAACTTACGGACATTATGATTAGTTCGGGGCCCGAACTAATAATTAATGACAACACGATTTGACAGTTGTCCCTACACCCGATATGTATTTACCCGTCCGAAAAATTGAATCCGACATTTGGTATGACGAATCAACTACTTTTAGACAGGCCCGTATCTTTGTTAATGGACATAGTTAGTTTTTGTATTACGAACCCTATTCCGACAGAGATAAAGTTCTTAATACAAAATTGACAACTTAGACACGGGTTTAAAATAATTTTTGGAATTTACTATCTACTTTAACATTGTTGGGTTTATTAAAAAATGACTCGATGGTTTAAACCTGGGTCTAAAGATAAATTTTGTTTTGTAATAAGTCCGCGTCGGGCGCTAGTCCGTTCATAAAACGGTCACGCCATCTACCAGGCAAGCAGAGCGTTTGAAAAGCTGCTTGTACTTGAATTTATTATCAATTTCTTAAGAGGTTTGTACACCTTGTTTGAAAAAATGATTGTGTTTATTAACGCTCTCACCACAAGACTCCGTGGCGCAACGGTAGCGCGTCTGACTCCAGATCAGAAGGTTGCGTGTTCAAATCACGTCGGGGTCAAAGCATTGATTTTTGCATGATTATTGTCATAAGTTCATTATTTTAACGTCAACCTATATAAGCTGCGTTTGCGATTTATTTACCAAAATATTTGTAAACAAATATTAGATATTGGAAAAATAACTTTAATACCTACACAATAAAATTCAGTTTACGCTACTGAATTTTATTTCAAGGTTCATATAGTATGTACAATTTTACATATACAGGTAGTGTTATGTTTGTATTAAAAGGAAACGTTGCCAAACCTCTTGTAACGTAGAAGTCACAAACGACAGCCCCTTGTATGTCCAGGAAAATCACTGTATATTCCAAGGTTGCTTGGAAGAGATCACAGAAAGCGTTAAGGCCGCCCTTTGTATATTTTGTAGTGTTTGATGTATTGTTTATGTTATGTACTTTTGTGGTGAACAATAAGAATAGAATAGAATAGGATACTCTTTATTTTGTACACCATACAAATTACAGACATAAATATATAAAATTTTACAAAGGGTGACACAATGGGCGGTCTTATCGCTAAGAGCGATCTTTTTAGGTGGATGCTCCAAGGTAGCCCGTGAAATTCAAATTTTCTTACGTTTTCTTCAATTTGCTGGTCAGTACTAAGTTGTAGGTTGATTAAAATATGATTCGCGGCCGTAGCAAATATGTATTTACATAATTATAATATTAGATTTAGTAATAGAACTTGTTAAGTTAGCATAATCCTAAAATGTCAAGATTTCATGAAATAGTCATTCAGTAGGATTACTTGATCTTAGAGAGTTGTGTTGATGACTTTAATTATTATAATTCTGTAAATACATATTTGTTACGGCCGCGAATCATATTTCAATCAACGTACAACTTAGTAACGACCAGCAAATTGCAAAAAACGTAAGAAAATTTGAATTTCGCGGGCTACCTTGGAGCATCCACCTTAAAGACCACCTTTGGATGGATTAAAATAACGCGCGTTTTAATAACGTATATATAAATAAATAAATAAGTCCTCATGACACATGTATATTTTTTGTTACGTAGGTACGGCGCCTATGCAAAGACATTCGCCAGTTTATTTAGTTTTGGATTGACACTGAATAAATTGAGTATAGTAACAAGAAACTCTTACTAAGATACGGTGTGTAAAGACGTGTTAGGTAAACGAAAAAATGGACGCCTGAAGGAGGACATCGTCGTCGAGGTAGACCACGCCTAAGGTGGTGTGACGATCTAACGAGGTTTACAGGGCCAACACGGCCAGAGATTACTCAAGACAGGAAGGTTTAGAAGGAAAAAGGGGGGGCCCTTGGTCCAGCAGTGGGACACAATACAGGGTGGCAGGGACATCGACGCGCAAACTGTAACCATGGATTCAGTACATGAGTTTAGACCGCATAGCGTCGAAATTTTTCGTGGGTTATTAAAAAAAATATTACTGTTCCATACGTTTTGACCGCACTTTTCTTTGAAACAGAAGATTTTTTTTTTGATAACCGACGAAAAATTTCTACGCTATGGGGTCTAAACTCATGTGCTGAATCCATGGTTACAGTTTGCGTGTCGATGTCCCTGCCACCCTGTATAGGCTAAAGAAAAAAAACCGAATAAATGTTTTTTATTATGTTAAAAATCATAAAAAGATCTGTCTAAGGGCTGACTTTTTCAACGCCAAATAATTTCGATTCGTGGAATAAATAAAATTGACGTCTGACAGTTTTTGTATGGAAGAACTGTCAAAAATTCAAAATTATTCCTCCGATAAAGTTATCTGGCGTTGGAAAAATGAGCCCTTAATATAAGTTGTCTTAATATTAAAAGTTGAGAGGAGAGAAGCGAAAGTGGGGACGCCTTTGTCCAAGAGAGGGACAATACAGCCTGGCTCATTCGCCTTCTCAATACAAAATGCAAAAAGTGCCTTGTGACCCCGACGTGATTTGAACACGCAACCTTCTGATCTGGAGTCAGACGCGCTACCGTTGCGCCACGGAGTCGTATGAGACTCTCGCTAATTTTACGAGATAGCTGAAGCTGAAACGATGTACTACGTACTGAATCGTTATCTGATAAGAATGTATTAATAGCAATCAATTGAGTGATGCATTATGTTCAAGTGTAGATACATAAACAATGAATAATAGTAGTATCAATGTCTTTGTAGTAATAATATGGGAGCATTGGAAAGTGTTTAAAGTTTTCTTTGAGTAAGTGGAATCCACATTGATTGTACAGATACCAGCACATCAAGCTACCCGAAACTGTCAAATTTTCCTAATAAAACCTTGAACTTAATGCTTTAGTGATAAAGTTGAAAATCTATTAAATAAATTTGACAGATTGTAGTAGTTTGATGTGCTGGCGTCGGTAATTGTACAGACGCCAGCCAGGGTGGTCCTTCTTTTTCGAATTTTGAATTATCATCGCGGCACTTTGTCATTCGAATATATATGACGGCACGGTTGGCGCTGTGGTTAAGCGATTGACTGCTGCGCTGCGTGTCGCGGGTTCGATTCCCGCACGGAACAAATATTTTGTATGGCCTTCAAGTAGTTGTTCCAGGTCTGGCTGTTTGTGTATGTGAGTTTAAATGTTTGTAAACGCACCCACGATACAGGAGAAATTCCTAGTGTGGGGGCAACGTATTAAAAAAAAAGAAAAAAAAAGTTATACATAATAAAACAGCTCCCTATTGATTTACGTTCACTATATTTCAATTTTATTGCACTGTTACGATCGTTTGCGACTTTCCCTCCATACATTTTTCATTTATATTTTTCAGACTAATTTATAGCAGCTTGAGAAGCAAGATTCATGGGACCTAAAATCTTTATAAAGAACTAGCTTATCCAGCGGCTTCAGCTCAGGATAAGAGGGTAAGAGTCTTTTGGCCTCGTATAGAACTTGGTTTTTTATCGAGCAACTTATACCGGATGAAATTAAATTAGCTAAGGAAACTCCGCATACGTGATGGGTATATTTAAACATGATAAAATTGAAACCATTAATTATTTTATTTATTTTTATTAAGATTTGATGTGTTTTTTATGAGTCAATGACCGCTGGTATTGTTACTTGAGGTATGAGTTGAGAAAATATGTTTTATCGTGTTTAGATATCGATACTAATCATATCTGTGAAGTGTACACAAAAAAACTGTTTTTTTAAACTGTTATTTCAAATGAATATGTAGATACACTAACTGCAGCCGGAGACCCTACACAAAAAAAGTCATCAAATTAATTAAATTTATTTTCAAATGCCAATAGTTTTCATGCAAATGGTATTCAGCTGGATCCGGTTAGACTGGAAGCCGACCCTAACATAGTTGGGAAAAGGCTAAGCAGATGATGACCCCTGGGGAGCAGTGATAACAGCTCCAATCTTGTTGACTATGTTCCCACTACGGCCATAATTAGCTATTCTCATAGATCTGGTGGTTTAGGTAAAACTTAGCCACAGCAACTTATGTGTAAGATAAGAGCTTGCCAACGTAAGTTCGGTGACCTACTAATAACAGAAGTAATGTGAGTGTAATGATACACCTTCTGTTATTAGTAGGTCATATTAAGTTAGTAATGTAATGGTCATCATATGGACGAGCGCTGATGCCTGAGATACAGATATTTTTTATCTAGTTCAGACACAGATGCCTTCAGTATGAAATTAAGAAAACTTGAATGTGTCCTGTAAATCTGGTCAAGTGTAACTTAAATGTATGTTCTGTGTCAAATAAATAATACTTAATAATAATTATTATTATTAACTCATTCACGTTGGTTCGGCTCGGGGAACTTAAATTATATTATAAATAAGTTGCGTTATATTTATTTAATCATTTGCTTACAGTGGTTGGTCCGTAGAGCGGCTGTCTATCTGACCTCCACAACCCAGTTACTGGGTAATACGAAAACCCTTGGTAAGACTGTTTGTCAGACTTTCGGGCTTCTGACGACCTGTAACGACTGCCAAAGATCTACCAATGGCAGCCGGGACCAACGCCTTAACGAGCTTTCCGAGGCAGGGAGAGGTCTTGATATGTTAAGATGGCCACTCATTCACAGATGAACCGCGGCAAGCGTAGCGTAACCTGATCGATCGACCCGTGCAGCTGTTATTACTTAGCCACAGAGTAGTCCAAAACGCTGTGCAGTAATACTACTTAAGTCACATGTATCGTATATTATTTTATAGTTCGTGTGACCGAAGCCCTCACTTGATTCACGCTTTTCTGTGTAAAAATGTCACAGAAAAGCGTGACTTAAGAGCGGGCTTAAGTCACACAGTGCTATAAAGTCGTTTTTCACAATACTATAGTTTCGATAATACTATATTCATAACATCATAAAATAAATATGTATCAATAATTCAATACTTTAGGAAAAATTGCATTTGAATTTTGCGTAAGTGTAAGGTATTTATGCTCGTTAGGCCCTTAGAACACGGCACGGTTTCTTTACGGTACGGCGTATAAACTGCGCTGAACAAAAAAACGTGTCCGTTATCAAGCTTCCATAGTGACCCATACAACACTGACGACCGTGCAGACACACGGCGAATAAACCGTAGTTTTTCACGGCAAGAAAAACGTGTGTATACTCGTACAAAGAGCCTTCTGTACACTTACTGTACAGGTACCATATGTATACATTCATATGTTACTGATCCAACTACACCACTAGTGAATCGCTCACCACTCAACTCGAGAACTCGAGTGCTGTTATCGGTAATATTCGATTCGAATCGATACTCGATGCTCTCGGATATGTATCGATGCGTGATTCACCTCTTCATTTGGCTGAAGTAGTGTCTACATTACTCAGTTTCAAGAGTTCGTCTGATGAAATGTTCGGAGGTTAAGTAAAGGTAAGGATTTGCTGTGGCACGAAGGAGATGGCTAGACTTGGAGAGTTGTAGTTTAGTTTGTTACATGATTCAAGCTTCTTTATTTGTGGAAACATGAGTATACAGAGGATGGAAGTTAGCACAATACATTAATAGATCAGTCATGTTTGGCCTTAGTGGCGTACTATTTAAATGTAAGTAGTTACATAACATAAAAAATTGATAAATTAAAACAAAATAATATTTAGTTAAATGTTACTTTTGTAGACAAAAAAAGAAATAGTCATAAACACAATTAGTATTATAAAATGTCATGTCTTCTCTTTATTAAACGTATTCTTCAAAAACTTATGAAATAAAATTTCGTAGGTATGGTGGAGATGGTTTTTTTGTTAGAATAGATTGTGTGTAGCTTGAAAGGATATTTCTAAAAAGAGTTTTGTCAATATCTTCCCACTTGTGACTAGCTAGCCAGATACAGGTTTTCAATTTTATTTACCTAGCACTATCCTGCTAATGTTATAAACGCAAAAGTTTGTGAGGATGGATGGATAGATGTTTGTTACTTTTTCACGCAAACATTACTGAACGGATTTAGATGAAATTTGGCACACAAATAGTCTATAACCAGGATACTTTTTATCCCGATATTCCCACGGGATCTAACCTTATGCGAGTGAAATCGCGGGGCGCAGCTAGTATTAAATAAATCAAAAGGACCACGATGGTGTGCATGAAATATTTTACAATAGCTTGTGCTGAAAATAAACAAGATTGTGTACAGTAATTTCTTGCTCCACCAAAACTTTTTTACTTCCCCATGTCAAATTCGCAACGAAATTACCTCGTTATTTCAGCGTGTGCTAATGAATCCTTTCATCAAAGCCTCATAAGCGAACCCAACATAAAATAAACTAGTTAAAATATTATCCAATAACATCACAAACAGTTACACGAAACAAGTGCGGCAATTTAAATAACGCGAAACCAACCTGCTGTACCTAAAATAAACCATATTTATAAAGAGATAGAGTTGGTTGTGCTGTGACAAAATGATAGTTATCACGTAATTAAAGTCAGTTATACACGCTGTGAGATGTCTAATTAGCAGCCACGCATTTGCTTCAGTTAATTTAGTTCCAAATATTATGTAATTAACATAACTACGGCAACCTCTGGCACTACATACTATCGCGTAATTTAGTAGATAGTTTAGTTATAATAATATAACATAAGTACAGACATCACGAATTAGTGAAAGTTGGACAAATTGACAGCATTAGGTAAGTTTCAGCTAAGTGAATTCAGTATGCAGATTAATAATAATTTGGCTGCCAGGGCTTTTCGAGAGTACAACCGGAAAATAAGTGTTGAGCTTCCTGCGTGTTCCGGGCACACAATAAATCTCAATATGAATCATTTTGAAACATATTGCTGATCCATTGCTTCATATGTTCGAAAAATTTGTCTACTCAAAACGTACGAGTAAATAACGCAATGAATGTTGTTGAACTGTCAAAATGGATGGCATTGCTACTAATAGTGTGTTATGCAATTACCCCGCAGGGGTCGAAGCTTCCACCATGATCGGGCGAGGAGTTATTGGGTTTATCCATCAGGAATTTGTCAGAATCAGCTCGGAGATTTGTGCCTGTTGGAAGGCAATAGCCTCGCTCCCTATTACATGGAACCTAAACATAAGCGGTGAAATGTGGGTGTACCATAGGGCACACCTCTGCCGAACCCTTTAGGAATTACAGGCGTGATGTTATGTTGATGTTAATGTATATGGTGTCCATAACAAAGAGAGAAGAGATTCTATCTTTCATCGATCTATTTTTAGATCGAAGTAATTAGGTCCTTGAAATCAACGGAACAAAAGCCACTGCTCCGTTCCATTCCGTGTCTATTAAGGCTTAGATTAAATAAGTTAATGAAGACAAACGTAATGGAGCTTAATGACCGTATTTTGTTCGACTGTTTGTTTTAGAACCGTCCCTTAATAAATGGTAGATTAACTTTTATTTGTTTGTATTGGTCTATTTGAAGGACATCAGAACCCCTAGGCATTCGCGTAGCTAGGGATTTTGTTTAGGGGAGGCACACGTCCAGCTTAACCAGTCATCTAATGAGAGATCAAAAATGACACCTCGTAATAAATAATCCCGCCAAAAATATTTCATGTAAAGTCAGTTGCCAAGACCTAAATGACGCTTTCACAAAAGTGAAAAAAGAAAAAAAAAAAGAAAAGAATATTGTAGTTTCTAAAGAAACTTCAAAAGTCTTTTTCATTTCCATAAAGATTTGGAAAACTTGGTGTGGTTTTGTCTATTATCAGTTGGCACAACGTCGAACAAAGTGTTTAATATTTTAGGTAAAAAAATAGTAAGCTTTCATTTGTATTTGTATGTTGCATTTTATTGAAAGTATCATGTATCTTCATTTATGTAACAATCAATATATCTAGCTTATAAGTAAAATCTGTTTTGCTACTGCATTTTCTCCTTCTATGTTTAGTGCATGCCGTGGCAGCCAGGCTACACTATAAAATGTAATGAAATATGGAATCTCTAGCAGTTATTATGGTGTATGCTTTGTTGGTTGTCCTTAAATAAATAAATAAAAAGTTGTCAGATCGAATGTTCTCGAAAGGCTCTAATAAAAACCCCATTAATAGCGCAATTAAACAGTAAGTAATTCTTCAATACTGGCGATTTTTCCAGATTTCTAGGGTAGGCATTAGTAGATTACAGCCCACTCCCTCTCGAAGAGTGGAGGCCTGTGTCCCAGCAGTGGGGACATTTTAGGCTGATTATACATGTGCCTAACCTTTTTTCAGCTATGTTAGCGTCGGCTTCGGATGCAGCTGAATACCAGTATTTTACATGAAGTGACTGCCTATCTGACTTCCGCAACCCAGTTCCTGGGTAATAATTGTATTACCCAGGGATACCCCTTGGTAACACTGGTGGTCAGACTTTCGGGCTTCTGACTGCCCGTAAGGACGGTCAAAGATCAGCGAATGACAGTTGGGACCAACGGTTTAACGTGCTTTCCGAGGCATGGGAATAAATTAATGATCAATGCTGTCATTTATTTATTTAGGATCTACAACATAAAATATACACAAGACAGGTCACATAAATAATGAGCAACATTAGATATTAAGTTAGTGTAAGGTCCTTATTCGTAAGTTTTTTTTTTCTTTAATATGGCGGGACACCACATCATTTGATTATATACCTTAAGAAACTATTTCAGTATTTGTTTTTAAAAATTTAAATGACACTTATGGGTTACTAAGGGTTGAATTTTAAGAAAAATTATGGATTTTAAAATCTCTACATGTGTTCGATTCTTTTATTTATAAGTCAGGACATAAGAAATACAAAATTAATATTCCGTTTTTTATTTATTTACTTATCTAATTACATTTTAAAATATTTCTTAAAATTTAGTAAAATCATATAAAAAACATTTAAAAATAAAAAAAAATAGTGATCCACCGATGTCGGAGTAGAATCCAAGCTACCGGTGATTAGTATTATTAATAAAAACTAAGACATATTATAAATATTTGAATCATTTATTTTTAAGAAAATGGAATAGATTTAGATTTGTTAGTATTAGGGTAATTTTTCCTATACTCGTCACCAAAAAAAAACAAATATTGTTTTTGTTCTTCATTGGTTCTAATCAAATTATTATAGTTCTCCTAGTTATGCAACACCACGCTCAGCCATGTCGTTCATTACTCGCATAGAATGACCTTTTTTTTTGTATTTTTTACAGTTTGACCACTGGTAGCGACCTCTATATCGTAAACAAAAATTAAAAGAATCTATTTCATATTTAGACGTACATATATATATATATTTTTTAAACCATGCCCCACACTAGGAATTTCTCCTGTATCGTGGGTGCGTTTACAAACATTTAAATTCACATACACAAACAGCCAGACCCGGAACAACTACTTGTAGGCCATACAAATATTTGTTCCGTGCGGGAATCGAACCCGCGACACGCAGCGCAGCAGTCAATCGCTTAACCACTGCGCCAACCGTGCCGTCATATATATTCGAATGACAAAGTGCCGCGATGATAATTCAAAATTCGAAAAATAAGGACCACCCTGGCTGGCGTCTGTAAAATTACCGACGCCAGCACATCAAACTACTACAATCTGTCAAATTTCTTTAACTACTTAGCTTAAGCCCGGGACTCCGTCCGCGTAACATTTCAGCCCCCGTCCACCAACCTCGTCGCATCGCGTCGCTTGCCCGCGCTATCACATCGTTTTTGCTTAGCGATCTTTCTAGTTTTTTTTTCTTTTTGCTTGGCTTCCAAAGAGCAGAGCGTGATGCTAAATAGCCTCTAACCTTCTTCAAGAATTGTGCTACCAAATGCAAAAAGATATTTTCAAATCTGACCGGTAGTTCCAGAGATTAGTGTATTCAAAACAAAAAAAAACAAACGAAGTCTTCAGCTTTAATATTAGTATACTCGTAGATAGACATATTGGAACAATTTGGAATTTTGTAAAATTCATTATACAGGCCAAATATTTTCCGGGATAGCGGGAACGTCCGAAAGGGTTACCACTGCCCTGGAACATAGAGGACTAAGGAAGGAACACGGGTGGGTTTTAGTCAGTAAGAGTCTGACACTTCCTTCCGCTCCACCCAGAGCGGGAGGGGGTCATTTGAAAAAAGGTCAAATATTTTGGGTGTTTTCTCGGGGACCTACTTTTTGTCCTATTCCTATTACCCTTTCCACACTCTTTATGCATGAAATCATACACGATGGAAGAATAATCGTGAGTACATAATCAGCCTATAATGTTCCCACTGCTGGGACACAGGCCTCCTGTCTGTGAGAGGGAGTGGAGCATAATCCACCACGCGGGCCCTGTGGGAGTTGGAGAATGTCATATGTTTTCAAATTTTTGACTCTAGGACATGCCGTTTTCCTTCACCGTTTTGAGAGCAGTGGTGATGAAATAATTTACACAATGTAAAGTGCCCGCTTGGGATCCATGACCAACAACTCGTAAGTCGTAGCCGGTACCACTGAGCCACAACTGCTCTCCACACCGTGAGTACTGTGACGCAAACTTTTGGAATGGGGAATGACGATGACATTCCCGTAATTAACAAACGTTCAAAATCTAGTCAAAATCTCATCTCAGCGACAAACAATTTCAAAAACTTGTCAAAAATGCAGAGAAATTAGAGGTATTTTTGACAGATTCAGACTGTGATCGGACTGTGAACGTTCTTAAAATTATGAGAACTGCCCCGAATGTAAAAAGTTTACTCTGCAAGGCTTCCAAGAATCACCTCATCAACCAACTTGCCACCGAACCATACTAACATACATCAGTTCTCCTCTAAATACCTGTTAGATTAATTGTCCAGTAGACCATGAAACTACCGCGGACTATAAATTAAGGGGCCGACACGATTTAGTGCAGCCCCCTGGAAATTAGAGGCATAATGATACATTAGATTGAAATTAGTGACGTTACATGACATCGGATGGAAAGGCGTTGTAACTGTGATGGTTTACGAGTGTCAAAGTTAGATATTCATTAAAAATATGTTCCTCTGAATTCTGGAAACTGTTATAAGTTATAAGAAAATCTTGTGAATACCGGACTTTCTTATCTTCTTTACAAATTTTCAAATATTTTTTTATTTTTTTTATTAGGAAAATCCTGTTCAGACACACCTATATTTTTAAGATACAGAATTGCATCAAGTCGATTATCGAAAGAAGAATGGTAGGACTCCATGTAATCTGGGTGTCGCATTTAGACTTCGCGTGCATTCGTAAAAAAATACTCTCTAAAGATCTCAACTGCCCTTTTCTAAGGACAATGAGTGAACTTTACACCCTGTTCCTCATACCTTTAGACTGAATCATGAAAAAATAATCGTAAAACAGAGCTCTAAACGATATTTTTCGTCGCATAACTTTCAAAATATTAAGCGTAAACTATTATATCTTATGTAATAATAATAATGAAATTCTCTCAACAAAAGAAATACCAAAAAACTATTCCACTGAGCCGTGTCTTTACTTTTTTAATTAATTAAAACTGCAAAATTACTTTCAGTTTGGTGGTCATTCGATTCAACTAACATCAAACGCATCGCTGTTTTGAACCTTATGTGTTAGTATTGTCAACTAGGTAGGTACCTACCTAAAAATTTGCTCCTTACCGCGCGTTAACCCTAAAAATCGCTCCATTCCCAAAAACAACCTTACAACTTCCCACAATTCCCACAGATAGTTGTTACAAGTAACCGAGGCGCCCGCGGCTCGCACGGGTTGAATATTCATGCAGCTGTCAGTCATAACAAGGGTTGAATTCTGACTGCTATCGACTCGAGTCAACAAGAGCTGTGAACTGTATTTAACTGATAGATATGTAGGTATGTGTAGCTGTGGTTTGGTGAATATGGAGTTAATAACGTAGATATTTTTGTATGCATTTGTATTGTTGAGTTTAGGAATACTTACTTAGTTGTTTTTTTTTTGTGTACAGGCAATGGAGCACAGAATAATAGGTGTCAAGTTGCGAATATTATAATGATAATGAAGATTGTTGATTGTTGACATAACCGTCCCGCATGATGAGAACCTCGTGAAAGCTAAACATGACTTGACTCGCGATGTTGTCGACATGTGGCATGTGGACTCAGCCATCATTGTGCCGATAGTCGTGACAGTCAATGGGTTAATAGCCAAGAGCCTCAACCAACACGTTGGCCAGCTGGATCAAGGGCTTGATTCAGAAAGCGGTACTTCTGGACAAGGCTCGAATTGTCAGGAAGTTCCTCTCTCTGGAGCCCTGTCCGCCGGTAACTTGGACCCTGTTCCCGATACCGGTGGGCTACATTTTTTTATATTTTTAAATCATTATTTTTAATCTTTTTGTTTATAAAAATATGTAAAAATGTAATTTCTAAGTATTTAAGTGAAATAAATATTTATTGTTGAACTGAGACTAGATTACAGCAAGTTACTATAATATAAAGCACAAGCATAAAGTTCCTCAATGTAACTAGAATAACCTACGGCACCCACTAACTAATGGGTGCCGTACCTATTGGAGACAAGACAACCAGGCTGAAGTGGGAGTGGGCCGGACACGTCTCTCGAATGCACCCGGAGAAATGGACAAACATTGTGACTCCTGATCCAGGACATCGCCGTTGAGGTAGACGGCGACGGCGCGGTGGTGTGACGATCTGATAACGTTTGCAGGGCCACCAAGGCCAGAGATAGCACAAGACAAGGAGGTTTGGAAAGAAAAACGGGAGCACTTTGCCCAGCAGTGGGACACAATATAGGCTATAAATCATTTTTGTGATGTATAATCTGGTGTACAAAGAAGTATATAAAAATTTATAAATATTGCGTGTTTGTTGAAAAATTAAATCAAATGATTTAATGCAGTGATATTTAGTTGTGTAAGTTGATCTGAACGCTAATTTTCGTGCTTAAACGTTCAAATTCAAGTCGCAATCTCATCTCAGCGACAATCCATGTCAAAAACTTGTCAAAAATGTATGTAAATATAATATATGTGAAATATAAAAAAATAAAATATGTGTGATTGTATTTTTGACAGATTGCGATTGATTGAGATTAGAATACGAACGTTCTTAAAAATACGGGAATTGACCCTCTGATACTATACTACCCACAACAAGCCAGATGCTGAAATATCTGTTACACGAAACGTATTAACTGCAAAAAATAGAAGTCTTCAATGGCAGAGAAATAGCATGTTTTACAAAAACACAGCAATGCCAACCTTACTAAAAGCACTTCTCCGAAGAATAACAATGAGAACCCTCTTCGCACACAATTTAATCCTCTGAAAACTGTAAAACGTAAAAAAACCTGAGTCATAAGGCCAATAATATTAATACAAACAGCACTTGGAAGCAATTCAAATCCTTACAAACAGTTGCATAAAGCTACAATAGTCTCTACAATAGGGCTACCAAGATATTTTTGTCCATCCAAAAATATTTTTTGATTTACTTACAACATAAACTTAATAAGACCATAAGCTACCTACTCACACTAGATACTAAATTAAATGACTAATAAGGGCATATTTTTCCAAGTATATCAGATAACTTTATCGGAGGAATAATTTTGAATTTTTGACAGTTCTTCCATACAAAAACTGACAGACGTCAATTTTAATCCACGAATAAAAATCATCAGTCGATTGAAAAATTAGCCCTAACTAAACAAATAAATATAAAAACAAAAGGACACTTAGTCGTCGAAGTACTCGTCCGCATGGCTGTCATCCGGCAACGTGCCCAGAAGACTGACATCATTGCTACGTTGAATGATGACCTTAATATGTTGGGATTTATCAGGGTAAGTTATAATGAAGACTAGCACAGAGATCAGAAAAAAAGATTACTGGTTGCTACCCTTAGATCTGTATTTAGAGGTAGCAGCAATTTTCAAGAAACAGGATTATCATCCTAAGTCCAAGTAATTACTTTTTATATTTATATAGAAACTAGCAAGGCCCCGCGGTTTCACCCACATAAGTTTCAATCCCGAGGGAATAACGGGATGACAGGTGTTAATCCTGGTTATAAACTATCTGCGTGCAAATTTCACCCAAATCCGTTCAGTAGTTTTGTCGTGATAGAGTAACAAACATCCATCCATCTATACAAACTTTTGTAATATGTAATATTACTAGCTGCGCCCCGCGGTTTCACCCACATAAGTTAGGATCCCGTGAGAATAACAGCACAAAAAGTATGTTATATGTTAATCCCGTCTATAAACTATCTGTGTGCCAAATTTCATCCATATCCGTGTAGTATTTTTTGCGGGAAAGAGTAACAAACATCCATCCATCCATACAAACTTTCGCGTTTATAATATTAGTAGGAATAGTAGAAAGTAGAATAGTAGGATTATCAAAAAATGGACTTGCAATACAGAAACTGAAATATACGTTATCCAATCAGTAAAAATTAAAACCGGCAATATTTTATTGACACGCTCAGCCTTCGCAATTTGGTGTCGGACCCTCAAGCCAATAATTCCAGTGATTGTTACAGTGGGTTCGGGATTATATCAGGATTTTCTGCAGCAGATGCATACAACGATCGGCATCCGATGTTGAGCGTGGTGACTACGTCAGTACTGTGTAGGGCTGTGCGTTTTATAAGGCCTATCTGAAGCTGATTTGAAATATTGGTTTTGAGTAAGTATACGAGTAGAGTACAGAGATTAAGCGTAGTGTGGGACGCCCCCCAGCTGGAAGGTGGCTGGGGTAGACTGGATGCGGAAGGTGGAGGACAGGGTGTTGTGGCGCAGCCTGGGAGAGGCTTATGTCCAGCAGTGGAATGCATCGCATCGCATCTGCCTAGCCTTTTCCCAACTATGTTGGGGTCGGCTTACAGTCTAACCGGATGCAGCTGAGTTACAGTATTTTACATGGAGCGACTGCCTACCTGACCTCCACAACCCAGTTACTGGGTCATACGATACCCCCTTAGTAAGACTGGTTGTCAGACTTTCGGGCTTCTGACGACCCGTAACTACTGTCAAAGATCCACGAATGACAGCCTGGGCCAACGGCTTAACGTGCTTTCCGAGGCACGGAGGGGTCTTAGTATGTGAAGATGGTCACCCATCCACGGAGCAACCGCGGCAAGCGTAGCTTAACCTGATCGATCGACCCATGCGGCTGTAATTACTTAGCCACAAGCTTCCCATAGCAAGTTTCCCATATCATACCACTAATTAATAAATTGGTCCCCAAAAACAATATCACACTGCAGCCAACCCTACGCCATTGCAAGCAAAGCCGGAAATACGCGGCTCACTTTACGATTATTACTTCCTTTGCGCTCTCACTGTGACACTAGTGGGTACGAACGCTTGTTTTATTGTTTATTATTCTTTCAGCCTTTCAGGGTGAAATAAAAGAGACGATCATGGACAAATAGGGGTGAGAGGGTGAATGTTAAGTGTTATGGATGTTGTTGTGATCTGAAGGAGTTGTAAGTATTGGTAAGCAATGAGGTGTCATATAAATAAATATATGTTCTTTCTTTCATATTTGTCACCTGCGATTATACAGGGTGGCAGGGACCTGAGCAAACCGTTACCATGGATTCAGAACATGATTCATGTTATTTAAAAAAATAATGGCTGTTCCATACATATATCGACCGTGTAGGTATTGCACTTTTGTAGGAAACAGCTGATTTAAAAAAAAAATACTTGCGAAAAACTTCATCACTGGGGGATCCAGAATCATGTTCTTTTTGAGAGAGGGTTGGCCTTAATCCACCACGCGGGCCCAGTGCAGGGTGGTGGTTGTCACATGTCTTCAAACTTTTGGTACTAGGCCATACCGGTTTCCTCACGATGTTTTCTTTCGTCGTTTTGAGAGCAGTAGTGATGAAATAAATTATATAAAGTAACGCGCCTGACTGGGTTCGAACCCGCGACCTACCACTCGTAAGTCGGCGCCGTTACCACTGGGCCACCAGTGCTCTAAGTAATTTGTTAAATATAATTCTACTTACCGATAAAAAAACGAATGCCACAATACTATTAAATTGAGTTTTTAATCAACTTAGGGCCGACATACACGGACTGCTTGTCACAGTCAGGATGGACTAATTCAAGCTGCGACTGCATAGTGAACTAAAGTCTTCTACGTACACACATACACGAAACCGCTCGAGCAGTTGCAACTGCTTCGGGCGGTCATGCGGTCTAGGAGTCGCCAGGCATACACTGACTACTCAAGCTGTCGACTGCTCTCGCGCAGTTACCTCTTCCTCAAAATCCATGTTGCTACTGATTTGAATGACGAGCAGTTGGTATCAACTGCACCAGCAGTTATCAACGGCAGCTTCAAGCTGTTGACTATGACTGCAAGAGCGGTCCGTCTATGTTGATCAATCGCTAACTGCTCGAGCAGTCCGTGTATGTCGGCCTTTACCTAACCAATAGCCATGCACCAAAAAAAATTAAACAATTATAGAATCTACCTTAGATAAACAGCCAAATCTTAAATGCTTATTTTATACACATAAAACTCGACCAATAAAACAATTACTTATGTAATCTTGCAAAACTAATTAAACGCTCACTTTCCTTCATACTCCTATATATCTCTAAAATAAAAACAGAGATACTAAACCTTTTGTAAAGTTAATCCCGCACACGGAGTCCCTGGATTAGGCCCATACGAGCACGGCTCACTGTAATCACGGACCAAGTGTGTCCTACAAACAAGTCAATCTTAGAACGGGTTTGCATAGATTAGCAAAGCACTCGCTTTCAGAAAACATTTGGGTGTGCCGCAAGGTTAGGTTTTTAGCGTTTGTGTCTATAATTTTGGACAGGTACCTATGTTTGACACAGTGGATCTTAAAATGAACAAGGGCAAAACGAAGATCATATTAAATGCCCACGTAACACCCATGAAGATTAGAGACTCCACACTCGAAATAGTGGATTTTTTTTTTTTTTTCTAAAATAAATTATGTTTACCTAGGATAAACTTCCTTGTTATGTAGTTCGAGAAAGAGGTCAATCATCGAATCCGATTCGGCTGGACAGCTTTCGGGAAGCTGCGTAATATCTTCTCGTCTCATATACCACAGTGTCTCAAGAGGAAAGTCTTTGACTAGTACGTCAGTAGTACGTGTTGCCAGTGATGCCAGTTTCCATAGGTCACTATGGAAACTGAAACGTTCCAACGCAAACGACATAGCCCGAAGATTGCCAAAGTTAAGTGACAGATGGCCGATGGGGCCGAAGATTCTGGAGTGGCGCTCGCGTACCGGAAGACGCAGCGTTGGAAAGCCTCTCACATGATGGACCAGTGACCGCAGTAAAGGCCGCAGGAATCCACAGGATGCGGGAACCACAGAACCGGTCGAAGTGGCGGTGCTTGGGCTCCCCCAAGCACCGCCACTTCGACCGGTTCTGTCTAACTCCAGCAGTGGACGTCTTTCGGCTGAAATGATGATGACCTATGACTCTGGTGTAAAAAGGACTATACGTGACACGTATTTGCCGTAAAAGATAGCGAGGGAAAAGACCTTTCATACACCAAAATTATAAAAAGAAAGAATTAAAATAGTGACGAAGATGCGACAACCCATCGGCTATCCATAGCAAACGAGTTTCTTATCAAAAATTCAGTAATCGAAGAAACGTTTCATTGCTTGTTTTATCTACAAAAATAAATAGAAAAAGATAGAGGAAAAAAGAAGTTCTGGTGGTCTGGTAACAGGAGAAAATCAAGCTAAACTAAAGCTGGTTTCGTTTGCAAAGGTCTTCCCGCTGGGATCCCACAATTTAGGCGGTCCCCATACATCGCACTCCTCAGTCGTTGGCCGACGAACGGCAATCTGCATAATACGCAGACACGCTGCTATAAAAATGGTAATGCACTCCGCATTCGCTCTGCTGTGCAGGGTAATAGGTCGCTTGTTCGGCGGTTCCACGAAACTGCATGAAACCTTAATGTCTTTTAGATCTTGGTTTTCTTTAAAGTTGTAACAAGCAACCTTGCCATCTTCATCGGAGTTTCATAAATGAAGATAGTGTACGTGAACTGCAATGGTGTTAAATGTATAAGCATAACATTAGACACACAAGAGGGGCTTCAGGCTGAATAACAGCCGCACGGGTCGATCGATCAGGTTAAGCTAAGCTTGCCGCGGTTGGTCCGTGGATGGGTGACCATCTTTACATACCAAGACCCTGCCTTGCTACGCTTGCCACGCTAAGCCGCTGGTCCCGGCTTTCATTCGTAGATCTTTGACAGTCGTTACGGGTCGTCAGAAGGCCGAAAATCTGACAACCACCACAATTTGACCAAGGGGTTTCGTATTACCCAATAACTGGGTTGTGAAAGTCAGATAGGCAGTCACTCCATGTAAAATACTGGTACACAGCTGCACCCGGTTAGACTGGAAGCCGACCCCAGCATAGTTGGGCAAAGGCTAGGCAGATCATGTATAAGCATAACATTGAAGACAAGAAGACAACATTTATTATTAAATGTTTTTTTTGTTATCAAGGATATATAATGTAAGAATTGTTGAAATCCTTCATTGATACCATGTGCTCAGATTCGGTCCTTATAGGTAGAAGGAAAAAAAAACAGTGAAGGCTAAAGTGTAAGAGCAGTCCTTATCTCCACTACATGCTATACCTTCCTATACAGGCGTCAATTCTAGTGTCAAAAGCAGATTCATAACTTGACCTTTAAATCATCAAAGTGTAAAAGTTTACATTTAAAAAATTTACTAACGCATAACGGCCATCGCTTAGCATAATGCTAAGACCCTATACGAGACAGAGCCAGCGCTGGTTCAAATGCTCCCGTAATTAGCACATATTTAACCATCCCACTTAAACATAAGTTAGCCCACTATAACCACGGAAGCCGGCGATACCACTGTTAAACTTGTAAACATAACTTACATCCGAACAGCACTAATAAACGACAATGGCGCGTACATAAATTCTCTTAAAGCTATAAATAATGGAAAATTGCCCACCCGTGTCACGCAGTATCAAATTGCTGCCGATGTCAGGAAGACTGAAGATACTAATAGGGGATGCGACATGGTTGGGCTAACCGACACTATAGATGGTTATACCACTTTATAGAATATTAAGCGTGGTTGGACGACCGTTCTTACATCTTGAAAGAGCATGGCAGTTGAGAATATGTCATGCTCACTTAAATGTCTCACTGGTGGTGGCGCGTGTGTTGGATCATTCGGTTCCCTACAAAATGGTTGAGCTGGATGGTGCTGATCCACGCATCATGTTCGTGAACGGGCGCCGTCGGTTGAGACTGGTCATCCCTTATCTGCCAGGGCTTATTTTTAATTTTATATTTTAAATTGTTTCTTTTTTACATTGTTCTCACATATAGAAGCAATAAGAATAATGTGCCCAGGATTTTGTAATAATATCTTGATTTAAAAGAGTGTCCGTGGAGTTTCTTGCCCGTTCTTCTCCTTAAAGATCTACGTTTTGGAATGGGCAACTAGCTTCAACTTTCTGACTAACTGAACCCAACAAAAGTGCCTGTAAATGGTTTAATTGAAATAAATGATTTGAGTTTGAGTTTGATCTCTATATATATCTTTATACTATTAATAAAGCTGAAGAGTTTCTTTGTTGGTTTGGACGCGTTAAAATAAGAACTTGTCAATCGGATTTTAAAAAATGCTTTTGAGTTTGATAGCCCAATTCTTGAATAAGACTATAGGCTACTTAACGTCACGCTAGGACGTGTAGGAGCCGAGTAAAACCAAAAAGATAGAACGCTGAGCATAGCGCGGACAGGCAATGCGATTCGACGCAGTGGCTCGGCGGAACAAGAAATTTCACTCGGACGAAGTCGCGAGCAGGCACTATTTATGTATAAAATTGAAAATTCGGAAAATTTAGACATTCTGTGATGTGTAAAGTTGTCAAAAAATAAAAAACCCGTTTTGACATTTGAGAATGCGTTCTTGACACCTGTCAGTGTCTTATATAAAGGAATACGTGTTTTGCGAATTTGATCTTTATTAATCTACTAGAACTGTCAATGTCAAAACGGACCTTTTATTTTTTGACAAATTTAGCGCTAACAAATATTGTATGATAATGCAGATGATCAGCTGGCAAGTGGTGTTTATAACGTGTATATGTCACATAAATGCGGTTAGTCCCTCTATATCTACTATCTATTCGTAAAATAGGTACTAAAAAGTTTCGATATGCACGAAATCACATTCGCGGGCAGTGATTAAGAAAACTGTAACAGTGTATGTGCCACAAACATGAGTACTTGTTAATTACTATTGCAGACTAATTACTGACGTAAACTTACTCAGTATTTTAAATTAATTATATTTTAAAGAAAATTCCGATTTTAAAGAAACTTATACAATTTTTTTTAACACCTCCCTCGATTGTACCTTTAGCAACACGTTATATAAATAACATTTCAGTGACGTCATTCGCCGGTAAATAGCGGACGCTATGTGGGGGCCACCGCAGTATTAGGAAACTGTAGCTTTAGAGTGAAGTTATTTCAATAGGCCTTGTAGACTTTTGATCTGTAAACCATTTTTTATTTTCTCATGTGCACCTGGTACTTACTGACAGGCCTACGCTGTCCTCCCATACCTACTGTAATTAGAAAACATTGTAAAAGTCAATTATACTTAAAAACGCTTAGCTTATTATATTGCGACTCGGACAGGGAAATCATAAAACTAAACTAAACACAATCAAAAATAAAAAAACCAAATTATATTATAATAAAAGTAACAAAAGAAAAATGAAACAGAAAGTCCTATACGAGGCTAAAAGGCTCCTATCTCAGCATGATGCTTCGACATTTAAAAACTAAATGTCGCAGCGCTAAAAGAGTAACCGTAGAGTTTCTTGCCGGCTCTCGACCAATTGGAACCGTAAACCTAGCTTCTAACGTTTCATATGTGCCCATGTAGGTTTATGTGAAATAAAATGTTTTGATTTGATTTCAATGACTCAACTTTTCTTAGGTACTCATTTCTCTCTGCCCCTCTTTTATTTGTGCAAGGTTAAAGCATTTAGTTAACATATCCGTGTAACATTAATCATTCGTTAAGGCAACCTTCAAAGAATGGTGCTGACAGTATCAACAACTTGCAATCTTAAGCATTAAGCTTCATTAATCACGGAAACTTCTGTTTTTGCTTCACAAATGGTGAATATTTTCGGATACTGGGGTGCAAAATAAATTACTGTATCGATTTCTTGGTTTTTTTTTTTTGTTTTGAGTCAGTCGCAGACCATTAATGCTATGTACTATCGCCAAAATCTATGTTTAACTCCGTAAGGACTATTCCTGTTTGCTAACAAAAGAGGTTTCTTTTTAGGACAACTAATAATATGCGCTGCTGCGCATATTTATTAGGAGACCTAAAAAGGATCCTCTTTTGTTTTACTTACGGACGCAGCTGTGGTCATCAAGTGCACGGAATTTTGTTTTCAAAATGGTTAGCTAAAGGTTTTGGCGACAGTACATACGGCTAGGTACACATCAAGCTATACATTTCCGGTTTCAGCCAACCTCGCATTTTATAAGTTTTTCGTACAAAGAGAAGTCAGCTTATACAGGAAATGTTTAGCTTAATGTGTCGCCGGGCGTACAGCGAATGCCATTGTCATTTATTTTTATTTTTGGTATTCATATTCAATAGGCAATTGATTTTATTTTGTCAATTAATTACTATCTGTGATATAATATTATTGTGGAGCTGTGATGGCTTAGCGGTAACGGAAGCGAGTCACGAGAAGATCGTAGGTTCGCACGTGAAGTGATATTCCCAGTGTTAACACTAGAAATAAGGACAAACTACGTGCCCCTTTCACCGGCTTCATAAGGTTCATAACTCATTTGTTGGGCTTGGTATATATAACAAGATACCCTCTTCTTTGTTAGACTTGCCTTTTAATGCGTTTAAAGCTCAAGTAAAATCCAACCTTTGTTCAAAGGCTTACTATTCCATCAACGACTACTTACACGATAAGAATAGTTGGTCGCCCTAATTAACTCAAGACAATGTTCATGTTCTTTCTCCAGAATTAGCTTACTGACAGGTTATTGTTATTAGTATTAACTTATTTTACTTCGATGGTCCTAGTTTATCATCTGTGACTTCAAGTGACAGCTATGTGACTAGAACCCAGCAATGCATAAATATGTAAGCTGTCACGCCCTTCATGCCTTTTTTTTTTTTTTTTTTGAGGATGGGAAATCATCAAATGACCCCTCCCGCTCTGGGTGGAGCAGAAGGGAGTGTCAGACTCTTACTGACTAAAAAACCCACCCGTGTTCCTTCCTTAGCCCTTTATGTACCAGGGCAGCGGTAACCCTTTCGGACGACCCCGCTACCCCGGCAGGCTTCGGCCCTGTCGGGCCCCGTCAACTACGCTGACACCTCTTTGAGGCGCGCGTGGAACACATACGCGCCGTCCGGCACGGGCCTGGTCCTGATCGGACGGAGAGCGCCCTTTATGCCTGGAGGCTTTTATTTAGGTAGTAAGTTTTTATTTAAATTTTAATTTTAGTTAATGATTTTTCAGCTTAAATACGTATAGTTTTTATTATATTTGTTGGTATATTGGCGTGTAATTTAATTTTATGTTCTGTGTCTTGTAATGTTAATTACTTAACACCTAGTATTGTATACAATCAAGTATTTTCTAACTGAACAGACAGCTGTGCTGCTGGGGAGTTTGTTGCGCCACTTCTTCTTCCCAGCGATAGCACTAGGAAGTGGTGAAGGGCGGACGTTTTTGGGGGACTGTCTTTTGTAATATTGACGTTCGAAAAGTGCTGATTCTCAGCCTAATTTAAATATATGACTTTTGATTTTGATGTTGAAACCCGACAGGTGCTTCACTTTCTGGAAATCGTAACGAAAACGGCATATCTTCTAACCAAAAATTCGAAGACATGTGACATCTACCAACCCGGACTGGGCCCGCATGGGCCCAGTCCGGGTTTGAATCCCCGGGTCCCACATTACGTCCCACTCCCTCTTGAAGACCCCGTGTCCCAGCAGTGGGAAAATTATAGACTAGGAAAACGCAAAAAAATCTCGACACGATATTTTTACGTCCGTGTAAGTCGGCTAAAGGGTAGATATTTGCTTGTATCCCACTCAAATCGGGTTATTTACCTGCCTCATCCAGACAAACACAAAACAATACTGTAGAATAATTTACACCAGCCATTAATACCTCTTCCGACCTTTAACAAATTAGCCCAATTTACATTCTTAAATACCAATTATCGCAGACAAAAGACATCCAATTTGTTATTAACGAAACATTTTAATTAAACTTGCTGCAATAATGGCCAAATAGGTTTATGCCATGGAGGATTAATATTATTTGATTATTGGAAATTATTCAAGTATTTAACAATAGCCTGCAGACCGCTTTATCAGCATAATCAGCCCATACTGTTCCCATATATACCGGCCGCCAAACACCGGCCGCAGTGACGACTGTCATGAAAATGATGGCTCCAGGGTTTGACTTTACGATGTCAAAACACGCTATCTAGGAAAACACAACAACTTAGCTTCATAAATAACGTTTCAGTGACGCCATTCGCCAGTAAATTATGGACGCTATGTGGCGGCCACCGCAGTCTTAGGGAACCCTAGCTTTAGAGCGAAGATTCAATACGCCGTAATTAAAATTCGATCAAGATCAAGCCGTATACTTTCTCTGCCAAGTGTCAACTATGCTCGGTTTACGTACCTAAATTTTGCCAATCTGTATATCGTTTCCGTGGTGTAGCGGTTATCACATCTGCCTAACACGCAGAAGGTCCCCGGTTCGATCCCGGGCGGAAACATAGCTTTTTGCGTTTGATTCCAGGGAATACTTATCATTTAAAGTTTTTATCTTTGTTATTTTTAGATTAATCTCGGAATGTATATAATATTTTGGGTATTTATAATGATAACGTTATAATACTTTATGATAATAAACAAATACGAAAATAACATTTTATATTATTTGCTAGATATCTACGGACATCTATCTCATTGTATTTTTGTTTCAGAGCTGAGTCATTTGCATTGTTGCCTTGATCCATGTCACTCTATGTAACTTTAATAAGTTCATGAGCTCAAAATATTATTATCATAATAGCTTATGCCCGCGGTTTCGCTCGCTTCAATTTACAATTTGACAATCAAGGAATTTTAAATCTAAAGTTCCTAATATAATTCAATCGTGACTCGAAAGACACGTGGCGCCATCTTTTATCATAATAAGGTTATTGTAGTTTTCCTCGGGAACAGACTTTTTGCAAAATTTCAGGATGATCGGTTCAGTGGTTTAAACGTACTTTCGCATTTAACCTACTTTCTACTATCCCTACTACCTAATATTATAAATGCGAAAGTTTGTATGGATGGATTGATGGATGTTTGTTACTCTTTCACGCAAAAACTACTAAACGGATTTGGATGAAATTTGGTTCACAGATAGTTTATAACCAGGTTTAGCAAATATGATACTTTTCATCCCGATATTCCCACGGGATCGAGACTTATGCGGGTGAAACCGCGGGGCGCAGCTAGTAATATTATAGTTAGGATTATTATTCTCTCGTGGCTAAATAATAACAGCCGCACGGGTCGATTGAAGGGTTAGCTACGCTTGCCGCGGTCGGTTCGTGGATGGGTGACCATCCATTGCATATCGAGACCACTCCGTGCCTCGAAATGCACGTTGAGCCGTTTTTCCACTGTCATTCATAGATATTAAAATTTAACAGTAGGGTAGTCAGAAACCAAAAAGTCTGACAACAGTTTAACTAAGGTGTATCGTGTTACCCAGTAACTAGGTTGTAGAGGTCAGATAGGCAGTCGCCCCATGTAAAATACTGGTTTTCAGCTGCATCCGGCTAGACTTGACCACTAGACGAAAAACCACTAGAAAAAAAAAATCTTCTGTTTCATAGAAAACTGAAAATGTATGGAACAGCAAAATTTTGTTTCATGACCGACGATAAATTTTGACGCTATGAGGTAACTCATGTGCTGATCCATGGTTACAGTTTGCGCGTCGATGTTTTTTTTGTTTTTTTTTAAAGTCGATAATAAAATGCACAATTAATGTAAACAGTTTCACAGCTAATGTAAATACTGAATGATATTTAGTTATGGTGAAAACAGGATCATAATCCATCGGGCTTTGTTTTCAACTGACTTTAAAAAAGGAGGATATGAAAGTCATATTGTATTTAAAATAAAATAAAAACTAGACAACAAAAGGGTGGTTTTTGCGGAAATTTACTTTATTAACACTGTGTAAATCAGCGGGTACCTCCTCTGGGGGTCTTCACAATCTTCCAAGCACCACAATCAATTTGAGTGAATTCTCCCGTGGTGAGGATAGCTCACTCATCTGATCGCAGTGGACTTTACAAAGCCACCGCGGGTCGCTATAGCCAGTCCTAAGATGACGTGACCATGACGCGCCCCGGATGCCTAACTTAACCCAAAGGAGGAGATAGATTGAGAAACAGCGTTACTTCGTGACGTATTTATAATTCGTAGTATGAAACTACGAGTTCTAAATACGTCTGCACACTATAATGGCATCCGAGACCGTCATGATTCAAGCACCAAGCAACTGGCCGCGGCAAGCGGGTCGGTCGATGAAGACCCCCAGAGGAAGACCGACGGAATAACACTGACATCTGTATATATACTGACTGGCCGGAAAACTTCACTTGCGAGATGCAGGACTTCTTCCGTTTCTGTTTAAATCCGTGCCTGTTTTCTACCATTTCTTCGCCATATCAATTAAAAGTTTTGATATCTTTCTGTTAGTTATAATGATTTTCATGATTTATGTCAGGAATTAGAAGATTTTCACGCTTTAAGTTTGCGATCAGTAAAGTTTGTGTTGACCAATAGCAGCGCTGAATATTGAGGGAAGTCCCGATAGTGATAAACGAAGCGAAACTAAAAGCGTATTGATAGAACCCATGTTCGATTTTGAACTTTAAAACAAGTGACTAGATATTGGATTTGCTTGCATGTAGACTGTTAATCTATTTGTTATTCAACGTATCCTTTCTTATATTGTTTTATTGTTTCTTATTTGGCACTGGACTGGCAATCAGTCAAAACATCAATGTAAAAGAAGTTTTAACTCATTATTTTAGCTTTTTATAAAAATAGCTCCAATAGATTGGCAACTTTTTTTTCTGTGACGTCACTTAAATCCACATCTCGTTTATGACCACTCTTGTATTTATTTCTTAACGGCCGCATTCCACCAAACTTTTATACATAGAATAATTCTTATAATGAAAATAAATTTAGAATTTTTGATAGTTTTTTCACAACTGGTACTAGAACTGTCAGATGTCAATTTATCTGACTTTGGTAAAATCAGCCTAAAGGAGTATGAACAAGGGTCAAACTTTGGTTAAGGGTGAAAATGCATCAAACTACCTACGCCTTGTGCATAGCAGTAGGTAATTAATTACTTGCAAAAATGCATGACATGTTTGTAAGGACCAAGTAGGTATATTACACTACTGCACTATTACTTACAGCACTGACGCGCCCACGATTTACTCAACAAAAAAAAACGAATTAGAATCTTAGCAAATATTGAAGTACCACCACCCAGATGTGCTGGAGGCGCTGCGGCTGTGTCCCGGGCGGGTATGTGGAGGCGCGCCACCGCTCCGCTTTGTTAGATGCGCCATGGGCTAGGACAAATTTACTAAAGTTTGACCCTTTGTCAAGGGCAAGGGAAAAAAAATCTGTTGATCCATACATTATGTCGAGTTACGCGAACATAAATCTATGGATCAACTGATTTTTTTTTTCACGATTTCACGGTTGGTCCCGTAGTAAAAGTTGTTCATAATGATGAATACAATTACCCCTTTTAAGGATTAAAACGATCAAAATTTAACGGTGTATACAGGCTGATTTTTTAAAGACCAGCCAAATTTAAGGATGTGGTACAGACCATCAAACTGAACAACTTTCTCCATGGGACAAATAGCGTAATCGCGAAAATTTTATCAACTGTCCCATAGAAAACTTCAATACCTACTCGACCTAAATGTATGGGACGGCTGAATTTTTATTCGCGATTACGATGTTGGTCCCATGGAGAAAGTTGTTCAGTTTGATGGTCTGACCATATTATTATCCTTAAATTTGGCTGGTCTTTAAAAAATCAGCCTGTATAGTCTTATATGTCATATATTAATATGACAGCGTTGCTAGTGGCGCCGCCAATTATTTTTAATGCAACTCCATAGCCCCTAAAAATAACAATACACTAATTCCACATCGGAAAAAAACACAGGTTGTTTTAAAAAAATCACGTTCAAATTAATTTTATTAGGTAGCAGACAACAAAAAAGACAACTTTTTTCGCCACTCGAGTGATAGTCGTTAACAACTATGCGTTCAAAATGAATGTACAGTGTGCAAACAAGCTCATATTATCCACGAGGCACGACAAGAATACTCCTCCATCATAAAAACAACGAACTGTGTACAAATTATCCTGTCATCCAACATTAAAACGATGAAACCTTATTGCAAGGATATAAGGTGTATTTTTGAATGGCTGTACTAGGATAGGGTCGGTGCCAGATAATGTATATGAAACACTCACTTCATTTTGCATGACTATTAACGCATACGTTTGTGTTTAATTGTAACAATAATGCTTCGAAAGTATAGAAGCGTAAAAATGGAAAAATGAACAGTGCTGTTTGTTCTACATTTTTACGACTATACCCTGTCCATTAGGTTAATCGTTTTTTGACAGCTGTCTTAAAACGTACATATTCCAGATTACGTAAAAGTTAACTTTAAAATGCGTAATAAAATAAATATATAAACTGCCTTATCTTATTTAATTGTCTTATTTATGGCTTTTACTGACATTACTTATTACACCGTACGTGTATCAATCAATGTATAGTGTGTTGCGGCAATCACTAGTTCCATCTGTCGAAAAACGGTTTACCTAATGGACAACAAATACGTATTCGTAAAGAATTTCTTGATTACTTTTGCAACCCAACTCTTTCTCCAACTTACAGCAGAAGCAGTATCGTGTTTGGGCTCATTGGAACGGTCTCAATGAACAGCACCCTAATTGCCTAACACACTATCAATCTGAATCTGAATAATTTTGAAGGATATTGCTAATCCATTGCTTCATATGTTCGGCCAAATTAAATGTGTTTGCTCAACAACGTAAACAACGCAATGAATGTTGTTGAACTGTCAAACTGAAACCCATTGCTACTGATTGTGTGTTACGCAATTACCCCACAGGTTATAGATAGAAGGTGATCATCATGGTCCGATGATGAAGTAGGAAAGAAAAATGGGGACAACTTAGTGACTTCACTGTGCGAACGAGCTTCACTGTGGAAAAAATACGTACAGCTGTTTAGATTTCAGCAAAATACGTGTGCCGTTCGTAGCGTGTCCACTACTTAGTTAAAGAACAGGAAAAAAAAGTTATTTTTTTAAAAAACCTTCGACACAAACAAAAACGTGTAATATGTATGGCCCTTTAAGTTTCATATAAGTTGTCTAAACTAATATTATAAACGGAAAGAAAAGACTTGATTTTTTATATTTTTACTATGTTTGTTTATAACGTTTTAACTCTAAAACTGCTTAACGGATTTGGATCAAATTGGCACATACTTTTTAAACCGATATTCCTACGGGATCGAGACTTACGTGGGTGAATCCGTGGAGAGCTACTAGTAGATAGAATTTTGATCCAAGCGTCGTCGCGTTGGGGGACGGTTAATGAAAACGCCAAATAGACGACGATGCACCCAGCATTAACAAATATATGCTATTGTAGGAAGGAAACCTGCTGTTAACTTTCTATTTTCATTAGCTGTCTACCGACGCGACGACGCTTGATCAAAATATTACCTAAAACTTATAATAAACTTAAAGTTCTGCAGCCCTCCATCCACAGGAGATCCGTTTCAATAGAACTACGAAATCCCTTACTGCTACGAAATTAAGGAGCTTTCTATGTCAAATTATTAACATGGAATCTTTATGTGCGCAAATGTAAGTAGATATACTACTAGCGTTCTCCTGCGCAAGTTTTATATAACAATAAAGAAAACCCAAATATTAAACAAGTTTTGAATACAGTGTAGGAAAAAAAAATTGATTCGTTCATTCATTGATAGAGTTTGATATATAAAACTATTCTGCCATCGACAGTTTTGGAAGCAATATCTTTATAAGCGATGCCTAAACTATTGAGATAAATCTTATTAGCGTTAAAGGGGACGACACGAAAAGAAAGGCCGTCCTAAGGATTAAAATAATAAAAGTCTATTATTATTTTCTTTATGTGTTGGAAGGTTTATTGTTATTAAACAAAGCTAAAAGAATACAGTTAGGTACCTGCATGAGAAAGTACCTAAGGAAGAGTTCGGGAGGAAAAACGAAAAAAAATCGTTGGAATCAGAAATTTTGGAGAAGGATAGATCATTTTGTTCTTGCTACTGTTGCGTCGGACACATCAGTGGTTTCAGTCAAGCTGTTCTTTGTAAACTACATCCGTGACCGTAAAATTGTGCAAGTGAAGTGATATTCTATTCATCATGTTTAACTTGTCTGTCTATTTAACTACAATATACGTTATGTTAGTGCTGACACTAATTACGTTAGTTTACGGAGTGACATCGTGGTGCGTATTAATCAAGTTTCGTAATTACAGGAACTGTGTGTTACTTAACGCAATTTTAGCAAACTTGTTGTACTATTCATGGTTGATTTACAAAATGCATTTTTCGGGAAACCCAGATGGGGTTTCCCGAAAAATAATGATAGACCTCATTTTTGACTTCCTACAATTTTACGGAAAAATGGCGAGATCTTACTGGGTGTCAGTTATCACCCATTTATTTTATGCTGTTTTAGTAAAAGTTTTAAAAAGGCAAATCCAGAGAAGATATTTGAAATGTTGCCTCTTTGGTTGGGGAGTGCCTTTTATAGTCTCATCAATAACCGTAATTTATTTTAATGTAATTGCAATGTATTTGCAATCAGAAATAGTTTCGAGCGTTATTACGATCATCTGGCTTCTTTTACCTTTAATATTAAACATTTTACTTTACATTTTAATTTTATATTATATTTGTCGTAGTTCTAACGCGAACGCAAATAGCGCAGCTACCAACAATTGGCGTCGCTTTTGCATAGCCACTGTGATATTTATACTGAGCGACATCTTACAGTTGTCTTTTCAAGCTACATATTATTATGTCTCTGATAACATCGGAAAACAAATAAGGTTTGTTGCAAAATTATTAGAATTAAGCTTAGCCCCACTAATATTGAACGTTTATTTGGTCGTTCTTAAAACTAATCGACAGATGTGGTATAAATATTATGTACAAAAAAAAAATCAAAGCTATATAAATCGCGATATCAAGCATGGGAACACTGTTCGTCAGCCTACTGAGAGCCGACTGGCGGTTATTGATATACGGCTTTAATTTAAAATACTAATAATATCTCTCGCAGTATGAAAGAAAAAGACATTTGCTTCGATCCCAAATGAATTTGGATAATGCAGGAGAATTATGATGATCTCTCGCTGGTAGCTTCTTAACACCTTTTATTTTTATCGAGTCATTGAAATATTACTTACCTTTATTTTATTCCATATTTAGTTGTTCCTTTCGTTGTTGTCTGAAGCCCGAAAATCTGACAACGAGTCTTACCAACGGGTATCGTATATTACCTAGTATCTTGGTTCTGGGGGTTAGATAGGCAGTCGCTCCATGTAAAATACTGGTATTCAGCTGTATCCGCTTAGACTGGAAGCCGACCTCAACATAGTTGGGATAGGGCTCGGCAGATGATGATTCAGTTATATGCATTGTTATAGTCGTACATGTTGGTCCTGCTCGATAGGACAATCTAGACAAAATCAAACTGGTTGCTAATTTAATTGATACACACACGATACACGTACGGTATTATAATATCTGTAAGAAGCCATAAATAAGATAATTTAATAAGATAAGGCAGTTTATATATTTATTTTATTACGTACCTTTACGTAATCTGGTTAACTTTTACGTAATCTGGAATTCTAAGACAGCTGTGAAAAAACGGTTAACCTAATGGACAGGGTATAGTGCAATGTGACGAAATGTATTATTTTTAATTTAAACTTATAATCTAATCTTATTTGGTAATTTTATACTTAATTGTATCAATTTATTTTTAATGATTTAAAATGTAATCGAATATTTGTTCACATATAATATTGTGTGCATGTCTATAAATGACGTATAGAAATGAGTGAATCCGCTTAAGTGTGGTTTTATTTCTAAGATTATAGAAATACTAGCTGCGCCCCGCGGTTTCACCCGCATAAGTTTCAATCCCGTCGGAATATCGGGATAAAAAGTATCAGTGTTAATCCTAAAAAAAACTTTCGCGTTTATAATATTATAAGTAGGAAGTAGGATATAAACACCTAGAAGTCATTAAATAAATTTTATACCTACTTAATAAACTAGTTTTAATGCGGAATGCATTAAAACTAGTTTATTAAGAAGGTATCCTTGATCTTCAGATTCAAGTATCTCCTATGATCTTTCCAAACCAAACTGGATTTTATTATGCTTAATCTAGTAGTCAAATCTTATAGCCAATGACATAATAGCCAATTTTATAAGATAAAAAAAACAGTTATCTGCGTCAGTGAATGAATATCAGTTCTAATCCACATTCTTTATTATACCTCTGTTACAACCCTTTTAGCTTAATCCCAGATCGCACGGGCGCGTTTTTCCCGTGGGGATACTTTTTCGCGAACTGGATTTAATATATTATACATTTTTAATATATTATAAGAATTTATTTAAAGATTACAAATAAGTACATACTAAATTAGGTTTTAAAATAGTTCTACTACATAACATTTGTTAATTATTACATAATTATATTAGTTGATAAGTATTTAGCATTTATGTAAGACCATCTCTGATTGGTCTAAAATGGCGGCAGAATGAGCGGCCATGTTTGAGGCACTGGTGACTATAGTAAGACTATAAAATGGCCTTACCGCCAATTTTGAAGAAGACTTTGGTTACAATTTTTTGACGACACAAGACAGTCCGAGTGGTGTCCCATGTTCGTAATATTACGTTGCCAATAGCCAATGTAAAGAAAACACGCTGCATAACGGAAGTTCTGCCTATATTGTAAAATGGATTGAAATATGATTATCAGATCACTTCTTGTGAAAGATCGACTGAGTGAGATAAGTTCATTGATATTATTTATACAAGCTGTTATTTTGTATCCTCGTCAAATTTCAGGAGGCTGTTATGAAAGACATATATAATCAAATAAAATTACGATCCCTGGTAAATAATGAATACATACTTGTTTTTTTAGTTATTTAAGTTTGACAGTGTTTCAGAATACACCACTTTCAAAGAACAGAATCGCGTTATGGTATCGTATAAGCGGCCGCGTTTTTATGTGTGTGTAAAAGGGCAGTTACAGTGCGGTCTCATACAGGCCGCGTTTTAAAATGCGTGTCCCACACATGAAGATTTCCGAAAATTAGAAAAAATACCTACTTATTTTATTATTGATTCGCGTCGAGAATCAGTAACATAGTTACCTCCTTGAATTTGACGAGGATGCAAAACGACACCTTGTATCTTGATTATTGTGTTGGTAACTTTTTTTTTTTTTTTTTTTTTTCTGGGTGGGAAATCATCAAATGACTCCTCCCGCTCTGGGCGGAGCAGAAGGGTGTGTCAGACTTTTACTGACTAAAACCCACCCGTGTTCCTTCAGTTGCCTGTGCCAGGGGCCACGGTATCTCTTTCGAATAACCCGCAGCCCCGGCGGCATCGGCCCTAGCGGACCCCGTCAGTTCGTGCTGACAGCTCTTTGAGGCGCGCGTGGAACACAACGCGCCGTCGACCCGGGCCTGGTCCTTACCGGGCGGCGAGCTGCCCATAGCTCGCCGCCCGCAAGCCCGCGCCTACGGTGGCCGGGAGTCGGCTGTTGACTCCCGTCCAGGGCGTCTCCTGCGGCGGCTAGGAGCGCGAGGGTGCAGCGATTGCCTCTCCCTCGCACGCTCCGCCTCCTCCTTCGCGAGCATAACTGCTTCGCAGAAGGAGGTGACGGCCTCCCATTCACTCTCGCTCCGGACCATGGCCTGTATGAGGGCCGGACGCGAGAGGTCGCCGCCGCCGATCGCCGCCAAGAGGACACGGCGGGGTCCCGCCCAAGCCGGGCAGACCTCCACCGTATGCTCCACCGTGTCCTCCGGGCGATCCCCACAGTGGTGACACCCTGGCGTTTCCTCCCGCTTTATCCTGAACAGGAACCTCCCGAAACAACCGTGTCCGGTGAGGACCTGCGTCAGGCGGAAGGTGAGGGCGCCGTGGCGCCTCTCTAGCCACTCCTCAAAGAGGGGACTTATCGCCGCAATTGTGGCGTGCCCAGCGCTGGGTTGCGACAATCGCACTCTCCATGCCGCCATGAGATCCCGCCGGAGCTCTGTCCGCTGTGCCGTGATTTCTCGCGGCAGCGGAGCAACGCCCCGGCGTTTTGCCTCCTCTCGCCACTCCCATATGTGGGCGAGGACTTTGGCCTCCAGATCCCATGGCGGCAATCCGGCAAGGAGGCTCGCCGCCTCAGCGGAGACCGTGCGGTATCCACGAATGAGCCGGACAGCCATGACCCTTTGGGACGCGATCAACCGGCGGGCTGGTCGCCGCCTCAAAGATCGCGCCCATATCGGTGTTGGTAACTTTACTTGATGATATTATATTTTATGTGTATATACAAACTGTGTCTTTAATTTCTGAAATTGGTTTTAAACCGTTTTAATTAAAGAAATAACTAAATTATTGCTGATAACTATGTTGTTCTGTATGTGTTATTATATGGCTAATATTTCTTATGTGTTAAATCGAATGATGAAATATTAATGTTCCATTTCTTTCCTTTGTAAAATATGCTAACGTATAAATGTGTTGATAAAATAATTTAAAACAAGCTGCCATGGAGTTTATTGTCCTTCTTCCCCATGAGGACCTAGTTTTGGAACGGAGAACATTCTCATTAACGTTACCTATTAATTGACACGCCTAATTGAAATAAACGCCTAGTCTTGTCTTTCTGTGCTTTTCTTCATTAAATCCGTACCCTACAAACCATATTCATAGGTACTTTTACACATATGAACTACATCTGTCCGACTAAATTCTACTGGGATGCCTCGGATATAACTCGTTAGAGGTAAGGCGAGCACCAGCTCACCATAGCCTTCATCCTCATTGCCTTTGTGCCAGACAACTACTGCCGCGGCAGAAAGCACAGGCTGTATGCTGTGCCTCCATGTCGCACAGTTGCGCGTGTTAAGTCCCCAGTACCACGTACTCTGGCCGCACTTGCTCTTGGACTCTCATCCAACAAACGATCTGTTCGCGGACGAATGGACGAAGATTTTATCGGCATGTTAGAAGTACTGTGTGAGGGATTTATTGAAAGTGTTGTTGAATTTTTACTTAATGATTTTATATTTTATGTGTATATACAAACTGTGTTTTCAATTCTGTTATTGGTTTAAAACCGTTTTCATTATGGAAAGAAATAAATAAACTAGTAACCATCCTAATAATCAAAGCTCTCTAATTACGT